>JALAZF010000184.1:3647500-8447500 GCA_022829125.1 Lathyrus tuberosus | reverse complement strand
CACTCAATTCTCCAGTGACAGGTGCATGTTTGTCCTCAATTTCACCATCTTCTAATTCATCAGTTTGCAACAATTCATCATTGATTAAACTTTCAAGTACTTTAATCTTCCTGTCAGAGTGCACCCAAAACGGAAGCAAAGATGATCCATAGGATGCAAGTGACTTAAAATCAGAAAGTCTAATCTCAATCTCTAACATATAAGTTGACAAAAAATCCTGGCCTTGTAGAGTTCCCTTTGACCTGTAAATTATGCCAATTAATTATTTAAATTTGGGAGAAACAAGTCATTCATCAAATCAAATAAATAGTTAAACAAATTATGTAAAACAGCAGAAGCTACATGCTTACTTTTTAAGTGATTTCAGCTTCTCTAATAAACTCTCACTCTGTTGGACAAGACGGGAAGGAAAATCAATCTCCACTTGCTGTTCGTCAACACTACACTTGGAAACTATTGAATGATCTCCACCATAAGATAAACTCACGAGACCATCATTTTTTACCAAATCATCTCCATGAACATTAGAACACTGATTTTCATTTGCACATTCTTCACTACACCCATTCATTTGGGACCCATGATCATGTAAATCTTTATGAGAAGTCGCTGAAGATTTCACGGTTCCATCAATTGTGAAAGCAGCAGAGGTACTCAGCATCGAAGCTGAAAGTGTGTTGGAATCATCCACACCAACTGTGGCACTATTTGTTTTGTTGTTGACAGAAGGAGGAGGTAAAGGATCATTAGTCAAATGATCAGCTTGAACCAAAGCCTGGGGCATTTCCCATGAAGTCTCCCCGGTTTCAACATTCCAGTAGTAATATAGTTGGCTTTCCTCATGCATCACCATCTTCCATCCTAAACTGACACCTCTTCCATCTTGGTCATCAAAATGCTCCAACGCATTCGTTTGATCTTGGGAAACCATTCCATTTTGCATATTACCAAGAGCAACATCATTTTTTTCACTGTATTTAACATCCATCGAGGTTGAATTTTGCATTGTATCCTGAAGTCCATTATTCTGAGCAACAGAATCTACAGAGGCATTGATATCCAGGTCTCTGGATCCTTCACCGAGTACACTGTTAACCTGACAAAATAGAATGTTCGTCATAAGTAGTACATAAATATTAATCAGTTTTAGATTAAGTATTGTGCACATCTATTACGCAAACAATATCAATCCAATCCTAACTATCCCATGAGGGGCACCGGAGTATAATCTATATATCAAATTTCAAACAGTGCAATTAATTGTAAAAATGATTGTGCAACTATACTTTTAGGTGGTGCTAGGCAAACATGAATATCATCAAATTATAGTAGGAACAAGTTGTCTACATTCTAACCAATTTTGTCACAATTAATTAGAGAAATTATTAAGATCAAGAGCATCACAACATGGCCAAGTACAAACATGAGAATCAGATGCATATCTGCTATGAAAACATTAAGCTTTTGATTTAGAAAAGATATGTGGGAAGTATAACTAATACCTCTTCATGGCTATGCACCTCTGTATCATTAGGCCCTTTGCTTGATCCCTCATCCACTTCATCATCACTATATTGCCCAAGTAACAAGAGGGGATTTTGTGATTGTTGACCTGAAGACAAATGCTAGCATGTCAGAATTACAAAAAAAAATGCAAGATATCAACCATATAAAGTAAATAATATTGTTAAAAAAAGCCAAAATGGTGATATAACTATACAAGCAAGATCGCTACAAATGGCAAAAGAAACAAAAGAAAACTGAAAGATGCACAAATATGAATAACAAGCATTGTAGCCTGTATAACCTGAGTCCCTGTAACAGATAGGAAATGTTAGCAAGCCACTAAGCAAATAAAGAAAGAAACATACGAACCAATAAAAATTTCTACCGCCTGAATTTCGGAAATCCCTTGAAGCTGCCAAAAAGGAGGGAAAATGATTGGGAGTCATTCATATTTCAATGTGGCAGAGCCGACCTCATCTGAAATGAATGTTCCCAAGACCTCAGCAGCCCTACAGTCTGAAAACAGTTTCTTGGGGCAAACAACAGAACAAAATATGTCTTGTATATATAGTTCCATATTTCCACCAATTTAATGTTGAGCATTCATGTCCTCTAAATATAGTCCTTTTGAGGAAAACTGACAGAACCCACCTGAAGAAGAGGGTGAATTGGGTAACCCATCATGCTGATGTGAATCAGTATCTCCTCCCGCATCACCGTGTAAAGTGGAGCCACCCAACTCTCCTGGAATTGTGTAAAATGGAGTTGATATGAGAAAACAAAATACAATAGATTTATGGATCAAATACCACTCCATAAGTCGTCTATATAATCCAGAGTATTGTATCAATTCTATCTCCGACACATGAAATTCAAAGACAGACATAAACTACCCTAATGGAATGGAGATATGCTGCGACTCTCCTTGGATGTAAAAACTCATTAACCTTTTATTTGACGACAACTAGAAAGTAGAAAGTAAAAACATGACACAGGAGATCTGGTACAACACCAGAATAAGATAAATAAATAAATTAAAAACACAGATCTTTTAGAAGTTAGCATGAATAATCATAGACATATATATGACTATATGAGTATCTCTAGTTTAGCCTTTGGAATATAGCCAAAAGCAATTCTAAAGGAGCTGAATTGATTTTGAAATGATTTTGGGGGATTTGGTTCTTCTAAAGTAAAATTGATTCCGCCTCCAGAATTAAATTTACTTGAAGCTACAATGTGTAGCCTTTGAGTTTAAACATTATTTTTACATTGAAATTTACTATTCAACTCAATTTTGCATAAAGTTACCCACACATGAATCACTTTACATTCAACTCCCTTTTAACCAAAATCAATGTAGGTTTGGTGTAGCTTTTGGAAGAACCAAAAGCAATTCTGGAGATTTAGAATTGATTTTGGAAGGATTTTGAGGTATTTGGTTCTTCTAAATCAGAATTGATTCTACTTAAAGCTAGAATTTGTTGTTCGACTCATTTTCACATAAATGTATTCAATCATAAATCACATCTAACTCACTTTTAATCGGGATCAATTCTACAAAACCGATTCAATCAAAATCAACTCTCACTGCAGAACCAAGCACGCACTCAATCAATTTAACATAATCAATTCGCTCAATCAATTTTTTTCATCACTGATCCAAACATACACGTAACATCATTTATGTAGTACTGTGACATTCTCATCTATCATGGAAATCATTAGTAAGAAAAAGTGAGATAATAGTCAAATGCATGTGCATAAGTCTCGTAATACCATTTTAACAATTATGTGTGAAATAACATAATTGTGAACATCACTAAAAAAAGTGAAAACTTATAAATACAAGTTAATTTTCCATAATCGGACCAAATTAGGGTTTCCGAGTTCAAATCAATCTGAAATTTCAACCATAAAATTAAACAATTAAGAAAATTATGAAAGAAATTGAGAATAAAAAAGTCGTAAAAGAGAGAGCATATACCGGAGGGTTCCGCGAAAAGATCAAGTTTGACTCTGCGACCAGCGTTGCTGTGAGCGGCACGACGACGTTCTTTTCTATTCCCCATTTGATTCCGTGTTCAGATTTCTGCAGGACTGAAGAAGCCCTTTAAGGTGAAGTCTGTGGATGAAATTACAGATGTAAGAAGCTTCAGTTGTTAGGGTTTGCACTCTGTTTGCAATGATTTTTTGTTTTCTATTTTTTGAACCAGTCGAATACGAAGAAAGAAGAAGAAGAAAATGTCGGGTCGGGTCGGGTCTCTGATCCTATGCAGACGGGTCGTTCAAGAAGACAACCACGTGGATCAAAAATGGTTTTAATTTTAAAATTAAAAAAAAATCTAAAGATAAAATCAAAGTGATTTGATTTGGATTAATCATTTATTTTATTTTGATTAGGCACTCTCGTTTGTTTTTTTTTTAACATATTTAGAATTTTTTTTTAGAATAACTATGTTATTCCAATAACATATTATTTCACATATTTATCAAAATGACTATGTTTCAAAAAAAAACTAACCTACAAGAGCTAAATAAAATGGCGTCTCAGCCTAGAATTTTACCATTCGTCAAATGAAATGGCGACTTAGACATAGAAGGTGTGCCTTAATATTTAAAGGGAGGCGTCATATAGTTTGGCGCCTCAGGGCAACTCCTTTTTTTATTTTAAAGGCATTTTTTGTTTTTTTTTAATTAAGATTTTAGTTTGAAAATTGATAAATTAAATGGAACAAAAAAAAAGGCAAGCAAAAATTATATATCATTGTTCACAATATAAAACATTGTACAATTGATGGGTTACAAAAATTTAATGGTCGTGTCTATCGAAACGTCCATCGGTTCCACATTCCGGGGCTCTTGCGCGGCGTCTAGGTCTACCACGATTTTGTTGAGGTGTCTCTGGCCTTTGCGTGTTGACCTGTGAAAGAGGCATCTGTTGAGATGGCCCCAGCGTATCAGACAAATTCTGAAGCATCTGTCCCCAATAGCCGGGTGGTTGCCGCCAACGGCGCTTCCGTAATCCAGCTGCATGCCCATGTTTTCGTAGTTTGTAAGGGGGAGTTGGGTTGGTTGTGGACGATATGGTTGGCCGAAATGGTGCATTGAAGGGTGTTGGTACCGATCCAGTGGTTGATGTGGGGTTTGGTAGTCAAATAGTGGGTGGGTTTGTTGGTTGTATGACGATTTGTGTTCATTTGCGGGGGGTTATGATGGGCTAGGGTGGGTTTGAAAGAGTTGTCATGGCTATAGGTATTAGTGGGGTCGGTGTAGGTGGGCTAACTGTAGGGGTAAGGTTCTTCTTATTGTGACTGGGTTGGTGGCATGATAGGGTTGCGGCTTTGGAATATTGATTTGGTTGCTATACCTGGTTATTGGGTATAATAAGGTGTTTGTTGTTGGGCATGTGGCTGTGAGGAAGAAGCACATTGGCGCAGATCAATCAGATACGTCGGCTGAGACAGGAATTGTTGGGGTGTTGTAACAGACCTAAACCAAAGCATATATTGTTGTGTTGGTCTAGCCCATTCCACAACAGATTCGGATAAGATGTGTTGATGTCGATTCTCCCAATGTTCACACATCTCTTTTGCGAAGTTCGTCCAGTGACCCACAGCCATTGTGTGTCCACTCTACGTAGATGCCACTCTCCCAAACATGTCGGAGCGACCGAAATATCCTAATGCATTCCGAACTGAAGTTTTACCTGATCACTCTAATGCATCTCCACTGTGGTGAACCGAATGATGGGTGTTTTTTATGTCCACACTGCAGCATCAGCCGCGTTGGGCTGATGGTCGAGACCCTCGTACGGCCTCCAAACAAACTAAAAGAACAAAAGATTTAATGAGAAACTCTATGATGTTGTAATTTATTAGACATATATATTATAGTTTAAGAAAAAATTACATTGTCGGGGCCAATGTGATCTATTAGGTTGCGGTAGACTGGTATTGAGTTCTTGGGATTGCGATGGTAATTCATTCCCGAAACTGACCACCTAAAAAAAAGTGAAACAAATAAATTAGTTACAAATAAACATTTCGTTAAAGGACATAAGTTCGAGTAGAAAAATTAAGCTTACTTGAGTTTGTAGGGAAATGTGAAGGGATTACGGTTAACAGGAGCTAATGTTGGCATTCTGGACCAACCCCTGGCTTGAAGGAGATAGGCGCAGCCATAAAAAGTGTTAGTTTCTTGGATTGGCTGGAGTTTTGGTAAAACAAAGGTTGTTCAATGTTTGATGTCATATGGGTGATGTCACAACATTGAGTCTTAACAATGGGCTTTGTTAAGAGTTAAGTTGGATGTCTGATGTCACTGGCGATGTTGTGACATTAGATCTGCAGAATTAATAACATTAGGTTTTGTGATGTTGTTAGGGTTTGCGTGTTAGCTGGAATTGTGGAGAGCAGTTGTCTCATTGGATGCGAATATCTTGGGTTAGATATTCTTCGCTGCATAGGAGATCTGGTGCAGATTTGTAGGAGATTTAAAAGGTTGAAGATTTGAAAAGATTTTAGGAGAAAATCTGTTTTGAAGATTCAGTTTTAAATAACAAATCAAGTCAGATATTGCAGCAGTCCAAGCCCAAATTCAGGTGACTATATAAAGCGCATAAGACCAAAGGAAAAAGTACAGATTAAAGATCAAGAGCATAGGCTGAGTGTCTTGGATATTAGTACGTATTATGAACGAACCGTTCTAGTGTGAATTGGTGATCTGTCCTCTCTAAAGCTGTGAAGCAAAGAGAGTTGTGTAACTTGATCAAAGCTGTGAAGCAGAATCAAGGTTTCTCAAAGAGGGTGTTCTTTGAGAGGTTTTAGGGATTGAGTAGTGTTCTCATATCTAAGTGGTTTCTTAGGTAGAAAGTCACTAGTAGGAATTAAGATTAGGAGATTGTCAACTGGGTTGTTGAGTCTGTAATTTAATTCTACAAGTAGTGAAATTCATCCCTGGCTTGGTAGCCCCCAGACGTAGGTAGTTAGACCGAACTGGGTGAACAATTATGTGTGTTCAATTGTTGTTTATCTTGTCCATTATTCAGAGTGTGTTGTTGTGACATCGCACCTTAACATCACACGTCTGATACCAGAATTTCAATTGGTATCAGAGCAGGCATCCTGTCTGTCTCTGGGTGAGATCTAGGGAAGTTACTTTCTGGTGTAAAGATGGACAAAGAAGTTGGAGGATTTGTCAACAGACCCCCTATTTTGGATGGATCCAATTATGATTATTGGAAGCCAAGGATGATCACGTTTTTGAAATCCTTGGACAGCAAGGCTTGGAAGGCTATAATTAAAGAATGGAAAGCACCTGTTGTGTTTGAAAAAGATGATGCTGGGAAAGATAAAGAGGGCACCTCAAAGCCGAAGCCTGAAGAAGAATGGAGCAAGGAAGAAGATGAGCTTGCCCTTGGTAATTCCAAAGCTCTAAATGTAATTTTCAATGGAGTGGATAAGAATATATTCAGGTTTATCAATACCTGTGAAGTTGCTAAGGAAGCTTGGGATATTTTGAAGGCTACACATGAAGGAACATCTAGAGTCAAGATGTCAAGACTTCAGCTTCTAACATCGAAGTTTGAAAGTCTGAAGATGAAGGAAGATGAGACTATTCATGACTTCCACATGAGTGTTCTTGAGCTGGCTAATGCATCCAGTGCTCTTGGTGAAAAGATGTCAGATGAAAAGCTTGTAAGGAAGATCCTGAGGTCCCTTCCTAAGAGGTATAAGATGAAGGTGACTGCAATTGAAGAAGCTCAAGACATCAGCAAGATGAGGGTTGATGAGCTCATTGGATCCCTTCAAACTTTTGAGCTTGGGTTGAATGAGGAAGAACCAGAAAAGAAGCCAAAGAGTATAGCCTTGGTTTCAAATGATCAAGAAGAGAAAAGGAATAGTGCTAAATCCCAGGAGGATCTATCTCAAGCCATTATTATGTTGGGAAGGCAGTTCAACAAGGTGTTCAAGAGGATGAACAATAACTCCAGGCCTAATGTCAAGAACATCTCTTTTGACATCCGCAAGTCAAAAGAGAAGGATGAAGAGAAGACTGCCCAAGATAAAGGAGTTCAGTGCTTTGAATGTGAAGGGTATGGACATGTTAAGAAAGAGTGTCCCACATTCTTGAAGAAGCAGAAGAAGGGCATGATAGTTTCCTGGTCTGACTCTGATAGTGAAAGTGAAAGTGAGTCAGCAAAGCATGTCAGAGCTTTGACAGGAACTGTTGTTTCTGATGATGATTCTAGTGATGGAGAAATAACTTTTGAGGAGTTAGCTTCTACTTATCAAGAGCTTTGTCTGAAGAGTGCTGAAATCTGTCAAGAAAACAAGAGTCAAAAGAAACAGATTGCTCGGCTTGAGACTGCTAAAGCTGATTTGGAAAATGAAGTCTCACTGGTCAAAGCTCATCTTGATCATATGACTAAATTTGTTAGGATGCTGAACAGTGGTACAGACACTCTTGATAAGATTCTACAGTCAGAGAAAGCTGCTGGAGATAAATCAGGTATAGGATATGTGGTTGAGGAAAAGGGTTCTACAAAAGCAAGCTCTTCAGGAACAAAGAAGGAGGTGTCTTAACCAATGTCTCAACATCAAACAAAGAGACAGGACCCTTCACCTAAGAAGGGTGCTCATTCACAGCCTCAGAATGTTGAGAAGAAGAATGGTCCTTATCAGAGGAAGATGCAGCCCCAAGGAGCTAGTCAGTATATTGCCTCCCCAATATCACAATAGCATGCAAGCTGCCAGGTTCAAACAGAACATGTCTCATCAGATGTCTCAACATCAGGGAAACTGGTATGGATATGGATATGGATACAATAATGTTGTGCCTCATTCCTATGGAAGAAGGAAGCCTCATCACCATATGAGACAGCATCCTCAGTACAGGAGAAGACAACCGCACCATAAAAGACAGGCCAACTATAGTAGAATGAGACATCATTATGGGTGGCAGCACCAACAGCATCACCATCAAAGTGGCAGAATGTTTAACCACTTCAGAGATGACTGAGTCAGATGCTTCTATTGTGGCAGGTTTGGACATATGCAGTCCTCGTGCTTCAAGCTTCATGGTTATCCAAACTCTGCTCCTCAACCCAGACAGAAGGAGGTCGGGCCCAAGGTGGTGAAACAATGGGTTCCTAAAGCTCAGGTCACATGTCTATTGGCTCATACCTCAGATGGACATTTTGCCATGGATGCATGGTACTTTGACAGTGGATGTTCAAAGCACATGACTGGATCCAAGGAGCTTTTGGTGGAGTTCAATCCTTGCAATGCAAATAAGGTTGTGTTTGGCAATGGAGAAAAAGGAGTAGTAGAAGGAGTTGGAAAAGTGAAGAATCATGATGGTCTTACTCTTGATAGTGTGATCCTTGTCCAAGGTCTGGATGCTAATCTGATTAGCATAAGTCAGCTATGTGATGAAGGGTACAAAGTCAGCTATTCCAAGGATGAGTGTCTGGTGACAAAGGAGAAGGATGAAGTGGTCATGAAAGGAGTCAGATCCAGAGATAACTATTATCAATGGATACCTCTTGAAGTTCATTCAACTGATGATGTTCAAGTTGAAGTTATAACTTCAGACTATGACCTCAGGAGTGAAAGGATGCTGAAAGGTCAATCAGTGTTAATGAGCTATGATGTGAATCATTTTGAATTTTTAAAAGGTAATTTAATTTGGAGGGAGAAAATCAGTGATTGGTCATTAAGAGGTACTCAAAATCAGGCGCCTTACCATATTGATTCTATATCAAGATTCATCAAAGCTTTCTCTTCTCAACTGTTCATCTCCCTTAATCTCAACAGAATAGAAAAATCTTCTCTAAACCTAGTCTGTTACAAAGGAACGATGTCTTCCCCATCCAAGAACTCTGATTCTTAAAGACATGCGCATGAACGAACTAGGGTTTCATCGGAAAAAGAATATGTTGACAAAGAACACATTCCTATGGCACTCCCAGATTCAGGTAACTCCAAACCTTCAACCAAGTTGAATAAAACTGAAACTAGATCATCATCCTCTCAAGCTGTTGAGGAGAAGTATGATGTGGACATGCATTTGGAGCAGATTGCCACCAAAATTCTTGAGAAGGGAATACGTGTGAAAGGGATTTCTGTCCCTTTAAGGCAAATGCCTGCTGAACAGGTGGGCTCTCAAAGTGAGGACACCAATCTTCATAGACTGGCATTGTCTGTGATTCAAGATGCTGAAGGTGGTAGTAAAGAAGAAGATCTTAAAGATACTAATGTCACCCCTGATGTCAGAACATCTTCCCCTAGGGTTGAAAGTCACAGTTATAAAGGGAAGGATCAGGTTGAGGTTATAGATGTTGATGACTCATCTGATAGTGATATCATTGGTAATGCGATAGCAAGAAGGAGGGAGGATAGGAAAGGGAAAGGTGTGGAGTCACATCCTAATGAAAATATGGTCAAGGATAAGAAAATGACTTCAGTTGCAGACCCTCCCAAGTCATGGAGCAAAGTTGGCATTTCTGGCAAAAAGAGGAGAATCATGGAAGAATCAGATTCAGAGTTTGATGTTCAAGACATCAACCCTGTGAGGAACAGAACTGTTGATCAAGTTCCTTATGACATCTCATTTCATTGTGCCAGTAGCGCATCCATGTGGAATTGTGTGAGCCAGAGAAGGATAGCTCTGGAAAGGGAGCTAGTTATAGATAATTTAGAGTCTACTGAAATTGTAGATCTAATTAAGTTTACTGGTCTCATGAGGACTGTATCAGGATTGACTAGTTGCTATGATAGACTGATCAGAGAATTTATAGTGAATATCCCTGAGTCTATTAATGACAGCAAAAGCCTAACTTTCAGAAGAGTTACTGTTAGGGGTAAGTGTGTCTGGTTCTCTCCTAAGGTGATTAATGCCTACTTAGGAATAAGTGAAGAAGATTATGGAGAATTAGAAGTTTCTAATAATGTTATCTGCAAAGAAATCATAGCTGGTCAGGTAGAAGTTTGGCCCTCAAATGAAAAGTTGTCAGCAAGTTTATTAAGTGTGAAATATGTTATTCTTCATAGAATAGGTGATGTTAACTGGGTTCCTACAAACCACAAGACCTCTGTTTCTACTGGTTTAGGCAAATTAGTTTATGCCATTGGAACAAAGAGACTGATTGATTATGGCTCTTACATTTATAATCAGACTATCAAGCATGCTGCAACAAGAGCTGTGAAATTGCCTATTGCATTTCCATCCCTCATTTGTGGGATAATTCTGTCTCAGCATCCTGGGATTCTTCACCAGCATGATAGTGTCTGTAGAAGGAAGCCTGACTTATCTTTTCATCAGAAGTTGTTTGAAGGAAAACATGTTGCTGATCATGTCAAGACATCTGCCTCAACATCTACTCATCATACTCATGTCAAGACTAATATGATTTTTGAACTGGAGGAAGCCTGTAAAGAATTAGATGAAGTCGTCAGAGTAAGCACTGAAAGAAAAGAGAAGTTTAAAAGATTACTTATGACTCTAAAGATGACGGAAAAAGAAAGTGAGAAAGAAGTTGCTGATAAGAAAGATGAGTCTGATAATGACAGCCCAAAAGAAGATGAAGAATATGATGATGGTCTCAGCTCAGATGATTAAAGCTTTTACTGTTTTTCTTAGATAGTAGTTTTAGTTTTATGCTGTTTTTGATTCTGCACTATTGTGCTTGGTTTGTAATATGAATATTGTGCAAGTATATGCACCTGTTTTTTTGTTCTATGATTTGTTATGCTAACTATGAGGCTAACAATGAGAGATAGGGTAGTACTAACTGTATTTAGTAGGGCTTCTGATTGAAGGTTGTCAAATTATGGCTAAAAAGGGGGAGAAATAGCCAAAGGAGCCAAGAGTATCAAAGAGTGCTTATGTCAAATGCTGCTAAAGTGATTAAAGTGAGGTGATGCAAAAGTGCAGAAATTGAGGGGGAGTAATTGCTGGTCTGTTGAACAGCTGTTATGCTGGTTCTTGTTTTGAGGAGGAGCACCAGTTTGGTTGTTGCCTTGTTGCTGTTGAAGATGATGTTGCAGCAGAGTTTTTTTTAAAGTGAAGTCCTGAAGATGCTGCTGCTTGAAGTTCAAAAATTATTCAAGTTAATTCCGCTGCTGAAGTCTCTGAAGGTGCAGAGATTGTTTAAGCCAAAATTAGCCAAAGGGAGAGATTGATAGTTTCTTGGATTGGCTGGAATTTTGGTAAAACAAAGGTTGTTCAATGTTTGATGTCATATGGGTGATGTCACAATATTGAGTCTTAACACTGGGCTGTGTTAAGAGTTAAGTTGGATGTCTGATGTCACTGGTGATGTTGTGACATTAGATCTGCAGAATTAATAACATCGGGTTTTGTGATGTTGTTAGGGTTTGCGTGTTAGCTGGAATTGTGGAGAGCAGTTGTCTCATTGGATGCGAATATCTTGGGTTAGATATTCTTCGCTGCATAGGAGATCTGGTGCAGATTTGTAGGAGATTTAAAAGGTTGAAGATTTGAAAAGATTTTAGGAGAAAATCTGTTTTGAAGATTCAGTTTTAAATAACAAATCAAGTCAGATATTGCAGCAGTCCAAGCCCAAATTCAGGTGGTTATATAAAGCGCATAAGACCAAAGGAAAAAGTACAGATTAAAGATCAAGAGCATAGGCTGAGTGTCTTGGATATTAGTATGTATTGTGAACGAACCGTTCTAGTGTGAATTGGTGATATGTCCTCTCTAAAGTTGTGAAGCAAAGAGAGTTGTGTAACTTGATCAAAGTTGTGAAGCAGAATCAAGGTTTCTCAAAGAGGGTATTCTTTGAGAGGTTTTAGGGATTGAGTAGTGTTCTCATATCTAAGTGGTTTCTTAGGTAGAAAGTCACTAGTAGGAATTAAGATTAGGAGATTGTCAACTGGGTTGTTGAGTCTGTAATTTAATTCTACAAGTAGTGAAATTCATCCCTGGCTTGGTAGCCCCCAGACGTAAGTAGTTAGACCGAACTGGGTGAACAATTCTGTGTGTTCAATTGTTGTTTATCTTGTCCATTATTCAGAGTGTGTTGTTGTGACATCGCACTTTAACATCACACGTCTGATACTAGAATTTCAAAAAGTACAAGCGTCTTTTTTTGAAGTTTTATATAGCGAACTATAGAGATGGTCCAGGACAGCTGAACCCCAACTATAGTCGCACACATGGTTGATGTTGGCTAACAATGGTAAATACATAATATTTACATTATTTCCAGTACTTTCTGGAAATAAAAAATGACCAAATAAGATCGTTAAATAACACCGAGTTTTAATGATCTTGTAATACGGGGGAGGGGGGTCCATCGTCTAACATAATAGAGCTATAATGGTCTCTTAGGTATTTTAAGTTAATGCCTTGGCCCTTAGGTCGACCATCACGTGTTGGCCGAGGTGCTTCAACACATAGCGGGGTGCCCAACAAATCGTTGCACAGTTGGTTATTGACATTAACCTTGTCGTTGACTGCGTTTCCATCGATGTGTAGGCCAAGTAACATATACACTTCTTGAAGTGTTACCGTGCATTCACCGAATGGAAGGTGAAATGTGTGGGTCTCTGGCCTCCAACGTTCTAGCAAAGCTAGAATAAATTTGTGGTCAAGCGAATATGATGTGATTTTTATCAAATCACCAAAGCCACATGCATCTAGGTAATCTTCGATGAAAGGGTCGTGTGGTATGTAGTCATGCACACGACAACGAAGCCTTGAGACCTCCTGAACAAAAATATGAATAACATTAGTTTTAAAAAAATACATATAAGTAAGGGAAGTAGACAAAACAAATAAATTCAAATAACATACAAAATCTGTTTCTCAGTCATGAGTATTCTGGATTCAATGATATTGAGTTATATATTACGTTACAACAACAACAACTGTCTCAACAACTTGAATTTTCTCAAGTTTTTAACGAATCCGATAACGAACAAGCTGAGGTCGATGTCATTGACGAGGAAGAAGAAGAAGCGGAGGACATGGTCGATGAAATGGTAAACAACGAGGAGGAAGACCTAGTACCAGCGAGTCATGTTTATTGCCCACCTCAACACATGACGAGACTCAACTTAGGCGAAGACCGACCATCAGCGGATATTTTTTACGATCCATACATGCAAACAGAAGGAGTATTAAAAGTGGGAGACAATTTTCGTACAAAAGAAGATTGTGTCCGAGCTATAAAACAATATCACATGGCACTGTCTGCAGATTATAGAGTAGATCGAACAAATCCGACTCTGTATAAGATCTATTGCCGTAACGAGGTGTGCCCGTTTAGATTAACAGCATCTTTCTGGAAGTGAAACGATTCCTGAAAGATATGGTTAATGGGTCCAGAGCACACTTGTATAATCACGAATCTAATGCAGGATCATCGCAAGCTCAGCTCTCAGTTGATATGCAACAAAATTCTATCAGTCATCAGCGACAACCCTTCTTTGAAGGTGAGTACCATAATCGTGCATATGTTTCAAAGATACAACTATACTCATTCGTACAGGAAAACGTGGATAGCTAGGACTAAGGCGGTTGAAATGGTTTTTGAAAATTAGAAGGACTCTTACAAAGAACTTCCAAAATACCTGGTGGCACTTAAACACTATGCTCCAGAGACTATTTTCATCTTGGAGACATTGCCCGCCTATACGCCAGACAGGAATTGTGTCAGTGGAAATGGCATTTTCCACAGACTCTTTTGGGCGTTTGAACCATGCATCAAAGGATTTGCGTAACGTAAACCTATCATTCAAATTAATGGAACATGGTTGTACGGGAAATATAAGGGCGCGCTACTAATGGTCGTGGCACGGGATGGCAACAATAACATTTCTCCAATTGCCTTCGCTCTAGTTGAAGGGGAGACCGCTGGAGGTTGGAGTTTTTTCCTAAAAAATCTCTGACAATACGTGGCTCCCCAACCTAACTTATGTCTGATCTCTAATAGACACCCATCAATCGAGAGTGCATATAACAATCTTGATAACGGTTGGCAGGATCCTCCCTCAAGCCAACTGTATTGCATTAGACACATCGGTCAAAATTTCATGCGGGAGTTCAAGGACAAAACGCTAAAGAAGAAGGTTACTAAAGCGGGTTATGCACTAACAAAGCCTACCTTCAGACACTGCCGTGACGAGATCAGACTGACAAATGCAGATGCATTGAGATGGATTGATAATATTTAACGGGAGAAATGGACAATGGCATTTGACAATGGGCAGCGATGGGGCCACACGACAACAAACCTCGTTGAATCAATGAACTTTGTATTCAATGGCATCTGAAACCTATCGATAACCGCTTTTGTGAGGTCAACATATTTTAGGCTCGGTGCACTTTTTGATACCAGACGTACAAAGTGGGGTTTGGTCTTGTAATCTGGGAAGCTGTTCAGTAATAGTTCAATGACATTCATGAAGGACGAAGCTGCCAAAGCCAACATACATGTGGTCACGGTCTTTGACCGTACTAAAGGTCACTTCAGTGTTGTAGAGTCTATTGACCACAATGAAATGAGGCCTAGGGGATGTTACCGAGTGGAACTGGATAGGAGTTGGTGTGACTGTGGAAAGTTTCAGGCATTTCGTATGCCTTGCTCCCATGTTATAGCAGCATGTTCGAAGGCTCGGTTGGACCCAACCAACTATCTCTCTGTTCTTCACCTACTGCACTAGCTTTCAGGAGGTAGCAAGGGAGGACTAATGGCCTCCATACGAAGGCGAAATTGTGTGGCATAATGATTTGATGCGAAGAAAGAAAAAGGGTCGCCCTAACAGCACCCATATTCGAATGGAGATGGATGCAGCAGACAAAATGGTGAGGTTATGTGGTTCGTGCCGCCAGCCGGGACACAATCGTACTAAGTGTCCTAGTGTGGGATCTATTTATAACAATAACAAATTTTATTTCATTGATAGCATACCTAAGTGATTACAACGACATAACATAACAGAGCATAACTTAATAGCTAAACAGCAACAAATAACAACGACATAACCTAATACCAAATCAGAAAATAACAACAACATACCCAAAAGAAACAACTCAATGAATCAACTTATCTAGGATATTACAACCATCAAGCTAATTTTCTTTGGTTGTAACATCACCATAAGGACACCAGCATCATTTTGCACTTTTCTCCAAGTGCGGGTAACTCCATTTGGACTAGACTCCTCGACCAGCCTCTTAATCTTCCTGATCTTTTCACCTGCCTCAAATTCTCCTTCTAGCCAGTGATAAAGTTCCCTATGCAAATACTTTAATATCTGCGTGTTCTAGAGTAGGACCTTCATCGGAGGCTTTGTTGCTGAGAATACAACTAGGATATTTCTTTTCATTAGTGGAAATGTTGGAAGCGGTTCCTCCGGTGCTGTTGGTGATGACAATGGACGGCGATTTAACCACTCAGACATAGTGGGAGGGGAGAGATTAGGATATTAGTGAGGGAAGGGGAGAGATTAGGGTATTGGTGAGAAGTGTTGTGTAATAACAAATGAGGGTGAACTCTTATTTATAGGCACATGATATTCTGTATACCCATTTTAAAAAAATATATATAAATTAAAAAAAACCAACATTTAAAAGGATTTAAAAAAAAAGGACTTGACCTGAGGCGCCATATGGTATGACGCTTCCCCTGAAAAATTAGGGCAAGCCTTTTCAACTGAGTCGTCATTCCAAATGGATTTTGGCAATTTTTTCAATTTTTTTTTGCCTGAGGCGCCATACCATATGGCGCCATCAGGTTGATTCTTTCTGCAAAACACGTCATTTTAGTAATTATTTTGAAAGTTATGTTTTTTTGGGATTTTTTTTAATAACATGGTTATTCTAAAAAAAATTCATGTATTTGTGTCAAAAATATAAATGGATTTTTTTTGTTTTAATTTAAATTTAAATTATTTGTGTAATAAATTTACTGAATAAACTTAATAAATGAGAAAAGGAAAAATATTGTATAAAATTTATAAATTGTGAGAAGTTATCATTATTTTAGTTTTTTATTTGAAATGTTGAGAAGTTATTCATTTATAGAATAATTTTTATAGAAAAAATTAATAAATTGTTTAAGGGGGCAATTTTTTAGAAGAAAAGCAAGTTAGTTCAAACTCTTCTATCCCCATTGTATATAGTTATAGATTAAAAAGAAAATTCAAAAATTAAAATTTAAGGAATGGCACCAAAGAAAGTAATATGTCTACAATCATCAAACAATAATAAAATTTAAGAAAGATGAAGAATTTAAAGTTTTATCAAATCAAATTTGTGATTGTAATTGATCTATACAAAGCGATCTACACAATGATTAACTTATCGATAAAGATATTTGGTTTCACACTTTAAATTGATTTGATCCATAAGAGATAATACTTTAAGAAGAAAAGGAAACTAATGAAGATTATGAGTCTTTCAAGAGACAATTATGTTAACCACGAGAAAGAAATCCATCTTAAGCAATGAAGATAAACTCGAGTTACTTGTCATTCTTAAACCATGGACTAAGCCTCATAGCTCAATCAAAACGGAGATAGATTGATAAAGGTTATTGATGACAATTTACTACAAAGTGTACTAGCTTTGAAATCGAAGTAATAAAATAAATTTGTCTCCGCATGAATTGCGAACTTAAAACAATGAACATTGTGTGATGTAAGTAAAAACAATAAACAGGGAGTTTTTCAGAATTGTTTGGTCGAAAACACAAGAAAGAGTTGTTATAACAATGATGATAAACTTTACTTGATTGATGAAACATGGGTTAACAGATATGCAATGACTACAGTTACACAATAAACTAACTCTACAACTATACTCAATCCCTTGGCATGCAGCTCACTATTCTACGCGTCAATTCCCCGATCCCTCAGGTTAGTTCTACTGTCAGACTATGCAACATAACACGTTAATCCCTAAGCTACAATTCCTAAGTATCATATCCCTAGTCAATTAGTGAATTCAACAGTCATAGGAGTTCAGATAAATAGTTTTAGGGTCAGTAGTCACTGCTTATCAAAATCAAATCGAATGTCATAATTAAATAATTGAATAATAACACAGACTCAAAACAATTACATTAACGTCATCTGATCATATGTCTCAATCAAATAAAAATAGGTTCATCATCAAATAAGACCTAATCTATGAGAAATATAGCTACACATATTGAAATTAATCAATACCATAAGTGTATACTCGAAGATCATGAAAAATCACAGGAGAAAAAACTCTTCAATGGCTTTAATGGCCTTCAAAAGCTCCAAAATTGCCCAAATACGTTACTTTTCTTCCTCGGAAATTGAACGCTTACTTTCTCCTCCACTTTTTTTTCCTTTTAAAGCCCTCAAAAGCGTATCAGCAAAATGTCTTAACGCGGTCGTGCTGTAGGCAACGCAGACGCATTGCGCGATAATGGCAGAAACACGAGTGTAGTTAATTCTAGTGGCTATATCTCATTTTTAGCTTTCTTTTACAAAAAAAATATCTTATCTCAGTCCGAGTTGTGAAATTCTATATATGATTAAATTACTGGACATACGTCATGATTTAAATTGTGTTGAAAATGATCATTTCTTCGCAATTTCTTCATGATTTCTTCAATGATTCAATAAGTCTCTATTTCCTCCTCTTGATATATTTTTGCTCACTTATTCACAATTTGGTATGACTTTTTTGCTCATTATTCCTTGGATTTCATTCAAAATTGCTCGTAAAAATCGCGTAACGACGACTGTCATCGGGTATAAGAAAAACCATTATCATAAAGTCTTTAGAGTCCCTTATAAGACCCTCACGGATTGAAAGTCCTACTATACTGAATTAAGATTTGTCAATATTGAACTTGAAACTTGGTGAGGGGAAGCATCCATTCAAGTTGATTATGCTTTCTTTACTTGGCATAAGAGGGTGAATGAAGGAATAAACGATGATGAGTGTTCCAAACCGGCCAAACAGTCAATTAAGATCGGCCCAATGTGAAGACTTGATCTAGAGCCCTACACATTCACACTAACAAACAGGTGTACCCTCATTAAATAGCATCGCACAAAAGTTAAGCACCATGCCCATCTCAACTATTAGAATTCATCTAACAGTCTATGTACCATATGCCATACTCATTGGGGGCGATTCTAGCTATCCTTCATATATATGTGCAGTTTCACGTTACATCAAGGTATGATTCATTACACACTTGCAAGTTCCTCCTCAATGACATCATTTATTTGGATGATGAAGTGTTAACCTTACAAGTATAAAATTTGTCCTCAAAATCTAGATCTCGAGTAGCTTCGCCCGAGTGTGATTCTTACTAAAGAACTTTAACAAGAGGAATATTTTTGTTCCTTAATGTCTTAGTCGCATAATCTACAATTTGGATGGGTTAAGGTTTGAAAGAAATACTTGTTTCTACCTTAAAACTATTTGGAAGAATAGGTTGGAAGAAGTCGGGAATGAATCTCCAAAGTTTAGATACGTGGAATACATTATGCAAACTAGATAGTGAAGGTGGTAATGCCAATTGATATGCCCATTCACCAACTCGTCTGATGATCTAATACATTCCAATGAACCTCAGGCTCAATTTTTGCAACTTAAAAGGTCCTTTAAATCTTAATCTTGGAGTAACATTCAAAGATACATGGTCACCTTTTTCAAACTCTAATGATCTCCGTCTATGGTCTACATAACTCTTTTGACGGTTTTGAGCCTTCTTCATTTTCTCTTGAATCATATTTGTCTTTTCGGTAGTCTCTTGAATGATTTCTGGTCCTAGAATTCCCTTCTCACCAACTTTCGTCCAACAAAGAGATGTTCTACATCTCCTTCCATACGGAGCTTCATACAAAGCCATACCAATGCTTGCATGATAACTATTATTGTATACGAATTCAATCAAGGGTAAAAGATCTTTCCAATTCCCACCACTTTCAAGTACACATGTTATTAGCATATCCTCCAAAGTTTGAATCGTCCTTTTGGTCTGACCGTCTGTCTGAGGATGGTTTGACATGCTCAAACACTATTTTAAACCCATAGCATGTTGAAATACTTCCCAAATTCTTAAAGTAAATTTTGGATCTCTATCAGATACGATACTAAAGGGAATACTATGCAACCTCTATTAGACGATGGGCTTCTATCTAGAGGGGGTGAATAGATCACAAATTAAAATTTTAACTTTTGGCAAAAATAATAGTTTTCAAAAGTTTTATGGCACAACAGAAACAACCCGAATTGAATCATCTAACTGAACCTACTATTGAAAAGCTCGGATATGTGTAACGTAAACCAATTGGATGATAATGAACACAAATTATTCAACAATAATTAACCACAACCCAATTAAATGCTAAGTTATACTTAGAGCTTATTTTCAATGATCAAAAAATCCAATTAAAAGCAATAGACACAATTTATAGAACACCTCTAGTGCAATCGATAACGCTTAAAAATTTAATTTGATTTGTTGATGTTAAAACCAATAACAATCAAAGTGATTATGATTATATCAACAAACCGTAATTCAAAACGTAATCAAAAATTTGATTTCCAAATGAATTGATCCAAAAAATCAAAGATTTAATAATTTGCAAATACAACAATGATTAAAGATATGTGTGTGTGTGTGTGTGTATATATATATATATATATATATATATATATATATATATATATATATATATATATATATATATATATATATATATATGAGAGAGAGAGTGAAGGATTTGTTTAGGCAGTTCCCCAATCGGCCTCGCTATGGATACGTCTACCCTCAATTCGAAATTGAATTGAGATAGTTGCAATAAACCTTCCTTTGCAAATAATGTATATACAAGAGATGAATGACTCTAACCCCCCAAAACCCTATGGTTTGTTGTTGATTCTACCACCTCCAAAACCATTGATCAAAGATTGATCAAGTAACCAACAATGCCACTACAATCCACCAGTTCTTGTTACTAACTTGCAAGACCTCCTCGTCTTCATGGTTTTTGCTCAGTCGGATTAATCCCTAGCGTGCACTTGTTGAACCCAAGATTCACGAACACGATCCATTGTTTCATGCTACTCCCTTGCAAGGTACCACCTACCTTGTCCCAAGGCCTTCACTCGATCAAATACGTATTTGTGTGATCATCTCTAAAACCTTCAAATCCTCAATGATCTTAAAGGAAAACCCCAGCTTGGTTTTCTTATTTGAAACACACAAAGAACCCAACCCAATATTCTCGATTACACTAACCTAATTGGACTTTATCAATCCTAATCTATACAGTCACCCAATCAAAAAATGATTATGTGTAGTTTGATTGTGTGTATTCATAGAAGAGATGTTGAAAATGATGAGTTTACTTTGTAATTCTGGTTTCGTTTAGATTTTACACTAGTACCCTGCTAAAACGAGGTGCAAGCATGAGTATATATATGTTTATGTGGTATGGAACAAGGGAAATGCATGAAGAATTCAAAGGGAAAACAAAATTTCAAAATTTGAACATTATAGGTCGACCAATAAATGAGATGTGCCGACCTGTAAAGGTCTTAGGTCGGCCTATTTGAGGCGACCTGTTGGACAGAAGCCCCAACCTTCATTATTGAGGCGTGTGTGTCGACATATACCAGTTGTGTGTCGACCTATACTGAAGCCAAAGCTTATATAGGTCGACCTAAACACGCATGTGTCGGCCTATGCAGTAGGTTTCACACTAAAACTCAATTTTTGAAGCATGGTCCTTTTCGAGGTCACTTCCAATCATTTTCAGACATGTTTGTATGCATCTTAATGTTAAGATGATCAATGCACATCTAAGATTAGGTTGATATCGTCCAATATACAAAAATGCTAAATTGCTCATAGTTTTGACATCATTCAAAACATGATTATATGGAAGAATGCACTCATATACTCCCCCTTTTTTATGATGGCAAAACTTGAGATTTACGATGCATTTTCCTGCAGTACAGTGAATAGTTCCCCTTAAATATGTGCATTATATCCTTCATATTCTTCATTATATCCTTCATATTCTTCTCCCCCTCTGACAACATCAAAAAGAGACAAGCAATCCATTAGGAGTATCACATAGATACACATTATACATATTCAATATACTTACACAAAGGCAATTGCAAAGATAAGAAGTGCACTTACATACAGTATGTAAATACACAAGCTTAATAAACATAACAACATTCATAATTGTTCACCGAGTTAAACATATACTACAACCAGTCAAACATAGTAGAGATATTGTTAATACAAAACCAACAAGCAAACAACAAACAGAACAACATCAAAATGCATGAAAACTCCAAATAAGACTCAAAAGATAAACACACCAAGGCCTCTTAGCATTGGTCTCGGTGTTCCTTCCAAGGACGCAGTCTCACATATCTCATGGTAAAAGCAATCACAGTGACCAGCATCTGTTTCTTGAGATACAATCATGTGATTAGTCATTTCCATAGAAGCAGTATAGTTTTCATTTACAATATTCTGTATGGACAAGAGACTTTTAGTTATATATGCAGCAAAAGACTAAAAATCAGCATCCGAAGTAGTCATATGTTCCTGCATCAAACAAAACTGCTTCATTTGTGTAGCTTCATAGGTTTATCTCTATTACGGACTGTCCTAATGGCTAGGCATGACTCAATCCACTTCTGCACCCAGAATGACCCAACAGCCTAAGTCCTGTCAATTAAAGGCAAAGGGGAGCATTCTCTCCTTTACCCCTCATCTGAGGAGGGCAGGTTAGCTGACCCCCAGGATCAACTGCCCCACGTCACATCTCTGCCCATCAAGCACAGTTCAACCATCCAGGAACGGTCACAGGCTCTTGCCCGCTACCACGCCCTTGCTCGTAGCAATGGCTAGTTCCGAGCAAGTCTGCATGTCTCAACCGCTAGTTTCTGGCAGTTACCTATTTTTGGGGAGCGAATATCTCGCCCCGAAAATAGGAACCAATGGCCAAGCGTTGGGGGCATTATAAAAACCCTCTCACTTGAGAGGGTTAGGTATTCAAAAAAGCATCCTAAGACATACTCACTTTGTACTTGCCTTGTCTTCTCCCGATTCTTACTTTAGCATCGGAGTGCCTTGCAGGTGTACCCCATCCTCATCCTTGGAATCCAGCATTATAGACAAAGTCTCTGGCCCACTTTAGGTTCTGATCAACCGGAAAGATCAGTGGCGCCGTCTGTAGGAAACTCTGTTATCCCCGTCTTTCTTTCCCCGTAAACCAAAGATCAAAGTAGTTTTTCAAGATTCCGATCATGGTCAGCCATGACAACATCAACGATTATCGCAACACCGATATCTTCCCCGTCAGCAAGACAGACAATGACGGGGCAACCCCTTTTCTTGGAGACGATGTTCATTAGTAGAGGGACGGAGCCACCGCGTCTCCCTCTTCGGATTGCGCTAACAACGTAGAGGTCCAACCCTTAGAGGACCATTAGCTCGTCCCAGTTCCGCCCAACACCGACCCAACATGGCAGCACTGGTCGAAGCCCTCAACACGACGAATTTTCTGATCCTCCAGCAGAATGTAAGAATTAGAGCATTAGAAGAGATCCACCGTCCAAGATCTCCTCCACCAAGACGCAAGCGCCAGAGATCTCGGAGCCAGTCTCCCCGACGCAGAAGAAATCGCCGAGTCTTAGTGGAGCCAGAGCTCATGGCAATGAGGAAACGCGACCATACTCCTCCTCGGAGCCAACACTCCTAGGGGCCAAGAGAACTAGAAGGGATCTGCGGGGCAGAACACCAGCGTTCGCCTCTGCCCAGATCCAAGGGCCAGTCGCGAACTCCTTCTCCCCGTCCAGATCGCGGTCCTCACCCTAGACAAAGCACCCGCTCTTATTCGCGGTCGAGCAACAGCGGCAATGACGGGCCTCAAGGCTTATTGTCCCAGGAGATCATGGCCACCCGATTGCCCAAAGGGCCGGAGAAACCCCACCCTGGGCACATATGATGGTACGATAGATCCCGACAAGCACATCGAGAACATCGATGCCCTGCTCGACTACCGTGGCGTCAGAGGTGCCATCAAATACAAATTATTCCTAACTACACTGAGGAAGGGAGCAATATCCTGGTACAAGAGCCTCCCCTACGAATCCATCACATCATGGAGACAGTTGAAGAGGATATTATCCAGACATCTTACAGCCTCTCGCCGTCACTCGAAGACGAAAGCCTCCCTTGAGGCCATAATTCAAGGGAACGACGAATCCCTTTGAGCATATATCGAAAGATTCAATAAAGAAGCCGCTCATGTCTCCACGACTGACGACATGAAGAAGTATCTGCTCGAACGAGGGCTCCGTCCCCGCAGCGACTTTGACAAGGCGGTTGGTATCGAGACTCCAGCAACACTGGATGCCCTCCTTCTCAAGGCTCATGCGTATATCCAGTACGAAGAAAAGGAAGCTGCAAACACTTCCCAGGACTTGAGGCATCAAGAGAGCGCTAGGTCCTCCAAGCACGACGACTCCTCATGAACTTGTCGGGAAACAGAGAAAAGAAGGGACGACCGCCCCCAAGAATCCCGAGATCACAAAGGGCCATTTGGCTGGTTTCTCGAGTACACACCGTCGACTGCCTCTCACCTAAAGATTCTCTCCGAATGCGCGAACTCGGAGTTTCAGCAGGCAGGGGTCCGTTTCCCGAAGTAGATATCTGCCAAGCCGAACACAAATAAAACGAAGTACTACCGATTCCACAAGAGCCATGGGAACATGACAGACGACTGCATCCATCTCAAGGATGTAATTCAGATCTTGATCAGGGACGGGCACACGAAATAGTTCGCGAAGAAGAAGGACGCTCCTCGGCAGGACACCCAGGAATCGAAAAAGGTCGAAGAGGAAGTGCCTTCCTTGGACGAGGACAGTCTTCAGGTCGCCATGAGCATCTCACAGCCAAAAGACTTTTATATCCCCGATGGGCTCAACGTCCCTCTTTACTTCGCTACACACAGCCCCTGGGAAACCTTCCCCTCCGCCATGGTCATATCGAGAGGGGGATTTAACAAGGTGACCGTGGGGTCCGTAAAGAGGAAGTTCGAGCACCTTATCAACACGAGCTCGAACCAGAGTTCTACCCTCGATAAGGTCTGGGGAGAGTCGGTCCCCATCACCTTCTACCGCGAGGAACTCCTCGGCGGAGCCCCTAACTCTAGTATTCCTATGCTCGTAAGGGCACAGATGGCCAACTTTGACGATCGCCGAATTTTGGTCGACTAGGGAAGCTCGATCGACATCATGTACTCCCAACTATTCTCGACACTTCAATTGGACGAGACACACCTGACGCCTTATGTAGGCTCGGATCTACAGGGCTTCAACAGTTTAGTCACGAAGCCCTGGGGATACGTGGAGCTGATTGTCTCCTTCGGGGCAGCGGAGACGGTCAGGTCCATCAAGGTCTAGTTCCTGACGATTGATTGCCCATCCCTTTACCAGTGCATCTTCAGATGACCAACTCTGGTCGAATTGGTAGTTGTCCCCTCCACTGTGCACTTGAAGATGAAGTATTACACTTCCAAAGGGCTCATCGCCACCCTACTCGGAGACATAGAGGCCACGAGAAGGTGCTTCGAGGCAGCCTCAAAAGGGCTGAACACCATCGTCGCCGAACCAAAGACTTCCATCAAGTTTTCCCTGCCCTGCAGCTCCGAAGAGGCGAAACCGCTGCCCCGTATCAACTCCATCGACCTCGACAGTCGTTTCTCCAAGGATAACTTAAGGGACCAGAAGAAGAAGGGGAAGGAGACTCAGTCAAGCTCGAGCAACCCCTCAACATAAACCAGCAGCGACAAGACTTATCATCTGATGCGACCAATCCCGGATGGCGAATTCGAGCTAGTCTTCCTCGGTAACGACCCCCACAAGGGAGTGAAGATTGGGACCCGGCCTCCCCGACCTCGGGAGGAAACAGCTGAAAGCTTATCTCAGGGAGAATGCAGACATGTTCGTGTGGAGCGCCTCAGAGATGCCCGAGCTAGATCCAGAGGTGGCCTGCCACCAGCTCACCAACGACCCCGCCGTGAGGGCAGTAGCTCAACGTAGGCGAAAGTAGTCCCCGAAAAAAACGGAGGCTACAGAGCAAGCTGTAAAAGACCTTCTAGAAGAAATTTTCATTTTGGAAGTCAAGTACACTACTTGGCTGTCCAACATTGTACTTGTAATGAAATCAAATGGAAAATTGAGAATGTGTGTTGACTATACTGATCTTAACAGGGCCTGCCCTAAAGATGCATATCCCCTCCTCAACATAGACAAATTAGTTGATAATTCTTTCAGTTTTAAATTATTGTCTTTCATGGATGTATATTCGGGCTATAACCAAATACCCGTGGCCAAAAGCGATAAAAGGTACACAACTTTCATGACCGAATCGGACAACTATTACTACAACGTAATGCCCTTCGACTTGAAGAACACTGGCGCTACCTACCAAAAAATGATGAACAAAGTCTTTTGAGGAGAGATCGGGGATATGCTCGAAGTTTACATGGATGACATGATTATGAAATCCCATGAGGAATCCGACCATACGCTTCATCTAAAGAAGGTCTTCGAGCAGGCCAGGAAGTATAAGATGCGCTTCAATCCGGAGAAGTGCACGTTTAGGGTACGGGCAGGAAAGTTCCTCAATTTCTACCTAACAGAACGAGGAATCGAAGCCAACCCCGACAAATGCAGAGTCTTCTCCGAATTCCCCACGTCGAATTCAAAAATATCAATCCAAGATCTGAACTGGACGCTCACCTCATTGTCCTATTTTGTGGCATAATCTGCTCAGCATGCGCTCCCTTTTTTCAAACTCCTCCGTAAAGAAGAAGCTTTTAAGTGGACGGAGGAATGCGACAAAGCCCTCCTCCACCTAAAACAAGTACTATCGGAACCACCAGTCTTTTCCCAGCCAGACAACGAGGAGACCCTCTATATTTATCTCGCTGTTGCAACCGAGGCTTTCAGCGTAACCCTTATTCGAGAAACCCCTGAAGGGCAGAAGCCCATATACTTCACGAGCAAGGCGCTGCATGAACTGGAACTCAGATACCAACAGATCGAAAAAGTAGCTCTGGCCCTCATCAACGCAGCGAGGAGGTTGAGACACTATTTCCTAGCCCACACCATCGTGGTACACACAGACTAGCCCATGAAACAACTATTGGGCCACCCAGACATGGCCGGCAGGATGCTTAAATGGTCGTTGGAGCTATCCAAGTTCGACATCGAGTACGAGAGCAGAAAAACCCTCAAAGCTCAGGTGCTGGCCGAATTTGTGGCGGAGATGACCTTGCCCGCCTCCCCGACTAACAGAGCTCGCAAGTGGACAATCTTCGTAGACGGAGCATCCAGCTCGGCAGGGAGCGAGGCAGGCGTCATCCTGGAAAACAACGAGGGTATCCTCGTCGAGGTCTCGCTAACCCTATCTTTCCCCCACCTCGAACAATCAAGCAGAGTATGAAGCTTTCCTTGCGGGTCTACGCCTCGTCTAAGACCTGGGAGCCGAGGAAGTCATAATCTGCACAAACTCCCAACTCGTGGCCCTCCAGGTTTGAGGAGAGTATTAGGCAAAAAATGATAACCTCTCCGAATACTTGGCCTTGGTTAAAGAAAAAATGGCAAAGTTAAGGTTCGTGGAAGTAAAGCACGTTCCCCGCAAACACAATATCTGGGCTGATGTCCTGTCAAAGCTGGCGAGCACAAAAAAGAAAGGAGGAAACAAATCCGTCATCCAGGAGATACTTCCTCGACCAAGCATCGAGAGAACTCCCCCAACCCTCGACGTAAACGTCATTGGCGACACCGACTGCTGAATGACCCTATTTTACAACTACCTTGCCAAGGATGAACTACCATCCGACCCAAAGGAAGACAACGTGGTCAGGCACAGAGCCTGTTCCTATGTCCTAGTAGAAAATAAGCTCACCGACGAGGGTTCTCCATTCCTCTCCTCAAATGCATCGAGGAAAATATGGTCGCTCACGTCCTGCACGAAATCCACAAAGGAATCAATGCCCGGCACCTCAGAGGAAGATCCCTCACCAGGAAAGCTCTACGAGCAGGATATCACTTGTCGACCATGCAGCATGACGCGAAGGAGCATGTGAAAAAATGTGACAAATGCCAACGTCACGGGGACATGCACTTGGCACTGCTCAACGAGCTCAAAACAATGTCCTCCTCGTAGCCCTTCGCGTGATGGGCCCTGGACATCCTAGGATCGTTCGTCGTAGGATCAAATCAAAACAAATACCTAATAGTAGGCGTAGACTATTTTACAAAGTGGATAAAAGCAGAGGCTCTGGCCAAAATAACGGCCCAAAATATACTATGCTTCTACAAGCGAAACATTCTTGCCCGCTTCGGCATTCCCCAAGCAATCGTCACCGGCAACAGGACACAGTTCACGGACAAAAAGTTCTTGGAATTCATCGCCAAACTGGACACCAAACAACACTTCGCGTCTGTCGAGCACCCGCAGACGAACGGACAAGACGAAGCAGCGAACAGGGTAATCCTGCGAGGTCTCAAGCGGAGACTGGACGAAATTAAGAAATAGTGGGTCGAGGAGCTGCACATCATGCTCTGGGCCTACCGAACTATGCCTCAGTCTTTGACCAGGGAAACCCTCTTCCGTTTAGTATACAAGACAGAGGCAGTGATCCCTATCGAAATAGACGTGTCTTCCAGGCGGACTGAAGCTCCCTTGGACGAGGAGGCGAACAGCGAGGCACTAAGGGAGGAGCATGATCTCGTCGAAGAGGTCCGATCAAGAGCAGCCCTCTGCGAGGCCTCGTTAAAAAAAAAAATCGCAATCAGGAAGAACTCTAAAGTCATACAACGAGACTTCCAAGTGGGCAGTCTCGTCCTTAGGAGAAATCACAAAGATTCTCGTGAAGGCAAACTCGCCGCAAATTGGGAAGGACCCTATCGTGTTTGAGCAAAAACGGAGAATGAGGCCTACTACCTAGAACATCTCAACGGGGAAGAACTCACTCGACCATGGAACGCCCAAAAGCTAAAACAATATTATAGCTAAGGCCACAATTATCGGCATGCTCCATCAACACGACGAGCACAACGTACTGACCATAAATGCGTGCCCCGGTATAAGTACTGCATACTAAAATCGATCAAGGCAAGCTTTTACTCTAGAACGAGCAAAACCTCTGCCCGACAGCGGTCCCTCGACCGAGCCCGTCGTTGCTACCATACCACGAAAGGCAAAACACTTAACCCGCGATGGGAAATTCATGCCATGAACTCAGGCCACAAACGCTACCTGAGCTTCGCTCTCTTGACCAGAAGCTACCCAAGCCTTTCGACCAATTCCCCTCACTGTTGAACAATAATTTGTCGAGCAAACCCCGAAATAGTGAAAAATAGTTCACAAAAATAACCCATACAACTGGAACACGTGACGAGCAGCGCGTGACACTTAGCGAAATTAAGCAAAGTAAAAACATGCACGCACAAACATCGAAAATAAGTCATACATAAGCGATCACCACAACCGAAAATAAATATTATGAGATAAAACGGCCATGAGGACCACGATTGTAATGATTACATCAAAAAGGGGCCAAGCCCCATAAAAAAGATTATAATGTACGACACCCAAACCGGAAGTACAAAAAAGAAAATCAATCGGCTATAGGCTAAGGCTCCTCGCTTGCGGACTGCTTATACCCCTCGCCAAATTTGAGGAAGTCTGGGATGATAATCTGGCTGTCTACCACGTTGTGGAGGAACCTGGTCCCCTCGGTAACCAGCTCAATCCTGGGGTTAACAACCTTTAGCTGCTTCAGCGTGTTGTTGAAGGCGTCCTAGGTGGCCCCCAAGCAATCCTCCTCAGCCAGGTTGATCCGGACAACAAGCTCAGCTCGAGTCTTCAGACTCTTTACCTCATCACTTTCGTCCTCAGTAGGAGTCGTGGCAGCCCGCAAGGAAACGACCATATCCTCTGAGGTTTTCTTCTCCGCGACCAAGGTATCCCTCTCCCCGGTAACCGCGGCCAGCTTTTCCTTAAATTTCCTCGCCGCCTCATTCGCAGCCTTCAGTTTCTCCTTCAGATTCGCTTTGGCGGCCTGGGTCTTCTTCAGCTCCGCCTCTTGAAGGCCCTCTTCCTCGGTGTAGACCACCGTCATGCCCAGGACCCTCATTAAGGCAGTGGTGTCCTCGGCTAGCAGGGTCCTCTTGCTCGGACAATCAAGCTCCTCAAGCGCGAAAGACTCCGCCCGATGGAGTGCGAGGGAAGAGCCTTCAGAGAAACTTCTATTGTGGAAGCACGAAGGTAGCTTGTACTTTCTTTTCTCTCATTCGCTGGTAAGGTCGAGGACCTCCTTCACCCAGAGGCACTTGGGCCTTGAGGTTATCGACATAGGGGAGGTCTGGGCAGCAGCTACTCTGGATGGTCGGGGACGGAGCTACTTGTTCGTCGAGACGTCTTTTCCCAACTTTCTTCCCCAACTTCAGGTTGGCCGCAACACTTTTCACCAAACGCTTCTAGGTTGTGGACATATTGCCTGCAAAATAACGAACACAAGTTATTAAACGAAAAATAACAACACGGGACAAGCTAAGAAGAAAAAAATGGCTACCTAAAAGTTCCAGAGCCTCCTCGCGCGTGCCGCATTCGAGGAACTCCTTAGTATTAATATGTCGGGCCTCCACCTTAGGCCTCCGTCTTCTTCAAAAATAATGTCCCCGTCCCTGGTCACGCATTGGGCAGGGCGGAAGCCATCGACAAAAGCCATCAGCTTGTTGTAGCTGGCCAGGTCATCCTCCTCCAGTATGGGCGGCTTGGCTGTGTACTCTTTGGTCTCCCTGGTAAAATGGTCCTCGCTCTAGGAGAAACGAAACTTCAACACTCAACGCCCCCTTATCTTGCTCTGCTCATCGTGGAGGGGCTCACCGTTCTCATCTGTAAGAATCTCCCAGAGGAATGAGGAGTCTTTAGCCCTCTCCGACATATGCTCTACTATATAATACCTCTCCTTAAACGTCCTGATGGACTCGGAGAAGGCCTTGAATAATTTTCTCCCTAGCTTTAGGGAAACCCATTCGAACTTCCCTCGCACGACCTGGAATTGGAGGTGGAAGACAGTGAAGAACAGGGGGAGTGGCTCCAATCTTCAAATACTCGCATGTAATCTCGAATTCTCGGATGAAGGCAAATAAGTTCGGGTGTAGTTGGAAGGGTGCCAAGTCCAGGTGTCCAAAAACTGCCACTTGAAAATCCGTGAAGGGCAGCCTCAGCCCAATCTCCTTGAAAACAAACTCGTACATGGGAAACCTCTCACCGTTAGCTGAGCATATTCGTTTATCCTCCTCAGGAAAATGGACCTTCTAGTCTTCCTCGACCCCCACCGTCGTGATGAAATCCTGAGTGTGAAAGGAAAAAGGGAGGCATGCTCCCAAGGCTCAGCAGCAATCCACTCTTCCACGGTACTCCTGGGAGTGGCAGTTTCGTCAGCACTACTATCCTCTGAAGAGCTCTCCTCGGACAGCTCTCGCTCGAGCATAATATCGTCCTCAGAATTGCGAGACATCTCCTTTACCTGAAAAGCAGAGGACAAAAGTGAATTCGATGACAAAATCAAATCCACACTTCCACCGCTAGTCAAGTGAAAGGGCGCGCGAAGGCCCGAGGACAACGTCCACGACCTAAGCCATTACTCAAATAGCGCAACGATGGTGCGAGGAGATTCTCATGGAAATCCCCTAAACCCGCACGGGGAGATCCTCCCCGACACTTTACCTAGAATTCTGTTGAAGGTCCACCGGAAGACTCACGAGTACACCGGAAACTTCATAAGTTCCACCGACGACAAACTCGTTCGTCGTCGTAACGGTGTCGGAATCAACAAAAAACCTAAGTTTCTAATACTTCAATGACGGCAACAACGACAGAAAATGGCTCAACCACCGGCAGACACTAACATGCCGAAATACACCCCATACTCTACCCAGTTTTCATCCTAACTGCATGCGAATCTAAGCAAAATAAGATTGAAACGCGTAAAATAGAGAAGGATAAGACACTTACGTGGTCGAAGAGATAAAAAAGATGGTCGGCGAAGCCTGGTCAGTGCTCGTGTGACGATGGACGCCAGAAACAAAGACAACAGCAGAAGAAGAGAGAGAAGAGAAAAGTGAAAATGAACGCTTCCTCCCTCTATTTATAGATAGGTCAGAGGCACGTGCACGAGCATGCGCGGCGTATGGGCATCATTATGACCCTAGCATAGACATCATTACGTATTAAATGTGGCACGTGGCTTGATGCATGTGTGGCACTACATCTCTTCAAGTCCCATCAACCGTTGGGCTCCCCGCTCGTCGGGCACAGATACCCTTGAGCACCACGAGGCGACCTCGCCTCAGTAACAGGCGTCGACCACGCTTACTCCTTTTTGGGACCACGGGCGGCCCTTAAGTCATCACTCCTATGCTCGGAAGCAACGACTTGGAGGGCTCTTATTCCGGACTGGCCCAATGGCTAGGCATAACCCAATCCACTTATGCACCCAGAACAACCCAATAGCCTAAGTCCTGCCAATCAAGGGCAAAGGGAAGCATTATCTCCCCTGCCTCTCAGCCGAGGAGGACACGTCAGCTGACCCTCAGGATCAGCTTCCCCACGTCACATCTATGCCCGTCACGCACGGTTCAACTATCCAGAAACGGTCACGACGCTCTTGCCTGCTACCACGCCTTTGTTCGTAGCAACGTCTAGTTTCGAGCAAGTCTGCCCGTCTCAACAACTAGTTTCTGGAAGTTACCTATTTTGGGGGAGCGAATATCTCGCCCCGAAAATAGGGACCAGTGGCCAAGCGTTGGGGGCATTATAAAAACCAGAGGGTTAGGTATTCAAAAAATCATCCTAAGACATACTCATTTTGTACTTGCCTTTTCTTCTCCCGATTCTTACTTTAGCATCGAAGTGCCTTGCAGGTACACCCCTCCTCATCCTTGGAATCCAGCATCGCAGACGAAGTCTCTGTCCCACTTCAGGTTCTGATCAACGAAAAAGATCACTCTCCATTTGCACTCCTCATCATACCTCTCATCTTGCTTCATCTGCATGTTCTGAAGCATAGTCACTATAGAGGAAGCATCAGTAGGTCTAACATCAAAACCAACACTATGATCAACTTTGTGATTAGCATCTTGCATTATGGCGTCTCCATCAGGGGCATCTTGAGGATTCTCCAAAGGTTGCTCATCATCCATATGATTTTCCCCTGCATCTTCATCAACGACAGTTGGATCATCAAAGTTATAGAGTTTTCTGTCATTCTTACCCAAGCGAAGATAATATGCACAGCAGTTTATGTCCCAAAAATAATTCATGTTGGTCAAGGTACGTTGAAAGAATTCTTGAGACAAACCAGGATATTTATAGATGGGATTCGACATCCCAATGTTAAAGTAGTTTAAAATCTTAGCAATCATGGAAGGGTAGCAAAGTGATGTGCCTTTGTTGCATTTTCTGATAGCAAACATATGAGCCCAAAATTGTAAGGTAAATTAATCTTAACCTTGTGCAGCAAGATGCATACCAAATGTATCTCTGCAAAATTAACTCTAGAAAATCCGCCATTCTTTGGGCGTAAGACGTGAGAAACAATCCACAACATAATTCTAGGCACCATTTTCACCTAACTGATAGATAAGGAATCATGTCATTTGGTTGTTCGAGGTGCCTTGAGTATCTTATTCAAGTGAAGATCACACTTAAAATGCATATGAGAGTCAACATCAGTAACCAATGGATCAACCTCGTCATCCTTATCAGCATCTTTCACAACAATACTAAACAAAGTATTCCGCAGGTCATTAGTAAACTGGTAAACTTTGTTACCTATTGAGAACTTGAGGCAAGAACCTTACATATCACGAAGCCCTAAGTAGAAGACTCGAATGAGATCTTCATTGTAATCTTGAGCCAGTTATAAGAAGTAATCAATCTTTTGATGTTCCACAAACTTGAGAGCATCTGACAAATACAAGCCGCCAACTGTAGCAACCTTTCACATGTATTACTTCACTATAAGACAGGTCTTACACTTAAGCTCAAAATCCTTGGCATACTTATTGGAGACCAAGGTGAATGGGTTATCAATGGTAATTGTTGAGGTGGTAGCCTTGTTTTTACCTTTAGCCATAATCTTGGACTTATAAGCCATGAAAATGTTGAAATGATGTGTGCACACCAAGTGTTTGACGAAATGATTGAATGAAGAATGAGTGAGTATGAGATAATCTTGAGTACCCACACACTCAAACAAGATGGACAAATGCAATACTACACAAATGATCAAAGATAGTCCACAAACAAGAGAATTTTGGATTTTTAATGAGATATGATGGTTAGGGTTTTGGAAGGAGAATAAGAAAAATTGATGAAAATGAGAGAGATTTGGTGGAAGAGTCTAAATAAAAATGATGTCAGATTGATCAAGAAAGGATGAAGTGCAAATTTGAGGGTTTTCACGTGCAATAACGAGTCGGAGAGATAAGAAGATTTAGTGCATGCAAGAAAGTGGAGACATTGAACATAATTGATTCAATTATGCACTTATGAGTTGACCTTTGACTTCTATGTGTCGACCTCTCACTGATGTGTCGACACATATTGTAGCAAAAGTCAGAAAAATTAAAAGAAATAATTATGTGTCAACCTATACGATTACGCGTCGACCTATACTGTAACATTTTTGAAAAATACTGAAAATAATTGTTATGTGCCGACCTATACGACAGTGTGTCGACCTCTACTGTAACTATCTGGACAAATACCAAACTCACTTATAATAGGTCGACCTACACAACCTTGTGTTGACCTGAGTAACACAAAATTCTAAGATGTGACTCAATTTGAATTTGTAATTGATCAAGAGAGACTCAAATTGACTTATGGATGAATACTTAATGCGAGACACATGCATATGATGCTATTCAATGGTTTGTTTGCTTGAATCATGCAATCATGAAGATGCAAACATGAAATGGTTCAAGATATAGATCAAGATATGAAGAAATTTTGAATATAATTACTATAAACATATAAAATGCAACACACGATGGTTACATTTGAAAATTTTGAAAGTAAACATATATCACAACCATCATACACATCATTAATCATATACTTTTAAAAAATAAACAGGTAAAATAAATACTTACTTACAAAGCAAGTAAGGATAGAAATGATATTACCTTACCGTACACGAGATAGAGGATGCACATGCATTCTACTAGGAACTTTCGAATGAAAGTTGAGATGAATGCAAAACGTGCCACGCAACATAAATGAAACTAAAATGTTTTTACCACTTTTCTTCTTGCACAAGTATTTGAAATTGAAATTAATAATGTATCCAATAGGTACTTTGGCTTGATGATCATCCTTGTTATTGTACTTTCATCTTTATTCAATCATGATGATTATCTTGCTCCTACTCATGTTTCATCATCTTAGGTTAATCACTCCTAATTTGATGCACTTAAGTATGTCTTATTAAAGATAGACCTACATCATTGAACATAATACATTTCCAACACTTCTTAGATAGAACATTAGTAATCATTACCACACTTTTACCAATTAAAGAAACACTAAAAGCTAACCTTTTTGGTAACACAATCCGCCTTGCTTCTCACATAGTAAACATAATAAGGACATGTCACCTTATTATGCCTTGAGCTTCCATAAATGAGATCCCATGCTTTCTTCATAGAGCCAATACATTTTTCCTGCATGATTAACAATTAGTGCTAGGTACCCAATCTTCATTGGGTCCTTGGGAGTTAGTGACACTTTGGTTCCATTTAGGCACCCATTGAAAAACACCTTTAGGAACAAAGAGTTTCCTAAATTTGCACTTAGCAATGGTGGAACCCTTCTTGCAACAATAATAACAATACAAATTATGAGAAGACAACCTTTTGCTATTTAGTTCATTTTTAATGTAACTATACCTTCTATAAGAATTATGAGAAGGCAAGTCAAATTTGGAAGTGTCTATAGCAAAAGTAGAATTAGGTTGCAAAGCCTTATCTAACTTGGCTTTAGGAGTCCTTGACTCTTTTTTCCAAATATGACAAGTTTCACAACCAAACCATGAAGGTTTAGTGACTTCATTTTGTTTTTTTGGAATATCTAGTATGGACTTCCTTAGGGCTTCCAAATTACTTTCATTTTCTAAAATCTTAGCTTCCAAATGAGAAATAATCCTCTTGTTTGAAGCTAATCTTTTGAAAGCATCTATGGCTTGTCTTCGTAGATTTTCAAAAGATTCTTAAAGTTGATAAAAATATAAGTCACGAGAAGCTTGAAGTTTAGAGTGACTTACGACCTTTTTCTTTCCTTTATTTGCCATATAGTAAAGCTTTGTCGATTCAACACTTGAGCTTGAGCTATCGTCACTTGAGCTTGAGTTATCTTCACTTGAGGAATCACTTTCACTCTCCCAAGCGACATAATATCTTCTATACTTGCTAGACCTTTTGTCATGGCCTCTTTCTTTTTCTTTCTTGATTGTAGGACACTTGTTAGAGTTATAACTATAGGTGGGTTTTTGTTATCATCTCCACAAGGATTGTCCTGATATCTGATACTTGTCGTTCAATAGTTTACCATTTAAAGAAAAAGGGTTTTCAAAATTTGGTTCATAAATTGTCATGATTTTTAGTAGCAAAGCTTATAAATTCTAAGTGTTTGATTAACAAAGTATATCAAAAGTATTTTTCATCTACCCTAACTTATACGTATTCTTTCAATCTTACATGTGGAGTTGGATCCGATTAATATCATTGTGTATTCTCTCAACACCGTGTATCTCTATAGCGGCGTCGTGAGAAATATCATATTCATCGCTACACGATCTCTCCATATAACAACCAATATAGTAAGCTTTAAGTTTAATACAAATCAAATATAAACCATAAACCGATCTCTCCTATCTATAAATCGATAGGTGAATATTTTAGGTCAAGTTCCATAAAATCTATGTCTAGAGTTTTACAAAACAAGAATACATTATTAAGAACAAAAATATTCATCATATATTAATCATCACTTGTTCACATACAAGGCCAATCAAAAGAAAGACATAAAACTAAGGTAGACTACCTCTATATTTGATACAAAAGAAATTAGCTACCCATAACCATGGTAGTTTGCTTTACAAGTAATGAGAGAAGACGAATGAGCATCCACGTCGAAGAATCGAACTCGGATGTGAATCCAGCTTCTATTTGCAAAATATCAGTCTTTGGTGAAGAAATGCTGAAAAATGAGGTTCTATGTGAAAATAGGGGTTATGATCCCCAAAAAGTGTGAAAAGTACTTATATAGTACAACTAAAATATGTCAAGCTCGCCCAGCAAACTCATTCTTCGCCTAGCGAACACTACTTTTTGGCACCTGAAGTGCCTCTGAACAGTTAAACCGCCCTTGAGGAATTCACAAAGTTCGTTGTGCGAACACTTCTTCGCCCAGCGAACTCCTTCGCTACAAGTTCGCACGATGAACTTATGGTCCTTTAGCTACTGACTCAAAACTGGGATGGTTCGCTGGTCCTTCTCTGCAACCTCGCCCAAAGAACATTCGCTTCAAGTTCGCCCAACGAATGTATTGCCCTTTTCTTACTTCTATCATCCTGAGATGGTTCGTTGGGGCTTCGCCAAGAGCTCGCCCAGCGAACATTCGTTGTTGTTCCTTGCTGGTTGTTTGCCCAGCGAGCATGCCAAATCTTCACATTTTCTTTGGCTTCCTTGTCCAATTATTTGTGTGCTTACACTTTGATGTTTTATGCCTAATTCCTGCACAATAACACACAAATCAAAGCAACCAAAGGTATTTGCAACATATTTGAAGAATAACATGAAAACATGGAATAAGTCCAACAAAACATAACAAATGAGATGAAAAATGCCAATAAATATGGATCAAATTAAAGCATGTTTGGCATTCAACAAATTCTCCCGAATTAGATATTTGCTTGTCCTCAAGCAAAGTATACCTCTCTTTTAAAACAAGAGGATTTGCTCAAGCATTTAATTCAACCAAGAATGGATTTATGGCTCAAATTAACAAACAAATGCGCACAACAATGTTCACCACTTCCTAGAATCGAACAATGAAAAAGAATTTAGTTTTTAAACAAATATCGTGCAATGCTTCAAATAACAACTAAATTCTCATGCTTGAATCACTCTAACACTCCTCTTCGAATAAGAATTAAGAAATTAACAAGTTTGCAACCACGGGGAAATTTTACTCACCAGACAAACAATGTAAATACAATCTAATTCACACATTCATCCAATCAATAAATAATGAAATCATGAAAGCAAGAAGATCACTAAGGTCTTTAAAGGTTGTAGCTTGGTTAGGTCCACAACAACGGGATATTTCTAAGGCTATGGATTCAAAGTTGCCAATGCAAAAGAAACATTCACTATACAAGGTTATGTACACACTACAACTTTATCCAACACTTTCTTTTCTCAAATTTTCACCCTTCAAACATCTTTTATGCACATTATTCACTTTCTATTTTTTTTTCTCATTTAAACAAGCATGCTTTTCTTTTTCTTTTTCACATTTATATTCACAATTTTCTTTTCAATGCTTGTTTGAACATTTTCAAAAATTTTGAGTAACCTACCACTTTTCTTTTCACACTCCCCAACTTGAATTCAACCAAACCTCAAGTGAATGCTCTTTAATTTTTATGGCAAGGAAAATAATTTAGAACATTATTCAAAGGTTCAAGAATTTTTTTTAGAATCCTACACAATTCAATGATAAATTAACTTTTAATTTATGTGCAAACACCAAGTTCATCACTAAATTAGGATCTAAACTATTAAGCTCAAAGGGGTTAGCAAATTCTCACTACTCATGGGTAAGTTACTTTTTTGGGATATGGTTATGCTCAATATCAACAATTGCCTTAATCATTTCCAATGCTTCCACAAAATAAAAATAATCACAAGATTAAGCATGAATTAAATGTATTCAACAAAGTTTATCAGTCATCTTATGCATATAGTAAACAACAGAGGTTTCTCACAAATTTATGGCTATTGGAACCTAAGTGAAACAAGCATTCAAACAAAGTTGAAAAGTGAAACAAAATTACATTTGTACAAAGAAAAAAATTCTTAAGCATTCTAGCATCCTAGAAAGATATACCTATGTACCTTGTGTCGCATCTGCGAAAATTAACCGGCGGAAAAGACAGAAGAGTTGCCATCGAACGTTATTTATCCCAACGCAAGGAAAGGAAACGATCATAGAAAACCTCAACAAAGGGAAAGACATGGTCATCGCAACCATAGTCTGGGCTCGGGAGTCGGTTATGCGAGAGGAAGGTATTAACACCTCTTCGCATCCATCATACTCGATGGGATCCACACTTGTTATTCTGATTAAAGGGTGTGGGTATCTGAAGCTCTAATGCTAAACGGACAGGAAAAGAACTAGAAATGGGGGAAAGAAAAGAAAAGGTGACTCGATAGGACATCGCTGTCCTAGGCCTACGTATTCCCTCGGGAATGGGAAAGTCAGAGTCAACGTAGTTCGGAGGACTGCGGGTTTGTGGGGGAAGGTTGCTCGCCAAGACATCGTCGTCTCGTGCCTATGTATCCTCAATCTAACGAGAAAGAGGAAATCAGAGCAGTCATAGTTTGACCTACGGGTCGGTTTTGTATGGTGAAAGAGTCTCGATTGCACTAGGGCAAGAGAAAATGTTCGATTAACTGGTTGGTTAACGTCTCGATCCCACGGGTGCGAGAGAAAAAAGAAGTTAGTTGTTAGTGTACTCGCCAAGTCATCGCCGTCTTGTGCCTACGTATCCTCAATTGGACGGGAGAGAGGAATCAGAGCATCCGTAGTTCGCGCTACTACGGGAAACTGAAATGGGAAACAGTCTCAATCGCATGGGTGCGAGAGAAAAGATTCTAGACACACAAAAGGTCTAAGGGAAACTGAATCCTACAAGTTATCATGCATTGTGGCCCTAAGATATAGATAAGGAGGGGAATCTACCTATTGTTGTTATGCATGGATTGAAAGCCTAATGTCTCTCCTACCTCCAACTTAATCAGAAATTAAGTGGAGCTAGGAATCCTACGGGATCATGTGAATAAACACAAGTAAACACAAGACAAATCAATCACAAAATGAACGATGTCGTGATCTCAGCTAAGAACAAAACTGAGTGACTCCTCGTCCTCAACTGAAAGAGAAATGCAACAGAAATGGATGATGTCTTGATCTCAACTATGAGGAAGTTGAGTGACTCTTCGTCAACTACAAGATGAAAATGATGTCGTGATCTCAACTATAAGAAAGTTGAGTGACTCTTCGTCCATCACAAAGTAAGACAAGCAGCAAGACAATAACAAAGTATCAATGAATTGACACCCAAGCCAAGTGTACAACCAGGAGTGAAAACTCCTCACTCAATCACAAGCAGCAAGCGAAAATAATACTACCTAAGCATGCTTTATACAAGTGTGCAAGTGGTACCTAACGGAGAAGGTTTGTTGCCTCTTCAAAGCGCGCAAAAAAGCTCAATCCTCGAAGCTATCAGGTACTTCCAACAAGTAAGCAAGTCCAGTAGTCAAACATCTAACATCAAGTTCAAACATGTTAGAATTTAATAGGAATCAAGTGTCAGCAATCATCATCAGAGGTAATCAACCAGGAGAACCATAATTAATATCCAGAATCGGTCCAAACGGTATCAGGGACTAAGCATAACCTGCATCAAGGAATCTTATCAGTCCAAACAACGTTATGAAAATTATTCACAAAACAGCCCCACAGGATTAATCAGATCTTATATGACAAGAGAAACAAACAGAAGTCTAACCAAATATCCACAATCACAACAATTAGTATGGTTAACACGTAATCAAAATTAGAACAACCTAACCAAATTTAATATACGATTAATCAACAACTAATCAATGTTAAAAGTCAAAGTTAATTCTATTTCAAAAACAAGGTCTAATCAACTTGAAATAATTTCTAATCAAAAGTTAATTTTACATTAGTTCTAAATTGGTTTCTAAGGAAATCTAGTAAAATCTAAATCAAAAAAGGGGTTAGAATTAATCAAAGAACAAAATCAATTTGATTAAAAAACAAAATTAATTAAACAAAAACAAAAGAGAAATTAACAGGGGTGCGGTAGGGTTTCGGTAGTGTGTGAATAGCATTTCCATGGAGCATTGGGCTTACAAACCCGGTTCACACCATTTAACGGTTCACTTTCTTTAAAAACAAAACCCTAAAGGACTATCAGCCACATGCCTCATGCGTCGTTCCCTTCCATTGTTTCTTCTTCTTCACCTGCATTTACTGCAACCTTCTTCTTCTGTTTCACCTTCGCCGTTCAACATTCTTCTCCCACTTCTTCTTCATCACTCTCGTCACCACAAGCCTCTTATCCATCATGTCGTATTCTTTCTCGATGCTCCTTTCTCCATCTTCTAAGATAGAATCAAGCAGCCGCAAAAGGATTGATATGCAGAAATGACAAATGCACACTGTAGGCAGAAATGTACCAACCGGAAGCTTCTCCAGATCCGTTATGGACAAGTAATGGTTGGGCGCGATATGGAACCCTAGATTACTTCATAGCAAGGAAGAGTATACCAAAACCGTTATTTCGTAGCTTGAGCATTGCATCTCTGAGCATGAGGCGCATAACAGCATGAAGCACCGTAGTTCCGTGAGTGTGAGTGTGAGAACGCGCGCCGGAACGGTGATCTGGATGGAACGGGAAGGAGAGTGAAGTCCTTCTTTCTACGTCACAAGAAAACAGAGATAGCGTGGAGGTTTTTTCAGTCCTTCCTTTCCCTCACTTTGTTTCCTCTTTGCTATTGTTGTTTCCTGAATTTGCTATTGATGGTGAATTGATTTATGCAGGTTGAAAGTTGGAGAGTAGCAGCGTTTGGAGATTGCATAATTTGTGGAATTGGAGATTGAAGCTTTTGGTTCAATCATGAAATCGACGAGAATCTGAAGAATTAAGCGAATAAGTTAACTCGAAGCCCTTACCGAATCGGCGTCGACAACTTCGCAGGTAAAGCTTATACCCTATTCTCTTTGTGCGAATATTCTTCTTCTACTCTCTCTTACGTGCGTGTTGTGATGTCACGAGTGTTGAGTGATTAAGATGATGGTGAAGATGTGTTGGTTACGAGTTGAAGATGAATTGCGCAGAGAGAAGAATCGAGAGGGAAGAAAGAATTGGTTAACAGTTTTGTTACATTTTCTATTCTGTTATGATAATTTTTGGATGTGGAATTGTTGTTGAATCTTTTGAACTGATCTTGAGTTTTTCTACACGTTCTAGTTTGGAGGGAATGAAGATGATGAATGAAAAGGTGGCCAAGATAAATAATTGTGAAAGTGAATTGAAGTAGGGAAAAAAATCAAGCCGAAAAATGAAGTGAGAGTGAAGAGGATCCCCCCTGTATGAAGAGTGATGAAGAGACTTTTGAGTGAAATTCTGGCTCCTAAATCTGTTATGAAAACCTGTTACCAGTTTGTTATTTCTGTTAGCTTAGTTGTGAAGCTGTGTATTTCCCATTGTAATGCGCACTTGCGTTTTCAGTTATATATCCCTTCTGTCAAAATGAAGCTCTGTTATGGAAGCTATTTTTTTCTTTTTTTCTACTGCTATGTATATGTATTTTCCTGTTATGCAATGTATTTTTGCTGCTGCAAATTTCTATTAGTTATGCTGTTGTTTTTCTGTTGCACCTGATGTGTACCTATTTTCCTGCTATACCAGCGTGTATTTCTTTTTTTTATTATATCATTTTTCTCCCTACTATGTATCATGTATTTTCCCTTTTTTATCAGTGAATTATTGCAGGTTTTATATAGAAAAATGGATACCCTGCATTTGAGTTTGTCTTTGCTGCAACAGAGGAGGCAATCTTTATACATGTCATAGTGTCCTCAAAGAATATCTGAATGCTTTCCACTGGTGATCAAGAAAAACTATTGAAACATTCTACAGAGACAACATATAGACTTCCAGTGATTGTATCTCCTCATGGAATGCGTGGCAGCTTGACTGGCTGTTCATCAAGTGATCTTGTCAAGCAAAGTTATTTCAACAGTTCTTCCAAATTAAGGGTGTCAAATGGAATTATAGGTCTTCCATATCATGCTTCCCTGGGTGTTGGTTGCCAGCTCTAGTGTTAGTGATTACAAGACTACAAGACCAAGTGAACTAGAGGCAGATGCTGATTCTTTAGCGTGTAGACAGTCTATGATATCTTCTGTTGATTGATTGGGAAATGATGGCCCTAAATTGAGAAATGGATTGGATTTCGAACCCTAAAAAAATGGTTAAAATGGATTTAGGAAAAATGAATTGGATTTGTAAATGACAAAAAATGGATATTGAAATTAATTGGAAAATGGGTAAAATGGATTATGACTTAAAAATAGAATTGGATTGGAATTGTAGTTTGGACTTAGAATTTGGCTAATAGTTATTGAAACTTGAAAATGGACCTAAAATGGTTCAATATGGATAACAAATGGTTTAGAATGGATATCGAATTAGGTTTGGGAAAATGTAGTTTTAAATAGTTTAAAAGGGACAAAATGGTTTGAAATATGGATTGAATTTGGATAGTTTGGATGAATGATGTTGTGAATAGTTAGAACTTTGATGCCATGATGAGCTCCGAATAATCCTGAATCAATGATCCATAAGAAATGAAACCAAATCAACTTGCATTAACAATAATAGGTAAAAGGCCTTGACCACAATGAACCCTTTGATGAAGATAAATCTTGAAACATGGAAAGACACATGACCAAGATAAACCTGACGTGAGAACCTTAATCCAATGATCCATGACTGAAGAAAGTCCACAAACTCAATCGTGAATGAGAAACCCTAATCCTCTTTGAAATGCGCATTGAGGAAGCAATGGCTTGAACTAAGAAGGAACCAAACCCTGATTCACACCAATGAAATCCCGACCCGATGCTTTTGATAAACCTCTGAATAGGAAAACCTTGGAGCTTGATGAACCTCTGAATAAGAGGATATTCCTGGTAATATGAATTCAACCTTGAATGAAGATGAGAGCCTCACAATAATAGAGAAACCCGAGCCTGCACATGAAACCTTGATCCCACGCCTTAGGAGACCAATGCAAATGAATGATTATGAGTTATGACCTAATGTGATATGCAGATGAATGTGAAACAAAATCCACTTATTGATGGTATAAATAGGAGGGCAAATTTTGGGGTGTTACACCTTGTTTGCATTTACATGATCAAATACTATCATCACCATCCAAACTTGGGAGAATCTGCATTGAATACTTTTAGCAAATAGCAGCCAATTTAGAAGTTCCCACATTCAATCACCAAAGAAATAAACATTAAATTCAAAAAAAGCTACCAACAACCATAAAAACTATAGTTGAACATTCCTAAACTGAAGAACTCAACTTTAAATAACACTAAAATGTTATGGTGTAAAACACCAACAAAAGTACGAGTACCCAAAAGTGGTACATACAAACATTATCCAAACTAATCCACAAAGTGGATATTGTACAACACCAAATAAAATACAATCAAAACAATACAAATATAATAATAATCTAAGCTAAACAGTAAACTTCACTTTGTAGCAACCAAAGTAAGTAGCCTCAGATCATGCTCAAAACATCAAAAACTAGTCCTCATCGAACTCAGTCTCCTCATCCAAATTAACCTCCTCTCTAGATCCAGAACCGGCATCAGTACCAACATCCTCATCATCACTAGCCTCTGCAGCGTCATCAGCCTCATCAGCATCAACTACACCCAACCCCTCTCCAAATTTTGGCCTAGCCTTAGGCCAACCAGCATGAGCTAGGAATTGCTCCCTAATCATGATAGATCGCTCCACCAAAGCCGCCATCCAATCCAAGTTGTAGTTGCAGATCTCCCTCTGAAACGAGTCAAAACCCAGGGAGGTTGCAACTCCAGCACCAGAAGCCTTTCCAGCTCCTGAACATGTACTAGCACCAGCACCAAAAGTTTGTCCTCCTCTCATGCTCTTGGGTCTGCAAAACTTATCCACATAATTGTCATAAATGGCAGCCAGGATGGTAACCTGACGGTGGGAGGGTAGCTTCACCCTCGAATGCACACATAAAGCCATGATTAAACATGGGAAAACCAAGGGGCAATTTGCTCGCAACACTAGTTTGATATCGCTTTTAACAACTACGTGCATCTCTTCAGTAATAATCCTAGCCACATTAATTTGTGTATTAATCAAGATATTGTGGATCAAGTGTGGAACTGGAATGGGCACAGTGAAGGTATGCGACTTTGGCTTAATGTTCGTCAAAACTAAGAAAAGCACCAGTTGTGCTAGAGGACGCATACCCTCTCTGTGATATCATCTTGAAACCCCATATGGGTTCAATTCCACCGATTTGCCTTCCATTAACAAGGCACCATAAATCTCCTCAATGTCTCTATTCAGCCTCAACGTCCTATGATACTGATCCAATTCAACATCCGCAAGATAAGATGTCTACCCAACACAATGTTAATAGTATCCCTATCAAATTCACCTCTCATCTGCAAACTCGCGTAGTCCAAGAAAAAACCTCATTACTGTCTGGAAATGCATTAGCGTAGAATTCCCTTACGAGCTCTGCGTTATAGCTATCACAAGGTGTAATTAACTTGTCCCACTTTTTCGCGTGAAGAATAACGGCTACCGCCCGGTAAGAGCCTTGGGGGTTGATATTAAACCTTCTCTCAAGAAAGACACTCCTTTTCTCCAGAGCAACATATCTTGCAACCAGCTTTGCCCCTTTGAACCAATTGGTATCAAATGAAATTGGTTGCGGATGGGATGAGCTTCTGACCTTTCTTTTCTTGGAAGGAGTTGTTCTTGGAGGTGACATCTGTACAACGCCAAACATAACTAGCAAACAAAACACATGACGCATTAGTAACAAAGCAAAGCACAACAAATCAGAACACGAAATCTCAGAACAATTCAAAATTTAAAAATTGTTGTCATGTTTGCCTTGGGTTCGCCTAGCGAGAACCAGCAAACACTCGCTCCAGGTTCGCCCAGCGAACTTGATCAGAAAAATAGCAAGTGTGTTATTCTGCCAATATAGTAGTAATGTAAGGGAATTTCCCTGAATGTCGGTCTCAAGGACTGCTTGACGATATAGAGTTCTGGTTTTATTTTAGTTAAACAAAAGCTTTGGGGTTTTGAAATTGTTTGGTTTAATTATAAAAATAATTGCGATTAAAAGAAGGAAATTGACTAAGTGATTTCAACAAATATGAGTAACATGCTAGGGTTGGTGTGTGATCTGACTCAGTAACAACCCTGAATTAACACTACAACAACTTATTTTAACTAATTAATTACCGGTTCTTTAGAATGTTTACTCCTAAGTCCTTAGTGAGAAAACCTTTAATCATCCACCCTAATTCCTATGTCTATAGAGAATTACAGATGAAATTAAGCAATCAATTATCAAGAATATTCTGGTTTCTATAGGGTATCCCTAGTCCTAGGTGATAACTACTATAGAATAATCCAAAGCCAAGCATTAACAACGGTGGTCCAGCCTAATCGTTAATCGAAAATCAAACCCTGTTTGTCCGACATGGCAATCATTAAGAATAGCTAGAGATCAAATCAATTATGAAAAAAAAGAGATTGTTATTTCAATACTAATATCATAGTCATTACATATCCAAATTAGGGACACCCCCTAGCATTTGGGGATTTAGCTACTCATATTGTTCAAAGGAAATACAAAATAAAGATTAGACATTACATGTATTAGGATAACTTTGATTTTCAATTGCTTCCGCTCATGAAAATCTTCCGCCCTCCAATAATCTTGGTCCCTCCAATCTTCGATTGTAGAATTCTTTTCCAACCAAAAAGTCCCTTTTTTTCCTTCTCAAAACTCACTTAAATATAAAAGACCCACTGAGACTGGTTAGAGATACCCAAAACACCCTCGCAGGCCAACACTTGGGCAAAAAACCAGAAAATACTAAAATCAGCGTCACAAGCCGACACTGGCCGTGTCAGCCCTGACACGGGCAGTGTCAGTCCTGACACGGGCACTGTCAGCTGACAGAGGCGGCCATGTCAAACCTCTGGAGTTTCACATTTTTGGCTTTTGGTCCCAGACCTTATGACACGGGATGTGTCAGCCTGACACAGGCAGTGGCAGCTGACACGGGTGGCCATGTCAGACCTCCTGGAGTGTGCAGGAAACTTTTCCGAATTCTTGCGATTTTTCCTGGTTTCTGCTCCGATTCTTCCTGAATGCTTATTTGAACCTAAAAACATTAGAGACACAATCAAAGCATAAAATGCGGAAAAAGGGAAATAAAGCGACTAAACATATAACAATATCAACTAAAATTAACGGTAAAAGAAAGCATAAAAACCACCGATCAGAACTCAAGGCGAACCCTGCGAATTTAAAAAATTCTAGGTTCTGCCTATTCAATTTTAACACAACAACAAAGCAATTTATACCATTTAATCGGTGTTATCCAGTTTTTAGCATGAATATCAAGTAAACAACAACCACCACATTGTTCATGCAAAGATTCAAATTTCATAAACTTAATTCATACCAATTTCAACCAAACCTAAATAAGAACACCTCAACTCTAAAAAATTCTTAGAGCTCAGTAGCTAAACAAGCATAGCAATGCAAACCAATACGAATTAACATGCATAACAAATTCACAAAGCCTAGAAGAAAGTTTCCAAATTTCTCACATCAACCCTAACCACATGTTTCTAATAAGTATAAGGAATGAATAAAAGAACTCAAACCTGATATGAATTGGATAGAGAGAATGGAGATTGGACTGAAACATGGAAAAATTCTTCATTTGCAAAGATACGGGTGAGAGAGAAGAGAATGTGTGTTGCGTATTTTGGAAAGTGAAAGAGACAAGAGGGAAGGTAATGACAAAAGAGGAAGTGAGGAAAGGTTTACCCCACAAAATTAGCAAAAAGGTAATTTGGCCCACTAATTTTGGCCCACAGGTTCGCATAGCGAACTTCTCGCAAGCATTCGCCCTAGGTTCGCCTAGCAAACTCAAGGCGAATGAGACAGATTTTTGATTTTTTTTTTCTTTTCTTCACTTTTTACCACATAACTTCATATACTAAATTAACACTACAAAAGAATTAAAGATGAAAGGGTGCTTACAATGTTGGGGTGCCTCCCAACTAGAGCTTTGTTTAACGTCGTTTGAGCTCGACGGTCCGAAGGCTAAAACCTCGGAACTAAAAGCACTTGAATTAGCTTCCGGAAGAAACCACTAACACAAAAGGTCCTTAATCATTGTCATAACCAGTTTTTGGTCAACTTCTCCTTAGGAAATAAAAATTCCAACATGACTTCATTATAACCTCCTTGGCCTCTTCATCCTTCTTTTTGAACACTTCTTCCATCTTTGCATCTTCGTCCTTTTTTTTCATCATCGCAGCTCTAGCGTCTTCCTTTCTCACCTGATCATCATCCTCCAATTAATTTAAATACACCACACCTTTGAAAAGTGTAAAACACACTTCTTCATCATTAGTCCTCACCTTCATTATACCTTCATCAACATCAATTAACATCCTAACGGTATTCATGAAGGATCTTCCAAGGATTATTGGTGTATCATCATCTTCTTCCATGTCCATGACTACGAAATCAACCGAAAATAAAAATTTATCAACTTTCAGTAACACGTCTTCAACAACACCATGAGGACGAGTCCTTGACTTGTCCGCTAGTTGCAAAGTCATGTTGGTTGATTTCATCTCCATGTTCTTGAGTCTTTTGACCATGGATAAGGGAATCAAATTAATACTAGCACCCATATTGACTAAAGCCTTGCATTTGAAATCGCTACCTATAGTTATAGGAAGAGCTACCCTTCCCGGATCTCCTTGCTTCCGCGGAAGATTTCTTTGGACGATAACACTATAGTTTGCATTAAGCTCAGTGGTTTCTTTATGTGTATACCTCTTCTTCTTTGTGAGTATGTCCTTCATGAGTTTTGATTACTTTGGCATTTGCTTTAGAGCCTCGGGAAATGGAATGGTTATTTGCAACCGGCTAAATATGTCCAAGAATCTAGCATAATGCTTCTCATTGTCTTTTTTCTTCGGAGCATTTGGATACAATAACTTTTTCATTGGAACTTCACTATCATGCTCCTTTCCTTTCTTACTTTTTATCTTCTTCTACTCCTTCAACTTCTTTTCTACATCCTCTTTTTCAACTAACTCCTTATTATTCTTTTTTCAACTTCTTCCACAATTTCATCCTCCTTTTCAATTTCAACATTTTTCTCGACTCCTACACCAATTAGTCTCCCACTCCTAGTAAAGATGGTTTTGTAAGTTTCCTTCGGACTCACTTAAGTATTAGCCAGAATGATTTCTTTATGTTGGTCGACTAGATGCTTGGACAATTGTCCAACTTGAGTTTCAAGTTTCCGAATTTCCGCATCCGTACTCTTTTGAGTGGAGATAGACATTTGCATAAATTGATTAAAAGTTTCCTCAATCTTTGAGCTTCCGCCTTAGTTTTGTTGCAGTTGGTTATAACTTTGGTAAGGTTGATGGTTAGAAGATCCCGATTCTTACCTCCACCCTTATTGTTAACCTTGGTTATTACCTCTTGGTTGGTAGCCTTGGTTATTTCTTTGATACGGTGGTCTTGGTTGATCGCCTTGATTTTGGTTTACCGCATAGTTGGCTTCTTCAACGACCGATGGACAATAGCCGGTAGGATGATCATCTTTGCAAAGTTCACAACTTGCTACATGTTGATTTTTGTTGGGAACTTCTTGCATCTCTTTGATTTGTTGTGGAAGCTTTGACATTTGCTTCATCAACAACTCCACTTGTTGCGAGAGTAATTTATTTTGAGCAAGAATAGCATCATTCGTTCCCAACTCGATAATTCTCGATTTTCTTTGCGAAGTACCACGGTTGTGTTAACCTTGATGATTATTTAGTGCCATCCTATCAATGATGTACATTGCATCTTCCGCGCTTTTTAACTAAGAATCCACGTCGAAGAATCGAGCTCGGATGCGAATCCAACTTCTATTTGCAAAATATCACTCTTTGGCGAAGAAATGCTGGAAAATGAGGTTCTATGTGAAAATGGGGGTTATGATCCCCAAAAAGTGTGAAAAATACTTATATAGTACAACTAAAATCTGTCAAGTTCGCCCAACGGACACTACTTTTTGGCCCCCAAAGTGCCTCTGAACAGTTAAACCGCCCATGAGGAATTCACAGAGTTTGTTGTGCGAACACTTCTTCGCCCAGCGAACTCATTCTCTACAAGTTCGCACAGGGAACTTATGGTCCTTTAGCTACTGCCTCAAATACGGGATGGTTCGCTGGTCCTTCGCTGCAACCTCACCCAGCGAACATTCACTTCAAGTTCGCCCAACAAACTTAGTGCCCTTTTCTTACTGCAACATTCTGAGATGGTTCGCTGGGGCTTCGCCAGGAGCTCGCCCAGCGAACATTCGTTGTTGTTCCTCGCTGGTTGTTCGCACAGCGAACATGCTAAATCTTCACATTTTCTTTGGCTTCCTTGTCCAATTACTTGTGTCTTACACTTTGATGTTTTATGTCTAATTCCTCCACAATAACACGCAAATCAAAGCAACCAAAGGTATTTGCAACATATTTGAATAATAGCATGAAAACATGAAATAAATCCAACAAAACATAACAAATGAGATGAAAAATGCCAATAAATATGGATCAAATTAAAGCATGTTTGACATTCAACAACACTCCGGCTTAATGTGGCCCAGTTTGCCATAATTATAGCAAGTACTTCTAGACTTATCCTTTTTGCTCTCATATTTTTTGACGAGTTCCATAACCTTCTTGATTTTCCATGGTTCTTGTCGGGATATTTGTCACCATGTTTCCACATGTATTTATTGAACCTCTTTATAAACAATCTCATATCTTCTTCATCGGAATCATTGTCATCTTTAGATTCATAATCCCTAAGCTCATAATGTGAGGACTTTGAGCTAGAAGTCTTTAGAGCTATGGACTTCTTGCCTTCTTCCTTTTCTTTTCCTTTCTCCTTCTTCACTTTATTTTCTTGCTCTTTTTCATATTTTGCTAAGCAAGTGAGTTATTGCTCATGCTCTTCTAATTTTCCGAACAAAGTCGTGAGATCAAGCACTTTAAGATCATTTGGCTCCTTGATGGCGTTGACCTTGGGTTGTCAATCCCTACTTAAACATCTCAAAATTTGTTAGTAGAAATCTCATTGGAAATAAGCTTACTTAGCGCATTTAATCGATTGATAAAATGTGTGAACAGTTTTCGCATGTCCGCAATGGTTTCACCATGCTCAATACTAAACAATTCAAACTCTTGATTTAATGTGTTGATACTAGCTTATTTGACATCATTAGTACCCTCATGGGCAACCTCTAATACGTGCCACATAGCCTTTGCGGTATCACAATGAGAGACTCGATAATACTCATCAACACCTAAAGCAGATATGAGAATATTTTTCGCTTTCCAATCAAGTGACCATAATTTCCAAACATTAGCATCCCATTATGCTTCCGGTTAGGGTAATGTAACACCTTCATCATTGATCATGGTTATTTCATTCAGACCATTTTTGACGGCATCCCGTATACCCTTGTCAACTGAGTTGACATGAATACGCATACAAGCTTTCCAATAGCTTTAATTTTCGCTGGTGAAAATTGGTGCTCTATTGTACACTCCCTTAGGTTAGGTATTTATTCTTCTAAAAAGTAAATTTTAAGCAAGGAATTAACCGGAGCTCGTGATACCACTTGTTAGACGGTAGGCTTCAATCTAAAGGGGGTGAATTGATCACAAAATAAAAATTTAACTTTTGGAAAAAATAGATTTCAAAAGTTTTATGGCATAGCAGAAACAACCCGAATCGAATCGTCTAACTGAACCTACTATTGAAAAGCTCGGATATGCGTAACGTAAACCAATTGGATGATAATGAACACAAATTTTTAAACAACGATTAATCACAAACCAATTAAATGCTAAGCCACACGTAGAGCTTATTTCCAATGATAAAAAAATCAATTAAAAGCAGTAGACATAATTTATCGAACACCATGAGTGAAATCGATAGCGCTTGAAAATTTAATTTGATTTGTTGATGTTAAAACCAATCACAATCAAAGTGATAATGATTATATCAACAAAACGTAATAAAAAATTAATTTCCAAACTAATTGATCCAAACAATCAAAGATTCGATAATTTGCAAATACAACAATGATTATACATATATATATATATATATATATATATATATATATATATATATATATATATATATATATAGAGAGAGAGAGAGAGAGAGAGAGAGAGAGAGAGAGATTTGTTTAGGCAGTTCCCCAATCGGCCTCGCTATGGGTACGTTTGTCCTAAATTTGAAATTGAATTGAGATTGTTGCAATTAACATTATTTTGTAAACAATGTATATACAAGAGATGATGAACTCTAACCCCACAAACCCTATGGTTTGTTGTTGATTCTACCACTGCCAAATTAATCAAGTAACCAACAATACCGCTATAATTTGCCAGTTCTTGTTACTAACTTGCAAAACCTCCTTGTTTTTTAAGGTTTTTGCTCGGTCGTATTAATCCCTAGCACGCACTTGTTGAACCCAAGATTCACGAACACGATCCACTGTTTCACGCTACTCCATTGCAAGGTACCACCTACCTTGTCCCAAGGCCTTCACTCGATCGAATCCGTATTTGCGCGATCTTGTCCAAAACCTTTCCTCAATGATCTTGAAGGAAACCCCCAATTTGCTTTTCTTATTTGAAACACACAAAGAACCCAACCCAATATTCTCGATTACACCAACCAATTGGACGTTATCAACCTTAATCTAGATGGTCACCCAATCAAAAAAATGATTATATGTAGTTTGATTGTGTGTATGCATAGAAAAGAGGTTGAAGATGATGAATTTACTTTATAATTCTGGTTTTGTTTAGGTTTTACACTAATACCTTGCTAGAATGAGGTGCATGCATGAGTATATATATGTATATGTGGTATGGAATAAGGGTCATGCGTGAAGAAATGAAAGGGAAAACAAAATTAAAAAATTTGAACATTATGGGTCGACCTATAAATGAGGTGTGCCGACCTGTAAAGCTCTTAGGTCGGCCTATTTGAGGAAGCTTGTTGGACAGCAGCCACAACCTTCATTATTGAGACGTGTGTGTCGACCTATGCCAACTGTTTGTCGAATTATACTGAAGCAAAAGCTTATATAGGTTGACCTGAACATGCATGTGTCGGCCTATGTAGTAGTTTTCACACTAAAACTCAATTTTTGAAGCATGGTCCTTTCCTAAGTCACGTCCAATCATTTTCAAACATGTTTGTATGCATCATAATACTAAGATAATCAATTCACATCTATGATTAGGTTAATACCGTCCAATATACAAAAAAGTTAAATTGCTCCTTATTTTGATATCATTCAAAACATGACTATTTGGAATAATGCACTCACAACCTCACTATTTTTGTTATGATTAATCTTGCGAGATTAATTGGTTTGTACGTGGTTTTCGCGGCTAGAAAATGGGGTGACTTGGTTAGTCAATCCATAATTACCTAGATTGAGTTATGACCGCCATGAGTACGCGATAATCCTACAACAAAGTCCATGGAAATACTATCTAATTTCCACTCAAGAACTTCCAATGGTTGCAGCAATCCAAATGGCTTTTGATGCTCGATCTTCACTTGTTGACATACTACACATTCAGCCACATATTCGGCAATACTCTTCTTCATACCAGGCCATCAATAATCCTTTTTCAGATCTTGGTAATTTTTTTATGAGCCTAGATGAATGGTAAATGCACTCTTATATGCTTCTTCTAAGACTTTATTCTTAACTCCACATCATTCGGTACACACATTCTTTGATTAAATAGAAGAACTTCCTCCATGGCTTGAGTGAAACCTGACTGAGTTGACATTTCGTGCAGCCCCTTGTCTAATAGTTGACTTTGTTTAATCATGTCCCTCAATTCAGAAGTGGCATTCAAATTACTCATCAATACACCAGTCGGAGTCCACGCAAATTGAAGGTTGAGATACCGAAACTTTTCTAACAAATCATATACTTCAATAATATTAATTCTGCCTTATGTGTTTCTTTCAAACTTAATGCATTAGCCACCTTATTTTCCTTACCTAGATGGTGCTATAATTCAAAATTAAAATCCTTCATGTACTATATCCATCTTCTATATCGCATGTTCAATTCTTTGTGATCAAATAAATATATCAAGCTTTTGTGATCACTAAAGATTTCAAAATGTTCTCTGTATAAATAATGATGTCACACCTTCAATGTATACACAACAACTATCAATTCAAGATCATGCATCAGATAATTCTCTTTATGAGTTTTTCAGTTGTTTAGATACATATGCTACAACATGGCCATTTTGCATAAGAACCACTTAATCCTTTCTTAGAGGCATCACAAAACACTTCATAAGATTTACAATGATCTGGAATGGTTAAAATAGGTGCAGTGGTTAACCTTCCTTTTAATTTAGTGAAACTTTACTCACATTTCAAACCCCAGCTGAAAGGGATCTCCTCCCGAGTGGGTCAGGTCATTGGTAAAGCCAATTGCAAGAATCATTGAATAAATTTTCTATAATAACCTATCAATCATAGGAAACTTCTGAATTCAAAAGCATTCTTCAGCCTTTCCTAGTTGATTACTCCTTCAACTTTAGATGGATCCACAACTACCCTTCCTTGTGATGTAACATGACCATGAAATTTCACTTCGGTCATCCAAAATTCACACTTGCTAAACTTTGCAAATAGTTGTTTTTCTTGAAGTATTGATAGGACAACCTTTAAATGTTATGCATGTTCTTGTTGAGTATGAGAATAGACAAGAATATCATCGATAAATATCACTACAAATTAGTCCAAATAAGGTTGGAATATCCGGTTCATATAATCCATAAAAACAATAGGTGCATTCGTCACTCCAAACGGCATCACAAGGAATTTGTAGTGACCATATTGGGTTCTAAATGCAGTCTTTGGTGCATAAGAACTCTTGACTCATATTTGATGTTAACCAGATCGCAAATAAATCTTCAAGAACATATAAGCTCATTTCAATTGCTTTAACAAGTCATCTATCTAAGGTAAAGGATATTTATTCTTAATGGTTACCTTATTCAATTAATGGTAGTCAATGCATAAGCGCATTCCACCATCCTTCTTTTTCATTAATAATATTGGGGCTCCCTACGGTAAGACACTCAGTCGAAAAAGTACTTATTCAATAAATCTTCCAACTAATTATTTAATTCTCTAAGTTCTATTGGTGACATACGATATAGAGCGACGAAAACTGGAGTCGTCTCCGGTACCAGATCAATGGAGAATTCAACTTCTATTTCAGGAGGAAGAGAAGTGAAATCCTTGGTGGAAATTTCTGGAAATTCACAGACTATAGGAACTTGCACAATATTCAATCATTCACTCGATTCCTTAGTGAGAACCAAGATAACAAACTTTTCTTTCTTGAATAAATAATTTACCATACCGAACATGCCTTTTAAGAGGGTGGTTATTACATCATTAGGAATGGCTCCAACAGCTGAAATAAATATTACTTTTTCCTTGTAGCCAATGTATACCGAATTTGCGAAAAGCTAATCCATCCTCAGAACCACATCAATCTTATTAGGTGGTAAGCATATGAGGTCAATTTGGAAAACTCGATCATTCATTGATAACAGACATTCTCACATATCCACTGCGTGTCCACAATATCATCCATGACGGTGGTTACCACCATTAGAGGAGATAATGGAACTGCTTTGAGTCTAAGATGCTCCATACATTGGATCGATATAAAAGAGTGTGTTACTCCACAATCAAATAATACAAAGCTATGATGGTTATTCAAGTGACATGTATCAACAATCAAATCATTATTACCCTTGGTATTCTTAGCATCCAAGGTATAGACTTGACTAATACACTTTCCTTGCATCTGGATTTTCTTCTATGGACAATCTTTGGCTATATGGCTTCCTTCTTGGCATTGGTAACACTTAATCACTCTGGTAGCACACTTCCTAAAATGAAATGAAATTTCTTACACAACTGACACTAGGAGGTTGACGGGCCTTACGTTCTGTTCTTGCTTCCCCTTAAAAGGTAAAGGCTTAAACTTCAATTGATGACTTGATCTTCCTTTATCCCTTTTCACCAAACCCGAACCGCTCCATGTCCTCCCAGACATTCTTCAAACTATTTTTATTAACATAACATTGCCTCAATAATTCCGCTTATGTAGTAAACTCTCTCTAAGAGACACTATGAATAATTTCACCTCTTAATCCAAACATAAACTGATCCACATTCCAATTTTCATCTGGTGCATAAATAGCTTATCTAGAGTAAGCAACCATGTTTTCAAACGTTTCTGCATACTCAGCTACTAACATGTTACCTTACCGAAGCTACTGAAATTCAAATTCTTTTTGAGTCCTAAAGCTACCTAGAAAATACTTATCAAGAAATGTGGTTTTAAAATGCTCCCAAACTCTAGGAACTCATGGATTAGTCATGAGAGTTGAAGAACTTTCCCACCATTTTGCGGTTGAACCATCAATGATGTGCGAAGCAAAAGTCACTTTGTCTTCTTCACTACAGGGCACAATCTGAAACACTCATTCCATATTGGATAACCAATCATGAGCCTTCATTGGGTCTAAACTACCTTAGAGTTCAGGAGGATTCATTTAGAAGAAGTCTCATAAATTATCACCCGCAACACCTTATGGAGCAACTTGTGGTTGAAGACCGCCATTCATTTGTTGCATTATTTGTAGCATGATTTGATTTTGTTGCTGCTGCATTTGTTGCAAGAAATAAGACCACTGAGCTCTATCATCCTCAATTGCTGGCTCCAGCTCTATATTTTGAGTTCTAGGCCTCTTGGGACCTACGTGTCTGTTAGCCATGATTCTGAATATCATACATATACAATTAAGTTGATTAGGCCAAATACCATAAGATACGATAAGAAAGACCACAATAGCGATTTCACATATGAGGCAAAATTGGATTTACTTATGATGTTTCGTGGCTGGGTTAAGAATCGACCTGCTATGATACCAAATTTGACACCCACATATAATATACATCTAGAATAACATTATACATAGTGTAAATTGGTACTGGCACAACATAAATGCCTATCGACATCATTATATATGCATGTCCAAAAAGATAATATACAAAATATGACACATGATATACACGAGTGCCTAAACAAAACTAGGATATGCATAATATCCATAATATACACAATAAGATAACTATGAAACATCACAGGTCTTTAAACTACTTCATACCAACTCGCATTTTCCTTTGAGCTGCTTAGAATTACCTGAAAATCAATGAAATTCTGGCATGCAGATCATATATGTCCTAACACATGTCACGACATTGTTCTCTGCATAACTTTAATACAAGGGCAGAATAATCAAGCTGATATTATGAATATCAGCAACAGATTCACAACAGATGTTTCAACATCTGTTACGACATGTTAATTAACAAGCAACTACTGAACTGTAAATTGCAGAATGATAAATAACACAAGATATGTTAACCCAGTTCGGTGCAACTCACCTACATCTGAGGGCTACCAAGCCAGGAAGAAGAATCTACTATCAGTAGTATATTTTTATGTAAACAACCTCTGGTTTATAGTAGACAATCTCTGGTTTACCTATCACTCCTTGTAACACCTCAAAATTTGCCCTCTTGCTTTTAGATTTTACTGGCTTATGTTTCATTGCATTTTGGCATGATCATCATGGCATTTCATTGGTTCATTGGCATGGGATCACGGTGTCTAAGCCAAATCCAAGGAGCCTTGAGCCTCAAGAGATCTTAAGTTGAGTCATCACCTTATCATATGATCAAGCTTGACAAGAGAATGCAAGGGAATCACATCATACTAACCAGTGCAAAACTAGGGTTTTAGAATTCTTGAGTATAATGCCCAATGAACAAGATCCTTGAGTCTTTATCATCTCCAAAGGGCATATCTCATCATTGTTTGAGAGGATACACATCATACTCAGAGGAATTTGGATTTGGAGGATGTGCAAATTTCTCCTAGACTGAGGGTTTAAAACTAGGGTTTGCCATAAAATCAGTTTATTTCTGATTTATTGGGCAAAACTTGATTCTATGGTATTCTATATGTCCTTAAGAGTCTAAGGATGAAGAATGGTCCATCAATTTGATTTGGAAGGGTTTCAATTGACCAATTGATTGAGAATCAGGAAAATTGGGGAAAAGGTCAACTGTGTAGAGGAAAAAGTCAACTCCTGACTTTTTTGGGTCAAATTCATGAAATTCAAGTCAAATATGTCTAATGGTGAATATTTGATCAAGAAATGTCAAGAGATTCATCATAAATCAAGAATTGTACAAAGTTTCCATTTTAGAAATTTAGGGTTTCTAAAAATGGCAAGTTTGGACCATTTTGCACTCCATTTCAAGGCATTCTTTCTTCAGGTTAAAGGCTTCAAACTTCAGGCCTAAGTTGATCCTATTAAAGATCACATTCCAAGCTTCAAATCCATACCAAGAACTCTTCCATTGGATCAAAATTGAAGGAGTTATGATCAATCAAATTTGGTAAAATCAAGGCAAAAACCAAGCCATGACCAAGCAAAACTGGGCTGGCACGCATGCCTTTCATCAAACATGTGGTGTGCCAAATTTCAAGCTATTTTTCTCCCTCAATAAGGCTTCAAATGGAAAATTGTTGAACACTAATCTTGTTCATCTCCATGTCCTCTTTAACTTTTATGTTGGATATTTTTTCATTTGAACAGGTTATGAAGGTCATATGAGGGTTCAAAGAGAGATGTTTCACTCTGAAATTTCCATAGGTGATGTTGTCATGCATGTCACAACTTGCCTCGCCCATAAGTCAATTTGTTTGCTTGTGTTTCAAGTCATTTTCCATCACTTTCCAAGCTCCCAATCACTTTTATTCCAACTACAAATCTGTTCTATGATGTTTCTTCTTTTCATTGACACTAAAACCTCACTATTTCATCCACTATGCATAGAGTTTTTCCTCCTCAAACTTCCATATTTTCACTGAATCTTGTGCTGGCCAAAATAAGGTGCTTGGCATTGTTATTGTTGTTTCAAGTCACATTCACACGCATGCCTTCATACCAGTCCTTCCTTTTGCTTCATTTGGACCAACAAATTCTTACATACCATACCATGTCATGCTACACCATACACCATAAGGGAAACTTTTCAAATGAACAAGTTATGATGCTGCAGGCTGCACACCATCACCACCATTCATCACCATTATCTTTTCACCATCATACATCAATAATAATATGAAACACACGAGCTCGTTCCCTCTCTCTCATTCCTGAAATTGCTCAGCCACACCCCTCCATTGCTTCATACCACCACAACTAACCTAACTATAGTTCTAACTGTCAACTAAGACAATTAGAAACTAACCAGCCATATAAATAGAAAGCTCCAACAGAATTTGGAGGAGACTCTTCATTTCTCACATTTCACAAACCAAAACTCGCAAATCTCTCTCTGATTCTCTCAAAGTTTTGCCACGAGTTCATCATTTTTCTTCTCCAATCCTCATCATCAAGCAACATTGGAGCATTGAATATTTGAAGAATCTTCAAGTTTCAGGTATCCATTTCCTCCGCATTTTCAAGCATCCATAGCATTTATTTTGCTCAGATCAAGCACAAGAAGCTCAGGATCCTCCTCTCTGGCTTTCTTTTGATCTCAAGATTATTCAATTTTCAGGTTTCAGTTCAAACTTCCTTTGCTCGATTCCTAATGTTTTTAGCTTATTGATGTTGTGATTTTAGCTTATTAGAAGCTTTTGAACTATGGCTAGTTGATAGAGCTTGTTAGAAGCTTAGATCCAAAACCTAGGGCAAACTTTCTCCTTTCGATTATCTCTGTACATGTGTTATCTGTGAATTATTTTGCTGGATTTGTGATCTACTTAGCTTCCTCTTTCATTTGATGTGCATTTCCTAAATTTTTGGTAAGTTTGATTAGTTGCAGTGGTCGGAGAAGATGACCGGAGGTCCTTCTCCGGCCGGTGAGGGTTTGCTAGGGTTTTATCTTCAGAACATAACACAACCGTTAGATGCATTCTAATCCTACGCTTCTCATGCTGCCAGCACATTAATGAGGCATGTGCCTCACGTGTGACTTCTTTTTTTAGTCTCATATGACTTGCATGTGTGTGCGTGTATGTTCCTTATCATGTGCTTGCTTCGTGATTCGTTCATCTTGCATATTTTCCTGACTGATCTGATTTGACTTGATCTAATGGCTGTGAGTGAGTCAACTGTTGACTGAAGGTGCACCATATCTCTGTGAACCGCACGCGTTTTTTGGACTTGGATCTTTCTTATTTTCTGCACCCCTCATGTTAAGCCCAAACGTTGTGAACGTGTATTTAACTTTTTCTGCACCCCCTGCATATTTTCTTTCTCTTTTTAATTTCTTTTTTCATATAGTTTTGATTTTCTTTTATTAAAAATATCAAAACTCATCCAAAAATTCCAAATAAATTCACTAAACATCAAAACACATTAAAATAATTTTTCACATTTTTTAATTCTTATTTTAATTAATTTTGCTTATATTTTCTTAATTTATTTTTATTTTCTTTTTGAATGATTTTCTTCATGATACTTGCGCATTGTCCAATTTATTTTGCATATTTCTAAAGCTTTTTTGCATTCAATATTTTTTCCATGTGTAAACCACATCTTGAGACATTTGAAAACATTTTTATTATATTTTTAAAGTCATTATATCATACCTTTTATTGTTCATAATTGTGCATTCTTTTAAGGTGTTTCAATGTGACTTTGATGACTTGTTTGAGCATATTTCCTTTTGAATTTTGCTTTGATATTTTGACACATGTTTTACCTCTGATTTAAGTTGATCTTGACCTATTTTCATAATTTTCTCATGTGGTTTGGTAATTGTTTGATGCCTTGTGTTTGAAGTAACATTTTGTGCTTATTCTTCTACTTCTTTCTAACATAGTTTGAGGAGGCACTTGTGCCATTGTATTAGAACTTTTGTGAATCATTATAGGTCCTCATTAGAATATTATAGGTCCTTTGATGTGAATTATAGGTCATTTACTTCCATCTCTCATAACTTGTACATAATTGTCTCAACTTGTGTCATTACTTGAATTTGTTTGACCTAAACTTGTTTATCCTCTCTCTTGGTTGTTAACATGACTTGTGTTTGAATCATAAATGTTCATTCATGCATCTCATTTGCATTTCATATTGAATATGCTACTGATCCATAATCATTTCATGCATTCAAATGATCATTCATCTCAAACTTGTATACTTGTTCATGTTTGACATAATTCATCTTTCTTTCTTGACTAGTTTCAAAGTGGCTTGCATATGCATGTTATATGATTAATCCTTGAATTCTAATTGCATCTTAAAAATCATTTAGTACTGATCTATAATCCATGTTCATCCATATTTGGTTTGCCACTTTAACTTGTGTTCCATGTTATTTCTTTTCTTTAAGTGAAACTTGTTTCTTCTCTTCTTACTTCTTCTTCATCTAACTTCTTATACTTGATCATCCATTTTCATAACTTGTATGCCCATTCATATGCATTATAGGACATTCATATATGATGTATGATTCTGGTTTTGACATTTCATTAGGCATTAGTGCATGTTCATCTTGCATAAACATTCATCTTTCATCAACTATTTTCAAGATGCATTTCTTTGGTGTTTAAGACATTGTTAGTGCATAGTTTGTTTATGTTTGATCTCTTAACCTTAGAGGACTTTCTTAGGGTATAAGTTCTGACCTATAAGCTTTCTCAACCTTTAGGATCTTTCTTCTTTAGTTCCTAACTTGTTTGATTCTTACTTATTCTTCTCTCCTTATTTCTTCACTTGTAAATTATTTTGCTAACATTTTCAGGGGCTAATGGAAAGTCAAGTGTGTGGGAGAGCACCCACATACAACCTCTTTTCTTATCTCTCTTAAGCTTTCAAGTTGTGATTGTGATAAGCATCTTATGCTTCTTTGACATTTCATTGCTTTCATCCCTTTGAGTTCTTAACTTAACTTCAATCTTTGAAGTAAGTTAGAACTCAATCTTCTTCTCTTTTCTTTTAAACTTAGGTTCTCAAACCTTGACCTTAGGGCCACTTTTGCATGATAACATTAGGAACAAATTAGATTCCCTTTAGTGTTTTCTTTTCGACTTGAGTCTTCTCTTCTCATCTCATAATCTTTACAAAACACTTAATAAAGGATTAACACGTATTGCGCACGAGCCTTATATATGGGAAATGAGATAGTGAGGGATCTTCCTTCACTTTCTTAGAATGTTAAGCATGCGTCTCGTCTTGGGTCGATACGCGAGACATTCGATCCTATGTTGTAGACTTGGGTGCAATGCAAGTTACGAACAACTTCAAAAACACTTCTGTCTAAAAAAGCACAAAACCAACTCAAACATTTTTCATCCTTCGGGATTGTTAAGTTCCAAACCTCATTTTCAGAAAATGGCACGTTACTTCCGTCTCGTCGCAAACAGGCATCGACCCTAACTGCCGGACGCGAGCTTAACGTCGCTCATAAAAAACACAGACTTTGTTAGGTCGAACTACGACTGCTCTGACTTCCTCTCTCTGGTTAGATTGAGGATACGTAGGCACAAGGCGGCGATGTCTTGGCAAGCAACCTCCCCCCTTTGTTCGTGTCCGAACTACGTTGACTCTGACTTTCCCACACCCGAGGGAATACGTAGGCTTAGGACTCCAAGGACGTCCTATCGAGTCACTTCTTTTTCTTTTCTTCTTCGTTTCTCCGTTCCTTTCCGTTCCAGTTCCTTTTCCTTTCCAGTAGCAGTGGATCTCCAGACGACGACACCCTTTGATCGAGACAAGCAAGTGTGGATCCCATCGATTACGATGGACGCGTGAGGGTGCTAACACCTTCCATTCGCGTAACCAACTCCCTTACCCGTTTCTCTTGGTCGTGAGACCATGCTTTTCCTTTCCCCCAGGTTTATGCAGTGTTTCCTTTCCCTCTCTTGGGATAAATACACATTGTTGGCGACTCTGTTTCCGCGCCACCTTCGCATTTGTACTTGGATGAAAATCCCGGGAGCGACACTACTCAATGAAAACTTTATCATTAGAAGTCACATATAATTGATAAGAGAAACCCATCTCACTCCCTTAATCACACCGTGTGATATCTAACAGTTATAGTCATAATAATTGTATTATCCTACTTGAAAGACTCCTCTTTCAATTCAAAGTTCTGCCAAGCATTCTTGACTAACAATCCTACTTGAATTCTATTGGATTTGCTTCAAAGCTTCATCCAAGAACAATATACAATTCATTACCTAAAGGTTTCTGAATCTGTATAAACATCTATGTCTACCACAATGTACCAAACGATACAAAGGATGACTTACAACTCAAGAAAGTACACGACTCTCAAAACCCTAAACTCTATTTTCTACTTTACAAAAGTTTACATAAGGATTAGTTGTTCAGCCCTAGGTCTAATTCTTCTTTTATAGTCTTATGCTTCATTGGGCTTTAAATCTTCTGTCCTTAATCCATTGCCAAACGCGCCTTGAATCTTGAAATAGAATTAAAAACAAAACCTACTGTGACAGTCATGATGTCGAGTCTTCATGCTGGGACATCTCATTCGACATTTTTGATCTGGGGCAAATTTCTTCAAACTAGGACATCTTATTCAACATTATGTTTTACCAAAATTTAGTCAAATCCTTGGAGCTTTCAATCAATAATTACAATGTGATGCGATAATAATCTCAATGGATTCTCCTATCTTAAGGGTCCACTCAGCTCTAAAGGGACTATTAAACGATATTGTTTACCGTCGAAAATGGCAAACAACTGTTAGTCCTCCAAAGTTACTAAGTCTTTGGTCACTTACAGGATCAACTAGATTGATCCTAGGACATGTGCTGTTAATTTAGTTTTTGGTTTTAATGATTATGAACATTTATACAATGTTATTTAAATATTCTCCAAATTTATTAAGAGAACGTTGTGATTTCTTTTAAGTAAGAAAGAAAATGACGTTTGCAAAAAGAGTAAATTGCTTGAAGGTAAATGACAAGTAATAAATGTAGAAATTGGCAATAAATTATAAGTAAAGGTAAAAGACTTGGAATTTAAATGAATTTGATTACAGGAAATAGTATTCAAATGTACATTCTCTCAAAATCACTCTTTTCTCACACGCAGGTAGTAAGAGTAAAATGTAGAGTTTTGTACAATTTTTGAACACCCTGATTCTAAATGCTAAGTGCTCTATTTATACTAAATAAAAAATAACAGTCTTCTAACGGTTATTCGCCAGAAGTGCCACGTTCCCATTTGCATGCATTTAGTTTCCCTAAAAATCCTCCACATACTTTAAGAAATGGATAAGGCCAAAATGTAGTTATTAGCCTTATTTGAATAACGTCTGTTTGAACCGCTTCTTCCAATGAACTTCGTCGAACTCCCATCTAGGCAAGAATTCTTCCAAGTCTTAGACCAAAGCGTCCTCCTATACAAAATTTCTTCGACAAGATCTTCAACATTTACCTATTGAAATAATGTAATTTCTTCTCAGAATGATTCTTCAAACTCCAACAGCCCATTTCAACTCTTTACTGCCGTCGAAACATCTTTGCCACTATTTGTTGTCGAATTCAGCATGTTCTTCTTTGGGATATGACCTTTAAACCTCCTAACTTATTTCCAACATTAATAAGTATCGAAATCCTAACCAACAGATATCTTGACTTAAGCCTTTCAACTTTGTATTACTTGTGTACACTTACACAATAAAACAAAGACTTAAGTATCTAAGAGATTTTTCGGTTCACATGGAAACATAAGAAATTGAGTTCACATAACTTAATGAATCACTATTCAAGAATACAATCACAGAGTAACTTTCCCCAGCTGATCTCATGTCTGGGAATATGGACAAGGGCCACAGATCTCTGTCACGTCGGACAACTTTCCTTGACCTATCCTACATCTAGGAAATGGGACAAGTCATGGAGGTCCACTCTATAAGGAACTTATTTCCCTAGCAAACACCTCTCTTGTAGGTCAAGACATGGGTAACAAATTTCCTATAATAATCATAGTAATTTACCAAGAAAACACCCTTCACATGGGTCAAGACACGGGTCACGGTATCCACCTCAATAATTTATCTATCACAATCTCTACTTTACATAAGATTCGTACTCAGGACGATACAAATAAGGGGTGATTCCCGAATAGGAGAATACTTTCATCAATCGCAACATGATTATTCTCCTCAATCACAATATCACAACATATTTCCATAAAATACCCATTGATTCACGACTAGAGCAATTGTTCACCATCCATGCCATTTGAGCATTATCGTAGATTAGACAGTTCGCCTCAAATGATTACTCATTCGCGAGTACACACCGAGGTACCTTCCACAATTATCTTTACCAATTCTACTCACCTAGTTATAAACATAGGTTTAGATTTGTAATACCCTCATTTTTACCCCTAAGATCCCACATGTCCTTTGCATCCCATACCACAAACAAGATCACGAGATTTGGTTCTTTTGCCCTCCTCTGAAGGTTTGTTCTTGAGTGAGATCGCCAAGCACCCCTGTTCTCTTGTTTGTTTGATGTTTGTATTTGTTTATATTTACTAACCCTTAACTAAAATCCAAAAATATGTTTGTTTTTCCTTTATTAACTCTTTCATGAAGAATTTGGATCAAGGATATCAAAATCAGTTCCTCGGCTCGAATGAATTTCATCTGAACAAAGTCAAAGTTGATATGCAAATAATTCAAAATTCATCTAATCAAGAGTTTCCAAGATTTAATTGATTATTATTCAAGAGACTCCAAGGTTCATGTGTTTATTTCCATGCCTTATTTGACAAGCAAGGAGAATCGAGCCAGAGCCACAACAACACATCAAATGGCAAATTTTCATAAATTTTCACTGTGGTAATCGATTACCAGCATTAGGGTAATCGATTACTCAGTGTGTTTTTTGTGAAAATATGCCAAATTCAAATTCTGCAGCATTTTGGCACAAATTTTCAAATATTTCATCATGAGAATATTCTAGATCATCTCATTTTAATTCCCCTACCTCATCATAATTAATTCCCACCATACACCCTCATTAATTACCACTTGATTTTGATTTTGCCTCCAAAATTCAAATTCCAATCCTAATTTTGATTCCAAACCAAATTCCAAACCACCAAAATTTCCAAGCCTAAATCCTATAAATAGAGGCCTCATTTCATTCATTCTACAAGCTTTTGATAGCCAAATTCATCTTGTCAAATTTCTTCTTGACTCCCTTAATTTTCTCCAACTACCAAATTCACCAAAGCTCTTTCTTCCATTGAAAGTTAGTAAGTTCATCATTAGAACTTACTAATATTTGAGCTAAACCTTCATCCATTCACTTTTTTCATCATCAATTTATGTAGATCAAGGCTTTGGAGTGTGGTTCTTGGAGTTGATTTGAAGAATTTTCAGATTTGAAGTGGTAAACTCTTGATCCACCATTGTTGTTCTTGATGCATTCTCCACAATGTGATCTATTGTTGATTCTTGTTGCTTGATCTTTGGATCTTGCAAATTATGTTTTATTGGTGTTATTTGCTGTTGTTTTACTTGATTTTTCGTGCACAATTGTATCCTTGATCATGAGGTGTTTGAAGAAATGATTGATCAAGGATTTTGCATTTTTCAAATTGATTTTTTGCTGTTTTAGCAGGTGTAATCGATTACCTTCCTGGTGGTAATCGATTACACCCCTGTTTCTGTGCCTGGATCTGTTGTTTATTAGTGGTAATCGATTACCTTTTGAGACTGTTTTGGTTCCTTTTCCTTTTCCTTCCCATTCCTTTAGTTCTTTGCCTTGGATTACATTTTTGTGTGGTTCAATTATGCATTTCTTCATCTATTTCTCATTTTCTTTTGATCGATGAAAATCTTCAACATCATTGGAAGTTATTTTAAGTTCTTGATGAAGAAGAGATCGTTACCTCTTTTATTTTCGTGTGGTATTGCTTTTGGAGAGTGATCTATATATCACTTATCTAGCATGCATTAACACTAAAATCGTTATTGACCGGCCTCCCATAGTATGATCTTCCTCGTAGATTGTGTTACAATTGCTTAACACAACGCTACATGTGCCCCATATCGGAAAATGATCATTCGAGGCCCAAACTTATGTTTGCAAGTCTAAGGATGGTTGATTATTTGTCTTAGGTCCATTACTTATGAAACTTGTTGTTAGGAGGCTTTAGTCTTATCAATCCTCTAATGAGTCTTCATTAACTTTTGCCTAAGTTCATCATTTAACCATCGTTGATCATTTGTTCTAACAACTAATCACTAACTCACTAACAATGTTATTATACTAATTTTGTTTATGTTTCCTTCTTTCTCCCTATCTCTCTTTATTTTTTATGCTTTATCATATTATATTATATCATTTGTTTATGTTTCCGCCATTTTTCTTTTGTCCACTTGGACCATTTGTTTATGTTTATGCTCTTTTCCTTTTGTCCATTTGGACCAAAAAACACTAATAAAGGCTTAAACCCCTAAAAAACTTGTTCTCATAATGTTGGACTATAGTTACTATCCTTTGCATTTGAACATGAGACTTTGGACTTAGAATTAGGATCCTAACCTATGATTGGAAGTTTGTGATGGAAAACCTCGGATTTTTGGATACTTGAAGTTCTCCTTTGAAGACTTGTTTTTATCAAGAGCAAATCTAAAGAAAAGAATGCTTATGCTATGGAGCTTTCTTGTGTGGTTAGACCATTCTTATCCTTAGCTTTTACTTTTATTCAATAGGATAATCCCTTCTTCTTCACCCCTTCTTAAATTTTCAAAATTTCCTCTCTTTTTCAAAACCTTCTTGTTTTCAAACTTAAAACCACTTTCATGATAAAAACCTTGACTTTTGTCAAGTGATTTTCAAACTTTGTTTTCTTTAATAAATATCAATCAATGTTAATCATACTTTGACCATTTCAAAAAGACATAAAAAATACAAAACTCATTCAAAAAAATTTTGTGCATTCGTGCACTTTTTCTTTTAAACTTTTCAAAAAGATTAGACACGAGTCATCTTATTTGATGAGATGTAAAGCTCCTAAGCATGGTATTTTGTGTAAAGTATGGTCATTTTCCACTATGATGTTGAAGTGATTAGTCTTGTTGATTTTAATCCAAGCAAATCCTCCATCTTAATGTGATGCAAATGTCTCTTTCATATACCATTGGGTAACGGGTTGTCTTTTCAAGATAAAAATGAATCATAACCAATATTTTTTTTTTTGTTATTTGTACCACGAACTATGAGGTTTTGATCCTATATTGCACTTTGTGGGTAGTAGGCATGAGGCGATAAGTCTCTCCGAACACAAAAATCTTAAAAAATATTTCTCTTCTCATCTCCTCAATCTCTTTTCAAACAAATTTTTCCAAACCAAAAAGCGTAGATATTTCAAAGTGTTCCTATAGAGTACTATAGACATTTTGGGTGCTAACACCTTCCCATCACGTAACCAACCCCCTTAACCATTCTCTGTTTGTTCTTGTTTTTAGAACTCTTTAGGTTTTGTTCACTTTTTTTCCTTTCCTTTTGGATAAAATAAAAGTGCGGTGGCGACTATTGTTTTTTTAGTTAATTTAATTAATATCTTACACTCACAATGTTTACCACTACAGAAAAGTGGCGACTCTGCTGGGGACTCTTGTTCTGGGCGGGTTCAGCCTACTTTGATTTATTTATCGCTTTCTAATTTTTTTATTTATTATTGTTTATTCTCTTTGGGTGCTTGGTGATCTCTGTGTGGTGAGATAGATCCTATACCCGGATTTGAGAGCTCTTATGATAAGAGGGTGGTATAGTCAAGGATGATTCTAGGGAGTAATCCCGAACAAGCTGAATTGAGAATCCATCCGCTCAGTCGAGGCCTCCTCGGAATTACTAATGTCTAGCGAGTAATCGCGAAAAACATTACATTTTCCGACCTCAGGCCCATGACACTAAGGACTTTAGAACCCCTTAACCCATCTTGGCCAATTAGGACGTAGTGCAGTGGCTATGAAGGTGTAAAACTGAAATAGTTGATATGCGATACTACACTTAGATGGTGTTTTGATTTAAATTTTGTTTTGAGTGTTTATTTTGCTTGTACAAAGTTGCTATTTTGATTTGCCTTTGATGTGTGAAAAGTAAGTTGTTGACACAAGAATTAAAAAAAAAAAGAGACCTTATTGCCTTTAGCATGTGGTGATGATACAATTCTTGGCATAAGACACAATCAAGGTGTGAAATTGACTTTGTAGAATCATAATGTGAATGTGAAATTTATACTTTTTGAAAAATAGGTCAATGCAAAATTTTGTAAACTTATGGTCATTTTGAATCAATTAGGACATAACTACAAATGTGAGTTGCCTCCGTTGTTCACAAATTTAGAAGGATTCGAGTAGTCGTTGTTTAACTCGGATAGTTTATGTTTAATCTTGCTTATTTGTTTTGAAATTGTGGAAACATAGAAATGATCAAGGCAATGTTTGAGCACTTTGAGTATAACCACAATTCCAAAAACACTTCAAGTCACCTTGTGAGTGTGCACGTATTTGAAACCTCTTTTGAGCCTAAAAGAAAAAAAATTTATGAATCATGAACCCAAATTTTAAACTGTTTTGAAGAGCATTTAAGCTAAGTTTATAGCAATGTTGAAGTTAGGGAGAATGGTTTATTTTGAAAAGAGAAAAAGGAATTGATAATACAATGCATTCTAAGAAAAAGAAATCGAAAAAAAACAAAAAGTGAAGAAAGAAAAAAAACAAAAAGCACAAAAAGAAAAGAAAATCAAAAGAAGAGAATGCATTGTGAAAGAAAGGAATAAGGAGTGAACAAGAATGAAAAATATGAAAAAGAAATGCTCTTCATAGTTTTTACCCTTCCTTGATTCAATGACCGTGTACATATATCCCTAGTTTTTTGCCCCGACCAAGTTACAACCGATAAAAGTCCTTTTGTGATCTTTGTTTCCATAGTTTTTTATGAATTGTAAGATGATTTCATAAATTATTTTGGATGTGGCACGATTGCTTGTGAGTGTGTTTTGTCCCGTGTAAATAATATTATGCCTAAGACGTGTGAGTATATTAGGTGATTCAAATTGAGCTTGAGGGTACTTAATGTAGCATTGTGTAATTTTGTGATTAGGATTTAAGTCATATTCATGTTTTGATCCTATGAGTGCTTAGTAATAGCTTGTGCATGAAAATTACCGAGTTTGAACCATGCGTGCTATCGGTTGGTTGGGTGTGTGAGAGCTTTTCTTGTGAATTTTTGAAAATTTCCTTTGTTTGAGGGCAAACAAAGATGCAAGTTGGGGAGAGTTTGTTAGGTGTCAAGAAATGCTAGTTTTTATATCCAAATTTGACACCTTTAAGCTCTTTTTATTGCTTTAATCAGAAAATGACTTATTTATTAAGCAACTCTTGCATTGATGTGAATTTTAGATAGTTTGATGTGTTTGTTAATATTATAGTGAATATATGGCAAAAGGTTGCAGCTCGATTAAGATGAAAACTCGAAGAAACGAAAAATGCACGTGTCTGCAACTACAAGAAGCTTCGCCCGGCGAGCATGAAGTGAAGGAAGGATGCTTCGCCCGGTGAAGCAACAACGAAAGAACTAATGGATTTTCAGTTCCACTTCCACTAGCTAACATATCTGGCTCGCTTGGTGATTCGCCCGGCGAGGAAGAGGCGAGATAATTAATTGATTTTCATTTCAAGTTCCAGTAGCTCACAGCTTTGGTTCGCTGGGTGATTCACCCAACGAATTTAGATTCGCCCAGGGAAGGAATGTTGTGCCCGGCGAAGGAAGATATTTTCTGATGAACTAGCTGTCACGTGGCCTCATTTGAGGGCTTCGACCGGCGGAAGAAGGCATTCGCCCGACGAATTTTCCTGGGCAGAAAGTAATATTTAAGTTGTTTTGAAGATATTTTGTGAGATAACACTTTTTACAAGAATCATTGTAACCTATAAACACTCTTGGAGCTTAAAAACTTCATCTTTACTTATTTTTCTTAGGATCCAAAGCTTTTATGCTTCAATCCTTGATCCATTGAAGATTGATGCAACAAAAGCTTTGTCTATTACTTGTTGATCAAGCTACCATGTCAATGGGTAGCTAAACATCTCTTGTGTCAAGATTAGTGGTAGGTAATCCTTTATTTTGTATGTAGTGATCTTGATAATTAGTTTGCGAACTTTGTTGATGACTAATATATGGTGAAAAACTTTGTTTGTATGGTTTATACTTTGTTTTGGTTCATCATTGAGAAATATGTTCTAAGACTTGACCTAAGTTTTAATCCATCAACAATCAAAGGCTAGAGATAGTTTTGAGAGTTGATGTTCATAAATATTGACCTTTTAATGTTATCATATTGATAGTTAGAGTGAGAGATCATCTAAGGATCAATATGGCAAATCTCACAACATGCGTTAGAGATAAACATGTTGAGAGGATATGTGATTATTTTCATTGTTAACAAGTTCACATACTTTATCGAGTAAATATGTATGAAACGGATTATCGAACCCTAATCTTGGCATGCTTTTACCAAACTTTTTAAAACCAAATTTCTTTACCGTTGTTATTAATCTTTTATGCAAACGTTCCGTTACAAATCAACCAAACTCTTTGTTACCCTAAGTTTAGAACGATTTCAGCTATAGAACGACGGTAATATCTATACAATCCCTGCGGATACGATAACAAAAACCCCACTGAAATACTTTTCAACAAAATGGCGCCGTTGTCGGGGATTTTTGTTTGATATTGTAAGCATTGCAATAGTTGTTAAGTTTTAAGCTTTTATAACTTTTTCCTGAGCTTCTTAATTTGTTTGGTTAAGTTTTGCAGACTCTGTTTATGCGAGGAAAGTTACCTGCAGATCAACTTCTTTTCGATCCTGAGATTGAGAGAACTGCGCATAAGTTGAATAAAAAAACTAGACGGAGGAGGCAATTTGCCAAAGAAAGATGAGAAAGAGGAGAAAGTTATGTTTCTACACCAACACCACAGTTAACGCCAACCATGGCAGCACCACCTCCACCACCACCTGCTTCAACGCCATGCACTAACAGTCTGAGGCACATAGCTCAGTTTGCTCGCAATGCCCACAACGGTAGGCACTCCGAGATGAAGACTGACATCCTTGCTCTTCTATACCAAAATCCATTCACCGGTATGGATCATGAGGATCCCTTCACTCATTTGACAAAATTTTACGAAATTGCGGGTGCAACTGGAGCGCCTGAAGCTGAAGAGGAGTCATTGTTCAAGAGACTCTTTCCGCATTCCCTAATTAGGAAGGCAAAGGAATGGTACCTTGATCAGTCGACTATGATTATGACAGATTGAAACTTATTGGAAGAAAAATTCCTAGAACGATTTTTTCCACATAATTGTTTTATGGAAGCGAAAACAATAATCGCGGTTTTCTCACAAGGTGGAAATGAATCCCTCAACGAAGCTTGGGAGAGATTCAAATCCATGCTAAGAAAATGCAAAGGACACAGTTTTGATGAGCTTACACAAGTGCGTATTTTTAGAAATGGTCTCCAACCAGTTCACAAAACCTTGTTGGATGTTACTTCGGGCGGTTCTTTAATGTCCAAAAGCGTCGAGGAAGCAATTACTATCATTGATAAAATGGCACTCAATTACCATCAAGGGAATCATAATCGTGGCACTACTCAAAAGAAACCGAGAATGCTTGAATTGGGGACTAATGATTCTATTCTTGCTCAGAATAAATTGCTATCTCAATAAGTGGAGTTGTTAACACAACAAATGTCAAAGCTCCCTCAACAATTTAAAGAGATGCAAGACATTCCGAGAAAGAATGTGCAAATAACCGTATGTGAATTATGAAAAGAAGATCACCCCACCGGATATTATCCTCCAGAGAATGAAGAAGCAAATTACATGGCAAATCAAAATCAACAATAAGGTTATCAAAGACAACAACAACCCTATCAAAACAATTCTCAACAACCTTATCAAAACCCTCAAGGATACCAAAAAAGAGGAAATTATCAAAATCAACAAGGATACCGTCAAAATCCTTATCAACCGACACAACCTCAAAGTTAGAAGAAACTCTCAACCAATTAATTAAAATGTCAATGGCCAACCAAAAGAGTAATGAGGCATCAATCAAAATCTTGAAAACCAAGTTGGGTAACTTGCAAAACAATTACCAGATCAACATCCGGGGCCATCCTTTTCCGCAAATACTCAAACCAACCCGAAGGAACATTGCAAAGCCATTGTGACTAGGAGTGTAAGAGAGTTGGGGGAAGGAGAAAAAATGAGATGAATGTTGATGTGAGAAGTGATGAGATTGTGGAGGAAGGAAAAAATAATGAGGTAGAAGTTGAAAAGAATGATGAGGAAGAAGTTGAAAATGAAAAGGAGAAGTTAGTTGAAAATGAGAACCTTGAGAAAGAAAAGATAGAAGAAAAAAAGAGAAGAGTCAAAAAGGGGAAGGAGAAAGTGAATCCTATTCCTATTCAAAATCTACCTTACCCATATGTACCCACCAAGAAAGACAATGCTAGGTATTACACTCGTTTCATGTACATATTCTGACAATTGCAAATCAACATTCCATTTTCCGAAGCGCTTGAGTAAATGCCCAAATACGCTAAGTTCATGATAGATATTCTTACAAAAAAGTGAAGATATTTGGAGCCGAAAATAATTATCCTTGATGCAAGTTGTAGTGCAATAATTCAAAGAACTCTACCAAAGAAAGAAGTTGATCCGGGGCGTGTTACTTTGTCGGTAACAATTAGTGATGTTTATGTTGGCAAAGGCTTAATTGATTTGGGCTCAAGCATCAACTTATTTCCATTGTCTATTGTGAAGAGGCTTTGTAACATTGAAATGAAAGTAATTCGAATGACATTACAATTGGCTGAGAAATCTACAACTCATCCTCATGGATTAGCTCAAGATGTGTTGGTTAAGGTGGATAAATTTTTCTTTCCGGTTAACTTTGTTGTAATTGATATGGAGGAAGATGAGGATACTCCATTGATTCTTGGACGCCCTTTTATGAAGACCGCTCGAATGAAGATTGATGTTGACGACGGCCTTATGAAAGTAAGAGTTCAAAATGAAGAGGTGTGCTTTAATCTTTTTGAAGCAATGAAGCATTCCAAAGATAAGCATAATAGTTTCCGTATTGATGCAATGGAAGAAGCCATAATGGAAGTCTCAAAGCAAGTTCACATAGCATCTCCCTTGGAAAGATCTCTTGGTGACTCATTTGAAATACTTACCAATGAGGAAGAAAGGGAACTTGAAGAATGCTTAAAGGAACTTGAATCTTTAAAAGAATTACAACCATGGGAAAGTGAAATGGAAGTGTTCATGGATGACTTCTCCGTGTTCGGAGCTTCGTTTGATCTATGATTGAAAAATTTGGAGAGTGTTCTCGAACGGTGTGCGGAAACAAACTTAGTGCTAAATTGGGAGAAGTGCAACTTCATGGTAACAGAGGGAATTGTGCTCGGCCACAAAGTCTCCTCTAAAGGCCTTGAAGTTGATCAAGTAAAAATTGAAGTGATCGAGAAGTTGCCACCACCAACAAATGTTAAAGGAATCTGGAGTTTTCTAGGCCATGCGGGATTTTACAGGCGATTCATCAAAGACTTCTCCAAAGTTTCAAGACCCTTGAGCAATTTTCTCAACAAAGATACGTCTTTCCTCTTTGACGATGAATGTTTAAATGCTTTTCAAATTTTAAAAGAAAAATTGATCACCGCACCCATAATCTTGCTCCTAATTGGACTTTAAATTTTGAATTAATGTGTGATGCAAGCGATTATGCTGTTGGTGCGGTGCTTGGTCAAAGGAAGACCAAAATTTTTCATGCCATACATTACACGAGTAAAGTTTTAAATGAGGTACAAGTGAATTATGCTACCACTGAAAAAGAATTACTCGCTATAGTGTATGCTCTCGAGAAATTTCAGTCTTACCTGATTGGTTCAAAAGTTGTAGTCTACAATTAAGTATCTCCTTACCAAGCCGAATTCAAAGCAAAGGCTAATCTGGTGGATTCTTTTGTTACAAGAATTTGATTTGGAAATTCATGATAAGAAGGGGTCTGAAAACTTGGTAGTGGGTCATTTATCCTGTTTGGTCAATGTAGAAGTAACACACCGAGAAAGTGAGGTCCGAGAAGAGTTTCCGGATGAAAAACTGTTTAGGGTACAAGTTAGACCTTGGTTTGCAGATTTTGCTAACTGCAAAGCAACCGGATTTATACCGGAAGATCTAACTTGGAGCCTAAGAAGGAAATTCTTATCGGATGCCAAATTTTATATTTGGGATGAACCATATCTTTTTAAGTTAGGTGGTGATAATTTATTGAGAAGGTGTATCACTAGTGATGAAGCTAAAAGTATCCTTTGGCATTGTCACAATTCGCCATATGGAGGGCATTACAATGGTTTAAGAACGACAACAAAAGTCCTCCAATCGGGCTTTTATTGATCGTCGTTGTTTAAAGATGCAAACCTCCATGCGAAAAGTTGTGACATATGCCAAAGAAGTGGCGGGATTGGAAAACGGGATGAAATGCTCTTACAAACTATTTTGGAAGTTAAGGTTTTCGATTGTTAGGGTATCGATTTTGTTGGACCATTTCTCCCATCTTTTCCAAATGAGTACATTTTTGTTGCGGTTGACTATGTTTCTAAGTGGGTGGAAGCTATTGCATCACCGAGGGCCAATGGCAAAACGGTGATCAAATTTCTAAAGAAAAATACATTTTCCCGTTTTGGCACCCCTCGTGTGTTGATTAGTGATGACGGGTCGCACTTTTGCAATACGCCACTTGAAAAGGTTTTAGAGCACTATGGTGTAAAGCATAAGGTTGCAACCCCTTAACACCCGCAAACAAATGGTCAAGCTGAAGTTTCAAATAGGGAGGTAAAAAGGATTCTTGAAAAGATCATGTCAAGCTCTCGTAAGGATTGGTCGCAAAAGCTTGATGAAGCTTTGTGGGCGTATCACATCGCTTACAAGGCTCCAATAGGTTTAACTTCATTCCAAACGGTTTATGGCAAAACATGTCATTTACCAGTTGAATTGGAGCACAAAGCTCTTTGGGCGTTGAAATTGTTAAACTTTGATCCGAACTTGGCCGACGAGAAAAGAAAGGTCCAATTGCACGAGTTGGAAGAAATGAGGAATAACGCTTATCATTCTAGCAAGCTCTATAAGGAAAAATTTAAAGAGTATCATGATAAGAAAGTTCGCCAGAAAGAATTTTGGGTAGGCCAAATGGTTCTTCTATTCAATTCCTGTTTGAAGCTTTTTTCGGGAAAATTGAAGTCCAAGTCGTCTGGACCATTTTGATTAAAGATGTCAAGCACTATGGTGCTATTTTGATAGAGGACTTGCTGGAAAAAAAGAGTTGGACTGTGAATGGCCAAAGACTTAAAATCTATCTTGGAGGCGAGATTGATCGTGAAAATTGCGCGTTTTTTCTAGATGATCATTGAGGTCATCTTGGACCGTCGAGCTAAAACGGCATTAAACAAAACGCTTGTTGGAAGGCACCCCAACATTGTAAGTATTTTCATTGATTTTGTGTTAAATTATGTTTGTAAGTGTGTTTGTGAGTGTGGTGGTGATTTAGAGTTGGCAACCCACACCAAAGCAGGTTTTTCCTGTTTCTGGTGTAGTTCTCCCGGCGAACAGGAAGCTTCGCCAGACGAAGCTTGTTTTCCCGACCTTCGTTTTTGCGTGGTTGGGCGAAACAGGCTAAGGTGGAATTTTTAAAATGAGGGACCACTGTACTTTCAGAAAGAAAAAGAGGGATAAAAGGAAAATTGATAGATTTTGTGCCCCCACTATAAAAGGGTTTCTAGTTCACTTTTTATTCTTTTTCCTCATTTGGTCTCTTTTTCTCCTACCACCAACTCAAGCCCTAAGTCTCTCTTGCAACTCTTTTTCTCTTTCAATCTCTGTCAACTCTCAACTCACTTTCAAGGTTAGATTTTAATGGTTTATTTTTGTTAAATTCTTCTTCTTAGTTATTGTAATAGAATCATATAGTTAGGGTTTGGTTTTGAAAACTTAGATTTAGGAGTAGTAATAGTAGGTTTCTTTGCATGCTGCTGTTTTTGCCTTGTTTATCTCTTGTTATGTGTGGGAATGATGAATAAGATGAGTGGTAAAAGAAAAACTGGGGTTTTTATGCAAGAAGCTGTGTTCGCATGTTTTTGCCCGGCGAGCATGCAACGAAGCTTCACTTCTGCTTCGCCCGGCGAAGCAGCAGCAAGAAACCATTTTCAGTTCAGTTTTGTTTTTGCTGTTTTAATTCATTTTCTTTTCAATTGTTTGTTAGTCTAACGGGATTCCTGCTATTGTACTGGGTTGTTTTCTTTTGTTCTGTCTTGCAGATGGCTCCAAGAGTGAAACCAACCGCTGCCAAGAAACAAAAGGGAGCTGCTGCTAGTGGTTCTGCTCCTCCAGCTTAGTTTAATCAGCGTCGTTTTCTTAGTGTTGTCCATGCAGCCAGAATTGCTAACCTGGAGGGAAGGTAAATCATTTTGGAAAGAAAATTCATTTTGAATCACGAGGGGGATTACTGAAGGGTTCAGGCTATTTTTGAAAGTAAGAAGTGGGGATCTCTGCTGAACTCGGTTGATCGTGTTAGTCACGAGTTGGTAAGAGAGTTTTACGCAAATGCGTTGTAACCGGAGGGAGAGCACTTTAAGTTTGAAACCTTTGTGAGGGGAAAATAAATTTGCTTTAGGTGTGACGAAATCAACAACTTGTGGGGTAAGCCGTGTACTTTGGGAGTTCTTGAAAAAGATGCCTACACCCAGTTGTTCAAACAACCTCTTGACCATGAAAAAATTTCAAGTTCAATTTTATATCCGGGAAGGAGTGTGGAGTTGAATGATAAGGGTGAGCCAATCCGGTACAATAGGGAAGATATGACTCCGGAAGCTCAGGCTGTACTTCTCTTGCTAACTTACAATGTTAGGCCAAGACTTCATAGGTCCTCTGTGCCTTTTGAGACCGGCTTGCTCATGTCTTGCATTATGGAGAACTTGGAAGTAGACATTGCTCAGGTGATAGCAAATGAAATGAAATTTTTTGTGGAGAATACAAGGAGGCCTGGAGTTCACTCTTCTGCACCAATCATTTTTCTGTGCCTTGTTCAATCTTTGTGCAACAAGAAGTCGGTGCATGAGCCTAATGTTGTGAATGAAAACAGGAGGGGGCTCATTGATGATGATTATATTGATAGGTATTGCAAAGAAAAGTTGGCTGCGAGCAAGAAAAATAAGAGGGGGCTGTTGGTGAAAGTTCTCAGGCTCAAACTAATGAGCCAACTGTGTAACACCCTTTTCTACCCCCAAATAATGTTGCAGCAGAAACAAGTCAAATATCAGAGTAAACCATCAAAATCGCCTCAAAGGGTGCACATTTCTCATTTAAGTCAAAATAATACACTTGCCCTGTAAACAAAGGGTGTTTCCCAAAATAATCCAAAAGCCTTCACATGGCAGCGGAACTCAAATTTTCAATTAAAAGGTTTTCCACAAACATCATAAATTATCCAAAAAGGTTTCTCAAAATTAAAACCACATCATCAAATGACAACAAAGTAAGGAAACAACATAGTTCGACTCAAAGGACCCCAACCCGATGTTACACTATCAGAGCAAGACCCTCTAAATCGACCAAAAGCAAATAAACTTCAAGGTCCTCGAGGCATCCACAGCTAAACCTGATCACCTGCACGTTACCCACGTGGAGGCAACATTAAAACAGGCAGGGTGAGTAATCACAATTCATAATAATCATTATAAAACAAGATATACATAAAATGGCATATTTCACCTATAACATCATCAGGGTCATCATCAAGGAAAACATCAGGAAGCACCATATCACAAATTCATCAATGCCACATAAAATGCAATGCATAACAAGACTCATGCATGTGGTACCAATCGTCATAATAGATGGACACTAGGCCATCAACCCTCCAAAGATCCCCTTCAATAGGATCGATCCTGCAATTGGAACCGGAGCACGTCATAATTACCTCATATCCGCACAATGGGAATGAAGCGTCATCACAGAGTATACATATGAATGTATGATACACAACATCACTAATCATCATCATCAAATAAACATCATAATGTGCATCGTCATTCATCAATTCTCATACAAATCATGTCATCATATATTCATCAGAACATCATAAATCAGCACCTCAATATCATCAAGAACATCATGGTAAATCATCATAAATATCACAGCTTCAAACACCAGAACAACACAACAACAGAAATGAAATTTTGCGAACAACAGACGTTCGCTCCAGGATTTGCTAGGCGAACCTGTTTGCTAAAACCTTCGCCTGGCAAAGCGGCCAGCGAATCCCACATACACCACACTAAGACACCAGAAACCACCATCTGTCATACTCGTTGGTTTATTCGCTGGGCGAAGCTATTTGCTAATTCATTCGCTTAGCGAGACTTCCAGCGAATCCCCACTTCCACTCCAGAATCATCTCAGTCTCCACACTCAGGTTATCACGCATTCGCTGCGCTGTTCTCTTTATGAACCTTGGCGAACATTCACCCAGCGAAGCGATGGTTCGCCTAGTGAACCTGCGATTACAGCAAATCACTGTTACGCATCAGTAGCTCCACAACCTCAAAGGTACCTGCGATTACAACTCCAAATGATCCAAAAACATCCCTATGACAGTTCTAATGCATCACGGAATTCAAAGGCATAAAACCTAAGTCTATTAGGTCGGTTCATGAAACTACGATAACCTTAAATTCCCTAAACCTTCAAAAACTCTCAAGCTTCCTATAAACTCCATAAATCCCTTCGCCACAAGGTTAAAACTACAACGACGGGGAATTCAGCCTCAAGGTCTATTTTTATCCGATTATATTCAACTCTTATTAATCGATCACAAAATACCCTCAAATCATCAATTCGACACAAAAATCCGATAAACCCTCAAGCCTAAAACAACCACTTCAATTACATCGAATCCTATAATGAAAATAATGAAAGGTAATTACTCCCCATACCTTAGATTGTCGATTCGAAGCTTTCTCTCTGAGTCTTTGGAAACCTTCTCAAATTCCTCCCCTTTTCCCTTTTTCCCCAGAGCTCTCTTTCTTCCTTCTTTTCACGGTCTAACAAAAGTGAACCATATTCTCAAAATCCTCCTTTTATATTCACCTTAACCCTTGGGCCTCAAAATTGGGCTTTCCCCATAATGTCCTCACTAATTCTCCTCAAATGTCCACTTCACCATTATTTCCTCTAATATTATTTAAAATAAATAATAATACAATATATTCCGTAATATATACTATTATTTAATTAAATAACCAAAACTTCACAAAATTACTGGCATCGACACAAATCACCAAAATTCACAGAAATCCCCGAATATAATATTCTTACGAAATTTGGGGTGTTACAACGCTCCCCCACTTAAAGAATTTTTGCCCTCGAAAATTACCTCAAGGAAATTGAGTCAGATACGACTCCTTCATCTGATCTTCACGTTCCCAAGTCCAACTATCGCCAGCTGGTCCACCACACAACACCTTCACCAAAGTTATGTCTTTACCCCGCAGTTGCTTCATCTCTCGACCATCTACGCGCACAGGCAATGCTTCCACTGTCATATTATCCCTCACTTGTACATCATCCATCTGAATCACATGCGACGGATCCGGAATGTACTTCCTCAACTGAGACACATGGAACACGTCATGCAAATTCGCAAGTGACGACAGTAAAGCAATTCGATAGGCTACCTCTCCTATCCTCTACGATACCTGGTATAGACCAACAAAACGTGGAGTAAGCTTCCTAGACTTCAAAGCTCGACCCACACCAGTCACTGGCGTCACTCTAAAAAACACATGATCTCCCTCTTGGAATTCAAGTGCTTTCCTCCTCTTATCATGGAAGCTCTTCTGACGACTCTGTGAAGCTTTCATCCTCTCTTAGATCTTCTTAATCTTCTCAGTCATCTCTTGCACAATTTCAGGTCCGAGTACAGCACTCTTGCCCAATTCATACCAACACAACAGAGTCCTACACCTTCTCCAATACAAAGTTTCATAGGGCGCCATACCAATACTAGCATGAAAACTATTATTGTACGTGAACTCAATCAACGGTAAATGGCTATCCCATGATCCTCCATGATCCAACACACAAGCCCTCAATAAATCCTCTAAAGATTGGATAGTCCTTTCTATCTGACCGTCCGTCTGCGGATGGTAGGCAAAACTCATCCTCAACTTAGTACCCAAAGCATCTTGCAAACTCTTCCAGAACCTCGACGTAAACCTCGAATCTCTATCTGACACAATACTCGAAGGTACCCCATGTAACTTCACGATCTCCTCAATATACATCTCGGCTAGCTTCTGCATGGAATGATTAATCTTCATAAGAAATGAGCCGACTTAGTTAATCTATCCACGATCACCCAAATTGAATCATTTCCCTTAGCAGTCTTTGGCAATCCTACCACAAAATCCATGGAAATACTATCCCATTTCCATTCTGGAATCCTCAACGGCTGCATCATACCTAAAGGCTTTTAATGCTCAACCTTCGACTTCTGACAAGTCAAACACGAATAAACAAACTCCACAACATCCTTCTTCATACCTGGCCACCAAAACAACTTTTTCAAATCCTGGTACATCTTCGTAGCACCGGGATGAATACTCAGCCTACTTTGATGTCCTTCTTCAAGAATGCCCTTCTTAATATCTGGGACATCTGGAACACACACCCTGTCCCTGAACATCATTACACCATTCTCGTCAATCCGTAAGTCACCTCCGTTACCTTGGTTAATCAAAGTCAATTGGTCAACCAACTTTAAATCAGATTGCTGTCCCGCTCTGATTTCTTCCAGAATACCACTAGTCAACTTCAACATGCCCAACTTCACACTGTCAGGAGTCGTTTCACATACCAGACTCAAATCTTTGAATTGTTCAATTAATTCCAATTCTTTCACCATAAGCATCGACATATGCAACGACTTTCTGCTCAATGCATTGACCACTACATTTGCTTTTCCCGGATGATAACTCAAATCAAAATCAAAATCCTTCAACAGCTCTAACAACCTTCTCTGCCTCATATTCAATTCTTTCTAATCAAATAAGTACTTCAAACTCTTATGATCACTGAATACTTCAAATTTAGAGCCAAACAGATAATGTCTCCAAATTTTCAACACAAACACCACCGCGGCCAACTCCAAGTCATGTGTAGGATAATTCCTCTCATGAACTCGCAATTGTCTCGAAGCATAGGCAACAACTTGTCCATTATGCATCAGTACTCCACCAAGACCCATCTTCGACGCATCACAATACACTGCAAAAGATTCGCTCGGATTAGGCAAAATCAACACTGGAGCATTAGTCAATCTCTTCTTTAATTCCATGAAACTCTCTTCACAAGTTACATCCCACATAAAGGCTTGACCCTTTCGAGTCAACTGAGTCAAAGGTAATGCCAACTTAGAAAAGCCTTCAATAAACTTGCGGTAATAACCTGCTAATCCCAGAAAACTTCGTATCTCAGTTGCAGACTTTGGAGTCTCCCACTGTAACACAACATCAATCTTAGAGGGATCAACAACAATCCTACCACTTGAAATCACATGGCCAAGGAAACTCACTTCCTTCAACCAAAACTCACACTTGGACAACTTTGCATACAACGTCTTCTCTTTCAAGACTTGTAACACAGTTCTCAAATGCTCAGCATGCTCTTCTTCATATCTAGAATATATCAAGATATCGCCGATAAACACCACCACAAACTTATCCAAATACTCATGGAAAATCCGATTCATATACTCCATGAACACACCAGGTGCATTGGATACACCAAACGGCATCACCGTGTATTCATAGTGTCCATACCTTATCCGGAAGGCCGTCTTTAGAATATCATCAGGCTTAACTCGAATCTGATGATAACCAGACCTCAAATCAATCTTGCTAAACACACAAGCACCTATTAACTGATTCATCAAATCGCTGATTCTCGGAAGTGGATACTTATTCTTGATAGTCACTTTATTCAATTGTCGATAATCAACACACAACCTCGTACTTCCATCTTTCTTCTTCACTAGCAACACCGGAGCACCCCATGGAGAAACACTTGGTCAAACAAACCTCTTCTCAAGCAATTCTTCCAGTTGTTTCTTCAATTCACTTAACTCAGAAGCTGACATCTGATAAGGAGCCATCGACACTGGACTCGTACCTGGTATTAAGTCCACTGCAAACTCTACTTCACGCTCTAGAGGCAAATCACTGATGTCATCTCGAAACACCTCTAGAAATTCACAGACAACAGGCAACTCCACACTCGTAGCTTCATGATCAATTTGCAACGATGCAAACATTGCAAACACCAAGGCTTCGTCTTCTTGAAGTTTGTCTACTTGCTTAGCAGACAAGAACATCAACTCCCCACTACCATCAATCTCAAGAAACTCTACAGTCTTGTTATAGCAATTGATATGAACCCGGTTGAACTCCAACCAGTTCATTCCAAAGATCACGTCAATTTGGTGCAAGGGTAGGCACACCAAATCCATCACAAAGCTCTTCGCAAAAATCATCACAGGACATCTCAAACACACAAGGGTAGTAGTAACAGAACCATTAGCTAGAGTTTCTATTACCATATTACCATTCATATCAGATAGCTTCAAACCTAATTTATTAGCACATTCAAGCGAGATAAAAGAATGAGTAGCACCAGCATCAATAATATCAACCAACTCGACATTATTAATAAAACAAGTACCTCGAATCAGGTGTCCTTCTCTAGCGCCTCTGCACCGCTCAAAGCAAACACACGGCCACTGGTCTGAGCAGTAGTCGCAGTCTTCTTTGGCTTCTGACATTGAGTACTGATATAACCTTTCTCACCACAGTTGAAACAGGTCGAACCCTCATCTTTGCAATCAGTAGCTTGGTGACCCTTCTTACCGCATCTATAACACCTCAGCACATTATTGGTGCACACATCAGCAAGGTGACCTTGTTCGCCACACTTATGACACTTCCCAGAAGCGGGAGCTGCTCCCCCACTTGTCTTTTTCCCATCTGAAGTCTTCTGCTTCCCTTTCTCAGCTGAAGTTATATAAGGCTTACCCCTATACTTCCCTTTCTACTCACTCAACTGCTTATAGTGAGCAAATCAAGCTCGGCTATCCTCATCGTAGATTCTGCTCTTATCAACCAACTCAGCATACCTGTGGATCTGCTGATACCCGATACCCTGCTTAATCTCTGGTCTCAGCCCATTCTCGAACTTGAGACACTTGGACATCTCAGCATCAGCACGATTGTAGTGCGGATAGAACTTCACCAAAGCCTCGAACTTTGCGGCATACTCTTCCACAATCATATCTCCTTGCTTCAGCTCAAGGAATTCCACTTCCCTATTGCCACAAGCATCCTCTGGAAAATACTTCCCCAGAAACTCCTGCTTAAATACAGCCCAAGTTATCACAGTACCAACATTCGTGAGTCTCTGACGGGTGTTATCCCGCCAATCCTCAGCTTCCTCTTCCAGCATATGCATTCCGAACTAAACCTGTTGCTCATCAGGACACCCCATCACTCAGAAAATCTTCTCGATTGCCTTCAGCCACTCGTGTGCACCTGCTGGATCATGCTTACACACAAAAGTCGGTGGATTGTTCCTTTGAAACTTCCCCAAAGCACGAAACTTATCAGGAGCTCCACCATTTAGATTCAGTTGCACCACCACATTAGCAACCGATTCCAACGCATCAGCAATCACACGATCATTTCTTCCAGCCATCCTGCACACCACCAACAAGGTTAGAAGAACTAAAACATCGACAATGTACACACTCATCGACTAACAAGGGACTGACATCACGTAAAAACCTGGCCGGACGGACCGACCTGCTCTGATACCACTAATGTAACACCCTTTTCTACCCCCAAATAATGTTGCAGCAGAAACAACTCAAATATCAGAGTAAACCATCAAAATCGCCTCTAACGGTGCACATTTCTCATTTAAATCAAAATAATACACTTGCCCTGTAAACAAAGGGTCTTTCCCAAAATAATCCAAAAGCCTTCACATGGCAGCAAAACTCAAATTTTCAATTAAAAGGTTTTCCACAAACATCATAAATTATCCAAAAAGGTTTCTCAAAATTAAAACCACATCATCAAATGACAACAAAGTAAGGAAACAACATAGTTCGACTCAAAGGACCCCAACCTGATGTTACACTATCAGAGCAAGACCCTCTAAATCGACCAAAAGCAAATAAACTTCAAGGTCCTCGAGGCATCCACAGCTAAACCTGATCACCTGCACGTTACCTATGTGGAGGCGACATTCAAACAGCCAGGGTAAGTAATCACAATTCATAATAATCATTATAAAACAAGATATACATAAAATGGCATTATTTTCACCTATAACATCATCAGGGTCATCATCAAGGAAAACATCAGGAAGCACCATATCACAAATTCATTAATGCCACATAAAATGCAATGCATAACAAGACTCATGCATGTGGTACCAATCGTCATAATAGATGGACACTAGGCCATCAACCCTCCAAAGATCCCCGTCAATAGGATCGATCCCGCAATTGGAACCGGAGCACATCATAATTACCTCCCATCCGCACAATGGGAATGAAGCGTCGTCACAGAGTATGCATATGAATGTATGATACACAACGCCACTAATCATCATCATCAAATAAACATCATAATGTGCATCATCATTCATCAATTCTCATACAAATCATGTCATCATATATTCATCAGAACATCACAAATCAGCACCTCAATATCATCAAGAACATCATGGTAAATCATCATAAATATCACAGTTTCAAACACCAGAACAACACAGCAACAGAAACGAAATTTTAGGAACAATAGACGTTCGCTCCAGGATTCGCTAGGCGGACCTGTTCGCTAAAACCTTCGCCTGGCGAAGCGGTCAGCGAATCCCACAGACACCACACTAAGACACCAGAAACCACCATCTATCATACTCGCTGGTTTATTCGCTGGGCGAAGCTACTCGCTGATTCATTCGCTTAGCGAGACTTCTAGCGAATCCCAACTTCCACTCCAGAATCATCTCAGTCTCCACACTCAGGTTATCACGCATTCGCTGCATTGTTCGCTTTGCGAACCTTGGCGAATATTCGCCCAGCGAAGCGATGGTTCGCCTAGAGAACCTGCGATTACAGCAAATCGCTGCTACACATCAGTAGCTCCACAGCCTTAAAGGTACCTGCGATTACAGCTCAAAATGACCCAAAAACATCCCTATGACAGTTCTAATGCATCACGGAATTCAAAGGCATAAAACCTAAGTCTATTAGGTCAGTTCATGACACTACGGAAACCTTAAATTCCCTAAACCTTCAAAACTCTCAAGCTTCCTATAAACTCCATAAATCCCTTCGTCACAAGGTTAAAACTACAACGACGGGGAATTCAGCCCCAAGGTCTATTTTTATCCGATTATATTCAACTCTTATTAATCGATCACAAAATACCCTTAAATCATCAATTCGTCACAAAAATACCATAAACCCTCAAACCCAAAACAACCACTTCAATTACATCGAATCCTATAATGAAAACAATGAAAGGTAATTACTCCCCATACCTTAGATTGCCAATTGGAAGCTTTCTCTCTGAGTCTTTGGAAACCTTCTCAAATTCCTCGCCTTTTCCCTTTTTCCTCAGAGCTCTCCTTCTTCCTTCTTTTCACGGTCTAACAAAAGTGAACCCTATTCTCAAAATCCTCCTTTTATATTCACCTTAACCCTTGGGCCTCAAAATTGGGCTTTCCCCATAATGCCCTCACTAATTCTCCTCAAATGTCCACTTCACCCTTATTTCCTCTAATATTATTTAAAATGAATAATAATACAATATATTCTGTAATATATACTATTATTTAATTAAATAACCAAAACTTCACAAAATTACCGGCATCAACACGAATCACCAAAATTCACAGAAATCCACAAATATAATATTCTTACGAAATTTGGGGTGTTACAAACTGAGGCTATGGATTTTTCTACTTTGGACCCTAGGATAAGGGCCACTTTTAATTACTCGTGGGACATGGGTAGATCAATCCATAGGTCTAATGAATTTAATTTTAATTGTATGCAGCAGATTTACCAGTACCAGACAAACCCCTTTGAGGTCACTCCGTTTCCTTCAAGGGAGGACTTCAACACTTATGCTAATTGGCCTGGGGACAAATGTCCTTTCTTTTCGGAGGCGGGTGGCACAGCTGGAGCTGGTGGTGATGATGTCGATGTGGGCATGAGGGATGCTTTTAATGAGTTTGGTGGATAGGCTTCAAAGTGAAGGAATTTTTAATTTCTGTCATTTAATTTCTGTTTTTAGTAAGTGGTTTAGTTTGTTCTTCGCTTAGACGAGAATTTTGTGATTTTGGATGTATGCCGGAAGGGCAAAGCACATTTTGGCTGTGAAAACACCAAGTTAGTAATGATAATTTATGGTGTTTTGATTTAAATTCTGTTTTAAGTGTTTATTTTTCTTGTACAAAGTTGTTGTTTTGGTTTGCCTTTGATGTGTGGAAAGTAAGTTGTTGACACAAGAATTAAAAAAAAAAAAGACCTGATTGCCTTTAGTATGTGGTGATGATAAAATTATTGGCATGAGACACAACCAAGGCGTGAAATTGACTTTGTAGAATCATAATGTGAATGTGAAATTTATACTTTTTGAAAAATTGGTCAATGCAAAATTTTGTAAACTCATGGTCATTTTGAATCAATTAGGACATAACTACAAATGTGAGTTGCCTCCGTTGTTCACAAATTTAGAAGGATTCGAGTACTCGTTGTTTAACTCAGATAGTTTATGTTTAATCTTGCTTGTTTGTTTTGAATTTGTGGAAACATAGAAATGATCTAGGAAATGTTTGAGCACTTTGAGTATAACCACCATTCCAAAAACACTTCAAGTCACCTTGTGAGTGTGCACGTATTTGAAACCTCTTTTGAGCCTAAAAGAAAAAAAAATTATGAATCATGAACCCGAATTTTAACCCGTTTTGAAGAGCATTTAAGCTAAGTTTATAGCAATATTGAAGTTGGGGAGAATGGTTTATTTTGAAAAGAGAAAAAGGTATTGGTAACACAATGCATTCTAAGAAAAAGAAATCGAAAAAAAAAACAAAAAGAGAAGAAAGAAAAAGAACAAAAAGTACAAAAAGAAAAGAAAATCAAAAGAAGAGAATGCATTGTGAAAGAAAGGAATAAGGAGTGAACAAGAATGAAAAATTTGAAAAAAAAAAGGCTCTTCATAGTTTTTACCCTTTCTTGATTCAATGACCGTGTACATATGTCCCTAGTTTTTAGCCCCGGCTAAGTTACAACTGATAAAAGTCCTTTTGTGATCTTTGTTTCCATGTTTTGTATGAATTGTAAGATGATTGCATAAATTGTTTTGGATGTGGCACGATTGCTTGTGAGTGTGTTTTGTCCCGTGTAAATAATGTTGTGCATAAGACGTGTGAGTATATTAGGTGATTCAAATTGAGCTTGAGGGTACTTAATGTTGCATTGTGTAATTTTGTGATTAGTGTAGCGGGGAAATTTATGAGTGTAAGTTATTGATTAACTTAACTCAAAAATAAGCAAGAGTCGCCACCGCACTTTTATTTTTATCCATAAAGGAAAGGAAAAACGAGCGAACAAAACCTAAAGAGATAAGGGTAAGGGGGGTTGGTTATGTAAAGGGAAGGATTTACGCACCCAATACATCTATAGTACTCTATAGGAGCCCTTTGATGTATTCACTGCTTTTTGGTCTAGAAAAAAAGGGTATGCTTGAAAAAGAGATTGAATAGATGAGAGGAGAATTATTTTTTTAGATTTTTGTGTTTGGAGAGACTTATCGCCTCATGCCTACGTACCCACGATGTGCAATGTAGGATCAAAACCTCGTAGTTCGTGGTACAAAGAATGAAATTTATTGGTTATGGTTTATTTTATCTTGAAAAAGACAACCTGTCATTCTCAAGAGAGAATACTCAACTAATTACCCAAAGGTACGGGAAAGTGGCATTTGCATCATATTAAGATGGAGGATTTGCTTAGATTAACATCAACAAGACTAATCACTTCAACATCTAAGTGGAAAACGACCATACTTTCAACAAAATAGCTTGGTTAGGAGTTTTACATCTCATCAAAAAAATGACTCATGTCTAATTCTTTTTGAAAAGTTTAAAAGAAAAAGGTGCATAAAAGCACAAAAGAATTTGGATGAGTTTTGTATTTTTTTTTTATGAAATAATCAAAATATAGTTAAATGGATTGACATTTATTAAGAAAACAAAGTTTAAAAAGTCACTTGACAAAAGTCAAGGTTTTATTATGAAAGTGGTTTTAAGTTTGAAAACAAGAAGAAGATTTTGAAAAAGGGAGAAGATTTTGAAAATTTAAGAATGGGGAGGAGAAGAAGTGACTATCCTAATGCATAAAATAAAAGCTAGGGAAAGGAAAGGTCTAACCAAAATGGAGCCACTTCGAAGCAATATTAAAAGAATTCCATCCTTAAGCAAATTGGCTAAATAAAGGCAAGTCTTCAATCCATACTCCAAGCAAAGGGATAAGAAGTCCTAATTCTAGGTCCATAAGTCCAATATTACTTCAAAAAAAGGTCCATAAAGAGATCACTCCAAAGTATAGGATAGTAACCAATAGTCCAAAATGAGGAGAATTAAGTTTTTTATGGTTTAATCCTTTATTAATGTATTAAGTCCGAATGGACAAAAGAAAAATGGCATAAGCATAAACATATGTCCAACGGACAAAGGAAAAATTGCGGAAGCATAAACATATGTCCAACGGACAAAGGAAAAATTGCGGAAACATAAACATGATATGGAATGATAATAATGAAGCATAAAAGAAATAAAAGAGATAAGGAGCGAGAAGGAAATATAAACAAAATTAGTATAATAAAATTGTTTGTAAGTTAGTGGTTAATCGTTAGTGTTAGTGATCAATAACAATTGAATAATTGCACTTAGGTCAAGGTTGATGAAACTTATTAGAGGATTGATAAGACCAAAGCCTCCTAACAACAAGTTTCATGAGTTGTGAACCATAAGACAAATAATCAACTATTCTTGATAGTTTTTCTGAGGCGGGACAAATTTTGGTCTATGTTAAGCGCACGCTGAGTAATTTGTTCGAGAAATTACCCTACGAATGAGGCCGACCATGAGATGTATGTGTTAATGCACGCGAGATAAACGATATAGGGATCGTCATCCTAAAGCGGTGCCACACGAAAAGAAAAGGTGGAAATGATCTCGTCTCGATCGAAATTCAACAAAGAAATTTCACGATCACTTCGACTTTCATCGATCAAAAAGAAAATAGATGAAGAAAAGTGGATCTAAAAATTATGATCCACACAACCAATAAAAAATGAAAGAAAAATGAGAAATCAAAATAAAATGAAAAAAACAAGAATTAAAAGATGAATCACATGATAGAAATTTTTTATGACTTTTCTTCAAGAAATTATTCTAAAACAGAATTTAAAAGTAAAATTTAATTTCAAAAGCTTACTAAAAAAAAAGAAAACAAATTGAAATTTAATATTTTTTAAGAAAAAATAAAAAGAGAAGGGAGGTGTATTGAGTGGTGGTGGAGGCGCATGGGCTAGGCCCATCGTTTTCCAAAAAAAGAAAAAAGGAACAAAAACAAACAAAAAAACATTAAAAAGGAAATGAAAAGAAAAAGTCAGAAAATGCAATATCTTCTTCTTCTTCAAGTAGCAACGTGAGCACTATTCACCACCATGCTTGCTCCTCTCAAAACTCCACCAAATCGGAAGCGGCGGGACACAAAATTAGCACGGTTTCGATCGAAAATGAAAGCTCTACACAATGGTGTCAACAACTTCAAGAACAGTTACCGACGGATACGACTCGAAATTACCGAAAAAGCTTCAATCTACCTTCAAAGTCACAAGTAAGTAGTAAATGAACTTCCTCCTTCTTCTTCCACTGATTCTAGCTTGAATTTGTTGAAAATTGAGAATGAATTATTGTTGTTGATGTTGAATTGGAATTGTTGCTATGTGATGTTGTTGTTGATGTAATCGCACGGTTTATGTTGTTGATGGATTTTGGAGTTGAAACTTTGATGAAGGTTAATTGAAGTTGGTGATTGAATATTGGAGAAAGATGGTTGAAGCTTTTGAGCAATGAATTTGGCAGGGAGTCTTTGGCTATCCAAGCTTGGTTTGATTTTGGCAGAGTTTTTGGGGCTGTGAAAGCTTGAAAAAATTGAATGAAATGAGTGTGTATTTATAGATGAAATGATGAGAACTGTTGCTGCCGTTTTGTGATTAATTTTGTGCATTTTGGTGATGAGTGCAGTGTGCGTGAGGTGATGAATTTGTGTGAGGTTTGCGGCTTGGGTAGTTGCACTGGCTGAGTTTTGTAGCTGTGATGGTCACGACTTGGTTTTGCTTGAGGAAGCTGGGAATTTGTTGCGTTGGTGCGGACGGTTGGCTGAGCTGGTGTGATGGCTGGACGTGAGGACTGGGACGGCTGGGCTTGGTTTGCAGCTCTTTTTTTCAATCATTTTTTTTTCATTTTTTTTGGTTAATGGGCTTATTTGGTAAGGCATATTTTTTGTAAAAAAACTTTTTATGGATGGGCTTTGAATTGTATTTAATAATGGATCATGGAAATGGATTAGAAATATGGATATTTATAAAAAGAAATGGATTTGAGAAATTGGTATTGAATGAATAATGGTTTAGTAAGAAAAATGGTTTATGAAGTGGATTTGAATAATAATAAAAAAGGTTATTAAAATGGATATAAAGGATATTTAGGTTATAGAATTTGGATTTTAAGAAGAATGGATATAATGAATAATGGATAAGTGAACTAGATATGGTTATGGTAAAGAAAATGGATTTAGAGTTTGGAAATAAAAATGGATAATTGGAAAATTGGATTTGGATAAAAATGGTTTTAACGTATGGATTTAATAATGGATAATTGGAAATAGTGGGTATTGGAAAAAATGTGGGTATTAGAAAGGTGACAAAAGAGATTAAAAGTGGATAAAAAATGGTTTAGAAATTGGATAGCAAAAAATGGGAATGGATATGGATCATGGATGACCAATCTTTATTTTTAGCCCAAAGCCAATCACAAGCCTCTGATAAAATATGCCACACATCTACCATTGAACAAAATGCAACTGAAACCATGACTGTCAACCTTGATTTTGCTGAATTCTTGATAAAAAGTTCTGGATCACTTCAAATATGTCTGAATAAATCTCTGGAAAAATAAATCCACAGATAAACCCAATCTGGACTGGTAAATCATGATTATGATAACCTGGACCAAATTTCTCAAAGAACACTGCTTGAAAGCTTGATGAATTCCAACACAAAACAACTTATCCTTGAATACATGTTGCCTGAGAAATAGCCCACTGCCACAACCAATTTGATATTGAAGCAATCTCTTAATAGTTTGATCAAGATTAGGTCAAACTTCCATCTGACCTCAACCACAATTGAATAGCCACACAATCTCCAAGCCATGTCTTTGCCATCAATTTCCTGCAAAACCCTAAACACACAGAGAAGAAGAAGGAAGTAAAAGTTACAAAATATTTTTGGTATTTTGGTTAGAGGTTAGTAAACAGAAACAAGTAAGAATAATATACAGATGCTCAGGAGAAACACATAGAATGCAAATGATATGTGGGATCTTAGGGGCAAAACTTAGGGTATTACAATTAGGATATAAGTCATATTCATGTTTTGATCCTATGGGTGCTTAGTAATAGCTTATGCGTGCTATCGGTTGGTTGGGTGTGTGAGAGCTTTTCTTGTGAATTTTTGAAAATTTCCTTTGATTGAGGGCAAACAAAGATGCAAGTTGGGGAGAGTTTGTTAGGTGTCAAGAAATGCTAGTTTTTATATCCAAATTTGACACCTTTAAGCTCTTTTTATTGCTTTAATCAGAAAATGACTTATTTATTAAGCAATTCTTGCATTGATGTGAATTTTAGATAGTTTGATGTGTTTGTTAATATTGTAGTGAATATATGACAAAAGGTTGCAGCTCAATACGACAGAAAACTCGAAGAAACGAAAAATGTGCGTGTCTGCAACTACAAGAAGCTTCGCCCAACGAGCATGAAGCGAAGGAAGGATGCTTTGCCCGGTGAAGCAGCAGCGAGAGAACTAATGGATTTTCAATTCCACTTCTAGTAGCTAACATATGTGGCTCACTTGGTGATTCGCCCATCGAAGCAGGATTCGCCCGGCGAGGGAGAGGCGAGAGAATTAATTGATTTTCATTTCAAGTTCCAGTAGCTCACAACTTTGGTTCGCTAGGTGATTCGCCCAGTGAAGGAATGTTGCACCCGGAGAAGGAAGATATTTTCTGATGGACTAGCTGGAACTGTAGCTGTCACATGGCCTCATTTGAGGGCTTCGCCCGACGGAAGAAGGCATTCGCCCGACGAATTTTCCTGGGCGGAAAGTAGCATTTAGGTTGTTTTGAAGATATTTTGTGAGATAACACTTTTTGCAAGAATCATTGTAACCTAGAAACACTCTTGGAGCTTAAAAACTTCACCTTTACTTATTTTTCTTAGGATCCAAAGCTTTTATGCTTCTATCCTTGATCCATTGAAGATTGATGCAACAAAAGCTTTGTCTATTACTTGTTGATTAAGCTACCATGTCAATGGGTAGCTAAACATCTCTTGTGTCATGATTAGTGGTAGGTAATCCTTTATTTTGTATGTATTGATCTTGATAATTAGTTAGTGAACTTTGTTGATGATTAATATATGGTGAACATTTTTGTTTGTATGGTTTATACTTTGTTTTGGTTCATGATTGAGAAATATGTTATAAAACTTGACCTAAGTTTTAATCCATCAACAATCAAAGGCTAGAGATAGTTTTGAGAGTTGATGTTCATAAATATTGACTTTTTAATATTATTATATTGATAGTTAGAGTGAGAGATCATCTAAGGATCAATATGGTAAATCTCACAACATGTGTTAGAGATAAACATGTTGAGAGGATATGTGATTATATTCATTGCTAACAAGTTCACATACTTTGTCGAGTAAATACGTATGAAATGAATTATCGATAATCTTGGCATACTTTTACCAAACTTTTTAAAACCAAGTTTCTTTACCGTTGTTATCAATCTTTTATGCAAACGTTCCGTTACAAATCAACCAAACTCTTTGTTACCCTAAGTTAGAACGATTTCAACTATAGAACGACGGTAATATCTATACAATCCTTGCGGATACGATAACAAAAACCCCCACTGAAATACTTTTCAACACCAATCATGGTAAGGCATCTGTCAATATGGTTTATGGTTGTCCCGGTACATTCAAAATTTTTGATATCTGTTGGATTCAAAGATCTCTTATGGAAATGCATACACTTTTGAGTGAATACCATGATATTGATCATGATTATGCAACTTGTTGCATCTGTTCCGTGAACCCGCATAGTTGTGTGATAGTAAAGAGGGACATTCAAGGAATGATGGATCCGAATTTGATTGAGGTCACTGCTAAAAGAGATGAATACCAAAATGTTCTTGAACGAGTTATTATTTCTTATGACAGCCGAAAGATTGATTCTACACCTTTGGTTATTCGGTTACCCGGTCCATTACCGTGTGAATTTGACAAGAAAGTTACATATAAGTACAATGCTACCATGATATAAGATGGTAAAGAAGTGCCCATTCCTTCTTTGTCTTCTGTGGTGAACATCGCTGATGTTAGTAGAGTGACCCGGAGTGGTCGTGTCTTTGCTTCTGAGCCTCCAAAGATTGTGGAGAATGTTGTTGATGGCAAATGACCTCAAGATGATAATAATGTCGATGTTTTTGGTCAATCCAGTGGTTTGAATAAGAAGGCTTATAAGGATGAGGTTTTTAAATTAATTAAGAAGAGTGAGTACAGTTTTGCAGATCAGCTCTTGCACACCCCATCTAAGATTTCAGTTTTGTCCCTGCTGATGAATTCTGAAGCTCATAGGGAGTCTTTGCAGAAGGTATTGGAACAAGCATATGTTGAGCATGATGTGCCTATTAATCAGTTTGATGGAATTGTTGCCAACCTCACAACATGTAATGATTTAAGTTTCTGTGATGAAGAGTTACCCGAGGAGGGGAGAAATCACAATTTGGCTTTACATATCTCCATGAACTGTCAAGAAGGTGCACTTTCCAACGTGCTGGTTGATACTGGCTCTTCTTCGAATGTGTTTCCAAAATCTACTTTTTCGAGGCTTTCGTACCAAGGTGCTCCCATGAGATATAGTGGGGTTGTGGTTACAGTTTTTGATGGATCTAGAAAAACTGTGATTGGAGAGGTTGATCTTCCAATCAAGATAGGACCATGCTTCTTCCAAATTACTTTTCAAGTAATTGATATTTGTCCTGCTTATAGTTGTCTGCTTGGCCGACCCTGGATTCATAAAGCTGGGGCAGTGACTTCGACTCTTCATCAGAAATTGAAATTTGTTTAGAATGACAAGTTGGTAATTGTTGGAGGCGAACAAGCGATGCTAGTGAGCCATCTTTCATCCTTTTTGTATGTTGATACTGACGAAACTGTTAAAACTCCGTTCCAAGCTCTTTCTGTCGATGATAAAGCTGTTAAGAAGAATGGGTTGCCCATATCTTCTTTGAAAGATGCTCTGCATGTATTAGAGACTGGTCAGTCTGACGGCTGGGGTCGAGTTATTTATGTGGTTGATAACCAAGGCAAAACTGGTTTAGGCTTTACACATGGTACGATTATAAGAGATTTGAAGCCTATTAATGAGGCCTTTCACAGCGCCAGATTCATCAACAAAGATCACTCTACTGCTGCCATCATTGAAGATGATGAAGAGGAAGAACTTCCCAATTTCATGACACATGGACAGATCTGCCAGAATTGGATAGCTGTTGATGTTCCCACTGTTATTCATATTTCAAAGTAATTTATTTTTGTTTCTTTCGAAAATCCTTTCACTCTGCCCAAGGTGAAAGTGAATTTGTGAGGGCTTTTTTTCAAATTTTATCATCATCAATAAAATATTATTTTGTTTATCCATATTATGTTTTCCCTTTTTGCATTATTTCTAAAAAATGGTAACATAAAAAACCCAATAATAATAATGTGAAAATCAATTTTATCTGCATAATACTTGCACTTCTTGTTCATATTCTAAAATCAAACATAAATCGTTGTGCAAATTGATTGTTAAACCCATTGAAAACAATGACCCTATGCCCTCTCCCAACTTTGAGTTCCCTGTGTTTGGAGCTGAAGAAGAGGATATTGAAAAGATCCCTGATGAGATTTCTAGATTGCTTGAGCACGAGGAAAAAGCCATCCAGCCTCATGAAGAGCCGGTGGAATTGGTTAATCTGGGTTCAGAAGATGACATAAAAGAAGTCAAGATTGGGGCACTGCTTCAGTCAGATGTTAAAAAAAGGATTGTGGAGCTTCTTAGAGGATATGTTGATGTGTTTGCTTGGTCCTATCAAAACATGCCTGGTCTTGATACTGATATTGTGGAGCATAGATTGCCGCTGAAGCCTGAATGTACGCCTGTGAAACAGAAATTGAGAAGAACTCATCCCGACATGGCTCTGAAGATCAAAGAGGAGGTTCAAAAGCAGATTGATGCTGGTTTTCTTGTGTTTGCTGAGTATCCTCAATGGGTAGCCAATATTGTACCTATTCTAAAGAAAGATGGAAAAGTCCGAATGTGCGTTGACTATAGAGATTTGAATAAAGCAAGTCTGAAAGATGATTTTCCACTGCCACACATTGATATGCCAATAGACAATACTGCTAAGTTCAATATCTTTTCTTTTATGGATGGATTTTCCGGTTATAATCAGATAAAGATGGCACCCGAGGATATGGAAAAAGAAACATTCATTACACCCGAGGGAACATTTTGTTACAGAGTAATGCCTTTCAGTTTTAAAAATGCTGGTGCAACGTACCAGAGAGCTATGACTACTTTGTTCCATGATATGATGCATAAAGAAATTGAGGTCTATGTGGATGATATGATTTGTAAGTCGAAGACTGAAGAAGATCATATTGAGTACTTATTGAAGTTGTTTCAACGTTAGAGAATGTTTAAGCTCCATCTGAATCCTAATAAATGTACTTTTGGTGTCTGTTCTGGGAAGTTGTTGGGCTTTATTGTCAGTCAAAAAGGCATTGAAGTTGATCCTGGTAAAGTTAAAGCTATTCAGGAAATGCATGCGCCCAAAACAGAAAACAAGTAAGAGGATTCTTGGGAAGTTTAAATTATATCTCCCGATTTATATCTAATATAACTGCCTCATGTGTTCAGAGAAGGCGACCTCGTGCTAAAAAAGATCTCGACTTTTACCAATGATTCTAGGGGCAAGTGGACTCCTAATTACGAAGGCCCATACGTTGTTAAGAGAGCCTTCTCTGGCGGTGCATTAATTCTTACAACTATGGATGGTGAAGAGTTTACTCGTCCAGTGAATGCCGATACAGTCAAGAAATACTTTGCCTAAAAAAAAATAAAAGAACAGCTCGCTAAGTTGAAAACCCGAAAGGGAGGCTTAGGCAAAAATGTGCGTCTCGATGGGTTGAAAACCTGAAAGGGCGGTCCAGGCAAAAATTAGAGACAAAAACATAAAGAATCATCCCGATAGATTGAAAACCCGAAAGGGTAATCTAGACAAAAGTTAGGGATTATAGCAAGTAACTGCATCTGGCAAAGTCTTTATTGTTTAAAGCAACATCGTCTATCAAGGATTCTGCTTCAATCATCCTCAGCTGAAGTTGTGAGCATAGTGGAATTCAAAGTTGTTAGGGAGAATAATGGTCATTGTATTTCAATGTAATCCTTTCCATGTATTTACCATTTTTCAAACTTTGTAATGATCCATGGAGTTACGCCATTTGCGGACTACCATTCTATTATTAAAATTTGGGCCTTTGTCACGTTATTTGCAATTCTTATTTTGTTTCTATTTACAGAATTCCATTTATATTTTATGATGATTTTTGAAACAAAATGTGAATAATTGATTTAAATTTTTGAAAATTATAAAAACATTTTCCTTTGATTTATGAATACGAAAAGGAATATCAATAATTATTCTAAGAATGGTAAGCTTAGTATTTTCCTCAGCAGGATGCGTTCTCACTCCTCTAGTAGAATTTATTGACAGCTCCCCAGTAGAGTTTGTTGATATTTCCCCAATAGAGTTTGTTGATATTTCCTTAGCAGGGTTTGTTCATATAACCAGTTGTTGATAGGATGATGGGTTCCTTCAAAAGTTTGTTATGATGTGATGGACTCTTAAGATCCTGTATTTCTTAGTTGAATACCGGTTTGAGTTTTCTCCAGACGAGTGTTGTTTGGTTTTTTCCCCAGCTATGTCTCGATCCAGATCTTCTCCAGCTGATTATGTTATGGTCAGGCAGTTGAGCAGTTTTGAGGACCACCTCTCATTAGTGTCAATCCCCACATAGAGATTCATTTTTTTGCTATCCCCAGTAAAAGTCGTATGAAGAATCCTCACTCAGAGTTTTACCCTCTAGACGTGTTGTTGTTGCATTAGATGTCCCCAAACAGAGAGCAATGTTTTTTCCTTTAAGAAACATTGACATAGTGGCCGCTTGTCGGGTTTTATCTTGTCTTGTGGATGTCTTTCTCTCCAGGTTGTTCCACCCAAAGATATATCCTTGCTGATCCCCCGACGGAGGCAGTGCATTATTGTTTCAAGGGTTTCCCAAGCATAAAGCAGTGATGTTAATTTCTTATTTTCCCCGGAAAGTCCAGGATGTATTTCTCTCGAGATTGTTTTATTCAGATATTCCTCCTAGTGAAGATTATGCATCATTTTTTCAGATGTTCCCCAGTGAAGTTGCTGATGACGTCTCTATTTAAGGAATATTGATATATTAGTCACCTGTTGGGTTTTCTCTCATTTATGATGAGTATTGATCTAAAATCCCCCACAATTTAACCTTTTGTTGTTTCCCCAGCAAGTCCAGGATGCTTTGCTCATAATTGGTTAATCCTCAAAGAGGTTTTATCTTGTATCTCCAGCAGTTCTGCCTCACTTTCTCAGTGGAGTTTGTTTATATGTTTACAATCCCCAGTGGATCCTCTATTTTTTTTCGCAACAGGTCTCTTCATCTTTTTGAAGTGGAAGTTCCTGTGACTTCTTTTTACTATCCCCAAGAAGAGTCAGAGAGGATTGGGTTGTTCTGATTCCCTAGCAGCTTCCCTTCCATCCTCAAAATAGAGTTTATGTTGTTATCCTTTTTTGGATCATTGACGTTAGAAGATTGATATTTTGGTTTCTCCCCAAGGAGTATCTTCTTTTCTCCAGCAAAATTTGAGCCTTGTAGTAAGATTTATTTTCCTTTGATGGATTTTGTTTATCTCTTGCAGGATTTCTTTAGCTAAATCCCTAGCAGAGATGCAAATGATATCTCCATCTTGTTGAGATTAGTCAAGTATTCAGTAGCGTTGTGATGTTTATTCACCCTCTATTCATCCTTATGTCTGTTTTGTCAGCATATTCATACTCATACGCATTGCATGCATATTCATTCGTTGTGCATAGCATATTGTTGTTGCATTGTGCATCTTGCATTAGTGTCGGTGCTTCCTTGCTCTCTAGTGCTGTTATCCCCACAGAGCGTGTGTATCCTATCTCCATTTAGAGTGTCGACCCGTAAGCAGAAAATTGTCTATCTTTATTAATTCCCCACTGAGTTTATGCCTCGTGGAAGATATTTGTTTTAGCACTCATCCCAGTTCATTTATCTGGGTGGAATTAATCCCTAGTTGAGATATTTCCTCCTCGGGATGAGTTTTGTTTGACCGTTTCTCTCTGGTTTATTCTTGGATTGAATTTTGGTCCCTTGCTTTGGCATTGGAAGCTTATCACCTTTTTCGTCCCACCCTTTAGTTGGTAGTAGGTGATATAGCTGGCTTATTACCTTTGTCGTCCTGCCCCTTTATTTAGTAGTAGGTAATATAGTAGGGTTTGATTACCATGTTGTAACTATCACTTTGTTGATGGTTAGTAATCTCTCCCTTGTTCGAGTTTATCGCCTTTTTCGTCCTGCCCTTTAGTTGGTAGTAGGAGATATTTATCAGATCTTTTGAGATTATTACCTTTGTCGCCCTGCCCTTTGTTGGTAGTAGGTAATATTTCTCATATCATTGGTTGATTACCTTGCTGTAACTGTCACTTGGTTGATAGTTGGTAATCCCTCTTTTTGAGCTTATCACCTTTGTTGTCCTGCCCTTTAGTTGGTAGTAGGTGATATAGCTGGCTTATTACCTTTGTCGTCCTGCCCATTTAGTTGGTAGTAGGTAATATAGCCGGGTTTGGTTACCTTGGTATAGCTATTACTTGTTTGATAGTTGGTAATCTCTCCCCGTTCGATTTTATCACCTTTTTCGTCCTGCCCTTTAGTTGGTAGTAGGTGATATTTCTCGTACCCCTTTTGAGATTATTACCTTTGTCGTCCCGCCCTTTTTTGGTAGTAGGTAATATTTCTCATATCCTTTTGGTTGATTGCCTTGTTGTAGCTGCCACTTGGTTGGTAGATGACAATCTTTCCTTTTGATCATGCTATTACCGAATGTCTGGTAGTAGATGACCTTTTCCCCAGCGGAGATTTTTCCCTCCCTGTTGGGACGAGTCATCCCTTTTTTTATTTCTGGTGTTGGTTATTTTCCCTCGGCGGAATCTTACCCTTTTATCATCCCCAACAGAGATTATGTTCTCCCTTGTTGGGTTGTGTTTCCCCATTCATTTTCCCCTGAGGAGTCTTTTCTCTTTGCTCCCCAGCTTTTGTTTGTCTCCTGTGGCATTTTCCCCCCACAGAGGTCTTGAGTCTGCATATCATTTGCATAATCATATCATTTTGTGGTCTCTTAGGGAAAAAATTGGTTTTTTTTGTTATATTTAAGTCTCTTCTATCTCATCGAGACAAAGATGCCCATCTTCGTATCTCCAGATAAAAGAAACTTAAATAGGGGCAGCTGTAATACCCTAATTTTTACCCCTAAGATCCCACATGTCCTTTGCATCTCATACCACAAACAAGATCATGAGCTTTGGTTCTTTTTCCCTCCTCTGAAGGTTTGTTCTTGAGTGAGATCGCCAAGCACCCCTGTTCTCTTGTTTGTTTGTTTGATGTTTGTATTTGTTTACATTTACTAACCCTTAACTAAAATCCAAAAATATGTTTGTTTTTCCTTTATTAACTCTTTCAGGAAGAATTTGGATCAAGGATATCAAAATCAGTCCCTCAGCTCGAATGAATTTCATCCGACAAAGTCAAAGTTGATCTGCAAACAATTCAAAATTCATCTGATCAAGAGTTTCCAAGATTTAATTTATTATTATTCAAGAGACTCCAAGGTTCATGTGTTTATTTCCATGCCTTCTTTGACAAGCAAGGAGAATCGAGCCAGAGCCACAACAACACATCAAAAGGAAAATTTTCACAATTTTTCACTGTGGTAATCGATTACCAGCATTAGGGTAATCGATTACTCAGTGCGTTTTTTGTGAAAATATGCCAAATTCAAATTCTGCAGCATTTTGGCACTAATTTTCCAATATTTCATCATGAAAATATTCTAGATCATCTCATTTTAATTCCCCTACCTCATCATAATTAATTCCCACCATACACCCTCATTAATTAGCACTTGATTTTGATTTTACCTCAAAAATTCAAATTCCAATCCTAATTTTGATTCCAAACCAAATTCCAAACCACCAAAATTTCCAAGCCTAAATCTTATAAATAGAGGGCTCATTTCATTCATTCTATAAGCTTTTGATAGCCAAATTCACCTCGTCAAATTTCATCTTGACACCCTTAATTTTCTCCAACTACCAAATTCACCAAAGCTCTTTCTTCCATTGAAAGTTAGTAAGTTCATCATTAGAACTTACTAATCTTTAAGCTAAACCTTCATCCATTCATTTTTTTCATCATCAATTTCTGTAGATCAAGGCTTTGGAGTGTGGTTCTTGGAGTTGATTTGAAGAATTTTTAAATTTGAAGTGGTAAACTCTTGATCCACCATTGTTGTTCTTGATACATTCTCCACAATGTGATCTATTATTGATTCTTGTTGCTTGATCTTTGGATCTTGAAAATTGTGTTTTATTGGTGTTATTTGTTGTTGTTTTACTTGATTTTTCGTGCACAATTGCATCCTTGATCATGAGGTGTTTGAAGAAATGATTGATCAAGGATTTTGCATTTTTCAAACTGATTTTCTGTTGTTTTAGCATGTGTAATCGATTACCTTCCTGGTGGTAATCGATTACACCCCTGTTTCTGTGTCTGGATTTTCTATTTATCAGTGGTAATCGATTACCAACATTAGGTTAATCGATTACCCAGTGTCTAGAGTGTGTTTTTGGCTTGTTTTAGAGACTGTTTTGGTCCCTTTTCCTTTTCCTTCCCCTTCCTTTAGTTCTTTGCCTTGGATTACATTTTTGTGTGGTTCAATTAGGAATTTCTTCATCTATTTCTCATTTCTTTTGATCGATGAAAATCTTTGACATCATTGGAACTTATTTTAAGTTCTTGATGAAGAAGAGATCATTACCTCTTTTATTTTCGTGTGGTATTGCTTTTGGAGGGAATGAAGATGATGAATGAAAAGGTGGCCAAGATGAATAATTGTGAAAGTGAATTGAAGTAGGAAAAAAATCAAGCCGAAAAATGAAGTGAGAGTGAAGAGGATCCCCCCTGTATGAAGAGTGATGAAGAGACTTTTGAGTGAAATTTCTGGCTCCTAATTCTGTTATGAAAACCTGTTACCAGTTTGTTATTTATGTTACCTTAGTTGTGAAGCTGTGTATTTCCCATTGTAATGCGCACTTGCGTTTTCAGTTATATATCCCTTCTGTCAAAATGAAACTCTGTTATGGAAGCTATTTTTTTCTTTTTTCTACTGCTATGTATCATGTATTTTCCTGTTATGCAATGGATTTTTACTGCTGCAAATTTCTATTAGTTATCCTGTTGTTTTTCTATTGCACCTGATGTGTACCTATTTTCCTGCTATACCAGCGTGTATTTCTTTTTTTTTGTTATATCATTTCTCTCCCTGTTATGTATCATGTATTTTTCTCCCACGCCTTAGGAGACCAATGCGAATGAATGATTATGAGTTATGACCTAATGTGATATGCAGATGAATGCAAAACAAAAGCCACTTATTGATGGTATAAATAGGAGGGCAAATTTTAGGGTGTTACACCTTGTTTGCATTTACATGATCAAATACTATCATCACCATCCAAACTTGGGAGAATCTTCATTGAATACTTTTAGCAAATAGCAGTCAATCTAGAAGTTCCCACATTCAATCACCAAAGAAATAAACATTAAATTCAAAACAAGCTACCAACAACCATAAAAACTATAGTTGAACATTCCTAAACTGAAGAATTCAACTTTAAATAACACTAAAATGTTATGGTGTAAAACACCAACAAAAGTACGAGTACCCAAAAGTGGTACATACAAACATTATCCAAACTAATCCACAAAGTGGATATTGTACAACACCAAATAAAATACAATCAAAACAATACAAATATAATAATGATCTAAGCTAAACAGTAAACTTCACTTTGTAGCAACCAAAGTAAGTAGCCTAAGATCATGCTCAAAACATCAAAAACTAGTCCTCATCGAACTCGGTCTCCTCATCCAAATCGACCTCCTCTCCAGATCCAGAACCAACATCAGTACTAACATCCTCATCATCACTAGCCTCTTCAGTGTCATCACCCTCATCAGCATCAGCTACACCCAACCCCTCTCCAAATTTTGGCCTAGCCTTAGGCCAACCAGCATGAGCTAGGAATTGCTCCCTAATCATGATAGATTGCTCCACCAAAGGCTCTCAGTACTGTAGATGTAACACATGCATATAATAATGTATATCAATCATGGCACGCTGAGTATCCGCCATCCAATTCGAGTTGTAGTTTCAGATCTCCCTCTGAAACGAGTCAAAACCCAAGGAGGTTGCAACTCCAACACCAGAAGCCTTTCCAGCTCCTGAACATGTACTAGCACCAGCACCAAAAGTTTGTCCTCCTCTCATGCTCTTGGGCCTGCAAAACTTATCCACATAATTGTCATAAATGGCAGCCGGGATGGTAACCTGATGGTGGGAGGGTAGCTTTACCCTCTAATGCACACATAAAGCCATGATTAAACATGGGAAAACCAAGGGGCAATTTGCTCGCGACCCTAGTTTGATATCGCTTTTAACAACTACGTGCGTCTCTTCAGTAATAATCCTAGCCACATTAATTTGTGTATTAATCAAGATATTGTGGATCAAGTGTGGAACTGGAATGGGCACAGTGAAGGTATGCGACTTTGGCTTAATGTTCGTCAAAACCAAGAAAAGCACCAATTGTGCTAGAGGACGCATACCCTCCCTTTGATATCTTCTTGAAACCCCAGATGGGTTCAATTCCACAGATTTGCCTTCCATTAACAAGGCACCATAAATCTCCTCAATGTCTCTATTCAGCCTCAACGTCCTATGATACTGATCCAATTCAACACCCCCAAGATAAGATGTCTACCCAGCACAATGTTAATAGTATCCCTATCAAATTCACCTCTCATATGCAAACTTGCGTAGTCCAAGAAAAAACCTCATTACTGTCTGGAAAGGCATTAGCGTAGAATTCCCTTATGAGCTCTACGTTATAACTATCACAAGGTGTAATTAACTTGTCCCACTTTTTCGCGTGAAGAATAACGGCTACCGTCCGGTAAGAGCCTTGGGGGTTGATATTAAACCTTTTATCAAGAAAGACACTCCTTTTCTCCAGAGCAACATATCTTGCAACCTGCTTTGCCCCTTTGAACCAATTGGTATCAAATGAAATTGGTTGCGGACAGGATGAGCTTCTGACCTTTCTTTTCTTGGAAGGAGTTGTTCTTGGAGGTGACATCTGTACAACGCCAAACATAACTAGCAAACAAAACACATGACGCATTAGTAACAAAGCAAAGCACAACAAATCAGAACACGAAATCTCAGAACAATTCAAAATTTAAAAATTGTTGTCATGTTTGCCTTGGGTTCGCCTAGCGAGAACCAGCAAACACTCGCTCCAGGTTCGCCCAGCGAACTTGATCAGAAAAATAGCAAGTGTGTTATTCTGCCAATATAGTAGTAATGTAAGGGAATTTCCCCGAATGTCTGTCTCAAGGACTGCTTGACGATATAGAGTTCTGGTTTTATTTTAGTTAAACAAAAGCTTTGGGGTTTTGAAATTGTTTGGTTTAATTATAAAAATAATTACGAATAAAAGAAGGAAATTGACTAGGTGATTTCAACAAATATGAGTAACATGCTAGGGATGGTGTGTGATCTGACTCAGTAACAACTCTAAATTAACACTACAACAACTTATTTTAACTAATTAATTACCGGTTCTTTAGAATGTTTACTCTAAGTCCTTAGTGAGAAAACCTTTAATCATCCACCCTAATTCCTATGTCTATAGAGAATTACAGATGAAATTAAGCAATCAATTATCAAGAATATTCTGGTTTCTATAAGGTATCCCTAGTCCTAGGTGATATCTACTATATAATAATCCAAAGCAAAGTATTAACAACGGTGGTCCAGCCTAATCGTTAATCGAAAATCAAACCCTGTTTGTCCGACACGGCAATCATTAAGAATAGCTAGAGATCAAATCAATTATGAAAAAAAAGAGATTGTTATTTCAATACTAATATCATAGTCATTACATATCCAAATTAGGGACACCCCCTAGCATTGGGGGATTTAGCTACTCATATTGTTCAAAGAAAATACAAAATAAAGATTAGACATTACATGTATTAGGATAACTTTAATATTCAATTGCTTCCGCTCATAAAAATCTTTCGCCCTCCAATAATCTTGGTCCCTCCAATCTTCGATCGTAGAATTCTTTTCCAACCAAAAAGTCCCTTTTTTTCCTTCTCAAAACTCACTTAAATATAAAAGACCCACTGAGACTAGTTAGAAATACCCAAAACACCCTCGTAGGCCAACACTTAGGCAAAAAAAACCAAAAAATACTAAAATCAGTGTCACAAGCCGACACTAGCCGTGTCAGCCCTGACACGGGCAGTGTCAGTCCTGACACGGGCACTGTCAGCTGATAGAGGCGGCCGTGTCAGACCTCTGGAGTTTCACATTTTTGGCTTTTGGTCCTAGACCTTCTGACACGGGATGTGTCAGCCTGACACAGGCAGTGGCAGCTGACACGGGCGGCCGTGTCAGACCTTCTGGAGTGTGCAAGAAACTTTTTCAAATTCTTGCGATTTTTCCTGGTTTCTGCTCCGATTCTTCCTGAATGCTTATTTGAACCTAAAAACATTAAAGAGACACAACCAAAGCATAAAATGCGGAAAAAGGGAAATAAAGCGACTAAACATATAACAATATGAACTAAAATTAACGGTAAAAGAAAGCATAAAAACCACCGATCAGAACTCAAGGCGAACCCTGCGAATTTAAAAAATTCCAGGTTCTGCTTATTCAATTTTAACACAACAACAAAGCAATTTATACCATTTAATCGGTGTTATCCAGTTTTTAGCATGAATATCAAGTAAACAACAGCCACCACATTGTTCATACAAAGATTCAAATTTCATAAACTTAATTCACACCAATTTCAACCAAACCTAAACAAGAACACCTCAACTCTAAAAAATTCTTAGAGCTCAGTACCTAAACAAGCATAGCAATGCAAACCAATATGAATTAACATGCATAACAAATTCACAAAGCCTAGAAGAAAGTTTCCAAATTTCTCACATCAACCCTAACCACATGTTTCTAATAAGTATAAGGAATGAATAAAAGAACTCAAACCTGATATGAATTGGATAGGGAGAATAGAGATTGGACTGAAACATGGAAAAATTCTTCATTTGCAAAGATACGGGTGAGAGAGAAGAGAATGTGTGTTGCGTATTTTGGAAAGTGAAAGAGACAAGAGGGAAGGTAATGACAAAAGAGGAAGTGAGGAAAGGTTTACCCCACAAAATCAGCAAAAAGGTAATTGGGCCCACGAATTTCTGGCCCACAGGTTCGCCTAACGAACTTCCAGCAAGCATTCGCCCTAGGTTCGCCTAGCAAACTCAAGGCGAATGAGACAGATTTTTGAATTTTTTTTTCTTTTCTTCACTTTTTACCACATAACTTCATATACTAAATTAACACTACAAAAGAATAAAAGATGAAAGGGTGCTTACAATGTTGGGGTGCCTCCCAACTATAGCTTTGTTTAACGTCGTTTGAGCTCGACGGTCCGAAGGCTAAAACCTTGGAACTAAAAGCACTTGAATTAGCTTCCGGAAGAAACCACTAACACAAAAGTTCCTTAATCATTGTCATAACCAGTTTTTGGTCAACTTCTCCTTAGGAAATAAAAATTCCAACATGACTTCATTATAACCTCCTTGGCCTCTTCATCCTTCTTTTTGAACACTTCTTCCATATTTGCATCTTCGTCCTTTTTTTTCATCATAGCAGCTCTAGCATCTTCCTTTCTCACCTGATCATCATCCTCCAATTAATTTGAATACACCACACCTTTGAAAAGTGTAAAACACACTTCTTCATCATTAGTCCTCACCTTCATTATACCTTCATCAACATCAATTAACATCCTAACAGTATTCATAAAGGGTCTTCCAAGGATTATTGGTGTATCATCATCTTCTTCCATGTCCATGACTACAAAATCAACCGAAAATAAAAATTTATCAACTTTCAGTAACACGTCTTCAACAACACCACGAGGACGAGTCCCTGACTTGTCCGCTAGTTGCAAAGTCATGTTGGTTGATTTCATCTCCATGTTCTCGAGTCTTTTGACCATGGATAAGGGAATTAAATTAATACTAGGACCCATATTGACTAAAGCCTTGCATTTGAAATCGCTACCTATAGTTATAGGAAGAGCTACCCTTCCCGGATCTCCTTGCTTCCGCGGAAGAATTCTTTGGACGATAACACTATAGTTTGCATTGAGCTCAGTGGTTTCTTTATGTGTATACCTCTTCTTCTTTGTAAGTATGTCCTTCATGAGTTTTGATTACTTTGGCATTTGCTTTAGAGCCTCGAAAAATGGAATGGTTATTTGCAACCGGCTAAATATGTCCAAGAATCTAGCATAATGCTTCTCATTGTCTTTTTTCGTCGGAGCATTTGGATACAATAACTTTTTCATTGGAACTTCACTATCATGCTCCTTTCCTTTCTTACTTTTTATCTTCTTCTACTCCTTCAACTTCTTTTCTACATCCTCTTTTTCAACTAACTCCTTATCATTCTTTTTTCAACTTCTTCCACAATTTCATCCTCCTTTTCAATTTCAACATTTTTCTCGACTCCTACACCAATTATTCTCCCACTCCTAGTAAAGATGGTTTTGCAAGTTTCCTTCGGACTCACTTAAGTATTAGCCAGAAAGATTTCTTTATGTTGGTCGGCTAGTTGCTTGGACAATTGTCCAACTTGAGTTTTAAGTTTCCGAATTGCCGCATCCGTACTCTTTTGAGTGGAGATAGACATTTGCATAAATTGATTAAAAGTTTCCTCAATCTTTGAGCTTCCGCCTTAGTTTTGTTGCGGTTGGTTATAACTTTGGTAAGGTTGACGGTTAGAAGATCCCGGTTCTTGTCTCCACCCTTATTGTTAACCTTGGTTATTACCTCTTGGTTGGTAGCCTTGGTTATTTCTTTGATACGGTGGTCTTGGTTGATCGCCTTGATTTTGGTTTACCGCATAGTTGGCTTCTTCAACGACCGATGGACAATAGCCGGTAGGATGATCACCTTTGCAAAGTTCACAACTTGCTACATGTTGATTTTTGTTGGGAACTTCTTGCATCTCTTTGATTTGTTGTGGAAGCTTTGACATTTGCTTCATCAACAACTCCACTTGTTGCGAGAGTAATTTATTTTGAGCAAGAATAGCATCATTCATTCCCAACTCGATAATTCTCGATTTTCTTTGCGAAGTACCACGGTTGTGTTAACCTTGATGATTATTTAGTGCCATCCTATCAATGATGTACATTGCATCTTCCACGCTTTTTGACTAAGAATCCACGCCGAAGAATCGAGCTCGGATGCGAATCCAACTTCTATTTCCAAAATATCACTCTGTGGTGAAGAAATGCTGGAAAATGAGGTTCTATGTGAAAATGGGGGTTATGATTCCCAAAAAGTGTGAAAAATACTTATATAGTACAACTAAAATCTGTCAAGTTCGCCCAGTGGACACTACTTTTTGGCCCTCGAAGTGCCTCTGAACAGTTAAATCTCCCATGAGGAATTCACAAAGTTTGCTGTGCGAACACTTCTTCGCCCAGCGAACTCCTTCTCTACAAGTTCGCACAGCGAACTTATGGTCCTTTAGCTACTGCCTCAAATACGGGATGGTTTGCTGGTCCTTCGCTGCAACCTCGCCCAGCGAACATTCGCTTCAAGTTCGCCCAGCAAACTTAGTGCCCTTTTCTTACTGCAACATTCTGAGATGGTTCGCTGGGGCTTCGTCAGGAGCTCGCCCAGCGAACATTCGCTGCTGTTCCTCACTGGTTGTTCGCACAACGAATATGCTAAATCTTCACATTTTCTTTGGCTTCCTTGTCCAATTACTTGTGTCTTACACTTTGATGTTTTATGTCTAATTCCTCCACAATAACATGCAAATCAAAGCAACCAAAGGTATTTGCAACATATTTGAAGAATAGCATGAAAACATGAAATAAATCCAACAAAACATAACAAATGAGATGAAAATGCCAATAAATATGGATCAAATTAAAGCATGTTTGACATTCAACAACACTCCGACTTAATGTGGCCCAGTTTGCCATAATTGTAGCAAGTACTTCTAGACTTATCCTTTTTGCTCTCATATTTTTTGACGAGTTCCATAACCTTCTTGATTTTCCATGGTTCTTGTCGGGATATTTGTCACCATGTTTCCACATGTATTTATTGAACCTCTTTATAAACAATCTCATATCTTCTTCATCGGAATCATTGTCATCTTTAGATTCATAATCCCTAAGCTCATAATGTAAGGACTTTGAGCTAGAAGTCTTTAGAGCTATGGACTTTTTGCCTTCTTCCTTTTCTTTTCCTTTCTCCTTCTTCACTTTATTTTCTTGCTCTTTTTCATATTTTTCTAAGCAAGTGAGTTCTTGCTTATGCTCTTCTAATTTTCCGAACAAAGTCGTGAGATCAAGCACTTTAAGATCATTTGGCTCCTTGATGGCGTTGACCTTGGGTTGTCAATCCCTACTTAAACATCTCAAAATTTGTTAGTAGCAATCTCATTGGAAATAAGCTTACTTAGCGCATTTAATCGATTGATAAAATGTGTGAACAGTTTTCGCATGTCCGCAATGGTTTCACCATGCTCAATACGAAACAATTCAAACTCTTGATTTAATGTGTTGATACTAGCTTATTTGACATCATTAGTACCCTCATGGGCAACGTCTAATACGTCCCACATAGCCTTTGCGGTCTCACAATGAGAGACTCGATAATACTCATCAACACCTAAAGCGGATATGAGAATATTTTTCGCTTTCCAATCATGTGACCACAATTTCCAAACATTAGCATCCCATTATGCTTTCGGTTTGGGTAATGTAACACATTCATCATTGATCATGGTTATTTCATTCAGACCATTTTTGACGGCGTCCCGTATACCCTTGTCAACTGAGTTGACATGAATACGCATACAAGCTTTCCAATAGCTTTAATTTTCGCTGGTGAAAATTGGTGCTCTATTGTACGCTCCCTTAGGTTAGGTAGTTATTCTTCTAAAAAGTAAATTTTAAGCAAGGAATTAACCGGAGCTTGTGATACCACTTGTTAGACGGTAGGCTTCAATCTAAAGGGGGTGAATTGATCACAAAATAAAAATTTAACTTTTGGCAAAAATAGTTTTCAAAAGTTTTATGGCACAGCGGAAACAACCCGAATCGAATCGTCTAACTGAACCTACTATTGAAAAGCTCGGATATGCGTAACGTAAACCAATTGGATGATAATGAACACAAATTTTTAAACAATGATTAATCACAAACCAGTTAAATGCTAAGCCACATGTAGAGCTTATTTCCAATGATAAAAAAAATCAATTAAAAGCAGTAGACATAATTTATCGAACACCTGGAGTGAAATCGATAGCGCTTGAAAATTTAATTTGATTTGTTGATGTTAAAACCAATCACAATCAAAGTGATAATGATTATATCAACAAACCATAATTCAAAACGTAATAAAAAATTAATTTCCAAACTAATTGATCCAAACAATCAAAGATTCGATAATTTGCAAATACAACAATGATTATATATATATATATATATATATATATACAAACCATAATTCAAAACGTAATAAAAAATTAATTTCCAAACTAATTGATCCAAACAATCAAAGATTCGATAATTTGCAAATACAACAATGATTATATATATATATATATATATATATATATAAAGAGAGAGAGAGAGAGAGAGAGAGAGAGAGAGAGAGAGAGAAAGAGAGAGATTTGTTTAGGCAGTTCCCCAATCGGCCTTGCTATGGGTACGTTTGTCCTAAATTTGAAATCGAATTGAGACTGTTGCAATTAACATTATTTTGTAAACAATGTATATACAAGAGATGAAGAACTCTAACCCCACAAACCCTATGGTTTGTTGTTGATTCTACCACTACCAAATTGATCAAGTAACCAACAATACCGCTACAATTTGCCAGTTCTTGTTACTAACTTGCAAGACCTCCTTGTTTTTAAGGTTTTCGCTCGGTCGTATTAATCCCTAGCACACACTTGTTGAACCCAATATTCACGAACACGATCCACTATTTCACGCTACTCTATTGCAAGATTCCACCTACCTTGTCCCAAGGCCTTCACTCGATCGAATCTGTATTTGCGCGATCTTGTCCAAAACCCTTCCTCAATGATCTTAAAGGAAACCCCCAACTTGCTTTTCTTATTTGAAACACACAAAGAACCCAACCCAATATTCTCGGTTACACCAACCTAATTGGACGTTATCAACCTTAATCTATATGGTCACCCAATCAAAAAAATGATTATATGTAGTTTGATTGTGTGTATGCATAGAAAAGAGGTTGAAGATGATGAGTTTACTTTGTAATTTTTGTTTTGTTTAGGTTTTACGCTAATACCTTGCTAGAATGAGGTGCATGCATGAGTATATATATGTATATGTGGTATGGAATAAGGGTCATGCGTGAAGAAATGAAAGGGAAAACAAAATTAAAAAATTTGAACATTATGGGTCGACCTATAAATGAGGTGTGCCGACCTGTAAAGCTCTTAGGTCGGCCTATTTGAGGAAGCTTGTTGGACAGCAGCCACAACCTTCATTATTGAGACGTGTGTGTCGACCTATGCCAACTGTTTGTCGAATTATACTGAAGCAAAAGCTTATATAGGTTGACCTGAACATGCATGTGTCGGCCTATGTAGTAGTTTTCACACTAAAACTCAATTTTTGAAGCATGGTCCTTTCCTAAGTCACGTCCAATCATTTTCAAACATGTTTGTATGCATCATAATGCTAAGATAATCAATTCACATCTATGATTAGGTTAATACCGTCCAATATACAAAAAAGTTAAACTGCTCCTTATTTTGACATCATTCAAAACATGACTATATGGAAGAATGCACTCACAACCTCACTATTTTTGTTATGATTAATCTTGCTAGATTAATAGGTTTGTACGTGGTTTTCGCGGCTAGAAAATGGGGTGACTTAGTTAGTCAATTTATAATTACCTAGATTGAGTTATGACCAACATGAGTACGCGATAATCCTACAACAAAGTCCATGGAAATACTATCTAATTTCCACTCAAGAACTTCCAATGGTTGCAGCAATCCAAATGGCTTTTGATGCTCGATCTTCACTTGTTGACATACTACACATTCAGCCACATATTCGGCAATATTCTTCTTCATACCAGGCCATCAATAATCCTTTTTCAGATCTTGGTAATTTTTTTATGAGCCTAGATGAATGGTAGATGCACTCTTATATGCTTCTTCTAATACTTTCTTCTTAACTCCACATCATTCGGTACACACATTCTTTGATTAAATAGAAGAACTTCCTCCATGGCTTGAGTGAAACCGGACTGAGTTGACATTTTGTGCAACCCCTCGTCTAATAGTTGACTTTGTTTAATCCTGTCCCTCAATTCAGAAGTGGCATTCAAATTACTCATCAATACACCAGTCGGAGTCCACGCAAATTGAAGGTTGAGATCCCGAAACTTTTCTAACAGATCATATACTTCAATAATATTAATTCTGCCTTATGCGTTTCTTTCAAACTTAATGCATTAGCCACCTTATTTTCCTTACCTAGATGGTGATATAATTCAAAATTAAAATCCTTCATGTACTATATCCATCTTCTATGTCGCATGTTCAATTCTTTGTGATTAAATAAATATATCAAGCTTTTGTGATCACTAAAGATTTCAAAATGTTCTCTGTATAAATAATGATGTCACACCTTCAATGTAAACACAACAACTATCAATTCATGATCATGCATCAGATAATTCTCTTTATGAGTTTTTCAGTTGTTTAGATACATATGCTACAACATGACCATTTTGCATAAGAACCACTTAGTCCTTTCTTAGAGGCATCACAAAACACTTCATAAGATTTACAATGATCTGGAATGGTTAAAATAGGTGCAGTGGTTAACCTTCCTTTTAATTTAGTGAAACTTTGCTCGCATTTCAAACCCCAGCTGAAAGGGATCTCCTCCCGAGTGGGTCAGGTCATTGGTAAGCCAATTGCAAGAATCCTTGAATAAATTTTCTATAATAACCTATCAATCATAGGAAACTTCTAAATTCAAAAGCATTCTTCAGCCTTTCCTAGTTGATCACTCCTTCAACTTTAGATGGATCCACAACTACCCTTCCTTGTGATGTAACCTGACCAAGAAATTTCACTTCGGTCATCCAAAATTCACACTTGCTAAACTTTGTAAATATTTGTTTTTCTTGAAGTATTGATAGAACAACCTTTAAATGTTCTGCATGTTCTTATTGAGTATGAGAATAGATAAGAATATCATCAACAAATATCACTACAAATTAGTCCAAATAAGGTTGGAATATCCGGTTCATATAATCCATAAAACCAACAGGTGCATTCGTCACTCCAAACAGCATCACAAGGAATTTCTAGTGACCATATCGAGTTCTAAATGCAGTCTTTGGTGCATAAGAACTCTTGACTCATATTTGATGGTAACCAGATCACAAATAAATCTTCAAGAACATATAAGCTCATTTCAATTGCTTTAACAAGTCATCTATCTAAGGTAAAGGATATTTATTCTTAATGGTTACCTTATTCAATTGACGGTAGTCAATGCATAAGCGCATTCCACCATCCTTCTTTTTCACTAATAATATTGGGGCTCCCCACGGTAAGACACTCAGTCAAAAAAGTACTTATTCAATAAATCTTCCAACTAATTATTTGATTCTCTAAGTTCTATTAGTGACATACGATATAGAGTGACGGAAACTGGAGTCGTCTCCGGTACCAGATCAATGGAGAATTCAACTTCTATTTCAGGAGGAAGAGAAGTGAAATCCTTGGTGGAAATTTCTGGAAATTCACAGACTATAGGAACTTGCACAATATTCAATCATTCGCTCAATTCCTTGGTGAGAACCAAGATAACAAACTTTTCTTTCTTGAATAAATAATTTACCATATCAAACATGCCTTTTAAGAGGGTGGTTATTACATCATTAGGAATGGCTCCAACAGCTGAAATAAATATTACTTTTTCCTTGCAGCCAATGTATACCGAATTTGCGAAAAGCTAATCCATCCTCAAAACCACGTCAATCTTATTAGGTGGTAAGCATATGAGTTCAATTTGGAAAACTCGATCATTCATTGATAACAGACATTCTCACATATCCACTACGTGTCCACAATATCATCCATGACGGTGGTTACCACCATTGGAGGAGATAATGGAACTGCTTTGAGTCTAAGATACTCCATACATTGGATCGATATAAAAGAGTGTGTTACTCCACAGTCAAATAATACAAAGCTATGATGGTTACTCAAGTGACATGTATCAACAATCATATCATTATTACCCTTGGTATTCTTAGCATCCAAGATATAGACTTGACTAATACACTTTCCTTGCATCTGGATTTTCTTCTATGGACAGTATTTAGCTATATGGCCTCCTTCTTGGCATTGGTAACACTTAATCACTCCGGTAGCACACTTCCTAAAATGAAATGAAATTTCTTACACAACTGACACTAGGAGGTTGACGGCCCTTACGTTCTGTTCTTGCTTCCCCCCCTTAAAAGGTAAAGGCTTAAACTTTAATTGATGACTTAATCTTCCTTTGTCCCTTTTCACCAAACCCGAACCGCTCCATGTCCTCCCAGACATTCTTCAAACTATTTTCATTAACATAACATTGCCTCAATAATTCCGCATATGTAGTAAACTCTCTCTAAGAGACACTATGAATAATTTCACCTCTTAATGCAAACATAAACTGATCCACATTCCAATTTTCATCTGGTGCATAAATAGCTTATCTAGAGCAAGCAACCATGTTCTCAAACGTTTCTGCATACTCAGCTACTGACATGTTACCTTACCTAAGCTCCTGAAATTCAAATTCTTTTTGAGTCCTAAAGCTACCTAGAAAATACTTATCCAGAAATGTGGTTTTAAAATGCTCCCAAACTCTTGGAACTCATGGATTAGTCATGAGAGTTGAAGAACTTTCCCACCATTTTGCGGTTGAACCATCCATGATGTGCGAAGCAAAAGTCACTTTGTCTTCTTCACTACAGGGCACAATCTAAAACACTCATTCCATATTGGATAGCCAATCATGAGCCTTCATTGGGTCTAAACTACCTTAGAATTTAGGAGGATTCATTTAGAAGAAGTCTCATAAATTATCACCCGCAACACCTTATGGAGCGACTTGTGGTTGAAGACCGCCATTCATTTATTGCATTATTTGTAGCATGATTTGATTTTGTTGCTGCTGCATTTGTTGTAAGAAATAAGACCACTGAGCTCTATCATCCTCAATTGCTGGCTCCAGCTCTACATTATGAGTTCTAGGCCTCTTGGCACCTATGTGTCTGTCAGCCATGATTCTGAATATCATACATATACAATTAAGTTGATTAGGCCTAATACCATAAGATACGATAAGAAAGACCACAATAGCGATTTCACATTTGAGGTAGAATTGGATTTACTTATGATGTTTCGTGGCTGGGTTAAGAATCGACCTGCTCTGATACCAAATTTGACACCCACATATAATATACATCTAGAATAACATTATACATAGTGTAAATTAGTACTGGCACAACATAAATGCCTATCGACATCATTATATATGCATGTCCAAAAAGATAATATACAAAATATGACACATGATATACATGAGTGCCTAAACAAAACTAGGATATACATAATATCCATAATATACACAATAGGATGACTATGAAACATCACAGGTCTTCAAACTACTTCATGCCAACTCGCATTTTCCTTTGAGCCGCTTAGAATTACCTGAAAATCAATGAAATTCTGGCATGCAGACTATAGATGTCCTAACACATGTCACGACATTGTTCTTTGCATAACTTTAATACAAGGGCAGAATAATCAAGCGGATATTCTGAATATCAGCAATAGATTCACAACAGATGTTTCAACATCTGTTACGACATGTTAATCAACAAGCAACTACAGAACTGTAAATTGCAGAATGATAAATAACACAAGATATGTTAACCCAGTTCGGTGCAACTCACCTACATCGGAGGGCTACCAATCCAGGAAGAAGAATCTACTATCAGTAGTATATTTTTATGTAAACAACCTCTGGTTTACAGTAGACAATACCTGGTTTACCTATCACTACTCAATGAAAACTTTATCATTAGAAGTCACATCTAATTGATAAGAGAAACCCATCTCACTCCCTTAATCACACCCTGTGATATCTAACAGTTATAGTCATAATAGTTGTATCATCCTACTTGAAAGACTCCTCTTTCAATTCAAAGTTCTGCCAAGCATTCTTGACTAACAATCCTACTCGGATTCTATTGGATTTGCTTCAAAGCTTCATCTAAGAACAATATACAATTCATTACCTAAAGGTTTCTGAATCTGTATAAACATCTATGTCTACCACAATGTACCAAATTATACAAAGGATGACTTACAACTCAAGAAAGTACACGACTCTCAAAACTCTAAACTCCATTTTCTACTTTACAAAAGTTTACATAAGGATTAGTTGTTCAGCCTTAGGTCTAATTCTTCTTTTATAGTCTTATGCTTCATTGGGCTTTAAATCTTCTATCCTTGATCCACTGCCAAACGTGCCTTGAATCTTGAAACAAAATTAAAAACAAAACCTACTGTGATAGTCATGATGTCGAGTCTTCATGTTGGGACATCTCATTCGACATTTTTGATCTGGGGAAAACTTCTTCAAACTAGGACATCTTATTCAACATTATGTTTTACCAAAATTTAGTCAAATCCTTGGAGCTTTCAATCAATAATTACAATGTGATGCGATAATAATCTCAATGGATTCTCCTATCTTAAGGGTCCACTCATCTCTAAAGGGACTATTAAACGATATTGTTTACCGTAAAAAATGGCAAACAATTGTTAGTCCTCCAAAGTTACTAAGTCTTTGGTCATTTACAGGATCAACTAGATTGATCCTAGGACATGTGTTGTTAATTTAGTTTTTGGTTTTAATGATTATGAACATTTATACAATGTTCTTTAAATATTCTCCAAATTTATTAAGAGAACTTTGTGATTTCTTTTAAGTAAAAAAGAAAATGACATTTGCAAAAAGAGTAAATTGCTTGAAGGTAAATGACAAGTAATAAATGTAGAAATTGGCAATAAATTATAAGTAAAGGTAAAAGACTTGGAATTTAAATGAATTTGATTACAGGAAATAGTATTCAAATGTACATTCTCTCAAAATCACTCTTTTCTCACACGCAGCTAGTAAGAGTAAAATGTAGAGTTTTGTACAATTTTTGAACACCCTGATTCTAAATGCTAAGTGCTCTATTTATACTAAATCAAAAATAACAGTCATCTAACGGTTATTCGCCAGAAAGTGTCACGTTCCCATTTGCATGCATTTAGTTTCCCTAAAAATCCTCCACATGCTTTAAGAAATGGATAAGGCCAAAATGTAGTTATTAGCCTCATTTGAATAACGTCTGTTTGAACTGCTTCTTCCAATGAACTTCGTCGAACTCCCATCTAGGCAAGAATTCTTCTAAGTCTTAGACCAAAGCGTCCTCCTATACAAAATTTCTTCGACAAGATCTTCAACATTTACCTATCAAAATAATGTAATTTCTTCTCAGAATGATTCTTCAAACTCCAACAGCTCATTTCAACTCTTTACTGCCGTCGAAACATCTTTGCCACTATTTGTTGTCGAATTCAGCATGTTCTTCTTCAGGATATGACCTTTAAACCTCCTAACTTATTTCCAACATTAATAAGTATCGAAATCCCAACCAACAGATATCTTGACTTAAGCCTTTCAACTTTGTATTACTTGTGTGCACTTACACAATAGAACAAAGACTTAAGTATCTAAGGGATTTTTCGGTTCGTATGGAAACATAAGAAATTGAGTTCACATAACTTAATGAATCACTATTCAAGAATACAATCACAGAGTAACTTTCCCCAGCTGATCTCATGTCTGGGAATATGGACAAGGGCCACAAATCTCAGTCACGTCAGACAGCTTTCCTTGACCTATCCTACATCTAGGAAATGGGACAAGTCATGGAGGTCCACTCTATAAGGAACTTATTTCCCTAGCAAACATCTATCTTGTAGGGCAAGACATGGGTAACAAATTTCCTATAATAATCATAGTAATTTACCAAGAAAACACCATTCACATGGGTCAAGACACGGGTCACGGTATCCACCTCAATAATTTGTCTATAACGATCTCTACTTTACATAAGATTCACACTCAGGACGATACAAATAAGGGGTGATTCTCGAATAGGGGATTACTTTCATCAATCGCAACATGATTATTCTCCTCAATCACAATATCACAACATATTTCCATAAAATACCCATTGATTCACGACTAGAGCAATTGTTCACCATCCATGCCATTTGAGCATTATCGTAGATGAGACAGTTCGCCTCAAGTGATTACTCATTCATGGGTACACACCGAGGTACCTTCCACAATTATCTTTACCAATTCTACTCACCTAGTTATAAACATAGGTTTAACTTTGTAATACCCTCATTTTTACCCCTAAGATCCCACATGTCCTTTGCATCCCATACCACAAACAAGATCACGAGATTTGGTTCTTTTGCCCTCCTCTGAAGGTTTATTCTTGAGTGAGATCGCCAAGCACCCCTGTTCTCTTGTTTGTTTGATGTTTGTATTTGTTTATATTTACTAACCCTTAACTAAAATCCAAAAATATGTTTGTTTTTCCTTTATTAACTATTTCATGAAGAATTTGGATCAAGGATATCAAAATCAGTCCCTCGGCTCGAATGAATTTCATCCGAACAAAGTCAAAGTTGATCTGCAAACAATTCAAAATTCATATAATCAAGAGTTTCCAAGATTTAATTGATTATTATTCAAGAGACTCCAAGGTTCATGTGTTTATTTCCATGCCTTATTTGACAAGCAAGGAGAATCGAGCCAGAGCCACAACAACACATCAAAAGGCAAATTTTCATAAATTTTCACTGTGGTAATCGATTACTCAGTGCATTTTTTGAGAAAATATGCCAAATTCAAATTCTACAGCATTAGGGTAATCGATTACTCAGTGCGTTTTTTGAGAAAATATGCCAAATTCAAATTCTACAGCATTTTGGCACAAGTTTTCAAACATTTCATCATGAGAATATTCTAGATCATCTCATTTTAATTCCCCTACCTCATCATAATTAATTCCCACCATACACCCTCATTAATTACCACTTGATTTTGATTTTGCCTCCAAAATTCAAATTCCAATCCTAATTTTGATTCCAAACCAAATTCCAAACCACCAAAATTTCCAAGCCTAAATCCTATAAATAGAGGCCTCATTTCATTCATTCTACAAGCTTTTGATAGCCAAATTCGTCTTGTCAAATTTCTTCTTGACTCCCTTAATTTTCTCCAACTACCAAATTCACCAAAGCTCTTTCTTCCATTGAAAGTTAGTAAGTTCATCATTAGAACTTACTAATATTTGAGCTAAACCTTCATCCATTCACTTTTATCATCATCAATTTATGTAGATCAAGGCTTTGGAGTGTGGTTCTTGGAGTTGATTTAAAGAATTTTCAGATTTGAAGTGGTAAACTCTTGATCCACCATTGTTGTTCTTGATGCATTCTCCACAATGTGATCTATTGTTGATTCTTGTTGCTTGATCTTTGGATCTTGCAAATTTTGTTTTATTGGTGTTAATTGCTGTTGTTTTACTTGATTTTTTGTGCACAATTGCATCCTTGATCATGAGGTGTTTGAAGAAATGATTGATCAAGGATTTTGCATTTTTCAAATTGATTTTTTGCTGTTTTAGCAGGTGTAATCGATTACCTTTCTGGTGGTAATCGATTACACCCATGTTTCTGCGCCTGGATCTGCTGTTTATTAGTGGTAATCGATTACCTTTTTGGACTGTTTTGGTTCCTTTTCCTTTTCCTTCCCCTTCCTTTAGTTCTTTGCCTTGGATTACATTTTTGTGTGGTTCAATTATGCATTTCTTCATCTATTTCTCATTTTTTTTTATCGATGAAAATCTTCGACATCATTGGAAGTTATTTTAAGTTCTTGATGAAGAAGAGATCGTTACCTCTTTTATTTTCGTGTGGTATTGCTTTTGGAGAGTGATATATATATATATATATATATATATATATATATATATATATATATATATATCACTTTTCTAGCATGCATTAGCACTAACATCGTTATTGACTGGCCTCCCATAGTTTGATCTTCCTCGTAGATTGTGTTACAATTGCTTAACATAGCGCTACATGTGCCCCATTTCAGAAAATGATCATTCGAGGCCCAAACTTATGTTTGCAAGTCCAAGGATGGTTGATTATTTGTCTCAGGTCCATTACTTATGAAACTTGTTGTTAGGAGGCTTTAGTCTTATCAATCCTCTAATGAGTCTTCATTAACTTTTGCCTAAGTTCATCATTTAACCATCGTTGATCATTTGTTCTAACAACTAATCACTAACTCACTAACAATGTTATTATACTAATTTTGTTTATGTTTCCTCCTTGCTCCCTATCTCTCTTTATTTTTTATGCTTTATCATATTATATCATATCATTTGTTTATGTTTCCGCCATTTTTCTTTTGTCCACTTGGACCATTTATTTATGTTTATGCTCTTTTCCTTTTGTCCATTTGGACCAAAAAACACTAATAAAGCCTTAAACCCCTACAAAACTTGTTCTCATAATGTTGGACTATAGTTACTATCCTTTACATTTGGACATGTGACTTTGGACTTAGAATTCGGATCCTAACCTCTGCTTGGAAGTTTGTGATGGAAAACCTTGGATTTTTGGATACTTGAAGTTCTCCTTTGAAGACTTGTTTTGATCAAGACCAAATCTAAAGAAAATAATGCTTATGCTATGGAGTTTGCTTGTGTGGTTAAACCATTCTTATCCTTAGCTTTTACTTTTATGCAATAGGATAGTCCCTTATTCTCCACCCCTTCTTAAATTTTCAAAATTTCCTCTCTTTTTCAAAACCTTCTTGTTTTCAAACTTAAAACCGCTTTCATGATAAAAATCTTGACTTTTGTCAAGTGATTTTCAAACTTTGTTTTCATTAATAAATGTCAATCAATGTTAATCAAACTTTGACCATTTCAAAAATACATAAAAAATACAAAACTCATTCAAATTTTTTTGTGTGCATCCGTGCACTTTTTCTTTTTAAACTTTTCAAAAAGATTAGACATGAGTCATCTTCTTTGATGAGATGTAAAGCTCCTAATCATGGTATTTTGTGTAAAGTATGGTCATTTTCCACTATGATGTTGATGTGATTAGTCTTTTTGAATTTAATCCAAGCAAATCCTTCATCTTAATGTGATGCAAATGCCTCTTTCATATACCATTGGGTAATTAATTGAGTATTCTCTCTTGAGAATAACGGGTTGTTTTTTCAAGATAAAAATGAATCATAACCAATATTTTTTTTATTTGTACTACAAACTACGAGGTTTTGATCCTATATTGCACTTTGTGGGTACGTAGGTGTAGGCTGCTAATTTCGACACCTGGATTTTGTTCAGAAAATAAGTTTGAAGATCTGCCAGGATATTTCGACAGGAGTGTGCTTCTGAAGAAAGTCAGTCGAAGACAAATGTTAATTAGAGGAATCTATTTGTAGATTTTTTCTAAGTATTAGAAATGCTTCGACAGATTGGTGATAAGGCCTTGTTCGACGGATGTTTTGAAATTTAAATTTATGAGGGAGTTTCGTTTTTGAAATAGGACGCGTGGAATGTATCTACTTGACGAATGCATGCAGATTGCCATTTGTCACCATTAGGAGAAATAAATGTTATTGACAGTTATTTTGATTGTATATAAATAGGGAGTCATAGTGATTAGATTTCCGTGTGTGTTCAAAATTTGTACAAGTTACTCAAGAATACTCAAAGTAACCGTGTGAGAGAAAATAGTAGTTACAGAGAAAATGTACGTTTGAAAAATACCAGTTTTATTCCTTGCATTTTAATGAAGTTTTAAGTTATTCATTTGCAATTCCCTTTACATTTTCTGTAATTTCATTCTTGCAATTTATTTACATTTTCGCCATTTCTTTCAAAAAGCAAAGTGTTCATTACTTTCCAGTCGAAGTACATTAGTTTATACAAACGATGATGAATTCAATGAATAAAAGGTTTTATTTTCATACAAATTGTCAAAATCATTAAAAGCACATTGTCCTAGGATTTGTTTGATCGGTCCTGCAAGTAAAATAATTTTTATAGAAATTAGGAGATCAGCGGTTGTTTGCAAATTTTCCAGGCAAACAAATTGGCACACCCGGTGGGACATTGTGCTATTGACAATTGAAAACCTTTATTTTACATTTTACTCGTACGAAACTTTCTTCGCTTTGTTGCATGAGACTAAGGAGTGGTAAGATAGCCATAAATAACGAAGAAAGACCTAGAAGAAGACGAGTAAGGAGAATGGTGAATCCAAACCCGCCAAACAATCAGAATTCCACAAATAATGGAGTGCCACCCCCTAATCCTTCGACTGGGGGCAATACGGCCTCAATATCAGTATCAGAGGCTATACAATCAATAGCAGGTTTGACACCTGCGCATTCAATTCCCCAGAGTGCACCTAGTTTTTCAACTCTAGGACCCCAAATGCCTCAAATGACTCCTCCTCCTCCAGGGAATATGTACAGGCCTTTTATATCTGGTTTTCCGATGCCTCTAAATCGAGAAAAACCATATGGAATGCCAACATCAGTAATGGCAAGTTTACATAATGCGCCATCAGCATTTACAGATCCAACGATGAACGTAACTTCGCCTTTGCAAGGGTCTGGTTCTGGTATAAACCAGATGGGTAGAATTAGCCAGCCTTTAGGAACGGGATATCAAACTTATATGCCAAATATTACCAATAATTCTACGCAAGTAATTAGGTAACAAATGGACGAGAGTAATCACGATATGGTCCAGATGCTAGCCCAACAGATGGGGGTTATATTTAACCCTCTGATCCAAAACACGACACAAACAAATCAACAATTGGCTGCACAAATGATGTGCATTGCCGATTTCTTTGGTGTCCCCCAACCTCCCCAAGGGAACAGATAGTTCAAAACCCAAGGGTAGCCGTCGAAGAAGAACCTACCATAAATCAGAGACAACCAAATACCCCTCAGGCGGAAGTTTTGAACCAAGGAGGGGTAGTCGAACCACCAGCGGTCGAAACCCTTGTTCAACAAGAACCAAGGGTGTTGTTAGTAAACCAAAACCAGAATACTGATAATATTATACAACAAATGCGTTGTAATGATATGCCAACAGAAAATAATTTAGCGCCATGGTCGAAAGGATTATGGCGCGAAATGGGATGAATGTAGGTTTGCAAAGGCCCAATTATACTTCCCCCCTATCAGAATATATTTTGCAGCAGGAGTTGCCACATAAATGGAAAGTTCCCAAGTTTACAAAATTTTCAGGGGATACTAGTGAATCGACAGTAGAACATGTGGTACGGTATTTAATAGAAGCAGGCGAAATAGCATACAACGAGAATTTGAAAATAAAATATTTCCCTAGTTCCCTAACGAAAAATGCTTTTACTTGGTTTACCACATTGCCTGCGAATTCGATACATACGTGGACCCAGTTGGAGAGATTATTCCACGAACAATTTTATATGGGACAAACAAAGATAAGTTTGAAAGAATTGGCTAGTGTCAAGAGAAAGTTCTCAGAGCCAATTGATGATTACTTGAATAGGTTTAGGTTGCTCAAGGCAAGGTGTTTCACACAAGTGTCTGAACACGAGTTAGTCGAAATGGCTGCTGGTGGCCTTGACTATTCGATTAGAAAGAAATTAGATACCCAGTACTTAAGAGACATGGCCCAATTGGGTGATAGGGTTAGACAAGTCGAATAACTAAAAGCCGAAAAGGCTAGGGCTAATAAAAAAAGAAAGGGTAGCATATGTCAGAGTTTGTGAGGACGATGACGAAGATGGATCATCAAATTTCGACGAACAAGAGGTTAATTTGGCAGAACTAAAACAGGGGCCACCATATGTGTGCAGAGTCTTAGCTACGTCGAATGGGAAAAACCCAGTCGAATCGGAAAAGAACGACAAGTTCCCCAAAAGAACTTATACGTTCGACGTCACAAAGTGTGACGAGATATTTGATTTGTTAGTCAAGGATGGCCAAATGATAATGCCTCTTGGTACTAAAGTGCCTCCTTTAGAACAACAGAAAAAGAGAGGTTTTTGCAAGTACCATAATTTTTTGGGTCATAAAACGTCTCAATGTTTCATTTTCAGGGATCTAGTGCAGAATGTAATCAGAGATGGAAGGCTCAAATTCGGCGACAAGTCGAAGGCCCAGGTGAAAGCGGATTCAAACTCTTTTCAAGTAGCGGAAGCCCACTATGCTGAGCCATCCACATTGAACATGGTCGAGGTTGCTGAAGGCTTCGACAACAATGTGAACATGATCGAGGCTATTGATGGCTTCGACGACAATGTGAATATGGTGGAGATTACTGAAGATCCCGCCAACAAATGTGATATGGTCGAAGTCACCTCTGATTTCGTGAACCAGGCTGTGATGGTTAGGGTTACTGAAGACCTTGATGGAAAGATCATTGAGAACTACATCACTGAGGCCACTGCTGGCGTCAATAACAAAACTACTGATGGTTTCGCCCAAGTCAACAACGAAACTACTGACGGTTTCGTCCAAATCAACAATGAAACTACTGAAGGTTTCACTAGAGACAACGATGAGACTACTGAAGGTTTTGCCCAAACTGACAAAGGACCTACAGGAGGTTCTTACAAACAAGCTGTTGTTGGTATTCTCCGAAGGACCATGGAGGATCCAAAGAACAAAGTTGTTGGATTCGTCAGCCCACAGGTTACCAGGAGTCTGCTCCCAAAGGTGCTAACGAAGAAAATCTCTGAGGACTTCAATCGTATGAAGAAGGAATACGAGGTCAATGAAGGCCTCAGTTTGAAGTTGAATAAATTAAGCATGGGCACAGAGACACTTGCCAATGTAAACATGGTCGAAGTGGCTCAGAATGTGTCGATGCAAGTCGACGAAGAGCGTCGACGTGAGGAGTACCATAAACTAGCATATCCCAAGGAGGAAGAAAATCTGGCAGATTTTATACATAGATGCCAGAGGAAAAGATCTGAGGTAATGCTTTGCCCTCATTGTAGTGTCGTCTTCGACAAAAAGGCAGCACAAAACTTAGAGGGAGTGAAGAGAGCAAAAAGAAAGGGAAATTGGAGGTCTTCTGGAGAACGATTCGACCCCAGAAGAGGGGACCAAAGCAGGGAGAGGTTAGGGGGAAGATACCCTAACACATTCAAACCTACAAATAAAGCTCCAGACGACAGGTGGGTCAATCCAATCCGACAAGCCCAAGGACAAGGGAAATGGAAGGATTTCGAAGTACAGCGGGGATCTTCCATATCATACAGAAAAGAATTCCAAAAGTCTAAGAAGGTGACTTACCCTTCTGAAAACTATAAGGGCCAGAATCCTATGACGAAGTCACAGTGGAGGAGGTACCAACGTCGAAAGAAGGCTGAGAAGGAGGCTGTAGGAAAATCTAAGCCAGAAACCAGCAGCAATGTTCAAACTTCGACGCAGAAGGAAGAGTTGAAGGTCGAAAAGCCACTCGTTGCTCCAGTACAAGTGTCGTCAAAGGAGGAAGTGACCAGGGATGATGAAATGATAGACGATTTTAACTCAGAGTCAGAGGCATCATTCGATGTAATGTGTAACATCGTCTCAGTGCTCCCTAGGGAGTATGATCAAATAATGGAAGTCGAAGAGGAAGAGGAATTTATGGAGGTCAAAACGGCCAGACACAGGCCCGTTTGCTACTATATCATGAATAATGGATGCGTTGAAGAACATAACACATTTTTCGAAATGCCAGATGACTCAATGAGGAACCACTTGAAACCCCTATTTATAAAAGGAAAAGTGGGTAACATAGGGGTGAATAAAATTTTGGTCGATGGAGGAGCGGCTGTCAATTTGATGCCGCATTATATGCTTAAGAAAATTGGAAAAGATGATTCCGACACCAAACCTCATAACATGGTGTTGTCGAATTATGAAGGGAAAATAGGAACTACTATGGGTGTGGTACAGGTAGATCTAACTGTCGGAACCATCACAAGGCCGATGATGTTTATGGTAATTGCGTCAAAAGCAAATTATAACCTTCTCTTAGGCAGGGAATGGATACACGACATAGGTGTCGTCCCTTCGTCAATGCATCAACGAATAACAATTTGGCGCGCATATGGGATTGTTGAAAATATAGAGGTTGATCAGAGTTACTTTCTGGCCGAAGTAAATCAGGTTGATAGGCAAAGCTTCGACAGGAACCTGGCTCACATAGCTCCTTGTAGTCCAACAACCTTTGACATGACGCCAACTGACAACTCTTTCTGCTTATTATACCTTCATCCCACCCACGGGTTTCAGTGGGATAGAGAGGTAGTTGGCAAAGAAGACTACATTTTTGGAACCTCACACATCCAGCCAACTGGCTGGGGCAGCGAATTCAATGACAATGAGTGAGTCACTAGTTCTCGAAAAGATCGCGACTTATATAGCCGAGAATAAACTCAAAGCGGCCTTAGAGGCCGAAGTAAAGTATATGGTTATCGAAGCCAACGAGATGGAAGCAGATCAACAGGGTATTGGAAAGGATTTTGATATGGATCCACCTGACAAAGATCTAGGAGATGTGCAAAACCAGAGGCTTGACGCGGTTTATGATGATGAGCCATTGGGCTTTGAGAAGGATCCATTAGCAGCAAACATCAAGATGATGGCATAGGATCCACTCGAAGAAATTGACTTGGGGTCGGGGGCAGAAAAAAGACCAACCTATATCAGTGCAAAAGTGAGCCCCCAACTCAAGGTCGAAATAGTCTAGTTGCTGAAGGAATTCAAGGATTGTTTCGCATGGGACTACGACAAAATGCCCGGATTGGATAGGAATCTGGTCGAATTAAGGCTACTAATAAAACCTGGGAGGAAACCTGTTAAGCAAACTCCAAGGAGATTCACACCAGAAATCCTCTCGAAGATTAAAGAAGAAATCAAAAGACTCCTCAGATGCAAGTTAATCCACCCGACCAGGTATGTCGAATGGATTGCTAATATAGTTCCTGTAATAAAGAAAAATGGAAAATTGAGGGTATGTATTGATTTTCGAGATTTGAATTCGGCTACCCCAAAGGATGAATATCCTATGTCAGTGGCGGAAATTCTTGTTGATTCCGCTGCAGGCCATGAGTACCTTAGTATGCTTGATGGGTACTCTGGTTATAACCAAATTTTTATTGCCGAGGAGGATGTTCCTAAAATGGCATTTCGATGCCCTGGAGCCTTAGGCACCTACGAATGGGTGGTAATGCCTTTTGGCTTAAAAAATGTTGGGGCAACACACCAGCGAACGATGAATTCGATTTTTCACGATTTCATTGAGGCTTTTATGCAGATTTATATTGACGATATTATTATTAAGTCTGTTTCAGGAAAAAGTCATATAGACCACCTTCGACAGTCCTTTGAACGGATGAGGAAGTTTGGTCTGAAGATGAATCATCTCAAATGTGCATTTTGTGTGCAGGCGGGAGACTTCCTAGGCTTTGTGGTCCACAAGAAAGGGATCGAAGTTAATCAAAACAAGGCCAAGGCAATAATGGAGGTGAAAGTGCCATCTACAAAGAAGGAATTGCAGTCTCTACTTGGCAAGATCAACTTTCTCAGAAGGTTCATCTCCAACCTCAGTGGGAAGACGCAAGCCTTTTCCCCTCTACTTCGACTAAAGAAGGAAGACTTCGAATAGGGGCAAGAGCAGCAGGATGCCTTCGACAAGATCAAGGAATATCTGACGCATCCTCCAGTTTTAATGTCACCTTGTAGAAGTAGGACTATGAGGTTATACATATCCGCGTCGGACAAGACATTAGGGAGCATGTTGGCTCAAGAGGATGAGAATGGTGTCGAAAGAGCCATTTACTACCTCAGTAGGGTCTTAAACGATGCGGAAACTAGATATAGTGTAATTGAAAAGTTGTGTTTATGTTTATACTTTTCATGTATGAAATTGAAGCACTATATAAAACTAGTTGATGTTTACGTTTCTTCTCATTTCGATGTTATAAAATACATGTTATCTAAATCAATCTTGCACAGTCAAATTGGAAAGTGGGCATTAGCATTAACTGAGTATACTTTGACATATTTACCTTTAAAGGTTGTCACAGGACAAGTAGTGGCTGATTTCATAGTTGACCACGCTATGAATGAAAAGTCTTTGAACTACATTGAAATAGAACCATGGAAGTTATACTTCGACGGTTCTAGTCATAAAAATGGAACTGGAATAGGAGTGCTTATTATTTCTCCTAACAAAATTCCAACAAAATTTAAGTACAAAGTCGAAGGCCTTTGTTCAAATAATGAGACAGAATATGAGGCTTTGATAGCAGGACTTGAAATTTTGTTGGAATTGGGGGCAACTCGGGTCGAAATAATGGGCGACTCCGAGTTAGTCATAAAGCAAATAACAAAGGAGTACAAGTGTGTTAAAGAGAATTTAATCATGTACTTTGTACTAGCTAATCGACTCTTGAAAAGATTCGATGTGGTTATGATTCGACACATCCCTCAAATAGAAAATCTGGAGGCAAATGATTTAACACAAATTACTTCTGGATATAAAGTGTCGAAGGAGAAGTTGCAAAAAGCCATCGAAATTAGAGGAAGAGTCGTGTCAGCCAGATTATCCCCATCAGATTTGGAAACGATAAAGCTAGGATACGCTGACGAAGAAAATTTTGAAATTTTTAACATAGATAATTCAATGATTGGAGACTGGAGGAAGCCCATAATGGAATATCTACTAAATCCAACAGGACCAGTCCAACGAAAAATTAGGTATCAAGCTTTGAGTTATGTGATTTTGGGGAATTAATTATTTAAGAAAACTCCATAAGGGATATTACTTAAGTGCCTAGGCGAATCTGAGGCATACATAGCTTTGTTGAATGTACACAGCGGGGCATGCGGTGCGGATCTAGCAGACCATAAGATGAAGTGGTTATTATTCCAACAAGGAATGTATTGGCCAACTATGTTAAAAGATTGCGTCGAATTCACGAAAGGATGCCAAAAGTGCCAGGTGCACGCAGGGATACCATATATTTCTGCAAGTGAGTTACATTCTATAATAAAGCCTTGGCCCTTTAGAGGTTGGGCTTTGGATTTAATTGGAGAAATTCGACCAGCATCTTCAAAAAGCCAGAAGTTTATTTTGGTTGGTATCGATTATTTTACAAAATGGATTGAAGCCATACCTTTAGTGAATGTGGATCAAGAAGCAGTAATCGAATTCATTCAAAAACACACCATTTACATGTTTGGTGTAACACCCTCTTTCTACCCAACAAAACGACACCAAAGTACGGAAAAATAATCAGAGTAACATCCCAAAAAGGGCATCACATATCGTCACAATACGTCATAATAACCACCTGTCCCGTCACACGGGTTTTACCATCATAAGTTAATTAAACACCACACAACAGAAAAATCAAGTTTAAACAAAAAATTTATAATTCAAAACTTCTCAAATAAAACTAATGAAACACATCATGTCCACAAAACAAAAGAACGAAATCGTTCGACTCAACGTCCCGACCCGATGTTACATATCAGAGCAAGACCCTCTAATCGACGGAGGAATAAAAAATGCTTCAAAATAAATCTTCGAGCGCCAAAGGTACTAAACCTGATCACCTGCACGTTACCCATGTGGAGGCAACATTCAAACAGGCAGGGTGAGTAATCATGAAATCAATATATAAGATATGCGTAAAAGATAAAGCATAACACAACATAACATCAAAACATCAATAACCTCAAGAATGCATCAATCACAACAATCTCATGCAATGCCACATAGTATGCAATGCAACGTCAGACTCATGCATGTGGTACCAACATCGTCATAATCGATGGACACTGGGCCATCACCCTCCAAAGATCCCCACCAATAGGATCGATTCTACACAAGAACCGGAGTATGTCATTAAAACACTTTAACCCACACAATGGGATTGAAGCCACCAAATGGACCGAAGTCCTACTATGCAATGAATGCATGATGCAAAATCGTCATAATAAACATCGTCATAAAATCGTCATGGTTGCATCATCATTCATGAATTCATCATCAAATAAAACATCATAACAGCACACCAAGTTGCACTCGTCAAAGTTCATCATCATAACTCACAATGCGTCATAGTTAGTTCATCACATAAATTCCCGATTTTTATCCTATTTATCGTCATTACTGGATTACTAGTGTCTTATTACATCAATATAACCCCAGGTCTCAAAGAACTCACATTACAAGCGAGATCGAGACAGAAATTGCAAGAACGAAAAATTCTGCACATGTCTCTGCCCATACGCGTATGAACCTCCCTAATACGCGTATGGATTTAATTCACGCCACCCTATACGCGTACGGTCCCATCCCTTACGCGTATCAGCAGAGAGGATTTTTCCTCTCCATTCTCCTTCAGATCTCCTTACGCGTACTGGCTAGCCCATACACGTAAGACTCGTTTCCCCAATCTCATACGCGTACTGCCCTCATCAATACGCGTATTGCCCAACTCCTCTATGCGTATGATACGCAAATCAACAGTGGGTCATGTCAGCCCTTGGGAACAGGTGTGTACGTTATGCGTATCACCTTGGGAATGTCCCCATACGCGTACTGCCTTCCCTCATACGCGTATCACCTCATTTATATGCGTATCACCGTCTTCCATACGCGTATCACCAGAGACTCCTCCAAAACTCAGAAATCGCATCTCAACACCAAGTATCTTCTTCTAGCACCTTCAATCCATTAGAAACAATCTCAAATCAACTTCGATTCATCCCAGATCTAAGTTGTTCATCTTACTTCATCATCTACATCAATTATGCTTAATTACTACGTCTGAATTTAGTTATTATTAGGTTCGATTTACAGATCCGGTTATTAAAGGTTCTTCACAGCATCAATAAATCGCTCAACATCCAAAACACAGAAATTTTCACCAGATTCATCATAAAAGTCACATACATCAGATCACAAAAATACCCAACAGATTCATCACAGATCCACACGAATTCATCAGAAAACGAAAATACATGGTTACTTCTACCTTAAACCCATACCAAACATATTTACCCGGATTACCCCCCATACCTCGAAATTTCAGCAGAAATTCTTCGTTCTCCGGGGTTCTATGGTTGATTCCTCAATCTAGCCTCCTCTCTCTTCAGATCTTTAATCTCCTTAGGGTTGCCAAAAAATTCTGATCTCAAAGCCCTATAATTCTCTTTTGTTAAACCTATGGGTTTTGGGGCCTTAATCCCTGTTTACCAAATTATCCTCCACTAATCCCCCTACATTACCGTCTTACCCTTAATGACCTCCTAATTATTTTAATTAACAATTATTATAATAATAATAATAATATAAAATAATATTTTAATTATTCAAATTATTTCAATACTATTATTAATAACATAATCTAATTAAATTAATAATTCTAAGGTCTCCATGTTCCCTTAACTTGAGGCTACCCCACAAAATCCCTTAATTCCTCAACGTCACAAAGTCATCACAAAGCACCAAAACACTGCATAATCATAATAATCAAATAAATAAATATTATAATTATTTGGGGCGTTACAACTCTCCCCCACTTAACAAATTTCCGCCCTAGAAAATTACCTGAAGGAAACAGAGTCGGATACGACTCCTTCATCTGATCTTCACGTTCCCAAGTCCAACTTTCGCCAGCTGGTCCACCCCATAACACCTTCACCAAGGCTATGTATTTACCCCGCAATTGCTTCATTTCATGACCATCAATCCACACAGGCAACGCTTCCACAGTCAGATTATCCCTCACTTGTACATCATCCATCTGAATCATATGCGACAGATCTAGAATGTACTTCCTCAACTGAGACACATGGAACACGTCGTGTAAATTCGCAAGCGTCGGCGGTAAAGAAATCCGGTAGGCTACCTCTCCTATCCTCTGCAAAATTTGGTAAGGACCAACAAAATGTCGAGTGAACTTCCTAGACTTCAAAGCTCGACCCACGCCAGTCACTGGCGTTACCCTAAAAAACAAGTGATCTTCCTCTTGGAATTCAAGTGCCTTCCTCCTCTTATCATGGTAACTCTTCTGACGACTCTGCGAAGCTTTCATCCTTTCTTGGATCATCTTAATCTTCTCAGTCGTCTCTTGCACAATTTCAGGTCCGAGTACAGCACTCTCGCCTGACTCATACCAACACAATAGAGTCCTACACCGTCTCCCATACAAAGCTTCATAGGGTGCCATTCTAATACTAGAATGAAAACTATTGTTGTATGTGAACTCAATCAACGGTAAATGGCTACCCCAAGAACCTCCGTGATCCAACACGCACGCCCTCAGCAAATCCTCCAGAGATTAGATAGTCCTTTCTGTCTGACCGTCCGTCTGCGGATGATATGCTGAACTCATCCTCAACTTAGTACCCAAAGCCTCTTGCAAACTCTTCCAGAACCTCGATGTAAATCTCGGGTCTCTATCCGACACAATGCTTAAAGGTATCCCATGCAACTTCACAATCTCCACAATGTACATCTCGGCTAACTTCTGCTTAGAATGATTAATCTTCATCGGCAAGAAATGAGCCGATTTAGTTAATCTATCCACAATCACCCAAATGGAATCATTTTCCTTAGCGGTCTTCGGCAATCTCACCACAAAATCCATGGAAATACTATCCTACTTCCATTCTGGAATTCTCAAGGGCTGCATCATACCTAAAGGCTTTTGATGCTCAACCTTTGACTTTTGACAAGTCAAACACGCATAAATAAACTCCGCAATATCCTTCTTCATACCTGGCCACCAAAACAACTTTTTCAAATCATGGTACATCTTGGTAGCACCGGGATGAATACTCATCCTACTTCGGTGTCCTTCTTCAAGAATGCTCTTCTTAATATCCGAAACATCTGGGACACACACCCTGTCTCTAAACATCATCACACCATTCTCATCAATTCGGAAATCTCCTCCGTTACCTTGGTTGATCAAAGTCAACTGGTCAACTAACTTCAAGTCAGATTGTTGTCCCATTCTGATCTCTTCCAGAATACCACTAGTCAACTTCAACATGCCCAACTTCACACTGCCAGGAGTTGCTTCACACACCAAACTCAAATCTCGGAATTGTTCAAGTAACTCCAACTTTTTCACCATAAGCATCGACATATGCAATGAATTTCTGCTCAATGCGTCAGCCACTACATTCGCTTTACCAGGATGGTAATTCAAATCGAAGTCATAGTCCTTCAACAATTCCAACCACCTTCTCTGCCTCATACTCAACTCTTTCTAAATAAACAAGTACTTCAAACTCTTATGATCGCTGAACACTTCGAATTTAGAGCCAAATAGATAATTTCTCCAAATTTTCAACACAAATACCACAGCTGCTAACTCCATGTCATGGGTAGGATAATTCACTTCATGAACCCTCAACTGCCTGGAAGCATAAGAAACAACTTGGCCATTCTGCTTTAGTACTCCTCCAAGGCCCATCTTCGATGCATCACATTACACTACAAATGATTCACTTGGATTAGGCAAAATCAACACGGGAGCAGTCGTCAACCTCTTTTTCAATTCCACAAAACTCTCTTCACAAGCTACATCCCACACAAAAGCTTAACCCTTTCGAGTCAACTGACTCAAAGGTAATGCCAACTTAGAAAAGCCTTCAATAAATTTGCGGTAATAACCCGCTAATCCCAAAAAAACTTTGTATCTCGGTAGCAGACTTCAGAGTCTCCCACTGTAATACAACATCAATCTTCGAAGGATCAACAACAATTCCACCACTTGAAATCACATGGCCAAGAAAACTCACTTTCTTCAACCAAAACTCACACTTTGACAGCTTTACATACAACTTCTTCTCTTTCAAGACTTGCAACACCGTCCACAAATGCCCAGCATGCTCTTCTTTCGATTTAGAATTTATCAGAATATCATCAATGAAGACTACAACAAACTGGTCCAAATAGTCATAAAAGATCCGATTCATATACTCCATGAACACACCAAACGGAATTACAGTGTATTCATAGTGTCCATACCTCGTCCTGAAAGCCGTCTTCGGAATATCATCAGGCTTAACTCGAATCTGATGATAACTCGACCTCAAATTAATCTTACTGAACACACAGACACCTACTAACTGATCCATCAAATCATCAATTCTCGGTAGTGGGTACTTATTCTTGATAGCCACTTTATTCAACTGCCGATAATCAACACACAACCTCATACTTCCATCTTTCTTCTTCACTAACAGCACAGGAGCACCCCACGGGGAAATACTTGGTCGAACAAACCTCTTCTCAAGCAGCTCTTCCAACTGTTTCTTTAGTTCACTTAGCCCAGAAGTTGACATTCGATAAGGAGCCATCGACACCGGACTCGTACCTGGTATTAAGTCCACTGCAAACTCCACTTCACGCTCTGGAGGCAAATCACTGATGTCATCGGGAAACACATCTGGAAATTCACAGACAACAGGTAACTCCCCACTTGCAGCTTCACAATCAATTTGCAACGATGCAAACATTGTAAACACCAAGGCTTCGTCTTCTTGAAGTTCACCTACTTGCTTAGCAGACAAGAACATCAACTCTCCACCATCACCAAACTCAGGAAACTCTACCGTCTTGTTATAATAATTGATATGAACACGGTTGAACTCTAACCAGTTCATTCCAAAGATTACATCGATTTGGTGCAAGGGTAAGCACACCAACTCCATCACAAAACTCTTATCAAAAATCGTCACCGGACATCTCAAACACACAAAAGTAGTAGTAACAGAACCATTAGCTGGGGTTTCTATTACCATGTTCCTATTCATATTAGACAACTTCAAACCCAAACTATTAGCACATTCAAGCGAGATAAAAGAATGAGTAGCACCAGTGTCAATAATAGCAATCAACTCGATATTATTAATAAAGCAAGTACCTCGAATCAGGTTGTCCTTCTCTGGCACCTCTGCGCCACTCAAATCAAACACTCTGCCACTGGTCTGAGCAGCAGTCGTAGTCTTCTTCGGCTTCCGACATTGAGTACTGATATGACCTTTCCCACCATAGTTGAAACAGGTTAGACCATCATCCTTGCAGTCAGTAGCTCTATGTCCCTTCTTACCACATCTGTAGCGCCTCACCACATTATTGGTGCACACATCAGCACGGTGGCCTTGCTCGCCACACTTATAACACTTTCCAGAAGCGGAAATTGCTCCCCTACTTGTCTTTTTCCCCTCTGAAGCCTTCTGCTTCCCTTTGTCAGCTGAAGTCGTATAAGGCTTACCCCTATACTGCCCTTTCTTCTCACTCATCTGCTTGTAGTGAGCAGATCGAGCTCGACTATCCTCATCGTAGATTCTGCTCTTGTCAACCAACTCCGCAAACCTGCGAATCTGTTGGTATCCAATACCCTGCTTGATCTCTGGTCTCAGCCCATTCTCGAACTTGAGACACTTGAACATCTCGGCATCAGCACGGTTGTAGTGAGGACAGAACTTCACCAGCATCTTGAACTTTGCAGCATACTCTACCACAGTCATGTCTCCTTGCTTCAGCTCAAGGATTCTACCTCTTTCTTGCCACGTGCATCCTCTAGAAAATACTTGCTCAGAAACTCCTGCTTGAACACAACCCAGCTTATTACAGTGCCAACATCTTCCAGTCTCTGACGGGTGTTATCCCACTAGTTCTCTGCCTCTTCTTCCAGCATATGCGTCCCAAACTGAACTTGTTGTGCATCAGTACACCCCATCACCAGGAAGATCTTCTCAATTGCCTTCAGCCACTTGTGTGCACTTGCTGGGTCATGAGTACCCACAAAAGTCGGTGGATTGTTCCTCTTGAACTTCCCAAAAACACGAAACTCATCTGGAATTCCACCATTCGGATTGAGTTGCGCCACCACATTAACAACTGATTCCAAAGCATCAACAATAGCACAGTCATTTCTTCCAGCCATCCTGCACACCACCAACAAGGTTAGAAGAAACAAAACACCGACAGTGTACACACACTCGTCGACTGACAAGGGACTGACATCACGTAAAAACCTGGCCGGACGGACCGACCTGCTCTGATACCACTAATGTAACACCCTCTTTCTACCCAACAAAACGACACCAAAGTACAGAAAAATAATCAGAGTAACATCCCAAAAAGGGCATCACGTATCGTCACAATACGTCATAATAACCACATGTCCCGTCACACGGGTTTTACCATCATAAGTTAATTAAACACCATGCAACATAAAAATCAAGTTTAAACAAAACTTTTATAATTCAAAATTTCTCAAATAAAACTCATGAAAAACATCATGTCCACAAAACAAAAGAACGAAATCATTCGACTCAACGTCCCGACCCGATGTTACATATCAGAGCAAGACCCTCTAATCGACAGAGGAATAAAAAATGCTTCAAAATAAATCTTCGAGCGCCAAAGGATCTAATCCTGATCACCTGCATGTTACCCATATGGAGACAACATTTAAACAGGCAGGGCGAGTAATCACGAAATCAATATATAAGATATGCGTAAAAGATAAAGCACAACACAACACAACATCAAAACATCAATAACCTCAAGAATGCATCAATCACAACAATCTCATGCAATGCCACATAGTATACAATGCAACGTCAGACTCATGCATGTGGTACCAACATCTTCATAATCGATAGACACTGGGCCATCACCCTCCAAAGATCCCCACCAATAGGATCGATTCTACACAAGAACCGGAGCACGTCATAAAAACACTTTAACCCACACAATGGGATTGAAGCCACCAAATGGACTGAAGTCCTACTATGCCATGAATGCATGATGCAAAATTGTCATAATAAACATCGTCATAAAATCGTCATGGTTGCATCATCATTCATGAATTCATCATCAAATAAAAAATCATAACAGCACACCAAGTCGCACTCGTCAAAGTTCATCATCATAACTCACAATGCGTCATAGTTAGTTCATCACGTAAATTCCTGATTTTTATCCTATTTATCGTCATTACTGGATTACTAGTGTCTTATTACATCAATATAACCCCGGGTCTCAAGGAACCCACGTTACAAGCGAGATCGGGACAGAAATCGCAAGAACAGAAAATTTTACACATGTCTCTGCCCATATGCGTATGAACCTCCCTAATACGCGTATGGCTTCAATTCATGCCACCCCATACGCGTACTGCCCCATCCCTTACGCGTATCAGCAGAGAGGATTTTTCCTCTCCATTCTCCTTCAGATCTCCTTACACGTATGGCTAGCCCATACACGCAAGACTCGTTTCCCCAATCTCATACGCGTACTGCCCTAATCAATACACGTATTTAGGGGTGTTCATTGGTTCGGGAAAATCTGAACCAAATCGGAATCCAAACCAAACCATTGTGTTTGGTTCGGGCATTTTTTTAGTTCGGGCAAAAACTGAACAAAACCAATGAAACCCAATGTTAATTGGTTCGGACAACAGATTTCCAAAATTCTACCCGCGAGCCCGTCTACCCGAACCAATCATAATTAATTAGTGTAATATATATCATCATTACCATGGAAACTAGAATGAGATATTCAACTTCAAGAAGAAAAAAATGAAATGTCATTTGTGATATGCACAACCAATATGGAGAAACAATAAAATTAGGAATTTTATATTATTTTGTAAAATTAGTTGATATAAGTTAATATTTTTAAAAATATTTTTGCACATTTGTTTCTAATGTATCCAATCAATCCAACCCAAACCAACCCGTTGTTTATTGGTTTGGTTCGGTTTGGGCTTTATCACAAAATTATGTAAATCCAATCCAAACCAATACATATATTTTTTTATCGGTTTGGGTATCGGATTCTCCCAAAACTGAACCAAACCAGCCCGCGAACACCCCTACACGTATTGCCCAACTCCTTTATGCGTATGATACGCAAATCAACAGAGGGTCGTGTCAGCCCTTGGGAACAGGTGCGTACGTGTCGCTCCCGGAATTTTCATCCTAGTACAAACGCGAAAGTGGCTCTAAACAGAGTCGCCAGCAATGTGTATTTATCCCAAGAGAGGGAAAGGAAACACCGCATAAACCTGAAGAGAAAGGAAAAGCATGGTCTTGCGACCAAGAGAACTGGGTTCGGGAGTCGGTTACGCGCGAGGAAGGTATTAGCACCCCCACGCGTGCATCGTACCCGATGGGATCCACGCTTGCTTGTTTCAATCAAAGGGTGTAAGAAAAGAATACTGGAAAAGGAACTGAAAGAAAGAAAGGAGAAAGAATGGAAAAGGAACGAGAAACAAATGTAGGGAAAATAAACGAAGTGCTCGAATGGGCCCTACCCCACTGCCTACGTATCTCACCGGGAGCATGAGAATCAGAGCGACGTAGTTCCCCTCACTAGGGATGGATTGTTTGTGTTTTTTAGTGGAATACGTCAACGTTCGCGTCCTAGCAGTTTAGGTGTTGCAGCTCGTTGTAGGGAGACTTAGGCATTACCTGTTTGCGGTAGAACAGAAATGACGCATCCTTAAGGAAGGTGTGAATGAGATGAGAAAAGAATTCCCGAAGGAAAGGCGTTATTGTTTGTTTTGTCTTTTAAAAGTTTCTTCATTTGTTTGCATATGGTAGTGTATCCAAATCTTAGTCATTGGAGTGTATACATTCTCACACTCCAAGATGGAATGAGTAAGAAAGTACACTAAGGGTGAAGAAGACCCCCACACTTTGTTCCAATTGTTAAGGTTCAAACACACTAGCATACTTGTGTTTATTAAGTGTTTTTGTTAATTATGAAATGAAGAAGTGTTTTTTATTTGTACCTTCAACAAGTATTGCATTTAAGTCCCTCATACAAGATCAAATGTTTAACATATTGACCCAAGATGGGCCATATGCTACACATTTTAAGATTATAAGAGAAGACCCCTTTATAATCTTTTCTTTATATGAAAGGCCTAAATGCAATAAATGCCTACCTTTATTACATACTTTGAATTTTCTTTGAGATGAGAAGACGAAAGACTCAAGAGAGGAGAAAAGGTAAAATCTATGTGATCTAAGATTCAATCCTAATTGATTAGTTAAGGGAGTGATCCTAATGGTTTGTGAGGTTTCAAAAACCTAAAATCTAAGGAAGGAATGAGCTAAACAATTCACTTCTAAGGTAGAAGATGAATTGTAACTCAAAAGGGAAAGTGATGAGTTAATCAAAGAAAGCACATAAGTGCTTGCAAAACACATGATTGAATTGTAAAAGAAATGAAAGGAGAGAATTTTAAATGTGGATTCCTTATCCACACTCAATTCCAACTTACCCAAGCCCCTACATGGTTAGTGAACATGTATAAGAAATACAAGAAGTAAAAGAACACTTAATGTACCATCAAACTCAAAAGAATGAGATGAAAGATCAAATCCTAATGTCACACCCAGAATTTACATCATATTGAAAACAAGAGAATATCATCCTATCAATTCAAATGAATGAGCAACAATCACCATCCATTAACATTCAACATGTTTCCATAAGAAAAGATAGATGAAAGATGAAAAGAAAGAGAAGAAACATGCATAAATGGAACATGTAATCCAAGGATCAGAATTGAAACTAAATGGAAAATGGCTTATACACATCTCAAAGTATCCATGAATCAAACATCAAGACATTCAAGAAGTAATATAAGAAGAAGAATTGAAATAGAAGTTCAAAAAGAAAAGATGCAAACCAATACATGTTAAGGATACACAAAGTTCAAAGGGAAATGAACATGCAAAGATGACCTATAATGTGTACCTATGATCTATAATGTCACAAGAATAGCTCACCCAATATGCAAATGATCATACAAATATGTACACAAGAAATCATGTAAACATGCACAAAAATTGAAATGATAAGACATGTTACTATACTTCAAATGTAATACATCAAACAAAAATAAAATGGATTTATGAAAATTATGCAAGCATGGTATTGGAATGCCTAAATCAGAAGTGAATCATATATCAAAATAGCATGTGAAAATTCAAGGCAACATGATGTCAAACAATGCAATTAGGTCAAGTTGGAACATCATACCAAATAGTGCAAAGATGAGCATCAAAACATGCCATAAAATGATCTAAAAAATAAAAAAAAATCATATAACATGTTTCAAAGTGTAAATGAATTAATGCAAAAAGAACCAAGTCAAAACCATTTATAATGAGCAAGAACAAAATTATACAAATTCATGTACCACATTTAGAAAGCACACAAATGGAAATTCAAATAAAATTGTGCAACAGGGGCAAAAATGTCATAAAATCATGAAATAAAAATGTCTAAAATTTCCTAAATGTCTCAATGATGTTCTTGAATTTTTATAGAATTTTATGATGCTATCTGGTAATTTTAAAAATTAAAAAACAAACGCATACAAAATGAAGAAAATAAAATGAAATGAAATAAGGAAAGGAGGTGCAAGCGTAGCAAATAGTCAGTTCAGATTAATTGGGCTTTAAAATGCAAGGGTGTGAATAGCAATTATCCTAGATCCACTAAACGCGCAGAACACAATAGCTAGCATAGAATTTCAGTCAAAGCAGGTCAAAGCAAGGAAAACCCTTGGATCTGGTCAAGTCAACAGCCAAGTCAAAGTATACAAAATCAACATACACACGTGAGGGAACACATTATCTACAATGCACTGCGCCACATGATGTTTAGATGAAAAATCAGAAAAAACACGTGAGGAGCACACTTGTTTTTAATGTGCTGGCATGTTTTGGAACGCACGATCATGAACATCAAACGATCCATATTCGAACTGCACATAAAACCCTAAAATAAGCTCCCCGACCGGAGAGGGACCTCCGGTCACCTTCTCCGGCGAACCACCACCGTCTGCGACCTCAAATTTTCTAGAATTTCACAATCAATGTGCCAAAATGAAGAGGAAGTAACACACATTATGAATCTACCAATGAAATCATCAAACCATTCACATACAGCAAGAAACAAGCATTAACATATTGCCCTAAGTTTTTGGATCTAAACTTCTAAGAAGCTCTATCAACTAGCCAGAGTTCAAATGCTTCTATTAAGCTCAAGTCATCAAGAAAACAAGTGATATTAAGGAGAAAACGTGCAATCCAAGCTCAAAAACTCAAACCTGAAATTGATGTGGCTTTGAGTATACAAGAGCACCAGAAGAAAATACTTCTTCCTTGAGCTTCACTTGGCCAAATAAAGGCTTTGATGAAGTACTTGATGATGATTCAGTGAAGAAAAAATGAGATCTAAGCTTCAAAACCAGTTGCCATGGTGAGAAATTGAGAGAGAAGAAGATTGATTCTGAGTTGAATATGGAAGGTGAATGTTGAAATGGAATAAGAATGAGAGAATCAGAGAGAGAGTGGCGAGAGTTTTTGAGATGTAGATGGGAAAATGAAGTTGGAAATGAAATTTTAGAGTGTGATTTTTATTTATAGTGTGGGTTAACTATGGTTTAATGAGTGAGTCAAATGAGTTAGCATGGTTTAGGTGAGTCCATCCTAACTAACTGAGCCAAGTTAGTTAGGGGACGAGTTAGCCATGGCTGTGATATAATGGTGATGATTTATGGTAGCCTTTGGTGGAGTGTAATTGAGTGAAGCTTGGAATAGCAAGGCTGCTGTAGCAGAAACTTGCTCAGCAAGTTGTTCCTTCTACTTCCATACAAGGCACGTGACATGGCAAGGATATGTGAAGGGTGATTGGTTAAATGAAGAAAGGGTTGGAGAGTGTGACCAATGCACGTGCAAACTGGTAGAACAACAACAACAACATTCATTCCTAATTTTTATGACAGTTTGGAAATAAATGCAAACATGGATGTTTAATGGTGATTTTCTCTTTTGTTAATGCATGGTTGGATGGGGTTTTGGAGTCATTGAAAAGAGGGGTTATAGTAGAGCAACTTTCGTATAAAAATTGAATTGAAATGAGGTTTGGAATAAGTTGAAAACGTGACTTAAAACAATCACATTTGGAACTGATACAAAGGCGTGGCCATGAGGTTGGTTGACAAGGCAACATGGCATGGAATCTCAGCATGATCATAGCAACTTGGACTCACCATAACTTCTTAACCTTTGATCAAATGAAAAAACTATGAACATCAATTTTGTAGATCTCACATAGATGAACAACTTTCATGTTGAAAGATTTTTCATTTGATGCCTCAAACCATGAGTAATTAGTCAAAACATCTGGCCCACCATGTGTTTGTGAAAATGACACGCGCGTGACCTGAAAATCCTTGGTCATGACCTAGTTTTGAACCTACTTTGCTCAAACTTTGATCAATCATATCTCACTCAATTTTTATCCAATGGAGATGTTCCACACATGGATTTGAAGCTTGAAACAAGATCTTTTGTTGTGGCCGAGTGGAATTTTCATTTGATGCTTCAATTTTGAATGGCCTTGGTTCCAACTCTGATGCAAAATGGCCTAAAATTACTATTTTTGGAAACCCTAATCCTTCCAAAAATGGCAACTTTCCACATTCTTGATTTTTCATGATTCTTTTGGAGTTTCTTGATCAAATTTTGTACATTGGTCACATATAACATGAATTTCATGATTTTGGGCCCAAAAAGTCAAGAGTTGACTTTTTCCCCTGATTATTTGACTTAGCCCCAATTTTCCTGATTTTTTATCTTTCTTCCAATTGAACCACTTCTAAAACCAATTGAGAGGCAGTTTTCCACACACATAGGAGGAAAATGTGCAGTCTTCAATTTCAAATTCCTCAGAGTATGTTGTGTATCCTCTTAAAGGATGATGAGATATGCCACTTGAGGATGATTTTGCACTAATGACCTATCTCTTTTGAGGGTTTTCCTTCACTTTTTGGATCTCTTACATAGTGAAAGATGTAGTGTTCCAATCTCTTATTGAATCTCACTTTCTTGAGGTTTTGGATGATTAATTGAGATAGTATGAGACATGAAAGACCTTTGGCTTGCCTTGAGTGAACTTGTTTGACCTTTTGTGCTTTGAATGATCCCTTGATTGTCCATCTTTTACCTGATCACATGCCTTGATGGTAAGAGGGATGCTATGCTTCATTTTCTATGTGAAAGATGCAATGCAATACTAATGAGATGGATATGATATGATATATGATAATGCTATGCTATGATGCCAAAGAGGGAGAGCAAATTTTGGGGTATTACAGCTGCCCATATTCAAACACTGTAGACCTGAATGCCTGAAAGCGATTGCTTTCAGACTTTCAAGGTATATAGTGATTGAATACCAAATATAACCAAAAATTTGCTCTGGATGATGAAGAACAAAAGGGATATAAACCCAACAAAACTGCTGGATTGAATCTTCAATGAAACGTTGTCGGAGAGATCTGCCTTTTGAATGACGCCAGGCGACTACTGGCTTGCCATACTGTCGATGGACTTTCAACAATGTCTTTTTGAACGACGCCAGGAGACTACTGGCTTGCCATACTGTCGATGGACTTTAGCTGCTCTGCCAATCGGTTGTTGGACTTTCTGCCAAACTGTCGTTGGACTTCTGCCAAATCGTCGTTGGACTTTCACCAATTTGTGTTGGATTTCTGCCAATCTGTCGTTGGATTTTCACCAATTCATGCTGGATTTCTGCCAATCTGTTGTTGGACTTCGAGGATTACCAAACCGGCGTTTGGGGATCTCAAACTCACCATCTTCCGATGGACTTTTGCAGCTTTGCCAAACTGCCGTTGGACTTCGGTGCTTACCAAACTGTCGTGGGAAGCTTTGCCAAACTGTCGTTGGACTTTAGTGCTTACCAAACTGCCGTTGGAAGCTTTGCCAAACTGTCGTTGGACTTTGGTGCTTACCAAACTGTCGTTGGAAGCTTTGGCAAACTATCGTTGGACTTTGGTGCTTACCAAACTGTCGTTGGAAGCTTTGCCAAACTGTCGTTGGACTTTGGTGCTTACCAAACTGTCGTTGGAAGCTTAAAATTGCCAAATGATCACTCCACCTGCTGGAATAACATGAACAAACTGTACGCATGCCAAAAATAAATTGGACTTTGGATTGTAACTGAACACTGCTGAGAATTACACCACCTGCTGTGTAATATCATATGTTGACACCTTGCTGAAGGAGAGATTCTGTCGATCTCTTTAAACCTTGCTGGGGAATGCCTTTTGAGAGGATTTTACAGAAGACCAAACGTCTTCAAACTCTACTGGGGATAATAAATTGGGAATATCTTTTGCTGGGGAAATAACATGCCCCATGCATGGGATGGTCAATAACTCCGCTGGGGATTATTCTTCGACAAATTTCACATGCTGAAACCTGTAGGAAATATGACACTACCACTTACTGGTAAACGCCATAGGGAAAGTTACTGCGAGAAATTTCGTCTTTTAAGAGGATTTTATAGAAAACCAAATGTTCTCCAACTCTTAGACGAACACTCTGTCTTGAACTATCCTTCACATCGTCTGCGAGGTACTGGAGGATTTACACTCGTTGTTGACGTGGAGTGTTCACTGCATTAATAACCGTTATCAACACAGAAGAATTCCATTTTCGACCGCCGTCGCCGTCACGAAACCCGGTGGGAACTCTTGAATGGAAGAATCGACTTAATAAGATACAACAGTATCAAGTCATAGCAAATGTCCGTCCGTGGTTACGATCATGCCACTTGGATCGATCGCACTCATTACCTGAAACAGAAAAAATATATGCACATGTCCCAGGATATTGTGTGGTCTTTGGAGTCCACCATCCAAGGTTGTCCAACAAGCCAAGTAATTTTTAATTGTCCCTTTTGCATGTTTTTGCAAGGCCAAGATATTTTCAAAGTAATGTTTTATTATCAAAAATCAGACGTTTTTGCAAACAAAACAGTAAAATGAAAATAAAAGCTCGTGACTGAATATTCAATTTTATTGATGAAATGCCAAAATTGGCGAATTTACAATCAGAAGCAAACCCCTGAAAGAGGCGATTGCCATAAAATTGAGAAAAGAAATCTATCCTAATGATAATGCGGAAGTTGGATTCCGACTGATTTCTGATTCATTTATAGCCAGTATGTATTCCAACACTCTTGATTATCTTCACCTTCGGAAGTTCGTGGTCGGACCAATTCCTCCTTTGGAATTTTGCTAGTTTGCTGGAGAGTAGAAAATGTACAGATTAATTCAGGCTGCAGTCATTCACTTTAATCCCTCTTTTGCATGGATCGCCTTTTCAGGTTTTCGATCCACCGGGATACCCTTTTTTTGCCTAAGTTGCCCTTTCGGGTTTTCAACTTACCGGGCGTACAATTTTTTATTATATCCCTAATTTTTGCCCGAACCTTTATTCTGTTTTTGGTTCGCCTGGATGCCCTTTTTTGCCTGGATTCTTTTTTTCTTTTATCCAGCGGGTCTCTTTATACGAAGTATTTTTTAACTGCATCTGAGTTAACAGGGGATGAAAAGTCTTCACCATCCATAGTTGTCAGCAATAAGGCTCCGCCTGAGAAAACCTTTTTAACCACGAATGAACCTTCATAATTAGGAGTCCATTTTCCCCTGTGATCTGTACTCAGAGGAAGTATTCTCTTGATTACCACATCTCCGACCTTGTAAACTTGAGGTCGAACCTTTTGATCGAATGCCCTCTTCATTCTGCGTTGGTATAGCTGGCCATGACATATTGCTGCTAGTCGTTTCTCCTTAATAAGGCTCAGCTGATCAAATCTGGCTCGTACCCATTCAGCTTCTTCTAGCTTAACGTCCATCAATACTCAGAGAGAGGGGATCTCAACTTTGATCGGTAGAACTGCCTTCATTCCGTATACAAGTGAGTACGGTGTTGCCCCAGTGGACGAGCGGACTGATGTTCGATACCCATGCAAAGCCAATGGTAACATCTCATGCCAATCTTTGTACGTGACAACCATCTTCTGCACAATCTTCTTGATATTTTTGTTGGCCGCTTTGACCGCGCCATTCATCTTCGGGCGGTACGGAGAAGAATTATGATGCTCAACTTTGAAGTCCCGGCATAGCTCAGCCATCATCTTATTATTCAAATTAGAACCATTATCAGTAATGATTCTTTCGGGAACTCCATATCGACAAATGATATCTCGCTTCAAGAAACAAGCCACTACTTGTTTAGTGACATTGGCATAAGATGCTGCTTCAACCCATTTAGTGAAGTAATCAATGGCGACCAAGATGAAACGATAACCGTTTGAAGTAGTAGGCTCAATTTTCCCTATCATATCAATGCCCCACATTGCAAAGGGCCACGGAGAAGACATGATACTCAACGGATTGGGAGGAACGTGTACTTTGTCTGCATAGATTTGGCATTTATGACACTTGCGGGCATACTTGCAGCAATCTGACTCCATTGTCAACCAGTAATACCCCAATCTCAACAATTTCTTAGCCATCGCATGTCCCCCGGCATGGGTACCGAAAGAGCCTTCGTGCACCTCGATCATCAACAGGTCTGCTTCGTGTCTATCCACGCATCTGAGCAGAACCGTGTCAAAATTCCTTTTATACAGCACACCATCTTTGTTCAAGAAGAAACTACCAGCTAGCCTTCTTAATGTCTTCTTGTCTTTGGAAGATGCCCCAGACGGGTATTCTTGATTTTTCAAGAAGCATTTGATGTCATGGTACCAAGGCTTATCATCAGACACTGCATTAATATCAAACACAAAAGCAGGTCTATCAAGACGAGATACATCAATCCTGGGTACAAAGTTCCAACCATGCACTTTGATCATCGAAGATATAGTGGCCAAGGCGTCTGTAAACTTATTTTCATCTCTGGGAACATGGTACAACTTGACAGTTGTAAAGAATGTCAGCAATCTCCTCATATAATCTCTATACAGAATCAAATTCTGCTGATGTGTGTGCCAAGTTCCCTTTACTTGATTGATTACCAGTGCTGAATCACCAAAGATATCGAGGGTCTTGATTCGTAAATCAATAGCTTCCTCAATCCCTAGTATGCAAGCTTCGTATTTTGCTTCATTGTTGGTACACCCGAAAGTTACTTGGCCCGTGAAGGGCATGTGAACACCTTCTGGCGTAATGAGAACTGCACCAACTCTACACCCATTCATATTAACTGCCCCGTCAAACATCAAACTCCATTTGGATTCAGGGTCAGGCCCCTCCTCCAGAAGTGGTTCCTCGCAGTCTTTCGCTTTGAGAAACATGATGTCCTCATCAGGGAAATCAAATCTCATGGGCTGATAATCATCAAGAGGCTGTTGCACAAGATAATCTGACAGTATACTTCCTTTGATTGCTTTTTGCGAAGTAAATTGAATATCGTACTCTGTCAGTACCATCTGCCACCTTGCAACTCTGCCTGTAAGCGCTGGTTTCTCAAAAATATACTTGACCGGATCTAATTTTGAGATTAACAGGGTTGTATGTGTGAGCATATATTGTCTCAATCGCTTGGCGGCCCATGCGAGTGCACAACATGTCTTCTCAAGCATTGAATAACGTGATTCACAATCTGTAAACTTCTTGCTCAGGTAGTAGATATCATGTTCTTTCTTACCTGTCTCGTCGTGTTGACCGAGAACACAACCCATGGATCCTTCGAGCACTGTCAAGTACATAATCAGTGGTCTTCCTTGCACTGGAGGTATCAGAATCGGAGGTTCCTGCAAATATCTTTTTATCTTATCGAATGCATTTTGACAATCATCATTCCACCTGACCGTTTGATCTTTTCTTAGCATTTTGAATATTGGTTCGCAGGTGGCAGTTAAGTGAGATATGAACCTTGAAATGTAGTTTAATCTCCCTAGAAAGCCGCGAACTTCTTTCTCAATTCTCGGTACAGGCATATCTTGTATAGCTTTCACTTTAGCAGGGTCAACCTCTATTCCTTTTTCACTGACAATGAAACCAAGCAATTTTCCGGACCGCACGCCGAAAGTACACTTGTTAGGATTCAGTCTCAACCTGAATTTCCTCAACCTCTCAAACAACTTCTTCAAGTTGATCAGATGCTCCTCTTCTGTCTTTGATTTAGCAATCATGTCATCCACATAGCACTCGATCTCTTTATGAATTAGATCGTGGAATAACGTCACCATTGCTCTTTGATAAGTTGCCCCTGCGTTCTTCAACCCAAAAGGCATTACTTTGTAACAGAAGGTACCCCAAGGGGTAATGAATGTCGTCTTCTCCATGTCTTCAGGCGCCATCTTTATCTGATTGTACCCGGAGAATCCATCCATAAATGAGAACACTGAAAACTGAGCAGTATTGTCAACCAGCACATCAATATGAGGGAGTGGAAAGTCATCTTTAGGGCTCGCCCAGTTGAGATCTCTGTAATCCACGCACATTCTAACCTTGCCATCTTTCTTCGGCACCGGTACTATGTTGGCCACCCAGGGAGGATAGTTGGTCACTGCCAGAAAACCTGCATCCAACTGTTTCTCTACCTCTTCCTTGATCTTCAAAGCCATTTCTGGTTTTGTTTTGCGTAGTTTCTGCTTGACCGGTGGACAATCCTCTTTCAATGGTAGTCTATGCACAACTATGTCTGTATCTAAACCTGGCATATCTTGATATGACCAAGCAAAGATGTCAACGTATTCACGTAGCATGACTATCAGCTCTTGCTTTACATCAGCCCGCAGACTCACACCGATCTTGATCTCTTTCTTGCTTTCTTCTGAACCAATATTGATAACCTCAAGAGCTTCCTGATGAGGCTGAATGGTCTTTTCTTCCTGTTTCAACAATCTAGCCAATTCTTCCGGGAGTTCATAGTCTTCATCACTTTCCTCCTCGGCTTGATAGATCGGATTGTCGAAATCATACGTGGGCATAACAGAATCATTTTCAGAGGAATTCACAAAATCAAGTCTGCATGATTGGATTTATGCTTCATTTTAGATTATTTTTTCTTGAAAACAAAAGCAAAGAAAGTGCATTATCATTTTTAATTTCTTTGTGCAAAAATAAAAATAAAGAAAGAATAAAGGAACACAAATTTGTAAACAAAAACGTCCTTTTATTGATATTTGAACATTATATGAGAAAATATGGTGGCCCTACAAATGGATCCACATGCCTTGGGCAGAGCGTGGGATTTCATGCATTATGAAAGACAAGAATTATTACTCTGAATGGTGTACAAAATGAATGATTTCTTCACTAGACCAGTTTTGCAATGCTTCGCCCGGAGCCAGTGCATACACCCATCTGTCCAAGTAATCTGAGCTTTCAGCGTCATCTTCTATTGCTGAGCAGGACTGATTAGGGTTGATAATTCCTCCACTGTTGAAATTGATTGGCCCACGGAATCGGGGAACTGGCGTCCAACCCGGTTGGTATCCAATGCCAAACTTATCTTCTTTCACAAACACGTCGATAGCCTTACCCCAACCTTGGGCATTTCCGCTTTCGACCACTTCTCTGGCCTGCTTGTAGGACGCAATTGATGCACTCGGCCCAACTGGCACATTTGACACCACTGCTGCTGAAGTAGATTCTGGAGATTTGTTGATATTCAGGGCTTCAAAAGACTGGCACAGGGTTTCATGAATTTCTCCATCCATTTCCACATATTTAAAAGTGGATAGATGACTCACAAATATATCTTCCTCGCCGCAAACAGTAACCACTTGACCCTCGAACACGTATTTAAGCTTCTGATGTAGTGTGGAGGTCACTGCGCCTGCTGCGTGAATCCATGGTCGGCCCAGCAAACAGCTGTAAGCAGGCTGAATGTCCATAACGTGAAAGATCGTCTTGAATATCTGTGGACCAACCTGTATTGGTAGTTCAACCTCCCCAAACACCAATCTTTGGGATCCATCGAAAGCTCTCACAATCAGATCGCTGGGTCTCAAAACCAATCCATCTACTTCAATTTTCATCAGGGCCTTTTTGGATAACACATTCAAGGAAGAACCTGTGTCAACCAGCACATGCTACAAAACAACTCCTTTGCATTCAAGTGTGATGTGCAACGCTTTGTTGTGATTACGTCCATCTGGAGTCAAATCCCTGTTCGTAAACCCCAACCCGTGGCTCACATTGACATTAGAAATTATTCCCTCCAACTGATTTACCGTAATCTCATGGGGAACGTATGCCATATTCAGAACTTTCAACAAAGCAGCCCGGTGTGCATCTGAACTCATTAGCATGGATAATATTGAGATTTTAGAGGGTGTCTGATTGAGCTGTTCAATGATCTTGTAATCGCTCTTTTTGATAATCCTCATAAATTCCTCAACATCATTATCAAAATTGATTTTAGGGTCCTCTTCCTGAGCAGGCACCTTGTCATCAACAACCTGTTTTCCTTTTGCTCTTGCAGCGGCTTCAGCTTCCTTATCACTCCTTAGCGTATGGGGAGCAAACAGTCGACCACTCCTGGTGAAACCACTTGGTCCACTGACATTCTCAACACTGGTACCAACAGCCTCTGCTTTCTGTTGACTTCCTCCTTGATGAGCATTAGTTCCATATTGCCATGGAACTGCTCTATTAGACTCATAAGAAGCAGATTCAGGAACCATAATTGTAACTGGTCTCGGCCTCTCGGGCACGATGATAGCAACAGGCTCTTCAACAGGCACCTGTATCTCAACTGGATTATAGTAAATGGTAACGACAAAAACATCTTTATCCTTCTCTATTTTATCAAACTGAAGTCTTTCTTCGTCCATAAGATCCTGCAGTCCAACTTTCAACTTACTGCAGCCATTAATCTGTCTCGAACAATCCTCACAATCAGAGCCACATCCAGGAAATACCTTTCCTTTTAACAAACGCTCTTTTACAATCAACAGCGGAGTCTTTACCAAATTCACATCAGTAATCAGATTCAATTGCTCACCATCAGAAATAGCATTCATGCTTGCACCTCTATGATGGGGCATTGGATTATCACGAACATTCAGCGGTTTAGAGAAGTTAATAGCTTTTGCGTCAATCAAGTCCTGAACCTTATGGTGAAAAGCCCAGCACTTCTCTATCGAGTGTCCTTGTGCACCAGAATGAAATTCACATCTAGCGTTGGCATCATAACCTTGAGGCAACTTTCCAGTGTCTAGCGGCCTCATAGTCCGAAGTTCAACTAACTTCTCTTTGAGCAGTTTTGGTAACAAAGCAGCGTATGACATAGGCAAGGGATCAAACTTACCGCCCCTTGGTCTATTATTCTGGAATCGGGGTCTACCTTACTGATCTGGAGCTTGTTGTCCTACTGGAACCAGAATGGTTATTGCATCCACCTGATGATAGGACTGAGTTCTACCTATGCCCCCTCCTCTATGCACAGCACTGGACTCCCCTTCTCTTTTACTTGATCCATTAGCAAAGGGTTTCTTCGAACTTGAAGCACCAGTCCCACTGACGTCTTGAATCTTACCCAATTTCAGCAAACTCTCTATTCGTTCCCCAGCAACAACAATGTCAGCAAACCCTGTGGAAGGACACGCAGCCAATCTGTCCAAATACGACCCTTGGAGTGTGCTCATGAACATATCAGCCATCTCACGATCACCCAAAGGTGGTTGAACTCATGCAGCCAATTATCTCCATCTTTGTGCATACTGGTTAAAGCCCTCCTTAGGATCCTGAGTCATACTCTGAAGCTGAGTACGATTAGGTGCCATATCCAAGTTATATTGATACTGCTTCAAAAACGCAGCGCACAAATCTTTCCAGCTCTTGATATGAACCCTGTCCAGCTTAACGTACCATTCCAGGGAGGCGCCTGACAGGCTATCCTGGAAAAAATACATCCAGAGCTTCTGGTCATCAGTATAAGCGGCAACCTTGCGATTGTAAGCTTGCAAATGTGTTTTGGGACAGGTACTACCATTGTACTTATCCAAAGCAGGAAGCTTGAACTTGGGAGGGATCCTCACACCTTGCACGAGACCCATGTCTTCTACATCAATTCCCAGAGGATTTTGGCTCTCAATAGCCTTGAGTCTTTCATCTAACCCTTCGTACTTCCGGTCGTCATTATAGAAACCCATGTCATTGTTGAATGCAGTGAACTGATCATCTTGACCATCCTCATTATTATCAAATCCAAGATGTACCCCACCAGCAGGGATTATGCCACCAGGAGGAGTGCGCACATTGTAATTCGGGATTTTAGTCTCCAGCCTCTGAATAGTGGTTCTCATAGCTTCTTGACCAACCCTTATGTTTTCCTGACCGGTCCTCAGCTCCTGCTGTCCTTGAGCAATCCCCTGTATAAGGTTCATGAACTGCTCCATTCTTACCCTCAAATCAGCTAACTCAGTCTGAACTTGCTCCATGACTCTTGCTTGATTGCGTCGGGTAGAATATCGGTGAACTGGGGTATCAGCTATCGTGCCTGAAAACCAAATAAAGGTTAGCAGGCGCCTGCAAAAAGAAGAAAACCTGCAATACAAAAATGATATGCTATGCAAATGCAAATGCACAGTTATGTTTGTCATTTCAAGATACTTTTCATATCCTGATTCCAATCGTAACCACAAATTCCTGACAAACAGAAATCATGATTAGTGAGTTTTGCCTTGGAGAGATACTCATATACGCCAACCACAAATATCTGATGACCAGAAATAGTGATTTCGTAGTGTGCCAGTGTGCAGATATCTTATTACATCACACATATCTGAAGACCAGAAATTGTGAACAGAAATAGCTCATTTCATACAAATTCCCAAAAATTTTCAAGTACATTTATCATAGTTTCAGCAACAGAAAAAAGAAACAAGCAGTCAAATGGATCCATCAACAATCCTGATGGTAACCATTGCAGATTACAAAGAAATGGCGAAAATCCTTAATCTGATAACTCTACATCTTTCAGCTTCTGGCTGGAATACTTAATCTCTTCAAACAGGGTGCAGGTACGCTGATGATGCGGCTTCTCAATCAGCTCTTTGATTACTACATCCCTTTTTCCAATGCATCCTCTAATGACCCCACGTGCATCAGCAATGCTTCATCTTCATTGGCTCCTTTGCGCCTCTTAATTCCAGCTTAAATTTTAACCAGCTTCAGATCTGCTGTGACCTCTTCAAGCTCTTTGTTGGTAGTTTTCAGCTTATCTTCAGCGTTCCTTATCTGTTCTTGGCTTTTGTCAAGGTCTTCTCGATGCTTTCTTCTTGCTTCATGTGCTTTCTTCAGCTCTTCATTTTTATCTTTTAATTGGGTCAGTAATTCAGAGTTCTCAATTCTGACTTCATCCCAAGCTTGACGGAGTTTAGCTAACGAATCCTTGCTTCGGGCTAGAGCCTGCTTTGTAGTCTTGTGGGCCTGACTAGTATCATCTGCTCCCAAGGTAAGCTTCCGGAATTATCGAGCCCTGTCATCAAAATCTTCTTCTTTGTCTGCCAAGGTTTTCTCCGCTTTCAATGCTCTTTTTTCCAACTCTTTGTTGTCAGCTAGAGCTTTCTGAAGACATCTGCTCATTCCAGAGTTCTCTATCTGCAGCTCTCTAACCATTTTCTTCCATTTCTCGCACTCTTCAATAGCCACCATGGTAGGTTGTTCTGGCTGTACTGAACATAAAAGAGGTCCTCTTGAAAAGGGCAAAAGCAAATCCTTTACTTTCATCTCGATCCATCTGTCATATTCAGGATAAGACCTGCAATCTCCTTTCCCAAAAACCGCTTTTCCAATTTTATGCTTATCTTTCCAAGCGTTCACTACTTCTACCACCTTCTCATCTTTAGTTCCCGTAAAGAACAAAGATTCTTCCACATTTTGCTCTGTAGGAGGATCCCTGGAAGCATACCCTAACTGTCGGATGGCCAAAACTGGATTATAATTGATCCCTCCTTTTCTGCCAACCAGAGGTACATTTGGAAAACTTCCGCATCTTGTGATAAGCTCTATTCTCAACAGCCGATGATCAAACCAGACAATATTATCAGCAGTTAAACCTATCATTCGCTTAGACCATTTTGCAACATCTATGGTTTCCACAAAGGCACCTGTTTGACGCAAATGCTTGAAAAGCCAATGGCACAGCAGTGGAGTGCAACAACTAACAGGGCCTCCCCTTCTTTTCTCGTTCTTGTAATGCACGGAATGATAAAAATCCCCTAACAAAGTAGGAACTGGATTTTTAAGAACGAAAACTCTCGTAGCTTGCATATCCACAAAGTCTTGCTGATTGGGAAAAAGAACTAGACCATATATGCAGAGAGCCAGAATGGAGTTGTAAATCGCCCAGTTCTTAGCATTAGCAGCCACTTGGGCTTGATCAGAGAGGAATTCCAGATGAAATCCGTCAACTCCGTTTTTGTTACTCACACCACTTTTGATCACGGACTGATCCATTTGCATTGCAGCGGCAATTTCTTTTGCACTAGGAGAGCTACCAGAAAAGAACGGTATTGCAGACATGATTGGAATCCCCAAAATAAATGAGAATTCTTCTAGCGTTCATCAAAATATAATCTGGAAAGAGGAAACATCTCAGCGAAGGCTCGTAGAATTGCAGCAGAGTGTGCAAAGCATCATGTTCATACTTCGTGATAGTACGGACCATCTTAACCAAATTCCCATACTTCTTTTGAAACCTATCAAGAACATCCGGGCCGGCTATATCTATAACTTTGAGCAATGAATCCAAAGTAGGGTCGGGAAACTTGTAAGAAACATTGTTCTTCCTTCTCTCGTCATTCTCTATTGAACCTATGGATTGGAATCAGAAGTGTATTATGCACCTAAAATGACAAACATAACCGTTATGATATGAAAATGCAATGCAAAAGAGCAATGTGATCGGGTAGTCAGGTGTCTGTGCTGGACGGTGTGCGGTGTCAGTGTAGCTCTGGGAACAATATGGAACCATAAATAGAAATCGTCTGAATATAATAGGATGAACCCTCCCTTTGTGTAATGTCAACAAAAACCGGGTATGTAGGAAGTCATGGTTACCTGCAAACCTGCAAACAAGCCTCCATTCTCACATGTGGGTACTAGGATGTTCAGTATCCCGGGCTCTCAGGTCGAGGAATGATGATACGTTCACCATTTCTGGTTTGGCATCATCATTAATCGAGGAGGCCTCAACTAATTCTCCAAAAATGAAAGGTCCTCAGCTTCTGGCACTGAGGTCGAGAAGCAATAGTACATTCATCCCTCGGGGTACAGTACTATCGCCAATCGAGGAGTGCCTCCACTGATTCTCTTTCAAAAAGGAAACCCTATGGCAAGTTCCCAGCATTGGGTCCTCGGGTCGAGAATGTGCAATGGGTTTGCCACAGAATGTGGTCTTCCACTGTCACATCTCGGGAGGAGTGCCGCAACTGAGTCCTCGGGAATGGTCACCAGAGTCAACAGCTCTCTAGATCAACACCCTAACATGTGCAAGACGCACACGTTAGAATGCGTCCCAAGATAGCCTCGTCTGGCTGTGAATTTCGTGAATACCCAACTCACTCCAGACAGAACGTAGGTCCTACTACTCTCCACTCTAATCCTAAGTGTATACTCAAGCCTGTGTAATGGGCTTATCTCTCAGAAATCCCATCCCGCCAAACAGACAGGACAGTGCAACACAGTATAATATATGAAATGTAAATGCTACAATGCTGTAAATATGATACAAGTAATAAACTGCAGTAAACAGCAAATACAAGATAATAGTAAACACCCAATGAAAGAAAAGCAAACAAGCGCTAGGATTGACTCGCTTAGGATGGACCAGCAATAGGTCAACATCTCCCCAGCAGAGTCGCCAGCAGTCGCTCCCGGGATTTTCATCCTAGTACAAACGCGAAAGTGGCACCGAACAGAGTCGCCAGCAATGTGTATTTATCCCAAGAGAGGGAAAGGAAACACCGCATAAACCTAAAGAGAAAGGAAAGCATGGTCTTGCGACCAAGAGAACTGGGTTCGGGAGTCGGTTACGCGTGAGGAAGGTATTAGCACCCCCACGCCTCCACCGTACCTGATGGGATCCACGCTTGCTTGTTTCAATCAAAGGGTGTAAGAAAAGAATACTGGAAAAGGAACTGAAAGAAAGAAAGGAGAAAGAATGGAAAAGGAACGAGAAACAAATGTAGGGAAAATAAAAGAAGTGCTCGAATGAGCCCTACCCCACTGCCTACGTATCTCATCGGGAGCATGAGAATCAGAGCGACGTAGTTCCCCTCACTAGGGATGGATTGTTTGTGTTTTTTAGTGGAATACGTCAACGTTCGCGTCCTAGCAGTTTAGGTGTTGCAGCTCGTTGTAGGGAGACTTAGGCGTTACCTATTTGCGGTAGAATGGAAATGACGCATCCTTAAGGAAGGTGTGAATGAGATGAGAAAAGAATTCCCGAAGGAAAGGCGTTATTGTTTGTTTTGTCTTTTAAAAGTTTCTTCATTTGTTTGCATATGGTAGTGTATCCAAATCTTAGTCATTGGAGTGTATACATTCTCACACTCCAAGATGGAATGAGTAAGAAAGTACACTAAGGGTGAAGAAGACCCCCACACTTAGTTCCAATTGTTAAGGTTCAAACACACTAGCATACTTGTGTTTATTAAGTGTTTTTGTTAATTATGAAATGAAGAAGTGTTTTTTATTTGTACCTTCAACAAGTATTGCATTTAAGTCCCTCATACAAGATCAAATGTTTAACATATTGACCCAAGATGGGCCATATGCTACACATTTTAAGATTATAAGAGAAGACCCCTTTATAATCTTTTCTTTATATGAAAGGCCTAAATGCAATAAATGCCTACCTTTATTACATATTTTGAATTTTCTTTGAGATGAGAAGACGAAAGACTCAAGAGAGGAGAAAAGGTAAAATCTATGTGATCTAAGACTCAATCCTAATTGATTAGTTAAGGGAGTGATCCTAATGGTTTGTGAGGTTTCAAAAACCTAAAATCTAAGGAAGGAATGAGCTAAACAATTCACTTCTAAGGTAGAAGATGAATTGTAACTCAAAAGGGAAAGTGATGAGTTAATCAAAGAAAGCACATAAGTGCTTGCAAAACACATGATTGAATTGTAAAAGAAATGAAAGGAGAGAATTTTAAATGTGGATTCCTTATCCACACTCAATTCCAACTTACCCAAGCCCCTACATGGTTAGTGAACATGTATAAGAAATACAAGAAGTAAAAGAACACTTAATGTACCATAAAACTCAAAAGAATGAGATGAAAGATCAAATCCTAATGTCACACCAAGAATTTACATCATATTGAAAACAAGAGAATATCATCCTATCAATTCAAATGAATGAGCAACAATCACCATCCATTAACATTCAACATGTTTCCATAAGAAAAGATAGATGAAAGATGAAAAGAAAGAGAAGAAACATGCATAAATGGAACATGTAATCCAAGGATAAGAATTGAAACTAAATGGAAAATGGCTTATACACATCTCAAAGCATCCATGAATCAAACATCAAGACATTCAAGAAGTAATATAAGAAGAAGAATTGAAATAGAAGTTCAAAAAGAAAAGATGCAAACCAATACATGTTAAGGATACACAAAGTTCAAAGGGAAATAAACATGCAAAGATGACCTATAATGTGTACCTATGATCTATAATGTCACAAGAATATCTCACCCAATATGCAAATGATCATACAAATATGTACACAAGAAATCATGTAAACATGCACAAAAATTGAAATGATAAGACATGTTACTATACTTCAAATGTAATACATCAAACAAAAATAAAATGGATTTATGAAAATTATGCAAGCATGGTATTGGAATACCTAAATCATAAGTGAATCATATATCAAAATAGCATGTGAAAATTCAAGGCAACATGATGTCAAACAATGCAATTAGGTCAAGTTGGAACATCATACCAAATAGTGCAAAGATGAGCATCAAAACATGCCATAAAATGATCTAAAAAAAAAAAATCATCTAACATGATTAAAAGTGTCAATGAATCAATTCAAAAAGAACCAAGTCAAAAGCATTTATAATGAGCAAGAACAAAATTATACAAATTCATGTACCACATTTAGAAAGCACACAAATGGAAATTCAAATAAAATTGTGCAACAGGGGCAAAAATGTCATAAAATCATGAAATAAAAATGTCTAAAATTTGATAAATGTCTCAATGATGTTCATGAATTTTTATAGAATTTTATGATGCTATCTGGTAATTTTAAAAATTAAAAAGCAAACTCATACAAAATGAAGAAAATAAAATGAAATGAAATAAGGAAAGGAGGTGCAAGCGTAGCAAATAGTCAGTTCAGATTAATTGGGATTTAAAATGCAAGGGTGTGAATAGCAATTATCCTAGGTCCACTAAACGCGCAGAACACAATAGCTAGCATGGAATTTCAGTCAAAGCAGGTCAAAGCAAGGAAAACCCTTGGATCTGGTCAAGTCAACAGCCAAGTCAAAGTATACAAAATCAACATACACACGTGAGGGAACACATTATCTACAATGCACTGTGCCACATGATGTTTAGATGAAAAATCAGAAAAAACACGTGAGGAGCACACTTGTTTTTAATGTGCTGGCATGTTTTGGAACGCACGATCATGAACATCAAACGGTCCATATTCAAACTGCACATAAAACCCTAAAATAAGCTCCCAGGCCGGAGAGGGACCTCCGGTCACCTTCTCCGGCGAACCACCACCGTCTGCGACCTCAAATTTTCTAGAATTTCACAATCAATATTCCAAAATGAAGAGGAAGTAACACACATTATGAATCTACCAATGAAATCATCAAACCATTCACATACAGCAAGAAACAAGCATTAACATATTGCCCTAAGTTTTTGGATCTAAACTTCTAAGAAGCTCTATCAACTAGCCAGAGTTCAAATGCTTCTATTAAGCTCAAGTCATCAAGAAAACAAGTGATATTAAGGAGAAAACGTGCAATCCAAGCTCAAAAACTCAAACCTGAAATTGATGAGGCTTTGAGTATACAAGAGCACCAGAAGAAAATACTTCTTCCTTGAGCTTCACTTGGCCAAATAAAGGCTTTGATGAAGTACTTGATGATGATTCAGTGAAGAAAAAATGAGATCTAAGCTTCAAAACCAGTTGCCATGGTGTGAAATTGAGAGAGAAGAAGATTGATTCTGAGTTGAATATGGAAGGTGAATGTTGAAATGGAATAAGAATGAGAGAATCAGAGAGATAGTGGCGAGAGTTTTTGAGATGTAGATGGGAAAATGAAGTTGGAAATGAAATTTTAGAGTGTGATTTTTATTTATAGTGTGGGTTAACTATGGTTTAATGAGTGAGTCAAATGAGTTAGCATGGTTTAGGTGAGTCCATCCTAACTAACTGAGCCAAGTTAGTTAGGGGACGAGTTAGCCATGGTTGTGATATAATGGTGATGATTTATGGTAGCCTATGGTGGAGTGTAATTGAGTAAAGCTTAGAATAGCAAGGCTGCTGTAGCAGAAACTTGCTCAGCAAGTTGTTCCTTCTACTTCCATGCAAGGCACGTGACATGGCAAGGATATGTGAAGGGTGTTTGGTTAAATGAAGAAAGGGTTGGAGAGTGTGACCAATGCACGTGCAAACTGGTAGAACAACAACAACAACATTCATTCCTAATTTTTATGACAGTTTGGAAATAAATGCAAACATGGATGTTTAATGGTGATTTTCTCTTTTGTTAATGCATGGTTGGATGGGGTTTTGGAGTCATTGAAAAGAGGGGTAATAGTAGAGCAACTTTCGTATAAAAATTGAATTGAAATGAGGTTTGGAATAAGTTGAAAACGTGACTTAAAACAATCACATTTGGAACTGATACAAAGGCGTGGCCATGAGGTTGGTTGACAAGGCAACATGGCATGGAATCTCAGCATGATCATAGCAACTTGGACTCACCATAACTTCTTAACCTTTGATCAAATGAAAAAACTATGAACATCAATTTTGAAGATCTCACATAGATGAACAACTTTCATGTTGAAAGATTTTTCATTTGAGGCCTCAAACCATGAGTAATTAGTCAAAACATCTGGCCCACCATGTGTTTGTGATAATGACACGCGCGTGACCTGAAAATCCTTGGTCATGACCTAGTTTTGAACCTACTTTGCTCAAACTTTGATCAATCATATCTCACTCAATTTTTATCCAATGGAGATGTTCCACACATGGATTTGAAGCTTGAAACAAGATCTTTTGTTGTGGCCGAGTGGAATTTTCATTTGATGCTTCAATTTTGAATGGCCTTGGTTCCAACTCTGATGCAAAATGGCCTAAAATTACTATTTTTGGAAACCCTAATCCTTCCAAAAATGGCAACTTTCCACATTCTTGATTTTTCATGATTCTTTTGGAGTTTCTTGATCAAATTTTGTACATTGGTCACATATAACACGAATTTCATGATTTTGGGCCCAAAAAGTCAAGAGTTGACTTTTTCCTCTGATTATTTGACTTAGCCCCAATTTTCCCAATTTTTTATCTTTCTTCCAATTGAACCACTTCTAAAACCAATTGAGAGGCAATTTTCCACACACATACACTTAAGAACATGTAGAATACCATGAAATCAAGTTTTGTCCAAAAAATCAGAGATACCCTGATTTAATTGGAAACCCTAGTTTTGGTACCCTCCTCCTAGGAGGAAAATGTGCAGTCTTCAATTTCAAATTCCTCAGAGTATGTTGTGTATCCTCTTAAAGGATGATGAGATATGCCACTTGAGGATGATTTTGCACTAATGACCTATTTCTTTTGAGGGTTTTCCTTCACTTTTTGGATCTCTTGCATAGTGAAAGATGTAGTGTTCCAATCTCTTATTGAATCTCACTTTCTTGAGTTTTGGATGATCAATTGAGATAGTATGAGACATGAAAGACCTTTGGCTTGCCTTGAGTGAACTTGTTTGACCTTTTGTGCTTTGAATGATCCCTTGATTGTCCACCTTTTACCTGATCACATGCCTTGATGGTAAGAGGGATGTTATGCTTCATTTTCTATGTGAAAGATGCAATGCAATACTAATGAGATGGATATGATATGATATATGATAATGCTATACTATGATGCCAAAGAGGGAGAGCAAATTTTGGGGTATTATAGTACGCTACGCGTATCACCTTGGGAATGTCCCCATACGCGTACTGCCTTCCCTTATACGCGTATCGCCTCATTCATACGCGTATCACCGTCTTCCATACGCGTATCACCAGAGTCTCCTCCAAAACTCAGAAATCGCATTTGAACACCAAGTCTCTCCTTCCAGCACCTTCAATCCATCAGAAATAGTCTCAAATCAACATCGATTCATCCCAGATCTAAGTTGTTCATCTTACTTCATCATCTACATCAATTATGCTTAAATACTATGTCTGAATTTAGTTATTATCAGGTTCAATTTACATATTCGGTTATTAAAGGTTTGTCACAGCATCAATAAATCGTTCAACATCCAAAACACATAAATTTTCACCAGATTCATCATAAAAATCACATACATCAGATCACGAAAATACTCAACAGATTCATCACAGATCCACACGAATTCATCAGAAAACGAAAATACATGGTTACTTCTACCTTAAACCCATACCTAACATATTAACCCAAATTACCCCCATACCTCAAAATTTCAGCATAAATTCTTCGTTCTCCGGGGTTCTATGGTTGATTCCTCAATCTAGCCTCCTCTCTCTTCAGATCTCTAATCTCCTTAGGGTTGCCAAAAAATTCTGATCTCAAAACCCTCTAATTCTCTTTAGGTAAACCTATGGGTTTTGGGGCCTTAATCCCTGTTTACCAAATTATCCTCCACTAATCCCCCTACATTACCGTCTTACCCTTAATGACCTCCTAATTATTTTAATTAACAATAATAATAATAATAATAATAATAATAATAATCTAAAATAATATTTTAATTATTCAAATTATTTTAATACTATTATTAATAACATAATCTAATTAAATTAATACTTCTAAGATCTCCATGTTCCCTTAACTTGAGGCTACCCCACAATATCCCTTAATTCCTCAACGTCACAAAGTCATCACAAAGCACCAAAACACCGCATAATCATAATAATTAAATAAATAAATATTATAATTATTTGGGGCATTACATTTGACATCTCGGAGACAATAACGACGGATCAAGGATCTGTTTTCACTGGTAAAAATATGCAAGCATTCGCGAAGGAAATGGGGTTCAAACTTCTCACATCGACGCCTTACTACGCTCAAGCCAACAGACAGGTCGAAGCAGCAAACAAAGTTATAATTGTTTTGATAAAGAAGCACGTAGGAAGAAAGCCAAAGAATTGGCACAAAACCTTTGACCAAATTCTATGGGCTTGTCGAACCTCTCCTAAGGAAGCTACAAATGCTACACCCTTTCGACTAACGTATGGCCATGATGCAGTCTTACCGATCGAGATATACTTGCAGTCAGCAAGAGTCCAAAGGCATCATGAAATTCCATCAGATTCATATTGGAATATGATGATAGACGAATTAGTTGATTTAGACGAAGAAATGTTACATGTGTTAGATTTATTGAAAAGGTAAAAGGAAAGAGAGGAGAAATCCTACAATAAAAAGGTGAAAGGGAAAGCCTTTTCGATTGACGACCTTGTGTGGAAAGTGATTCTTCCCATGGATCGAAAAGATAGACTTATGGGAAAATGGTCCCCCAAGTGGGAAGGACCTTTTCAAATCACAAAAGTATTTTCCAATGGCGCGTATGAAGTCGAAGAATTAGATAAAGATAAGAGAATACTGAAAATAAATGGGAAATATTTGAAAAAATATAAACCCATATTGCAGGAAGTTAAAATAGAAATTGAATAAGCTTGCAAAAGAAATAACTAAATTGGTGAAATTTGCCAAACAAATGGCTTAAGTGTCATTACAAAAAGAAAAAGGCCTCAAAGGACCAAGCAACATTACAAATTTAAACAGGAAAAAGATTTCTTCAAATTTTCAAACTTGGACCGTTGAATCTGAAGTCGAAGTTCATAGAGGGCCTTGCTGGTCGAAATCGCTTCAATCTCTTTACCTAGCTTCTGAGCCCTTTCGACATGATGCACTCCAACTTGGATCTCTGTAGTTATCTCATCTTGATGGACTTGTTGTAGTTCTTCTTTGCGTTTCTTAGCTTGAGAAATTTTGTTTTGGAGGGCAGCAATTTGTTTCTCCCATTTGAGGATGTTTTCGTCACAGCTGACAGCCTCCTTCTAATTTTGTTCAGAGGCCTTTTCCAGTTCAGTTACCTTGTTGGTAGAACTTGTGGCAGCATCCCACTCAGCAAGTTGTGTTTCCGACTTGTTTTCAAGTTTTTTCGAATAGTCTCGAAGCCAGTTGAAATCTGCCACCACGAGGTTAATTAGAGTGGTCAGATTCACAACAACATCAGTCACTTCAGGGGGAGCCTCCAGGACATTGACTTGCTTCAAGATCTTTTTTAGGTCAAATTGAGCAGATGAATATTTCTCTAGAAGTTAAAACAAATCAATGTCGACGATTTTCTGCCGGATCTGGGTCATCCTTCGTCTATGGATTTTGCGCCAGAAATGGTCCCTGAAGTAGTCGAACTGCTGATGGTGGTGTCAGCAAAGTTATAACGTGTGCTGAGCATGGCCTTCAAATATTCTAATGGTTTTTTCACTTTCAAGTTCTCAAGTTCCTCATAAGAGAGATAGGTCGAAGTAGTGGTGGTTGAAGTAGTTTTGAGATGATCATCAGGGTTTGTCTTGTCGGTCTTTCCTTCTTCGTCCTCAGTAGCCTTTGGAGTTGTGGGATTTTTTCCCTCTTTCTCTTCCTCCTCTTCGTCATCAGTTTCAACCTCCCCATCTTTCTCTTCGTCAGCATCTTTTAAACTGATGGGGTAGTTGTCTTCAGGACCATCTTCTGTTGTGAGTGATGCAGTGGGCATCACAGTGTCCCTACCAATGTCAACTAAGATGTCACCCTCAGGACCAATCTCTTCTTCCACTACATCTTGAAGTTTTTTAGAGACAACGGTGGGCTGATTCACTTCAGTGGCTGATTCGTTAGTCGAATCTGTAGGGGAAGACTTGGAGGCGCTTGTTGGCTTGTAGGTGGGATCGCTGCTAGTTTTTGGAAAGACTGGGACAATAGAATGGCCATGAGTATCGACAAGAACCTGGAAGAAAAATAAGTTAACAAAGTTATTATAAGGAAAAAACGCCTTTAAAATGCCGAATTATATAAAAAAAGCCATACCTTGGGAATTTCGATTTTGAGACTAGAACTCTCACTTTCTGCTGGAGTGGTGGTAACTTGCTCGACATGATTTTTTAGGGGGGTTTTTTCCAATATTCTGGAAGCAAAAAGTTTTTGTTGCTGAGATTTTGCTTTTGCCGGTTTCTTCTTTTTTCTTGAAGGTTTGACTTGATCAGGGGATTCGTCACCAGAGTCAATGACAGGAACTTCTGGTTCTTTTTCCTTTCTTTTCTTTGGAGTCCAAGGAGGTCTCCGACTTCCCTATAAAACAAAAAGAGATTTCATTAGTATTTCAGAAAATAATAATAAAAAATATTGATCAAAAAAGGAGGGGCAAAATCATACCCTCGCCAAAGGTTTTTTGGTAGTGTCTTTTGGGTCTTCCACGTCCTCTACAGTTGACGCTTCGACGGTAGCTGACTTCTTGGCAGGAATTTTTATGGCTAAGAAAAAGGAAAAAGTTAAACACAAGTCAAAAGATACATATATGTGTAAATGAAAAGAAGTGGTGTCGAGTATCTCCCCATTCCACACCTTCATATATAGGAGTTTCCACGCGAACGTGTTCTATGTCAATATGAAAGTGGCCTTTGAAATTGTCCAAGGTGTACTTAGTCGGAACCACTCGCTTAGCACGTTTTTGATATTCTTGACGAAGAAGTTTCATGGAATCCCCACAAGTGAACCAATCTGGAAATGGAGGGCTAAAGGCCACACCAAATTCAGCAGATGGTAAGGGAGGAAATTTTGGTGGATAGAGGTTAAACGTTATCTCATAACGTTGATCTGGTCAAAGTATGAAGGTAGTTTTAACTCACCCAGTTTTCCAGTAAATTTTTCTTTCAAAGTAACGGCTGCTTCGCTTATGGTTCGACTAAGTTCGTTGGGCCTGTAGGCAGTTTCAAAGTACTTCTGGAATGCTTGGATTTCTTTGATGTGTCTTGAAGTACCTTTCTTTGTTTTATCCTGCATAAGGGCAAAAGCTCTGGTCAGTTGGATGGTGAAAGAAGGCACGTCGAAACAATGAGAATTATAATAATACCTCCACCATTCGTCAAACTCTTGAGTGCAAAGGAAGTTGGGTTTAAAGGGCACTGGTTGAATTTCGACCAAGTTGGAGTACTTCGCCAGTAGCTCAGAACACTTATCTTCGGTGTGGGTCATGTTGTAGTGAATCAAAGAGCCTTTCCTTGAGAAAAGGGGTTTTGGTTTTATTTGGATTAACCTAAACTGTCGAGAGACCAAATTGGGTTGGTAATTAACAAGGGAGATCTTCAGCTTTAAGGGATAGAGTCTGGAAGCCAAGAGTCTAGGTGTGAGAAAAGATCCCCAGACATTAAGGAATTCATCTTCTTGAGCTTTCGACTCTAGTGGGAGTTTCCTGGTGAACCATTCTGGTCCAATTTTTCTATTGGAGAAAGGGGCCATATTGGAAGTGAAGTTATGTCGTTTAGCAAACATCATAACATAGCCAGTAAAAGACTGTTGAAGGCTCAGACCTTCATCACTTGGTGTTAGCTGTGCCAGTCTGGTTCCTTCGACTCTTCTGTCCTTCAGAGCAACTTCGTCTACAGTTTTCTTATTGGATATGGAGGCTTCGAATGTGGCATTAAGCCATAGTTGTAAGAGCCAAAAGGGTCCTGACAACAGAAGACTTCCTTTGTCCTTAATATTCTTCAGAAAAGTAATCCCTTCGCCAAGAGATTTGTATAGATTCGCCAGGATGATCTCACTGAGACACAGTTGATGTCCAGCATGAAGCTGATTAGCCATGGTAATATAGTGTTTCGCCACTTGAAGAGATCTGGAGCAAAAGACACATCTCGACAGCCAGAGGGCTAACAAGGCCACATGCTCTTGATCAGAAACTTCTTTAGTCTCCTTGTCATGGTAATTGGCAATATAGGCTGTGAAGGTAGCTTTATTTGTGTCGAAGCCTATGAAGTCATCAGACAGAAGGTTGGGGTCATAATCCACTCCTAGTGGGCTAAGGCCAGTTATGGCCGCTACGTCAAAAAGAATGGGGGTGATCATTCCATAAGGAAGGTGGAAATTTTTATAGGTACTGTCCCAGAAGTAAAGGGAAGCTAAGAGCATAGACAGACAATATCCAGGTCCTACTTTCAACAGCTGGATAAGGTCGAAAATGCCCATAGTTTTCCAAGTATCAACTTTGACTACCTCTATTTTCTCTAGCCAAGCTAAGTAATCAGATGAGTCTTTCGACAAAGGACAAGACCTAAAGATTCTAAAGTTATTCATGTACCCTAGATTTATGGCTTCTTCATAGGGTGATCCTTGGCCATCTACTTTGGATTTCTCATCTATGATTTTCTCCTTATCAGTTCTAGGCCTAACTCCGTTAGCTATGGGTTTGTAACGGTGGTAAGTGTAATACCCCAAAATTTCCCCTCTTATTTTTCTGAATAATTGGCTTATGTTTCACTCATTTGCATTTCATAATAGGTCATGCTAAATCATATATATCATTGGTTGCAAGGCATGGTATCATGTATCTCAAGGTGTGGGCAGTTCAAAGCCAAAGGACAAGGATCAAACCTTTTCCAACAAGTCACAAGGGCTTGTCATATCTCAATTTATCTCATTTGGGCCCTCAAGGTATCACAAGTTGGGAATTCAATAGAAGGTTGAAGGAAGTCATACTCTCCTAGCCAGTGCAAATAAGGGTTTTGGAATTCTGGGGTATAACACACCAATGGGCAAGATCTTTAAGCTTGTATCATTTCTAAATGGCATATCTCATCCTTGTTGGAGAGGATATACATCATACTCGGAGGAATTTGGATTTGGAGGATGTGCTGATTTCTCCTAGACTGAGGGGTCAAAACTAGGGTTTGCCATAAAATCAGTTTATTTCTGATTTTTTGTGCAAGACTTGATTATATGGTATTTTACATGTCCTCAAGGGTCTAAGGATAAGGAATTGTCCATCAATTTGATTTGGAAGGGTTTCAATTGGTCAATTGATTGAGAATTAGGAGAATTGGGGAAAAGTCAATTGTGCAGAGGAAAAAGTCAACTCTTGACTTTTTGAGGTCAAATTCATGTTCCTCATGTCAAATATGATCATTGGTGAAGATTTGATCAAGAAATAATAAGAGACTCATCAAAAATCAAGAAATGTACAAGTTGCCAAAAATAGCAATGTAGGGTTTCCATTTATGGTAAGTTTTGGCAAGGTGAGAGGTCAACTTGAGAGCATTCTTTCTCTACGTTCCAAGTACCAAATTGAAAGTTTAGGAAGGCCTATCAAAAGTTCACATTCTAAGCTTCAAAACCATAGCAAGAACTCCTCCATTGGATCAAAATTGAAGGAGTTATGATTGATTAAAGTTGGAGGTTTGTAGGGCATTTTTTACCAGCCAGGCAAGTCATGGGAAAGCCAACATGCAGTCATTTCATCAAACACTTGGTGTGCATGTTGGGCCCAAGTTCAAAGAAAAATTTCTCCATGATAGAGGTTCCAAATGGAAAAAAGTTCAACATGACTTTTGTTCATCTCCATCTCCTCTTCAACTTTGGTGTTGAAAGATTTTTCATTTGATCAACCCATTGAGATGTATTGAGGCAAAGTTAGGTGTTTTCAATTGATTCACTCCTATGTACATGGCTAGGCACGGTCAAGACAAGACACATATGTAACTTAGTTGCAACCAAGCATGTTCATCATCATTTTTAAGTACTTTAGAGGTGTTATTTCAATTCATTTTGAACATCAATCTTGTTCTTCTCCACTCCCCCTTTCCAAGTGACCAAAAACCTTGTGTTTTCATCCCATATTCATGAATATTCATTGCTTCAAAGTCACCATCACCATGTCTGCTTTCCTCCATGCCAAACCAAGATAAAGCTTTGTTTTTCTTGTACATCATGTGCATGCTTCACATCTCATGTCATCAAACCTTGCCATTTTAAGCTAAACACATTCCTTACACATATTACATGGTCATATACACTTTACCACCTTTGTCCAAACAAGAGAATAAGAAACTTTCTTGAGAAGTTTCAGCTGATGCAATACACCATCATCATCACCATTCATCCTTACCTCACCATAGCACTTCATGATCCTCTCCACATGTGAACAAAACACCATAACCCGTGCACTTCTTTCTTTCTTTTCTCACTCTCTTTGCCATTTTTCAAATTCACTCAACTCCTCTCAACTAACCTCACTCCCTAAACCATGGTTCTAACTATTAACCAAGGTGGTTAACAGTTAACCCAAGGATATAAATAGAGTCCATAACAGAATTTCTAACTAACTTCATCATTCTTCACTTTTCACCAAACTTTCACTCTCTCTTTCTCTGTGTTTTCTCTCTTAAATCTTCATCTTCATTCAAGAATTCTCTGCATTCTCTTTTCTCTTCATCAGCTAGCATCAAGAGAATGGAGCAGTAGATCGTGTAGCATCATCTTCAACTTCAATTTCAGTTTTTTCTTCCTCTGAATTTTCAAGCATAAAGCATCATTTATAGCCTTTATTTGGCTCATTCTCAAGTTCAAGAAGCAAGGAACCTCCTCTCTGGATTTCTTTTGAGCTAAAGATTCATCAAAGCACAGGTTTCACTTTAAACTTTTGCTCTTATTATGCTCTGATTTGAACTTGATTTTGTGTGTTTTTGAGCTCAATAGGAGCAATGTAACATCCGGCTAGTTGATAGGCACTTAGGTGCATAGATCTCAAATGCTAGGGCAAATTTCCTTGCTTCGATTTGCTTTGTATTTGAATTATTTATGGATTCTGAGCCTGGATTTGTGATCTACAAGGAGAGACGAAGAGAATGGTGTATGGTTCATCCATTTCTGTGGTGTTTGGCAACTGTGCACGACGGAGACTCACAGGAGAAGACGACCGAAGTCTTCTCCGGCCACCTGAGTTCATCACATCTCATAAACCCTAATTGCATGCCAGATCTATTCCTGTTCGTTGATTACAACTTGATCCAACGCACACATGATTGCCAGCGCATCGATGAAGACACTCCCTTGCACGTGCTTCAATTTCTGAGTGTGTTTTGAATTTTTTGATTCCAAGTGGTTGTAGTATGGTTGCTTATCATGCACGTGTGTTTTGATTCGTTGGATTTAGCTATTTTGATTGATCATCCATCTTGACCTGATCTGATGGCTCAGGATGAGTCAAGGACTTGACTGAACCACATGGTATGGACCTCTTCAGACCACGCGCCCAGGGCCTTGTGTTTTTGATATGCACACCCCTTTGTGTTTAAGCCCAATGCATGTTAACTGCATATTTGCTTGCGCTACACCCCCTGCTTCATTTCCTTTATTTTTTATTTCATTTTAATACATGTTTCATTTTTAATTTTAAAAAATACTCGTGCATATGATAAAATTCCCAAAAAATCCATGTAGTATCTAAATACATTTAAATAGTTTTAGATCATGTTATTTTCTGATTTTATCATGTTTTGGCATATTTTCATGAATATTCTTGTATTTTCTTTTGTATGTGCACTAAACCATGACCTATGTTTCATTCCAAATTTGTTTGACATATTTGTGCACTGAATTTTTGGCTAATAATTGGTATATACATTTGTGAGATGTTGAGGCATGGGGTGCATTTTTTTATAGATTTTTAGGTCATTTTCTTGTTGACTTTTGGGTGAGCTATTTGAGCTATTTGATTGCATGACTTGTATGACATTGTGAGGCATGTTTGTGCATGTTTGATAATTTATCTTGAGCCATCCTTTTGAAGTTTATTTTCCCTCTGATTGCAACTTAATTCATTTGTCTCTTCTCAATTTTTTCATTATCTTGACATGACTTTATGGGTTGAATGAAAGCAGGTTGGTTTGTGTGAGTGTAGAAGACTTATGTTTAGGTCTTAATGAGCATTGTGTGCTATCTTCTTTGACCATTTGTTGAGGCTTTCTAATTTATGTTGCATCACATTATAGGTCACTTTCATCATGTTATAGGTAATTCAAAGATCATCCTTACATGACCTATATGCATTTGTTTTAACTTGAAATACCTTGTGTAATTGTGCATTCATCTTGGATCTTCTTTGAGCATATGTTTGTACCAACTATTGTATGATCTTGAACCATCACTTAATATGATTCCATTTCTGTTTGAAATCATTATTGACCTTATGCCATGAATTCTAACTTCATCTTGCATGTTCCAAACTCCATGAACACATGAGAACTTGTTTGACCTAATTTGAACTTAACTGCTCCTAATCTTCAATGTGCTTAAATATGACAATTGTTTGTACTTTATGTTTCCATTCTTGACTTTTAAACATCATGTTAAATGTCATGAGTTACTGACTTGCATTCATATTACATGGTAGTTCAATTTCCACCTTCACTTCTTACTTGCATTATAAGTATGCTTCATTGTTAGAACTTGAATGATGTGTTCTCATACTTTTTCATACTTGTTCAATGTTTGCATTCATGAATCATATGCCATCTTAATGAAATTCATATGCATCCTTAAATGACATTTAGTTCTGACTTGGACTTAGGTTTATGCATTTTTACATGTTTGCATTCCATATGCATCTATCTTGCATTAGTAGCATATTACTTACATTTGCACTATAGTTTGAGGCATAGTTTGCTTTTGTATGAGTGTATATGGCATGTTTACATTAGTATGGTATCTTATCACATACCTACTGACTTTGCATGTCCCTTAACCATTAGGACCCTTCCCTTTTGGTTTGAACTTCATGTTTCTCTTAACTTGTTTTCTTAAAGCAAATAGTTTGTTTGGTATAGTTTCTTGCACATATATTCATTACTTGTGATAATTGTGCACTAACCTTTTGTGTAGGGGCATAGGTAAGACATTTGAACATGTGGATGGTTATCCATGTTCATTTCCTCTTTCATCTCTCATATCTTTCATTTCTCTTTCTCTTTTTGTGGATTGCATGACATAATGCTTGATTTGTGTAGAACTTTCTCACATCCCTTAGGGATCCTAGCTCATCCTTAATTTTTTATTAAGGTGAGGTAGGATAAGCATTAGATAGTGCTATCCCTCTCTTCTTTTAGACTTAGGTGGTTCCTATTACCTCACATAACCATAGGATCTCCATGCATGATGACGTTAGGATAACTAGTCCCCCACTTAGACTTTTCCTTTCTCCCTTTGAGTCTCTTCTCTCTATCTCAAACAAAGCAAAAACATCTAATAAAGGATTAACATGTATTGCATATGAGCCTTGCATGTGGGAAATAAGATAGTGGAGGATCTTCCTTCACTTTCATAGGGTGTTTAGCATACTTCCCGTCTTGGGTCGATATGCGAGGCATTTGATCCTATGTCATAGACTTTAATGCAATATATGTTATAAACACAAAAAATAATCAAAATACTTCTTCTTAAAAGACAAAAAAAAAACAACAATTCTTCTCTCATCTCCTTCACTCCATTCGTAAAGGATGCGTCACTTTCGTTCTACCGCAAACAGGTAAACGCCTAAGACTCCGTACAACGAGCTGCGACACCTAACTGCTAGAACGCGAACCTTGGCGTACTCCACTTAAAAAACACAAACAAAACAATCCATCCCTAGTGAGGGGAACTACGTCACTCTGATTCTCGCGTGCAAGCGGGATACATAGGCAGGAGATCGTGCGAGATCTCTCCGAGCGAAATTCTTTCACCCTTTCCAAACCCGCAGTCTGAACTACGTTGACTCTGACTTTCCCACGGCACGAGGGAATACGTAGGCCTAGGACTACGAGGACGTCCTACCGAGTCACTTCTTTTCCTTTTCTTCCCCGTTTCCTCGTTCCTTCCCGTACCTGTTCCTTTTCCTTTCCAGTAGCAGTGGAGCTCCAGACGACGACACCCTTTGATTGAGACAACCAGTGTGGATCCCATCGAGTACGATGGACGCGTGGGGGTGCTAATACCTTCCCCTCGTGTAACCGACTCCCTTACCCGTTTCTCTTGGTCGCGAGACCATGCTTTTCCTTTCCCTCAGGTTTACGTAGTGTTTCCTTTCCCTCTCTTGGGATAAATACACATTGCTGGCGACTCTGTTTCCGCGCCACTTTCGCGTTTGTACTTGGATGAAAATCCCGGGAGCGACAGCTGGCGGCTCTGCTGGGGATCTGGTTCCCTAAGCGAGTCAATCCTAGCGCTTGCTTGTTTTCGATTATAGAGTGTTTTATCTATTTACTTTACTCGCTTTATTCATGGCATTATTGCATGTTTATTGTTTTATTACATTTACTTGCTTTCCATTTACTGTTGCCATATATATTGTACTGTGCTGGACTGTGTTGGTTTTTCTGTTTGGTGGGATGAGTGACCTGAGAGATAAGGCCATTACACAGGCTTGAGAGTACATGTAGGATTAGAGTGGAAAGTAGTGTGGCCTACGTAGCGTCTTGGTACGTATGGTTTACACGAAATCCACAACCAGACGAGGTTTTCTTGGGAGATGTTCTGATTTGCGCGTCTTGTGCATTTCGGGGTGTTAACCTAGAAAGTTGTCGACTCTGGTGACCATTCTCGAGGACTCAGTTGCGGCACTCCTCCCGAGATGTGATAATGGCAGACTAGAAATGGAAAACCCATTACGCATTCTTGATCCGAGGACCCAATGCTGGGAACTTGCTATAGGATATCCTTTTTTAGGGGAATCATTTTAGGCCTCCTCGATTGGTGATGACGCCAAACCAGAAATGGTGAACATATCATCATTTCTCGACCTGAGAGTCCGTGATATTGAGGATCCTTGCCTTTCTAGTACCCATGTGTGAGAATGGGCGGGTGTTTGTAGGTTTGCAGGTAACCATAACCTCCCACATGCCCGGTTTTCTGGTATTATCACACAAAAGGGAACATTCATCCTAATATACTCAGATTGCTCTCGTTCATAGTTCTATGATATTCTCAGATCTACACTGACACTATTCACAGTCCAGCACAAACACGCGGCACTCTGATACCATGCCTTTTGCATTGCATTATCATATCATAACATTCATGTTTATCATTTCCAGGTGCTCATTTTGCCTCTGATTCCTGTCAATGGGTTCAACGGAGACGAATGTTAAGAGAAAGAATAATGTCGCTTACAGACTTCCAGAGCCAACGTTGGATCTACTCCATAAGGTGATAGCCATGGCTGACCCGGGTGTTCTTATCACCTTCCAAAGAAAATATGGGAGATTGGTGAAAATGGTCCGTAACATTACAAAGTATGAGCATGATGCTCTCCACACATTGCTGCAGTTCTATGAGCCGTCGTTGAGATGCTTTGTCTTTCCAGAGTATATCTTGATGCCTACGTTGGAGGAGTTTTCGATCATCCTGGATATCTCAGTCAAATCAACAGTACCATTCTTTTCGGGAGATCACCCTAGCATAGAAGGAATTGCAACTGCCATACAGGTGGAACAATCAGTGCTGAAGAGAAATATTGGTGATAAAAATGGAGTTAAGGATTTTCATTTAGAGTTTCTTGCCAATCAAGCTCAAGAGTATGCTAACGCCAATAATTGGGCAGTCTACAATTCTATCCTAGCCTTGTGTATCTACAGTATCATTTTGTTTCCAAACCAACATTACTTTATGGATATGCACGCAGTAAGAGTTTTTGTCTTGAAAAATCTGGTTCCTACTCTGTTGGGTGATTTCTACCACTCCGTGCATTTTAAGAATGAGAAGAGAAGAGGAGGACAGGTCAACTGCTGCACTCCACTTTTATCCAACTGGTTTTTGAAGCATTTACCTCAGACGGGCGCCTTTGTAGATACGAGGGATTCTCTAAAGTGGTCTAAACGGATAATGGGATTGGCTGCTGATAATATTGTTTGGTTTGACCATCAGTTGCGAGGAATAGAGATTATTACCAGCTGTGGGAATTTTCCAAATGTGCCTTTAATCGGCAGGAAATGGGGAATTAATTATAACCCTATCCTGGCTATCAGGCAATTTGGATATGCCTCAAGGAACCCTCCTGAAGACCAACATATGGAAGAGTCCCTGTTCTTTAACGAGAATAAAGATACATAGGTGCTAAGAAAGGTTGTGCACGCTTGGGGGCACATTCATAAGACTGGGAAGACTGTTTTTGGAAAGGGTGATTGTAGAGCCTATCCACAGTATACAGAGTGGATCCAAAGGAAGGTTGAAGAAGTTCTCTTGCCTTTTTCACGGGAGCCACCTTTGTATCCAGTGACGCAGGAACAACCCACCACAGTGGCCATTGAGGAATTCTACAAATTGCAGAATTTGGTGAAAGAGCTTAGAGGAGAGAATTCTGATATGAGCATCCGGCTTCAAGATGCATTACATACCAACAAGGAATTGGAACGCAAAGCCCAAGATGCAGAAAAGATCTTAGCAGCAAGAGAAAAAGATTTTGCTGAAAGGGCCCGCCATTACCAGAAAGTTAATATGGCCGCTGAAACTTCTGCTCGAACTTACAAGCAAACTAAACAGTCCCTGGCCTAGACAAAAGATAATTTAGCCAAGCTTCAGCAAGCCTGGGATGAAGTTAGAATGGAGAATGCAGAGCTGCGAAAGCATTCCAAGGCCAAAGACGATGAACTTCAGAGAGCGCATGAACAATGGAGAAAACATCGAGAAGACTTTGGAAAAAGCCAAGAGCAGCTGAAGAATGTCAAGGATGAGCTGAAAGCTTCCAAGAAAGAGCTTGAAGACGCCATGATGGAGATGGGAAGACTCAATCTACAAGCCGGCGTGAAGAGGCCTAAGCAGGTGAGCAATGACGAGGCTCTTTTGATGCACATGGATTCATTAGCCAAAGCTCTGAAGAAGAGGGATATTTTGATCAGGAAATAATTGAAAGGCCAAACCATCAGTGCACCAGAATACTCTTTGAAGAAATCAAGTATTCTAGCGAGAAGCTGAAAGATTTGGAGCTGAATGATTGATAGTTTCCTCTTTATTTTCCTAGTGCAGTTTTGTTTATGTATTGTGGTTACCATCAGGCTTGTTGATGGAGCCACTTGCTTGATGTATTTTCCTAGTGCAAACTCGTTGTAGAATGCTTTAGCACCTTCTTTGGCACTTTGTTAATTCAAATGATTGGCTTACTCAGAAATGGTTCCTTAGCAGCGTTCTATTCACCGACACATTATCACAACACATTATCACCGCACCTTTCTTCTCAAAGATTTTTCACAACAATATATGTATATTGCTCAGCTTCTCGTGATTAAGACTGGAATCATGGTGTAAAATGCCTTGGGAGTGAAAACATGGCATATGCATACATTTCATAACATATCATTTTGCATAATAGGTACTCGTCCCAGGGAGTTTTAACCTTTATTTGGTTGCAGGCAGAATAGCTGATCTCAACATTCATCCCTATGCGACTCGACAAAATCAAGCCAGAATCATGGAACAGGTGCAGGCAGAACTCAATGAAATGAGGGCCCGTGTGGAGCAATTCATGAACCTTATGCAGGGTATAGCCCAGGGGCAGCAAGATTTGAGAACTACAGTTCAAAGGTTAGAAGTGGAAATCTCCAATGCTAATCCTCCCGGCGGAGCGAATGTTAATCCTCCTGGCGGAGAGGCAGTTAATCCTCCTAGCGGAGTGGCAGTTGATCCTCCTGGCGGAGCTCCTGGTGGCGTTGGCCATATCAATCATTAAGATGTGGAGGACCATCAAGATGATCAGTTCTCTATGATGAATGTTGACCTGGGTGTTCATAATGATGGTAATGACAGAAGGTATGAAGAGTTGGCTGAGAAGTTAAGAGCTATAGAATGTCAAAACTCCATGGGAATTAATGTTGCTGACATGGGGCTGGTGCAAGGGGTGAGGATCCCTCCAAAGTTTAAGCCCCCAACTTTTGACAAATATAATGGCAGTACCTGTCCCAAGACTCACATTCAGGCGTATTTCAGGAAGATTTCTACATATTCTTATGATGAAAAGTTGTGGATGTACTTCTTTTAGGATAGCCTGACAGGAGCTTCATAGGAATGGTACATGAAGCTGGAAAGAGCTTATATCAAGAATTGGAGGGACTTGGGCGATGCTTTCTTGAAACAGTATCAGTATAACATTGACATGGGCCCTAATCGTACCCAATTGAAGAATATGACACATGACCCAAAGGAGGGTTTCAAACAATACGCCCAAAGGTGGCGTGAGCTAGCAGCTCGAGTACAACCCCTGATGATGGAAAGGGAAATGGCTGATATGTTCATGAATAGTTTACGGGGCCCATATCTGGATCGTTTGGCTGGATGTCCATCCACTGGGTTCTCTGACATTGTGATAGCAGGGGAGAGAATTGAAAATCTATTGAAATTGGGGAAAATTCAAGATGGAAGCGGGGCAAGCTCTTCCAATGCAAAAAGGTTTTTTGGAAATGGCTCAAAGAAACGTGAAGGTGAAACTAGTACTGCCTATGGACATGAGGGCGAAGGTAAAGGACGTCAGGGCTCATACCATCAAGCAGCGGCTGTAACTATTCCAGTTCCGGCTACCGAATCTCAGTCACAATCTCAAAGATAATACCAACCGAGGCAGAGATTGAGTGATCGCCACTTTGACACTTTACCTATGACATATACCCAAATGTTGCAGAATTTGCTCCGCTTAAAGTTGGTACAGTTGAGAACGCTGGCACCACCAACAGGAAGGCTACCTATTGGTTATGATGCAAATGTGAAGTGTGAATTCCATTCAGGTGCGCCCGGCCACCATATAGAGAACTGCAAAGCTTTTAAGCACGTAGTTCAGGACCTGGTTGATTCGAAAGCTATCAACTTCGCTCCTAATCCCAATGTGATTCAAAACCCCATGCCCCCGTATGGCGGACCAAAGGTCAATGCAATAGAAGAGAACAGAGGCTTGAATCTGGTGTCAGATGTCAACAAAGTCAGAACAACTTTGGGGATCGTGAAAAAGCGTTTGTTGAAAGGGGACGTGTTCCTCGGTTGTATGGAAAATTGCTCAGAATGTTTGACTGTGGTGAACGACTGTGATGAATTGAGGAAGTGCCTTCAGATGATGATGGATGAGGGTCATTTATAGTTTGATCAAATGAGAAAAAAGGATGATACGGTCTCGACAAATACCATTTACTTTACTCCAGCAGAGATTCCCGTGCATACGCCAGTACAGGTCCCCGTGCCTGAGCAATTAGCCCCTGTGACTATAACTGTTTTGGGTCCTATGCCATATGAAAGTACAAAAGCGATCTCGTGGCATTACGGAGCTGATGTTTATTATCGAGGGCAGAAACAGGAAGTGGAGGTTCCCATCGAAACCGGTTCAAGTGTGGGGAATGTAGGAGGAATGGGTGGTTTTACCCGTAGCGGAAGGCTCTTTGCTCCACAAACGCTCTGAAATGATGATGCTGAAACATCAGCGAAAGCTAAAGGCAAGTAGGTAGTAAGTGAAGAGCCCATGCCGAGGGCGGAGCCCGATAATTCCTTTGAAAAAGATGTTGAAGAGTTTATGAGGATTATCCAAAAGAGCGATTACAAAATAGTGGATCACCTGCATCAAACTCCCTCCAAGATTTCTATCTTGTCATTACTGTTATGTTCTGAGGCACATCGCAACGCCTTGCTGAAGATTTTAAATATGGTGTATGTTCCACAGGAGATATCGGTGAACCAGCTCGAGGGTGTTATTGCCCATGTCAATGCCAGTAACAGGTTGGGATTTACTGATTTTGATCTAATGCCAGAAGGAAGAAATCATAACAAAGCTCTCCACATCTCCATGGAGTGCAAAGGGGCAGTCTTGTCCCATGTATTGGTGGATACTGACTTGTCTCTGAATGTGCTGCCAAAGAAGGCTTTGGCAAAGTTGGATGTTGAGGGGGTTGTACTCCGGCCATGTGATTTAGTTGTGCGCGCTTTCGACGGCTCCAAAAGATCAGTTTTTGGGGAGGTAGAGTTGCCTGTGAAGATTGGACCCCAGGTGTTTAATACGGTTTTCTATGTGATGGAAATCCAGCCGGCTTATAGCTGCTTGCTAGGGCGCCCGTGGATACATGCGGCAGGGGCCGTTTCGTCAACACTCCACCAGAAGATAAAGTTTGTCATGGATGGTCAGGTTGTCACAGTATGTGGAGAGGAGGATATATTCGTCAGTCATTTGTCGTCATTCAAATATGTGGAGATGGACGGCGAGATCCATGAAACTCTTTGTCAAGCATTCGAAGCAGTGAGTATTGAAGGTGACCCTCCTGCCAATGAAACAAAAGCAGGAACTTCTATAGTTTCTTACAAACAGGCTCTCGAAGTGGTACAGTCAGGCCATGCTGAAGGTTGGGGTGAGTTGATTGAGTTACCTTTTAAGGAAGACAAGTGGGGAATTGGTTATCAGCCTACTCAAGCTGCGCAGCCAGAAGGCCAAAAGCGTCAGGGACCTGTCATTTTTTCCAGTGGCGGGATCATCAGTTAAGTCTTTGCTGCAAATGAAGATGACGGGGATAACGACTATGACATGGACAATTGGGTGCGCCCATGTGTCCCAGGGCAGAAGCTGAACAACTGGTTGTCTGAAGACCTCATCCAAGTTACCATGCAGAAAGAGTAATTTTCTTTGTTTTTTCATGTTGCAAGTAAAATCCTAGGCTCTGCCCAAGGCCTAGTGATTTCATTGTAAGGCCACATTTGTTTCATATGCAAGTTTATCATCAATAAAAGGACATTTTTTGTATTCAAAAATTGTGTTCCCTGTCGTTCATTTTACACTTTTCATTTTATTTCAAATAAAATGGCAATGTTTTCTCCATAGTTTGTTTTTTTCTTTTCAAAAATCTCTTTCTAAAATAAAGCATGAACCATCATTCATGCAGAAACAATCCTCTGGATTCTGTTGATAACGGTCTTGCTATGGTTCAATATGACTTTGATAATCCAATTTACCAAGCTGAAGAGGGGGATGAGGAAGATTGTGAACTTCCAGAAGAATTGGCCAGATTATTGAAACAGGAGGAAAGAACTATTCAGCCTCATCAAGAGTCATTAGAAGTCATCAAACTTGGCACCGAGGATGTGAAGAAAGAGGTCAAAATAGGGGCAAGCCTAGCAGAGAATGTGAAGCAAGAGCTGATTAAGATGTTGCGCGAATACGTCGATATCTTTGCCTGGTCTTATCAAGATATGTCGGGGTTGGATACAGATATTGTTGTACACAGGTTGCCTCTCAAAGAAGGTTGCTCCCCTGTCAAACAGAAGCTCAGAAGAACTAAACTGGAAATGGCGATCAAAATCAAAGAAGAAGTACAAAAGCAGTGGGATGCGGGGTTTCTGGCCGTCACCAGCTATCCACCATGGGTTGCAAATATTGTCCCGGTACCTAAGAAAGATGGTAAGGCCCGGATGTGTGTTGACTACCGTGATTTAAATCGAGCAAGTCCGAAAGATGATTTTCCACTACCTCACATTGATGTGTTGGTAGATAATACAGCTCAATTCTCGGTATTTTGCTTCATGGATGGCTTTTCCGGTTATAATCAGATTAAAATGGCACCGGAAGATATGGAGAAAACAACGTTTATTACCCAGTGGGGCATGTTCTGCTATAAGGTGATGCCTTTTGGTCTGAAAAACACAGGGGCAACGTATCAGCGTGCTATGGTGATGCTCTTTCATGGCATGATTCATAAAGAGATTGAAGTTTATGTTGATGATATGATTGCTAAGTCGCAGACTGAGGAAGAGCACTTGGTGAATCTGAAAAAGCTTTTTGAACGATTGAGACAGTTCAGACTGAGGCTGAACCCGAATAAGTGTACTTTTAGGGTGAGATCTGGTAAGCTGTTAGGCTTTATTGTCAGTGAAAGAGGAATCGAGGTTGATCCAGCAAAAGTAAAAGCAATACAAGATATGCCCGAGCTAAGAACAGAAAAGCAAGTTCGTGGTTTCTTAGGGAGATTGAACTACATTGCTAGATTCATCTCTCATCTTACAGCCACTTGCGAGCCAATATTCAAACTGTTGAGAAAATACCAATCAATTAGTTTGAATAATGATTGTCAAAGGGCATTTGACAAAATAAAAGAGTATTTGCAGAAACCTCCAATTCTTATGCCTCCAGTTCCAGGGAGACCACTGATAATGTATCTGTCTGTACGGGAAAATTTGATGGGTTGTGTTATCGGTCAACAAGACGAGACAGGTAGGAAAGAACATGCCATATACTACCTGAGCAAGAAATTCACATATTGCGAGTCTAGATGCTCAATGCTTGAGAAGACATGTTGTGAACTTGCATAGGCTGCTAAGCGTTTGAGACAATATATGCTGACTCACACAACTCTACTGATATCAAAGATGGATCCAGTCAAGTACATTTTTGAAAAGCCAGCTCTCACCGGAAGGGTTGCCCGTTGGCAGATGGTGTTGACAGAGTATGACATACAATATACATCCCAAAAATCCATAAAGGGTAGTATTATGTCTGATTATCTTGCTGAGCAACCAATTGATGATTATCAGCCAATGAAGTTTGAGTTCCCTGATGAAGACATCATGCATTTGAAAATGAAAGACTGTGACGAGCCACCAGTTGATGAAGGACCAGATCCTGATGACAAGTGGAAATGGATGTTTGACGGGGCTGTTAATGTGAATGGTAGTGGCGTTGGGGCAGTTCTTATAACACCGAAAGGTTCAGATATACCTTTCACTGCCAGACTGACTTTTGATGTCACCAACAATAAAGCCGAGTACGAAGCCTGCATTATGGGTATTGAAGAAGCCATTGATTTAAGGGTCAAGACTCTTGATGTATTTGGGGATTCTGCTCTAGTGATAAATCAGGTCAACGGAGATTGGCACACCCATCAACCCAATTTGATCCCTTACAGAGATTACACGAGAAGACTGTTGACTTTCTTCAAAACAGTAAAGTTGTATCATGTACCTTGTGATGAGAATCAAATGGCGGACACTTTGGCAACGTTATCTTCTATGATTCAAGTGAATTGGTGGAATCATATACCAAAAATTGATGTAATGCGGCTTGATAGACTTGCTCATGTGTTTGCAGCCGATACAGCGACTGGTGATAAACCTTGGTATCATGATATCAAGCGTTTCTTGGAGAGTCAAGAGTATCCGACTGGGGAATCCACTAATGATAAAAAGACTCTGAGAAGGTTAGCGGTCAGCTTCTTCTTGAATGAAGATGGTGTATTATATAAAAGAAATTTTGACATGGTCTTGCTCAGATGCGTGGATAGACACAAAGCAGACGTGTTAATGCAAGAAGTGCACGAAGGTTCTTTTGGTACCCATGCTGGTGGACATGCCATGGAAAAAAAATTATTGCGGGCCAGTTATTACTGGGTGACCATGGAGGCTGATTGTTTCAAATATGCTCGAAAATGCCACAAGTGCCAGATTTATGCTGATAAAATGCATGTGCCACCGAATCCTTTAAACGTGATGAGTTCCCCTTGGCACTTTGCCATGTGGGGCATTGATATGATTGGGAAGATTGAGCCCATCGCCTCTAATGGACATCGTTTTATTCTGGTGGCCATCGATTACTTCATCAAGTGGGTGAAAGTTGCTTCGTTTGCGAATGTCACCAAGCAGGTGGTTGCCGGTTCATTAAAAAAGAGATTATTTGTCGATATGGGGTGCCCGAGAGGATCATCACTGATAATAGTTCTAATCTTAATAATAAAATGATGCAAGAGTTGTGTCAGAGCTTCAAGATTGAACATCACAATTCTTCTCCGTACCGCCCAAAGATGAATGGTGTCGTCGAGGCAGCCAATAAAAATATCAAGAAGATTGTGCAAAAGATGGTCGTGACGTACAAGGATTGGCATGAGATGTTGCATTTCGCTTTGCATGGGTACCGTACATCAGTATGCACATCTACTGGGGCAACCCCGTTTTCTCTCGTGTATGGTATGGAAGTTGTCTTACCGGTTGAAGTTGAGATTCCTTCTCTGAGGGTCATGATGGATGTCAAGCTTGATGAGGCTGAATAGGTTCGAACGAGGTTCAACGAGTTGAGTCTCATAGAATAGAGGAGGTTAGCCGCAGTATGCCATGGGCAACTATATCAGAGAAGGATGAAGCGGGCATTCGATCAGAAAATGCGTCCTCAGAATTATCAGACGGGTGACTTGGTGTTGAAAAGGATTCTTCCTCCCAATACAGATCACAGGGGCAAATGGACTCCAAATTACGAAGGTCCATATATTGTCAAGAAGGTTTTCTCGGGCGGAGCCTTGATGCTTACAACTATGGATGGTGAGGATTTTTCGTCGCCTGTGAACTCAGACGCAGTCAAAAAATACTTCGCATAAATGGACCCGTTGGACAGTAAAACGAGAGTCCAGACAAAAAGGGGCATCCCGGCGAACCATAAAAAAAAGGGGGGTTCGAGCAAAAATTAGGGATAAAATAAAAGAAAATGAGTACACCCGGTAAGTTGAAAACCCGAAAGGGCAACTTAGGCAAAAATGGATATCCCGACGGATTGAAAACCCGCAAAGGGCGATCCAGGCAAAAGAGGGATTAAGCGAAAGACTGCGATCTGAGTAACCTATATCCCGTCTCGTTTCAACAAGAGGCATTCCGAAGGATAGGAATCGGTCCAATCATCCCCCTCGGAAAGCGAAGCACTTGGAGAGTCTTGAAGACATATGAATCATAACAGGATTGAAACTCAATGGATTTCCATTTTCTACATTACCATTAGGATAGCTTCTTTTCTCTTTCAAGCAATTACCTCTTTCCAGGAATTGCCTCCTGATGTAAACGCCTATCTTCGGGCTTTTCAATCAATAAAGTTTTCTTTATTCAGAATATCCATTTCTTGTGTTTTCTTTTACAGTTTGTTTTGATTGCAAAAAACGTCCAAGTTTTTGATAAACATTGCATTTGAAAACATCGAGGTTTTACAATGACGTGCGTGCAAAAGAAAACAATTAAAATTGCTTTGAATGCCAAGTACTCTTGGGTGATGAATTCAAAATTCATTAATACCCTGGGGCATGTGTGTACACCCTTTTGTTTGCAGGTACTAACGTTCGCTGGTTGGCCCATCAATATCATGAGATGTCTTCAGTGTCTTTTCCAGCAGAACTCAAATAATAGTTCTCCCCAAGCAGAAGCGGTTACCTCAGCAGGAGTTTCTTCCTTGAGGTTGTCATTCCCCAGCAGGAACATGGTTGATCTCAGTCCCTCAGTAAGTGTTCCTTTCCCCAGTAGGAATACGGTTGATCTCAATCCCTTAGCAGGTATTTCCTTCCTCAGCAAGAGTTCATTCGATCTCAATTCCCTAGTAGCCAGGTCAGGAAGTCATCATTTCCCTAGAGGAGTTCTATGGTTATAGTTCTTCCCCAAACAGATTGATTCAGATGATACCTCCCCGGCAAGGTCGTCATTACTTATAGTAATCTCAGCAGATTTGTCAGTTCAGAGCCCAGATCAGGAGTTCAGGTTATTTTGTCTTCCCCAGCATGAGTGCGAACACGAGGATAATTCAGCTTGCTATCCCCCGCGGAGGTGCCTTCTTTTCCTCAACATTTATTTTGCTGCGGAGCCCCCTTGCATTTTGCATATAGTGATCATTGCATCCTAAAAAACGCGTAGCATTTCCATTCGAGATGGAGCATTACGCCATAGAAAAATTCAAACATATGCATGTGAAGCATAAGCCAGTTTTGGTATCTCGTGCGAGAGCCCAAAATTGTTTCCCTTCTATCATATTGACAAAGCCAAAACAAACGCCTCGTTCATTACCCAGCAAACATTTCAAAGCAGCGTAAGGGTTTCACTACTTTCCTACCAACCAGATATCTCCAAAACAATACCAGGGTTTTACCACTGTTCTCCCCATAGAGTCATATTCCTCAGTTTGTAAATCTTTTGATCTTACATTTTAACTGTGTCTTTTAGGAACCATTCCAGATAGGATTCCTACCGCCGTTCCCGACAGGCGGCCCTTTTGAGTTTTAAACCTAGTCGTTCCCGACTGGCCCGTTTGCCGTTCCCGACAAGTAAGCCATAGGTTTTCAACTTTAGCTGTTCCCGACAAGCGACCTTTGAGTTTTAAACCTAGCCGTTCCCGACATGCCCATTTACCGTTCCCGAGAGGTAAGCAATAGGTTTTCAACTTTAGTCGTTCCCGACAGGCACCCTTTTGAGTTTTAAACCTAGTCGTTCTCGACAGGCCCATTTACCGTTCCTGACAGGTAAGCCATGGGTTTTCAACTTTAGCCGTTCCCGACAGGCACCCTTTGAGTTTTAAACCTAGCCATTCCCGACAGGCCCGTTTACCATTCCCGACAGGTAAGCCATAGGTTTTCAACTTTAGTCGTTCCCGACAGGCGACCCTTTTGAGTTTTAAACCTAGTCGTTCCCGACTGGCCCATTTACCGTTCCCGACAGGTAAGCTATAGGTTTTCAACTTTAGCCGTTCCCGACAGGCACCCTTTGAGTTTTAAACCTAGCCGTTCCCGACTGGCCCATTTACATTTCCCTACAGGTAAGCAATAGGTTTTCAACTTTACCCTTTCCCGACAGGCAACCCTTTGAGTTTTAAACCTAGTTGTTCCCAACAGGCCCATTTATTGTTCCCGACAGGTAAGCCATAGGTTTTCAACTTTAGCCGTTCCCGACATGCGCCCTTTTGTGTTTTAAACTTAGTCGTTCCCGACAGACATATTTCAGCCGTTCCCGACAGGCATACTATAATCTTTAGACCTTAGCCGTTCTAGACAGACGACTTCTGGATTTCATTTATTCCAGACTCTTTTTCACCAGCATCCATCACCACATCTGCTGTGTTCTTCATATACCCATTTCTTTTTACTCACAGAATGCAAATTTTCTGGTTATTTTTGTATTCAATCCCTCTGTACCTTGAATGACTGACAGCCGCGACACTCATCCCTTCATGTCCACAGTTGATTGAATAGGGGCAGCTGTAATACCACAAAATTTCCCCTCTTATTTTTCTCAATAATTGGCTTATGTTTCACTCATTTGTATTTCATAATAGGCCATGCTAAATCATATATATCATTGGTTGCAAGGCATGGTATCGGGTATCTCAAGGTGCGGGCAGTTCAAAGCCAAAGGACAAGGATCAAGCCTTTTCCAACAAGTCACAAGGGCTTGTCATATCTCAATTCATCTCATTTGGGCCCTCAAGGTATCACAAGGTGGGAATTCAATAGAAGGTTGAAGGAAGTCATACTCTCCTAGCCAGTGCAAACAAGGGTTTTAGAATTCTGGGGTATAACACATTAATGGGCAAGATCTTTGAGCTTGTATCATTTCCAAATGGCATATCTCATCCTTGTTGGAGAGGATATACATCATACTCTGAGGAATTTGGATTTGGAGGATGTGTTAATTTCTCCTCGACTGAGGGGTCAAAACTAGGGTTTGCCATAAAATCAGTTTATTTCTGATTTTTTTGGCAAGACTTGATTCTATGGTATTCTACATGTCCTCAAGGGTCTAAGGATAAGGAATTGTCCATCAATTTGATTTGGAAGGGTTTCAATTGGTCAATTGATTGAGAATCAGGAGGATTGGGGAAAAGTCAACTGTGTAGAGGAAAAAGTCAACTCTTGACTTTTTTAGGTCAAATTCATGTTCCTCATGTCAAATATGATCATTGGTGAAGATTTGATCAAGAAATAATAAGAGACCCATCAAAAATCAAGAAATGTACAAGTTGCCAAAAATAGCAATGTAGGGTTTCCATTTATGGTAAGTTTTGGCAAGGTGTGAGGTCAACTTAAGAGCATTCTTTCTCTATGTTCCAAGTACCAAATTGAAAGGTTAGGGAGGCCTATCAAAAGTTCACATTCTAAGTTTCAAAACCATAGCAAGAACTCCTCCATTGGATCAAAATTGAAGGAGTTATGATTGATTAAAGTTGGAGGTTTGTAGGGCATTTTTGACCAGCCAGGCAAGTCATGGGCAAGCCAGCACGCAGTCATTTCATCAAACACTTGGTGTGCATGTTGGGCCCAAGTTCAAAGATAAATTTCTCCATGATAGAGGTTCCAAATGGAAAAAAGTTCAACAGGACTTTTGTTCATCTCTATCTCCTCTTCAACTTTGGTGTTGAAAGATTTTTCATTTGATCAACCCATTGAGAGATGTATTGAGGCAAAGTTAGGTGTTTTCAATTGATTCACTCCCATGTACATGGCTAGGCACGGGCAAGACAAGACACATATGTAACTTAGCTGCAACTAAGCATGTTCATCATCATTTTTAAGTACTTTAGAGGTGTTATTTCAATTCATTTTGAACATCAATCTTGTTTTTCTCCACTCCCCCTTTCCAAGTGACCAAAAACCTTGTGTTTTCATCCCATATTCATTAATATTCATTGCTTCAAAGTCACCATCACCATGTCTGTTTTCCTCCATGCCAAACCAAGACAAAGCTTTATTTTTCTTGTACATCATGCGCATGCTTCACATCTCATGTCATCAAACCTTGCCATTTTAAGCTAAACACACTCCTTACACATATTACATGGTCATATACACTTTACCACCTTTGTCCAAACAAGAGAATAAGAAACTTGCTTGAGAAGTTTCAGCTGATGCAATACACCATCATCATCATCATTCATCCTTACCTCACCATAGCATTTCATGATCCTCTCCATATGTGAACAAAACACCATAACCCGTGCACTTCTTTCTTCCACTTCTCACTCTCTTTGCCATTTTTCAAATTCACTCAACTTCTCTCAACTAACCTCACTCCCTAAACCATGGTTCTAACTGTTAACCAAGGTGGTTAACAGTTAACCCAAGGATATAAATAGAGTCCATAATAGAATTTCTAACTAACTTCATCATTCTTCACTTTTCACCAAACTTTCACTCTCTCTTTCTCTGAGTTTTCTCTCTCAAATCTTCATCTTCATTCAAGAATTCTTTGCATTCTCTTTTCTCTTCATCAGCTAGCATCAAGAGAATGGAGCAGTAGATCGTGTAGCATCATCTTCAACTTTAATTTCAATTTTTTCTTCCTCTGAATTTTCAAGCATAAAGCATCATTTATAGCCTTTATTTGGCTCAGTCTCAAGTTCAAGAAGCAAGGAACCTCCTCTCTGGATTTCTTTTGAGCTAAAGATTCATCAAAGCACATGTTTCACTTCAAACTTTTGCTCTTATTATGCTCTGATTTGAACTTGATTTTGTGTGTTTTTGAGCTCAATAGGAGCAATGTAACATCCGGCTAGTTGATAGGCACTTAGGTGCATAGATCTAAAATGCTAGGGCAAATTTCCTTGCTTCGATTTGCTTTGTATGTGAATTATTTGTGGATTCTGAGCCTGGATTTGTGATCTACGTGGAGAGACGAAGAGAATGGTGTATGGTTCATCCATTTCTGTGGTGTTTGGCAACTGTGCACGGTGGAGACTCATCGGAGAAGACGACCGGAGTCTTCTCCGGCCACCTGAGTTCATCACATCTCATAAACCCTAATTGCATGCCAGATCTAATCATGTTCGTTGATTGCAACTTGATCCAACACACACATGATTGCCATCGCATTAATAAAGACACTCCCTTGCACGTGCTTCAATTTCTGAGTGTGTTTTGAATTTTGTGATTCCAAGTGGTTGTAGTATGGTTGCTTATCATGCACGTGTGTTTTGATTCGTTGGATTTAGCTATTTTGATTGATCATCCATCTTGACCTGATCTGATGGCTCAGGATGAGTCAAGGACTTGACTGAACCACATGGTATGGACCTCTTCAGACCACGCGCCCTGGGCCTTGTGTTTTTGATATGCACACCCCCTTGTTTTAAGCCCAATGCATGTTAACTGGATATTTGCTTGCGCTACACCCCCTGCTTCATTTCCTTTGTTTTTTATTTCATTTTAATACATGTTTCATTTTTAATTTTAAAAAATACTCGTGCATATGATAAAATTCCCAAAAAATTCATGTAGTATCTAAATACATTTAAATAGCTTTTGATCATGTTATTTTCTGATTTTATCATGTTTTTCCATATTTTCATGAATATTCTTGTATTTTCTTTTGTATGTGCACTAAACCATGACCTATGTTTCATTCCAAATTTGTTTAACATATTTGTGCACTGAATTTTTGCCTAATAATTGGTATATGCATTTGTAAGATGTTGAGGCATGGGGTGTATTTTTTTATAGATTTTTAGGTCATTTTCTTGTTGAGTTTTGGGTGAGATATTTGAGCTATTTGATTGCATGACTTGTATGACATTATGAGGCATGTTTGTGCATGTTTGGTAATTGATCTTGAGCGATCCTTTTGAAGTTTGTTTTCCTTCTGATTGCACCTTAATTCATTTGTCTCTTCTCAATTTTTTCATTATCTTGACATGACTTTATGGGTTGAATGAAAGCATGTTGGTTTGTGTGAGTGTAGAAGACTTATGTTTAGGGTCTTAATGTGCATTGTGTGCTATCTTCTTTGACCATTTGTTGAGGCTTTCTAATTCATGTTGCATCACATTGTAGGTCACTTTCATCATGTTATAGGTCATTCAAAGATCATCCTTACATGACCTATATGCATTTGTTTTAACTTGAAATACCTTGTGTAATTGTGCATTCTTCTTGGATCTTCTTTGAGCATATGTTTGTACCAACTATTGCATGATCTTGAACCAACACTTAATATAATTCCATTTCTATTTGAAATCATTATTGACCTTATGCCATGAATTCTAACTTCATCTTGCATGTTCCAAACTCCATGAACACATGAGAACTTGTTTGACCTAATTTGAACTTAATTGCTCCTAATCTTCAATGTGCTTCAATATGACAATTGTTTGGACTTTGTGTTTCCATTCTTGACTTTTAAACATCATGTTAAATGTCATGAGTTACTGACATGCATTCATATTACATGGTAGTTCAATTTCCACCTTCACTTCTTACTTGCATTACAAGTATGCTTCATTGTTAGAACTTGAATGATGTGTGCTCATACTTTTTCATACTTGTTCAATGTTTGCATTCATGAATCATATGCCATCTTAATGAAATTCATATGCATCCTTAAATGACATTTAGTTCTGACTTGGACTTAGGTTTATGCATTTGTACATGTTTGCGTTCCATATGCATCTATCTTGCATTAGTAGCATATTACTTACATTTGCACTATTGTTTGAGGCATAGTTTGCTTTTGTATGAGTGTATATGGCATGTTTACATTAGTATGGTATCTTAGCACATACCTACTGACTTTTCATGTTCCTTAACCATTAGGACCCTTCCTTTTTGGTTTGAACTTCACGTTCCTCTTAACTTGTTTTCTTAAAGCAAATAGTTTATTTGGTATAGTTTCTTGCACATATATTCATTACTTGTGATAGTTGTGCACTAACCTTTTGTGTAGGGGCAGAGGTAAGACATTTGAACATGTGGATGGTTATCCATGTTCATTTCCTCTTTCACCTTTCATCTCTTTCATTTCTCTTTCTCTTTTTGTGGATTGCATGACATAATGCTTGATTTGTGTAGAACTTTCTCACATCCCTTAGGGATCCTAGCTCATCCTTAATTTTTGATTAAGGTGAGGTAGAATAAGCAATAGATAGTGCTATCCCTCTCTTCTTTTAGACTTAGTTGGTTCCTATTACCTCACATAACCATAGGATCTCCATGCATGATGACGTTAGGATAACTAGTCCCCCACTTAGACTTTTCCTTTCTCCCTTTGAGTCCCTTCTCTCTCACTCAAACAAAGCAAAAACATCTAATAAAGGATTAACATGTATTGCATATGAGTCTTGCATGTGGGAAATAAGATAGTTGAGGATCTTCCTTCACTTTCATAGGGTGTTTAGTGTACTTCTCGTCTTGGGTCGATATGCGTGACATTTGATCCTATGTCATAGACTTTAATGCAATATGTGTTATAAACACAAAAAATAATCAAAACACTTCTTCTTAAAAGACAAAAACAAACAACAATTCTTCTCTCATCTCCTTCACTCCATTCGTAAAGGATGCGTCACTTCCGTTCTACCGCAACGAGCTGCGACACCTAACTGCTAGAACGCGAACCTTGGCGTACTCCACTTAAAAAACACAAACAAAACAATCCATCCCTAGTGAGGGGAACTACGTCACTCTGATTCTCGCGTGTGAGTGGAATACGTAGGCAGGAGATCGTGCGAGATCTCTCCGAGCACAATTCTTCACCCTTTCCAAACCCGCAGTCCGAACTATGTTGACTCTGACTTTCCCACGGCACGAGGGAATACGTAGGCCAAGGACTCCGAGGACGTCCTACCGAGTCACTTCTTTTCCTTTTCTTCCCCGTTTCCTCGTTCCTTCCCGTACCTGTTCCTTTTCCTTTCCAGTAGCAGTGGAGCTCCAGACGACGACACCCTTTGATCGAGACAACCAGCGTGGATCCCATCGAGTACAATGGACGCGTGGGGGTGCTAATACCTTCCCCTCGCGTAACCGACTCCCTTACCCGTTTCTCTTGGTCGCGAGACCATGCTTTTCCTTTCCCTCAGGTTTACGCAGTGTTTCCTTTCCCTCTCTTGGGATAAATACACATTGCTGGCGACTCTGTTTCCGCGCCACTTTCACGTTTGTACTTGGATGAAAATCCCGAGAGCGACGGTAAGCTGGAAAGAATTCTCTCACTTTTACAGGATCTAGAGATAAATCAGGTAAGGGTCCTAACATTGCATGAATTTACCAGAAATTAAAATAGGAATCAGTACCTGAGACTTGTAAATACGTCTTTTCTCCTCTTCATTTGGAGGCTCTGGTATATATTGTTGGTTCCCCACCACCTTTGGACCAAGAATCTTGTGGACAGGTGGTAAGTTTTCAGATTTCTTGGAATCTTTACTCGTGACTTAAGGAGCTGTGGAGGATGCCATGATTGATTACAGAAGAAAATGCAGAGAAAAATGACGAAGATGAAGATATGTTGAAGAGAGTTCTTGCCTAAAGAAAAGGAGCGTGAAAAGTAAAAAAGAAATTTTTTTCAACTTATTTATAGGAGGAAAAGGGACTGAAGCGGTTGAAATTCAGAAATTTTTTCCATTTAATGGAGAAATCGCGGGATACGTGGCAGTTATGAGTGGATGGTTTAGACGGTGGCAGTTAATTTTTTTGACCCATGATTTGCTAGGGATTAGGATAGTGATGATGAAAGATCTTAAAACGTGGGATGAAGAGACATTTTAGAAAAAGTGCAATGATGACTCTGACGTCACAAATGTCTAGTCATATGAACAGTCGTATGTCGAATTATTGACGACGTCGAGTTGTGTTGGCAAAAAATGCTTTTCTCCCTTTGTCAAAAATGCATTTTCTGGGGGGCAATTTGTAGGCTGCTAATTTCGACGCCTGGATATTGTTCAGAAAATAAGTTTGAAGATCTGCCAGGATATTTTGACAAGAGTGTGCTTCTGAAGAAAGTCAGTCGAAGACAAATGTTAATTGGAGGAATCTATTTGGATATTTTTTTCTAAGTATTAGAAATGCTTCGACAGATTGGTGATAAGGCCTTGTTCGACGGGTGTTTTGAAATTTAAATTTAGGAGGGAGTTTCATTTTTGAAATAGGACGCGTGGAATGTATCTACTTGACGAATGCATGCAGATTGCCATTTGTCACCATTAGGAGAAATAGTTGTTATTGACAGTTATTTCGATTGTATATAAATAGGGAGTCATAGTGATTAGATTTCCGTGTGTGTTCAAAATTTGTACAAGTTACTCAAGAATAGTCAAAGTAACCGTGTGAGAGAAAAGAGTAGTTACTGAGAAAATGTACGTTTGAAAAACACTAGTTTTATTCCTTGCATTTTAATGAAGTTTTAAGTTATTCATTTGCAATTCCCTTTACATTTTCTGTAATTTCATTCTTGCAATTTATTTACATTTTCGTCATTTCTTTCCAAAAGCAAAGTGTTCATTACTTTCCAGTCGAAGTACATTAGTTTATACAAACGATGATGAATTCAATGAATAAAAGGTTTTATTTTCGTACAAATTGTCAAAATCATTAAAAGCACATTGTCATAGGATTTGTTTGATCGGTCCTGCAAGTAAACTAATTTTTATAGAAATTAGGAGATCAGTGGTTGTTTGCAAATTTTCCAGGCAAACAGTAGGCATGAGGCGATAAGTTTTTCCAAACACAAAAATCTTAAAAAATATTTCTATTCTCATCTCCTTAATCTCTTTTCAAACAAATCTTTTTAAACCAAAAAGCATAGATATTTCAAAGGGTTCTGTTCTGGACTGGACCAATGGCTAGAATTGGCCCAATCCACCTCTGCTCCAGAGCGGCCCAAATCGCCTAAGCCCAATCCACAGAGGGGCAATAACGACATTTCTGCCTCTCCAACCGGGCAAGGAACACAACATTCCTCCCCGGCTTCTATGCCCGTCACGCACGGCTTCCTCGCTGCCCGAACAGCAAAGGACAGGTGCCCGGAACTGCGTTTATGCCCGACATAACAGCTAGTTTCTGGGACCCTGCCCGACATAACGGCTAGTTTGGGCAGTTACCTATTCTTTAGGGAAAACAGTTATTTTTCCCCAAAAATAGGACTGTTGGCCACGCGCTGGGGGCTCTATATAAACCCTCTCGCTTGAGAGGGTCAGGTATCACATTTTCACCCTAAGAATACGCTTTGTACTTGCCCATTTTCTCTGACCCTTTCTTACTTGAGCGTCGGAGTGCCTTGCAGGTACACCCCCTCATCTCCTCATTCACAAGCCAAACAACTTGCACGCCTGACGATCAGCTTCCGTCTGAGCACCTTGCCATCTGACGACCAACTTACATGGACCAGTTCGAATACTCCGGATCAGTGGCGCCGTCTGTGGGAACTCCTTGTTCTCCCCTTCTTTCTTTCCTCCTTAAAAACTAAAAGATCAAAACATACTTTCTTTGATCTGCCCACATATGGCCGCTCAGAACTCCACAAAAGGTGCTGACGTTACGGTTCTCGTTCCCGTCAACAAGATGGACGTTGACGGCAGTTCTTTGTTATTTTTTGATCCCTGTTTCCTTCGAGACGGGGCTACTGTGTCTCCAACTCCTCCTCCCACCGAGCAAGGAGGCAAATAGCTAACGTCAGGTGAACGAGCAATTCCTGGCCCTCCCAATGCCGACCTGGCTGTTGCAGCTCTTCTGGAAGCTGTCAACCGCACAAACCTCCTTATCTTGCAGCAAGGAGAAAGGATAGGAGCCCTCGAAGAAGCATCTCTTCCAAGATCCTCTCCTCCGAAGAACAAACACCAGAAATCAAGAAGCCCGCCACCTAGGCACGGGGAAGACCGTATGACGAGGCGTGAGCCTGAATCTCAACGCATTCGCAAGCGCGACCAGATCTCCCCGCGAGATCGATCATCACCAAGACACAAGAAAATGAGGTAGGATAGGCACTCTCTGCCGGTCAGACCTCGTGACCGTCTACGTTCACCATCACCTCGCAGAGACCGCCGCCGCGAGCGCAGGCAACGGTCACCATCAACTCTAAGTTCGGACAGCAACGAGGAGCCTCGCGGCCCGTTGTCCTGCAGGATCCTAGCCACCCGTCTTCCCAAAGGACTAGAGAAACCTCCGTCTCTAGGGACTTACGATGGAACCACTGACCCAGACGAACACATAGAAAACATAGACGCCCTTCTGGACTACAGAGGGGTACGAGGAACCATCAAATGCCGCCTGTTCCCGACCACGCTCCAGAAGGGAGCAATGACATGGTACAAGCAGCTGCCAGAAGAATCCATTACATCCTGGAGGCAGCTGGGGAGGATTTTCTCCCGTCACTTTACTGCATCGCGACGCCATCCAAAGATCGAGGCATCCCTCGGAGCTGTCGTACAGGGAAGAGATGAGCCCCTTCGGGCCTACATTGAGCGGTTCAACAAGGAGGCCGTCCAAGTGCCAACGACCGACGAGATGAAGAAATTCCTGCTTGAGCAGGGGTTACGTCCTGGCTTAGACTTCGCGAAAGCCATCGGCCTCGATCCACCGAGGAACCTCAACGCCCTTCTCCTCCAAGCCCAGTCACATATACAATACGAGGAGAAGGTTGCCGCCCACTCTGTCCGAGCCTCTCGAAACCAAGAAGGTGCCCGGTCATCCAGAGCTAAAGAACCCTCGACATCCCATCGAGGATATAAAAGACGCGACGATCGGCCTCGCGATGCACGCAAACAGGAGGGACCTTCTGGGCGGTTCCATGATTATACCTCCCTCACTGCCGCGAGAGAGAAGATCTTGTCCGAATGTACCAACTCAGAATTCAAGCAGGCGTGCGTCCGTTTCCCCAAACAGTTGTCGGCCAGACTGGGTGTAGACAAATCCAAGTATTGCCGTTTCCACAAGAGCCACGGTCATACGACGGAAGAATGCATCCACCTCAGAGATGCCATAGAAATCCTCATCCGCGATGGCCACCTGAAGCAGTTCGCGAAAAAGAAAGAAGCTCCCCGGCAAGAAGCCCAGGAGAGTAAGAAGGCTGTAGAAGAGACTTCGCCCTCCGATGACACCAACGTGTAGGTCGCTATGTCCATAACTCGACCAGAAGACTTCCGTATCCCTGATAGTCTGCCCGTCTCCACGTTCCTCGCTGCTCACAGCCCGTGGGAGGCCTTCCCATCAGCCATTGTCATCTCTGGTGGTGGATTCAACAAAATCACGGTCGGTTCAGTCAAGAGGAGATTCGATCAGTTGATCAGAAAAAGCTCCAATGAAGTCACCACGCTGGACACCACTCACAAAGGATCTGCTCCTATTTCCTTCTACCAGGAGGAGCTCCTCGGTGGGGCACCGAACTCGAGCATCCCGCTGCTTATCCGGGCAAGGATGGCGAACTTCGACGTTCGCAGAATACTCATGGACCAGGGCAGTTCAGTTGATATAATGTACAACCACCTGTTCGAAATGCTGCAGCTGGACGACTCTCACCTTACTCCAGACGTTGGATCCGACCTGCAGGGATTCAATGGAGCAGTGACAAGGCCCTGAGGTTACGTAGAGCTCATCGTGACCTTCGGTTTAGGAAAGACAACCCGAGCAATTAAAGCACAGTTTCTGGTAATTGAATGCCCGTCACTATACCAGTGCATTTTTGGAAGGCCAACCCTGGCAGAGTTGATTGCAGTGCCTTCCACCGTACATCTCAAGATGAAGTACTACACTTCTGAAGGGATGGTCGCCACCCTCCACGGCGATATCGAAGCTGCCCGTCGATGCTTTGAAGCAGCATCAAAAGGACTAAGCACCATCTCAGCAAGACCGAGAACTTCTGGTCGTCCCCCTCTGCCCAGCAGCTCCGAGCAGCCAAAACCGCTCCCCCATGTCGAATCTATCGACTTGGACAGCCGTTTCAGCGAGGAAGATCACGCCAAAGACCCAACGACTTTGGGCAGCCAGTCCAACAACAGCGGCCATATCCTACGCCCTGTCCCAGATGGCAACTTTGAGATCATTCCGTTCGGAGAAGACCCCCAACGGGGAGTAAAGATCGGAGCAGACCTCCCCGACCTGGCCAAGAGACAACTAAAAGGGTGCCTCTGGGAGAACGCAGACTTGTTCGCATGGAGCGCTGCTGAAATGCCAGGATTGGACCCCTCCGTCACTTGCCACCAGCTTACAATTGATCTGGCCGTCAAAGCCGTTGCCCAGCGCAGAAGGAAACAGTCCTCGGAGAAGATGGAAGCCGCGGAGAAAGCTGTCAAAGACCTTCTAGAAGCTAGGTTTATTTCTGAGGCCAAATACACTACATGGCTCTCAAATGTTGTACTTGTAAGAAAAAATAATGGCAAGTGGAGGATGTGTGTTGATTATACCGATGTCAATAAGGCCTGTCCGAAGGACGCCTACCCCCTCCCCAATATAGATAAGCTCGTAGATAACTCAGCAGGTTTTAAACTTTTATCGTTCCTCGGCACCTACTCGGGCTATAACCAAATCCCAATGGCCGCGAGCGATAAAACTTACACGGCCTTCATGACCGAATCGGGAAACTATTACTACAACGTAATGCCCTTCGGACTGAAGAACGCCGGCGCTACGTATCAACGAACGATGAACAAAGTCTTCCAAGGACAAATAGGCGATATGCTCGAGGTATACATGGACGACATGATCGTCAAGTCCCACGAGAAACTAGATCATGTCGCTCATCTTCGCAAAATTTTCGAGCAAGCAAGGAAGTATCAAATGCGTTTTAACCCAGAGAAGTGCACGTTCGGCGTACGGGCAGGTAAATTCCTTGGCTTCTACCTAACGGAGCGAGGAATAAAAGCTAACCCCGACAAATGTCGGGCGTTCTCTGAGTTCTCAACACCCATGTCTAAGAAGAACATCCAGTCCCTCAACGGGGTACTTACCTCGTTGTCCCGCTTCGTCGCAAAGTCCGCCCAACACGCCCTTCCTTTCTTCAAGCTCTTACGAAAAGAAGCAGCGTTTGAATGGACCGAAGAATGCGAAGCATCCCTCCTTCACTTGAAGCAAGCTCTGTCGAAACTGCCCATATTATCACGGCCAGATACCGGGGAAGTCTTGTTCCTATACCTCGCCGTCACCACCGAGGCCGTTAGCGCTGTTCTCATTCGCGAGAATCCTGGCGGGCAAAAGCCAGTATACTTCACGAGCAAAGCGTTGCAGGATGCGGAGTTACGATATCAGCAGATAGAGAAGGTAGCATTGGCCCTCGTCAATGCCTCCAGACGACTGAGACACTATTTCTTGGCCCACACGATCGTGGTAAGGACGGATCAGCCCATCAAGCAATTACTGGGACGACCAGACATGACCGGGCGAATGCTCAAATGGTTACTGGAACTGTCCAAATTCGACGTCTAGTACGAAAGAAGAAAAGCTCTTAAAGCTCAGGCCCTGGCCAATTTCGTAGCGGAAGTAACCTTCTCAGACTCCTCATCCCACATAACAAACAGATGGACCATCTACGTGGACGGAGCATCCAGCTCGAGCGGCAGCGGGGCAGGAGTAATTCTAGAGAACGACGAAGGGACCATAGTCGAGGCTTCTCTCACATTGTCCTTTCCCACGTCGAACAACCAGGCCGAGTATGAAGCCTTCCTCACCGGGTTGCGCCTAGCCGAAGACCTAGGGGCTGAAGAAATCGTCATCTGCACGGACTCTCAGTTCGTAGCCCACCAGATATCCGGGGAGTATCAGGCCAAAAATGACATTCTCTCTGAGTACCTCACCCTAGTCAAGGAAAAATGTCGAAGTTCAGAACGGTAGAAGTAAGACATGTTCCACGCGAACACAACGTGCGAGCAGACGTCTTGTCAAAACTAGCAAGCACTAAGAGGAAAGGTGGAAACAGGTCAGTCATCCAAGAGATACTTCCCCGGTCCAGCATCGATAAGGGATCCTCGACCCTACACGTGCACGCGATCGGGGACAGCGATTGCTGGATGACGCCCGTGTACAACTACCTCACCAGGGACGAACTTCCGGATGACCCCAAGGAAGCCAGCACCATCAGATGAAGAGCTTGCTCATACGTCATCCTCGAAAACAAACTCTACCGGCGGGGCTTCTCCATCCCACTACTCAAGTGCATAGAGGAGGAGGTTGTCCCCCACGTGTTACGAGAAATCCATGAAGGCATTAACGCCCAGCACCTGGGAGGAAGGTCCCTTGCCCGCAAGTCCCTCCGGGCAGGGTATTATTTACCAACCATGCAGCAAGACGCCAAGGAGCATGTGAAGAAATACGACAAATGCCAACGGCACGGGGATATGCACCTAGCTCCACCTAACGAGCTGAAGAGCATGACCTCCCCGTGGCCATTCGCCTGGTGGGGCCTAGACATCCTAGGACCCTTCGTGACGGGGTCCAGCCAAAACAAATACCTGATAGTGGGCATAGATTATTTCACAAAATGGATAGAAGCAGAAGCCTTAGCAAAGATAACAGCACTTAACATTCTGCGCTTTTACAAGCGGAATATCCTTGCCCGTTTTGGGATTCCCCAAGCAATCGTCACGGACAATGGAACACAATTCACGGACAAGAAGTTCCAAGACTTTGTCGTCCATCTCGGAACAAAGCAACACTTTGCTTCTGTAGAACATCCCCAGACCAACGGGCAGGCAGAAGCGGCCAATCATGTCATTTTGCGTGGCCTCAAGCGAAGACTGGATGAAACAAAGAAAGCCTGGGTCGAGGAGCTCCACAGCGTCTTATGGGCATACCGCACTACTCCCCAGTCCACCACCGGGGAAACACCTTTCCACTTAGCATATGGCACGGAGGCTGTTTTACCCATCGAAATCCACGTACTGTCCAGGAGGACCGAATCACCTCTAGACGAGGAAATGAATGACGAAGCGATAAGAAAAGAGCTCGACCTTGTCGAGGAAATCCGAACAGGAGCAGCCATCCGCGAAGCATCTCTTAAGCAAAAAATAGCAATCAGGCACAACGCCAAAGTCTTACGACGAGAGTTCGATGTGGGCAGCCTTGTCCTGAGAAGAAACCACAAGGACTCTCGCGAAGGCAAATTAGCAGCCAACTGGGAAGGGCCATACAGAGTCCGTGCCAAAATGGGGAATGGTGCATACTTCCTCGAAAACCTCAACGGGGACGCAATCCCTCGACCGTGGAACGCTGAAAAACTTAAGCAATATTACAGCTAAAGTAACTATAGGCTTCCTCGCATCAAAGGACCACCTAACGGTCATCATGCTCGTCCAGGTACAAACGACGCATACGCACAAAGTAGAATCCCGCTCAAGTAAATGAGCCGGAGATCTACTCGTCGGCGGTCCTCAACCGAGCATCGCCTTCGCCCAAGTGTCGCTCCCGGGATTTTCATCCAAGTACAAACGCGAAAGTGCACCGAAACAGAGTCGCCAACAATGTGTATTTATCCCACAAGAGAGAAAGGAAACACCGCATAAACCTGAAGGAAAGGAAAAGAGTATGGTCTTGTGACCAAGGGGAATGGGTTAGGGAGTCGGTTACGCGCAGGGAAGGTGTTAACACCCCCACGCATCCATCATACCCGATGGGATCCACGCTTGCTTGTCTCGATCAAAGGGTGTCGTCAACTGGAACTTCGCTACTGCTGGAAAGGAAAAGGAACTGCTAGCTGGAGAACCAGAAAAGGAAAGGAGAAAGAACGAGAAACAAATGTAGGGAAAATAAAAGAAGTGCTCGAATAGGCCCTACCCCCACTACCTACGTATCTCATCGGAAACATGAGAATTAGAGCGACGTAGTTCCCCTCAACGAGGGTCACTTTGTTTGTGTTTTTTAGCAGAAACGTCAGAGTACGCGTCCCAGTAGTTTAGGTGTTGCGGCTCGCTGTATGGAGACTTAGGCGTTACCTGTTTGCGGTAGAACGGACGTGACGAGTCCTTAAGACAGGAATGAAAGAGATGAGAAAAGAATTGTTTATTTGTTTGTTGTCTTTTAAGAAAAATGTTTGTTATTTGTTCGCGTATGATAATGTATCTGAATCTTAATCATTGGAATGCATACATCCTCACATTCCAAGATGGAATGAGTAAGAAAATACACTAAGTGTGAAGAAGACCCTCACATTTAGTTCCAATTATTAAGGTTCAAACACACTAGCACACTTGTATTTATTAAGTGTTTTTGTTGATTATGAAATGAAGAAGTGTTTTTCTTTATTTGTATCTTCAACAAGTATTGCATTTAAGTCCCTCATACAAGATCAAATGTTTAACACATTGACCCTAGATGGGCCATATGCTACACATTCTAAGATTACAAGAGAAGACCCCCTATAATCTTTTCTTTATATGAAAGGCCTAAATGCAATAAGTGCCTACCTTTATTAGATATTTTGAATTTTCTTTGAGATGAGAAGATGAAAGACTCAAGTGGGCGAGAAAGGTAAAAATCTATGTGAACTAAGACTCAATCCTAATTGATTAGTTAAGGGAGTGATCCTAAAGGTTTGTGAGGTTGTAAAACCTAAAGTCTAAAGAAGGAATGAGTTAAACAATTCACTTTTAAAGTAGAAGATGAATTGTAACTCAAAAGGGAAAGTAATGAGTTAATCAAAGAAAGCACATAAGTACTTAACAAAACACAAGATTGAATTGTAAAAGATGAAAGGAAAGAAATTTGAATGTGGATTCCTTATCCACATTCAATTTCAACTTACCAAAGCCCCTACATGGTTAGTAAACATGGAAACATGTATAGGAAGTAAAAAGTACTTAATACACATTAAAGTTCAAAAGAATAAGATGAAGAATCAAATCTTAATATCACAACCAGAATGTGAATCATATTTACAACAAGTGAATATCATCATACAAGTTCAAATGAATAAGCAACAATCATCATCCATAGCATTTAAACATGTTACCATAAGAATGGATAGATGAAAGATGAAAAGAAATGAAAAGAACATGCATAAATGGAACATATAATCCAAAAATCAGAATTGAAACTAAATGGAAAATGATTTATAAACATCTCAAAGTATTCATGAATCAACATCCAAGACATTCAAGAAGTAATAGAAGAAGAATTGAAGTGAAAGTTCAAAAAGGAAAATGCAAACAATACATGTTAAGGATGCACAAAGTTCAAGTTGAAATGAACATGCAAAGATGATCTATAATGTGTACCAAGGACCTATAATATCATATGAATGGCTCATAAAATATGCAAATGCTCATACAAATATGCACAAAAGAATTCATGCAAACATGCACTAAAGTTAGAATGATATGACATGTATCATGCTTCAAATGTAATGCATCAAACAAAAATCAAATGGACTTATGAAAATTATGCAAGCATGGTATGTGATTTTCTAAGTCAGAAGTAAATCATACATCAAAATAGCATGTCAAAATTCAAAGCAAAATGACTTCAAACAATGCATTAGGTCAAGTTGAAACATCATGCAAAGTGGTGCAAAGACAAGCATCAAAACATGTCATAAATTGACCTAAAAAATCAAACAAAAATCACCTAACATGATTCAATGTATTAGTGAATCAATGTAACAAGAATCAGGTCAAAATAGTTTATAATGAACAATAACAAAATTCTACAAATTCATGTATCATACTTGGAATGCATACAAATGGAAATTCAAAGAAAATTATGAAACAGTGATAAAAATGTGATAAAATCATGAAATAAAAATATCAAAAATTTCCTAAATGTCTTGATAATACTCATGAATTTTTCCAGAATTTTATGATGTTGTTTTGTACTTTTAAAATTTAAAGATGAAACGTGTATGAAATGAAGAGAATAAAAAGAAAATTGAAATAAGAAAGGGGTGTATGCATAGTAAATAACCAGTTCAAATTGTTTGGGCTTTAAAAACGTGAGGTGTAAATAGCAATGACCCAAGGTCCATATACGCGCAGTCCACACCAACAATTGTGCACTCTCAGTCAAAATAAAAGTCAAAACAATGCACAACATTGGATCAAGTCCAGTCAACAAACCAGTCAAAGTAACCATATCCAATGCATACGCGTGAAGGAACACACTCACTACCATGCACTGCACCACACATTGCATAAATGAGATCAGAAATTAGACACGTGAGGTGCACATTTATTTTAATGCGATGGCAATGTTGTGGCCATCAGATCATGAACATCCAACGGTCACGATTAAAACATGATAAAACCCTAACAATTCAGACCACCGGCCGGAGAAGACCTCCGGTCACCTTCTCCGGTCACGCACCACCGTCTGCAACTCCACATTTTCCAGAATTTTTCACATATGATACCAAAATGAAGAGTAGCTTATGTAGATCAAGAATTCACTCATAAAAACAACATATCATGCACGCATAGCAAGAACAGAGGAGATGAAGATGTGCCCTAAGTTTTGAAACTACGCCTCTAAGAGGCCTATCAACTAGCCGAAGTGAATAGAGCTTCTAGCAAGCTTTAGGTAACAAAAACAACTCAAACTTAATGAGAACCGAATGAAAAAAGTTGAGTGATGAAACCTGAAAACGTGTAGAAATATGAGGTGTTGAGAAAACCAGAGAAGAGCTTGATATTCTGAGCTTCTAGATCTCCAACCTTAGCAAAATAAATGCTATTGATTCACGAATTTATGAATGAGATGGAAGATTGCAGTGATGCTGAACTTGTACAAGTTGAGTTGTTCTTGTTGCTCTTGATTAAACCACACCAAACAATGAGCAATGGAAGAACACTGAAGATGAAATCGTGGAGAGGAAAATGAGAAAACTCAGAGAGAAAGAGAGAGAACTTCTGAGGTGAGTGTAGAAAATGAGTGTTGTTAATGAAAAGAGTGAGTGAAATTTGGTTTTATAGTGTGAGTTAAATGTGAACCAGAGTGGTTAAATGAGTTGGTTAGAGTGAGTCATGTGAGTTAAGGTGAGTGCACCCTAACTAACTGAGTCAAGTTAGTTAGGGGCGAGTGAGGTTGGCTGTGATAGGGTAATGGTGGCTTATGATATGTTATGGTGAAGCTGGACATGGATGGTGGTGATGAATTCGTGCAAGATCAAAGGTGCAGCAGAAAACTTGTTCCACAAGTTTATTTCTTTTCCATTTCCATGTATGTCAAGGCAAGTGTGTATGGTGTATGTGATATGTGTTTGGTTGAAAGAGGAAAGCTGATGTGATGAAGTGTTTGTGGTGTGTCTGAACCAAGAACTGCAAATTCTGATGTGAAGCATGATGAAATCAGTTGGAAATGGTGTTATTTAAGCATGAATACCTCTCTATTCAGGCCATGGAAATGGATGATTCTAGTATCATTACAAAGTGTGTACATGATACAACAACTTTGATGTTGAAAAGAAGTGAAAATGAGACTTGTAACATATTGGAAATGTGCTTCAAACATAGGAACTCAAAACTGGTTTGAAATGTTGCATAATGCACGCGTGTGTGGCATGACTTGGTTATGACTTAGTCAATTTTTTCAGTTACATTGACCCTACTTTGAGCCATCATAACTTCTCATCCTTTGATCAAGTGAAAAAATCATGAACACCAATTTTGAAGATCTCACATAGAGGAACAACTTTCATGTTGAAAGATTTTTCATTTGAGGCCTCTAACCATGAGTAATTGATCAAGACATTTGGTCCACCACATGTTTGTGAAAATGACTGCGCATGACCTAAGATTTGCCCAAGCTGACTTGCATTTTGCCCAAGTTTGTCTTAACTTTGATCATCCATAACTCTCTCAATTTTGATCCAATGGAGATGTTCTACACATGGATTTGAAGCTTAAGATGAGATCTTTTGTTGTGGCCGAGTGGAATTTTTATTTGATGTCTCCATTTTTAATGGCCTTGGTTCAAAGTTTGGTGCAAAATGGATAAAACTTTCCTTATTTAGAAACTCTACTTCTTCCAAAAATGGCAACTTTTCAAATCTTGATTTTTCATGATCCTTTTGGAGTTTCTTGATCAAATTTTGTACATTGGTCACATATAACATGAATTTCATGAATTTGGCCTCAAAAAGTCAAGATTTGACTTTTTCCTCTGATTATTTGACTTAGCCCCAATTTTCCTGATTTTTTATCTTTCTTCCAATTGAACCACTTCTAAAAGTAATTGAGAGGCAATTTTCCACACTCATACACTTAAGGACATGTAGAATACCATGACATCAAGTTTTGTCCAAAAAATCAGAGATGACCAGATTTAATTGGAAACCCTAGTTTTGATACCCACATACTAAGGGGAAAAAGTGCAGTCTTCAATTTCAAATTCCTCAGATTATGTTGTGTATCCTCTTAAAGGATGATGAGATATGCCACTTGAGGGTGATTTTGAACCAATGAACTATCTCTTTTGAGGGTTTTTCTTTCAGTTTTTTGGACCTCTTGCATAGTGAAGGATGTAGTGCTTCAATCTCCTATTGAATCTCACTTTCTTGAGGTTTGGGATGATCAATTGAGATAATATGAGACATGAAATACCTCTTGGCTTGCCTTGAGGCAACTTGTTTGACCTTTTATGCCTTGAATGATTCCTTGATTGTCCATCTTTCACCTGATCACATGCCTTGATGGTAAGAGGGATGCTATGCTTCATTTTTCTATGTTAAAGATGCAATGCAAGGCTAATGAGATGGATATGATATGATATATGATAATGCTATACTATGATGACAAAAGAGAGCAAATTTTGGGGTATTATAGCTGCCCCTATTCAAACGCTGTAGACCTGAATGCCGGAAAGCGATTGCTTTCAGACTTTCAAGGTATATAGTGATTGAATACCAAATATAACCAAAAATTTGCTCTGGATGATGAAGAACAAAAGGGATATAAACCCAACGAGACCGCTGGATTGAATTTTCAATGAAACGTTGTCGGAGAGATATGTCTTTTGAACGACGCCAGACGACTACTGGCTTGCCATACTATGGATGGACTTTCAACAATGTCTTTTTGAACGACGCCAGACGACTACTGGCTTGCCATACTATGGATGGACTTTCAACAATGTATTTTTGAACGACGCCAGACGACTACTGGCTTGCCACCCAACTAGTGGACTTCAGCTGCTCTGCCATTCTAAACAATGGACTTTTACCAATTCGTGTTAGATTTCTGCCAATCTATCGTTGGACTTCAATGATTACCAAACCGGCTTGGGAATCTCAAACTTGCCATCCTCAGATGGACTTTTGCAGCTTTGCCAAACTAACATTGGACTTAGATGCTTACCAAACCGGCTTTGGAAGCTTTGCCAAACCAACGTTGGACTTTGCCGAGAATATAGTTGTTTATCACCATCCCACCTGCTGGAACAATATAAACTACTGTATATAATGATCACCCCACCTGCTAGAAAAATCATCTGCAATACCATCCCACCTGCTGGAATAATACGAACGATTGTATATAATGATCACCCCACCTGCTGGAACAACCATCTGCAATACTATCCCACCTGCTGGAATAATATGAAAAAACTGTCTGTATGATCATCCCACCTGCTGGAACAATCACCTGCAATACTATCCCACCTGCTGGAATAATATGAATAACTGTTTGTATGATCATCCCACCTGCTGGAACAATCATCTACAATACTATCCCACCTGCTGGAATAATATGAACAACTGTCTGTATGCCATAAATAAATTGGACTTTGAGTTGAAAATGAGCAATGCTGAGAATTACACCACCGGCTGGGTAATATCATATGCTGACACTTTGCTGAAGAAGAGATTCCTTCGATCTATTTAGACCTTGTTGGGGAAATTACTGTCAAAATGTCGAACTCTGTGGGGAGAGAAAACAATTCAGCAGGGAATTATTCTTTGACAAATTTCACATGCTGAAACCTGTGGGAAATATGACACTACCACTTGCTGGTAAATCCTGCCTAGAATAAACTCCACAGAGGATATTACTGCGAGAAGCTTCGTCTCTTAAGAGGCTTTTATAGGAAACCAAGCGTTTTCAAACTCTTAGACGAACACCCTGTCTTTAACTTCCGAACATTCGCTCTTGCACTACCCTTCACATCGTCTGCGAGGTACCAGAAGATTTGCACTCGTTATTGACATAGAATGCTCACTGCAATAATAACCGTTATCAACACAGAAGAATTCAATCTTTGACAACCGTTGTCGCCACAAAACCCGGTGGGAAATCTTGAATGAAAGAATCGACTTAATAAGATACAACAGTATCAAGTCATAGCAAATATTTGTTGATTATGCTGAGAGATAACTTTCATGCCGCTTGAATCGATCGTACTCATTACCTGCAACAGAAAAAATATACACATGCCCCAGGATATTGCGTGGTTTTTTGAGTCCACCATCCAAGGTTGTCCAACAAGCAAAGTAATTTTAATTGTCTTTTTTTGTGTGCATGTTTTTGCAAGCCCATGATATTTTCAAAGCAATGTTTCATTATAAAAAATTGGATGTTTTTGCAAACAAAACAGTAAAATGAAAATAAAAGCTTGTGACTGAATATTCAATTTTATTGAGGAAATGCCAAAATTGGCGAATTTACAATCGGAAGCAAACCCCTGAAAGAGTTGATTGCCATAAAATTAAGAAAAGAAATCTATCCTAATGACAATGCGAAAATTGGATTCCAACTGATTTCTGATTCTGTTATAGCCAATATGTATTCCAACTCTCTTGATTATCTTCGCCTTCGGAAGCTCGTGGTCGGAACAACTCCTCCTTCGGAAACTTTGCTAGTTTGCTGAAGAGTAGAGAACGTACAGATTAATTCAGGCTGCAGTCATTCGCTTAAATCCCTCTTTTGCGTGGATCGCCTTTTCAAGTTTTCAATCCACCGGGATACCCATTTTTGCCTAAGTTGCCCTTTCGGGTTTTCAACTTACCGAGTGTATAATTTTTCAATTATATCCCTAATTTTTGCCCGAACCTTTATTCTGTTTTTGGTTCGCCAGGATGCCCTTTTTTGCCTAGATTTTTTTCTTCTTTTTTTTTCTCTCTTTTTTTTATCCAGCGGGTCTATTTATACGAAGTATTTTTTAACTGCATCTGAATTAACAGGGGATGAAAAGTCTTCACCATCCATGGTGGTCAGCAATAAGGCTCCACCTGAGAAAACCTTTTTAACCACGAATGGACCTTCATAATTAGGAGTCCATTTTCCCCTGTGATCTGTACTCGGAGGAAGTATTCTCTTGATTACCACATCTCCGACCTTGTAAACTCGAGGTCGAACCTTTTAATCGAATGCCCTCTTCATTCTGCACTGGTATAGCTGGCCATGACATATTGCTGCTAATCACTTCTCCTCAATAAGGCTCAGCTGATCAAATCTGGCTCATACCCATTTAGCTTCATCTAGTTTAACGTCCATCAATACTCAGAGAGAGGGAATCTCAACTTCGATCGGTAGAACTGCCTCCATACCGTATACAAGTGAGTATGGTGTTGCCCCAGTGGACGTGCGGACTGATGTTCGATACCCATGCAAAGCAAATGGTAACATCTCATGCCAATCTTTGTACGTGACAACCATCTTTTGCACAATCTTCTTGATATTTTTGTTGGCCGCTTCGACCGTGCCATTCATCTTTGGGCGGTACGGAGAAGAATTGTGATGTTCGATTCTGAAGTCCCGGCATAGCTCAGCCATCATCTTATTATTCAAATTAGAACCATTATCAGTAATGATTCTTTCGGGAACTCCATAGTGACAAATGATATCTCGTTTCAAGAAACGAGCTACCACTTGCTTAGTGACATTGGCATAAGATGCTGCTTCAACCCATTTAGTGAAGTAATCAATGGCGACCAAGATGAAACGATGGTCATTTGAAGCAGTAGGCTCAATTTTCCCAACATATCAATGCCCCACATTACAAAGGGCCACGGAGAGGACATGACACTCAACGGATTTGGAGGAACGTGCACTTTGTCTGCATAGATCTGGCATTTGTGACACTTGCGGGCATACTTGCAGCAATCTGACTCCATTGTCAACCAATAATACCCCGATCTCAACAATTTCTTAGCCATCGCATGTCCTCCGGCATGGGTACCGAAAGAGCCTTCGTGCACTTCAATCATCAACAGGTCTGCTTCGTGTCTATCCACGCATCTGAGCAGAACCATGTCAAAATTTCTTTTATACAGCACGCCATCTTTGTTCAAGAAGAAACTACCGGCTAGCCTTCTTAATGTCTTCTTGTCTTTGGAAGATGCCCCAGGCGGGTATTCTTGATTTTCCAAGAAGCATTTAATGTCATGGTACCAAGGCTTGTCGTCAGACACTGCATCAACATCAAACACAAAAGCAGGTCTATCAAGACGAGATACATCAATCCTGGGTACAAAGTTCCAACCCTGCAATTTAATCATCGAAGATATAGTGGCCAAGGCGTCTGCAAACATATTTTCATCTCTAGGAACATGGTACAACTTGACAGTTGTAAAGAATGTCAGCAATCTCCTCGTATAATCTCTATACGGAATCAAATTCTGCTGATGTGTATGCCAAGTTCCCTTTACTTGATTGATTACCAGTGCTGAATCACCAAAGATATCGAGGGTCTTGATTCGTAAATCAATAGCCTCCTCAATCCCTAGTATGCAAGCTTCGTATTCTGCTTCATTGTTGGTACACCCGAAAGTTACTCGGGCAGTGAAGGGCATGTGAACGCCTTATGGCGTAATGAGAACTGCACCAACTCCGCATCCATTCATATTAACTGCCCCGTCAAACATCAAACTCCATTTGGATTCAGGGTCAGGCCCCTCCTCCAGAAGTGGTTCCTCGCAGTCTTTCGCTTTGAGAAACATGATGTCCTCGTCAGGGAAATCAAACTTCATGGGCTGGTAATCATCAAGAGGCTGTTGTGCAAGATAATTTGACAGTATACTTTCTTTGATTGCTTTTTGCGAAGTATATTGAATATCGTACTCTGTCAATACCATCTGCCACCTTGCAACCCTGCCTGTAAGCGCTGGTTTCTCAAAAATATACTTGACTGGATCCATTTTTGAGATCAACAGGGTTATATGTGTGAGCATATATTGTCTCAATCGCTTTGCGGCCCATGCGAGTGGACAACATGTCTTCTCAAGCATTGAATAACGCGATTCACAATCTGTAAACTTCTTGCTCAGGTAGTAGATAGCATGTTCTTTCCTACCTGTCTCGTCGTGTTGACCGAGAACACAACCCATGGACCCTTCGAGCACTGTCAAGTACATAATCAATGGTCTCCCTTGAACTGGAGGTATCAGAATCGGAGGTTCCTGCAAATATCTTTTTATTTTATCGAATGCATTTTGACAATCATCATTCCACCTGACCGTTTGATCTTTTCTTAGAATTTTGAATATCGGTTCGCAGGTGGCAGTTAGGGGAGATATGAACCTTGAAATGTAGTTCAATCTCCCTAAAAAGCCGCGAACTTCTTTCTCAGTTCTCGGTACAGGCATATCTTGTATAGCTTTCACTTTAGCAGGATCAACCTCTATTCCTTTTTCACTGACAATGAAACCCAGTAATTTTCCGGACCGCACGCCGAAAGTACACTTGTTAGGATTTAGTCTCAACCTGAATTTCCTCAACCTCTCAAACAACTTCTTCAAGTCGATCAGATGTTCCTCTTCTGTCTTTGATTTAGCAATCATGTCATCCACATAGCACTCGATCTCTTTATGAATTAGATCATGGAATAACGTCACCATTGCTCTTTGATAAGTTGCCCCTGCGTTCTTCAACCCAAAAGGCATTAGTTTATAACAGAAGGTACTCCATGGGGTAATGAATGTCATTTTCTCCATCTCTTCAGGCGCCATCTTTATCTGATTGTACCCGGAGAATCCATCCATGAATGAGAACACTGAAAACTGAGCAGTATTGTCAACTAGCACATCAATATGAGGGAGTGGAAAGTCATCTTTAGGGCTCTCGCTGTTGAGATCTCTGTAATCCACGCACATTCTGACCTTGCCATCTTTCTTCGGCACCGGTACTATATTGGCCACCCAGGGAGGATAGTTGGTTACTGCCAGAAAACCTGCATCCAACTGTTTCTGTACCTCTTCCTTGATCTTCAAAGCCATTTCTGGTTTCGTTCTGCGCAACTTCTGCTTGACCGGTGTACAGGCCTCTTTCAATGGTAGTCTATGCACAACTATGTCTGTATTTAAACCTGGCATATCTTGATATGACCAAGCAAAGATGTCAACATATTCACGTAGCATGACTATCAGTTCTTGCTTTACCTCAGCCCGCAGATTTGCACCGATCTTGATCTCTTTCTTGCTTTCTTCTGAACCGATATTAATAACCTCAAGATCTTCCTGATGAGGCTGAATGGTATTTTCTTCCTGTTTCAACAACCTAGCCAACTCTTCCGGGAGTTCATAGTCTTCATCACTTTCCTCCTCAGCTTAATAGATCGGATTGTCGAAATCATACGTGGGCATAACAGAATCATTTTCAGAGGAATTCACAAAATCAAGTCTGCATGATTGGATTGATGCTTTATTTTAGATTATTTTTGCTTGAAAACAAAAGAAAAGAAAGTGCATTATCATTTTTAATTTTCTTTGTGCAAAAAATAAAAAAAAGGAATAAAGGAACACAAATTTGTAAACAAAAACGTCTTTTTTATTGATATTTGAACATTATATGAGAAAATATGGTGGCCCTACAAATGGATCCTCACACCTTGGGCAGAGTATGGGATTTTATGCATTATGAAAGACACAAATTATTACTCTGAATGGTGTACAACATGAATGACTTCGTCACTAGACCAGTTTTGCAATGCCTCGCCCGGAGCCAGTGAATACACCCATCCGTCCAGATAATCTGAGCTTTCAGCGTCATCTTCTATTGTTGAGCAGGACTGATTAGGATTGATAATTCCTCCACTGTTGAAATTGATTGGCCCACGGAATCGGGGACCTGGCGTCTGGCCCAGTTGGTATCCAATGCCGAACTTATCTTCTTTCACCAACACGTCAATTTCCGCTTTCAACCACTTCTCTGGCCTGCTTGTAGGACGCAATTGATGCACTCGGCCCAACTGGCACATTTGACACCACTGATGTTGAAGTAGGTTCTGGGAATTTGTTGATATTCAGGGCTTCAAAAGACTGGCACAGGGTTTCATGAATCTCTCCATCCATTTCCACATATTTGAAAGTGGATAGATGACTCACAAATATATCTTCTTCACCGCAAACGGTAACCACTTGACCCTCGAACACGTATTTGAGCTTCTGATGTAGTGTGGAGGTAACTGCGCTTGCTGCGTGAATCCACGGTCGGCCTAACAAACAGCTGTAAGCAGGCTGAATGTCCATAACGTGAAAGATTGTCTTGAATATCTGTGGACCAACCTGTATTGGTAATTCTACCTCTCCAAACACCGATCTTTGGGATCCATAAAAAGCTCTCACAATCAGATCGCTGGGTCTAAGAATCAATCCATCTACTTCAATTTTCATCAGGGCCTTTTTGGGTAACACATTCAAGGAAGAACCTGTGTCGACCAGCACATGCGACAAAACAGCTCTTTTGCATTCAAGTGTGATGTGTGATAAGTGCAAATTGTAGCTATTTTTGTATATAAGTTTTGTTGCACTTATCTATACTTTTTGTTAAATATTATACAAATAAACCCCAATTTGTTTATAAATGCGTATAGTTTATATTTTAGTGTATATATGCGTTTCGTGTAAATATCATTGAGTTTAATTGATTTTATCTCATTTTTGTAGGTATTCAAGCAGTGGGATTTTGCCATTGTTGTATAGAGCATTGAATAAGCTTTCTAAAGCTTCGAACCGGGCGAAAAACGGAATTACGGTTCAAGAGTTATGAAGAAAATAAGCTTTGGATTTTCGAGCATGCTTTGAGCGCGCTGAGCGCGCTCCAAGCCCCAGGAAGCATGCTTGGAACACACTGAGCGCGCTCCAAGCCCCCTGAAAGAGCTACTTACAGTGATTTTATCTCTTTTTCCTCTTTTTGTAAACTCTATTTTGTTGGGTTTGTATATGTTTGTACTTAGATCTCATGTATATTTGTTGATCATGGTGTTATATTTAATTTGCTTTACAAATCTCTATTGGTGATTGTCTCTGATTTTTGCTTTATGCGCGGGATTTGGGTTGTGTTAGAGATAAACATCGCAAATCTCGATTAGGGATGATTATCTGTTAGTTTCTGGATGCTAGAGATAGATTTAGAGCTAACAATCCGTAAGGGTTTCGAAACTTAATGATGTCCGTGTCTCGAGGCTTCGTGCGCGAGAGTGACGAAGAGAGTGATACGAGTGATTTCTCAACTCAGTGTGCCAGAGATGGACACTGTTGTGAGCGATACCGGGTGATATTGAGGAGTATTGTAAGTTGAGTGTAATTGGTCGGTAAGTTTAAGTCTGTGATGAGTCGAATATATACACGCCTGATAAGTTTGTCTGTTTGAAGAATGAATTAGTTTTTATGTTTTTATTTACTTTTCTGATTTACGCTTTAAACCATTTAAACCCAAACTCATTAACAATTAAATTGTCGAACGACAGTTCAGTAGCACCGATCTCTGTGGACACGATAAATTCCCGGAAAAATACTTCCAAATCTTTTTGCTTGCTTGCCCCTATGCCACAGCCAACAAAATGGCGTCGTTGCCGGGGATTGGTGTTTTTATTGGATCGCATTGCGATAGTTTCTTCGATTTTGAGTTTTGTAGATATCGTATATATTGTCTATTTTCACTTGTTTATATTGATATTTGTATATGTTTACCATATTTGTGAATTTTACATGTTTTGTATACTTGTAAATTTAGTGTATTTGTTTGTTTCTCTTCACGTTTGCTAAGTGTTTGGTTAGGTTTCATCGCCGGTGAGCGCTAACCGTGTAAAGAGGCAACTTGGAGAAGTGTGTATAAATAATAGGCGTCGAGCTTACGACGTAAAACAAGCGTGTTTTATCATTTTTTGTTCCGTTATTACTTTTTCATTGTATATGAGATTGTGTAGGTGTTAAGTGGAGGCCTACACCAGAACCCTGTTGCTGTACTGATTTTTCTGGTTCTGGTGTAGCGCGCTGAGCGCGGGCCTGCGCGCTGAGCGCGCTCTGCTGTGCTGAGCTATTGAATTCTTTTAATTGTTCACTTGGTTCCCCCTTCTTCCCACTTCCACCAAGGCCTTATATATTAGTAATTATTAGTAATTTTTCTAATTCTTTTGTTGTTGTTTGGACTCAAATTTTTGCCCGATTGCTTGAAGTCGCATTCGGTGATTTTTCCAATTTTGATCGTTTCAACTTGCGAATGTGTGGTAATGATAGTGTTTTAAGTTTTGTACACGTTCAAGGTATGTATTTATCGCTTTCTATACTTTAGCATATTCATGATACTTAGGCTTTTTACAACTTTCATGCCATTTATTCTTTTGTATACTTGTTCGTATGTGAATCACTTTAGTTCCTACCCTTTTTGTGAGGAAGCCTTCCATTGTTATATGCTCGGAGTACCGACAATTTTGTTTTACTGGATTTTATTATGTTGAATCTGTTGTTTATGTTGTGTATATGAATGCATGAAAAGGATCAAGGCATTTGTTTCATTTTGAGCACAACCACCTAGCCAAATAGTCAATTCACCTTGTGAGTGTGTGAGAATTTGTAACCCCTTTGAGCTTTTTGATCCAAGTTTTTATTTGAACTTAATGCTTGTGTATGAGTATTTAGTTCACTTATTTTTGAATGGATTTTGTTTTTTCTTGGACCTCAATTTTATGTTGTTGTATGGATTTTTTCCTTGCCTTAGAAAGTAGGGAGTATTCACATGATGGTGCGGTTGAATTCAAGTTGGGGAGAGAATGATTGTGTATTCATTAGTTGGATTCTATGAGGATTGAAAAAGAAAAGAAAAAAAAAAAAGAGGAAAAAAATGTGACAGAGAAAAAGAAAGAAAAAAGAAAGAAAAAGAAAATCCTTGAAAAAGGGAACAAAAAGAGTTCCAATAATTGTGCTGAATAAGTTGTGTGTTGTTGTGTAACACTTGGGTGTGTGGAAGAAGTTTGATTGAAATTTTGGTGCTTGAGCTTTTGTGAGTTTATCACTCCCTTAGGTTTAGGCAAGTTTTTGTTTCGATTTGCTTTAGGAATTTCCCCTTGTTGGTTTACCCGACCACATTACAACCTTGAAAAGTCCTTGTGATTCTTGCCTTTGTATGTTCAATGTGAATTTTTGGATGGATGCATAATTTAGTCTTTTGTTTGCAAGATTGTTGTGTGAGTGAAAGTACCTTATTTTATGTTTTTTCATCTACCGATGATTGTTTTTGCTAGGTGTGATTCACATTTGAACTTGTGTTGTTTTAGAATGTTTGGCATGACTTTTGTATTTAGCATTTGTTTCGTGATTATGTTATCGTTGTAGTTTAGTGGTAAGTATTTACTTTGTGTGTACCATTTTCGATTGAACCATTCCATTTGTTTTCCATTTTCAAAACTTGTTGTTGCGTGATTTCTTGGATTTCACTTTTGTTCCTTTAGTTTGTTGGCTTTGTTTGAGGACAAACAATTATGTAAGTTGGGGAGAGTTGATAAGTGCAAATTGTAGCTATTTTTGTATATAAGTTTTGTTGCACTTATCTATACTTTTTGTTAAATATCATACAAATAAACCCCAATTTGTTTATAAATGCGTATAGTTTATATTTTAGTGTATATATGCGTTTCGTGTAAATATCATTGAGTTTAATTGATTTTATCTCATTTTTGTAGGTATTCAAGCAGTGGGATTTTGCCATTGTTGTATAGAGCATTGAATAAGCTTTCCAAAGGTTCGAACCGGGCGAAAACGGAATTACGGTTCAAGAGTTATGAAGAAAATAAGCTTTGGATTTTCGAGCATGCTTTGAGCGCGCTCCAAGCCCCCTGAAAGAGCTACTTACAGTGAGTTGCACGCTGAGCGCGCTCCAAGCCCGCTGAGCGCGCTTTTTAAGGCGGTTTAACTTCAAAAACGCGCGCTGAGCGCCCGTAGCGCGCTGAGCGCGGTCTGCGACTTTGACAGCAATAAATATAGTGAAAAAACACATTTTTTGGGATGGTTTTGGGTATTTTTTGCTCCCAACTCCATCAAACTTCATTTTTCTTGTGGATTAGCTTGAAAACAACAAATGGAGCTTGCATCTTGTCAAATCGGAGGTGGATTCTCATCGATCGACTTGACAACTCGAGAAGTGTTGGTTTATCTCTTTTTCCTCTTTTTGTAAACTCTATTTTGTTGGGTTTGTATATGTTTGTACTTAGATCTCATGTATATTTGTTGATCATGGTGTTATATTTAATTTGCTTTACAAATCTCTATTGGTGATTGTCTCTGATTTTTGCTTTATGCGCGGGATTTGGGTTGTGTTAGAGATAAACATCGCAAATCTCGATTAGGGATGATTATCTGTTAGTTTCTGGATGCTAGAGATAGATTTAGAGCTAACAATCCGTAAGGGTTTCGAAACTTAATGACGTCCGTGTCTCGAGGCTTCGTGCGCGAGAGTGACGAAGAGAGTGATACGAGTGATTTCTCAACTCAGTGTGCCAGAGATGGACACTGTTGTGAGCGATACCGGGTGATATTGAGGAGTATTGTAAGTTGAGTGTAATTGGTCGGTAAGTTTAAGTCTGTGATGAGTCGAATATATACACGCCTGATAAGTTTGTCTGTTTGAAGAATGAATTAGTTTTTATGTTTTTATTTACTTTTCTGATTTACGCTTTAAACCATTTAAACCCAAACTCATTAACAATTAAATTGTCGAACGACAGTTCAGTAGCACCGATCTCTGTGGACACGATAAATTCCCGGAAAAATACTTCCAAATCTTTTTGCTTTCTTGCCCCTATGCCGCAGCCAACAAAATGGCGCCGTTGCCGGGGATTGGTGTTTTTATTGGATCGCATTGCGATAGTTTCTTCGATTTTGAGTTTTGTAGATATCGTATATATTGTCTATTTTCACTTGTTTATATTGATATTTGTATATGTTTACCATATTTGTGAATTTTACATGTTTTGTATACTTGTAAATTTAGTGTATTTGTTTGTTTCTCTTCACGTTTGCTAAGTGTTTGGTTAGGTTTCATCGTCGGTGAGCGCTAACCGTGTAAAGAGGCAACTTGGAGAAGTGTGTATAAATAATAGGCGTCGAGCTTACGACGTAAAACAAGCGTGTTTTATCATTTTTTGTTCCGTTATTACTTTTTCATTGTATATGAGATTGTGTAGGTGTTAAGTGGAGGCCTACACCAGAACCCTGTTGCTGTACTGATTTTTCTGGTTCTGGTGTAGCGCGCTGAGCGCGCTCTGCTGTGCTGAGCCATTGAATTCTTTTAATTGTTCACTTGGTTCCCCCTTCTTCCCACTTCCACCAAGGCCTTATATATTAGTAATTATTAGTAATTTTTCTAATTCTTTTGTTGTTGTTTGGACTCAAATTTTTGCCCGATTGCTTGAAGTCGCATTCGGTGATTTTTCCAATTTTGATCGTTTCAACTTGCGAATGTGTGGTAATGATAGTGTTTTAAGTTTTGTACACGTTCAAGGTATGTATTTATCGCTTTCTATACTTTAGCATATTCATGATACTTAGGCTTTTTACAACTTTCATGCCATTTATTCTTTTGTATACTTGTTCGTATGTGAATCACTTTAGTTCCTACCCTTTTTGTGAGGAAGCCTTCCATTGTTATATGCTCGGAGTACCGACAATTTTGTTTTACTGGATTTTATTATGTTGAATCTGTTGTTTATGTTGTGTATATGAATGCATGAAAAGGATCAAGGCATTTGTTTCATTTTGAGCACAACCACCTAGCCAAATAGTCAATTCACCTTGTGAGTGTGTGAGAATTTGTAACCCCTTTGAGCTTTTTGATCCAAGTTTTTATTTGAACTTAATGCTTGTGTATGAGTATTTAGTTCACTTATTTTTGAATGGATTTTGTTTTTTCTTGGACCTCAATTTTATGTTGTTGTATGGATTTTTTCCTTGCCTTAGAAAGTAGGGAGTATTCACATGATGGTGCGGTTGAATTCAAGTTGGGGAGAGAATGATTGTGTATTCATTAGTTGGATTCTATGAGGATTGAAAAAGAAAAGAAAAAAAAAAGAGGAAAAAAATGTGACAGAGAAAAAGAAAGAAAAAAGAAAGAAAAAGAAAATCCTTGAAAAAGGGAACAAAAAGAGTTCCAATAATTGTGCTAAATAAGTTGTGTGTTGTTGTGTAACACTTGGGTGTGTGGAAGAAGTTTGATTGAAATTTTGGTGCTTGAGCTTTTGTGAGTTTATCACTCCCTTAGGTTTAGGCAAGTTTTTGTTTCGATTCGCTTTAGGAATTTCCCCTTGTTGGTTTACCCGACCACATTACAACCTTGAAAAGTCCTTGTGATTCTTGCCTTTGTATGTTCAATGTGAATTTTTGGATGGATGCATAATTTAGTCTTTTGTTTGCAAGATTGTTGTGTGAGTGAAAGTACCTTATTTTATGTTTTTTCATCTACCGATGATTGTTTTTGCTAGGTGTGATTCACATTTGAACTTGTGTTGTTTTAGAATGTTTGGCATGACTTTTGTATTTAGCATTTGTTTCGTGATTATGTTATCGTTGTAGTTTAGTGGTAAGTATTTACTTTGTGTGTACCATTTTCGATTGAACCATTGCATTTGTTTTCCATTTTCAAAACTTGTTGTTGCGTGATTTCTTGGATTTCACTTTTGTTCCTTTAGTTTGTTGGCTTTGTTTGAGGACAAACAATTATGTAAGTTGGGGAGAGTTGATAAGTGCAAATTGTAGCTATTTTTGTATATAAGTTTTGTTGCACTTATCTATACTTTTTGTTAAATATCATACAAATAAACCCCAATTTGTTTATAAATGCGTATAGTTTATATTTTAGTGTATATATGCGTTTCGTGTAAATATCATTGAGTTTAATTGATTTTATCTCATTTTTGTAGGTATTCAAGCAGTGGGATTTTGCCATTGTTGTATAGAGCATTGAATAAGCTTTCCAAAGGTTCGAACCGGGCGAAAACGGAATTACGGTTCAAGAGTTATGAAGAAAATAAGCTTTGGATTTTCGAGCATGCTTTGAGCGCGCTCCAAGCCCCCTGAAAGAGCTACTTACAGTGAGTTGCACGCTGAGCGCGCTCCAAGCCCGCTGAGCGCGCTTTTTAAGGCGGTTTAACTTCAAAAACGCGCGCTGAGCGCCCGTAGCGCGCTGAGCGCGGTCTGCGACTTTGACAGCAATAAATATAGTGAAAAAACACATTTTTTGGGATGGTTTTGGGTATTTTTTGCTCCCAACTCCATCAAACTTCATTTTTCTTGTGGATTAGCTTGAAAACAACAAATGGAGCTTGCATCTTGTCAAATCGGAGGTGGATTCTCATCGATCGGCTTGACAACTCGAGAAGTGTTGGTTTATCTCTTTTTCCTCTTTTTGTAAACTCTATTTTGTTGGGTTTGTATATGTTTGTACTTAGATCTCATGTATATTTGTTGATCATGGTGTTATATTTAATTTGCTTTACAAATCTCTATTGGTGATTGTCTCTGATTTTTGCTTTATGCGCGGGATTTGGGTTGTGTTAGAGATAAACATCGCAAATCTCGATTAGGGATGATTATCTGTTAGTTTCTGGATGCTAGAGATAGATTTAGAGCTAACAATCCGTAAGGGTTTCGAAACTTAATGACGTCCGTGTCTCGAGGCTTCGTGCGCGAGAGTGACGAAGAGAGTGATACGAGTGATTTCTCAACTCAGTGTGCCAGAGATGGACACTGTTGTGAGCGATACCGGGTGATATTGAGGAGTATTGTAAGTTGAGTGTAATTGGTCGGTAAGTTTAAGTCTGTGATGAGTCGAATATATACACGCCTGATAAGTTTTTCTGTTTGAAGAATGAATTAGTTTTTATGTTTTTATTTACTTTTCTGATTTACGCTTTAAACCATTTAAACCCAAATTCATTAACAATTAAATTGTCGAACGGCAGTTCAGTAGCACCGATCTCTGTGGACACGATAAATTCCCGGAAAAATACTTCCAAATCTTTTTGCTTGCTTGCCCCTATGCCGCAGCCAACAAAATGGCGTCGTTGCCGGGGATTGGTGTTTTTATTGGATCGCATTGCGATAGTTTCTTCGATTTTGAGTTTTGTAGATATCGTATATATTGTCTATTTTCACTTGTTTATATTGATATTTGTATATGTTTACCATATTTGTGAATTTTACATGTTTTGTATACTTGTAAATTTAGTGTATTTGTTTGTTTCTCTTCACGTTTGCTAAGTGTTTGGTTAGGTTTCATCGTCGGTGAGCGCTAACCGTGTAAAGAGGCAACTTGGAGAAGTGTGTATAAATAATAGGCGTCGAGCTTACGACGTAAAACAAGCGTGTTTTATCATTTTTTGTTCCGTTATTACTTTTTCATTGTATATGAGATTGTGTAGGTGTTAAGTGGAGGCCTACACCAGAACCCTGTTGCTGTACTGATTTTTCTGGTTCTGGTGTAGCGCGCTGAGCGCGGGCCTGCGCGCTGAGCGCGCTCTGCTGTGCTGAGCTATTGAATTCTTTTAATTGTTCACTTGGTTCCCCCTTCTTCCCACTTCCACCAAGGCCTTATATATTAGTAATTATTAGTAATTTTTCTAATTCTTTTGTTGTTGTTTAGACTCAAATTTTTGCCCGATTGCTTGAAGTCGCATTCGGTGATTTTTCCAATTTTGATCGTTTCAACTTGCGAATGTGTGGTAATGATAGTGTTTTAAGTTTTGTACACGTTCAAGGTATGTATTTATCGCTTTCTATACTTTAGCATATTCATGATACTTAGGCTTTTTACAACTTTCATGCCATTTATTCTTTTGTATACTTGTTCGTATGTGAATCACTTTAGTTCCTACCCTTTTTGTGAGGAAGCCTTCCATTGTTATATGCTCGGAGTACCGACAATTTTGTTTTACTGGATTTTATTATGTTGAATCTGTTGTTTATGTTGTGTATATGAATGCATGAAAAGGATCAAGGCATTTGTTTCATTTTGAGCACAACCACCTAGCCAAATAGTCAATTCACCTTGTGAGTGTGTGAGAATTTGTAACCCCTTTGAGCTTTTTGATCCAAGTTTTTATTTGAACTTAATGCTTGTGTATGAGTATTTAGTTCACTTATTTTTGAATGGATTTTGTTTTTTCTTGGACCTCAATTTTATGTTGTTGTATGGATTTTTTCCTTGCCTTAGAAAGTAGGGAGTATTCACATGATGGTGCGGTTGAATTCAAGTTGGGGAGAGAATGATTGTGTATTCATTAGTTGGATTCTATGAGGATTGAAAAAGAAAAGAAAAAAAAAAAAGAGGAAAAAAATGTGACAGAGAAAAAGAAAGAAAAAAGAAAGAAAAAGAAAATCCTTGAAAAAGGGAACAAAAAGAGTTCCAATAATTGTGCTGAATAAGTTGTGTGTTGTTGTGTAACACTTGGGTGTGTGGAAGAAGTTTGATTGAAATTTTGGTGCTTGAGCTTTTGTGAGTTTATCACTCCCTTAGGTTTAGGCAAGTTTTTGTTTCGATTTGCTTTAGGAATTTCCCCTTGTTGGTTTACCCGACCACATTACAACCTTGAAAAGTCCTTGTGATTCTTGCCTTTGTATGTTCAATGTGAATTTTTGGATGGATGCATAATTTAGTCTTTTGTTTGCAAGATTGTTGTGTGAGTGAAAGTACCTTATTTTATGTTTTTTCATCTACCGATGATTGTTTTTGCTAGGTGTGATTCACATTTGAACTTGTGTTGTTTTAGAATGTTTGGCATGACTTTTGTATTTAGCATTTGTTTCGTGATTATGTTATCGTTGTAGTTTAGTGGTAAGTATTTACTTTGTGTGTACCATTTTCGATTGAACCATTCCATTTGTTTTCCATTTTCAAAACTTGTTGTTGCGTGATTTCTTGGATTTCACTTTTGTTCCTTTAGTTTGTTGGCTTTGTTTGAGGACAAACAATTATGTAAGTTGGGGAGAGTTGATAAGTGCAAATTGTAGCTATTTTTGTATATAAGTTTTGTTGCACTTATCTATACTTTTTGTTAAATATCATACAAATAAACCCCAATTTGTTTATAAATGCGTATAGTTTATATTTTAGTGTATATATGCGTTTCGTGTAAATATCATTGAGTTTAATTGATTTTATCTCATTTTTGTAGGTATTCAAGCAGTGGGATTTTGCCATTGTTGTATAGAGCATTGAATAAGCTTTCCAAAGGTTCGAACCGGGCGAAAACGGAATTACGGTTCAAGAGTTATGAAGAAAATAAGCTTTGGATTTTCGAGCATGCTTTGAGCGCGCTCCAAGCCCCCTGAAAGAGCTACTTACAGTGAGTTGCACGCTGAGCGCGCTCCAAGCCCGCTGAGCGCGCTTTTTAAGGCGGTTTAACTTCAAAAACGCGCGCTGAGCGCCCGTAGCGCGCTGAGCGCGGTCTGCGACTTTGACAGCAATAAATATAGTGAAAAAACACATTTTTTGGGATGGTTTTGGGTATTTTTTGCTCCCAACTCCATCAAACTTCATTTTTCTTGTGGATTAGCTTGAAAACAACAAATGGAGCTTGCATCTTGTCAAATCGGAGGTGGATTCTCATCGATCGACTTGACAACTCGAGAAGTGTTGGTTTATCTCTTTTTCCTCTTTTTGTAAACTCTATTTTGTTGGGTTTGTATATGTTTGTACTTAGATCTCATGTATATTTGTTGATCATGGTGTTATATTTAATTTGCTTTACAAATCTCTATTGGTGATTGTCTCTGATTTTTGCTTTATGCGCGGGATTTGGGTTGTGTTAGAGATAAACATCGCAAATCTCGATTAGGGATGATTATCTGTTAGTTTCTGGATGCTAGAGATAGATTTAGAGCTAACAATCCGTAAGGGTTTCGAAACTTAATGACGTCCGTGTCTCGAGGCTTCGTGCGCGAGAGTGACGAAGAGAGTGATACGAGTGATTTCTCAACTCAGTGTGCCAGAGATGGACACTGTTGTGAGCGATACCGGGTGATATTGAGGAGTATTGTAAGTTGAGTGTAATTGGTCGGTAAGTTTAAGTCTGTGATGAGTCGAATATATACACGCCTGATAAGTTTGTCTGTTTGAAGAATGAATTAGTTTTTATGTTTTTATTTACTTTTCTGATTTACGCTTTAAACCATTTAAACCCAAATTCATTAACAATTAAATTGTCGAACGGCAGTTCAGTAGCACCGATCTCTGTGGACACGATAAATTCCCAGAAAAATACTTCCAAATCTTTTTGCTTGCTTGCCCCTATGCCGCAGCCAACAATGTGCAATGCTTTGTTGTGATTACGTCCATCTAGAGTCAAATCCCTATTCGTAAACCCCAACCTGTGTCTCACATTGACATTAGAAATTACTCCCTCAAACTGATTCACAATAATCTCTTGGGGAACATAAGCCATATTTAAAACCTTCAACAAAGCAGCCCGGTGTGCATCTGAACTCATTAACAGGGATAATATTGAGATTTTGGAGGGTGTCTGATTGAGCTGATCAATGATCTTATAATCGTTCCTTTTGATAATCCTCATAAATTCCTCAACATCACTATCAAAATTGACTTTAGGGTCCTCTTCCTGAACAGGGACCTTGTCACCAACAACCTGTTTTCCTTTTGTTTTTGCAGCTGCTTCAGCTTCTTTATCACTCCTTAGAGTCTGGGGAGCAAACAGTCGACCACTCTTGGTGAAACCACTTGGTCCACTGACATTCTCAACACTGGTACCAACAGCAGCCTCTACTTTCTGTTGACTTCCTCCTTGATGAGTATTAGTTCCATATTGCCATGGAACTGCCCTATTAGACATATAAGAAGCAGATTCAGGAACTATAATCGTAACTGGTCTCGGCCTCTTGGGCACGATGATAGCAACAGGATCTTCAACGGGCACCTGTATTTCAACTGGATTATAATAAATGGTAACGGCTAAAACATCTTTTTCCTTCTCTACCTTATCAAACTGAAGGCTTCCTTCGTCCATAAGATCCTGCAGTCCTACTTTCAACTTACTGCAACCATTAATCTGTCTCGAACAATCCTCACAACCAGAGCCACATCCAGGAAATACCTTTCCTTTTAACAAACGCTCTTTTACAATCAACAGCGGAGTCTTTACCAAATTAACATCGGTAATCAGATTCAATTTCTCGCCATCAGAAATAGTATGCATGCCTGCATCTCCATGATGAGGCATTGGATTATCACGAACATTCGGCGGCTTAGAGAAATTAATAGCTTTTGCGTCAATCAGATCCTGAACCTTATGTTGAAAGGCCCAACACTTTTCTATCGAGTGACCCGGCGCACCAGAATGAAATTCACATCGAACATTAGCATCATAATTTTGAGGCAATTTTCCAGTATCTGGCGGCCTCATATTCCGAAGTTCAACCAACTTCTCTCTGAGCAATTATGGTAACAAAGCAGCATATGTCATAGGCAAAGGATCAAACTTACGGTCCCTTTGTCTATTAGTCTGGAATTGGGGTCTAGCTTACTGATCTGGAGCTTGCTGTCCTGCTGGAACCGGAATGGTTACAGCGTCCACCTGATGGTAGGATTGAGTCCTGCCTCTGCCCTTTCCTTTATGCACAACACTGGACTCCCCTTCTCTTTTCCTTGGTCCATTAGCAAAAGGTTTCCTCGAACTCGAAGCACCAGTCCCACTGACGTCTTGAATCTTACCTAACTTCAGCAAACTCTCTATTTGTTCCCCAGCGATAACAATGTCGGCAAACCCTGTTGAAGGACACGCAACCAATCTATCCAAATACAGCCCTTGTAGTGTGCTCATGAACATATCAGCCATCTCACGATCAGCCAAAGGTGGTTGAACTCGAGCAGCCAATTCTCTCCATCTCTGCGCGTACTGCTTAAAGCCCTCCTTGTGATCCTGAGTCATACTCTGCAGCTGAGTACGATTGGGCGCCATGTCCAAATTATATTAATACTGCTTCAGAAACGCTGTGCATAAATCTTTCCAGCTCTTTATATGAACCCTGTCCAGCTTAATGTACCATTCCAGGGAGGCGCCTGATAGGCTGTCCTGGAAGAAATACATCCAGAGCTTTTGGTCTTCAATATAAGCGGCAATCTTACGATTGTAAGCTTGCAAATGTGTTTTGGGACAGGTACTGCCATTGTACTTATCCAATGTAGGAAGTTTGAACTTGGGAGGGATTCTCACACCTTGCACGAGACCCATGTCCTCTACATCAATCCCCAAAGGATTTTGGCTCTCAATAGCCTTGAGTCTTTCATCTAACCCTTCGTACTTCCGGTCTTCATTGTAGAAACCCATGTCGTTGTTGAATGCCGTAAACTGGTCATCTTGACCATCCTCTAAACCATTATTATCAAATCCCAGATGTACCCCACCATTGGGGATGTTGACAACAGGGGGAGTGCGCACATTGCGATTTGGGATTTCAGTCTCCAGCCTCTAAATAGTGGCTCTCATGGCATCTTGACCAACTCTCATGGTTTCCTGACCGGCCCTCAGCTCCTGCTGACCTTGAGCAATCCCCTGCATAAGGTTCATGAACTGCTCCATCCTCCCCCTCAAATAAGCTAATTCAGTCTGAACTTGTTCCATGACTCTGGCTTGATTGCGTCGGGTAGAATATCGGTGAACTGGGGTATCAGCTATCGTGCCTGAAAACCAAATAAAGGTTAGCAGGCGCCTGCAAAAAAGAACACTTGTAATGCAAAAATGATATGTTATGCAAATGCAAATACACAATTATGTTTGTCATTTCAAGATACTTTTCATATCCTGATTCCAATCGTAACCACGAATTCCTGACGACCAGAAATCATGATTATTGAGTTTTACCAATCATAAATATCCGATGACCAGAAATAGTGATATTGTAGTGTGCCAGTGTGCAGATATCTTATTACATCACATATATCTGAAGACCAGAAATTGTGAAAAGAAATAGCTCATTTCATACAAATTCCCAAAAGTTTTCAAGCACATTTGTCATAGTTTCAGCAACAGAAAAAAAACAAGTAGTCAAATGGATCCATCAACAATTCTGATGGTAACCATTGCAAATTACAAAGAAATGACAAAAATCATTAATCTGATAGCTCTACGTCCTTCAGCTTCTGGCTGGAATACTTAATCTCTTCGATCAGGATGCGGGTACGCTGATGATGTGGCTTCTTAATCAGCTCTTTGATTACGACGTCCCTTTTTTCCAATGCATCAGCTAATGAACCCATGTGCATCAGCAAAGCTTCATCTTCATCGGCTCCTTTGCGCCTCTTAATTCCAGCTTGAATTTTAACCAGCTTCAGATCTGCCGTGACATCTTCAAGCTCTTTGTTGGCAATTTTCAGCTTATCTTCAACATTCCTTACCCGTTCTTGACTTTTGCCAAGGTCCTCTCGATACCTTCTTCTTTCTACATGTTCTTTCTTCAGCTCTTCATCTTTATCTTTTAACTGGGTCATCAATTCAGAGTTTTCAATTCTGACTTCATCCCAAGCTTTACGAAGTTTAGCTAATGAATCCCTGCTTCGGGCTAAAGCCTGCTTTGTAGTCTTGTGAGCCTGACTAGTATCATCTGCTCCCAAAGTAAGCTTCCGGAAGTACCGAGCTCTATCATCAAAATCTTCTTCTTTGTCTGCCAAGATTTTCTCCGCTTTCAATGCTCTCTTTTCCAACTCTTTGTTGTCAGCCAAAGCTTTCTGAAGACATCTGCTCATTCCAGAGTTCTCTATCTGCAACTCTCTAACCATTTTCTTCCATTTCTCGCACTCTTCAGCCGGTACCATGGAGTGTTGATTTGGACATAAGAGAATCTCTCTTAAAAAGGGTAGCAACAGCTCTTTGACCTTCATCTCAATCCAAGCATCGTAGTCAGGGTATGATCTACAGTCTCCTTTGCGAAAAATTAACTTTCCCTCTCTTTGCCTAAATTTCCAGGCATTTATTACTTCTGGCACTCTTTCATTCTTGGTTCCCACGAAAAACAGAGAAGCACCAATCTCTTCATCAGCAGGAGGATTTCTCGAATCATAACCAAATTGTCTAATAGCCAACACCGAGTTGTAATTAATCCCACCTCCTCTTCCAAGTAGAGGCACATTCGGAAAACTTCCACATTTAACAGTAAGCTCTATTGTCAGTAATTTGGGATCAAACCAAACAATGTTATTGGCAGTCAAACCTATCAATCTCTTGGACCATTTCATTGTCTCAATAGTTTCTACGAAAACACCAGTTCGAGGTAAATGTTTGAAGAGCCAATGACATAACAATTGGGTATAGCAACTAACCAGACTTCCTCTTCCCTTCTCATTTTTGTAGTGTACTGAGTAATAAAAATCCTCTAGCAGGGTAGGAATCAGATTCTTCGAAACGAACACTTTCATCGCCTGCATATCAACAAAGTCAGGTTGACCGGGGAAAAGCACCAACCCATAGATATAAAGAGCTAACACAGCATTGTAAGTAGTCCAGTTTTTAGCCTTGGCAGCCTCCTGAGCTTGTTGGAAAAGAAACTCCAAATGAAATCCTTCATCTTCTTTAAGTTTACTCAGGCCACTTTTTACAACAGACTGGTCCAGATGTAGAACAATGGCAATTACTTTGGGGGTAAGAGCATCTTCAGAAAAATACGGTATAGAAGACGTGACTGGAATTCCCAAAATAAATGAGAATTCCTCCAGAGTGGGCATCAGAATGCAGTCAGGGAACAGGAAACATCTCATTGATGGTTCATAGAATTGTAAGAAAATGTGCAACCCATCCTTCTCATACTTTGTGAATGCACATACCATTTTAATCAGCTCTCCATATTCCTTCTGAAAAGTGCTGAGAACACCAGAACCAGTCATGCCTATCATCTTGTTCAATGAATCTATATTAGGATCAGGGAATTTATATGACACATTATTCTTCCTTTTAACCTCAACTTCTTGGAAACTCATGATTGGAATCAGACAATATGGTAGGTACCTGAAAATGACAAACATAACCTGTTATGATATGAGTATGCAAATGCAAAAGGCATGTGATCAAGTATTTAGGTGTCCGTGTCTGTGTTGAACTGTGTGCACTGTGTCTCTGTACTGAATCTGGCAATATATCTGAGATGAATACTCAAACCACTGTCATAGGATACACTGTCTGTACCAATCATAGAATCACAAGTAAGGTATGTAGGGGGCTAGGTTACCTGCAAACCTATAAACATCCCACCCATACTCACGTGTGGTTCGTAGAAAACAAGGCTTGCCAGCTTCGGAGGTTTGAGAAGCGATAGCACATTCAGCCCGTAGGATACAATGCTATGCCAATCAAAGAGGTCGTCCACTGACTCACCTTAGAAAATAAAGGTCATCCTATGCAAGTTCCAAAGTGGGTCCTCGGGTGCGAGTGGGTTTGCCACAGAATATGGTCTGCCACTGTCACCACTAAAGAGAGATGTTTCCACTAAGGTCCTCATGATCGGTCACTAGAGTCGACAGCTCTCTAGATCGATATCCTGGAATACGCAAGATGCGCACGCCATGATGGGTCCCAAGATAGCCTCGTCTAGCTGTGAATTTCGTGATTACCCAATGTACACAGATGGTACGTAGGTCACACTACTCTCCACTCTAAATCTAGGTGTGCACTCGAGCCTTGGTAATGGGCTCATCTCTCAGAAATCCCCTCCCTCCAAACAGACAGAACAGTGTAACACAGTATAATATATGAAAGGTAAATGCTAACATGCTATAAATATGGTACAAGTAATAAAATACAGTAAACAGCAAATACAATACAGCAGTAAACACCCAATGAAAGAAAAGCAAACAAGCGCTAGGATCGACTCGCTTAGGATGGACCAGCAATAGGTCAACCTGTCCCCAGCGGAGTCGCCAGCTGTCGCTCCTGGGATTTTCATCCAAGTACAAACGCGAAAGTGGCACCAAAACAGAGTCGCCAGCAATGTGTATTTATCCCACAAGAGAGAAAGGAAACACCGCATAAACCTGAAGGAAAGGAAAAGAGTATGGTCTTGCGACCAAGGGGAATGGGTTCGGGAGTCGGTTACGCGCAGGGAAGGTGTTAGCACCCCCACGCGTCTATCGTACCTGATGGGATCCACGCTTGCTTGTCTCGATCAAAGGGTGTCATCAACTGGAACTTCGCTGCTGCTGGAAAGGAAAAGGAACTAGTAGCTGGAGAACCGAAAAAGGAAAGGAGAAAGAAAGAGAAACAAATGTAGGGAAAATAAAAGAAGTGCTCGAATGGGCCCTACCCCACTACCTACGTATCTCATCGGGAACATGAGAATCAAAGCGATGTAGTTCCCCTCAACGAGAGTCGCTTTGTTTGTGTTTTTTAGCAGAAACGTCAGAGTACGCGTCCCAGCAGTTTAGGTGTTGCGGCTCGCTGTATAGAGACTTAGGCGTTACCTGTTTGCGGTAGAACGGACGTGACGAGTCCTTAAGACTGGAATGAAAGAGATGAGAAAAAAATTGTTTATTTGTTTGTTGTCTTTTAAGAAAAATGTTTGTTATTTGTTCGCGTATGATAATGTATCTGAATCTTAATCATTGGAATGCATACATCCTCACATTCCAAGATGGAATGAGTAAGAAAGTACACTAAGTGTGAAGAAGACCCTCACATTTAGTTCCAATTATTAAGGTTCAAACACACTAGCACACTTGTATTTATTAAGTGTTTTTGTTGATTATGAAATGAAGAAGTGTTTTTCTTTATTTGTATCTTCAACAAGTATTGCATTTAAGTCCCTCATACAAGATCAAATGTTTAACACATTGACCCAAGATGGGCCATATGCTACACATTCTAAGATTACAAGAGAAGACCCCCTATAATCTTTTCTTTATATGAAAGGCCTAAATGCAATAAGTGCTTACCTTTATTAGATATTTTGAATTTTCTTTGAGATGATAAGATGAAAGACTCAAGTGGGCGAGAAAGGTAAAAATCTATGTGAACTAAGACTCAATCCTAATTGATTAGTTAAGGGAGTGATCCTAAAGGTTTGTGAGGTTGCAAAACCTAAAGTCTAAAGAAGGAATGAGTTAAACAATTCACTTCTAAAGTAGAAGATGAATTGTAACTCAAAAGGGAAAGTAATGAGTTAATCAAAGAAAGCACATAAGTACTTAACAAAACACAAGATTGAATTGTAAAAGATGAAAGGAAAGAAATTTGAATGTGGATTCCTTATCCACATTCAATTTCAACTTACCAAAGCCCCTACATGGTTAGTAAACATGGAAACATGTATAGGAAGTAAAAAGTACTTAATACACATTAAAGTTCAAAAGAATAAGATGAAGAATCAAATCTTAATATCACAACCAGAATGTGAATCATATTTACAACAAGTGAATATCATCATACAAGTTCAAATGAATAAGCAACAATCATCATCCATAGCATTTAAACATGTTACCATAAGAAAGGATAGATGAAAGATGAAAAAAAATGAAAAGAACATGCATAAATGGAACATATAATCCAAAAATCAGAATTGAAACTAAATGGAAAATGATTTATAAACATCTCAAAGTATTCATGAATCAACATCCAAGACATTCAAGAAGTAATAGAAAAAGAATTGAAGTGAAAGTTCAAAAAGGAAAATGCAAACAATACATGTTAAGGATGCACAAAGTTCAAGTTGAAATGAACATGTAAAGATGATCTATAATGTGTACCAAGGACCTATAATATCATATGAATGGCTCATAAAATATGCAAATGCTCATACAAATATGCACAAAAGAATTCATGCAAACATGCACTAAAGTTAGAATGATATGACATGTATCATGCTTCAAATGTAATGCATCAAACAAAAATCAAATGGACTTATGAAAATTATGCAAGCATGGTATGTGATATTCTAAGTCAGAAGTAAATCATACATCAAAATAGCATGTCAAAATTCAAAGCAAAATGACTTCAAACAATGCATTAGGTCAAGTTGAAACATCATGCAAAGTGGTGCAAAGACAAGCATCAAAACATGTCATAAATTGACCTAAAAAATCAAACAAAAATCACCTAACATGATTCAATGTATTAGTGAATCAATGCAACAAAAATCAGGTCAAAACAATTTGTAATGAACAAGAAAAAAATTCTACAAATTCATGTATCATACTTGGAATGCATACAAATAGAAATTCAAAGAAAATTATGAAACAGTGATAAAAATGTGATAAAATCATGAAATAAAAATATGAAAAATTTCCTAAATGTCTTGATAATACTCATGAATTTTTCCAGAATTTTCTGATGTTGTTTTATACTTTTAAAATTTAAAAATGAAACGTGTATGAAATGAAGAGAATAAAAAGAAAATTGAAATAAGAAAGGGGTGTATGCATAGTAAACAACCAGTTCAAATTGTTTGGGCTTTAAAAACGTGAGGTGTAAATAGCAATGACCCAAGGTCCATATACGCGCAGTCCACACCAACAATTGTGCACTCTCAGTCAAAATAAAACTCAAAATAATGCACACCATTGGATCAAGTCCAGTCAACAAACCAGTCAAAGTAACCATATCCAATGCACACGCGTGAAGGAACACACTCACTACCATGCACTGCACCACACATTGCTTAAATGAGATCAAAAATTGGACACGTGAGGTGCACGTTTATTTTAATGCGCTGGAAATGTTGTGGCCATCAGATCATGAACATCCAACGGTCACGATTAAAACATGATAAAACCCTAACAATTCAGACCACCGACCGGAGAAGACCTCCGGTCACCTTCTCCAGTCACGCACCACCGTCTGCAACTCCAAATTTTCCATAATTTTGCACATATGATACCAAAATAAAGAATAGCTTATGTAGATCAAGAATTCACTCATAAAAACAACACATCATGCACGCATAGCAAGAACAGAGGAGATGAAGATGTGCCCTAAGTTTTGAAACTACGCCTCTAAGAGGCCTATCAACTAGTCGGAGTGAATAGAGCTTCTAGCAAGCTTTAGGCAACAAAAACAACTCAAACTTAATGAGAATCGAATGAAAAAAGTTGAGTGATGAAACCTGAAAACGTGTAGAAATATGAGGTGTTGAGAAAACCAGAGAAGAGCTTGATATTCTGAGCTTCTAGATCTCCAACCTTAGCAAAATAAATGCTATTGATTCACGAATTTATGAAGGAGATGGAAGATTGCAATGATGCTGAACTTGTAGAAGTTGAGTTGTTCTTGTTGCTCTTGATTAAACCACACCAAACAATGAGCAATGGAAGAACACTGAAGATGAAATCGTGGAGAGGAAAATGAGAAAACTCAGAGAGAAAGAGAGAGAACTTCTGAGGTGAGTGTAGAAAATGAGTGTTGTTAATGAAAAGAGTGAGTGAAATTTGGTTTTATAGTGTGAGTTAAATGTGAACCAGAGTGGTTAAATGAGTTGGTTAGAGTGAGTCATGTGAGTTAAGGTGAGTGCACCCTAACTAACTGAGTCAAGTTAGTTAGGGGCGAGTGAGGTTGGCTGTGATAGGGTAATGGTGACTTATGATATATTATGGTGAAGCTGGACATGGATGGTGGTGATGAATTCGTGCAAGATCAAAGGTGCAGCAGAAAACTTGTTCCACAAGTTTATTTCTTTTCCATTTCCATGTATGTCAAGGCAAGTGTGTATGGTGTATGTGATATGTGTTTGGTTGAAAGAGGAAAGCTGATGTGATGAAGTGTTTGTGGTGTGTGTGAACCAAGAACTGCAAATTCTGATGTGAAGCATGATGAAATCAGTTGGTAATGGTGATATTTAAGCATGAATACCTCTCTATTCAGACCATGGAAATGGATGATTCTGGTATCATTACAAAGTGTGTACATGATACAACAACTTTGATGTTGAAAAGAAGTGAAAATGAGACTTGTAACATATTGGAAATGTGCTTCAAACATAGGAACTCAAAACTGGTTTGAAATGTTGCATAATGCACGCGTGTGTGGCATGGCTTGGTTATGACTTAGTCAATTTTTTCAGTTACATTGACCCTACTTTGAGCCATCATAACTTCTCATCCTTTGATCAAGTGAAAAAATCATGAACACCAATTTTGAAGATCTCACATAGAGGAACAACTTTCATGTTGAAAGATTTTTCATTTGAGGCCTCTAACCATGAGTAATTGATCAAAACATTTGGTCCACCACATGTTTGTGAAAATGACTGCGCATGACCTAAGATTTGCCCAAGCTGACTTGCATTTTGCCCAAGTTTGTCTTAACTTTGATCATCTATAACTCTCTCAATTTTGATCCAATGGAGATGTTCTACACATGGATTTGAAGCTTAAGATGAGATCTTTTGTTATGGCTGAGTGGAATTTTTATTTGATGTCTCCATTTTGAATGGCCTTGGTTCAAAGTTTGGTGCAAAATGGCTAAAACTTTCCTTATTTAGAAACTCTACTTCTTCCAAAAATGGCAACTTTTCAAATCTTGATTTTTCATGATCCTTTTGGAGTTTCTTGATCAAATTTTGTACATTGGTCACATATAACATGAATTTCATGAATTTGGCCTCAAAAAGTCAAGATTTGACTTTTTCCTCTGATTATTTGACTTAGCCCCAATTTTCCTGATTTTTTATCTTTCTTCCAATTGAACCACTTCTAAAACCAATTGAGAGGCAATTTTCCACACTCATACACTTAAGGACATGTAGAATACCATGACATCAAGTTTTGTCCAAAAAATCAGAGATGACCTGATTTAATTGGAAACCTTAGTTTTGATACCCACCTACTAAGGGGAAAAAATGCAGTCTTCAATTTCAAATTCCTCAGAGTATGTTGTGTATCCTCTTAAAGGATGATGAGATATGCCACTTGAGGGTGATTTTGAACCAATGAACTATCTCTTTTGAGGGTTTTTCTTTCAGTTTTTTGGACCTCTTGCATAGTGAAGGATGTAGTGCTTCAATCTCCTATTGAATCTCACTTTCTTGAGGTTTTGGATGATCAATTGAGATAGTATGAGACATGAAATACCTCTTGGCTTGCCTTGAGGCAACTTGTTTGACCTTTTATGCCTTGAATGATTCCTTGATTGTCCATCTTTCACCTGATCACATGCCTTGATGGTAAGAGGGATGCTATGCTTCATTTTTCTATGTTAAAGATGCAATGCAAGGCTAATGAGATGGATATGATATGATATATGATAATGCTATACTATGATGACAAAAGAGATAGCAAATTTTGGGGTATTACACCAAGTACCATGATTGGCAGAACCCCAGCTCGCGATGGGACGTTCACGCCGCGACCTCAGGCCTCGATCGCGACCTGAGATCTGTAACCTCGTCGGGATCTTCCCCGATTATTCGACCAGTTCTCCGCACTGACGAATCAACACACAACGAGCTATCTTTCAAAAAGAAAAGTCCATTAACGGACACACCCTCCAACGGGCAGTCATACATGCACAACTAATGTAAAGTACAGCAATATGAACAAAAATCGTATAAATAACATAAACCGGACATTAAATAAAAAAAGGCCACAAGGGCCAAAGATTGTGCATATTACATAAACAAGGGGGCCACGCCCCCCTAAAACCAAATAAGATTACAGAAAAATCAACGGCACGTAGGCCGAACAAAATACAACAACATCAGAATAACAAAACTCCTTATTCTTCCGCATGCTCGGTCGACGCGGGCTCAGGTCCCTGCTCCTCCACGGGCTGGTCCTCGGTATGAACTTCGGGGGTATCAAGAACAAGGCCTGCGGGCAAGACGATGCGACCATCCTCCACTCGCGCAAGGTAGTGGATACCCTCGGTCGAAATCTCAAGCCCAGGGTTCACCACCCGCAACTGGGCCACGACACTTTCGAAGGACTCCACTGCCACGGCGATACCGTCATCCTCAGCCTACAGAATGCTGGCGACCAACTCAGCCCTAGTTTTCAACACTTTTATCTCATCCGGTTCATCAGCACCCGGGGCACTGGCCGCCATCACCTCCTTGTTCAACTCCTCGGCAGCCTTTTTCTCCGCCCTCAACTTGGTGACCTCCTCCTTCAGCTTGGTCATCTCCTCTTTGGCCTTCTTCCTAGCCTCACGAGCACCCTTAACCTCCTCCTTCAAGGCCGTCTCAGAAGCCCGGGCAGCGGTAAGTTCGGCCTCAAGCGCAGTTTCCCCTTTCGCATAAACGACCGCCATCTCCAGCGTCCTCACAAGGGCAGAAGCATCCTGGGCCACCAGCGCCCTCTTGCTCGACCGGTCCATGCCCTCTAAGCTAAGAGACTCTGCCCGAGGAACGACCAGGGTGTTGCCCTCAAAAAATCTCCTGTCAAGGATGCACGGGGGGAGCTTAAATTTCCCCTTCTCAGGCGCCCGAGTCAGGTCCACAACATCTAACATCCGTGGCCGCTTCGCCCGCCCGGTCAAAGGCAACGGAGAGTTCCGTGGACCAGGAGAGGGCGTAGAAGAGGTCCCCAAAGCAGTTTGAACGAGGGAAGGAGCACGAGTACCAGCAGCAGTCCGGGTCTTAGGGGGAGCCGCTCCAGCCTTACGCCTCGCCATGGCGTTCCTCACCACACGATCACGAGCTTGAGGCATCTCACCTGCACAAATGAAAACAAGCACGTTAGTTATGGGGAAAGGAAATAACACAAACAAAATCTAAGTAACTATGACTACCAAGCAGCTTCTCAGCATCTGCGGGAGTCTTGCACTCCAGCAGTGCCTTCACGTTGATAAGCCTGTGCTCAACCCTCTGGCTACCATCCTCCTCGAAGATAGGGTTACCCTTGCTCGTCCAGTAGCTCGCGAGCTGGAAGGAGTTAACCCACTTCACCAGCGTCTCATAAGACACGGCATCCTGCCCGCGTAGCGCGCTCGGCTCGAAGACGTAGGCACTGGGCTTCTTTGAGAAGTGGTTGGGTGTCCAGCAGATCGGGAACTTGTACAACCTCTCCTCGATATACTTCCCCTCCTCGTTGAGCAGCTCCTCTCCGTTCTCATCCACCTCTATCTCCCATACATACGTGCTATCCTGGACAGCTTCAAACACTGGCTCAACGATGAAGTACCGTCCATTGAACGTTCGGATTGACTCCGAGAACGGCTTAAACAACTTCTTAGGCTGCTTCAAGGAAACCCATCTGTACTTCTTCCCCGCCAGCTGCCGTTGAAGATGGAAAATAGCAAAAAACAGAGGGAAAGTGGTTCCCAGTGTGAGGTGCTCGCACACCAACTCAAATGCCCGTATAAAGGCCAACGAATTGGGGTGGAGTTGCGAGGGCGCCAGCTCGAGATGCTCAAATACCGACCGCTGAAAGTCAGTGAAGGGAAACCTCAGCCCCAACTCCTTGAAAGCGTACTCGTACATCATGAAGCGGTCCCCGAACTCCGAGCAGACCCACTCGTCCACAGTGGGAAAATGCACTCTCCAATCCCCCGGTGGGCCCACCTCTGTAAAGGCGTCCGCCACAGATCTGGCGAACGTGGAAATATGTTCGGAAGGCTCGACCACCTCCCACTCCTCCGGACAGAACCCTTCAACATCCTCCTCCATGACATCCAAATCCTCTTCCTCTCCTACTTCGCTCGAGGAGCTCGATGCCGTCGAGCTCGAAGACGCAGAACTCGAAGCCGTTGCGATGCTATTCTCCTCGGAGACAGTTTCCTCCTCGGATGTGACTGGGATAACTTCTCTCTGTGGCTCCATCGCCATTACGATCACCTGAAAAAGCAGAGAAAGACAGTGAATTCGACAGGAAATTAAATCCACCCTTCCACCGCTAAGTCAAGTGAAAGGGCGCGCAGAAGGCTAAGGACAACGTCCCCGGCCTAAGCCCTAACATCAAACAAAAAAACCTCCCCGCGAGGAGATGCCCGAGACATACCATCTTCCTGCGAAGAACCTCCCAACGCTCGTGCCCAGATTCCGTTTGAAGCTCCACCGGAAACTGCAAGGCTCCACCGGAATCTGGAAACGTTCTATCGGAAAATTCGCCATTCAATCAGAAGGTAATCAGACACGGTGGTCACGACTCGCAACCACGATGTGGACCACCACGCTCACCAAACGCACTACCTACTCCGGCGAGGTGCTAGAAGTAGCAAAATGGCAGAACCACCGTCCACCACCAACACTCGCCGAAAACCTACCTATTTCATCACCTAAAGCTAACCCTAGCCGCATGCAATCTACCACTAACAACAAAAGAAAGTAGAACAAGCTGGAAATCAGAAAACTTACTTGATTTGAGTAGAAGAGGGAGACTGCTCGAAACTTGGCACGGTGGTCGGTTGCTCTGAAGACGGCGACGGGCAAGAACGCTGATGACGACGAAGTGAAATCAGAAGGGAAAAAGTGCAAAATGGGACAACCTTCCCCCTTTTATACTGAGGGGCACGTGCGTAGGCAATAATGACTGCCCACTAGCCATAATTACCTATTAACTGCTACACAGGGCTCGATGCACACGTGGCAACCCAATGTTTCCCATTCTGTCTGACACTTTATCTTCCCGAATACCGAGCAATAGGGTCACGACCACGAACATCACGGGCACAGGGGGCCACGAGCACCTCGAGACAATCATCCTCGTCTCCGCGCTAGCTTCCCTGAGTGACGAGCAGTCCTTAAGTCATCACTCCCATGCTCGGGAGCAACGACTTGGGGGGCTCCTGTTCTGGACTGGACCAATGGCTAGAATTGGCCCAATCCGCCTCTGCTCCAGAGCGGCCCAAATTGCCTAAGCCCAATCCACAGAGGGGCAATAACGACATTTCTGCCTCTCCAACCGGGCAAGGAACGCAACGTTTCTCCCCGGCTTCTATGCCCGTCACACACGGCTTCCTCGCTGCCCGAACAGCAAAGGACAGGTTCCCGGAACTGCGTTTATGCCCGACATAACTGCTAGTTTCTGGGACCCTGCCCGACATAACGGCTAGTTTGGGCAGTTACCTATTCTTTGGGGAAAACGGTTATTTCGCCCCGAAAATAGGACCGTTGGCCACGCGCTGGGGGCTCTATATAAACCCTCTCGCTTGAGAGGGTCAGGTATCACATTTTCACCCTAAGAATACGCTTTGTACTTGCCCATTTTCTCTGACCCTTTCTTACTTGAGCGTCGGAGTGCCTTGCAGGTACACCCCCTCATCTCCTCATTCACAAGCCGAACAACTTGCACGCCTGACGACCAGCTTCCGTCCGAGCACCTTGCCATCTAACGACCAGCTTACGTGGACCAGTTCGAATACTCAGGATCAGGTTCCTATAGAGTACTATAGACGTTTTGGGTGCTAACACCTTCCCATCACGTAAACAACCCCTTACCCATTCTCTGTTTATTCTTGTTTTTAGAACTCTTTAGGTTTTGTTCGCTCTTTTTCCTTTCCTTTTGGATAAAATAAAAGTGTGGTGACGACTCTTGCTTTTTGAGTTAAGTTAATTAATAACTTACACTCACAATTTTTACCGCTACAAGCTTCACTCATTATTATAGGATTTAACTAATTATTATTCATTCAATGCAAACATATTAGAACTTAAGTCATAAAGCGTACATGATAGTTTACATTATTGACCATGCAATATTTGGCATACAAGCATAATTTTCTTTGTCAAACGACATCATATGAAACTAGCTTTCTAATGCATCCTACCGTGTCTCATTTCGAGTTACGTAACTTGTTTAATTGAGAACACAAGGGAAACAAAACAAAATTTCAAATATCATATCCCTCACTTAGCGAGCTTAGGCGCAAGCTCTCGCTTAGCGAGCTCAAGACGAGATCCAAGCGAGACCAAACAAAATGTCTCAATTTCTCTAAAACGGCTGCCTCGCTTAGCGAGCTCAAGGCGAGGTCCAAGCAAGACAAAATAGAATGTCCCAGTTTTCCCAAAATAGCTGCATCGCTTAGCGATGACACTGCAAACTCAAAGTGAGCCCTCGCTTATCGAGATTGTCCCCCACTTAGCGAGCATGACAAGACAACTCAACATGAAGGAGAAAAGGAAGGAAAAAATCAGCCTAAGACACCTCAACATGTCATCACTTAGCATCATTTTTCACATATGCATCATCAACATCGTGGTTTATCATCACAAACATGCAACATAACAAAAATCATTCATAACTCATGAACTTAAAACCCTAATTCACATTTTCATGAAATTTCCCTTAAAAGCTAGAGCTATCTATGAACCCATCTCTTAGAAAGAAAATTGTTGATGAAATTGAGATGATATCTTATTAATCCAAGCCTTTTCCCCTCTTCTTCAAGCTTTCTCTTTCTATTCCTTCTCTTTTTCCTCTTATTTCGTACTACCAAGTGAAAAATGAATGAACGAGAGAGTGGAAATGACATATAGAATGGTCTTTTGTTCCTTAGTGAAAAAATGACCATTTTGCCCTTATCAATATTTTATTTCCTTAAAATTGTCATTCATCAATTTGATCAATTAGTAAGGATTAGGAGAATTGACTAAGAATTAGTCTCATCTCAGCTCACTAATTACTCAATTTATCCATACTGACAAAGAATAAAGCATTTAAGAGGATATGTAATATTACAACACCAACCTCAATCATGCAAACTACCTAGAAATCTCAACAAAATCTTCAAGAACGATTAGTTTCAAGACAACATCTCCCTTAATTAATTACAAATGATTCATTATCAAGATCTAAAATCAAACTAGTGGTTGAAGATGAAAGACATTCGTTTGCGAGTTTTTGAACTTTCAAAAGTGAAAGGGTGTTGATTTTACAAAAATCATAGTGAAGATTATGACTTCATATTTTGAGACATGATGATAAATACGTGCTTAAGATTAAACATAAAAATGGATGGAAAAAGTTATTTAGATTCGAGTCAAGAGCATTTCATGATTCGAGTCAAATGAGCAAGTAATGTGAAACAAGGTCTCATGAAGAAAAGTGACGTACTTTCATGTGATTCGAATAAAGTTAAAGTTGTGATTCAAGTCACATAGGTTCATGATTTCGAGTCACGGGTTAAGGCTGATTCGAATAAACCAAGTCAGTGACTCACGAGATGTATGTGATTTGAGTCATGTACAACTTGTGATTTGAGTCACAAAGTTGCATGATTCGAATCATGTATAAATTGTGATTCGAATCACAGACATAAATTTTTTCTTGTTTTCCTCTGTTTGGTTTGATTCGAGTCATGAATAGTGGGTGACTCGAGTCACACACAAGAAATCTCAATTTTTAAGTTTTTTAAAATAGTTTGAGATTTCATTACTCACATGACTTGAATAGATATCACATATGTTTCATTAACTCAGGCAATTGACTTAAATCATCATGATCAAATTTCAAACATAACAATTGATTTATGCATGCTTAAAAACGAATCAATTTAAAGTTGATTTAGAGATGTGCAATTATGAAGAAGACTCAATAAATAATAATAAACGAAACACAAAAGTAATAAGACAGACAACAAAACCGTATTGGAGTTCTCCCCCTGAATGTGTTAGGAACATGCAACTTTAGAATTTGTGCCCCACTTTTAAATTCAAGCATTTTTTTATCCAATTACATTTGTTCATTTTCTTCGTTTACTTTACCCTCTTAAAGTACGTATGCACTTATTTCTTTCAACTTGCATTCAATTACTTTAAATTCAAACGCAAAACATAACAACACTATTATACTTTCTCAACATTTCATACAAAAATATCCATAAGATTTTTTTCGAGTTTAGTCCTTTAAATGAATTGAAACTCGTGATTTCTTTACTAAAACCATCAGTAAACAATAATATACATAAGATTAATTCTTAGAGTCACTGATGTGATCTATACACCTCTAATCATACACACCTTATTTAAATGGAGGGATGTGCTAAAAAAGACACTTTGATGTCAATATAAAGCAAAATGTAAGCATAACTTTAAGTAATGATGATCATACATGGGAGGCGAGCACCTCTTTATTGTGATTATGAGCTCTAATATGCTTTTGGTTGTTTTTACCTTCACTATGACAATCCGTACGCTTCTAAACTGTATTTACACGCATCTATCATGGGAAACACATCAAAGACAATTTCTATGCCACATCATCCCCTTTCAACCTATGTTTTCGCCTCAGTCTTTCTTTATGGAGCCAAATTTGCGGATCACTCATATTTACACAATGCAAATCTCTACATCAATTGACCTAATAGTTATTTGGGTTGGAACGCTTAAACACATAACATTACATTACCAATATAATCATCTTTTTAGAAGACTACCAATATAATCATCTAATGTGTTTTGTTTATTTATAGATGGTAAAACCGTATAATAAATCTTGCATATTTGTACAATTTAAATACTTTTCCACGACTTTTGGCTTTTTTTCTTTTAATTTTAAATTTACAAAATTCACAGACTCTAATTGTCAATATCTAAATAATTGCCCTTTCGAATTCATTCTAATATAATATTAAGAGTTTGTTTGGATTAATTTATTTGAGTTTATATAATAATATGAGTTTTATAATACTTTTTAAAAAACTTATAAAAGTAATTTATAATATTTTTTATAATCATTTCTTATATTTTATATAATCATTTCTTAATTTATTATTTTCATAAAATTTTCAAGATAACTTAATAAAATAATTTATAACATGTAAAAAAGAATTTAATTTAATTTTACTTTTTGTTACAATGGTTTAATTATAGTTTGGTCTTATTTATTTTCTAATTCACATAATCGGTTTTCATATTTCAAAATCTAATAGTTTTAGTCATTTTTTTTACTTTATTACATTTAAAATTGACAATTTATCATTTTTCAATGATATGTCACTTGTGAAATTTGATAAATAATTGTATATGAACCTTTTGTGAAATTTTATAGAAAGACTAAAAGTGTCACTTTAATAATTTGTACTGTAAAAAAAGTGAGAGAAGATCGAAACTATTTAAATTTAAAATAAGAGGATTAATTTTAAAAATTAGATAAATAGAAAAACTAAAACGGTAATTTAACCAAAATAATTTATATAAACTTATACACAAACACTTATTTTTGATATAAATGTTTATTCAAACAAACCATAAATATTTATGCAATTTTTTTTAGCACGAGTGAGTTCTATTTAGCAAGGTAATCAAAACCGTTTGATGTAAACTTGTAGATATTTAAGTATTCTCACTTTTAGTGTGGGACAAATTAAAATTTTAGACTCGCACCCTTAATAATGCTTCTCTATCTCGCTTTTTTTTGTATGGGCTTAAACGGGATGAACATGATCATTTGTTACCCCTATTTGAAATAGTATAAATCCCCAAATTTCCAATTTTGATGGATTTATCGGTTTTACAGTTTAAATGTGATTTTTCTACATGCTGATTTTTAAATCCAATTATTTTTTATTTTAAAAATCTTAAATCCAAATAATTTGATTAAGATTCTAGTTTCCATCTAACTGATCCAATTTTGAATACCATACTTAGCACAACCTACCTTCCTTAGCCTACCTTTCTCTTTTATTAAATTAAGAAAAGAATTCTTATTAACATAAAAAATTGTTATATAATATATATAGTAACAAATGTGAAATTAACTCTATAAGTATTTATTTACATATACTTGTTTGTTATGGTAAAAGTTATGTGTGGGTTGTACTCCGTCTGTCATCGACCATATCACTTTCGGCTCATTCTCACACATCACAGAGAAAGATTCGTCCCAATCATTCTCACTTCCTCTCAACCCCCAAAATCATAGCCATTCGAAACTCTTTCTCCACCAAAAAAGGTTTGATTTTATCATGTATTTTGATGCGGTGTTTATCACTTTTCTGTAAATTCCATTTTCTTTTGCGTTCCTCAATGTTTTTTATTGAAATACCTTGAAATTGGAATCGAGTATTGTTACGATGATATTCTATGTGAACTAGGGTTTGGAATTATAGATCCATGTCTATTACTATTACAGTTGCGTGGTTGAGGATGAAATATGTGGTTTTTGTGGTTTGTAAGATTGATGATTTATTGAGAATTTGAATTCTTATGGAATTATTTTGGATTTCAAATAGAAAATGGATCGAATCAAAGCAGTTAGTTATTATTATTGCCTTGTTTGGATATTGTTCAATTGTTCAATGAACATTTTTATCATCCTAATCAAAACAGTTAGTTATTATTGACCGTGAGATGTTCATTTCAATTTCGCAGATCTTGTCATTTGGGATTGGTCATTTGAAGTTGGAAATGGTTAAAAGGTTCATGCGCGTGTCCACTTATGACACTTTATAATGAATATACTAAATGGAAGAATATCTAACTGATTTATTTGTGGAACAGTTATGGAGCATTCTGATTCACAAGTGATAGCGATAGTGATATCATGTTGCAGTGCTTAGAGGGATTCAAGTCTTTACTCGCTTCTGTATTACGTTGTTGTGACATTGATATTAACCAGCCAAGAGGCCTTGAAGATCCTGAACTTCTTGCAAGGGAGACAGTGTGTATGCCCTTAACGATACTTTATTCTATTCATTCATTACTTGCTATCTCTGCAGCACTGACATCTCTGAAAAAAGTGTGTTCGTGTCAATGTTGGTGTCCGAAACCTACACCGACACGATTACATTTAGTTTTTTATTTTTTCAAATTATTATTGGTGTCAACGTGTCAGGGTTGATGTAGTGTTTTCTGTGTCCGTGCTTCATAGCTTGCTACTTCTATTTTACAAAAAAGATGTGATTATCTCTTTCTTTGTATTACCGAGTCTATTACCTTTCTCACCACTGTTTTTGGAAATAAATATGTAATATATGTACTGAAGGCATCAATTTATTTTGAATATGCATGCAGTCAGTGTTAGTGAAATAGAAGCACTGTATGAACTCTTCAAAAAGATCAGCAGTGCTGTAATTGACGACGGGCTGATTAACAAGGTTTGTCTTCTTTGTCATTGGACAACTTATCTTTGAAATATTATATTTCATTGATTGAACATTTTCTCTTGATGAATGAAAACTTGTCACATTTAAATGTTTTGCTTATCACTATATATCTATATGACAAATTTTCTTTTTATTTCATTGTTTTCTTTCTTTGGAAGGGTTTAAGTTTTAAGAAATATATAAGATGTTATATTCAATTTAGAACTCATTTTGCAGGAAGAGTTTCAATTGGCATTATTCAAGACGAATAAAAAAGAAAGTTTGTTTGCTGATCGGGTATTTCTTTCCTTTCTGTTTTATCTGTTTTTTTTTGGTTCAAAAATACTTCATTTTTGCACATGTGTGGGTGTGTGAAATGGTTAAAGAATGTTTGGGCTATTATATTAGTTCTCAATGTTTATTTATACTTGCTGAAGATATTTTTATCACTAGGCTTTCTTTTCAATTTGGATCATCGATTGAGAATTGAGATTGATGCAAACGGATTTTTAATGAGCAATCCAAGAAAGGGTTAGATCTACTTTTAGTTTTTAGACCTATATATGGTGTGGACTATGCTAGCTTGAAGGTATATAATTTTGAAGTCCGGTAAGGCATGAGTGTGTGCATGTATGTTTGTAGGTGTAACTAAGAAGTAAGATTGAAACATATAATAGGACATCAAGTTAGTTGTTTTACCGGAAAATTTAGTGTATGTGCCCAGTGCAAATTAAGGTGCTAAGGTAACCTCTGCTTTAATATACAATGCTTGTTCATGCGTTTTGCTTCTCACATGTTCCTAATCACTTTCTGAACCGGTATAAATATTATTTTGAAATTCTATTTTGTTTCTTGTGTTGTAACATGTGTCAAATACTGATTCATGTTACTCCATGTGATTAGTGTCTCATTTGAGCTTCTCTCTAACTCTATTAGGTGTTTGATTTATTTGACACAAAGCACAATGGGATACTGGGCTTTGAAGAGTTTGCTCGCGCCTTATCTGTTTTCCATCCAAATGCCCCTATTGATGATAAGATTGAATGTACGTTGTATATTTTTCTTTTAGCTTCTGAATTTTAAGAAGAAAGTACATTTGGAGTCAATTCTTTAATGAGAAAAGAGGTGCTGCACTATTAGTGTAAAAACTAGTTTTACACGGACGTCCAATGAGAATCCGATGTTATGCAGTTATCAGTAACAAAATGAGTTTACATGGCAATATCATGAGTTTTCATTTAATATCAATGTAAAACTATTTTACACTGACAATGCATCACAATGAAACTCTTCAATTTACACACACCATGCATCACAGTGGAAGTCTTCTTTAATTTACACACACCATCATTCTCTTTAAATAAATGATAACTAAACCATTGTAATATCATATTCCAGTTTCCTTTCAATTATACGATCTCAAGCAGCAGGGGTTTATTGAAAGACAAGAGGTGATTCATCTTCTCATATTCAATTATAAGGTTTTTGTATTTCGTTTGAGACGAGCCTGATTTTTCTGTCTTTTTATACAGGTGAAGCAAATGGTGGTTGCTACACTTGCAGAATCTGGTATGAATCTATCAGATGATGTTATAGAAAGTATAATCGACAAGGTGCTACCCCGTTCTTCTATCCCTTGCACTTCTAATTGCATACAAACAGTTCAAGTCTTTATTTTGAAAATTCACTTGAATAGTTTAACATTAAATTTCGGATCCTTTCAGACTTTTGAGGAAGCAGATACAAAGCATGATGGCAAGATTGACAAGGAGGAATGGAGAAACCTTGTTTTGCGCCATCCGTCACTTTTGAAGAACATGACCCTTCAATATCTCAAGTAATTTTTCAATCCATATTTTTCTAATAATCTTTGTTAAGTGAACTTCCAACATCCTCTTTTTTGATTCCGTTGTATTTGGCTAGCCATTTTCTTATATTAATTTTCATGTGTTTGAGCAGGGACATCACCACAACATTCCCAAGCTTTGTATTCCATTCACAAGTAGACGATACTTAAGGGCAAGTATTTTGTTGATAGTTTTCACCTTTGGTTTCTCTGCCTCTGTGCTATGAGTCACCTCTCTTTCCTTTTTCTCCTTTTTAAAATATAGTTGGTTGATTTGCTTTACCTTAAATTGATTATATATTTGAGTAAGGTGTTTGGTTTGATGAATTCATTATCTGTGGTCATTCAATCATTCAGCCTTAGTTCATGTAGAATCCAGTCAATCGGATTCCAAGTAATAATTCGCCAAATGTTTTAAAAACGAACTGTTCAACCAGCCGAGCCTTGAACCGGTGTTTACTTTGGTTCAATTATTTTGGCGGTTTAATCACGGTTTCACTCCATTTGAGCAGTTTGAGACGGTTGAAGTACGACTCAGAAATCTTACCATCATATGAGCATAAACTTAGAAATTCACTCCTTTTTTGTTTTTTTATTTTAGTTTCAAACGGGTTGTTTTAGTTAACAAACGTTTGGAAATTTGAAAAAAAAACATAGACTTTGTTTTAAAAAAGTTGATGTGAAAATTTTCAGTCATGTTTGACCTTTTGTATGACACCAATGCACCTTCCTTGACATAACTTATCATCTTTCTTATAACAAAATTGGTTTTAAAAAAATTTCTAAATGACAAGTAAAAACTCCAATTTTCGTTCCTGAAGTTGTAATTTGCACAGTAAAAAAAACCAAACATTAGGAGGAGAATTTGGTATTGTAGAGTTTGGGTGGTAGTTTTAATTGTTTTAGGTTTAAAGGTTGAAGATAAAGTTGTAAAACGGACCACTTTGTCATAACTATTAGGCCATTTTTTAATACACCATCCATGTTTTTTTAGACATCATGCGAAATTTTGTTGTCCTCAATTTTTGGATGTGCACATTAAGACGTACCATTTTTTTTAAAAACGTTGATTTGTTCCAGATGTGCAAATCAGGAAAATTTTCTGATCTGCACATTAAAAAAAATCAAAAGAATTCTATAAAATCATTTTCTGTGCAGATCCGGATAAAATAAAAAATATTCCATAAAATCATTTACTTCTAAGTATAATTCTTATAAATAGATAAGTTAAAATTTTAAAATTCAAAAATATGAAAAATATAAAAAAAAAAATTAATATGATTTAAAATAAGATATGTTATTAATTATATTGGATTTTATTATTTTAGATGTTTTTAAAAAAAATCCAATATAATTAATAACATCTAAAATAACTTTATTATTTATACTTAATAACATCTAAAATAATAAAATCCAATATAATTAATAACATATCTCATTTTAAGTCATATTAATTTTTTTTCTTCATATTTTTCATATTTTTGTATTTTAAAATTTTAACTTATCTATTTATAAGAATCATATTTAGAAGTAAATAATTTTATGGAATATTTTTTATTTTATCCGGATCTGCAGATCAGGAAATGATTTTTTGAAATTCTTTTAATTTTTTCCGGATCTGCAGATCAGGAACTTTTCCTGATTTACACATTCGAAACAAATCAACGTTTTTAAAAAAAATTGTGCGTCTGTATATTCAAAAATTGAAGACACAAACAGAATTTTACGTGGTGTTTAAAAAACATGAATGATATATTAAGAAATAGTCTAACTATTAAACTTGAAGAATCACATTTAATATATTTAAAAAATGACAATGAAGTTGGATGCAAATTTTTAAGTGGAATATTGACAACATTGTTTAAGAACAAATGACGTATACTCACGGACGGAATTGTGTGAAGAAAGATATATAAATATCTAAATTGAAATAGAAAGTTGCAAAGACGGTGAAGGAAGAAAAATCAACAATGTTTTTTTGTTGAAAGTTTTTGTTTTTACATATTTGTTATTAGTTATAAGTTTTTTTTTAATTAAAAATAGTCTTAAGTGAGATTGTCTTTATTATATATTGTGATTGTCAAGTTGATTTAAATTGTAATGTTCTCTATTCAAGCATTGAAGTGTACTATGGCAATTCAGTGCAGCTAACAATTTTGATATAATCCTGACCGTTGTTTAGCAAATACATTTTGTTTCAAAATAATCATCGATCTCATTTTTTTAATATAGAAATGATTGTTAATTTTTCAATTATGTCATTTAAGTATTACTTTCTCCGGTCTTATAATGAGTAAACCAGTCGACTATTTTAAATAGATTAAAAAAAAGAATAAATGAAAGAGAGATTGTGATATTTTTACAAAAGTATCTTTATCATATATTGAAAATCATTAAAATAATATTAATTAGAGAATAAAATTGAAAATTAAAATAGATCATCCTTTTTAAGACACTCTTTTATTTCAAATGACTCACTCATTATAGGATGGAAGGAGTACTTTTACATTAATTCCAATGCTTCAATAGGGCTAATATAGTAAAAATGTAAAATCTTATGAAATATCATTATATATTTTTAATCTGTGTTCAAAAATCTTAAAATAACAATCATTTTAAAAGAGAAGTACTACTATATTTCTTGAAACGAGTTGTTCACATCAAGATCATAAAAAAACCATAACAATGTCGTATGATTAAAAAGTTTAAAACATCTAAATATAATTATTCTAAGTAATGCCACAGTATTTAAATATCACACTCTATCAAAATGTAAAATTCTAAGATTTTAGGGCTTGTTCGAATGAGTTTTGCTTTTTAATTTTTTTAATTTTTAAATACTATTTTATAAAATACTTTTTAAAAACTGTATTTAAGAACAAAATTTTTAAAAATTTGTTTGGTAGTTTTGTTTCTGAAAATAGTTTTAGAAATGAAAAAAATGAAAAATTTGTTTGGTAATTATATTTTTTGAAAACTATAAAACTTGTGATTTGTTTTATACATTTTTTTTCATAACTTTTAACCTATGACTTTTATAATATTTATTATATTAAACAATGTTTGAGAAATAAAGAGATAGAATATATTTATGTTGTTAATTTCGGATAGCGACATATAGTGTTGGACATGTGACTCCATATAAAAGAGAGGGTGAATTTTGGATGTTTTAAAAATGTTAACTGAAGACGAAATATTTAGTAAAATCAAAGGAGAAAGGTGAAGAAATAGATGAATAGGTGAATAATGGTGATTATTTTGAAAGAATGATGGATGACTTGTAAATTACAAATAAGAATGTCGAAGAAGTTGTATGAGGAAGTTTTGTGAAGAAGATGTTTTTTAAAACGCAGACATGCGAGTGAAATGCGAGTGAAAGAAGGAACAAAAATGTGAGATGACCTAAAGCAAACACTAGTGTTTTTATATTATGTCAAATAAAATAAGGGAGTTTCTTAATACACCACCCATGTTTCTTAGGCACCACGTGAATTTCTGTTTTTGCTTCCTGATTCCGGATGTGCACATCCAGACGCACCAATTTTTTAAAAAACGTTGATGTGTTCCAGATATGCATGTAACACCCCCAATCTATACCCCCAAATAAATAAAGCGATAAAAATTTCATCAGAGTGTAATTAAAACATTCACGGCATAGACTGAGGAGTCACATCAATTGAGACAAAACACACATAAACCTGCTCATAAAGATATGCAACAATCAGGTAGCAATTAACAGAGGAACTTAGTTCCTACTACCCACAATTCAGATACAGAATAAAAGCGGAAAATCTGTACTGAAATCTCATATATATATATATATATATATATATATATATATATATATATGTATATCATGAAAAGTTTGTCTGCCAAATACAATTATACATGTACAATCCTAAAAGAAACATATACATATACACACAAATCACCAACGGTCTCCCTAACTACCCGGTGCCACATATCAGAGCCGACCGACAAAAGAATGAAGACCTAAGCTTCACAAAAAGACCTCCAGCAATCTAATCTACAATGCCTCATAGAGCATTTAAAACAGCAGAAGGGTGAGAAACACAATCATAACATAATTGCATATAATTATATAATAATACAAAATTACCCACGTAAAATATTCTCACCACAACGTACAACAGAATCCAAATACAGCACAACACAATACATATATCAGTTATCCATCCCCAATGCATATCAATCATACACAATACAATTATCACCAACACCAGTATATATATATCTAACTCAACTCATCAATTCCAATCACAATTCCACACAAAATTAATCCATTCATGATTTATGCAAATGCACAGAGACCGACACAACGACTCTATGCAATGCATATGCGGTACCATCCATCCATCATCACAACACTAGTTCACTCAGGAACTATTAGAACCATCGCTTGTTACTTAGTGTAACTCCCCGTCGGGCAAACGATGTTCCCCGTCGCTTTCAGTCCTCTTGGTATAAGGCGCACGACGTTTATGGATCGCTTTCGGTCCTCTTTGTATAAGGCGCACGATTCGATCGCTTTCGTTCCTCTTTGTATAAGGCGCACGATCGTCTATAATCATCGCTTTCAGTCCTCTTTGTATAAGGCGCACGATGTTATAGCGGATTCCCTCTGGAATCATTTCGTCGCTCACACCCACTAGGGCACACGACATCACAAGAATGCATATCATGATGCTTGGCATACAATGACTCATGAAATTCAAATGCACACATATATGCAATCATCTCAATCAACAATAATCATGCTTTGCACTCAAGCCCAAAACAATGCATTTAATTGTCATACGGCCACAACCCTCATCACAACATTTAAACACATGCATTCACCTCATATAATCAGCACACAAGTCATACAACCTATATCACCAACACATTGCATGATAACACATCAATTACGCACCATTAAACGGCAAAAGTCGACAAAACGACACTATTCCAAATTCATGACATAATTAAATCGGTCAACAAGCTCAAAATCATTGTAATAAGAAAGTACAGTTCAATAGCTATTCAATGATACCAAGAATGTTAAAAACGGATAATCGGAACATAAGTTACGAACTAAACAAGAAAGGACATCGCGAAAAAACCCACATTTTGCAATCTTCCTGGCCATACGCGTATTGCCCTGAGCCATACGCGTATTGCCGTGCTCCCTCGCCCATTCCATACGCGTATTGCCCAAAGTGATACGCGTATGGGCAGAGACCAATTTTTCCCCAAAATTCCCACTAAAAACCCCAATACGCGTATTGCCCTACTTCATACGTGTATTGCCTAAAATCTTACGCGTACCATTACGCAAATGGGCAGATGGCCGAGAAAATGGAACTCCATACGCGTATTGCCCACCTTTCTTCAATGCTATACGCGTATTGCCTTAACCAATACGCGTATTGCCTTGGGTGATACGCGTATGGGCAGTGGAAAAAACCAGAATTTTCTGCAGAATTTTTTCTGCGTTTTCAACCCAAACTCAATCCAAATTTTCTCCTAAACACTAGAAAATTACCAATAGAATGCCTAACAACATGTATCTAGCATGTATCAACAATAAGGGACCTGAAAACATGATTTCCGACACAATTTAATCGAATTGTAACAATTTCCACATATTATGGTTTTTCACTCTATATTCAATTTCAATCCAATATCAACCAAAAACATACATACATAATCATACACAAGTATATAATAATCAAGTTTCGCACCCTTACCCGATTTAATCGTGTTTGGAAAGTCGGTTGTTTCGATTTCTTCTTTTCCAAGTTTTCTCTCTTTCTCCTTTCTTTCTCTTTTCTTTCCCTTTTCCTTCTTCTCTTTTTCTTTCTCTCTATTTTTCTCTTCTTTTCTCTCATGTTTCTAACTTAACAAAAATAAATGAAAAGACCAAAATACCCCTACACTCAAATATCTCGCAAACGCTCCCAAAACGCGATAAAATATCACAACAATAAAAAATAATATATTTCCAAATAAAAGTCAAAAATAAAATAATATAATAATAAAAATAATCAAAACGACTCGATTAAATAAAACGGACAAAACTGGGGCGTTACAACTCTCCCCCACTTAGAAATTTTCGTCCTCGAAAATATACCTGAGACGAACAACTCTGGATACGTCTCCCGCATCCGACTCTCCAACTCCCACGTCAAATTGCCCTCAGCAGCGCCTCCCCACACTACCTTCACGAGTGCAATATCCTTGCCTCTTAACCGCTTCAACTTGCGATCCAAAATCCTCACTGGTAATGCCTTAACCGTAAGGTTCTCCCTTACCTCAACCTCGTCCATCGGAATCACATGCGACGGATCCGGAACATACTTCCGAAGCTGTGAAACATGGAACACGTCGTGCAAATTTGACAGATTTGGAGGCAACGCCACCCGATAAGCCACAACACCCACTCTTGCGGATATCTGGTAAGGACCAATAAACCGAGAAGTAAGTTTCTTCGACTTCAACGCACGACCCACACCCGTTACCGGCGTAACTCTCAGAAATACATGATCGCTCTCTTGAAACTCCAGATCTTTCCTTCTTCGATCATGATAACTCTTTTGCCTACTCTGAGAAGCCTTCATTTTCTCACGAATAAGCTTCACCTTGTCTGTAGTCTGTTGAATCAATTCGGGTCCAACCACCGAACTCTCACCAGATTTGTGCAAACACAACGGTGTTCGACATCTTCGTTCATACAGTGCTTCAAAAGGTGCCATTCGAATACTAGAATGGAAACTGTTATTATACGTGAATTCCACCTACGCAAGATAACTATCCCACACACCACCTTGTTCAAGAACACAAGCCCTCAACAAATCTTTCAACGACTGAATCGTTCTCTCCGTCTGTCCATCCGTCTGAGGATGATATGCAGAACTCAATCTCAACTTAGAACCCAACGCCTTCTGTAAGCTTTCCCAAAATCTCGAGGTAAACCTCGGATCTCGATCCGAAACAATTCTCAACGGAACCCCATGCAACTTCACAATCACCCTGATATAAATCTCAGCTAATCTTTCCAAAGAAAAACTGATGTCAATCGGAATGAAATGCGCCGATTTAGTCAGTTTGTCCACAACCACCCAAATAGCATTATGCCCCCTCATTGTATTCGGCAACCCTGTCACAAAATCCATAGAAATGCTGTCCCATTTTCACTCAGGAATATCCAATGGTTGCAACAAACCACTAGGTCTCTGATGTTCCACTTTCAACTTTTGGCATGTCAAACACGCATACACAAACTGAGCCACATCTCTTTTCAACCCAGCCCACCAGAAAATCTTCTTCAAGTCTTGGTACATTTTATTAGCTCCCGGATGTATACTCAAATTACTCCAGTGTCCTTCCTCTAAAATCATCCTTTTCAAATCCGAATCATACGGAATACAAATTCGACCACGGAACCTCAAAACACCATTAACATCCACTTTAAAATCACTATTCGCATCTTTTTCTCCAACCAACATCAAATCCACAAATTTCACATCCAGCTTCTGTTTCTCACTAACCGTCATCAGAAAATCATTAGTAACCTTTAGCATACCCAGCCTCACGCTGTCGGACGTCACCTCACACACCAAACCCAAGTCCCTAAAAGCTTCCAAAAGCTCCCACTCCTTAACCATTAAAGCGGACATATGTAAAGATTTCCGACTCAACGCATCGGCTACCACATTCGCTTTACCAGGATGGTAATTCAAGCCAAAGTCGTAGTCCTTCAAAAATTCCAACCATCTCCGCTGCCTCATATTCAACTCTTTCTGATCAAACAAATATTTCAAACTTTTGTGATCACTAAAGACTTCGAATCTTGCACCGTAGAGATAATGCCTCCAAATCTTCAACACAAAAACCACAGCCGCTAATTCCAAATCATGAGTAGGGTAATTTTTCTCATGCACTCTCAACTGCCTCGAAGCATAAGCCACGACCTTACCTTCTTGCATTAGTACCCCACCTAGACCAATCAAAGACGCATCACAAATGGTTCAGTAGGATTCGGCAAAATCAAAATCGGAGCTGTCGTCAATCTTCTCTTCAGCTCACTAAAACTTTCCTCACACCGAATATCCCAAATGAACGCTTGACCTTTGCAAGTCAACTGAGTCAAAGGAAGTGCTAACTTAGAAAAACCTTCAATGAACCTTCGATAATATCCGGCCAAACCCAAAAAGCTTCGAATTTCAGTAACGGATCTAGGAGCCTCCCATTGTAAAGCCGCTTCTACTTTATATGGATCCACAACAATACCATTACCTGAAATCACGTGCCCAAGAAAACTCACCTCCGACAACCAGAACTCACACTTGGACAATTTGGCAAAAAGCTTTCTTTCTTTCAAAACCTGCAAAACAATACGCAAATGCTCCGCGTGCTCCTCCCGAGACTTAGAATAAATTAAGATATCATCACTAAACACAACCACAAAACGATCCAAATCCTCATGGAAAATACGATTCATGTACTCCATAAACACACCTGGCGCATTAGAAACCCCGAACGACATCACAAAATATTCATAATGACCGTAATGCGTCCTAAAAGCCGTCTTCTGAATATCTTCCTCTTTCACCCTAATCTGATGATACCCTGACCTCAAGTCAATCTTACTAAACACACAAGCACCAACCAACTGGTCCATCAAATCATCAATTCTCGGAAGAGGATACTTATTCTTAATCGTCACCTTATTCAACTGGCGATAATCAATACACAACCGCATACTTCCATCTTTCTTTTTCACCAATAAAACTGGAGCACCCCAAGGAGAAACGCTTGGTCTCACAAACCTCTTTTCTAGCAATTTATTCAATTGCTTCTTTAACTCGACCAACTCAGATGCCGACATACGATAAGGTTCCATAGAAACAGGTCTAGTACCAGGAACTAGATCTATAGAAAACTCCACCTCTCTCTCTGGCGGCAAGTCCGAAATATCCCGAGGAAACACTTCCGAAAAATCACACACAATAGGAAACACATCAAGTGAAAGTTGATTATCCACAGTCAATGATGCAAACAACCCAAACAACTGAGCTTCATCCACCAAAAGTTTCTTCAACTCTTTGGTAGATAAGAAACTCGAGTCTTCGTCTTCCTCAAGAGAAGAAAATCTTACTAACTTATGATAACAATCAATATGAACCCTATTGAACTGTAACCAATTCATTCCCAGAACCACATCTAAACCCTCCAACGGTAAACACACCAAATCCATCTCAAAGTCTTTACCATAAATGGTCAAAGGACAACTTAAACAAACCAAAGAAGTAGTTACTGACCCCATTGCTGGAGTATCAATAACCATCTCACCACCCATCGAAGACAACACAAGATTCAAACGCTTCGCGCACTTAGACAAAATAAACGACTGAGTCGCTCCAGTATCAATAATAGCAACTAAAGGCGTACTATTAATAGAATAAGTACCTCTGATCAGACGATCTGCATTAGTAGTCTGAGTTCCTACCAATGCAAAAACCTTCCCACCAGCTGGAGCTTGCTTCGGTTTCGGGCACTTTGTACTAATATGACCAGGTTCACCACACTTGAAACACTTCACCACATTCTTCCTCTTGCACTCAGCCGCTACATGTCCTAAACCTCCACAATTGGAACACTTCCCCGAATTCTTCCTACATTCGAACTGACGATGTCCCACTTCACCACATCTGTAACATCTCAAAGAATTAGACATACCTCCTCCACTGGGCCTTCTCTCAAAATTACCCCTTTGTTTACCCTTATCAGCTGGTGTCACATACGGACCACTACGAAACAATTGTTTCCCTTTCCTTTCGTTCACACTCTTATAGTGAGTAGAACGAGCTTTGCTATCTTCTTCATAAATCCTACAACAGTCCACCAAGTCAGAAAACCTCCTTATCCTTTGATACCCAATTGTCTGCTTAATCTCAGGACGCAATCCACTCTCAAACTTCACACACTTAGAAAACTCCGCAGTCGCTTCAACATAATGTGGATAAAACTGCACAAGCTCCACAAACTTAGTAGTATAATCAACAACAAACATATTACCTTGTTTTAATTCCAAGAACTCTATCTCCGTCTTTCCTCTAACATCTTCAGGAAAATACTTCCTCAGAAACTCAATGCTAAACACAGCCCAAGTGATTTCTTCCTCTGCAGCTTCCAACACCTGACGAGTACTCACCCACCAATCATCAACCTCTTCCTGCAACATGTGAGTACCCAGTCTCACCTTATGATCCTCCGCACAATCCATTACTCGAAAAATTCTTTCAATCTCTTTCAGCCAAATCTGAGCACCATCAGGATCATGCCTTCCTTTGAAGACAGGCGGTTTGTTCTTCCTGAACTCATCATTTCCAGCAGCATTAGGTGCACCCTACACAGCCCGAGCCATAGCTTGCATAGCAGCAGCCAAAGCAACGTCATTCCTACCAGCCATATTCTGTTCATTTCCAATAACAGCAACTATGGTTAAATAAACAGCTCATCTAAACACAAACACCGACAAGGACTAACACAAACTGACACGGACTGGCTCTGATACCACTTAATGTAACACCCCTAATCTATACCCCCAAATAAATAAAACGATAAAAATTTCATCAGAGTGTAATTAAAACATTCATGGCATAGACTGAGGAGTCACATCAATTGAGACAAAGCACACATAAACCTGCTCATAAAGATATGCAACAATCAGGTAGCAATTAATAGAGGAACTTAGTTCCTACTACCCACAATTCAGATACAGAATAAAAGCAGAAAATCTGTACTGAAATCTCATATATATATGTATATCATGAAAAGTTTGTCTACCAAATACAATCATACATGTACAATCCCAAAAGAAACATATACATATACACACAAATCACCAACGGTCTCCCTAACTACCCGGTGCCACATATCAGAGCCGACCGACAAAAGAATGAAGACCTAAGCTTCACAAAAAGACCATCAGCAATCTAATCTGCAATGCCTCATAGAGCATTTAAAACAGCAGAAGGGTGAGAAACACAATCATAACATAATTGCATATAATTATATAATAACACAAAATTACCCACGTAAAATATTCTTACCACAACGTACAACAGAATCCAAATACAGCACAACACAATACATATATCAGTTATCCATCACCAATGCATATCAATCATACACAATACAATTATCACCAACACCAGTATATATATATAACTCAACTCATCAATTCCAATCACAATTCCACACAAAATCAATCCATTCATGATTTATGCAAATGCACAGAGACCGACACAACGACTCTATGCAATGCATATGCGGTACCATCCATCCATCATCACAACACTAGTTCACTCAGGAACTATTGGAACCATCGCTTGTTACTTAGTGTAACTCCCTGTCGGGAAAACGATGTTCCCCGTCGCTTTCGTTCCTCTTGGTATAAGGCGCACGACGTTTATGGATCGCTTTCGGTCCTCTTTGCATAAGGCGCACGATCCGATCGCTTTCGGTCCTCTTTGTATAAGGCGCACGATCGTCTATAATCATCACTTTCAGTCCTCTTTGTATAAGGCGCACGATGTTATAGTGGATTCCCTCTGGAATCGTTTCGTCGCTCACACCCACTAGGGCACACGACATCACAAGAATGCATATCATGATGCTTGGCATACAATGACTCATGACATTCAAATGCACACATATATGCAATCATCTCAATCAACAATAATCATGCTTTGCACTCAAGCCCAAAACAATGCATTTAATTGCCATACGGCCACAACCCTCATCACAACATTTAAACACATGCATTCACCTCATATAATCAGCACACAAGTCATACAACCTATATCACCAACTCATTGCATGATAACACATCAATTACGCACCATTAAACGGCAAAAGTCGACAAAACGACACTATTCCAAATTCCCGACATAATTAAATCGGTCAACAAGCTCAAAATCATTGTACTAAGAAAGTACAGTTCAATAGCTATTCAACGATACCAAGAGTGTTAAAAACGGATAATCGGAACACAAGTTACGGACTAAACAAGAAAGGACATCGCGAAAAAACCCACATTTTGCAATCTTCCTGGCCATACGCGTATTGCCCTGCTCCCTCGCCCATTCCATACGCGCATTGCCCAAAGTGATACGCGTATGGGCAGAGACCAATTTTTCCCCCAAAATTCCCACTAAAAACCCCAATACGCGTATTGCCCTACTTCATACGCGTATTGCCTAAAATCTTACGCGTACCATTACGCAAATGGGTAGATGGCCGAGAAAATGGAACTCCATACGCGTATTGCCCACCTTTCTTCAATGGCATACGCGTATTGCCTTAACCAATACGCGTATTGCCTTGGGTGATACGCGTATGGGCAGTGGGAAAAACCATAATTTTCTGCAGAATTTTTTCTGCGTTTTCAACCCAAACTCAATCCAAATTTTCACCTAAACACCAGAAAATTACCAATAGAATGCCTAACAACATGTGTCTAACATGTATTAACAATAAGGGACCTGAAAACATGATTTCCGACACAATTTAATCGAATTGTAACAATTTCCACATATTATGGTTTTTCACTCTATATTCAATTTCAATCCAATATCAACCAAAAACATACATACATAGTCATACACAAGTATTTAATAATCAAGTTTCGTACCCTTACCCGATTTAATCGTGTTTGGAAAGTCGGTTGTTTCGATTTCTTCTTTTCCAAGTTTTCTCTCTTTCTCCTTTCTTTCTCTTTTCTTTCCCTTTTCCTTCTTCTCTTTTTCTTTCTCTCTATTTTTCTCTCTTTCTTTTCTCTCATGTTTCTAACTTAACAAAAATAAATGAAAAGACCAAAATACCCCTACACTCAAATATCTCGCAAACGCTCCCGAAACGCGATAAAATATCACAACAATGAAAAATAATATATTTCCAAATAAAAGTAAAAAATAAAATAATATAATAATAAAAATAATCAAAACGACTCGATTAAATAAAACGGACAAAACTGGGGCGTTACAATTCACATCCGGAAAAATTCCGGATCTGCAGATCCAGAAAAAAGGAGAACTTTAATTTTTTTAAAAAAATCGATTTTGTTGGTTGGTCGCATATGTTAATATATCGTCGCAACTTAATATACATTCGACAACATCCATATATAAAATGAAATGATATATATACATAATAAACCTCTGTCAAAATACAGTACATACATGTAATAAAAGTAGAATACATAAAAAAACTATTGCGCATGGCGAAGGATCTCTCCCATGCTCCTCTGCCCCGACCCGCCATCCTGGCTCGATGTCTGCGGTACTGAAGTGCCCCCTGAGCAATCTCAATAATTCTATCCACGGAAAGTCTGACACCAAATCCCTCAGGGAGGTGACCGTCCGCAATGGCCGTCCGCGCTATCTGCTCTATCTCACGACAGCGAGGTAGGACATCCTGAGTATGGTCCAACTGAGACTGTCGCTCCTCTAATATCTCCTGATGAACAGGTCTGGGTGGCGATCCCTCAACTGCATCCCCTGCTGCCTGTCGTGTCTCTTCAAGCTCCTCACCAAATCTGCGTGTCAGAAAGGAGAACTGGACGTGTGCGCCTCTCAACTGGGTCACCTCCGCAAGTACCTCCTCTGGGGTAGTCCCCAAGCTCCTTAATCAACATCTCCACCGCGTCCTCCTTCAACATCCTACCGTGACGGAGAAGGGTACCCGTGATCGGTAGATGTAAAAGGAACGAGATGTTGTCGAGTGTGATCGTGATCTCGCCGTACGGTAGATGGAATGAGGATGTCTCAGGGTGCCATCTCTCAACAAAGGCCATCAGCATACCGTACATGATCTGGGGATACCCAATCCTAGACAGGCCTCCAAGACCAGAGGTAGCAAGTGCAGACGTGAACCACTCATCCCCTGGCAGCGCCGCAAGCATGTCCATAACCTTGCCCCCATGGTTATAGAACTTCTGTGAATCATTCTCCTGAAAATTTCCAAATAAAACAATGTTACAAATGAACATATTTTCAACGAAAACAATTCTATAAATAAACCGAGAAAGGTTACCTCTCCTAGCCAGACATATCTGGCAGTATGCTCAGAGTACCCCACGAGTAGGGACATATCAGACGGTCCCCTGGGGTAACCGTCCAGCTCATCGAAATCGTCATCGGTTTCACCACCCTCATGTGCTGGGTGATCACCCTCAGGAACAGGAACAGGAACAGGGGATGAAATAGGAGCAGCTGATGAAGCTGGAGTCTCCCGACGACGTCTGCGTGCGGGATGAGACCCTGATGAACTAGCAGTAGAAACCCGACGCCTCCGAGATGTAGAATCGGCGGCTGACGGGGGAGTGGCCTGAACCTATGATGTGGAAGTGGCCTGAACCTGTGATGTGGATGGCTGTGGTGTAGGATGTCCCTCAGCTATAGGGGCTACCCCAACTCCCTCTGCGCCAGAAGCCTCGACTGTAGACTGCATCCGCTCACGTCAGACAGATGCGTGCTGAGCTGTCCGTCCATGTATGATACGACCGTCTCTGCCAGCCATGTAATCTGCAAAGCATAATAAATAAATTAGAATTTTTTAAAAATAATTAAAAAAAAAAAACAAACCAAAAAAAAAACCAAGTGTCTTCCGGATTTGCACATCCGGAAGTACACATAATATTTAACGTTGGGTGTTTTTGGATGTGCACATCCGGAAGCACTCAGAATATTTAATGTTAAAATCTTTTCGGATTTGCACATCCGATACGTATTTTCAAGCTCAAAAATAGTAGCCATGGCTACTGTACCATGGAAAAGGGCATTTTAATGCCCTGATCGTCTGTTTGAAGCAGCAAGCAATACCTACATTGTCTCTAACCTATGTTATTCATACTACCTAACAATTTCTACACCTAAATGTCTACTCTAAATCGATTACTCGAAAATAACTCTGAAACTCTAAAATTCGAAAACTTACCGATTAAATTGAGAGAAGGAGGATTTGGAGTGTCTTGATCGTTGTAGAAGTTGCTCTGCGCCGAACTCGAGTGAAAAAAGTCGAGATTTGTGGGATTGAGAATTTGAGAGTTTGAGAGAGTTTGGTGTTTGAAAAATGAAAATGTGAAGAATGAGGGGGAGGAAGAAGGTCTGGCGCGAATTAATAAGAAATGTTCCGGATCTGCAGATCCAAAATTTTTCCGGATATGCATATCCGGAACACATCAACGTTTTTTAAAAAATTGGTGCGTTCGAATATGCACATCCGAAATCAGAGGGTGAAAAAGAAATTTCACGTAATACTTAAGAAATTTGGATAGTGTATTAAAAAATGCCCTAAAATAATCAAAATATCAATTTTCAAATTTATACATTTACCACCATCTTCACAATAGCAGTCTCTAAACCTCTATAAAACCGTGATTGTGCCGCCATGACACCATAAATAGCGGCCACTATTCCCACTTGTGAAGATATTGCTTACTAGTCCAAAAGCGTAATATTGAGGTTAGGTTTCACTAATATATATATATATATATATATATATATATATATAAAGGGTGATGCACCGACAGTGTAAATTAATTTTACACTGTCAACCAATGACGATGATGCATCCCGTCAAGTTACCCTGTAAATTTTAAAATACTTGTATGATATGGCAAAATAATATATTTTCATTGGATGACAGTGTAAAACGTTTTTACACTGTCAGTGCATCACCATTAAACCCATATATATATATATATATATATATATATATATATATATATATATATATATATATATATATAAAGTTCAAAGAAATATGTAAAAAACTTTTATTCATATTTTAATTAAAATAACATTTAAAAGCAACTTGATAAATTATATTAGTCATTCTTTTAAAAAATCACATTCAATCTAAATACATTGTCATTAAAACTTGATCAAGCAATTTAATTTTTCAAACAATCATTTTTATAATTTTAATTTATAACATTTAAAAGCAACATTATTATTAATTATGTAGAATCTAAATCAATTTCAATTGTATCTTTTATTATAATATACTTTCAAATATTTACTATAATGCCATTAATGAAAATGATTATGTTTTTCGTGTTTTTTCAATTTTGAAGTAAAATATTAAAAATGAAAGAGAAAATGGGTTATGCACTGACAGTGTAAATTAATTTTACACTGTCAACTAATGTAGACGATGCATCCCGCCAAGTCACACTGTAAAATTTAAAATATTTATATGTTATGGCAAAATAATATATTCTCATTGAATAACAATGTAAAATATTTTTACACTGTCAGTGCATCACTATACTATTAAACCCAAAATGAAAACCAAAACATGTTTTTATCTGTTTCTTGTTTTCAGTTTTAAAAATAGGAAATTCAAAACAGTTTTGAAAAATAAATTTTAAAAATAAATACAACAAATAAGTTTTACAGTTTTCAATTTTTAAATACAGAAAAACAGTTTTTAAAAAGCCTTTCAAACAAGGCCTTAGTCTTCTTGTTTTCAATCTTAGACTTTATTCCTATTCATGAAGTGCCAACCCCTTTGAACAAAATAAATGTTTTCTTTTATTATTTTTGTCTTGGAGACTTAAATAATGTGGTTGAATTTGGTTGAAATGCAACCTTTGTCTTAGGTTTTGCATACTTTCAATTCTATTTATAATCATGAAGGATCCCATCTATTTATTTAAAAGTTAAAATATACTTCTAATTCTTAATTCTAAGATATTTGTTAGTGACACGGTTTCAAGCAAACTTTTCAATACTTATAAGTTTAGAAAAACAATCATGATTATTTTCTTTGCCTCATGTTTTCATCTTCTTTTGTTTGATACTTGGAGAATCTACATATACCAATTCAAGAACATCCTACATTTCTTTGGCGGTATTGTGATGGTGAACACAATGAAAAATTATGTCAGTTAAAGATATTGTTATAAAACTTTTCATTTTGAATTTTATTTCAAATTTTATTTTTTTTCTTCTTCGGTCCAAAGAAAATCAAGTTTATCTACTATTTCATCATTTACTTGATGAGTAGGGATAAATGAACTATTGAAAATAGTTTCCCATAAACAAATTTAAACCTAGCTTGCTAGATATCAAATCATCTATTTAAAAAAATGATGGTGTGTTTTAAAAAGGATCTCTTGTCGGAATTAGGCTCTGATGTTACTTGTTGGACTTGAGACTTAACACACAATAAGGGGGAGTGAATTTTGTGATTTAGAAAAACTTGGTTTTAAAAACTTTTGGAAAATAAAATCAGAGTTAAAACGTATTTTGAAAAACTTAGTAGCAGAAAAATAAAAAGCAGAAAATAAATTGCGGAAATTAAAAGAGTTTAAGGGGAAAGAAGAACACCAAGAATTATAAAGGTTCGATCAAAACAAAATGATTTACTCTTCTCTCCAAGAATTGATCTTGAGAGTTTCCAATAATACTTTGAGAGCTTTTAGCAGGGAAAACTCACGTACCCCCTTATGTAAGGAAATGGTGATTGATCTTCAATCACAGTATACAAGACGACGAATGTGGGCGTTTGCGTCTTTTATTCAAAATGAGCTTGAGAGTGAAGGGGTCAGTCTTCCTTCCTAAATGGTTGATTGAAGTGATTAGTATTATTTCAACAAACATAGACCTTGAAGCGGTCACTCTTCAAGTTCCATAACCTTTGAGCTAAATACCTTTGTTTTACTCGGGCTAACCAAAAACCTGAGAGATTTTAACATTAGGATAATCTCTAACCTGTGAAGTTTTTAATACTGGGCTGAACTTCAATCTATCTTGGTTTTAACACTAGGTTGACCAAGATCCTATGAGATTTTATACATGTTGATATTCAACCTAAACTAGGACTGAAATACACAATCCCAAACAACCGCTTTTTACGAGTTTAGCTTTAACCCAGGCAAATCCCTATATGGACAATATTCAACCAAGGTATACAAAAAAGGTTCCCTTGGTGAATTTTACAATTCTACCCATTCCAGAATTACATAAATGACCTCACTCACAAAATGACTTTCTCATAAAAACACTTATGCTAAAACATATTAAGAGAAAGTTAAAAAAAATATTTAGAGAGAGTGTGTGTGTGTGAGAAATGAAAGTGTCAAAACAGGATTATCGATGATTTGAAACGAGAAATGGAACCTCTATTTATAGGCCTGAGGTTGGCTCAAAAAGGAATTTGAAATAAATTCATTTTATCATTATCTAATCGATTAGAGAAACTTTATAATCGGTTAGATGTTGAAAATAGTCGTTTGTAAGTTCTATAAAAGGAAGGAAAATATATCTAGTCATTGTACACCTTTAAGGCGTTGTCCTAATTGCTCAGGGCGTGTTGTTGCGGCAAAGCAGCAAGCAAAAGTAAGTATTATATTTTATCGTATCCACAGGGATTGGTGCGACATCAAATGTCGTTCAAAGGTCTCTACATTTTAAAGCTTGGTTGTATAAGAATGCAGAATGTAAAATGAATGAATAAATAAAATAAAGTATCTGAGAGACGAGAGAACTTGTCAGGATTGGATTTCATCCACCGATCAAATACACAATTCTACCAATCAGTTGTACATAACCTAAAACATTCATCAATATCATCATGTATCGCCCATCAAAACCGCTATGTCTAGTCGATGTCGCGAGTTCTACCCTATTGTTTAATCAATGATCTCTCACTCTATTAAACAATACAGAGCATTAAGTTTCGACACCTACGGTGAATGTTATATCTAAATCTATGTCTAGCATTTAGAATCTAACAGATGTTCATCTTAGATCTAGATCTGAAGAGTATTTCTCAATAGCGGTTCAAATCAGAATGTAAAATAAGTAAACAAAGATGACATCAATATAAATTCATGAAATAGATCGTATATGTAACACCCCACTTTCCCCATTTTGAAAATAAATAAAATATTAAAGATAAATCAGAGTTTGCACCAAAAAGTGGAATGTCACATCATCAAAACCAACAGAAAATATTTATTGTATTAAATTGAATAAAGAATCAGCGGAAATAATCATTTGGTTTCAAATTCGCGGCCATCTGCCCAATTACACCAATAGTTCCTTAAAACACGGTTCTCCATAAAATAATTCAACAAAATGGAATACGTAACAAAGAATGTAATAAAATCAAAACAACTACAAAAATATCCCGACATCCCGTGTTACGTATCAGAGCACTCCTATAGACTCGAACAGGCAACACGAACATCCAAGAAACCTAAGTACCTGGGTTATCTGTACTTCCGAAGAAGCACAGACACAACAACAACAAAGGGGTGAGAAATCACGTTCAATATATAACGGTGAATAAATACATGATAAGAAGGTAGCATTCACATATATAAATCAAGAACACACCAACACGACCTACTGTCCAGCATCATCAACAACATCAATTAATAATGTAATACAACACGACACCATGCATGCGGTACCGACTCGTTGGTTCATTCAATCGAACCCCGGATAGATCACATACACCTCTACTTGGCAATGATCTATCCCCCACCATTCTCCATATAGGAGTACGGATGAATCGCATACGCTCATCCTGAGCAACAATCCATCCCACCAATCACCAAGAAAATGCATGACATATGATGCACAATAACACATGTATAATATCAGAAACACATGTACACGATCCTCCTGATCACACCTTAACATAACATCAACACCATCATTACATAATTGTTTCATGCACACCAAACATCTAAATTATTAATTAATTCCTTAAAATTATTGAAATTATTATTTCCATCACCAATGTTTTATTTCTCAGCACCTGACACCTATTCCCAACCTCTCAAACCAAAAGAAACCGGATCGGACGAGAAAACGGGAAGGAAATCACGAAACGGTAAAATTCTGCAACTTCGCTGGCCATACACGTATTGCCCCATGCCATACGCGTATTGCCATCTCGCTCGCCCAACCCATACGCGTATTAACTCCCTTCGTACGCGTATCTCCTCACAATGCCCAAGTCCTTACACGTATTGCCTTGTGTCGTACGCGTACGGACAGAGACCTCTTCACCCTGAATTTTCCAAATTCCAATACAATACGTGTACGGCCCTCCTATTACGCGTATTGCCTCACTCCCATACACGTATTGCTGCGTATCATGCCATCCCATACGCGTATCGCCTTGCCTGATATGCGTATCATCAGATCTATTACGCAAATCACCAGAAGCCTCACTATTCTGCATTCTGCTACGATTTCCACACTTTTTCACTTCCAATCAGTCCTATAATCGTTTCTACACTGATTTTAGGTCCATTTTTCATCTCCACACTTGTACCTAGAATTACTACATGTATTATAAGTCTATAATCTTAACTCGTCCTCCTAACTTGAGTCAAAATCAACAGGTCTGCAACATATGTTCATACAACAGCAACAACCACAATAATTCATGAAAATACATATCAATTCATACACGATTTTCATAATCACAACAGACATATACAACAATCATCAATTCAACAGTTTTGCATACAAATGCCTACGAGGTTAAGGACTCCCCACTACCCTATCATGAATAAATCACCAATATTAAACCCGTTTCTCCCCCTTACCTCGAATTCTTGATTAATTTCCTACGAAATTGGTGAAGATCCTTGCCCTAGCACACCTTTGTTCTTCCTCTCCTTAGCTTTTCCTCTTTCTATCTCTAAAATTCTGATTATCCTAAACTTTTACCAATCTCCATTAATTAATCTCCAATTACCGAATTACCCTTACTAATTCCATTAACCCAATATTCACTCAATTATATCCAGTCTTATTTTACTAAATAATCTTAATAATAATAATAACCATAATAATAATAATAATAATAATAGTAATAATAATAATAATAATAATAATAATAATAATAATAATAATAATAATAATATGAAATATGCTATTAAAATAATAATAATAATAATATTTCCATATTACTAACATTACCCCCTACGCACTCAAACACGCACCCTAAACAAGGCCAACAATTAAAGTAAACCAGATGATTAAATAATTAAAAATGGGGTGTTACAACTCTCCCCCACTTAAATTATTTTCGTCCTCGAAAATTACCTGATGGAAACAATTCTGGATACGACTCTCGCATTCTGCTTTCCAATTCCCAGGCCACACTGCCTCCTGCAGCACCTCCCCAAGCTACTCTCACCAGGGGTATCTCCTTCCCCCTGAGTTGCTTCATCTTACGATCTTTGATCCTTAACGGCATCGTCTCTACTATAAGATTCTCCTTGATCTGCACTTCGTCTCTCTGAATCACATGAGACGGATCTGAAACATACTTCCGAAGTTGCGACACATGAAACACATCATGCAAGTTCGAAAGCTCCGGTGGCAACGCCACTCTTTAGACAATTGCACCAACTCTCTGCAAGATCTGATACGGTCCAATAAAATTTGGATCCAACTTCTTAGATTTCAAGGCACGACTCACACCGGTCACTGGGTTAACTCTTAGGAACACGTGATCACCTTCACCGAATTCCAATTCCTTCCTCCGATTATCATGGTAACTCTTCTGCCTACTCTGAGATGCCTTCATCTTTTCACGGATCATTTGAATTGTCTCAGTAGTCTGTTGCACAATCTCTGGTCCAAGCACCACATTCTCCCCTGTTTCATACCAACATATAGGTGTCCTACATCTCCTACCAGCTGATCCATTAAGTCATCAATCCTCGAAAGTGGATACTTATTCTTAATGGTCATTTTATTCAACTGACGGTAATCAATGCACAGACGCATACTACCATCCTTCTTCTTCACCAACAACACTGGAGCTCCCCACGGCGACACACTTGGTCTGATAAACTTCTTATCGAGTAATTCCCCGACCTGAGACTTCAACTCTGCCAATTCTGATGCAGACATCCTGTACGGTGCCATAGAGATAGGTCTGGTACCCGGTACAAGATCAATAGCGAACTCAACTCCTCTCGTCGGAGGCAACTCTGTGATGTCATCTGGAAACACTTCGGGAAATTCCTTAACCACTGGCAATTCATTAACTGAAGTCTTGCTTTCAATAGATAACGAGGCAAATACTGCAAACATCTTCGCTTCATCTTCCAACAACGCCCTCAACTCCTTACTAGATAGCGAATCCACTAATGCTTCCTCTTCAGGAGTAAGAAACAGTAACGTCTTCCTGAAGCAATCAATATACACCCGGTTGAACTCCAACCAGTTCATTCCCAAAATAACGTCAAGATTACCGAGTGGCAAACAAATCAAGTCCACTCTGAAATCTCTACCAAACACGGTCAGCGGACACTTCAAACACACCAAAGAAGTAACCACGGAACCAATAGATGGAGTTTCAATCGTCATCCTCTGCTCTAGAGTAGATGGCACAATCCCTAATCTCTTCACACAGTCAACAGAAATAAACGAGTGCGTTGCACCCGTGTCAATGATAGCAATTAAAGGAACATCATTAATAAAGCAAGTACCTTTGACGAAATGCTCCTCCTCAATGGATTGGGCTCCCACCAAGGCAAACACCTTCCCACTAGTTTGAGATGCCTGAGACTTCTTCGGCTTCTCACAGTGAGTGCTGATGTGACCCTTCTCTCCACAATTATAACAAGTAGGCATAGTGGCTCTGCAATCAGCTATAACATGACCTGCTTTGCCACACTTGAAACACTTCTTCACCTCATTCTGACAGTTATTAGCACGGTGACCCGCGCCACCATATCTGAAGCACTTGAGAGTATCAGCACCTGCTCCCTTCTCCTTTGGCTTCTTTCCCACATCAGTTTTCTGTTTCCCCTTATCAGCTGGAGCACTGTAAGGAGTTCCCCCAAATCTCTGCTTATTCTTCTTCTCATTCACAGCTTTGTAATGAGCAATTCTGGCCCTGTTGTCATTATCATAAATTCTGCTTCTGCTTACCAGCTCTGGATAGTTTCTTATCTTTTGACAAGAAATTCCCAATTTGATCTCGGGACGCAGCCCATTCTCAAACTTCAAACACTTCGAAGTCATAGCTTCTTCAGTATTGTAATGAGCACAATACTAGACTAGCTCCTCAAACTTAGCGGCATACTCAGCAATTGTCTTATCACCCTGCTTCAACTCCAAAAATTCAACTTCTTTCGCACTACGAATGTCTTCTGGAAAATACTTTTCCAGAAACTCAGCTTGAAACACAGCCCAAGTAATCTCAGTACCTGCAGCTTCCAATCTCTGACGACTGTTGTCCCACCAAGCCTCAGCCTCTCCTTCCAACATATGAGTACCAAACCGTACCTTCTAAGCATCACTGCACTCCATGGTCCTGAAGATCTTCTCCACAGCCTTCAGCCATTTCTGTGCAGCCTCTGGGTCCAAGATACCTCCCTCATATGTAGGCGGCTTATTGCTCTGAAACTGTGCTAAGTCACAAAACTGAGCACCTCCACCCTGGTTGGCATTCTATACAGCTTGTGCCATGGCTTGCATAGCAACATCATTCCTTCCTGCCATACTGGACAACAATCATCACAAGGTCAGAACACACAAACAACTTCTATTCCAAGGACAGACTCAAATATAACACCTGGCCGAACGGACCGACCTGCTCTAATACCAATTGTAACACCCCACTTTCCCCATTTTGAAAATAAACAAAATATTAAAGATAAATCAGAGTTTGCACCAAAAAGTGGAATGTCACATCATCAAAACCAACAGAAAATCTTTATTGTATTAAATTGAATAAAGAATCAGCGAAATTAATCATTTGGTTTCAAATCCGCGGCCATCTGCCCAATTACACCAATAGTTCCTTAAAACACGGTTCTCCATAAAATAATTCAACAAAATTGAATACGTAACAAAGAATGTAATAAAATCAAAACAACTACAAAAATATCCCGACATCCCGTGTTACGTATCAGAGCACTCCTATAGACTCGAACAGGCAACACGAACATCCAAGCAACCTAAGTACCTGGGTTATCTGTACTCCCGAAGAAGCACAGACACAACAACAACAAAGGGGTGAGAAATCACGTTCAATATATAACGGTGAATAAATACATGATAAGAAGGTAGCATTCACATATATAAATCAAGAACACACCAACACGACCTACTGTCCAGCATCATCAACAACATCAATTAATAATGTAATGCAACACGACACCATGCATGCGGTACCGACTCGTTGGTTCATTCAATCGAACCCCAGATAGATCACATACACCTCTACTTAGCAATGATCTATCCCCCACCATTCTCCATATAGGAGTACGGATGAATCGCATACACTCCTCCTGAGCAACGATCCATCCCACCAATCACCAAGAAAATGCATGACATATGATGCACAATAACACATGTATAATATCAGAAACACATGTACACGATCCTCCTGATCACACCTTAACATAACATCAACACCATCATTACATAATTGTTTCATGCATACCAAACATCTAAATTATTAATTAATTCCTTAAAATTATTGAAATTATTATTTCCATCACCAATGTTTTATTTCTCAGCACCTGGCACTTATTCCCAACCTCTCAAACCAAAAGAAACCGGATCGGATGCGAAAACGGGAAGGAAATCCTGAAACGGTAAAATTCTGCAACTTCACTGGCCATACGCGTATTGCCCCATGCCATACGCGTATTGCCAGCTCGCTCGCCCAACCCATACGAGTATTAACTCCCTTCGTACGCGTATCTCCTCACAATGCCCAAGTCCTTACACGTATTGCCTTGTGCCGTACGCGTACGGACAAAGACCTCTTCACCCTGAATTTTCCAAATTCCAATACAATACGCGTACGGCCCTCCTATTACGCGTATTGCCTCACTCCCATACGCGTATTGATGTGTATCATGCCATCCCATACGCGTATCGCCTTGCCTGATACGCGTATCGCCAGATCTATTACGCAAATCACCAGAAGCCTCACAATTCTGCATTCTGCTACGATTTCCACACTTCTTCACTTCCAATCAGTCCTATAATCGTTTCTACACTGATTTTAGGTCCATTTTTCATCTTCACACTTGTACCTAGAATTACTACATGTATTATAAGTCTATAATCTCAACTCGTCCTCCTAACTCGAGTCAAAATCAACAGGTCTGCAACATATGTTCATACAACAACAACAACCACAACAATTCATGAAAATACATATCAATTTATACACGATTTTTAGAATCACAACAGACATATACAACAATCATCAATTCAACAGTTTTACATATAAATGCCTACGGGGTTAAGGACTCCCCACTACCCTGTCATGAATAGATCACCAATATTAAACCCGTTTCTCCCCCTTACCTCGAATTCTTGATTAATTTCCTGCGAAATTGGTGAAGATCCTTGCCCTAGCACACCTTTGTTCTTCTTCCCCTTAGCTTTTCCTCTTTCTATCTCTAAAATTCTGATTATCCTAAACTTTTACCAATCTCCACTAATTAATCTCCAATTACCGAATTACCCTTACTAATTCCATTAACCCAATATTCACTCAATTATATCCAGTCTTATTTTACTAAATAATCTTAATAATAATAATAACCATAATAATAATAATAATAATAATAATAATAATAATAATAATAATAATATGAAATATGCTATTAAAATAATAATAATAATAATAATATTTCCATATTACTAACATTACCCCCTACGCACTCAAACACGCACCCTAAACAAGGCCAACAATTAAAGTAAACCAGATGATTAAATAATTAAAAATGGGGTGTTACAGTATACAATACCATGATCAATAAAAATACAAACTTTTACAGTAAAATTACATACAATACCTAACAAGAAAGAGATTACAAGGATAAGAATGAAGATGAATAAGCATCCCTCACAGTGTCCCGCCGATTGATGCAAATCCAGCTCCAGATCTTTAAGATGTACCCTCTCTTATTGTTTTCTAAGCCTCTATCTCTAAAAAATGGTATTGATGAAAATGGGTAAAAAAGGTCCCAAGTCCATAACTAAAAAATACATGAAGAAATGTTTATATACTAACTCAAAAAGTGGAATCACACTAAGCACGAGCAGAGCTCGCTTAATGCGTTCACGAAAAAAGCAAACTGTCATGACTCGCGCTAAGCGCGATCTGGGCGCTAAACGCGCTCACGAATGCAAAACACCACTGGCAGGTGTAGCGAGCGATTTTTGTCGGTGACGCGACCACCTTATCGCTAGGTTTTCCTCACCTCAACGAGGAGGGGGTGCTGCTTTCTGATTTCTTATTTATCCCGTGAAGCTGGAAGGGAAAGGGAAGCTATCTAAAACTAACCTTGCACGCGAATGTTTAACTGAACAAATGCTTAAAAAAGTTGGGGGGGGGGGGGGTCCGGGGTCAGGTTATACAGTGGGGAGTTGTCAATTACCCATCCTATATGTGGTTATCCACAGGATATTAGGTTTAGGTCTCGCTTTGAAATTGATAGTGTTTATCTGTTAATGGGTTGGGAAAGTTTCTTGGGAAGTATGAGTGAGTGAGTGAGTTTTTGTTGATGTTCGTATTTTCTCGATGTTTTTGGTAAGGTACTAGACCTAAGTTTTGATGTGAAGGTACTGGACCTAAAGTTTTTGATTAGTATGCTCGCTAAGATTTCGCAATCTTATGCCTACGTATTCCCGTTTAAACGAAACAGGGAAATCAGAGCAATCGTAGTTCCTCCTATTCTACGAGGGAAAAAGATATTTTGGTGTCTTGTTCAAAGCCCAAGCTTGAAGCTAAAAAGTTGTTTGTGTCTTATTCAAAGCCCAAGATTGAAGCTAAAGGTTTGACTGAGAGAGAACTTGTCATCTCTAAAGAAGGGTTGTTGATTTTTGTGTGCCTTGATCAAAGCCCAAGGTTGAAGCTAAGGGGTTGATTGACTCGGCTATGGGATTTCTTTATACAAAGCCTAAGAGGAGGCTGGAAGTTTGACTTTTCCAGGGGAAAATATTCTATCTGTCTTGCACAAAGCCCAAGATTGAGGCTAAAAGTATTTTGACTCCGCCGGGGAGGTTTGTATGTGTCTTGTACAAAGCCCAAGATTGAGGATGAAATGAGAAGTTTAAATGATGAGGATATTTTTATGTGTCTTGTATAAAGCCCAAGATTGAGGCTGACCTTACTGGGAAAATCATTATATAAAGCTTAAGAGGAGGATGAAATGAGTTTGACTCTTCTTGGGGAAAATCATTCCCCAAAGCCTAAAGGAAGGCTGGGAGGAAATGACTCAGTTGGAGAAGATATCCGTCCCAAGCTTAAGAGAGGTAGATTTATGTCTTGTACAAATCCCAAGATAGAGGCTAAAGTGGTCTGAATAAACAAGAGAGTGTTTTTATCTGTCCTGTACCAAGCCCAGGATTGAGGCTAAAAAAGGGTGGACTCAACAAGAGAGTCTGAAAAGGTGATCGACTCAACAAGAGAGTCTAAAAAGTGATTGACTCAACGAGAGAGTCTGAAAAGGTGATTGACTCAACGAGAGAGTCTGAAAAGGTTAGCTCCGCTGGGGAGAATCATTTGTACATATCCCAAGAGGAGGCTGACTTCACTGAGGAAGGATCATTATACAATACCTAAGAGGAGGCTAACTTTCTGCTGAGGAAAGGTTTTTATACAAAGCCTAAGAGGAGGCTATCTTTTGCCGGGGATAATTGAGATCCCTAGGTAGGTCCAAGTGGGGAATCAACTCTTGCTGAGGATTACAGAAGAGTTGAGATGTTAGATACATTGAGGTATTGATTTAAGATAGTGTTGACCCTGGTCGGGGAACTCTCATGAGAGAGACTGGGTTTTTGCTGGAGATCGATCCAGAAAGCCCGGGGTTTTTTCCTATAGCTGTAAGGAACTTGAGAATGTCTTTGAGACTCAAGAGGGTTAGACTGTCCAAGTCTACTGATGTGGAAGAGTTTTATCTTTTGTATGATGCCCAAGAGGAGGCAAGGGCATTAAGGGATGAGAATCAACCCTAAAGTGGCTTGAGGTCTGACACTGGAAAGACTGCTCTAGCAAAGGATAACTAAGTTTTGTCTTATACCTTTAAGAGGTCGCCAGGGTCCTTATATTAAGCCCAAGAGAAGCCATGAGAACTTCTAAGAAGCCGATGGATCCTTGTACAAAGCCCAAGAGGAGGCGGGGATGCTTTTAGGAAGCCTGTGGGTCCCAAACCAAGAAAAGTTTAAGAAATGCTATTCACCGAGAATAGATCATTTAGTGAAAGTTCTATGATTTGAAGAAATTCAAGGGATGCTATTCACCGAGAATAGATAAACTCTGGGGAGTAGAATTTCTTTGACAATTTCTAAAGTGACAGCCTAAGAAAAGGTTCACAAAGAATACTGTATTTCTCTTTGTTCCATATTGTTTAAGCCTAAGAGAAGGCAAGACTGCATCTGGAGATCCTATGGGGGATCTAGTTTTGTTTGTATTTAAGAGTGACCAACAGGGCTTTACCTAGTTCTAGACCTAGTTGCCGGGGAAAACTCTAAATAACTATACTACTATATATACAGTTGATATATGACAAGTTTTTTAAAAAGGTATGAAAGAAGACTAACCATGCGCAGCTTCCCACAATATATTTATTTATATACGAAAGCGTGTAAAAGAAAGCCGATAAAACTTACAGATGAGGAAGCTTCCATGTTGTATTGTTAGTTGTTCAAAGAAATTAAAGAAAGTTTTGATAACAATATATATATATATTTGAATCTAAATCAAAAGGGAATTATTTTGAAAAGATTGGTGGGGCTTATACTCAAGGAGAGGCCCAAGGTTTAACAGTGATCGCACTGTTGTTTTGAATATCATATCGGGACTTATACAACGACTGAGGCCCAAAGAGGTTTTTGTACAAAGGGATGGTTCTTACAACTCAAGGAGAGGCCCAAAGATTATTTAAAATGAATAAAGATGGGACTTACAACACAGGGGGAGGCCATTGACTTGTGATTAAAGCACAAGCCTATGGTTCTTTGATTCAAGGATAAGGCTTGACTGAAGTGTTCATCTTTGCTCTGATACACGCCACTTCTAAGCATCCATTGAATGCCTCAAAACAAAATTGGAGTCTTGAGGCATCTTTAGCTTTTAGGGGTGCCAAACCTATATGTAGTTCCAAAGACTTGGGAGGCTTATGGATCAGTGTTTGTTCCTCCTTGGTCTCCCCCTGAGGTGTGCAGATGGATAAAATTGTTTGTTGTTTACACAAATTGATTAAATCGAGCCCTAATGCACAAATCTGCCTTGCACAATAGTTTGCAGCAAGGCATGTTGCAACTATCATAACTCCTAGCTCAGATAGAATTTGATGGAGTTCTTAGACATTTTAGAAAGCTGGTATATCCTATTTCATCATGATGTCCAACTTTGGTTTTGATCCAACTTGAATTACAATGAAAAATGCCTCTACATTTGGGAAAAAATAAGGCAGATTCTGACTTAGTGAAAATTTCACTAAGTGTTGGAAAAGTGTCACTTTTGTGTTTTCAGCCATTTTGATCACTCCATAACTTAAAATCCATGAGGAATTGGAATTAGGCGTAGTTGACACTTTTAAAGTATGCCATGCGAGCTACAAATCCATCTTTGGACCATCCAAAATGGTTGCTTGGATCTCAAGTTATGATCCTTGGAAGTTGGTACCCTAGCCACTTTGTTCCATAACTTAGAAAAAATCTAAGTTTTTATGGTTACCCCTTTTACAAGTTAACTCACTTTCTTTAATTTTTCTTGATGAATGATGATTCAAATCACATATTAACATTGTTTTAGGGTTAAAGAACCGTAATTGTGAAAAATTCCAAAAAGTCAATCTTGACTTTTGTGCACAGTTGACTTTTTATCAGATGAATTCCAAACTGTGCGATCCTTTGTGAAATCAAGTCCTTGACCTAAATAAAACTTGATGGATATCTTCCATAGGTGTTATAGGGTGTATTGAATCATGTCCCAAGGTTTGGGTGCATGTCCTGGTTAAAAGTCAAAGGTACATTTGACTTTTCCCTCGAAACCCTAATTGTTGTCCTAATGAAATTGAAACTTGTGGATCAAGCTTCTTGGATGAATCCTTTATTGCAAATGGATAAATTTAGTGTATCGGAGACCCTCAAACCATGTCTTGAGATCTTGGCTCATGTTTTGTCCCAAAAGTCAACTTAGGGGTGAATTAGGTCAAGAAACCCTAATTCCTGATTTTTGGTGAATGCATCCGCTGAGGCTAAATTGACTTGATGATTGGGTCCATGAGGTCCCTTGGAGTATCTTGGTTTATTATTTGAAGCATTGCCTCATGTCCAGATGAATATTTTCATCTGGAGGCCCTGGTCGACCAAAACCCTAATTTGGTGACACTAGCGATCTTGAGGCTTAATCCACTTGGAATGCTGCAACCTTGTGCCTGATTCTTGATGTGGGAGTCCTCTTGGTACTTTATGTGTGCTGGAGAGTTTAGACAAGTTGAAGATCATGTCATTTCTTGATTGATCCTTTGTCTAAGTGCTCTGAGAGGGCTTAAAACCCTAATGCTTGATTGGAGGGAATGCTCAACAATTCTTGAGGAGATTGATGAGGCATAAAGATACATCCATATTGTGATGATGATTTGCACAATGATGGGAAATATTAGTGGTCAAAATTTGGGGTATGACAGATGCCCCTATTTAATTTTCTTGGACCCGAAGGTGTGAATGTCGAAGGTATTCGGGCATTCGGGGTGCAAGAGAATTAAATATCGGAATACCCGAAATTTTGACAGTGGTTATGAATGGTAGTTTTTGCATTCATCTTCTTTTGCTAAGCGTTGATACTTAGAAAAGGTAAAACTTCCATCGATCCTGGTTTCCTACCAAGGAACTGGTCTCAGTTTCTGATACAAACTTCCCCTCGATCCTGGTTTCCTACCAAGGATCTGGTCTCAGTTTCTGATACAAACTCCCCCTCGATCCTGGTTTCCTACCAAGGAACTGGTCTAAGTTTTCTTTTGGACTAAACCTCCCCTCGATCCTGGTCTTCAGCCATGGAACTGGTCTCAGTTTCTTTTGTCAATAAACTTTCTTGACAAGGGACGTTATTCGTAGCGGTTTTCCTCAAACTTCTCGCCGAATTTTCTTGGGGAGATGCCATTTGATGGAAAAAGTTTTGATGTCAGACTTTCTGGGGAACCCATTTGTCTGAGCTGCAGAGGTGTACAAACTTCTCTATTGGAGATGCCATTTGTTGACTCTACTAGGGAAAACGAGTCTCTTGAGAGACTGCTTTCTGCTTGGGGGTATTACATCATAATTTTCCTCAAGATCTTCTCGAAGAAATGCCATGTGATACAATCTAGTTTTGAGGTGCCGATGACCCTTTCGTCAGTGAATTTTCCGGAGCAAAACTGCTATACTGCCGAAGCTTTGATTAAGAGGCTTTCTCTGGGGATTTTCCTTAATCCGGGAAAGCAAAGATATCATCTTCGATGGCGAAGAGTGATGTTTGTCGAAAGTTTTCTTGCTTTTCAGAGGTTCAAGTTATCAAAGTGGTCGAAGACCGTCTCTAATCCAGAGATAAACTGGAGAGAGATTGCTTAGATGATTCATTTCCTAACGAGGAAAGAACTGACAACTCAATTAACAAGAGGACTTTTATCACTAGGGGATAAGACCGACTAGCGTGGTAGTGATGCAATATGAACATGTATGAATCAATAATGCATGATGTATGTATGTATATGCTAAAAAAACTGACGCGACATACAGACTAACGGATGAACACGATTGGATACTCGGCAATTGCGGGGAACGAGGAAGTACCATTTGGTCCAAAATAGCAATTCTGCCTTGCTTAGGAGAGATAGTCCCTGGAGGGAAAACCGTTGGTCGAGCTTAGGAGATAAGAACTCTGCCGAGGATGTCGGACGGAATATTTGCATCTAACATAGCTGATCCTTCATTCAGGTGTACTGGTTAAGAAGGAGTACTTTGATTCTGCACTTTGAGGTTCGATTACTTATGGAAAAGCGACCGATGTTCTTCCGATACTCAACAGTCAAAAGAAATTGCCATCTTTATTTTAAAAGCAGAAAAAGTTTGACAATTAAATTTATTTTTGTTTTATTTCAAAAATCTTTGATCATGTTAAAATGTCATTCTATAAAGCTAAAATAAATAAGAATTGCAAACAAAAGCACTAAGGCTCAAATTTTATTGATAGGATGGAAATCAGCCAAGCGCGTGACTCTATAGAGTATTTACAAAGTTAGAAAATGGTAATTTAAGGGAAAAGGGCTACATTGAAACATAACGACCGTATCCTTCTACCAACTTTGAATTCTGGACATCCTGAGCTTCCGTCGAAGATGACCTTGACTGGAGTTTTCCTGATGGATGGCATGACTGCTGCTAAGGGATTTGCCCCTTTGCTGAACATAGTTACTTGCCATTATCCCTAACTTTTGTCTGGATTGTACTTTGAGATTTCCAATCCATCGGGATGATTTTTGATCATGTCTCTAATATTTGCCTGGACCGCCCTTTAGGGTTTTCAATCCACCGAGACGTTTTTATTTTTATTTTTTCTATTTAGGCAAAGTATTTCTTGACTACATCAACATTCGTGGGGTAGGCAAATTCCTCTCCATCCATGGTTGCGAGTCTCAAGGCGCCGCCTGAGAAGGCTTTCTTGACCACATAGGGGCCATCATAATTCGGAGTCCACTTACCCCAGGAATCAGTGAGAAATGATTGTATCTTTTTGAGAACAAGGTCTCCTTTCCTGAAGACACGAGGTCAGACCTTTTTGTCAAACGCCTTCTTCATTATTTGCTGATACAACTAACTGTGGCATAGAGCTGTTATTTTCTTTTCTTCGATCAGATTCAGTTCGTCGTGCCGACTTTGACACCATTCAGCTTCTGTTAACTTAGCTTCCATCAATACCCGGATTGATGGGATCTCTACTTCTATGGGGAGCACTGCTTCCATGCCATATACTAGAGAGAAAGGGGTCACCCCTGTTGAAGTACGGACAGATGTGCGATAACCGTAAAGAGCAAAAGGTAACATCTCGTGTCACTCTTTGTAGGTTACAACCATCTTTTGAACAATCTTCTTGATGTTATTGTTAGCCGCTTCTACCGCTCTGTTCATCTTGGGTCGGTAGGGAGATGAGTTATGGTGTTCAATCTTGAACTCATCGCATAACTCTTTCATCATCTTGTTGTTCAAGTTGGATCCATTATCAGTAATGATTTGGCTTGGAACACCATAACAACAAATGAGATTATTTTTTATAAATCGGATCACCACTTGTCGGGTTACATTGGCGAATGAAGCTGCCTCAACCCACTTGGTGAAGTAATCAATGGCTACCAGGATGAACCGATGTCCATTCGAAGCCTTGGGTTTAATCATGCGAATCATGTCGATTCCCCATATGGAAAAAGGCCACGGGGAAGAAAGAACTTTTAGATGCGTTGGCGGTACATGGATTTTGTCTGAGTATATCTGACACTTGTTACACTTCCTCATGTACTTGTAGCAGTCAGATTCCATGGTCAACCAATAGTATCCTGCTCTCAGAATTTTTCTCGCCATTGTGTGTCCGTTGGCATGAGTTCCAAAGGATCCTTCATGAATTTCTTTTATCAGCATGTTTGCTTCTGGTCTGTCTACACATCAGAGCAAGACCATGTCAAAGTTTCTCTTATAGAGTGTATCACCGCTCAGGAAGAAGCTGTCTGCCAATCTCCTGAGGGTCTTTATGTCTTTTCTGGATGCCCCAGGTCGGTACTCTTGTTTCTGAAGGAAGTATTTCATATCATGATACCAAGGTTTGTCGTCTATGACTGCTTCAATTATGAAGATATAAGCGGGCCGTTCAAGGTGCATTACGTCAATCTTAGGTATGTCATTTCATTAAACTACACTAATCATGGAAGAGAGAGTGGCTAATGCATCAGCCATGTGATTCTCTTCATGAGGGATATGGTGAACCTCGATTCTGTTGAAGAAGGGTAACAACCTCTCGCGTAGTCTTTGTAAGGAATCAATCCTGATTGGTATGTGTTCCAATCTCCTTTGATCTGATTGATAACCAGGGCTGAGTCACCATATACATCCAAGTTTTTTATCCTTAAGTCGATCGCTTCTTCGAGACCCATGATACAAGCTTCGTATTCGGCCTTGTTGTTTGTACACTTGAATGTCAGTCGGGCGGTGAAAGGAATGTGGGTACCCTGAGGTGTTATGATAATTGCCCCAATTCCGTTTCCGTAATGATTGACAGCTCCGTCAAAGATTAGTCCCCATTGGGAACTTGGTCCTGGCCCCTCAATGGGTAGCGGTTCATCACAATCTTTTATTTTTAGATACATGACATCTTCGTCTGGGAAGTCAAATCCGACTGATTCTTGATCGCCAATCGGTTGATGAGCCAAATGATTGGCTAAAACACTTCCTTTAACGAATTTCTGAGCGTGGTACTCGATGTTGTATTCTGATAACAACATCTGCCAATGGGCGATCCTTCCCGTGAGAGCAGGTTTTTCAAAGAAGTACTTGATCGGATCCATTTTGGAGATTAACCAAGTAGTGTGACGAATCATATACTGGCGAAGACGTTTGGCTGCCCAAGCCAGAGCACAACAAGTTTTCTCAAGCATAGTGTACCGAGTCTCGTAGTCGGTGAATTTCTTGCTTAAATAGTAGATGGCAGACTCTTTTCTTTTTGTTTCGTCTTGTTGGCCAAGTACACAACCCATTGAGTCTTCCAAGACTGTTAAGTAAATGATCAGTGGTCTTCCTTCCACTGGAGGTGATAGAATCGGTGGGTTCAACAGGTATTCCTTGATACTGTTGAAGGCGGTTTGGCAATCTTCGGTCCAAACGCAGTCCTGATTATTTTTGAGTAATTTGAAAATTGGTGCGCATGTCGCGGTCATGAGGAATATAAATCTGGAAATATAGTTCAAACGTCCCAAAAATCCTCGGACTTGTTTCTCAGTTTTTGGAGAAGGCATTTCTTGAATGGCCTTGACCTTGTCAAGATCAACCTCAATTCCTTTCTGGCTGACGATGAACCCTAAAAGTTTTCCTGAATGGACACCGAACGTGCACTTATTGGGATTCAAGCGGAGTTTGTACTTTCTCAGCCGCTCGAATAGCTTTGACAGGTGGGTCACATGTTCCTCTTCTGTTTTAGATTTGGCAATCATATCATCGACATATACTTCGATCTCTTTGTGTATCATGTCATGAAACAGAGTAGTCATGGCCCGTTGATAGGTTCCCCCGACGTTCTTCAAACCGAATGGCATTACCTTGTAACAAAAGGTGCCCAATGGGGTGATGAAGGAAGTTTTCTCCATGTCTTTCGGCGCCATTTTGATCTGATTATAGCCCGAGAATCCATCCATTAAGGAGAAGACTTTGAATTTTGCTGTGCTGTCTACCAGCATGTCTATGTGTGGTAAGGGAAATTCATCCTTTGGACTTGCTTTGTTCAGATCCCTGTAGTCTACACACATTCTGACCTTTCCGTCCTTTTTCGGAACTGGTACTATGTTGGCTAGCCATTGAGGATATTCTAATGTGGCAAGGAAACCCGCGTCAATCTGTTTCTGTACTTCCTCTTTGATTTTGATGGCCATGTCCAAATGAGTCCATCTTAGTCATTGTTTTACCGACGGATATTCCGATCTCAACGGTAGATGATGTTCCACGATGATGGTATCCAACCCTGGCATATCCTAATAGGACCAAGCGAATACATCGGGAAACTCTTTGAGAAGCTTTGTCAAACTTTCTTTGATAGTTGGACTGAGCAGTGCCCCAATCTTGACCTCTTTTCTCTCCTCCTCTGAACCCAAGTTGACCGTTTCCAATGGTTCTTTGTGAGGTTCAATGGAAATTTCCTCTTGTCTGAGTAATCGGGAGATTTCTTCGTCATCTTCTTCTTCAGCCTCAAATACCGGGAATTCAAAGTTGGGAGAAGACATTGGATCGTATGTTTCAATGGGGTTTAAAACAAGTAATCTGCATGACGTGATGACTGTTTTTAGAAGAGATAGAGAAAATGCAAGAGTGCGTGCAGTGTATTTTTGAAAAATACTTGTTTTTATTATTTGAGTTGTTTTTAGGATTACCATTTTATGAAAAAGCGAAAAGAACGACGTTATTTTATTTATGATCTTGTCGATTCTTGAAACTACAACCCTATAAAACAAAACTCTGTCGCTTTAGGCAAAACGAAGAGATACATTTACAGAAAGTGAGCCCTATCAAAACATCCATTTCACCTGGGCAGGGTGAAAGGTTAAGATAAAGACGACAATTACTTAGACTTATGAACGACTTTTGGAACGTCGACAGCGACCCATTGGCGGTGAACTCCTCGGTGAATCACAAAGTCCGGTACCTTCTTTCTTGGCTTGTCTTTAGAAATAATGCTGATTTCAGGTGGAGTAGGATCATTAGAATCTGTTTCCCAGGCAGAGTTCTCGTAGGAGGATTCCTCAGCTATATCTTGCACAGTGTTTGTACTCTCAGGTAAATCTCCCCATCCAGTTGGCTGGATGTCCTCGAACCTGATACGAGAGCTTTCAGGAGCGGTGTACTTGACCAAGTAGTCGTACCTGCCACTTGGTTGTCCTAATGTGTCCCACACTTCTTTGGAATTGGAGATGTCATCCCTTTCGATGACGTTGACCTCAGGAAAAGCGTAGTTGATGAACTCTAGTCCTGCAAGCTTTGCAAATTCATCGTCGTGCTGGATATTTTCTGAATGCCCTGAGTATTGATCCCATGACATGGTGGAGACGCAGGTATTCTTTTCAATGATGCTCAGTTGATATGCATCATTCGGCTTATTCTCTTGCCCCCAGTCTCCTGGGTACGACTGCCAGATAGGCAGACCATCCATTGGGCCATAATAGTCGTGGTCAAAGTTGTCTTTCATCAGAGTGTCCTTCTCTAATGAATTTGGTGGAGCATGGCATACTTCTGGATCACAATCTCCGTATATCATTTTGACATCTGACCTCGGTATAAATCTCAGACTTTATGTGGGATAGCAAAATGGTGTAGGCACCTCTTCCTGAGACATATAACCGTCCTCGTTAAGATAGGATTTCCATTCTTCATCCGTATCGGAGGAATCTCCCTCGTTGATGGTATGTACTTCTTGAGACACTGGGTGAAGGAAACCTCCACTATGGAAGAAGTTCTGAATGGGATACATACTTTCATCGTTAGTAGTTGTCTGGGTACAGTTTGAAGAAAAACCAAGACCTTTCTTTTTCTTATTGTTAGTAGGAATGACAAGCTGTCCCCATCCTTTTACATTGTTATTTTTGATTACTTCGAGAGCATCTTTGTACAGGAAATCGACGTTCCTCTTGCTGATTGGTTGTCATTGCTCACCGAAAGTGCTTGGAACTGGGTTCCTACAGGCTCCTCTGGTTCTACACGAGTGGATGACGATAAGTTACTCACGATCAAAGCTTGCTCTCCGCAGACTGTGACGAGTTGGTTATTCTTGACAAACTTCAGCTTTTGGTGAAGTGTCGAAGTGACCGCCTCAACCTCGTGTATCCAAGGTATTCCTAACAAGAAATTGTATGCTGCCCGGGTGTCCATGACCTGGAAAGTGACTTGGAAAGTGTGAGGACCGATAGTTATGGGAAGGTCGACTTCGTCGATAACTGTTTTTCGGGATCCTTCAAATGCTTTAATGATAACCTCGCTGCCTCTCATCAGAGATCCTTTGAATGACAGTCACATTAGAGTGGACTTCGGTATCACATTTAGAGCTGACCCAGTGTCTACCATTACGCTGGCTAAAGCATCATACTGGCAGTTGATTGTAATATTGAGTGCCATGTTATGATTGTGGCCCTCTTCCGGAAATTCTTCATCACTAAATCCCAAGTTGTTGCAGGAAGTGATGTTGGAGATGATGCTGTCAAATTGTCTTATTGACACATCTTGTTCCACAAAGGCTTGCTCTAAGACTTTCTGTAGAGCTTCCCTGTGGGCTTCGGAACTGAGTAAAAGTGATAGCACAAATATTTTTGAAGGAGTTTGCAACAGCTGATCAACAATGTTGTATTCACTCTTCTGGATGAGCTTCAGCATCTCATCGCTGTTCTTTGAAAGGTCGGGATCACTAGACGAACTGACTGGTTGATCAGGAACTTCCGTTTGAGGTTCCTTTTCTCTGGTAGGTCCTCCAACTCCTTGGTTGAAGATTCGACCGCTCCGTGTTACTCGACTGATGTCTGCAATATTCACGACGGAGGGTAATGGAATTTCCTTTCCATTCTCAATTGTTGTTGCACCGTATTTGTAAGGGATAGCCTTAGTTGATTCATACGGTAACGGTCACGGTAGATAGATAACTACAGGAGCCTTCTGATTCTTCTGACCATTGTAAGTAATTTCAATCTGTTCCTAGTTGGGAACTTTCGATTTGTCAAGTAAAGGGATGATGGTACAAAGATCCTTGGTCCTCTTATGATCAGAGATTATGACAACGTCCTTGATTCGATCAGCGAAATAGTCTGGCATCAAATTGATTGACCCAGAACTTGGACACGGTCGAATCTCTTTGTGGTCCAACTGACTTTGAAGGGATGCTCGCACGAGGTAACATCCTTGATTATCTTCAAAGCAAACTCTACAGTGTTCATAGTTATATGGTGGCACCTGGCCACGTCCGCTCTGTATGCAGTGTAACCTCACTAAACCTGTTTCCATTGATTGAACATCCTGACTTTGATGCCTAGTAGGGTTCCCATTAATCATACTGACTTGTTGTGTGTATTCATCTAAATAGATCGGAAGCCACCAATGGTTTAATAAGTGTTGCAGAGTCCTTTGAACGAGAGCACATCCTTGGTCACTCTCCCGACATCCCTTACAATTCTGATAATTATGCGAAGTCAGAAAGCCGAGTTGGACTTGCTTAGCGTGTAATTCCACCAAGCTGGTATTCATCAAACGAATATCAAAGTTTGAATCATATTCACTTGATAATGGCTTCTATCGTGGTAATCCTGAATCCATCCAAGATCCATCTGACGCTGGAGGGCCTTTTGTACAAAAGAACACCCCTGATTGTTTACCGAGCATGTCAGACAGGAATCGTAGTATTGCCGTGGCAGATTATGATGTTGGCTTTGCTTTGAGTGCATTGCCACCAAGTTGACATTTATTGCACGAATATCGTGGTTTTGAATGATGTTGGAATTTGTATAAGTCATGTTGACTTCACGAATTTAGTGATCTTGGATCCATCCGAGATCCATCTATTCCTGTAGAGCTGATTGCACCACAGAACATCCTTGATTGTTCTTAGAGCAGATTTCACACTGGTGATAGTTATGAGACGGTGCATGACCATATCCGCTCTGTCTGCAATACATCTTGGCCAGGTTGGTTCCCAATAAGAGTACATCATGAATTTGATAGTTGTGCTTAGACTCTTCTTCTATCAAACTTACCATAGCTTTCTCGTGTGGAGGCAGCGGGTTCGTCTGAACATTTGGATTTGTATCCTTGAAGGATAAGACTCCGCTCCTAACAAGCTTCTGTACGTCAGATTTGAAGCAGAGTCAGTTTTCTATGTTATGCCAGGGTCCTCCTTGATGGTAAGGACAAGTCTGATCTGCCTTGAACCAAAAAGGCGAATTCTCCTATACTATAAGAGGAGACATGGTTTGGACGTGCCCCTTGACTAGTAGTAGTGGAAACAATTCTGCGTACAACATTGGTATAGGATCAAACCCTGATGGTTGTGTCGTGCGATTGTTGTTGTATTGAGGACGAGCCTGCTGAAGAGGCTGTTGTGTCCTTTACTGATATTATTGTTGAATCGGTTGGCTTTGAGCAACCTGAGGTTGATACGTAGGAACAGGCGCAGGGTTGATAGCAGGAGTTACAGCTGCTACTGGTTGGTACCGTCGCCTTTGCTTTCCGAGAGAGATATTACCAATATCTTGCTCTTTTTTCTTAGGGAGAGCACTACCGTATCTTTTGGTACTGCTTGATGGTCCAGCATCTTTGACCAAACGTCCTTCTCGGACTGCTTCTTCCATACGAACTCCCATGCCCACCATCTCAGTGAAGTCACTTGGTGCACTAGCGACCATTCTGTCGTAGTAAAATGAGCTCAAGGTTTTCAAGAAGATCTTTGTCATCTCTTTTTCCTCAAGAGGTGGACAAATCTAGGCGGCAATCTCACGCCATCTCTGAGCATATTCCTTGAAGGTTTCCTTGTCCTTCTGCGACATGGCTCTGAGTTGATCTTTGTCTGGTGGCATGTCCAGATTATACTTATACTGCTGAACAAAGGTGGCGCCAAGATCTCGAAAAGTGACGATCTTAGTGCGGTTTAACCCCATGTACCATTTGAGTGTGGCACCGGTTAAAATATCTTGGAAATAGTGGATCAATAGCTGTTGGTTCTCTGTCTGAGTTGACATTCTCCGAGCGTACATCACCAAATGGCTTTGAGGGCAAGAGTTACCCTTGTACTTTTCAAATTCGGGCACCTTGAATTTGTGCGGAGCTTTCACATTGGGGACCAGACAAAGGTCTACGGCATCCTTTCCGAAAAGATCCTGACCGCGAATAGCTTGCAGTTCCTTCTGCATCTCCAGGAACTATTCCTGGAATTCCCTTATTCTCTCGTCCATACTTTCGTTTCCACCAGACGATATTTGGGAAATCTATCTTTTCGGGACAGTGTGTACCACAGGTGGTGGTATAGTCATTACGACAGTGACTCTTGGTGTTTCCCTAAGTTTGTAACCTTCAGGAGTTATTGTCATGCCCCTGGCATCTTCGCTTTCCCGAAGATTGTAACCTTCAGGCCCAGCAATTCCTGCTGCAGTTTCCGGATCTTCTGTGATCGACGGAATATATCCTATCGATATATAATTAAGTGGCATGCCCCACGGACGATCTTTAGGCATGGTATATCGAGGATCATACTTCTCCACTATGGGCGTCGATGTGATCTCTGAGATCACAGTTCTTTGTATCTGAGCTACTGCCAGAGCTTGCATGTCATTATGAAGCTTTCTCAGATCTTCTTTTAGAGCGCCGAGTTCTTCTCTCAACTCTCTGTTCTCTTCCTCGAGATTATCCATCCTTTTTGTTGATTGGTCCGAGTATTGTACGAATGAGACAGTTTGACTCTAGAATCGAGACACAAACGTGAGATTCGTAGGTAAGAAGAATGCATTACGTGAGAATGATGGATGATATGTAATGATTATATTAATTATTTTTTTGATTAATCAAAATAAACTCTGACAATTGGATTGCAAATATCATACAATGGGGGAACCCCGTTTTATTGAATTCAAAGATTGCGGAAATGGAAATACAATAATTTTCAAAGTGCTGAAAAAGGGAAAATCTAATCTTATGGATCCTGAGTCCTCTCTGAGGAGGGCTCAAGTGCTGGTTCTGGTATTTTCCTCTTCTTTGACCGGGGCTCTCGAGCCGTTGTCGGGTTGTCATTCCTTTGCCAAGTGAAAAGAGCGAGCAAATTCCTTTGGTCTTCTTGATTCTCTACAACATGTTGCTCTAAAATCTCGATCAGAGCATCCTTTCCTTTTAATAGTTGCTATATTTTGTTACACTCCACATTGAGAATGCGATACTTGTTTTTCCAAGACTTCTTCTCCTGTTGAACTTTGTTGAGAGTAACCTGAAGTTTTTCCGTATCAGACATAAAGTAAAGGACATATTCCTTTAATGGAATAACTTCTTGACGAGGGTAAGGCATCCTCAGTTTGAGAGCTCTAGTTTGTACCCAGTGGAGATAAGGTTCTACAAAGACACAGTCCGGTTTTCCTAAAGACTCTCTTCCTTTCCAGTGAACATGTTTCCAGGCATGCACTATTTCTGTCTTTAGTACCCTGTCATTTTCTCCTTCCTTGAATAAAAGACCTTCCAGATGAACATTACACGAGACATGTCTCATCGGGTATCCAAATTGACGACGAACTAAAACTGGATGATAATTGATTCCTCTTTTAATTCCTATGAGGGGTACATTAGGGAAGTTTCCACAACGGTCAATGATTCTGATCCCATCATAGATTCGATTGTACCAATCGATGTTAGAGTTGGTAAGAGACATGATTCTCTACGACCAACGTAAAGCACTCTTATGATCCCAAAATGCCGCAGACTTGGGTAAGTAAGAAGTGAACCATTTGTATAGTAGGGGTACACAAAATGTGATCATTCCTCCGCTATACAAATTTCTTAAGTGTACAGAATGATAAGCATCTGCGAGCAAGGTCGGTACGGGGTTTCCAATCAGAAAAATCTTAATGGCATTGATATCCACAAAGTCATCAATGTTGGGAAACAGAAATAACCCGTACGTGAGTAAGACAAAGATGCTCTCGAAAGCAGTCGTGTTCCCTATACTAGCAAAGTACAGAGCCTTCTTTATCTAAAACTTTGCTGGTAAACCTTGAATTCCACCCTTAGTGGTCATGTTAGTTCTGACTTCTGACTCGTCCAAATAGATGGATCTTGCAATGGTCTGATCCTTTGGAATTTCATGGCTCTACCCATCCCCAAAGGTTGTACTTGTGATTTTTTGTACCTGTCCTCAAAATCATTGACCCCTCTTGGGATAACAACATCAGGCTGGTTCACCCGAGCGAGATGCAATATCTTAGAGTAATCTCAAATGAGGGTAGTATCGCGTGACAATAATTTCCGATAGCTTCCGTACTACAAAATAGTAACAAGGTCTCAGCCTACTAAATCCTCAGTTTCATGGACAACAACAATCGAATAATCTGCTTTCAACAACCGAAGTCATATAGGCATTGGATCCGCAAAGGGTGTCTCCACTGATTCGATGGTCGACCGGGATCTCTTATTTGGGAGTCACTCACTGTAAGATTACCCGTCTAGTGCCATCACTTATCTTAGGTGTATACTCAATATTTCCAGATGCGGCATCACCCGCAGTCCCATTAGCAGAAAAAAAACACAGATATCAATTAGGAAAAACGATATATATATTTATCCTAAAACTAACATCCTAGAACTCTTAAGAGCTATTATAATCCTTAATCCTAACAGTCAATGACTCCCTAGTAGAGTCGCCATTTTACTGTAGCGAGCGATTTTTGTCGGTGACGCGACCACCTTATCGCTGGGTTTTCCTCACCGCAATGAGGAGGAGGTGTTACTTTCTGATTTCTTATTTATCCTGTGAAGCTGGAAGAGAAAGGGAAGCTATCTAAAACTAAACTTGCACACGAATGTTTAACTGAACAAATGCTTAAAAGAGATTGGGGGGTCCGGGGTCAGGTTATACAATGGGGAGTTGTCAATTACCCATCCTATATGTGGTTATCCATAGGATATTAGCTTTAGGTCTCGCTTTGTAATTGATAGTGTTTATCTGTTAATGGGTTGGGAAAGTTTCTCGGGAAGTATGAGTGAGTGAGTGAGTTTTTGTTGATGTTCGGGTTTTCCCGATGTTTTTGGTAAGGTACTGGACCTAAGTTTTGATGTGAAGGTACTGGACCTAAAGTTTTTGATTAGTATGCTCGCTAAGATTTCACAATCTTATGCCTACGTATTCCTGTTTAAACGAAACAGGAAAATCAGAGCAATCGTAGTTCCTCATATTCTATGGGAGGAAAAAGATATTTTGGTGTCTTGTTTAAAGCCCAAGATTTGACTGAGAGAGAACTTGCCATCTCTAAAGAAGGGTTGTTGATTTTTGTGTGCCTTGATCAAAGCCCAAGGTTAAAGCTAAGGGGTTGATTGACTTGGCTAGGGAATTTCTTTATACAAAGCCTAAGAGGAGGCTGGAAGTTTGACTTTTTCGGAGGAAAATGTTCTATCTGTCTTGTACAAAGCCCAAGATTGAGGCTAAAAGTATTTTGACTCCGCCGGGGAGGTTTGTATGTGTCTTGTACAAAGCCCAAGATTGAGGCTGAAATGATAAGTTTAACTGATGAGGATATTTTTATGTGTCTTGTATAAAGCCTAAGATTGACGCTGACCTTACTGTGAAAATCATTATACAAAGCCTAAGAGGAGGCTGAAATGAGTTTGACTCTTCTTGGGGAAAATCATTCCCCAAAGCCTAAAGGAAGGCTAGGAGGAAATGACTCTGTTGGAAAAGATATCCGTCCCAAGCTTAAGAGAGGGAGGTTTATGTCTTGTACAAAGCCCAAGATAGAGGCTAAAGGGGTCTGACTCAACAAGAGAGTGTTTTTATCTGTCCTGTACCAAGCCCGGGATTGAGGCTAAAAAGGGTGGACTCAACAAGAGAGCCCGAAAAGGTGATTGACTCAACAAGAGAGTCTAAAAAGTGATTGACTCATCGAGAGAGTCTGAAAAGGTGATTGACTCAACGAGAGAGTCTGAAAAGGTTAGCTCCGCTGGGGAGAATCATTTGTACAAAGCCCAAGAGGAGGCTGACTTCGCTGAGGAAGGATCATTATACAAAGCCTAAGAGGAGGCTAGATTTCTAATGAGGAAAGGTTTTTATACAAAGCCTTAGAGGAGGATATCTTTTACCGGGGATAATTGAGATCCCTAGGTAGGTCCAAGTGGGGAATCAATTCTTGCTGAGGATTACAGAAGAGTTGAGATGTCAGATACCTTGAGGTATTGATTTAAGATAGTGTTGACCCTGGTCGGGGAACTCTCATGAGAGAGACTGGGTTTCTGCTGGAGATCGATCCAGAAAGCCCGGGGTTTTTTCCTATATCTGTAAGGAACTTGAGAATGTCTTTGAGACTCAAGAGGGTTAAACTGTCCAAGTCTACTGATGTGGAAGAGTTTTATCTTTTGTATGATGCCCAAGAGGAGGCAAGGGCATTAAGGGATGAGAATCAACCCTAAAGTGTCCTGAGGTCTGACACTGGAAAGACTGCTCTAGCAAAGGATGACTAAATTATGTCTTATACCTTTAAGAGGTCTTCAGGGTCCTTGTATTAAGCCCAAGAGAAGGCATGAGAACTTCTAAGAAGCCGGAGGGTCCTTGTACAAAGCCCAAGAGGAGGCGGGGATGCTTTCAGGAAGCCTGTGGGTCCCAAACCTAGAAAATTTCAAGAAATGCTATTCACCGAGAATAGATCATTTAGTGAAAGTTCTGTGATTTGAAGAAATTCAAGAGATGCTATTCACCGAGAATAGATCAAATCTGGGGAGTAGAATTTCTTTGACAATTTCTAAAGTGACAGCCTGAGAAAAGGTTCACGAAGAATACTGTATTTCTCTTTGTTCCATATTGTTTAAGCCCAAGAGAAGGCAAGACAACATCTGGAGATCCTATGGGGGATCTAGTTTTGTTTGTATTTAAGAGTGACCAACAGGGCTTTACCTAGTTCTAGACCTAGTTGCCGGGGTAAACTCTAATTAACTATACTAGTATATATACAGTTGATATATGACAAGTATTTAAAAAAGGTATGAAAGAAGACTCACCATGCGCAACTTCCCACAGTACAGTTATTTATATACGAAAGCGTGTCAAAGAAAGCCGATAAAACTTACAGGTGAGCAAGCTTCCATGCTGTATTGTTAGTTGTTCAAAGAAATTAAAGAAAGTTTTGATAACAATATATATATTTAAGTCTAAATCAAAAGGGAATTGTTTTGAAAAGATTGGTGGGGCTTATACTCAAGGAGAGGCCCAAGGTTTAACAGTGATCGCACCGTTGTTTTGAATATCATATCGGGACTTATACAACGACTGAGGCCCAAAGAGGTTTTTGTACAAAGGGATGGGTCTTACAACTCAAGGAGAGGCCTAAATATTAATTAATATGAATAAAGATGGGACTTACAACATGAGGGGAGGCCCATATGATTTTTGTTTTGAAATGGCGATCGCGCCGAAATTCTTTTAACGCAGAGGGACTTATACAACGCCTGAGGCCCATAAATGGTTTTGGTTAAAAGGGGATTGGGTCTTACACTCTATTAGAGGCTCATGAGTGATTTTAAGAAAAAGAACGGGGCTTACAACTCAAGGAGAGGCCCAAGTGGTTTTATTTTAAACTGGCGATCGCGCCGAGATTTTTGAAAACACCGTGGGTCTTATACAATGACTGAGGCCCAAACTATTTTGGTTTCAAAGAAGGATTGGGTCTTACACTCTATTAGAGGCTCATGAGTGTTTTAAAAAGATTGATGAGGGTGGAATTAATCAAAACCCTAATTTTGTCTAAAATGGAATTAATTTTGTTTAAAAATTAATAAAAATTATTGAAAACATGTGAAAAAATGAGTGGTGATCTTGGATCAATGTTTCAAAAATCATGTTTTTATCCACAAAATGATTGAAAACCATTTAAGTTTGGAAAATCAAGAAGGAAAAAATATTTTAAATGTTAAAAAACAAATAAAAATTAATTCTTTGCAAAAATATCAAATATATGAAATAAATAATATTTTTGGGAAATTTTTGTAAAATAAAATATTTTAACATTTTTGTGAATTATTAAAAAAGGAATCAACTCAAAATCATTAAAATTTAGAGAGAAATTAATTTTTGAATCAATTAAATAAAATCACAAAATTCAAATATTTGAATTTTTGAAAAAGGGCGCCAAGAACACCCAAGAACACGCGTGTGTTCTGAGTTTTGCCCAGATTTGCATTTTTTCATCAATCTCACTGAATACTTGATGAAATCACACAATCCACATATCAATCTACTCGTTTTCACCTCACGATCATGTCTATGATCTTTAATTTCATTTATTTTAAGCATGGAATAAGAAATCAAAGAGAAACCTCAAGAACCCTAAATTCTGCATGAAGGCTCAGAAATTCCACACATGATTCATACAAAGCAATTAATTGAAGGGAAACATTCTATACATGATTATGAACAAATGGCCAAATTATTGTGCGGGGAAATATGCATGAATCACGAGATGACCAAGTTGAGGCTTACCTCTTGCAGCTGGTGATCGTGTTTTGAGTTGGAGGTGTTGCAGCTTGGTTCCAATGATGTGGACAACTTCCCTAAGTGCTATGGAGTGTGTCTGAATGCTTGGTGTGGATTGAATTGAGCTGGAACTTGATTTGGCACCTCAACTGCAAATCTGTCAAAGGCTTGTGCAGATGACTGGTGATTTTGAGAATCTGGTGTTCCAGATGTTATTTAAGTGTTTGGATCACTTCTATATGATGTTTATGAGGTGTGTGTGTGATTCGTTTGGTTGGAATTGCTCTCAAACTCAAAACTCGATAATGACTTGCTTTAGAAGGCAAAATTGGAAGCGAGAGTGTGATTTTAAGAAAGGAAAGTGTTATAAGTCTTTGGTGTACTCAAACTGATAAGAAATGAGGTCTATTTATAGTGTGTCAAGTTTTTTTTGCAAGTAATAGGGAATGGAAACTGCAGCAGGCCTTTGGCCAATTGGATCACTTTGGAATCTCACGTCTCCTCTAGCCATTGACTTGAGATTAGAGCACAGGCATATGGTTCTTTAATTCAAGGATAAGGCTTGACTGAAGTGTTCATATTTACTCTGATACATGCCACCTCTAAGCATCCATTGAATGCCTCAAAACAAAATTGGAGTCTTGAGGCATCTTTAGCTTTTAGGGGTGCCAAACCTATATGTAGTTCCAAAGACTTGGGAGGCTTATGGATCAGTGTTTGTTCCTCCTTGGTCTCCCCCTGAGGTGTGCAGATGGATAAAATTGTTTGTTGTTTGCAAAAATTGATCAAATCGAGCCCTAATTCACAAATCTGCCTTGCACAACAGTTTGCAGCAAGGCATGTTGCAGCTATCATAACTCCTAGCTCAGACGAAATTTGATGGAGTTCTTGGACATTTTGGAAAGCTGATATATCCTATTTCATCATGATGTCCAACTTTGGTTTTGATCCAACTTGAATTACAATGAAAAATGCCTCTACCTTTGGGAAAAAATAAGGCAGATTCTGACTTAGTGAAAATTTCACTAAGTGTTGGAAAAATGTCACTTTTGTGTTTTCAGCCATTTTGATCACTCCATAACTTAAAATCCATGAGGAATTGGAAGGAAGTGTAGTTGACACTTTTAAAGTATGCCATGAGAGCTACAAATCCATCTTTGGACCATCCAAAATGGTTGCTTGGATCTCAAGTTATGATCCTTGGAAGTTGGTACCCTAACCACTTTGTTCCATAACTTAGAAAAATTCTAAGTTTTTATGGTTACCCCTTTTACAAGTTAACTCAATTTCTTTGATTTTTCTTGATGAATGATGATTCAAATCACATATTAACATTGTTTTAGGGTTAAAGAACCATAATTGTGAAAAATTCCAAAAAGTCAAACTTGACTTTTGTGCACAGTTGGCTTTTCTTTAGATGAATTCCAAACTGTGCGATCCTTTGTGAAATCAAGTCCTTGACCTAAATAAAACTTGACGGATATGTTCCATAAGTGTTATAGGGTGTATTGAATCATGTCCCAAGGTTTGGGAGCATGTCCTAGTTAAAAGTCAAAGGTACAGTTGACTTTTTCCTCGAAACCCTAATTGTTGTCCTGATGAAATTGAAACTTGTGGATCAAGTTTCTTGGATCAATCCATTGTTGCAAATGGATCAATGTAGTGTATTGGAGACCCTCAAACCATGTCTTGAGGTCTTGGCTCATGTTTTGTCCCAAAAGTCAACTTAGAGGTGAATTAGGTCAAGAAACTCTAATTCCTGATTTTTGGTGAATGCATCCCCTGAGGCTAAATTGACTTGATGATTGGATCCATGAGGTCCCTTGGAGTATCTTGGGTTATGCTTTGAAGCATTGGCTCATGCCCAGATGAAGATTTCCATCTGGAGGCCCTGGTCGACCAAAACCCTAATTTGGTGACACTGGCGATCTTGAGGCTTAATCCACTTGGAATGCTGCAACCTTGTGCCTGATTCTTGATGTGGGAGTCCTCTTGGTCCTTTATGTGTGCTGGAGAGTTTAGACAAGTTAAAGATCATGTCATTTCTTGATTGTTCCTTTGTCTAAGTGCTCTGAGAGGGCTTAAAACCCTAATGCTTGATTGCAGGGAATGCTCAACAATTCTTGAGGAGATTGATGAGGCATAAAGGTACATCCATATTGTGATGATGATTTGCACAATGATGGGAAATATTAGTGGTCAAAATTTGGGGTATGACACCAGGGCCTCCCCAAGCGCGCTAGGACCATGCTAAGCCATAGCAGAAACTTGATTTCCTTCCAAAATTGCATCATGAAGCTTTTGCTTTTGCCTTTAAGTGTCCAATGCTTCAATCATGCAAGAAAACCTACAAAAAGAGATAAAATTGCTCAAGCTAAATGATATTTACATGAAAATGCAAACTACATAATATATACACAAAAGTTGAGGTTTACCTTAGAAATTCAATTGAAACAAGTCAATAAGTGCCACAAAACTACACTTATATTTAACACAATTTGACACTTATCAAACTCTCTCCAACTTAAAACTTTGTTTGTCCTCAAACAAGAATCTAACAAACCTAAAGAAACAAGAACAAATACCAAGAAATCATGATCAAACAAGTTTTTTAGAAACAAAAGCAAATGCATGGTTCAAATTTTAAAAGTACAGTCAAAGTAATGCTTACCACTATACTACAACGACACCATGATCATGAAAGAAATTCTAAGCACAAAACACATGTCAAAAATTCTAAAGCAACACATTTTCACAAATGAATCACACCAAACACACAACTTCATCAATGGATGAAAAAAACATAAGGGGCTTGACTCACACTCAACAATTTTGCTAACATCTTGATCAACTTATGAATTCATCCAAAAAAACTCATGTTGAAAGCATAAAAACACAAATCTAAAGGACTTTCAAGGGCTGTAATGTGGCTTGGTTAACAAAGAAGGGTCATTTCTCAAGGTAATTGAAACAAAAATTGTCTAAACAAATGAAAATGATCAATTCTAAAATTCTCAAGCATTCACAACTTCATTCACCTTTTTCTCTTTGCTCAACTGTTACACCCTTGAACACAACTTATTAGCATACAACTTTTGGTAATTCTTTTTTCTTTTCAAGGCTTTTTCTTTTTTCTTTTCTTTTTCTTTTTTCTTTTCTTTTTCTTTTCTTTTTCCAAAATTTTCTTTTTCTTTCTTAACCTCATAATAACCCACCTTTTCTCCCCAACTTGAATACAACCAATCATTATAATGTGAATTGCTCCCAAAGTTTCTAAGGCAAGAGTAAAAATTCAAACCATAATTTGTGGTTGAGGGTTCAAGAAAAAGTTCAGAACCATGTCTAAAATCAATGATGAACTAATTATTTATGCACAAGTTCATAGTTCAACATCAATATGGATCCTGACATAAAGCTTAAAAGGGTTAACGAATACTCACTCACTCACACAGTAGGCTACTTTTTGGTCTGTGCTCAAAATCAAACAAAATGACTTGATCATTTTTATGCTTTTAAACAATTCAACGCAAATGCAAGATTAAACATAAGTAAAACGAGTTAAAACAAAAATTGTTGATATCCTGTGCATATAGTGAACAATGGAAAGTTTCCTCACATTTAGCTATGATCTAAAGTGATTCAATCATGAACAAGTATTGCAAAAGAATGAATGGCATGATATTTGTACAAAGCATAAGTTTCATATTCATGCTATGTTATAGAAAGCATTAAACATGTACCTTAACAATGCACTTTCCTTCAAACTTTTATCATTACTATAACATTTTCTTGTTGATGCATTCAAACTTGAAACAATCGCTCCATGTCTCTTCAAGCCAAGCAAAGACAAGTTTATTGGACAAACATAAAATAATTTTCTAACAACTTAACAACTTCAAATTAAACTACGACTAAACAAATAACAAAATAAGTTCAAAATGGGTAAAAAGACCTGAGTGAAAGTGGATAAGTGGGCTGAAATATTTTTGCATGTGCAGCATAGCGCGCTAAGCGCGCTCTGGTAGCGCTAAGCGACTATAGTTGCACATGGTTTTTCAAAAATGCCAACTTTTCTCAAGCTTTCAATCCACTTTAACTCTTTAATAACTATACTACTAAATGAAAAGCTATTAAATAAATAAAAGGTTGGGTTGCCTCCTAATAAGCGCTTGTTTTACGTCATTAACTCGACACTTTTTTCACAAGAACTCTCCTTCTTGTTGCTTCTTTGCTTGGCTAGTTGTTCACCAACGGCTACCCCTAACCAACACTTTAGAAAACATGAAGGGAAACAAAAATATATACAATATATACAATATGTACAAAGCTTACAAAGATAGAAACTATTGCGATGCTTTCAATTTCTAAACACCAATCCCCGACAATGACACCATTTTGTTGTTCCGGTAAAGCAAAAAGCAAAAGTAAGTATTAAGTTTTATCGTTTTATCGTATCCACAAGGGTTAGTGCGACATAAAATGTCATTCAACAGTCTCTACATTCTTAAGCTTGGTTGTATAAGAATGCGGAATGTAAAACAAATGAATATATAAAATAAAGTATTTGAGAGACGAGAAAACTTGTCAGAACTGGATTTCATCCACCGATCAAATACATAAATCTACCAATCAGTTGTACATAACCTAAAACATTCATCAATATCATCACATATCGCCCATCAACACTGCTATGTCTAGCTGTTGTCGCGAGTTCTATCCTATTGTTTGATCGATGATCTCTCACTCTATTAAACTATACAGAGCATTAAGATTCAATACCCACGGTGATTGTTATATCTAAATCTATCTCTAGCATTTAGAATCTAAAAGACGTTCATCTTAGATCTAGATCTGAAGAGTATTTCTCAATAGCAGTACAAATCAGAATGTAAAACAGGTAAACAAAGATGACATCGATATAGATTCATGAAATAGATCGTATACAACACCATGATCAACAAAAATACATATTTTTACAGTAAACTTACATAAAATCCCTAACAAGAAAGAGATTACAAGGATAAGAATGAAAATGAACAAGCATCCTTCGCAGTGTTCGGCCGATTGATGCAAATCCAGCTCCAAAACTTCAAGATGCACCCTCTCTTATTGTTTTCTAAGTCTGTATCTCTAAAGAATAATATTGATGAAAATGGGTAACAAAGGTCCCAAGTCCATAACTAAAAAGTCTATGAAGAAATGTTTCTATACTAACACAAAAAGTGGAACCGCACTAAGCACGAGCAGAGCTCGCTCACGAAAAAAAAGCAAACCGTCATAACTCACGCTAAGTGTGATCTGGGCGCTAAGCACTCTCAGGAATGCAAAACACCACTACCAAGGCCTCTCCAAGCATGCTAGGACCGTGCTAAGCCGTAGCAGGAAATTGATTTCCTTTCAAAATTGCATCATGAAGCTTTTGTAAGGAAACCTACAATCATCCAAGGAAACCTACAAAAAGAGATAAAATTGCTCAAGCTAAATGATATTTACATGAAAATGCAAACTACACAATATATACACAAAAATTGAGGTTTATCTATGGAATTCAATTGAAACAAGTCAATAAGTGCCACAAAACTACACACATATTTAAAAAAATTTGGCACTTATTAGGGTGTAAGTTTTAATTAATCTAATTTATTAGACAAGGGACCTAATCGATTAGATAAGCTAAATTTTCCATCTATCTATTTTGACAGCTCTTAAGTTATCTGACACAACTTCCAGATTTTTTTCAATTTTTTTTTTGGTAAAGCATTTTTGAAATAGTTTAGCGTGTGTGTGCTTTAGCCATATGCTTTTACAAAAAACGTATTTTTTTCCTTAAAATTGCTCACTCATTACTAAAATAAGAGATCACCATTACGAAGTTAGGAGATCACGACATTGCTTTAAGACTTTGTCGAATGCTTCTCTTTATGTTGAAACATGCTTAAGTGGTTTGAGATGAGGCTTTAGTTGTAATCTTTGTTTTCCATTGTCGAATAGTCAAGTCCATCAAATACCAATGATAAGGTTTTGCATCTTTATCCGTTTAATCGTTCATGTTTGACTTATCATTAGTTGTGATTATCAAAAGTCAATGTCCTTGTTAACAGCATATCACCCGCAAAACAAGGTTCAACACCATTTTATTCATTTTCTTGATGTCATGTCAGGTGGGACGCCACCGTCAACATAGCCAAGATATTTACAGAAGGCCACACTATGATTATTCAAGTATAACTCTTCATGAGACAAGTCCCCTTCCTTGTAAGTGCATGCTCTCACCCTCGCTAGGAAGTGACTCTAGCTCTAATACTTACGAAATGAATCTGCACACAGGTGTGGGACCATGCTTTAATCTGTAGCTCTTTGTGTGTGCTTCTTCATTGAGAGGAGTAACTAAGAAGAAGATATCCATGAAATTCCTCATGCTATTAGAGTAGGTCTTGAAGTGTGTAATGTTTTGTCTCAAGGAAAGCAAGCCTGAATCGTTCGCGTAATTTGAGATGCTTTGAGTTTTAAAATGTTGGAAGAACAACATCACATTTAGCTTACCCCCTTGTACTCATACCGGTGTTGGAAATCTTTAACAAATGCCCAACTCACTGGATGTAATAGTGATGGGGAAATTGGCAAGTTGTTTAGTATATTGACATCAAATTAATTAAAAGGAAGACGAAAGATTGTAAGAGATAATATGCATTAAAGAAAGGGATGGCATGCCCATCATATTGTCTATAGACCCTCTTGTCTCCATCTGGAGTAAAAACTCCCCAGTTAGTTGAAGGACTCACTTCAGTTAAAGTTTGATCAAAACATACTCATGAACAAAAGAGGAAATAGTCTCTAGTATGTCTGGATCCACCCAATCACCTGAGATATCCTTACTAGCCTTCTTGGTTGAGGTTGACACAAACTCCATGGTTAAAATGTGTTATGAAATAAAAAAATGAATGCATGTATAATCTGGAAAGCAATTAAGATCAAATACTACCGCCTTTGGAAGAAAACACCAACAAACATAATAAATTTCTTGGGAAAGAAGATAAGAGATCAAACACTGACTATTTTGAAAACCCTAGAAAAAGGGAAAAATAAGCAAAGAGAAAAATGTGGAACTTTGTCTTGATAAAGATGAAGTAATCAAACATGCATGCTTTGCATCAATGAACAAGGTCATACGGACTTGATTAAACATTGGAACAAGAAGGCTCTCAAAGGAGAATGCTAAAGGAAGTAGAAAGAACCCTTTTGCATGTCGTAAATAGTACAAGGAAAAAATGACGCTTCAAAAGCCTTCGTCCATTAATAATAATATGATCACCAGGCACCACCAACAATTGAGATCTCCTTGAAAAAATGGTTCAAAATATTCAAGTACTATAAAAAAGAAGAAGACGCATAATTACTGACTAGCATAGGGGGACAGGTCAGTCATTCCAAGTGAAACATTAATTCTTACAATAAAGACATTTAATGTACCTATTCCCTAGAATATTGATGGGTCATTATGAGGGGAAATCATTCACATTGGGTCAAACACTCGCCCAAACAAGTGAGAGAGACACCACATATTCACCCAAAACCTTAAGGTGATAGCTGTATGGGTTTTCTCACTTATAAAGTGTTCAACCTCTACTTTTCTAAACAATGTGGGACTTAGAACTCACACTTGTTCCTCAACACAAATCACACTTGTTTCCCAACAATCTCCCCCTCAAGTGTGAGTCCATCCAGTATGCTCCCCCTCAAGCGGAAGCTCTTTCATCCACATACTTGTACCACCGTTGAGAGACACCCTTATCTCATCATGGGCACTTCAACGGGACACGCCGCCTAACCATATGTCAGGAATATTTTCGGCACAAGGAGCCGGTCCCTTACTCGAACCGAGCTCTAATACCACTGATGGGTCATCGTGAGGGGGAAGCATTCACATTGGGTCAAACACTCGCCTAAAGTTCAAAGACTCACCCAAACAAGTGAGAGAGACACCACATATTCACCCAAAACCTTAAGGTGATAGGTGTATGGGTTCTCTCACTTATAAAGTGCTTAACCTCCATTTTTTTAAGCAATGTGGGACTTAGAACTCACATTTGTTTCTCAACACAACTCACACTTGTTTCCCAACAAATATATATGTCTCATCGAAGGCTTCCACGTCCCCGGGTTCTGTGGCCGAGTATGAGTACATGTCGTAAACCTTCGTTCAAAAAAGTAGAAACACGGGCTTGAGAGCAATTAATCCAGACCGTTCGTAAGTCCCAGAAAACGAAGTCCCAATATTGAACCAGTGAGACATTGAACGTAAAACAAGTAGACTCTTTTTCTCACCGAGTAGACAATCCCTCGTGCAAGTATCTTACCAACCGTCCAAATAAATCTGACGGCTAACCGCGATCCACATATTCTCACTTACATTCAATTGTCAATCGCTTCTCCTATTTAAGAATGAGAGTGTGTCATTTCTCAGATATTCAAATCCTTTCTCATTCACTCTCATACTAACTTGAGTATTATAGTGCTAACCTTGTAGGTTAGTCCTCTCTCCACCGCATCGAAAACTCAGAACCACAACATCAAACTATGCATCCTCACTTTCCGATTAACTCTAGTTCCACTACAAAATATATAATATATATATTTAAATATGTTTTTTTATAACTATTATATAATATTATTATAATTTATATATTACTCCTTTTGATCCTATTTATAAACAAGTATTTTTAAATACATTAAATAATTAACGTACTTGTACAATATAAAGATACATTACTTATTCAATAAATCTAAAAATATAAAATTTTCTTTATAAATAAAACCAAAAAACAAAATATTAAATATATTTATCACAACTTGATTGAATCAATGAACTTTTTGACCTGGTTGCCACAGGTCTGAAATTAAATGTCCAAAATGCCACACATTGGAAAAAAATGCCCAATCTTCCACATTTTTTCTCTTCTTCTGGGATGGCAGACGTGTCAGTCCCCATGTTGGGGTCCGCCATCCAGGATGGAGGCCTTTTTTTTCTTTCGTTTTTTAATTTCTAAATTATTTTAAATTGTTTTAAAATGTTATTTTAATATATAAATTAATAAAAAATTAATTAATAATATAATATAAATTTAATTTTTTTTCAAATTTTTTTAAATATTTAATATTTAATGGTTTTTAAAAGAATAAATATTATGTTAATATAATATGACATACTAAATATTATTAAAATGCAATTGAAAAAAATCTCATAATTAATATATGATATTCTAAATTACAAGTGGATGATGACATAATTAAAAAAAATTAATTTCTATGTTGATTGGTATCTTCGTCGACAAAATGACTACCGGTTCCACATCTTGTACCGGCCCGAACTCGGTGACCACGACCTAATGGTTCTGTTGGAATAAGTTTTCTAACTATGCACTTTGCAATAGTTTGTCCCTTTTTGCAACAGTAGTGACAATACAAATTTGGAGAAGACAATCTTTTGTTATTTAGTTCCTTTTTAACGTAACTATATATCTGATATAGATTGTGAGCTGATAAATTATACTTGGAAGTATCTATAGCAAAACTAACCTTGGGTTGCAAAGCCTTATCAAGTTTAGCTTTAAGAGTCCTTGACTCTTTTTTCCAAATGTGACATGTTTCACAACCAAAATTCCACAAAGATCTAGGATCCTCATCATGTCCTTCTAGAATATTTAACATAGATTTCTTTAGTGCTTCCACACGTCTTTCATTTTCAACAATCTTAGCTTCCAAATGAGAAATGATTTTCTTGTTTGAAGCTAATATCTTAAAAGCATCTATAGCTTGTCTTTGTAGATTCTCAAAGGATTCTTGAAGTTGAGAAAAAGTTGAATCATGAGAAGCTTGAGTTTAGAGTGATTTACAACCTTTTTCTTTCCTTTGTTTGCCATATAGCAAAACTTGTCCGGTTTCTCACTTGAAGTAGAGCTATCATCACTTGATGAATCACTATTGCTTTCCCAAGCCACATATGCTCTCTTACCTTTTCTATACGTTTTGTGACGGCCTTTTTCATTCTTGATTTTTGGACACTATGGCTTAAAGTGACCGGGTTAACCACAGTTGTAACACGTACATCGTGACTTTCCCTTTTTGCCTTCATCTTCTTCTTTTGAGGAACTTGATAACCTTCTTGATTTATTGCGGTACTTGTTGGGATATTTGTCACCATGTTTTAACATGTATCTATTGACTCGCTTAATGAACAATCCCATATCTTCTTCATCGGATTCATTGTCGTCTTTAAGTTCACTATCCCTTTGCTCATCTTGAGAAGTCCTTGAGCTAGAAGTATTTAGAGAAATGAACACATCAGAAGGGGAAAGCCATGTAGTGGACTTAAAAGATATCCCGAGGTCAGCCAGGAACTACAACATTCATTTTAATCGGGCCAAGTGCTTATTCGGCGTACAAGAAGATGAATTCTTGGGTTTTATGCTAACCGAAAGAGGCGTAGAGTTAAACCTAGACAACAGTCAAGCCATCATATACATGAGGAGCCCCTTTAACGTCAATGAAATTCAATAGCTAACCAGATGTTTAGTTGCACTCTTTCATTTTTTTCCTGTGCAGGTGACAAGGCTTTCTAATTATTCGCCATGTTAAAGAAAAAGGAGAGATTCAAATGGATGGGAGAATGCAAGGAGGCATTCTCAAAGTTAAAAGTGTCCCTAGCATCGTCGTTCATTCGAACACTCTCAATAATAGGTTCATCATTATATCTCTACTTGTTTGTTATTGACCATATGTTAAGCTCGATACTTGTCCAGGAAATAGATAAAGTGGAATGGCTTTTCTCGCGAGAAAAGTGTTAAGGGGCGTTGAAGATCTTTATTATAAAATATAAAGAATCACATTGGAAGTAGCAGTGTCCATAAGAAAGTTCAGACCTTATTTTCAGGGACATTAGATATTGGTAAAAACAGACTAGCCAATGCATAAGGTCCTCAAGAAACAAGATCTAGCAGAAATAATGGTATCTTTAGAAATTGAGTTGTATGAATATGATACAATATATTCTCAAAGGAAGCATCAAATCAGAGATATTTGTTCTGACAGAGTTCAGCACACCAATTGGAGAAGAGATTTCCCCCATGTGGATCCTTACGGTGGATAGAGCCACTAATTTAAAAAGGAGTGGCACTGAGATAGTGCTAAGGACCACACTACCTATTGAACTAGAATTCACTAAGTTTTGTATTCAAGCTAGCAATTATCAAGAAAAGTACACTCTCATGGCCGACATGTCCCTCGCCCTGGAAGTAGGCACGTCAACTCTAAAGGCCAAGACTGTCTCTCAGCTGGTGGAAAAGCAAGTCTCTGACTAGTATCTGGGGAAGGTGTCTCAACTCATCAAATATTTAAAGAAGGTACATGACTTGTTTGAGCACTTCAACACTTTTGAGATAACCCATGTGCACAGGAAACATAGTTTCAGCGAATACTGTTGTCTAAGCATTCTAGTTCGAAGAAAACAGGGTTTAACCTCACTGTATTACAAGAAAAAATTTCCATCCCTACCATCGAGGTGGGGGAAGCAAACAATATCGACATCGCATAAGCTGGTTGTTGTATGACGCATATAATTCATTACCCGCAGTCGGGCGAACTTTCACTAGACGAGTTATAGGTGAAGAAAATACGTAAGTGTACATAAAAGTACGTTATGATTCCAGGAAATCTCTATAAAATGGAAAAAATCCTATTCTATGTTAAGGTGTCTGGGTGAACACGAAATCTCCCTGGTCCTAGCAGAAGTTCATCAAAGGGCTTGCAAAAACCATTTTGGTGGGCGATTCTTGGTCCATAAGCTGTTAAGAGCAGGTTATTACTTGCCTTCACTTACGAGGGACAACATGGATTTTGTCAATAAATGTGACAAATTCCAAAAGCATGTAATCTACACCACACACCAACTGAAATCCTCTATTCTATTACAACACCTTGGTCATTTTATCAGCGGGGAGTGGACATTATGAGACCTTTTTCCATAGCTCTTGGCCAACTAAAGTTCCTAATTGAGGGAGAAGACTACTTCAAGAAATGGGTAGAGGCGAAAGTTGTATCCAAGATTATGACAAAAAGAGTTTACTGCTTTTATTGGCAGAGGAATATGTGCAGGTTTAGTTTACCAAATATTATCATTTCAGATAATGAAACTGAGTTTGCCAGTACCACTGTGGTTGATTTTTGCAATGACTTGGGAGTACAAACCAAGTTTATATTGGTTGTTCACCCTCATGCTAACAGGTAGGCATAATCAACAAATAAAGCAATATTGAAGGGAATTAAGGAAAAGATAGATGACACCAAGGAATTGTGGGTCGAGTATTTGCATAAAGTTTTGTGGTCATATCACATCATCCCTCACTCCACACAGAGGAAACGCCCTTCACAGTACGAGGAGAAGGCCATGCAGCCAGTAAAAATTAACACACTATCATGGCAACACTCAAAATTCAATAAAGAGGAAAATGATGTAGTGTTAAGATCTATCACAGACCTAATTAATGAAAGAAGAGACGTCTCACACATTTGAGAGTTTTCCGTAAAACGAATGGCAACCGAAAGATATAACTCCAGGGTGGTTCGAAGAGACATGCAAGAAGACAATTTAGTGCTAAGACAACTCGACGTGCCAACAAATAGGGAAAGTTGCAACCTAACTAGGAGATACCTTATCATATATATCAAAAGTTTCCTTATGAAGCCTACAAGCTCGAAGCCTTGGATGGACGCATCATTCCCAAAACATGGAATTCAGTAAATCTGAAATAATATTATAGTTGATTGACAGGAAGGCAAGTCTCCTATTATGAAAACTCTTGTAAAAATATTTTGATATTTGCAAAAGGCTATTATAGTTTGGCTGTCAAATTAAACTATTAGACTACCACAAGAATATCCTTTCTGCCTTACGGCGTAATTAAATTGTTCGACTTCCACAGGAAGTTCCTTTCCGCTTTACGGGGTAATTAAACTGTTGGAATTCCACAAAAAGATCCTTTTTGCCCTATGAGGTAATTAAATTATTGGAGTTCCACATGAAGATCCTTGTCACCCTATGAGGTAATTAAACTGTTGGACTTCCACCTAAAGAAGCTTGTCATCCTATGGGGTAATTAAATTGCTGGACTTCCACAGGAAGATCCTTGCAGCCCTATGAAGTAATTAAACAGATAGACTTCCATACGGAAAATACTTGCTAACCTAATAGGTAATTAAATTGTTGGAATTTCACAGGAAGATCCTAGCCGCCTATGAGTAATTGCACAACTTAGATTTTTTCCAACCTTAAGGATGAACTCGAATACGTCTCGCTTGAAGGACTCAACTAAGTTTCATCAGGAAGACTCAACTAAGTCTCGCATGAGGGACTCAACTAGGTCTCTTCAGGAAAAGTTAACTAAGTCTCACATGAGGGACTTAACTAAGTCTCGTAAGGAAGACTCAACTAAGTCTTACCTGAGAGAATGAACTAAGTCTCGTCAAGAAGACTGAACTAAGTCTCGTAAGAAAGACTCGACTAAGTATCATCTAGAAGACTCAACTAAGTCTTATATAAGGGATGAACTAAGTCTTGTCATGAAGACTCAACTAAGTCTCGCTTGAGGGACTCAACTAAGTCTCGCTCGAGGGACTTAACCAAGTCTCTTAAGGAATACTCAACTAAGTCTCGCATAAGAGACTCAACTAAGCCTCGCTCTAAGAACTCATCTAAGTCTCAAAAATTGAGGGTATGAATAAAGCTACAATAAGGATCTTGTGAAAATCCCAAAGATGCTTAAGGGTTAATGAGATTCTGGTACATGTGCAGAATTCAGATGTCCTAGAACATGCTGTTTGACATCTGGTCTGACATGATCACAAAGGGCAAGGTATATTGCAATAATCATGGTACTGAAAAGATAAGTGCAAGACACACAGAATTGTTAACCCAGTTCGGTCTAACACACCTACTCTGGGGGCTACCAAGCCAGGGATGAAGTCGACTATCAGCAGTATCAATTCAAAGCTAAACTCCCCGTTTACAGCTTATCACTTAATCACTACCTAATGACCCTTCTACCTAGATCCTCTCTAGATATGAGAAACCCTTCTCACTCCCAATCATTGCAATGATGTCTAGTAGTTGACAATCCGCCACTGCATCAACGGCTCTTTACCTATACACTGATTACACTGATAAACATGAATCCACACTCCTATGACACATCAACATCTGATGAGAACAATACCTAGCTAAGTAAGATGCCAAACTCCACCGTTTGTTAGCTTTTTCCCTTAACTAAGACCACAACCTGGAGTTGCTTAACAGCTTCCTCCAAGAACAAAACGTACTGCCTCTTGCCTACAGGTTTCGAGGAATACGGGTAACCTTCCCACAAGTCGGGAGGTTTACCTAGACAGAACCCTAGACTTCTACATGTTGAGCCGTCACATCCAAGGTTACAAACCCTTCTATTTATACCATGTACCCAACTGGATTTGGGCCTTCAATCACAGCTTCAATAGCTGTTACAGATCTCCAAAATAAACTCCAAGAAAAAAGGTCTTCAATCTAATTTTTCCTAATATGTCTCCATATTTAGAAAGTCTTGATTTCTGATTGAATCTTCTAAACCTTCAAATATGCACCACATAGAATGCATAATTTTCTCTTAAATATTCTGCACAATTCAAAACATAGCTGAATCTCATTAATTCCAGCTCAGCAGGCGCGATGTCGAATGCTCCCTCATAAGACATCTTCTTCGACATGTTGCTCCAGTTGTTGAATAACTTCAACACAACATGTTCAGGCATCTTGCTGTACCTGTTCTTCTTAGCAAGTTTATACAACCTATTATCTATTACATTATTGTTGCTATTATTTGTTTTACAAAAATTAAGCCAATCCTAACACAAGAGAACTAACATTCTCCCCCTTTGGCAAATTTTGGCTAAAACAAATAATCTACAAACAATTACAATCCAGGAGTTTATAGCAATATAAAAATACAACCAACAGCTGTAGAGTTCAGAGTCTACAGCATACAACAATAATGTCTCACCATCTTTGTTTGACATCTTCTTTGCATCAGCACCAACGAACAACAATCTTCAGGATAAAAGGAAGGAAGGTCCTGAAGTTTGTTGATGCACACGAGAAAGAAGATAGCAGAAGACAGCTTGTACTCCCCCTCAATCTAGGAACCTCTTCTTAACATGAAGACCAATGGTGGCATAAAAGAACTCTTAATTGCTCTTTGAAGGGCATAAGAGGAAACTTAAGACCAAACCCTCCACCACTCCTGGTAACTCAGAACACAGATCACAACTATGTTCATAACTCAGATCACATGTCACAAAAATATCCAAAAAGAAGCATGAAACATGATAGACATTTAATTTGACATGTTTGGACAACATCTGCAATCACAAACTCCTGTCATGAACCTCTGAGCAACAATCCCTTTCTCCCCCTTTTTGGCCAAAAATTGACAAAGGAGGCCATCACAAAACCGGACCCAGGCACAACTAACCCAGACCCGAACAAAACCCATAGTTTTTATGAGAATAACCCTTACCTGATGGTAGAGGATATGAGAAGCCTCTCTAAATAGCGGAGCAGTTTCTTAGATATTAACGATCTTTAAATCTTGGTCAAAGAGAATGTTAATTGATAATGGAAAACCTGTAACTTAATTCAAGGTGCACCGTCCAAACTGACTTTGAACGCCTTTAATAGCTCTTAGACCAGTCCTGCAGGGCCAATCAGCACTTACTAGGCTCCCTTCTTACGCGTGGCTGGATGCACAGTCTAGAATATTCCTTTGTTTGGCTCAGGGAAACATGTCTTGAGTGCTATTCTGACATCTTACCAAAATAGTTTGTCTGCTTGTTCACAGAGTTATCAACCCAAGACTCCTCAGAAATTTATACATTCCAAGCATATTTTCTTGGATTCCTTCAAAAACAGCAGAGAAAAAGTAGAGTCACCCAGATACAACAATTCTCCTTTTCAGACTTCTCCTGCATAGGTATTAACTCCACACAGCTATGATATGTCCCATCATGATGTTTGACATTACATAGCACAAACTTGACCAGCACATAGGCTGCAATAGGCTATAGACAACAGCCTTAACATTCAATGCCTGTTTAAGATATTACACCAATAATGCCACATTCTAGAAAATGTTGAGCAAGACCTCACCATGGGGATTTTAGATACAAGGTCTCCCAAGTCCAATAAACAAAAGCCTACTTGATTTGAAATTCCAAACAAATGTCTTGCAACACAAGATAAGGACTGCCACCACCTTTAGCTTGTATTATAAGAAACCTCCTGGTAACAACCTTATAACACCCTAATAGAGTCTTCAACATGAAAGTAGCCATGTATTTCTAGAACTACTTACCATCAAGATTAGAATCTGCCCATTCTAATCCACATTATGTCAGAACTGCCACTTCAGATGATAATGTTGCTTCTTCCAGCTCCATAAGTAAGGTACACGACAAACAAAAATGTTGTAACAAAATGTAGGACATCAGCACGAGACAAAAAGGGCACACCACTTGATCACAACCAGCACCAGCAGTTATACCAAAAGCAAACTCATCAGACAACTAGACAAGACCTAGGCTCATCCTACTAGGACAACCTCTACCAAGGCCCCAAACACGAAGTTCTGGTATCCAATGTGCCAAGAAAAAAAACAGTTTCCCAAGAAGGACAGATTCCCACACCAAAGACTACTTTGACTGGTCAGGCGATACAAACAATGACTTTTTACCCATTATAAATAACAAACCTCCTTGCCCCTATCAGCATACCAAGGAAAGAATCATGAGTCAGTCTAACAAGAATGCAGCAAAGAGACACATGCAGGAGGACAAGAAGCCAGATCCACAAAAGTTGAAGGACACACCACTGTCCACAGCTGGAGCAACTTCTGGAGCAACAAGAACATGAAGGACATCAGAGACAAGGATGAAGACCATCAAGAAAAACCAAGTGCAACTTCAAGCTTCTGATGATGAATGGGACGAAGATTGGAAAACTTTTCTTGATTCGGGGGGTTGGGATAATCTTTAGATTCTTTGTTTGTTGCTTTGCTAATCTTGTATGCTTTCACTAGTGCAATAAAATTTTGTTTAAGTTCTGTTCCATTTATGCTAAACAAAAACAATAAGGATCACAACTGCACAAGACACATCACAACACACTTAATACTCATGTATGCAAATTCCTGATTTGCAAAAATAAGTGCCAACACCAAAAGCAACAGAATTAACAAGCTCCCCCTTAACATCACACGTTCAGCTGCATAAAAAAAGTAACACTCTCCCCCTATCACGAATAGGATGTGATTCTTCGTACCTTAAAGAATGGAAAACATGAGACTCATCTTCATGTCTTCAAGAGCTCACTCTTTGTTCAACTCACAAGTTGAGCACAATCATCACTTGTACCAATACACATATGATCCCAATCAACTTTTCTCTATCTAAGACCACCAGTACTCCTTTGCAAGAAGAACACCTTAAATGAATGGAGAACATAAGACTCGTCTTCATGTCTTCAAGAGCGCACCCTCTGTTCAACACACTTGCTGAACACATTCACCTACGGCTTGACCCTTACATCAGTACATAACTCAGGTAGCGGCTTGTGATCTCAGGAGACAACCACCATAACATTCTGAACACAATGTTTTGCCAACAGATGTTAAGACATCAGTCTTGACATCATGAACAGAATCTAGCTGCACTAAAAAACACCACATTCCAAAACAGAATCTCCAACCTTCCCCCTTTAAGGCTCGGGACTAGAACCAACCATCATAACCCATCACATCATAGAAGCATGAGAGTAGTATTCTCTCATCTAACTCTCTAATCTGTAATCAATCATCTTTCACAGCAGCACATGCCATGATTGAATCACACACAGTCAGTACTATCTACCTTCACACGATCATTCAGATGATACTCCAAAAATCATGCCTCTTTGATCTTTGACCTTTATGTCCAAGAAGTCTACAAGCGAGAATACTTCTTGAAACTCAGGTTCTCCACTCCTGCAGCAAGGACCAGAAATAAACTGACCTCAGGAGTAAATACCATGTTGATCACACCTTGACCAACTCACACATCTAAGATAAGTTCCAGGGCCAGAACCTTCTTAGACAAACCATCCAGATGCCTCCTCTTCCAGATCAGGAGTAGGTTCCAAACTCATGTGATCAACCCACATTAGTTTAGCACCCAGAGCATCTGCTATGCCATTCCTTCAGACAACAGAATTCAGCACAATTCTGACGAGATGTTCTAACACAAGATATGACATCATTCCAATGAACACATCAAGAGATCAAAGACTGGAGATTAGCCCTTTTAGGAATAGAGGCAAAAGTAAATAACCTTTCTTCCTTACACCTTCACTTATTAATGCCTTTATGAGTGGACTTGAACAAAAATCTTCAAGTATCATTGACAAAGTAAGTTGAAGCAGTTTTGTATACATTCAGAGAAGAATAACCTACTCAATTGCAACCTCAGGAATTTTCAGATAGATACGCAGCGGATCAAAACACAAACTCCTCAAAACCTTCAGGTGTCACATATCACCCCTAGCATCATAGTCTAGGTGACACCACAATACCACAGGTTTGAAAATAAATCAAACCTAACGTAACCACAACACAGCAGCTTTTCAACCACTCCTCCAAGCCTTCAGCACATGCCACTGCCTGTCACGAACAGTCCATCCTCCACTTCTAGGGACCATTCTCACACCTATATAAACTACTCCAAGTTCAAACAACTTTTCAGTAGAAAGCTTCTACCTTGACCATGAACCAGAAAGTATCTTCCCTTGGATCTCATCCAGATACAGAACAGAATGACCTGCTCTGATACCAATTGAAATTCTGGTACATGTGCAGAACTCAGATGTCCTAGAACATGTTGTTCGACATCTGGTCTGACATGATCACAAAGGGCAAGGTATATTGCAATAATCATGGTACTGAAAAGATAAGTGCAAGACACACATAATTATTAACCCAGTTCGGTCTAACAAACCTACTCTGGGGGCTACCAAGCCAGGGATGAAGTCCACTATCAGCAGTATCAATTCAAAGCTAAACTCCCCGTTTACAGCTTATCACTTAATCACTACCTAATGACCCTTCTACCTAGATCCTCTCTAGATATGAGAAACCCTTCTCACTCCCAATCATCGCAATGATGTCTAGCAGTTGAAAATCTGCCACTGCATTAACGGCTCTTTACCTATACACTGATTACACCGATAAACATGAATCCACACTCCTATGACACATCAACATCTGATGAGAACAATACAGAGCTAAGTAAGATGCCAAACTCCACCGTTTGTTAGCTTTTTCCCTTAACTAAGACCACAACCTAGAGTTGCTTAACAGCTTCCTCCAAGAATAAAACGTACTGCCTCTTACCTACAGGTTTCGAGGAATACGGGTAACCTTCCCACAAGTCGGGAGGTTTACCTAGACAGAACCCTAGACTTATACATGTTGAGCCGTCACATCCAAGGTTACAAACCCTTTTATTTATACCATGTACCCAACTGGATTTGGGCCTTCAATCACAACTCCAATAGCTGTTACAGATCTCCAAAATAAACTCCAAGAAAAAAGGTCTTCAATCTAATTTTTCCTAATATGTCTCCATATTTAGAAAGTCTTGATTTCTGATTGAATCTTCTAAACCTTCAAATATGTGCCACATAGAATGCATAATTTTCTCTTAAATATTCTGCACAATTCAAAACATAGATGAATCTCATTAATTCCAGCTCAGCAGGCGCGATGTCGAATGCTCCCTCATAAGACATCTTCTTCGACATGTTGCTCCAGTTGTTGAATAACTTCAACACAACATGTTTAGGCATCTTGCTGTACCTGTTCTTCTTAGCAAGTTTATACAACCTATTCTCTATTACATTATTGCTGCTATTATTTGTTTTACAAAAATTAAGCCAATCCTAACACAAGAGAACTAACAGTTAAAAACACGTAGCCCTCTACAAGCGCCCGTGTTTGAGAGATTGTGGAATGGTGTAATTGGAAGGGGTTATGGGGGTGTGGTGAAGGCATACTCTTTGCATATCATTCTTTCCATATTGCCCTCTTATTGGTTTGAGCACTCCTCTTTCAAATAGGCCCCCATTTTTTCAGATATGTCACCTAGATCCTTCGTGTCTCCGTCTATAGTGGGTGATCATGCAAGTAATAAGCATTGGGTCAACAAACAGTTTAGAGGGATTCGTAGGAATTAACTGCGCTCTCTAAATTTCAGAGAATCAATTACCCATTCCTAGATTGGTTGACATTTCCTAAGAACTCTTGGATCCAGGCCCATGGTGGCAATAAATACCTCTGTTAGTTCTTGTGATTGGCTGAAATTTTGGTAAAACAATGTTAATGTCATGGTTGATGTTGCAACATGAGCCTCTAAACATTATTGTTTGATAGGTTAACATTCTGTTTTGTGAAAATTGTTGAAGAGTTAAAGTGCTGAAGAGTGATGTCACATGCGATGTCTTGACATCACTATACCAGAACATTAAAACATCAGGTTGTGATGTTTTTAGGGCTGCGCGTGTTAATGAGATATTCTACTGAAGAGAATCAGAGATTGCAGGCGAATATTATGGGGAAGATATATTCTGTTACAATCAGTTATGAAGAAGATTAGTTTGTTGCTAATTTAATGCAAAAAGATATGAAGAATAATTAGGGTTAATTATGAAGATTTAATTGAAGATCTATTTTATAGTAGAATATTTTGGAGATTTGTAGCAGAAGATTTGCTGTGATTTGAAGGCCCAAATCCAGTGGGAAAAAGTTATAAATAGAATGCTTGGAGTCTAGAATAGGCACGGGTCCAAGATGTAGGTCATTAGGGCTTTGTCTAAGTGAACCACTCGGGTTGTGAGCTGGTCACTGTGTTCTTACTCAGAAACCTGTAGGTAATGAGTTTTGTATTGTTCTTGGAGGAAGCTTTGAAGCAACTCCAATATGTGTCATGGAAGAGTGACTTCTACTTGTATGTGTTTGGAGAGTTGTTGGTAATCAAGCTGTTGATGCAGTGGCGGAGTTGTTGACTGCTGTCGCGGTGGGAATCGAATACCATAGCTATTAAGTTAACCAGGTTCACAAATCTTAAGGTTCACCACCGGTCTTTATTTTATCCAAAGGAAAGGGTTAAAGATCGAAAAAACCTAAGTTAAGAGAATCTAAGTCCGGGGGTTGGTTACGATTAGGGAAGGTGTTAGCATCCTAAACGTCTGTAGTAATCTACAGGAACCTCTTGTTTTATTTATGTTATCTATTATTTGCTTGCTAAGGGTATGTGCTAAAGGAAAGCTTAGGTTGATTGTTCAATTGGTGTTGACCAATATTTTTGAAAATGGAACTTGGTGTTGACCAAATTCTTTAATTTTTTTTATGAAAGATTAATTTTATTTTATTTTTTGTTTTTATTAATTTATTAATTATCTATCTAAAGAAAAAGAGATGGTAAAAACAAATAATAATGACACATGGGGGTGAGGGATACATTTTATCAATGGGAAGTAAAAAAATGATTGAAATACTACGCAATCAAACAAGTAAATGTGGGTCCCAAAACCAACTGGAATCGAATGGCAACTGAATTTAGCTTTGAAGCTAACTAAGAGTGGATTCATGTAAGAATCACTCTATGAGAAGCCAAGCAAATGACTATAAGAACTCAAACAATTATCAAAAGTTAAATTAGATTTTAACTCTGAAATCGAAATGCAACGCTAAACAAATATAGTCCCGCTTAAAAATCGATGAAAATCGCATTACCTTGCTACACTTAACGTGATCATCGCAATAGGGATTAAGAATGTGCGGATCTTAAATTTATAAAAAAGGAAACAAAAATAAAAAAGAAATTTTAAAGTGTTTTAAAATTGTAATATTATTACAAAGAAAAGAAAATTTAAAAAAAAAAAAAAAAAAAGCCTCAACAACATTGCTATCGCGAAAACGCGGTCATCGCATCCGGATCCGAATTGTAAGGATCTAAATATAACAAAAAAAAACAACTAAAAAAAGAGAAATTTAACTTTGATAAAAAACCTCAACAATATTGCTATCGCGAAAACGCGGTCATCGCAACTGGATCTAAATCGTAAGGATCTAAAATTTTTTAGAGATAGAGAATGCATAAAAAAAATATATTTTAAAAAAAGTTTTAAAACAATAATGTTGCTAACGCAAGAATTGCGATCATCGCAACCGGATCAAATTAAACATGAATGTATCGACACAATTCGATCCGAAAAATCTAATAAAAAAAAAGAATTGACAAACAAAAAAAGGCAAATTGCTACCGCGTAAGCGGTCATCGCAACCGGATCCAAATCGTGAGGATCTAAATTTTTTACAAATAAAAGAAAATTTAAAACATTTTAAAACAAAAGTGTTGCTAACGTAAAAACACGATCATCGCAACATGGATCCGAATCGTGCGGATCTAAATATAACTAAGAGAAACGCAAAGAAAAAAGAACTTTTAAAACGTGATAAAGATCCAACAATGTTGCTAACGCGAAAATGCGATCATCGCAACCGGATCGAATCAAAACACCAATGCCACGCATCATACACCCAAATGTGCGTATAGCGTATCGACATAATTTGATCCGAAGAATATAGTAAAAAAAAATAGAATTAACAAAACATATATGTATATATAAATTAAACAAAATTATATTATATATATTATAATATTAGTTAAGTATATATGTTAGTAAAACAAATTATATATTTTAATATATATGTTAAAACGATAGTGTGTCAGTATATATATGTTGTTAACAGTATCGCATAAGCAAGTGGTTAGTAACAATTGAAATAGATAGGCATTCAACAAACCTTCTATACACTAGCAGTACTATATTGAAACAGTAGCGGCATCACCAAAAGTCCGGTGAAAATTGGTAGCGTCGCAGTTTTGTATTTTTTCCCGGTCCTTTTTCTCTTTTTTTTTTTCCGGTCCTTTTTCACCACTGCTAACATGTGTATATATAGAGACTGAATTAGGGTTAATTTTTAGTTGCCAATAATGTCCCTAATATCCAATTGGAGGCCCAAATTAAATAACATTAAAATTAAATAAAATTAAAACTAAATGATATTAAAATTAAATTAAATTCAAACTAAATAATATTAAAATTAAATGATATTAAAACTAAATGATATTCAAATAATTTAATAAATTTAAAATAGAAACTAAAACCTATTTATTTATTCTAAACAATATTTAAATTAAAAAATAATAATAATGAAAATAAATATTTAAAATAAAATACTAATTATTCTAATTATTTAATGTTAAAAGACAAAATTTTAGGGTAAAAAATTAGGGTGTGACAGATGCCCCTATTTAAGTTTCTTCTATCCGGAGATACGATGATTGAAATCTTCGTCTCGACGTGATAGGAGAGACTTAAATACAAACATGCACAATTTTTGGCCCTAAGATGTCTTGTGATATGATATGATATGAAATGAAAGACAGAGATCTTGAAGATACACCCGAAACATTTAGAAAATCATTCAATGTACGGGTAAAGATTTGAAGACATATCTGGGAGAACGTCAGATAAGGAACATCATATTTGGAAAAAAACATCAGATAAACAAGGTCATATCTGGAAGAACATCAGATAAACACAAAAGGGGTTTTGGAAAAGCATCAAAATAAAGTCACATATCTAGAAGAACATCGGATTAAACAAGGTCATATCCGGAAGAGCATCAAATAGACATAAAAGGGCTCTGGAAAAACATCAGGAGCAGACACATCTGGGAAAACATCAGACGGTAAAAGCAAGGTCATTCCGGAAAAGCATCAGAATAAAGTCACATATCCGAAAGAACATCAGATAAACAAGGTGATATATCTGGAAGAACATCAGATAACAAAGACTCAATCTGGAAGAACATCAGAAATAGAGACATATCCGGAAAAACATCGGATAGATTTCGGAAAAGCATCATAATCGATATGAATGTTTGGAAAAACGTCAGACAGGTTCTGAAAGAACATCGGAATAAAAGTACATATCCGGAAGAACATCGGAGCGGTTCTGGAAAAGTATCAGAATCAAAGGTAATATCTGGAAGAACATCAGATAAGTTCTGGGAGAACATCAGAATAAAGGACACATCTGGAAAAATGTCAGACACAAACGTCATATCTGGAAGAACGTCAGATAGACATAAAGAATGTTCTGGGATAAACATCAGAACAAAAGTACATATCCGGAAGAACATCAGATAGAGGGACCCATCCGGAAAAACATCAGATGGAAAAGAAACCAGACATCCAATAATGGCCTTGAATGAAAGGTACAATCACAATATCTAATAATGGTTTTAGATGAATGTGAACAAAGATATACCTAAGAAAACATTGGACGAATATGAACAAGGAGATACCCATGAAAGCATTGGATAGACGCGAAAATATCTGTTTGGTAGGTTCCAAGTGAGTTAGAGTTTGACTGTAAAGGTAAGACGTGGATAACAACACGACCAATGGAGAATGCAAATGAGTGCAAATAAGGATGCCACTCTTGCTATGCATATGTATATCAATTATGCAGATGATATATGATCAAATGCAAATGTAAATGCAATGTAGACGTCGAAGACACGACTCGACTCTTTTGTGAAGAAGACAGGACTGGAAGACTGATTCCTCAACATGGAGATCATTGTCATTCTGCTTGGGACTAAAGATGTTACTGAGCACAATCCTTCCATACTGGTAAAATGTATCAAACTGGTGATCCTTATAGGAGGGATGGAAAGCTGCATGGGGATTCTTCTAGTAAACTGCCCCTGATTAGCTGTCTGTTGTAGATGAACTGATAATTGCTTCAGCTGGATTGATTATGTAAATGACTGCTTAACTGTGCACTTGGAAAGCTTGCCCCCATTCTGAGTCTCGGAAGATATTGTGAATAAACCAATTCTGAGAAGGACTTGCACTGTAACAAACCTTGAACTAATTCTCAACTGGATCTGGAAAGAACTTGCCCCTGATTAGATCACCGACCAAGTTTCTCAAATGTTTGAAAATTCCTTAAGAGGAAGCCAGTTTGCAAACAAAAGTGTTCATACAAACATAGTAAATGCAAAGTTCATGCAACTTTTGAAATCAAAATCATTTTTGGAAAGAGGTAAAACAATAGGGTCACTGGTCAGAACACGACGTTTCAAGACACTAAAGTTAAAAGTTTAAGCAAAAGGTGTAATGTCAAAACAAATGATCCGCAAAGATCTTTAGGAGTCAGTTTACGCAACCTCTTTGTTGTATGCTTTCAAAATAACCTTGCTTCAATTAGGTCTTTTGAGGGTTATAACGTGGCCTGATTCACGGTTTAAGAAACAAATGATAAAGGCTCAAAGTTTATTTGTACCCACCCAATCTTCGTGATGATCTCCAGTCCTACACTCAGTTAACTCAGACTTTGCACTCAGGTTCCCATAGGTTAGGGATTGCATTGATGATAGTGATGATGGTTCAGAAGTTAAGGGACTTTTGAGGTGACAGTCACTACTTCCTTATAACTCTTGGTTGTTTTTTTTTCATTGAGGATTTCGTGGTAAGGATTTAAAGATGTCTCCTTTTTATTATCCCTAACTTTTGCCTAAACTGTTTCTCGTGAATCTTACAGTCAGCGGGATGCCCCAGTTTTTTGTCTGCCTAAGTCTCCTTCACAGGTTTCGACTTAGCGGGCTTTTTCCTTTTTTTGATTTTTTAATCTTTTTTTTTGAAAGAAAGTGACTGCTTGGCTTAATGATTACGGCGAACCATCATCGACTTTTGACTTGAAAGACATCTTCGACACTTGCTTGTTGCGTGCGAAGGAAAAATTGAGAATGAAACCTTTTTGTTGAAAGATGTCTTGCATGAAACTCTTGTATTTGAATGCACAATCTAATTAACTGAGAACTACCCTGCCCCAGGTTAAGATTGCGGGTTTTTATTTGTAAAGAAAAGAAACTCATACTTCAAGGCTCAAAGGGGTTGACGAGGGTTTATCTTCCTTATTTCTCCAGTGTTTAGGAATTGAAACAATGCCTTACATCGTCAGCAAAGTTTTGATTTGAAAGCATACCAACAACAATTATGAGTATAACGTTTTCATCATCCTCCCTCAAATCTTTGCATAATCAGAAAGAAAGCAGAAAAGACATAATATTTTTGTTTTTGTTTTTTGTGTTTTTTTTTTAAATATAAAGCGTAAAATAGCAAACACAAATGAATTAAATTAAAAGTTGCAAATGCTTATTTCATCAATCATGAAAATACAAACACAATTCAAATGCAAACAACTAGTACAAAGAAAGTGCAAACAATAAGAAACATGGCCTAATGGCTAATCAGAAACAAAGAGTGAGTTGTCCTGTCTAAAACACTGAAGTCTGCTGAAGTCGACTGAAGCTTCACTTGGCATGCTCTGGCAGAGGATTCGTCTGGACATTAGGATTGGTGTCACAAAAGTTGATGATTCCGACCTTAATCAAGTCACGCACTCTAGACTTTAGTGCATAGCAATGTTCCAAGTCATGGCCGGCGGCACCTTCATGGAATGTACAGTGGAGATCAGATCTGAACCCAGGTGGAAGTGGATCTGGAGGAAGAGGCAAAGCCTTAGTGGTAATCAAACCTTTCTGAACCAGACCAGGATATAATTCAGTGTATGTCATTGGAATAGGATCAAAATGACTCCTATTATGGTACTGATTCTGTCTAACAGCTAGACGTTGAGTAGCTTGAGCCGGTCGCGGAGCAGTAATCACGGGAGTAACAGCAACAACAGCAGGGTGATCAGAATAATGAGGCTGGGGTCGAGGTCCTCTTGTTTCAAATATGACAGTATTAGTCTGATCTTCTCTCTTCTTCTGGAAGTTCCCATAGGATTTCTTCGCTCCATTAGAAGATTCAGCAGCTTTGGATACTTTACCATTCTTAAGTCCCTCCTCGAGTCTCTGACCAATAGTAACCAAATCGGTGAAGCTGGATGAAACACTACCAATCATCTTCTCCCAGTAGAATGGAGACAAGGTGTCCATAAACAACCCAGTTAATTCTTTCTCTGCCAAAGGAAGTTCAACTTGGGAAGCCAACTCTCTCCAGCGCTGAGCATATTCCTTGAAAGACTCTTTATCCTTCTGAGACATGTTTTGCAGCTGACGGCGGTCAGGAGCCATGTCGAGGTTATACTTGTATTGCTTCATGAAGGCATTAATAAGATCCTGGAAATAGTGAATGTTGTTCTGTTCAAGATTCATATACCATTTGAGAGAAGCTCCACTCAGACTATCTTGAAAACAGTGGATAAGCAACTTCTGATTCTTGGCATGAGCAGCCATCTTTCGGGTATACATGACCAAATGAGCTCTTGGGCAAGAATCACCTTTGTACTTCACAAAATCGATAGCCTTGAACTTAGCAGGCATAACAAGGTCAGAAACCAAACCCATGTTTTCTGCATCAATGTTGAAGAAATCAGTACCCTCTACAGCTTTAAGTCTCTTGTCTATAGTCTAAAACTGTTCACGGACAACCTCAGGTTCAACAAAGTCTCTTGAACAGGATGAGGATCTGCATTTGAAACTTCCTGAATGACAGTCCTTTGAGGTGGTTTTCCTCTAGCAATCAAAACTTGGAGCATTTCAGTGAGCTTTACCATGCTTGACTTAAGGTCGTCGATCTCCATTCGCATCTCCGCATTTTGTGCTTCTTGCTCTACCATTATGCGTCTGTAGTTAGCTCTAGTCTGGTATCGATGTCGAGGAATCAGCTTGATAACTCACAGGTGACACTGAAGATGAAGATAGCTGGAAATGAGTTGCTGGACAAACGGATGTATGCAATGAATCATGCAAATGATATGCAATGCAATGTAATGGTTTCAAGGAACTCAAGAGTAGGTTGCAAACATTTCGGAAAAGCTGAAAAAAGTTTCATTTTATAATCCAGGATTTTTTATTGATTTTGCAAATGAAAGAACAATTGAGTTTCTTGAAATCGAATGGTTATGCATGAATGCATGAATGGATACATAGACACAGGTATACACATATACACATATACAGGCAAACAAAGGCCTAGGCTTGAAGGTCACGAGCATGGAGCCATGGTCTACCCTTCCCAATAGGTGTGTATTATGGTTTCAAATGTACATGCCGAATGGGTTCTACAAAGTTCCCAGAGTCTACAATCCATCTTTCGGATATTATCGATTTTCCAAATCACTTGGTAGTCAATAATATTCTCAAGAGAATCTCATCTGAGTGTAGTATCGCGTAGCGACTATTGCAGAAATAGATTCCCGCATAGTCCCCGCACTACATCCTAATAGGCCAAGTTGGGTTAAAGGTAACTACGGTCCCCAGTCTCGACGGCCTTTAGTTCGAAATAATAGCGTCTTCACGAATAGACTCGTTGGACAAAATTAAATTCGAGAGGGCCTAGACTGAGTGGTGAAGTCTCAATTCAACTTCTTCAGGAATCGACTCCCTCAAAGTATCCTTGAATTCTCACCGTTCCTATCATATTTTTCACTCTAGTCTGGGTGTAGGACTTTGTCTCACCACACAAATAGTACCCTGCACACAGAAAACCCAGGTATATATACAAATATAAAGATATATAGGCAAACAAGCAAATAAATAACACAGATATGAACAAGTTAGGGGAAACCCTCGAAGAAGTCCCCCGTGAAGTCGCCATTTCTGTCGTGGTGAGAATCGAATACCATAGCTATTAAGTTAACCAAGTTCACAAATCTTAAGGTTCACCACCGGTCTTTATTTTATCCAAAGGAAAGGGTTAAAGATCGAAAAAACCTAAGTTAAGAGAATCTAAGTCTGGGGGTTGGTTACGATTAGGGAAGGTGTTAGCATCCTAAACGTATGTAGTACTCTACAGGAACCTCTTGTTTTATTTATGTTATCTATTATTTGCTTGCTAAGGGTATGTGCTAAAGGAAAGCTTAGGTTGATTGTTCAATTGGTGTTGACCAATATTTTTGAAAATGGAACTTGGTGTTGACCAAATTCTTTAATTTTTTTATGAAAGATTGATTTTATTTTATTTTTTGTTTTTATTAATTTATTAATTATCTATCTAAAGAAAAAGAGACGGTAAAAACAAATAATAATTACACATGGGGGTGAGGGATACATTTTATCAATGGGAAGTAAAAAAATGATTGAAATACTACGCAATCAAACAAGTAAATGTGGGTCCCAAAACCAACTGGAATCGAATGGCAACTAAATTTAGCTTTGAAGCTAGCTAAGAGTGGATTCATGTAAGAATCACTCTATGAGAAGGCAAGCAAACGACTATAAGCACTCAAACAGTTATCGAAAGTTAAATTAGATTTTAACTCCGAAATTGAAATGCAACGCTAAACAAATATAGTTCCGCATAAAAATCGATGAAAATCGCATTACCTTGCTACACTTAACGTGATCATCGCAATAGGGATTAAGAATGTGCGGATCTAAAATTTATAAAAAAGGAAACAAAAATAAAAAAGAAATTTTAAAGTGTTTTAAAATTGTAATATTATTACAAAGAAAAGAAAATTAAAAAAAAAAAGCCTCAACAACATTGCTATCGCGAAAACGCGGTCATCACAACCGGATCCGAATTGTACGGATCTAAATATAACAAAAAAAAGCAACTAAAAAAAGAGAAATTTAACTTTGATAAAAAACCTCAACAATATTGCTATCGCGAAAACGCGGTCATCGCAACTGGATCTAAATCGTAAGGATCTAAAATTTTTTAGAGATAAAGAATGCATAAAAAAAATATATTTTAAAAAAAATTTTAAAACAATAATGTTGCTAACGCAAGAATTGCGATCATCGCAACCGGATCAAATTAAACATGAATGTATCGACACAATTCGATCCGAAAAATCTAATAAAAAAAAAAGAATTGACAAACAAAAAAAGGCAAATTGCTACCGCGTAAGCAGTCATCGCAACCGGATCCAAATTGTGAGGATCTAAATTTTTTACAAATAAAAGAAAATTTAAAACATTTCAAAACAAAAGTGTTGCTAACGTAAAAACACGATCATCGCAACATGGATCCGAATCGTGCGGATCTAAATATAACTAAGAGAACCGCAAAGAAAAAAGAACTTTTAAAACGTGATAAAGATCCAACAATGTTGCTAACGCGAAAATGCGATCATCGCAACCGGATCGAACCAAAACACCAATGTCACGCATCATACACCCAAATGTGTGAATAGCGTATCAACATAATTTGATCCAAAGAATATAGTAAAAAAAAAAAAGAATTAACAAAACATATATGTATATATAAATTAAACAAAATTATATTATATATATTATAATATTAGTTAAGTATATATGTTAGTAAAACAAATTATATATTATAATATACTCCCTCCGTCCCAAATTATAAGACGTTTTGGGCTTTTCACACAAATTAAGAAACTTAATTATTACTTTATGGGAAAGACAAATTATGTATAACTTTACAGTAATGCCCCTCATAATTATATAGGAGAGAGAAATTAAAAGAGTTAAAAGAATAAATAATAATAAATATTTGAGGGTATATTGGGGAAGATGTCATTTATATTGCATTGGAAATGTAAGGTGACTTATAATTTGGGACAAATTATTTTAGCAAAGTGACTTATAATTTGGGACGGAGGGAGTATATGTTAAAACGATAGTGTGTCAGTATATATATATGTTGTTAACAGTATCGCATAAGCAAGTGGTTAGTAACAATTGAAATAGATAGGCATTCAACAAACCTTCTATACACTAGTAGTACTATATTGAAACAGTAGCGGCATCACCAAAAGTCCGGTGAAAATTGGTAGCGTCGCAATTTTGTATTTTTTCCCGGTCCTTTTTCTCTTTTTTTTGGGTCCTTTTTCACCACTGCTAACATGTGTATATATAGAGACTGAATTAGAGTTAATTTTTAGTTACCAATAATGTCCCTAATATCCAATTAGAGGCTCAAATTAAATAACATTAAAATTAAATAAAATTAAAACTAAATGATATTAAAATTAAATTAAAACTAAATAATATTAAAATTAAATGATATTAAAACTAAATGATATTCAAATAATTTAATAAATTTAAAATAGAAACTAAAACCTATTTATTTATTCTAAACAGTATTTAAATTAAAAAAATAATAATAATGAAAATAAATATTTAAAATAAAATTAAAATAAAATACTAATTATTCTAATTATTTAATGTTAAAAGACAAAATTTTAGGGTCAAAAATTAGGGTGTGACAACTGCTAGACATCATTGTGATGATTGAAAGTGAGATGGAGTCTCTTATCTAGGGAGGACTTAGATAGAAGGGTCATTGGGTAGGGATTGAATTAGCTAGATTGTCAACTTGTTTATTGAGTCTGTAATTTGATACTACTAATAGTGGACTTCCTTCCTGGCTTGGTATGCTCCCAGATGTAGGTTGAACCGAACTGGGTGAACAATCCTTGTGTTGATTTACTGTTACTATTATTGCCTTGTTCATACAGCAGATTGCGATGTTGTGACATTGCACGAGACATCACACATCTGTACCAGAATTTCAATTGGTATCAGAGCAGACATCCTGTCTGTTTCTGGATGAGATCTTGGGAAGACACTTTCTGGTTCATGAGCAAGGAAGAAAGTTGTTTGGATGATCCCTTGGAGTGAAGGTTGGACTATTCATGATAAAGTATTGTTGGCACGTGGTTTATGCTGATAGTGTGCAAGGATTTTTGTATAGTGCCTGGAGGTTGTTGAGGAGTTGTTATGTGTTCCGCTGCATGGTATCTATTGTAACCCTGGTTGGTTCTTGCATCTCTGGTGTTGAGATTCTAGGAAGACATTCTCTTGGAAAGACATTAGGGTTTGGTCTCCTCAGCAGGATATTCTCTGACTTTGTTTGTAGTCTATGCAAGACAGCTTCAACCTGTTGGTTAGAGATGCCAAAGTTACTTGAGGATTATCTCATATCCTTGTTTGGGAGAGAAGTGTTCATAAGGTAAATGGATCTTCTAAAGACTGGAAGGATCAGAAGAAGAACATATTTCAAGTCAGACATTGAAGACCAATCTGTTCAGAACAGTGATTCCTTCTTGATGGTGAAAGAAGAGGGTAGAGCCAAAGCAAAAAGAGTATCACTGTCAAATCTTTCATGCGGGAGTGAAGATCTTGATAAGTTATCTCTTAGGCTTAGTTGTGGTGACCCAATTAGGAGGATCTTCCTGGTTATGGTGTAAAATGGCGATGAATTCTTTTGTGAAGGAACATGAACTGGAAGAAGAAAGAAGCTGAGCTTAATATGTCAATACAAATGTCTCGACATCACGCTACACTTTAGCAGTTTATGGTAAATGATAAGTCTAAGACCTATTAGATTGTAACTGCTTTGAAGGATCACTGAAGCTGTGAAGTTTTTGAGATGATGGTTATAATGTCATAGCATCTCAGATGTGCTGGTTGAAGAAAAGATAGTAATCCTGATAACAGAAGAGAAGAAGTTGATCCTTGTTTGAACTAAAACTGTATGAGGACCATATTATAGGGTAAATGCATCCAAGACTTTGTGTGCAGTAGTAGTGTTTATCAGTCTGTGGTCAATTGTTGTTTGCATTAGTTGGAATGAACTCTTCCAGTTTTGTGACTCGAAAGTAGCAGTTTGTCTCTGTAGAAGGATGGCAGTTATTACTCTTTGGTTAGACAAGAGGTCTGAACCTTTTGCTTATAAGAAGAAGCTTCTGGAAGAGTGTGTTATGCAGTTACTGCAATTTGGTTGGTCATATCTTGGAAGTTGACCAGATGCTGATTAGGAGATGTAATGTCAGAACTGATGTTGAAACATCACTTCAGTTCTTTGCTCAGGGTAGAGTAAAAGATCAAGACACTGACCTTACCTGGAAGGGTTTTGTGGTATGAGTGGTTGTCATGATGGGTTGACATCAGATGGTGGTTGTGTGAGAAAGGAGTTGATAACGATGTGTTTTCAACTAATGACAAAATACATTGATGGGAGACTTTGTATATGTCTGATGTAAAAGTGCAGGACTGCAGAAGTGTGGAGAAGATGGAGGTGGAAGACTATGAAGACATCATAGTCTTGATGGTTACAACTTGGATTAGTTTATTTCTGATCTAAGTGGTTTGGAGCATGGTGTTTGCTCTGGTTGTGAAGGTCGAGGAGAAGTGGCAGTTATCTCTGGCTTTCTACTGACGACTCTACTAAGGGAAGTGACTTTCTTTTGTATTGCTATGGGGTAGTCTTGGACTACTTACTTTCTGAAGATTCAGGTGTGGTAGGTTTGAAGTCTTTGGAGTTTCTAAGCAGGATGGAGGTTGTCTACTCAAACTTGGTTGTTGAATCAAGTCTATGAGAGCATGGAAATCTGTTTCTGCAAAGGGAGGAGGTTCTTTTGAGTGGCAGAAGGAAGAGCTGAATTCAGCAGTTGGATGTCATAATGTTCTGACATCTAGCTTAACATCAGAAGTCTCAGCTGGTGATGTGGCACATCAACTATTGATAGGGTGATCTACAGGAATGAACAATGGGATGCTTCAAAAAGATTGTTCTCATGGCAGTTTGCGGGAGCTGCAGGAAGGAGAAGATGTTACATGACCATGGCTTAGGGAGTCTAAGTGTGTTTGCTTTTGAGCAAGTGGAACATGTGACTTGAAGATCAAGTTTCCTTGGTGGATCAAGATATCTTTGTGAGAGTTCTGACAAACGTGAAAAAGGTCCAAATATTGGCATTTGGTTGTTTTCATATGAGGATTCATGAGTGAGGTGATCAAACTGTGGCATTTGGTTGATCTCAGATGTGGATTCGTAGAATCAAGATAATCAGAGTGTGACAGCTGGTTATTATTGAGGATTGTCTTGGAACAAGTTACTCTTAGGCAGAAGGGTGATGAGTTGAAGACTCAAGGAGATTATTCTTCTTGAAGGTGGATGGGAGTTTAATTCTCTAGTTCTTTGGATTACTATGCAATAGTAAGTCCAGTTAGAGGAGCATATCAAGAATCATGGTGTGTGGCAAATGTTCTAACTTGTGTTGGGTCATTATCTGGTTGAATATCCTTGGTGAAGGATGATTTTGTTCTGGTTCTGAAGTTTGGTGCATACATTATGCCTAAGGAACGTCTACATAGTCAAACGGGAGAATGATGAAGTAGAAAGACTGCCTTGGATGGAGAATGTAGAGAAGACTGAAGTAGATCAGGATGGAAAGTAGGACAGGGAATGGCTACCATTGGTGGAAGGGACAATGGTACCAATATGCATGTGTTTAGCAAGTGTGCTCAGATGTTCATCTTCATCTAGAGCAGTGGTTAACCACGACAGGGGGAGTACTTGTCTATGGATTCTGCAGCAAAGGTACATAGATTGTGAAGATTGGTTGAATCTTATGAGGATGTAATGTCAGATAACATGTTATGACATTAGGCTGTTGGTTGGCATTGGATGTTATGACAATCACTTCTAGTCATGAGAATCATGTGTGCACATGCCTCTGAGGAGAAGTCTGAAGATGAGTTTATTGCTTTGGAATGTATAATCTTCTGTGGTTGTCTTGGGTTGATAATGTGGTGAGCAAGCAGACAATGTGTGATATGATGTCAGAACATGGTACAAGACATGTTTTTTCTTGAGCCAAACAAGAATTTATTTTGGACGGTGGTGTAAGGATAAGGTGAAACACGTGTCTTCTACTATGCATGGAACTGTTTTGGCACAATTTATGGTAAAGATCAGTTAGGAAATAATAAAAGTGGTCAAGATTGTTTTGGACGGTAGGCATTGAATTTGGAAGGAGTTTTTAGTACTTAAAATAGCGGCTCTGTGACCAAGAACCTTGACATATTCAAAGCTCGTTAATTCCTAAGTAACTGATAAACTATTTATAGGGGTTATTCTGTTCTCCTTCAGCTAGTGAGTGTTCTTGTTTCATAAGTCTTATGGCGTTTGTTCGTTTTTGGGTGAGCACTACTTGGGTCTGGTTCTGTGAGGGCTTCCTTTGCCAATTTGTGGCTAAAAAGAGGGAGAAAGGAAAGGGTTTTGCTAAATGGTTTGCACAGATGCTTTGTTTGGAGTCTGCAGTTTCAGATGTGGTTCAGAGATGTCAAAGAGGATGTCCTAACCTTAAGTTGGTGGTGAGTCTTTGTGACTTGTGTCCTGAGTTATGAACACAGTTGTGACTTGTGTTCTGAGTTACCTGGGTCTGCAGAATGGCACTTCTTAAGTTTCATCTTATGCCGCAGACTAAACCTAGTGTTTGATCAATGAAGGTGTGCAAAATTCTCTTATGCCACCATTGGTCTTTTATGTATAGACAAACATTTCTTTTCTGGAGGAGTCTTCTACAGTTGTTCTGGGTCATTCCTGGAAGGAAAAAGAAATGTGTTGTGTTGAGGGGGAGTGTCAGATATCTTCTTCCTCATGTGCCCCAAATGACTTCAGGACTTTCTACTTCTTAGGTCCTGGTGTGCTGCCTGAAGTTGCTGTGCTATGGTGATGTTATGTCCAACATGATGTTCTAACATCATTAGCCAAGAAGATGATTCTCCATGATTGCTGTACACAATAGCTACTGATGATTATTGTTAGGATCAGATGACTTCTAACAGTAGTATAGGGTTGTAATTGCTGCTGTAATTTAAGCTGTAATGTTTATATAAGTGTTTTAGCCAAAATTAGCCAAAGGGGGAGATTGTTAGTTCTTGTGATTGGCTGAAATTTTGGTAAAACAATGTTAATGTCATGGTTGATGTTGCAACATGAGCCTCTAAACATTGTTGTTTGATAGGTTAACATTCTGTTTTGTGAAAATTGTTGAAGAGTTAAAGTGTCGAAGAGTGATGTCACATGCGATGTCTTGACATCACTATACCAGAACATTAAAACATCAGGTTGTGATGTTTTTAGGGCTGCGCGTGTTAATGAGATATTCTACTGAAGAGAATCAGAGATTGCAGGCGAATATTGTGGGGAAGATATATTCTGTTACAATCAGTTATGAAGAAGATTAGTTTGTTGCTAATTTAATGCAAAAAGATATGAAGAATAATTAGAGTTAATTATGAAGATTTAATTGAAGATCTATTTTATAGCAGAATATTTTGGAGATTTGTAGCAGAAGATTTGCTGTGATTTGAAGGCCCAAATCCAGTGGGAAAAAGTTATAAATAGAATACTTGGAGTCTAGAATAGGCACGAGTCCAAGATGTAGGTCATTAGGGCTTTGTCTAAGTGAACCACTCGGGTTGTGAGCTGGTCACTGTATTCTTACTCAGAAACCTGTAGGTAATGAGTTTTGTATTGTTCTTGGAGGAAGCTTTGAAGCAACTCCAATGTGTGTCATGGAAGAGTGACTTCTACTTGTATGTGTTTGGAGAGTTGTTGGTAATCAAGTTGTTGATGCAGTGGCAGAGTAGTTGACTGCTAGACATCATTGCGATGATTGGAAGTGAGATGGAGTCTCTTATCTAGGGAGGACTTAGATAGAAGGGTCATTGGGTAGGGATTAAATCAGGTAGATTGTCAACTGGTTTGTTGAGTCTGTAATTTGATACTACTAATAGTGGACTTCCTTCCTGGCTTGGTATGCCCCCAGATGTAGGTTGAACCGAACTGGGTGAACAATCCTTATGTTGATTTACTGTTACTATTATTGCCTTGTACATACAGCAGATTGCGATGTTGTGACATTGCACGAGACATCACACATCTGTACCAGAATTTCAACCTCAATATCATGATAGAGGCTAACCTAACTCTAAGGCAAAAATAGACTCATACAAAGATTCTCACCCCATGTGAGCTAACTCTTGACCCCACAACAACCTTAAATCCTTTAACAACCCTTAATCACTAGGTGTTGTCACACATTTGTACTTTTAGCAAGCACATGTTTTATAAATCCATTTTTCTTAATTCAAATACGGTGTTGAGAATGTGATATATAGATGGTTGTTTGGCTACGTTCATAGTAGATTTTTTGAATTCTTTCAAGATAGTAGACTAATTGGCCATAATGCACGAGGTAAAAATAAGATGCCCATCTATTTATTTATGGGCTGAGTTTCTTTATGGCCAGACACCAAGGTTGTATCTTGGGGATGAACATATTATGTTATCCACTATAGTGCAACAAGGCAATCTATTAAGGACACTCATATTTTCTCTTGTGATGTACACCCTTTTATTCATAATATCATATACAATTATAATATTTTCCTTCATGCTTGGTATCTTGATGATGAAACCATCGTAGGGGCTTTAAAGGAGGTGGATAAATCCCTTGACATCAATTGGGACACAAGTCTAGAATTTGGCCTTGAATAGAATATTCATAAGATTGGGAACTTTTTGCATTCATGTGATGGAAGTAGACAACATGAGGGGGTATTACCTCTTAATATTGAGAGGCCATTGTTATGGATGAAATTACTCAGAGGGGATGTTAGCCTGGATAAAGGTTTTATATCGAGGTTTTATCCATGAAGGAAGCTGATAGGGTTATTGAGTTAAGACATCTTCCTCCACAACTAAGAGATACACATATTGAGCTTCTTCTACTTTGATCGTGCATGAATATCACCAAATTATTTTTTGGCCTAAAGATGAGTTGACTGATTCACATTGAGGAGATAAATATTTGGTTTGATAAGGAGCTGTAATGGGAGGTTGAAGATATTGTGGTCGGTGGATGTCCTTTCTTCGGGGAACTTCAATGGAGGGTGGATTTGTTTTACCTATTAGGGTTTGAAGGTTAGATTTATACTCAATAGTAGATGTTTTATCATAAGCTTTTGTGCCTTCTTAGACCCAATATCAGATTTTAAAAGATCATATATTGAGAGGCGGTGAGGTATATGGTATAGGTTCTCATTTTGACATGGTTTTGGATGGTTTTAGTGGTATAATTACATTTTTTTAACCTTAGTAGTTTTACTATCAAGGACATCGTCCCTCATAAAGCCTAACATATTTTAGCTACTACCTTTTTTAATAAAAGTGTTCAGTACATGGAAGTAAAGTTTAAAATGACCACAAGACATAAAACATTTTTTGGGTGGCTGCAAGTCATACGTGCTCAATAGTTTCTACTAACTATTCATATTGATGGTCTAGTACTGCATGCGTCACTAGTAGAGTATCATATTATCCTTTGGTATCGCTTAATGATCCTATTATTTCCTATTGGTGACACTTTCCCACTTTGTTGTAATGCTTATTTAAATATCTTTGGAGAGCACGTGTTTTATTGTAGAGAGCTTTCAAACTTCAAATATCGGCATGACTTTGTTAGGAATGTTCTTTTTTTTTTTATATATTTTGGCATAAGAGAGTATTTGTGAAGAAATAGACACTTGTAAATTTTTTGATTGATCCATATGAGGGAGGATCAACATCTAGGCCAACAAATATTTTGTTGTATGGGTGAGTAGGAGATAAACATTTATGTATGAACTTGATTGAGGTTTGACCACATGTGGGATCGCGGACTGAGTTTTTTTTTACTATGGGATAAGCAACGAATAAAACCGCTTCAAGCAAAGTGAAAAAATATAGAAAATCCATCTTCTGAGAATCAACATGCTTTTATATCATTAATGTTTGACAATTCAGTCTACCTAGTAACAAAGACCATAGATATTTTACAATAAGTTTAACTGATCAACCATAACAATATTGTATCTCTTAGGTCTATATAAATATGTTTTTTTAAATAATTAATTTGTCGTTTGTTGTGAATTGATGTCGTCAAGAACAAATTAAAATATGAGAAAAAAGATTTGAGTTTCTTGAACAAACACAAGAAACCCTATTAGGTTTTACAAAAGGGAGAGAAGAAGGAAGAAGAAGAATAGAGAATCAGTTAAATCTGTTTTACTATTTACTTTCTCAATAAGGGTTCAAAAAGATTACAAGTGAATACCAACAATTAACCTCTCCCAACCTAATTAGGATTTGCACCACACCCCAAAGATGAGAGACTAGCATGCTATTTATAAGAAAACTAACATACTAACCTAATGAGTTTTTTCGCTGTTGAACCCTAATTTTTGACCCCTAAGATTCCACATATCATTCACATCTCATTTGTGTAACACCCCATTTCTACCCGGCGGATAAGTAATAAAATCAGAGTTTTCATCTTAAAAAAATTCTTCAACATAAACAGGATGTCACATTTTCAACAGAAAACAACTTCATATTAATCACAAATAATTCAGATACATAACACTGATTCGGAAGAACTGATAACAACCTTGTATTATCCTTTTGAAAACAAAACAACTTTTATTAATAAGCGGCTTCACATAATTCAACTTATAATGACATAATCTCATGTCCAACTCAAAACAACTTTGAAACAACAATTCTTTAATAACAACAATTTAAGATTCAACTACTAAGACAATAACGACAAATAAACAACAATCGTTCATCCCCCCGAGTGCTACGTATCAGAGCAAGACCAACTCGAGCTAACAGCATCTAAGACTTCACATATACCTCAACTTTTGCAGCTATTCTTGAGTACCTGCTCAGTTACCCATAATAGGTAACATCATTACAGAAGGGGTGAGATATCGAATATTATAAACAAAATATGATAATTAATATGCTAGATTAGAATCATACGAATTTCACCGCTTCATACAACAGTCATGCAACAATTATAAATAAACAACTTAATAGCAACCCCAACTTGTATTGACAGCAAATAACAACATATAACAACAACTTATATAAAAGATGCAAATTATAGTAATAACAACATATATAACATCAGCTCACGACATTAGTAATTTATCTCAAGCAACAAGACATAGCAACAACAACTTATAACAAGCAACAACTTCACAACAACGGCAACTTCACAACAACAGCACCTTCACAACGACTCAAAATGTGACACAACTATGCACATGCATGTGGTACCATCGGAGTAAAACTCCCAACTTAAACATATGCCAGGTTATCGAGGCATTTCAACAAGGCATAAGCCTTCAACGTGGTGCCATCAAGGCCAACTTAATCAATGCCATCAAGGCCAACGTGGTGTGAGCAACGCTCCGACAAAAAATGCAAATGCCATGATGCAACGACTCAGCATAAAACGGTAACCAACTCCGAACAACATATAACAACCGCATAACAACTTTAATTCAACACGATTCAACTTTGGCCATAGGCCTACAACTTATATACATCAACGTTGGTCATACGACCTACAACTTTAACATCAACATAAACAACTCAACAACTTCCACAACATAATCAACTTAAACAACAAAGCAACTTTTCGACATAAACAACTTAATCAACTTTGGCTATTACGCCTTCAACTTAAAATTCGTCCGTGTACCGGAACAACATTAAGACTTAACTGCTGTACCTGAAATTCCACTTTTTCAACATAGTTTCAACCAAACAATTCAACCAAAGCCACCTACTAAATTACCCGACTTACCCCGACAATTTCCGTTAAATTCCGGACAACTAGTTTTTTCGCCTAAACCGGCTAAACCGACTAAAACAGTATTGTTTTACCTTCTGTCATTTAATCCCAGTTTAATTACAAACTTCTACTTTCTGTTACGATTTCTTAAAATCATTTCCAAGCTTCTTCCCAAAATTCTGCTCGTGCTACTTGTTCTATTTTCTGTTACACTGCTACTACTACATATATCCCTGCTACTAATAAAACCAATACCAACTCTGTTGCTTCACTACTTATTGAATTAATTCAATTCCTACTGTCCAATTTCCTCTTCTGCTACTAACTGGACTAAGTATTGTAATTATCCTGCAATTCATTTTGATCCACACAGATACTAAATATTACTCTGCTACCTTCACTACTACTAAAAATATTATCTCTGTCAATTTACCACTTGTTAATTGTTTCACTGCTACAATATATACTCCTGCTAAAATGCTGCTGCTATTCATACAATTAATCCAAACTCATAATTAATATATAACACACTCCAAAATCAAACAAAATCCAAAGAACCCAAAACCTTAGGAGGCGCCCACCTCAATACTTGGAGGCCCTCGCCTCCTTCACTACTTTCTCTCATCCTTTTTATTTTCTCCATTTATTCTTAAGAGAGATTGATTTGGTATATAAATGTCACTTTTAAAGTTTGTACTACAATGTAATCAACTAAGAAAACATGATATAGTGGAGAGTAAATTTTAAGCAATCATAATCACGTGCAAAAGTTTTAGTTTTGGATAATAATCACATTATCACTTATCACTTTTAAACTAAAGTATAAAGAGTTGGATTTAATTAATGGGTTTAATTTCACTCTGAGGCCCCCGCCTCCATTTGCTGAGGCCCCCGCCTCCATTGCTGAGGCCCCCGCCTCCATTGCTGAGGCTTTGGCTCAGATTCCACTCAATATAAATTTAACCAATTGCGACATATAACCAATTACGACATATAACACATCAACACATCAACATATTTTCTTCGATCAACTATCTCAGACATAATCAACTTATACTTACTGCAACATCAATTTTCAATCACAACATTAATTTCCCATAAACCCAATTTCACCTCGTGTGACAGTATGAGACCAAACAGAGATTACTCAACAAAATTACAGACAGTGTCAATTCAATACAACCTAATACCCACATAACATTCATCATAACCCGATTATAATAGTTGAACCCACCCTTACCTGGGATTGAAGGTCGCTCTCTAATTTCTCGATCGGATTCCGTTTGCCTCTTAACTGCAACTTCCACGTTCCTCTTCTCCACCAAAACCCTTGTTCCTCTTGGTTCTTGTTGTTACCACTACTTCTCAAATTCCTTCTCATGACTAATAATAAAATAATACCATCACACCATTATTCTTATTGGGCTTAATATTCGCAACCCACCTTTTACTGCTAACAACACTTAATTAAGCCCAACTATTATCCTTATACAATTCTAATACTATTTCTTCGACTTTCCGACTAATATTCCGACTTAACGACTTAATTCTTCGAAACACAAAATTAACCGAAATAATAATTCGCGACCAACTACTTACTCCCGGCTTAATAGATTAATTTCGATTATCAACCAAATGGTCCAACAATTCAACTTAGTTAATTAAATAAGATAGTCCAATAAATAAATAATATTATTCTTAATATTATTCCTCCGATTTAACCGACTAAAATCCGACTTTAACTTAATAATCCCAATACGCCTCTTAAAATAATACCGACAAATCCAACTACTCCGATTAATTCTCAACTTCGTCTATTTCCAACAATTAAATCCTTTACTAATTTAATTAACTAATTAATTAAATTCGGGGCGTTACAACTCTCCCCCACTTAGGACATTTTCGTCCTCGAAAATCTATCCGACACAACCATCCTTAACACAACATTCGCATTTTAATCTTTCGATTTAACAACAACTCAATCACGGTTTAAACCCAATACGTATACTCCGATACTTCAATTACTCTTGCAACATAACCGTTACTATTCGCCAACCATTCTAGTAATACCTTGGAAACAATCACCTTACAACATAGTAACAACCTTCACTTGCCTATACTCGACTATACAACATCACATCATTACCGTAGCAACGTAAACAACACCAAAACACCTATACGATCCTTATCTCCATACTCGGAAGGAAACCCACGTATAACACAAACAACGGTTCTTAACCCCAACGGCGACAACAACGCGAATACTACCCAAGTGATGCAATTGACAACTAACATCGCAACACAAGAAGTAGCCAACTTAAGAATTTACCAGTTTAAGAACCAGAACACAACAACATAAGAATACCAACTTAAACACAACATCAACGTAACCAAATATCAACATCGGTACAATTCACGTCTGAACAACCGCAATACACTACGCGTTCGCTGCGCACTCTGATTACTTTCAAGGTACTAACTCTACTCAGTTGACCTCCAACTTCCAATCATCAAAATCGGCATAATACCAAGGCTTTCGACTTAACTCTTCGGGATCTCCCCGTTAACACCACACATAAATTACAACTTTACTATCTTTTATCAACATAGTTCCCAAAATCACCTTAGGCGCATAACAACATTACAACAACATTTGACACCTGAGTCCACTTAAATTCAACAAGATCAATCATCTTTACCAACCAAAACTCCACTTTTACAAATCAACTTATAATTTAACTTCTTTTAATAATCACAACTCAACCTTCAAATATTCTACGCGTTCTTCCTCTGATTTTACAACAGCTCAAAACATTTGCAACCAACACCAGTTCCAACTCATCCAATAAATATGGAAGATACGCTTCATACTCCATACATACACCTTAAGGCATACTAGCCATTCGCTTCATCACAAACGACGACTCAAGTTATCTAGAACTCGACTGTGAGTCTCCATACTACTCCTCAATCAAACAAAGCTTCGTACTGTCATCCTTAAATTCAACTAATATTCTAACATATGAACTTGTATCAGCAAAACAAACAACCTCCAAGCACTTGGCTTGACTTCGACCAATTTAACGTACATACTATACTAGTTGGCACGACACATTTATCCATCAATTATGATTCCGTCTACTATCAACAATAGATTAAGGGTGATCAGTTCCTCAATTTGTCAATAGACAGCCGACAACCATAACGGTGAAATAAATCATCAGTACCCAACCCAATAGCGTACTTCAACTTGTGCCCAAAGTCCGTAAGCCTAATGCTCCGCCAACTTTTTAAGGCTTACCAATGCCACTCTTAGTTTCTTTAGTTTCAACTTCGTCAACGATACAAAAACGTTCAAAATCCATTACGCATCCTCTTATGCACGTTCATAGTACAACACGACTTTAAATATTTTTCCAACACCGAAATCGCTACAACATTGAGAACGGTCCAATTCAGTTTGCTCCAATTACAACTTTCAACCAAGGTGAAAATTCTTAGCAACACAAATCAACATTCACATTTTTCTCAACCTTACCTTTAATAAAAATCATCGTCTTAATCATCCTCATTCAACATAAATTGCATCTCCAAGCATTCTCCGATACAACCACATCTTACAAATACCAACACTTTATTCTTAATAATATTCCACACTTGTTTTCATCCTTCCAAAATTTTCAGCAGATGTCGCTCAACTTCAACCATATATATCTCCTTCAATACAGATCTCTCAATCACAAAATCATATTCCAAAATCAAGAGGATTTTGTGTATATTTCAGAACTTCAAGAATCGCTCAAATCCGATTTACGAGTAAAAAGTTATCAGCTACACAACGGGACTGGTCCAGAATTTCCGTATGCAGAATTTTCCAAAAATCAGCATCTGACCCAAACAATAAAATGCACTTTTCTCCCTCTTCACAAACCTCCTGAAGGCAAATCTTATATGCAAACTGTAGGGAATTTCGTAAGCTTTCCAAAAAGTCCAGAACCGCTTGCATCCGAATCACGAGTCAAAAGTTATACCTCGTTTACTGACAGCTGCTCCAAAATCACAAAAGTCAGAATTTGAGATCAATGAACATAAGTTCCATCTTTCTCTCTTGCTTCCAAAATTCACCAACATCCTTTCTTTTCATCCAACTACGAAATCACTCAACTTTAATCCAACTATACTCAAGATATACAACTTACCGAATTAATCCACCAACTTATCATTTCATTCGGAATAATTCCTTAATTTCAATCATCTTCGATTCACCGTCCAGACTCTACGCGCATCTCCAACTTGACTGATACGGATTCGCGAGTCCAAACTCTCGCCGGTCCGCAATAACATCGCTTCAACAACATTTGCACCCTCGCTATCAACATCACCTTGAACCAACTTCTACATACTAACAACACGTCCGGGAGACAAGCCTCTCCCCCACTTATTTCAAACCAACACCTGCCGACAACAACTAGAAACTAACAAACAAGTACCGACAGTGTTCCACACACATGTCGAGTACTAAGGAAGAAACAACATTAGACAACATTGGCCGGACAGACCGACCTGCTCTGATACCACTTGTGTAACACCCCATTTCTACCCGGCGGATAAGTAATAAAATCAGAGTTTTCATCTTAAAAAAATTCTTCAACATAAACAGGATGTCACATTTTCAACAGAAAACAACTTCATATTAATCACAAATAATTCAGATACATAACACTGATTCGGAAGAACTGATAACAACCTTGTATTATCCTTTTGAAAACAAAACAACTTTTATTAATAAGCGGCTTCACATAATTCAACTTATAATGACATAATCTCATGTCCAACTCAAAACAACTTTGAAACAACAATTCTTTAATAACAACAATTTAAGATTCAACTACTAAGACAATAACGACAAATAAACAACAATCGTTCATCCCCCCGAGTGCTACGTATCAGAGCAAGACCAACTCGAGCTAACAGCATCTAAGACTTCACATATACCTCAACTTCTGCAGCTATTCTTGAGTACCTGCTCAGTTACCCATAATAGGTAACATCATTACAGAAGGGGTGAGATATCGAATATTATAAACAAAATATGATAATTAATATGCTAGATTAGAATCATACGAATTTCACTGCTTCATACAACAGTCATGCAACAATTAGAAATAAACAACTTAATAGCAACCCCAACTTGTATTGACAGCAAATAACAACATATAACAACAACTTATATAAAAGAAGCAAATTATAGTAATAACAACATATATAACATCAGCTCACGACATTAGTAATTTATCTCAAGCAACAAGACATAGCAACAACAACTTATAACAAGCAACAACTTCACAACAACGGCAACTTCACAACAACAACACCTTCACAACGACTCAAAATGTGACACAACTATGCACATGCATGTGGTACCATCGGAGTAAAACTCCCAACTTAAACATATGCCAGGTTATCGAGGCATTTCAACAAGGCATAAGCCTTCAACGTGGTGCCATCAAGGCCAACTTAATCAATGCCATCAAGGCCAACGTGGTGTGAGCAACGCTCCGACAAAAAATGCAAATGCCATGATGCAACGACTCAGCATAAAACGGTAACCAACTCCGAACAACATATAACAACCGCATAACAACTTTAATTCAACACGATTCAACTTTGGCCATAGGCTTACAACTTATATACATCAACGTTGGTCATACGACCTACAACTTTAACATCAACATAAACAACTCAACAACTTCCACAACATAATCAACTTAAACAACAAAGCAACTTTTCGACATAAACAACTTAATCAACTTTGGCTATTACGCCTTCAACTTAAAATTCGTCCGTGTACCAGAACAACATTAAGACTCAACTGCTGTACCTGAAATTCCACTTTTTCAACATAGTTTCAACCAAACAATTCAACCAAAGCCACCTACTAAATTACCCGACTTACCCCGACAATTTCCGTTAAATTCCGGACAACTAGTTTTTTCGCCTAAACCGGCTAAACCGACTAAAACAGTATTGTTTTACCTTCTGTCATTTAATCCCAGTTTAATTACAAACTTCTACTTTCTGTTACGATTTCTTAAAATCATTTCCAAGCTTCTGCCCAAAATTCTGCTCGTGCTACTTGTTTTATTTTCTGTTACACTGCTACTACTACATATATCCCTGCTACTAATAAAACCAATACCAACTCTGTTGCTTCACTACTTATTGAATTAATTCAATTCCTACTGTCCAATTTCCTCTTCTGCTACTAACTGGACTAAGTATTGTAATTATCCTGCAATTCATTTTGATCCACACAGATACTAAATATTACTCTGCTACCTTCACTACTACTAAAAATATTATCTCTGTCAATTTACCACTTGTTAATTGTTTCACTGCTACAATATATACTCCTGCTAAAATGCTGCTGCTATTCATACAATTAATCCAAACTCATAATTAATATATAACACACTCCAAAATCAAACAAAATCCAAAGAACCCAAAACCTTAGGAGGCGCCCACCTCAATACTTGGAGGCCCTCGCCTCCTTCACTACTTTCTCTCATCCTTTTTATTTTCTCCATTTATTCTTAAGAGAGATTGATTTGGTATATAAATGTCACTTTTAAAGTTTGTACTACAATGTAATCAACTAAGAAAACATGGTATAGTGGAGAGTAAATTTTAAGCAATCATAATCACGTGCAAAAGTTTTAGTTTTGGATAATAATCACATTATCACTTATCACTTTTAAACTAAAGTATAAAGAGTTGGATTTAATTAATGGGTTTAATTTCACTCTGAGGCCCCCGCCTCCATTGCTGAGGCCCCCGCCTCCATTTGCTGAGGCCCCCGCCTCCATTGCTGAGGCCCCCGCCTCCATTGCTGAGGCTTTGGCTCAGATTCCACTCAATATAAATTTAACCAATTGCGACATATAACCAATTACGACATATAACACATCAACATATTTTCTTCGATCAACTATCTCAGACATAATCAACTTATACTTACTGCAACATCAATTTTCAATCACAACATTAATTTCCCATAAACCCAATTTCACCTCGTGTGACAGTATGAGACCAAACAGAGATTACTCAACAAAATTACAGACAGTGTCAATTCAATACAACCTAATACCCACATAACATTCATCATAACCCGATTATAATAGTCGAACCCACCCTTACCTTACCTGGGATTGAATGTCGCTCTCTAATTTCTCGATCGGATTCCGTTTGCCTCTTAACTGCAACTTCCACGTTCCTCTTCTCCACCAAAACCCTCGTTCCTCTTGGTTCTTGCTGTTACCACTACTTCTCAAATTCCTTCTCATGACTAATAATAAAATAATACCATCACACCATTATTCTTATTGGGCTTAATATTCGCAACCCACCTTTTACTACTAACAACACTTAATTAAGCCCAACTATTATCCTTATACAATTCTAATACTATTTCTTCGACTTTCCGACTAATATTCCGACTTAACGACTTAATTCTTCGAAACACAAAATTAACCAAAATTATAATTCGCGACCAACTACTTACTCCCGGCTTAATAGATTAATTTCGATGATCAACCAAATGGTCCAACAATTCAACTTAGTTAATTAAATAAGATAGTCCAATAAATAAATAATATTATTCTTAATATTATTCCTCCGATTTAGCCGACTAAAATCCGACTTTAACTTAATAATCCCAATACGCCTCTTAAAATAATACCGACAAATCCAACTACTCCGATTAATTCTCAACTTCGTCTATTTCCAACAATTAAATCCTTTACTAATTTAATTAACTAATTAATTAAATTCGGGGCGTTACAATTTGCATCTCATACCACAAACAAGATCACAATCATTGTTTCTCCTGAGTATCTGTATATTATTCTTACTTGTTTCTATTTACTAACCTCTAACCAAAATACCAAAAATATGTTACAGTTTGCCTGTTCTTCTCTCTGTGCTTCCAGGGTTTTACAGGTTTGTCCAAGCAAGGCATAATTTCAAATTGAGTACGGTTGTTCAGATTTGATCCAGTTCAGATGGATGTTTGACCCAATCTTGGTCAAACTATCAAGAGATTACTTAAAGTGCAAGTTATTTGCGCCAGTGGTTTATTTCTCAAGCAGTGACTGTTCAAGGTCAAGATGTCTTGTGTTGAGATTCTTCAGTTTATCAAGCAGTGGTTTATGTGAGGTTTGAATTCAGAAAATCAAGGTTGGCAGTTGTGGCTTCAGTGGCAAGATTGTTCAGTGGTTGCTGTGTGCACTTTATTAGAGGCTTGTGAAAAAGTTTGGGATTGGTTTCAGATTCATTTGGTTATCCATTTGCTCAACTATGTTCTTATCCACATCTTCTAAAATTAATTATCCATTTCCATTCACTAAAACCATTTTTCTAATCCATTTTCTAAACCAAATTCTCCAAATCCAAATTCCATTCTTTTTATTCAAAAAATCATAACCAATTACCCATTTACACATCCCTTATCCATTTTTCTTCAAAAACCACCTTTTAATCCACTTTCCATTTTTTTCTCAAATCCACATTATAACCAATTTATCCATATTTCATATCCATTTTTCATTTTTATAATAACCATTTTTTATCCATTCTAAACCATTCCAAATATCATTATCCATTCAACAATTATTCATTTTTTTTATCAAATCCATTCAATATCCATTTTTTTATATCTACATTTCTTTTCTTTAACCAAATATCCAATCATTTTTAATATATCCATTTTTTTTCCTAAAAGAAAAACCACTAAAAATCCATTACACAAAAATGACAAGAAAGTTCTACCAAATCAGCCCATGAAAATTTTACACGGCCCAACTACCACGTTTCCATTTCAAACCATGAAGTTATTAGCCTTGCACCAGGCAGTCCAAATCGTGCCAAAATTTCCAATTCCTAAGTCCACTTTAGGAAGCCACCAACCATTACTTTTCAAGCCAAGTCAAAGTGCATGCCACACATAAAACAAGCCAGGCCACTTGAAATTAACAAGCCAGTTCCAAAAAGCATGCTACAGCCACATGAATAATTGGTTTCACACACACGAAAGCCAAGCTGCTACCACTTTACAAGCGCGAGCCAACAAGCCATAGCTGACGCGATACTGTACGAGCAAAATACACTGCTGAGCAAAGTGAAAACAAATCAAAACGACTTGCGAAAGCGAAACGACATCAATTAAAACAAAACGCAGTGAAAATTACAAATTGCAGCAAGTCATTCACGTGAGCAGCAAAGCGACATCAAAAATTCTGCGAGAAAGTCACGCAACTGTGATGAATTGAAACGCAGAGAAAGTTCAAAACGACATTCAATTTCCACCTCTATTTCCTCTATAAATTGAACAACTCTCTTCACAAATTTCCCAAGCTTTCACAACCAAGAAATCCCTGCCAAAATCAAACTTCAAAGCTTCAATCATCTTCCAATTCTTGCTGAACCTACACACAATTTCATAATTTTCATTCAATCCTCAAACTCCATCAATTCATAACTTGCAAATCATCTCAACAATTCAACAATAACATTATTCCAGCCGCAACAAGCTTACGCATCATCTTCTCCAATTTCTCATCGCACAACTTCAACAACAACGCATCTACAAATCTGACTCAACAACATCTTGCACGAACAATTTCAGACTCGACGCAGAAAGAGAACGAGAAGAATTAGGACACAACATTGGATTCGTTACCTAAAGCAATCACTCTGTTCTTCTTTTTTTACTTGAAGGTGCATCTCTGTTCGATCTCCGTTGCGCCATTAATTCGAGTTTGTCCAAAATCGTTTATGGATTTGAGATGAGAAGAGATGATTAATGAACTGATGTGAGTCTTCTGGTCTTTTAAGTTCCGGCGCAGCACGACAATGGTGTTTGACGGCGTGGTCTAAGCTGTGACCTACTGTACCGCCGACGATTCCACGTTTTTGAGGAAAGAGATGATGAGAATCATTTTCTGATCTTTCCTCTTTCTTTTTTTTTTCTTTTAAGTTTTTTTTTTTCTATTTCAAATGGGCTTGGCCCGTATAATTTTTTTACTAATGCTCATCACCTTTTTTTTAACAAACCTCCCTTTCTTTTTTCTTTAATTTCTTTTTTTTTCTTTAAATTTTTCTTTAAATCTTTATATATATATATTTTCTTCTTAATACTTTTTTTTTAGATTTTAGACTTACTATTGTTTTTTTTTTAATTTTGTTTAGAAAAATGTCTTTTAAAAATCTTACAAAAAATATTTCAATTCTTTCTTTTCTTCATTTGATTTCTTTTTCTATTTTGACATTGTTGTTGGTTGTGTGGATCATAACTTGTTAGATCCATTTTTCTCTTCATCTATTTCTCTTTTCTTTTGATCGATGAAAGTCTTATGGATCATAGAATTCCTTTGTTGAATTTTGATCAAGACGAGATTGTTACCTATTTTCTTTTCGCGCGGTATTGCTTTCGGATGACGATCTACATATCGTTCATCTAGCATGCATTAGCACAAAGATCTATTGACCGACCTCATTGTAGGGTAATTACTCCGTAAATTACTCGGCGATTGCTTAACATAGCGCAACATATGTCCCGTATCGGAAAACGATCAAAGATTGTTGATTATTTGTCTTTTGGTTGAACACTTATGAAACTTGTTGTTAGGAGGCTTTGGTTTTATCAATCCTCTTATAAGTTCTCATTAACCTTGACCTAAGTGCAATTATTCAATCATTATTGATCACTTACTCTAACAACTAATCACTAACTTACTAACATTATTATTGTACTAATCTCATTTCCGATTCCGTCTCGCTCCCTATCTCTCTTTTACTTTTATACTTCATTATTATCATTATCATATCATGTTTATGCTTCCGCAAATTTTCCTTTGTCCGTTAGACACATGTTTATGCTTCCGCAATTTTTCCTTTATCCGTTGCACACATGTTTATGCTTATGCCTTTTTTCTCTTTGTCCACTTGGACCAAAAACATTAATAAAGGCCAAAACCTCTAAAAAAACTTGTGTTTCTAATCTTGGACTATGGTTACTATCCTTTGCAATGGACATGGAGTTTTGCACCTAGACCTTGGACATCCAATGCTATTCTTGGAACCTTGGACTTAGAACTAGGACCTTTTCCCTTTGCTTTGGAATTATGGTTCGAAGACTATGGAGATTACTTGTGTGGTTAGACTATTCTTATCATGAGCTTTTACATTATGCTTTAGGATAGTCACTTCTTCTCCATCCATTCTTCAATTTTCAAAACTCTCTCTCTTTTTCAAAACTTTATTGATTTCAAACAATCACCTATTTCATAATCAAACCTTGACTTTGTCAAAAGATTTTACTCTTTTCTTTTCATTTCTTAACAAATGCTAAACTACATAAGCATATTGACACCCTTTTCAAAAGACTTTAAAAAACACCAAACTCATTCAAACTCTTTTTGTGCCTCACGCACTTTTCTCTTTCTAAACGTTTTCATAAGTTTAGACATGATTCCTCTCTTTAAGTGGAATTATTCGCTTGGAAATGACGACTTGTCTTTACATTTAAAATCAACCAAAACAAACAAATTTCATTCTTTGTACCACGAACTACGAGGTTTTGATCCTACATTGCACATCGTGGGTACGTTGGCATGAGACGGCAAGTCTCTCCAAACACAAAAATCTTAAAAAACATTTCTCTTCTCATCTCCTCAATCACTTTTCAAACAAACTTTTTCAGACCAAAAAACGTAGATTTTTCAAAGGTTTCCTATTGAGTACTATAGACGTTTTGGGTGCTTACACCTTCCCTTAACGTAACCAACTCCCTTACCCAGTTTCTGTTCACTTGTTCTTGTTGTAGAGCTTGTGTAGGTATTGTTCACTCTTTTTCCTTTCCTTTTTGGATAAAATAAAAGTGCGGTGGCGACTCTTGCTTTTCGACTTAAGTTAGTCAATAGCTTACACTCATGATTTTGCCGCTACAGGAAAAGTGGCGACTCTGCTGGGGAATCTGGTTCTTAGTGGGTTCAGCCTACTTTGATTTATTTACGCTTTATCTATTTAATTTGACTGTTATTGGTTGTTCTGTCAGGGTGCTTGGTGATCTGTGTGGTGAGATAAGCCTAATACCCAGGCTTGAGTATACACCTAAGACTAAGGTGGAAAGTAGTGTGACTTGTGTGGCATTTTGCCAAACTTAGTATACACGAAAACTCCACATCCGGACAAGGTTTTCTTTGGTAATGTTCTATCCCGCGCATTGGTGCAGATGATGGAATGTAACCCAGAGAGTTGTCGACTCTGGCGACCATCCCCGAGGACTCAGTTGAGGCACTCCTCCCAAGAGGTAGTAATGGCAGACCAGAAATGGCAAACCCGTTATGCTTCTTGATCCGAGGACCCGAAGCTAAGCACTTTAGAACCCTTAAACCATCTTGGCCTTATTAGGACGTGGTGCGGTGGCTATTCAAGTGCAGACTTGAATCAGTTGTTACGCGATACCACACTCAGACGAGACTCTCTTGAGAATATTATTGACTACCAAGCAGTTGGGAAATCGATAATATCCGAAAGATGGGTTGTAGACTCTGGGAACTTCTTTAGAACCTTGTTCTATAGGTGGATATAAACCCTAGTACATACCATTGTGGGAGGTTCTTAACCTTGACTCCATGCTCGTGACTCGAACCTTTGAACCCGTGTGCTTTGAGTGATCTTGTTTGTGGTTGTTGCATCCATGCACTCTTGCATCCATGATCATACATCTGCATTCTTCCCAGTTGTCTCAGAAACTCATTTCAAATGTCTCTTTCTCTAGTTATCTGTTCACCGTCAAGCTGTTTCCTCAACACAACTAAGGAACTAGAGCTGCTGTCAGATTAAGAATGGAAAACTAAGAACAATACAACGCCGAAGTCAGAATGGAAATTGATGAGTTGAAGGCCGACATGACCAAACTCACAGAAATGATGCAAGTTCTGATTGCTAGAGGTGAACCACATCAGAGGACTGTGATCTCTGAAATCTCACCTGTTGTTGTTGACCCTCCACTGACTCAGCAACCAGCTTCTACTTGGCCAGAATTTGGGTTACCTCCGAATTACTCGCCACCCTTTGCAACTAATCTTGTGTTTGTCCCGTCTGTATTGCCAGTATCTTCAGCTCCATTATTCACTGAACCTCAGCCTGTTGTGCATTCCGTTGCTCAAGCTATTCCTGAGAATCCTCCTTTTGTGGTCCATGCTGCTGGTCCATAATCTGAAAGTCAGGGAGAACCTGGATATATTGAAGAATTCAGAGAGTAATGGCAAACTCTGGACAAAAGGATAAGAGCCATGGAAGGAAGTGATGTCTTTAGTGCTGCTGAAATGGACATGTGCTTGGTTTCAGACTTGGTTATGCCTGCAAAATTCAAAACTCCTGATTTTGAGAAATACAAGGGGCACACCTGTCCCAGAAGCCACTTGGTGATGTACTTCCGCAAGATGGCAGCTCATGCCAAAAATGACAAACTGCTCATTCACTGTTTCCAAGATAGCTTGAGTGGGGCTTCAATAAAATGGTATATGGGACTTGAGAAGAACCGTATCCAAAGCTGGAAGGACTTAGCTGATGCTTTCTTAAAGCAATATAAGTATAATTTGGACATGGCACCTGATCGCCGTCAATTGCAAAATATGTTTCAGAAAGAAAATAATCCTTTAAGGAGTACACTCAGCGTTGGAGAGAGCTAGCTGCTCAGGTGTTGCCACCCTTGGCAGAAAAGGAATTGACTGGATTGTTCATGGACACTCTTCAGCCACTCTTTTGGGAAAAGATGATAGGCAGTGTATCATCTGGTTTTGCTGACCTAGTCACTATTGGAGAAAGACTAGAAGAAGGTATCAAGAAAGGAAAGATTACTAATGCTGAAGCCTTTAATGGTGCTAAAAAGTATGCTGGGAATTTTTAAAAGAAGAAAGATGGCGATACCCATGCTGTTTCAGTTGAAGGGAAACCTCGTCACAGGCAACAACAATATGTAGCTGCAGTTGCTCCTGTTGTTAATACTCAACCAGTTCAAGCTCCTCGTCAAGCTGTTAGACAAAATCAGAATCGTAATATGGTTAACTTTGATCCTATCCCGATGTCCTACATTGAGTTTTATCCATGTCTTGTAAAGAAAGGTTTGATTACAACGAGGGATCTACCTCCTCCTCCAAACCCTCTCCAAACCGGCTATAGGGTTGATCTTCACTGTGAGTTCCATCGAGGTGGGACAGGCCATAACTTGGAAGGTTGCTATGCATTGAAAGCTAGATTACAAGAATTGGTGAACTCAAAGATTCTGACCTTTCTTGATGATAATCCCAATATTGTCAACAATCATTTGCCAGAGCATGCCAAGTGAAGTTTGAGTCAGTTTAGACGGATTATCTCCTAAAGCCAGTGTTTCAGACAGGATAACTCATCCTTGTTGCTGATTAGTCACTAGGCCTTGTTTCTTTCTGTTTGCACTTTTCTTGGATTATATTGTTTGTTTGCTTTCGAACTTTATTTGTACTTTCATGGTAATTTCAATGAAATGAGCATTGCAATGTTTTGATTCAATTTATTTATATCCACTGTGTGCATTTTTATGCTTTCTTTTTCACAAAACATAAAAATATCTCATGTTCACTCTCTTTATCAAGCTTTTGTCTATGCAAAGATTGAAGGGAGGATGATGAAAACTAAATACCTGAAATTGCTGGATTGTATGCTTTCAATTAAAACTTGGCTGATGATGTACAAGCATTGTTTCAACTCCCAAACACTGGAGAAATAAGGAAGTTAATCCCTTGTTAACCCCTTCAAGCCTAGAAGTTGGAGTTTCTTTCTGTACGAAAAACCCGCAATCTTAACCTGGGGATGGGTAGTTCTCTGTTAATTTGACTGTACATGCAAGACGCCTTCCAAAAAAAGGTTGCAATCGCAAGCTTTCCTTCACACACATCAAAGAAGTGTCGAAGATGTCTTTTAAATCAAAAGCCAATGATGGTTCACTGTAATCATTAAGTCAGGCAGTCACTATCTTTAAAAAAAAGAATAAAAAAAAATTCAAATGAAAAGCCCGCTAAGTCAAAACCTATGAAGGAGACTTAGGCAAAAATTGGGGCATCCCGTTGACTGTAAACTCAAATGACATAGTTCAGGCAAAAGTTAGGGATAACAAAAAAAATCAACCAAGAGGTTACCAAAATCCTCAAAGACAAAACGTGTTGACCGAGGTCCTCATAAAAAATAACAAAATGTTGTAAAAAAGAGTGACTGCCATCTCAAAAATACCTTGGCCCTTGAGCCATCATCATAACAGTGTTGCAATTCCAAAATCACTTGGAACAGGAATGCATAGTTTGAATTAACTGAACATAGGACTGGAGATCATCATGAAGAATGGGTTGGGTACAAATAAACTTTGAGCCCATATCCTTTGTTTAAAAAAAAACGTGAACCAGACCACGTTACAACCCTCAAAAGATGTAATTGAAGCCAAGTTTCTTTTGAAAGCATACTATAGCACGATTGCGTAAATTAACTCCTAAGTTTGTTGCCAATCATTTTCTTTGATGTCTTACCTTTGCATTCTCTTTCATTTTGAGTGGTTAAACCACCATGTTTTGACAAGTGGTTCATTTTACTTTACATCAATAATATCATTCCAAAAATGATTTTTGATTTCAAAATTGCATTGAGCTTTGCATTAAAATTACAATGTTTGTTTGAATGATTTTATTTGCAGACAAACTTTCCTCATCAAGAAAATTTCAAACAGTTGAGAAACTTGGTCAGTGATCCCATCAGGGGCACATTACTTCCAGATCCTGTTGTGATTTAATTCAAGACTTGTTGATCAGTGCAAGTTATTCTCAGAATTGGTTAACCAGAAGATCTCTTTCAAGATCCATACTGAGTTTAGTCTTCTTAACAATCATTTCAAGAGCTGAAGCCATGATCAGTTCATCCCCAACAATAGTCAAGCTGAAGCCATGATCAGTTTATTCTCAACAATCATTTCAAGAATTGAAGCCATGATCAGTTCATTTATCCCGTGCAGCAGTCAAACTGAAGCTATGATCAGTTTATTCTCATGAGTCAATCAATCTGGGGCAGTTTTCTTCAAGAAACCTCAAGATATCTTTCCTCAAAAGACCATCAGCCTGATATAATTCACAAGTGTGACAGAGATGTGTTCAACATCTTCTCTCCAAGCAGAGTGGGCAGTGTTCCCTGTGTTGAGCAATCAGAGTTCCATTCTTCCCTCACAAAAGAGTCTATCTCAGTTGTCCCTATCATATGCATTGCATACATAAATCATTCATATACCATTACATAGAAAGATTTTCATAGCTCGAAGTGTGCTTCGCGCTCATATGCATTTCCCGAGGTCCTGTTGCTATCAACATCTTACCTTGTGATCAAAGTCCAACTTACTTGGCACCTACCAAAAATTTTACCTGCCTTTTCATTCAGTGCCATTCCTGGATGTTGTCGTTTACCTGTCTCCTTTTCATTCAGTTCCATTCCTGAATGTTGTCGTTTCCCTGTGCACCTATTGCCGTTGTTAGATGTTTGTCTTCTTTCATTCCAGTGCTATTCCTGGATCTTTATATTCTTTCACTCTAGTGCCATTCCTGGATGTCTGTCTCTTTTGATCTCCAGTGCCATTCCTGGATATCTTGTTCCTCTTGTTTCTCCCAGCGCTATTCCTGGAAGTTTTACCTCATTTCTGTAATCCCCAACAGATTTGCTTGGATATATTTCAGTGCCATTCCTGAAATTTTTATCTGTTCATTCAGTGCCATTCCTGAATGAGTTTTCTTCTTTGCATTCAGTGCCATTCTTGGATGTCTTTCTCATTATCATTCAATGTCATTCTTGAATGTAGTGATTTAACTTTACCTTTTAGTGCCATTCCTGAGAGTCCCTGCTCACTTTATTCAATGCCAATCTTGGATATTGTGAACTCTTTCTATCCAATGCCATTCTTGGATAATTATGAGGTATTTTTCCAGAACTTTTCTCACTTCATTAAATGCTATTCTTGGATGTTGAGATTACTTTTGTCCAATTCCATTCTTGGACACCTTTTTCCCAGCCAAGTCCAATGCTATTCTTGGATATCTATGATGATTACCCTTGTCATCCAATGCCATTCTTGGATGTCCCCAGTGAAGTTTTAAATGGAAGTTTTGTTTACATCCAATGCCATTCTTGGATATCTTTTCCTCAGCTGAGTCTAATTCTATTCTTGGATGTCTTTGATGTTTGATGTTGCCCTATTCAATGCAATTCTTGAATGATGTAGTGCCTTTTATCCAATGCCATTCTTTCATATCTTATCCCCAATAGAGTGTTTTTCACCTCCATCCAATGCTATTCTAGGATGACGCTGTTGCTTTTACCATAAACTTTCTTGTTGTTGTCCAATGCCATTCTTGGACATCTTCTGACATACTTTTGTCTCGTTCGTAGTTTCCATCCAATGCTATTCTTAGATGTCACTACTCGTCTTCCTAGGGTCTTGTCCATCTCTTTCCAACTATTGATGGATACTTCTTGTCACCATGACAAATCTCCAGAAATAGCTTGTGTTCCCTGGCGTGTCTTTTCGCGTTTTCTCACTTAATTTACCATAACTCCTTTGTTTCAAGTTTTCCCACAGTCTGTTTCATCCTTTGCATTCATATCATCTTGTGGCATCTTAGGGCTAAAAATTTGGTTTTCTGTATTTAAGTATCTTCAATCTTGTCGAGACGAACTTTTCAACCTTCATATCTCCTGATAGAAGAAACTTAAATAGGGGCAGCTGTTGAACCCTAATTTTTGATCCCTAAGATTCCACATATCATTCACATCTCATTTGCATCTCATACCACAAACAAGATCACAATCATTGTTTCTCTTGAGTATCTGTATATTATTCTTACTTGTTTCTGTTTACTAACCTTTAACCAAAATACCAAAAATATGTTGCAGTTTACCTGTTCTTCTCTCTGTGCTTCCAGGGTTTTACAGGGTTGTCCAAGTAAGGAATAATTTCAAATTGAGTATGGTTGTTCAGCTTTGATCCAGTTCAGATGGATGTTTGACCCAATCTTGGTCAAACTATCAAGAGATTACTTCAAGTGCAAGTTATTTGTGCCAGTGGTTTATTTCTCAAACAGTGACTGTTCAAGGTCAAGATGTCTCGTGTTGAGATTCTTCAGTTTACCAAGCAGTGGTTTATGTGAGGTTTGAATTCAGAAAATCAAGGTTGACAGTTGTGGCTTCAGTGGAAAGATTGTTCAGTGGTAGCTGTGTGCACTTTATCAGAGGTTTGTGAAAAATTTTGGGATTGGTTTCAAATTCATTTGGTTATCCATTTGCTAAACCATGTTCTTATCCACATCTTCTAAAATCAATTATCCATTTCCATTCACTAAAACCATTTTTCTAATCCATTTTCTAAACCAAATTCTCCAAATCCAAATTCCATTCTTTTTATTCAAAAAATCATAACCAATTACCCATTTACACATCCCTTATCCATTTTTCTTCAAAAACCACCTTTTAATCCACTTTCCATTTTTTTGTCAAATCCACATTATAACCAATTTATCCATATTTCATATCCATTTTTCATTTTTTTAATAACCATTTTTTATCCATTCTAAACCATTCCAAATATCATTATCCATTCAACAATTATTCATTTTTGGGTTAATACCCATTTTGCCCCCTGCCATATAGGCGCTTTTCGAAAAAACCCCATGTAAAAAAAAACTTGCAAAAAAAACCCTAACATTTGAAGATTCTCTCAGTTTTGACCTTCATCACATCCAGTCACTAAAAATGCCAAAATGGCAGGGGTCAAAATAAAAACGCTGCCAAAATGGCAGGGGTCAAAATGAAAACGCTGCCAAAATGGCAGAGGTCAAAATAAAAACTCTGCCAAAATGGCAGGGGTCAAAATGGCAGGTTTTTGGTGACTGAATGTGATGAAGGTCAAAATTGAGAGAATCTTCAAATGTTAGGGTTTTTTTTTGCAAGTTTTTTTTTACAGGGTTTTTTTCAAAAAACGCCTATATGGCAGAGGGCAAAATGGGTATTAACCCTTCATTTTTTATCAAATCCATTCAATATCCATTTTTTTATATCTACATTTCTTTTCTTTAACCAAATATCCAATCATTTTTAATATATCCATTTTTTTCCTAAAAGAAAAACCACTAAAAATCCATTACACAAAAATGCAAGAAAGTTCTACCAAATCAGCCCATGAGTATTTTACACGGCCCAGCTACCACGTTTCCATTTCAAACCATGAAGCTATTAGCCTTGCACCAGGCAGTCCAAATCGTGCCAAAATTTCCAATTCCTAAGTCCACTTTGTGAAGCCACCAACCGTTACTTTTAAAGCCAAGTCAAAGTGCATGCCACACATAAAACAAGCCAGGCCACTTGAAATTAACAAATCAGTTCCAAAAAGCATGCTACAACCACATGAATAATTGGTTTCACACACACTAAAGCCAAGCTGCTACCACTTTACAAGCGCGAGCCAACAAGCCATAGCTGACGCAATACCGCACGAGCAAAATACACTGCTGAGCAAAGTGAAAACAAATCAAAATGACTTGCGAAAGCGAAACGACATCAATTAAAACAAAACGCAGTGAAAATCACGAATTGCAGCAAGTCATTCACGTGAGCAACAAAGCGACATAAAAAATTCAGCGAGAAAGTCACGCAAATGTGATGAATTGAAACGCAAAGAAAGTTCAAAACGACATTCAATTTCCACCTCTATTTCTTTTATAAATTGAACAACTCTCTTCAAAAATTTCTTCAATTTCCAAGAAATCCCTGCCAAAATCAAACTTCAAAGATTCAATCATCTTCCAATTCTTGCTGAACCTACACACAATTTCATAATTTTCATTCAATCCTCAAACTCCATCAATTCATCACTTGCAAATCATCTCAACAATTCAACAATAACATTATTCCAGCCGCAACAAGCTTACGCATCATCTTCTCCAATTTCTTATCGCACAACTTTAACAACAACGCATCCACAAATCTAACTCAACAACATCTTGCACGAACAATTTCAGACTCGACGCAGAAAGAGAACGAGAAGAATTAGGACACAACATTGGATTCGTTACCTAAAGCAATCACTCTGTTCTTCTTTTTTTACTTGAAGGTGCATCTCTGTTCGATCTCCGTTGCGCCATTAATTCGAGTTTGTCCAAAATCGTTTATGGATTTGTGATGAGAAGAGATGATTAATGAACTGATGTGAGTCTTCTGGTCTTTTGAGTTCCGGCGCAGCACGACAGTGGTGTTTGACGGCGTGGTCTAAGCTGTGACCTACCGTACCGCCGGCGATTCCACGTTTTTGAGAAAAGAGATGATGAGAATCATTTTCTGATCTTTCCTCTTTCTTTTTTTTTTCTTTTAAGTTTTTTTTTTCTATTTCAAATGGGCTTGGCCCGTATAATTTGTTTACTAATGCTCATCACCTTTTTTTTAACAAACCTCCCTTTCTTTTTTTTTAATTTCTTTTTTTTTTCTTTAAATCTTTATATATAGATTTTCTTAATACTTTTTTTTTAGATTTTAGACTTACTATTTTTTTTAAAAATTTTGTTTAGAAAAATGTCTTTTAAAAATCTTACAAAAATATTTTAATTCTTTCTTTTCATCATTTGATTTCTTTTTCTATTTTGACATTGTTGTTGGTTGTGTGGATCATAACTTGTTAGATCCATTTTTCTCTTCATCTATTTCTCTTTTCTTTTGATCGATGAAAGTCTTATGGATCATAAAATTCCTTTGTTGAATTTTGATCAAGACGAGATCGTTACCTATTTTCTTTTCGTGCGGTATTGCTTTCGGATGACGATCTACATATCGTTCATCTAGCATGCATTAGCACAAAGATCTATTGACTGACCTCATTGTAGGGTAATTACTCCACAAATTGCTCGGCGATTGCTTAACATAGCGCAACATATGTCCCTTATCGGAAAATGATCAAAGATTATTGATTATTTGTCTTTTGGTTCAACACTTATGAAACTTGTTGTTAGGAGGCTTTGGTTTTATCAATCCTCTAATAAGTTCTCATTAACCTTGACCTAAGTGCAATTATTCAATCATTATTGATCACTTACTCTAACAACTAATCACTAACTTACTAACATTATTATTGTACTAATCTCATTTACGATTCCGTCTCGATCCCTATCTCTCTTTTACTTTTATACTTCATTATTATCATTATCATATCATGTTTATGCTTCCACAATTTTTCCTTTGTCCGTTGGACACATGTTTATGCTTCCACAATTTTTCCTTTGTCCGTTGGACACATGTTTATGCTTATGCTTTTTTTCTCTTTGTCCACTTGGACCAAAAACATTAATAAAGGCCAAAACCTCTGAAAAACTTGTGTTTCTAATCTTGGACTATGGTTACTATCCTTTGCAATGGACATGGAGTTTTGTACCTAGACCTTGGACATCCAATGCTATTCTTGGAACCTTGGACTTAGAACTAGGACCTTTTCCATTTGCTTTGGAATTATGGTTCGAAGACTATGGAGCTTACTTGTGTGGTAAGACTATTCTTATCCTTAGCTTTTACTTTATGCTTTAGGATAATCACTTCTTCTCCACCCATTCTTCAATTTTCAAAACTCTCTCTCTTTTTCAAAACTTTATTGATTTCAAACTATCACCTCTTTCATAATCAAACCTTGACTTTGTCAAGTGATTTTACTCTTTTCTTTTCATTTCTTAACAAATGCTAAACTACATAAGCATATTGACACCTTTTTCAAAAGACTTTAAAAAACACCAAACTCATTCAAACTCTTTTTGTGCCTCATGCACTTTTCTCTTTCTAAACTTTTTCATAAGTTTAGACATTATTCATCTATTTAAGTGGAATTATTCGCTTGGAAACGACGACTTGTCTTTACATTTAAAATCAACCAAAACAAATAAATTTCATTCTTTGTACCACGAACTATGAGGTTTTGATCCTACATTGCACATCGTGGGTACGTAGGCATGAGACGACAAGTCTCTCCAAACACAAAAATCTTAAAAAACATTTCTCGTCTTATCTCCTCAATCTCTTTTCAAACAAACTTTTTCAGACCAAAAAGCGTAGATTTTTCAAAGGGTTCCTATTGAGTACTATAGACGTTTTGGATGCTAACACCTTCCCTTAAAGTAACCAACCCCCTTACCCAGTCTCTGTTCACTTGTTCTTGTTGTAGAGCTTGTGTAGGTTTTGTTCACTCTTTTTCCTTTCCTTTTTGGATAAAATAAAAGTGCGGTGGCGACTCTTGCTTTTCGAGTTAAGTTAATCAATAGCTTACACTCACGATTTTACCGCTACAGGAAAAGTGGCGACTCTGCTGGGGAATCTGGTTCTTAGTGGGTTCAGCCTACTTTGATTTATTTACGCTTTATCTGTCTGATTTGACTGTTATTGGTTGTTCTGTCAGAGTGCTTGGTGATCTGTGTGGTGAGATAAGCCTAATACCCAGGCTTGAGTATACACCCAAGACTAGGGTGGAAAGTAATGTGACTTATGTGGCATTTTGCCAAACTTAGTATACACGAAAACTCCACATCTGTACGAGGTTTTCTTTGGCAAAGTTCTATCCTGCGCATTAGTGCAGATAAGGGAATGTAACCCAGAGAGCTGTCGACTCTGGCGACCATCCCCGAGGACTCAGTTGAGGCACTCCTCCCAAGAGGTAGTAATGGCAGACCAGAAATGGCAAACCCGTTATGCTTCTAGATCCGAGGACCCGAAGCTAAGGACTTTAGAACCCTTAACCCATCTTGGCCTTATTAGGACGTGGTGCGGTGGCTATTCAGGTGCAGACTTGAATCAGTTGTTACGCGATACCACACTCAGACGAGACTCTCTTGAGAATATTATTGACTACCAAGCAGTTGGGAAATCGATAATATCCGAAAGATGGGTTGTAGACTCTGGGAACTTCTTTAGAACATTGTTCTACAGGTGGATATAAACCCTAGTACATACCATTGTGGGAGGTTCTTAACCTTGACTCCATGCTCGTGACTCGAACCTTTGAACCCGTGTGCTTTGAGTGATCTTGTTTGTGGTTGTTGCATCCATGCACTCTTGCATCCATGAGCATACATCTGCATTCTTCCCAGTTGTCTCAGAAACTCATTTTAACGGTCTCTTTCTCCAGTTATCTGTTCACCGTCAAGCTGTTTCCTCAACACAACTAAGGAACTAGAGCTGCTGTCAAATTAAGAATGGAAAACCAAGAACAACACAACGCCGAAGTCAGAATGAAAATTGATGAGTTGAATGTCGGCATGACCAAACTCACAGAAATGATGCAAGTTTTGATTGCTAGAGGTTAACCACATCAGAGGAATGTGATCTCTGAAATCTCACCTGCTGTTGTTGACCCTCTACTGACTCAGCAACCAGATTCTACTTGGCCAAAATTTGGGTTGCCTCTGAATTACTCGCCACACTTTGCAACTACTCCTGTGTTTGTCCCGTCTGTACTGCCAGTATTTTCAGCTCTATTGTTCACTGAACCTCAGCCTGTTGTGTATTCCGTTGCTCAAGCTATTCCTGAGAATCCTCCTTTCATGGTCCATGCTGCTGGTCCATAATCTGAAAGTCAGGGAGAACCTGGATATATTGAAGAAGTCAGAGAGCAATGGCAAACTCTGGACAAAAGGATAAGAGTCGTGGAAGGAAGTGATGTCTTTAGTGCTGCTGCAATGGACATGTGCTTGGTTTCAGACTTGGTTATGCCTGTAAAATTCAAAACTCCTGATTTTGAGAAATACAAGGGGCACACCTGTCCCAGAAGCCACTTGGTGTTATACTTCCGCAAGATCGCTGCTCATGCCAAAAATGACAAACTGCTCATTCACTGTTTCCAAGACAGCTTGAGTGGGGCTTCAATGAAATGGTATATGGGACTTGAGAAGAACCGTATCCAAAGCTGGAAGGACTTAGCTGATGCTTTCTTAAAGCAATATAAGTACAATTTAGACATGGCACTTATCGTCAATTGAAAAATATGTCTCAGAAAGAAAAATAATCCTTTAAGGAGTACGCTCAGCGCTGGAGAGAGCTAGCTGCTCAGGTGTAGCCACCCTTGGCAGAAAAGGAATTGACTGGATTGTTCATGGACACTCTTCAGCCACTCTTTTGGGAAAAGATGATAGGCAGTGTATCATCTGGTTTTGCTGACCTAGTCACTATTGGAGAAAGACTAGAAGAAGGTATCCAAAAAGGAAATATTACTAATGCTGAAGCCTTTAATGGTGCTAAAAAGTATGCTGGGAATTTTTAAAAGAAGAAGGATGGCGATACCCATGCTGTTTCAGTTGAAGGGAAACCTCGTCACAGGCAACAACAATATGTAGCTGCAATTTCTTCTGTTGTTAATGCTCAACCAGTTCAAGCTCCTCGTCAGGCTGTTAGACAAAATCAGAATCGTAATAGGGTTAACTTTGATCCTATCCCGATGTCCTACACTAAGCTGTATCCATGTCTTGTAAAGAAAGGTTTGATTACAACGAGGGATCTTCCAAACCCTCTCCCAACCGGCTATAGGGTTGATCTTCACTGTGAGTTCCATCGAGGTGGGGCAGGCCATAACTTGGAAGGTTGCTATGCATTGAAAGCTAGAGTACAAGAATTGGTGAACTCAAAGATTCTGACCTTTCTTGATGATAATCCCAATATTGTCAACAATCCTTTGCCAGAGCATGCCAAGTGAAGTTTGAGTCAGTTTAGACGGATTATCTCCTAAAGCCAGTGTTTCAGACAGGACAGCTCATCCTTGTTGCTGATTAGTCAGTAGGCCTTGTTTCTTTCTGTTTGCACTTTTCTTTGATTGTATTGTTTGTTTGCTTTCGAACTTTATTTGTACTTTCATGGTAATTTCAATGAAATGAGCATTGCAATGTTTTGATTCAATTTATTTATATCCACTGTGTGCATCTTTATGCTTTCTTTTTCACAAAACAGAAAAATATGTCATGTTCACTCTCTTTATCAAGCTTTTGTCTATGCAAAGATTGGATGGAGGATGATGAAAACGAAATACCTGAAATTGCAGGATTGTATGCTTTCAATTAAAACTTGGCTGATGATGTACAAGCATTGTTTCAACTCCCAAACACTGGATGTCTGTTGTCTCTATCATATGCATTGCATACATAAATCATTCATATACCATTACATAGAAAGATTTTCATAGCTCGAAGTGTGCTTCGCGCTCATATGCATTTCCCGAGGTCCTGTTGCTGTCAACATCTTACCTTGTGATCAAAATCCAACTTACTTGGCACCTACCAAAACTTTTACCTGCCTTTTCATTTAGTGCCATTCCTGGATGTTGTCGTTTATCTGTCTCCTTTTCATTCAGTTCCATTCCTGAATGTTGTCATTTCCCTGTGCATCTATTACTGTTGTTAGATGTTTGTCTTCTTTCATTCCAGTGCTATTCCTGGGTCTTTATATTCTTTCACTCCAGTGCCATTCCTGGATGTCTGTCTCTTTTGATCTCCAGTGCCATTCCTGGATATCTTGTTCCTCTTGTTTCTCCCAGCACTATTCCTGGAAGTTTTGCCTCACTTCTGTAATCCCCAACAGATTTGCTTGGATATCTTTCAGTTCCATTCCTGAAATTTTTATCTGTTCATTCAGTGTCATTCCTGAATGAGTTTTCTTTTTTGTATTCAGTTCCATTCCTGGATGTCTTTCTCATTATCATTCAATGTCGTTCTTGAATGTAGTGATTTACCTTTACCTTTTAGTGCCATTCCTGAGAGTCCCTGCTCACTTTATTCAATGCCAATCTTGGATATTGTGAACTCTTTTTATCCAATGCCATTCTTGGATAATTATGAGGTATTTTTTCAAAACTTTTCTCACTTCATTCAATGCTATTCTTGGATGTTGAGATTACTTTTGTCCAATTCCATTCTTGGACACCTTTTCGCCAACCAAGTTCAATGCTATTCTTGGATATCTATGATGATTACCCTTGTCATCCAATGCCATTCTTGGATGTCCCCAGTGAAGTTTTAAATGGAAGTTTTGTTTACATCCAATGCCATTCATGGATATCTTTTCCTTAGCTGAGTCTAATGCTATTCTTAGATGTCTTTGATGTTTGATGTTGCCCTATTCAATGCAATTCTTGAATGATGTAGTGCCTTTTATCCAATGCCATTCTTTCATATCTTATTCCTAATACAGTGTTTTTTCACCTCCATCCAATGCTATTCTTGGATGACGCTGTTGCTTTTACCATAAACTTTCTTGTTGTTGTCCAATGCCATTCTTGGACATCTTCTGACATACTTTTGTCTCGTTCGTAGTTTCTATCCAATGCTATTCTTGGATGTCACTACTCGTCTTCCTAGGGTCTTGTACCTCTCTTTCCAACTATTGATGGATACTTCTTGTCACCATGACAAATCTCCAGAAATAGCTTGTGTTCCCCGGCGTGTCTTTTCGCGTTTTCTCACTCAATTTACCGTAACTCCTTTGTTTCAAGTTTCCCCACAGTCTGTTTCATCCTTTGCATTCATATCATCTTGTGGCATCTCAGGGCTAAAAATTAGGTTTTCTGTATTTAAGTATCTTCAATCTTGTTGAGACGAAGTTTTCAACCTTCATATCTCCTGATAGAAGAAACTTAAATAGGGGCAGCCGTTGAACCCTAATTTTTGACCCCTAAGATTCCACATATCATTCACATCTCATTTGCATCTCAAACCACAAACAAGATCACAATCATTGTTTCTTCTGAGTATCTGTATATTATTCTTACTTGTTTCTGTTTACTAACCTCTAACCAAAATACCAAAAATATGTTGCAGTTTGCCTGTTCTTCTCTCTGTGCTTCCATGATTTTACAGGTTTGTCAAAGCAAGGCATAATTTCAAATTAAGTATGGTTGTTCAGCTTTGATCCAGTTCAGATGGATGTTTGACCTAATCTTGGTCAAACTATCAAGAGATTACTTCAAGTGCAAGTCATTTGCGCCAGTGGTTTATTTCTCAAACAGTGACTGTTCAAGGTCAAGATGTCTTGTGTTGAGATTCTTCAGTTTATCAAGTAGTGGTTTATGTGAGGTTTGAATTCAGAAAATCAAGGTTGACAGTTGTGGGTTCAGTGGCAAGATTGTTTAGTGGTAGCTGTGTGCACTTTATCAGTGGCTTGTGAAAAAGTTTGGGATTGGTTTCAGATTCATTTGGTTATCCATTTGCTAAACCATGTTCTTATCCACATCTTCTAAAATCAATTATCCATTTCCATTCACTAAAACCATTTTTCTAATCCATTTTCTAAACAAAATTCTCCAAATCCAAATTCCATTCTTTTTATTCAAACAATCATAACCAATTACCCATTTACACATCCCTTATCCATTTTTCTTCAAAAACCACCTTTTAATCCACTTTCCATTTTTTTTCTCAAATCCACATTATAACCAATTTATCCATATTTCATATCCATTTTTCATTTTTTTTAATAACCATTTTTTATCCATTCTAAACCATTCCAAATATCATTATCCATTCAACAATTATTCTTTTTTTTTTAAAATCCATTCAATATCCATTTTTTTATATCTACATTTCTTTTCTTTAACCAAATATCCAATCATTTTTAATATATCCATTTTTTTTCCTAAAAGAAAAACCACTAAAAATCCATTACACAAAAATGACAAGAAAGTTCTACCAAATCAGCCCTTGAGTATTTGAGATGAGAAGGGATGATTAATGAACTGATGTGACTCTTCTGGTCTTTTAAGTTCCGGCGCAGCACGACAATGGTGTTTGACGGCATGGTCTAAGCTGTGACCTACTGTACCGCCGACGATTCCACGTTTTTGAGGAAAGAGATGATGAGAATCATTTTCTGATCTTTCCTCTTTCCTTTTTTTTTTTATTTTAAGTTTTTATTTTCTATTTCAAATGGGCTTGGCCCGTATAATTTTTTTACTAATGCTCATCACCTTTTTTTTTAACAAACCTCCTTTTCTTTTTTTTTTTAATTTCCTTTTTTTTTTCTTTAAATTTTTCTTTAAATCTTTATATATATATATTTTCTTCTTAATACTTTTTTTTTAGATTTTAGATTTACTATTGTTTTTTTTTTAATTTTGTTTAGAAAAATATATTTTAAAAATCTTACAAACAATATTTTAATTCTTTCTTTTCTTCATTTGATTTCTTTTTCTATTTTGACATTGTTGTTGGTTGTGTGGATCATAACTTGTTAGATCTATTTTTCTCTTCATCTATTTCTCTTTTCTTTTGATTGATAAAAGTCTTATGGATCATAGAATTCATTTCTTGAATTTTGATCAAGACGAGATCGTTACCTATTTTCTTTTCGTGCGGTATTGCTTTCGGATGACGATCTACATAGCGTTCATCTAGCATGCATTAGCACAAAGATCTATTGACCGGCCTCATTGTAGGGTAATTACTCCGTAAATTACTCGGAGATTGCTTAACATAACGCAACATATGTCCCGTATCGAAAAGCGATCAAAGATTGTTGATTATTTGTCTTTTGGTTCAACACTTATGAAACTTGTTGTTAGGAGGCTTTTGTCTTATCAATCCTGTAATAAGTTCTCATTAACCTTGACCTAAGTGCAATTATTCAATCATTATTGATCACTTACTCAAACAACTAATCATTAACTTACTAACAATATTATTGTACTAATCTCATTTACGATTCCTTCTCACTCTCTATCTCTCTTTTACTTTTATGCTCCATTATTATCATTATCATATCATGTTTATGCTTCCGCAATTTTTCCTTTGTTCGTTGGACACATGTTTATGCTTCCGCAATTTTTCCTTTGTCCGTTGGACACATGTTTATGCTTATGCCTTTTTTCTCTTTGTCCACTTGGACCAAAAACATTAATATATGCCAACACCTCTAAAAAACTTGTGTTTCTAATCTTGGACTATGGTTACTATCCTTTGCAATGTACATGGAGTTTTGCACCTAGACCTTGGACATCCAATGCTATTCTTGGAACCTTGGACTTAGAACTAGGACCTTTTCCCTTTGCTTTGGAATTATGGTTCGAAGACTATGGAGCTTACTTGTGTGGTTAGACTATTCTTATCCTTAGCTTTTACTTTATGCTTTAGGATAACCACTTCTTCTCCACCCATTCTTCAATTTTCAAAACTCTCTCTCTTTTTCAAAACTTTCTTGATTTCAAACTATCACCTCTTTCATAATCAAACCTTGACTTTGTCAAGTGATTTTACTCTTTTCTTTTCATTTCTTAACAAATGCTAAACTACATAAGCATATTGACACCTTTTTCAAAAGACTTTAAAAAACACCAAACTCATTTAAACTCTTTTTGTGCCTCATGCACTTTTCTCTTTCTAAACTTTTTCATAAGTTTAGACATGATTCATCTCTTTAAGTGGAATTATTCGCTTGGAAATGACGACTTGTCTTTACATTTAAAATCAACCAAAACAAACAAATTTCATTCTTTGTACCACGAACTACGAGGTTTTGATCCTACATTGCACATCGTGGGTACGTAGGCATGAGACGACAAGTCTCTCCAAACACAAAAATCTTAAAAAACATTTCTCTTCTCATCTCCTCAATCTCTTTTCAAACAAACTTTTTTAGATAAAAAAGCGTAGATATTTCAAAGGGTTCCTATTGAGTACTATAGACGTTTTGGGTGCTAACACATTCCCTTAACGTAACCAACCCCCTTATCCAGTCTCTGTTCACTTGTTCTTGTTGTAGAGCTTGTGTAGGTTTTGTTCGCTCTTTTTCCTTTCCTTTTTGGATAAAATAAAAGTGCGGTGGCGACTCTTGCTTTTCGAGTTAAGTTAATCAATAACTTACACTCACGATTTTGCCGCTACATACGCACAGGCCTATTACACAAGTTAACTTAGGGAAAAAGCTAACTTAAACAATTGAGCTTATGACCAATGCCCAATTCGACATGCTAACACTCCAGCATGTGAACAGACTTCGACGACATGCTAAGATTCTTTTGAATTGTCAAACCGAGAAACTATATTTAATCATACTAGAGTTCGATCCGATATCTCACATCATTCATAATTAATTACACAACTTAGAATCATTTTTCCTTCATGCGATGGTTTGAATTGATGTGTAACTATAAACATCTCTAATTGTAATATTCAAATAATGCATAAATATTCACACATCAAAGTTGTATATAACATTGTTTTGAAACATTTTTTTATCTATGAAATAAATACTTTGAATAACATGATTAAATTTGAATTATACAATCAACGGACATTGAATCTAGCTAAGGGATTAGCCTCCCACTACAAAACGACCTAATATTGAAAATTAGTTTTATAAAAAAGTTTTTACATTTACTAATTTATCCTTGTTTCAAATCATCCTTCCGACAAAAAGTATAATACAAATCTTGCCTAAGATAAAGAATGTATTCTTTTCTCATGTTATATTTCAAGAATATATATTCTTTTCAAGTTTTTCGGTTACATAATATTCTGTTTTCTTTAAAAAGCTCTAAATTCCTTTACTTTCTGTGTCATCATAATATACTCGTTTATCACAATATCTATATCTATATTCTTCTATACATAAAAGAAAAACATGATTTTGGTGTAACTTTTTTTCTTTCACATACCCTTTTTCAATTTTTATTTTAATTCTTAACTTCTCTTTTTAACCAATGGTGGTTATGTGAGAGTTTATTAACTGTTATACTATTATCTATTACTACTATTTTATAAATAAATAATAAATAATAAAATGAAAATTAAATAAAAATAATAATACAATTTATATTTTATGCGCGTGGGTATTATAAAAAGTGGACAGACGGACACGGAAGTGCCCGTCTGGACGCTAGTATAGAATAATTAAACAAAACATTTGACACCACAAATACACATTCCTACAAAGAATCTAATTCAAGTATTTTCTCTGCCAAGAATACCACTATAAATGATGAAGTTTTCCACTAATTCAAGTACCTCATAAAACAATTAACTCAATATAGTTCCTTTTAAAAAGTTGAAAATATGTTCAAAATAATACTTTTAGGGTTATTTTTCTTGATCTCCATTCTCACTTTCTCAGCTCATGTGATCACAGCCACATCACAGATTGAAGGTTTAAGTACTTCAAAGCAGCAAAGGACTCAAAGAACAAGTGTGGGATATTTGCATGTTGTTCAACATGCAAATGTGTTGAAGAAATCAACGCCAGTTTATGGGGGAGCCGATAATGTGAAGAGTCATAAGGGGAAAAGTAGTGCAAACACTAATTTGATGAAATCTTCATCCTTGTTTATGGTTGTATTAAGTCATCTTATTCTAGCAATGATTCTGGTTGGTGGTTTCTTTTGAATTTCAATATGTTTTAAGGTAGAGGCTTGCATGGTTTGTCAAGAGTGTGCTTTTGAGTTGTCTCATACATAGACATATATATAGTGAAATAAGTTATCCTCTTGTTATTTTAGTGTGTTTCTTTTTGTTATCGTTTTAAAGTTATTTATTTAAGAAAATTAAAAGGTTTGTTGCTTTTAATAGAATTATTTTTATCTTTTTTATGATATTTTTATTATTTAATAACTTGTTTTATTTATTTATCTTTGCAATAATGAAAATCATTGCCTAGGACAAAAGCCACAGACGACCCTGAACAAAAAAATAAGGTTTGGTTTAAGTTGTCCGCCTATCTCATAAAAAAGTAAAGATAAATTATCAATATGATATCTTGGATGGAGGATGGGTCAGACATCCGGTTGGAATTCGTCATTTTAGATAGAGGTCCTACTTTTTTTTTTTTTTTAATTGTTTTTAATCAATTTAAAATGTTTTTAATATATAAACTAATAAAAAATTAATTTATAATATAATATAAATTTAATTTTTTTTCAATTTTATTTAAATATTTATTAATTAATTGTTTTAGAAGAATTAAATTTATAAAATCCTATTGTTTAATAATTAAAGTTTATTTTAATATATTGTTTTTCCGCCAAAACAATTTTTTAATATTATTTTTTCGCTTCATCTGATCTTATATAAATAAAAGTGCCTAAGGCACATGAAATATAATTCTTCTTGTCATTGTCTACTTGTTTCACATATTTCATAATCATGTCTGTGTGGTGTTGTTTACACTGAAAAATGGTAAACTATTGGTTTCCAAGAATACGGGTTACTTGCAGGATCAACCAGTGAATCCTAGGACACAGTGTCAAATAACCTCTTGTTATGGATTTTCTTGTATTTAAAAAGACTGTCTTCGACTTGGTCGGAGGATAGGGTTTTGCGTAAAATTGTGCAAGAACTTCGACTATTGCAAGAAGAAAATACACTAGAAACAACAACGCTGGAAGTACTGAATGAAAATAAAGGCTTGATAGGAAAAATGATGAACGTGAATAAAGTGCAAATTGAACAACTAAAAAATTTGCATTGAAATTAAAGTGTGGTGATTCATTTGCTCTTGCATTCTCTCAGCCATTCTCTCGTTTATCTTAACGTTGATACTTTGAGTTTTTAGTGAGATTTTTTGTAAAATAATGAACACCCCTATTCAACAAAATGAACTACTATATATACAAGTGTAAAATAACTACTCCCAATGTTCCTCTTCCCTAAGCTCGCCACATGAAGCTCCGCATGCAATCTATCTTCAGACTTTCTCCACGTGTCTCTTCAGAAAAAGAATTAAAGCAGTTATCAAAAATTTGAACATAACATAACGCGCCCAAATAACCGCTCCCACGACCAACCTGTCGCTGTAGTAAGACTTGCTTGGTCGAGGTATATTGGTGTCTATATGCTTCTTGCAACAACCAAAATTTCTCTAAGTCCAAGAGTGTGGTCGAACATAAACTCTTTCGAAATAGCCCTTATGTTGCTGGGTGTTTTCCATTGGTCGAAAATCCAAGCTAACAGGCGTATTGTTTTTTTAAACAGATAAACACATGAGGATTTATTTGAATCCACAATGGAAGTTCAGACAATTGGTTTCTGCCATCAACGCAAGTTTTCGACAGTTGGGTGGTCCAATTCGATGTGTTAGAAAAATTGAATATTATTGTCCGTACATAACCCTGACAAATGCTAGCCCGGATGGTACCTACCTCTATTATTAGGATCGTACATTTTGGAGAAGTTAGCCGAGGCGTTGAAGATCCATTTGTCTTATCTGTTGTCGTTTAATATGTTAACATGATTAATGGTATTGTAGTGTTTATCTGTTGTAACATTATCAGAAGTTAGTATTTTGTTGCAATAGTCAATGTGTTTTACCTTTATTTTGAAGTTATTGTTATGTTGTCATCGTTTATGTGTTGTAGTTGAAAATTTATAGCTCTAAATAAAAGTTGTTGTTGTTATTGGAAAAGAAAATACACGATATTCTGAAATATAACGACGATTCAAACAAATAAAACTTCTCACACAACTAAATAGAAGGTCCAACCTTGTTTGGACATTTTTTGCGCATGTGGCCGATTTCGCGACAAATGCCACACCTCCTTTTTTCTTTTTCAACGTTGTCCATTCAGTTATAATATGGCTATTGTTTGGACAAACTTTCTTTTTTCTCTGCATGTTGTCATTGTGGCAAAGAGTGTCACCTTCAAATTGTGGCCAAGTTGTTTCAGTAGGGACCCCCAGAAAGGTCTCATCGTAGACCTTAAAGACGTTAACAACTTTGACAACATCAGTTATATGTACAGAATAGTCTTGTCTAATGCTTGAACACGCTGCAATTACATGTGAGCAAGGGACATGGAAAGTTTGAAATCTTCAAAACTCACACGTTGATCGCGACTTTATGAGTCTATCGGGGTTACTAACTGCAAGTGCACAGTCTAATCGCGTAGTTTTAAAAGATATTGAACCCACAGGGACTGATAATCAAACTAATGCTATCGGATTGTTACTATGTTTAGCTAAGGCTGATGATTTTATAGGTTAAGGTGCAAACAGGAAACTAGTGGTAAACTAGAATTTAGATTCAAATAAAATATAATGGAATATCAGTACGTAACTCGTCTACCATCGGGGATTCAACAAATCGTCGGCGTATAAATAAGTCAAAGTATTCTTCAGTAGAAAATATTAATTTAAAAGTCTTTACCTCACACTCTCGTGTTTATTGACTCTGACTATACTCCTAAATCAGAATGTTTGCTTTCGCTAAGCCATTTGAATTTAAAAGTACTTTTTGAAAACTAACAAGTCCTAATTGATTTTAAAGTGCTCTCGCTGTGTTTAAAATTAATGTCCAATTTCAGCTATCCGGTTAAAATCTCAAACTATCGTTGTATTGATCGTAACCTTCGTTACCTTTTTACTCTCATAACAAAAGTCCATTTAATTTAAGAAATTGAAACCAGAGAAATAAATTGTCAATAGTTAGCCACGACCGATCGATTCCCTTTTCGGTCGACTTAATTACATACATATATAAACGGTTTAGCCGGACATTTTAACTAGTACAAACATACACAAATAGTAGAGGTAAACCATTAATTCAAACATAATATAAAAATAAAGGCAATGCTTATTAATTAATAAAAACCTGGAAAACAATGGAGTCTTGAAACTACAACCCTCCACAAGTCGGCAGGATTTGCTTAATTAAACGATGAAGACTTAGAATGAATAAATTAACTAACTAAAGTGCAATAGTTCCCCGGTGTAGGAAACTATTGCTATTTAAGTGCTTGGAATGTAAAATGGGAAAGCAAAAGTAAAAGAAATTAAAAGCTCTGAACTGCAAAAAAATGTCGTAAGCTAGAGGTCTCTCCAATGTTCCTAACTGCCTCCCTTTTATAGTGTTAAGCAGTTGTCGTGAAAGAGAGAAAAAATCTCAAGGTGGATGTTAGTGGCCGAAAATATATGAGTCACTTCCTTGAATATTTCCTTGACTGGTTGAACGTTGGATCGTGGGTTAAATTGACACTGATAACCATTGAGTGGTCCACGTAATTTAAATTATATTCTGAGAAAAACATCTGTGTCGGCCGCCATACGCCTTGTGACGAGGGTCACACTTTGAAGGCGTTACGGTCGCCACAGCCTTGTGACGGTCGCCACACTATTTAAGTGCAGAATTTATATTCTTCTGTCATCTGTCTTCTTTTCTTCTATTTTCTTCCCTATTCTTTCTTCTTTTTTCATCTAGGTTGATTGAGATAAAATACCTAAAAATGAACTTGAACACTTGCAAATAAAACGTGAATAAACGAAAATGATGAAATAATTTAATGTAATTAAAGCCAAATATGTGATGTAATATCGTATTATCACACGCCTGGTTCCTAAGGTCGACGTTGAAATGGATAGTCGGCCTACAATCATTATGATTCAGAGTTTCTTGGACCAGAAAGCAGAACCTCTGACGACCAAATTGCATAATGTTGTGGCTATTTGATTTGATTGCCTCTTCCTCAAATTCCTTCATGCAGTTATTAGTATACACTTGTCCGAAGCCCAACATTTTAGTCTATTCATGTCCTATTTTCCCAAACAGTGTGCCCAACCTAAAGTATGTTGATTTTACCAAAGTTGTAATTGGTAGGTTACGTGTGGCCTTCAAAACTAAGGTCATTGATTCAGAGAGGTTGGTAGTCATATGGCCTCATTGTTTCCCTCCATCAAATGTTCTGGTCCATTTTTCTCTAGGAATATTGTCTACCCATTGTAATGCTTGTATGTTCGCTTTACGTATCCCTCCCCTATAGTATTCATATGTAGACTCATTTAATGCATATCTTGTGTATGAAAATGAAAAATAATTTAGTATGTAGAAGTTATTGCTAGATGTCTTAATAAAGATAAGTTTAGGAAAATACCCATGTTAACAATTTTTTTGCGAAGCTCCTTGTCTCTGATTTCCCTCATGAAATTTTGTGTAATGTGCCTGATGTAATAGACATGTGATGAGGGTGGGTACTGCTAACCATTATTCGAGTTATTATAGGCACTCTTTATTGACTCATGTCAATCTGAGATCAAATATAGGTTGGGTTGAGGTGTAACGTGCATTATAAGATTTCTAAAAGAAAACTCCAAGCACCACCTGTTTCACCCTCTACCAATACAAAAGCTATTAGAAATATATTCTTATTCACGTCTTATGCAACAACCATTAACAAAGTTCCCATGTATTTTCCATATAACCATATGCCATCAAATTGAACTAGCGGTTACCATTTCACGTTTGATCACATATCTCCAAACGACATAATATAAGTGTCGTGGTCACCGAGTTCGGGCCCATACAAGATGTGGAATCGGTAATCATTTTATCGACGAAGATCCCAATCAACGTAGAAATTAATATTTTTAATTATGTCATCATCCACTTATAATTTAGAATATCATATATTAATTATGAGATTTTTTTCAATTGCATTTTAATAATATTTAGTATGTCATATTATATTAACATAATATTTATTCTTTTAAAAACCATTAAATATTAAATATTTAAAAAAATTAAATTAATATTATATTATTAATTAATTTTTTATTAATTTATATATTAAAATAACATTTTAAAACAATTTAAAATAATTTAGAAATTAAAAAACGAATAAAAAAAGGCCTCCATCCTGGATGGCGGACCCCAACGTGGGGACTGACACGTCTGCCATCCGAGAAGAAGAGAAAAAATGTGGAATATTGGGCATTTTTTTCCAATGTGTGGCATTTTGGACATTTAATTTCAGACCTGTGGCAACCAGGTCTAAAAGTCCATCGATTCAATCAAGTTATGATAAATATATTTAATAATTTTTTTTTGGTTTTATTTATAAAGAAAATTATATATTTTTAGATTTATTGAATAAGTAATGTATCTTTATATTGTAAAAGTACGTTAATTATTTAATGTATTTAAAAATACTTGTTTATAAATAGGATCAAAAGAAGTAATATATAAATTATAATAATATTATATAATAGTTATAAAAAAACATATTTAAATATTAATATTATATATTTTGTAGTGGAACTAGAGTTAATCGGAAAGTGAGGATGCATAGTTTGATGTTGTGGTTCTGAGTTTTCGATGCGGTGGAGAGAGGACTAACCTACAAGGTTAGCACTATAATACTCAAGTCAGTATGAGAGTGAATGAGAAAGGATTTGAATATCTGAGAAATGACACACTCTCATTCTTAAATAGGAGAAGCGATTGACAATTGAATGTAAGTGAGAATATGTGGATCGCGGTCAGCCGTCAGATTTATTTGGACGGTTGGTAAGATACTTGCACGAGGGATTCTCTACTTGGTGAGAAAAAGAGTCTACTTGTTTTACGTTCAATGTCTCACTGGTTCAATATTGCGACTTAGTTTTCTGGGACTTACGAACGGTCTGGATTAATTACTCTCAAGCCCATGTTTCTACTTTTTTGAACGAAGGTTTATGACATGTACTCATACTCGGCCACAGAACCCTGGGACGTGGAAGCCTTCGATGAGACATATATATTTGTCGAGAAACAAGTGTGAGTTGTGTTGAGAAACAAGTGTGAGTTCTAAGTCCCACATTGCTTAGAAAAGTGGAGGTTAAGCACTTTATAAGTGAGAGAACCCATACACCTATCACCTTAAGGTTTTGGGTGAATATGTGGTGTCTCTCTCACTTGTTTTGGTGAGTCTTTGACCTTTAGGAGAATGTTTGACCCAATGTGAATGCTTCCCCTTCATGATGACCCATCAGTGGTATTAGAGTCCGGTTCGAGTAAGGGACCAGCTCCTTGTGCCGAAAGTCTTCCTGACATATGGTTAGGCGGCGTGTCCCGTTGAAGTGCCCATGATGAGATAAGGGTGTCTCTCAACGGCGGTACAAGTATGTGGATGAAAGAGCTTCCGCTTGAGGGGGAGCATAATGGATGGACTCACATTTGAGGGGGAGATTGTTGGGAAACAAGTGTGAGTTGTGTTACGGAACAAGTGTGAGTTCTAAGTCCCACATTTCTTAAAAAAGTGGAGGTTGAGCACTTTATAAGTGAGAGAACCCATACACCTATCACCTTAAGGTTTTGGGTGAATATGTGGTGTCTCTTTCACTTGTTTGGGTGAGTCTTTGACCTTTAGGCGAGTGTTTGACCCAATGTGAAGGCTTCCCCCTTATGATGACCCATCAATATTCTGGGGAATAGGTACATTAAATGTCTTTATTGTAAGAATTAATGTTTCACTTGGAATGACTGACCCGTTGTCATACCCCTAATTTTGACCACTAATATTTCCCATCATTGTGCAAATCATCATCATAATATGGGTGTATCATCAGGCCTCATCAGTCTCCCCAAAGATGGGTGAACATTCACTACAAACAATAATTAGGGTTTCAAGCCCTCTCTGAGCCTTAGACAAAGAATCAATCAAGGAATTCCATGATCTTTAACTTGTCTAAACTCTCTAACACCCATAAGGGATCAAGAGGACTCCCACATCAAGGATTAAGCACAAGGCTGCAACTTTCCAAGTGGATTAAGCCTCAGAATCGCTAGTGTTACCAAATTAGGGTTTTGGTCGACCAGGGTCTCCAGATGGGAATTTTCCAAATGGCGCGTGTTCTTGGCGCCATTTTTTGAATATTTGAATATTTGAATTTTTTGATTTTATTTAATTGATTCAAAAATTAATTTCTCTATGAGTTTGAATGATTTTGAGTTGATTCTTTTTTTAATAATTCACAAAAATGTTAAAATATTTTATTTTACCAAAAAACCCCAAAAATATTATTTATTTCATATATTTGATATTTTTGCAAAGAATTAATGTTTTATTTGTTTTTTGACATGTAAAATGTTTTTTCCTTCTTGATTTTCCAAATTAAATTGGTTCCCAATCATTTTGTGGACTAAAACATGATTTTTGAAACATTAATCCAAGATCACAATTTGTTTTTCACACATGTTTAACAATTTTGATCATTTTAATTAAATTTTTATTCAATTAAAATATATTTTTGAAAACAAATTAGGGTTTTGATTAATTCAACCCTCATTAATCACTTTCAAAACACTTTTGGCCTCTTGATAGAGTGTAAGTCCCACCTCTTTGTAAATAAAATAATTTGGGCCTTAGTGCATTGTATAAGTCCCGATACCGTTTCAGAAATTTTGACGCGATTGTCATTTTCAAACAATAAACCCTGGTGTCATACCCCAAATTTTGACCACTAAGATTTCCCATCATTGTGCAAATCATCATCACAATGTAGGTGTATCATCATGCCTCATTAGTCTCCCCAAAGATGGGTGAGCATTCACTACAATCAAATTTAGGGTTTCAAGCCCTCTCAGAGCTCTTAGACAAATGATCAATCAAGGAATGACATGATATTCAACTTGTATAAACCTATCAAACATCCAAAATGGATCAAGAGGACTCCCACATTAAGGATCAAGCACAAGGCTGCAACATTCCAAGTGGATTAAGCCTCAAGATCGCCAGTGTCACCAAATTAGGGTTTTGGTCGACTGGGGCCTCCAGATGGAAATTTTCCTCTAGGCATGAGCCAACACTTCAAATCACAACTTAAGATGCTCCAAGGGACATCATAAACCCAATAACCAAGTCAATTTAGCCTCAGGGGATGCATTAATAAAAATTCAGGAATTAGGGTTTCTTGACCTAATTCACCCCTAAGTTGACTTTTGGGACAAAACAGGAGCCAAGACCTCAAGACATGATTTGAGGGTCTCTAACACACTACATTGATCCATTTCCAACAATGGATTGATCCAAGAAGCTTGAGCAACAAGTTTCAAGTTCATCAGAACCACAGTCAGGGTTTCGCGAAAAAATGTCAACTGTGCCTTTGACTTTTGACCCAGGCATGCTCCCAAACCTTGGGACATGATTCAACACACCCTATAACACCTATGAAATCAATCCATCAAGTTTGATTTAGGTCAAGGACTTGACTTCATAGAGAATCGCACAGTTTGGAGTTCATCTGACAAAAAGTCAACTGTGCACAAAAGTCAACTTTGACTTTTTGATATTTTTCACAATTATGGTTCTTTGACCCTAAAATGATGTTAATGTGTGATTGGGATCATCATTCATCAAGAAAAATCAAGAAAAGTGGGATAACTTGTAAAAGGGGTAACCATAAAAACTTAGAAATTTTCCAAGTTATGGAACAAAGTGGCTAGGGTACCAACTTTGGAGGATCATATCTCCTAAACCACAAGGCCATTTTTCCCCATCCAAAGCTGGATTTGTAGCTCTCATGGACCTCTACAAAAGCTTTAACTACACCTCATTCCAATTCATCATGGATTTTGAGTTATGATTGGGTCAAAATGGCTAAAAACATGAAATGTCATATTTTCCAACACTTAGTGAAATTTTCACTAAGTCAGAATCTGCTTTCACTTTTTTCCAAATGTAGGGGCATTTTTCACTTGGATCCAAAAGGTATCAAAATAAACTATGATCACACATATGTTGTATCATATGAGGGCTTCCCAAAATGACCAAGAAATTCACCAAACTCAATTTGAGCAAGAAGTTATGACAGTGGCAATATGCCTTGCTGCAACTGTCATAACAAGGCAGATTTGGGAGTTTTGCTCGATTTGCTCAAAATTTACAAAAGGCAAGCAAGTCTATCCATTTGAACACCTCAGGGGGGACCAAGGAGGGACAAACACTGATCCATAAGCCTCCCAAGTCTTTGGAACCAAAAGTAGCATGCTAAACCTAGAAATGCCTAAAAGAGGGACAAGACTCCAATTTTGGTTTGGAGCATTTAATGGATGCACCAAGGTGGCATGGACTAATCCATTTCCAACTGAATTCAGTCAAGACATATCCAAGACCAAGGGAACCAGCAGCCTGTGCCCTAACCTCTAGTCAATGGCTAGAGGAGACTTGGATTCTCATTGATCAACATTGGCCAAACCTCTGCAGTAGTTGCCATTCATTATTGTTTGCAAAACAAACTTGCTCCACTATAAATAGAGCTAATTTGTGCTCAGTTTGAGTACAACAAAGCCATCAAACAGATGCTTTCCTCAAAATCACTTTCTCTAGGCAAAAATACCTTCTCTAGCAAGGAAACTCTGAGTTTTTTTTTGAGTTAGAGAGCATTTCCATCATAGCTCATGATCCAAACACATCTAATATGTCATATCTAAGCTGTCCAAACTCTCACAAGTGACCTGTAACACCAAAATCTCAAAATCCCCTCTCAAAACCTCAAAATAGGACTTTTGTGCATTTTTCAAGCCATGTCTTGAATCAGTAACTTTCCAAACCAGATAAAACCTCAAACACACTCCAAATATCATCCTTGTACTGTCCCAAATGGTTCCCAACATCTGGAACATCATTTGAGAGAGTTGCTATTTTGGCCACTTTTGCCCCTTTTGCAAGAAAGGGCCAATTTCCATTCCTGAGGTTTCCAGCTGATTCCAATCATCCTAAAAGCTTCTTAGGGATCATTTGAGGGTGTCCAAAGCATCAAAACATTTCTAGAATAAAGCACTTGGTAAATAGCTCAAAAGCTCCAAAGAGAGGTAAGCATCACAACTTGAACTCTCTGAAATATGCCTTGCTTTGAAGTCCACTGATCATGCATCTCTTATACATGTTATATGTGTTGTGTTTGCACCAATTTATCATGTAACTCACACCTGTACCAAGAGGTAGCACAGAAAATGCAAAACATGGCCTATTTCAAAACCACTATCGGGTTTTTAGGAGGATTTGTTTTCTGGAAAAACCACCACCACCATTGGATTCCTTAGGAAATTCTAGGCCAGATGCATATAAATTTTGTCTCCATCCATGGAGAAATGAGAAAGTTATGGCCTTCACGTTTCTAACCAAAATCTTGCCTTGCCTTGCCTTGGGCCAGGCCAAAAAACAAGGCAAGCCTTGTATATTTGTGGTTGTGTTTCAATCAACGGATGTATCACCACCCCAGTGGTAAGGCGCGCGCCCTATACACAAGAGGTCTGGGGTTCGAATCCCCCTCACCCCAATCCCTCTTTTTTTTACCACTTTTTCATGTTTTTTTTTTTTCATATTTTACTATTTTTCATATTATTTTTAATGATTTGAAAAATTAATAACTCCCTCAATTTTAATTATTTTTTATTGGTTCTTTTTGCAAAAAATCACAAAAATGTTGAAATATTTTATTCCAAAAAAAAATCAAATTTATATTATTTATTTAATATAATTGGTATTTTTGTGAATAAATTCATTTTTTAATTGTTTTTAAACATTTAAAAATGAATATTTATCTTGAAAATCAAAATCAAATGAGTTTTAATTCATCTTGTGAATAAAACCTCATTTTCCAAACCTTAAACAAAAATCACAAGTGGTTTATTTAAACTTATTTGGTATTTTTATCATTTTATTGATTTTCTTTAAATATTTACTTTTAAAGGAAAACAAATTTAGGGTTTCTTTGATTCTCACCCTCACAAATCTTTTTCAAAACTCCTTTGGGCCTCTAATAGAGTGTAAGACCCATCCCTTGTAAATGAAAACCTTTTTGGGCCTCAATGCATTGTATAAGTCCCAGTACGTTAAAGAAATCTCGGCGCGATCGTCATTTCTCAAACAAAATCATTTGGGCCTCTCCTTGAGTTGTAAGCCCCATCTCTTGTACAAAACTTCTTTGGGCCTCTAATAGAGTGTAAGACCCAATATCCTTTTAACTAAAACCTTTTTTGGGCCTCAGACATTTTATAAGTCCCTCAGCGTTAAAAGAAAAATCTCGGCGCGATCGCCAGTTCAAAAAACAAAACTCTGGGCCTACCCTCGTGTTATAAGCCCCATTCCTTTTCTTTAAACACATTTGGGCCTCTTGAGAGAGTGTAAGACCCATCCCTTTGTACATAAAACTTTTTCGGGCCTCAGTCACTTGTATAAGTCCCTGTACAATTTCAAAACAACAGTGCAATCACTGATAAAACCTTGGGCCTCTCCTTAAGCTGTAAGCCCCAACAATCTTTTCAAAGCACTTTCTACTTTGATTTAGAATATAATATTGTTATCAAAGCTTTCTTTGTTGAACAACTAACAAAACAACATGGAACCTCTACAACCGAGTAAGTGTTTACCCGCTTTCTTTATTCGCTTTCATATATATATATATATATATATATATATATATAACTGTATTGTGGGGCTGCTCACTGTAAGTCTTCTTTCACATCCTTTTATATACTTGTCAAATATCAACTGTGTAATACTAATATAGTTATTTAGAGATTTCCCCGGCAACTACGTCTAGCACTAGGTAAAGCCCTGTTGGCCACTCTTAAATACAGTCAAAACTAGATCTCCATAGGATTACCAGACACAGTCTTCCCTCCTCTTGGGGTTAAACAATATGGAGACGTGAAAGGCAGCATTCTCGGTGAACCCTTTCTCAGACTGTCACCCTAGAAATTGTCAAAGAAACTCTAACTCCCCAGAGATGATCTTTTCTCCGTGAATGACATCTCTTGAATTTCTTCCAAATCCCGGAACTTTCCTGGCTTGATCTATTCTCGGTGAATAGCATTTCTTGAACTTCTCTTGGTTTGAGGACCCACAGGCTTCCTAAAAGCATCCCCGCCTCCTCTTGGACGTTGTACAAGGACCCTTCGACTTCTTAAAAGTTCTCATGCCTCCGTTTGGGCTTAGTACAAGGACCCAGAGACCTCTACAGGTATAGGAACAGAACCTAGTCATCAATTTGCTAGAGCTGTCTTTCTGAGTCAAGTGTTAGACCAGTTAATGGGTTGACCTTCATCCCTTAACATACCAGCCTTCTCTTGGGCATCATACAAAGATCATTCACTATCTGAGAATCAATTTCTCAAAACATCAGTAGACTTGGACAGTCTCAATACTCTTTGGATTTTCCATTTTCTTAAAGAACAGGAAATAACCCTGATCCTCTGATCAATCCCAAAGCACAACCTTACCTTTAATCTTTTCCTTTATAAGAACTGATTTTCTCTTTTATCCAACATACTGGACCTGTCACTAAACTTAAACAGTCACCAACAAAGTTAGCCTCCTCTTAGGCTTTGTATAATGATTCTTTCCTCAGCACAGTTAGCCTCCTCTTGGGCTTTGTACAATGATTCTCCCTAGTGGAGCTAACATTTTCACACTCTCTTGTTGAGTATAAAAGACTCACTTGTTGAGTCAAACCCCTTTTTAGCCTCCGTCTTAGGCTTCGTATAAGACAGATATAAATCACTCTCTTGTTGAGTATAAAAGACTCTCTTGTTGAGTCAATCTCCCTTTAGCCTCCATCTCGGGCTTCATACGAGATAGAAAACACTCTCTTGTTGAGTATAAAAGACTCCCTTGTTGGGTCACTTCCCTTTTAGCCTCCATCTCGGGCTTCGTACGAGATATAAAACACTCTCTTATTGAGTATAAAAGACTTTCCTGTTAAGTCAAACACTTTTAGACTTCGTCTTGGGCTTCATATAAGGCACATATAAATCACTCTCTTGTTGAGTACAAAAGACTCTCTTGTTTAGTCAATCTCCTTTTAGCCTTCATCTCGGGCTTCGTACGAGATAGAAAAACACTCTCTTGTTGAGTATAAAAGACTCTCTTGTTGAGTCAATCTCCTTTTAGCCTCCATCTCGGGCTTCGTACGAGATAGAAATCACTATCTTGTAGAGTATAAAAGACTCTCTCATTGAGTCAAACCACCTCCAGACTCTCTTGTTGAGTCAATCACCTATTCAAGACCCTCTTATTGGGTAAATAGCCTCCTCTTAGGCTTTGTATAAAGAAAACCCCGATTGAGTCAATCAACCTTTTAGCATCAAAGTCATGCCTTACTCACAGCATGCAAACATCAACAGCTCCTCTTTAGAGATGACAAATTCTCTCTCATCCAAACCCTTTAGCTTCACATCTTGGGCTTTGAACAAGATACAAACCACCTTTAGCTTCATGTCTTGGGCTTTGAACAAGACACCAAAACAACCTTTTTCCTCCCATAGAATACGAGGAACTATGATCGCTCTGATTTCCCTGTTTCATTAAAACGGGAATACGTAGTCATAAGATTGAAAAAAATCTTAGCGAGCATACTAATAAAAAAACCCAAAATCCAGTATCTCCACCAAATCAACCCAAAAGCATCAAATTTAAACACATTACCAAAAACCTCACAAATAATCCAGACACTGTGTTCTTAACAAAATAAATCGAAGATTGGGCTCCACATCCACATAGCATCTGTAACCCAACAGACCGCTGCTCAAACTCAGTATGCAAGCAGGGTTAATTGGAGACATCTATTTCCCGTCCTTAATCAGCTCAATAGGATAAAAAATGAATCGAACTGTAGTACCCAAGCGATCGTGACTCAAGACCACAAAAATCGCGCTACAGAAAAAAATGGCGCCCACCGTGGGGCCCTGTTCTCTTTCTTACAATCTTAGGTAGAAAACCCTGAGTTCACAAAGTATCACAGAAATGGCGACTCTGCTGGGGAGTCATTGTCTGTATAGGATCATAAGACTAGAGGTCTAGGATGATTAAGACAAATATATATACTGCTTTTCCTAATTGATATCTGTGTTTATTTTTCTGCTAATGGGAATGCGTGTGATGCCGCATGTGGAAAGATTGAGTATACACCTAAGATAGGTGATGGAAATACGGGTAATCTTACTGGGAGTGAATTCCAGCTAAGAGTCCCCAGTCGACCATCAAACTCAGTGGAGACTCCCTTTGCAGATACATTGCCTATACGATTTCGGTTGTTGAAAGTAGTGTGGTCGACTGGGTTATCTAAGAAGCTGAGGTTTTTAGTAGAATAAAACCATTTTGTAGTGCGGAAGCTATCAGAAATAGTTATCACGCGATACTACCCTCATCTGAGATCACTCTAAGATATATCAGCTCGCTGGCGATCCGCTTGCTGTTGTTATCCCAAGAGGGGTCAATGATTTTGCGAACAGGTACAAAAAATCACCAGTATAAACCTTGGGGGGGGGGGGGGGTAGAGCCTTGACTTCATGACACCGACCCTTTGACCCCATGTTTTTTCTATGCTTTTGTGTGCTGTATTCATACATTCATTTAAAAAATATTCAAAAAATAAAATATTCTCTTCTAGTCTCTCTTTTTCAAATTAAAGTGAGACAATGATTGCAAATGTCAGATAAAGAGATTGCGTTAATGGATTTCGGTAGAAGGAAAACTCACAAGTACACCTTCAAGGTTCCAAAGTTAGAGGATTCGAGAGGTTTATCGTGAATGATCACCAACCACGAGGCTTTCAGAGCCAAGTATGGGGGACTACTGTCTCTATTAAGGGTCTATGTAATTGAGGGAATCCTGTCCACATTAATTCAGTTCTACGATCCGGTTTATCATTGTTTCACATTCCCAGATTATCAGCTAGCACCAACACTGGAGGAGTATTCTCACCTGACTGATCTGCATATCACTGATCAAGCTCCCTTTTCTAGACTGGAAGAAATTCCAAAGGATCAAACCATTGCGAGAGCAATTTATTTGGATGAGTCAAAAGTCAGGACTCACATGACCACTAAGGATGGAATCCAGGGTTTGCCAGCCTCGTTCTTGACAAAGAAAGCCCTGTACTTTGCTAGTATAGGGAACGTGGCCGCTTTCGAAAGCAGCATTGTTTTGCTCACCTACGGGTTATTTTTGTTTCCCAACATTGATAACTTTGTAGATATCAATGCCATTAAGATATGTCAGATTGGAAACCCTGTACCGACCTTACTCGCAGATGCGTATCATTCGGTACACTTAAGGAATATATACAGCAGAGGAATGATCACGTGCTGTGTACCCTTGCTTTACAAATGGTTCATTTCCCATTTGCCCAAGTCTGCTGCATTTTGGGATCAAAAGAATGCTTTACGTTGGTCGCAGAGAATCATGTCTCTTACCAACTCTGACATCGATTGGTACAATCGAATCTATGACGGGATCAGGATCATTGACCGTTGTGGAAATTTCCTAAATGTACCCCTTATAGGAACTAAGGGAGGAATCAACTATCATCCAATGTTAGTTCGTCGTCAATTCGGATACCCGATGAGGCATGTCCCGCGTAATGCTTATCTGGAAGGTCTTTTCTTCAAGGAAGGAGAAAATGACAGGGCACTAAACACAGAAATAGTACATGCCTGGAAACACGTTCATAGGAAAGGAAGAGAGTCTCTAGGAAAACCAGACTGTGTCTCGGTGGAGCCTTATCTCCACTGGGTACAAACTAGAGCTCTCAAGCTGAGGATGCCTTACCCTCGTCAGGAAGTTCTTCTGTTAAGGGACTTTGTCCTTTATTTCATGTTAGACACAGAAAAACTTCAGGTTACTCTCAACAAAGTTCAGCAGGAGAGGAGGTCTTGGAGGAACAAGTACCGTATCCTCAATGTAGAGTGCAAGAAACTACAGCAGCTATTGAAAGAAAAAGATGCTCTGATCGAGATTTTAGAGCAACATGCTGTAGAAAATCAGGATGACCAGAGGAACTTGCTCGCTCCATTCACTTGGCAAAGGAATGACGACCCGACAACGGCTGAAGAGCCCCGGTCAAAGAAAAGGAAAGTACCAGAACCAGCACCTGAGCTCTCTTCAGAGAGGACTCAGGATCCATTAGTTTAGATTTCCTTTTACAACACTTTGTAAATTATTGTATTTCAGTTTCCGCAATCTTTGAATTCAATAAAACGAGGTTTCCCCACGGTTTGATATTTGCAATCTAATTGTCAAAGTTTACTTTGAATAAACAAAAACATATAATTAATATAATCATTGCATATCATTCATCATTCTCACATAACACATTCTTCTTACCTACGAATCTCACGTTTGCGTCTCAATTCTAGAGTCAAATTATCTAATTCGTACAATACTCGGGCCAATCGTCAGAAAAAGATGGATGATCTCGAGGAAGAGAACAGAGAGTTGAGAGAAGAGATCGACACTCTGAAAGAGGATCTGAGAAAGCTTCATAACGACATGCAAGCTTTAGCAGAAGCTCAGATGCAACAACAAAGGACTGTGATCTCAAAGATCACATCGACGCCCATAGTGGAGAATTATGATCATAGGTACAAAATGCCGAAAGATCGTCCCTAGGGCATGCCTATTAACTATATCCCGGAAGGATATGTTCCTCCGATCACTGAGGATCAGAGAACCGTAGCAGGAACCGCTAGGCCTGAAGGTTACAAACTTTGGGAAAGCGAAGATGCCAGGGGCATGACAGCAACTTCTGAAGGTTACAAACTTCGGGAGGCACCAAAAGTCTCGGCCATAATGACTATACCACCACCCGTGGTACAAACTGTCCCGGAAGGACAGATTCCACAGGTACCTTATGGTGGAAACGAAAGTATGTTTGACAGAATGAATGAATTCCAGGAACAATTCCTAGAGATCCAGAAAGAACTACAAGACCTTCGCGGTCAGGATTTATTTGGAAAGGACGCCGCAGACCTTTGTTTGGTCCCTAATGTGAAAGTTCCACACAAGTTCCAGGTACCCGACTTTGAAAAGTACAAGGTTAACTCTTTTCCTTAAAACTATTTGGTGATGTACGCTCGGCGAATGTCAGCTCAGACAAAGAACCAAGAGCTACTAATTCACTACTTTCAGGATAGTTTAACCGGTGCTGCATTAAAATGGTACATGGGTTTAAACTACTCTATGATCGACATGTTCAGAGATCTTGGCGCTGCTTTCGTTCAACAATATAAATACAATTTAAACATGGCACCGGACAGAGATCAACTCAGATCGATGTCACAAAAGGACAAGGAAACCTTTAAAGAGTACGCTCAGAGATGGCGTAAAATTGCCGCTCAGATTTCTCCACCTCTGGAGGAAAAAGAGATGACAAAGATCTTCTTGAAAACCTTGAGCTCATTTTATTACTATAGAATGGTTGCCAATGCGCCCAGCGACTTCACCAAAATGGTCGGTATGGGGGTACGCCTCGAGGAAGCGATCAGAGAAGGACGTCTGGTTAAAGACGCTGGATCATCAAGTAGTACAAAATGATACGGTAGTGCTCTCCCTTAGAAAAAAGATCAGGATATTGGGAATATCTCTCTCAGAAAGCAAAGGCGATGTTACCAACCAGTAGCAGCTGTAACTCCTGCTATCAACCCTGCACCTGTTCCTACGTATCAACCTCAGGTTGCTCAGAGCCAACCGAATCAACAACAATTCCAGCAAAGGACGCAACAGCCTCTTCAGCAGGGTTTGATCCTATACCCATGTTGTTCGCAGAACTATTTCCATTACTACTGGTCAAGAGGCACGTCCAAACCAAGTCTCCTCTTACAGTACCGGAAAATCCTCCTTTTTGGTTCAAAACGGATCAGACTTGTCCTTACCATCAAGGAGGACCAGGGCATAACATAGAAAACTGTCTCAGTTTCAAATCCGATGTGCAAAAGCTTGTTAGGAGCGGGGTCTTATCTTTCAAAGATACGAATCCAAATGTTCTCACGAATCCGCTGCCTCAACATGAGAAAGCTGCAGTCAATTTGATAGAAGGAGAGTCTAACGACATCTATCAAATTCATGATGTACTCTTATTAAGGGCCAACTTGGTCAAGATGCATTGTAGACAGAGTGGATACGGCCATGTGCCACCTCATAATTATCACCAGTGTGATATCTGCTCTAAAAATAATCAAGAATGTTCTGTGGTGCAATAAGCTCTGCAGGAACAATTGGATCTCGGATGGATCCAAGAACACCGAGTTCGTGGAGTCAACATGACCTACAAAAATTCCAACATCATTCAGAACCACGACATCCGTGCAATGAATGTCAACTTGGTGGCGATGCACTCAAGGCAAAGCCAGTATCATAATCTGCCGCGACACGATTATAATTCCTGTCTGACTTACTCGGTAAACAAACAGGGATGCTCTTTCGTACAAGAGGCCCTCCAGTGTCAGATGGATCTTGGGTGGATCCAGGACTACCATGATAGAAATCCTTATCAGATCAACATGATTCAAATCTTTGATATTCGTTTGATGAATACCAGCTTGGTGGAATTACACGCTAAGCAAGTCCAACTCGATTTTCTCACTCCGCATAATTATCAGAACTGTATAGGATGCTGTGAGAGTAACCAAGGGTGTGCTCTCGTTAAAAGAACTTTACAACACTTGTTAAACCATTGGTGGCTTCCGATCTATCTAGACGAAGACACGCAACAAATCAGTGTGACTAACAAGAACCCTACTAGACGTCAAAGTCAGGATGTTCGATCTATGGAAACTGACCTGGTAAGGTTGCACTGTATTCAAAGCGGACGTGGCCAAGTGCCAACGCACAACTATGAATACTGTAGAGTCTGATCGGAGAATAACCAAGGATGCTACCTTGTGCAGGCAGCTCTTCAAGGTCAGTTGAATCTTAAAGAGATTCACCCATGTCAGAGTTCCGAGCCAATCAACTAGACGCCAGACTAATTCACTGATCAAATCAAAGACATTGTCATAATCTCTGATCATCAACAGAACAAGGATGTTTGTACCATTATCCCTCTACTGGACGAATCAAAGGTTCCTAGCCAGGAACTGATTGAAGTTACCTATGATAGTTAGAAAAATCAGAAGGCTCCTGTAGTTATCTATCTGCCAGGACCTTTACCGTATGAATCAGCTAAGGCGATCCCTTACAAATACGGTGCAACAATAATTGAGAATGGAAAGGAAATTCCATTACCCTCCATCGTGAATATTGAATACATCAGTCGAGTAACACAGAGCGGTCGAATCTTCAACCGAGGAGTTGGAGAACCTAACCAGGAAAAGGAACTTCAGACAGAAGCTCCCAATTCACCAGTCAGTCAGTCCAGTGATCCCGACCTTTCAAAGAACAATGATGAGATGCTGAAGCTCATCCAAAGGAGTGAATACAACATTGTTGATCAGCTGTTACAAACTCCTTCAAAGATCTCTGTGCTATCACTTTTACTCAGTTTCGAAGCCCACAGAGAGACTCTACAGAAAGTCTTAGAGCAAGCTTTTGTGGAACTGGATGTGTCAATGCGACAGTTCGATAGCATCATCTCTAACATCACTTCCTGCAACAACTTAGGATTCAGTGATGAGGATTTTCCAAAGGAGGGCAAAAGTCACAACATGGCACTCAATATCACAGTCAACTGCCAAGACAATGCTCTAGCCAGCGTACTGGTAGATACCGGATCGACCATCAACGTTATGCCGAAGTCCACTTTAATGCGACTATCATTCAAAGGATCCCCGATGAGGGGTAGTGAGGTTATCATCAAAGCCTTTGACGGATTTTAGAAAGCAGTTATCGGCGAAGTCGACCTTCCCATAACTATCGTTCCTCACACGTTCCTAATCACTTTCCAGGTCATGGATGTTCGGGCAGTGTACAGCTATTTATTAGGAAGACCTTGGATACACCAGGCTGGGGCAGTCACTTCGACCCTGCACCAGAAACTGAAGTTCGTCAAGAACGATCAACTCGTCACGGTCTGTGGAGAACAAGCCTTGATCGTGAGTAACCTGTCATTATCTACTTGTATAGAACCCGAGGAGGTTGTTGGAACTCAGTTCCAAGCACTTTCGGTGAGCAATGAGAATCAATCAGAGAAATGAACCTCAATTTCCTCATACAGAGATGCTCTCGAAGTGATCAAAGGTAACGATACCAAGGGATGGGGACAACTTGTCATTCCTACTGATAATAAAACAAAGAAGGGTCTTGGTTTTTCCTCAACCTGAACCCAGACAGCTGCTAAGGATGAAAGTCTTCATCCCATTTAGGATTTCTTCCACAGTGGAGGTTTCCTTCACCTAGTATCTCAAGAAGTTGATACCATCAATAAGGGATATCCCTCTGATACAGATGAAGAGTGGAAGTCCTATCTTAATGAGGACGATTATACCTCTCAGGAAGAAATGCCTATGCCATTTTGCTATCCCGCACAGAATCCGAGATTTATACCAAGGTCAGATGTCAGAATGATATACGGAGATTGCGATCCGGAAGGATGTCGTGCTCCACCAAACTCATTAGAGGAGGACACTCTAATGAAGGACAACTTTGACCACGACTATTATGGCCCAATGGATGGCCTGCCTATCTGGCAGCCGTACCCAGGAAACTTGGGGCAAGAAAATAAGTCGAACAATGAAAATCAGCTGAGCATCATTGAACAGAATACCTGCGTCCCCACCATGTCATGGGACCATTACTCAGGGCATTTAGAAAATATCCAGTACGATGATGAATTTGCTAAGCTTGCAGGACTAGAATTCATCAACTATGCTTTTCCTGAGGTCAACGTCATCGAGAGAGATGACTCCTCTAGTTCCACAGAAGTATGGGACACCTTAGGACAACCAAGTGGAAAATACGACTATATGGTCAAGTACACTGCTCCTGAGAGCTCTCGTATCAGGCTCAAGGACATCCAGCCAACTGGATGGGGAGATTTACCTGAGAGCATGAATACTATGCAAAAATACAATAGAGGAATCCCCCTACGACAACTCCGCCTGGGAGACAGATTCCAATGATCCTGCTCCACCAGAAATCAGCGTTATTTATGAATACAAATCAAGGAAGGTACCAGACTTTGTGATTCACCGAGGAGTTCGCCGCTAATGAGTTGCAGTCGATGTTTCGAAGATCATCCATAAGTCTAAGTAATTGCCGTCTTTATCTTAAACCTTTCACCCTGCCCAGATGAAACGGATGTTTTGATATGGCTCTCTTTCTGTAAATATCCCTCTTCGCTTTGCCCAAAGCGACAAAGTTTTGTTTTATAGGGCTGTCGTTTCAAGAATCGACTCGTTCATAAATAAAATAACGTCGTTCTGTAATTTCTGCATTTATTGTTGTTTTCTCTTTTTGCTTTTTCAGAAAATGGTAATCCTAAAAAACAACTCAATAATAAAAACAAGTAGTTTTCCAAAGAAAATACACTGCACACACTCTTGCATTTCTCTCTATCCCTTCTAAACACATATCATCACGTCATGCAGATTGCTTGTTTTAAACCCTGTTGAAACATCCGATCCAATGCCTTCTCCCAACTTTGAATTCCCGGTATTTAGGGCTGAAGAAGAAGTTGACGTCAAAATTCCAGAAGAGATCTACCGATTACTCAGACAAGAGGAAAGGTTTATTGAACCTCACAAAGAGCCGTTGGAAACGGTCAACTTGGGTTCAAAAGAGGAAAGAAAATAAGTCAAGATTGGAGCACTGCTCAGTCCAAATGTCAAAGAGGGTTTGACAAGGCTTCTCAAAGAGTTTCCCAATATATTCGCTTGGTCCTATCAGGATATGCCAGGGTTGGATACCAGCATCATGGAACATCATCTACCGCTGAGATCAGAATGTCCGCTGGTGAAACAAAGGCTGAGACGGACTCACCCGGACATGGCCATCAAAATCAAAGAGGAAGTACAGAAACAGATTGACGCAGGTTTCCTCGCCACATCAGAATATCCTCAATGGTTAGCCAACATCGTACCCATTCCGAAAAAGGATGGAAAGGTCAGAATATGTGTCAATTACAGAGATCTAAACAAGGTTAGTCCAAAGGATGACTTTCCTTTACCACACATTGACATGCTGGTAGACAGTACAACAAAGTTTAAAGTTTTCTCCTTCATGGATGGATTCTCGGGCTATAATCAGATAAAAATGGCGCCGAAAGACATGGAGAAAACTTCGTTCATTACCCCATGGGGTACCTTTTGTTACAAGGTAATGTCGTTCGGTTTGAAGAACGTCGGGGCAACCTATCAAAGGGTCATGACAACTCTTTTTCATGACATGATACACAAGGAAATCGAGGTATATGTCGATGATATGATTGCAAAATCTAAGACAGAAGAGGAGCATGTGACCCACCTGTCAAAATTATTCGAGCGGTTGAGAAAGTACAAACTCCGCTTGAATCCAAATAAGTGCACATTCGGTGTCCGTTTAGGGAAACTCTTAGGGTTCATCGTCAGCCAGAAAGGAATTGAGGTTGATCCTGACAAGGTCAAGGCCATTCAAGAAATGCCTTCTCCAAAAACTGAAAAACAAGTCAGAGGATTCCTGGGACGTTTGAATTACATTTTCAGATTTATATTCCTCATGACCGCGACATGTGCGACGATCTTTAAATTACTCAAAAAGAATTAGGACTGCATTTGGACAGAAGACTGTCAAACCGTGTTCGATAGTATCTAGGAATACCTGTTGAATTCGCCGATTTTATCACCTCTAGTGGAAGGAAGGCCACTAATCATCTACTTAACAGTCCTAGAGGACTCGATGGGTTGTTTACTTGGTCAACAAGATGAAACAAAAAGGAAAGAGTCTGCCATCTACCATTTGAGCAAGAAATTCACCGAGTATGAAACTCGGTACACTATGCTTGAGAAAACTTGTTGTGCTCTTGCTTGGGCAGCCAAACGTCTTCGCCAGTATATGATTCGTCACACTACTTGGTTGGTCTCCGAAATGGATCCAATCAAGTATGTATTTGAAAAACCTGCTCTCACGGGAAGGATTGTCCGTTGGCAGATGTTGTTATCAAAATATGACATAGAATACCACGCTCAGAAAGCCATTAAAGGAAGTATTTTAGCCGATCATTTGGCTCATCAACCGATTGTTGATCAGGAATCAATCGGTTTTGACTTCCCGGACGAAGATGTCATGTATTTAAAAATGAAAGATTGCGATGAACCGCTACCCAGTGAAGGGCCAGAACCAGGTTCCCAATGGGGACTTATCTTTGACGGAGCTATCAATCATTATGGAAACAGAATTGGGGCAATCATCATAACACCTCAGGGTACCCACATTCCTTTCACAGCCCGACTGACATTCAAGTGTACAAATAATGAGGCCGAATACAAAGCTTGTATCATGGGTCTCGAAGAAGAGATTGACTTAAGGATAAAAAACTTGGATGTTTATGGTGACTCAGCCCTGGTTATCAATCAGATCAAAGGAGATTGGAACATATATCAATCAGGATTGATTCCTTACAAAGATTACACGAGAAGGTTATTACCATTCTTCAACAGAATCGAGTTTCATCATATCCCTCGTGAATAAAATCACATGGTTGACGCCTTAGCCACTCTCTCTTCCATGATTAGTGTAGGTCAATGGAATAACTTACCTAAGATTGACATAATGCGCCTAGAACGGCCCACTTACATCTTCACTATTGAAGCAGTCATAGACGACAAACATTGGTATCACGATATCAAATGCTTCCTTCAGAAACAAGAGTACCCACCCGGGGCACTAAGGAAAGACAGAAAAACCCTCAGAAGATTGGCAGGCAGCTTCTTCCTGAGTGGTGATACACTCTATAAGAGAAACGTTGACATGGTCTTGCTCCGATGTGTAGACAGACCAGAAGCAGACATGCTGATAAAAGAAATCACGAAGGATCCTTTGGAACTTATGCCAACGGACACACAATGGCGAGAAAAATTCTGAGAACAGGGTACTAATGGTTGACCATGGAATCTGACTGCTACAAGTACATGAGGAAGTGTCACAAGTGTCAGATATACTCAGACAGAATCTATGTACTGCCAACGCATCTCAAAGTTCTCTCTTCCCCATGGCCTTTTTCTATATGAGGAATCGACATGATCGGCATGATTGAACCCAAGGCTTCGAACGGACATCGGTTCATTCTGGTAGCCATTGACTACTTCACCAAGTGGGTCGAAGCAGCGTCGTACGCTAATGTAACCCGATAAGTGGTGGTCCGATTTATCAAAAACAATATCATATGTCGTTATGGTGTTCCAAGCCAGATCATTACTGATAATAGAACTAACTTGAACAATAAGATGATGAAAGAGTTGTGCGTAGAGTTCAAAATCGAACACCATAACTCATCTCCCTACCGACCTAAGATGAACGGAGCGGTAGAAGCAGCTAACAAGAACATCAAGAAGATCGTTCAAAAGATGGTCGTAACCTACAAAGACTAGCACGAGATGCTACCCTTTGCTCTTCATGGTTATTGCACATCTGTCCGCACTTCAACAGGGGCAACCCCTTTCTCTCTAGTATATGGCATGGAAGTAGTTCTCCCTATAGAAGTAGAGATCCCATCAATCCGGGTATTGATGGAAGCTAAGCTTACAAAGGCTGAGTGGTGTCAAAGTCGGCACGACGAACTGAATTTGATCGAAGAAAAGAGAATAACGGCACTATGCCACGGTCAGTTATATCAGCAAAGAATGAAGAAGGCGTTCAACAAAAAGGTCCGACCTCGCGTCTTCAGGAAAGGAGACCTTGTGCTCAAGAAGATACAATCATTTCTCACTGATTCTCGGGGCAAATGGACTCCGAATTATGACGGCCCCTATGTGGTCAAGAAAGCTTTCTCAGGCAGCACCTTGAGACTTGCAACCTTGGATGGAGAAGAATTTGCCTACCCCACAAATGTTGACGTAGTCAAGAAATACTTCGCCTAAACTAAAAAAAACGTCTCGATGGATTGAAAACCCGAAAGGGCGGTCCAGGAAAAAGTTAGAAACATGATCAAAAATCATCCTGGTGGATTGGAAATCTCAAAGTACAATCCAGGAAAAAATCAGGGATAATGGCAAGTAACTACGTCCAACAGGGGCAAATTCCCTAGTAGCAGTTATGTCGTCCATCAGAAAACTCCAGTCAAGGTCATCTTCGACAGAAGCTCAGGATGTCTGGAATTCAAAGTTGGTAGAAGGATAACGGTCGTTATGTTTCAATGTAGCCCTTTTCCCTTAAATTACCATTTTCTAACTTTGTAAATACTCCATGGAATCACACGCTTGGCTGATTTCCATCTTATCAATAAAATTTGAGCCCTTGTGCTTTTGTTTGCAATTCTTATTTGTTTTAGCTTTATAGAACGACATTTTAATATGATTAACAATTCTTGAAATGAAATAAAAATGAATTTACTTGTTAAAACTGTTCTTCTTTTTAAAATAAAGATGGCAATTCTTTTGACTGTTGAACATCGAAAGAACATCAATCGCTTCTCCAAAGATGGTTGAGCTTCAAAGTGTAGAATCAAAGTAATCCTTCTAAACCACTACGTCTGAACGAAGGATCAACTGTGTCAGAGACCATGTTCCATCTGACACTCCCGACAGAGTTCTTACCTCCTAAGCCCGACCAACGGTTGTTCCCCGCAGGGACTATCTCTCCTATGTAAGGCAGAATTGCTATCCTGAACAAGTGATACTTTACACCCCCCACTGTGGCCGAGTATCCAGTCGTGTTCATCCGTTAGTCTGTATGTCGCGTCAGTTTTGTCAGCATATACATACATACATCATGCATTGTTGATTTACATTCACATTCATATTGCATCACCATCACTCTAGTCGGCCTTATCCCCTAGTGATAACAGTCCTCTCAATCGAGTTGTCAGTTCTTTCCTCGTCAGGAAGTGAATCATCTAAACGATCTCTCCTCCAGTTTATTTATGGATTGAAGGTGGTCCCTTGACCACTTTGATAACTTGAACCTCTAAAAAACCAGAGAACCCTCGACAAACGTCACTCTTTGCCATTGAAGATGATATTTTCGCTTTCCCGGATTAAGGAAAATCCCCAAAGAAAGCCTCTTAATTAGAGAGTCGGCAATGCAACCATTTTTCTCCAAAAAAATCCGCTGACGTAAAGTTTATCAGCACCTCAAAATTGGATCACATCACATGGCATTTCTCCGAGTAGATCCTGAGAAAAGTATGATGAAATACCCCAAGTGGAAACAGTCTCTCAAGAGACTCATTTTCCCCGATAGAGTCGATAAATGGCGTCTCCAACAGAGAAGTTTGTACACCTCTACAACTCAGACGAGTGGGTTCCCCAGCAAGTCTGACATCAAAACTTTTTTCCATCAAATGGCATCTCCCCAGGAAAATTCGGAGAGAAGTTTGAGGAAAACCGCTACAGATAGCGTCCCTTGTCAAGAAAGTTTATTGACAAAAGAAACTGAGACCAATTGCTTGGTAGGAAACCAGGATCGAGGGGAAGTTTATATCAGAAACTGAGACCAGTTCCTTGGTAGGAAACCAGGATCGAGGGGAATTTATATCAGAAACTGAGACCAGTTCCTTGGTAGGAAACCAGGATCGAGGGGAAGTTTATTTCAGAAACTAAGACAAGTTCCTTGGTTGGAAACCAGGATCGAGGGGAAGTTTATTGACAAAAGAAACTTAGACCAGTTCCTTGGTAGGAAACCAGGATCGAGGGGAAGTTTAATTCAAAAACTAAGACCAGTTCCTTGGTAGGAAACCAGGATCGAGGGGAAGTTTATTGACAAAAGAAACTTAGACCAGTTCCTTGGTAGGAAACCAGGATCGAGGGGAAGTTTAATTCAGAAACTAAGACCAGTTCCGTGGTAGGAAACCAGGATCGAGGGGAAGTTTACCTTTTCTATGCATCACTGCTTAGTAAAAGAAGAAGGATGCGTGAACTACCATTCCTAATCCCCATCAAAATTTCGGGTATTCCGATATTTAATCTTCTTGCACCCCGAATGCCCGAATAACTTCGCCATTCACACCTTCGTGTCCAAGAAGATTAAATAGGGGCATCTGTCATACCCCAAATTTTGACCACTAAGATTTCCCATCATTGTGCAAATCATCATCACAATGTGGGTGTATCATCATGCCTCATTAGTCTCCCCAAAGATGGGTGAGCATTCACTACAATCAAACCTAGGGTTTCAAGCCCTCTCAGAGCTATTAGACAAAGGATCAATCAAGGAATGACATGATCTTCAACTTGTCTAAACCTCTCAAACATCCACAATGGATCAAGAGGACTCCCACATCAAGGATCAAGCACAAGGCTGCAACATTCCAAGTGGATTAAGCCTCAAGATCGCCAGTGTCACCAAATTAGGGTTTTGGTCGGCTGGGGCCTCCAGATGGAAATTTTCCTCTGGACATGAGCCAACACTTCAAATCACAACTTAAGATGCTCCAAGGGACATCATAAACCCAATCACCAAGTCAATTTATCCTCAGGGGATGCATTCATAAAAAATTCAGGAACTAGGGTTTCTTGACCTAATTCACCCCTAAGTTGACTTGTGGGACAAAACAGGAGCCAACACCTCAAGACATGATTTGAGGGTCTCTAACACACTACATTGATCCATTAACAATAATGTATTGATCCAAGAAGCTTGAGCAACAAGTTTCAAGTTCATCAGAACCACAGTTAGGGTTTTGCGGAAAAAAGTCAACTGTGCCTTTGACTTTTGACCCAGGAATGCTCCCAAACCTTGGGACATGATTCAATACACCCTATAACACCTATGAAATTAATCCATAAAGTTTGATTTAGGTCAAGAACTTGACTTCATAGAGAATCACACAGTTTGGAGTTCATCTGACAAAAAGTCAACTTGTGCACAAAAGTCAACTTTGACTTTTTGAGATTTTTCACAATTATGGTTCTTTGACCCTAAAATGATGTTAATGTGTGATTGATATCATCATTCATCAAGAAAAATCAAGAAAAGTGGTATAACTTGTAAAAGGGGTAACCATAAAAACTTAGAAATTTTCTAAGTTATGGAACAAAGTGGCTAGGGTACCAACTTTTGAGGATCATATCTCCTAAACCACAAGGCAATTTTCCCCCATCCAAAGCTGGATTTGTAGCTCTCATGGCCCTATACAAAAGCTTCAACTATACCTCATTCCAATTCATCATGGATTTTGAGTTATGATTGGGTCAAAATGGCTGAAAACATGAAATGTCATTTTTTCCAACACTTAGTGAAATTTTCACTAAGTCAGAATTTGCCTTCACTTTTTTCCAAATGTAGGGGCATTTTTCACTTGGATCCAAAAGGTATCAAAACAAACTATGAGGGCTTCCCAAAATGACCAAGAACTTCACCATACTCAATTTGAGCAAGAAGTTATGACAGTGGCAATATGCCTTGGTGCAACTGTCATAACAAGGCAGATTTGGGAGTTTTGCTCGATTTGCTTAAAATTTTCAAAGGGCAAGTAAGTCTATCCATCTGATCACCTCAGAGGGGGACCTAGGAGGGACAAACACTGATCCATAAGCCTCCCAAGTCTTTGGAACCAAAAGTAGCATGCCAAACCTAGAAATGCCTAAAAGAGGGACAAGACTCCAATTTTGGTTTGGAGCATTTAATGGATGCACCAAGGTGGCATGGACTGAGCCATTTCTAACTGAATTCAGTCAAGACATATCCAAGACCAAGGGAACCAGCAGCCTGTGCCCTAACCTCTAGTCAATGGCTAGAGGAGACTTAGATTCTCATTGATCAACATTGGCCAAACCTTTGCAGCAGTTGCCATTCACTATTGCTTGTAAAACAAACTTGCTCCACTATAAATAGAGCTCATTTGTGCTCAGTTTGAGTACACCAAAGCCATCAAACATATGCTTTCCTCAAAATCACTTTCTCTAGGCAAAAATACCTTCTTTAGCAAGGTAACTCTGAGTTTTTTAAGTTAGAGAACATTTCCATCACAGCTCATGATCCAAACACATCCAATGTGTCATATCTAAGTTGTCCAAATTCTCACAAGTGACCTGTAACACCAAAATCTCAAAGTCCTATCTCAAAACCTCAAAATAGGACTTTTGTGCATTTTTCAAGCCATGTCTTGAATCAGTCACTTTCCAAACCAGATAAAACCTCAAACACACTCCAAATATCATCCTTGAACTGTTCCAAATGGTTCCCAACATCTGGAACATCATTTGAGAGAGTTGCTATTTTGGCCACTTTTGCCCCTTTTGCAAGAAAGGGCCAATTTCCATTCCTGAGGTTTCCAGCTGATTCCAATCATCCTAAAAGCTTCTAAGGGATCATTTGAGGGTGTCCAAAGCATCAAAACATTTCTGGAATAAAGCATTTGGTAGATAGCTCAAAAGCTCCAAAGAGAGGTAAGCATCACAACTTGAACTCTCTGAAATATGCCTTGCTTTGAAGTCCACTGATCATGCATCTCTTATACATGTTATATGTGTTGTGTTTGCACCAATTTATCATGTAACTCACACCTGTACCAAGAGGTAGCATAGAAAATGCAAAACATGGCCTATTTCAAAACCACTATCGGGTTTTGAGGAGGATTTATTTTCTTGAAAAACCACCACCACCATTGGATTCCTTAGGAAATTCTAGGCCAGATGCATATAAATTTTGTCTCAATCCATGGAGAAATGAGAAAGTTATGGCCTTCACATTTCTAACCAAAACCTTGCCTTGCCTTGCCTTGAGCCAGGCCAAAAAACAAGGCAAGCCTTGTATATTTGTGGTTGTGTTTCAATCAACAGATGTATCACCACCCCAGTGGTAAGGCGCGCGCCCTATACACAAGAGGTATGGGGTTCGAATCCCCCTCGCCCCAGACCCTCTTTTTTTACCACTTTTTCATGTTTTTTTTCTTCATATTTTACTATTTTTCATATTATTTTTAATGATTTGAAAAATTAATAACTCCCTCAATTTTAATTATTTTTTATTGGTTCTTTTTGGAAAAAATCAAAAAAATGTTGAAATATTTTATTCCACAAAAAAATCAAATTTATATTATTTATTTAATATAATTGGTATTTTTGTGAATAAATTCATTTTTAAATTGTTTTTAAACATTTAAAAGTGAATATTTATCTTGAAAATCAAAACCAAATGAGTTTTAATTAATCTTGTGAATAAAACCTCATTTACCAAACTTTAAACAAAAATCACAAGTGGTTTATTCAAACTTATTTGGTATTTTTATCATTTTATTGATTTTCTTTAAATATTTACTTTTAAAGGAAAACAAATTTAGGGTTTCTTTGATTCTCACCCTCACAAATCTTTTTCAAAACTCCTTTGGGCCTCTAATAGAGTGTAAGACCCATCCCTTGTAAATGAAAACCTTTTTGGGCCTCAATGCATTGTATAAGTCTCAATACGTTAAAGAAATCTCGGCGCGATCGTCATTTCTCAAACAAAATCATTTGGGCCTCTCCTTGAGTTGTAAGCCCCATCTCTTGTACAAAACTTCTTTGGGCCTCTAATAGAGTGTAAGACCCAATCCCCTTTTAACCAAAACCTTTTTTGGGCCTCAAACATTGTATAAGTCCCTCAACGTTAAAAGAAAAATCTCGGCACAATCGCCAGTTCAAAAAACAAAACTCTGGGCCTACCCTCGTGTTATAAGTCCCATTCCTTTTCTTTAAACACCTTTGGGCCTCTTGAGAGAGTGTAAGACCCATCCCTTTGTACAGAAAACCTTTTCGGGCCTCAGTCACTTGTATAAGTCCCTGTATAATTTTAAAACAACAGTGCAATCACTAATAAAACCTTTGGCCTCTCCTTGAGCTGTAAGCCCCAACAATCTTTTCAAAGCACTTTCTCCTTTAATTTAGAATATAATATTGTTATCAAAGCTTTTTTGTTGAACAACTAACAAAATAGAATGGAAGCTCTACAACCGAGTAAGTGTTTACACGCTTTCTTTATCCGCTTTCATATATATATATATATATATATATATATATATATATATATATATATATATATATATATATAACTTTAATGTGGGGCTGCTCACTGTAAGTCTTCTTTCACATCCTTTTATATACTTGTCAAATATCAACTGTGTGATACTAGTATAGTTATTTAGAGATTTCCCCGGCAACTATGTCTAGCACTAGGTAAAGCCCTGTTGGTTACTCTGAAATACAGTCAAAACTAGATCCCCATTGGATTACCAGACACAGTCTTCCCTCCTCTTGGGGTTAAACAATATGGAGACGTGAAAGGCAACATTCTCGGTGAACCCTGTCTCAGACTGTCACCCTTAGAATTTGTCAAAGAAACTCTAACTCCCCAGAGATGATCTTTTCTCCGTGAATGGCATCTCTTGAATTTCTTCCAAATCCCAGAACTTTCCTGGCTTGATCTATTCTCGGTGAATAGCATGTCTTGAACTTCTCTTGGTTTGGGGACCCACAGGCTTCCTAAAAGCATCCCCGCCTCCTCTTGGGCGTTGTACAAGGACCCTTCGGCTTCTTAAAAGTTCTCATGCCTCCGCTTGCGCTTAGTACAAGGACCCAGAGACCTCTACAGGTATAGGAATAGAACCTAGTCATCAATTTGCTAGAGCTGTCTTTCTGAGTCAAGTGTCAGACCAGTTAATGGGTTGACCTTCATCCCTTAACATACCAGCCTTCTCTTGGGCTCATACAAAGATCATTCACTATCTGAGACTCGATTTCTCAAAACATCAGTAGACTTATACAGTCTCAATACCCTTTGGATTTTCCATTTCCTTAAAGAACAGGAAATAACCCTGATCCTCTGATCAATCCCAAAGCACAACCTTACCTTTAATCTTTCCCTTTATAAGAACTGATTTTCTCTTTTATCCAACATACTGGACCTGTCACTAAACTGAAACAGTCACCAACAAAGTTAGCCTCCTCTTAGGCTTTGTATAATGATTATTTCCTCAGCACAGTTAGCCTCCTTTTGGGCTTTGTACAATGATTCTACCCAGTGGAGCTAACCTTTTTCACACTCTCTTGTTGAGTATAAACGTCTCTCTTGTTGAGTCAAACCCCTTTTTAGCCTCCGTCTTAGGCTTCGTATAAGACAGATAAAAATAACTCTCTTGTTGAGTATAAAAGACTCTCTTGTTGAGTCAATCTCCCTTTAGCCTCCATCTCGAGCTTCGTATGAGATAGAAAACACTCTCTTGTTGAGTATAAAAGACTCCCATGTTGGGTCACTTCCCTTTCAGCCTCCATCTCGGGCTTCGTACGAGATAGAAAACACTCTCTTGTTGAGTATAAAAGACTCTCCTGTTGATTCAAACACTTTTAACCTCCGTCTTGGGCTTCATACAAGGCACATATAAATCACTCTCTTGTTGAGTATAAAAGACTCTCTTGTTGAGTCAATCTCCTTTTAGCCTCCATCTCGGGCTTCGTATGAGATAGAAAAACACTCTCTTGTTGAGTATAAAAGACTCTCTTGTTGAATCAATCTCCTTTTAGCCTCCATCTCGGGCTTCGTACGAGATAGAAATCACTCTCTTGTTGAGTATAAAAGACTCTCTCATTAAGTCAAACCACTTCCAGACTCTCTTGTTGGGTCAATCACCTACTCAAGACCCTCTTGTTGGGTCAATAGCCTCCTCTTAGGCTTTGTATAAAGAACACCCCGGTTGAGTCAATAAACCTTTTAGCATCAAAGTCATGCCTTGCTCACAGCATACAAACATCAACAACTCCTCTTTAGAGATGACAAATTCTCTCTCATCCAAACTGTAACACCCTTTTTTTCCCACGAATAAACACGGCAACATACACAAAATATCAGAGTAATAATCACCTCAAAGGGTGTACATTTCTCAATAAACTCAAAATAACACAATTGCCCTATACACCAAGGGACTTCCATCAAATTTAAATTAAAAGCCTTCACATGGCAGCGGAATTCAAAACTTCCAAAGAAAACGGTTTTCAACAACGTCATAATAATTCAAATAAAACCACATCATCAAATAACACCAAAATAAAGAAACCACATAGTTCGACTCAAAGGACCCCCACCCGATGTTACACTATCAGAGCAAGACCCTCTAAATCGACCAAAACAAATAAACTTCAAGTCCTCGAAAACATCCACGGCTAAACCTGGTCACCTGCACGTTACCCACGTGGAGGCAACATTCAAACAGTCAGGGTGAGTAATCACAATTCAATATAAATCATATAAAGAAAAGACATCAACAGGCAACAGTTATTTTCATCACATACTATAGCTTCTCACCCTAAACATCATATAAAACATCACATCAAACATCACATCACCAATATCGCTCATATGCAATTATGAAATGCCACCAAGGATGAAATGCAACGTCATAGAATGCATGTGGTACCAAATCGTCATAATAATGGACACTAGGCCATCAACCCTCCACAAGGGAGCACGTCACAAAATACTCCAATCCGCACAATGCGATTGAAGCCACCACTGGACCAAAGTCCTAAATCGTCAATAGACCGAATTCTAAATGCTATGAATGCATGATGCACAACGTCATAATCATCATCATCAACAAAAGTTATTAAGTGCAACATCATTCATCAAATATCATGTTATCCACATCGTCATTTAATCATCAAAACATCATGAATCGTCATCTCATAATCGTCAATGTACTCATGCTACTTCACATCATCATTTTGTCATCAAATATCACATACAAACGTCTAATAAGCATCAATAACGTCACATCGTCTTATAATAATCAAAACATCATTTTCATCACATATAACATGTCAACACATAGCAGAAATTCACCGCAACATCACAACATCAATATAACACAAGGCAGATATTTTTCATGAATTTTAATTCAATAAAAATAATATTTTCGGTTCCAGGTCACGCTAAGCGCGCCCCACCAGTGCTAAGCGCGCTACTCACTGCCTCGAAGAGGCGAAATTCCTTCTGACCGCGCTAAGCACGCTAGACCGCGCTAAGCGGGCACTGCAATTTCTGCAGAAAAACCCTGCGATAACAGCACTTCCCCATCTGCGATTCCACACTCCAAAACCCATATTTTTCCTCAAATCATCACAGATTATGTTATTATAACCTATAACTATCATGTATACATCAATAACAACAATCATCCCATAGTAAATCATCACAATTCATCATCCCTAACCTCAATTCCTAGGTTTTCTCACAAAACCCCAATTACCCACAACACCTAATCTTTATATCACAAATATTGTAAAGCAATACTCCCCATACCTTAGAGTTTTGCTTCTTTCGATCTTTTCTTGAAGTTTCGCCAGAAATCTTCTATGCCCTAGCCTCCCTCTCACTTGTTCTTCAGAGCACCTTTTCCTCTTCCTCAAGAAAAATACGAATAATGAGTTCCTTTCACTATTCTCACTTAAAATACCCCTAAATGTGCTCTTCCCATCTTACCCCCACAAATTATCCTCAAATGTCCACTCCGCCCTTAATTCCTCTAATATTATTTAATTTAAATAATAATACATCATATTCCATAACATATGCTATTATTTAATTAAGTAACCCAAAACCTCATAAAATCACCGACATCCACACAAATCACCGAAATTCACAAATATACTATTTAAATTAATTAATTAATTATTCTTACGAAATTTGGGGCGTTACAACTCTCTCTCACTTAAAGAATTTTCGCCCTCGAAAATTACCTCAAGGGAATAGAGTCGGATACGACTCCCTCATCTGATCTTCACGTTCCCAAGTCCAACTTTCACCAGCTGGTCCACCCCACAACACCTTCACCAAAGTTATGTCTTTACCCCGCAGCTGCTTCATTTCTCGACCATCGACACGCACAGGCAATGCTTCCACAGTCAGATTATCCCTCACTTGTACATCATCCATCTGAATCACATGCGACGGATCTGGAATGTACTTCCTCAACTGAGACACATGGAACACTTCATGCAAATTCGCAAGTGACGGTGGTAAAGCAATTCGATAGGCTACCTCTCCTATCCTTTGCGATATCTGATATGGACCAACAAAACATGGAGTGAGCTTCTTAGACTTCAAAGCTCGACCCACACCAGTCACTGGCGTCACTCTCAAAAACACATGATCTCCCTCTTGGAATTCAAGCGTCTTCCTCCTCTTGTCATGGTAACTCTTCTGACGACTCTGCGAAGCTTTCATCGTTTCTTGTATCTTCCTAATCTTCTCAGTCGTCTCTTGCACAATTTCATGTCCGAGTTCAGCACTCTCGCCCGATTCATACCAACACAAATGAGTCCTACACATTCTCCCATACAAAGCTTCATAGGGCGCCATCCCAATACTAGCATGAAAACTATTATTATACATGAACTCAATCAATGATAAATGGCTATCCCACGATCCTCCATGATCCAACATATAAGCCCTCAACAAATCCTCCAAAGATTGGATAGTCCTTTCTATCTGACCGTCCGTCTGCGGATGATATGCAGAACTCATCCTCAACTTGGTACCCAAGGCATCTTGCAAACTCTTCCAGAACCTCGATGTAAACCTTAGATCTCTATCTGACACAATACTCGAAGGTACCCCATGTAACTTCACAATCTCCTTAATGTATAACTCGGCTAACTTCTGCATAAAATGATTAATCTTCATCGGCAAGAAATGAGCTGACTTAGTTAATCTATCCACGATCACCCAAATTGAATCATTCCCCTTAACAGTCTTCGGCAATCCCACCACAAAATCCATGGAAATACTATCCCATTTCCATTATGGAATCCTCAAAGGCTGCATCATACCTAAAGGCTTCTGATGCTCAACCTTCGACTTCTGACAAGTCAAACACGCATAAACAAACTCTGCAATGTCCTTCTTCATACCTGGCCACCAAAATAACTTTTTCAAATCTTGGTACATCTTCGTAGCACCGGGATGAATACTCAACCTACTTCGATGTCCTTCTTCAAGAATGCTCTTCTTAATATCTGGAACATCTGGGACACACACCCTGTCTCTGAACATCATTACGCCATTCTCACCAACTCGGAAGTCACCTCCGTTACCTTTGTTAATCAAAACCAATTGGTCAACCAACTTTAAATCAGATTGCTGTCCCACTCTGATTTCTTCCAGAATACTACTAGTCAACTTCAATATTCCCAACTTCACACTGTCAGGAGTTGCTTCATACACCAAACTCAAATCTCTGAATTTCTCAATTAATTCTAACTCTTTCACCATAAGCATCGACATATGAAATGACTTTCTGCTCAATGCATCAGCCACTACATTTGCTTTGCCCGGATGATAACTCAAATCAAAGTCGAAATCCTTCAACAGCTCTAACCACCTCCTCTGCCTCATATTCAATTCCTTCTGATCAAACAAGTACTTTAGACTCTTATGATCACTAAACACCTCAAATTTAGAGCCAAACAGATAATGTCTCCAAATTTTCAACACAAACACCACCGCGGCCAATTCCAAGTCATGTGTAGGATAATTTCTCTCATGAACTCGCAATTGTCTCGAAGCATAAGCAACAACTTGTCCATTTTGCATCAATACTCCACTAAGACCTATCTTCGACGCATCACAATACACCACAAAAGATTCACTCGGATTAGGCAAAATCAACACTGGAGCAGTAGTCAATCTCTTCTTCAATTCCACGAAACTCTCTTCACAAGCTACATCCCACACAAAAGTCTGACCCTTTCGAGTCAACTGAGTCAAAGGTAATGCCAACTTATAAAAGCCTTCAATAAACTTGCGGTAGTAACCCGCTAATCCCAGAAAACTTCGTATCTCAGTAGCAGACTTCAGAGTCTCCCACTGTAACACAACATCAATCTTAGAAGGATCAACAGCAACACCACCACTTGAAATCACATGGCAAAGGAAACTCACTTCCTTCAACCAAAACTCACACTTCGACAGCTTTGCATACAACTTCTTCTCCTTTAAGACTTACAACACAGTTCTCAAATGCTCGGCATGCTCTTCTTCATATCGAGAATATATCAAGATATCATCGATAAACACCATCACAAACTTGTACAAATACTCATGGAAAATCTGATTCATATACTCCATGAACACACCAGGTGCATTAGATACACCAAACGGCATCACAGTGTATTCATAGTGTCCATATCTCGTTCTGAAAGCCGTCTTTGGAATATCATCAGGCTTAACTCGAATCTGATGATAACCTGACCTCAAATCAATCTTGCTGAACACACAAGCACCTATTAGCTGATCCATCAAATCGTCGATTCTCAGAAGTGGATACTTATTCTTGAACGTCACTTTATTCATCTGCCGATAATCAACGTACAACCTCATACTTCCATCTTTCTTCTTAACTAACAACACAGGAGCACCCCACGGAGAAACACTTGGTCGAACAAATCTCTTATCAAGCAATTCTTCCAACTGTTTCTTCAATTCACTTAACTCAGAAGCTGACATCCGATAAGGAGCCATCGACACTGGACTCGTACCTGGTATTAAGTCCACTACAAACTCTACCTCACGCTCTAGAGGCAAATCACTGACGTTATCTGGAAACACATTTGGAAATTCACAGACAACCGACAACTCTACACTCGCAGCTTCACGATCAGTTTGCAACGATGAAAACATTGCAAACACCAAAGCTTCATCTTCCACAAGTTCGTCTACTTGATTAGCAGACAAGAACATCAACTCCCCATTATCACCAACCTCAGGAAACTCTACAGTCTTGTTATAACAATTGATATGAACATGGTTGAACTCCAACCAGTTCATTCCAAAGATCACGTCAATTTGGTGCAAGGGTAGGCACACCAAATCCATCACAAAGCTCTTCTCAAAAATCATCACAGGACATCTCAAACACACAAGGGTAGTAGTAACAGAACCATTAGTTGGAGTTTCTATTACCATATTCCCATTCATATCAGATAACTTCAAACCCAATCTATTAGCATATTCAAGCGAGATGTAGCACCAGTATCAATAATAGCAACCAACTCGATATTATTAATAAAACAAGTACCTCGAATCAGGTTGTCCTTCTCTGGCGCCTCTGCACCACTCAAAGAAAACACTCTACCACTGGTCTGGGCAGCAGTAACAGTCTTCTTAGGCTTCTGACATTGAGTACTGATATGAACTTTCTCACCACAATTGAAATAGGTTGGACCCTCATCTTTGCAATCAGTAGCTCGATGACCTTTCTTACCGCATCTATAGCACCTCAGCACATTATTGGTACACGCATCAGCACGGTGACCTTGCTCGCCACACTTATGACACTTTCCAAAAGCGGGAGCTGCTCCCCCACTTGAATTTTTCCCCTCTGAAGCCTTCTGCTTCCCTTTGTCAGTTGAAGTTGTATAAGGCTTACCCCTATACTGCCCTTTCTTCTCACTCAACTGCTTGTAGTGAGCAGATCGAGCTCGGCTATCCTCATCGTAGATTCTGCTCTTGTCAACCAGCTCAGCATACATGCGGATCTGCTGATACCCAATACCCTGCTTAATCTCTGGCCTCAGCCTATTCTCTAATTTGAGACACTTAGACATCTCAGCATCAGCACGATTGTAGTGTCGACAGAACTTCACCAAAGCCTCGAACTTCGCGGCATACTCTGCCACAGTCATATCCCATTGCTTCAGCTCAAGGAATTCCACTTCTCTCTTACCACGAGCATCCTCTGGAAAATACTTCCCCAAAAATTCCTGCTTAAACACAACCCAAGTTATCACAGTGCCAACATCCATAAGTCTCTGACGAGTGTTATCCCACCAGTCCTCAGCCTCCTCTTCCAGCATATGCGTTCCGAACTGAACCTGTTGCTCATCCGAACACCCTATCACTCAGAAGATCTTCTCGATCGCCTTCAGCCACTTGTGTACACTTGCTGGATCATGCGTACCCACAAAAGTCGATGGATTATTCCTTTGAAACTTCCCCAAAGCACGAAACTCATCAGGAGCTCCACCAATTGGATTTAGCTGCGCCACCACATTAGCAACCGATTTCAATGCATCAGCAATCGCACAGTCATTTCTTCCAGCCATCCTACACACCACCAACAAGGTTAGAAGAACTAAAACATCGACAGTGTACGCACACTCGTCGACGGACAGGGACAGACATCAAGTAAAAACTTGGCCGAACGGACCGACCTGCTCTGATACCACTAATGTAACACCCTTTTTTTCCCACGAATAAACACGACAACATACACAAAATATCAGAGTAATAATCCCTCAAAGGGTGCACATTTCTTAATAAACTCAAAATAACACAATTGCCCTATACACCAAGGGACTTCCATCAATATTAAATTAAAAGCCTTCACATGGCAGTGGAATTCAAAACTTCCAATGAAAACGGTTTTCAACAACGTCATAATAATTCAAATAAAACCACATCATCAAATAACACCAAAATAAAGAAACCACATAGTTCGACTCAAATGACCCCCACCCGATGTTACACTATCAGAGCAAGACCCTCTAAATCGACCAAAACAAATAAACTTCAAGTCCTCGAAAACGTCCACGGCCAAACCTGATCACCTGCACGTTACCCACGTGGAGGCAACATTCAAACAGGCAGGGTGAATAATCATAATTCAATATAAATCATATAAAGAAAAGACATCAACAGGCAACAATTGTTTTCATCACATACTACAGCTTCTCACCCTAAACATCATATAAAACATCACATCAAACATCACATCACCAATATCGCTCATATGCAATTATCCAATGCCACCAAGGATGAAATGCAATGTCATAGAATGCATGTGGTACCAAATCGTCATAATAATGGACACTAGGCCATCAACCCTCCACAAGGGAGCACGTCACAAAATACTCCATTCCGCACAATGGGATTGAAGCCACCACTAGACCAAAGTCCTAAATCGTCAATAGACCGAAGTCTAAATGTTATGAATGCATGATGCACAACGTCATAATCATCATCATCAACAAAAGTTATTAAGTGCATCATCATTCATCAAATATCATGTTATCCACATCGTCATTTAATCATCAAAACATCATGAATCGTCATCTCATAATCGTCAATGTACTCATGGTACTTCACATCATCATTTTGTCATCAAACATCACATACAAATGTCTAATAAGCATCAATAACGACACATCATCATATAATCATCAAAACATCATTTTCATCACATATAACACGTCAACACATAGCAGAAATTCACCGCAACATCACAACATCAATATAACACAAGGCAGATATTTTTCATGAATTTTAATTCAATAAAAATAATATTTTCGGTTCCAGGTCGCGCTAAGCGTGCCCCACCCGTGCTAAGCGCGCTACTCACTGCCTCAAAGAGGCGAAATTCCTTTAGAACGCGCTAGACCCCGCTAAGCGGGCTCTGCGATTTCTGCAGAAAAACTCTGCGATAACAGCACTTCCCCATCTGCGATTCCACACTCCAAAACCTAGATTTTTCCTCAAATCATCACAGATTATGTTATTATAACCTATAACTATCATGTATACATTAATAACAATAATCATCCCATAGTAAATCATCACAATTCATCATCCCTAACCTCAATTCCTAGGTTTTGACACAAACCCCAATTACCCACAACACCTAATCTTTATATCACAAATATTGTAAAGCGATACTCCCCATACCTTAGAGTTTTGCTTCTTTCGATCTTTTCTCGAAGTTTCGCCGGAAATCTTCTATGCCCTAGCCTCCCTCTCACTTGTTCTTCAGAGCACCTTTTCCTATTCCTCAAGAAAAATACGAATAATGAGTTCCTTTCACTATTCGCTCTTAAAATACCCCTAAATGTGCTCTTCCCATCTTACCCCCACTAATTCTCCTCAAATGTCCACTCCACCCTTAATTCCTCTAATATTATTTAATTTATATAATAATACATCATATTCCATAACATATGCTATTATTTAATTAAATAACCCAAAACCTCATAAAATCACCGACATCCACACAAATCACCGAAATTCACGAATATAATATTTAAATAAATTAATTAAATATTCTTACGAAATTTGGGGCGTTACACAAACCCTTTAGCTTCACATCTTGGGCTTTGAACAAGATACAAACCACCTTTAGCTTCATGTCTTGGGCTTTGAACAAGACACCAAAACAATCTTTTTCCTCCCATAGAACAGGAGGAACTACGATCGCTCTGATTTCCCTGTTTCATTAATACGATAATACGTAGGCATAAGATTGAAATAAATCTTAGCGAGCATACTAATCAAAAACCCAAAATCCAGTATCTCCACCAAATCAACCCAAAAGCATCAAATTTAAACACATTACCAAAAACCTCACAAATAATCCAGACACTGTGTTCTTAACAAAATAAATCAAAGGTTGGCCCCACATCCACATAGCATCTATAACCTAACAGACCGATGTTCAAATTCAGTATGCAAGCAGGGTTAATTAGAGTGTAAGACCCAACCCTTTTGTAATTAAAACATTTTTTTGGGCCTCAGTGTATTGTATAAGTCCCGATACCGTCAAAAAGTTTGGCACGATTGTCGCCTTTTTAACAAAAACAACTGGGCTTCTCCTTGAGCTATAAGACCCATCTTTGGGCCTCTAATAGAGTGTAAGACCCAACCCCCTTTTGAAACCAAAACCTTTTTGGGCCTCACATATTGTATAAGTCCCTCTGTATAGTTTTCAAAACAGCGGTGCGATCATCGTTAAAACTTGGACCTCTCCTTGAGCTGTAAGCCCCAACAATCTTTTCAAAGCACTCTCTCCTTTGATTTTGAATATAATATTGTTATCAAAGTTTTCTTTGTTGAACAACTAACAAAAAAAACATGGAAGCTCTACAACAGGTAAGTGTTTATCCGCTTTCATTTATCGCTTTCATATGTATATAACTGTATTGTGGGGCTGCTTCACTATAAGTCTTCTTTCACATCCTTTATATACTTGTCAAATATCAACTGTGTAATACTAGTATAGTTATTTAGAGATTTCCCCAGCAACTACGTCTAGCACTAAGTACAGCCTTGTTGGTCACTCTTAAATACAAATAAAACTAGATCCCCCGTAGGATTCCAGATACAGTCTTCCCTTCTCTTGGGGTTAAACAATATGGAACAAAGAGAAAGGCAGTATTCTCGGTGAACCGTTTCTCAGGCTGTCACCCTTAGAAATTGTCAAAGAGACTCTACTCCCCAGAGTTGATCTATTCTCCGTGAATAACATCTCTTGAGTTTCTTCCAAATTCTCGAACTTTCCTGGAATGATCTCTTCTCTATGAATTGCATTTCTTGAACTTCTCTTGGTTTAGGGACCCACAGGCTTCCTAAGAGCATCCCCGCCTCCTCTTGGGCGTTGTACAATGACCCTTCGGCTTCTTAGAAGTTCTCATGCCTTCTCTTGGGCTTAATACAAGGACCCTGACGACCTCTTAAAGGTATAAGACAGAACTTAGTCATCCTTTGCTAGAGCAGTCTTTCCAGTGTCAAACCTCCGGCCATTTTTAGGGTTGATACTCATCCCTTAATGCCCGTGCCTTCTTCTTAGTTACTCCTCTCAATGAAGAAGCACACACAAAGAGCTACAGATTAAAGCATGGTCCCACACCTGTGTGCAGATTCATTTCGTAAGTATTAGAGCTAGAGTCACTTCCAAGCGAGGGTGAGAGCATGTACTAACAAGGAAGGGGACTTGTCTCATGAAGAGTTATACTTGAATAATCATAGTGTGGCCTTCTGCAAATATCTTGGCTATGTTAGCGGCAGCGTCCCACCTGACATGACATCAAGAAAATGAATAAAATGGTGTTGAACCTTGTTTTGCGGGTGATATGTGTCGCTCCCGGGGATTTGCATCCATGGTCCAAACGCGAAAGTGCCGCGGAAAACAGAGTCGCCAGTAATGTGTATTTATCCCAAGAGAGGGAAAGGAAACACTGCGTAAACCTAAAGAAAGGGAAAGAGCATGGTCTCACGACCAAGATAAATGGGTAAGGGAGTCGGTTACGCGAAGGGAAGGTGTTAGCACCCAACACGTCCATCGTACTCGATGGGATCCACGCTTGCTGTCTCGATCAAAGAGTGTCGTCATATGGAACTCGGCTGCTACTGGAACGGGAACGGAAAAAGAACGAAGAAATGAAGAAGAAAAGAAAAAAAATAAGTGACTCGGTAGGACGCCCTCGGAGTCCTAGGCCTACGTATTCCCTCGGGAACAGGAAAATCAGAGTCAACGTAGTTCGGACACGAACTAAGGGGGGAGGTTGCTCGCAAGACATCGCCATCTTGTGCCTACGTATCCTCAATCTGACGAGAATGAGGAAATCAGAGCAGTTGTAGTTCGACCTAACGAGGTCTGAAAAGAAGTCTCGATCGCACTGGGGTGAGAGAAAGGGTTCGGTTAACAAGTCTCGATCACACTGAGGCGAGAGAAAAAAAAGGGAAGTTAGTCGTTAGTGTGCTCGCCAAGGATATGAATCCTCGTGCTTACGTATCCTCAATCTATCCAGAGAGAGGAAGTCAGAGCGTCCGTAGTTCGTGGAACTACGGGAAAACGGGACCTCCATCACACTGAGGCGAGAGAAAAGGGGGAGACGCACGGAAGGTCTAAGGGAAACTCGATCCTACAAGTTATCATACAAAGTGGCCCTAAGGTCAGGATTAGAAGGGAAATCTACCTAATGTTGTCATGCTTGGATTGAGAACCTAATGTCTATCCTACTCCGAGCTTAATCAGAAATTAACTCGGACTAGGAGCCTTAAGGGAGCATCTGAATACAGAGTAATCAACAAGTACACACCAGATTACTCAATCACAAAGAGAAAATCAAATACGAAACCAAGTTAGGAGAGATTCAAGTACAGAGAGAAAATCAGGAATTAATCAGAAATTAATCAAGATAGGCAATTAATCAAGAATATTCAAGCTAAAGACGAAGTGCAAATTAACCTATAATTAAAATCAAGGTTTAATTCTAAGTAAAAGTGTTAATCTAAAATTAAAACTAATTAGAAAGTTAAACCTAAAATTAATATTTAATTCTAATTCTAAAACTAAAATCTAATCCATACAAGATTAATTTCTAATCACAAGTCAAGCCAAAAATAGTTCAAAACTAAACTTCTAAAAAGTAGCTCTAAGTCAAGATTAAATTTCTAAAATTAAAATCTAAACTAATTAACCAAAATTAATTATAAAACTAAATGTAAAAAAAAAAACAAAGACAAAAAACAAAACAAACAAAACCAATGGGTGCAGCAGCAGATCATGGAGTGGGAAAAGAAGTTCAGGCGCTGGGCCTTTGAGGCTCTTAAGCCCGAGGTTTTGCAAAGTGAACGGAGGGTGAGAAAGTGAACAGAGGGCGTGTGAGAATGAAAACAAATGGGCTTCTGAGCCCGGTCCAAATGGAAAATGAAGAAACCTAATTACTAAAGAGAGCATGAGATTCTCATAGAAAACAAACACCCAACACACACACCGCCGCCCCCCTGTTTCGTCATCACCTTCACTTGCTTGTCACCTCCCTCACCGTTCAACCTTCTTCTTCTTCAAATCTCTTCACCGCAGACGCGTCGTCCCTTTGCTCCTCTCCTTCTCTCAATCTCACAAGCCTTCCTCGCCGCGACAGCAGCCTTCCACTTTGTTTCATCATTTTCGTCTCTGTTTGCTCGCACAAAGTCACCGCCAGAAACAACCACACCAGAATCTCCTTCCACTCCGCCATCGTCTTGCTCAAGCCACAAAAATGGGAACCATCAAAATGTCATACTCTCTCGCCGTGCCAACCTCTCCGTCATTCTCCGATCTCAGTTTTCTTCCGTAACTCAACGCCTTCACAGAACTTCGTTCAATCTCCACACCAACCTCGTATCAATAACCGCACTCAACCTCGCCTCTCTCAATGTCTCGCTTCTTCTTCATCTACTGCAAATCATACCGTATTTCCCTCAATCTGACTCGTCCTTCTCCTCGCCAATTTCACATATAAATTGCAAGAAAAATAAACAAGCTACACATATCTCACTCAGAAATCAAGCAATCACCAATACCTTACTCGAAAATTAAACATTCACAAACATTCTAATCGAAAATCAAACAATTACAAAGGAAACAGCATATGATCAAGATTTGAGTTAGAAGAAAGAAACTCACAAGGTCGGAGCTAGTCCGACTATTTCGACTTCGACGATGGTAAGTTCAATTTGATTCCCTCCTCCCTCACTTCTGTCTCTTTCTTCTTGCGGTTTTGCTTCGTGTGTTCTTTGATGTGTTGCGATGCGTATCTTTTCGCTTCTGAATCTTTGTGTCACGTTCTTGGATCGAAATGATCCATTGCTCCGTGATTGAAATTGCAGGTCACTGTGTGGTGAAGATGAATCTGAAGGCTTCTTGAGGTTGTAACATGTTCTTCTGCTGCCTGAATTTGTTGTTGTTGAATGGTTCTCGTTCGTGTGAGATTCGTACGCTTTGTTATATTGAATGGTGGATGTGAAGAGAAGGTGAGGTTTCAGACGTTTGAATTGGAAAGACGAAGGTGGTTGAAAAAATGGTTCCCTTTGCAGTAGAAGAATAACGCTGATTTTATACTGGAATTATGGAGGGTAGAATAGGTATTCTTGAATGAAATTCTGTTAGAAATTCTCTTTGTGGCTTTCTTTCCCTCTTATTTGAATCAGAATTAAAACTTACACCCTAAGTTTATGGTACTGTCCTTGATTTTTTGCCGTTTATGAGTGGTGGACAGGCTGGTGGTAATGGTGTGTGGGAGTACAAGGCGTGGTCTGTAGTGGGATTCAATTTTGTTACCACTTGGTTTGTACAGGGTCATGGAAAAGTGTTATGTTTTCTGTTTTGGTTAAAAGTGTAATGGACTTATATGGATAAGGGATAAATTAATTAAAATGGATGTTGATAATTTGGAAAAAAGTGAATATAATAAAAAAAGAAAGGAATTATGTGAATGGATTTTGTGAAATTGGATAATGTTTGGAAATTGGTAAAAATGGATATGAGTATTAAAAATGGATAATGAAATAGATTAAAAATGGAATTGGATATTGGAAATATGGATATTGTTATATATTGGAAAAATGGATTATGGATAATAAAAAAAGAAAGAAAAAAAATTGAAAATGGATATTTGGTTGGAAACAAAATGGATATGAGAAATGGTTTAACAACAAATGGATAAATTAGGATATGGTTTAAAGAAAAATGATTTTTGAACAAAATGAAAATGGGTATGGACTTTGAAAATGGTTAGGAAAAATGAAGTGGATAATTGAAATATAATGGATATTTAGTGATATTTTGAATAAGATGGATAATGAAGAATGAATTCCAAGAAATCCACATAACCAATTAGGCTTCCAATTCAAACCAAACTTGTATTCTTGATGAATCCCCAACAACAAATGATAATCAACTGAGCGGACAATACTGCCTTGACCACAACATGAATTCACAACTGGATCTCTTGTACCATAACCCAAAATGCCTTCACCATGAAACCCTAACCACCATCTTCAATTGATGAATATCAGCAAACCCACACCTAAGATAAGAAACCCTGAACCACCTTGCCTTAGGTGTACAATGATGAAGAAGTGACCTGAGAAGTCGAAACATCAAACCCTAGCTCAATAGCACCCTTAATTGAATCAACGAAGAAACCCCGAGCCTCTGATGCTCTCTCTGAATAAGAAAACCTCAGAACTTGATGAACTTGAATAAGAATATGTTCATGACAACATGAATTCGGCCCTTGCTTCAACTTGACTGAATTAGGAGCCAACTGAATCACCTCTGAATAAGACAAACACCATTAACAAGAAAATCCCTTGATCCTATGTCCTGGAAAACTAATGCAAAGTATGATTATGAGTTATGACCTAAATGAGATGCAAAAATGAGTGTGAAACAAAAGCCAGAAAAGGTAGGGCAAAGAAAAGGCAAATTTTGGGGTACTACAGCTGCCCCTATTCAATCGACTTGGACCTGAAAGGGTGATAGCAACGGCTTTCAAACATTCAAGGTACACAGAGATTGAATATCAAAAGAACCCAGAAATTTGCAAATTGTGGGGAAAGAAATGACATAGTGATTTCCAGCCGAATGTGGACTTACAACCGGAGGTTTGTAGAATCAACGGACCTACAAAGATGACTCCGCTGGGGATAAGAAGGTAGACCATCAACTCTGAGGTTGGTAAAAAGGTACGACAACTCTGAGGTTGGTAAAAAGGGGCGTCAACTCTGAGGTTGGGGAAGGAAGGGATTGTTCATCAACTCTGAGGTCGAGAAAAGGTAAACGACAACTTTGAAGTTGGAGAAAGGCGTCAAGTCTAAGGTTGGGGAAGAAAGGAGATACGACAACTCTGAGGTTTGGGATGAAAGGCTTCAACTCTGAGGTTGGAGAGAAGATATACAATAACTTTGAAGTTGGTAAAGAAAAGGATATTCATCAACTCTGAGATTGGTAAAAAGGTATACGACAACTTTGAAGTTGGGGAGGAATGGGTTATCTCATCAACTCTGAGGTTGGGAAAAGATATGCAACAACTCTGAGGTTGGAGAAGAAAGGGGAATATTCATCAACCCTGAGGTTGAGAAAAGGTACATGACAACTTTGAAGTTGGTAAAAGGGAAAGGATATTTCATTAATTCTGAGGTCAAGAAAAGAACCACAACAACTTTGAAGTTGGTAAAGGAGGGCGTCAACTCTGAGGTTGGGGAAGAAAGAGATGTACGACAACTCTGAGGTTGGAGAAAGGCGACAACTCTGAGGTTGGACAAAATAAGCGTCAGCTCTGAGGTTGGACAAAATAGACGTCAACTCTGAGGTTGTGGAAAATAGGCATCAACTCTGAGGTTGGGGCTCTCTTCGAAGGATTGGAATCACTGTTTTGATTGAGGGTTGATCTGGGCTTTCACACAAGGTACCAAGTCTGGCTTATGCTTCGATGCATGTTTGAATTTTTCTTTCTATGGCGTAATGCTCCATACGAAATGGAAATGCTACGCGTTTGAGGATGCAATGCAATGATGATTACTACATGCAAGAATGAGAGGACACTCCACCGGGGAATGCGCAGAACAGAACAAGCAAACTTCGCTGAGGAGGGGATCACCAATATCTGACCACCAATAACCACTGGACTTTAACTTGCGGAGAATTATCGAATCTGACTGTTGAGGAAGAACGTACTCTGACTTCTCACCATCTTCAATCTGTTTGGAAATATTCCATCGTCTTACCCTGCTGAGGAAGAGGAATCCACCTATACTGCTGGGGGTAAGAAATCTTCACAAAGAACCCTTTTCGATTTGAGGACGACCCTCTGCTTGGGGAAAAATAACAATTCCAACACCTTGCTGGACAAAGATACCTTCTGGCTCCTTGCTGGGAAAGAAACTTAGTACATCAAGTTTCTATTGATCACTGCATACTGATCATCAAGAGTGAACAACGATTCCTTCCTGACTTGACCCAAACCACAGGGTCTAATGGGAGAACTCATCTCAAGAGGATTTCACAGAGGACCGGGCGTTCACACTGCCCCACGGTCTTCAAACTCTTGGAGAGATTTATCAGATCTCGACGTAACTGCCCCAGACTGTATAATCTTTGAAGGAATTTGCCTCGAGAGGACTTAAAATGACTTGAAATACTCTGCTTTAGTATTTTGAACCTTGAAGAGGTGCTCCTGATTAACCGTCTTCTGGAGATGATAACTTCTCATGCTCTAGAGATGGCCTGCCTCAGTATGAGCTTTGAAGTGACTTTGCCCCTGATCTTCGAATGAATGCCCCAGAATAGCTGAACTTCAGAGAGATTTCTCGACGTGACTGCCCCAGATTGGCTACATCTTAACACGAATTACTGGGGAAAGCCCATGCTTCACAAAGCCTCTTGGAAATATGCCCCTTGATACGACTGTCCTTCAGAATTTTCTAGCATCCCAACTTGGCAGGATCAAGCTTCTTGACTAACGCTCACTGTGTAAGCCTCCTTAATGCTTAGGCACATGTATGCAAGCAGAACAAGTTTATTATGAGAATGATAATTCTAATGCAACAAACATGTTAACCTTAAAGTTTTTATTGAAAAGATGTCGTAAAACCCTGTGAATGAGTCACTAGTTATGACATTTATTTTTGAATGGAAAACAATACGCACATGCAATACCAACAAAAATACTTTATTAGCACGACTCATAGGAGTCAGGAACGCCATCTCGTTGAAGTACGCCTTCAGAATAAACCCTGTTTCAATTAGGACTTTTGAGGGATGTATCGTGGCCTGGTTCACGGTTTTGAGAAAAAGGATTTAAGGCTCAAAGTTTGGTTTGTACCCACCAATTCTCCTTGATGTTCTCCAGTCCTATGTTCAGTTAATTTGGCACAAGCGCTCATCTCCCAAAAGGATTCCATGACGAGTGACAGTTAAGGGACCCATAAGGTTTTTGAAATGACAGTCACCCCTTTTGTCTTCAGTGTTTTACGATCACACGACTTGTTCTTTATCGAGGATTTTCTCTTGATCATTTTTTTTCATTTTTGCTTTTTTTTATTTCCCTGATTTTGCCTGGACCGATTATTTTTGAATCTTTCAATCTTGAAGTCCAGCTGGATGCCCTACCTTTTGCCTAAGTCGCTTGTTTTCAAGTTTTGGACTTAGCGGGCTATCTCATTTTTTCTTTTTCTTTTTCCTTTTTTTTGAACAAATCGTGTGACACTGGTTGTCTAACTTGTTTGAAAGGGTTGTGACTGCCTCATTACTTGGTCGATGAGGGATAACCATTGTGGTTTCACGTCCCTCGATCTCCTGGTGTGTGAGGGAAGAAAGGTAATGGATCCTCAGATGCACATTCCTTTTGAAATTTGGGCGCTCGGTCAAACTACTGACAACTACCCTGCCCCTGGGTTAGATGTGAGGGTTTTTCTTATGAAAAAAAACTCTTACTTCGAGGCTCAAAGGGGTTGACGAGGGTCTATCTCCCTTATATCTCCGGTGTTTGGGAATTTTAAACAATGCCTGTACATCCTTAACAGGGTTTTATCCAAAAGCATACAACCAAATATTTTGCGTTTTTACCTCATCATCCTCCCTCCAAGAGTTAAAGCAAGAAGGTTGGTATTGCAATGCACAAAAACATTATATGAATGAATAAAAATGAATTACTTCAAGAAAAAACATATTCATTGCATTAAAACATCATTCAGAACACAAACAAGTTTTTTAGGCATACAATGCTTTAACAAGAAATGAAAAACTACAAATGAAAATGCAGTAAAGAAACTGAATATTGCCATCGCTGAGGAGGCCTGATTCTGTCTGGACATCCTTGCAAACTGAGTGCTCACTTGAGACAGGAGGCTTCAATTGATGTACATATCATCTTCAGTGAATGCAATGATCTCTGAGTCCACCAGGTCTTGCACCTTGTGCTTGAACAAGTTGCAATTTTCAATGGAATGACCTGGTGTGTCTGAGTGATACTCGCATCTAGCATCCAGATCATAATCAGGAGGAATGGGGTCAGGGACAGGCTTGGCATCCCTTAGTTCAACCAGAGAACTCTCAAGTAGACGGGCAAGAACATCACTGTGAGGAATAGGGAGTGGATCGAAACTTCTCGCAGGCCTTTGTGATCTTTGTTGTCTCTGTTGCTGAGGAGCATAAGGTCGTTGATTCTGAACAGACCGTTGAACAATAGGAGGAATATACACAGCACTAGTTTCTCCTTCCTTTCCCTTGGAGGACCCAGCATAAGGTTTCTTTGCATCTTCAGCAGCAATTCGAATCTTTCCCGTTTTGATGCCATTTTCGACTCTTTCTCCTGCCAATACAAGTCCTGAAAATCCAGCTGACAAACATCCAATCAATTTCTCATAATAATGCCCCTGAAGCGTATCCATGAATATATCCATGAGCTCTCGCTCTAACATCGGAGGTTGAACTCGGGAAGCCAATTCATGCCACCTCTGGGCGTACTCTCTAAAGCTTTCATTGCTCTTTTGAGACATATTCTGTAGCTGTGTACGATTGGGAGCCATGTCGGTGTTGTATTGATAGTGTTTGATAAAAGCCCCTGCCAGATCTCTCCAACTACGAACGTCTATCCTCTCTAGCTGCATATACCATTCCAGGGATGCCCCAGATAGGCTATCCTGAAAGCAATGCAACATCAACTTCTCATTCTTTGCATGAGTAGCCATTTTACTTGCGTACACCCTCGCGTGAGTCCTTGGGCAAGTCATACCATTGTACTTTTCAAAAGTAGGAGTCTGAAACTTGTGTGGGATAATGATGCATGGAATCAGCCCCAGATCATCCAAGTCCATGCCCAAAGTATTTTGATCCATAACCCCCTTCAACTGCTCTTCAATCAGCCAGATCCTTTCATCATTAACAACAGGGATACCAGCATCCATGCTTCGCACAGAGAAAACATCGTCTTGCTGGTCATCATAGTGATGGCCATGAACTGCAGGAATAGTGCTTCGTCCTCCTACCAAAGAAGGAATTGGCACTCCACCTTGAGCTCCATTATGAACAACATTTCCATTACCACCTCCGCCGGGAGGAATAACATGACCGCCATGTAGTACACCGTTCTCGTCTACTCTTGCCACAAGAGGTTGCACTAGGGTTTTGAGATCTTGTTGCCCTTGTACGACTCCTTGCATCATCTCCATGAATTGGTTAATACGTGCCTGCATGGCAGCCATTTTCGCTTGCATCTGTTCCATAATTCTTCTGAGTGGCTTGAGTATTTAAGTATGAAATTCTGAAGAAAACCAGATCAGGACAAGAATAACCAAGCCTCAAACACCTGTTATGTAAATGATTATGCAATGCAAATGCCAAGTCTGAATATTTCCAAGGAATCATTCTGTTTTGAGTCAAGTTTTTTTTTTTTGTACAAACCACAAGAAAAAGATGGAAATGCTCTGCAACGAGTCTCAAAGGTAATATCCCTTGGAAATACAAGAACATGTATGCAAAAATGAAGATGCAGATGCAACAGACATGGGTTCAAGGCTTCCATAAAGCTCAGTACTGCTGTGTTGCTGAATGGATAAGTTTAAAGGTCTGCTCTGAAGAGAATACCGGAATGCCAGAATATCTGAATAACCAGAATACCATAACATCGGACCACTGAGATATCCATAAAACCAGGTAAATAACTATACACTGACGAGAAATCCAGAAAACTGGGTAGGTCGAAGGTTTCGATTACCTGCAGACCTGTAAACACCCGCCCATCTCACATGTGAGTACTAGAAAACTGAGGATCCTCAATATCACGGGCTCTCAGGTCGAGAAATGATGATACATTCACCATTTCTGGTTTGGCATCATCATCAATCGAGGAGGCCTCAACTGATTCCCCTAAAAAAGGATATCCTATAGTAAGTTTCCAGCATTGGGTTCTCGGATCGACAAGTGTAATGGGTTTGCCATTTCTGGTCTGCCATTATCACATGTCGGGAGGAGAGTCGTTGCTGAGTCCTTGGGAGACGGTCGCCAGAGTCGACAGTTTTCCAGGTTATATTCCATCGTCTACCCCAAATGCGCAGGATAGAATATTACCAAAGAAAATCTCGTTTGGATGTGGAGTTTTCATGTATACTACGTCTGGCCAAATGCCAAACAAGTCACACTACTTTCCACGCTAATCATAGGTGTATGCTCAAGCCTGGGTATTGGGCTTTTCTCTCATGAATCCAACCCACCCTACAAACAGGAAATCCAGCAGCAGAACAGTACAGTATAATAATGACATGCAATGCAATAAATGCGATAAATACAAGAAAATAGTAATACAGTAATATACAACAAAACAAAGCACACCAAATAAACACCCAATGAAAACAAACAAACAAGTGCTAGGATCGACTCGCAAAAGGGGATGGACCAGCAAGAGGTCAACCTGTCCCCAGCAGAGTCGCCAGCTGTCGCTCCCGGGGATTTGTATCTATGGTATAAACGCGAAAGTGGCACGGAAAACAGAGTCGCCAGCAATGTGTATTTATCCCAAGAGAGGGAAAGGAAACATTGCGTAAACCTGAAGGAAGGGAAAGAGCATGGTCTCACGACCAAGAGAAATGGGTAAGGGAGTCGGTTACGCGAAGGGAAGGTGTTAGCACCCAACACGTCCATCGTACTCGATGGGATCCACGCTTGCTGTCTCGATCAAAGGGTGTCGTCATCTGGAACTCGGCTGCTACTGGAACGGGAAAGGAACGGGAACGGAAAAAGAACCAAGAAACTAAGAAGAAAAGAAAAAAAGAAGTGACTCGGTAGGACGTCCTCGGAGTCCTAGGCCTACGTATTCCCTCGGGAACAGGAAAATCAGAGTCAACGTAGTTCAGACACGAACTAAGGGTGGAGGTTGCTCGCCAAGACATCGCCGTCTTGTGCCTATGTATCCTCAATCGGACGAGAAGGAGGAAATCAGAGCAGTAGTAGTTTGACCTAACGAGGTCGGAAAAGAAGTCTCGATCACACTGGGGTGAGAGAAAGGGTTCGGTTAATAAGTCTCGATCACACTGAGGCGAGAGAAAAAAAAGGGAAGTTAGTTGTTAGTGTGCTCGCCAAGGATATGAATCCTCGTGCCTACGTATCCTCAATCTATCCAGAGAGAGGAAGTCAGAGCGTCCGTAGTTCATGGAACTACGGGAAAACGGGATCTCGATCACACTGAGGCGAGAGAAAAGGGGGAGACGCACTGAAGGTCTAAGGGAAACTCGATCCTACAAGTTATCATACAAAGTGGCCCTAAGGTCAGGATTAGAAGGGAAATCTACCTAATGTTGTCATGCTTTGATTGAGAGCCTAATGTATATCCTACTCCGAGCTTAATCAGAAATTAAGTCGGACAAGGAGCCTTAAGGGAGCATGTGAATACAGAGTAATCAACAAGTAAACACCAGATAACTCAATCACAAAGAGAAAATCAAATACGAAACCAAGTTAGGAGAGATTCAAGTACAGAGAGAAAATCAGGAATTAATCAGAAATTAATCAAGATAGGCAATTAATCAAGAATATTCAAGCTAAAGATGAAGTGCAAATTAATCTATAATTAAAATCAAGGTTTAATTCTAAGTAAAAGAGTTAATCTAAAATTAAAACTAATTAGAAAGTTAAACCTAAAATTAATATTTAATTCTAATTCTAAAACTAAAATCTAATCCATACAAGATTAATTTCTAATCACAAGTCAAGCCAAAAATAGTTCAAAACTAAACTTCTAAAAAGTAGCTCTAAGTCAAGATTAAATTTCTAAAATTAAAATCTAAACTAATTAACCAAAATTAATTATAAAACTAAATGTAAAAAAAAAAACAAATACTAAAAACAAAACCAATGGGTGCAGCAGCAGATCATGGAGTGGGAAAAGAAGTTCAAGCGCTGGGCCTTTGAGGCTTTTAAGCCCAAGGTTTTGCAAAGTGAATGGAGGATGAGAAAGTGAACGGAGGGCGTGTGAGAATGAAAACAAATGGGCTTCTGAGCCCGGTCCAAATGGAAAATGAAGAAACCTAATTACTAAAGAGAGCATGAGATTCTCATAGAAAATAAACACCCAACACACACACCACCGTCCCCCCTGTTTCGTCATCACCTTCACTTGCTCGTCACCTCCCTCACCATTCAACCTTCTTCTTCTTCAAATCTCTTTACCGCGGACACGTCGTCCCTCTGCTCCTCTCCTTCTCTCAATCTCACAAGCCTTCCTCACCGCGACATCAGCCTTCCACTTTGTTTCATCATTTTCGTCTCCGTTTGCTCGCACAAAGTCACCGCCGGAAACAACCACACCAGAATCTCCTTCCACTCCGCCATCGTCTTGCTCAAGCCACAAAAATGGGAACCATCAAAATGTCATACTCTCTCGCCGTGCCAACCTCTTTGTCATTCTCCGATCTCAGTTTTCTTCCGTAACTCAACGCCTTCACAGAACTTCGTTCAATCTCCACACCAACCTCGTATCAACAACCACACTCAACCTCGCCTCTCTCAATGTCTCGCTTCTTCTTCATCTACTGCAAATCATACCGTCTTTCCCTCAATCTCACTCGTCCTTCTCCTCGCCAATTTCACACATGAATTGCAAGAAAAATAAACAAGCCACACATATCTCACTCAGAAATCAAGCAATCACCAATACCTTACTCGAAAATCAAACATTCACAAACATTCTAATCGAAAATCAAACAATTACAGAGGAAACAGCATATGATCAAGATTTGAGTTAGAAGAAAGAAACTCACAAGGTTGGAGCTAGTCCGACTACTTCGACTTCGGCGATGGTAAGTTCAATTTGATTCCCTTCTCCCTCACTTCTGTCTCTTTCTTCTTGCGGTTTTGCTTCGTGTGTTCTTTGATGTGTTGCGATGCGTATCTTTTCGCTTCTGAATCTTTGTGTCACGTTCTTGGATCGAAATGATCCATTGCTCCGTGATTGAAATTGTAGGTCACTGTGTGGTGAAGATGAATCTGAAGGCTTCTTGAGGTTGAAACATGTTCTTCTGCTGCCTGAATTTGTTGTTGTTGAATGGTTCTCGGTTCGTGTGAGATTCTTACGCTTTGTTATATTGATTGGTGGATGTGAAGAGAAGGTGAGGTTTCAGAAGTTTGAATTGGAAAGACGAAGGTGGTTGAAAAAATGGTTCCCCTTGCAGTAGAAGAATAACGCTGATTTTATACTGGAATTATGGAGGGTAGAATAGGTATTCTTGAATGAAATTCTGTTAGAAATTCTCTTTGTGGCTTTCTTTCCCTCTTATTTGAATCAGAATTAAAACTTACACCCTATGTTTATGGTACTGTCCTTGATTTTTTGCCGTTTGTGAATGGTGGACAGGCTGGTGGTAATGGTGTGTGGGAGTACAAGGCGTGGTCTGCAGTGGGATTCAATTTTGTTACCACTTGGTTTGTACAGGGTCATGGAAAAGTGTTATGTTTTCTGTTTTGGTTAAAAGTGTAATGGACTTATATGGATAAGGGATAAATTAATTAAAATGGATGTTGATAATTTGGAAAAAAGTGAATATAATAAAAAAAGAAAGGAATTATGTGAATGGATTTTGTGAAATTGGATAATGTTTGGAAATTGGTAAAAATGGATATGAGTATTAAAAATGGATAATGAAATAGATTAAAAATGGAATTGGATATTGGAAATATGGATATTGTTATAAATTGGAAAAATGGATTATGGATAATAAAAAAAGAAAGAAAAAAAATTGAAAATGGATATTTGGTTGGAAACAAAATGGATATGAGAAATGATTTAACAACAAATGGATAAATTAGGATATGGTTTAAAGAAAAATGATTTTTGAACAAAATGAAAATGGGTATGGACTTTGAAAATGGTTAGGAAAAATGAAGTGGATAATTGAAATATAATGGATATTTAGTGATATTTTGAATAAGATGGATAATGAAGAATGAATTCCAAGAAATCCACATAACCAATTAGGCTTCCAATTCAAACCAAACTTGTATACTCGATGAATCCCCAACAACAAACGATAAGCAACTGAGCGGACAATAGTGCCTTGACCACAACATGAATCCACAACTAGATCTCTTGTACCATAACCCAAAATGCCTTCACCATGAAACCCTAACCACCATCTTCAATTGATGAATATCAGCAAACCCACACCTAAGATAAGAAACCCTGAACCACCTTGCCTTAGGTGCATAATGATGAAGAAGTGACCTGAGAAGTCGAAACATCAAACCCTAGCTCAATAACACCCTCAATTGAATCAACGAAGAAACCCAGAGCCTCTGATGGTCTCTCTGAATAAGAAAACCTCAGAACTTGAATAAGAATATGTTCATGACAACATGAATTCCGCCCTTGCTTCAACTTGACTGAATTAGGAGCCAACTGAATCACCTCTGAATAAGACAAACACCATTAACAAGAAAATCCCTTGATCCCATGTCTTGGAAAACCAATGCAAAGTATGATTATGAGTTATGACCTAAATGAGATGCAAAAATGAGTGTGAAACAAAAGCCAGAAAAGGTAGGGCAAAGAAAAGGCAAGTTTTGGGGTACTACAATATGCTTTTAACAAGGACATTGACTTTTGATGATGACAACTAATCATAAGTCAAACATGAACGATTAAGCGGATAAAGATGGAAAACCTTATCATTGGTATTTGATGGACTTGACTATTCGACAATGGAAAACAAAGATTACAACTAAAGCCTCATCTCAAGCCACTTAAGCATGTTTCAACATAAAGAGAAGCATTCCACAAAGTCTTGAAGCAATGTCGTGATCTCCTAACTTCGTAATGGTGATCTCTTATTTTAGTAATGAGTGAGCGATTTTAAGGAAAAAAAATACATTTTTGTAAAAGCATATGGCTAAAGCACACACACACACACACACACTAAACTATTTCAAAAATGCTTTACCAAAAAAAAATTGAAAAAAATCTGGAAGTTGTGTCAGATAACTTAAGAGCTGTCAAAATAGCTAGATGGAAAATTTAGCTTATCTAATCGATTAGGTCCCTTGTCTAATAAGTTAGATTAATTCAAACTTACACCCTAATAAGTGCCAATTTTTTTTAAATATGTGTGTAGTTTTGTGGCACTTATTGACTTGTTTCAATTGAATTTCATAGATAAACCTCAATTTTTGTGTATATATTGTGTAGTTTGCATTTTCATGTAAATATCGTTTAGCTTGAGCAATTTTATCTCTTTTTGTAGGTTTCCTTGCATGATTGTAGGTTTCCTTGCAAAAGCTTCATGATGCAATTTTGGAAGGAAATCAAGTTCCTGATACGGCTTAGCGCGGTCCTAGCACACTTGGAGAGGCCTTGGCAGTGGTGTTTTGCATTCGTGAGCGTGCTTAGCGCCCAGATCGCACTTAGCGTGAGTTATGACAGTTTGGTTTTTTTTCGTGAGCGAGCTCTGCTCGTGCTTAGTGCGGTTCCACTTTTTGTGTTAGTATAGAAACATTTCTTCATATACTTTTTAGTTATGGACTTGGTACCTTTTTTTATCCATTTTCATCAATATTATTCTTTAGAGATAGAGACTTAGAAAACAATAAGAGAGGGTGCATCTTGAAGTTTTGGAGCTGGATTTACATCAATCGGCGGAACACTGTGAGGGATGCTTGCTCATTTTCATTCTTATCCTTGTAATCTCTTTCTTGTTAGGGATTTTATGTAAGTTTAGTGTAAAAGTATGTATTTTTGTTGATCATGGTGTTGTATACGATCTATTTCATGAATCTATATTGGTGTCATCTTTGTTTACTTGTTTTACATTCTGATTTGTACTGCTATTGAGAAATACTCTTCAGATCTAGATCTAAGATGAACATCTGTTAGATTCTAAATGCTAGAGATAGATTTAGATATAACAATAACTGTGGGTATTGAATCTTAATGCTATGTATAGTTTAATAGAGTGAGAGATTATCGATCAAACAATAGGATAGAACTCGCGACTATACTAAAGCAAATGCATGGTTCAAATTTTAAAAGTACAGTCAAAATAATGCTTACCACTATACTACAACGACAGCGTGATCATGAAACAATTTCTAAGCACAAAACACATGTCAAAAATTCTAAAGCAACACATTTTCACAAATGAATCACACCTAACACACAACTTCATCAATGGATGAAAAAAAACATGAGGGGCTTGACTCACACTCGACAATTTTGCTAACATCTTGATCAACTTATGCATTCATAAAAAAAAACTCATGTTGAAAGCATAAAAGCACAAATAAAAAAGGACTTTCAAGGGCTGCAATGTAGCTTGGTTAACAAATAAGGGTTATTTCTAAAGGTAATTGAAACAAAAATTGTCTAAACAAAGGAAAATGATCAATTCTCAAATTCTCAAGCATTCACAACTTCATTCACCTTTTTCTCTTTGCTCAACTGTTACACCCTTGAACACAACTTATTAGCATACAAATTTTGTTAATTCTTTTTTCTTTTCAAGGCTTTTTCTTTTTTCTTTTCTTTTTCTTTTCTTTTTCCAAAATTTTCTTTTTCTTTCTTAACCTCATAACAACCCACCTTTTTCCCCAACTTGAATACAACCAATCATTATAATGTGAATTGCTCCCAAAGTTTCTAAGGCAATAGTAAAAATTCAAACCATAATTTATGGTTGAGGGTTCAAGAAAAAGTTCAGAATCATGTCTAAAATCAATGATGAACTAATTATTTATGCACAAGTTTCATAGTTCAACATCAATATGGATCCTGACATAAAGCTTAAAAGGGTTAAACGAATACTCACTTACTCACACAGTAGGCTACTTTTTGGTCTGTGCTCAAAATCAAACAAAATGACTTGATCATTTTTATGCTTTTAAACAATTCAACGCAAATGCAAGATTAAACATAAGTAAAACGAGTTAAAACAAAAATTGTTGATATCCTGTGCATATAGTGAACAATGGAAAGTTTCCTCACATTTAGATATGATCTAAAGTGATTCAATCATGAACAAGTATTGCAAAAGAATGAATGGCATGATATTTGTACAAAGCATAAGTTTCATATTCATGCTATGTTATAGAAAGCATTAAACATGTACCTTAACAATGCACTTTCCTTCAAACTTTTATCATTACCATAACATTTTCTTGTTGATGCATTCAAACTTGAAACAATCACTCCATGTCTCTTCAAGCCAATCAAAGACAAGTTTATTGGACAAACATAAAATAATTTTCTAACAACTTAACAACTTCAAATTAAACTACGACTAAACAAATAACAAAATAAGTTCAAAATGGGTCAAAAGACCTGAGTGAAAGTGGATAAGTGGGCTGAAATATTTTTGCATGTGCAGCAGAGTGCGCTAAGCGCGCTCTAGTAGCGCTAAGCGACTATAGTTGCACATGGTTTTTCAAAAATGCCAACTTTTCTCAAGTTTTCCATCCACTTTAACTCTTTAATAACTATACTACTAAATGAAAAGCTATAAAATAATTAAAAGGTTGGGTTGCATCCTAACAAGCGCTTATTTTACGTCATTAACTCGACACTTTTTTCACAAGAACTCTCCTTCTTGTTGCTTCTTTGCTTGGCTAGTTGTTCACCAACGGCTACCCCTAACCAACACTTTAGAAAACATGAAGGGAAACAAAAATATATACAATATATACAATATGTACAAAGCTTACAAAGATAGAAACTATTGTGATGCTTTCAATTTCTAAACACCAATCCCCGACAATGACACCATTTTGTTGTTGCGGTAAAGCAAAAAGCAAAAGTAAGTATTTTGTTTTATCGTTTTATCGTATCCACAGGGATTAGTGCGACATAAAATGTCGTTCAATAGTCTCTACGTTCTTAAGCTTGGTTGTATAAGAATGCGGAATGTAAAATAAATAAGGCTTAAATAGTGTTTTCGTCCTTGTAAGTTGGCGAGTTTTTAGTTTTGGTCCTTGAATCTTTTTTTTTTCGGTCCAAGTCCTTAACATTTGATTTCTTTTTGCGATTAGTCCCTGACGTTAAACTTCCGTTACAAAAATGATGATGTGGCTAACGTCGCTGACGTGGCAAGTGTTTTTTATCATTTTTCATTTATTTTAACCCCCAATAATTCCACATAAGCTGTTTTGATTTTGGTCCCTATTATTTAAGAAGGCAAAAATGGAAATTTTGGTCCCAATAGGACTTGAACCAATGACCTTTGCTTTCATAAAGCATGCTTCTTAGCCACTAGACCATTTAACTCACTTGTGTTTTTATTTGCAACAAATTTATATATTACATAAATCCAATATTTACAATTTAATACTTATATTTAAAATATAAATTAGTATAAATAATTAGTTTATTAAATATTTCATTAATTTAATATTCCAAATATTTAATATTTCAATTATTAATTATCATAATTATTTATTATTTAGTATCATAATTATTTACTATTAACTAATAATACAATATTATTTATTAATAATTATTTATTATTTATTATCATAATTATTTATTATTTATTATCGTAACTAATAATTATTTATTATTTAAATAACTAAATAATTTTAATATTAATAATCATAATTATTTAATATCTCATTTATTTAATTTACTGTAATTAATATTATAATTATTTAATAAATTAAACTATTATTAATAATTTACTGTAATTAATTAATACTCTAAATATTTAATAAATTAAACTAAATAAATTTACTGTAATTATTTAGTAAATTATTTATTATTAGTTATTAATAATTAGTTACAGTAAATTATTTAGTTATTTAATAGTTTAATTTATTAAATACAGTAAATTTAAATTACTAAATACAGTAAATTTTTAATAGTTTAATTTAATATATTTATAATTTACTATATTTAGTAAATAATTTACTGTATTTATTATTAACTAAATAATAAATACATTAAAATTTTAAATTTAGTAAATAATTTACTGTATTTATTAAATAATTAGTTACTAAATTATTTATTATTAGTTATTAATAATTATTTACTGTATTTATTTACTGTATTTACTAAATAAATACTGTAATTATTACTAATTTACTAAATAACTAAATAACTAATTTACTGTATTTAATAAATAATTTACTGTAATTTAAACTATTAAATAACTAAATAATTTACTGTAACTAATTATTAAATTACTGTATTTATTAAATAATTTACTTTATTTATTAAATAATTTAGTAAATAATGTAGTTATTATTTAGTAAATAATTTACTGTATTTATTATTAGTTACTAAATAATAAATACATTAAATTATTAAATAATAAATACAGTAAATTATTTACTAAATATAGTAAATTATAAATATATTAAATTAAACTATTAAAAATTTACTGTATTTAGTAATTTAAATTTACTGTATTTAGTAAATTAAACTATTAAATAACTAAATAATTTACTGTAACTAATTATTAATAACTAATAATAAATAATTTACTAAATAATTACAGTAAATTTATTATTAATAACTAATAATAAATAATTTACTAAATAATTACATTAAATTTATTTAGTTTAATTTACTAAATATTTAGAGTATTAATTAATTACAGTAAATTATTAATAATAGTTTAATTTATTAAATAATTATAATATTAATTACAGTAAATTAAATAAATGAGATATTAAATAATTATGATTATTAATATTAAAATTATTTAGTTATTTAAATAATAAATAATTATTAGTTACGATAATAAATAATAAATAATTACGATAATAAATAATAAATAATTATTAATAAATAATATTGTATTATTAGTTAATAGTAAATAATTATGATACTAAATAATAAATAATTATGATAATTAATAATTGAAATATTAAATATTTGGAATATTAAATTAATGAAATATTTAATAAACTAATTATTTATACTAATTTATATTTTAAATATAAGTATTAAATTGTAAATATTGGATTTATGTAATATATAAATTTGTTGCAAATAAAAATATAAGTGAGTTAAATGGTCTAGTGGCTAAGAAGCATGTTGTGGAAATAAAGGTCATGGGTTCAAGTCCTATTGGGACCAAAATTTTCATTTTTGCCTTCTTAAATAATAGGGACCAAAATCAAAACAGCTTATGTGGAATTATTGGGGATTAAAATAAATGAAAAATGATAAAAAACAATTGCCACGTCAGCGACGTTAGCCACATCATCATTTTTGTAACAGAAGTTTAACGTCAGGGACTAATCGCAAAAAGAAATCAAATGTTAAGGACTTGGACCGAAAAAAAAAAGATTCAGGGACCAAAACCAAAAATTCGCCAACTTACAGGGACGAAAATACTATTTAAGCCAATAAATAAATATATAAAATAAAGTATTTGAGAGACGAGAAAACTTGTCAGAACTGGATTTCATCCACCGATCAAATACATAAATCTACCAATCAGTTGTACATAACCTAAAACATTCATCAATATCATCACGTATCGCCCATCAACACTGTTATGTCTCGCTGATGTCGCGAGTTCTATCCTATTGTTTGATCAATGATCTCTCACTCTATTAAACTATACAGAGCATTAAGATTCAATACCCACGGTGATTGTTATATCTAAAAATATCTCTAGCATTTAGAATCTAACAGATGTTCATCTTAGATCTAGATCTGAAGAGTATTTCTCAATAGCAGTACAAATCAGAATGTAAAACAAGTAAACAAAGATGACATCGATATAGATTCATGAAATAGATCGTATACAACACCATGATCAACAAAAATACATACTTTTACAGTAAACTTACATAAAATCCCTAACAAGAAAGAGATTACAAGGATAAGAATGAAAATGAACAAGCATCCCTCACAGTGTTCCACCAATTGATGCAAATCCAGCTCCAAAACTTCAAGATGCACCCTCTCTTATTGTTTTCTAAGTCTCTATCTCTAAAGAATAATATTGATGAAAATGGGTAAAAAAGGTCCCAAGTCCATAACTAAAAAGTCTATGAAGAAATGTTTCTACACTAACACAAAAATTGGAACCGCACTAAGCACGAGCAGAGCTCGCTCACAAAAAAAAAAAAAAGCAAACTGTCATAACTTCACTAAGTGCGATCTGGGCGCTAAGCACGCTCACGAATGCAAAACACCACTGCCAAGGCCTCTCCAAGCGTGCTAGGACCGCGCTAAGCCGTAGCAGGAACTTGATTTCCTTCCAAAATTGCATCATGAAGCTTTTACAAGGAAACCTACAATCATGCAAGGAACCCTACAAAAGGAGATAAAATTGCTCAAGCTAAACGATATTTACATGAAAATGCAAACTACACAATATATACACAAAAATTGAGGTTTATCTATGAAATTCAATTGAAACAAGTCAATAAGTGCCACAAAACTACACACATATTTAAAAAAAATTGGCACTTATTAGGGTGTAAGTTTAAATTAATCTAACTTAGTAGACAAGGGACCTAATCGATTAGATAAGCTAAATTTTCCATCTAGCTATTTTGACAGCTCTTAAGTTATCTGACACAACTTCCAGATTTTTTTCAATTTTTTTTTTTTGGTAAAGCATTTTTGAAATAGTTTAGTGTGTCTGTGTACTTTAGCCATATGCTTTTACAAAAACATATTTTTTTTCCTTAAAATCGCTCACTCATTACTAAAATAAGAGATCACCATTACGAAGTTAGGAGATCACGACATTGCTTTAAGACTTTGTGGAATGCTTCTCTTTATGTTGAAACATGCTTAAGTGGCTTGAGATGAGGCTTTAGTTGTAATCTTTGTTTTCCATTGTCGAATAGTCAAGTCCATCAAATACCAATGATAAGGTTTTGCATCTTTATCCATTTAATCGTTCATGTTTGACTTATCATTAGTTATCATCATCAAAAGTCAATGTCCTTGTTAAAAGCATATCACCCGCAAAACAAGGTTCAACACCATTTTATTCATTTTCTTGATGTCATGTCAGGTGGGACGCTGCCGCCAACATAGCCAAGATATTTGGAGAAGTCCACACTATGATTATTCAAGTATAACTCTTCATGAGACAAGTCCCCTTCCTTGTAATTACATGCTCTCACCCTCGCTAGGAAGTGACTCTAGCTCTAATACTTACGAAATGAATCTGCACACAGGTGTGGGACCGTGCTTTAATCTGTAGCTCTTTGTGTGTGCTTCTTCATTGAGAGGAGTAGCTAAGAAGAAGCAATCCATGAAATTCCTCATGCTATTAGAGTAGGTCTCGAAGTGAGTAATGTTTTGTCTCAAGGAAAGCAAGCCTGAATCGTTCGCGTAATTTGAGATGCTTTGAGTTTTAAAATGTTGGAAGAACAACATCACATTTAGCTTACCCCCTTGTACTCATACCAGTGCTGGAGATCTTTAACAAATGCCCAACTCACTGGATGTAATAGTGATGGGGAAATTGACAAGTGGTTTAGTATATTGACCTCAAATTCATTAAAAGGAAGACGAAAGCTTGTAAGAGAGAACATGCACTAAAGAAAGGGATGGCATGCCCATCATATTGTCTATAGACCCTCTTGTCTCCATCTAGAGTAAAAACTCCCCAGTTAGTTGAAGGACTCACTTCAGTTAAATTTTGATCAAAACATACTCATGAACAAAAGAGGAAATAGTATCTAGTATGTCTGGATCCACCCAATCACCTGAGATAACCTTACTAGCCTTCTTGGTCGAGGTTGACACAACCTCCATGGTTAAAATGTGTTATGAAATAAAAAAAATGAATGCATGTATAATCTGGAAAGCAATTAAGATCAAATACTACCGCCTTTGGAAGAAAACACCAACAAACATAACAAATTTCTTGGGAAAGAAGATAAGAGATCAAACACTCATTATTTTGAAAACCCTAGAAAAAGGGAAAAATAAGCAAAGAGAAAAACGTAGAACTTTGTCTTGAAAAAGATGAAGTAATCAAACATGTATGCTTTTCATCAATGAACAAGGTCATACGGACTTGATTAAACATTGGAACAAGAAGGCTCTCAGAGGAGAATGCTAAAGGAAGTAGAAAGAACCCTTTTGCAGGTCGTAAATAGTACAAGGAAAAAATGACGCTTCCAAAGCCTTTGTCCATTAATAATAATACGATCACCAGGCACTACCAACAATTGAGATCTCCTTGAAAAATGGTTCAAAATATTCAAGTACTATAAAGAAGAAGAAGAAGCATAATTACTGACTAGCATAGGGGGACGGGTCAATCATTCCAAGTGAAACATTAATTCTTACAATAAAGACATTTAATGTACCTATTCCCCAGAATATTAATGGGTCATAATGAGGGGGGAACATTCACATTGGGTCAAACACTCGCCTAAAGGTCAAAGACTCACCCAAACAAGTGAGAGAGACACCACATATTCACCCAAAACCTTAAGGTGATAGGTGTATGGGTTCTCTCACTTATAAAGTGCTCAACCTCCACTTTTCTAAGCAATGTGGGACTTAGAACTCACACTTGTTCCTCAACACAACTCACACTTGTTTCCCAACAATCTCCCCCTCAAGTGTGAGTTCATCCACTATGTTCCCCCTCAAGCGGAAGCTCTTTCATCCACATACTTGTACCTCCATTGAGAGACACCTTTATCTCATCATGGGCACTTCAACGGGACACGCCGCCTAACCATATGTCAGGAAGACTTTTGGCACAAGGAGCCGGTCCCTTACTCAAACCGGGCTCTAATACCACTGATGGGTCATCATGAGGGGGAACCATTCACATTGGGTCAAACACTCACCTAAAGGTCAAAGACTCACCCAAACAAGTGAGAGAGACACCACATATTCACCCAAAACCTTAAGGTAATAGGTGTATGGGTTCTCTCACTTATAAAGTGATCAACCTCCAATTTTCTAAGCAATGTGGGACTTAGAACTCACACTTGTTTCTCAACATAACTCACACTTGTTTCCCAACAAATATATATGTCTCATCGAAGGCTTCCACGTCCCCGGGTTCTGTGGCCGAGTATGAGTACATGTCATAAACCTTCGTTCAAAAAAGTAGAAACACGGGCTTGAGAGCAATTAATCCAGCCCGTTCGTAAGTCCCAATATTGAACCAGTGTGACATTGAACGTAAAACAAGTAGACTCTTTTTATCACCGAGTAGACAATCCCCCGTGCAAGTATCTTACCAACCGTCCAAATAAATTTGACGGCTGACCGCGATCCACATATTCTCACTTACATTCAATTGTCAATCGCTTCTCCTATTTAAGAATGAGAGTGTGTCATTTCTCAGATATTCAAATCCTTTCTCATTCACTCTCATACTGACTTGAGTATTATAGTGTTAACCTTGTAGGTTAGTCCTCTCTCCACCGCATCGAAAACTCAGAACCGCAACATCAAACTATGCATCCTCACTTTCCGATTAACTCTAGTTCCACTACAAAATATATAATATTAATATTTAAATATGTTTTTTTATAACTATTATATAATATTATTATAATTTATATATTACTCCTTTTGATCCTATTTATAAACAAGTATTTTTTAAATACATTAAATAATTAACCTACTTGTACAATATAAAGATATATTACTTATTCAATAAATCTAAAAATATAAAATTTTCTTTATAAATAAAACCAAAAAATATATATTAAATATATTTATCACAACTTGATTGAATCGATGGACTTTTTGACCTGGTTGCCACAGGTCTGAAATTAAATGTCCAAAATGCCACACATTGGAAAAAAATGCCCAATCTTCCACATTTTTTCTCTTCTTCTGGGATGGCAGACGTGTCAGTCCCCATGTTGGGGCCCGCCATCCAGGATGGAGGCCTTTTTTTTTTTTTTAATTTCTAAATTATTTTAAATTGTTTTAAAATGTTATTTTAATATATAAATTAATAAAAAATTAATTAATAATATAAAATTAATTTAATTTTTTTTTCAATTTTTTTAAATATTTAATATTTAATAGTTTTTAAAAGAATAAATAGTATGTTAATATAATATGACATACTAAATATTATTAAAATGCAATTGAAAAAATCTCATAATTAATATATGATATTCTAAATTACAAGTGGATGATGACATAATTAAAAAAAATTAATTTCTACGTTGATTGGGATCTTCGTCGACAAAATGACTACCGGTTCCACATCTTGTACGGGCCCGAACTCGGTGACCACGACACTTATATTATGTCGTTTGGAGATATGTGATCAAACGTGAAATGGTAACCAGTAGTTCAAGTTGATAGCATATGGTTATATGGAAAATACATGGGAACTTTGTTAATGGTTGTTGCATAAGACGTGAATAAGAATATATTTCTAATAGCTTTTGCATTGGTAGAGGGTGAAACAGGTGGTGCTTGGAGTTTTCTTTTAGAAATCTTAGACTGCACGTTATGCCCCAACCCAACCTATATTTGATCTCAGATTGACATGAGTCAATTAACAGTGCCTATAATAACCTGAATAATGGTTGGCAGTACCCTCCCTCATCACATGTCTATTGCATTTTGCACATAACACAAAATTTCATAAGGGAAATCAGAGACAAGGAACTTCGCAAAAAATTTGTTAATATGGGTATTTTCCTAAACTTATCTTTATTAAGACATCTAGCAATAACTTCTACATACCAAATTATTTTTCATTTTCATACACAAGATATGCATTAAATGAGTCTACATATGAATACTATAGGGGAGGGATACGTAAAGCTAACATACAAGCATTACAATGGGTAGGCAATATTCCTAGAGAAAAATGGACCAGAACATTTGATGGAGGGAAACAGTGAGGCCATATGACTACCAACCTCTCTGAATCAATGGCCTTTGTTTTGAAGGCCACACGTAACCTACCAATTACAACTTTGGTAAAATTAACATACTTTAGGATGGGCACACTGTTTGGGAAAATAGGACATGAATGGACTAAAATGTTAGGCTCTGGACAAGTGTATACTAATAACTGCATGAAGGGAATTGAGGAAGAGGCAATCAAATCAAATAGCCACAACATTATGCAATTTGATTGTCAGAGGTTTTGCTTTTTGGTCTAAGAAACTCTGAATCATAATGATTGTAGGCCGACTATCCATTTCAACGTCGACCTCAGGAACCAGGCGTGTGAGTTTTGAAGATTTCAAACTTTCCATGTCTCTTGCTCACATGTAATTGCAGCGTGTTCAAGCATTAGACAAGACTATTATGTGCATATAACTGATGTTGTCAAAGTTGTTAACGTCTTTAAGGTCTACGAGGAGACCTTCCTGGGGGTCCCTACTGAAACAACTTGGCCACAATTTGAAGGTGGCACTCTTTGCCACAATGACAACATGCAGAGAAAAAACAAAGTTCATCCAAACAATAGCCATATTAGAACTGAATGGATAACGTTGAAAAAGAAAAAAAGAGGTGTGGCATTTGTCGCGAAATTGGCCACATACGCAAAAAATGTCCAAACAAGGTTGGACCTTCTACTTAGTTATGTGAGAAGTTTTATTTTTTTGAATCGTCGTTATATTTCAGAATATCGTGTATTTTCTTTTCCAATAACAACAACTTTTATTTAGAGCTATAAATTTTCAACTACAACACATAAACGATGACAACATAACAATGACTTCAAAATAAAGGTAAAACACATTGACTAATACAAAAAAAATAATAACTTCTGATAATGTTACAACAGATAAACACTACAATACCATTAATCATGTTAACATATTAAATGACAACAGATAAGACAAATGGATCTTCAACGCCTCGGCTAACTTCTCCAATATGTGCAGAAAACATACATTGGACATTCAAATCATTTTCTACACGATCCCAATAATAGAGGTAGGTACCATCCGGGCTAGCATTTGTCAGGGTTATGTACGGACAATAATATTCAATTTTTCTAACACATCGAATTGGACCACCCAACTGTAAAAAACTTGCGTTGATGGCAGAAACCAATTGTCTGAACTTCCATTGTGGTTTCAAATAAATCCTCATGTGTTTATCTGTTTAAAAAAAATAATACGCACGTTAGCTTGGATTTTCGACTAATGGAAAACACCCAGCAACACAAGGGCTATTTCGAAAGAGTTTTGGTTCGACCACACTCTTGGACTTAGAGAAATTTTGGGTGTTGCAAGAAGCATATCGACACCAATATACCTCGACCAAACAAGTTTTACTACGACGACAAGTTGGTCGTGGGAGCGGTTATTTGGGCGCGTTATGTTATGTTTAAATTTTTTATAACTGCTTTAATTCTTTTTCTGAAGAGACACATGGAGGAAGTCTGAAGATGGATTGCATGTGGAGCTTCATGTGGCGAGCTTAGGGAAGAGGAACATTTGGAGTAGTTATTTTACACTTGTATATATAGTAGTTCATTTTGTTGAATAGGGGTGTTCATTGTTTTACAAAAAATCTCACTAAAAACTCAAAGTATCAACGTTAAGATAAACAAGGGAATGGCTGAGAGAATACAAGAGCAAATGAATCACCACACTTTAATTTCAATGCAAAGTTTTTAGTTGTTCAATTTGTACTTTATTCACGTTCATCATTTTTCCTATCAAGCCTTTATTTTCATTCAGTACTTCCAACATTGTTGTTTCTAGTGTATTTTCTTCTTGCAATAGTCGAAGTTCTTGCACAATTTTACGCAAAACCCTATCCTCCGACCAAGTCGAAGACAGTCTTTTTAAATACAAGAAAATCCATAACAAGAGGTTATTTGACACTGTGTCCTAGGATTCACTGGTTGATCTTGCAAGTAACCTGTATTCTTGGAGACCAATAGTTGTTTACCATTTTTCAGTATAAACAACACCACACAGACATGATTATGAAATATGTGAAACAAGTAGACAATGACAAGAAGAATTATATTTCATGTGCCTTAGGCACCTTTATTTATATAAGATCAGATGAAGCGAAAAAATAATATTAAAAAATTGTTTTGGCGGAAAAACAATATATTAAAATAAACTTTAATTATTAAACAATAGGATTTTATAAATTTAATTCTTCTAAAACAATTAATTAATAAATATTTAAATAAAATTGAAAAAAAATTAAATTTATATTATATTATAAATTAATTTTTTATTAGTTTATATATTAAAAACATTTTAAATTGATTAAAAACAATTAAAAAAAAAGTAGGACCTCTATCTAAAATGACGAATTCCAACTGGATGTCTGACCCATCCGCCATCCAAGATATCATATTGATAACTTATCTTTACTTTTTTATGAGATAGGCGGACAACTTAAACCTAACCTTATTTTTTTGTTCAGGGTCGTCTGTGGCTTTTGTCCTAGGCAATGATTTTCATTATTGCAAAGATAAATAAATAAAACAAGTTATTAAATAATAAAAATATCATAAAAAAGATAAAATTAATTCTATTAAAAGTAACAAACCTTTTAATTTTCTTAAATAAATAAAACGATAACAAAAAGAAACACACTAAAATAACAAGAGGATAACTTATTCTTGCTCCAATATCTAATTGAATGTCCCTATCGCTTCTTGTTCTCTCCATCATCAACAAACATGCAACCACCTTGCAACATCCCAGTGTTTTCTAATATTAGTTTTCTGATTAATTAGATTTCTTTACTGCCATTGTTTTCATCTTAAATTCCTTGCCTTAGGGCAAGGGGGCTTGACAATTATGGTTTGGAGATTTAGTTGATCGGATTTAGTGAGGTTTTGTTGAGTGTTAGGAAATATCAGGATGGAATGACAGGTTGTGAACCGGAGAAGAAAGGACCAAAACAAGTTGAAGGTGTCAATCTGGACACAAAAGAAGGGCAAACTTTCGGAGAATCATGATGTTGTAACATCATATTTCTTCACAGAATTTCCAGATAACTACTACGCTGAAGATATGGCCATGATTTTCTTGGAATACGGAACGTTAATGGAGGTATTCATACCCGCGAAGAGAGACATTAGAGGAAAAATGTATGGTTTCGTGCGGTTCAGAAAGGTGGAAGATGAGAGAATGTTGGGAATACAACTGGATAGTATCATGATAAATGGGCGGAAAATATTTGTCAACAAACCTAGATTCAACAGGGATAGACAGGGAGATAATAAGCTCAAAACTTATGAACCGAACATCAGAAGTTCCATAAGGAAGACGGATCAGTGGAAGAAAATCAAGACGAACACATCATTTGCAGATACGGTGAGGGGAGGGGAAAGGCACTCAAGGAACTTTCAAAAAAACAACATCAATCTCGGAACTTGCAAAAAGGATTTGAAAAAGGAATGGAATGGATTACTTTTCAATATAGAAGAGGAAGGAATGAAGAGGTTTGAAAATGCTTATGTGGGGGTGGTTAAGAAACCCGGAACTTCATATAATATCCAAAATATCCTTAACAGAGAAGGATTCTTTCATGTCAAAACCACACCAATGGGAGCTACTATGTGCTTACTTGAAGACTTAGAGAATGAGGTAGTCAAAAATCTGATAAAGGAAGAAGAGGAATGGCTTTCAAACTGGTTCGAGGATATCCGACAGTGGTCTCAATCTGAAGTTGATAAAGAAAGAATGACATGGGTGAAATGTTTCGGTGTTCCTTGTCAAGCTTGGAGAAATGATTTCTTCAAATACATCTCGAGTAGAATAGGAGAGTTCATCTATTGTGATGAGGAAACGGAGAAGCAAACTAAGTTTGATGTGGCTAGAATTCTAATTAAGACAAGATATACAGGAAATCTGAATGAGGTGATAAATATTGAAATAAATGGGTTGGTCTTTTGTATTAAACTTATGGAGGACAACCATGGGCCAAAAAGAATAGTGTTTAAAGGTATTGAAATGGAAAGCTCAGATTCTGGGGAAATTTTTGTGGAAGAAACTGAAGACGAGCCAGATGAGGAGGATAATATGGTCAATAATTCTGACTCAGAGTTCTCAAGCAATGGTGGAAATCCGAAGGATGAAGATGACACGGTTCCAAAGGCTCACGATTCTGCTGTGAACGGCGAAAGCAGGTGGTGGTCAGATCTAGGGAATACAAATAAAGAAGCTACACTCTCCAAGAGTGAAAAGCGTAATGATGAACTAACATTGGGAAAAGGCAAAGAGCAAAAAAAGGTGAAATTTGGTTCTGGCAGGGAAAAGAAGCTTCACGGGGAAGAGTCAAACGTAGGCAGAACATTTAATGTTATGGTACCAGACGAGAATCAGAGGGGACAGATTGAGACAAGAGGACTAGGTGGATGTGAAAATATACCAGTTGACAACTTGATCTCTCCTTTTACAGGCTGTGTGGGTCAAGCAAGCGCAGAAAGGGATCCAATGTAAGGGTCGGTCTAGGAAACGAAACAGAGCAAGTCATTAATAATGTTAGGCCCAATACACTTTTGTTGGGTAATTCAGTTGGTGGCCCAGTGAAAACTAACATAAGGAAAAAGAAAACTTTGTCAAAAATATATGAGAAGATACAAATTCCATATGCCCCATCTTATTACTCAGCCCTTTTGCACTCAGCCCAAGTCACGAAACTTAAGGCTATGCCTGTTGTATCCACTGAAGAACAAATGGATATTCAGTCAGAGGGAAGCAATAGTAGATATTCTGGTGGGTCAATTCTTTGCTGTGGATCACTATCGGATGTTGATGTTACAAGAGGTAACGAGAGAATCAAGAGATTAAACAAAGATGTCACAGGGAAAGTATGGGAAATTCTGAAAGAATTTGGATTGGAAGGAGATGAAGATGAGGAAGCACATGAACGCATAATCAGATGAATGGAAAGAAGGGATGGACTTCAAATTCAGAACCTGAAGGAGACAATCATTGAGGTACCATGAATATCATTACCTTTAATATACGTGGGAGTAACTCTTCATTAAAAAGTAGAAGAGTTAAACCTATAATAGAAAAGGAAAAGATAGAATTTTGTATGCTACAAGAGACAAAAAGACAAGGTATGGAGGAAAACTTTGTTAGAAGCATTTGGAGTGGGAGTGATTTCGATTGGACTGCCAAAGGATCAATAGGGCAATCAGGAGGTATGTTATCAGTTTGGAACACGAAGTCTTTTAAGGCTGAATTTAGCTTCTCTGGATCAGGGTATCTTGGTGTTTTTGGGATAAGCAAACAAAGGGCAATATACATTGTGAATGTTTATTCTTCATGCTATTTGAGTGAGAAAAGAAAGATGTGGGAGGATCTTATTAGAGTGAAAGCGAACTTCCCTTAAGGAGATTGGATACTTGGGGGAGATTTCAACTCTGTGAAAAATAGGGGAGAAAGAGTGGGTAAAGGTTGTTGTCGGATAGTGGATATGGAGGAATTTGGGACATTTATTGAAGACATGGATCTCTTGGACTTACCAACAGCGGGGAACAGATACACTTGGTTTAATTCAAATGGATCTTGCATGAGTAGGTTGGATAGATTCTTGATCACTGAAGAATTGTGTAAAGACTGGAAGGTTTGCCTTCAAAAGGTGGGGAAGAGGACGATTTCTGATCACAGACCAGTATCTCTTATTCTAAATGATAGGAATTGGGGTCCTAAACCATTTAAAACAATCAATGCCTGTCTGGAACATCCAAACTTTATGAAATTTGTGAAAGATACTTGGGAAGAGTGGAAAGGGACTGGTGATGTGTGTAGTATTCTGATTCAAAAGTTTAAATACTTGAAGTCGAGATTGAAGTGGTGGAATTACAATGTGTTTGGAATATTGGACCTCAAAATTGAAGAAGATATTGAGAGGTTGAATGAGATTGAAAATGATATGGCAGATTGGGATAATGACATCCCTGAAGTAATTCTCAATGAGAGATGTGAGGCAGCTGACAAAGTTTGGAATAGTCTACACTTGAAGGAGAGTTTGTTGTATCAAAAGGCAAGAACTAGGTGGCTAGTAGAAGGTGATAACAATTCAAAAAATTTCCATTCTATCATAAACTCAAGAAGGAGGTATAATTTCATCTCAGCATTAAACTTAGGATTGGATGAGGATGCAGAAGTGGAGACAGTTAAACAATTTATTCATGACCATTATGAAAATAAATATAAAAGCAGAGTTGAAGAAAGCATTGCCATGGATTTGAATGGTCTGGTGAAACTAAATGATGAGGATAATAATTACCTGATAGAACCTTTTTCAGAGGAGGAGATAAAAGAGGCAGTCAATTTGTGCGACGGTAACAAAAGCCCAGGTCCTGATGGGTTTAACTTGAATTTCATAAAGAAAACATGGGCAATCATTGGAGGAGATATTACTAATTGTATAGCAGAATTCCATGAAAAGGCATGCCTTCCAAAAACTTTTTGTTCTTCTTTCTTTGTTCTAATACCGAAGAAGGACAATCCTCAGTCAATAAATGAGTACAGACCGATAGCACTGATTGGGTGTATTCATAAAATTATTTCAAAGCTGATGGCAAGAAGATTAAGAGGTGTTATTAGTAAATTGGTTTCCACTTCTCAATCAGCATTTATCCCTGGCAGACAGAGTAAGGACGGAGTTCTGGTGGCTAATGAAGTATATGACTACAAGTTGAAAAAGAAGAAAAGAGGTTTTATGTTTAAGGTTGATTTTACACAGGCCTATGATTGTGTTAAATGGAGTTTCCTCATTAGAATAATGGAGGCCATGAATTTTAATTCAATTTGGATAAGTTGGGTAATAGGAATAGTATGCAACAGTTATGGTTCGGTTTTAGTAAATGGCAGCTCTTCCAAAGATTTCAAAATACACAGGGGTCTCAAACAAGGAGATCCTCTTTCTCCCTTTCTCTTTGTTCTGGTCACTGAGGGTTTGGCTCTAATGACAAGGAGGTCTGAGAGTTTGAATATCTTAAAAGGTTTGAAGATGGAAAATGTGCATATTCTTAATCTGTTACAGTTTGCAGATGACACATTAATTATGTGTAATGATTCTTGGTCTAATGTTTGGGCTTTAAAATCGATCTTGAGAGGATTTGAAGTGGTTTCTGGATTGAAGATTAATTATAGCAAGAGTCACATAATAGGCTTGAACATTGAGGAAAACATGTTGGAAGCGGTATCTGAGTTCTTGGCTTGCAACATTGGAAAATGTCCATTTAAGTTTCTAGGTTTGGTTGTTGGAGGTAGACACAAGAAGAGAGCTTTTTGGCATCCAGTCATTGAATCCATTAGAGCTCGTTTATCCAAGTGGAGGGGCAAACTGATATCGATAGGTGGTCGAGTGACACTGATAAATTCTGTTATAGCTAATCTGCCTATTCATTTCCTTTCTTTCTATGTAGCACCAGGGTGTGTTCTAAAATAGATCAAAGCTATTCAAAGACAATTTTGTGGGCTGGAGAAGGAGAAAAACGTAGTATTCCTTGGGTTAAATGGTCGCAAGTCTGTAAACCTAGGAATAAAGGAGGGCTCGGTATAAACGATGTGTCAAAGTTCAACATAGCATTGATGGCTAAATGGCTCTGGAGATTTAACAAGGAAATAGGAGCAGGTTGGCATGATATCATTAAAGCCAGGATTACAAGACAAATATGGCGTAACATTAAGGCTTGGCTGGGTGTGAATGTTCCAATTGCAACAGACTGTGTTGAGATGTTATTGCAGAGCTACAATACTCAAATCATAAGCAAAGATCTATGCTATATATGGATGGTGGGATGTTGGGAAATATGAAGACATAGGAATTTGGTTATTTTCAGGAATGAAGGTGGCAATCACAATGACATTTTCCATTATATCATAACTACTACTTGGAGATGGAAAAGCTTGGAGAAAAACGATTATAGGAGAGTGTCTTTCAATGAGTGGTACAAACTTCCTTTGGGCAGATAACAAATTCATCTATGATTAAGTAGGAGTTTTCTGTATTGTAGTATATTTTAGTTCATGTAAATTAGATTGGAGGGATGATTCACATTGATACTAGTTGTATTGGTGTGATCATTTTGGTTGTAAAGGTTTGGATCTTGCGTAAGGTTCCCTTATTAATATATTGATGATTATTAAAAAAAAAAAAAAAACAAGAGGATAACTTATGTCACTATATATATGTCTATGTATGAGACAACTCAAAAGCACACTCTTGACAAACCATGCAAGCCTCTACCTTAAAACATATTGAAATTCAAAAGAAACCACCAACCAGAATCATTGCTAGAATAAGATGACTTAGTACAACCATAAACAAGGATGAAGATTTCATCAAATTAGTGTTTGCACTACTTTTCCCCTTATGACTCTTCACATTATCGGCTCCCCCATAAACTGGCTTTGATTTCTTCAACACATTTGCATGTTGAACAACATGCAAATATCCCACACTTGTTCTTTGAGTCTTTTGCTGCTTTGAAGTACTTAAACCTTCAATCTGTGATGTGGCTGTGATCTCATGAGCTGAGAAAGTGAGAATGGAGAACAAGAAAAATAACCCTAAAAGTAATATTTTCAACATATTTTCAACTTTGTAAAAGGAACTATACTGAGTTAATTGTTTTATGAGGTACTTGAATTAGTGGAAAACTTCATCATTTATATAGTGGAGGAATGTGTATTTGCGGTGTCAAATGTTTTGTTTGATTATTCTATATATTGTGATAAACGAATATAATATGATGACACAGAAAGTAAAGGAATTTAGAGCTTTTTAAAGAAAACAGAATATTATGTAACCGAAAAACTTGAAAAGAATATATATTCTTGAAATATAACATGAGAAAAGAATACATTCTTTATCTTAGGCAAGATTTGTATTATACTTTTTGTCGGAAGGATGATTTCAAACAAGGATGGATTACTAAATGTAAAAACTTTTTTATAAAACTAATTTTCAATGTTAGGTCGTTTTGTAGTGGGAGGCTAATCCATTAGGCTAGATTCAATGTCCGTTGATTGTATAATTAAAATTTAATCATATTATTCAAACTATTTATTTCATAGATAAAAAATGTTTCAAAACTTATATTATATACAACTTTGATGTGTGAATATTTATGCATGATTTGAATATTACAAGATGTTTATACACATGAATTCAAACGATCATGAAGGAAAAACGATTCTTATATAATTTTTATTTATAATATTGGAAGAATTACACATAAAAATAAACAGATAACAAGTTGCGTTACTAATTATTTTTGAATGATGTGAGATGTTGAATCGAACTCTAGTATGGTCAAATGGTAGTTTTTTGATTCGACAATTCAAAATAATCTTAGCATGTTATCGAAATTTGTTCACATGTTATAGTCAAAGTATGCTAGGAGTGTTTGTTGGAATTAGATTAACAACGATTAATCAAAACATACATGCTCAAGAAATTATAATATATAATTTAGACGCGGAAATCAAGCATGTATAAAATTGCAGGATCGAGAAATTGATTTTAGGAATACCTGGATCCATTGAGAAAAATGCCTTTGTAGTAACCCTAAAACCTGGAAGATGATGGCTTTGGTGGTTCTTCCTCAACCGGTACTCCTTAGGCCTCGAATTCTCTTCAGATGGGGAGAAGAGATAATTACTATTGCTTGTTGTACAGTATATTGGGGACCATAGCCTATATATAGTGTGATGGCCAATTAGGGTTCCCATTATTCCCAAATGGCCCATCCTGACATCCACTCATATTTAAGCCTATATCAATTATTTAATTAATTAATTAATTAAATAATTCCTAAATAAAATCTAAATAGCCTTATAACATTATTTGATCACATAATTTATTTAAGGCACTTTATTTGATAAAATAGCTAATATAATCAAATAAATATATTTGGCCACATAATTATTGGAATATTAATATATTACTAAATTATTAAAATATTCCAACAATCTCCCACTTGGCCAATATATCTTTATAATTATATCATAATTCTTTAGGCGCACATCTGAATGCTATTTATCTTTAGATTATAACTTTGCAATCTGGTCCACCTCATACATCAATAATGGGACCATCGCGGCTGTCGTCACTAACATATAACATGACAGAACCCCGACGACCACCACATCAACTTACTTGATGACATAGGTCGATATGGATGAGTGGCATGGAAATTTCATGCAATGTGATCTCTGAATCATGCATATTTCCAACTGGTCCTACTAGAGTCTTTAGTGAGATCAAATTGGAGTTCCTTAGGTGCAATTCAAAATACAATATTTGCACATAACAAAAAAAAACTTGATATTGTTATAACAATAGTACCTCATAAGTTTTTATTTCTGCAGAAAATTAAACTTAACATAAAGTTTGTACCAAAATAAAACCAAAGGATAGAGCATAGTAAATTAAGGAAAAAACTCCCACTAATCTAAGGCAATCTCAAAGCTAAGACCCATATGAGCAACATGCCCATGAAAAGCCGTAGGTGCTAAATCTTTGGTTAGTGGATCATCTAGCATTAAGTCTGTCCCTATATGTTCTATCAAAATTTGTTTCTCCTAAACTCTTTCTTTCACAACAAGATACTTGATATCAATAAATTTTGATTTTGTAGAACTCATATTGTTGTTAGAGTAAAGCACAACTGCACTATTGTCACAATAAACCTTCAAGGGCCTTTCAATGCTCCCAACAATGCGTAGGCTTGTGACAAAGTTCCGCAGCCAAATAGCATGATTTGATGCCTCAAAGCAAGCCACAAACTCTGCTGCCATGGTGGAAGAAGCCACTAAAGTCTGTTTGGAAGACTTCCAAGAGACGGCTCCTCCAGCCAAGAGAAAGATGTAACTAGATGTGGAACGTCTGCTATCCGGGCATCCGGCAAAATCTGAGTCAGAATACCCAATGATCTCCAAGTTATCTGACTTACGATATGTAAGCACGAAGTCTCTTGTTCTCTTCAGGTAGCGCATTACACGCTTTACTACTATCCAGTGTTGTTTACCAGGGTTGCTTAGATACCTACCAAGAACTCCTACAATGAATTCTAAGTCGGGACGGGTGCAAACTTGAGCATACATAAGACTTCTCATTGCTGAAGCATATGGAACCTTATGCATCTCTTGCTTTTCAAGATCCGTAGTGGGGCACTGTTTGAGACAAAACTTGTCTCCTTTAGCAACGAGTGTGTCTCCTGGTTTACTATCTTTAATGGAGAATCTATCCAGAACTGTATCAATATAGCTCCTTTGTGACAATCCTAAAATACCTCGAGAATGGTCTCTAAGTATTTGAATTCCTAAGACAAAGGAGGCGTCCTCAAGATCTTTCATCTCAAATTTATTTGTGAGAAATCTCTTGGTTTCGTGTAATAATCCTATATTGTTGCTTGACAAAAGGATATCATCTACATATAGTACCAAGAAAATGAATTTACTCCCACTGAACTTTTGGTATACACAGTTATCAACCGGATTAGCCTCAAAACCAAATGAGAATATTACTTGGTGGAATTTGTAATACCATTGACGGGAAGCCTGTTTAAGGCCATGGATGGATTTCTTGAGTTTGCAAACCATAGACTTTGGTTCTCTTGACAAAGTTTTCTGGTTGTATCATATATATTGTCTCTTCAATGTTTCCATTTAGAAACGCAGTCTTTACATCCATCTGATGCAACTCTAAATCAAAATGAGCTACCAATGCCATTATGATCCTAAGAGAGTCCTTCGAAGAAACTGAAGATAAAGTATCTTTATAATCAATTCCTTCCTTTTGAGTAAAGCCTTTTGCGACAAGACGAGCTTTATATCTCTCAATGTTACCCTTTGAATTCCTTTTGGTTTTAAATATCCATTTACAACCAATGGGTTTCATTCCTTCAGGTAATTTAACGAGATCCCACACATCATTGTCAGCCATTGACTTTATCTCATCCTTCATGGCATCAACCCACTTAAGAGAGTTTGGACTCCGCATAGCTTGACTAAAGTTGATAGGATCTTCCTCAGTCAAACCAATGCCATCCTCACGTTCCTGAAGAAATACAACATAATCATCTGAAATTGCACTCTTCCTCTCTCTAGTGGATCTTCTTAATGGTGGCTCTTGAGGTTGTTGAGTTTGAACTATAGGTGGTGCTTGAGGAAGAAACTCAGTATTGTCTTGTTCTTAAGGGATGTTAGGGATAACATCATTGTTTATTACAGGATCTTTCTAGAACAAAGATAGGTACAAAGACTTGATCATTGTGAGAAACAGTTTCTTCATCAAAGACAACACTCTTTATGCTTCCTTCCCCTCTAAACTCTACATCCTCAAGAATCTTGCATTTCCCGTTTCAAAAATTGTTCTAGTGATGGGATTGTAAGACTTGTACCCATAAGAGCGTTCAGCGTATCCAATAAAATAACAACTAACTGTCTTTGCCTCCAACTTACCTTCATGAGGTTTATAATGCCTCGCTTCAGCTGGACATCCCCAAATGTGCAAATGTCTAATGCTGGGTTATTTTCCCAGTCCAGAGCTCATAAGGGGTCTTAGCTACTACTTTACTAGGTACTCTATTAAGAATATAAATTGCGGTCTTTAATGCTTCTCCCCAAAAGGACTCTGGAAGAGAAGAATGACTAATTATACTTCTTACCATGTCCTTAAGAGTCCGGTTTCGTTGTTCTGTAACTTTATTCATGATGGATTTTCCCGACATTGTGTATTGTGGAACAATTCCACACTCATCGAGGAAAAGCGCAAAGGGTCTTGGACGTTGTTCCCCTGATCCATCATACCGACCATATAGTATTCACCACCACAGTCAGATTTGACAACTTTTATTTTCTTTCCAAGTTGAAGTTCAACTTCATATTTGAATGACTTGAACACGTCCAAAGATTGACATTTCTCATGAATCAAATACAAGTAGCCATACCTCGAGTAATCATCTATGAACGTAATAAAATATTGTTGTCCATTCCAAGAACCTGTAGGGAAAGGACCGTATATATCGGTATGAATTAGTTCTAAGACATCCTTAGCTCTTTCAGCATGGAAATTCCTCTTGTTTGTCTGCTTACCCTTGATACACTGAATGCAGACTTGAAAGTCTGATAAATCAGGAGATCTAAGAATACTATCCGACATAAGCCTTTGAATTCTTTGTTTAGATATATGTCCTAATCGCTTATGCCATAAAGTGGCGGAATTCTCATTTAATTTTCGTTTTGTAACATGTGACTCTATTTGCATTATTTTGTTATAACATATAAAGATTATCATTCCAAGAACCGTAATCAATAACATTTGAATCATATGAGAGAATAAATTTATTATTTCCAAATGAACGAGTATAACCTGATTTGTCCAAAATAGAAATAGAAACTAAATTCCGTCTAATAGACGGTGCAACAAAAGTCTCAATCAAATCCAAATGAAAACCGGTTTTTAATAATAATCTAAAAGTCCCTATAGCCTCTACTGCAACTTTATTGCCATCGCCCACATAGATGAATCTTTCAGCATCACTTGGCGGACGGCTCCACAGGCAACCCCTTCTATTCACGCTATTCGGCATACTTGGAACACTCTTTCTTCATGTGTCCAACCTTTTTGTAAAAGAAGCAAGTGGTCTCTTTAGGTTGTTCCTTTGCCTTCTTATTTTGAGAAAAAATTCATGCAGGCTTCTTTTGGGTTCTCAACAATTGTTGTGGGACGCTCTTCCCTTAGGGATAAGTCTAAATCCTACATCCAATTCACTACGCCAAAATTACTCTTTAGCAGCACTACATAGGCAGCGCTTTATTACAAAAGCGCTGCTATAAGTTAAAAAATTTAGAAAACACTGAAACTGTTCACTTAGAAAAATAAAATCGCGTCTAAATATAAGACCTTAGACAACGCTTTTGAGGAAAGCGCTTTCTAAGGTCTTATAAATTAAAAAAAAAATTAAAGGAAAATATTAGACAGCGCTTGCCTTAAAAGCGCTGTCTAAGGTCTTATAAATTAAAAAAAAAAAATATAAGACCTGAGACAGCGCTTTTAGGGAAAGCGCTTTCTAAGGTCTTATAAATTAAAAAAAAAATTAAAGTAAAATATTAGACAGCGCTTTACTCAAAAGCGCTGTCTAAGGTCTTATAAATTAAAAAAAATAAAACCAAAAGCGTTGTCTAAGGCCCACCTTAGACAGCGCTTTCATTCAAAGCGCTGCCTAAGGTCTTTTTAATTAAAATAAAAACTGAAATGGTATCAGTATTAATACTGATACCGTTTCAATTTTCATTTCATTTTTTCCCTCTTTCCCTCTCTTTCTGCGAACAAGACGAACCAGCTGAAACCACCGCCGTCGTCCGTCCTTTCACCGTCGTCGTCCGTCCTTTCTCGCCGTCGTCCGTCCGGCCGTCGTCCTTCCTACATTTCCGGTAAGAGTTTTTCTTTTTATGTTAGAAGCAAGTGAGTTTCATATTTTTCTGTTAGGTTAGTGTTATCGTAGTTTAGGGTGTTACAATGGACTAAGTAAGTGTGTTTCTGTTAGGTTAGTGTGAGAATGAGGATGAAAATGTGTTTCATGTGCTCTGAGGCTGGAACTGCATATATGCCACTATGTATAATATTGCTCTTTTGATTTTTTTTTTAACACAATGCAGCTCAGTTATCTCGGTGTGTATAGGTTTCATGACTTAGTACCAGGGATGTTGATTTTATACCTTCACTTTGTAATTTCCACCATAAATGAATGGAATGAGAATGGAATAATGTGCATGTTTGACAACAACTTGTTGCTATAGTTTGAGTTATTACGAAAGAAACTGCATATAATGTAAATGTTCAAAATCAGTTTTTCAAGGGAAAATATAATCCAGTATTTCAACTTTCAGGGATTATTTCTGTTATTTTATTTTATTTTACTCACTTTTTTTGTATGTTTTGTATGCAAGAGCTTCTTGATATTGTTTATAGCATCCAATGTGTATAGTAAGATATTCCTTCTTCATTTGTTGTTATTTTCTTGGTAACATTCAAATATATTTTTATAAGCGGTTGCATTCTGATATTGCATTGTGTTCACAAATTCTGCAACATATATAATGAACCGAGTTTTATATCGTTCATTTTGATTTTATAACTAATTACTTTTATTTTGATTGCCGAGACGTGGGGTTTGTATTTGAGATTGAACATGACTCGAAAAGAGCATTATTCTAATCTTGGAGTAGAAAGTAGCTGAAAGGTTTTGATTAATATGATATATGAACATTATAAGTTTAACGAGAGTATTTTTGTTCTAGTTCACCGTATTTGAAAATGTTGAAATCGAGGTGAAATGTGAAAATCAACCATACTTGGTGCGAAAGAAATATGATTGCTGATTGACTTGCAAACTTTAGCATTTTTATGAATCATTTGGATCTTTTTAGTTTTAGAATCTCCTCCTCGAAAACTTTTAAAGATCTTTTTTATGACAATTTCAAAGTTTTCATGTCTAAGAATATTAGTTTAAGTTAGTTTAAGTTAGTTTAGATTAGTGTTATTGTAGTTTAGGTTAGTTTATTAGGTAAAGAAATATATTGTAAATCCTTAAGTTATAACTTTCCTCCTTTTGGTTTTGATTTCTATTAATTACTAATGGAAATTAATAATTGTTATTGCTATATAATGTGTTAGTTTAGTTTAGGTTAGTTTAGTTTAGGTTAGTGTTAGTGTTAGTGTTAATATTGCTCATTCAATGTTATATATTATGTCATATTATATTTGATATCCTTGATTTCTTTATTATATTTGTTATATATTATGTCATATTATATTTGTTATATAATATATTTGATATCCTTGATTTCTTTATTACAGGTTAGATGGCTACTAACGATGATCACCCACATGATGATGATCACCCACATGATGATGATTACCCACATGATGATGATCCTATTCAGGATGAAAGTCAAAAATCTATGGAAGAAGAGATTAAAAGAGGAATAACCGTTATGAAGAAAGTGATCCATGCTAGAGATCAAGGTATCATTTTAGATGTGCATTGGAGCCCTTCAGGCACTCTTGTTGAGCCTAACAGTCATACCTTGACAAGTTTCATTGGTGCACTTGTAAGGAATGTGATTCCTATTACTTGTGATGATTGGAGAAACAAACAGTTGAAGGAAGTCAAAGAAAAAATTTGGAATGAGATAAAGGTACCATAATTATGTCTTTAATTATGCCAACTAATCATGTATTTTAAATTATTTGTACTAACCAATGTGTATGGTTTTTTTAGAGGTGCTTCAACGTTGAGGAAGAAAGAAAAGCTTATTTGATGAGATTGGCAGGGAAGCTCCTAAGAGGGTTTAGGACATATTTAAACCGCACCTTTCTTAAGGATGCTGAAGGTAACTTTGTTGATGCAGAGTATCCATCTAAATATGCAAGTTTGATTTCACCACAAGAATGGGTAACGTTTAAAGCCAAACGACAAACCCCGACATTTAAGAGTTTAAGTGCAATTAATCGGGAAAGAGCATCAGCTCCCCAGTATCGATACAGGAAAGGACGTGTTGGATATGGACGTTTGGAGCAATCTTTGGTAAGTATCATGAGTTATATTTGATCATATTATTTGGCTTTATATGTAGTTACAAAAGGCGAATAGCTCTGAAACATCTCTTCCTGCACATGTCTTGTGGAAGGAAGCCCGTGTGGGCAAGTCTGGAGTTGTTGCAGAAGGGGTTCTACAAGTATTTGAGAAATGTGTAAGTATAACAATATTTCTTTAATTAAATCAAAACTTTATTAACAAATATTTGACAAATATTCGATATTCATCTAATTTTCAGGAGGCGTTATCTCAGTCTGTATCTCTAGATGATTCCAGGAGCATACTTAGTCGGGCATTAGATGTCCCTGAGTATTCTGGTCGGTGAGGGGTAAGGGATTTGGGATCACTCTGACCTCCTTCAATATTAAAAAAGGAAAGGCTCCTAGTAATACAGAACTTCAAGCTAAATTGGAAGCACTGGAAGCTAAAGTTTGGGAATTAAGAAAGGAGAAAGAAAGGGATAACGCTTCAAGTTTTAGAGATGGATCGGAGAAAGATAGTATCAACTGCAGCTTTCGACCGAATATTCCAGAGGTAATTATATATATTTTTATGAAATTAAATTAGTAGCTTAAATTATTTAAATGACATATATACACATTAACAATGTCATATTTATTTTTGGTTTTAGGGCGTTTCCCATTGTCAGCTCTTCTTATCTTCACCAACTTATCGGAAGGTTGGCAAGGGAAAAGTGTATAACATTTCGGTAGAATTACTTTACAATAACCCACTCCCTACTGGATGCATGAAAGTATCGGTTGATAGTGCTACAGAGGCGGGTGCATTATTACCCTATCCTGACGATGTTTCGGATGCAACATTGGTGGGAGATGCTATAGGGTCGTATGTTGCATGGCCGTCAAACCTCATACTCGTAGGATATGAGGTATGCTTAAAACCGTTATGAACCTTTGTTAACCTTAATGTGTAGATTCAAAGATTTTACGAGCATTTTATTTTCATTTTTTACATGGTAATGTTATTTAGACTCCAACAAGATCCAAAACAAAGGATAAGGGGATTCCGGAGCATACCGAGTCCGTTGTCTCAAAAAAAGAGGTACATCACAATTATATGATATTTATGCATGGAAAATGTTAAATTGGATATCTTATACTTCATCTAACAAATTATATGATATATAGCTGCCTGGTAAAGAGATTAGCAACGTTTCAACACAGAAAAATGTTGGTGCTAAGAAGAACAGGGCTAGAAAACAACCTATCTCCAAGTTTAGGTCGTGCCTTCAGACGTTTCTATAATTGACAGATATTCCGACCAGAGGTGTTCGTCTTATACATATGGAGAAAGGTATATATGGCTTCGAACATGAACAAAATATTGGTAATGAAGACTTCGAGCAAGTTTTCAATCATGAAGAATTGGGCGTCAGTGTTGTCAATACATACGTGAGGTATATATCCGATCTACTTTGGTATATTAATTGAACAACTTATTTACTTTATGTTTCAAATGAATAGTCTAATGTTAATGATGTTTTTATTTAAGGTTTCTGTATGACAAAGTTATGCGCCCACGTGGATTGCAGCAAATATTTGCATTCTTATGCCCCGCGTCTGTCAACTTATCCTTAATAATAAATAAACCAGATAAGGTCCTGGCGTATGTACGCGACGTCTTTATGGACAACCAAGAAACGGAAAAGTTGTTCCTTTTACCGTTTAATACTGGGTTAGATTTTCATTCTAAATTCATCTATTATAGTTTTTTTGTATTTTGACATCGTGTAGAAAGTTTCCATCTAACACTTGTTTAATCTTACAGTGGACATTGGTTGTTGGTCGCAATTAATCCTAGCAGAGAAGTGGTGTATTATCTGGATTCGTTAGGAAATGATTGGACAACATACCCGGATATGAAGAAATGTATTGACACGTAAGTGAGATTGTTCTAAATATGAATGTGTATATTTATTTGTTTGTTTATTTATTTATGTGAATTGTTCTAAATATTCATTTATATTTTATTAGCGTTATACAAGCTTTCCGAGCACTACGAGATGGCCAAGTACCAAAGAGGAGAGTCAACCCCATTACATGGAATATAGTGAAGGTATATTAATTATCACATGTTTTATTATATATTAGTGATGCTACTTGATAAAACTTAGGATTTATCCATATTTTCTTTTCATTTGTAGTGTCCTCGGCAACGTAATGAAATAGATTGCGGATATTTCATGTTGAGGTTTATGAGAGACACTCTTAATTTGGATCGAATAGAGATTCCATCCGATGTATGTATTTCTAACTTATGAGTTATTTTAATATTTAACACATATCTCTCATATAATGAAATAGTTAAAACTAAATCAAACTATGTTATATTATTATGTAGTACTTTGAAGAATGCAAGTGTGCTCATTACTCAATTTCTCAATTGGATGAAATTAAAGAGGAATGGTGTCAATACATTATGGAGCTCGGAGTTTTATCAGGTATAATATTGTACTCTTACTTTAATTGATGAGAATTTAAATATGTGTAACTTTTTAACTATAGACATTAATGTTGATGTATTCTTTTAATTGAATTACAATCTTTGTGTTCTTTCAGGACCTATGTATATTTGAAGCAATGCTTTGGTTGGATGCAAAAGTAGTAGTATAAGTAATATGTACATTTGTCTATATATATATATATATATATATATTGGTTTGAATTTCCAATTGTTTTGGATATATAATTTTGGTGTAAATTGGTACATTTAAATAGGCCAAATTGGATTGATTTTAATCTCCAAATTGTGGTATTTTTTTGGAAAAAAAAATGGTTGAAAAACAGGTCAAATTCTGGTTGAAAAACCTGGTAAAAATTGGGTTTAAAAAAATTTATATAAAAATTTTCGTATACCTTAGACAGCGCTTTACACTAAAAGCGCTGTCTAAGGTGGGGCTTAGAAAGTGCTTTCACCAAAAGCGCTGTCTAAGGTATGCCTAAAAATGTTCAAAAAGGTGGGGCTTAGAAAGCGCTTTCACCAAAAGCGCTGTCTAAGGTATACCTAAAAAGTTCAAAAAGGTGGGTCTTAGACAGCGCTTTTTGTGAAAATATACCCCCCTTTAGACAGCGCTTTTGGTATTACCCAAAGCGCTGTCTAAACCTTCAGCAGCGCAGGTTTAGACAGCGCTTGCAAGAATGATCCCAACATATTCTCTCTAAGACTTGAAGTTCATCTCACTCACCATAGGGATAAAGTTCATGTGAGCAGCAAAATTTGGAGCGGTAGCAGCGACAACTGGATCGATTGAAAAGAACAGTAAGCATACAACCTTAGTAGGCATGTCAAATAGACATGTAAAATATTGTTTATATGCAAATTAAACAAGACCTGAACAAGATACCAAGAACACCATCAATTCCCAATCTTTGATTGCAAGAATTAACTGTAAGCGGTACTCTCACGCAATGATCAAATATTAGTAATAAGTCCTGTCAGTTAATGGACATCTTTGACATCAATCATCAACCACATGGATAAACTTAATAATTACTACATATTTACCATCCACATAGGTATGCAATTATTCGGCCAAACTGCGTCTTCCTTTTGGCCGACCATAACAGTTCGCATGAATAATTACACACTACATCTTTTGTGATTTTGATTTAATCAAATTTACACAACAGAGGTTACTTTTGCAACTTATTGTTTTAACCCACTAAACCAAAATTACTAGACATTTTTAATTTAATAAATTAAATGGGAAGACCTTAAAATTTACACAACTATTACCCACAAATGTAATGCTAAAATTGTATGTTTATATGATCGCTTAATAATCAAATGATTATCAAACTATCCTAATTATGCAAGAAAATACTCGCATAATTAAGTCTGAAAAAATAAACACATAATTGTGTTTATGTCATGTACATACCGGTATAATAAACCGGTTGTACTCGAAGGGTGTTAAAAAATTCTAAATTAAATTAACACTCGAAAGGGAAAAAAAAATTCTTAATAAAATAAAATTAGTATTTAAAGTTTCTTCACAATTAAAAAATTAAGTTGGATCCATAAAATAAAAAATTGATATAGTTAAACATTTTCGATTCAACAAACAGTAACCAAATGAGATTTTCCTAAATCCCATTTGGTTACAGATAGTAATAACAATTGTATCCAAAAACAACCAAATCAACTTTTTACACCAATTTCACAATGATACGTGTATATATAACTAATATTATAACAACCTCTAAGACGTTTGAGATATTACCATAAATAAGGCCATAGGGGTTAAGGAAAACCCCCATTTGCCTTAAATACAAACACACAGAAGACAAAGAATACAAAATATAGTTAAACACGATCAATAAGAAAAAATAGGATTAACATTCCAAAACCCTTGGCGCTGATGAGAGGGGAAGGGAACCCTCATCATCCTGTTGTCTAAAAAACCACCTTACAGTAGACAATTTTCCCCCTTATGATAACAATAAAAAAAACTTAAACAATATATTTAAAAAATGACATAATAATATATCATTAATAATTAATAATTTAATCACAACCTAAGCTCTGATACCATTTGTTGGAATTAGATTAACAACGATTAATCAAAACATACATGCTCAAGAAATTATAATATATAATTTAGACGCGGAAATCAAGCAAGTATAAAATTGCAGGATCGAGAATTTGATTTTAGGAATACCCAGATCCATTGAGAAAAATGCCTTTGTAGTAACCCTAAAACCTGGAAGATGATGGCTTTGGTGGTTCTTCCTCAACCGGTACTCCTTAGGCCTCAAATTCTCTTCAGATGGGGAGAAGAGATAATTATTTGTTGTACGGTATATTGGGGACCATAGCCTATATATAGTGTGATGGTCAATTAGGGTTCCCATTATTCCCAAATGGGTCATCCTGACATTCACTCATATTTGAGCCCATAACAATTATTTAATTAATTAATTAATTAAATAATTCCTAAATAAAATCTAAATAGCCTTTTAACATTATTTGAACACATAATTTATTTAAGGCACTTTATTTGATAAAATAGATAATATAATCAAATAAATATATTTGACCACATAATTATTGGACTATTAATATATTACTAAATTATTAAAATATTCCAACAATGTTAGCATGTCGAATTGAGCATTGGTTATAAGCCCAATTGTTTATGTTAGCTTGTTCCCTAAGTTAGCTTGTGTAATGGGCATGTGTGTAAAAACCCATTAGGTTAGTATGTTAATTTTCTTATAAATAGAACGCTAGTCTCTCATCTTTGGGGTGTGGTGCAAATCCTAATTAGGGTGAGAGAGATTAATTGTGGGTATTCGCTTGTAATCTTTGAACCCTTATTGAGAAAGTGAATAGTAAAACAGATTTAACCAATTCTCTATTCTTTTTCTTCCTTCTTCTCTCCCTTTTGTAAAACCTAATAGGGTTTCTTGTGTTTGTTCAAGAAACTCAAAAATTTTTCTCATATTTTGGTTTGTTCTTTATGACATCAATTCACAAAAAATGACAAATTAATTATTAAAAAAATATATTTATATAGACCTAAGAGATACAATATTGTTATGTTTGATCCGTTAAATTTATTGTAAAATATCTATGGTCTTTGTTACTAGGTAGACAGAACTATCAAACACTAATGATCTAAAAGCAGGTTGATTGTCAAAAGATCGCTTTTCTATATTTGTTCACTTTGCTTGAAGCGGTTTTATGGGTTGCTTGTCCCATAGTAAAAAAAAACTTAGTCCACGATCCAACAAGTGCTCAAACCTCAATCAAGTTCATACATAAATGTTTATCTCCTACTCACCCATACAACATTATATTTGTTGGCCTAGATGTTGATCCTCCCTCATATGGATCAATCAAGAAATTTACAAACGACTATTTCTTCACAAATACTCTCTTATGCCAAAATATATAAAAAAGAACATTCCTAACAAAGTCATGCTGATATTTGAAGTTTGAAAGCTCTCTACAATAAAACATGTGCTCTCCAAAGGTATTCAAACAAGCATTACAACAAAGAGGGCAAGTGTCACCAATAGAAAATAATGGGATCATTAAGCGATACCAAAGGATAATATGATACTTGTTAAAAGTATTTTTGGTGGGTGTTTTATCGTATCCACAGGGATTGTACGCAAGATATATAGATGCTCGCCGTTCAATAGTTTACCGTTTTAAGTAAAAAGTTTTTAGATGATTTCTTGTTTTGTAACATAAGTTTGTGGTAAAGAGTAAATTAGGGCACAAATGTTTTAGTTTTGAGAAAAGCATGTCAAAATTAGATTTCGTTAATCCTTTTCATACGTATCCGATTAATCAAGCTTATGAACTTAGTTTCGATCAATACAATCGCGTATCCTCGCGAATCCGTTTATGTCTAAAGCGATTTCGTGGGTATTATTGCTTAAATCGTTAAATGATGTCTCACGTCAACAATCGAAACAGTAAACATTAAGACCAATACAAAGCAAATATTAAATCCCAAATCTATGTCTAGAGTTTGGTTTATAATAGATGAAGACATTAGATTAAGATTTGGAAAATCTATGACTAGGGTGATTCAAACTATAAATACAACATTAAAAGCAAACAACTTCATCATATATTGATCATCAACCTTGTTCATATATAAACGATCAAAAGAAATACATACAAGCAAGATTAACTACCTCTAATCTTGACACAAAAGTGTTTAGCTACCCATCACCATGGTAGCTTGATCAACAAGTAAGAAAAGAAGCTTTGATAGCATCAAAGTCGAAGAATCGAGGATTGATGTTTCAAAGATTTAATTCTCACTTCTCCTTGAAATCCTAAGGTTTTTGACCTAGAAAACCCTTTTTTCACTCTTAGAAATGCTGAAAAGTGTAAAGTACAAGTTATGAGAAAATATTTCCAAGAGAAGATATTTATAGCAAGTGCACAAAGTGCAGTAAGTGGCACCGCACTAAGCGCCATCAGGAGCACACTAAGAGCGGTCAGTAAAAATCCACCCTCAAACCCCAATAGGTAAAAAAATACACCCTCCATTGAAGTTCCCCGAAGAAAGGACATCCACCGACCAAAATGTCTTCAACCTCCCATCACAGCTCCTTATCAAACCAAATATTTATCTCCTCAATGTGAATCAGTCAGCTCATCCTTAGGCCAAAAAATAATTTGGTGATATTCATACACAATCAAAGTAAAAGAAGCTCAATATGCATATCTCTTAGTTGTGAAGGAAGATGCCTTAACTCAATAACCCCGTCAGCCTCCTTCATAGACAAAACCTCGATAAAACCTTTATCCTGGCTAACATCCCCTTCGAGTAATTTCATCCATTACAATGGCCTCTCAATATCAAGAGGTAACACCCTCACGTTGTCTACTTCCATCACATGAATGCAAAACGTTCCCAGCCTTATGCATATTCTATTCAAGGCCAAATTCTAGACTTGTCTCCCGATTGATGTCAAGGGATTTATTCACCTTCTTTAAAGCCCATACAATGGTTTCATCATCATGCTACCAAGTATGAGGAAAAACATTATAATTGTATATGATATTTATGAATAAAAAGGTGTATCACAAGAGAAAATAGGAGTGTCCTCAATAGATTGTTGTTGTACCTCAAAAAATGAGAACGTCCTCGCGAAGTGCAACCGCACGTTCGCAGGATGGACTTAACAGAGTCGCCACCGATCTTTATTTATTCCCATAGCGGGAAAGGGAAAATATCAAATAAAACTCATAAAAATAAAGGAAAGGATATGGTCATTGCAACCAATATCTGAGTTCGGGAGTCAGTTACGCAAGGGGAATGTATTAGAACCCCCCACGTCCATTGTACTCAACGGGAACCATTAGGTTAGTTGTGTGTGTTAGTGTTTACTTAAAAAGTGTAAGGTTTCTCAAATTATTAGGAAGAAAAGATAAAAAAGGAAGGGGACCTAAAGGTTTTTATTACTAGGGACCTGGCAAGATTTCGCAATCCTGCTCCTACGTATCTTAAAAGAGAAATCAAGACACACGTAGTTCTGGGTAAAAAAAGTTTGTTTGTTGGTCGATTTTAGCGAAAGAAATTTAGTCACATTCGACAGAAAACATTGTTTTACCCAAAACAGGTGAGGAGTAGACATTTACATCACCACAAAATGGATTTATAAATCAACATTTGCGGGAAATGTCTATTATCTCAACTCAAAATAGTTTGTGGACGAAACAATGTTTTGCGTTGTCTCAAGACACAATATCTCACGTTTATAAAAAAAGGTTTGAAAGATAGCACGGCGGCAGAAAAAAGAGTTTGATGTGTTGAGGTATTTTGAATTGATGAGATAGCTCGGACATTTGAGAACTACATCTCGTGTCCTCCTTCTCGAGAGACGTTGACTACACTCCGCTCCTTTTTCATCTTTATTAATAAAAAATGTCTGAGTATATTTAGATATTTTGAAATTTTGTTGAGAAAATGCACTCGATGTTGATCGAGGTTTATTCATGATTACAAAAGGGTTTGAAGTGAAATGATTGGAAAGGAAAGGTTGATGGCGATGCATGAAACAGTCGACTTACAAGTTGTGTATGGCTTGATGGTTTAAAGAAAAGGGTTTGATAATTGGATGAAGTTGAATTGTGATTAATTGATGTTGACCAATGTTTTTGAAAATGAAACTTGGTGATGACCAAGTACTTTGATTTTTGAAAGATTGATTTTTTTTTTTTTGGTTTTTTATCTAACTAGTTTCTACCTAAACATGAACAGCACAACAAAATTACACACAAGGGTGGGGATACATTTTTAACAATTGGGAAATAATACGACAAAGCTAATAAATATGATAATATTGAGCAAGTTATACAAATAGTAAGGGAAAACACCATAAGGAATGCACAAGGTATGGACCCAATATAAATTTAAAACATAAAAAATAGTTTTTAGAAATTTTTTTAATACCACTATATATATATCTTTTAGGGTTTTTTATTATACTAAGGAAATTAATTTTTTTTTTAGTTTTTTTATCATTATTTATTTAAAATTTTACAAATTTAAAATATTAAAGAAAATAAGAAAATAAATGCCTAAAAAGAACTTACTAAAATAAATATATATTTTTTAAACTAAATTTTTAAAGTTAAAATCTATTATTTAAAAATAAATAAATAAATAAATAAAATGAAATGAAAATGAAATAGTCTTGTGAAAACTTTTATTTTAGCTATTTTTTAATTAATAAAATCTTTAATCAAAATGAATAAATGGCCATCTTCGGGATTGCCTTGTTGCACTCTAGTGGATAACATAATATGTTCATCCCCAAGATACAACCTTGGTGTCTGGCCATAAAGAAACTCAACACACAAATAAATAGATGGGCATCTTACTTTTACCTCGTGCATTATGGCCAATCAGTCTACTATCTTGAAAGAATTCCAAAAATCTACTATGAGCATAGCCAAGCAACCATCTATATATCACATTCTCAACACCCTATTTACATTAAGAAAAATGGCTTTGTACAACATGTACTTGCTAAAAGTACAAATGTGTGACAACACTAGTGATTAAGGGCTGTCAGAGGATTTAAGGTTGTTGTGGGGTCAAGAGTTAGCTCAATCTAGGAATGGATAGTTGATTCCCTAAAATTTAGGGAGCACAGTTAATTCCCACGACTCCCTCTATACTGTTTGTTGACCCAATGCTTATTACTTGCATGATCACGCACTATGGACGGAGACACGAAGGATCCGGGTGACATATCTGAAGAAATGAGGCCTATTTAAAAGAGGAGTGCTCAAACCAACAAGGGGAAAATATGGAAAGAATGATATGCAAAGAGTATGCCTTCACCATGCCCCCATAACCCCTTTCAATTACACCACTACACAGTCTCTCAAACACGAGGGCTTGTAGAGGACTACATGTTTTTTACCCTTAAGCATCTTCTGGATTTTCACAGGAGCCTTATTGTAGCTTTATTCATACCCTCAATTTTTGAGACTTAGTGAGTTCTTTGAGCGAGGCTTAGTTGAGTCTCTTAGGCAAGACTTAGTTGAGTATTCCTTAAGACACTTGGTTGAGTCCCTCGAGCGAGACTTAGTTGAGTCCCTCAGGCGAGACTTAGTTGAGTCTTCATGACGAGACTTAGTTCAGTCCCTTATATGAGACTTAGTTGAGTCTTCTAGATGAGACTTAATTGAGTCTCTCTGACGAAACTTAGTTCAGTCTCTCAGTTGAGACTTAGTTGAGCCTTTCTTACGAGACTTAGTTAAGTCCCTCATGTGAGACTTAGTTAACTTTTCCTGAAGAGGCCTAGTTATGTCCGTCATGCGAGACTTAGTTGAGTCTTCTTGATGAAACTTAGTTGAGTTCTTCAGGCGAGACTTATTCGAGTTCATCCTTAAAGTTAGAAAAGATCTAAGTAGTGCAATTACTCATAGGCGGCTAGGATCTTTATGCGAAAGTCAAATAGTTTAATTACCTATTAGGTTAGCAAGTATTTTCCGTATGGAAGTCTATCCGTTTAATTACTTCATATAGGGCAACAAGGATCTTCCTGTGGAAGTCCAGAAATTTAATTACCCCATAGGACGACAAGGTTCTTTAGGTGGAAGTCCAACAGTTTAATTACCTGGTTAGGTGACAAGGATCTTCATGTGGAACTTCAATAATTTAAGGTTTAAATAGTCTGTTAGTCCCTGTAAATTAGCTAGTTTTTGAGTTTGGTCCCTGTAATTTTTTTTTTGGTCTGAGTCCCTATATCTCACTTTTTGCGTGTGGTTTAGTCCCTAAAGGCAAAATTCGCAGCCTACGTATTTTCCTTCAAATTTTCCTGCGGACTTTGGCCTTAGGGACTAAAACACACGCAAAAAGTGAGATATAGGGACTCATACAAAAAAAAATTACAGGGACTAAACTCAAAAACTCGCTAACTTATAAGGACAAAAAGTGCATTTAAGCCTTAATTTAATTACCTCGTAAGGCAAAAAGGATCTTTTTGTGGAATTCCAACAGTTTAATTACCCCGTAAAGCGGAAAGGATCTTCTTGTGGAAGTCCAACAATTTGATTACCCCGTAAGGCAGAAAGGGTATTCTCGTGGAAGCCCAATAGTTTAATTTGACAGCTAAACCATAATAGCCTTTTGGAAATATCAAAATCTTTTTACAAGAGTTTTCATAATAGGAGATTTGCCTTTCTGCCAATCAACTATAATAATATTTCAGATTTAATGAATTCCATGTTTTGGGAATGATCCGTCCATCCAAGGCTTTAAGCTTGTAGGCTTCATAAGGCAACTTCTGATATATATGATAAGGTATCTCCTAGTTAGGTTGTAACTTTCCCTATTTGCGGGCACGTCAACTTGTCTTAGCACTAAATCGCTTTCTTGAATCTCTCTTCGAACCACCTTGGAGTTATATCTTTTGGTCGTCATTCGTTTTACGAAAAACTCTCAAATGTGTGAGACGTCTCTTCTCTCATTAATTAGGTCAGTGATAGATCTTAACCCTGCATCATTTTCCTCTTTATTGAATTTTGAGTGTTCCCATGATAGTGTGTCAGTTTTTACTGGAAGCATGGCATCTGCCCCATACCCATATTGTGAAAGGCATTTCCCCTGTGGTGGAGTGAGGGACGGTGTGATATGACCACAAAACTTTATGTAGCTGCTTGGCCCATAATCCCTTGGTGTCATCTATCTTTTTCTTGATTCCCTTCAGTATTGCTTTATTTGTTGATTATACCTACCTGTTAGCGCGAGGGTGAACGACCAATATAAACTTGGTTTGTACTCCCAATTCATTGCAAAAATCAACCACAGTGGTACTGGAGAACTGAGTTTCATTATCTGAAATGATAATACCTGGTAAGCCGAACCTGCACATATTCCTCTACCAATAAAAGCAGTGAACTCTTTTTGTCATAATGCCTCTACCTATTTCTTGAAGCAGTGTTCTCCCTCAATTAGGAACTTTAGTTGGTCAGGAGCTATAGGAAAAGGTCCCATAATGTCCATCCCCACTAATAATATGACCAAGGTGTTGTAACAAAATGGAGGATTTCAGTTGGTGTGTGGTGTAGATTAGCATGCTTATGGAATTTGTCACATTTATTGACAAAATCCATGTTGTCCCTCATAAGTGAGGCTAGTAATAACCTCTTCTTAACAGCTTATGGGCCAAGACTCGCCCACCAAAATGGTTGTTGCAAGCCCCTTGATGAACTTCTGATAGGACCAGGGAGATTTCGTGTTCACCCAGGCACCTTAACATATAATAGTATTTTTCCATTTTATAGAGATTTCCTGGAATCATAATGTACTTTTATGTACACTTACGAATTTTCTTGACCTATAACTCATCTTGTGAAAGTTCGCCCTACTGCGGGTAATTAATTATAGGCATCATCCAACTGCCAGCATATGCGATGTCGATATTGTTTGCTTCCCCCAACTTGATGGTAGGGATGTAGATTTTTTCTTATATTATAGTGCGGTTAAACCCTGTTTTCTTCAAACTAGAATGCTTAGACAACGATCTTCGCTGAAACTATGATTCCTGTGCACATGCGTTATCTCAAAAGTTTTGAAACACTCAAACAAGTCATGTACCTTCTTTAAATATTTGATGAGTTGAGTCACCTTCCCCTGAAACTCGTCGGAGACTTTCTTTTCCACCAGCTGAGAGACATTGTTGGCCTTTAGAGTTGACGTGCCTACTTCCAGGGAGAGGGACATGTCGGCCATGAGAGCATACTTTTCTTGATTATTGTTAGCCTTGAATACAAAACTTAGTGAATTCTAGATCCATAGGTAATGTGGTCCTTCAAGAACTATCTCAGTGCCACTCCTTTTTAAATTAGTGGCTCTGTCCACCGAGAGTATCCACACAGGGGAAATCTCTTCTCCAATTAGTGTGCTGAACTCTGTCAATAAATCTACAAATATCTCTGATTTGATGCTTCCTTTGAGAATATATTGTATTTCATATTCATATGACTCAATTGCTAAAGATACCATTATTTCTGCTAGATCTTGTTTCTTGAGGACCTTACGCATGGGGCAGTCTGCTTTTACCAATATCTAATGTCCCTAAAAATAAGGTCTGAACTTTCTTCTGGTCACTACTACTTCCAATGTGATTCTTTCTATCTTATAATAAAGATCCACAATGCCCCTTAACAGGTTTATCACGAAATAGAAAAGCCATTCCACTCTATCTATTTCCTGGACAAGTACTGAGTTTAACATCTGGTAAATAACAAACAAGTAGAGATATAATGATGAACCTATTATCGGGAGTGTTTGAATGAACGACGATGCTATGAACACTTTTAACTTTGAGAATGCCTCATCACGTTCTCCCAACCATTTGAATCTCTCCTTTTTCTTTAACATGGTGAATAATTGGAAAGCCTTGTCACCTGTACAGGAAAGAAAATGAGAGAGTGCAACTAAACATCCGGTTAGTTGTTGAATTTCATTGACATTAGAGGGGCTCCTTATGTATTTGATGGCTTGACCTTTGTCTAGGTTTAACTCTAAACCACTTTTGGTTAGCATAAAACCCAAGAACTTGCTTTCTTGTACGCCGAATAAGCACTTGGCCAAATTCAAATTGTAACGCCCCGAATTAATTAAAATATTTATTTAATTAACTTTATTATAGAATTATGTGAATATTATGATTTTGGATGGCTTTGATGAAAAGTTATAATCTATGTGAAGTTGGAATTATTTTGAGAATTTTGGAGCAAGTTAGATTAATTAAATTAGATTTGCTTAATTAGAAAAATAGAGTAGAATTGGTGTTGGATGAGAGTAAGGATAATTTAGTAAAAGGTGGAGGTTTAGTGAGGGCAATAGAGGAAAATCATAAAAGAGGTTAAAGGGTTGATACGGAGGAGTAAGGATTTTGGAATTTTCACTGTTGCATTGCGTTTTGGAAAAAGAGGCATAGAGAAGAGAGAAGCAGTTAGACTTTGAGAATTTGCAGTGGAAGGACTGAAGAACACGAAGAGGATTCAAGGCTAAGGAATCATATCAGGTATGGGGAGTGTAATTGTGTTATTATAATTGATTTAAGCAATAGATAATTGTAGGTTGTTGGATTTTTAATCTAAGATGAAATACCCTGAGGAAATTGATGAGATTAGGTAGAAAATTAAGACATTGAATCATAGATTAATCATGCCAATAGAATAGAACATATTGATGACAGATGAATCATAAGAATACTTGTTGGAAATAAGGTTCAGAACGGGTATTATGCGGAAAAAAAAAAGAGAAGAGAAGGAAAAAAAAAGAAAAAAAAGGGATTGTGGAAGTGGCGCCAGCCACTCACACTAAGGGTGGCGCAAGCCACCAAGTGCTTGTGAGGGTGGCGCAAGCCACCATTTCAGTGGGGAAAAATTATGATTCAGTTTTCTAAATTCGTAACTTTCAATTAGGAACTCCATTTTTGGTGCGGTTTGAAGCATTGGAAAGGTAATGGAACAGCCTATAACATGGTAAAATACAATAAATCATATAGTGTAATCCTCTAATTGAAATTGATAGGATAAATGATGAGTATCCTGTGTTGATATACCAGTAGGTTGTATGTATGTGTAAAATTATATAATTTTAATTAGCAATGATTTAATTGATATTGGGGGATAATGAAATGATAATATTATGATGATGATGGGGAGATTATGAGGTTTGATATGCTATCATAATGTAATGATGTTTTGTTATGAAATTGTCAGTGGGTGTGTTGTATGTGAAATCTCTGATTTATGTCTGGAAGTGACTTTTGGTGTGAATTATATTAACATGCTACTATTTGATCATGATATGTGTGTTATGATATATGTGAAGAGTACATGATAATTTTGATGATGATGATGTTGTGTTGACTGTGATGATGATATTCTGCTGTGTGTGATGAATTATGGTGATTGATTATATGAATGGTGATGCGTTTGACTAGCAGTGGTCGTGTTTTGTGAATTATTACGCATCATGCATTCATAGCATATTCTTGGGACAAATTGTCCAGTGAAGTTTGCAGGATGATATCCAGTGAAGTTGTAGGACTTATAGTCCAGTGATGGCCTTAATCCCATAGTGTGGATTAAGTGCAATTTATGAAGTGCTCTGGTTCCAAGCGAGAACCGATCCTATTGGTGGGGATCTTTGGAGATTGAAGATGACTAAGTCATCAGTGACGTTTCGGTACCGCATGCATGTTGCATCTCATGACTGGTGGCATTGCATCATGTTTGTTTCCGTGATGACTTTTGGGTTGATTTTGACTTGTGCTATTATGACAGAAAAATGTGAATTACTGTTGTGCTACATTTTATGATTATATGCTGTTATGAATTATATGCTATCAGAAATACATGTTGCTATGTTATTGTTGTTTCAATAGTTATAACTACTATATCTCTTACTTATATCTTTTATAATGATCACGATGTACTCACCCTGCCTGTTGAATGTTTCCCCTATCTGGGCAACGCGCAGGTGATCCGGAGTAGCTATAGACGCATTGGAGGTTTAGCTTCGGAGTCATTTATTTTTATTTCGGTGGATTAGAGGGTGTCTTGCTCTGATATATGTAACATCGGGGTTTGGGATCGTCTAGTTTGGAGATTTATGTATTGTTTCCATGAATTTTATTTAAATGCTGAATTTTGAGTTACTGTTTGATGAAGTTATGATGAAGTATTTTAATAAAGAACTTGAGACTAAATTTTCCGCTGTGGAGTTTTAATGCTGAATTTTCTTGGAGAATGATAATTATGAAATTTTTGAGAACACGTGTTACGAAGCAGGAACATATTTATGATGTGATTTTATGAAATGAAATGTGACACCCTTTTTGTGAAGATACTCTGATTATTTATTTAAATTATTGTGTGAAAATGTCGTGGGGTAGAAGGGTGTAACATTACTTGTATCAAAGCAGGTCGGTATGTCCGCCCAGGTTGTTGAGTCTTTAGTGTCTAGCAGTAGAATTATTATGGAATTAGTTTCTGGCCATTGTGACTGTTCTTATGTTGAATAGAACAATGTCTGGAAGGAATGATGCTACAGTTGCTGCTGCTTTTCAGGCTGTTGCTCAGGCTGTGCAACAACCCCGTGCTGGCGAGAATGATGGGTCTCACATGTTGGAGACATTTCAGAGGAATAAGCCGCCTACTTTTGAAGGTCGACACGATCCCGATGGAGCACGGGATTGGCTTAAGGAGATTGAGAGGATCTTTCGACTCATGGATTGTTCTGAGGCGTAGAAAGTGCGTTTTGGAATGCATATGCTAGTGAAGGAAGCTGGTGACTGGTGGGTCGGGACTCGTCATAGGTTGACGGCAGCAGGTGAGGCTATTACTTGGGCTGTGTTCAGCAGGGAATTTCTGAGGAAATATTTTCCTGAGGATGTGCGCGGAAATAAGGAAATCGAATTCCTAGAGCTGAAGCAAGGGAATTCAACTGTGACTGAATATGCTGCGAGGTTTGTGGAACTGGAAAAGTATTATCCACATTACAATGAGGCAACTGCTGAATTCTCGAAGTGCATCAAGTTCGAGAGTGGTTTACGTCCGGAAATCAAACGGGCAATTGGGTATCATAAGATTCGTAGGTTTGCAGACTTGGTGGATAGCTGTAGAATCTAAGAGGAAGATAGCAAAGCTCATTCGGCTCACTACAAGAGTTTGAGTGAGAAAAGAGGAAAGCAACATCAAGATCGTAGGAAACCTTACGAGGCTGATAAGGGAAAGAAGAAAGCACGTGAGGAGAAAAGAACAAGTGGGGGAGGAGCTCTCACTTCTATCACGTGCTACAGGTGTGGTGAACGAGGTCACCATTCCAATGAATGTGAGAACAAGGTGCTGAGGTGCTACAATTGTAGCAAAACTGGTCATCGTGCTCCTGAATGCAAGAATGATGGTCCAACTTATTTCAATTATGGTGAACAGGGTCATATCAGTACCCAGTGTCAGAAGCCAAAGAAGGAGGTTGCTGCTAAGACCAATGGTAGAGTGTTTGCTCTGAGTGGGACGGAGAACTCTAAGAAGTACAACTTGATACGAGGTACTTGTTTCATTAATGATGTTGAGTTAGTTGCTATTATTGATACGGGTGCTGCTCATTCCTTTATTTCGCTTGAGTGTGCTAATAGGTTGGGTTTGAAATTATCTGATATGAATGGTAGTATGGTGATAGAGACGCTTGCTAATGGTTCTGTTACGACTACCCATGTGTGTTTGAAATACCCTCTGACCATTTATGGGAGGAGTTTCTGGATGGATTTGGTGTGCTTGCCCTTACACCAAATTGATGTCATCCTTGGAATGAACTGGTTGGAATTTAACTACATTCATATCAATTGTTATGCTAAGACGGTGGAGTTTCCTGCGTTTGGTGATAGCGGTGAGTTGATGTTTTTGTCTGCTAAGCAAGTGGGTGAACTTCTAGAAGATGAAGCCTTGATGTTCACAATGTTTGCGTCACTGCAAGTTGATCGTGATGTTACAAATGTTGAACTACCTTTCGTCTATGAATTTTCTGATGTATTTCCAGATGACATAAGTGATTTGCCGCCAGAGCGTGAAGTAGAGTTTGCAGTGGATTTGATACCAGGCACAAGTCCGGTATCGATGGCTCCGTATCGGATGTCAGCTTCCGAGTTAAGTGAATTGAAGAAGCAACTAGAAGAGTTATTAGAGAAGAAGTTTATTCGACCAAGTGTTTCTCCGTGGGGCACTCCAGTATTGTTGGTTAAGAAGAAAGATGGTAGTATGAGATTGTGTGTCGACTACAGACAACTGAATAAAGTAACTATCAAGAATAAGTATCCACTTCCGAGGATCGACGACTTGATGGACCAGCTAGTGGGAGCTTGTGTATTCAGCAAGATTGATTTGAGATCTGGTTATCATCAGATTCGTGTTAAACCAGATGATATTCTGAAGACGGCTTTTAGGACGAGATATGGTCACTATGAATACACTGTAATGCCATTCGGTGTGTCCAATGCACCTGGTGTGTTCGTGGAGCATATGAATCGAATTTTTCATGAGTATCTGGATAAGTTTGTGGTGGTTTTCATCGATGATATTTTGATATACTCCAAATCAGAAGAAGAGCACGCAGAGCATTTGAAGATTGTGCTGCAAGTGTTAAGAGAGAAGAAGTTATATGAGAAACTGTCGAAATGTGAGTTCTGGTTGAAGGAAGTAAGTTTCCTTGGCCATGTAATTTCAAGTGGTGGAATTGCTGTGGATCCCGCAAAGATTGATGCTGTGTTGCAATGGGAGACTCTGAAATCTGCTACTGAAATCCAAAGTTTTCTTGGATTGGCAGGTTATTATCGCAAGTTTATTGAAGGCTTTTCTAAGTTGGCTTTACCTTTAGCGCAACTGACGCGGAAGGGTCAAGCATATGTGTGGGATGTGGCTTGTGAAGAGAGTTTTGTAGAATTAAAGAAGAAGTTGACGACCGCTCCAGTATTGATTTTACCTAATCCAAATGAGTCCTTTGTGGTATATTGCGATGCATTGAAGATGGGTCTTGGTGGAGTGCTAATGCAGAATGAATAGGTTGTTGCTTATGCGTCGAGACAACTAAGAGTTCATGAAAGGAATTATCCTACACATGATCTAGAGTTGGCAGCTGTAGTGTTCGTACTGAAAATTTGGCGACACTATCTTTTTGGTTCGAGGTTCGAAGTGTTCAGTGATCATAAAAGCTTAAAGTACTTGTTTGATCAAAAGGAGTTGAATATGAGACAGAGAAGGTGGCTTGAATTATTGAAGGATTATGATTTCGATTTGAATTACCATCCTAGAAAAGCAAATGTAGTGGCTGATGCGTTGAGTAGGAAGTCGCTGCATATGTCAATGCTTATGGTGCGTGAGTTGGAATTGATTGAGCAGTTTAGAGACATGAGTTTAGTGTGTAAAGCTAATTCTGATAGTGTAAAATTGGGAATGTTGAAGCTGACTAGTAGTATTCTTGAAGAAATCCGAGCAGGTCAGAAATCCGATTTGAAGCTGGTGGATCAGTTGACGTTGATTAACCAAGGTAATGGTGGGGAGTTCAAAATTGATGAGAATGGTGTGATGAGATTCAGAGATAGAGTGTGTATTCCTGATATTCCTGAACTTAAGAAGAGTATTCTTGAAGAAGGACATAGAAGTGGGTTGAGTATTCATCCTGGTGCTACAAAAATGTATCAAGACTTGAAGAAGTTATTTTGGTGGCCTAGAATGAAAAAGGACGTTGCAGAATTTGTTTATGCTTGCTTGACTTGTCAGAAGTCAAAAATTGAACATCAGAAGCCTTCGGGTTTGATGCAACCGCTGAGCATTCCCGAATGGAAGTGGGATAGCATTTCGATAGATTTTGTGACGGGTTTGCCGAGGACTGTGAAGGGTAATGATTCTATTTGGGTAACAATAGATAGGTTGACTAAGTCGGCTCATTTCTCGCCGATGAAGATTAATCATCCTATTAAGAGGTTGGCTGAGCTGTATATCGATGAGATTGTGAGGTTGCATGGAATACCGTCGAGTATCGTGTCGGATAGAGATCCGCGTTTTACGTCGAAATTTTGGAAAGGTTTGCAAGATGCTTTGGGTACTAAGTTGAGGTTGAGTTCTGCTTATCATCCGCAGACAGATGGACAGACTGAGAGGACTATCCAATCTTTGGAAGATTTGTTGAGAGCTTGCGTGTTAGACCAAGGAGGAGCTTGGGACGACCATTTGCCTTTGATTGAATTTACTTACAACAATAGTTTTCACGCGAGTATCGGTATGGCACCGTATGAGGCGTTGTATGGGCAAAGGTGTAGGACACCGTTGTGTTGGTACGAGTCGGGCGAGAGTGCTATGCTCGGACATGAAATTGTGCGAGAGACGACCGGTAAGATTAAGATGATTCAAGAGAGAATGAAAGCTTCGCAGAGCCGTCAGAAGAGTTATCATGATAGGCGAAGAAAGGAACTAGAGTTTTAAGTGGGTGATCATGTATTTCTGAGCTGTATTGGTCCATATAAGATTTCAGAGAAGATCGGTGAAGTGGCGTATCGGATTACTTTACCACCGTCACTTGCGAATCTTCATGATATGTTTCATGTGTCTCAATTGAGGAAATACATTCCGGATCCTTCGCATGTGATTCAAATGGATGACGTACACGTGCGAGATAACTTAACTGTCGAAGCATTGCCAGTGCGAATCGAAGGTCGGGAAATGATGCAATTGCGGGTCAAGGATATTGCCTTAGTGAAGGTACTGTGGGGTGGACCAGCTGGAGACAGTTTGACTTGGGAACGCGAGGATCAGATGAAAGAGTCCTACCCATTCTTGTTTGCATCAGGTAATTTTCGAGGGCGAAAATTCTTTTAAGTGGGGGAGAGTTGTAATGCCCCGAATTAATTAAAATATTTATTTAATTAATTTTATGATAGAATTGTGTGAATATTATGATTTTGGATGGCTTTGATGAAAAGTTATAATCTATATGAAATTGGAATTATTTTGAGAATTTTGGAGCAAGTTAGATTAATTAAATTAGATTTGCTTAATTAGAAAAATAGAGTAGAATTGATGTTGGATGAGAGTAAGGGTAATTTAGTAAAAGGTGGAGGTTTAGTGAGGGCAATAGAGGAAAATCATAAAAGAGGTTAAAGGGTTTATACGGAGGAGTAAGGGTTTTGGAATTTTCAGTGTTGCATTGCATTTTGGAAAAAGAGGCAGAGAGAAGCGAGAAGCAGTTAGACTTTGAGAATTTGCAGTGGAAGGATTGAAGAACACGAAGAGGATTCAAGGCTAAGGAATCATATCAGGTATGGGGAGTGTAATTGTGTTATTATAATTGATTTAAGCAATAGATAATTGTAGGCTGTTGGATTTTTAATCGAGGTGAAATACCCTGAGGAAATTGCTGAGATTAGGTAGAAAATTAAGACATTGAATCATAGATTAATCGTGCCGATAGAATAGAACATATTGATGACAGATGAATCATGAGAATACTTGTTGGAAATAAGGTTCAGAACGGGTATTATGCAGAAGAAAAAAAAAGAGAAAAGAAGAAAAAAAAAAGAAAAAAAAAGGGATTGTGGAAGTGGGGCCAGCCACTCACACTAAGGGTGGCGTAACCCACCAAGTGCCTGTGAGGGTGGCGCAAGCCACCAAATGCATGGTTGGCGCCACCATTTAAGTGGGGAAAAATTATGATTCAGTTTTCTAAATTCGTAACTTTCGATTAGGAACTCCATTTTTGGTGCGGTTTGAAGCATTGGAAAGGTAATGGAACAACCTATAACATGGTAAAATACAATAAATCATATAGTGTAATCCTCCAATCGAAATTGATAGGCTAAATGATGAGTATCCTGTGTTGATATACCAGTAGGTTGTATATCTGTAAAATTGTATAATTTTAATTAGCAATGATTTAATTGATATTGGGGGATAATGAAATGATAATATTATGATGATGATGGGGAGATTATGAGGTTTGATATGCTATCATAATGTAATGATGTTTTGTGATGAAATTGTCAGTGGGTGTGTTGTATGTGAAATCTCTGATTTATGCCTGGAAGTGACTTTTGGTGTGGATTATATTAACATGCTACTGTTTGATCATGATATGTGTGTTATGATATATGTGAAGAGTACATGATAATTTTGATGATGATGATACTGTGTTGACTGTGATGATGATATTCTGCTGTGTGTGATGAATTATGGTGATTGATTATATGAATGGTGATGTGTTTGACTAGCAGTGGTCGTGTTTTGTGAATTATTACGCATCATGCATTCATAGCATATTCTTGGGACAAATTGTCCAGTGAAGTTTGCAGGATGATATCCAGTGAAGTTTTAGGACTTATAGTCCAGTGATGGCCGTAACCCCATAGTGTGGATTAAGTGCAATTTATGAAGTGCTCTGGTTCCAAGCGGGAACCGATCCTATTGGTGGGGATCTTTGGAGATTGAAGATGACTAAGTCATCTGTGAAGTTTCGGTACCGCATGCATGTTGCATCTCATGACTGGTGGCATTGCATCATGTTTGTTTCCGTGATGACTTTTGGGTTGATTTTGACTTGTGCTATTATGACAGAAAAATGTGAATTACTGTTGTGCTACATTTTATGATTATATGTTGTTATGAATTATATGCTATCAGAAATACATGTTGCTATGTTATTGTTGTTTCAATAGTTATAACTACTATATCTCTTACTAATATTTTTTATAATGATCACGATTTACTCACCCTGCCTGTTGAATGTTTCCCCTATCTGGGCAACGCGCATGTGATCCGGAGTAGCTATAGACGGATTGGAGGTTTAGCTTCGGAGTCATTTATTTTTATTTCGATGGATTAGAGGGTGTCTTGCTCTGATATATGTAACACCGGGGTTTGGGATCGTCTGATCGGAACAACTGCGTTATTTTCCTTCTGTTTGGTTATTATTGGAGATTTATGTATTGTTTCCATGAATTTTATTTAAATGCTGAATTTTGAGTTACTGTTTGATGAAGTTATGATGAAGTATTTTAATAAAGAAGTTGAGACTAAATTTTCCGTTGTGGATTTTTAATGCTGAATTTTCTTGGAGAATGATAATTATGAATTTTTTTAGAACCCCTGTTACGGAGCAGGAACATATTTATGATGTGATTTTATGAAATGAAATGTGACACCCTTTTTGTGAAGATACTCTAATTATTTATTTAAATTATTGTGTGAAAATGTCGTAGGGTAGAAGGGTGTTACACAAATGAATATTGTAGTTCCTAACTGACCTCGGGATATCTTTTAAGTCTACTGAATGGCTCTCCCCTTCTGATGTGTTCATTATCATGACATCAATGTAAACTTCCAAGTTAAGCTCTATTTTCTTTGAGAACACTACGTATATGAACCTCTGATAGGTGGTGCCAGCGTTCTTAAGCCCAACCGACATGAAGTTGTAATAGTAGTTACCATGGTTGAACATGAATGTCTTATTTGGTGAAACTATGGGGTCCATCTTAATCGGCTATACCCTGAATAGGAATCCATGAAACTCAATGTTTTGTAACCCGATAATTTGTCAATTAGGTGATCTATGTTAGGGAGAGGATATAGATCTTTGGAACATGCATCATTGAGTTATGTGAAATCAATACACATACACCACTTGTTTGATGCCTTTTTCACCAAGACCATGTTATCTAACCACAAAGGGTATTTGACCTCTGTTATGACATCAACGTTTGTTAGCTTATGAACATCTACATCAATGGTTATTTTCTTTTCCTTTCCAACCTTGTGCTTACTTTGAGACACTGGCTTGACTAAGAGGTATATGAAGAGGCAATGACATTCCACTATGGTATCTATGTCTGGCATATCTGAGGGTACATTGACGAACAGGTCGATGTTCTTCCTAAGTAGGGAAATCAGATTGTCTTCTTCAGACTTAGACAATGAGGTGTCCATCTTGGTGACTTGGTGGTGCAAATGCCCAATATAGACCTCTTTCAAATCCTCTGTTGGAGTAAGTATTTCACTCTCTGCCCCCAACCTAGGGTCCTATCTTTATGTATCAATGTCATCTATTTCTAGACAAGGTATGGCATCTAGGATGAGGGTTTCCCTCATTATTTTTAGGCTATTATGGTAAAATTCTTGGGTGATCACCTGATCCTCTTTAACTATACCCGTGTGCTCATTAGATAGTGGATATTTGTGGCTTAATTGAAAATTGGACAAGACCTCCCTAATAGGTTGAAAGATAGCCTTCCTGGGATGTTGTTGTAAAGGGATATGACGTCTACCGCAAGATACTTCACTTTGATGGTTATGGAGCTCACCCCTAAGTTGAATATTTTTTCGAGTGTGATGTTGATGTTGACCTCGCGGCCAACTAGGGATCCTTGGAAAGCTCAAATGTTATTGGATCAAGCTAAATCCCCTGAAAGGTGCTCCAGAACATGATGTCCATAAAGCTTCCAGGTTCGATCAACACTTGCTTCACATCCCAATTAACATATTGAACTATGACTACTATGGGACCATTATTATGGGGAAAAACATTGATTGTGTCTTCTCTCGAAAAGGTTATTATGGGTTATCAATCCCTAGACGAAGTTTTGAGAGCTTTAGCGGGTGCAATGTTTTCTATTAACACCTACCGTCCATAACTTCTTCAAGAGGAGTTATATTCTCCCCTTGGAGGGGAGAGAAACCTCCGGCGATGGTGTTAGTGGTCTTCTCAGAACTTTGCTCGAACATCCTCGTGAGAAGATGGTAAAAACAATAGTGAGTTAATGATAAATGTGACCCATGTTAGTTTTACCAAGGCCCTATGATGGGCGCCAATTTTACATGCTGAAAGTAAAAATGCTTAACAACCCTTAGTGATTAAGGGTTGTTAGAGGCTGTAAGGTTGTTGTGAGGTTGAGAAGTAGCTCACATGGGGTGAGAAGATTTGTATGATTATATTTATGCCTTGGAGTTAGGTTAGCCTCTATTGCTTATTGAGGTACTTATAGACACATTTGGCATGGATCCAAATTTTCCTGGGATGCAACAACTAATATGGGAATTGGCAGTTGATTCTCTGAAATTCAAGGAGCTCACTTAATTCTCATGACTCCTTATGTGCCATTTGTTAACCTAATACTATTTACTTGCACAATCACACACTATGTTGGAACAAAATTAGTTTGTATCATATTCCTTAGATTTTGATGATAAAAAGTATTTAAAGAACAATTGTGTATATTGATATTTGTTCAAGTGTGCAGGACCGTAGACTAAAATTTCAAGAATAATCAAAGTATTGGTTCTAATATTGAACATCTAAAGAGAAGCTTAAATACTAGAATCTGAAGGATCAGAAGCTAAAGACCAAACTCTGAAGAAGTTTACTTCTAAAGAAGTCAACGTCTGAAGACCGGAGTCTGAAGAAGTCAACCTCTGAAGACCAGACTTTAAAGAAGTCTACTTCTAAAGATCAGAACTTGAAGCTAGTCAAAGCGCAAAGTCCAAGGTGACTATAATAGGTCATTGTCAGACTCTGAGGCTAAGACCTAATATTTTTCTCATATAGTCAGTTGGGATGTAACTTATAATTCCTCTTGTAGTTGAGGAATTTCAAACACTACGCCAAAATTCACTTTTGGCAGCACAAAAAAGATAACGCTTTTATTACAAAGCGCTGCTATAAGTTTTGGAAAAAATTCGCTAAATAAAAGTGCTGCGAAAGGCTACCTTTAGAAAGCGCTTTCTAAAAGCGCTGCTAAAGGCCTTACATAGACACCACCTGAGAAAGCGCTTTTATAAAAGCGCTGCTAAAGGTATAACCTTAGAAAGCGCTTTCTAAAAGCGCTGCTAAAGGTATAACCTTAGAAAGCGCTTTCTAAAAGCGTTGCTAAATGTTAACCTTAGAAAGCGCTTTCGAAAAAGCGCAGCTAAAGGCCTTAAATTGACCCCACATTTGAAAGCGCTTATAAGGAAAAAGCGCTGCTAAATATAGCACTTAAGAAAGCGCTTTTCAAAAGCGTTGTCTTAGGTCATTTATTAATTAAAAATTAAAAAAACACCATATTTTCAGAAGAGCCCTATTCAAATTTTCTAATCATTTTCACTCTCGCGACTGTTCTTCCTTTCTCCTTCCTCCTTTCTCTGACCGTTATCTCTCTTTTTTTTTCCGTTCTCTCTGCGTTTTTTCCATTATCGACCGTCTGTTACTCATTTTTCGTTCGAAGAAGAAGAAGAAGCGGAAAACGAAAACGAAGAAGTTATCGTGCGTTCTGTATTCTTCTCCGACCGTTATTGTGCAGGTACGCATTCTTCTCCGACTGTTTTAGGTTTTCTTGATATGTTAGAGTTTAAGTTTAGCCTATTTTTTTGAATGTTGGTTCTTGAGAGTTACTGTCATCATATTTTAGGTTCTTGAATGTTGGTTCTTGAGAGTTCTTGAATGAAGAAATGTTTGTTCTTGAATGTTGCTCATGTTGTATTGAATCATGTTGTATTGACTCTGTGTTGTTTAAGGTTATTTTCGGTCTTTTTTTCTTTTGTCCTTTACTGTTGTATTGAATCATCTCTTTTTTTCTTTATTGTTATAAGTTACACAAGAAAGCAATACAAATTATGTCCTTTACTGTTAAGAATGAATTAATATTTCCATCATTATTCAACTCCTTTTCTATTTCCTTTTGTTGTCTTTGTCACAGAACTGGATACTTTTCCAAACTTTACTACATATGTACACAAATTAATTAATCATAATGCTATACCTGTTTTCTTTGCAGGGACCTTTGGTCCCGTTGCAACTTACCATCTAAAAGTTGTTAATAACAAGAACCTTGGACAATGAGAAACTCTCCATGTGCATGGTTTGTGTAGAATGTGTGTGTCATATACAATAACAATAAAGAAAGAGTTTCATTTATTATATATGATGAAATCAAAAAGCTCTCTTGTTGTATCTTTTTAGAATAATCTAATCCCTAAAGTTGGGACTGACCCATACGAGTACCGCACAATTTAAACTTTTGACTTCTATTAAGAGTATAACAACATAAACAACCAAAAATTTTCATGTTGTCAAATTTAGGGACTTTTTCAAATAATACTTCATAAGGTATCATATGATTAAGCATACTAAACCCTGTTTGATTAATTTGCTTTTATTCTTCTATCCTTTAACATGTAATTCTAACTCTAATTTTGATTTATATCTTTTTTTTTTATTCTAAATAACTATTTGTCATAACAATTAAGATTACCTTGTTCCTGAGGATATATCTTGTTGAAGAGACATTGAAAAGTGAAAAGTTGGATTGATATTGATAGTATGATTATTTTACAAGTGCAGAGTGAAAGTCTGATCGTTGGAGGAATCTTACATTGTGTGGGTCTAGAACTTGATTACTTCTCTACAGGAAATTAGTTGTTCTTTTGCTATAGTTGCGTGAATAATTAATGTTTTTGTTTAGCTGAATTAGTAAAACCATTTGAATGAACTGCTATAATGGATGAGCATTGCTTGCAATGATTGAGAACTAACTTATTGAATTTGCTATATATAGGGGTTACTTGTGATCAAAGTGTGAAAGTCAGATCGTTTCCCTACAGGTAAATATTTTTTATTTTGTGTTTGTTTAGCTTAATTAGTATAACTATGGATAAGAAATGGATGTCTTCAAGTCGATTGTCGAAAGAGTACGAAAATGGGGTATCGGAATTCGTTAAGTTTGCTGTTGCGCACGCCGAAGACCCCAGTCGAATGATATGTCCTTGCTTGGGTTGCTGTTTTGGGAGTCGGGTTGACGCGGTTCAGTTGGCATCGCATTTAAAGAGGCGTGGAATTGATAGAAGTTATACATGTTGGAATTTGCATGGTGAGAAAATTAACGGGAATGTTGAACTGGGGGATAATACGACCTATGCTTCAAACGACAATGGCACAGATACATACGATTATGATCGAGTCGAAGAGATTGCAGAAGCTCTTGAAGAAATCACTTACTCGAGAGATTTATGGCCAGCAGTACAGAAAGTTTGTATCTTTTACCGTATAATACTGGAAACGGGTAAGATTTTCATTCTAATTTCATTCTAATCTTTGTATCTTTTGCGTAGAAATTATCCATTTAAACTTTTGTTTTATTTTACAGTGGACACTGGTTGTTGGTTGCTATTAATCCTTCAAGAGAAGTGGTGCATTATCTGAATTCATTAGATCATGATTGGACAACATATCAGAATATGAAGGATTTGGTTGATACGTAAGTGAGATTGTTCTAAATATTCGTGTGTATTTGTATATTTAATTATTTATGTGAGATTGTTCTAAATTTACGTTTTTCTTTTATAGAACAATACTAGTATACCAAGAACAAAGAGAAGCTCGAGTAGCACGGTCTAAAGCAAACAACATTACATGGATCAAAGTGGAGGTATATTAATTTTCACAATGTTGCTTATAATAGTGATGCTACTTGATAACACAAGACTACTATATATTAATTCTTATTTGTTTTTCTATGTGTAGTGTCCTCGTCAGCGTAATGGTATAGACTGCGGTTATTTCGTTTTGAGGTTTATGAGAGAAATCCTTCAATTGGATCGATTAGAGATTCCCATCACGGTATGGATTTATAACTTAGGATTTATTTTAATACTTATCGGATATTTCATATAATTTATTATTTTAAACTAAATGATGCATATTGTGTTTTGTTATGTAGTACTTTGATGAATGCACGTGTGCTCATTACACGAAAGATAAATTGGAAGAAATCAAGGAGGAATTGTGTGAATACCTTATTAAGAAAAGAATCATATAAGGTATGGAAGTTGGTGTGTAGTTATGGAGTGTAATTGTATAGTTTTGGAAGTTGTTGTGTATTAGGAGATCTTTAGAAGTTAAAGGATAAGAATGGTTTAATTATGTGAATGGTTTATGTGAATGGTTTATTGATTAGAATAGTTTAATTATGTGAATGGTTTATGGATTAGAATGGTTTAATTATGGAAATGGTTTATGTGAATGGTTTATGGATTAGAATGGTTTAATTATTATGTGAATGGTTTATGGATTAGAATGGTTTAATTATGGAAATGGTTAATGGAAATGGCCTAAAATGTGAATCATGGATTAGAATGGTTTATGTGATTTATAAGGATTAGAAATGGTTAATGGAAATGGCTTAAATGTGAAGGAAAATATACATGTTTCTACAGGTTTCGGCATAAAAAAGAAGGAAAATGTGATTTTTTTTTAAAATCATTAAAAAAAACGTGAAGAAAAGAAAGCGCTTTTAAGAAAAAGCGCTGCCTATAGTGAAAATAAAAAATAAAAAAGAAAGCGCTTTCAATTAAAAGCGCTGCCTAAAAGTGAAAAAAAAAATAGACTGCGCTTTCAAAAGCGCTGTCTAAAGGGGGACAATAGAAAGCGTTTTTTTATGAGAAAGCGTTGCCTAAAGATGCCAATAGAAAGCATAAAAGGATAGAAAAGCGCTGCTAAATGCCCACTTTAGAAAGCACATTTTCAGTTAAAAGCGCTGCTAAAGGCCTACTTTAGAAAGCGCTTTTAAAGGTAAAGCGCTGCTTAAAGTAGGCCTTTAGCAGCGCTTTCTCATAAAAAAGCGCTGTCTTTACCTACGGCAGCGCCACCTTAGGCAGCGCTTTTAAACGCTGTTAAAGGCCAAAAAAAGCGTTGTCTTTTCCTTTCTTTGGCGTAGTGCAACCTTTCAACGACATTAACAATTCGAAGAAACATATCAACGTCTCTATTCAAGCTTCTCAAAGACTCTCTTGTGCAAGATCTCCAACGAATATTTTCCTTCTCTATTTAAGAAGCTAAACACTTGAAGAAAAAATGAACTATTTACATTCAAAGAGCAATTACACTGTCAAAATACAAGCACAAGTTTAACTTAGGATTTCTTATCTTTGTATATTCTAGAAATCCCTAAGTCTTAAAGAGCCTTCTTGTATTGTATTTTGTCTACACCTCTGATTATATATCAACTGTATTACCCCAAACAATATTTTATTTGTTAGGTAGATTGTTAGAAGTATCTTACTTAGTGTTTGAGAATTTGAAGTCTCTTGCTTGTGTGATTGAGCATATAAGTCTATTTTTTGTGTACTTGAGCATTGGTAGTCTCTTGCTTGTGTGCTTGAGCATATAAGTCTCTTACTTTGTGTTTGAGAATTAGAAGTCTCTTGCTTTTGTGCTTGAGAAAATTATAATCTTGTGTGATTACAGTGAAAATCTCTTCTAAATACACAGGGACTGAACTACTCTCGATTTATTAGAGGAGCTACGATAATTTTGTGTATTTCCTTCTTTCTTCCATGTTTTATCTCCTACCTAAAACTCACCTATGATTAGTTCAGATTCTTTACGTTATGTTTAGAATCTAACTAAAATTTTAAAAAGAAATGAAAATTAAACAAAATCTAACCCTCTTTATTGTGTTTTTCTTACTTTCAGTTGGCATCAAAGCACAATCTATGCTAAACACTTAACAATGGTGCATAAAAGATCCAAAGAAAAATTAAATCATGTATGGAGTTTCAGAGTCTGATAGTGGTACTCCTCATCAACATGCTACTATTAATCATGATTATGTCCATTCAGAAAATAACAATTATACAACTAGACCTCCAATTTTTAGTGGAGACTCTAGCGAGTTTGAATGGTGGAAAAACAAGATGTATACTCATATAATTGGTCATGATGATAAGTTGTGGGACATTCTGAAAGATGGAATTGATATTCTAGTTAATAGAGTTTGAATGGTAACAGACAGAAAAATACTCACACCTGCTCAAAAAAGATCTATAGAAAACATCATAGAGTTTGAGGCATTTTGGTTGATACTCTACCTCACTCCGAGTACATCAAAATTAATGATAAATCTACTGCTAAAATCATTTTTGAATCCATACGTGCTACTTATGAAGGGAATTAACAAGTTAAAGAAGCTAAGGATAACCTTCTGGTTCAACAATATGAATTGTTTAATATGAAGGATGATGAAGATATTGAAACCATGTTCTCAAGGTTTCAAATTCTTGTGTCTGGACTTCAAATTTTGAAAAAGAGTTGCACAATCTCTGATCATGTCAAGAAAATTTTTAGGAGTCTTCCTCTCAGATATAGATCTAAGGTGACAGCTATCCTGGAAGCCAAAGACTTAAACACATTAAGTCTTGAAAGCCTTTTCATCAATCTCTAAAGCCATAAGATTGAGTTCAATGGAAATGAACCTGCCAAGAAATTAAAATGTCTTACTTTAAAATCTGTAACAGAATATTATGTAACCGAAAAACTTGAAAAGAATAATTATTCTTGCAATATAACATGAAAAAAGAATACATTCTTTATCTTAGGCAAGATTCGTTTTATACTTTTTGTCGGAAGGATGATTTGAAACAAGGATACATTACCAAATGTAAAAACTTTGTTATAAAACTAATTTTCAATATTAGGTCGTTTTGTAGTGGGAGGTTAATCCCTTAGACTAGATTCAATGTCCCTTGATTGTATAATTCAAATTTAATCATATTATTCAATCTATTTATTTCATAGATAAAATAATGTTTCAAAACTTATATTATATACAACTTTAATGTGTGAATTTTATGCATTATTTGAATATTAGAATTAGAGATGTTTATATAATTTTGGGTTAATGAAGTTTTTGGTCCTCCTAAATATTTCATATTTCACTTTTAGTTTCTTCAAAAAATTTCTTCAAAGAATGGTCCTCCTATAATTTTTAATTTTAATTTTTGGTCTCTCCTACCAAAATCGTCGTCATTTCCGTCGCTAAATAAAAAACCATCGCTAAAACCGGCTAAAATCGTCGTTAATTCTGTCTCTAAGTTGTAAAAATCGTCGCTAATTGACAGGAGAGACTAAAAGTTAAAATAAAAAAATTTATGAGGACCATTCTTTGAAGGAAATTTTTGGAGGGACAAAAAGTGAAATTGAGATATTTATAAGGACCAAAAACTTCATTAACCCTATAATTTTTATCTATAACTAGCGGAATATTCATGTCATCGCACGAGTCCTGTTTGTATTCACATGCTACGTTGCGAAAATCACTTGTCAATCCTATAATTTTTGCTCAGATTCTAAATTTTTTACAGCGTAACCAACTTAATAGGTTAATAAATCTAACAACAATAATACGTATAAATTACAAAATACAAAATTAACACTTCTTACATATAGAATTCCAAAATATATAGTAATATTATTCAATACACAATATGTGACTCGAACATGGTACTTCATCAATGCAAAAATAATAATTTTCTAATAGAATTTTTCATTCCTACAACAGCATGAATAAATATATCAAACTTAATTCAATGTATGAAAAATAAAATTCAAATGATCAGTCTACAGCTGATATCTTATAGATTTAATATATGAACATTAAACTGATCAGTCTACAACTGATATGTCATAGATACGTTGACGTCTACCCGTGGATTATGCTTGTAATTCCAATAATTACCAAAACTCAGTTGAATTCAGATGAGTAAATTCTAAAACTACAACTCTGAATAAAATCATGTTTCCAATTCAAATAATATCCGTGCTATCGCTCAGGTTCCATTTGTATTCACACGCTACATTGCGAAATATCACTTGTCAAACATACAAATTTTTTTTAGACTCTAAATTTTTTAGAGCGTAACCAACTTAATGGGTTGATAAATCCAACGACAATATTTATATCAACTTGTATACTTTTTACATTTAAAATCATTATTTTAACTTATTTTCGTATATAAAATTATTTACATCAACATGTAGATTTTTTACCGTTTATAAAGCACTTTTTTATTTATTCATGTTAAAAACAATTTTTTAATATTTCAATTTGTCTCCTTTATAAAAAAATTGTAACTTATTCTCATCATTTATACAAATAATTGTATAAATAGTTGAATTTATTATGTTTATAAAATTATTTATAACTTATTCCCGTTTATAAAAACAATTGTAATTTATTCAGTTTATAAAAATGATTATATCAATAGATTTTTATCTTTTATCATTAATTTTTTATGATTATCATTTTTACCTTTGAACATGCCCCTTGAATTCGTGTGACAATTTATAAAAATATTTTTAACTTATTCCTATTAAAAACAATTATATTAATACTTGAATTTTTCTCCTTTATAAAAAATTTTGTAACTTGTTCACGTTTATAAACATAATTCTAACTTATTACCATTTATAAAATTATTGTAACTTTTTCGTTTATAAGCCTATTTATAAAAATATTAGTAACTTATTTCCGTTTATTTGAATTTTTTCCGTTTATAAAACAATTTATAACTTATTCACATTTATAAAAATAATGGTAACTTATTCTCATTTATGAAAATTATTCTATCAATAAATTTTTACCATTTATCATTATTTTTTCATGACTACCATTTATCATTTTTTAAAAAGATTTTATTTTGTTTTAGTAATTTTATAAGTTTAAAAAAATTACAAAATCTCTATTGATTTTGTTTTGTTTATTAACCTTTTTCTAAAAATATAAATAATTACAAAATATATTTTATTTTAAAAGTAAGAATCTCAAATTTTAATTAAAAAATTAAATATTAAAAAAACAAATTAGTAGTATTAGACACCTTAAAAGGAAAACAGGGTATAAGCATATCATATTAAGTTAAGAAGATAACTTTAAAATTACTTTTATAGTGAAAATATTTTAAATTGAATAGAGCTAAATATGTCTCATATTTAATTATGTTTATTATGTTTATAAATTATTTGAAACTTTAAAATATATTGTGTGAAGTGAGTAATCAATGAGAAACATGAGGCATTGTGTTGACAACTGTGTGACAACCATATTCATTTTTATTTTACCAACTCAACACTCAATTTTTAATTGGTACTTTAAAAATAATAACAACAACAATTAAAAAGAAAATAAGATAAAAATGAGAACAAATGACCATTGGTTTTTGTAAAAAGGAGAGTCGAATTTTAAAATTTTGCAAGTCCACTCCTATATTGATAGTCATATGCTTTAATTAAAAAATAAAATTAACAAATAAAATAAATCGAGTATTAAATTTAATTTAGGAAAGAGGAAAAAATATTTTTGTTCTAAGAATATGAATAATTATAAGTAGGTAAGTCAAAAAAAAAAAATTAACATTTATTAGTGTATATATCAGTAGGTAAACTAAAAATCAGATATAAGAATATCGAAAAATCAATTAAAATATTAATTAATAATTTATCATTTATTTTTTATATGCAACTTAATATATATTTATTAAATTTTTATAAAATTAAAAAATTTAGGTATAAATTTACTAATAATACCCGAGTTTTAATTGTATTATAAATACATTTTAAATTAAATATTCATTTAGTTCTTAAAATGTCATATTCAAACCTTGTCATCGTGATTCTTCTCCTGCCCATCTAATCCAAATATTCAAACATGAATTTTTCACAAAGCAATATTTTTTCAAAGGCCTGTACCATTTTTTATGTCCTATCATTATACTTTTATTTATTTACATTTAAATATACCATCAAATAATAAATAAATAAATAACTCAGGATAAACATGAACGGAGTATTATAGTAAAATAAAAAATGTATCAATGTGGCATTATTTTCATTTTTAATTGGAATATTAGATATTTGTGAATTTTGTTTTTATATTTTACATTTTCAAAATGGAATATATGTGTTTTTGGGTTCTAATACTCAACCCTTTAACCTTCAAAAAAAAATAATAATAAATATATATATATATATATATATATATATATATATATATATATATATATATATATGGGTCATTCTAATGCACATCCATGTAGGTGTGTATTAGCAACATAGTACACCTTAGTGTATTTTTGTGTGGGGCCGACCAATTTTGGGTGGGACCCATATTAAAAAGATGAAGAAAGAAAATAGATGTAGTGTATTTTTGTGTGGAACCCACCAATTTTGAGTGTATGTTAGCATTTATATATATATATATATATATATATATGCATAATTTTTTATTTATTGATGTTAAAGATCTCTATAGCTTTTATATTCTACATATTTATATTAATTTCGGTTTTAATAATAAACTAAATCCAAATATATTATTTATTTACTAAATCTAAATCTAAATCTATTATTTATTTACAAAAATAATAATCTATATTTTAAATATTATTTATTTACTAATTTATAAAAAAACGAAAAAAAAATATTTTTAACATATTTATAAACAGATTATTTACAAAAATATTTTTAACATACAAACTAAACAAATCTAAACAGTTTTTATAAATAATATTAAAAATAAACTAAAGCTAAATCTATTAAAAATAATAGTATTCTGTTATATAAATAATATTATGAATATAGTATTAATAACATCTTATTTAAGAAACTAATAATATAAATATAATATTAATAATAAACTAAATCTAAATCTGTTTTACTAAATAATAATAATAATATTTTGTTTTAAATAAATTATATTTTTCTGTTTATAAAAAAGTAACAGTATTCTACTTTTAAAAATATAATATTTAGTTTAAAAATTATATTATACATATTTATATTAATTTCGGTTTTAATAATAAACTAAATCCAAATATATTATTTATTTACTAAATCTAAATCTAAATCTTAAACTAAATCTAAATCTATTATTTATTTAAAAAATAATAATCTATATTTTAAATATTATTTATTTACTAATTTATAAAAAAACGAAAAAAAAATATTTTTAACATATTTATAAACATATTATTTACAAAAATATTTTTAACATGCAAACTAAACAAATCTAAACAGTTTTTATAAATCTAAATATATTATTTATTTACAAATACTCTAACATCACCTAACATACAAATACTCTAACATACAACAGCCAGAAATCAAATCTACAAAAAAATCATTAAAATTAAACTCTAACATACAAAAACTCTAATATCATACAACAGCCAGAATAAGGTAGAAAAAAAAAAGTTGATAAAAAATGAGTACCTATTGATGAAGAAGACCACAAACGTACAGAACAGGAGAGGAAGTGAAATGGGTAGGAAGAAGAATGGAATTTTTTTGAAGAAGAATGAAATGGGTAGGAAGACGAATGAAATGGGTAGGAGAAGAAGAATGAAAAACGTGTGGTAGGAGTGAAGTGTATTGAAAAAGAATCAGCACAAATAATAAATATATGTCAGCCTCATTTGACCGTTGCGCCTTGGAAAACGTGTCTCTCACGTTGCTAGGTGATTTTCACCCCGCAACGTTGCTGAATGAAAAGCACGCCGCAACACATGCAGTTGCAGGGTGGTATTCACTTCGCAACTTTTCTGACGTTGCTGAGTTAAAATCACCTCGCAACACTTACTGACACATACCTGCCCTCTCTGCTATGAATTGACATGCCGGAACGTCTTTATTTTTTGAAATTTTAAAAAAATATTGCGGGGTGATTTACACTCGGCAAACTTTGTTTCAAAAATTCCGTTCCCTCCAAATTAGTTGCGAGGTGAATTTTTTAATAAATTCTATTTATATATATATTTTTTAAATAAATGAGTTGCGGGGTGTTTCGCATGCGGCAACGTATTTATTTTGCTAGTAGAGTTTCACCCAGCAAATATGAGTTTCACCCAGCAAAACCACCCAGCAAATATGCATATTTCTTGTAGTGGCTACCCACATTTCATTCTAACACAATTTATATTTAGAAACAAATCTGTATGGAATATCAACATGTTTTGTGTGAGTTTATGGACACCCTTATGAAGTTTATTATTCTTTAAAAGTCATGAGTATACAAAACAAACTCTGCTGGATAAAATTCAAGTTGATAATAATATGATGGTATATTACTTGGATCTGGTATGAAAAAAACTTATTAAGGATTTCAAACATTTAACAACCCACAAAAAGAGAGTGGATTCAATTCCAATGTCACTTAAATACAACATAATAAAGAGAAAAGTAGGTCTCAAAGATCATCAGGTACAAATTATCTTTTTTGATAGAATATTCAGTATGAACCTGATTAACCATAGCTAATCTGAAATGCGCAAATCTAGTCCAACCATAAGGCATTGGGGTTGAATTTGAAACATCTATATATGTTCAGCAACGTTCCCAATCGAAAAGATAGTATTCGCCTACTCATTTCAATCAACACGTACATAATAATAAAAACATTGAGAGTCAGAGCATCAATTTATACACCAAGGAATTGTTCAAACATCTACTATTGCATTGTTGTAGTTTCATATTATCATCAATTGCTACCTAGTTTCCAACCCACAATAAATGATTACTATCTTGTCTATGCTACCTAGTTTCCAACCCTTCGAGAATATATCAATGTGTGATGATTACATAATTACTATTTTGTCTTTAATACTTTTGTTTGAATCCAAACATAATAAAAACGGTTAGAGATGATGAACAATAAAAAGCAAAATAAAGATCATTGATTAATCATGAACAAACAAATCATGTGAACCAAAATTTGAAAAATAACTTCCATAAATTATAGATAAAAACAGTACTATATTTTGATAAGCATATGTAAAAATAAATAATATTATTCATACTTCCTATAGCCAGGGTTTAGATTTTAATCCCAGTAAATTTTTTTGTTTGTTTTAGTCCTTATAGATATAACTCCCTGCAAAATTTATTCATATTACTGAAAAAACATAATACCTTTCTGTTCATTCTTTCCCATCCATGTTCTATTCTTTATTTTTCTTTCTGTTCATTCTTTCCTATGCATTTTCTATTCTCCCATATTCTGTAAGCAACAATTCACTGGGGTGATGATTAACTGAAGGTACTGATGTTCACTGCAAAACCAACAGAAATAATAAGTTATTTCAAGAAGAAAATATAACCATTATACATGCCTAAAGAGCAGCATTACGCTTTGACCGTGACATACATCCTCCATGTTCCATAGTATTATGTCTCTGTCATAACCAAGGAGAAAGAGGTTTAACAATGAAAAAATAACCCATAACAATATCACTAACACATCTTAGTATCTGTATACAGAGATCCAGTCAACCACCACTATGAATGTCAATATTATGGTTTTATCTTGTCAGTTATTCATTGAGGTCTGGAGTGTTTAAACCAAAGTTGTTAAGTAAGCACAACTAATTCCATAAACACAAAGAAAAATAAAACATCTCCAGCAGTTAGAAGCCAAAAGAGAGGAAAAAAAAGATATCAACATCAAAATGTTCATGCTTCAAATAGTTTCCACTAATAAACCTTTAATCATCCTGGTTGCACTTTGAAGGCCAACAATCTTAACCATGACTATCTAACTTTAACCATGTCATTATTACTTCAAATATCAATATATACCTACTTGTATTCTCATTAAACAAAGGTAATTTCTGAAAAATCGTAAATCTGTAATTACACTAAAAAGGCATACTACAATATAAGAATCATATAATCCAAAAGGTAACAAAACCACAACACACGAAACTGGCCATTTCATTTTTGATGCCCCAGATTATATTACAGAAAGATGGCTCCCTTCATGACAAAATTAGGACTTGGGTTTGCTGATAACAAACAGCCTATCATAATCAGATTTTCAATTTATGAGGACTCAGTAAAATGCAGCATGACTCTACTGTTATAACATGCCAATGTCCAGCCTATGATTATCAACTCTCACTTAGATACTCACTGAAAAAAGATAACTTCTGAAAATGAGATGTATTTTGCCGCAAATCGCATCATAACTCTATCAGAAAATAAATACCTGAAGGAGTTTATCACTAATTTTGACACCGCCAACGAACACCGACAACAGTTCTCAAGCAGATGGGGTGACGTCACTAAAATTCACTTACCACCATTAGATCTTGTAGTTAGTGTACAAAAGATAGATAGAATCCCCAACACAATTTCATTAACACAAAAGTTAGAAGAAAATAAATACCAGTATCACGACACTTTTGAACCGCATACTCTACATTAGAATAAAGTTTTTCGTTGATGCACCATCAAACACGGAGCTTTGGCTCTCCCCATCTTCTCAGCTTCGATTTCAATACTTAGACTCTTGTTTGTGGTGAATTCTTTGGCACTACCCTTTAAATGCAAACAATGCCTACATGTTGTAGGACTTCAGATGCATCCAGAATGAGCCTAAAACACACATGAATCTAGCATGAGAGAGTGAAGAATTTCATATGTTACCTAGTGGAGTAATGTCCACTGCACCTTGTAAATGCTTCAAAAGCTTTAGAAATCAACTGAACCTCCTAAATACTCTTCAATGAAGATGAATGGAGCAAGAAAAAGCAGGGATACTTGGAGAAATGAGCAGCTCGAAGAATGAAAATTGAGAGAGAGAGAGAGAGAGAGAGAGAGAGAGAGAGAGAGAGAGTTCTGATTTAGATCTGAAAAGTGGTTAATGGCTTAGGTTTGAAGTGAAATGCTTTTATATGGAGCTCTTTCTAGGGTTGGAAATAGGTAAGGAATGAAGCTTAGGGTTGGAGTTTGTTGTTATGGCTTGGAGAGAAAAATGTGAAAATGATCACATGTGCACATGGTTCGGTTCGTTGCTTTGGATAGAGGTTTGTGACTTGGTTTTTGGCTAGGGAATGAAGCTGAAAAAGAGTGTGGAAGGGGTGATGAGATATGGCACGTGATAAAGGGAAATGAGGTAAAGTTTGCACACTTTCTCTTTTCTACTTTTGGCAAAACAAAATGAAAAGGAGGGCATAAGGTATGCATGTTGTTTAGGCATTTTAGGCGAGAGAAATATCAGGTATGCGTGTGGTATCATGATGCCAAGAGATGTGCTACAAGAAAACCTCCAAAATGTGCCAAGAAAATAATGCAACACAAAGTCAACAATTATGTCTACATAGCCTACTTTGAGCCATTGTAAGTTCATGTGCTTTGGCCCATTTGGTATGTTCTTGAGACCAAAGGAAAGTTTGTAGACCAAGAAACTGTCATACCCCAAATTTTGACCACCAATATTTCCTATCATTGTGCAAATCATCATCACAATATGGATGTACTTTCATGCCTCATCAATCTCCTCAAAGAGGATTGAGCATTTACTACAATCAAGTATTAGGGTTTTGAGCCCTCTTAGAGCACTTAGACAAAGGATCAATCAAGAAATGGCATGATCTTCAACTTGTCTAGCCTCTCAAACATCCATGAAGGGTCAAGGGGTCTCCCACATCAAGAATCAAGCACAAGATTACAACATTCCCAGTGGATCAAGCCTCAAGATCGTCAGTGTCACCAAATTAGGGTTTTTGTCGATTGAGGCCTCCAGATGAAAATTCCCATCTGGACATGAGCCAATGCCTCAATGTATGGTCTTATAAGCTCAAAAGGATCTCAAAAACCCATCCAAAATGGCAAAATCACCTTGAAGGTCCATCTATCAAAAAATCAGGAATTAGGGTTTTGACCTAATTCAACCCTTGGGTTAACTTGTGAAGTGAGGCATGGCTTGAAGCTTCAAAATGACCTTCAAAGACCTTAAATACATCATATTGACATGTTTAAAAGATTTGATTGACTCAAAGAGCTCAAATCATAAACCACAAGAACTCAAAATCATCTGATCATAAATTAGGTTTCTGAACGAAAAAGTCAACCCTATCTTTGACTGTTGGCCTACCCTTGATCTCAAACCTTGGGGAGGGGTCCAAGACATTCCTAAATACCCTTGGAGGTCATCCATGAAGTTTAATTAAGCTTAAGAATTGATTTCACAAAAGGATCACAAAGTCAAAATTTCATCTGATGAAAAAGTCAACTGTACAAAAGTCCAAGTTTGACTTTTTGGATTTTTGGTCAACCAAGGCTTCTTAACCCTAAAACAATGTTAATATGTGATTTGAATCATCATTCATGAAGAAAAATCAAAGAAAGTGAGTTAACTTGTTAAAGGGGTAACCATAAAAAAACTTAGAATTTTTCTAAGTTATGGAACAAAGTGGCTAGGGTACCAACTTTGCAAGGCCATATCTCCCAAACCCTAGGGCCTTTTTCTCCCATTCAAAGCTCAGATGGAATCCCTCATTACATACTTCAAAAGTGTCAAATACAAGAATTTCCAATTCTTCGTGAATTCTGAGTTATGGTTGGATCAAAATGACAAAAGCTTGGAATTTACCACTTTTCCAACACTTAAACAAAATTCTGTCTAAGTCAGAAAAACAAGTGAAACACCAAAACTTGGAGGGTTGTTTCACATAGTTCTAGGCTAAATCAATTCAAGATGTAAACATCAAAGTTGTTGTGCATATTGCCTACAATCCAAGGAACTCATTGGCATGAAACAACTCAGCTTGAGCCAAGAGTTATGGCTGCTGCAAGACACCATGGCAAGACTGTCATGAAAAATCAGTTTGTGTGATTTCTTGCCATACACGATTTTCAGACAAAAAGCAATGATTATTATGCCACATTCATTCAATCTGATCCTAATGCATCTGTGGTCGCGACTTTATGAGTCGAATGAGGATTACTGCAAGTATACAGTCGTATCGCGTAGTTTTAAAAGATTATCGATCCCACAGAGACTAGAAATCGAACGCACCGTTATCTATCGTTACTATGTTTATCTAAGGCTAATCAGAATTTGGGTTTTTAGTTCAAACGGGAAATTAAAGGGAAATTAAAATTTGGGATTACTAGTTATGAATAAGTTATCGGTATATAATTCGGTAACCTACGTAGAATTAATCAAACCTAAGCCTGTAGAGATTTATCACCCTATTCATTTGTAGGAGAAACCGGTTTAAAAGCCCTCAACTCACACTCCCGTGGATCTTGCTTTGGACTATACTTCTAAGTCAATACGTCTGCTCTCGCTAGCCCGTATGAGGTTAAAAATACTTTTTGTAAACTAATTAAACCTAATTAACTTTAAAGCGCTTCCGCTGTTTTTAAACCTAATGCCCGATTTCAGCTATCTGGGTAAAGCCTCACACTCCCGTGGTCTCGACTTTAACCTATGTTACTTCTTTACTCTCGTAATAAAATTTTGGGTTTTATATTAAGAAATCGAAGCCAAAAGAAGGATTGATTATTAATTTTAGCTTAGAGAAAATTAATTCATTTTAGTTACTTCATTATACACCGATAATATCGGTTTAGCTCGACATAATTTGGAAATTAAACGCTAAAGCAAGGAAATAAACTAACACAGACATAATTAAGGAATAAACAAACAATACTTGAATTAAATAACGGAACCTGGAATTCAGTAACAATGGCAACAGCAATCCCTCCACAACTCGGTAGGTTCTTGCTTGAAAATAATAAAATGCAAGGTTGAAGGCAATGAAACAAAGAAATCTAAGCTAAGTTGTAACAGTCCCTCAGTGTGAGAAACTGTCACTTTTGTTCGGTAATGGTTAACAAGGAAAATGGAAATGCAATGTAAAAAGAATGACTGAAGCTTTTGAAAATAAATTGGCAGCACAACGGTATACTTCGAAACAGAAAATGGCCACCCTTTGTTCTTCGTGAGTGTCATCTATTTATAGGCTCAGCATCATGTGGAAGTTGGAGAAAAATCAGCCATTCATGCTAACGGTTATCCCATGTTGGACCTAGAAAACTTCGGAGGTAATGGCATCGTGTGAAACTGTTTCATCTGAGAATTCGTAGTTGAGTCTCTGCATCCAACGTGCACTTTAAGCGCGTGACGATCGTGGTGTCATGTGACGGTCGTGGTGAACTTTGGAGCTGCCACGGTCGTGGCACTCCCATGACGATCGTGATATCAGCAAAAATGGATTCCTTCAATTTTTCTTCTCTTTTCTGCTCTTTTCTTGCATGTTTTGGTTCTTTTCCACATTTAGCATACTTTGACCTGTGAAATATGATTACCTGCAGAAACACTTAAATAATCTCGAGAAAATCGGATATTAGACGAAAAAACGGAATAAGAACTAACATAAATCGAAGTAAAAATATGATATAAATTCGTGTTATCAAACTCTCCCACACTTGAATCTTTGCTTGTCCTCAAGCAATCAATCTATTAAAACGGACAAACTTTATCAAATGCACATACCTAGCATACCAATGGTGTTGAAAAAGAGTTTCTTGTTAGTTAGACGGGTAGTAGTGCAAAACACTAAGGATACAATAACGACACAAAGCAACAAGCTTGTCATAGACCTCTCTTTTGTACAATCCAGTCCAGATCATTATATTATAGTTCAACCATAAGTTTTCGTATCTATTTCACCCGGTTTCATTCTAGCGCAATCACATTAAGCCCTTTGCCTTATTCACGCGCGTAGTGGAGTAACCGATTAGTGACTTTGATCTCATTTTCTCGCACGGGGCCTGATACAAAAATGTGGTAACCCTTTATACATCCCATTCGTAGATTGCGGGGGATCGAACAGTAGTTCGCCCTACCAAGTTCAGAATCAGGTACCTCTGAACCAATCAACAACGGATTTTCTTTCTTTCTTTCCTTGCACATTTTTACAACTGTGAGAGTTGTTGCATATTCTATTTATTTTTTCTTGGCATATAGATAAGAAAGATTTTTTTCTTTTTCTTTATTTGGGCATCAAACACTTATATTCATCGGTTCCCCACGTGGTTTGTGATATAGACGGTGCTGACTGCTAATATGAACTACTAAGGGTTACTTTGGGACTGAACTCAAGGTATCGTATAATAAGTATCGAAACTGATATCGCATACGCAAGAGGTCTAAGGTGTCAAGACGGTATCGATCTTGTTAGCACTTCCCCAACTTCCTAACATAGTTTAAAGCTTTGGTATGTCACAGACGTGCATTAATCGTAAAAAAAATTTCGTTATGGCGGAATAAAGTGAGGAAATCGGATAACTGAACGAAAATATTCATATATTACTTTGATGAGTAAAAAGAAAGTACAAATGAAAGGGAAATATACGGAAATAAATCTAACTCTCCCACACTATATCAGACATTGTCCTCAATGTTGCGATATAAAGGGGAAAAGGAAAACAAAAAAGGGAAACAAAATACAAAAAGCAAAATAAAATCAAGGTGGACCACGTCCTCTGCCTCTAGAGCGTCATCGTCCATGCTGTGCGACGTGATCAGGAATGCCCACATGGTGGATGTACTCGTGTAAGCCCTGCACTCGCACTGTCAATGCACCCATCTCCTCGATGACACCGTCAAGTCTTTGTCCTTGGTCAACTTGCCCTTGCTGGATTTGACGCATAAGTGCCATCATTTCATTCTGTTGCTGGGTTTGTTGCCATATAGCCCTCAGGATTTCATCATTAGTAACTGGGTCTTGGTCAGGGCGGCGACGAAGTCTGGAGGTCGAAGGAGCATCATTAGCTGGCGGTGGTTGGTTCTCATGGGCGGTATCCATTTCATGCTCTATCTCATCAACAGGTCCCTGTGCTTGATCATCTGGAGCAGGCGCATTTTGCTCAGGAGCATTAAGATCAAAAAGCCAATTGGCTATATTCTGAGGGTCAGTGCGATTCCTGCACGGCCTGATGATACTTCTTACGGTTTTGGCTCGGACCATAGGATGATATTTCCCATCTCGTCGTAACTTGATGAGCTGAGAGCTTCTGCAATAATCGATATCAAGGAAGACTGGAGGCAAGGGGGGTAATCTAGCAAGGTCGTTTTCCAAATTTAAACTAAGTGCAATAGAGGTGACAATCCCTCCAAAGTGGAAGGGTTTGGAGCCTCTAGCACAGTTTGACTGTATGTGTGCTAATAAAAATGGTGCGGCATTGATTAGCTCTGGATGAAAAATGCAATGAAGGAAAAATAACTCTTTAGAATTCACCTTATGGTTACTATCTCATGCAAAGATGGTGCTTCCAAGTGTGCAATTATGGTAAAATTTGGAGTTACAATCTCCTTCATTAAGCCACCTCAAACTAGATTTCTGCCTCAACATTTTTTCCTTCATATTCATCTTCTTCCAAAACTCCTTACAAGCCTTAGCTCTCTTATCTACCCACTCTTTCTCTTCACCCTTTCTCACCTTAGACAACTGCTCATCCGCTTGGTTCAGCACATCTATGTCCTCTTCCAAGTTGAGATCAAACCATCCAAAGACCTCCTTCCTCCACCTGACCAAGCTCTTCTTTAACAGTCTAAACTTTTCCTTCACAACAAAATCACTCATACCTCTAATATTCATCCCCCTCCGCTCCTTCTCCACAAAACCTAAGAACTCCGAATTTTCAAACCAGCAGTTATTAGTTTTAAAAGGTTTGTAGCCCCAATTAATTTCTCTGATTTTCACCCAAATAGGGGCATGGTCAGAAATATCCCTTCTACCAATCACCTGGTCCACCACACCCCACTTCTGAATAATCTCTTCCTCAACTAAGAATCTATATAACCTACTTATAGCCTGACCATCGCTACTAAACCAAGAGAACTGATTCCCAGCAATAGGTAAATCAATAACGTTCATACCTGAGAAGAAGCCACTGAAGCCATTCAATTCTGATATATTGACTTTGTTGCTCTTCCCCCTTCTCTCAGAAGCTAAAGTCGTCGCATTGAAGTCTCCACCAAGGATCCAATGACCTTCAGACATTGAAGTTTTACACTTAATGAGATCGCTCCACAACTTCCTTTTAACACCCAGTGAACACTCAGAATAAACATTGATCACAACAAATAATTCATCCTGCCAAATCAATTTGATCCCAAAGAAACCATCTCCTCTAAAAGAACAAAGGACCTGGATAAATATTTCAATCTTAAACCCTCTACTATAATTGAACCCACTTCTTATTTCACAGCTATTCCTGCCCGTAATTGGCAAAGAGTGGTTGGACATAAGCTTAAATTTTTACTAATAATAACATATGGAATTTAGCCTCACTTCCCCATAACAAAAGATAAATGAATTTTCAAAATAAATTTTTAGCCAACGAGACTATTCAAAAGGTACAAAGCATGCTTAGTTGCTAAGGTAATCAATCAACTCAAAGGGTATAGATTACTTTGAAACTTTTAGTCCAACTGTCAAAATTACTACCATTAGATTTCTTATACCCTTAGATGTATCTAATAATCGGTATCTCCACCAATTAAATATTAACACAACCTTTTCACATTGGGACTTGGATGAAGAAGTTTAGATGAAAGCTTTTCCTAATTTGAAAGTTTCAAATACAAACTTGGTTTATAAATTAAACACGTCCATCTATAGATTAAAATAAGCCGGCAATGAAACCATAAACCTACCACCACTCTTATTTACTTGGGTTATAAACAATCTAAATCTAATCATTTCTTTTTTTTTTTTTTAAATGACAAAAGTTATTTCACCACTATTCTAATTTATGTTGATGATTTAATGCTTGCAGGTAATAGCATGAATGAGATTTCAAATTTAAAAATTGTCTTAGATACTAAATTCAGTATCAAAAACTTCGGTAACCCTTGAAATATTTTTTGGAATTTTAAGTTGCAAGATCATCACAAGTAGTTTTTATTTGTCAAAGGATATATAGTTTAGCCTCCTTCAATAGGTCAGACTTATTGGTGCCAAACCAGTCTCAAATCCCATAGATCCCAACCACAAAGTCAATAATGACAGAGATCTATCTCTGTCAAATTCTACTTCTTTCATAAGTATCATTGATATTATATTTGATTTTAATACATCTTAATTATAATATTTTAGTCTGTATGTGTTGTTTCCCGTAATATTTTAGGTAAGATCTATCACTGGCGGTCACACTTTCACATCTGATTAATTCAGATTCTATACTTGGTGTTTAAAATTTGACTAGAATTTTAAAAAGAAAAAAAAAAAGTAAACACAATTCAACCTTTCACTTCTTGTGTTTTTCTCACATTCACATTATAAATGGAAACACGAAAGATTCGGCGAAGAAATGACGCCTTATCCAAAAAGAGAGGTGCTCAAACCAACAAATGGACAATCTAAAATGAACGAAGGGCGAAGTGTATGCCTTCGCCACTCCCGCATAACCCCTTCCATTACACCACTACATAACATGATACCCCAACCCCAAAATAAAATTCATTGAGATATTTTTCCACATTATTAACAACTCATTTCATATCAACCTTGGAACCAAAACACCGCCAAATAGAACCTTCATCAATGATGTATATTCCACCAGTAGGCTTTAGGGCCCGTTTGTTTTGGATTTTCTTAAAAATGATTTTTATAGTGTAACATAATTTTATGGAAAAAAAATTTACAAAGAAACTTTTCATAAAAGTTTTAAATAAAAATTTGGTGTGAACAGTTATTCTTAAAATATAATTTTAGATATATCAACATTTTATCGAAAAAAAATTTGGATATCAAAATTTCAAAAAATCACTTAATTTTGAAGCTATTTCAAATAGTTTTTCATAAAAATCATTTTTGAAATATAATTTTTTTCAAAAATTGCGATTTTGAAATATAATTTTTTAAATATAAAAATCTTCAATAATGTATATTTATGTTGTATGATATCAAAATTAGTCTTGCAATTTTAAAAAAATAAATATAGAAAAACTTGTAATATTTTCAAAAATAATTTTATAAAATCTATTTTTAAAAATACAAAAATAAAAATCTATTTTTTTAAAATTAAAACAAACATGTCCTTAATAATAATATCAAGACTACGTAAGTTAATAAACTACAAATTCGGTCGAACTCATCAAGCATCTTTCTCCGAGCGATAAGTTAACTATTAAAGTGATTGCACATAACATATTTCATGCCGCAAAAATACCTTTAACGTACAATGTTATTCAAGTGAATCCAAACACAAAAAAATACAATGTTATCCTTCCCACAATATTTTGACTCATAAACAAAACTTTCCCTTTTATTGGTTTTTTTAAGTATAATATTCTATGTGATTCTTGTTTTTCTACTAAACATACCATTTTCTAATAGTACCACTTATTCTACTAAATGTTTTGACTTAATACACATGCATGACATTTGAGGACCCTACTTTATTTCCTCCCTATTAAGCCATAAATATTTTTAAGAGAATTTCTTAACACACCATTCAGTCTTTTTAGGCATCTGGCGTGCTGACGAAAATACCTCTGCTTTTTGGATGTGCACATTCGGACGCACCGTATTTTTAAAAGTTTTTAGTTTTTTCCGGATGTGCACATGTAGAACAAATTCGTATTTGCAAATCCGGATTAAATCCTGAGACAGAACTCCAAAAATCCAGCAATGACAGTCATAAAATTAAATCAGGATTACATTCAGAAATTCGGCATTACATCGACAGAAATTTAAATAGTACAAGATCAATAGTCGGTGGACGCTTGCACATCTCTAAGATGTCATCGATCGTTCTTCGGATTTTGACAGTCGCCTCGAACTCGAACGGGAATTATTCTTCGTAACCCAAATAAATTTGCCACATTGCTCTAACATCGTCTTAATTCTTGAGCTCAACAAGGCTGTAAGCGACGTTCCCTTCGTTGTCAACCGAAGGTGAACGATACTGAAGCTTCGCAACCTTCCATTTGTCTCCGTAAGGTAGGAGAAGTTCGATGTCGTCAATGATCTGGCTGATGGAGATGTCCCTCGTTAGGGTAAACGTTTGACAGCGTGTTTTGCCGTCGGTGAAGGAGACACTAGCGGCATACCAACGGGCCTTGATTTGATAGAATTGAGACATTTTGAGCTTGTGTGAAAGATATCAAATGAAACCCCTAATTTATAGAAAAGTGAGGGTAAAGTTATTCTGCCTAAGTTCATTCTGGATGTGCAGATTCGGACAAACCCTACAAATATGAATTCCAGATGTGCACATCTGGAAATTGTCCGGATCTGCAAATCAGAAAGTTTGACTGATACATTTTCAAACAGAATTGAATATGTGATGCAGCTACTTGGAATACTTTCAGTGCAATAAAATTTGTAAGTGTATTAAAAAGACATATGGATAAAAATACAATATATTTCACTTCAATAATGTACATTGTGTCGTATGATTATACAAAAGAGTTAAAACAAAAATTTCCGTCTAAATCTATCGGAGCTTGACATTTCGACTTTTCTCCATTTGATGCCTTTTCTATTGTGTTCAATCTTTCGAATTCAAGCATCCTTTCGACAAAACTATCCGGCCAAGACTCGGCAATTGGGGTTGCATGCGTCGCCCATTGCGGTGATTTAGGTGGTATCGGGCATCCGGGTTTCAAGATAACTTGTACGAAATGTCTTGATTTCGCAAGCCAACCGATACACATGATGCGATCACTTGGATTCGACGGGCGGTGTAGAGTGGAAAAAAGGTTTCCGAAAAACCGTATCGCGTCAAGTCGATACACACCATATCGTAGGTGCATGCTATTAGATGACCCATCTCGGGAAAACTCATCCATTTCGATACCGGTGCCAGACCATTCAACCACGGAACAAGTGACTCGTGAATCTTGTCGTACTTTTCTTGATTTTCATAGAGACGCAAGTATGCTTCTTTATGCGTCTCCAACTCTAGGATAAGTTGATGACGTACAAGTGCATGACCTTCCTCTCCTTTACCGAGTAGTACCGACACGGCTCGGTAACCGCAATTATTATCCCCTACAACATCGATTATACCGTCGATATGCTTGTGCATAAAAACCGGCATCTCGTCAATAAAGGAAATCATACGTGTAGTTGGAGTCGTAGTCCGGACTTGTAGAATCGGTGTTGGAGCCGGTTTGGAAATGCAAGCTCCTTTCATGACACGTTGTAGAGATTTAGGAGTCGAAGAGTCCGGAAAGATTTGGTCAACGTGCTCATAATACGAAGGAGACTGAGTTGTTGCATTGTCATTTGGTGTAGGCTTCAACTTCTTCGGAGCACCCTTTGTCTTAACCGGTTGAGACGGCGGTATCATTGCGGTTGTTTCGGGGAAGGCAATCTTCCTCAACTCTTCTTTGATATGTAGCTTCATATTGTCGTCTGTGACGCCCCGATTTTTGTTAGATTTATTTAATCGAGTCGATTTAATTATTTTTGTATTTATATTATTTTATTCCTGGTTTTTATTTGGTAAATGTGTTATGTTTATCGTTATTATGTTTTATCGTTATTATGTTTTATTGAGTGTAGGGGTATTTTGGTATTTTGCTTGGTTAGATATCATTAAAATAGAAAGATAGAAAGAAAAAAAGAGAAAAAGAAGTTAAGAGAAATAGAGAAGAGAAAAGGAGAGTGAGAAGAAGAAAAAGAGGAAAAACTTGGAGTGTAAGAAACCGATTCAACTGACACTTAGAAGCGCGATTAATCGGGTAAGGGTGTGAAACTCGGTTATTCTATGCTTGTGTATGAATATGTATGTGTGTGTTTGAATTTTCTCTTGTCTTTCCTAGTTTTTCTCCATTTTAGGTTTAAATGAGAAAAATGAATCGAAATCGATGTTTTCACGGTCGGAAATCGATATAAACTGTGTTGAATGATCGTATTATATGTATGAACATTATTGATATTTGTTTTGGTTGGTTGGAAATGTCTTGGGTTGAGAAAGATGAATTTTTGGGGTTTGGAACTATGTAAAACGCAGGAGAATTTTTCTGTTTCTGGTGTAGACCGTCGGGCGATGCTTTGAGCGTCGAGCGACGCATGGGTTGCGCCGCTGCTCCGCCGGGCGATGCCCAAGAGGCATAGCCTGTCACGCTGCTGACTCTTTTAAGTTTTGGTTGGGGTTTTACGCCGCTGCTTCGCCGGGCGATGCAGAGACGAAGGGAGCACCGCCGGGCAAAAATAGGTACCGCCGAGCTCTCCTGGGGATTTTTCAATAAATTTGTTTTCTTTGAAAATGCATAACTTTTGACTCGTGCTTCGGATCGGGACGTTCCTAATATCGTTGGAAAGCTAATGAGATGTTCTTTCTTATAAAAATGGGTTGGAGATTGGTGGCCGATTTAATTGTGTCGGGTAATTGAAAACGTGTCGTTTTGTCGACTTTTATCGTCGTAATTGTGTACGATTGATGTGTTATCATAGGATATGCTTTTGATATATAACGTATAGCTTGTGTGCTGTTATATGATGTGAAGGTATGTGATGAAATATTGTGATGATGGTTTGTGGCCTAAGGGCAAGTAAATGCATTGTGTTGTGTTTGATTGAATATGCATGATTATGGATGTTGAAATGGTTCACATGGTTGTATATGCATTTGATTGTCATGAGCCATTGTATGCCAAGCATCATGATATGCATTCTTGTGATGTCGTGTGCCCTAGTGGGTGTGAGCGACGAAACGATTCCAGAGGGAATCTGCTGTAATGGTCGTGTGCCTTATACAAAGAGGACCTAAAGCGACGTTATAGACGATCGTGTGCCTTATACAAAGAGGGCCTAAAGCGATCGGATCGTGTGCCTTATACAAAGAGGACCTAAAGCGATCCATAAACGTCGTGTGCCTTATACAAAGAGGACCTAAAGCAACGGGGAACATCGCTTGCCCGACGGGGAGTTACACTAAGTAACAAGCGATGATTCCAATAATTCCTGAGTGAATTAATGATGAGAATGATGGATGGAACGGTGCCGCATTGCATTTGCATAGAGTCGTTGTGTCGGTCTCTTTGCATTTGCATAAATCATGAATGGATTGATTATGTGTGGAAAATTGTGAATTGATTGATTATGTGTTGAGCTTGTGATAGCATTGGTGAATTGATATGCATTTGTGATAAATGTATTGGTTATGGATGATATGTTTTATGTATAGACATATGTCATGTTTTGTGGGGATGTTGCACATCACAATGATTGTATTACTTATCTACGATATGCTATATACGAATATATGTGATGTGGTGGTGTGGTTCCATATGTCATAACTTTGGCGTGCATTATGTGTGAATATGTTATTATGTTGGATTATTAGAAATATGTTATGTGTCGGTGGCATGCTATATGTATTAGTATGTGAAGCTTGTGGTGAGAATGTTGTTGTGTGTGTATTTCCTGTTATTACATAATTGTATGCAACTATATTATAATTGTGTTTCTCACCCTTCTGCTGTGGTTTGTTGCTCTATGAGACAATTACAGATTAGTAGTTTTGGAGGCTTTTGTGAAGATTAGTTCTCCATCCGTTTGTCAGTCTGTCTGCTCTGATACGTAGCACGGGAGTCGGGGAACGTTTTTGTTATACATGTATACATCTGTTAGATCTATTTTGTATTAACTTTGTATGAATATTTTGACGTTATAAAATAATTTATTTTGTAAAACAAGTCAGTTATGGATCTTTCCACTTTATTCCATAATTGAACTTTCCTTTTTGTTGGAAAAAGTTTCCCTTTTATGTTTATCCCATTTTGTGTTATGTATCAAATTTATGAGCAGAGATGGTGTTTGCTTTCTTTAAATGTGGCATCCTTGTTTCTGTCTAGGAATAATAATTTTTTATTTAATCTAATTTATTTGTGTATTATTTATTCACGATGGGAATTGGGGTGTTACATTAGTGGTATCAGAGCAGGTCGGTCCGTCCGGCCAAGTTGTTGAGTCAGTTGGTGTGACAGTTGAATACTGCCGATGTTGTCTGTCCCTTAGTACGTGATATGTGTGTGAAACACTGTCAGTGCTTTTTGGTTTCCTAATCCTTTGTCTTCAGGTGTGAGAATGAGATAAGTGGGGGAGAAGCTTGTGCTTCTCCAAGTTGCTTTAGTTGTGGAGCGTTGGTTGCAAGATTGTAAGTGTTATTTGGACAATGTTGTTCCCGATTCCGGAGGGAATGCGGAGGTAAGGTTTATGTCAACTAAGGATTTGTGTCTTAGGTAGTTTGTGCACAAGATGCAAGAAATGCTATTATCGTTTGCTAAAGACGGTTTATGCCCCATCATGATTGTCGGCTGTCTATTGACAAATTGAGGAACTGATCACCCTTAATCTCTTGTTGATAGTAGACGGAATTATGTTGGATGGAATAGACGTGTCTTTCCGGCTTTGATAGTGTGTGTAATGAATTGTTTGGAATTAAGAAAATGATTACGGATTATTTTGTTGAGTCGATGAAGATTCTAATATCGGAAAGTGAGAAGGATTTGAGGTTTTGGTATGTTGGTCCAGTTGGGAAGTCATTGAGAGAGAACGATTGGGTATCGTTAATGGTTGTTCTCAGAGAGTAGAGTGTGAACTCAAATTTGACGAAGGGGAATATTTAAGGTTTGGATCTGCTATGTAAGTAGAAGAACTTTTAGGAAGTGAAACTCAGATGTTTGCCATGTTTGTGATGATAGTGTTCTGGAAATTGGCAGGAAAGCCACAGTGATGGGCCGTCAATTGTGCATGGTTTTCAGATGTGTTTTTGGATGGAACATTAGTTGGTTGACTTGAAGAGGTCCAGCATGGTTGGTAGGAAAAGGATGATAGCATGAGGTTGCGTGTTAATCAGTGAGTAGTATGGAAACTTGCGGTTGTGTTCGGGATAGCTTGAGTTTTGAATTGTGACGAATTGTGAATGATTTGAAGTTCCTTGATGGTATTACTTTTGTTATGGGTTGAGATCTCGTGTCAGCAGAAACCTTGAGTAAGTTGGAACCCTGTAAGAAGAATTGATATAGAATGTGGTAACCAGAGATTGTTAAGCTATTTTGGATAAATTGTTTCGAGCTCATAATGAATTTTGAAGGGTGTATATGTTATGGTTGTGGAGTATATGAATCGTATCTTCTATATTTATTTGGATAAGTTCGTAATGGCTTCGATTGAGGATATTCGGATCTGTTATAAACTTAGAGGAAGAACAGGTAGAGTGCTGAGATTTGAATTACAAGTGTTGAAAAGAGACGAAGTTTTATGCTAAGTTATTCAAGTGAGAATTTGGGTTGAAAAAGGTTAGTTTTCTTGGATATGTTATTTCAGATGAGAGTATGGTTAAGGATCCATCGGAAATAGATGCAGTTCTACATTGAGAGATTCCAAAGTCGGTTAAGGAGATTAGTAACTTTTGGGCTTAGTTGGTTATTACTGCAGGTTATGGAAGACTTCGCTAAGTTAGTGCTTCCGTTATCTCAGTTGACTTGCAAAGGGTAAGTCATTTGCTTTGGATGTTCATTGTGAGGAAAGTTTCAGAGAGCTGAGGGGGAAGTTGTTTACGGCTCCAGTTTTGATTATGTGTGATCCTGATAAACCGTTTGTGAGGTATTATGATGTGTCTTGGATGAGCTTAGTCAGTGTGTTAATGCAAGAGGGTAAAGTCGTAACTTATGCTTTACGACAATTGAGGATTCATAAGAGGATCTATACTATTCAGGATTTGGAATTGGTTGCGATGGTATTGTGTTGGAAAATTTGGAGGCATTATCTTTATGGTTCTAGGTTCGAAGTGTTTAGTAATCACGAGAATATTGAGTACCTGTTTGGTCGGAAGGAATAGAGTAGGAGACAACGAGGATGGTTGGAATTTGTGATGAGTTATGACTTTAGCTGGAATTATCCTATTGGTGAGGTTAGTGTCGTGCCTGAGGAGTTAAGTCAAAAGTTTTTACGTATGTCTGCTTTGATGGTTAAAGAGTGGGAACTTTTGGAAGAATTTAGGGATTCGGTTTTGGGGTGTGAATTGACATCTAACAGCGTGAGGCTTGGTATGTTAAGGGTCACTAATGATTTTTTGTTAACCGTTAGCGGGAAACAGAGGCTGGAAGTGAAATTTGTTGAATTAATGACGGTTGTAGATAAAGGTGTGAATGGTGACTTTAAAGTGGATGATCAGGGTGTTTTGAGATTCAGTGGTAGAATTTGTATTCCTGATGGTTCGGAATTGAAAATGATGATTTTAGAGGAAGGGCACCGGAGTAGTTCGAGTATACATCCGGGAGTTAATAACATGTATCAAAATTTGAAGGAGATCTTTTGATGGTCAGAGGATTAGAATTATTTGAGCAGTCAGAGACTTGTGTCTGGTGTGTGAGATAACTCAGTGGAGCATAAGGTTAGGTCTTTTAGAAATGAACTATGCTTTTTCTGGTGAATATTAAGGAAAGTCAGAAGTTGGATATGAAATTGGTGGATTTGATAGTTTCGGGTAATCAGAGTGCGCAGCGAAAGTGTGTTGTGGCACATTTCGTATATGCGTGTGTGACTTGTAAGGGTTCATAGGTTGAACATTGAAAACATGTAGAAATGATGAGACCATTGGACGTTCAGAATGGAAGTGTTAGGTGAAAGGTTTAAATATTATTCATGGGCTATTATGTAGATAGATGTTTTGGTTGTATGTTCGATTGAGGAATCGTAGCGTTGTTGTCCTGATGTTGTGTTACAAGGATGTTGGTATTGTGGTTATGTAGAGGTTGTTGGAACGATGTTGGGTCGTGGAACCTTATGTTCTTGTGTGTGTTGGTGACGTGGTTTTCTTTGAGTCGTGAGTTGGTCGTCAAGTGCATTATATGGGATTTGCATCTTGTCGTTGTAGTTGTCGTCGTTGTCGTGTCGTTGTCAGTTTGTGTTATTCGTGGTGTGCCTAGTGTTGGCATGTTAGTTGGTTAGTCGGATGCGAGAGTCGTATCCGGAGTTGTTCGTCTCAGTTATATTTTCGAGGACGGAAATTTCTAAGTGGGGGAGAGTTGTAACGCCCCGGTTTTTGTTAGATTTAGTTAATCGAGTTGATTTAATTATTTTTGTCTTTATATTATTTTATTCCTGGTTTTTATTTGGTAAATGTGTTATGTTTATCGTTATTATGTTTTATCGCGTTTTGAGAGCGTTTGCAAGAAATTGAGTGTAGGGGTATTTTGGTCTTTTGCTTGGTTAGATATTATTGTTTTTCATTAAAATAGAAAGATAGAAAGAAAAAGAGAGAAAAAGAAGTTAAGAGAAATAGAGAAGAGAAAAGGAGAGTGAGAAGAAGAAAAAGAGGAAAAACTTGGAGTGTGAGAAACCGATTCAACCGACACTTAGAAGCGCGATTAATCGGGTAAGGGTGCGAAACTCGGTTATTCTATGCTTGTGTATGAATATGGTGTGTGTTTGAATGTTCTCTTGCCTTTCCTAGTTTTTTTCCATTTTAGGTTGAAATGAGAAAAATGAATCGAAATCGATGTTTTCACGGTCGGAAATCGATATAAACTGTGTTGAATGATCGTATTATATGTATGAACATTATTGATATTTGTTTTGGTTGGTTGGAAATGTCTTGGGTTGAGAAAGATGAATTTTTGGGGTTTGGAACTATGTAAAACGCAGCAGAATTTTTCTGTTTCTGGTGTAGACCGTCGGGCGATGCTTTGAGCGTCGGGCGACGCATGGGTTGCGTCGCTGCTCCGCCGGGCGAAGCCCAAGAGGCGTAGCTTGTCACGCTGCTGACTCTTTTAAGTTTTGGTTGGGGTTTTACGCCGCTGCTTCGCCGGGCGATGAAGAGGCGAAGGGAGCACCGCCGGGCGAAAATAGGTACCGCCGGGCGCTCCTGGGGATTTTTCAATAAATTTGTTTTCTCTGAAAATGCATAACTTTTGATCCGTGCTTCGGATCGGGAAGTTCCTAGTATCGTTGGGAAGCTAATGAGATGTTCTTTCTTATAAAAATGGGTTGGAGATTGGTGGCCGATTTAATTGTGTCGGGTAATTGAAAACGTGTCGTTTTGTCGACTTTTATCGTCGTAATTGTGTGCGATTGACGTGTTATCATGCGATATGCTTTTGATATATAACGTATAGCTTGTGTGTTGTTATATGATGTGAAGGTATGTGATGAAATATTGTGATGATGGTTTGTGGCCTAAGGGCAAGTAAATGTATTGTGTTGTGTTTGATTGAATATGCATGATTATGGATGTTGAAATGGTTCACATGGTTGTATATGCATTTGATTGTCATGAGCCATTGTATGTCAAGCATCATGATATGCATTCTTGTGATGTCGTGTGCCCTAGTGGGTGTGAGCGACGAAACGATTCCAGAGGGAATCTGCTGTAATGGTCGTGTGCCTTATACAAAGAGGACCTAAAGCGACGTTATAGACGATCGTGTGCCTTATACAAAGAGGGCCTAAAGCGATCGGATTGTGTGCCTTATACAAAGAGGACCTAAAGCGATCCATAAACGTCGTGTGCCTTATACAAAGAGGACCTAAAGTGACGGGGAACATCGCTTGCCCGACGGGGAGTTACACTAAGTAACAAGCGATGATTCCAATAATTCCTGAGTGAATTAATGATGAGAATGTGGATGGAACGGTACCGCATTGCATTTGCATAGAGTCGTTGTGTAGGTCTCTTTGCATTTGCATAAATCATGAATGGATTGATTATGTGTGGAAAATTGTGAATTGATTGATTATGTGTTGAGCTAGTGATAGCATTGGTGAATTGATATGCATTTGTGATAAATGTATTGGTTATGGATGATATGTTTTATGTATAGACATATGTCATGTTTTGTGGGGATGTTACACATCACAATGATTGTATTACTTATTTACGATATGCTATATACGAATATATGTAATGTGGTGGTGTGGTTCCATATGTCATAACTTTGGCGTGCATTATGTGTGAATATGTTATTATGTTGGATTAGTATGTGAAGCTTGTGGTGAGAATGTTGTTGTGTGCGTATTTCTTGTTATTACATAATTGTATGCAACTATATTATAATTGTGTTTCTCACCCTTCTGCTGTGGTTTGTTGCTCTATGAGGCAATTGCAGATTAGTAGTCTTGGAGGCTTTTGTGAAGATTAGTTCTCCATTCGTTTGTCAGTTTGTCTGCTCTGATACGTAGCACGGGAGTCGGGGAACGCTTTTGTTATATATGTATACATTTGTTGGATCTATTTTGTATTAACTTTGTATGAATATTTTGACGTTATAAAATCATTTATTTTGTAAAACAAGTCAGTTATGGATCTTTCCGCTTTATTCCATAATTGAACTTTCCTTTTTGTTGGAAAAAGTTTTCCTTTTATGTTTATCCCATTTTGTGTTATGTATCAAATTTATGAGCAGGGATAGTGTTTGCTTTCTTTAAATATGGCACCCTTGTTTCTGTCTAAGAATAATAAATTTTTATTTACTCTGATTTATTTGTATATTATTTATTCACGATGGGAATTGGGGTGTTACATCGTCGGCCTTCGAAAATCTATTTTGAATCGCTTCCAATTCGGCCAAAATAGAGAATGTGTTGAACAACTTGATGGAATCCGGATGAGTCCAAAAAATATCTCGGACCGTAATTCCATCACCGTGATATCTGTACCGAGACACGTAATTGTTGTCCTCCAACACTTTCAACAGGTGTTGCATCTCACTCTTATCTCCCCTAATTGCCTTGTTCGTTTGATACCGAATGTTATACACTTGTTTTATGTTTGCAACATTTTCGGATTCTTTCCGTTTCAACGTCGCAAGTATATTCTTCGGTTGGACAAGGTTCACGGTCATGTCGGCTATACATGTCTTCTCTTCCGCCTTGAGCCGACATACACTTGGATGGCCTTGAAGCTTTGAGCACATTTCGTGGTTATGTATACCACAACGAACGGTAAATCTCCATTTCTTGGAAACTAACATGTAACCACCAATCTTAAAAGGGCACTCACATCTTCTAGTACCGGTCTCATCTTCCTTTAACTTCCGTAGAGGTGCTTGATATTTGCCGCTTCTTTCGCAATCCAAAATTACAAAAGCTTTTCTTCTATCCGACCCATTATCCGATCTCCCGATATTTACACCGAAGCCAAGCTCAATAGTCGTCCTACGAATGTATGCGAGCATGCTTTCACGATCATCAAAGTCTTGCTTGTTGTTAAAGTCACCGCCGACATCAACCGACTTTACTAGCACGCCTTCATCTTTCAGGGAAATCGGCGCAACTAATTCTTTTGCCATGTTATCGGGGTGCACCATATCTATTTATAAACAATAATAGAACAATTAATATGTATAAATAAAATATATTCAAAAATGCTGAAATTTTAAATTAATTAGCTTCAGGCATTTTTTCGGATGTGCACATCCAGAAATGTTCATGCTGAATTTGTTCTAGATGTGCAGATCCGGAAGCATCGTAACTTGTTTTTTCAAAAATGTAAATTGATAATGTGAGCAATGTAGTGGATGAAGTTGAATGTTTACCTGAAATTCAGTCTTTCCTTGCTCCCTTTGATTTGTTGCACCAAAAACTTGAACTTTTTGAGTGAGAAATGGGATTGATGAAGTAGGGTTTTTTTGACTTGGTGAGAGTGAGTGTAGTAGGAGAAATGTTGAGAATGGAAAGGGGAGAGTGATCATGCAGCTTCAAATATATCACATTTTTTGTCCGGATATACAGATCCGGAGGTATTCCGGATATGCACATCCGGAGAAACTTTTTATTTTTTAAGAATACGGTGCGTCCTGATGTGCACATCCAGAATCAGGGGACAAAAAAATAATTTTACGTGGTGCTTAAAAAACTTGGGTGGTGCATTAAGAAATCCTCTATTTTTAATGATGATAGATGATCATGACAGATTATAATGGATTTACCTCAAGAAATTAAAATCTGAAACCCTGAATTTTGTCAAATTATGCATTGCTCTTATTTAAACTCAATTTTAAACAACTCTCAAAACAATAAGAACTAATAACAAGCTAAAAAATTCTTATAATTTTTCTATATGAAACATGGTATTCACCGTCGTCATTTCTTATGTTGATACATTTCAATAAAATGGTATTATTGAGAGAAAACATTAACACTTTTTTAATGTGGCTAATGCTCTCATTTTTCAATCTCACCTCCCTAAAAAAAATTTGGCTCATGCTTTTCCGATGTTATTTTCTTAATTAATAGACTCTTTAAAAATATAGTTACAATTCTCCTTTCTCTATCATCTATATAAATCCCTAGATTATTCAATATTAAAAAAATTTAATTGCTTAGTGTATGGTGCTAGTTCTAACATATATAATAGAACCAAATCTGAATATAGAAGTAGGAATTGTATTTTTACAACCATATTCCCCAAGACTATTGTTTAGATTACCTTCATATCCCCTCTCATAACAACGACACTCCCACATCTACACCTAACCTTACCACCATTACACAACAATCACATATCCATTCTAACGATGTTGCAACACACCACCCAAACTTTCTCCACCTACAAGAAAATCCACCAGAATCCATTCCTACTCTTACAATCACACTATCTCTCCATCTCACAATTCCAGTAACATTTTCTACCTTATTTCAAAAAGTTCTTTCTTGCAATATCTTATCTCTCAGCCATAAATATTTCAACCTTAAACTCTTTACTACTTCCTCTGTTTTAAAATTATTGTCGTTTAAGATTTTTGTACACAGATTAAAAAATGTAATAATATTGTCATAAAATATTGCACTTTTATTAAATTAGTCTTATTAATGTGTTAGAAATAGTGTACAGAGTAATAATTATATGATACAATTGAAAAAATAGCAATTATTACTACATTGAAAAGTAAAAATGACATTAATTAAAACAATTTTTTTTTTGCTTAAATGCACTTTTGGTCTCCTTAGTTTGGCAATTTTACACTTTAGTTTTGCTATTTTGCATTTACTTGGTCCCCCACATAATTCTGATGACGTGTCTTGATTTTTAATGACATGGCAGTCCTGCAATGCTTTCCATGTCACCAAAAAATTTCCATGTTACCCAATATTTTCCATGTCATGTTTTTTAATTACATTTAATATTATTATAATTATTTATTAATTATTGATTTTAGGTTAAAATATCATAAGAATTGTTCCCAATAACATTGTTATTTGTCTTCTCACTCAATTTCTTCCCCTTTTTCTATTTTTTTTCTTCGTTGGAATGAAACCACCACCTACTGTGAAATCTCCATCATCTATCACAGACCAAAAACCTTCACTCTTCAATCAATTCCAACCTTCCTCAATAATCTCCATTATCTTCATCAACAACCCTCTTTCTCTTCCATCTTCAACCAAACTTTCTCAAATTTCTAACCCCAATCAATTCTAACCTTCCTCAATGATCTCCATAAACTCTTCCCATCAACCGTGAATAAACTCCATTACCATCTCCCTCACGTTGGAACAACATAAATAACTTTAGACCTCCATTTAAAACAACCTTCCGCCACCAAATCGATCATTGAACCACCCTCACCTCATAACCACGCCAAACCCTTACCCATCTTCATCAATCCACTCTCAATCAAACCCGTTTCAAACCCTAAACACAAAATCGAAGCAGGAAGAGGGATAATGAGGAGAAAACAAGAACCTTAAACCAAACCTGGACGAAGCAAATCTGAGATGAGATTGGAGAGATTTCATTGTGACGATGCCGTTGAATTCGCATTTGATGTTGTTCGTGACCTGTTGCAATTTTATATTACGTTTCCCCTGTTTTAATTTTGTTTAGTTTGTTTTTTAAGAAAAGAGAAATTTTGATTCTCTGAAACCCATTGCTATCATTAGGCCAAAGAGAAATTCAGGTTTATCAATTATAATAATTATAAACATTATTTATAAACAATTATAATAATGTTATATATAATTAAAATATGATTTTGGTATTTTGTAAATTTAATTATTAATTTTTATATTAAAAAAATAATATTTGGTGACATGGAAAACATATAAGATTGCCACTTCATTAAAAATCAATACACATTATCATAATTGTGTGGGGGACCAAGTAAATGTAAAATGGATCTAACTTAAGGGACCAAATTTGCAGGTTTTATAATAGGGAGACCTAAAGTGTAAAATTGTCAAACTAAGGGGACCAAAGGTGCATTTAAGTTTTTTTTTTTTTAAATCGATAGTCATTTTAAAATTGAAAGAGTATAATTGTACCCACTTCTTGATTTATAAATTAAACACATCCTTCTATGAATTAAAATATGTCGGTAATGGAACTATAAACTTACCACCACTCTTTTTTACTTGGATTATAAACAATCTAAATCTAATCATTTCTAATTAAAAAAAATGAGAATAATTAATTCACCGCTATTCTAGTTTATGTTGATCACTTAATACTTGCAGGTAACAACATGAATGAGATTTCCAATTTGAAGCTTGTCTTAGATCCTAAATTCAGTATCAAAAACTTGGGTAACCCATAAAATATTTTCTGGGATTTTAAGTTGCAAGATCACCTCAAGTAATTTTTATTTGCCAAAGGATATATAGTCTAGACCTCCTTCATGAGGTCAGACTTATTGGTGTCAAACCAGTCTCAAATCTAGTAGATTCCAACTCTCTATTTAACTCATATTAGATCTAATGTAAATTTTGATGTTTGCAGGTTAGGCTAGTTCCTATCCCAGTAAACAGATATACACCTTCAAGTTGCTCTCAGAATTCTTCTAAACATCAAACAAACTCATGCACAAGGCTTATTATTCAAGACAAATTTTAATCACACCTTGATAAACTTCACTGATTCTTCGGATCTTGCAATGACATCAGGTGCTCTACAATTGTACTTTGTTTTTACTTTGGAAGTTCACTAATATGTTGGAAATGCAAGAAGCAATATGTTGTATCCATACCAACATCAGACAGAAGATTGGGCATTAGCTAATGCCACATGTGGCGCACAATGGCTACTATATATCCTGACCTTAGAATTCATGATCTCAATCCTGCTCAATCTTCTATGATAACAGGAATGCAGTCCACTTTACAAACAACCCTATTTTTCACCAGCGCGCCAAACATATGAAATTGAGTGTCACTTTTATTGTAACAAAGTTCAAACAACACAAAATTTCAGCCATGGTCTTTTAAGGGTGTTTCAAACTTAGCCTGCATAATATCCACTCCAATTTGAGGAAGGTGTTGAACTTCAATGAAAGTTTCTAATACTCTTGTTTAATTATGCTATTAAATTTTGTATTTTTTTCGTCAAGTAATTTATCGACTGAAATTCACCTTTTAAAAATGAACAAGTGAGATGTCGTGAATTCAAACTCACATTCTTGAGTTTGAAGTCTCTGCACAACTACCAATTGAATTGGCTTAAGAGGAAGTTGAATATTGTATTTTATTTAGATACAACTAAGTGGTTATTGAAATGTTCAATTATGCTATTAAATGTTGAATTTTATTTAGATATTATTACAAATAAGTGGTTAGTTAATTCTGTTACATAACTACCACTATTCTTATGCTAATTAGTTAGACTTTGCCCATATAAATAAAGGGTCAAAGTGATTTAAATGATAAGTTGAAATAATAATAGTTTCTTCTTCATTTTGTTTAATTTCTTGATACTATTTTTGATTTGGGAATGACACGTTTTATGTTAACAGAGTTTATTTAATTATTTTGATAGTTTTAGATTAATTTAATCAACTAAGCTTAATAGTATTTTTAATCAGATTAGGAAGTTTTAAGATGGAATGATGCTAAATTTAAATAATTTTAAGTAGTTAGCAATACATTATTAGGTAAGTCTGAAAAAAAGGCAAACGCATTGTTATACTGTACTAAAGAAACGTTGAGCATGTGGGTCCAGCTGGAAGGAAGATTTGTTGCATTAGTAAGATGTCTCTACCTTTTGAATAAAGGACTGAGAAGTTTCTGAAGACGCTCGAAAAGAAGGAAATAAAGTATAACTGTATGAGCATGTCCAACAAACAATAAAAGGATTAAAATCATCTGCAAATCAGTATCCACTGTATCCTAAATTGTATGTCCTTCTCACTCATCAAACATGCTTGCCAAAAGTCATTTTAATTTATGTTTCCTCACCTCTAACTATCGTTGTTAATTATTGTTGTAATGAAATAAATTTCTTTATATATAGTCTCTTCACTGTTTTGATTCATAAGTTATAAAAAACATTTACATGTTGCATGTTCAACTTTCTTTAAATAATATCTTGATTGGCAAATAAAACTACATAATTTTTCATTGAATTACTTCTCTTTTCAAAACTTGATTGGCAAATAAAACTACAGAGAATCTTAAAGTAAACTGCATTATTTTTCATTCAAGTTCCTAAACTGCATTATTTTGTCATTCAAGTTCCTAAACTGCATTATTTTTCATTCAAATAGGATCCAAATATTGAAGAGAAGGAATTTTGCTTTCTACTGAATATTTTATAAAACTTACCATATAACATACACGCAACGAAGTACTATCAGATATTCAGGCAAATTTAACCAAACTATATTATGCAATAAACTGATGTAAATTCATAAAAGTATGCCCAAACTTGCATTTAATTAATAGGCCAAGAGTGCATGATAAATAGCAAAAACATAAACCAAAAAAGTAAAAAAAATCTAAGAGTCATCAACAAAAGCTTAATTCCTTCAAAAAAATATAAGATAATTAAACAGCAACTTAATCAACTTCTTCCATCTTGCTTCCCTCAGCATCAGCATCAGCTTCTTCCAATGGAGGCATGTCAGCATCAGCTTCAGCTGCATCATCATCAATGCTCAATCCAAGCTTCAACATTCTGTGGATCCTGTTTCCAAAGGTGTTTGGCTCATCAAGGCTGAACCCAGAAGTGAGAAGGGCAGTCTCAAAGAGCAAGAGAACAAGGTCCTTCACAGATTTGTCATTGCGGTCAGCATCAGCTCGCTTCCTGAGCTCCTCCATGATGGAGTTCTCTGGGTTGATCTCCATTGTTTTCTTACTTGACATGTAACCAGCCATGCTGCTGTCCCTCAAAGCCTGAGCCTTCATGATTCTCTCCATGTTAGCAGTCCAGCCATATTCACCAGTTACAAGACAGCATGGTGAATCAACAACACGGTCAGAAACAATAACCTTTTCTACCTTGTCACCCAAAACTTCCTTAATCACCTTGCAGAGATTGTCAAACTTCTCCTTCAATTCCTCCTGTTTCTTCTTCTCATCTTCAGTTTCTTCAAGTTTCAAACCCTCTTTGGTTGCAGATACCAACTTCTTTCCTTCAAATTCCTTGAGTTGACCCACAGCATACTCATCAATAGCATCAACCATATACAAAACTTCATATCCTTTCTTCTTCAACTTCTCCAAGAATGGAGAGTTCTCAACAGCCTTCTTACTCTCACCAGTAATGTAGTAGATATCATTCTGGCCTTCCTTCATCCTTGTGACGTAGTCCTTGAGACTGGTCTGCTCGTCACCACTCTTGGTGGAGTGGTACCTAAGAAGTTCAGCAATCTTTCCCTTGTTCTGAGAATCCTCATGGATACCAAGCTTCAAATTCTTAGAGAAAGCTTCATAAAACTTGTTGTAATCCTCTTTGTTCTCGGCAATTTCAAAGAACAGTTCAAGGCACTTCTTAACCAAGTTCTTGCGGATGACCTTCAAGATCTTGTTCTGCTGCAATGTTTCTCTTGAAATGTTAAGAGGAAGATCCTCAGAATCAACAATACCTTTGACAAAGGCAAGATACTCAGGAATCAACTCCTCACAGTTGTCCATGATAAAGACCCTGCGAACATAAAGCTTAATGTTGTTGGGCTTCTTCTTTGTGTCAAAAAGGTCAAAGGGTGCCCTCTTGGGTACAAAAAGAACAGCCTTAAACTCAAGTTGACCCTCAACAGAGAAGTGCTTGACAGCCAAATGCTCTTCCCAATCATTTGTAAGACTCTTGTAGAAAGCAGAGTATTCTTCCTTTCCAATCTCTTCTGGCTTCCTCATCCAGATAGGCTTTTGCTTGTTCACCAAATCCCATTCATGAGACACCTCCTTAATGGTCTTCTTCTTTTTCTCCTCCTTTTCCTTCTCTTCATCAACTTCCTCTACTTTACCCTCCTCATCCTTCTTATCTTCCTCATCCTCATCATCAGAAATCTCCTTTTCAATAGTCTTCTCAATCCATAGAGAAATTGGGTAACTAATGAACTCAGAATGCTTCTTAACCAAATCCTTTAAACGACGCTCCTCAAGGTACTCAAGCTGATCTTCCTTAAGGTAAAGGGTGATCTTAGTACCTCTTCCAATAAACAAACACAGACATAATTAAGGAATAAACAAACAATACTTGAATTAAATAACGGAACTTGGAATTCAGTAACAATGGCAACAGCAATCCCTCCACAACTCGGTAGGTTCTTGCTTGAAAATAATAAAATGCAAGGTTGAAGGCAATGAAACAAAGAAATCTAAGCTAAGTTGTAAGAGTCCCTCAGTGTGAGAAACTGTCACTTTTGTTCGGTAATGGTTAACAAGGAAAATGGAAATGCAATGTAAAAAGAATGACTGAAGCTTTTGAAAATAAATTGGCAGCACAACGGTATACTTCGAAACAGAAAATGGCCACCCTTTGTTCTTCGTGAGTGTCATCTATTTATAGGCTCAGCATCATGTGGAAGTTGGAGAAAAATCAGCCATTCATGCTAACGGTTATCCCATGTTGGACCTAGAAAACTTCGGAGGTAATGGCATCGTGTGAAACTGTTTCATCTGAGAATTCGTAGTTGAGTCTCTGCATCCAACGTGCACTTTAAGCGCGTGACGATCGTGGTGTCATGTGACGGTCGTGGTGAACTTTGGAGCTGCCACGGTCGTGGCACTCCCATGACGATCGTGATATCAGCAAAAATGGATTCCTTCAATTTTTCTTCTCTTTTCTGCTCTTTTCTTGCATGTTTTGGTTCTTTTCCACATTTAGCATACTTTGACCTGTGAAATATGATTACCTGCAGAAACACTTAAATAATCTCGAGAAAATCGGATATTAGACGAAAAAACGGAATAAGAACTAACATAAATCGAAGTAAAAATATGATATAAATTCGTGTTATCAAACTCTCCCACACTTGAATCTTTGCTTGTCCTCAAGCAATCAATCTATTAAAACGGACAAACTTTATCAAATGCACATACCTAGCATACCAATGGTGTTGAAAAAGAGTTTCTTGTTAGTCAGACGGGTAGTAGTGCAAAACACTAAGGATACAATAACGACACAAAGCAACAAGCTTGTCATAGACCTCTCTTTTGTACAATTCAGTCCAGATCATTATATTATAGTTCAACCATAAGTTTTCGTATCTATTTCACCCGGTTTCATTCTAGCGCAATCACATTAAGCCCTTTGCCTTATTCACGCGCGTAGTGGAGTAACCGATTAGTGACTTTGATCTCATTTTCTCGCACGGGGCCTGATACAAAAATGTGGTAACCCTTTATACATCCCATTCGTAGATTGCGGGGGATCGAACAGTAGTTCGCCCTACCAAGTTCAGAATCAGGTACCTCTGAACCAATCAACAACGGATTTTCTTTCTTTCTTTCCTTGCACATTTTTACAACTGTGAGAGTTGTTGCATATTCTATTTATTTTTTCTTGGCATATAGATAATAAAGATTTTTTTCTTTTTCTTTATTTGGGCATCAAACACTTATATTCATCGGTTCCCCACGTGGTTTGTGATATAGACGGTGCTGACTGCTAATATGAACTACTAAGGGTTACTTTGGGACTGAACTCAAGGTATCGTATAATAAGTATCGAAACTGATATCGCATACGCAAGAGGTCTAAGGTGTCAAGACGGTATCGATCTTGTTAGCACTTCCCCAACTTCCTAACATAGTTTAAAGCTTTGGTATGTCACAGACGTGCATTAATCGTAAAAAAAATTTCGTTATGGCGGAATAAAGTGAGGAAATCGGATAACTGAACGAAAATATTCATATATTACTTTGATGAGTAAAAAGAAAGTACAAATGAAAGGGAAATATACGGAAATAAATCTAACTCTCCCACACTATATCAGACATTGTCCTCAATGTTGCGATATAAAGGGGAAAAGGAAAACAAAAAAGGGAAACAAAATACAAAAAGCAAAATAAAATCAAGGTGGACCACGTCCTCTGCCTCTAGAGCGTCATCGTCCATGCTGTGCGACGTGATCAGGAATGCCCACATGGTGGATGTACTCGTGTAAGCCCTGCACTCGCACTGTCAATGCACCCATCTCCTCGATGACACCGTCAAGTCTTTGTCCTTGGTCAACTTGCCCTTGCTGGATTTGACGCATAAGTGCCATCATTTCATTCTGTTGCTGGGTTTGTTGCCATATAGCCCTCAGGATTTCATCATTAGTAACTGGGTCTTGGTCAGGGCGGCGACGAAGTCTGGAGGTCGAAGGAGCATCATTAGCTGGCGGTGGTTGGTTCTCATGGGCGGTATCCATTTCATGCTCTATCTCATCAACAGGTCCCTGTGCTTGATCATCTGGAGCAGGCGCATTTTGCTCAGGAGCATTAAGATCAAAAAGCCAATTGGCCATATTCTGAGGGTCAGTGCGATTCCTGCACGGCCTGATGATACTTCTTACGGTTTTGGCTCGGACCATAGGATGATATTTCCCATCTCGTCGTAACTTGATGAGCTGAGAGCTTCTGCAATAATCGATATCAAGGAAGACTGGAGGCAAGGGGGGTAATCTAGCAAGGTCGTTTTCCAAATTTAAACTAAGTGCAATAGAGGTGACAATCCCTCCAAAGTGGAAGGGTTTGGAGCCTCTAGCACAGTTTGACTGTATGTGTGCTAATAAAAATGGTGCGGCATTGATTAGCTCTGGATGAAAAATGCAATGAAGGAAAAATAACTCTTTAGAATTCACCTTATGGTTACTATCTCGTGCAAAGATGGTGCTTCCAAGTGTGCAATTATGGTAAAATTTGGAGTTACAATCTCCTTCATTAAGCCACCTCAAACTAGATTTCTGCCTCAACATTTTTTCCTTCATATTCATCTTCTTCCAAAACTCCTTACAAGCCTTAGCTCTCTTATCTACCCACTCTTTCTCTTCACCCTTTCTCACCTTAGACAATTGCTCATCCGCTTGGTTCAGCACATCTATGTCCTCTTCCAAGTTGAGATCAAACCATCCAAAGACCTCCTTCCTCCACCTGACCAAGCTCTTCTTTAACAGTCTAAACTTTTCCTTCACAACAAAATCACTCATACCTCTAATATTCATCCCCCTCCGCTCCTTCTCCACAAAACCTAAGAACTCCGAATTTTCAAACCAGCAGTTATTAGTTTTAAAAGGTTTGTAGCCCCAATTAATTTCTCTGATTTTCACCCAAATAGGGGCATGGTCAGAAATATCCCTTCTACCAATCACCTGGTCCACCACACCCCACTTCTGAATAATCTCTTCCTCAACTAAGAATCTATCTAACCTACTTATAGCCTGACCATCGCTACTAAACCAAGAGAACTGATTCCCAGCAATAGGTAAATCAATAACGTTCATACCTGAGAAGAAGCCACTGAAGCCATTCAATTCTGATATATTGACTTTGTTGCTCTTCCCCCTTCTCTCAGAAGCTAAAGTCGTCGCATTGAAGTCTCCACCAAGGATCCAATGACCTTTAGACATTGAAGTTTTACACTTAATGAGATCGCTCCACAACTTCCTTTTAACACCCAGTGAACACTCAGAATAAACATTGATCACAACAAATAATTCATCCTGCCAAATCAATTTGATCCCAAAGAAACCATCTCCTCTAAAAGAACAAAGGACCTGGATAAATATTTCAATCTTAAACCCTCTACTATAATTGAACCCACTTCTTATTTCACAGCTATTCCTGCCCGTAATTGGCAAAGAGTGGTTGGACATAAGCTTAAATTTTTACTAATAATAACATATGGAATTTAGCCTCACTTCCCCATAACAAAAGATAAATGAATTTTCAAAATAAATTTTTAGCCAACGAGACTATTCAAAAGGTACAAAGCATGCTTAGTTGCTAAGGTAATCAATCAACTCAAAGGGTATAGATTACTTTGAAACTTTTAGTCCAACTGTCAAAATTACTACCATTAGATTTCTTATACCCTTAGATAGGGGTGGACAATGGTCGGTTTCGGACGGCTACGGGTCAGAAATCATCAATCCGAAGCATGCAACGGATGGAATATCATAGCCCATTTTCGTCCGTTGGTGATGACGGTTATGTCGGATTACGGTTTGAGCGGGTGGCGGTTTGAGATGGGTGGGTTAACCAGTTTTAAATTTAAAAAAAAAAAATCTGATAATTTCTTAAAAACAATCCTATGAAATGAAACCCAGAAACATTCTTCAAAATATTTATGTTTTGAGAAAAAATAGAAAAGAATAATATCAAATTTAAACAGATCTAATGTTTGATAAGAAAAAATATATGGTGGTTTCTTATCAGAAGCAATGAAGACGGTCATATTCATTCTCTTTACGATCACTATAACTATTATTATGTTGTTGTTATGTAAGATGAGGGAAATAGTATATGAGAAAAGAGATTGAGATGAACAAGATGAAGAGAACATGAACATGGCTAATTTGTTTGGAGTAATAAATAGAGAAAATTTAGTTAGTAAAACACTGTAAAGAGAAGAAAAGCTATGGAAGAAACATGAATTTAGAATAGTGCTTGTGGAAAAGCAGGTGAAATTGGAAATGAAATCTGAAAGATAATGTGCAGTAGTTTTAAGAGAGAGAAACAAACTAGTTGATGGTTTCCTAATAATGTTTTGTGTTTTCAAGAAAATATAGCTACAGTGAATATTGAATAGTATTCAGAACTATAGTGAATAAATACAAATAGTACAGTTTAGAGTTAATTATTTATTGAATACTAGTCAATAGTACTATTAAACACTAGCCTAGTACTACTTAATCGGATTGACACGGTTTCCGATGGATTAATTTCCGGACTCCGAATCCGTCCGTATAAACTCATTGGAATCCGAGTTTTAACACCCGTTTGACCCGCAACCCGACCCGCATCCGTCCAACTGTCTCTTTTTCATACGGTTTCTTCGGTTTCGGTTGGGTCGGACAAACTTGTCCACCCCTACCCTTAGATGTATCTAATAATCGGTATCTCCACCAATTAAATATTAACACAACCTTTTCACATTGGGACTTGGATGAAGAAGTTTAGATGAAAGCTTTTCCTAATTTGAAAGTTTCAAATACAAACTTGGTTTATAAATTAAACACGTCCATCTATAGATTAAAATAAGCCGGCAATGAAACCATAAACCTACCACCACTCTTATTTACTTGGGTTATAAACAATCTAAATCTAATCATTTCTTTTTTTTTTTTTAAAATGACAAAAGTTATTTCACCACTATTCTAATTTATGTTGATGATTTAATGCTTGCAGGTAATAGCATGAATGAGATTTCAAATTTAAAAATTGTCTTAGATACTAAATTCAGTATCAAAAACTTCGGTAACCCTTGAAATATTTTTTGGAATTTTAAGTTGCAAGATCATCACAAGTAGTTTTTATTTGTCAAAGGATATATAGTTTAGCCTCCTTCAATAGGTCAGACTTATTGGTGCCAAACCAGTCTCAAATCCCATAGATCCCAACCACAAAGTCAATAATGACAGAGATCTATCTCTGTCAAATTCTACTTCTTTCATAAGTATCATTGATATTATATTTGATTTTAATACATCTTAATTATAATATTTTAGTCTGTATGTGTTGTTTTCCGTAATATTTTAGGTAAGATCTATCACTGGCGGTCACACTTTCACATCTGATTAATTTAGATTCTATACTTGGTGTTAAAAATTTGACTAGAATTTTAAAAAGAAAAAAAAAAGTAAACACAATTCAACCTTTCACTTCTTGTGTTTTTCTCACATTCACATTATAAATGGAAACACGAAAGATTCGGCGAAGAAATGACGCCTTATCCAAAAAGAGAGGTGCGCAAACCAACAAATGGACAATCTAAAATGAACGAAGGGCGAAGTGTATGCCTTCGCCACTCCCGCATAACCCCTTCCATTACACCACTACATAACATGATACCCCAACCCCAAAATAAAATTCATTGAGATATTTTTCCACATTATTAACAACTCATTTCATATTAACCTTGGAACCAAAACACCGCCAAATAGAACCTTCATCAATGATGTATATTCCACCAGTAGGCTTTAGGGCCCGTTTGTTTTGGATTTTCTTAAAAATGATTTTTATAGTGTAACATAATTTTATGGAAAAAAAATTTACAAAGAAATTTTTCATAAAAGTTTTAAATAAAAATTTGGTGTGAACAGTTATTCTTAAAATATAATTTTAGATATATCAACATTTTATCGAAAAAAAATTTGGATATCAAAATTTCAAAAAATCACTTAATTTTGAAGCTATTTCAAATAGTTTTTCATAAAAATCATTTTTGAAATATAATTTTTTTCAAAAATTGCAATTTTGAAATATAATTTTTGAAATATAAAAATCTTCAATAATATATATTTATGTTGTATGATATCAAAATTAGTCTTGCAATTTTAAAAAAATAAATATAGAAAAACTTGTAATATTTTCAAAAATAATTTTATAAAATCTATTTTTAAAAATACAAAAATAAAAATCTATTTTTTTAAAATTAAAACAAACATGTCCTTAATAATAATATCAAGACTACGTAAGTTAATAAACTACAAATTCGGTCGAACTCATCAAGCATCTTTCTCCGAGCGATAAGTTAACTATTAAAGTGATTGCACATAACATATTTCATGCCGCAAAAATACCTTTAACGTACAATGTTATTCAAGTGAATCCAAACACAAAAAAATACAATGTTATCCTTCCCACAATATTTTGACTCATAAACAAAACTTTCCCTTTTATTGGTTTTTTTAAGTATAATATTCTATGTGATTCTTGCTTTTCTACTAAACATACCATTTTCTAATAGTACCACTTATTCTACTAAATGTTTTGACTTAATACACATGCATGACATTTGAGGACCCTACTTTATTTCCTCCCTATTAAGCCATAAATATTTTTAAGAGAATTTCTTAACACACCATTCAGTCTTTTTAGGCATCTGGCGTGCTGACGAAAATACCTCTACTTTTTGGATGTGCACATTCGGACGCACCGTATTTTTAAAAGTTTTTAGTTTTTTCCGGATGTGCACATGTAGAACAAATTCGTATTTGCAAATCCGGATTAAATCCTGAGACAGAACTCCAAAAATCCAGCAATGACAGTCATAAAATTAAATCAGGATTACATTCAGAAATTCGGCATTACATCGACAAAAATTTAAATAGTACAAGATCAATAGTCGGTGGACGCTTGCACATCTCTAAGATGTCATCGATCGTTCTTTGGATTTTGACAGTCGCCTCGAACTCGAACGGGAATTATTCTTCGTAACCCAAATAAATTTGCCACATTGCTCTAACATCGTCTTGATTCTTGAGCTCAACAAGGCTGTAAGCGACGTTCCCTTCGTTGTCAACCGAAGGTGAACGATACTGAAGCTTCGCAACCTTCCATTTGTCTCCGTAAGGTAGGAGAAGTTCGATGTCGTCAATGATCTGGCCGATGGAGATGTCCCTCGTTAGGGTAAACGTTTGACAGCGTGTTTTGCCGTCGGTGAAGGAGACACTAGCGGCATACCAATGGGCCTTGATTTGATTGAATTGAGACATTTTGAGCTTGTGTGAAAGATATCAAATGAAACCCCTAATTTATAGAAAAGTGAGGGTAAAGTTATTCTGCCTAAGTTCATTCTGGATGTGCAGATTCGGACAAATCCTACAAATATGAATTCCAGATGTGCACATCTGGAAATTGTCCAGATCTGCAAATCAGAAATTTTGACTGATACATTTTCAAACAGAATTGAATATGTGATGCAGCTACTTGGAATACTTTCAGTGCAATAAAATTTGTAAGTGTATTAAAAAGACATATGGATAAAAATACAATATATTTCACTTCAATAATGTACATTGTGTCGTATGATTATACAAAAGAGTTAAAACAAAAATTTTCGTCTAAATCTATCGGAGCTTGACATTTCGACTTTTCTCCATTTGATGCCTTTTCTATTGTGTTCAATCTTTCGAATTCAAGCATCCTTTCGACAAAACTATCCGGCCAAGACTCGGCAATTGGGGTTGCATGCGTCGCCCATTGCGGTGATTTAGGTGGTATCGGGCATCCGGGTTTCAAGATAACTTGTACGAAATGTCTTGATTTCGCAAGCCAACCGATACACATGATGCGATCACTTGGATTCGACGGGCGGTGTAGAGTGGAAAAAAGGTTTCCGAAAAACCGTATCGCGTCAAGTCGATACACACCATATCGTAGGTGCATGCTATTAGATGACCCATCTCGGGAAAACTCATCCATTTCGATACCGGTGCCAGACCATTCAACCACGGAACAAGTGACTCGTGAATCTTGTCGTACTTTTCTTGATTTTCATAGAGACGCAAGTATGCTTCTTTATGCGTCTCCAACTCTAGGATAAGTTGATGACGTACAAGTGCATGACCTTCCTCTCCTTTACCGAGTAGTACCGACACGGCTCGGTAACCGCAATTATTATCCCCTACAACATCGATTATACCGTCGATATGCTTGTGCATAAAAACCGGCATCTCGTCAATAAAGGAAATCATACGTGTAGTTGGAGTCGTAGTCCGGACTTGTAGAATCGGTGTTGGAGCCGGTTTGGAAATGCAAGCTCCTTTCATGACACGTTGTAGAGATTTAGGAGTCGGAGAGTCCGGAAAGATTTGGTCAACGTGCTCATAATACGAAGGAGACTGAGTTGTTGCGTTGTCATTTGGTGTAGGCTTCAACTTCTTCGGAGCACCCTTTGTCTTAACCGGTTGAGACGGCGGTATCATTGCGGTTGTTTCGGGGAAGGCAATCTTCCTCAACTCTTCTTTGATATGTAGCTTCATATTGTCGTCTGTGACGCCCCGGTTTTTGTTAGATTTATTTAATCGAGTCGATTTAATTATTTTTGTATTTATATTATTTTATTCCTGGTTTTTATTTGGTAAATGTGTTATGTTTATCGTTATTATGTTTTATCGTTATTATGTTTTATTGAGTGTAGGGGTATTTTGGTATTTTGCTTGGTTAGATATCATTAAAATAGAAAGATAGAAAGAAAAAAAGAGAAAAAGAAGTTAAGAGAAATAGAGAAGAGAAAAGGAGAGTGAGAAGAAGAAAAAGAGGAAAAACTTGGAGTGTAAGAAACCGATTCAACTGGCACTTAGAAGCGCGATTAATCGGGTAAGGGTGTGAAACTCGGTTATTCTATGCTTGTGTATGAATATGTATGTGTGTGTTTGAATTTTCTCTTGTCTTTCCTAGTTTTTCTCCATTTTAGGTTTAAATGAGAAAAATGAATCGAAATCGATGTTTTCACGGTCGGAAATCGATATAAACTGTGTTGAATGATCGTATTATATGTATGAACATTATTGATATTTGTTTTGGTTGGTTGGAAATGTCTTGGGTTGAGAAAGATGAATTTTTGGGGTTTGGAACTATGTAAAACGCAGCAGAATTTTTCTGTTTCTGGTGTAGACCGTCGGGCGATGCTTTGAGCGTCGGGCGACGCATGGGTTGCGCCGCTGCTCCGCCGGGCGATGCCCAAGAGGCATAGCCTGTCACGCTGCTGACTCTTTTAAGTTTTGGTTGGGGTTTTACGCCGCTGCTTCGCCGGGCGATGCAGAGACGAAGGGAGCACAGCCGGGCAAAAATAGGTACCGCCGAGCTCTCCTGGGGATTTTTCAATAAATTTGTTTTCTTTGAAAATGCATAACTTTTGACTCGTGCTTCGGATCGGGACGTTCCTAATATCGTTGGAAAGCTAATGAGATGTTCTTTCTTATAAAAATGGGTTGGAGATTGGTGGCCGAATTAATTGTGTCGGGTAATTGAAAACGTGTCGTTTTGTCGACTTTTATCGTCGTAATTGTGTACGATTGATGTGTTATCATAGGATATGCTTTTGATATATAACGTATAGCTTGTGTGCTGTTATATGATGTGAAGGTATGTGATGAAATATTGTGATGATGGTTTGTGGCCTAAGGGCAAGTAAATGCATTGTGTTGTGTTTGATTGAATATGCATGATTATGGATGTTGAAATGGTTCACATGGTTGTATATGCATTTGATTGTCATGAGCCATTGTATGCCAAGCATCATGATATGCATTCTTGTGATGTTGTGTGCCTTAGTGGGTGTGAGCGACGAAACGATTCCAGAGGGAATCTGTTGTAATGGTCGTGTGCCTTATACAAAGAGGACCTAAAGCGACGTTATAGACGATCGTGTGCCTTATACAAAGAGGGCCTAAAGCGATCGGATCATGTGCCTTATACAAAGAGGACCTAAAGCGATCCATAAACGTCGTGTGCCTTATACAAAGAGGACCTAAAGCAACGGGGAACATCGCTTGCCCGACGGGGAGTTACACTAAGTAACAAGCGATGATTCCAATAATTCCTGAGTGAATTAATGATGAGAATAATGGATGGAACGGTGCCGCATTGCATTTGCATAGAGTCGTTGTGTCGGTCTCTTTGCATTTGCATAAATCATGAATGGATTGATTATGTGTGGAAAATTGTGAATTGATTGATTATGTGTTGAGCTTGTGATAGCATTGGTGAATTGATATGCATTTGTGATAAATGTATTGGTTATGGATGATATGTTTTATGTATAGACATATGTCATGTTTTGTGGGGATGTTGCACATCACAATGATTGTATTACTTATCTACGATATGCTATATACGAATATATGTGATGTGGTGGTGTGGTTCCATATGTCATAACTTTGGCGTGCATTATGTGTGAATATGTTATTATGTTGGATTATTAGAAATATGTTATGTGTCGGTGGCATGCTATATGTATTAGTATGTGAAGCTTGTGGTGAGAATGTTGTTGTGTGTGTATTTCCTGTTATTACATAATTGTATGCAACTATATTATAATTGTGTTTCTCACCCTTCTGCTGTGGTTTGTTGCTCTATGAGATAATTACAGATTAGTAGTTTTGGAGGCTTTTGTGAAGATTAGTTCTCCATCCGTTTGTCAGTCTGTCTGCTCTGATACGTAGCACGGGAGTCTGGGAACGTTTTTGTTATACATGTATACATCTGTTAGATCTATTTTGTATTAACTTTGTATGAATATTTTGACGTTATAAAATAATTTATTTTGTAAAACAAGTCAGTTATGGATCTTTCCACTTTATTCCATAATTGAACTTTCCTTTTTGTTGGAAAAAGTTTCCCTTTTATGTTTATCCCATTTTGTGTTATGTATCAAATTTATGAGCAGAGATGGTGTTTGCTTTCTTTAAATGTGGCATCCTTGTTTCTGTCTAAGAATAATAAATTTTTATTTACTCTAATTTATTTGTGTATTATTTATTCACGATGGGAATTGGGGTGTTACATTAGTGGTATCAGAGCAGGTCGGTCCGTCCGGCCAAGTTGTTGAGTCAGTTGGTGTGACAGTTGAATACTGTCGATGTTGTCTGTCCCTTAGTACGTGATATGTGTGTGAAACACTGTCAGTGCTTTTTGGTTTCCTAATCCTTTGTCTTCAGGTGTGAGAATGAGATAAGTGGGGGAGAAGCTTGTGCTTCTCCAAGTTGCTTTAGTTGTGGAGCGTTGGTTGCAAGATTGTAAGTGTTGTTTGGACAATGTTGTTCCCGGTTCCGGAGGGAATGCGGAGGTAAGGTTTATGTCAACTAAGGATTTGTGTCTTAGGTAGTTTGTGCACAAGATGCAAGAAATGCTATTATCGTTTGGTAAAGACGGTTTATGCCCCATCATGATTGTCGGCTGTCTATTGACAAATTGAGGAACTGATCACCCTTAATCTCTTGTTGATAGTAGACGGAATTATGTTGGATGGAATAGACGTGTCTTTCCGGCTTTGATAGTGTGTGTAATGAATTGTTTGGAATTAAGAAAATGATTACGGATTATTTTGTTGAGTCGATGAAGGTTCTAATATCGGAAAGTGAGAAGGTTTTGAGGTTTTGGTATGTTGGTCCAGTTGGGAAGTCATTGAGAGAGAACGATTGGGTATCGTTAATGGTTGTTCTCAGAGAGTAGAGTGTGAACTCAAATTTGACAAAGGGGAATATTTAAGGTTTGGATCTGCTATGTAAGTAGAAGAACTTTTAGGAAGTGAAACTCAGATGTTTGCCATGTTTGTGATGATAGTGTTCTGGAAATTGGCAGGAAAGCCACAGTGATGGGCCGTCAATTGTGCATGGTTTTCAGATGTGTTTTTGGATGGAACATTAGTTGGTTGACTTGAAGAGGTCCAGCATGGTTGGTAGGAAAAGGATGATAGCATGAGGTTGCGTGTTAATCAGTGAGTAGTATGGAAACTTGCGGTTGTGTTCGGGATAGCTTGAGTTTTGAATTGTGACGAATTGTGAATGATTTGAAGTTCCTTGATGGTATTACTTTTGTTATGGGTTGAGATCTCGTGTCAGCAGAAACCTTGAGTAAGTTGGAACCCTGTAAGAAGAATTGATATGGAATGTGGTAACCAGAGATTGTTAAGCTATTTTGGATAAATTGTTTCGAGCTCATAATGAATTTTGAAGGGTGTATATGTTATGGTTGTGGAGTATATGAATCGTATCTTCTATATTTATTTGGATAAGTTCGTAATGGCTTCGATTGAGGATATTCGGATCTGTTATAAACTTAGAGGAAGAACAGGTAGAGTGCTGAGATTTGAATTACAAGTGTTGAAAAGAGACGAAGTTTTATGCTAAGTTATTCAAGTGAGAATTTGGGTTGAAAAAGGTTAGTTTTCTTGGATATGTTATTTCAGATGAGAGTATGGTTAAGGATCCATCGGAAATAGATGCAGTTCTACATTGAGAGATTCCAAAGTCGGTTAAGGAGATTAGTAACTTTTGGGCTTAGTTGGTTATTACTGCAGGTTATGGAAGACTTCGCTAAGTTAGTGCTTCCGTTATCTCAGTTGACTTGCAAAGGGTAAGTCATTTGCTTTGGATGTTCATTGTGAGGAAAGTTTCAGAGAGCTGAGGGGGAAGTTGTTTACGGCTCCAGTTTTGATTATGTGTGATCCTGATAAACCGTTTGTGAGGTATTGTGATGTGTCTTGGATGAGCTTAGTCAGTGTGTTAATGCAAGAGGGTAAAGTCGTAACTTATGCTTTACGACAATTGAGGATTCATAAGAGGATCTATACTATTCAGGATTTGGAATTGGTTGCGATGGTATTGTGTTGCAAAATTTGGAGGCATTATCTTTATGGTTCTAGGTTCGAAGTGTTTAGTAATCACGAGAATATTGAGTACCTGTTTGGTCGGAAGGAATAGAGTAGGAGACAACGAGGATGGTTGGAATTTGTGATGAGTTATGACTTTAGCTGGAATTATCCTATTGGTGAGGTTAGTCTCGTGCCTGAGGAGTTAAGTCAAAAGTTTTTACGTATGTCTGCTTTGATGGTTAAAGAGTGGGAACTTTTGGAAGAATTTAGGGATTCGGTTTTGGGGTGTGAATTGACATCTAACAGCGTGAGGCTTGGTATGTTAAGGGTCACTAATGATTTTTTGTTAACCGTTAGCGGGAAACAGAGGCTGGAAGTGAAATTTGTTGAATTAATGACGGTTGTAGATAAAGGTGTGAATGGTGACTTTAAAGTGGATGATCAGGGTGTTTTGAGATTCAGTGGTAGAATTTGTATTCCTGATGGTTCGGAATTGAAAATGATGATTTTAGAGGAAGGGCACCGGAGTAGTTCGAGTATACATCCGGGAGTTAATAACATGTATCAAAATTTGAAGGAGATCTTTTGATGGTCAGAGGATTAGAATTATTTGAGCAGTCAGAGACTTGTGTCTGGTGTGTGAGATAACTCAGTGGAGCATAAGGTTAGGTCTTTTAGAAATGAACTATGCTTTTTCTTGTGAATATTAAGGAAAGTCAGAAGTTGGATATGAAATTGGTGGATTTGATAGTTTCGGGTAATCAGAGTGCGCAGCGAAAGTGTGTTGTGGCACATTTCGTATATGCGTGTGTGACTTGTAAGGGTTCATAGGTTGAACATTGAAAACATGTAGAAATGATGAGACCATTGGACGTTCAGAATGGAAGTGTTAGGTGAAAGGTTTAAATATTATTCATGGGCTATTATGTAGATAGATGTTTTGGTTGTATGTTCGATTGAGGAATCGTAGCGTTGTTGTCCTGATGTTGTGTTACAAGGATGTTGGTATTGTGGTTATGTAGAGGTTGTTGGAACGATGTTGGGTCGTGGAACCTTATGTTCTTGTGTGTGTTGGTGACGTGGTTTTCTTTGAGTCGTGAGTTGGTCGTCAAGTGCATTATATGGGATTTGCATCTTGTCGTTGTAGTTGTCGTCGTTGTCTTGTCGTTGTCAGTTTGTGTTATTCGTGGTGTGCCTAGTGTTGGCATGTTAGTTGGTTAGTCGGATGCGAGAGTCGTATCCGGAGTTGTTCGTCTCAGTTATATTTTCGAGGACGGAAATTTCTAAGTGGGGGAGAGTTGTAACGCCCCGGTTTTTGTTAGATTTAGTTAATCGAGTCGATTTAATTATTTTTGTCTTTATATTATTTTATTCCTGGTTTTTATTTGGTAAATGTGTTATGTTTATCGTTATTATGTTTTATCGCGTTTTGAGAGCGTTTGCAAGAAATTGAGTGTAGGGGTATTTTGGTCTTTTGCTTGGTTAGATATTATTGTTTTTCATTAAAATAGAAAGATAGAAAGAAAAAGAGAGAAAAAGAAGTTAAGAGAAATAGAGAAGAGAAAAGGAGAGTGAGAAGAAGAAAAAGAGGAAAAACTTGGAGTGTGAGAAACCGATTCAACCGACACTTAGAAGCGCGATTAATAGGGTAAGGGTGCGAAACTCGGTTATTCTATGCTTGTGTATGAATATGGTGTGTGTTTGAATGTTCTCTTGCCTTTCCTAGTTTTTTTCCATTTTAGGTTGAAATGAGAAAAATGAATCGAAATCGATGTTTTCACGGTCGGAAATCGATATAAACTGTGTTGAATGATCGTATTATATGTATGAACATTATTGATATTTGTTTTGGTTGGTTGGAAATGTCTTGGGTTGAGAAAGATGAATTTTTGGGGTTTGGAACTATGTAAAACGCAGCAGAATTTTTCTGTTTCTGGTGTAGACCGTCGGGCGATGCTTTGAGCGTCGGGCGACGCATGGGTTGCGCCGCTGCTCCGCCGGGCGATGCCCAAGAGGCATAGCCTGTCACGCTGCTGACTCTTTTAAGTTTTGGTTGGGGTTTTACGCCGCTGCTTCGCCGGGCGATGCAGAGACGAAGGGAGCACCGCCGGGCAAAAATAGGTACCGCCGAGCTCTCCTGGGGATTTTTCAATAAATTTGTTTTCTTTGAAAATGCATAACTTTTGACTCGTGCTTCGGATCGGGACGTTCCTAATATCGTTGGAAAGCTAATGAGATGTTCTTTCTTATAAAAATGGGTTGGAGATTGGTGGCCGAATTAATTGTGTCGGGTAATTGAAAACGTGTCGTTTTGTCGACTTTTATCGTCGTAATTGTGTGCGATTGATGTGTTATCATGCGATATGCTTTTGATATATAACGTATAGCTTGTGTGTTGTTATATGATGTGAAGGTATGTGATGAAATATTGTGATGATGGTTTGTGGCCTAAGGGCAAGTAAATGCATTGTGTTGTGTTTGATTGAATATGCATGATTATGGATGTTGAAATGGTTCACATGGTTGTATATGCATTTGATTGTCATGAGCCATTGTATGCCAAGCATCATGATATGCATTCTTGTGATGTCGTGTGCCCTAGTGGGTGTGAGCGACGAAATGATTCCAGAGGGAATCTGCTGTAATGGTCGTGTGCCTTATACAAAGAGGACCTAAAGCGACGTTATAGACGATCGTGTGCCTTATACAAAGAGGGCCTAAAGCGATCGGATTGTGTGCCTTATACAAAGAGGACCTAAAGCGATCCATAAACGTCATGTGCCTTATACAAAGAGGACCTAAAGTGACGGGGAACATCGCTTGCCCGACGGGGAGTTACACTAAGTAACAAGCGATGATTCCAATAATTCCTGAGTGAATTAATGATGAGAATGTGGATGGAACGGTACCGCATTGCATTTGCATAGAGTCGTTGTGTAGGTCTCTTTGCATTTGCATAAATCATGAATGGATTGATTATGTGTGGAAAATTGTGAATTGATTGATTATGTGATGAGCTTGTGATAGCATTGGTGAATTGATATGCATTTGTGATAAATGTATTGGTTATGGACATATGTATAGACATATGTCATGTTTTGTGGGGATGTTGCACATCACAATGATTGTATTACTTATCTACGATATGCTATATACGAATATATGTGATGTGGTGGTGTGGTTCCATATGTCATAACTTTGGCGTGCATTATGTGTGAATATGTTATTATGTTGGATTAGTATGTGAAGCTTGTGGTGAGAATGTTGTTGTGTGCGTATTTCTTGTTATTACATAATTGTATGCAACTATATTATAATTGTGTTTCTCACCCTTCTGCTGTGGTTTGTTGCTCTATGAGGCAATTGCAGATTAGTAGTCTTGGAGGCTTTTGTGAAGATTAGTTCTCCATTCATTTGTCAGTTTGTCTGCTCTGATACGTAGCACGGGAGTCGGGGAACGCTTTTGTTATATATGTATACATTTGTTGGATCTATTTTGTATTAACTTTGTATGAATATTTTGACGTTATAAAATCATTTATTTTGTAAAACAAGTCAGTTATGGATCTTTCCGCTTTATTCCATAATTGAACTTTCCTTTTTGTTGGAAAAAGTTTTCCTTTTATGTTTATCCCATTTTGTGTTATGTATCAAATTTATGAGCAGGGATGGTGTTTGCTTTCTTTAAATATGGCACCCTTGTTTCTGTCTAAGAATAATAAATTTTTATTTACTCTGATTTATTTGTATATTATTTATTCACGATGGGAATTGGGGTGTTACATCGTCGGCCTTCGAAAATCTATTTTGAATCGCTTCCAATTCGGCCAAAATAGAGAATGTGTTGAACAACTTGATGGAATCCGGATGAGTCCAAAAAATATCTCGGACCGTAATTCCATCACCGTGATATCTGTACCGAGACACGTAATTGTTGTCCTCCAACACTTTCAACAGGTGTTGCATCTCACTCTTATCTCCCCTAATTGCCTTGTTCGTTTGATACCGAATGTTATACACTTGTTTTATGTTTGCAACATTTTCGGATTCTTTCCGTTTCAACGTCGCAAGTATATTCTTCGGTTGGACAAGGTTCACGGTCATGTCGGCTATACGTGTCTTCTCTTCCGCCTTGAGCCGACATACACTTGGATGGCCTTGAAGCTTTGAGCACATTTCGTGGTTATGTATACCACAACGAACGGTAAATCTCCATTTCTTGGAAACTAACATGTAACCACCAATCTTAAAAGGGCACTCACATCTTCTAGTACCGGTCTCATCTTCCTTTAACTTCCGTAGAGGTGCTTGATATTTGCCGCTTCTTTCGCAATCCAAAATTACAAAAGTTTTTCTTCTATCCGACCCATTATCCGATCTCCCGATATTTACACCGAAGCCAAGCTCAATAGTCGTCCTACGAATGTATGCGAGCATGCTTTCACGATCATCAAAGTCTTGCTTGTTGTTAAAGTCACCGCCGACATCAACCGACTTTACGAGCACGCCTTCATCTTTCAGGGAAATCGGCGCAACTAATTCTTTTGCCATGTTATCGGGGTGCACCATATCTATTTATAAACAATAATAGAACAATTAATATGTATAAATAAAATATATTCAAAAATGCTGAAATTTTAAATTAATTAGCTTCAGGCATTTTTCCGGATGTGCACATCCGGAAATGTTCATGCTGAATTTGTTCTGGATGTGCAGATCCGGAAGCAGCGTAACTTGTTTTTTCAAAAATGTAAATTGATAATGTGAGCAATGTAGTGGATGAAGTTGAATGTTTACCTGAAATTCAGTCTTTCCTTGCTCCCTTTGATTTGTTGCACCAAAAACTTGAACTTTTTGAGTGAGAAATGGGATTGATGAAGTAGGGTTTTTTTGACTTGGTGAGAGTGAGTGTAGTAGGAGAAATGTTGAGAATGGAAAGGGGAGAGTGATCATGCAGCTTCAAATATATCACATTTTTTGTCCGGATATACAGATCCGGAGGTATTCCGGATATGCACATCCGGAGAAACTTTTTATTTTTTAAGAATACGGTGCGTCCTGATGTGCACATCCAGAATCAGAGGACAAAAAAATAATTTTACGTGGTGCTTAAAAAATTTGGGTGGTGCATTAAGAAATCCTCTATTTTTAATGATGATAGATGATCATGACAGATTATAATGGATTTACCTCAAGAAATTAAAATCTGAAACCCTGAATTTTGTCAAATTATGCATTGCTCTTATTTAAACTCAATTTTAAACAACTCTCAAAACAATAAGAACTAATAACAAGCTAAAAAATTCTTATAATTTTTCTATATGAAACATGGTATTCACCGTCGTCATTTCTTATGTTGATACATTTCAATAAAATGGTATTATTGAGAGAAAACATTAACACTTTTTTAATGTGGCTAATGCTCTCATTTTTCAATCTCACCTCCCTAAAAAAAAATTGGCTCATGCTTTTCCGATGTTATTTTCTTAATTAATAGACTCTTTAAAAATATAGTTACAATTCTCCTTTCTCTATCATCTATATAAATCCCTAGATTATTCAATATTAAAAAAATTTAATTGCTTAGTGTATGGTGCTAGTTCTAATATATATAATAGAACCAAATCTGAATATAGAAGTAGGAATTGTATTTTTACAACCATATTCCCCAAGACTATTGTTTAGATTACCTTCATATCCCCTCTCATAACAACGACACTCCCACATCTACACCTAACCTTACCACCATTACACAACAATCACATATCCATTCTAACGATGTTGCAACACACCACCCAAACTTTCTCCACCTACAAGAAAATCCACCAGAATCCATTCCTACTCTTACAATCACACTATCTCTCCATCTCACAATTCCAGTAACATTTTCTACCTTATTTCAAAAAGTTCTTTCTTGCAATATCTTATCTCTCAGCCATAAATATTTCAACCTTAAACTCTTTACTACTCCCTCTGTTTTAAAATTATTGTCGTTTAAGATTTTTGTACACAGATTAAAAAATGTAATAATATTGTCATAAAATATTGCACTTTTATTAAATTAGTCTTATTAATGTGTTAGAAATAGTGTACAGAGTAATAATTATATGATACAATTGAAAAAATAGCAATTATTACTACATTGAAAAGTAAAAATGACATTAATTAAAACAATTTTTTTTTTTGCTTAAATGCACTTTTGGTCTCCTTAGTTTGGCAATTTTACACTTTAGTTTTGCTATTTTGCATTTACTTGGTCCCCCACATAATTCTGATGACGTGTCTTGATTTTTAATGACATGGCAGTCCTGCAATGCTTTCCATGTCACCAAAAAATTTCCATGTTACCCAATATTTTCCATGTCATGTTTTTTAATTACATTTAATATTATTATAATTATTTATTAATTATTGATTTTAGGTTAAAATATCATAAGAATTGTTCCCAATAACATTGTTATTTGTCTTCTCACTCAATTTCTTCCCCTTTTTCTATTTTTTTTCTTCGTTGGAATGAAACCACCACCTACTGTGAAATCTCCATCATCTATCACAGACCAAAAACCTTCACTCTTCAATCAATTCCAACCTTTCTCAATAATCTCCATTATCTTCATCAACAACCCTCTTTCTCTTCCATCTTCAACCAAACTTTCTCAAATTTCTAACCCCAATCAATTCTAACCTTCCTCAATGATCTCCATAAACTCTTCCCATCAACCGTGAATAAACTCCATTACCATCTCCCTCACGTTGGAACAACATAAATAACTTTAGACCTCCATTTAAAACAACCTTCCGCCACCAAATCGATCATTGAACCACCCTCACCTCATAACCACGCCAAACCCTTACCCATCTTCATCAATCCACTCTCAATCAAACCCGTTTCAAACCCTAAACACAAAATCGAAGCAGGAAGAGGGATAATGAGGAGAAAACAAGAACCTTAAACCAAACCTGGACGAAGCAAATCTGAGATGAGATTGGAGAGATTTCATTGTGACGATGCCGTTGAATTCGCATTTGATGTTGTTCGTGACCTGTTGCAATTTTATATTACGTTTCCCCTGTTTTAATTTTGTTTAGTTTGTTTTTTAAGAAAAGAGAAATTTTGATTCTCTGAAACCCATTGCTATCATTAGGCCAAAGAGAAATTCAGGTTTATCAATTATAATAATTATAAACATTATTTATAAACAATTATAATAATGTTATATATAATTAAAATATGATTTTGGTATTTTGTAAATTTAATTATTAATTTTTATATTAAAAAAATAATATTTGGTGACATGGAAAACATATAAGATTGCCACTTCATTAAAAATCAATACACATTATCATAATTGTGTGGGGGACCAAGTAAATGTAAAATGGATCTAACTTAAGGGACCAAATTTGCAGGTTTTATAATAGGGAGACCTAAAGTGTAAAATTGTCAAACTAAGGGGACCAAAGGTGCATTTAAGTTTTTTTTTTTTTAAATCGATAGTCATTTTAAAATTGAAAGAGTATAATTGTACCCACTTCTTGATTTATAAATTAAACACATCCTTCTATGAATTAAAATATGTCGGTAATGGAACTATAAACTTACCACCACTCTTTTTTACTTGGATTATAAACAATCTAAATCTAATCATTTCTAATTAAAAAAAATGAGAATAATTAATTCACCGCTATTCTAGTTTATGTTGATCACTTAATACTTGCAGGTAACAACATGAATGAGATTTCCAATTTGAAGCTTGTCTTAGATCCTAAATTCAGTATCAAAAACTTGGGTAACCCATAAAATATTTTCTGGGATTTTAAGTTGCAAGATCACCTCAAGTAATTTTTATTTGCCAAAGGATATATAGTCTAGACCTCCTTCATGAGGTCAGACTTATTGGTGTCAAACCAGTCTCAAATCTAGTAGATTCCAACTCTCTATTTAACTCATATTAGATCTAATGTAAATTTTGATGTTTGCAGGTTAGGCTAGTTCCTATCCCAGTAAACAGATATACACCTTCAAGTTGCTCTCAGAATTCTTCTAAACATCAAACAAACTCATGCACAAGGCTTATTATTCAAGACAAATTTTAATCACACCTTGATAAACTTCACTGATTCTTCGGATCTTGCAATGACATCAGGTGCTCTACAATTGTACTTTGTTTTTACTTTGGAAGTTCACTAATATGTTGGAAATGCAAGAAGCAATATGTTGTATCCATACCAACATCAGACAGAAGATTGGGCATTAGCTAATGCCACATGTGGCGCACAATGGCTACTATATATCCTGACCTTAGAATTCATGATCTCAATCCTGCTCAATCTTCTATGATAACAGGAATGCAGTCCACTTTACAAACAACCCTATTTTTCACCAGCGCGCCAAACATATGAAATTGAGTGTCACTTTTATTGTAACAAAGTTCAAACAACACAAAATTTCAGCCATGGTCTTTTAAGGGTGTTTCAAACTTAGCCTGCATAATATCCACTCCAATTTGAGGAAGGTGTTGAACTTCAATGAAAGTTTCTAATACTCTTGTTTAATTATGCTATTAAATTTTGTATTTTTTTCGTCAAGTAATTTATCGACTGAAATTCACCTTTTAAAAATGAACAAGTGAGATGTCGTGAATTCAAACTCACATTCTTGAGTTTGAAGTCTCTGCACAACTACCAATTGAATTGGCTTAAGAGGAAGTTGAATATTGTATTTTATTTAGATACAACTAAGTGGTTATTGAAATGTTCAATTATGCTATTAAATGTTGAATTTTATTTAGATATTATTACAAATAAGTGGTTAGTTAATTCTGTTACATAACTACCACTATTCTTATGCTAATTAGTTAGACTTTGCCCATATAAATAAAGGGTCAAAGTGATTTAAATGATAAGTTGAAATAATAATAGTTTCTTCTTCATTTTGTTTAATTTCTTGATACTATTTTTGATTTGGGAATGACACGTTTTATGTTAACAGAGTTTATTTAATTATTTTGATAGTTTTAGATTAATTTAATCAACTAAGCTTAATAGTATTTTTAATCAGATTAGGAAGTTTTAAGATGGAATGATGCTAAATTTAAATAATTTTAAGTAGTTAGCAATACATTATTAGGTAAGTCTGAAAAAAAGGCAAACGCATTGTTATACTGTACTAAAGAAACGTTGAGCATGTGGGTCCAGCTGGAAGGAAGATTTGTTGCATTAGTAAGATGTCTCTACCTTTTGAATAAAGGACTGAGAAGTTTCTGAAGACGCTCGAAAAGAAGGAAATAAAGTATAACTGTATGAGCATGTCCAACAAACAATAAAAGGATTAAAATCATCTGCAAATCAGTATCCACTGTATCCTAAATTGTATGTCCTTCTCACTCATCAAACATGCTTGCCAAAAGTCATTTTAATTTATGTTTCCTCACCTCTAACTATCGTTGTTAATTATTGTTGTAATGAAATAAATTTCTTTATATATAGTCTCTTCACTGTTTTGATTCATAAGTTATAAAAAACATTTACATGTTGCATGTTCAACTTTCTTTAAATAATATCTTGATTGGCAAATAAAACTACATAATTTTTCATTGAATTACTTCTCTTTTCAAAACTTGATTGGCAAATAAAACTACAGAGAATCTTAAAGTAAACTGCATTATTTTTCATTCAAGTTCCTAAACTGCATTATTTTGTCATTCAAGTTCCTAAACTGCATTATTTTTCATTCAAATAGGATCCAAATATTGAAGAGAAGGAATTTTGCTTTCTACTGAATATTTTATAAAACTTACCATATAACATACACGCAACGAAGTACTATCAGATATTCAGGCAAATTTAACCAAACTATATTATGCAATAAACTGATGTAAATTCATAAAAGTATGCCCAAACTTGCATTTAATTAATAGGCCAAGAGTGCATGATAAATAGCAAAAACATAAACCAAAAAAGTAAAAAAAATCTAAGAGTCATCAACAAAAGCTTAATTCCTTCAAAAAAATATAAGATAATTAAACAGCAACTTAATCAACTTCTTCCATCTTGCTTCCCTCAGCATCAGCATCAGCTTCTTCCAATGGAGGCATGTCAGCATCAGCTTCAGCTGCATCATCATCAATGCTCAATCCAAGCTTCAACATTCTGTGGATCCTGTTTCCAAAGGTGTTTGGCTCATCAAGGCTGAACCCAGAAGTGAGAAGGGCAGTCTCAAAGAGCAAGAGAACAAGGTCCTTCACAGATTTGTCATTGCGGTCAGCATCAGCTCGCTTCCTGAGCTCCTCCATGATGGAGTTCTCTGGGTTGATCTCCATTGTTTTCTTACTTGACATGTAACCAGCCATGCTGCTGTCCCTCAAAGCCTGAGCCTTCATGATTCTCTCCATGTTAGCAGTCCAGCCATATTCACCAGTTACAAGACAGCATGGTGAATCAACAACACGGTCAGAAACAATAACCTTTTCTACCTTGTCACCCAAAACTTCCTTAATCACCTTGCAGAGATTGTCAAACTTCTCCTTCAATTCCTCCTGTTTCTTCTTCTCATCTTCAGTTTCTTCAAGTTTCAAACCCTCTTTGGTTGCAGATACCAACTTCTTTCCTTCAAATTCCTTGAGTTGACCCACAGCATACTCATCAATAGCATCAACCATATACAAAACTTCATATCCTTTCTTCTTCAACTTCTCCAAGAATGGAGAGTTCTCAACAGCCTTCTTACTCTCACCAGTAATGTAGTAGATATCATTCTGGCCTTCCTTCATCCTTGTGACGTAGTCCTTGAGACTGGTCTGCTCGTCACCACTCTTGGTGGAGTGGTACCTAAGAAGTTCAGCAATCTTTCCCTTGTTCTGAGAATCCTCATGGATACCAAGCTTCAAATTCTTAGAGAAAGCTTCATAAAACTTGTTGTAATCCTCTTTGTTCTCGGCAATTTCAAAGAACAGTTCAAGGCACTTCTTAACCAAGTTCTTGCGGATGACCTTCAAGATCTTGTTCTGCTGCAATGTTTCTCTTGAAATGTTAAGAGGAAGATCCTCAGAATCAACAATACCTTTGACAAAGGCAAGATACTCAGGAATCAACTCCTCACAGTTGTCCATGATAAAGACCCTGCGAACATAAAGCTTAATGTTGTTGGGCTTCTTCTTTGTGTCAAAAAGGTCAAAGGGTGCCCTCTTGGGTACAAAAAGAACAGCCTTAAACTCAAGTTGACCCTCAACAGAGAAGTGCTTGACAGCCAAATGCTCTTCCCAATCATTTGTAAGACTCTTGTAGAAAGCAGAGTATTCTTCCTTTCCAATCTCTTCTGGCTTCCTCATCCAGATAGGCTTTTGCTTGTTCACCAAATCCCATTCATGAGACACCTCCTTAATGGTCTTCTTCTTTTTCTCCTCCTTTTCCTTCTCTTCATCAACTTCCTCTACTTTACCCTCCTCATCCTTCTTATCTTCCTCATCCTCATCATCAGAAATCTCCTTTTCAATAGTCTTCTCAATCCATAGAGAAATTGGGTAACTAATGAACTCAGAATGCTTCTTAACCAAATCCTTTAAACGACGCTCCTCAAGGTACTCAAGCTGATCTTCCTTAAGGTAAAGGGTGATCTTAGTACCTCTTCCAATAAACAAACACAGACATAATTAAGGAATAAACAAACAATACTTGAATTAAATAACGGAACTTGGAATTCAGTAACAATGGCAACAGCAATCCCTCCACAACTCGGTAGGTTCTTGCTTGAAAATAATAAAATGCAAGGTTGAAGGCAATGAAACAAAGAAATCTAAGCTAAGTTGTAAGAGTCCCTCAGTGTGAGAAACTGTCACTTTTGTTCGGTAATGGTTAACAAGGAAAATGGAAATGCAATGTAAAAAGAATGACTGAAGCTTTTGAAAATAAATTGGCAGCACAACGGTATACTTCGAAACAGAAAATGGCCACCCTTTGTTCTTCGTGAGTGTCATCTATTTATAGGCTCAGCATCATGTGGAAGTTGGAGAAAAATCAGCCATTCATGCTAACGGTTATCCCATGTTGGACCTAGAAAACTTCGGAGGTAATGGCATCGTGTGAAACTGTTTCATCTGAGAATTCGTAGTTGAGTCTCTGCATCCAACGTGCACTTTAAGCGCGTGACGATCGTGGTGTCATGTGACGGTCGTGGTGAACTTTGGAGCTGCCACGGTCGTGGCACTCCCATGACGATCGTGATATCAGCAAAAATGGATTCCTTCAATTTTTCTTCTCTTTTCTGCTCTTTTCTTGCATGTTTTGGTTCTTTTCCACATTTAGCATACTTTGACCTGTGAAATATGATTACCTGCAGAAACACTTAAATAATCTCGAGAAAATCGGATATTAGACGAAAAAACGGAATAAGAACTAACATAAATCGAAGTAAAAATATGATATAAATTCGTGTTATCAAACTCTCCCACACTTGAATCTTTGCTTGTCCTCAAGCAATCAATCTATTAAAACGGACAAACTTTATCAAATGCACATACCTAGCATACCAATGGTGTTGAAAAAGAGTTTCTTGTTAGTCAGACGGGTAGTAGTGCAAAACACTAAGGATACAATAACGACACAAAGCAACAAGCTTGTCATAGACCTCTCTTTTGTACAATCCAGTCCAGATCATTATATTATAGTTCAACCATAAGTTTTCGTATCTATTTCACCCGGTTTCATTCTAGCGCAATCACATTAAGTCCTTTGCCTTATTCACGCGCGTAGTGGAGTAACCGATTAGTGACTTTGATCTCATTTTCTCGCACGGGGCCTGATACAAAAATGTGGTAACCCTTTATACATCCCATTCGTAGATTGCGGGGGATCGAACAGTAGTTCGCCCTACCAAGTTCAGAATCAGGTACCTCTGAATCAATCAACAACGGATTTTCTTTCTTTCTTTCCTTGCACATTTTTACAACTGTGAGAGTTGTTGCATATTCTATTTATTTTTTCTTGGCATATGGATAAGAAAGATTTTTTTCTTTTTCTTTATTTGGGCATCAAACACTTATATTCATCGGTTCCCCACGTGGTTTGTGATATAGACGGTGCTGACTGCTAATATGAACTACTAAGGGTTACTTTGGGACTGAACTCAAGGTATCGTATAATAAGTATCGAAACTGATATCGCATACGCAAGAGGTCTAAGGTGTCAAGACGGTATCGATCTTGTTAGCACTTCCCCAACTTCCTAACATAGTTTAAAGCTTTGGTATGTCACAGACGTGCATTAATCGTAAAAAAAATTTCGTTATGGCGGAATAAAGTGAGGAAATCGGATAACTGAACGAAAATATTCATATATTACTTTGATGAGTAAAAAGAAAGTACAAATGAAAGGGAAATATACGGAAATAAATCTAACTCTCCCACACTATATCAGACATTGTCCTCAATGTTGCGATATAAAGGGGAAAAGGAAAACAAAAAAGGGAAACAAAATACAAAAAGCAAAATAAAATCAAGGTGGACCACGTCCTCTGCCTCTAGAGCGTCATCGTCCATGCTGTGCGACGTGATCAGGAATGCCCACATGGTGGATGTACTCGTGTAAGCCCTGCACTCGCACTGTCAATGCACCCATCTCCTCGATGACACCGTCAAGTCTTTGTCCTTGGTCAACTTGCCCTTGCTGGATTTGACGCATAAGTGCCATCATTTCATTCTGTTGCTGGGTTTGTTGCCATATAGCCCTCAGGATTTCATCATTAGTAACTGGGTCTTGGTCAGGGCGGCGACGAAGTCTGGAGGTCGAAGGAGCATCATTAGCTGGCGGTGGTTGGTTCTCATGGGCGGTATCCATTTCATGCTCTATCTCATCAACAGGTCCATGTGCTTGATCATCTGGAGCAGGCGCATTTTGCTCAGGAGCATTAAGATCAAAAAGCCAATTGGCCATATTCTGAGGGTCAGTGCGATTCCTGCACGGCCTGATGATACTTCTTACGGTTTTGGCTCGGACCATAGGATGATATTTCCCATCTCGTCGTAACTTGATGAGCTGAGAGCTTCTGCAATAATCGATATCAAGGAAGACTGGAGGCAAGGGGGGTAATCTAGCAAGGTCGTTTTCCAAATTTAAACTAAGTGCAATAGAGGTGACAATCCCTCCAAAGTGGAAGGGTTTGGAGCCTCTAGCACAGTTTGACTGTATGTGTGCTAATAAAAATGGTGCGGCATTGATTAGCTCTGGATGAAAAATGCAATGAAGGAAAAATAACTCTTTAGAATTCACCTTATGGTTACTATCTCGTGCAAAGATGGTGCTTCCAAGTGTGCAATTATGGTAAAATTTGGAGTTACAATCTCCTTCATTAAGCCACCTCAAACTAGATTTCTGCCTCAACATTTTTTCCTTCATATTCATCTTCTTCCAAAACTCCTTACAAGCCTTAGCTCTCTTATCTACCCACTCTTTCTCTTCACCCTTTCTCACCTTAGACAACTGCTCATCCGCTTGGTTCAGCACATCTATGTCCTCTTCCAAGTTGAGATCAAACCATCCAAAGACCTCCTTCCTCCACCTGACCAAGCTCTTCTTTAACAGTCTAAACTTTTCCTTCACAACAAAATCACTCATACCTCTAATATTCATCCCCCTCCGCTCCTTCTCCACAAAACCTAAGAACTCCGAATTTTCAAACCAGCAGTTATTAGTTTTAAAAGGTTTGTAACCCCAATTAATTTCTCTGATTTTCACCCAAATAGGGGCATGGTCAGAAATATCCCTTCTACCAATCACCTGGTCCACCACACCCCACTTCTGAATAATCTCTTCCTCAACTAAGAATCTATCTAACCTACTTATAGCCTGACCATCGCTACTAAACCAAGAGAACTGATTCCCAGCAATAGGTAAATCAATAACGTTCATACCTGAGAAGAAGCCACTGAAGCCATTCAATTCTGATATATTGACTTTGTTGCTCTTCCCCCTTCTCTCAGAAGCTAAAGTCGTCGCATTGAAGTCTCCACCAAGGATCCAATGACCTTTAGACATTGAAGTTTTACACTTAATGAGATCGCTCCACAACTTCCTTTTAACACCCAGTGAACACTCAGAATAAACATTGATCACAACAAATAATTCATCCTGCCAAATCAATTTGATCCCAAAGAAACCATCTCCTCTAAAAGAACAAAGGACCTGGATAAATATTTCAATCTTAAACCCTCTACTATAATTGAACCCACTTCTTATTTCACAGCTATTCCTGCCCGTAATTGGCAAAGAGTGGTTGGACATAAGCTTAAATTTTTACAAATAATAACATATGGAATTTAGCCTCACTTCCCCCTAACAAAAGATAAATGAATTTTCAAAATAAATTTTTAGCCAACGAGACTATTCAAAAGGTACAAAGCATGCTTAGTTGCTAAGGTAATCAATCAACTCAAAGGGTATAGATTACTTTGAAACTTTTAGTCCAACTGTCAAAATTACTACCATTAGATTTCTTATACCCTTAGATGTATCTAATAATCGGTATCTCCACCAATTAAATATTAACACAACCTTTTCACATTGGGACTTGGATGAAGAAGTTTAGATGAAAGCTTTTCCTAATTTGAAAGTTTCAAATACAAACTTGGTTTATAAATTAAACACGTCCATCTATAGATTAAAATAAGCCGGCAATGAAACCATAAACCTACCACCACTCTTATTTACTTGGGTTATAAACAATCTAAATCTAATCATTTCTTTCTTTTTTTTTTAAATGACAAAAGTTATTTCACCACTATTCTAATTTATGTTGATGATTTAATGCTTGCAGGTAATAGCATGAATGAGATTTCAAATTTAAAAATTGTCTTAGATACTAAATTCAGTATCAAAAACTTCGGTAACCCTTGAAATATTTTTTGGAATTTTAAGTTGCAAGATCATCACAAGTAGTTTTTATTTGTCAAAGGATATATAGTTTAGCCTCCTTCAATAGGTCAGACTTATTGGTGCCAAACCAGTCTCAAATCCCATAGATCCCAACCACAAAGTCAATAATGACAGAGATCTATCTCTGTCAAATTCTACTTCTTTCATAAGTATCATTGATATTATATTTGATTTTAATACATCTTAATTATAATATTTTAGTCTGTATGTGTTGTTTCCCGTAATATTTTAGGTAAGATCTATCACTGGCGGTCACACTTTCACATCTGATTAATTCAGATTCTATACTTGGTGTTTAAAATTTGACTAGAATTTTAAAAAGAAAAAAAAAAGTAAACACAATTCAACCTTTCACTTCTTGTGTTTTTCTCACATTCACATTATAAATGGAAACACGAAAGATTCGGCGAAGAAATGACGCCTTATCCAAAAAGAGAGGTGCTCAAACCAACAAATGGACAATCTAAAATGAACGAAGGGCGAAGTGTATGCCTTCGCCACTCCCGCATAACCCCTTCCATTACACCACTACATAACATGATACCCCAACCCCAAAATAAAATTCATTGAGATATTTTTCCACATTATTAACAACTCATTTCATATCAACCTTGGAACCAAAACACCGCCAAATAGAACCTTCATCAATGATGTATATTCCACCAGTAGGCTTTAGGGCCCGTTTGTTTTGGATTTTCTTAAAAATGATTTTTATAGTGTAACATAATTTTATGGAAAAAAAATTTACAAAGAAACTTTTCATAAAAGTTTTAAATAAAAATTTGGTGTGAACAGTTATTCTTAAAATATAATTTTAGATATATCAACATTTTATCGAAAAAAAATTTGGATATCAAAATTTCAAAAAATCACTTAATTTTGAAGCTATTTCAAATAGTTTTTCATAAAAATCATTTTTGAAATATAATTTTTTTCAAAAATTGCGATTTTGAAATATAATTTTTTAAATATAAAAATCTTCAATAATATATATTTATGTTGTATGATATCAAAATTAGTCTTGCAATTTTAAAAAAATAAATATAGAAAAACTTGTAATATTTTCAAAAATAATTTTATAAAATCTATTTTTAAAAATACAAAAATAAAAATCTATTTTTTTAAAATTAAAACAAACATGTCCTTAATAATAATATCAAGACTACGTAAGTTAATAAACTACAAATTCGGTCGAACTCATCAAGCATCTTTCTCCGAGCGATAAGTTAACTATTAAAGTGATTGCACATAACATATTTCATGCCGCAAAAATACCTTTAACGTACAATGTTATTCAAGTGAATCCAAACACAAAAAAATACAATGTTATCCTTCCCACAATATTTTGACTCATAAACAAAACTTTCCCTTTTATTGGTTTTTTTAAGTATAATATTCTATGTGATTCTTGTTTTTCTACTAAACATACCATTTTCTAATAGTACCACTTATTCTACTAAATGTTTTGACTTAATACACATGCATGACATTTGAGGACCCTACTTTATTTCCTCCCTATTAAGCCATAAATATTTTTAAGAGAATTTCTTAACACACCATTCAGTCTTTTTAGGCATCTGGCGTGCTGACGAAAATACCTCTGTTTTTTGGATGTGCACATTCGGACGCACCGTATTTTTAAAAGTTTTTAGTTTTTTCCGGATGTGCACATGTAGAACAAATTCGTATTTGCAAATCCGGATTAAATCCTGAGACAGAACTCCAAAAATCCAGCAATGACAGTCATAAAATTAAATCAAGATTACATTCAGAAATTCGGCATTACATCGACAGAAATTTAAATAGTACAAGATCAATAGTCGGTGGACGCTTGCACATCTCTAAGATGTCATCGATCGTTCTTCGGATTTTGACAGTCGCCTCGAACTCGAACGGGAATTATTCTTCGTAACCCAAATAAATTTGCCACATTGCTCTAGCATCGTCTTGATTCTTGAGCTCAACAAGGTTGTAAGCGACGTTCCCTTCGTTGTCAACCGAAGGTGAACGATACTGAAGCTTCGCAACCTTCCATTTGTCTCCGTAAGGTAGGAGAAGTTCGATGTCGTCAATGATCTGGCCGATGGAGATGTCCCTCGTTAGGGTAAACGTTTGACAGCGTGTTTTACCGTCGGTGAAGGAGACACTAGCGGCATACCAACGGGCCTTGATTTGATAGAATTGAGACATTTTGAGCTTGTGTGAAAGATATCAAATGAAACCCCTAATTTATAGAAAAGTGAGGGTAAAGTTATTCTGCCTAAGTTCATTCTGGATGTGCAGATTCGGACAAACCCTACAAATATGAATTCCAGATGTGCACATCTGGAAATTGTCCGGATCTGCAAATCAGAAAGTTTGACTGATACATTTTCAAACAGAATTGAATATGTGATGCAGCTACTTGGAATACTTTCAGTGCAATAAAATTTGTAAGTGTATTAAAAAGACATATGGATAAAAATACAATATATTTCACTTCAATAATGTACATTGTGTCGTATGATTATACAAAAGAGTTAAAACAAAAATTTTCGTCTAAATCTATCGGAGCTTGACATTTCGACTTTTCTCCATTTGATGCCTTTTCTATTGTGTTCAATCTTTCGAATTCAAGCATCCTTTCGACAAAACTATCCGGCCAAGACTCGGCAATTGGGGTTGCATGCGTCGCCCATTGCGGTGATTTAGGTGGTATCGGGCATCCGGGTTTCAAGATAACTTGTACGAAATGTCTTGATTTCGCAAGCCAACCGATACACATGATGCGATCACTTGGATTCGACGGGCGGTGTAGAGTGGAAAAAAGGTTTCCGAAAAACCGTATCGCGTCAAGTCGATACACACCATATCGTAGGTGCATGCTATTAGATGACCCATCTCGGGAAAACTCATCCATTTCGATACCGGTGCCAGACCATTCAACCACGGAACAAGTGACTCGTGAATCTTGTCGTACTTTTCTTGATTTTCATAGAGACGCAAGTATGCTTCTTTATGTGTCTCCAACTCTAGGATAAGTTGATGACGTACAAGTGCATGACCTTCCTCTCCTTTACCGAGTAGTACCGACACGGCTCGGTAACCGCAATTATTATCCCCTACAACATCGATTATACCGTCGATATGCTTGTGCATAAAAACCGGCATCTCGTCAATAAAGGAAATCATACGTGTAGTTGGAGTCGTAGTCCGGACTTGTAGAATCGGTGTTGGAGCCGGTTTGGAAATGCAAGCTCCTTTCATGACACGTTGTAGAGATTTAGGAGTCGGAGAGTCCGGAAAGATTTGGTCAACGTGCTCATAATACGAAGGAGACTGAGTTGTTGCGTTGTCATTTGGTGTAGGCTTCAACTTCTTCGGAGCACCCTTTGTCTTAACCGGTTGAGACGGCGGTATCATTGCGGTTGTTTCGGGGAAGGCAATCTTCCTCAACTCTTCTTTGATATGTAGCTTCATATTGTCGTCTGTGACGCCCCGGTTTTTGTTAGATTTATTTAATCGAGTCGATTTAATTATTTTTGTATTTATATTATTTTATTCCTGGTTTTTATTTGGTAAATGTGTTATGTTTATCGTTATTATGTTTTATCGTTATTATGTTTTATTGAGTGTAGGGGTATTTTGGTATTTTGCTTGGTTAGATATCATTAAAATAGAAAGATAGAAAGAAAAAAAGAGAAAAAGAAGTTAAGAGAAATAGAGAAGCGCGATTAAACCGGGTAAGGGTGCGAAACTCGGTTATTCTATGCTTGTGTATGAATATGGTGTGTGTTTGAATGTTCTCTTGCCTTTCCTAGTTTTTTTCCATTTTAGGTTGAAATGAGAAAAATGAATCGAAATCGATGTTTTCACGGTCGGAAATCGATATAAACTGTGTTGAATGATCGTATTATATGTATGAACATTATTGATATTTGTTTTGGTTGGTTGGAAATGTCTTGGGTTGAGAAAGATGAATTTTTGGGGTTTGGAACTATGTAAAACGCAGCAAAATTTTTCTGTTTCTGGTGTAGACCGTCGGGCGATGCTTTGAGCGTCGGGCGACGCATGGGTTGCGCCGCTGCTCCGCGGGGCGATGCCCAAGAGGCATAGCCTGTCACGCTGCTGACTCTTTTAAGTTTTGGTTGGGGTTTTACGCCGCTGCTTCGCCGGGCGATGCAGAGACGAAGGGAGCACCGCCGGGCAAAAATAGGTACCGCCGAGCTCTCCTGGGGATTTTTCAATAAATTTGTTTTCTTTGAAAATGCATAACTTTTGACTCGTGCTTCGGATCGGGACGTTCCTAATATCGTTGGAAAGCTAATGAGATGTTCTTTCTTATAAAAATGGGTTGGAGATTGGTGGCCGATTTAATTGTGTCGGATAATTGAAAACGTGTCGTTTTGTCGACTTTTATCGTCGTAATTGTGTACGATTGATGTGTTATCATAGGATATGCTTTTGATATATAACGTATAGCTTGTGTGCTGTTATATGATGTGAAGGTATGTGATGAAATATTGTGATGATGGTTTGTGGCCTAAGGGCAAGTAAATGCATTGTGTTGTGTTTGATTGAATATGCATGATTATGGATGTTGAAATGGTTCACATGGTTGTATATGCATTTGATTGTCATGAGCCATTGTATGCCAAGCATCATGATATGCATTCTTGTGATGTCGTGTGCCCTAGTGGGTGTGAGCGACGAAACGATTCCAGAGGGAATCTGCTGTAATGGTCGTGTGCCTTATACAAAGAGGACCTAAAGCGACGTTATAGACGATCGTGTGCCTTATACAAAGAGGGCCTAAAGCGATCGGATCGTGTGCCTTATACAAAGAGGACCTAAAGAGATCCATAAACGTCGTGTGCCTTATACAAAGAGGACCTAAAGCAACGGGGAACATCGCTTGCCCGACGGGGAGTTACACTAAGTAACAAACGATGATTCCAATAATTCCTGAGTGAATTAATGATGAGAATGATGGATGGAACGGTGCCGCATTGCATTTACATAGAGTCGTTGTGTCGGTCTCTTTGCATTTGCATAAATCATGAATGGATTGATTATGTGTGGAAAATTGTGAATTGATTGATTATGTGTTGAGCTTGTGATAGCATTGGTGAATTGATATGCATTTGTGATAAATGTATTGGTTATGGATGATATGTTTTATGTATAGACATATGTCATGTTTTGTGGGGATGTTGCACATCACAATGATTGTATTACTTATCTACGATATGCTATATGCGAATATATGTGATGTGGTGGTGTGGTTCCATATGTCATAACTTTGGCGTGCATTATGTGTGAATATGTTATTATGTTGGATTATTAGAAATATGTTATGTGTCGGTGGCATGCTATATGTATTAGTATGTGAAGCTTGTGGTGAGAATGTTGTTGTGTGTGTATTTCCTGTTATTACATAATTGTATGCAACTATATTATAATTGTGTTTCTCACCCTTCTGCTGTGGTTTGTTGCTCTATGAGACAATTACAGATTAGTAGTTTTGGAGGCTTTTGTGAAGATTAGTTCTCCATCCGTTTGTCAGTCTGTCTGCTCTGATACGTAGCACGGGAGTCGGGGAACGTTTTTGTTATACATGTATACATCTGTTAGATCTATTTTGTATTAACTTTGTATGAATATTTTGACGTTATAAAATAATTTATTTTGTAAAACAAGTCAGTTATGGATCTTTCCACTTTATTCCATAATTGAACTTCCCTTTTTGTTGGAAAAAGTTTCCCTTTTATGTTTATCCCATTTTGTGTTATGTATCAAATTTATGAGCAGAGATGGTGTTTGCTTTCTTTAAATGTGGCATCCTTGTTTCTGTCTAAGAATAATAAATTTTTATTTACTCTAATTTATTTGTGTATTATTTATTCACGATGGGAATTGGGGTGTTACATTAGTGGTATCAGAGCAGGTCGGTCCGTCCGGCCAAGTTGTTGAGTCAGTTGGTGTGACAGTTGAATACTGTCGATGTTGTCTGTCCCTTAGTACGTGATATGTGTGTGAAACACTGTCAGTGCTTTTTGGTTTCCTAATCCTTTGTCTTCAGGTGTGAGAATGAGATAAGTGGGGGAGAAGCTTGTGATTCTCCAAGTTGCTTTAGTTGTGGAGCGTTGGTTGCAAGATTGTAAGTGTTGTTTGGACAATGTTGTTCCCGGTTTCGGAGGGAATGCGGAGGTAAGGTTTATGTCAACTAAGGATTTGTGTCTTAGGTAGTTTGTGCACAAGTTGCAAGAAATGCTATTATCGTTTGGTAAAGACGGTTTATGCCCCATCATGATTGTCGGCTGTCTATTGACAAATTGAGGAACTGATCACCCTTAATCTCTTGTTGATAGTAGACGGAATTATGTTGGATGGAATAGACGTGTCTTTCCGGCTTTGATAGTGTGTGTAATGAATTGTTTGGAATTAAGAAAATGATTACGGATTATTTTGTTGAGTCGATGAAGATTCTAATATCGGAAAGTGAGAAGGATTTGAGGTTTTGGTATGTTGGTCCAGTTGGGAAGTCATTGAGAGAGAACGATTGGGTATCGTTAATGGTTGTTCTCAGAGAGTAGAGTGTGAACTCAAATTTGACGAAGGGGAATATTTAAGGTTTGGATCTGCTATGTAAGTAGAAGAACTTTTAGGAAGTGAAACTCAGATGTTTGCCATGTTTGTGATGATAGTGTTCTGGAAATTGGCAGGAAAGCCACAGTGATGGGCCGTCAATTGTGCATGGTTTTCAGATGTGTTTTTGGATGGAACATTAGTTGGTTGACTTGAAGAGGTCCAGCATGGTTGGTAGGAAAAGGATGATAGCATGAGGTTGCGTGTTAATCAGTGAGTAGTATGGAAACTTGCGGTTGTGTTCGGGATAGCTTGAGTTTTGAATTGTGACGAATTGTGAATGATTTGAAGTTCCTTGATGGTATTACTTTTGTTATGGGTTGAGATCTCGTGTAAGCAGAAACCTTGAGTAAGTTGGAACCCTGTAAGAAGAATTGATATGGAATGTGGTAACCAGAGATTGTTAAGCTATTTTGGATAAATTGTTTCGAGCTCATAATGAATTTTGAAGGGTGTATATGTTATGGTTGTGGAGTATATGAATCGTATCTTCTATATTTATTTGGATAAGTTCGTAATGGCTTCGATTGAGGATATTCGGATCTGTTATAAACTTAGAGGAAGAACAGGTAGAGTGCTGAGATTTGAATTACAAGTGTTGAAAAGAGACGAAGTTTTATGCTAAGTTATTCAAGTGAGAATTTGGGTTGAAAAAGGTTAGTTTTCTTGGATATGTTATTTCAGATGAGAGTATGGTTAAGGATCCATCGGAAATAGATGCAGTTCTACATTGAGAGATTCCAAAGTCGGTTAAGGAGATTAGTAACTTTTGGGCTTAGTTGGTTATTACTGCAGGTTATGGAAGACTTCGCTAAGTTAGTGCTTCCGTTATCTCAGTTGACTTGCAAAGGGTAAGTCATTTGCTTTGGATGTTCATTGTGAGGAAAGTTTCAGAGAGCTGAGGGGGAAGTTGTTTACGGCTCCAGTTTTGATTATGTGTGATCCTGATAAACCGTTTGTGAGGTATTGTGATGTGTCTTGGATGAGCTTAGTCAGTGTGTTAATGCAAGAGGGTAAAGTCGTAACTTATGCTTTACGACAATTGAGGATTCATAAGAGGATCTATACTATTCAGGATTTGGAATTGGTTGCGATGGTATTGTGTTGGAAAATTTGGAGGCATTATCTTTATGGTTCTAGGTTCGAAGTGTTTAGTAATCACGAGAATATTGAGTACCTGTTTGGTCGGAAGGAATAGAGTAGGAGACAACGAGGATGGTTGGAATTTGTGATGAGTTATGACTTTAGCTGGAATTATCCTATTGGTGAGGTTAGTGTCGTGCCTGAGGAGTTAAGTCAAAAGTTTTTACGTATGTCTGCTTTGATGGTTAAAGAGTGGGAAATTTTGGAAGAATTTAGGGATTCGGTTTTGGGGTGTGAATTGACATCTAACAGCGTGAGGCTTGGTATGTTAAGGGTCACTAATGATTTTTTGTTAACCGTTAGCGGGAAACAGAGGCTGGAAGTGAAATTTGTTGAATTAATGACGGTTGTAGATAAAGGTGTGAATGGTGACTTTAAAGTGGATGATCAGGGTGTTTTGAGATTCAGTGGTAGAATTTGTATTCCTGATGGTTCGGAATTGAAAATTATGATTTTAGAGGAAGGGCACCGGAGTAGTTCGAGTATACATCCGGGAGTTAATAACATGTATCAAAATTTGAAGGAGATCTTTTGATGGTCAGAGGATTAGAATTATTTGAGCAGTCAGAGACTTGTGTCTGGTGTGTGAGATAACTCAGTGGAGCATAAGGTTAGGTCTTTTAGAAATGAACTATGCTTTTTTTGGTGAATATTAAGGAAAGTCAGAAGTTGGATATGAAATTGGTGGATTTGATAGTTTCGGGTAATCAGAGTGCGCAGCGAAAGTGTGTTGTGGCACATTTCGTATATGCGTGTGTGACTTGTAAGGGTTCATAGGTTGAACATTGAAAACATGTAGAAATGATGAGACCATTGGACGTTCAGAATGGAAGTGTTAGGTGAAAGGTTTAAATATTATTCATGGGCTATTATGTAGATAGATGTTTTGGTTGTATGTTCGATTGAGGAATCGTAGCGTTGTTGTCCTGATGTTGTGTTACAAGGATGTTGGTATTGTGGTTATGTAGAGGTTGTTGGAACGATGTTGGGTCGTGGAACCTTATGTTCTTGTGTGTGTTGGTGACGTGGTTTTCTTTGAGTCGTGAGTTGGTCGTCAAGTGCATTATATGGGATTTGCATCTTGTCGTTGTAGTTGTCGTCGTTGTCGTGTCGTTGTCAGTTTGTGTTATTCGTGGTGTGCCTAGTGTTGGCATGTTAGTTGGTTAGTCGGATGCGAGAGTCGTATCCGGAGTTGTTCGTCTCAGTTATATTTTCGAGGACGGAAATTTCTAAGTGGGGGAGAGTTGTAACGCCCTGGTTTTTGTTAGATTTAGTTAATCGAGTCGATTTAATTATTTTTGTCTTTATATTATTTTATTCCTGGTTTTTATTTGGTAAATGTGTTATGTTTATCGTTATTATGTTTTATCGCGTTTTGAGAGCGTTTGCAAGAAATTGAGTGTAGGGGTATTTTGGTCTTTTGCTTGGTTAGATATTATTGTTTTTCATTAAAATAGAAAGATAGAAAGAAAAAGAGAGAAAAAGAAGTTAAGAGAAATAGAGAAGAGAAAAGGAGAGTGAGAAGAAGAAAAAGAGGAAAAACTTGGAGTGTGAGAAACCGATTCAACCGACACTTAGAAGCGCGATTAATCGGGTAAGGGTGCGAAACTCGGTTATTCTATGCTTGTGTATGAATATGGTGTGTGTTTGAATGTTCTCTTGCCTTTCCTAGTTTTTTTCCATTTTAGGTTGAAATGAGAAAAATGAATCGAAATCGATGTTTTCACGGTCGGAAATCGATATAAACTGTGTTGAATGATCGTATTATATGTATGAACATTATTGATATTTGTTTTGGTTGGTTGGAAATGTCTTGGGTTGAGAAAGATGAATTTTTGGGGTTTGGAACTATGTAAAACGCAGCAGAATTTTTCTGTTTCTGGTGTAGACCGTCGGGCGATGCTTTGAGCGTTGGGCGACGCATGGGTTGCGCCGCTGCTCCGCCGGGCGAAGCCCAAGAGGCGTAGCTTGTCACGCTGCTGACTCTTTTAAGTTTTGGTTGGGGTTTTACGCCGCTGCTTCGTCGGGCGATGAAGAGGCGAAGGGAGCACCGCTGGACGAAAATAGGTACCGCCGGGCGCTCCTGGGGATTTTTCAATAAATTTGTTTTCTCTGAAAATGCATAACTTTTGATCCGTGCTTCGGATCGGGAAGTTCCTAGTATCGTTGGGAAGCTAATGAGATGTTCTTTCTTATAAAAATGGGTTGGAGATTGGTGGCCGATTTAATTGTGTCGGGTAATTGAAAACGTGTCGTTTTGTCGACTTTTATCGTCGTAATTGTGTGCGATTGATGTGTTATCATGCGATATGCTTTTGATATATAACGTATAGCTTGTGTGTTGTTATATGATGTGAAGGTATGTGATGAAATATTGTGATGATGGTTTGTGGCCTAAGGGCAAGTAAATGCATTGTGTTGTGTTTGATTGAATATGCATGATTATGGATGTTGAAATGGTTCACATGGTTGTATATGCATTTGATTGTCATGAGCCATTGTATGCCAAGCATCATGATATGCATTCTTGTGATGTCGTGTGCCCTAGTGGGTGTGAGCGACGAAACGATTCCAGAGGGAATCTGCTGTAATGGTCGTGTGCCTTATACAAAGAGGACCTAAAGCGACGTTATAGACGATCGTGTGCCTTATACAAAGAGGGCCTAAAGCGATCGGATTGTGTGCCTTATACAAAGAGGACCTAAAGCGATCCATAAACGTCGTGTGCCTTATACAAAGAGGACCTAAAGTGACGGGGAACATCGCTTGCCCGACGGGGAGTTACACTAAGTAACAAGCGATGATTCCAATAATTCCTGAGTGAATTAATGATGAGAATGTGGATGGAACGGTACCGCATTGCATTTGCATAGAGTCGTTGTGTAGGTCTCTTTGCATTTGCATAAATCATGAATGGATTGATTATGTGTGGAAAATTGTGAATTGATTGATTATGTGTTGAGCTTGTGATAGCATTGGTGAATTGATATGCATTTGTGATAAATGTATTGGTTATGGATGATATGTTTTATGTATAGACATATGTCATGTTTTGTGGGGATGTTACACATCACAATGATTGTATTACTTATTTACGATATGCTATATACGAATATATGTAATGTGGTGGTGTGGTTCCATATGTCATAACTTTGGCGTGCATTATGTGTGAATATGTTATTATGTTGGATTAGTATGTGAAGCTTGTGGTGAGAATGTTGTTGTGTGCGTATTTCTTGTTATTACATAATTGTATGCAACTATATTATAATTATGTTTCTCACCCTTCTGCTGTGGTTTGTTGCTCTATGAGGCAATTGCAGATTAGTAGTCTTGGAGGCTTTTGTGAAGATTAGTTCTCCATTCGTTTGTCAGTTTCTCTGCTCTGATACGTAGCACGGGAGTCGGGGAACGCTTTTGTTATATATGTATACATTTGTTGGATCTATTTTGTATTAACTTTGTATGAATATTTTGACGTTATAAAATCATTTATTTTGTAAAACAAGTCAGTTATGGATCTTTCCGCTTTATTCCATAATTGAACTTTCCTTTTTGTTGGAAAAAGTTTTCCTTTTATGTTTATCCCATTTTGTGTTATGTATCAAATTTATGAGCAGGGATGGTGTTTGCTTTCTTTAAATATGGCACCCTTGTTTCTGTCTAAGAATAATAAATTTTTATTTACTCTGATTTATTTGTATATTATTTATTCACGATGGGAATTGGGGTGTTACATCGTCGGCCTTCGAAAATCTATTTTGAATCGCTTCCAATTCGGCCAAAATAGAGAATGTGTTGAACAACTTGATGGAATCCGGATGAGTCCAGAAAATATCTCGGACCGTAATTCCATCACCGTGATATCTGTACCGAGACACGTAATTGTTGTCCTCCAACACTTTCAACAGGTGTTGCATCTCACTCTTATCTCCCCTAATTGCCTTGTTCGTTTGATACCGAATGTTATACACTTGTTTTATGTTTGCAACATTTTCGGATTCTTTCCGTTTCAACGTCGCAAGTATATTCTTCGGTTGGACAAGGTTCACGGTCATGTCGGCTATACATGTCTTCTCTTCCGCCTTGAGCCGACATACACTTGGATGGCCTTGAAGCTTTGAGCACATTTCGTGGTTATGTATACCACAACGAACGGTAAATCTCCATTTCTTGGAAACTAACATGTAACCACCAATCTTAAAAGGGCACTCACATCTTCTAGTACCGGTCTCATCTTCCTTTAACTTCCGTAGAGGTGCTTGATATTTGCCGCTTCTTTCGCAATCCAAAATTACAAAAGCTTTTCTTCTATCCGACCCATTATCCGATCTCCCGATATTTACACCGAAGCCAAGCTCAATAGTCGTCCTACGAATGTATGCGAGCATGCTTTCACGATCATCAAAGTCTTGCTTGTTGTTAAAGTCACCGCCGACATCAACCGACTTTACGAGCACGCCTTCATCTTTCAGGGAAATCGGCGCAACTAATTCTTTTGCCATGTTATCGGGGTGCACCATATCTATTTATAAACAATAATAGAACAATTAATATGTATAAATAAAATATATTCAAAAATGCTGAAATTTTAAATTAATTAGCTTCAGGCATTTTTCCGGATGTGCACATCCGGAAATGTTCATGCTGAATTTGTTCTGGATGTGCAGATCCGGAAGCAGCGTAACTTGTTTTTTCAAAAATGTAAATTGATAATGTGAGCAATGTAGTGGATGAAGTTGAATGTTTACCTGAAATTCAGTCTTTCCTTGCTCCCTTTGATTTGTTGCACCAAAAACTTGAACTTTTTGAGTGAGAAATGGGATTGATGAAGTAGGGTTTTTTTGACTTGGTGAGAGTGAGTGTAGTAGGAGAAATGTTGAGAATGGGAAGGGGAGAGTGATCATGCAGCTTCAAATATATCACATTTTTTGTCCGGATATACAGATCCGGAGGTATTCCGGATATGCACATCCGGAGAAACTTTTTATTTTTTAAGAATACGGTGCGTCCTGATGTGCACATCCAGAATCAGGGGACAAAAAAATAATTTTACGTGGTGCTTAAAAAACTTGGGTGGTGCATTAAGAAATCCTCTATTTTTAATGATGATAGATGATCATGACAGATTATAATGGATTTACCTCAAGAAATTAAAATCTGAAACCCTGAATTTTGTCAAATTATGCATTGCTCTTATTTAAACTCAATTTTAAACAACTCTCAAAACAATAAGAACTAATAACAAGCTAAAAAATTCTTATAATTTTTCTATATGAAACATGGTATTCACCGTCGTCATTTCTTATGTTGATACATTTCAATAAAATGGTATTATTGAGAGAAAACATTAACACTTTTTTAATGTGGCTAATGCTCTCATTTTTCAATCTCACCTCCCTAAAAAAAATTTGGCTCATGCTTTTCCGATGTTATTTTCTTAATTAATAGACTCTTTAAAAATATAGTTACAATTCTCCTTTCTCTATCATCTATATAAATCCCTAGATTATTCAATATTAAAAAAATTTAATTGCTTAGTGTATGGTGCTAGTTCTAACATATATAATAGAACCAAATCTGAATATAGAAGTAGGAATTGTATTTTTACAACCATATTCCCCAAGACTATTGTTTAGATTACCTTCATATCCCCTCTCATAACAACGACACTCCCACATCTACACCTAACCTTACCACCATTACACAACAATCACATATCCATTCTAACGATGTTGCAACACACCACCCAAACTTTCTCCACCTACAAGAAAATCCACCAGAATCCATTCCTACTCTTACAATCACACTATCTCTCCATCTCACAATTCCAGTAACATTTTCTACCTTATTTCAAAAAGTTCTTTCTTGCAATATCTTATCTCTCAGCCATAAATATTTCAACCTTAAACTCTTTACTACTTCCTCTGTTTTAAAATTATTGTCGTTTAAGATTTTTGTACACAGATTAAAAAATGTAATAATATTGTCATAAAATATTGCACTTTTATTAAATTAGTCTTATTAATGTGTTAGAAATAGTGTACAGAGTAATAATTATATGATACAATTGAAAAAATAGCAATTATTACTACATTGAAAAGTAAAAATGACATTAATTAAAACAATTTTTTTTTTGCTTAAATGCACTTTTGGTCTCCTTAGTTTGGCAATTTTACACTTTAGTTTTGCTATTTTGCATTTACTTGGTCCCCCACATAATTCTGATGACGTGTCTTGATTTTTAATGACATGGCAGTCCTGCAATGCTTTCCATGTCACCAAAAAATTTCCATGTTACCCAATATTTTCCATGTCATGTTTTTTAATTACATTTAATATTATTATAATTATTTATTAATTATTGATTTTAGGTTAAAATATCATAAGAATTGTTCCCAATAACATTGTTATTTGTCTTCTCACTCAATTTCTTCCCCTTTTTCTATTTTTTTTCTTCGTTGGAATGAAACCACCACCTACTGTGAAATCTCCATCATCTATCACAGACCAAAAACCTTCACTCTTCAATCAATTCCAACCTTCCTCAATAATCTCCATTATCTTCATCAACAACCCTCTTTCTCTTCCATCTTCAACCAAACTTTCTCAAATTTCTAACCCCAATCAATTCTAACCTTCCTCAATGATCTCCATAAACTCTTCCCATCAACCGTGAATAAACTCCATTACCATCTCCCTCACGTTGGAACAACATAAATAACTTTAGACCTCCATTTAAAACAACCTTCCGCCACCAAATCGATCATTGAACCACCCTCACCTCATAACCACGCCAAACCCTTACCCATCTTCATCAATCCACTCTCAATCAAACCCGTTTCAAACCCTAAACACAAAATCGAAGCAGGAAGAGGGATAATGAGGAGAAAACAAGAACCTTAAACCAAACCTGGACGAAGCAAATCTGAGATGAGATTGGAGAGATTTCATTGTGACGATGCCGTTGAATTCGCATTTGATGTTGTTCGTGACCTGTTGCAATTTTATATTACGTTTCCCCTGTTTTAATTTTGTTTAGTTTGTTTTTTAAGAAAAGAGAAATTTTGATTCTCTGAAACCCATTGCTATCATTAGGCCAAAGAGAAATTCAGGTTTATCAATTATAATAATTATAAACATTATTTATAAACAATTATAATAATGTTATATATAATTAAAATATGATTTTGGTATTTTGTAAATTTAATTATTAATTTTTATATTAAAAAAATAATATTTGGTGACATGGAAAACATATAAGATTGCCACTTCATTAAAAATCAATACACATTATCATAATTGTGTGGGGGACCAAGTAAATGTAAAATGGATCTAACTTAAGGGACCAAATTTGCAGGTTTTATAATAGGGAGACCTAAAGTGTAAAATTGTCAAACTAAGGGGACCAAAGGTGCATTTAAGTTTTTTTTTTTTTAAATCGATAGTCATTTTAAAATTGAAAGAGTATAATTGTACCCACTTCTTGATTTATAAATTAAACACATCCTTCTATGAATTAAAATATGTCGGTAATGGAACTATAAACTTACCACCACTCTTTTTTACTTGGATTATAAACAATCTAAATCTAATCATTTCTAATTAAAAAAAATGAGAATAATTAATTCACCGCTATTCTAGTTTATGTTGATCACTTAATACTTGCAGGTAACAACATGAATGAGATTTCCAATTTGAAGCTTGTCTTAGATCCTAAATTCAGTATCAAAAACTTGGGTAACCCATAAAATATTTTCTGGGATTTTAAGTTGCAAGATCACCTCAAGTAATTTTTATTTGCCAAAGGATATATAGTCTAGACCTCCTTCATGAGGTCAGACTTATTGGTGTCAAACCAGTCTCAAATCTAGTAGATTCCAACTCTCTATTTAACTCATATTAGATCTAATGTAAATTTTGATGTTTGCAGGTTAGGCTAGTTCCTATCCCAGTAAACAGATATACACCTTCAAGTTGCTCTCAGAATTCTTCTAAACATCAAACAAACTCATGCACAAGGCTTATTATTCAAGACAAATTTTAATCACACCTTGATAAACTTCACTGATTCTTCGGATCTTGCAATGACATCAGGTGCTCTACAATTGTACTTTGTTTTTACTTTGGAAGTTCACTAATATGTTGGAAATGCAAGAAGCAATATGTTGTATCCATACCAACATCAGACAGAAGATTGGGCATTAGCTAATGCCACATGTGGGGCACAATGGCTACTATATATCCTGACCTTAGAATTCATGATCTCAATCCTGCTCAATCTTCTATGATAACAGGAATGCAGTCCACTTTACAAACAACCCTATTTTTCACCAGCGCGCCAAACATATGAAATTGAGTGTCACTTTTATTGTAACAAAGTTCAAACAACACAAAATTTCAGCCATGGTCTTTTAAGGGTGTTTCAAACTTAGCCTGCATAATATCCACTCCAATTTGAGGAAGGTGTTGAACTTCAATGAAAGTTTCTAATACTCTTGTTTAATTATGCTATTAAATTTTGTATTTTTTTCGTCAAGTAATTTATCGACTGAAATTCACCTTTTAAAAATGAACAAGTGAGATGTCGTGAATTCAAACTCACATTCTTGAGTTTGAAGTCTCTGCACAACTACCAATTGAATTGGCTTAAGAGGAAGTTGAATATTGTATTTTATTTAGATACAACTAAGTGGTTATTGAAATGTTCAATTATGCTATTAAATGTTGAATTTTATTTAGATATTATTACAAATAAGTGGTTAGTTAATTCTGTTACATAACTACCACTATTCTTATGCTAATTAGTTAGACTTTGCCCATATAAATAAAGGGTCAAAGTGATTTAAATGATAAGTTGAAATAATAATAGTTTCTTCTTCATTTTGTTTAATTTCTTGATACTATTTTTGATTTGGGAATGACACGTTTTATGTTAACAGAGTTTATTTAATTATTTTGATAGTTTTAGATTAATTTAATCAACTAAGCTTAATAGTATTTTTAATCAGATTAGGAAGTTTTAAGATGGAATGATGCTAAATTTAAATAATTTTAAGTAGTTAGCAATACATTATTAGGTAAGTCTGAAAAAAAGGCAAACGCATTGTTATACTGTACTAAAGAAACGTTGAGCATGTGGGTCCAGCTGGAAGGAAGATTTGTTGCATTAGTAAGATGTCTCTACCTTTTGAATAAAGGACTGAGAAGTTTCTGAAGACGCTCGAAAAGAAGGAAATAAAGTATAACTGTATGAGCATGTCCAACAAACAATAAAAGGATTAAAATCATCTGCAAATCAGTATCCACTGTATCCTAAATTGTATGTCCTTCTCACTCATCAAACATGCTTGCCAAAAGTCATTTTAATTTATGTTTCCTCACCTCTAACTATCGTTGTTAATTATTGTTGTAATGAAATAAATTTCTTTATATATAGTCTCTTCACTGTTTTGATTCATAAGTTATAAAAAACATTTACATGTTGCATGTTCAACTTTCTTTAAATAATATCTTGATTGGCAAATAAAACTACATAATTTTTCATTGAATTACTTCTCTTTTCAAAACTTGATTGGCAAATAAAACTACAGAGAATCTTAAAGTAAACTGCATTATTTTTCATTCAAGTTCCTAAACTGCATTATTTTGTCATTCAAGTTCCTAAACTGCATTATTTTTCATTCAAATAGGATCCAAATATTGAAGAGAAGGAATTTTGCTTTCTACTGAATATTTTATAAAACTTACCATATAACATACACGCAACGAAGTACTATCAGATATTCAGGCAAATTTAACCAAACTATATTATGCAATAAACTGATGTAAATTCATAAAAGTATGCCCAAACTTGCATTTAATTAATAGGCCAAGAGTGCATGATAAATAGCAAAAACATAAACCAAAAAAGTAAAAAAAATCTAAGAGTCATCAACAAAAGCTTAATTCCTTCAAAAAAATATAAGATAATTAAACAGCAACTTAATCAACTTCTTCCATCTTGCTTCCCTCAGCATCAGCATCAGCTTCTTCCAATGGAGGCATGTCAGCATCAGCTTCAGCTGCATCATCATCAATGCTCAATCCAAGCTTCAACATTCTGTGGATCCTGTTTCCAAAGGTGTTTGGCTCATCAAGGCTGAACCCAGAAGTGAGAAGGGCAGTCTCAAAGAGCAAGAGAACAAGGTCCTTCACAGATTTGTCATTGCGGTCAGCATCAGCTCGCTTCCTGAGCTCCTCCATGATGGAGTTCTCTGGGTTGATCTCCATTGTTTTCTTACTTGACATGTAACCAGCCATGCTGCTGTCCCTCAAAGCCTGAGCCTTCATGATTCTCTCCATGTTAGCAGTCCAGCCATATTCACCAGTTACAAGACAGCATGGTGAATCAACAACACGGTCAGAAACAATAACCTTTTCTACCTTGTCACCCAAAACTTCCTTAATCACCTTGCAGAGATTGTCAAACTTCTCCTTCAATTCCTCCTGTTTCTTCTTCTCATCTTCAGTTTCTTCAAGTTTCAAACCCTCTTTGGTTGCAGATACCAACTTCTTTCCTTCAAATTCCTTGAGTTGACCCACAGCATACTCATCAATAGCATCAACCATATACAAAACTTCATATCCTTTCTTCTTCAACTTCTCCAAGAATGGAGAGTTCTCAACAGCCTTCTTACTCTCACCAGTAATGTAGTAGATATCATTCTGGCCTTCCTTCATCCTTGTGACGTAGTCCTTGAGACTGGTCTGCTCGTCACCACTCTTGGTGGAGTGGTACCTAAGAAGTTCAGCAATCTTTCCCTTGTTCTGAGAATCCTCATGGATACCAAGCTTCAAATTCTTAGAGAAAGCTTCATAAAACTTGTTGTAATCCTCTTTGTTCTCGGCAATTTCAAAGAACAGTTCAAGGCACTTCTTAACCAAGTTCTTGCGGATGACCTTCAAGATCTTGTTCTGCTGCAATGTTTCTCTTGAAATGTTAAGAGGAAGATCCTCAGAATCAACAATACCTTTGACAAAGGCAAGATACTCAGGAATCAACTCCTCACAGTTGTCCATGATAAAGACCCTGCGAACATAAAGCTTAATGTTGTTGGGCTTCTTCTTTGTGTCAAAAAGGTCAAAGGGTGCCCTCTTGGGTACAAAAAGAACAGCCTTAAACTCAAGTTGACCCTCAACAGAGAAGTGCTTGACAGCCAAATGCTCTTCCCAATCATTTGTAAGACTCTTGTAGAAAGCAGAGTATTCTTCCTTTCCAATCTCTTCTGGCTTCCTCATCCAGATAGGCTTTTGCTTGTTCACCAAATCCCATTCATGAGACACCTCCTTAATGGTCTTCTTCTTTTTCTCCTCCTTTTCCTTCTCTTCATCAACTTCCTCTACTTTACCCTCCTCATCCTTCTTATCTTCCTCATCCTCATCATCAGAAATCTCCTTTTCAATAGTCTTCTCAATCCATAGAGAAATTGGGTAACTAATGAACTCAGAATGCTTCTTAACCAAATCCTTTAAACGACGCTCCTCAAGGTACTCAAGCTGATCTTCCTTAAGGTAAAGGGTGATCTTAGTACCTCTTCCAAGAACCTCACCAGATGTATCCCTGGTAACAGTGAAGGACCCACCAGCTTGGGACTCCCACACATACTGTTCATCATCGTTGTGCTTGGTGGTAACAATTACCTTCTCAGCAACAAGATATGCAGAGTAAAAACCAACACCAAACTGTCCAATCATACTAACATCAGCACCAGCAGCAATAGCTTCCATGAATTCCTTAGTACCAGACCTTGCAATGGTACCCAAGTTGTTCACCAAATCTATAACAGATAAAAAAACCATCACGACAGTATTAGAATCAATCATATTAACAACCAATCAAAAATTGTATAATGAAAAAAACAAAAACAGTGTCCTCTTACCAGCTTTGGTCATTCCAATACCACTATCAATAATGGTCAAAGAGTTGTTTGCCTTATCAGGAATGATATGGATAAACAACTCGGGTTGCCCATCGAGCTTGCTCTTGTCTGTCAAACTCTCAAAACGGATCTTGTCCAATGCCTACATTGTTACATAAACAGAATCACGCACACCATCTTTCAATAACAAAAATTCATCATTCACTCACACAAAAACAATTTCCACAGCATAATTATAAACATAACACATACAGATCAAAACATCCATTCCAATTCAATTGGATACAATCATTACTTTACAGTCATAACAAAAAACACTATCACACATCACTAAGGCTAATAAAGCATGTATCGTGTCATCGAAACAAATCTAACATGTGAAACTATAAAAACCCTATCCAATTAATCAACAACGTAAAAAATGATATAAAATCAGAGTAATTAAACAAAAACAAGTAAAATCAATGTAAGAAATTAACAAAATCAGAGTAAACCATTAGATTTCAAGGTGTTATTAAGCTAAATTAATACATAATAGATAACTAAAAGTAAAAACACTATTAATCAATTTTAATTAGAAGGTATAACATGTATAAATCATAGATCAAGCAGAAAAAGTACATCAACGGCATCAAAAACCCTAAAAAATAAGTAAATCGGAAACTTACATCAGAGGCGTTACTGATAAGTTCCCTTAGAAAGATCTCCTTGTTGGAGTAGAACGTGTTGATGATAAGACTGAGAAGCTGGTTGATCTCAGCCTGAAAGGCAAACGTCTCGGTTTCTGACATGGTAGATCGAAAGAGAGATTGAGATTGGTGTTTGTGGAGGAAGAGTTAGGGTTTTGAGAGAGAATTATATGTGGAGAAAGAGAAGTGAGTTGTTATATAGGGAGGAGTTTAGTAGGGTTCTAGATCCTTCGGTGACGATTTGTATAATGCCGTTGGGAAGACTTGACTTCTAGATCCTTCTGTGACGGACTCCCGATTTAAGTTGCGAGTTGATAGGCGGGCTTGGGCCGAAATTAGAATGGGAATTAGATTGCATAGTTCACATTGTTATTCTCTCTCTTTTCTATCTTTTATAATTTGTTTTTGCATAATTAATAAATTTAAATGAATTTGTTTTGAAAATAATCATGTTTTTCAAAAAAATAATTTTAAAATAATTATATTTTCAAAAAAATAACCAATATAACAATGTTTTAAATAAAAAAAATGCTCACATGAGGAGACGTCAGAGACAGTGGCGCATGCATTAAAATTTTGAACTAAGACGTCATAGAATATGGTGCATGCTTGTATGTCATGTCACTGCACGTGCCACATGCATGCATCCTTTAGGAGCATGTGCCACAGGCAGTGGCTATTGTGTTTTCTTGTTAGTTTTTTTATTTATTATTTTAGCAACAAAATAATATTACACAAAATGTTTAATAAAAAACAAAGTATGATATTATTCTATCAAATAGAATTACACAACGATTTGATAGAAATTTAATGTCCCGCTCGATCATAACGCTCATTGGTTCCACATCTCGGCGCATTCGCTTGCCTTCATGGTCTCCCACGATTTCCTTGAGGTGTTTGGGGCCTCCTAGTATTCACTTGAGCCAAAGGTGGTTGGTGCGAGGTTCCTGAAATATTAGTGTCATCTAACAAATCTTTGATCATATCTAGCCAGTAACTGGCACTGTCGTAATCAAGTTTGATGCCCATGTTGTTGTAGTTGGGTCGTGTTGGTTAGGTTACGCGTGGACGGGCTGGTTGGTTGAATTGAGACATTGAATTGTTTTGGAAACGAATCAATGATTCTTGTGGTGTTTGAAATGCATGTAGTGCTTTGGTGCTTTGGCGGTGTGATATTTGGGTGTATATTGATTAGGGGCTATAGTAGGATGGGGTGAAATCATATGCATCATCGGGGCTAAAGTAAGATGTGGTGGCGACATATGGTTGTTGGTGATATGGGTCATGCTTTTGGTTTTATATTTGGGTGTGTGGTTGTTTATTGTGGAATTTGGTAAACAAAAACAAGTTTCATTTCACATAAGGGATTAAACTCGAAAAGTGTGAGTGCAACTTTTCGTTAGATGTATTTTGTATGATGTCAAAACTATGATACTTTAGCGTTTATGTATATTTGATGATATCCTCTGAGTTTTAATGTGCATTTTAGCATTAGGAAGTAAAAAAACATTCTAGAAATGATTTTAAAAAGGTTTCATGCATTAAAAATTATTTAGAAAATGTTTCATGTATTAAAAATAGGTTTTTATGTGAAAAACAAGTCTATGTGTCGACACATACGAGTTATAGGTCGACACGTGTAGGTCAATTTTAAAGCTTGTAGCTTTTGTTTGATGTGTTGCCTGTGTGTGTTGACGCATAACCTATACTACGAGTGCAACTTTTCGTTAGATGTATTTTGTATGATGTCAAAACCACGATACTTTAGCGTTTATGTACATTGGACGGTATCATCTGGGTCTAATTGTGCATTTTAGCATTAGAAAACTTGATAACATATTAGAAAAAGGTTTAGAAAAGATTCATGCATCAAGAAGAGGTTTTATGCATCAAAAACTCATTTTTATGGCAAAAATGACCTATGTGTCGACACATACATGTTTCAGGTTGACACATAGAAGAAAAATAGTTTTATGTGTCGACACATTCGTGTTTCAGGTCAGCACATAGAAGAAAAAAAATTATGTGTCAACACATTCGTTTTATATGTCGGCACATGTACTGCATTTTTAAAATTTGTAGGTTCTATTAGATGCGTTGCCTCTACAAGTCGACACATGACCTTTACAAGTCGACCTATGTCTTATATAGGTCGACACGTGCATCAAAAATCTTGAAAATTTGCATTATTTTCCATTCATTTTGCATTTCTTTTACTTTATTCTTGCTAATATATATATATATATATATATATATATATATATATATATATATATATATATTACATGTATCATATTTTTCAATGATTTTAGTAAAATCATAAACAAAACCTGGAACATAAAAAGAGTCTTCTTAATATTCAACCTTGATTTTATGCATATACACAAACAAAGTGCACATAATCATTCATTGTTTAGGTGTCATCTAGAAACAAGTAGATAACGTCAAATTTAGCTTGTGGTATTATAAATTGGGTTGAGATCTTTGAGAGGTTTCAAATAAGAAAACCAAGGTGGGGTTTTCCTTCAGAATCAAAGTGGGGATTTGAAGGTTTTGGAAAAAAATTACGCATATTTGGATTCAAATGAGTGAATGCTTTGAAGAGCGAATGGTTTTTACAAAGGAGTAGCGTGAGACGCTGGATCAAATTGGTAAATCTCGGGTTACAATAATTCCCAATTTGGATTTGATCGAGTGAAGGCTTTAAAGAACGGTGGTTCTTGCAAAGGAATGACGTGAGACGATGAATCAAATTGGCATCGTTGGGTGAGTTTATAGCATTTTAGTAAAAAAGTGTTATTAAATTAATGTATTATAGGTCAAAATTATAGTAGTGTCAAGTGATGAGGAAGAAGCGATAAATGTTTGTCTCTCGGCTTATTATCGTGAAAAGAAGAAAAAAAATGTAAGTCACTCTAAATATGAACGTGTTGATGAATTGTCTTATTTCGACTTGCAAAAAGCTTTTGAAAATATACATAGAGAAGTTGTATACGCTTTCAAAAAGTTAGCTTCTAACTAAAGAATTTTTGCACATTTAGAAGCTAAAGTTTTGGAAACCAAAAAAAATCTGGAAGCTCTTAAGCAATCTATGGTAGATATTCAAAAATTTAAAGATGAGGATGAAGAACCTTCATGGTTCGATTGTGAAACTTGTCACATTTGGTAAAAAGAGGTAAATACTCTTAAAGCAAAGTTGGACAAGGCATTACAACCAAAGGTCACTTTTGATATTGATACTACGAAGTATAAGATGCCTTCTCACAGTCCTTATAAAAGGTGTAACTTTTTTGAAAATGATCAAAATATCAAAAGTCACTCTTCTCATCATTTAACTTGTCACTTTTGTTGGAAGAAGGGTCATACCATTGCAAAATGCAAGTTTAGGAAATTTCTTGTGCCTAAAGACGTTTTTTTGTGGTTGCCTAAATGTAACCAAGGTTTCACTCACCCTTAAAGACCCAATGAAGATTGGGTACCTAACATTTCTTGTTGATTTTACAGGATAAATGGTTTGGCTCTATAAAGAGAGTATGAGATCTCGTTTGTGATTGCTCAAGACATGATACATGTGACATCTCCTTATTTCATTGACTTTGTGGCAAGGAAAAAATGGTGTGTTGTAACACCCTAAATATCCCCGCGTAAATGTAAATAAAATTATCAGAGTAATTTAAAATCACAAACATTTAGGTTGTTATTTTCACCAAAAACCTGGTCATGTAATCAGATATGTAGTGTAACGCCCCAGTTTTTGTTAGATTTATTTAATCGAGTTGATTTAATTATTTTCGTTTTTATATTATTTTATTCTTGAATTTTATTTGACAATATATTATTTTTCATCGTTATTATGTTTTATCGCGTTTTGAGAGCGTTTGCGAGATATTTGAGCTGAGGGGTAAAATAGTCTTTTTAGGGGTTTAGATATTTGTCATTATAAGAAAGAAAAAGAGAGAAAAGAAAGGGAAAGGAAAGAAAGAGAGAAAGAAGGAAAAGGAGAGGAAAGAAATAGAGAAGAGGAAAAGAGGTGGAAATCGACATAGCTCCGTTTCAAGTATGATTAATCGGGTAAGGGTGAGAAGTTTCGATTATATCTGGCTTGTATATGTATATGTATGTATTTATTTGAATGGTTGGTTGAAAAATATATGTTTTCCATTTGGTTGAATTTGTGAACAATTGATTGGAATCGATGTTTTCACGGGTGAAACTCAATATAAACTGCGTAGAATACTTGTTGATTATGTTGGAACATGTTTTGGTTGTTCTGGTATGAATTGGAAGGGTTTGGGTGGAAGAAATGATGGATTTTGCGAATTCTGGGTTTCGCGGGTTCGCCTAGCGAACCACAGCGAAGGACCGGGCGAAGGTTCACCTAGAGGTTCGCCTAGCGAACTTTATGTTGGTTTTTTTCTGCCACGGTTCGCTAGGGTTCGCCTAGCGAATACTGGAGCAAACGTGACATTTTTCTATTTTGTTTTCTTCATAACTTTTGAACCGTAAGTCCGTTTTGGTCGCCGTTCGAAGCGTTAGAAAGCTAATAAAATATTATTTCTATTAAAAATGGTTTAGAGGGCAGTAGATGATTTATTTAAGTCGTGGTGTTGTAAAAGTGTTGGGTTGTCGGGTTTTTATCGCGTTAAATGCATGCGGTCGGTGTTTTACCGTGTGTTGTGCTATTGTTCTATAATGTGGATCTTTTATGTGGTTTATATGATGCTGAAGCATGTGATAATTTGTCGTGGTTGCTTGTGGCCTAATGGAAAAATACTTTGTTGAATTGAATTACAAATGTATGTTATTATGAATGTTGTGTGGGTAGCCTTCGTGGCGTGAATCCTAGTGTTGTGAGTATCATTGTATGATTGTAGGAATGTTGTGGTTGATGGTGAGTAATTCTTGATGTGAATTGATATGAGTGTATATGCTAAAATGCTAATTGTTGTGGTTTGTGGATTATGATGAAATGCATTGTTTATGTGAAATTCAATGTGTGTTATTTGGTGGCCTAAGGGCAAGTAAATGCATTGTGTTGTGTTTGATTGTATATGCATGATTATGGATGTTGGAATGGTTCACATGGTTGTATATGTATATGCATTTGATTATCATGAGTCATTGTATGCCAAGCATCATGATATGCATTCTTGTGATGTCGTGTGCCTTAGTGGGTGTGAGCGACGAAACGATTTCAGAGGGAATCTGCTATAACGATCGTGAGCCTTATACAAAGAGGACCTAAAGTGACGTTATAGACGATCGTGAGCCTTATACAAAGAGGACCTAAAGCGATCGGATCGTGAGCCTTATACAAAGAGGACCTAAAGCGATCCATAAACGTCGTGAGCCTTATACCAAGTGGACCTAAAGAGACGGGGAACATTGTTTGCCCGACGGGGAGTTACACTAAGTAACATGCGATGATTCTAATAATTCCTGAGTGAATTAATGATGAGAATAATGGATGGATGGTACCGCATTGCATTGCATAGAGTCGTTGTGTCGGTCTCTGTGCATTTGCATAAATCATGAATGGATTAATTATGTGTGGGAATTTGTGAATGGATTGATTATGTGTGGGAATTTGTGAATTGATTGATTATGTGTTGAGCTCGTGATAGCATTGGTGATTTGATAGGCATTCGTGATAAATGCATTGGTTGTGGATAATATGTTTTGTGTATAAACATATGTTATGAGATGTGGTGGTGTGTTTCCATATGTTATAACTTTGGTATGAATTATGTGTGAATATGTGATTATGTTGGATAATTGATATATGCTATGTTGTTGGATTATTAGATATATGTTATGTATATGTGGCATGCTATATGTATTAATATGTGATGCTTGTGGTGAGAATAATTATGCATGTGAATTTATATGTGTTTGCATATTATTATGTAATCTTGATTTAGTTGTTATTTCTCACCCTTCTGCTGTGGTTTGTTGCTCTATGAGGCAATTGCAGATTAGTATCTTGGAGGCTTTTGTGAAGATTAGTTATCCATCCTTTTGTCGGTCTGTCTGCTCTGATACGTAACACGGGAGTCGGGGAACGCTTTTGTTATATGTATATCTTTGTTGGATCTATTTTGTATTACCTTTGTGTGTATATTTTGATATTATAAAACAATTTATTTTGTGAAACAAGTAAGTTATGGATCTTTCCGCTTTATTCCATAATTGAACCTTCCTTTTGTTGGAAAAAGTTTCCCTTTTATATTTATTCCATTTTGTGTTATGATTCAAATTTATGAGCAGGGATTGTGTTTTCTTTCTTTAAATGTGGCATCCTTGTTTCTGTCTAAGAATAATAAATTTTTATTTACTCTGATTTATTTATGTATTATTTATTCGCGATGGGAATTGGGGTGTTACATTAGTGGTATCAGAGCAGGTCGGTCCGTCCGGCCAAGTTGTTGAGTCAGTTGGTGTGACAGTTGAATACTGTCGATGTTGTTTGTTCCTTAGTATGTGATATGTGTGTGAAACACTGTCAGTACTTTCTGGTTTTTTAATCCTTTGTCTTCAGGATTTAGAATAGGATAAGTGGGGGAGAAGCTTGTACTTCTCCAAGTTGATTCGTTTGTGTGTCGTTGGTTGCAAGAGTGTAAGTGTTGTTTGGACAGTGTTGTTCCCGGTTCCGGAGGGAATGCGGAGGTAAGGTTTATGTTAACTAAGGATTTGTGCCTTAGGTAGTTTTGTGCACAAGATGCAAGAAATGCTATTATAGTTTGGTAAAGACGGTTTGTGCCCCATCATGATTGTCGGCTGTCTATTGACAAATTGAGGAACTGATCACCCTTAATCTCTTGTTGATAGTAGATAAAATTATGTTGGATGGAGTAGACGTGTCTTTCCGACTTTGATAGTGTGCACAATGAATTGTTTGGAATTAAGAAAATGATTACGGATTATTTTGATGAGTCGATGAAGATTCTTATATCGGAAGATGAGACGGATTAGAGGTTTTGGTATGTTGGTCCAGTTGGGAAGTCATTGAGAGGGAACGATTGGGTATCATTAATGGTTGTTCTCAGAGAGTAGAATGTGAACTCAAATTTGACGAAGGTAAGGATTTGAGGTTTGGATCTGTTAAGTAAGTAGGAGAACTTTTAAGAAGTGAAACTCAGATGTTTGTCATGATTGTGATAATAGTGTTCTGGAAATTGGCAGGAAGCCACAGTGATGGGCCGTCAGTTGTGCATGGTTTTTAGATGTGTTTTTGGATGAAACATTAGTGTGTCGACTTGAAGAGGTCTAGCACGGTTGGTAAGGAAAAGGATGATAGCATGAGGTTGTGTGTTAATCAGTGAGTAGTATGGAAACTTGCAGTTGTGTTCTGGATAGCTTGAGTTTTGAATTGTGACGAATTGTGAACGATTTGAAGTTCCTTGATGGTGTTGCTTTTGGTTATGGGTTGAGATCTCGTGTCAGCAGAAACCTTGAGTGAGTTGGAACCCCGTAATAAGAATTGATATGAAATGTGGTAACCAGAGATTGTTAAGCTATTTTGGATAAATTGTTTCGAGCTCAGAATGAATTTTGAAGGTTGTAAATGTTATGGTTGTGGAGTATATGAATCGTATCTTCCATACTTGTTTGGATAAGTTTATAGTGATGTTTATTGGATGATATTCTGATTTATTTTAAATCAAAGGATAAGTATGTAGAGTATTTGAGGATTGAGTTACAAGGGTTGAAAGAGAGGGAACTTTCTACTAAATTATCGAAGTGAGAATTTTGATAGAAAGAGGTTAGTTTTCTTGGTTATGTATCTATCCAAAATAGATGCAGTTCTACATTGAGAGACTCCAAAGTCGGTTAAGGAGATTAGAAACTTTTGGACTTAGTTGGTGGTTACTGCATGTTGTGGAAGACTTTGCTAAGTTTGTACTTCTGTTATCTCAGTTGACTTGCAAAGGGTGAGTCATTTGTTTTGGATGTTCGTTGTGAGTAAGTTTTGGAGAGCTGAAGTAGAAGTTGTCTACGGCTCTAGTTTTAATTCTGTGTGATCCTGATAAACTGTTTGTGAGGTATTGTGATGTGTCTTTGATGAGTTTAGTCAGCGTGTTAATGCAAGAGGGTAAAGTCGTAGCTTATGCTTTACGACAATTGAGGATTCATGATTTCAAGGTGGCTGCGGTTACTTTTGTGTTGAGAATATGGAGGTATTATTTTAAGGGTTTTAGGTTCAAGGTGTTTGGATGGAGAAAATGATGGTTTTGGATGAGTAACAGCGCTGCTGGGATTCTGAGTTTTCCATGGTTCGCCTAGCGAACCCGGCAGCGAAGGTCAGTGAATGTTCGCCAACGACGTTCGCCTAGCGAAGGCAGAAGCGAACGCTCACTAGGGGTTCGCCTAGCGAACATGGCAGTTTTTCCCGTTTTGTTTCCTTCATAACTTTTGATTTGTAACTCGGATTGAGGCACGGTCGGATGGTTGGAATTCCTGATTAGTTATGACCTTGGCTCGAATTATCCTATTGGTAAAGTTAATGTCGTGCGTGATGAGTTAAGTCGAAAGCTTTTATACATGTCTGTTTTGGTGGTCAGGGAGTTAGAATTATTTGAGCAGTTCTGAGACTTGGGTCTGGTGTGTAAGCTAACACAGCAGAGTGTGAGGTTGGGTATATTAACAGTGTACAGTGATTTTTGGTGAATATGAGGAAGAGTTAGACTTTGGATATGAAATTGGTGGATTTGATTGTTACGATTAATCAGAGTGCGCAACGGAAGCGTGATGTGGCATAATTCGTATATGCGTGTGTGACTCGTAAGAGTTCATAGGTTGAACATTGGAAACATGTTGGAATAATGAGACCATTGGACGTTTCAGAATGGAAGTGTTAGGTGAAAGGTTTAAATATTATTCATGGGCTACTATGTAGATGAATGTTTTGGCTATATGTTCGATTGGTGAATCGTAGCATTATTGTAATGATGTTGTGTGACAAGGTTGTTGGTATTGTGATTATGTAGAGGTTGTTGAAACGATGTTGGGTCGTGGAACTTGTGTTCTTGTTTGTGTTGTTGCCTCGTTCCTATCGTGTTGGGTCGAGTGCGAGTAGCTAATTCCTGTGTGGGGAATTAGGGGAGTGTTACCTAGGGTGAGGGTAACGATCTTGTTGTGTATCGGTTCAAGAGTGAACCTGTGTGTTCGTAATTTGGGTTTTCTTTGAGTTGTGAGTTGGTCGTCAAGTGCATTGTATGGGCTTTGCATCTTGTCGTTGTAGTTGTCGTCGTTGTCGTGTTGTTGTTGTAGCTGCTGTTAGCAAGGTGGTTTGTCAGTTTGTGTTATTCGTGGTGTGCCTTTTGTTGGCATGATAGTTTGTTAGTCGGATGCGAGAGTCGTATCCGGAGTTGTTCGTATCAGTTATATTTTCGAGGACGAAAATTTCTAAGTGGGGGAGAATTGTAACGCCCCGGTTTTTGTTAGATTTATTTAATCGAGTCGATTTAATTATTTTCGTTTTTATATTATTTTATTCTTGAATTTTATTTGACAATATATTATTTTTCATTGTTATTATGTTTTATCACGTTTTGAGAGCGTTTGTGAGATATTTGAGCTGAGGGGTAAAATAGTCTTTTTAGGGGTTTAGATATTTGTTATTATAAGAAAGAAAATGAGAGAAAAGAAAGGGAAAGGAAAGAAAGAGAGAAAGAAGGAAAAGGAGAGAAAAGAAATGGAGAAGAGGAAAAGAGGTGGAAATCGACATAGCTCCGTTTCAAGCACGATTAATCGGGTAAGGGTGAGAAGTTTCGATTATATCTGGCTTGTATATGTATATGTATGTATTTGTTTAAATGGTTGGTTGAAAAATATATGTTTTCCATTTGGTTGAATTTGTGAACAATTGATTGGAATCGATGTTTTCACGGGTGAAACTCGATATAAACTGCGTAGAATACTTGTTGATTATGTTGGAACATGTTTTGGTTGTTCTGGTATGAATTGGAAGGGTTTGGGTGGAAGAAATGATGGATTTTGGCCCCAAATGACCTATATTAACGCTGCTGCGAATTCTGGGTTTCGCGGGTTCTCCTAGCAAACCACAGCGAAGGACCGGGCGAAGGTTCGCCTAGCGAAATTTATGTTGGTTTTTTTCTGCCACGGTTCGCTAGGGTTCGCCTAGCGAATACTGGAGCGAACGTGACATTTTTCTATTTTGTTTTCTTCATAACTTTTGAACCGTAAGTCCGTTTTGGTCGCCGTTCGAAGCGTTGGAAAGCTAATAAAATATTCTTTCTATTAAAAATGGTTTAGAGGGCAGTAGATGATTTATTTAAGTCGTGGTGTTGTAAAAGTGTTGAGTTGTCGGGTTTTTATCGCGTTAAATGCGTGCGGTCGGTGTTTTACCGTGTGTTGTGCTATTGTTCTATAACATGGATCTTTTATGTGGTTTATATGATGTTGAAGCATGTGATAATTTGTCGTGGTTGCTTGTGGCCTAATGGCAAAATACTTTGTTGAATTGAATTACAAGTGTATGTTATTATGAATGTTGTGTGGGTAGCCTTCGTGGCGTGAATCCTAATGTTGTGAGTATCATTGTATGATTGTAGGATTGTTGTGGTTGATGGTGAGTAATTCTTGATGTGAATTGATATGAGTGTATATGCTAAAATGCTAATTGTTGTGGTTTGTGGATTATGATGAAATGCATTGTTTATGTGAAATTCAATGTGTGTTATTTGGTGGCCTAAGGGCAAGTAAATGCATTGTGTTGTGTTTGATTGTATATGTATGATTATGGATGTTGGAATGGTTCACATGGTTGTATATGTATATGCATTTGATTATCATGAGTCATTGTATGTCAAGCATCATGATATGCATTCTTGTGATGTCGTGTACCTTAGTGGGTGTGAGCGACGAAACGATTTCAGAGGGAATCTGCTATAACGATCGTGAGCCTTATACAAAGAGGACCTAAAGTGACGTTATAGACGATCGTGAGCCTTATACAAAGAGGACCTAAAGCGATCGGATCGTGAGCCTTATACAAAGAGGACCTAAAGCGATCCATAAACGTCGTGAGCCTTATACCAAGTGGACCTAAAGAGACGGGGAACATTGTTTGCCCGACGGGGAGTTACACTAAGTAACATGCGATGATTCCAATAATTCCTGAGTGAATTAATGATGAGAATGATGGATGGATGGTACCGCATTGCATTGCATAGAGTCGTTGTGTCGGTCTCTGTGCATTTGCATAAATCATGAATGGATTAATTATGTGTGGGAATTTGTGAATGGATTGATTATGTGTGGGAATTTGTGAATTGATTGATTATGTGTTGAGCTCGTGATAGCATTGGTGATTTGATAGGCATTCGTGATAAATGCATTGGTTGTGGATAATATGTTTTGTGTATAAACATATGTTATGTGATGTGGTGGTGTGTTTCCATATGTCATAACTTTGGTATGAATTATGTGTGAATATGTGATTATGTTGGATAATTGATATATGCTATGTTGTTGGATTATTAGATATATGTTATGTATATGTGGCATGCTATATGTATTAATATGTGATGCTTGTGGTGAGAATAATTATGCATGTGAATTTATATGTGTTTGCATATTATTATGTAATCTTGATTTAGTTGTTATTTCTCACCCTTCTGCTGTGGTTTGTTGCTCTATGAGGCAATTGCAGATTAGTATCTTGGAGGCTTTTGTGAAGATTAGTTATCCATCCTTTTGTCGGTCTGTCTGCTCTGATACGTAACACGGGAGTCGGGGAACGCTTTTGTTATATGTATATCTTTGTTGGATCTATTTTGTATTACCTTTGTGTGTATATTTTGATATTATAAAACAATTTATTTTGTGAAACAAGTAAGTTATGGATCTTTCCGCTTTATTCCATAATTGAACCTTCCTTTTGTTGGAAAAAGTTTCCCTTTTATATTTATTCCATTTTGTGTTATGATTCAAATTTATGAGCAGGGATTGTGTTTTCTTTCTTTAAATGTGGCATCCTTGTTTCTGTCTAAGAATAGTAAATTTTTATTTACTCTGATTTATTTATGTATTATTTATTCGCGATGGGAATTGGGGTGTTACATTAGTGGTATCAGAGCAGGTCGGTCCGTCCGGCCAAGTTGTTGAGTCAGTTGGTGTGACAGTTGAATACTGTCGATGTTGTTTGTTCCTTAGTATGTGATATGTGTGTGAAACACTGTCAGTACTTTCTGGTTTTTTAATCCTCTGTCTTCAGGATTTAGAATGGGATAAGTGGGGGAAAAGCTTGTACTTCTCCAAGTTGATTCGTTTGTGTGTCATTGGTTGCAAGAGTGTAAGTGTTGTTTGGACAGTGTTGTTCCCAGTTCCGGAGGGAATGCGGAGGTAAGGTTTATATTAACTAAGGATTTGTGCCTTAGGTAGTTTTGTGCACAAGATGCAAGAAATGCTATTATAGTTTGGTAAAGACGGTTTGTGCCCCATCATGATTGTCGGTTGTCTTTTGACAAATTGAGGAACTGATCACCCTTAATCTCTTGTTGATAGTAGATGAAATTATGTTGGATGGAGTAGACGTGTCTTTCCGGCTTTGATAGTGTGCACAATGAATTGTTTGGTATTAAGAAAATGATTACGGATTATTTTGATGAGTCGATGAAGATTCTTATATTGGAAGATGAGACAGATTAGAGGTTTTGGTATGTTGGTCCAGTTGGGAAGTCATTGAGAGGGAACGATTGGGTATCATTAATGGTTGTTCTCAGAGAGTAGAATGTGAACTCAAATTTGACGAAGGTAAGGATTTGAGGTTTGGATCTGTTAAGTAAGTAGGAGAACTTTTAAGAAATGAAACTCAGATGTTTGTCATGATTGTGATAATAGTGTTCTGGAAATTGGCAGGAAGCCACAGTGATGGGCCGTCAGTTGTGCATGGTTTTCAGATGTGTTTTTGGATGAAACATTAGTGTGTCGACTTGAAAAGGTCTAGCATGGTTGGTAAGGAAAAGGATGATAGCATGAGGTTGTGTGTTAATCAGTGAGTAGTATGGAAACTTGCAGTTGTGTTCTGGATAGCTTGAGTTTTGAATTGTGACGAATTGTGAACGATTTGAAGTTCCTTGATGGTGTTGCTTTTGGTTATGGGTTGAGATCTCGTGTCAGCAGAAACCTTGAGTGAGTTGGAACCCCGTAATAAGAATTGATATGAAATGTGGTAACCAGAGATTGTTAAGCTATTTTGGATAAATTGTTTCGAGCTCAGAATGAATTATGAAGGTTGTAAATGTTATTGTTGTGGAGTATATGAATCGTATCTTCCATACTTGTTTGGATAAGTTTATAGTGATGTTTATTGGATGATATTCTGATTTATTTTAAATCAAAGGATAAGTATGTAGAGTATTTGAGGATTGAGTTACAAGGGTTGAAAGAGAGGGAACTTTCTACTAAATTATCGAAGTGAGAATTTTGATAGAAAGAGGTTAGTTTTCTTGGTTGTGTATCTATCCAAAATAGATGCAGTTCTACATTGAGAGACTCCAAAGTCGGTTAAGGAGATTAGAAACTTTTGGACTTAGTTGGTGGTTACTGCATGTTGTGGAAGACTTTGCTAAGTTTGTACTTCTGTTATCTCAGTTGACTTGCAAAGGGTGAGTCATTTGTTTTGGATGTTCGTTGTGAGTAAGTTTTGGAGAGCTGAAGTAGAAGTTGTCTACGGCTCTAGTTTTGATTCTGTGTGATCCTGATAAACTGTTTGTGAGGTATTGTGATGTGTCTTTGATGAGTTTAGTCAGCGTGTTAATGCAAGAGGGTAAAGTCGTAGCTTATGCTTTACGACAATTGAGGATTCATGATTTCAAGGTGGCTGCGGTTACTTTTGTGTTGAGAATATGGAGGTATTATTTTAAGGGTTTTAGGTTCAAGGTGTTTGGATGGAGAAAATGATGGTTTTGGATGAGTAACAGCGCTGCTGGGATTCTGAGTTTTCCATGGTTCGCCTAGCGAACCCGGCAGCGAAGGTCAGCGAATGTTCGCCAACGACGTTCGCCTAGCGAAGGCAGAAGCGAACGCTCACTAGGGGTTCGCCTAGCGAACATGGCAGTTTTTCCCGTTTTGTTTCCTTCATAACTTTTGATTTGTAACTCGGATTGAGGCACGGTCGGATGGTTGGAATTCCTGATTAGTTATGACCTTGGCTTGATTATCCTATTGGTAAAGTTAATGTCGTGCGTGATGAGTTAAGTCGAAAGCTTTTATACATGTCTGTTTTGGTGGTCAGGGAGTTAGAATTATTTGAGCAGTTCTGAGACTTGGGTCTGGTGTGTAAGCTAACACAGCAGAGTGTGAGGTTGGGTATATTAACAGTGTACAGTGATTTTTGGTGAATATGAGGAAGAGTTAGACTTTGGATATGAAATTGGTGGATTTGATTGTTGCGAGTAATCAGAGTGCGCAACGGAAGCGTGATGTGGCATAATTCGTATATGCGTGTGTGACTCGTAAGAGTTCATAGGTTGAACATTGGAAACATGTTGGAATAATGAGACCATTGGACGTTTCAGAATGGAAGTGTTAGGTGAAAGGTTTAAATATTATTCATGGGCTACTATGTAGATGGATGTTTTGGCTATATGTTCGATTGGTGAATCGTAGCATTATTGTAATGATGTTGTGTGACAAGGTTGTTGGTATTGTGATTATGTAGAGGTTGTTGAAACGATGTTGGGTCATGGAACTTGTGTTCTTGTTTGTGTTGTTGCCTCGTTCCTATCGTGTTGGGTCGAGTGCGAGTAGCTAATTCCTGTGTGGGGAATTAGGGGAGTGTTACCTAGGGTGAGGGTAACGATCTTGTTGTGTATCGGTTCAAGAGTGAACCTGTGTGTTCGTAATTTGGGTTTTCTTTGAGTTGTGAGTTGGTCGTCAAGTGCATTGTATGGGCTTTGCATCTTGTCGTTGTAGTTGTCGTCGTTGTCGTGTTGTTGTTGTAGCTGCTGTTAGCAAGGTGGTTTGTCAGTTTGTGTTATTCGTGGTGTGCCTTTTGTTGGCATGATAGTTTGTTAGTCGGATGCGAGAGTCGTATCCGGAGTTGTTCGTATCAGTTATATTTTCGAGGACGAAAATTTCTAAGTGGGGGAGAATTGTAACGCCCCGGTTTTTGTTAGATTTATTTAATCGAGTCGATTTAATTATTTTCGTTTTTATATTATTTTATTCTTGAATTTTATTTGACAATATATTATTTTTCATCGTTATTATGTTTTATCACGTTTTGAGAGCGTTTGTGAGATATTTGAGCTGAGGGGTAAAATAGTCTTTTTAGGGGTTTAGATATTTGTTATTATAAGAAAGAAAATGAGAGAAAAGAAAAGGAAAGGAAAGAAAGAGAGAAAGAAGGAAAATGAGAGGAAAGAAATGGAGAAGAGGAAAAGAGGTGGAAATTGACATAACTCCGTTTCAAGCACGATTAATCGGGTAAGGGTGAGAAGTTTCGATTATATCTGGCTTGTATATGTATATGTATGTATTTGTTTGAATGGTTGGTTGAAAAATATATGTTTTCCATTTGGTTGAATTTGTGAATAATTGATTGGAATCGATGTTTTCACGGGTGAAACTCGATATAAACTGCGTAGAATACTTGTTGATTATGTTGGAACATGTTTTGGTTGTTCTGGTATGAATTGGAAGGGTTTGGGTGGAAGAAATGATGGATTTTGGCCCCAAATGACCTATATTGATGCTGCTGCGAATTCTGGGTTTCGCGGGTTCGCTTAGCGAACCACAGCGAAGGACCGGGCGAAGGTTCGCCTAGCGAAATTTATGTTGGTTTTTTTCTGCCACGGTTCGCTAGGGTTCGCCTAGCGAATACTGGAGCGAACGTGACATTTTTCTATTTTGTTTTCTTCATAACTTTTGAACCGTAAGTCCGTTTTGGTCGCCGTTCGAAGCGTTGGAAAGCTAATAAAATATTCTTTCTATTAAAAATGGTTTAGAGGGCAGTAGATGATTTATTTAAGTCGTGGTGTTATAAAAGTGTTGAGTTGTCGGGTTTTTATCGCGTTAAATGCGTGCGGTCGGTGTTTTACCGTGTGTTGTGCTATTGTTCTATAACGTGGATCTTTTATGTGGTTTATATGATGTTGAAGCATGTGATAATTTGTCGTGGTTGCTTGTGGCCTAATGGCAAAATACTTTGTTGAATTGAATTACAAGTGTATGTTATTATGAATGTTGTGTGGGTAGCCTTCGTGGCGTGAATCCTAATGTTGTGAGTATCATTGTATGATTGTAGGATTGTTGTGGTTGATGGTGAGTAATTCTTGATGTGAATTGATATGAGTGTATATGCTAAAATGCTAATTGTTGTGGTTTGTGGATTATGATGAAATGCATTGTTTATGTGAAATTCAATGTGTGTTATTTGGTGGCCTAAGGGCAAGTAAATGCATTGTGTTGTGTTTGATTGTATATGCATGATTATGGATGTTGGAATGGTTTACATGGTTGTATATGTATATGCATTTGATTATCATGAGTCATTGTATGCCAAGCATCATGATATGCATTCTTGTGATGTCGTGTGCCTTAGTGGGTGTGAACGACGAAACGATTTCAGAGGGAATCTGCTATAATGATCGTGAGCCTTATACAAAGAGGACCTAAAGTGACGTTATAGACGATCGTGAGCCTTATACAAAGAGGACCTAAAGCGATCGGATCGTGAGCCTTATACAAAGAGGACCTAAAGCGATCCATAAACGTCGTGAGCCTTATACCAAGTGGACCTAAAGAGACGGGGAACATTGTTTGCCCGACGGGGAGTTACACTAAGTAACATGCGATGATTCCAATAATTCCTGAGTGAATTAATGATGAGAATGATGGATGGATGGTACCGCATTGCATTGCTTAGAGTCGTTGTGTCGGTCTCTGTGCATTTGCATAAATCATGCATGGATTAATTATGTGTGGGAATTTGTGAATGGATTGATTATGTGTGGGAATTTGTGAATTGATTGATTATGTGTTGAGCTCGTGATAGCATTGGTGATTTGATAGGCATTCGTGATAAATGCATTGGTTGTGGATAATATGTTTTGTGTATAAACATATGTTATGTGATGTGGTGGTGTGTTTCCATATGTCATAACTTTGGTATGAATTATGTGTGAATATGTGATTATGTTGGATAATTGATATATGCTATGTTGTTGGATTATTAGATATATGTTATGTATATGTGGCATGTTATATGTATTAATATGTGATGCTTGTGGTGAGAATAATTATGCATGTGAATTTATATGTGTTTGCATATTATTATGTAGTCTTGATTTAGTTGTTATTTCTCACCCTTCTGCTGTGGTTTGTTGCTCTATGAGGCAATTGCAGATTAGTATCTTGGAGGCTTTTGTGAAGATTAGTTATCCATCCTTTTGTCGGTCTGTCTGCTCTGATACGTAACACGGGAGTCGGGGAACGCTTTTGTTATATGTATATCTTTGTTGGATCTATTTTGTATTACCTTTGTGTGTATATTTTGATATTATAAAACAATTTATTTTATGAAACAAGTAAGTTATGGATCTTTCCGCTTTATTCCATAATTGAACCTTCCTTTTGTTGGAAAAAGTTTCCCTTTTATATTTATTCCATTTTGTGTTATGATTCAAATTTATGAGCAGGGATTGTGTTTTCTTTCTTTAAATGTGGCATCCTTGTTTCTGTCTAAGAATAATAAATTTTTATTTACTCTGATTTATTTATGTATTATTTATTCGCGATGGGAATTGGGGTGTTACATTAGTGGTATCAGAGCAGGTCGGTCCGTCCGGCCAAGTTTTTGAGTCAGTTGGTGTGACAGTTGAATATTGTCGATGTTGTTTATTCCTTAGTATGTGATATGTGTGTGAAACACTGTCAGTACTTTCTGGTTTTTTCATCCTTTGTCTTCAGGATTTAGAATGGGATAAGTGGGGGAGAAGCTTGTACTTCTCCAAGTTGATTCGTTTGTGTGTCGTTGGTTGCAAGAGTGTAAGTGTTGTTTGGACAGTGTTGTTCCCGGTTCCGGAGGGAATGCGGAGGTAAGGTTTATGTTAACTAAGGATTTGTGCCTTAGGTAGTTTTGTGCACAAGATGCAAGAAATGCTATTATAGTTTGGTAAAGACGGTTTGTGCCCCATCATGATTGTCGGCTGTCTATTGATAAATTGAGGAACTGATCACCCTTAATCTCTTGTTGATAGTAGATGAAATTATGTTGGATGGAGTAGACGTGTCTTTCCGGCTTTAATAGTGTGCACAATGAATTGTTTGGAATTAAGAAAATGATTACGGATTATTTTGATGAGTCGATGAAGATTCTTATATTGGAAGATGAGACAGATTAGAGGTTTTGGTATGTTGGTCCAGTTGGGAAGTCATTGAGAGGGAACGATTGGGTATCATTAATGGTTGTTCTCAGAGAGTAGAATGTGAACTCAAATTTGACGAAGGTAAGGATTTGAGGTTTGGATCTGTTAAGTAAGTAGGAGAACTTTTAAGAAGTGAAACTCAGATGTTTGTCATGATTGTGATAATAGTGTTCTGGAAATTGGCAGGAAGCCACAGTGATGGGCCGTCAGTTGTGCATGGTTTTCAGATGTGTTTTTGGATGAAACATTAGTGTGTTGACTTGAAGAGGTCTAGCATGGTTGGTAAGGAAAAGGATGATAGCATGAGGTTGTGTGTTAATCAGTGAGTAGTATGGAAACTTGCAGTTGTGTTCTGGATAGCTTGAGTTTTGAATTGTGACGAATTGTGAACGATTTGAAGTTCCTTGATGGTGTTGCTTTTGGTTATGGGTTGAGATCTCGTGTCAGCAGAAACCTTGAGTGAGTTGGAACCCCGTAATAAGAATTGATATGAAATGTGGTAACCAGAGATTGTTAAGCTATTTTGGATAAATTGTTTCGAGCTCAGAAAGAATTTTGAAGGTTGTAAATGTTATGGTTGTGGAGTATATGAATCGTATCTTCCATACTTGTTTGGATAAGTTTATAGTGATGTTTATTGGATGATATTCTGATTTATTTTAAATCAAAGGATAAGTATGTAGAGTATTTGAGGATTGAGTTACAAGGGTTGAAAGAGAGGGAACTTTCTACTAAATTATCGAAGTGAGAATTTTGATAGAAAGAGGTTAGTTTTCTTGGTTGTGTATCTATCCAAAATAGATGCAGTTCTACATTGAGAGACTCCAAAGTCGGTTAAGGAGATTAGAAAATTTTGGACTTAGTTGGTGGTTACTGCATGTTGTGGAAGACTTTGCTAAGTTTGTACTTCTGTTATCTCAGTTGACTTGCAAAGGGTGAGTCATTTGTTTTAGATGTTCGTTGTGAGTAAGTTTTGGAGAGCTGAAGTAGAAGTTGTCTACGGCTCTAGTTTTGATTCTGTGTGATCCTGATAAACTGTTTGTGAGGTATTGTATGTGTCTTTGATGAGTTTAGTCAGTGTGTTAATGCAAGAGGGTAAAGTCGTAGCTTATGCTTTACGACAATTGAGGATTCATGATTTCAAGGTGGCTGCGGTTACTTTTGTGTTGAGAATATGGAGGTATTATTTTAAGGGTTTTAGGTTCAAGGTGTTTGGATGGAGAAAATGATGGTTTTGGATGAGTAACAGTGCTGCTGGGATTCTGAGTTTTTCATGGTTCGCCTAGCGAACCCGGCAGCGAAGGTCAGCGAATGTTCGCCAACGACGTTCGCCTAGCGAAGGAAGAAGCGAACGCTCACTAGGGGTTCGCCTAGCGAACATGGCAGTTTTTCCCGTTTTGTTTCCTTCATAACTTTTGATTTGTAACTCGGATTGAGGCACGGTCGGATGGTTGGAATTGCTGATTAGTTATGACCTTGGCTCGAATTATCCTATTGGTAAAGTTAATGTCGTGCGTGATGAGTTAAGTCGAAAGCTTTTATACATGTCTGTTTTGGTGGTCAGGGAGTTAGAATTATTTGAGCAGTTCTGAGACTTAGGTCTGGTGTGTAAGCTAACACAGCAGAGTGTGAGGTTGGGTATATTAACAGTGTACAGTGATTTTTGGTGAATATGAGGAAGAGTTAGACTTTGGATATGAAATTGGTGGATTTGATTGTTGCGAGTAATCAGAGTGCGCAACGGAAGCGTGATGTGGCATAATTCGTATATGCGTGTGTGACTCGTAAGAGTTCATAGGTTGAACATTGGAAACATGTTGGAATAATGAGACCATTGGACGTTTCAGAATGGAAGTGTTAGGTGAAAGGTTTAAATATTATTCATGGGCTACTATGTAGATGGATGTTTGGCTATATGTTCGATTGGTGAATCGTAGCATTATTGTAATGATGTTGTGTGACAAGGTTGTTGGTATTGTGATTATGTAGAGGTTGTTGAAACGATGTTGGGTCGTGGAACTTGTGTTCTTATTTGTGTTGTTGCCTCGTTCCTATCGTGTTGGGTCGAGTGCGAGTAGCTAATTCCTGTGTGGGGAATTAGGGGAGTGTTACCTAGGGTGAGGGTAACGATCTTGTTGTGTATCGGTTCAAGAGTGAACCTGTGTGTTCGTAATTTGGGTTTTCTTTGAGTTGTGAGTTGGTCGTCAAGTGCATTGTATGGGCTTTGCATCTTGTCGTTGTAGTTGTCGTCGTTGTCGTGTTGTTGTTGTAGCTGCTGTTAGCAAGGTGGTTTGTCAGTTTGTGTTATTCGTGGTGTGCCTTTTGTTGGCATGATAGTTTGTTAGTCGGATGCGAGAGTCGTATCCGGAGTTGTTCGTATCAGTTATATTTTCGAGGACGAAAATTTCTAAGTGGGGGAGAATTGTAATGCCCCGGTTTTTATTAGATTTATTTAATCGAGTCGATTTAATTATTTTCGTTTTTATATTATTTTATTCTTGAATTTTATTTGACAATATATTATTTTTCATCGTTATTATGTTTTATCATGTTTTGAGAGCGTTTGTGAGATATTTGAGCTGAGGGGTAAAATAGTCTTTTTAGGGGTTTAGATATTTGTTATTATAAGAAATAAAATGAGAGAAAAGAAAGGGAAAGGAAAGAAAGAGAGAAAGAAGGAAAAGGAGAGGAAAGAAATGGAGAAGAGGAAAAGAGGTGGAAATCGACATAGCTCCGTTTCAAGCACGATTAATCGGGTAAGGGTGAGAAGTTTCGATTATATCTGGCTTGTATATGTATATGTATGTATTTGTTTGAATGGTTGGTTGAAAAATATATGTTTTCCATTTGGTTGAATTTGTGAACAATTGATTGGAATCGATGTTTTCACGGGTGAAACTCGATATAAACTGCGTAGAATACTTGTTGATTATTTTGGAACATGTTTTGGTTGTTCTGGTATGAATTGGAAGGGTTTGGGTGGAAGAAATGATGGATTTTGGCCCCAAATGACCTATATTGACGCTGCTGCGAATTCTGGGTTTCGCGGGTTCGCCTAGCGAACCACAACGAAGGACCGGGCGAAGGTTCGCCTAGCGAAATTTATGTTGGTTTTTTTCTGCCACGGTTCGCTAGGGTTCGCCTAGCGAATACTGGAGCGAACGTGACATTTTTCTATTTTGTTTTCTTCATAACTTTTGAACCGTAAGTCCGTTTTGGTCGCCGTTCGAAGCGTTGGAAAGCTGATAAAATATTCTTTATATTAAAAATGGTTTAGAGGGCAGTAGATGATTTATTTAAGTCGTGGTGTTGTAAAAGTGTTGAGTTGTCGGGTTTTTATCGCGTTAAATGCGTGCGGTCGGTGTTTTACCGTGTGTTGTGCTATTGTTCTATAATGTGGATCTTTTATGTGGTTTATATGATGTTGAAGCATGTGATAATTTGTCATGGTTGCTTGTGGCCTAATGGCAAAATACTTTGTTGAATTGAATTACAAGTGTATGTTATTATGAATGTTGTGTGGGTAGCCTTCGTGGCGTGAATCCTAATGTTGTGAGTATCATTGTATGATTGTAGGATTGTTGTGGTTGATGGTGAGTAATTCTTGATGTGAATTGATATGAGTGTATATGCTAAAATGCTAATTGTTGTGGTTTGTGGATTATGATGAAATGCATTGTTTATGTGAAATTCAATGTGTGTTATTTGGTGGCCTAAGGGCAAGTAAATGCATTGTGTTATGTTTGATTGTATATGCATGATTATGGATGTTGGAATGGTTCACATGGTTGTATATGTGTATGCATTTGATTGTCATGAGTCATTGTATGTCAAGCATCATGATATGCATTCTTGTGATGTCGTGTGCCCTAGTGGGTGTGAGCGACGAAATGATTCCAGAGGGAATCTGCTATAACGGTCGTGAGCCTTATACAAAGAGGACCTAAAGCGACGTTATAGACGATCGTGAGCCTTATACAAAGAGGACCTAAAGCGATTGGATCGTGAGCCTTATACAAAGAGGACCTAAAGCGATCCATAAACGTCGTGAGCCTTATACCAAGAGGACCTAAAGCGACGGGGAACATCGTTTGACCGACGGGGAGTTACACTAAGTAACAAGCGATGATTCCAATAATTCCTGAGTGAATTAATGATGAGAATGATGGATGGATGATACCGCATTGCATTGCATAGAGTCGTTGTGTCGGTCTCTGTGCATTTACATAAATCATGAATGGATTAATTATGTGTGGGAATTTGTGAATGGATTAATTATGTGTGGGAAATTGTGAATTGATTGATTATGTGTTGAGCTCGTGATAGCATTGGTGATTTGATAGGCATTCGTGATAAATGCATTGGTTGTGGATAATATGTTTTGTGTATAGACATATGTTATGTGATGTGGTGGTGTGTTTCCATATGTCATAACTTTGGTATGCATTATGTGTGAATATGTGATTATGTTGGATAATTGATATATGCTATGTTGTTGGATTATTAGATATATGTTATGTATATGTGGCATGCTATATGTATTAATATGTGATGCTTGTGGTGAGAATAGTTATGCATGTGAATTTATATGTGTTTGCATATTATTATGCAATCTTGATTTAGTTGTTATTTCTCCCCCTTCTACTGTGGTTTGTTGCTCTATGAGGCAATTACAGATTAGTATCTTGGAGGCTTTTGTGAAGATTAGTTCTCCATCCTTTTGTCGGTCTGTCTGCTCTGATACGTAACACGGGAGTCTAGGAACGCTTTTGTTATATGTATATCTTTGTTGGATCTATTTTGTATTACCTTTGTGTGTATATTTTGATATTATAAAACAATTTATTTTGTAAAACAAGTCAGTTATGGATCTTTCCGCTTTATTCCATAATTGAACCTTCATTTTGTTGGAAAAAGTTTCCCTTTTATGTTTATTCCATTTTGTGTTATGTATCAAATTTATGAGCAGTGATTGTGTTTTCTTTCTTTAAATGTGGCATCCTTGTTTCTGTCTAAGAATAATAAATTTTTATTTACTCTGATTTATTTATGTATTATTTATTCGCGATGAGAATTGGGGTGTTACATGTAGCACATAATATATTTAAAATTGTTAATAATAATAATTATTGCAATAACAACAGTCATTTAAATAACTGTTTTATGTGATTTATAATGTTTTTGGCCGGTGACGACATTTGTGGTGAATTGTGATTAATTAACTAGTTTTTTGAGAGATTTAATTAATTAAATTAATAGAAATTGAGAGAATAGTAAAGGTTTGGGTAAAAAAAGTAAAATAATAGAGAATTAGGTGGTTAGTGGAGAGAAGTTGATGTTTAGTTAGGCCAAAATTACAATTTTGAGAAAAATGATTTGATTATTATGTAATTAGAAAAATAGAGAAATAAGTGTTATTGGGCGTTTTGTCAGAACGTGAAAAGAGAAGATTATAGAGCAGGAGATTTTGGAGAGAGAGATAGGGCTTTGAGAATGAGATCTCATAGAAGGTTGCTTTTGCCGAAATTAGAAGGTAAGGGACGATTATTCATCTAAGGGTGCCTTAATCATGAAAGGGTAGAAAAGTTTCCCTTAAACTTTAATAGTGTTTTATTCTTTCTATTTTGATTGGTTGGTTGATGAATTAAATGAATGTGATGTTGTTAATATGCAATGGATTTATTGAAATTCGTGCTCTATAAATCTGGTGATTGGTGGTTATGTTAATCTTTTTATAAGCATGAGGTTTGTTATGAAATTGAGGGTTTTACAACATGAATGTAATTATGAATTTTGGTGATTAATTGACGTAATAACATGTTAAATCGATGAGAATCAACATGATAATATGCGGGAAATATGTATGTATCAATTTTGGATTGTTTGGGTGTTTCGGGTGAAATTTGGAGTTACACAACTGTTGTAAGGAAAAATCATGTTTTTGGTCTTGTAGGTCTGGACGACCTCGCCCAGCGAGCTTTTATGCTCGCCTGACGAGGATGATAACATAGAGTTGTTGCTTGTGCCTCAAATTGTCATAACTTGAGTTTTGTGACTCGGAACGAGATGTCGTTTAAAGTGTTTGAGAGCCAACACGCAGAGCTACCTCATGGTAGTGCCTTAGGATAATTAATGTGTGAATGTATGTTTAATGTGTGAATATATGTTGCAAATTGTATATATAATTGTGTGAATTATTATACATGTTTGGTGATGATTGATGAGATGAGTGGATCAGATTGAGAACTACTTGTAATGCATTGAATGCATGAATTACAGTCAGAGTAGGGTTATAATCATTATTATGTCGTTGTTATTGTGTGATTGTTTACAGTCAAAGTGGGGTTGTATTCATTGATTGTGTTATTGTTATTGCATGATTATATACCATGGAAATGGATCACCTCCTGCTTTTTATGTCCAGCCTTTTCTATTGTGCTTATCCAATGGCTTAGAGTTCATCAAAAGAAACTCACTAATAAATGCAGTTTTTGAAAAAAGAGATAAAATATGGATGGACGGTTGTGATGAGGGTAGCAGGAATAGCAGGAGATGATCCATATCCATATACCATGCATTATGTGTTGTCATTATTGTGAAAGAGGCAAGTAACGAGTTCAGAGTGGGGACTAGTGACTTGTCCCAAGCTCAAAGAGGGGGACTTGGAGCTCAGAGTGGGGTCTCGGGGTTCAGAGAGGGGACTCGGTTCGTATGAAGAACTAAATGTTGAGTCAGTACCGTATGCATATAGAGTCGAGTTGTGAGTCAGGTTCATAATGGGGACTGTGACGAGCATGAATTAAGTCGATGTTGCATTGCATTACATGATGGTTGTGCAAATGAATTGATTGTGCAATGATGAATTGTAACAACCCGTGCAATATATGTTTAGAATAATATTATACAAGTGTTAATTTTTGGTACTGATACAACATAAGAGCCTAATGGCATCATTATATACACATGTCCAAACTAAAATACATATATGGCACATGCTATACAATAGTGTGTCGCGATCGCGAAAAACCATCGGCGAAGACACAGAGTCTCCATCGAACTTTATTTGTCTCAACAGGGAAAGGAAAACATCGAGAAAACCTCAAAAGTGAAAAAACATGGTCTCGCAACCAAATTCAGAGTTCGGGAGTCGATTACGTGAGAGGAATGTATTAGCACCCCTCGCGTTCGTTGTACTCAACGAGATCCACTCTTATTGTTCTAATCAAAGGGTGTGTATATCTAAAGTTATACTCGCTAAGGGAATGCAGAAACAAAATGGGAGAAAAAACAACAAGGGGACTCGATAGGATCTCACAATCCTATGCTTACGTATTCCTTCGTGTAATTGGAAAGTCAGAGTCATCGTAGTTTGGAGGGACTACGGGTAAAAGGGAAGGTTGCTCGTCAAGGATTGGGGCCCTTGTGCCTACGTATCTTCATTCGAACGAGAATGAAGAAATCTGAGAGTCTGTAGTTCGTGGGACCATGAGTTGCTTAGTGTTTTTTTATGGACAATGCTAATATTCATGCTCTAGAAGTTTAGGTGTTTTCCGCTCGTTGTCAGGAGTCTTACGCGTTACCTGTTTGCGATAGAACGGAAATAACATGCCCTTCCTGAAAATGGTTTAAAGAGAAAATCCCAAAGGACAAAAAGATTTGAGTTTGTCAAAGTGTTTTAAAGAAGTGGATTGAATCAGTTTGTGACGTGTATCGTGCTAAAGTCTATTACGATAGAAGCGAGCACTTTATACAATCGATCCGAAACGGCTCTCGCATAAAGCTATCTAGATGAGGTAAGGAGAGATTCCAGCTCATCACTTCCCATGTGCTTAAGACTTGTGACGCACAATACACATCGCATTTATTAAGTGTTTTGAAATGTTTAAGAGAGAGAAGAGAAAGACACAATGCAAGATCTAAGGGAGACTTGGTCCTAGATGTTATCATGCAATCTGGTCCTAAGGTTAGGATTAGAGGGAGATTTTATCCTAATATTGTTATGCAAGATGGCCCTAAGGTTGAGGATTTGGGAAAATCTACTCTAATGTTATCATGCTTAGATTAACAACCTAATGTCTATCCTACTCTAATCTTAATCAAAAATTAAGTTGGACTAGGAAGCCCTAGGGGAACTTGCAAGAGCAAGAAAAAAGCTAAGAAAAACACAAGCATCGGCATTGACAGCGCTTCAATCAGAACAACAGTGTATTTCCAGCAACAACACAACAACATTTAACAGCATGTATTTTCAGGACAGTCATGTATGTATCAGCATGAGAATGGCAGCATTTAACAAGGATCAAACATGAATTGATATGAACATGTAGTATATAAACAAAGCATGTAGACATGCATCAACACTTGAATAAATGAACATACATCATAGAGTTCAACAATTAACAATATGTATCAGCATGTATTAACACCAAGCATCAAGTATCAACATGTAATCACTTAAGTATCATGAACATACATCAAGAATGCAAGGAGCACATAATCAACAAAATTGTGTATCAAAGATTCGCATACATACTACAAACAGAGGCTAAACAACTCTAGAAAATTCCACAAATATCAAGCAATATCAAGTCATGAAGATTAAAAGTGGAAAGGAATCAAGATAAACTAAAAAACAAGCCAAAATCACATTCTGCATCAGGTGTAATCCATTACAGGATATGTGTTAATCGACTACATCTGCTTAAAAATCAGTTTCCAGGCGCAGAAAACAGGGTGTAATCAATTACACTGGATGTGTTAATCGATTGCACCAGTAGAAACAGCAGAAAATCACTTTTCAGAATCACTTTTCCAGCATCAATACAAGGATCAAATGCAACATGTAATAACATGCAATTGTACACGAAAATCACAACAATTATGATCAAATAAACACATATTGAATCAATCAAACATCAACACCATCAAGCAATTGAATCAATGGATCAATCCACACAAAAACACAGGGATCTACATTGTGAAAGTGCAAAATAAGCTAAAATGAGTATGGATCTAAGAATCACCAACCTACCAAGCTGAGATTTGCTTTGGTGTTTGTTGCAAACAAAAATTGATGAGTTAATCAAAGAAAACCTGAGATCCAAGAGATTTTTCACAAGAAAAGTTGAAGAACAATGCAATAAGCTAGAATTGCTTCAAAATTACTTCATGAAATCACTTCCAAAATTCAGATCTAGATCCAAATCAACTTCTACTGCAGAATTTGATGTTAATAGAAGGAAATGATGAAGGTTTAGCTCAAGGATTAACAAACTCCAATGAAGAATTTGTTAACTCTAATGGAAGAGCTTTGGTGAGGTTGGGGATGAAGATGAAAATGGAGAATGGGAGTGAAAAGTTTTGCACAAAGTGAGAGAGAATTGAGAGTAAATTCAAAAATTATTCAGAAAAATGATTGGGGATCCTTTTGGAATGGATCTACTTGGTTTAAATATGGTCTAGGTATGGAATGAAAATGTGGTTTGGAAGTTGGTTTTGAATTAGGATTGGATTTTTGGTTTGGAATTAGTGTAAGAACAAGATTTGGTTCTACATCTGGCCCTTGAGTTTTCATGATAACTACACATGTTATCTAAGAGAACAATTTTGTATGATATGGTTTCTGTCTAGTGTGTGACTGTTGTAAATATGACACTGACTCTGATAAGAAGACGTGTGACGTCATTAGACTCTGTTATCAACACTCTGGAAGAAAATATATTTGTGTACAATATAAAGTTAAGATTCATGAATGTTTCTAATACAACGATTCTAATGAACGTTAATTTTGGACATTCTAATTGAGACTTTATGAGAAAGGCCTATAATTCTTTCTAATGTGATGCGCTTATAATGTTACAAGTTCTGAAGATTCTGAAGATGTGGTTCAGGTGAACATGGTTCTGAAGATTCTGAAGACACAATATCTGAAGGTCAAGTTTTGAAGAGTTTATGAAGATAAGGTTCAGGTGAACAAAGTACTGAAGACTCTGAAGAGAAGAATGTGCTTAATGAATTTTGAAGACTTTGAAGACAAGGTTCTGAAGGAATAGGTTCTAAAGACTCTGAAGATATTACTTCTAAAAGAACGAGTGCTGAAGATTCTCAAGATAGTTCTCCTGGACAAAGATCTTGGAATTCTGAAGATTGGGTTTTTGAAGTTGCAAAGAATTGACTCTTTTACAACATGCTTCATCAACGTTTTATTTGAAGCCACTGAAGACATTAGAAAGACTGAAGATAAGAATGGTTTTTGAGGTGAACACAAGAATACAAAAATTGTGACCTTTACCTCGATAAGGTGGCGCAAGAACAACTTTTTGTATAGTGATGTTAACCATTCCTTCATGTGAACGTTGGGATATTATTGTTGGAATATGTTTCCAAGAATGCCCCTCAATGGATATATTCTATCAAGCTGTATAAATTAAAGATCAAGAAGCTTGAAGAATTTCTGGTTGCTGGTGATAGCACGCTGCTATACAAAGCCAAAGTGCTTAAGAAAATGCTACAAGTTGAAGCTTAAATGAAGAATGCTCAATGAAGAAGAATTTAAAGCAAATTGTTTGAATGTGAGTTCAAATGATGAATATGCTAAAGCCATGTGAAACTATTCAAGTGAAACATCAATAACTGAAGCATAGTAACTTAGGTGATCTTGATAGTTAAGCTGGAAGAAGCATTACATGCTTAAGAAAGAAGTACATCAGAAAGAAGCTTAAAGCTCATGAAAAGAAGCTGAAGTGCTCAATAAGAAACCTTTTAAGCAATACAGAACTAGTGTGCTTTATAATCTCTTAGAGATTTATCATTAGATAGTTTTGTATTAGAAAGCAAGGAGCTGCTGCTCAAGAACTTGCTAGAAACACTTAGATGTTCTTGTACTTCATTTGTGTAATTAGCTTGTAAGAAGCATTAAGTGTATACATGTAAAATCCTTTTTCTAAAGGTGGTGTAAATCCTTGTTGAAGGTAGCTTGAGAGATCCTTTGTCTAAAGGTGGCGTAAATCCTTGTTGAAGGTAGCTTGAGAAATCCTATCTAAGGTGGTGTAAATCCTTATTGAAGGTAGCATGAAATTCCTTAGAAGGTAATGATTTCCTTGAGCGGCTAAGTTGTTAGCCAGGTTGCTTGAGAGGACCAGGTCATTTTCTAACGGCTTGGAGGTTGATTCCTTGAGCGACTAAGTGAAAGCCAGGATGCTTGAGAGGGCTAAGTGTGTTGTTTAACAGCTTATAAGTTGTAATCATTTGGATGATTATTGGATTAAGTCCTTGTCTAAGGCAAAATCACCAAGGTTGGTGGACTGGAGTAGCTTCGTTAACAGTGAACCAGGATAAAAATAATTATGTTCATTTATTTTTATTTACTTATTAATGTCATTAGTTTAATTCCGCAAAAGGGGACGAAATGTGAAACTCAATTCAAACCCCCCTTTCTTGTGTTTCTCAACTTTTAATTGCTATCATAGCTCCCGTTCTATTATTGATGTTTATGAAACACTTAACCGTGTCAGATAAAGATCCGGACGAGCTTTGAGAAACGCTCTGGCTAATCTCTGCCACCATCTACAGTTTCAGTCTCATACGATGATGAAAAGATTGAGTACTGAAATGACAAACCAGAAAGGTTCATTTTGGATTGTGTCATTGATTCTTGGAGTTGGTTGTTATTGACAACATAATCTTCTCTTATGGCGCTTGCAAGAAGATTGAAAGAAAGATGAAGAATCAGCTGGTAAAAGGATAATAGACTCATCAGATAATTAGAAGAATCTAATGAATGTTATTCTTGGAATACGTTAGTTTAGAGCTACGTATCTCCTCTAGGTGATGCCTAGACAAGGCTTAAGAAGAATGATCTAGAAGAGATCAACAAGAATCATCAGAAAGCATGAATCTTGTTTGGTGAAGGTTAATTCTTTCTGAGTATGGGATATTTTCAACAAACAGACTTGGTATACCGTTGACTTTCTCAGTATTTCTCATTAGGAACTCTTTCATGTAAATAAGAGAGAATGCTCGTGTCATGATTCTGAAGCATGGAAACTTCAAGATGAAGTATGTTGAAGATGTTAGAAATCATGACTGCAGAACTTAAGATTCTAAACATTGGTTCCTTCTTTATTAGAATTCCTGAAGAAGATGATCAGAAGCTTGTTATTTAAATGGAAGCTTATGGCTACTGGTCAAGCATGCAGAAGATCTAGAGTAAAGCCTCTCATGAAGAACTAAAGATCTAAGCTAAACTGTATATAACTGTTTGTGCTTCAATTCGTCAGAAGCTGATGAGATCAAGATCAGAAGATGTAGAGAGAAGTCTGATGGCAAAAGAAGTCACTTGCTACAACTGAAATAAGTTATGTCATGTCAGATAAGTCTATCTTGACTTCAAAAGGATAAAGCCTAAGAAGAAAGCATGAAATGCTTAAAGGAAAAGGCTGAAGAATGCACAAGATATTTCTATGTCCTAAGAAGACATCAAAGAAGAAGAACAAACTAACATAGCATTCTCAGCTAATGTTAGAACGTCTGATGCAGAAGGTATCTCCAGAAGATAAAAGAGTTTCTTATTCAACAGAAACTAATTCTACTGTAGATAAGCATTGGATATGGCTATCAGGATTCTAACTACCTGCTCTAGAAACTTCGCAAGATTCTGAAGAGATCGGAAGGGAAGTTCTTCACCTGTTAAGAGTGCATTCAAGATAGAGCAACTTACGATTTTATGATTATTGTCGTATATGTGTCTATAAAGAGAATTAGCTGAAGCATAAGACAAATTAACACTACGCCAAAAATATGTTTAGACGGCACCTAAAAGACAGCGCTTTTATACAAAAGCGCTGCTAAAAAGAATAAAAAAATTTCGCTAAAAAAAAGCGCCTTAAAAGAAAGGCTTTAGAAATCGCTTTTAAAAAGCGCTGTAAAAGACTGCCACCTTAGACCACCTTAGAAAGCGCTTTCCAAAAAGCGCTGCTATAGGTATTACTTTAGAGAGCGCTTTTAAAATGTGCTGTCTAAAGGCCACCTTAGAAAGCGCTTTCAGAAAGCGCTCTTATAGGACTCTAATTATTTTCACTTTAGAAAGCGCTTTCTAAGGAAAAGCGCCCTCTAAAGTCCTGTACTAATTAAAATATAAAACAATTCTAAACATTTTCAGAGACACTTTGATTCATTTTCTCTCTCGACCATTTCTCTAAACCCTTGTCGTCGTTCTTGCATGCCATTATTGCCGTCGTTCTTTGCCGTTGTCGTCACCGTTGCCGTCACTGTTGCATTCCATTCGTGAAAACGTTGTTATTGTTGTTGTTCTTTTTCTCTTATCCTCTGAAAACGAATAAGGTACGTTGTTACTCTTTTATTATTCATTTCTCTGTTTTTAAAATTTGTTTTTGATTTGATTTTTATGCTGAATAAGTTTTCACGATGAGGATAAAAGCTCCCTCTTTTATTGTTGCAGAATCAAACCTATTTTTTGCTTTTATTTTTCATGTATATTTGGCAAAGTATTTTTCATGTATATTTTGCAAAGTATTTATCATGTATATTTTTCATGTATATTTTGCAGAATCTTTAATCTTTCATCTCTTATTTTTACAAATGTCCCTTTTTTTTATAATAAGCTCATTGTGTTATGCATTCATGATACAACCTAGTTTTGTGGAAGGTATTTTCATAAGGAAAATAATATTAAAGTATCTTCACAACGATGACTATTATTGAAAAGATACTTCATGATACAACCTAGTTTTGTGGAAGGTTACTTTTAAATATTTTCTACTGTATGTTTGGCAAAGTTGATTAGTATAAACAACCTAGTATTGATTGAAATTGTATTTCGCTAGTTGTGTTGTACTGTTTTTCCAATTGATTATGATTGGTCTATCCTTTTTTTCCAAGTTCATTTCTTTTATTTTCTGGAACTTTGACTTTTTGTTACAAGTTAATTGTCTACTTTATACTTATTGAGGAGAGAATTTTTTTGATACTTTAAATTATAATTGTCTACTTTATAAGTTAATTAGAATTTTTTTGATACTTTAAATTATAAGTTAGTTGCCACTTATCAAGTTATGACTCATAATTGGTCAATTAATGATATTTCATTTTATGATACGTGTATAGGGGTTACTTGTGTTCAAAGTGTGAAAGTCGGATCGTTTCCCTACAGGTATAACATTTTTCCTTTTTGTTTTTGTTTAGTTTAATTAGTATAACTATGGATAAGAAATAGATGTCTTCAAGTCGATTGTCGAAAGAGTACGACAATGGGGTATCAGAATTCGTTAAGTTTGCTGTTGCGCACGCCAAAGACCCCAATCGAATGATATGTCCTTGCTTGGGTTGCTGTTTTGGGAGTCGGGTTGACGCGGTTCAGTTGGCATCGCATTTATTGAGGAGTGGAATTGATAGAAGTTATACATGTTGGAATTTGCATGGTGAGAAAATTAACGGGAATGTTGAATCGGGGGATAATACGACCTACGCTTCATACGACAATGGCACAGATACATATGATTCTGATCGAGCCGAAGAGATTGCAGAAGCACTTGAATAAGATCTTAAGGATTGTCCCAAAATGTTTGAGAGGTTGGTAAGCGATGCAGAGAAACCGTTGTATAATGGTTGCACCAAATTTACAAGATTGTCTGCGGTATTAAAGTTGTACAACTTAAAGGCGGGCAATGGATGGTCGGATAAAAGTTTCACAGAATTATTGGCCCTTATGAAAGATATGCTTCCAGAGGATAATGCTCTTCCCAATCGAACATATGAGGCCAAAAAGATGTTGTGCTCTATTGGCATGAGCTATGATAAGATACATGCCTGTCCAAACGATTGCGTATTGTTTCAAAATGAGTATGCATCGTTAAATGAGTGTCCTAAATGTGGAGTCTCTCGATATAAGAAAAAGTTGTCTCCAGCAAAAGTCTTATGGTATTTTCCTATAATTCCGAGATTTAGACGCATGTTTCGTAGTGAGACTGATTCAAGACACTTGACTTGGCATACAGATGAAAGAATTATTGATGGAAAGTTTTGACATCCGACAGATTCACCACAGTGGATGAAAATTGATGATGATTATCCTGAATTTGGAAAAGAAGCAAGAAACCTTCGCTTGGCATTATCTACTGATGGAATGAACCCACACAGTATTCAAAGTGTCTCACATAGCACTTGGCCTGTGATCATAATGATTTATAACCTACCTCCATGGCTATGTATGAAGCGTAAGTACATGATGTTATCTATGTTAATTTCTGGGCCTAGACAACCAGGGAATAACATAGACGTATACTTGGCACCCTTAATCGAAGATTTAAAATTTTTGTGGGAGAACGGTGTGGAGGTTTATGATGGGTATAGGAAAGAAAGTTTCAACTTGAGGGCGATGTTGTTTGGCATAATTAATGATTTTCCAGCATACGGAAATCTATCAGGGTACATCATAAAAGGTCAACGTGCGTGTCCTATTTGTGAAGATAAAACAGATTGGACGCGATTGGAGTTTGGTCAGAAGAATGTCTTTCTCGGTCATCGTAGATTCTTAAATTCTAATCATCACTATCGTGGTGGAGAAAAGCATTCAATGGAGAGCCAGAACATGGTAGAGCTCCAACTATATTGACAGGTGATCAAATTTTTGAAAAGGTGAAAGATGTGACAACTCAGTTTGGAAAGCCTTTTGCACATATACTTGTCAAGAGTGGGTGGAAAAAGAGGTCAATTTTTTTTGAACTGCCATATTGGAAGTCGTTGTATGTAAGACATTTTATCGATGTTATGCATATTGAAAAAAATGTATTTGACAGTGTTATTGGTACGTTACTCAATATACCAGGAAAGCCTAAGGATGGCCTTAAAGCAAGAAAGGACTTGGTACATATGGGGATAAGAACTGAATTAGGACCCTTGAAGAAAGGAAAACGAACATATCTACCACCTGCTGCGTATACTCTATCTAGAAAGGAGAAAAAAGTATTGTGTAAGTTTCTAAGTGAAGTTAAAGTTCCAGAAGGATACTCTTCAGATATTAGAAGACTTGTGTCTATTAAAGACCTCAAGTTAAAGAGTTTAAAGACACATGACTGCCATGTTATAATGGAACATTTTCTACCAATAGGTATACGTTCTATTCTGCCAGAAAAAGTAAGAAGCGCAATAACTAAATTGTGTTTTTTCTTCAAGTCAATTTGCAGTAAGGTGATCGATCCTGCGATCTTACCAACATTGCAAAAAGAACTAGTTATTACTTTGTGTGATCTTGAAATGTATTTTCCTCCCTCGTTTTTTGACATAATGGTTCATCAAGTTGTTCATCTAGTGAAAGAGACACAATTGTGTGGACCGGCTTATATGAGATGGATGTACCCTGCTGAACGTTATATGAAAATATTAAAAGGGTATGTGAAAAACCGAAGTCGACCAGAGGGTTGTATTACCGAACGATACATTGTTAAAGAAGCGGTTGAGTTTTGTACTGAATATCTGTCCAATGTACAATCAATTGGACTCCCCGAATCTCATATTGTCGAAAAAAAAGAAGGAAAAAAGTTAATTGGAAATGAAATTGTGACAGTATCAAAGGTCGAACGGGATCAAGTGCATTTGTATGTTCTGCACAATGAGAATGAGGTTGAGCCATATGTTGAAATGCACAGGGATGTTCTCCGAGGTTTAAATCCGAATAGAAATGAGAATTGGATAGTACGAGAGCACAATCGAAGTTTCATACCTTGGTTTAAGGATCATATTTATTCAAAGTATTATTCAGACCGCGATTCAATAACAGAAAGGTTGAGATGTTTAGCATATGGTCCAAGTATGGTCGTGTTTTCTTATAGCGCATACGCAATTAATGGATACACATTTTATACCAAAGAACAAGATGATAAAAGTACTATGCAAAATAGTGGTGTCACCGTGGTAGCTGAAGTAATGCACATTTCAAGTGTGAAAGACTTAAACCCCAAATTTGCAAATCTGGGGTTATCGAGCGCATTTGGGTGTTTGATTATGAGAAGTTTCAGATTCCTATATTTCGTTGCAAGTGGGTTGAAAATAATAATGGCGTACGAATGGATAAGTCTGGATTTTTGCAAGTGGATCTTAATAGGGTGGGGTACAAAGATGAGCCTTTTATTCTAGCCTCTCAAGCTAAACAAGTGTTCTATGTCACTGATCCGACAAGTACAAAATGGTCTATAGTGCTTTTATCTAACTAAGTAATTGATGAAAACGTTGGAGATCAAGGTGATATTGATGTTGATATTGAATCATTTACTAGAAATGATCAAGATGAAAATATTATAGCGAATGAATCATATACTAGAAATGATCATAATGAGGGTATTTGGATCAATCCAACCGTTCGTGTTGTTAAGAGACGGGTAGAACATACTCCAAACAAGAAAAGAAAGAGACGTTAGTGAAAAAGGTACTAGTTGTAAAATTATAGCTTATATCATTCAATATAGCTTATATCATTCAATAGATTAGGATTATGGATTTTTATATTTGTCATTTAATTTCTGTTTTTTTCTTTGTTACAGGTCAAATGTCTAGTAACCAGGAAGATACGCACGAGTAACACGGGCTAGAGCAACCAATATTACATGGGTCAAAGTGGAGGTATATTAATTTTCACAATATTGCTTATTAGTGATGCTACTTGATAACACAAAACATCTATATATTATTTCTTAACTAATGCGTATTTTGTTTTGTTATGTAGTATTTGGATGATATGGCGTGTCCTTATTACACGAGGAAACAATTGCAAGATACTAAGGAGGAATTGTGCGAATTTTTTATTGCAAGAAGAATTCTTTCTTGAATGTATAGTTTTGTGAATGTAAATTCTAGTTTATTGAAATGTAAATTCTATGCAGGTTTGAAACCATACAATAGAATTTGTGCAAATTCTGCATGTAAATTCTAGTTTATTGAAATGTACAAATTCTAGTTTATAGAATTTGTGCGAATTCTACATTAATGTAAATTCTAGTTTTGAAATAGAATTTGTTGATGGAAATGCGTATCCATACTGGTTTATTGAAATGTGAATTATACAGGTTTATGGAAATGTGAATTATACAGGTTTCTGCATAAAAAAATGGTTAAAATGGGATTTTTTAAAAAAATCTTCAAAATTATACGTAGACCAAAGACAACGCTTTTGAGAAAAAAGCGCTGTCTAAGGTTATACATTAGACAACGCTTTCAAAAGCGCTGTCTAAAGTCCACCTTTAGAGAGCGCATTTAAGGAAAAGCGCTCTCTAAAGGTATATAAAAAAAATCATTATACGTATACATTAGACAGCGCTTTCAAAAGCGCTGTCTAAAGTCCCACTTTATAGAGCGCTTTTGAAGAAAAAAGCGCTCTCTAAAGTGTATAAAAAAATTCTATACAATTTTAAACGTATACATTAGACAGCGCTTTTATAAGCGCTGTTTAAAGTCCCCTTTTAGAGAGCGCTTTTTCATAAATAAAAAAGCGTTGTCTTTACCTACGACAGCGCTGGCTTAGACAGTGCTTTTAAGCGCTGTCATAGGCCAAAAAAAGCGCCCTCTTTTCCCTTGTTTAGCGTAGTGTAAGTCATGTTAGCTTGAGAAAGGTATCTCAGTTGAACAAGCTTAAGTTTGTCTGAATGTCTTCCATAGTTTCTTTTTAGAAGCTCATGATACATGAATGTATCTTTTCATGATCACTACTTTCTGAACTCATGTGATTGAGTGAAAGTATGAGATTGTTTAAGACAAGAATTCATCTTGGTCAAACAATCAAAGAACATTCAGCTTGAGAAGCTATTTGGTGAAAAGAAGATTCTGATGTTCCAGTCCTTCACTATCAGATTCAAATGTTAAAGACTGAATAATATCTTGGGATGAAATGGCTATAATCATGAGATCATCATGACAAAGCATCTTAGAAGCATCTGTAGCATGTCTATTCATAACCGAATATGTTTCAAATCTATTTTGATGCATCTTGGTTAGGATGATCTGAATGTTCAAAGGCTACAAAGTACTTGGCGCTGAAGTACTTTCATTGGAAAACAAATCAATGTCAAATTTGATAATTAGCTTGGAAGTTAGAAACTGAAGCTCATTGGAAGAATGCAAAGCTCGAAACTATCTTCTTTATGCTGACGGTAATGGAGCTGCTGAAGAAGGCAAAGATGAATAAATTGGAAGATTCTCAATCAGAAATCATCACAGATCATTTACTCCTTAAGAAAGGAAAAAATAGAAGTTGTCACTTTCTGATGAAATGATTCTGGATGAAAAGGCTCAGCCAGTAAGAACAAGATTATCATTCAAACCCTCTAAGAAATATGTCTTGGTTTGATGATCCTGATGATATCTGCATCTGTTCAATGATTGAACTCTGATGATGCAAGAGGAAATTCAACAAGTTTCTTTAGCACATAACTGCTCAAAAGTTTATGTTTAAGCTGAGAAACTTTTGGCCTTCTGGAAACAAGATTTCTTGAAGAAGACGTTTTTTGATCGTTCTTGAAGATTGAAGATGTTTGATCTCAAGATGAAGACTAGAGAAAGAACTTGGTTCTTCTCCAAAGATTAAAGATGCAGCAAACTGATGTTTTCATTCGTCAGAATGGAAGCTCAAGAAGTCATGAAGATGATTTTGCCTCTGCACAACGCTCAAAGACTCTTATGAAGATCGCAGCAGAAAGAAGAGAGATGATGAAAGGAGAAACTAATCTAGTGATTCAGCTAGAAGTGCTCATCAACAAAGTCATTAACTGCATAAGCAAATTGTGTGGTAATTCTGAAGAAGCATCTACAGTCGCAGTTGGGATTCTACAAAAGTATTGAGTAATGTATTTCTAACTCTTCTGTTTAATTTAAATGGTTTAGAAATTATTCTTATATTCTAGAACTATAATTTTGAGAATTCAGTAGGAAATCATTTTCTAAAACTTTCTGATTCATCCCTTTTCTTATGACTGAAATCATTCTTCAAAATTCCTTGCTGAAAATAAACTTATTCTCATTCAACATGTGAACCTAGTTCTATGTCCAGAATGGTAAGAAATTATCTCACAATAGTTGTTTCTCTATAATAAAAAAATACGTTTCTGATGTTTGAATAGTAATTGTTTTACTTCTGAAATGTGAGACTTCTAACAAGTGAAGTTCTCATTCATCCGAAGCTTCCAAAGGTTAAAAGATCCTTTTAGATTATTTTGATTGTTGGTAACTATAGTGTGATTCATTTATTAGCCAGAATGATACAGAGAGTTTGTACATCAATAAAACTTTTGTCTTATATGTGCCATACCTCGTGTCTGGTGGGATACCTCGAGTTATGAGAATATCTTTAATACAGGAAATTAAAATCATTTCTATCACCCCTTGTCAGATTTTCTAAACTCATTCCTTCTCTAGAATGTATCCCTTATTTCTTTCAAATATTATGTCTGATCAACACCTCTAATTCCATCTTTCATTTGTCGTATTACTCTAACCCTTACCCCTATCACGCTTACTCTGGTATATGACAACAGTCTACAAATCAAGCCAAATCATTAATTATTATGTATCTCAAGTATCTTAAACACTATTGACCATCATTAGCTTCTTTTGTTTCCTTCATATTTTTATAAGTTCTCGTTTCCTTCATTCTTAGTCACTCCTTCTGTTGCTAACTTATTATCCTCTCTTTCATCTTGAGTCATTCTTTCCATGTGAACTTCATATCCTTTCTTTATTACGATTCACTCTCTTTCAACTATGTCTGTCAAAACCTTATATGGAAATGAAGAGATTCTCAAAGTCATTGTCGAAAAACAACCTGATTTTATGAGTCTTAGGCGAACATATCGTGACATTATTCTTAGCCAGCACATACAGGATTGACCTAACTAATTTGCTTTGTTAAGAGGTCCCGTTTATCTAAACCTTGTGAAAGCCTTATGGGAATATGCCTTAGAGAGTGAAGATGGTAACTCCATCAACTCATCTGTGTATGGCATTCCATTCACAACCATTCCCTCTTTTATTGCTAAGGCCATAGGTTGTATCCTAACTGGTGTCACTGTTGATGAGTTCCGTCTAAACTACACTTTCGTTGATAAGTTCTGTGACATCTTCAACACTTCCTTCCTTAGGTTTGAACCAAATAACCTGGATAGACTTTAACCCACTGCAAAAGCTTGGTTTAATCTTCTTCTAAACAATTTTAGACATCAGAAAACAGACAAAAATGTTTTGTCTCATGAAGACGGACTGTTTATCTATTTTCCGATGAAGAATATCAGAATCAATCTCCCTTTAACAATCTTCAATCACTTGAAGGATTATGTTAAAACTTCCAGAGGTCAACACAAGTCATACATCCCATATGGAAGAGTTTTAACTGAGCTTTTCTTCAAGGATGAAATCATTGGTTTAGCTAAACGGCTTAGACCAGATGAGGCCTGTGTAGAAGTAAGATGCAAAGTTGTTAATGATATGCTAGGAGACTAGTTTCTATGTTCTGAATAGAAGGGAGCTTACAAACCTCACTTCTTAGAATTTACAGATAGGACTCAATAAGAGCTTACAAACCTCCTCTCGAATACCATCTGACACAAGGAGAGCTTACAAACCTCAGGCCTTGAAAAGTTGTTGAATCTTAGAACTTCTAAGTCCTTAGTTTTGTTACAAGCCCTAAGTATGTTTGCGTCTGTTGTCTCCCATTGTAATTTCTTAATTAGTATTAATGACATTTCCTTTTATGTCATTATGATCATCTTCATATTTCTTTGTCAATGTCTATTCTTACTTGCCTTTTCGATTTCTGACAAAGGGGGAGAAAGTATAATGATTTTGATATGCCTAAATCTAAGAATCTCGATCCCAGATTTTATTAAACATGTTTTACTTCTAACCTATGTTTGAGAATTGACCAGGAACTTCGCATAAGTTCACTGAATGTTAGAACAGGCTATCAGAATACAGAAGACAAGACATATAAGAATATATGATCTATTATCATAAGAGACAAGACATATCAGAATCTATGATATATCAGAATACATATCTCTAATAAGACAAATCAGGTTCTGATACGTATACAGTATTCTGATAGCAAGCTAGGTTCTGAGATGAAGACTAGTCAAATTCTAATGAGACGTCACTGAGAAGCAATCCTTCTCTATTGATATGATTCTACTTCAAAATCATTTTGTGAGTCTTGGGATCAGGGGGAGACTCTGAATAAGCATAAAGGAATTTTGAGAGTAACAGAATCAGGGGGAGCCCGTTAAGCTTATCTCTGACTCTGTGGATTTATGGTTATTACCCTATACGAATTGTCTATCAAAATGCATTGTTTGTGATCATAAAAAAGGGGGAGATTGTAAGAACAAGATTTGCTTATACATCTGACCCTTGAGTTTTGATGATAACTCCACATGTTATCTAAGAGAACAATTTTGTATGATATGGTTTCTGTCTAGTGTGTGATTGTTGTCAATATTACTCTGACACTGATAAGAAGACGTGTGACGTCATCAGACTCTATTATCAACACTCTAGAAGAAAACATATGTGTGTACAACATAAAGTCAAGATTCATGAATGTTTCAAATACAACGGTTACAATGAACGTTAGTTCTGGACATTCTAATTGAGGCTTTATGAGAAAGGCCTATAAGGATTTCTAGTGTGATGCGCTTCTAATGTTACAAGTTCTAAAGATTTTGAAGACGTGGTTCAGGTGAACATGGTTCTGAAGATTCTGAAGACACAATATCTGAAGGTCAAGTTCTGAAGAGTTTCTGAAGACAAGGTTCAGGTGAACAAAGTACTGAAGACTCTGAAGACAAGAATGTGCATAATGAATTCTGAAGACTTTGAAGACAAGGTTCTGAAGGAATAGGTTCTGAAGACTCCAAAGATATTACTTCTAAAAGAACGAGTGCTAAAGATTCTCAAGATAGTTCTGTTGAATAAAGATCTTGGAATTCTGAAGACTGGGTTTCTGAAGTTGCAAAGAATTGAATCTTCTATAACATACTTCATCAACATTTTATTTGAAGCCACTGAAGACATTAGAAGGACTGAAGATAAGAATGGTTTTTGAGCTAAACACAAGAATACAAAAACTGTGACCTCTACCTCGATAAGGTGGCACAAGAGTAACTTTTTGTATAGTGATGTTGACCATTCCTTCATGTGAACGTTGGGATATTGCTGTTGGAATATGTTTCCAAGAATGCCCCTCAACAAGTCTATTCTCTCAAGCTCTATAAATTGAATATCAAGAATATTGAAGAATTTCTGGTTGCTGGTGATAGCATGCTGCTATGCAAAGCCAAAGTGCCGAAGAAAATGCTACAAGTTGAAGCTTAAATGAAGAATGCTCAACAAAGAAGAAGCTTAAGCAAACTGTTTGAATGTGTGTACACACGATGAATATGCTAAAGCCAAGTGAATCTAGTCAAGTGAAACATCAATAAGTGAAGCATAATAACTTAGTTGATCTTGATGGTTAAGTTGGAAGAAGCATTACATGCTCGAGAAAGGAGTACATCATAAAGAAGCTTAAAGCTCATGAAAAGAAGCCTTAGTACTCAATAAAAAAGCTGTTAAGCAATATAGAACTAGTTTGCTTTATAATCTCTTAGAGATTTATCATTAGATAGTTTTGTATTATAAAGCAAGGAATTGTTGCTCAAGAACTTGCTAGAAACACTTAGATGTTCTTGTACTTCATTTGTGTAATCAGCTTGTAAGAAGCATTAAGTGTACACATGTAAAATCCTTTTTCTAAAGGTGGCGAAAATCCTTGTTGAAGGTAGCTTGAGAAATCCTTTGTCTAAAGGTGGCGTAAATCCTTGTTGAAGGTAGCTTGAGAAATCCTGTATAAGGTGGCGTAAATCCTTATTGAAGGTAGCATGAAATTCCTTAGAAGGTAATGATTTCCTTGGGCGGCTAAGTTGTTACCCAGGTTTCTTGAGAGGGCCATGTAGTTTTCTAACGGCTTGGAGGTCGATTCCTTGAGTGGCTAAGTTAAAGCCAGGATGCTTTAGAGGGCTAAGCGTGTTGTTTAACAACTTAGAGATTGTAATCATTTTGATGATTATTGGATTAAGTACTTGTCTAAGGCGAAATCATCAAGGTTGGTGGACTGGAGTAGCTTCGTTAACAGTGAACCAGGATAAAAATAATTTTGTTCATTCATTTTTATTTACTTGTTAACTTTATTAGTTTAATTCCGCAAACGGGGACGAAATGTGAAACCCAATTCAAACCCCCATTTCTTGTGTTTCTCAACCTTCAATTGGTATCAGAGCCTCGGTTCTATTATTGATGTTTATCAAACACTTAATCGTGTCAGATAAAGATCTGGACGAGCTTTGAGAAACACTCTGGCTAATCTCCTCCACTTTCTATAGTTTCAGTATCATACGATGATGAAAATATTGAGTACTGAAACGACAAACCAGAAAAGTTCATTCTGGATTGTGTCACTGATTCTTGGAGTTGGCTGTTATTGACAACATAATCTTCGCTTATGGCGTTTGCAAGAAGATTGAAAGCAAGATTAAGAATCAGCTGGTAAAAGGATAATAGACTCATCAGACAACTAGAAGAATCTAATGAATGTTATTCTTGGAATACGTTAGTTGAGAGCTACATATCTCCTCAAGGTGATGCCTAGACAAAGCTTAAGAAGAATGATCTAGAAGAGATTAACAAGAATCATCAGAAAGCATGAAATCTTGTTAGTTGTTACATCATTCTAGATCCTTCCACTGGTGTAAAATTGAATCCAAGTGATTGAAATGAGTTACAAGCTGCTACAATGCTGAAAACCTGTTGTTTTTGGCAAAACTAACGGGATGTAATCGATTACACCAGATGTGTTAATCGATTACATGCTAAAAAATTTGAATTTTGGCGCCTTCTGGAGGGGGTGTAATCAATTCACCATTGTGTTAATCGACTACATCAAGGCAAAAATGCAAAAATCATCCTTTTGCAACTTGTTCTGAGCCCGACTTCACATCTGAACCTTGCCCACTGATAAAGCACTTGAGTAATGTCTGAAACATGCTAGATAACCTGTCTGAAAACTAAATCATATGAACTCACTGCTTTCTGTTCCTGATTATGAAATAACCAAACCATCCGTTGAGCAAAATAAATGCTCGAAGACTTTGATGATTATTTGTTTAGCTCTGAATGCCGCTGAAACACTCTCTGAAATAAATAAAGTTCTGAACTGTGAGAAATATGATGTGATCCTATGTCTAAGAAGCCCATGCAAAGCATGATCAAATGCATATGGAATGCGTATGGATGCAAAACACAAGCTAGTTAAGGTTAGAGAACCAATGGAAAATTTTTGGGTGCAACAGCTGCCCCTATTCAATCATCTTGAACCTGAAGGTATGAAGAGTGACACCTTTCAGACATTCTAAGTGAAAGGATATTGAAAAACAAGAGAGCCAAAATTTTGCACTCTGTTGGGAAAAAGAGAACTCCGCTGAGGAATGCAACAAACAAAAGGCTAAGATCGATGCATGATCTATAGCCCTATGGTTTTTGCCCAAAATAAACCGCTGAGAAAAAGGATTGCCACAAACGAGTGACGGAAGGGGAACGCTCAACGCATACGGGAGTTGAGAAATAAAATAGACGAGTATCTGAAAGTCAATACGGACGAGTATTGAAGAGACTGAAATAAACACGACGAGTGTTGAAGCTCAATACGGACGAATATTGATAGGAAAGATAAACAAACACGACGAGTGTTTAAACAATCAAACACGACGAGTGTTGAAGGTCAATACAAACGAATGACGACTGCACTAAGGATAAACATGGACGAGTGTTGAAAATCAGTACGGACGAGGTACTGATGGATCGAAATAGACACGAACGAGTGTTAAAGATCAATACGAATAGGGGTGTTCGTTGGTTCGGGCAAATCCGAACCAAACCGGAATCCAAACCAAACCAATGTATTTGGGTTGGATACTTTTTCAGTTCGGGCAAAAATTGAACCGAATCAATAAAAACCGATGTTAATTGGTTCGGACAATGGATTTTTAGTTTATTACCCGTAAGCCCAACCCAAACCAATAAAATCCCTTATTAATATATTTAATATTTAATTATTAATAATGTCCAACAATAATTTAAAAAAACACACTTTATTATCTTGAGAGGTGAAGAGTCTGAACTGAACATTTTCCAATAAAAATAGGACGGCAGCAGGTGTGGTGATTATCAAAACAAAATCAAAGGGCATTATCAGATTACAAAAACCACAATCAATGATGAAATTATATAGAGAAACCCAAACATCACATTACAATAATTATAAATCAAATTCAGTCTCACAAATTGCATATCAATTTGAAATCCCAAACCCAAATCACAACTTTCTTTCTGATTTGAATCGCAAAACTGCAAGTGAAATCCTAAATTGTTAATTGCAAATCGCATATCCGCAAGCCGCAAGGTATGATTTCAGTTTCACGATATATATATACTAGTTAAATAAAATAAATTGTCACAAGTTTATGATTAGGATTAGGATAGCTTCTTATTAGCATAGTTAGCCACATAACATATTAGCATAAAATGTCTTCATAAATGATAGTGCAGGATTAGCATAGCTTCTTATTTTTCTTTCCTACCACTGTTTTTCACTTTCAAATCTTTATAAATTAATGTATAGCATGTTGTATATATGATATGGAAGACATCAAATTAAAATTGAATTGTAAACTCGACTCTTACAAACTGTTTATATTATTTATAATGTTTTGTAGATATGGAAAGCATTACCGATGGTGTTATATCTCCTCAAATTCAAATGTCAGATGCACAAAATCAACAAGAAATTGAAGTTGCTACTACTGTGCAAACAAGAACTGAAGTTGTTGATTTGGTTCATGAACAAGGGCTTGAAACTCCATCACCATCACCAACCAAGGTAAACAAAAGAAAACCTTCTAAACCTCCTTCTAGTGCTTGGAGACATTTTACAAAGAAGAAAGATTTTGCATTTTGTAACTATTGTTTCACATCTTATGCTGCAAATAGTTCTACCCATGGAACTAGTAACATGCTGAAACATTTGAAGGTTTGTCTAAAAAATCTGTAACACCCTCTTTCTATACCCCCAAATAATCACATAATCATTTAGGCACATACTAAAAATTCTGTCAGAGTATAATTATAAACATAGTATAAAAGAGGTATGTCACATTATACATGAAATTAAAACATTCAACACCTGCTCAACAATTGATATGCAATAGTGGGGTAACTTTGCAACAGAGGAACTTAGTCCTTACACCCACATCTCAATATTTAGAATAAAAGCGGAAAATCTAAACATTGATTAACATCAACATATATATATATATATATATATATATATATATATATATATATATATATATATATCATCAAGTATTATCCACCAACATAATTCATGTTTACATAAACATTCATCAACAAGATACATGTACAAATGTATCACAAAAGAATCATAATCGTCCCAGCTACCCGGTACTACATATCAGAGCCGACCGACCAAAAGAATGAAGACACGCTTCACAAAAAGACCACCAGCATACCTACTCTGCAATGCCTCATAGAGCATCATAAAACAGCAGAAGGGTGAGAAATATTATCATAATAACAATGCATATAATTATATATCTTAGCATAAAAATACACATATTCTACATTCTCACCACAATTCATCACAACTCACTCATATACATCACATTGTATATATATACAAAACCAAGCATATTCATCATGCATACTTTCACAATTCTTATCATTCCACATAAACATACATATTTATGTTTATTCATCAATGCACAATTATAAAGATGATAAATGCAAATCATAGAGACCGACTCACGACTCTATGCAAATGCAATACGGTACTGACTCAATCATCTCAAGTTCACTCAGGAACTTATTGGAACCATCGCTTGTTACCAATATAACTCCCCGCTGGGCCTACGATGTTCACCCATCGCTCACACCTCACATATGCACACAATGTTTATGGATCGCTCACACCCCACACGGGCACACGACCCGATCGCTCACACCCCACATGGGCACACGATCGTCTATAATCATCGCTCACACCCCACATAGGCACACGACATTATATCGGATTCCCTCTAGAACCAATCTGTCACTCACACCCCACATGGGCACACGACATTACAAGATGCATATCATGATGCTTGACACCCAAGAACTCATGACAATCAAATGCATCTTCACACATATATGCAACCATAATCATGCATATATTTCAACTCATCATCATTATTCATGCATTGAAAACAATTCAAACAATGCATTTCAACCATAAAGGCCACCAACCACATACATTGGAATTTCACATAAACAATGCATATCATCATAAACCATAACAATCATACAATCACAATTACTTCCACAAGGGATTCACACCACAAAGGCTACCCACAACACATCATAACAACATACATTGATATTCAATCAAACAATGTATTTTACCACACAACAACATCATTTATGGATCGCTCACACCCCACACGGGCACACGACTCGATTGCTCACACCTCACCTAGGCACACAATCGTTTGTAATCATCGCTCACACCTCACATAGGCACACGACGTTACAACAGATTCTCATTAGAATCACTCAACACAAGAATGTACATCATTATGCTTCACACACAAAATGACTTAAGACATTCTTGAAATGCATACATATTCACAATATATTCATGCATTCATCTCATACAATCACATACAATCTATATACATTCACATCAATGCACTATTGTATGATTCACATCCAAAACAATGCACATATTTTCCATAAAGCCATAAACCATCATCACAACATTCCATCATGTATATTCACATCATATAACGGCCCACAAGCTACACGTTACATATCAAAAGCATATAGCATGATAACACATCAATCGCACACATTGTACGCGATAAAAACCCAACAACCCGACTATTTTCCAAAAACACGAATTAATTAAATCATCTTTTACCCTCCAAACCATCTTTAATTGAAATAACTTTTCATTAACTTTCCAACGCTTCGAAAGGGGGTCAAAACGGACTTACGGTTCAAAAGTTATGAAGAAAACAAAATCGGACATTTTGGAAAACCTGTGATCATGAGTCGACGCATGATGCTGGGGGGTCAGCGCATAAACCTGGGAATTACGCCCGGGTCAGCGTATGAAATTATGAGTCGACGTACAGTTGCAGGGGGTTAGCGCACGAGGTGCAGATTTTGCTAAAAACTCAGTTTTCGATCGTTAAATGACTTCCGGACCTCCGATTTCGATTCCATAAAAAGCTGTGATCTCAGAATTTAACATACTACAATATTTTCACCATTAAAAAGCCATCTAACATATTTTCCATTTTTGAAATATTTTGAAACATAGTTTTATCATTTTATCCCAACTCCAAACTCATTTTTACACCAATAGATAACATCCATATCAGTACCCAAACCTCAAACAACATCAACAACACATTTATGCATACAAAACCATGTTTTGATCATCATTCACAACATTTTCTACATTTAGGGTTTATACAAAAACTCATAAAAATCAACAACAACAACACAATCATACATAATGATATACATTGATGAGATAATAAGATTTCACACCCTTACCCGGATTCCAAGCTTGCTAGATGATTGTTCTTGATGGTTTTCTAGGTTTTTCCAAGTTTTCTCCTCTTTTCTCTTCTTCCTCTTTCTTTCTCTCTCTATTTCTCTTTTCTTTCTCTTTCTCCCTATTTCTTCTTCTTATCTCTTTTTCTTTTCTATTTCTTTTCCTACTTTCTTTTTTTCTCATTTTCTTTTCTTATTTTCTACTCAAATTCAATTAATTCATTTTCTCACATAATTCTACACTTAATCACTTTTCTACCAATTTTACTAAATTTCTCACATAATTCTATTTCCACTAAATTTCTAACTTACTATTAATTGAGAAATGTCCAAAATACCCTCCATTCTAATTTCCCAGAAAACTCTAAAAAACGGTAAAATATCATAACATGTCAACATAGCATATTAACACACCAATTTCACAAATAAAATAATTTATCACTCAATCTAAATAAAAGACTCAACAAAATGGGAATAATCGGAATCGGGGAGTTACAACTCTCCCCCACTTTAGAAATTTTCGTCCTCGAAAATATTACCTGATTCAAACAACTCCGGATACGACTCTCGCATCCGATCGACAAACTAACATGCCCACAAAAGGCACACCACGAATAACAAAAACTGACAAACCACCTTGCTAACAGCAACCACAATAACGACACGACACAGGAATTAGCTATGCGCACTCGAACCATCACCATGGAAACAAGGCAACAACACAAACAAGAACATAAGTTCCACGACACAACATCGACTAAACAACCTCCACACAACCATAATACCAACATCCTTGTCACACAACATTATTACAACCATGCTACGATTCCCAAATCGACCATATAACCAAAACATCCATCTACACAGTAGCCCATGAATAATAGGTAAACCTTTCACATATCACTTCCATCCTGAAACGTTCAATGGTCTCAACACTCCGACATGTTTCCAATATTCAACCTATGAACTCTTACCAGTCCCACACGCATATACGAATCATGTCACCTCACGCTTCCGTTGCACACTCTGATTACTCATAACCATCAAAACTGACATGTATAAAAACTTTCGACTTAACTTATCACGTACGACACTAACTTTTCCCAAGGATAATCCAATCCAAATTCATAACCCATCACAAATTCTAACCATCCTCATTGTCTCATACTCTATTCCTTCAAACCAACCAAGTACTTAAAACTTTTGCGATTACCCAACACTTCGAGCCGAGAACCATAAAAATAATACCTCCAAATTTTCCAACACAATACAATTGCGACTAATTCCAAATCCAGAATAGCATAGATCCCTTTATGAATCCTCAATTGTCGTAAAGCATAAGCCACGACTTTACCCTCTTGCATTAACACACTGACTAGATTCATCAAGGACGCATCCCAATACCCCACAAACGGTTCATCAGGGTCACACATAAGCAAAACTGGAGCCGTAGACAACTTCTACATCAGCTCCCCACAACTTACTCACAACGAACGTCCAAAACAAACGACTCACCCTTTGCAAGTCAACTGAGATAACAGAAGTACGAACTTAGCAAAGTCTCCAATAACCAGCGGTAATAACCAACTAAAGTCCAAAAAGCTTCTAAGCACTTTAACCGACTTTGGAGTCCCTCAACGTAGAACTGCATCTACTCCCGATGAATCCACAACAAATACCACCATCAGAAATAACATATCCAAGAAAACTAACCTTTTCAACCAAAATTCTCACTTGAATAACTTAGCATAACACTTTGTCTCTTTTCAACACTTGCAAGTCAATTCTCAAACACTCTACTCGTTCTTCCTCCGAGTTTATAACAGATCCAAATATCCTCAATCAAAACCACTACAAACTTATCCAATTAAATATAAAAGATACAATTCCTCTACTCCACAAACATTACAGACGCATTACTAACACCAAGCAACGTCACTGTACATTGTAATGCCCAATCCAAATTCCAAAAAGTATAAATTCTCAAAGCTTTTGCAAAACTTTTCACTGGGTAACTGGCTACTCACACCCAAGCTTAACCGAGTAATTAACAGCCTATTCTGATGATAACAACATAACTAGTCACATCAAATCGATCAAAGCCTTAACTCACACAATCCACCACTCTTATCCAACATTCCATACACTTGCAACTCCACTCAAACTCAACCAAACCAAGAGAACTCTTAAATATTACACCCACACCTAGGGTTTCCTCAAAATTTGCATTAATGCTCTAAAACTCCAAAGACTCCAAACCTCACCCGAACTCCAAGTTTTACTTTCTATAGTCTCAATACCAATACCATCATGCTTGTTATTCCATTCAATCATCATTCCCTGTTGGTACTAACAAAGCTGGAGCTCTCTAGGACCACACCTTAATGTTCCATCCAAAAACACATCCGAAAACCATGCACAACTGACGACCCATCACTATGGCTTCTTGCCAATTTCCAGAACACTATCATCACAGACAAAACAAATTTCTTAGTCCCATCTACTAAGAGTTTCCTACTTACTTAGCAGACATAAACCTCCACTATTCACCTTCGTCCAATTAAGTTCAATCTCTACTCTCCGAGAAGCAGTTCTTAATAATACCCAATCATTCTCTCTCAATGACTTCCCAACTTGACCAACATATGGAAACCTCGAATCCGTCTCCTCTTCCAATATAAGAATCTTCTTCGACTCAACAAAATAATCCGTAATCATTTCCTTAAATTCCAAACAATTCATTGCACACACTATCAAAGCCGAAAAGACCCGTCTATTCCATCCAACATAATTCCCGTCTAGTATCAACAAGAGATTAAGGGTGATTAGTTCCTCAATTTGTCAATAGACAGCCGACAATCATGATGGGGCATAAACCATATTTACCAAACTATAGTAGCATTTCTTGCATCCAGTGCACAAAACTACCTAAGGCACAAATCCTTAGTTGACATAAACCTTACCTCTGCCTTCCTTCCAGAACCGGGAACAACGTTGTCCAAACCACACTTATAATCTTGCAATCAATGGCACACTGAGCCCACACTCCACAACCGAAGCAACTTGGAGAAGTTCTAGCTTCTCCCCCACTTATCTCAATCTCACACCTGAAGACAAAGGATTACCAAAAACCAGAAAGCACTGACAGTGTTCCACACACATATCATGTACTAAGGGACAAACAACAACGACAGTATTCAACTGTCACACCAACAGACTCAACACTGGCTCTGATACCACTTAATGTAACACCCCCTTTCTATACCCCCAAATAATCACATAATCATTTAGGCACATACTAAAAATTTTGTCAGAGTATAATTATAAACATAGTATAAAAGAGGTATGTCACATTATACATGAAATTAAAACATTCAACACCTGCTCAACAATTGATATGCAACAGTGGGGTAACTTTGCAACAGAGGAACTTAGTCCTTACACCCACATCTCAATATTTAGAATAAAAGCGGAAAATCTAAACATTGATTAACATCAACATATATACATATATATATATATATATATATATATATATATATATATATATATATATATATATATATATATATATATATATCATCAAGTATTATCCACCAACATAATTCATGTTTACATAAACATTCATCAACAAGATACATGTACAAATGTATCACAAAAGAATCATAATCGTCCTAGCTACCCGGTGCTACATATCAGAGCCGACCGACCAAAAGAATGAAGACACGCTTCACAAAAAGACCACCAGCATACCTACTATGCAATGCCTCATAGAGCATCATAAAACAGCAGAAGGGTGAGAAATATTATCATAATAACAATGCATATAATTATATATCTTAGCATAAAAATACACATATTCTACATTCTCGCCACAATTCATCACAACTCACTCATATACATCACATTGTATATATATACAAAACCAAGCATATTCATCATGCATACTTTCACAATTCTTATCATTCCACATAAACATACACATTTATGTTTATTCATCAATGAACAATTATAAAGATGATAAATGCAAATCATAGAGACCGACTCACGACTCTATGCAAATGCAATACGGTACCGACTAAATCATCTCAAGTTTACTCAAGAACTTATTGGAACCATCGCTCGTTACCAATATAACTCCCCGTAGGGCCTACGATGTTCACCCATTGCTCACACCTCACACAGGCACACAATGTTTATGGATCGCTCACACCCCACACGGGCACACGACCCGATCGTTCACACCCCACATGGGCACACGATCGTCTATAATCATCGCTCACACCCCACATGGGCACACGACGTTATAGCGGATTCCCTCTGGAACCAATCCGTCGCTCACACCCCACATGGGCACACGACATTACAAGATGCATATCATGATGTTTGACACCCAAGAACTCATGACAATCAAATGCATCTTCACACATATATGCAACCATAATCATGCATATATTTCAACTCATCATCATTATTCATGCATTGAAAACAATTCAAACAATGCATTTCAACCATAAAGACCACCAACCACATACATTGGAATTTCACATAAACAATGCATATCATCACAAACCACAACAATCATACAATCATAATTACTTCCACAAGGGATTCACACCACAAAGGCTACCCACAACACATCATAATAACATACATTGATATTCAATCAAACAATGTATTTTACCACACAACAACATCATTTATGGATCGCTCACACCCCACACGGGCACACGACCCGATTGCTCACACCTCACCTAGGCACACAATCGTTTATAATCATCGCTCATACCTCACACAGGCACACGACGTTACAACGGATTCTCATTAGAATCACTCAACACAAGAATGTACATCATTATGCTTCACACACAAAATGACTTAAGACATTCTTGAAATGCATACATATTCACAATATATTCATGCATTCATCTCATACAATCACATACAATCTATATACATTCACATCAATGCACTATTGTATGATTCACATCCAAAACAATGCACATATTTGCCATAAAGCCATAAACCATCATCACAACATTCCATCATGTATATTCACATCATATAATGGCCCACAAGCTACACGTTACATATCAAAAGCATATAGCATGATAACACATCAATCGCACACATTGTACGCGATAAAAACCCGACAACCCGACTATTTTCCAAAAACACGAATTAATTAAATCATCTTTTACCCTCCAAACCATCTTTAATATAAAGAACTTTTCATTAGCTTTCCAACGCTTTGAACGGGGGTCAAAATGGACTTACGGTTCAAAAGTTATGAAGAAAACAAAATCGGACATTTTGGAAAACCTGTGATCATGAGTCGACGCATGATGCTGGGGGGTCAGCACATAAACCTAGGAATTTCACCCAGGTCAGCGCATGAAATCATGAGTCGACGCACAGTTGCAGGGGGTTAGCGCACGAGGTGCAGATTTTGCTAAAAACTCAGTTTTCGATCGTTAAATGACTTCCGGACCTCCGATTTCGATTCCGTAAAAAGCTGTGATCTCAGAATTTAACATACTACAATATTTTCACCATTAAAAAGCCATCTAACACATTTTCCATTTTTGAAATATTTTGAAACATATTTTTATCATTTTATCCCAACTCCAAACTCATTTTTACACCAATAGATAACATCCATATCAGTACCCAAACCTCAAACAACATCAACAACACATTTATGCATACAAAATCATGTTTTGCTCATCATTCACAACATTTTCTACATTTAGGGTTTATACAAAAACTCATAAAAATCAACAACAACAACACAATCATACATAATGATATACATTGATGAGATAATAAGAGTTCACACCCTTACCCGGATTCCAAGCTTGCTAGATGATTGTTCTTGATGGTTTTCTAGGTTTTTCCAAGTTTTATTCTCTTTTCTCTTCTTCCTCTTTCTTTCTCTTCTTTCTCTCTCTATTTCTCTTTTCTTTCTCTTTCTCCCTATTTCTTCTTCTTATCTCTTTTTCTTTTCTATTTCTTTTCCTACTTTCTTTTTTTCTCATTTTCTTTTCTTATTTTCTACTCAAATTCAATTAATTCATATTCTCACATAATTCTACACTTAATCACTTTTCTACCAATTTTACTAAATTTCTCACATAATTCTATTTCCACTAAATTTCTAACTTACTATTAATTGAGAAATGTCCAAAATACCCTCCATTCTAATTTCCCCGAAAACTCTCAAAAACGGTAAAATATCATAACATGTCAACATAGCATATTAACACACCAATTTCACAAATAAAATAATTTATCACTCAATCTAAATAAAAGACTTAACAAAATGGGAATAATCGAAATCAGGGCGTTACAAAATCCATATAGAAAAGTTAGTAGTTCACAAAAGACACTTGCACTAGGAAAGGGTATTGATGAAGATGACCCTAATAGTGTTAGCTTTAAGCTTGTTGATTTTAATCAAGAAAAGTCTAGATTAGCTCTTGCAAAAATGATCACTACAGGAAAGATATGTAGAAGATGGTATTGAGGAAAATGTGGCTGATTTTGACATTTTGAAATGGTGGAAAGGGAAAGCAAATAAGTATCATGTTCTTTCACGGATTGCTAGGGATGTTTTGGCAATTCCAGTCTCTACGGTATCCTCCGAGTCTGCATTTAGTAGTGGTGGTCGAGTGCTTGATGCATTTCGTAGTTCTTTAAATCCCTCCACGGTTCAAACTTTGATATGTTCTCAAAATTGGATTAAGTCTCCAAAGATAATATATTTTCAAGCTGAATTGGATGAAGAAGAAAAGATTGAATTAGGTATGTTTATTTATTTATAACTTTTTAGCATTTTAAATCTTTTGCTTTTAATTGTTGAAAATTATGAGCTAATTTATTCTGTTAATAATTTTAGAGTTGTCCCAACTAGCTTCAGATAATGATGAGGCTACAATTCATGTTGATCGCAATCGTAACACATGAAGGTAATTTAATAATTCTTTTAGGATTATCTTAATTTAAAATATTTGTTATAACTTTGTTGTTAATATCGTTAACTTGTTACTAATATGTTATTGTTGCTTATTTTATAGCTTTGGTGTCTATTTATTGCTGTTGGATGCTTATTTCAAGCTGAATTGGATGTTGTGTGCTGCTGTTTTGGTGTTTATTTGTTGTTGTTGGATGCTTATTTGCTGCTGTTTTGCTGTTTATTTGTTGCTGGTGAATGCTGTCTACTGTTGTATTTTACTGTTTGGTGCTGTTAAATGTTGTCTGCTGCTGTTTGTTACTGTTGGATGCTGTCAAATACTGACTGCTGCTGTTTGTTGCTGTTTTTTGCTATTTTGGTGCTGTTGAATGATGTCTGCTGCTGTTTGTTGCTGTTGGATGCTGTCAAATAGCGACTGTTGTTGTTTTTGTGATATCTTATGTTGTTTTATTGCTCACTCATGATGTTTTGGCATGGTTTTAATACTTTATATGCATTATGATGCTATTTTAAATAGATTTGAAGTATATGCGGACAAATTATGAATTTTGTATGCATTTTGTGTGCATTTTGCTCTTGCTTATTATATATATAGTCCTTTTTTAATTTGACATATGATGATTCTCTACTAATTGTTTTTAGCTTGTATCAAAGCTATGGATTGGTGGGTGAGTTAGATATTATTATAAGATAAACATTTCATTATAAGATATTATTATAAGACAATAAATAACCGTATAATTAATTTATTTAATTTACTCCAGGGACTCATATTTCTTGTGTGTAAATAAATTATTTTTTAAAAATATTTTTAATATATTTATTGTTTATATACCTGATCAATCCAATCCAAATCAATCCGTTGTTTTTCGGATTGGTTTGGTTTGGGTTTTATGGAAAAAAATTAAAATCCAAACCAATCCATATTTTTTCATTGGTTTGGGTATCAGATTTTATCAAAACCGAACCAAACCGGCCCGCGAACACCTCTAAATACGAACGAGTATTTAAGAAACTGAAATAAACATGACGAGTGTTAAAGATCAATAAGGACGGGTATTGAAGAAACTGAAATAAACACGACGAGTGTTAAAGATCAATATATAAGGGTATTGAGGAAAAAGGAAGAAAACACGACGAGTGTTGAAGATCAAGGATCACGAAAAGGTCGAGATTAACAGATCTAGCCCCTAATCGTTAGACGATTCTGAGGGTGATAGATTAACTGACCTACCACCTGGACGAAGGGTGAGAGGACGAGAATTCACAGAGAGACGATTCTACAGGGATAAGAAGTCCCAGATAGATAACTCTACAAGGGGATAAAAGAGTCCCAGACAGACGACTCTGGTAGGGAATAGGAGATAAGCAAAGGGTAGATTGACGAATCTATGACCCCTAGGGACAAAGCTCCTGCTTGGGGACAAATCTAGACGCTCTCTCTGGAGTTACATCGGTCCCTGATGGGGAAATTATTTGGAAAGGGAGGTACCAAACCTGGCTTATGCTCCACATGTATGTTTGAATAATGGCGTAATGTTTCATACGAATGGAAATGCTATGTATCTGAGGATGCAATGCAATAATGATTATGATATGCAAAAGGATACTCCACTGAGGAAAGTGCAATAGCCGAGTCCACTGGGGACAAAAGCATCTAAGCCTCTACTTTGTTGGGAGAGCAAGAATAATAGACGATTGCTGAGGAAGAGATCACCAGGATCTGAACTTTCAATACTGACCTTGCGAATGCTGCTGGGGATTTACAAAAAGAACTTGCGAACCCTGAGGAAAAGATGTGCCAATGACGATTGGGCTTTAAACTGCTAGAGAAACCATCCACGGTTGGGCTTCCATCTGATGAGGGTATTAATAACCTGATGATGATATCAACTTCAATGAGGAAGAATAGTGGGCATATTACTTTGTTGGGGAATAATATCGAACACACTGCTGGGAAATGCCAATAACCATTAGGCTTTAATATGTGGGGAATATCATCTGATCTACTCTGCAAGGATGACAACATCACTGGGGAATTCCCATAAAAAACATCTCGTGAATGAGGACTTTATGCCTTTCCGACAACCTTGTCTGATTGGAGATATATGCCACTTTACTTTGCTGGGCATACAAACATCCTACTGTTGGGGATAAGGAAACACCATACTGATAGAGAAACAAACTTGCTTAGAGTACATCTAATTCCGACCTTGGCCGGGGAAAACAAACTTTTAAACCTTACTAAGGAAGGCAAACTTCTGGACTCTCGCTTAGGAGAACAAACCTTCTGGACTCTCGCTAGGGAGAAACAAGCAATCATAACTTTCGTAGTACTCTGCTGAGGAAGATAAAACCTTGGTAGTCTTTGTCGGGGGAAATACACAAGGTCTCATACTAAGAACAACTTTCAAGCCTTCAATCTTCTAGATTATCCACCAATTATTGCGAGAGGAAAGCATTCCTGCAAAATCAAAACAACAAAACACGTGTCCCAGGTACATCATGGTAACCTTGATTATCACTCATGACATTCAAAATTCAGGAAATTTCAAATGTTTTTAGCACATTCTGTAAAGCTTCAATGTTTTTACATGCAATGTTTATCAAAATATCGTAAATTTATGTAAACAAAACAGTAAAATAAAAACAAAAGGAAAGCTTTTGAATGAAAGGAAATTTTATAGATTGAAAATGGCCTGTGAATATGCATTCACATCTGGAAGTAATTCCTAAAAGAGGTAATTACGCAAATAAAAAGAGAATACATTGATTGGAAATATGGAAACAAATTTCCATCAAGTTCCGGCTTGGTTATGACCTGTATGTCTTTGACGCTGTCAAATACTTTGCTTTCTTAAAAGGTCTATTGGATCGATTCCTATCCTTCGAAATTCCCAATTGTTGAGACAAGACAAAACGCAGATCGCAACCTTTCGCTTTAAAATCCCTAACTTTTACCTGGATCGCCCTTTCGGGTTTTCAATCCACCTGGATACCCTTTTTTTTTGCCAAAGTTGCCTTTTCAGGTTTTCAAATTTACGGGTTTATTCAATTCTTTTTTATTTTTATCCCTAATTTTTCTTGAACCTTATCCTTTTCTGGTTCGCCGGGATGCCCATTTATGCATGGACCTATTCTTTTTGCGGTCCAGTGGGTCTCTTTTTATGCGAAGTATTTTTTGATTGCGTCTGCATTCATAGGGGATGTAAAATATTCACCATCCATAGTTGAGAGCATCAAGGCTCCACCAGAGAAAACCTTTCTCACAATGTATGGTCCTTCGTAATTCAGAGTCCATTTGCCCCTGTGATCTGTCTGAGGAGGCAGGATCATTTTCAACACTAAGTCACCTGTTTGGAAACACTGAGGACGCACCTTCTGATCAAATTCCTTTTTCATTATGCTTTGATATAACCGTCCATGAGAAATGGCTGCCATTATCTTCAATGAGGTTTAACTGATCAAATCGGGCTTGAACCCATAATACTTCATCGAGCTTCACATCCATCATGATCCTTAAAGAAGGAATCTCAACTTCCAATGGCAGGACTGCTTCCATACCATACACGAGGGAGAAAGGGGTTGCCCCTGTTGAAGTACGCACCGAAGTACGATAACCATTCAATGCAAATAGCAACATCTCATGCCAATCTTTATATGTTACACCCATCTTTTGCACAATCTTCTTAATATTCTTGTTTTATCTTGAAGTTCTAGCACAAATCCTTCATCATCTTGTTATTCATATTTAAACCATTGTCAGTAATAATCCTCTCAGGAATCCCGTAACGACAAATGATATCCTTTTTTATGAAATGTGCAACCACCTGTTTGGTAACATTCGCAAATGAGACCGCTTCTACATACTTTATGAAGTAATCAATGGCAACTAAAATGAAACGATGCCCATTAGAAGTAGTCATCTCAATCCATTCAATCATATCAATGCTCTGATAACGCGAAATTATATCATGTATTTGACTTGACATACATGAATTTATATTGTGTTTTTAATTGGTTTTTCCCGATTTATGTTTTATTCTACCCATATTTGTTTATGTTTTCAGGCACTCGAGTCGAACCGGGATTTAACGGAAAATAAATAATTATTGAAGAAATTTAGAGAAAAGAAATGAAGAGGAAAGAAAATGATTGGAAGAAATGAAATGGAAAGAAAATGAAAGGAAAGAAAAAAGGAGGAAAGAAAAGAAGAAAAAAAAATATATAGGGTGGGCCCACCACTCAACAAAGGGTGGCGCAAGCCACACCTAAGGAGTGGCGCCCACCACATGCATTGAAGAAGTGGCGCAAGCCACATTGGCAAAGGAGGAAGAGGTGGCGCCCGCCACCTATTTCTGAGGAGAAAAAGAAAAAAATAGTTGCACCACCCTCCTATTATTTCTAGGTTTTCAACCGTCCATTGCATGATTTTCTGAGCACTTCCACACGATTCACACGAAATTTTCTCAACTGCCAAGCCTTATAAATTGAACTGAAGACCTCCATTGGGGGGGTCGGCGAATTTGTGAGAGAGCGAATTAGTTTTTCTGCATCTTTTCAATTAAACAGTTATTAGCTTTTGTTATTTTCCCTGCACTTCTGCACTTCCGTTTTTCATTATTTCTTCTTGTGAGCACTGTGTTGGATTACTGCAAGTTTGTATCAAGGATTCGTTTGCAAGCTATTTCAATTCCAGGTTTTATTATATGCTTCGTTCTGTTTCTATTTACAGCATGATTAATAGTAGTTATATACGTATGGCTAGTGTGTTTTTCATTTAAATAATGTCTTGCTAAATTATTTGGTATCAGTATATAAACAAATTATTCACCTGGGATTAAATAATAATCGGTGCCATATTTCTACAAATTAGTTTTTAGGCCGAGGTTTCTTATTTTTAATCAAGTAGTTTTTCTTACGAAAGTAAAAAGACATTTAAGGTTGAGGTCAAGATAAACGAGAGTTTGAGAGTTTAACCAGATAGCTGAAACTAGGCATTGATTTTAAACACATCGGAAGCACTTTAGAATCGATTAGGACTTATTTATTTTCAAAAGGTATTTTTAAATACAAATGATACAGCGAGAGCGCTCATTCTGATTTAACGGTATAGTCTGAATCAACAAACACGAGAGTGTGAGATGAGGTCTTTTAAATGAATATTTTCTACTGAAAAGTAATTTGACACTTAAACCTGCACCGGTGACTTAATAAATTCCAGACGATTAATGCGTTACATACTGATATCTCGTTATTGATTATTTTTATTAAAAGTTAGTGCTCTTAGATTTATTTTCTGTCGCCTTACTTCCCTTAGAAATATTAGTCTTAGCTAAACATAGTAACATTCTGATAGCACTAGTTTGATTATCAGTCCTTGTGGGATCGATATCTTTTTAAAACTACGCGATAGACTGTGCGCTTGCAGTTAGTAACCCCATTCGACTCATAAAGTCGCGATCAAGTTTTTGGCGCCGTTGCCGGGGACTTTGATTTAGTCATTAGTGCGATTCATTTGTTGCGCAGTATAGACTAAGGCAACAAATTTTATTTTCCTTTTTTCTCGATTGTATGCCAAGTACTCGGTCACAAAGCGAAGACTTGCAACCCCCAATCGCCGAACTAGAGCATTTCTTACATTTAAGACACAGACTACTTGAGTATCAACGCAAGTATAATATTCCTGATCTCCCTGCTTACCCCCCTGAACCAGTCAAAGAACAAAACATGGGTGAAAGACCACAAAACCGTCCTCTTAAGTTCTATGCCACCCCGTCTGAGCAAGAACCACATAGTAGCATTGTTGTCCCTGCTATCAACCGAAATGATTTCGAGTTGAAACCTTCATTGCTGTCAGCCGTACAACAACATCAGTTTTCTGGAAACCCTACAGAAGATCCCAACGAACATCTGACCAAGTTTGTGCAGTACGCAGACACAGTAAAGGTAAATGGTGTAACTGCAGACGCAATAAGACTACGTCTTTTTCCTTTCTCATTAAGAGACAGAGCTTGGGCTTGGTTGCAATCCTTGCCATCAAACTCTGTTACTACGTGGGATGAGTTGAAAAAGGTATTCTTAGCACGATATTTCCCCCCGAGCAAAACAGCTATGTTGAGAGCCCGAATTAATAGTTTTCGACAGAAGGATAACGAATCTCTTTACGATGCATGGGAAAGATATAAAGACATGATGAGGATGTGTCTGCATCACGGTCTTGAAGATTGGTTAATCATCCATACATTTTACAATGGTCTCTTGTACAATACAAGACTGACAATAGATGTCGCCGCTGGTGGTACGCTTATGGATAAACCGTATGAAGAAGCCCACCAACTGATCGAGAGCAAGGCCCAAAACCACTACCAATGGGGAGGGGAAAGAACTGCAGTGGAAAAATCCCAAACAAAAGGTGGAATGTACGAGGTTAGTAGCCTTGATCATGTCAATGCTAAGGTAGATGCCCTTGCCCAAAAGATTGATAACTTGACCATAACGCCTGCAGCCACCGTGGCTGCTGTAGCTCAAAACTGCGAACTATGCGGAAACCCTGGACATGCTGCCACTGAATGTCAAATTCTGGCAGGAGTCTCTAGTGACCAAGTAAATTATGCTCAAGGAAACCCTTATGCAAATACCTACAATCCGGGCTGGAAGAACCACCCAAACTTCTTTTATAAAAACAACAATGCATTATATGCACCTGGTCAAGCACCTGTTGCGTCACCAGGCTACCAAAAGGCTGCTGCAACTGCCCCTAATGTTCCTAGGAAGTCCAACCTTGAACTAATGATGGAAAAATTTATAGCTACCCAGGCTCAAACAAACAAAGACTTCCTGAATCAAAATATACACACTAGTGAGCAAATTAAGCAATTAGCAAACAAAGTAGACGCTTTAGCCACCCATAATAAAATGCTTGAAACCCAAATTTCGCAAGTGGCGCAACAACAAGCACCTACTGCCGCCCCTGCAGGAACATTTCCTGGACAGCCACAACCTAACCCGAAAGGACATGCAAATGCCGTTATATTGAGAAGTGGTAAAGAACTAGAAGGACCCGTTGATCCAAGACTTCAGAATCCGCCCATGTACCAAAAGCCTAATACTGAGAAGGAGAATGAATCCAAGGAAAAGGAAGATAATGACCAAGAGACCGTGGAGAAGCCTTATGTGCCTCCACCACCATATAAACCACCGATTCCGTATCCTCAAAGATTCGCAAATTCTAAAACTGCAGGGCAATTTAAGAAATTTGTTGAACTTCTGAAACAATTAAACATCACAATACCTTTTACAGAAGCTATCACTCAGATGCCCTCATATGCTAAGTTCCTTAAAGAAATCCTATCTAATAAGAAAAAGATTGAGGATAACGAAACAGTTACACTTACTGCTGAGTGTAGTGCAATAATCCAAAACAACATGCCTCCTAAGCTGAAAGACCCAGGTAGTTTCTCCATACCCTGTGTAATTGGAAAGTTCGTCATAGACAAGGCTCTGTGCGACTTAGGTGCCAGTATCAGTGTAATGCCCTTATCCATATGCAAAAAGCTTGATATGGGAGAATTAAGACCAACTAAGATGTCCGTTCAATTAGTCGATCGCTCTATTAAATATCCCGTTGGTATACTAGAGAATGTTCCAGTTCGAATCAGACAATTCTATATTCCTACCGATTTTATAATCATGGACATTAAAGAAGACTCCACTACGCCTATCATATTAGAGAGACCATTCTTAGCTACCGCCGGAGCTATTATAGACGTAAAAAGAGGTAAGCTAACCTTTGAAGTCGGTGAGGAAAAGGTTGAATTTATCCTGACACAATTCTTACAAGCACCAGCTATAGAGGACACATGTTATCTATTAGATGTCATAGATGAGTGCGTAAGAGAAATGGAAATGGAACCGACCATATACTCAGATATTATAAAAATTCCAATACCTCCGATTTTTGAAGATGATAATTGGCGTGAACCATACCAAGATGATAGCCTAAGCGAATGTTTAGCACTTACACCCGATCATCTTCCTTGCCCAAAGAAACCAGCGTTAGAACTGAAAACATTACCCGATAGTTTGAGGTACGAATTTCTAGACACAGAACTCGAACGACCTATGATAGTTAATGCAGACTTAGGACAACCCGAAACCAAGAAACTTTTAGATGTCTTAAGAAAATATCCAACTGCGTTGGGCTACAACATCGCTGACCTTAAAGGAATAAGTCCTTCTATCTGTATGCATCGTATTATGCTAGAGGAAGACTGTAAGACCTCTAGAGAACACCAGAGAAGGATTAATCCAATCCTAAGTACTGTAGTTAAGGATGAAGTGAAAAAGCTTTTAGATGCGGGAATTATATACCCGATATCAGACAGTAAATGGGTTAGCCCAGTACATGTCGTACCTAAGAAGGGAGGTGTTACAGTTGTTAAGAACTCAAAAGGTGAATCTATAACGCAAAGAGTCGTAACTGGAAGTAGGATGTGTATCGATTATAGAAAATTGAACAAAGCTACTCGTAAAGATCATTTTCCATTACCATTCATTGACCAAATGTTGGAACGATTGGCAAAACATTCTTACTTCTGCTATTTAGACGGTTACTCAGGATTTTTCCAAATCCTTATTCATCCTGACGACCAAGAAAAGACAACTTTCACATGTCCCTATGGTACATTTGCTTACCGACGAATGTCGTTTGGACTATGTAACGCTCCCGCAACATTCCAAAGATGCATGATGTCGATTTTCGCTGACTTTATAGACGACATTATGGAAGTGTTTATGGACAATTTTTCTGTTTGTGGGCAGAGTTTTGAAGGATGTCTATCGAACCTAGAAATGGTACTTGAAAGATGTGTAAAAGTCAATCTCGTACTAAACTGGGAGAAATGCCATTTTATGGTCAATCAAGGAATCGTGCTTGGACACGTAGTATCTGATAGAGGGATTGAAGTTGATAAAGCAAAGATAGAGATTATAGAAAACCTTAAACCTCCAAAATCCGTACGAGAAATAAGAAGTTTCTTAGGACATGCGGGTTTCTACCGACGATTCATTAAAGATTTCTCGAAAATTACCAAACCACTGACATGTTTATTAATGAAAGACGCTGGATTTATCTTCGATGAGAAATGCCTAAAAGCGTTTGAGCAATTAAAAACGGCTCTCGTTACCGCACCTATCGTGCAACCACCTGATTGGAGATTACCATTTGAAATCATGTGTGATGCGAGTGACTATGCCGTAGGCGCGGTCTTAGGACAAAGAAAGGACAGAAAGCTCCATGCAATTTACTACGCAAGTAGAACCTTAGATCCTGCCCAAATGAACTACGCCACCACTGAAAAGGAACTCCTAGCTGTCGTGTTCGCTCTGGATAAATTCCGATCCTACTTGGTAGGAGCGAAAATCATTATCAATACCGATCATGCTGCGATAAGATACCTATTAAGTAAGAAAGATGCCAAACCTAGACTTTTAAGATGGATCCTACTCTTACAAGAATTCGATCTAGAGATAAAGGATAAAAAGGGCACCGAAAATGTAGTCACAGACCATTTATCAAGAATTAAAGGTATTAAGCCTGAGCAAGTGCCTATTAATGATGACTTCCCATATGAGCGACTGATAGCCCAATTGGAAAGCAACATGTCTGAATTAACCTTGAACGATACTAAACCAAGGGAATTAGTGGAAGAAATTCAAACGAATACAACACTGCCATGGTATGCTGACTTTGTTAACTACCTAGCTGCTGGGGTACTTCCACCAGATCTAACTTACCAACAAAAGAAGAAATTCTTTCATGACCTTAAACAATATTATTGGGATGAGCCTCTACTTTTTAAGAGAGGTGCCGATGGAATTTTCCGTCGATGTGTACCCGAAGATGAAATAGAAAACATAATCTCACATTGTCACTCTGCTCCTTATGGCGGACACGCAAGCACTTCAAAAACTTGCGCTAAGATCTTACAATCTGGCCTATTCTGGCCTAATGTATGGAAAGATGTCCATATCGCGATATTAAACTGCGACAGGTGCCAACGCACCGGTAACATCTCCAGACGCAATGAGATGCCACAAAAGGGTATTTTAGAAGTGGAAGTTTTTGATGTGTGGGGGATTGACTTCATGGGACCATTCCCATCGTCTTTTGGTAATAAGTATATACTCGTTGCTGTTGATTACGTTTCAAAATGGATCGAGGCTGTAGCTTCTCCAACAAATGACACACGAGTAGTAATCAAGCTTTTCAAGAACATAATCTTCCCTAGATTCGGTGTGCCCAGACTTGTCATCAGTGACGGAGGCTCCCATTTTATATCTAAGATATTTGAAAAAATTCTACTGAAGTATGGAGTCCGACACCGTGTAGCAACACCGTATCATCCACAAACAAGTGGACAAGTCGAAGTCTCGAACAGAGAAATCAAACAAATTTTAGAAAAGACTGTTGCAACCTCTAGAAAAGACTGGTCATCGAAATTACACGAAGCTCTGTGGGCATATAGGACAGCTTATAAAACCCCGATAGGAACCACACCTTTTAAGTTAGTCTACGGAAAATCATGCCATCTCCCTGTAGAATTAGATCACAAAGCTTACTGGGCCATTAAGACCCTCAACTTAGACCATAATGCCGCAGGTGAGAAAAGAATTTTAGACATTCACGAACTAGAAGAACTTCGACTAGACGCATACGAGAATGCTAGGATATATAAAGAAAGAACTAAAAAATGGCATGACAAACGCATTTCTCGTAAAGAATTTAATGAAGGCGACGTAGTGCTCCTGTTTAATTCACGCCTTAAACTCTTTCCAGGAAAACTTAGATCTAGATGGTCAGGACCCTTCATAATAAGTAAGGTTTTCCCAAGTGGTGCCGTAGAAATAAAAAGTAGATCTAGCCAACCATTTATAGTAAACGGGCAGCGTTTAAAACATTATCACTGCGTAGAAAATAGAGATTACCCAGCTAGTCTAAAGCTCCTAGAGCTGCCCGTTCACTCTGACAACTGACTTTGCACTAGAACTATGTCAGGCTTAAGACGTTAAAAACAGCGCTTGGTGGGAGGTAACCCACGTATTTTTTAAAAAACCCGAGTTTTAAAGTTTTATTTTATTTCCTTTCTATTTTATTTTATTTTATTTTATTTTCTTTTATTTCTCGTTTAGTTCTTATTTTTTTTATTGCATTTTTGTTTTGTTTCCTCTCCTTCTCCCCATTTCTTGACACCATAATTTACATGTTCATCACTAACTTTGCATGATTCTCTATTTTACTTACAGGCTAACTTAGCTTAGTTAGTAACTAACTTTCAAGATGCAACAAGTAGATTACATGAACATTGTTTTCAGAGGCAGAGCTCAGAGGAGGAGATTTGAGATGTTAGCTCAAAGAGATATGGCTTTGACTATTTACTATGATGGACCTACCATGGTTGAGTTAGGTATCAGGGACAGCATCCTGTTTCTGTTTAGCCAGCTGGGGTGGGAGACTGCTTCTATCAGACGAAGGTTTACTTCTTATCGTAGGCTGACACTTGAGTTCCTTAGCTCCCTTACTCACATACCTAACCATGGCTACGGATTCCATAGAGGGCTGGTTACTTTTAGACTGTTTGATAATGACTATACCTATAACCATAGAGAACTTGCTGAACTCCTAGGATTTCCTAGTGGACCTGATGTGATTACCGCATACCAAGATGAAGTGCTCCTTGACCTTGACTTGAACTACTTTTGGGGTAACATAACCGGTAATTATAATCCTGAACCCTTTGGCATGTTTTCTGAGAGTATCCACAACCCAGCCATCCGGAATTTTCACAAAATCCTAGCCCATACCATTTTCGGTAAGGAAGAAAATGACACCTCTGTATCCAGAACTGAGCTTTATATTTTGTATTGTGCTTCACAGGGCCGCCCAGTAAATGGTGCTACCTTTATGATCACTAATTTGGTGAGTCTTATACTGGATGCTCGAACCCCTATCATAGTAGGAGGTTTAGTCACTATGATAGCAAATGCCATAGGACTGAGGCAACCTCTGATCAGGTTTAACCCTCTTGGTACCTTCCGACCTATGAACCTTAACTTCTGCTTTAACCGCCGTATCATAGGAAACCTCGGGCCGGATACCTTTGACTACCTAATTAATAATGAGGTCATCCGTCTTTTCACTTTACCTAACCATGAGCACACCAGTGTCCACAATAGAAACAATTAGTTTTATGACTTGACCGACCCACTTCCTGCTCCACCATCACCACCTGATACACCACAGATTTATGAATTTGATGCAGACTATATTTCTGATGCTGAATCTCACACTCCTACTATAGCTCCTATAGCTCCTCCTCCACCAATTTATTTCACCACTGCCATAACAGCCTTGGAAAACCGAGTGACTGACCTTCAAACAGAATTCACCACTATTCGCACTGAATTTCATGGATTTATGGATATAGTGGTAGAACAATTGGATCATTTTCATCAGCAACTATTTTCTAGAGGACTTGCTAATAATCCAAATCAACGTGGCTAGACATCCGAGCTTCTGCATTTAACAGTGAGGACACAGTTAATTCTAAGTGTGGGAGACGGAAGCTAACTTTTCATTCAGTTTTTCTCATTTCCGTAATTCAATTCAGTTTTTCCAATTCCGTAATTTAATTTTTACTGTTACAAATTTTTCATTTCAGTTGTACTTGGGTTTAATGTATTTTGGTTTAAATTGATTAAAGTTTCAAGTTTCAATTGCTTTCAGTATGTTGGTTTGCTTTGGCTACATTTATTGTTTTGCTTTGGTTGCATTTATTTTTGATTCAGTTCAAGCATGTGAATCTGACTGCTATTTCATTGATTTTTCTGCTATTTCATTATTCATATGTTTGCTGTATCCTCTATCATCACTCTGCTACATTAGTAAATGTTGATCAAAGTAAGGGCACGCATGGTCTTGATAAAAATATTAGTAGCCTGCTCGCATGACAAATCTTATCACATGCAGAAAATTATCACATGCAAAAAAGAAACAAAATTGAAGGAATCTGCATGTGAAGTGTGGAAGTTGACGTATGGAAGGTGAAGTTAAAAAACGAAAAACTAACAAAAAAATTTAATAGGATTTAATGTGGCTCCCGCCACCCTTGGCCTTGTGGCTCTCGCCGCCTTCCTTTCATGTGGCTATCGCCACTTCTTAAAATCACGTGGCTCCCGCCACTCCACAAACATGTGGCTTCCGCCACTTTGTACTTTGTGGCCCCCGCCACCTATAATTCAACCTCTGCATGTTCACATGCATGCGCATGTGGGACACTCGTTCCCCACGTACAATGCATGCAGAGCACATGGCCTTCCTTTGACCAATTTATTCCACACTAATCTGCAACTATTTCACACTTTCCTCTATTTAAACTAATAACTACACTGCTCAGCCACTCACTCGCAAATAACCATTCCTCTTCATAAACACACTAAAAAGTTCTGTGAGTTTTGCACTACACCATATTCAGAAAATGGAGCCAGCAGCAACAACACAAGGGTTTACATTACTTTGCAGAGATCAAAACCAAGCAGCTCTTCTCCAGTCGCTTAGACAACGCGAGATCGAGCCAACAAGGTATGCGGATACTAATTGTTTAGAAGTTTTAGGACTTACCGAAAGTGTAGACTTTTTATTGAAAAGAGTAAATTTGAAACAATTTTTGTCTAATAGAGACCCCGTCTATGTCCCGCTCACCTTAGAATTTCTTAGCTCTCTTATTTATGACCCCGAAGGGACGGTCCAGTTTCGAATGTTTAATATTGAATTTAGTTTCACTTTTGATGAACTGGCCGCTAAACTAAATTTCCCAGTAGGAGACAATGTAATGTATAGTATCCCGTGTGGATCTGACTGGGTTCACAGTTACAAGTGTCTTTGGAGAGGTATAACGGGCACTCATACGCAAAGTTGTGAAGGAAATAAGGCCACTCTCATTCAAAACCCGATTTTTCGTTATTTTCGCCAACTATTGGCTACTACAATTTTTGGCCGGTCTAATTCAAACAAAGTAAACGAGAAGGAGTTTTTCTATTTACTTAGCGCCTTTGCAGACCGCCGAATAAACCATATTCCGTTCATGTTTAACCATATGTGCTCCATTACCGCCGCGAACAAAGGCTCTATCACATTCGGCGGTCTAATAACAACTATAGCTCGAGCCCTTGGGCTCGAAGCCCATCTCGCAGCCTTAACACCACTTCCTTCTCTTACCATTGATTTGAAAATGACTGAACGTATGAAGCTGGTTAAGAAAAGAGAAGACGGTATATATGATCTACTGATTGACAATAAAGTTTTCCCAAATTTTACACTTCCTAACCCAAGTCGCACAGATGTGCAGCGAGAGGAAAACTATTGTTATACTGATAACCCAGGCCCCGCGCACATTCCTAAGAATGTTGCTGCTGGCGGGGACGAAACTAACACACAGGCACACACCGCACCATCCTCCTCTGATTTTGTTGCAGGTACATCATCCAGACGCAGGCCTAGGAGACGAGAGGAAGAACCATCCAGAAATCTAGAAAGCATATACGCTGAGGTGATGAGACAGAGTGAAGCAAACGCACTCCGCGACCAAACCATACAAAGCATCGCAGCTCAGCAAGCTCAAATGATGGCTCAGCAAACCCAGATGTACAACCAACAAGCGGAGATGATCCAGGTTTTACAACGAATGCAGCGAGGCCAGGACGACATGGCAGAGCTGATCCAAGGGATGGTCGGTATGAATGTGCAAGCACATGAACAACATCAGGATCTGGGTGCTTCAGAACATCAAACCAGAAACACCAGACGAGCACGGACTCGAGGAAGAGGCCGCTAGTAGGCCGTTTTTTTTTCCAGGTTTCTCCTTCCCTTTTTCACCTTACGTTGTTGCATTGGGGACAATGCTCAATTTAAGTGTGGGGGAGGAAGTTTTATCGCTTTCATTTAAATTATTTTGTTTATTTACTGCTTTTCTAGGTAGATTTAAAATTTTGTCATGCTTATTTCCCCTTCAATAAAAGAAATTCATGTGCTGTCGAGTCTCTGCACATAGTTTCTGCTATTACTTAGATTCTCCCAACTTTCTTGAGCCATAACAAAAAAAAAAAAAAAATTTATTTTGGTTTGATACATGACATGGCACTTTAAAAGCTTAGAAGGCTAAGTTAGGAAGACTTGGGAAAGTATTAATAAAATCGGTACTGTTTTAACACCTTGAACCCCCGAATATACAGATGAATCTGAGTACTTATTATGCCGAGGCCTGAAATTTAAAAATAACCTCTTGATTAGTTTATACTAGCAGTCAGCACCATCCTAAGGCACAAACTAAGTAATAAACTGATGCAAATATGTGTTCGATCTCAAAAGGGAATTAAATGAGTTAATAGAAAAGGAGAATAAAAGACATGTTCCCTCTAAGTTAGGTGGTCCTCGCCTGACCATTTAGCCCAACGGATCGGACTCTGGAAATTCGAAACTAAAAGAAATTTTTTTACAAAAGATTTGGAAAATGAGATCACTGAACACTAACAGGTTTACTTACCATGAGCGTGCGTGGATAACGGGCTTAATGTGATTGCGCGAGAATGAAAAAGAGGTGAAAGAGAATAGGTCGAGTTATAATACCATGATTCAAATCTGTCTGTATAAGGTGGGAGTTTTTGGTTACATGATGTAATTTTGTGTCATTACGGTATCCTTGGTGTTGATATTTAGTACCTATCTTTCTGATAAGGCTTAGCATCACTGTATGATCTGTGTCATGTTTTTGTTTCAAACCTGTGTTTAGATGTTTCATTTGCTTGAGGACAAGCAAAGGTTCAAGTGTGGGGGAGTTTGATAACGCGAAATTATATCATGTATTTGACTTGACATACATGAATTTATATTGTGTTTTTAATTGGTTTTTCCTGATTTATGTTTTATTCTACCCATATTTGTTTATGTTTTCAGGCACTCGAGTCGAACCGGGATTTAACGGAAAATAAATAATTATTGAAGAAATTTAGAGAAAAGAAATGAAGAGGAAAGAAAATGATTGGAAGAAATGAAATGGAAAGAAAATGAAAGGAAAGAAAAAAGGAGGAAAGAAAAGAAGAAAAAAAAAATATATAGGGTGGGCCCACCACTCAACAAAGGGTGGCGCAAGCCACACCTAAGGAGTGGCGCCCACCACATGCATTGAAGAAGTGGCGCAAGCCACATTGGCAAAGGAAGAAGAGGTGGCGCCCGCCACCTATTTCTGAGGAGAAAAAGAAAAAATAGTTGCACCACCCTCCTATTATTTCTAGGTTTTCAACCGTCCATTGCATGATTTTCTGAGCACTTCCACACGATTCACACAAAATTTTCTCAACTGCCAAGCCTTATAAATTGAACTGAAGACCTCCATTGGGGGGGTCGGCGAATTTGTGAGAGAGCGAATTAGTTTTTCTGCATCTTTTCAATTAAACAGTTATTAGCTTTTGTTATTTTCCCTGCACTTCTGCACTTCCGTTTTTCATTATTTCTTCTTGTGAGCACTGTGTTGGATTACTGCAAGTTTGTATCAAGGATTCGTTTGCAAGCTATTTCAATTCCAGGTTTTATTATATGCTTCGTTCTGTTTCTATTTACAGCATGATTAATAGTAGTTATATACGTATGGCTAGTGTGTTTTTCATTCAAATCATGTCTTGCTAAATTATTTGGTATCAGTATGTAAACAAATTATTCACCTGGGATTAAATAATAATCGGTGCCATATTTCTACAAATTAGTTTTTAGGCCGAGGTTTCTTATTTTTAATCAAGTAGTTTTTCTTACGAAAGTAAAAAGACATTTAAGGTTGAGGTCAAGATAAACGAGAGTTTGAGAGTTTAACCAGATAGCTGAAACTAGGCATTGATTTTAAACACAGCGGAAGCACTTTAGAATCGATTAGGACTTATTTATTTTCAAAAGGTATTTTTAAATGCAAATGATACAGCGAGAGCGCTCATTCTGATTTAACGGTATAGTCTGAATCAACAAACACGAGAGTGTGAGATGAGGTCTTTTAAATGAATATTTTCTACTGAAAAGTAATTTGACACTTAAACCTGCACCGGTGACTTATTAAATTCCAGACGATTAATGCGTTACATACTGATATCTCGTTATTGATTATTTTTATTAAAAGTTAGTACTCTTAGATTTATTTTCTGTCGCCTTACTTCCCTTAGAAATATTAGTCTTAGCTAAACATAGTAACATTCTGATAGCACTAGTTTGATTATCAGTCCTTGTGGGATCGATATCTTTTTAAAACTATGCGATAGACTGTGCGCTTGCAGTTAGTAACCCCATTCGACTCATAAAGTCGCGATCATGCTCCACGTAGTAAAGGGCCAATGAGAGGTCAGCACATTCAAGGGAACGGGCGGCACATGCACTTTGTCCATATAAATTTGGCATTTATGACATTTCCTTGCATACTTGAAGCAATCGGATTCCATAGTCATCCAGTAATAACATGCTCTTAACAAATTTTTGGCCATTGCATGCCCATTGGTATGGGTACCAAAAGAGCCCTCGTGAACTTCTTCCACCAACATGTATGCTTTGTGTCTATCCACGCATCTGAGCAAGACCATGTTGAAGTTCCTCTTATACAACACTTCCTCATTCAAGAAGAAATTACCAGCCAATCTCCTCAGAGTCTTTCTATCTTTACTGGATGCCCCAGATGGGTACTCTTGACTATTAAGGAAGCACTTGATATCATAAAACCATGGCTTATCGTCCGCCACTTCTTTTGTTGCAAAGACATGAGCGGGCCTGTCGGGGCGCATAATTTTGATTTCATGTACCTTATTCCACCGATTTACCTTATACATGGATGCGAATGTTGCCAATGCATCTGCCATCTGATTTTCTGTTCGGGGTACATGATGAAATTCAACCTTATCAAAGAAAGGCAGCAACCTTCTGGCATAATCCTTATACAATATTAGGTTGACTTAACGAGTCTCTCATTCCACTTTGATCTAGTTGATAACCAAAGTTGAATCACCATACACATCAAGGATTTTGATCCTCAGATCAATAGACTCTTCCAACCCCATGATACAGTCAAATGTTAATCTTACAGTGAAAGGGATATGAAAACCCTTCGGAGTGATGATGATTGCCCCAATTTCGTTGCCATAAACGTTAACAGCTCCGTCGAAAATCATCCCCCAGTGGGATCTAGGCTCAGGTCCTTTATCCGGCAATGGTTCATCACAGTCTTTAGCTTTCAAATACATAACATCCTCGTCAGAAAAGTCAAATTTCATCGGCTGATAATCATCAATTGGTTGTTGAACAAGATAGTCTGACAGGACACTGCCCTTGATGGTTTTCTGGGTAACATATTGAATATCATATTCTGTCAGGACCATTTGCCAATGGGCAATCCTTCTGGTGAGAGCTTGCTTCTCAAACACATATTTGATCGGATCCATCTTCGATATCAACAGGATTGTGTGAGTTAACATATACTGTCTTAAGCGCTTGGCTGCCCATGCAAGTACACAACATGTTTTCTTCAACATTGAGTACCTCTACTCGCAATCAGTAAATTTCTTACTCAAGTAGTATATAACATATTCTTTTCTACCCGTCTCGTCTTGTTGACCGAGTATACGCCTCATAGAATTCTCAAGAACCATCAAGTACATTATCAATGGTCTTCCAGGTACTGGAGGCATAAGGACCGGAGGCTCCTGCAAGTATTCTTTTATTTTGTCAAAAGCCTTCTGGCAATTATCATTCCACCTAATAGCCTGAACTTTTCTCAATAATTTGAATATTGGTTTTCACGTGGCAATAAGGTGAGAGATGAATCTAGCTATGTAGCTCAATCTCCCTAGGAAACCACAAACCTCTTTTTATGTTCTTAGCTCAGGCATTTCTTGTATTACTTTTATTTTGATATGATCAACCTCGATACCTCGCTCACAGACGATAAAGCCCAACAGTTTGCCAAATCTCACCTCGAAGGTGCACTTGTTCGGATTCAACCTCAACTTGAACTTTCTCAGCCTTTCAAACAACTTTTGCAAATTAACTAAATGCTTCTCTTCAGTTTGAGACTTTGCAATCATGTCATCAACGTATACTTCAATCTCCTTGTGAATCATATCATGAAAGAAAGTCACCATAGCCCGTTGATAAGTTGCCTCAACATTCTTCAACCCAAAGGGCATCACTTTATAACAAAACATTCCCCACAGTGTAATAAATGTTGTTTTCTCCATGTCTTCTGGGGCCATCTTGATTTGGTTGTACCCAGAAAAGCCACCCATGAAGGAAAACACTGAAAATTGGGCAGTATTATCTACTAACATATCAATGTGAGGAAGCGGTGTCACGGTGAGAATCGGATACCAAAGCTATATGATCAGCTTGGCTCGCAAAATATGATATCACCACTGAACTTTTATTTTTCCAAGGGAAGGGAGAAAAGATCGAACAAAAACCCTAAGTAAAATGCAAAGCAAAAAACAAGGCCTAAAGCTAAGCAAAGAGATATCAAAGGTACGAGGTTGGTTATACTAAGGGAAGGTACTAGCACTCTAAGCATCTGCAATAATCTACATGAACCTCTTGAAATATTTATGTTTTGGCTAAAAATTGTTTGTTAAAGGTAAGGATAGACAAAGTAAAAAGAAAAAGGTAAAATAGAAAAAGGTAGCTCGCTAGGGTCTCGCAATCCTATGCCTACGTATCCTTGATAGGAAGTCAGAGCAATCGTAGTTCAGAACTACGATGTAAAAGGTAAAATGGTGTAAAAGAAGAAAAATGTGAAAAAAGAAAAGGTTGCTCGCCAAGGATCGGGGCCTTGTGCCTACTTATTCTCAAGAGGAACTTGAGAAATCCGAGCGTCCGTAGTTCGTGGAACTACGAGTTGCTATGTTCTAAGAACCAAGAACAACAAAGACAAGTAAAAAATAAATGAGGGATATGTACAATGAAAATAAGTCAACATACAATCCTTTTCCTTGGATTAGATCAATAAGGCACAGAAATAAAGCAACAGATACATGGAAAAACATCATGTAAATGACAAGCAGACAAGACACAGACACAGTACACGGAAAAGCATCATGTATGGTCAGACATATAAGATACCACAGAGTACACATGGAAAAGCATCATGGTAATCAGACAATGAAAAGTCAACAGAAATACACAAAAAAACATCATGTTATCAGCAGACAAAGGTACAGACACAGTACACAAAAAAGCATCATGTACAGTCAAATAGACAAGAGATCACAAAATATAAATGGCAAAACATCATGGTATCAGACAGTGAAAAATCAACAAAAGTACACGGAAAAGCATCATGTAATCAGCAAACTAAGATACGCGGCAAAGCATCGCGAAAATAACAGGCAATCACGGAAAAGCATTGTGAAGATAAACAGATAAAATCCACAAACAATCACGGAAAAACATCGTGATATCACAAACACCGAGAACAGTCACGGCAAAACATCATGAAGATAAACAGATAAAATTCCCGTAAATCACGGAAAAACACCGTGAGAAAATATTAACAGTCACGGCAAAGCATCGTGAGAATCCACAAACATAAAATACAATCATGGTAAAACATCGTGTAGAAGCAGACACAAAATATATACACAGAAAAACATCGTGAAGCAAATCAGTCACAAATAGAACCGGGTAACAAAGGAATTATTAATTAATTTAAATATAAGTATTTAATAAGATTAATTAATAATTTAATTAATCAATATTAAATAAAAATATTTAAATTTATTAATAATAAAAAATATTTTTAAAATTTCAAATATCACAAAACTTATTGGAAACAAAAAATTAACATATTTTTTTGACATTTTTCAAATATCACAAAATAAAATAATTAAAACAAAGATTTTTTTTGCATTTTTTTAGAATATACAACTAAATAAACTAAAAAAGAAATATATAAGAAAAGATTAAGAATGTTTCTTTTGTTTTTTCCTTTAGGATATATATAAATAAGTAAAGAAAAAAAAAAGACATAACATGATTGAAAGCTCCAGAGGTTTGACTAAATTTTGGATAAAACTTAATGAAGAATAATGCAAGAAAAAGATGTCGAAGACAATATCATAACATTCTGACTTGACAATTATAGCGGGTTTTAAATCTGGTGCAAGAATCAAGGAATGATTACAGCAGTGGATCAAGGGGTCAATAAATAGAAGATTGAAGGCCAAAGCAGCAGAAGAGTATAAAAGAAGACTAAGACCTAGGACGGATATTGTAACACTTTTATAAAGTAGAAAATAGGGTTTAGGGTTTGAGAGTCGTAGGCTTTCTTGTAAGTCTCCCTCTGTATCGATTTGATGTAGTGTGGTAGACATAGGTACTTGTACAGATTCAGAAACCCGTAGGTAATGAATCGTGTATTGTTCTTGGATGAAGTTTTGAAGCAAATCCAAGTTAACTTGTTAGTCAAGGTTGTTTAACTGAACTTTGTATTGGAAGGGGTGTCTTTCAATAGGGTAGATACAATTATGAGGTATTAACTGTTAGATAATCAAAGGTTGTGATTTATGGAGTGAGATGGGTTTCTCTTATCAATTAGATGTGACTTCTAATGATAAAGACTTCATTGGGTAGTGATAGGTTAGCGTGGGTGCTTTCTGTAAACCTGAGGTTGTTTACATAAAACTATACTACTGATGGTGATTTCTTCTTCCTGGATTGGTATCCCCCAGATGTAGGTGAGTTGCACCGAACTGGGTCATCATATTCTGTGTTGTTTATCATTCTGCTATTTTCAGTTCAGTCTTGATTAACATGTTGGATCAGATGTCGTAACATCTGTGATTCTGCAGTTCTGGTATTCAAGGTATAAGTCTGTTGTTTTGCTTCTTTGTTTAAATGTTTATGCAGAACAATGTCTTGACATGTGTTAGGACATCTGTTGTCAGCTATGCCAAAGTTTCAATTGGTATCAGAGCAGACATCCTGTCTATTTCTGGATGAGATCTTTGGGAGATACTTTCTGGCGTTTAAACAAGGAGGAGTTTTGAAGATCAGATTAATCAACTTAGACATACTCAAGGGTATTAATGAATGGGATGGTTGTTATGGATCGAAGGTAACAACCCGGTGGTTGTTCATATTGCTGAGGAGGTTCTACAACAACTGCAGGAGAAATGACTAGTTCTCTTGTTGGGGTGTCTTATAAGATGTTTTGACATCTTATTAGGGTAAGCATAATTTATTCCTTGGTGGTTTCGTTGTATATATTTCTGATGCAAGAGCTCTTGAATTATGGGATTCTGGAGTTGTTACTAAAGACAAATGGTGGAAGGTCTCAATCGTCGGCCTCTATATGTGAAGATATCTGCATTCTTTTATTCCAAAGTCGGGAGCGATAAAATGAAGGGAGTTGTTGGAATATGTCTGTTATGGTTAATTGGTACTTGGAAGCTTGGTTCCATGGTACAGTTTGAAGTCAGTAGAAGAGGAGAGGAGTTGAGTTTATGTTTATCAAGTTCTTGCTTTGGGAGTTTGATAAATTATTGATCGACTATGTTGTCAAAGATACTTGAGAATTCTCTCAAGTCCACTCTTAAAGGCGTCTCAGTCGTGCATCTGGAGTCATCTAGTTATTCTTCTAACTAGAAGGTGTTTCTATGAAACACAACCTGAAGAATGTGGAGGTGATTTATTGTCACCATCCAAAACAACAAGGAAGGATTCATCTCTCTTAACCCTAAAGGTGGATCTAATCTGATTGGAGTTCTTAGAATCGTTAAGGTAAATAAGATTCATTCAGAGAGAATGTTAGTTACTTGAGTCAAGGGTGGCAGCCTTGGTATCTCAACATTGTTTGTCAAAGAAGATACTTGCAAAAGATTGAATACTTCATAAGTGTTCATGAAGTGATCTGGTGGAGCTTAGCTACAACAGTGAAGAAGGGTTATTGGACAAGGATTTAAGATCAATTATTATTTGTTGAATACACAAGTATTTAATTGATTATCCTTGAAAGTCAAGATTGCTGATGTTCAACACAATGTTGGAACATCTCATCATCAGAGTTTGTGCAGAATCATGGGAGGGGTACTGCATTCACTTGAGCATCTGTTTTAGTCTTGGGTGTTGACCTAAGAATCTGCTTCAGTCTAGTGTGACAGAAACATGTGATCTATGGAGAGTTTCCTGGCAAGAAACTGGTCTGGAAAATGGTGCTGGAAGATGAAGATGAAGACATCATAATCTTGATGGTTACTTCTTGGATCAGTTTATTTCTGATATAGGAGGAATGAATTGTTGGTGGTAGCACAACTTGGATCAGTTTATTTCTGATCTAGGTACTTGGGAGCATATAATCTTGCTCAGTTTGAAGGTTAAGATTAAGTGGCAGTTATCTCTGACTTTCTACAGACTGCTCTACTAAGGAAAGTGGCATTATTTGGTATGGCTATGGTGTAGTCTAGGACTACTTTATCTTCTGAAGATTCAGACGTGGCAGGTGTGAAGTCTTTGGAGTTTCAAGGCAGATAGTTATTCATCAAGGTGTGAGCTTGAGGGGATATCTGTGATAAGCAGGATGAAGGTTGTTTACTCAAACTTGGTTGTTGAATCAAGTATATGATATCATGAAACTCTTGTTCTATAATAGGGAGGAGGTTCTTCTAAGTGGCAGAAGGAGGAGCTGAATTCAGCAGCTGGATGTCATATCAGAATGTTCTGACATCTAGCTTAACATCAGGATCTCAGCTGGTGATGTGGCACATCAGCTTAAGATAAGGTGATCTACAAAAGAATGGAAGTTATGGATGCTTCAAAAAGTTTTGATCGTGAAGGCTGGATCACATCCTGTAGAAGTGGGCCACCAAGTATGGCTGAGATGCTGGTCGTGTGGAGAGGAGAAGGGGGGGTGTACCTGCAAGGCACTCCGACGCTCAAGTAAGAAAGGGTCATAGAAAAGGGGCAAGTACAAAGTATTAGTTCGTAGGGTGAATATTGGATACCTGACCCTCTCAAGCGAGAGGGTTTATATAGAGCCCCCAGTGCGTGGCCAACGGTCCTATTTTCGGGGCGAAATAACCGTTTTCCCGAAGAATAGGTAACTACCCAAACTAGCCGTTATGTCGGGCAGGGTGCCCAAAATTAGCCGTTGTGTCGGGAACAAGCGTAGTTTCGGGCACATGCCCTCAACTGTTCGGGGAGTAGATAAGTTGTGCGTAACGGGCATTGTTTTCGGGGAGGAGCGATGCAGTCCCTGCCCAGTTGGAGGGGCAAAAAGGTAACTTTTGCCCTTTTGTGGATTGGACTTAGGCAATTTGGGTCGTTCTGGAGCAGAAGTGGATTGGGCCATGTCTAGCCATTGGTCCAGTCCAGAACAGGAGCCCCCCAAGTCGTTACTCCCGATCATGAGAGTGATGACTTAAGGACAGCTCGTTGCTCCGGGGAGCTAGCGTGAAGTCGTTGTTTGGTGACGAGGAAGGATGTATCGGGGCGCCCGTGACTGGTGGTGTTCGTGACTCCTGGTGTCCGTGGCATTCATGACCGTGACCGTGTTGCCCGGCATCTGGGGAGACTAACGGTTAGTCAGAATTGGAAACGTTAGGGCGCCACGTGTGCCTAGAGCTCTGTGTAGCAGTTACTAGGCAATGATGGCTAGTTAATAGCCATCATGACCTACGAGCGCGTGCCACTGCACGTGCCCCTCTGTATAAAAGGGGGAAACTCACTTCATTTTGAACTTTTCACTCTGATTTCTTTTCGTCTTCTTCAGAATTTCTGCTCGTCACCGTCATCTGCTATTCTGGACACCGCGTCAGCTTCCGGGGAACCATCTTTTATCTTCTAAATCAAGTAAGTTTGCTTATTCTGTGCTTTTTTACCCATTAAACGGTTGTTTGTAGTCTTGCATGCAGTTAGGTTTAGGTGTAGAAGATGAAATAAATTAGTTTCCAGTGATTGTTGGTGGTGGACGGTGGTCGTGCCATTTTTCACTTCTGGTACGTCGCCGGATGTTTTGGTACGTCTTAGTGAGGAGGGCGGTTCACGGCGTCGTTGCGACGGTGACGCATGTGTAACTACTGTGTTTGTTCCTCTTCTGAGTTGGTGATGAATTTTTCGGTCGAATATTCCCAGATTCCGGTGAAGCTTTGCGGTTTCTGGTGAAGCTTCAAACGGAAACTGGGTATGAGTGCGAGGAAGCTCCTCGCTTGGGGATGATTTGTTTCGAGCGTTTCCTCGCGGGGAGGTTTCAGTTTTTCTTTTGATGTTAGGGCTTAGGCTGGGGACGTTGTCCTCGGCCCTTTGCGCGCCCTTTCACTTGACTTGCGGTGGAAGGGTGGATTTGATTTATTGTCGAATTCACTTTTTTCTCTGCTTTTCAGGTGATCGATATGGCGACGGGGCCAGATGGAGAGATTATTCTGGATTCGTCCGAGGAAGAAACAAGTTCCTTGGATAGTAGCAGTTCAACGGCTTCGAGTACACCCAGTGAGGTCGGGGAGGAAGAGGAGTTGGAAGATATGGATGAGGATGTTGTCGAGGGTTCCGTGGAGGAATGGGAGGTGGCCGAATCTGCCGAACACGTGTCTACTTTTGCAAAGTACTTAGGGGATGTCTTTACGGAGGTCGGGCCAGAGGGGGAGTGGAAGGTGCACTTTCCCTCTGAGGATAACAGGGTCTGCACGAATTACGGGGACCGTTTTGCTATGTATGAGTATGCCTTTAAGGAGCTGGGTCTAAGGTTGCCGTTCACCGATTTTCAGCAGTCGGTGTTTGTGCACTTAAAGTTGGCCCCCACGCAACTGTACCCTAACTCGTTGGCCTTCATCCGGGCGTTCGAGCTGGTGTGCGAGTATCTCACCATAGGGGCTACTCTTCCTCTATTTTTCACCGTCTTCCATCTTCAAAGGCAGCTGTCGAGGAGGCAGTATGGTTGGTTCTCTTTGAAGCAGCCTCACAAATTATTTAAACCTTTTTCGGAGTTGATACGGACGTTTAAGGAGCGGTACTATGTTATAGAGCCCGTGTCCGAAGCTTCCCAGGATAGCACATATATCTGGGAGATCGAGGTTTATGAGGAGGGAAATGACCTGCGCGACGAGACGGGGAAATTTATTGGGCAGAGAATCTACAAGTTCCCTATTCATTGGGCACCTGACCATTTCTCCAAGAATCCCGGTGACTACGTTCTCCAATCGCACGAGCTACACGGGCAGGATGCCGTGGCGTACGAGGCATTGGTGAAGTATGTTAACTCCTTCCAGCTCACGGAATACTGGACGAATAAGGGTAACCTGATCTTCGAGGTGGACGGTAGTCAGAGGGTTGAATACCGGTTTATTAACACGAAGGCACTCCTGGAGTGCAAGACTCCTGCGGAAGTCGAGAAGATGCTTAGTAGTCTTAGTTATTTAGATTTGTTCGCATTATTTCTTTTCCTCGTGTCTAACATGCTCGACTTTTGTTTGTGCAGGTGAGATGCCTCAGGCCCATGAGAGGGTTGTGAAGAATGCTCTTGCGAGGAACAAGGCCGGAGCGGTCCCCCTCAAGTCTCGACTCGCTGGTACGTGTGCTCCCACTACGATTTAGTTTGCTGCGGGGACTTCTTCTCCCACTCCCGGTCCCCGTGGATCTCCCCTGCCTTTGACCGAATGATCCAAGCGGCCAAGGGTTACTGACACTGTGGATCTCAGTCGGGCCCCAGAGAAAGGGAGGTTCGAGGTTCCTCCTTGTATACTTGATAAGAGATTCTTTGAGGGGAACTCCTTGGTCGTTTCTCAGGCGGAATCTCTTCGTTTGGAAAGCATGGACCGCCCGAGCAAGAGGGCGTTGGTGGCTAAAGATGCTTCAGCTTTGGTCAGGATGTTGGAGATGGCAGTCGTTTATGCTGAAGGGGACTCTGCAATTGAGTCTGAACTTAATGCTGCCCGGGCTACCATGGCGTCCCTCAAAGAAGAGGTTAAGAGTGCAGACGATGCTCGAAAGAAGGCTGAAGAGGAGGTGGCCAGGTTGAAGAAGGAAAATTCTACGCTGGCTACGGAGAAGAAGGCGGCTGAGGAGCTGGTCCAGCAGCTGAGGGCGGTCAATGCTCCGGGCGAAGATGAACCTGAAGATGTGAGGGAATTAAAGACAAGGTTCGAGCTAGTCACCCATATGCTGATGGCTGAGGATGACAGTATTGCCGTCGCGGATGAATCCTTCAGAAACGCCGTGTCTCAACTGCGGGTGGTGAACCCCGAGCTTGACTTCTCTGTCGAGGGTACCCATTATCTGGTGCATGTCGAGGATGGCTGGATCGTTATGCCTACCGCCCTCCTTGAAGAGAATGCTGAGGACCAGCCCGCGGAGAACCAGGATCCTCAACCCGTCCCTCCGCCCAGATGGACGAGTGAGGGGTTTTCTTTATGTTGTTGTAATTTGTCCGGCCTGCGTGCCGCGTAGTTGTTGTAACTTATTTTAGGGGCATGGCCCCCGGTTTATGTAATCTAGCACAATCACGGTCCTAGTGGCCGCTTATTATGTTTAAATTATAAGCCCGGTCTTGGTGGCCAGTTCTGTTATTTGCATGGTTTTACTTGCTTTTATTTTCTGCTAAGTGTTGTACTCATGCTTGTTGTGAATGTATGTCTTCCTGTGATAGGGAGTATTTGACTTGTGTGAAGTTTTAGGGGATTGCTCATTGTAGATGTGTTCGGCAGTGAGGGGTACTGGTCTAACGGTCGGGGAATATCCTGGCGGGGGTGCGGAGCTCAGGTCGCGTTTGAGGCCTGAGTTCGTGGCGTGAATGCCCCATCGCGAGCTGGGGTTCTGCCAGTCATGGTACTTTGACGACGGCGATGCTCGATCGAGGATTGTTGTCGAGCAGTTACTCTGCTTGTTACTGAGCGGGGTTCTGCTTTATTGCTATGCGACGCTTGTACCTAGGCGTGCATAGTGGTCGACAGCTGACGTTCGTCGTCATGACGAGTTGAACCGAGAATTAGGGCCTTAGCTATAGTATTATTTTAGCTTTTTGGCGTTCCATTGTCGAGCAAGTTCTTCCCCGTTGAGATGTTCTAGGTAATAGGCCCCATTCTCTGTTTTTGCTCGGACACGATAGGGTCCTTCCCAGTTGGCGGCTAGTTTGCTTTCGCGAGTCTTTATGGTTTCTCCTTAGAACAAGGCTTCCCACGTCGAACTCTCTTCGTATCACCTTGGCATTGTGCCTAATGGTAATTTTTTGTTTTAGTGAGGCTTTGCGGAGGGCTGCCCCAATTCGGATTTCCTCGACGAGGTCGAGTTCTTCTCTTAATGCTTCGTCGTTCATCTCCTCGTCTAGGGGCGACTCTGTCCGCCTGGAGGGTACGTGAACTTCGACGGGGATTACAGCCTCGGTCCCATGCGCTAGAGGGAAAGGTGTTTCCCCAGTTGTAGAATGTGGAGTTGTGTGGTATGCCCATAACACACTGTGCAGCTCCTCGACCCAAGCCTTATTCGTTTCATCCAGCCTTCGTTTGAGGCCTTGAAGGATGACCCGATTCGCCGCTTCGGCTTGCCCGTTTGTCTGGGGATGTTCGACGGATGCGAAGTGTTACTTCGTACCTAGCTAGGCGACGAAGTCCTGGAACTTCCTATCCGTGAACTGTGTCCCATTATCCGTGACTATCGCCTGGGGGATGCCAAAACGTGCAAGGATGTTTCGTTTGTAGAAACGCAGTATATTGAGGGCAGTTATTTTGGCTAGAGCCTCTGCTTTTATCCATTTTGTGAAGTAGTCTACGCCCACTATTAAGTATTTGTTCTGATTTGATCCGACTACGAAGGGTCCTAGGATGTCTAGGCCCCACATGGAAAATGGCAACGGGGAGGACATTGCCTTGAGCTCGTTAGGTGGAGCCAGTACATGTCCCCGTGCCGTTGAAATTTATCGCATTTCTTCACGTGTTCTTTAGCGTCGTACTGCATGGTCGGCCAGTAATATCCTGTTCGAAGGGCCTTTCGGGCAAGGGACCTTCCGCCGAGATGCTGGGCGTTGATTCCCTCGTGGATTTCATGCAAGATGTGTGCGACCATTTCTTCCTCGACACACTTGAGCAGCGGAATGGAGAATCCTCACCTGTAGAGTTTATCCTCGACCAGGACGTAGGAGAAAGCTCTTCGCCTAACGACGCTGGCTTTTTTTGGGCCGGAAGGAAGTTCGTCTTTAGCTAGATAGTTATAAACCAGGGTCATCCAGCAATTGTTGTTGCCGATCACCTGTATGTCGAGGGTCGGGGAGACCTCCTAGATACTGGGTCGAGGAAGTACCTCCTGTATGACGGACTTGTTTCCGCCTTTCTTCTTTGTGCTGGCTAGTTTGGATAGAACGTCTGCTCGCACGTTATGTTCGCGGGGAACATGTTTCACTTCTACTGTTGCGAACTTCGCCATTTCCCTTTTGACCAGGGTTAGGTATTCGGTCAGGTTGTCATTTTTGGCTTGATATTCTCCTCGGACCTGAAGGGCCACGAGTTGTGAATCTATGCAAATGACGACTTCTTTTGCGCCCAGGTCCTCGGTTGGGCGTAACCCAGTGAGGAATGCCTCGTATTCAGCCTGGTTGTTAGAGGTTGGGAAGGACAGGGTGAGTGATACTTCAACGATGATTCCTTTGTTGCTTTCCAATATGGTGCCCGCGCCGCTCCCTGCTGAGCTTGAGGCACCGTCCACAAAAATGGTCCATTTGCGCGCTTCGCTCGCGGGGGAGTCCGCGAATGTCATTTCTGCGACAAAGTTGGCCAGAGCCTAGGCTTTGAGGGCTTTCCTGCCTTCGTACTGGATGTCAAATTCAGATAGTTCAAGCAACCATTTGAGCATTCGACCGGCCATGTCAGGTCGTCCCAGTAGCTGCTTTATGGGTTGATCTATTCGAACCACGATCGTGTGGGCCAGGAAGTAGTGCCTTAATCTTCTGGCTGCATTAATGAGGGCCAGAGCCACTTTCTCTATCTATTGGTATCTTAACTCTGGTCCTTGTAGTGCTTTGCTCGTGAAATACGTAGGCTTCTGTCCGTCAGGGGTCTCGCGGATGAGAGCGACACTCACTGCTTCGGCTGCTACAGCGAGGTACAGGTACAAAGTTTCGCCATTGTCCGGGCGAGAGAGGACTGGTGGCTCTGAGAGCACCCGTTTCAGATGGAGAAGAGCCTTGTCACATTCCTCAGTCCATTCGAACGCTGCCTCCTTGTGGAGGAGTTTGAAGAATGGTAGGGCGTGCTGGGCAGATTTGGCCACGAAACGAGATAGTGACGCGAGCATCCCGTTGAGGGACTGGATGGATTTCTTTGACTTAGGCGTTGGAAATTCGGAGGATGCTCGACATTTATTGGGATTGGCCTCGATTCCCCGCTCTGTTAAATAGAAGCAGAGGAACTTCCCTGCCCGGACACCGAACAGGCACTTCTCTAGGTTGAAATGCATTTTGTATTTTCTGGCCTGTTCGAAGACCTTCCTTAAATGGGCAGTGCGATCGGTTTCCTCGTGGGATTTTACGATCATGTCATCCATGTAGACTTCGAGCATGTCGCCTATCTCTCCCCAGAAGACTTTATTCATCATTCTTTGATAGGTCGCTCCGGCGTTCTTCAGACCGAAGGGCATTACGTTGTAGTAATAATTGCCCGATTCGGCTATGAAGGCTGTGTATTTTTTGTCGGCCATCACCATTGGAATTTGATTATAGCCTGAGTAGGTGTCCATGAACGATAAAAGTTTAAAACCGGTAGAATTATCAACAAGTTTATCAATATTGGGGAGGGGTGGGCATCCTTCGGGCATGCCTTATTAAGATCGGTGTAATCAATGCATATTCGCCATTTTCCATTAGATTTTTTCACAAGTACAACGTTGGATAGCCAAGTGGTGTACTTGGCCTCCGAAATAAATTTGGCCTCGAGGAGGTCCTTTATAGCTTTTTCTGCAGCCTCCGTTTTCTCCGGAGACTGCTTTCTCCTACGTTGTGCTACGGCCTTGACGGCCAGGTCAATTGTCAGTTGGTGGCAAGCGACGGACGGGTCCAAGCCGGGCATCTCGGTGGCACTCCAGGAGAAGAGGTCGGCATTCTCGTGGAGGCAGGCCTTGAGCTGCTTCCTCGCGATGTCGGACAGGTCTGCTCTAATCTTCACTCCCCGCTGAGGGTCGTCACCGAACAGAACGAGCTTGAAGTTGCCATCCGAGATTGGACGCATCGGATGGGAGCTGCTGCTGGATGAGTCGATTGAAGCTACCCAATCCTCCTTTTGGTCCTCCTCGGTGAAGCGGCTGTCGAGGTCGATGGAGTTGACCTGAGGCAGAGGCTTGGCTTCCTCGGAGCTACTGGGTAAGGCTGGCTTGCTTGATACCTTTGGCTTGGATGTGATGGCGTTGAGCCCCTTTGTGGCTACTTCGAAACACCATCGTGCAACTTCGATGTCACCGTGGAGGGTGGTGACCATCCCTTTAGAAGTTTAATACTTCATCTTGAGGTGGACTGTTGAAGGTACAGCTACCAACTCGGCCAGGGTTGGTCTTCCGAATATGCACTAGTAAAGCGACGGTCAGTCGATTACTAGAAATTATACCTTGACGGATCTGGTCATCTTAGTTGATCCGAAGGTTACGATCAGTTCAACGTATCCCCGTGGCTTGGTCACTGATTCGTTGAATCCCTATAAATCAGACCCCACGTAGGGGGTAAGGTGTGATTCGTCCAGCTGAAGTGTTGAAAATAGCTGGGAGTACATGATGTCGACCGAGTTGCCCTAGTCGATGAGAATTCTGCGAACGTCGAAGTTCGCCATTCGGGCTCTGACGAGCAAAAGTATGCTCGAGTTTGGAGACCCCCCGAGGAGCTCTTCCCAGTAGAAGGAGATGGGGATAGATCCCTTCTGGGCCTGATCGAGCGTGTTCACCTTATTAGAGCTTGTGTTGATCAGATGCTCGAATTTTCGTTTCACGGAGCCCACCGTGACTTTGTTGAAGCCCCCGCCGGAGATAACCATGGCGGAGGGAAACGTCTCCCACGGGCTGTGGGCCGCGAAATAAGCAGGGGAGCTGAGCCCGTCTGGGATGTAGAAGTCCTCTGGTCGCGATATGGACATAGAGACCTGGATGTTGGCTTCTTCCGAGGAGGGTACTTCTTCCTCTATCTTCTTGGACTCCTGGGCGTCTTGCCGAGGAGTGTCCTTCTTCTTTGCGAACTGTTTCAGGTGACCGTCCCTGATCAATATCTCAATAGCATCCTTCAGATGGATGCAGTCTTCAGTAGTATGGTCGTGACTCTTGTGGAAACGACAGTACTTTAATTTGTCCGTGTTGGGTTTGGCCGATAGTTGTTTGGGGAAGCGGACCCCTGCCTGCTTGAATTCTGAATTTGCACACTCGGACAGTATCTTCTCCCTGGAGACGGTCAGGGGGTATAGTCGTGGAATCGCTCGGAGGGCCTCTTGTTGTCGCGGGAGTCCCGAGGACAGTCCTCGCGCCTCCGTTCGCCTCGACAAGATGTTGAGGCTTCCTCGCCTCTGGAGGCCCGAGCGTTCTCCTGATGGCGTGATGCTCGGACGTTGCTAGGTGCAACCTTCTCTTCATACTGAATGTGCGATTGGGTTTTGAGGAGGAGGGCGTCTAGGTTCCTCGACGGTGCGAGACCGACGACTTTAGAGAACTCGGAGCCCGGGCGAAGTCCTTGCTCAAGAAAAACCTTTTTCATCTCATTCGTTGTAGGGACCTGTACTGCTTCTTTGTTGAACCTTTCGATATATGTGCGGAGAGGTTCGTCCTTCCCTTGGATTATGGCTCCAAGGGAGGCCTCAGTCTTAGGGTGACGGCGAGAAGCTGTGAAATGTTGCGAGAACATTCTGCCCAGTTGCCTCCATGAGGTAATAGACTCTTTGGGCAGCTGCTTGTACCATGTCATTGCCCCTTTTCGGAGCATGGTTGGAAATAGTCGGCACTTGATGGTGCCCCGTATGCCACGGTAGTCCAATAGCGCATCGATGTTCTCGATGTGTTTGTCGGGGTCAGTAGTCCCGTCGTACGTGCCCAGTGACGAGGGCTTCTCCAGGCCCTTAGGGAGACGAGTAGCCAAGATTTCCTAGGACAATGGGCTGCGAGGCTCGTTGTCGCTGTTGGAACTGGTGAATGATGGGGACCGAAGGGTACGCTCGTGGTGGCAGTTCCTTCGGGGAGAAGGTGAGCGGTTTCTTCGGGGAGAAGGTGAGCGGTTCCTTCGGGGAGAAGGTGATCGGGCCCGGCCTTTGGACTTGACCGGGGGTGACTATTTGTTCCTTTGGGTCCTCTTGTGGCAGAGAGAGTGCTGGTTACGCAGGGAAACCTGGTCACACTTCCGGATGATGTGAGGGTCAGACTCTTGGCGCAGTCTTTGGGCGATATCTCTTCGGGGTTACGGGCTTCTTGATCGTCGTTGGTTCCTCCGCGGAGGAGGGGATCTTGGACGGTTGGACTCTTCTAACACCTCGATCCTTTCGTTCTGCTGCAGGATCAGGGTGTTGGTTTTGTTGATCACCTCCAGGAGGGCCGCCACGACCGGGTCGGTGTTGGGTGGAACAGGAATGGGCTGGATGTCCAGTGAGGGCTGATCGTTGTTGCGGTCAGCAGGGGTAGGGCAAGAAGAAGCTGTGGCCCCATCCCTCAGAAAACGGGCATCTCGGAGAAGAGATGATGGGTCATCAACGTCAGTCTTGTTGACGGGGAGGACAACGGTTTAGAGAGCACCTTTGGCGTGATCTTGAGAGGCCATGATGATGATCTTGAAATTTGCTTTGATCTTCGATTTTCGGGGAAAGAAAGATGGGGAAAACAATGATTCCCACAGACGGCGCCACTGATCATGAAGGCTGGATCAGATCCTGTAGAAGTGGGCCACCAAGTACGTCTGAGATGCTGGTCGTGTGGAGAGGAGGAAGGGGTGTACCTGTAAGGCACTCCGGCGCTCAAGTAAGAAAGGGTCAGAGAAAAGGGGCAAGTACAAAGTATTAGTTTGTAGGGTGAATATTGGATACCTGACCCTCTCAAGCGAGAGGGTTTATATAGAGCCCCCAGCGCGTGGCCAACGGTCCTATTTTCGGGGTGAAATAACTGTTTTCCTGAAGAATAGGTAACTACCTAAACTAGCCGTTATGTCGGGCAGGGTGCCCGAAACTAGCCGTTGTGTCGGGCACAAGCGTAGTTTCGGGCGCATGCCCTCAACTGTTCGGGGAGTGGATAAGTCGTGCGTAACGGGCATTGTTTCTATGGAGGAGCAATGCAGTCCTTTCCCGGTTGGAGGGGCAGAAAGGTAACTTTTACCCCTTTGTGGATTGGACTTAGGCAATTTGGGCCGTTCTGGAGCAGAAGTGGATTGGGCCATGTCTAGCCATTGGTCCAGTCCAGAACAAGGTCTATCTTATGCAGTTTGCGGGAGCTATGGTTTGAGAAGATGTTACATGTCTAGAGGCTTGGTGGATCCAATATGTCTTGCTATAGAGCAAGTAGTTCATGTGACTTGAAGATCAGATTTCATTAGTAGATCAGTGTATCTTGTGGGAGTTCTGAAGAAGAGTGAGATCAATCAAAAGGTGGCATTTAGTTAGTTTCATAGTGTGCATTCAAGCAGGGTGCTTGGAACTAATTTCTCTTGGGCAGAAGGGTAGTTGGTTGAAAACGTAAGGAGGATCTGGTTCATCTTGGAGCTTGTGGTAGAAGTTCTAGGCTGAGGATGGAAGTATGCCTTCTTTTGGTGGATGAGAGTTTATTTCTCTCTGGGTTTTTGGAGTTCTCTTTGTTCAAGCTGGTGGCGCAGTGTTGTGTGAAGATCTTCAGTTGGATTACTATGCAGATAGTAAGTCCAGTGGTGGAGCATATCAAGAACCATAGTGTGTGGTGTCTGTGATATGTGAAGGATGTCCTAACTAATGTTATAACATTTTATGGGTTGGTTATCCTTGGAGTAGGATACTAAGTTCTGAGTGTAGAACTTGACACTCACATCTTGTCTAAGAAGTATTTATTCTATCATACAGGAGAATGATGGGTAAAGGATTGTCTTGGAAGTCTGATGTGAATAGGACATGCTAGAAGTGGATCAGTTTGGTGCTTGTGGAGCAAATGGGCTGAGAAGTTTTGGAGCATGTATATGATATCTGACATCGTTAAGAAGGCAACAAACTAAGGGGCCCTGTGCGTCTCTTTGAGGAATATGGATCATTCTAGATCAATTGGATTTTATCTCAAGGAACATGAAGGTCTATACATGAGAATTCAAGAGGAATTCGTATGGTGTATAGATAGGTTCAAGAAGAGGGGGATCAATGGAGCTTTGATCTTAATCCAAGAGTTTGTTAATTTGGGATGGTGATCCTAATGTGACCTCACGGGAAACATGATGGTGTTCATGTGTGAGTGATTATTGATTCTTGTCAAAAGAAGCAATAAGTGGAGTTGATGATTGTGTTCAGCAGGTAGGTTGGACAGAGGGTGCACTCTTAAAGACATGAAGATGCGTCTTATGTTTTACATTTATCAGCAAAAGTGTTCATTGGAGGAGCACTGGTTATCTTAGATAGGGGGAGTTGCTCCTTGTTCTAAGATGTATTACTGCAGTGGTGCAGAGTGTTCATCAAGATTGTTTGTGGGTTCAAGTAGTTTGTGATAGATTGCCTCAGGTGAGGTTAATATGTCAGACAAGATGTCATGACATTGCTCTATTGATATAAGTTTTGGGTGAACTTATCAGGTGGTTCTGATCCTGTCATTGGGTATCAATGGATTAAATTGAAAGTAATACAAGTATCTTACTAATTGTTGTTGATTGAAAGATGTTTGGAGAAATGTCTTAACATCTTGGTCAGTTAATCTTGGTATTCTGGTTGAAAGAGATTAAATGAATTCTACAAGAGGGACTATACAAAGTCTGACAAGATGTCAGAACATTGGATGTACACTTATTTACTTTGGACGGTGGAGAATTTGTGTCTTAAGGAACGCGTGCTAAACATGGGTTCTGGAAAATGCACATTCTCGGAATGGTCCTTGTTAAAAGGAAGAAAGAATCAAATACAGTTTGGCCAGTGCTCTTTTGTCTCTGAAAATACACAATGTCATTTAATGTTCACATTGAATGGACATGTGTTACTTCCAATGGTTCGTTACATCCTATGAGAAACACTCTTGTATATAAAGGGTGTTCTAGTCATCATCTTGTCTCAGGTTCTGCTGTATTGAGTTGTCATAGGGTTTGTTTGGTTGTGGGTTTCCTCAGTTTGGGTATGGGTCTGTTTTGGACATGTTTGCCAATTTTTTGCTAAAAAGGGGGAGAAAAGTACATGGGCTGAGTCTGTCTTTGCAGTTGGTTTGCAAGGATATTGGTCAGAATGTTATGACATTCTGACTAAGTTTCAAGTTTCTCAAATGTCCTGAGTTTTCTCTTCGTATCCTGTGATCTGAGTTGTGAACACAGTCGTGTCCTGTGTTATGAGTTACCCAGGTTGGTGGTTTGTTGCTTCAGTAGCAAAATTCTTCCCCCCTGGTGAGGAAGTATAGATTCATGGGGAAACTTCCTCATGTACACCAACATGATTGGACTCATGACCGTATTCTAATCATAACCCACACTAATGGTGAAGAGACGTTAGGAGCACCCTGGGCTTATTGTCCAAATTAAAGTTTTAGCCAAAATTTGTCAAAAGGGGAGATTGAAAGCTCCTGAGGTTTGACTAAATTTTGGATAAAACTTAATGAAGAATACTGCAAGAAAAATATGTCGACGACAATGTCCTGACATTCTGACTTGATAATTATAGCAGGTTTTAAATCTGGTGCAAGAATCAAGGAATGATTACAGCAGTGGATCAAGGGGCCAATAAACAAAATATTGAAGCCCAAAGCAGCAAAAGAGTATAAAATAAGACTAATACCTATGACGGAAAAACTGAACCTATTGTAACACTTTTGTAAAGTAGAAAATAGGGTTTAGGGTTTGAGAGTCGTAGGCTTTCTTGTAAGTCTCCCTTTATATCGATTTGATGCAGTGTGGTAGACATAGGTACTTGTACAGATTCAGAAACCCGTAGGTAATGAATCGTGTATTGTTCTTGGATGAAGCTTTGAAGCAAATCCAAGTTAACTTGTTAGCCAAGGTTGTCTGACTGAACTTTTTATTGGAATGGGTGTCTTTCAATAGGGTAGATACAATTATGAGGTATTAACTGTTAGATAATCACAGGTTGTGATTTAGGGAGTGAGATGGGTTTCTCTTATCAATTAGATGTGACTTCTAATGATAAAGACTTCATTGGATAGTGATAGGTTAGCGTGGGTGCTTTCTGTAAACATGAGGTTGTTTACATAAAATTATACTATTGATAGTGATTTCTTCTTCCTGGATTGTTATCCCCCAGATGTAGGTGAGTTGCACCGAACTGGGTCATCATATTCTATGTTGTTTATCATTCTGCTATTTTCAGTTCAGTCTTGATTAACATGTTGGATCAGATGTCGTAACATCTGTGATTCTGCAGTTTTGATATTCAAGGTATCAGTCTGCTGTTTTGCTTCTTTGTTTAAATGATTATGCAGAACAATGTCTTGACATGTATTAGGACATCTGTTGTCTGCTATGCCAGAATTTCAATTACATTTTCTATATATCATACTTACACATTCACATAATAATAATGTTTATATAAAACATGCATTAATGCCAAATGCACACACCCATGCACGTACGTTTAACACACACACATACAATGATCAAACATGAATAAAATGCAAACATATGCACATATATCACACTCTCACAATGTATCAACAATGCATACATAACACACAACTTACTTAGAAAGTTACAAAGCTAGTGGCACCAAATGATTCAACAAGGAAAGAATCAACAACAACACATATAAAACTAACCCAATGCTTAGCTTAAATACATAAAAAAGAAAATTAACAAAACCATTAAAATAAAAGAAGATCGCAGAGAAAATAAATAAATAAATAAATAAAAACAAAATAAAACTAAAACGAAACAATAACTCACAATATGCTTCAAACGAAATATTATTTCTAAAGACAATAAGCTAGCTTGGAACGAAATACACCATAATCGTAAAACCGACATGATCAACAAATACAAGGTCTAAACAAAACCAACACAAGAAATATATTTAGAAATTACAGAGTTTAAAATAGCAAACAAACATACAACATACACTCAACATTGTTAAAGGATCTAAGCCAAAAATTCAAACGAATAGCAACCCATCAATTCAACGATAAGCAAGCAAGATGTGAACAACAAAAACTGAAAATATTACCAACTGAATCGATGTGATTACGCTGGTGGATGGAACACGCGACGGCGACGGAAGATTTACGTCTATGCATTGTTGAAGATGATGATGCGTGCTACAGCTTGTTGTTTTGAGCGGTTTGTACGACAATGGTGGTGGTTAGGATCTGTTATTGTGTTTAAGGGAGAGAGAAATATAAATTGCAAAGTTGAAAGAAAATGATGGTGATGTTAGTTGTAAGGAGAGTATGCTAAAGAGTATGTGAGGTTATGGTATCATTCATGTAGAGACATGCTTGGTTAGTGACATGGTGGTGAACCAGGGGGTTGATGAGAAAAGAAATGAAGCAACAAGGTTGCAGGTTTTGTTATGTTATGAGAGCATGGTATATGGTTGTATGTAGGAAGAGAAGGTGATACAAGTTATGAAGAAGATGATAACAGTTTGGTGAGTAGTTGATATCATGTGGCGGTTTCAAATGAAAAAGGACATGGAGGTAGTATGTGTTATGATGGGTGGTTGTTGTTTCTCAAATAAGAAAGGTGAAGAATGTGATGAAGTATCAGATGCAGGTAAAGAGAAATAATGAAGAATCACATGAGCAATATAGTAGGGTGAGTGATGACATGAAGCTATGTGGTGAAGTGTGTTGTGGCTAAATAAAAAAATCAAAACCAGGAAAGGGTGCCCTGCGTGTAGCAGTATATGGGAAGGAGGGAGAGGCTTATGGTTTTATTGTTTTCTTAAGGTGTTATTTGCTTTTGTCCTATTTTTTAAAATTAAAATGAAGAGAAAGTACATGATAAAGATAAATATTTTTTTATTAAATTCAAAAAGTAAGAAAGAAAAAAGATGGTCCGATGAAGCATTATGGGGATGATGGTTTTTCCTTGCATGGGCCCGCAAGTTGTATGTGAAGCCTTTTTATGTTTTAATTCATGAAGTGTTACATAGATGCTATTTTACTTTTGTCTTTTCTTTAAATTTCAAAAAAAATGAGAGATAGAAAGAGTCAAACTTGCAGCGTAAGAGGAGGAGTCTACGCTGGTTATGTTGTTGTTATGATATTTACATCAAAATGTGATAAAGACAAGGACACATTAAAACTTAATCCCTAAATGTTTCTAAACAAAATAAAAACAAAAGTTTTTTTTTTACTATTTAAAAAAAAAGAATGAAAAATAAAATAAATGATTCAAAATAAGATCTAAATTGAAAATCCTGATTAAACTATTTAAATTAATCTAAAAAATTAAAATGAAATTGGTTAAAAATGAATGATTGGATCGGTAGTGAAGTGCTCGAAAAAATAAAATGAATACGCCAAAATGATCAGCAAAAAATATACGTATTGGAAAAATACAGTGTTTGGTCAAATTTTGAAATAAATTTTACCTGGTTAAAAGACTTAAACTGTCTAAAAATGCGGCTGAAAAGTAGTCGAAAAATTCAAATGAGCACACCAGGTTAAACTACGTGAAACGTAGATTAATATCACTAACGTTTGCAAACTCGATTTTAAAATTTTCTATCCACTAATTTTATGCACAGTTGACTTTTGGTTTGACCGATTCGGCTATAAATTCAATAAATTTGTTCCAGCTGATAAATTGGGTATTATGCAAGATGCAAGACGTGATAGGCCATGCAAAGGATGCGAAATGAAGCGGGATCTTAGGGTAAAAAATTAAGGTATGATAGATGCCCCTATTTAAGTTTCTTCAATCCGGAGATATGAAGATCAAAATCTTCGTCTCGGCGAGATTAGAGAGACTTAAATATAAACATGCGCAATTTTTGGCCCTAAGATACCACAAAAATGCTTATGATATGATATGAATGCAGTGCTGGACGTTCTGTGGGGAATAAAGCCACAGAAGACAAACTAAAAGGAGGACAAAGGGGAAACCACAGGGGAATAAATAACAGAAAGACACAAGTGAGGAAAATAAAATATTATGGAAATTCGTCAAGGTGACAAAGAGTATCCAGTAATAATTGAAAAGAGAGGGACAAACCCTAAACAAAGATACAGACATCTGGGAAAGCATCAGATGCTGAAAGGTAACACATTCTGGAAAAAAAATAAGAAACATCTAGAAAAATATTAGATGTGGAATGAGACCAGAAATTTGAGAATATAACAGAGACTTCTAAGAAAGCATTCAATTTTACTGTGGAATATTCAGGAACATCCAGAAAGTGAAAGCAACTTTACTGGGGAAAGGGTCACAATCATCATAATTTTTGTCAGAAATGCATTGAACAAAACTCTGGAAAAGAACAGTAACAACCATCAAAGTCATTCAGAAGAACATTAAATGAAACTTTGGAACAGAGGCATTCATCCATCAGAGATATTCAGAATAACATTGAATAAGCTCCACTGGGAAATCAACAGTCGTCATCCAAGAAACAAACTAGATGGAAAAGAGTCACAACATTCAGAAGATCATTGAATGAGGTGAGGAGAATTCAGAGAAATACATTAGAGACATTCCAGCAGACATCAGAGGTATTTAGAATAGCATTGAATAAACTCTGGAAAATATAGCAAACATCAGAGATATTCAGAAAAGCATTGAATAAACTCTGGAAAACATCAGAGATATTCGGAAAAACATTGAATAAACTCCAGAACACATTCAGAAAAGCATTGGATGAAGAATGGAAACAAACCTGAAAACATTCAACAGCTGTTAACCAAAGTCCGAAATAAATTAAAGACATCTAGAAGAGCATTAGATGGAGACAAAGATTCCGAAGATACATCCGAAATATTTAGAAAAACATTAAATATAAGGGAAAATATTTTGAAGACATATCTGGAAGAACGTCAGATAAGCAACATCTTATCTGGAAGAACATCAGATAGGCAAAGTCATATCCAGAAGAACGTCAGATAGACAAAAAGGGTTTTTGGAAAAATATCAAAAGCAAAGTCGTATCTGGAAGAACATCAGATAGACAGAAAGGAGTTCTGGGAAAACATCAGAAACAAAGTCGTATCCGGAAGAACATCAGATAGACACAAAGGAGATCTAGAAAAACATTAGAGAGAAAGACACATATGGAAAAACACCAGACGGTAAAAGAAAAGAAACTCTAGAAATGCATCAAAATTACAGAGGTATATCTAGAAACTCACTAGGGAGTGAAACAAATTCTGGAAGGGTATCTGAATCACAATGGAAATATATTGAAAAATCAGATAGGTTCTGGAAAAGCATCAGAACAAAAGACTCAATCTAGAAAAACATCAGAGAGACAAGCATATCCGGTAAAACCTCGGAAAGATTATGGAAAATATAGAATCAAAGGGGATATCTAGAAAAACATCAGATAGCAAACATAGACAGTTTTGGGAAAACATTAGAACAAAAGACTCAATTTGAAAAAACATCAGAAAGACAAACATATCCGGTAAAACCTCGAAAAGATTATGGAAAAACGTCAGAATCAAAGGGAAATATCTATAAAAACATCATATAGGTTCTAGAAGAACATCTGAACAAAAGACTCAATCTGGGAAAATACCAGAGAGAGAAACACATCCAGTAAAACCTCGGATAGAGTCTGGAAAAGCATCAGAATCAAAGGGAAATATCTGGATAAACATCAGATAGATTCTGGAAAAACATCAGAACAAAAGACTCAAACTGGAAAAACATCATAGAGAGATGAAACATATCTGGTAAAACCTCAGATAAATTCTGAAAAAGCATCAGAATCAAAAGGCAAATATATGGAAAAACATCATATAGGTTATGGAAAAACATCAGTACAAGAGACTCAATCTGGAAAAACATCAGAGAGATAAACATATGTGACACCCAAGAATGACGTTGGATAAAAAGACACCAGACATCCAATAATGGCTTTGAATGAAAGGTAAACAAAATTTGAAAATGGCATCAGATGTAAAGAAACCAGACATCCAATAATAACTTTGAATGAAAGGTGAAATCACAATATCTAATAATGGCATCAGATGACTATGAACAAGGTTACACCCAAGAATAACATTGGATGCAAGAGGAATAGACATATCCGAAAAAACAATCGGATAAGAAAGGTCTTATCTAGAAGAACGTCAGATAGACACGACAATAGTTGTTTGGTAGGTGCCAAGTAGTTTGGACTTTAACCACAAGGTAAGACGCAGATAACAACACAACTTCTGGTGATGCAAATGAGGATGAAAGCTAATGTTATGCATATGTATATGAATTTTACTATGATATATGATCAAATGAAAATGCAGATGCCGACGACATAACTGGACTCTTTTAGGAAGAAGACAAGATTAGAAGATTGATTCCTCAACATCGAGATCACTGCCATTCTGCTTGGGGACCAAAGATGCTACTGAGCATCTCTCTACGACATTGGTAAACTGTATCAAGTTGATGATCCTTGTAGGAAAGATGAAGAGCTGCTTGGGGATTCTTCAAATAAATTGCCCCAGATTAGGTGACTGTTGTAGATGAACTGGTCGTTGCTTCAGCTTGTCTGATTATGTAAATGATTGTTTTACTGTGTGCCTGGAAAGCTTTCCCCAACATGAGTCTTGAAAAATCTTCTGTGTAAACCAATTCTGAGAAGGACTTGCACTGAACCATAAATCTTGAACTGATTCTCAACAGGATCTGGAAAGAACTTGCCCCTAATAGGATCACTGACCAAGTTTCTCAAATGTTTGAAAATTCTTTGAGAGGAAAGCCAGTTTGCAAACAAAAGTATTCATACAAACATGGTAAATGCAAAGTTCATGCAACTTTTAAAATTGAAATCATTTTTCGAAAAGATGCAAAACATATGAGTCGTTTAGTCTGAACATGGCGGTTCAAGACATTTAAAGTGAAAAGTAAAGCACATGTGTGATGCCAAAATAATTGATTTGCAAAAGTCTTTGGGAATCAGTTTACGCAACCTTGTTGTAGTTTGCTTTCAAAATAAACTTGCTTCCGTTAGGTCTTCCGAGGGTTGAAACGTGGCCTGGTTCACAGTTTATGAAACAAAGGATAAAGGCTCAAAGTTTATTTGTACCTACCCCTTCTTCGTGATGACCTCCAATCCTACGTTCAGTTAATTCAGACTATACGCTCAGGTTCCCAAAGGGTTTGATGATGATAGTAATGATGGTTCAGAAGTCAAGGGCCTCTTAAAATGGCAGTCACTGCATCCTTACCAAACTGTTTGCCATTGAGGACTTTCATGGTGAAGGATTTAAAGATTTTTTCTTTTTGGTTGTCATACAAACCTTTTTGTATAAGGCAAGGTCATGAGCTTCCCATCTTTCTTAGGTTTTGCCTTGAAAAGGACTCAGCTCATTCTTTGAGTAAAGAAAGTGACTAACCAGCTTAATGATTACGGTGAACCATCATTGGTATTTGACTTGAAAGACATATTCAACACTTGTTTGATGCGTGCGAAGGAAAATTTGTGAATGCAACCTTTATATGAAAGGTGTCTTGCATGAACGCACAACCAAGTTAATTGAGAACTACCCATCCCAAAGTTAATATTGCGGGTTTTTGTTAAAGAAAGAAACTCCAACTTCTAGGTTCGAAGGGGTTGACAAGGGAATAACTTCCTTATTTCTCCAGTGTTTAGGGATTGAAACAATGCCTTACATCGTCAGCAAAGTTTATTTGAAAGCATACCAACAATTATTGGTATAAATTTTTCGCCATTCTCCCTCCAATCTTTGCACAATAAAAAAGAAAGTGGAAAAGAGATAAAATATTTTTTGAAAAGGAAAGCATAAAGATGTAAATAGAAAACACAAATGAATTGAATCCAAAAGTTGCAATGCTCATTTCATTAATCACGAAAGTACAAACATAATTTGAAGGCAAACAACTAGTACAAAATAAAGGAAAATGCAAACAACAAGATACACGGCCTAGTGACTAGTTAAACACAAGGATAAGTTGTTCTGTCTTTGGGAGGTAGCTGGGCTGAAGTTGACTGAAGCTTCACTTGGCGTGCCTTGGCAAAGGATTTGTCTAGACATTAGGATTATTGTCATGAAAGCTAAGGATTCCGACTTTAACTAAATCACACACTCTAGCCTTCAGTGCATAGCAATTTTTCAAGTTGTGGCCCGTGACACCTTCATGGAATGCCTAGTGGAGATCAAATCTGAATCCAGGTGGAAGAGGATTTAAAGGAGGTGGCAAAGTACTTGTGGTAATCAAACATTTCTAAACCAGACTAGGATAAAGTTCAATGTACGTCATGGAAATAGAATCAAATTGATTCCTATTACAGTATTGATTCTGTCCAACAGCCGGACGTTGAGGAACTTGAGCTGGTCGTGGAGCAGCAACATCAGCAACAACAGGGTGATCAGCATACTGAGGTCGGGGACGAGGATTTCTTGTTTTAGTCATGATAGCACTTGTTTGATCTTCCCTCTTATTTTGGAAGTTCCCATAGGATTTCTTCGCGCCATTGGAAGATTCAGCAGCCTTGGATACTTTACCATTCTTGAGTTCTTCCTCAAGTCTTTTGCCAATAGTTACCAAATCAGTGAAGTTGGAGGAAACATTGGCAATCATCTTCTCCCAATAGAATGGAGGCAAAGTTTCCATGAACATTCCAGTCAGTTCCTTTTCCGCCAAAGGAGGTTCAACTTGAGAAGCTAACTCTCTCCACCGCTGAGCATACTCCTTAAAAGATTCATTTTCATTTTGAGTCATGTTCTGAAGCTGGCAACGATCGGGAGCCATATCAAGGTTGTACTTGTACTGCTTCATGAAAGCATTTGCAAGATCTTGAAAGCAGAAAATAGAGTTTTGTTCAAGACTCATGTACCATTTGAGTGAAGCTCCACTCAAGCTGTCTTAAAAACAGTGGATGAGCAACTTCTGATTGTTGGTATTGTCATACCCAAAATTTGTCCTACTTGTATATATTTCATCTGTACATCCATCCACTAGCCATTATTCATAAAATCCAAAAATATGTTGTCTTTCTTGTTACTCAGTTCAGAGCTTTTGCAAAGGGGCATTTGAGGCTATTAGGGCATTTATGTGTGGTATCGATTAATGTTCATTTGGTTTTGACTTAAGTCATCAGTCAGGCAAGATTTAGGTTCCTGATTGAAATCAGGGTGTACTTAATTCAGATAATGTGTGACTGAGGATTCAGTTAGGGTTCTAGGCCTATTCAAGTCAGTTGGTATGGATCAGATTGTCAAGATATGTCAAGTTGTCAGTTATCTCACAGTTGAAGATCCTCAAGGGCAGATCATCCATTTCCATTCTCATTTTATCCAATCCAATTGCCATTATCCATCCAATGTCCATATTTATTTCCACTTTCTATTTCTTACCAATTTCCATTATTTTCTATCAATTAAACCATATCTACTTTTTAATATCCATTTAAAAAAAACCGTTTTTTTAGTTATCCATTTTAAACCGTATCCATTTTCAAACCACTTTCAAATCCATCATCCAATAATCAAATCCATTTATCTTTTTCACCAATTCCAAAAGCTCATTCATTAAGTTCATGTTACAAAATCACTTCCAAATTCAATCCCACAACTTAAGCCCATTTTCATTTTTGTACAAGAAAAGCCCATCACCATTTCTATTTTTAGTTTCATTCATACAAAAAAAAAGAAAAAATTCCAAGTCCATTAAAAAAAATGATGAAAAGCTCAAAAATGCACGGCCCATGGACAAACATCACATGCAGCCACCATTTCACAAACCGTCTACTTTTTCACACACAAACTTCCTATAACCTTTCAAAACCGTACGCGCACCAACCAATTCCAACGCTCCTCAAACCTTTATTCTGCAAGGCCAATACGGACAACACCACTATTACCACTACACAACCCGCGTCTCCACACCACCTGCTACGCAACCTTTGGCAGCATAACGCAACGTACGACTTCAGCACCCCAGACCAAAACCTCTACCAACCTGCTGCAATTGTACAATTAAAAAATTTAATACACGAGTTTTGATTTTGTTTAAAGAGCAAAAGAAGCACAGGAGGGGGAGAGAAATAGTAGAGAGAACAGAGGAGAGGAGAGAACCGAAAAAGAGTGAGAAACGCAACCACAACATTGAGAAAACATTCTCACTTTCAATCTTTGTCAACCACAGCTTAAAACCCACCTTGAAATCACCATGAGAACCACCTTTCTACATCCTTAACAACTGCTACAAATCATGAACACAACATATTCCACCTTCCATTTCATACTCCCTAAACCCTTGCCATAAACCACACAAGTTACTCCCTTCACCATTTCCAAACTTGTAACAACCACTACATCCCCAAACCTCGCAACTTCTTGCTTAAACTCCAACATAGCAACATCATCATCGTTTCACGATCTCACCCAACCACTTCAACACCCTCTTTCACCTTTCAAACTTAACAAACCGCACCACCATCTTCGTTTTCAACCTTCTGTTATCGCGATGCCAACAACCTATCACTCTTTGCAAACACAAACACACCTATCAACAACTTTCTGCCATTACCTTTAAACTTCCTCAGCTGGAACTTTGTATCACATCCAAATCAAAACCCAAATCTCATAACCCAATCAAACCCAAAAATAAGGAGAAAGAGAGGTTGAATCCAAAAATAGATCGAAATAGAGAGATTGAGGAAGAAGAGAACTAGATCGAAATCAAATGGAGAACCAAACCTGATTGATTTGAGACGAGCGAGTGAGATTTGTACGCCATTGGGACAAGCGATTGAAGTTGGACGCGAAACGGTGAGCAAGGTTGCGAAACGGTGTATTTTGTAACACCCCTTTTCTACCCGGCGGATAAGTAATAAAATCAGAGTTTTCATTTTAAAAATTCTTCAACATAAACAGGATGTCACATTTTCAACAGAAAACAACTTCATATTAATCACAATTAATTCAGATACATAACACTGATTCGGATGAACTGATAACAACATGAATTATCCTTTTGAAAACAAAACCACTTTTATTAATAAGCGGCTTCACATAATTCAACTTATAATGACATAACCTCATGTCCAACTCAAAACAACTTTGAAACAACAATTCTTTAATAACAACAATTTAAGATTCAACTACTAAGACAATAACAATAAATAAACAACAATTGTTCATCCCCCCGAGTGCTACGTATCAGAGCAAGACCAACTCGAGCTAACAGCATCTAAGACTTCACATTATACCTCAACTTCTGCAGCTATTCTTGAGTACCTGCTCAATTACCCATAATAGGTAACATCATTACAGAAGGGGTGAGATATCGAATATTATAAACAAAATATGATGATTAATATGCCAGATCAGAATCATATAAATTCCATCGCTTCATACGACAGCCATGCAACAACCAGAAATAAACAACTTAATAGCAACCCCAACCTGTATTGACAGCAAATAACAACATATAACAACAACTTATATAAAAGATGCAAATTATAGTAATAACAACATATATAACATCAGCTCACGACATTAGTAATTTATCTCAAGCAACAAGACATAGCAACAACAACTTATAACAGCAACAACTTCACAACAACGACAACTTCACAACAACAGCAACTTCACAACAACCACGAATCAAGAACAACAGCAACTTCACAACGACTCAAAATGTGACGCAACTATGCACATGCATGTGGTACCATCGGAGTAAAACTCCCAACTTAAACATATGCCAGGTTATCGAGGCATTTCAACAAGGCATAAGCCTTCAACGTGGTGCCATCAAGGCCAACTTAATCAATGCCATCAAGGCCAACTTAATCAATGCCATCAAGGCCAACGTGGTGTGAGCATACAGCCCCGACTCATGAATGCAATGTATGCGACAATTATCAAAGGCATACAATCAACTACATCATCAACAAGAACAACCAGAACAACAACAATGAAAACAACAACTCAAACATGCATCAATAGCATCAACTTAATCCAACATTGGTCATTCGACCTACAACTTAATCAACAACAACACAACTCAAACAACATTGGTCATTCGACCTACAACTTAATCAACAACAACACAACTCAAACAACATTGGTCATAAGACCTGCAACTTAAATACTTCGCCCGTAAATCGGGACAATACAACTTATCCAACTGTACCTGAAATTCCACTTTTTCAACATAATTTCAACAAACAATTCAACAAAAGTCACCTACTAATTTACCCGACTTACCCTGACAATTTTCGTTAAATTCCGGACAACTAAGTTTTTCGCCTAAACCGGCTAAACCGACTAAGGCTGTATTGTTTTTAACTTCTATTAATTACTACTGATTTATTTATTAATTCAGTTAAACCACTGCTGCAACATATTACTACAATTCCAATTTTCTATCAAAATTCTGTTTGATGTAACAAAACCTGTTATTTTCATTTTCTGTTAAACCTGTTATGAAAACTCCTAAAATCTGCCTCTGTCAAAACTTGCTAATTTCCTGATTTTCTGTCGAAATCTGTTAACTCAGTAGTGCAGCTATTTCCTCACAAATGCATCCAATTTTCTACTAAAACCTGTTTACTACCATTGTTTCATTTTTCTGTCATAAATTACCACTGCTACTGAAATGCATACTGCTACTAAATTAATTAAATTATTGGCTCTGCTAACTTTTGAACAACTCTGCTAAATATGCCACTGCCATCAACCATATTAATTAAATAGAACTAATTTAATGCCACAAGCTCTAAAGTTATCATACTAATGAAACATGTATATCTTAATTAAACTAAAAGCAAATCACTTTCTAAGAAAGACACAGTGGCTTGCGCCACCTCTCTAAATCCTTTTCCATGCTCTGTACTTGTGTCTTCTTATTTTCCATATGCTACTCACAACCAATACATTAATTAATATATATAACACACTCCAAAATCAAACAAAATCCAAAGAACCCAAAAACCTTAGGAGGCGCCCACCCCCACCTCGTGAGGCCCCCGCCTCAAACCTATATATATCTATTTTCCCTTTTCAAGGCATAGGACGCCCGTCCCAGCCTTCTTCATGCACTCACACCAACAAAAATTCAAAGAACCCAAAAAAAACAATAGGAGGCGCCCACCTCACCTCTTGAGGCCCCCGCCTCCATTTTCCTTTCTTCTTCAAGATTCCACTTAATTGTCAAATTAACCAATTACGACATATAATAATCAACTATTAAATCCCAAGCAACACAATATCAACAACAGTAATATACACAATTTATATTCAACACGATTTCATCAAAGGCCACTATAAGTTTAGCAGGATCAACACCACAAATTCAACACAGATAGTAGAAATCCATATAGCCCCAATCCTACATAAAAATTATCATAATCCCGTTTATAATAGTCGAACCCACCCTTACCTTAATTTTGATGGCCGCTCGAATTTTCGGTCGAAACTGGGACTTGATTTTTGACAGCATCTCTTGCTCTCTCCTCTCCAACCTACGCTTCCAAATCCTCGTTCAATTTCTGTAACTTCTTTTTCTTCTCTTCTACCACGTACAACCTTCATTCTTCTTAGCCTCCTTTTCTCTCACTGATATCTCTGCCTTCCACTAACTCATGAAAATACTAATAATAATAGTATTATTTAATCTAATGGGCCTAATTTTTTTTACACCTCCATTATTTCTTCATGCTATCATTTAAAATAAGCCCACATAAATAATAATATTATTTCTAATATTATTCCCGATTAAACCGACAATTAATCTGACTTTAACTTAATAATTCCGATCGACATATCAACCCAATTAGCCTCTTAAAATGATACCGATAACACCCAATTACTCGATTAATTCTCAAACTTCGTCTAAATCCAATAATAAAATCCTTCGATAATTTAATTAACTAATTAATTAAATTCGGGGCGTTACAACTCTCCCCCACTTAGGACATTTTCGTCCTCGAAAATCTATCCGACACCACCATCCTTATCCCAACTCTCGTATTTAATCTTCCAGTCCAAAAACAACTCAATCACGGTTTTAAACCCAATATGTATACTCCAATACTTCAATTACTCTTACAACATGATCGTTACTATTCGCCAACCATTTTAGTAATACCTTGAAACAATCACCTTACAACATAGTAACAACCTTCACTTGCCTATACTCTACTATACAACATCACATCATTACCGCAACAACGTAAACAATACCAAAACACATATACGATCCTTATCTCCATACTCCGAAGGCAACCCACGTGTAACACAAACAACGGTTCTTAACCTCAACGGCGACAACAACGCGAATCCTACCCAAGTGATGCAATTGACAACTAACATCGCAACACAAGAAGTAACCAACTTAAGAATTCGCCGGTTTAAGAACCAGAACACAACAAGTTAAGAATACCAACTTAAACACAACATCAACGTAATAAAATATCAACATCGGTACAATTCACGTCTAAACAACCGCAATACACTACGCGTTCGCTGCGCACTCTGATTACTTTCAAGGTACTAACTCTACTCAGTTGACCTCCAACTCCCAATCATCAAAATTGACATAATACCAAGGCTTTCGACTTAACTCTTCGGGATCTCCCCGTTAACACCACACATAAACTTCAACTTTACTATCTTTTGTCAACATAGTTCCCAAAATCACCTTAGGCGCATAACAACATTACAACAACATTTGACACCTGAGTCCACTTAAATTCAACAAGATCAATCATCTTTACCAACCAAAACTCCACTTTTACAAATCAACTTATAATTTAACTTCTTTTAATAATCACAACTCAACCTTCAAATATTCTACGCGATCTTCCTCTGATTTTACAACAGCTCAAAACATTCGCAACAAACACCAGTTCCAACTCATCCAAACAAATATGGAAGATACGCTTCATACTCCATACATACACCTTAAGGCATACTAGTCATTCGCTTCATCACAAACAACGACTCAAGTTATCTAGAACTCGACTGTGAGTCTCCATACTACTCATCAATCAAACACAGCTTCGTGCTGTCATCCTTAAATTCAACTAATATTCTAACATATGAACTTGTATCAGCAAAACAAACAACCTTCAAGCACTTGGCTTGACTTCGACCAATTCAACGTACATACTATACTAGTTGGCACGACACATCTATCCATCAATTATGATTCCGTCTACTATCAAAAATAGATTAAGGGTGATCAGTTCCTTAATTTGTCAATAGACAGCCGACAGCCATAACGGTGAAATAAATCATCAGTACCCAACACAATAGCGTACTTCAACTTGTGCCCAAAGTCCGTAAGCATAATGCTCCGCCAACTTTCTAAGGCTTACCACTGCCACTCTTAGTTTCTTTAGTTTCAACTTCGTCAACGATGCAAAAATGTTCAAAATCCATTACGCATCCTCTTATGCACGTTCATAGTACAACACGACTTTAAATATTTTTCCAACACCGAAATCGCTACAACATTGAGAACGATCAAATTCAGGTTGCTCCAATTACAACTTTCAACCAAGGTGAAAATTCTTAGCAACACAAATCAACTTTCGCATTTCTCTCAACATTACCTTTACTTAGCATCATCATCTTAATCATCCTCATTCAACATAAGTTGCATCTCCAAGCATTCTCCGATACAGTCACATCTTACAAATACCAACACTTTATTCTTAATAATATTCCACACTTGTTTTCATCCTTCCAAATTTTTCAGCAATGGTCGCTCAACTTCAACCATATATATCTCCTTCAATACAGATCTCTCAATCACAAAATCATATTCCAAAATGGAGAGAATTTTGTGTAGATTTCAGAACTTCAAGAATCGCGTAAATCCGACTTACGAGTAAAAAGTTATCAGCTACACAACGGGACTGGTTCAGAATTTTCCATATGAAGAATTTTCCAAAAATCAGCATCAGACCCAAATATTAAAATGCACTTTTCTCCCTCTTCACAAACTTCCTGAAGACAAATCTTATATGAAAACTATAGGGAATTTCGTAAGCTTTCCAAAAAGTCCAGAACCGCTTCCATCCGAATCACGAGTCAAAAGTTATACCTCGTTTACTGACAGCTGCTCCAAAATCACAAAAACCAGAATTTGAGGTTGATGAACATAAGTTCCACTTCCCTCCCTTGCTTCCAAGATCTACCAACATCCTCCTTTTCGTCCAACTACGAAAATCACTCAACTTTAATCCAACTATACTCAAGATATACAACTTACCGAATTAATCCACCAACTTATCATTCCATTCGGAATAATTCCTTAGTTTCAATCATCTTTGATTCACCGTCCAGACTCCACGCACATCTCCAACTTGACTGATACGGATTCGCGAGTCCAAACTCTCGCCGGTCTGTAATAACATCGCTCCAACATATGCACTCTTGCAAGCAACATCACCTCGAAACAACTTCTACATACTAACAACACGTCCGGGAGACAAGCCTCTCCCCCACTTGTTTCAAACCAACCCTGCAGACAACAACTAGAAACTAACAAACAAGTACCGACAGTGTTTCACACACATGTCGAGTACTAAGGGACAAACAACATTAGACAACATTGGCTGGACAGACCGACCTGCTCTGATACCACTAATGTAACACCCCTTTTCTACCCGGCGGATAAGTAATAAAATCAGAGTTTTCATTTTAAAAATTCTTCAACATAAACAGGATGTCACATTTTCAACAGAAAACAACTTCATATTAATCACAATTAATTCAGATACATAACACTGATTCGGATGAACTGATAACAACCTGAATTATCCTTTTGAAAACAAAACCACTTTTATTAATAAGCGGCTTCACATAATTCAACTTATAATGACATAACCTCATGTCCAACTCAAAACAACTTTGAAACAACAATTCTTTAATAACAACAATTTAAGATTCAACTACTAAGACAATAACAACAAATAAACAACAATCGTTCATCCCCCCGAGTGCTACGTATCAGAGCAAGACCAACTCGAGCTAACAGCATCTAAGACTTCACATTATACCTCGACTTCTGCAGCTATTCTTGAGTACCTGCTCAGTTACCCATAATAGGTAACATCATTACAGAAGGGGTGAGATATCGAATATTATAAACAAAATATGATGATTAATATGCCAGATCAGAATCATATAAATTCCATCGCTTCATACGACAGCCATGCAACAACCAGAAATAAACAACTTAATAGCAACCCCAACCTGTATTGACAGCAAATAACAACATATAACAACAACTTATATAAAAGATGCAAATTATAGTAATAACAACATATATAACATCAGCTCACGACATTAGTAATTTATCTCAAGCAACAAGACATAGCAACAACAACTTATAACAGCAACAACTTCACAACAACGACAACTTCACAACAACAGCAACTTCACAACAACCACGAATCAAGAACAACAGCAACTTCACAACGACTCAAAATGTGACGCAACTATGCACATGCATGTGGTACCATCGGAGTAAAACTCCCAACTTAAACATATGCCAGGTTATCGAGGCATTTCAACAAGGCATAAGCCTTCAACGTGGTGCCATCAAGGCCAACTTAATCAATGCCATCAAGGCCAACGTGGTGTGAGCATACAGCCCCGACTCATGAATGCAATATATGCGACAATTATCAAAGGCATACAATCAACTACATCATCAACAAGAACAACCAGAACAACAACAACGAAAACAACAACTCAAACATGCATCAATAGCATCAACTTAATCCAACATTGGTCATTCGACCTACAACTTAATCAATAACAACACAACTCAAACAACATTGGCCATTCGACCTACAACTTAATCAACAACAACACAACTCAAACAACATTGGTCATAAGACCTGTAACTTAAATACTTCGCCCGTAAATCGGGACAATACAACTTATCCAACTGTACCTGAAATTCCACTTTTTCAACATAATTTCAACAAACAATTCAACAAAAGTCACCTACTAATTTACCCGACTTACCCCGACAATTTTCGTTAAATTCCGGACAACTAAGTTTTTCGCCTAAACCGGCTAAACCGACTAAGACTGTATTGTTTTTAACTTCTATTAATTACTACTGATTTATTTATTAATTCAGTTAAACCACTGCTGCAACATATTACTACAATTCCAATTTTCTGTCAAAATTCTGTTTGATGTAACAAAACCTGTTATTTTCATTTTCTGTTAAACCTGTTATGAAAACTCCTAAAATCTGCCTCTGTCAAAACTTGCTAATTTCCTGATTTTCTGTCGAAATCTGTTAACTCAGTAGTGCAGCTATTTCCTCAAAAATGCATCCAATTTTCTACTAAAACCTGTTTACTACCATTGTTTCATTTTTCTGTCACAAATTACCACTGCTACTGAGATGCATACTGCTACTAAATTAATTAAATTATTGGCTCTGCTAACTTTTGAACAACTCTGCTAAATATGCCACTGCCATCAACCATATTAATTAAATAGAACTAATTTAATGCCACAAGCTCTAAAGTTATCATACTAATGAAACATGTATATCTTAATTAAACTAAAAGCAAATCACTTTCTAAGAAAGACACAGTGGCTTGCGCCACCTCTCTAAATCCTTTTCCATGCTCTGTACTTGTGTCTTCTTATTTTCCATATGCTACTCACAACCAATACATTAATTAATATATATAACATACTCCAAAATCAAACAAAATCCAAAGAACCCAAAAACCTTAGGAGGCGCCCACCCCCACCTCGTGAGGCCCCCGCCTCAAACCTATATATATCTATTTTCCCTTTTCAAGGCATAGGACGCCCGTCCCAGCCTTCTTCATGCACTCACACCAACAAAAATTCAAAGAACCCAAAAAAAACAATAGGAGGCGCCCACCTCACCTCTTGAGGCCCCCGCCTCCATTTTCCTTTCTTCTTCAAGATTCCACTTAATTGTCAAATAAACCAATTACAACATATAATAATCAACTATTAAATCCCAAGCAACACAATATCAACAACAGTAATATACACAATTTATATTCAACACGATTTCATCAAAGGCCACTGTAAGTTTATCAGGATCAACACCACAAATTCAACACAGATAGTAGAAATCCATATAGCCCCAATCTTACATAAAAATTATCATAATCCCGTTTATAATAGTCGAACCCACCCTTACCTTAATTTTGATGGCCGCTCGAATTTCCGGTCGAAACTGGGACTTGATTTTTGACAGCATCTCTTGCTCTCTCCTCTCCAACCTACGCTTCCAAACCCTCGTTCAATTTCTGTAACTTCTTTTTCTTCTCTTCTACCACGTACAACCTTCATTCTTCTTAGCCTCCTTTTCTCTCACTGATATCTCTGCCTTCCACTAACTCATGAAAATACTAATAATAATAGTATTATTTAATCTAATGGGCCTAATTTTTTTTACACCTCCATTATTTCTTCATGCTATCATTTAAAATAAGCCCACATAAATAATAATATTATTTCTAATATTATTCCCGATTAAACCGACAATTAATCCGACTTTAACTTAATAATTCCGATCGACATATCAACCCAATTAGCCTCTTAAAATGATACCGATAACACCCAATTACTCGATTAATTCTCAAACTTCGTCTAAATCCAATAATAAAATCCTTCGATAATTTAATTAACTAATTAATTAAATTCGGGGCATTACATATTTCATTTTTGTCAAATCACGTTTTGATATGGTTCTGTTTGTAGCTTCATTAGTTTTTTCTTCTTCTTTGTTTTAAAAAAAGCTGATGACAATGTTGTTGTTCCGTTTTCAACGTGTGGCTTTTATTTTTTTTCTTTTTCTTTGCTTTTATTTTGGTTCTAAAGAAAAGAAATCTGGGGCAGCTGTTGTTGAGATTGACTTATCTTCCATGAGCATGTTTTGTTGGATTATGGGCTTAAGAACCCGTGTTCAGTTGATCGCCTTACACCCCCATATTCGCTATCAGCGCCACCCTTTCTTGTTGGTTTAGTCCTTTTAATTTTGTTTCATTATCTCACTTTTTCTTACCTTTTACTTGGTTCATTTCAATCTTGTCATTTTAATTTCCTCTTCACTTCGATTGTATTTACGATTTTATTTTGTTCCAATGATATCAAAAATATCATGATTTGTGGATTTATTTCAAGTAGGTATATAAGTCTTGGTTAATATGAGGCCTATTTATTTTCTTTTCGATTTATTTGTTTTTACCACTCATTTTGGGTCAATGAAAACCAAACATCAAAGATTTATCGATTTTAGATTTAAAATCTTGATAAAGGTGAGACCTTTCTTCTTTTTCTCGATTTTATTTCATTTCTTATGATTTTTCATTACCTCATATTCTTTTATTTTCACTTTTGGTCAATGAAAGTCAAAAATCATAGCTTGTCGATTATCGATCTAAGTCTTGATTAAGACGAGACCAACTTTATTATATCTTGCTCATTTTTATCTTTATTATATTGTTCATATTATTCATATTGTCCATATCATATTATTCATACTTATTCATCTAACCATTTTCCTTTGTTCATACTTTAATAAAAAAAACATTAACAAATATCGAAACCCTAAAACAATAATTTGATGGACTGTTGGTTACTATACTTCGCTTGGAGATTTGGTTCAAGGCTTAGTTTAGGACACCTTGCACACAAACAGCTTTCTCTTGGGCTACCTTACAATGAGACCCTTTATTTCATGTCATCCCTTGTAATTTACATGTACCCCGCTCCCCATTCCGATGTACGCATTTAGTTTTCTTTTGATTGTGGTTTGTTTACTAGGAGCACCCCTAGGGACTAGCATAGGCAACCTATTTTCAAACTAATTCTCGACTCGTCGTTGAGCCATTTTCAAACAAACCTCTTTTCAACCAAACTCTCGATTCGTCGTCGAGCCCATTTTCAAATCAACCTCTAACCAAATCCTTTTTCAAACCAAACTTTTTTCATAACAATAAACCCTTGATCCAACGTCAAGCGAATTTTTATAATCAAACTTTAAAAACAACTAACAACTATCGCAACTCTTTTAAGGTGAAAAATGGGGGTTCAAGTCTTTGATCTTCCTTCGATTGTTTGGGTGCGAGTTCTCTTACTCGTGTGTGAGCAATTAACGCCTCTTCTTTTAACAAATCAAATCCTTTTCAAAATAACCAAGCGCATACAATAAACCCTTGATCCCACGTCAAGTGGACTTAATAAACCCTTGATCCCACGTCAAGCAGACTTTCATAATCAAACCTCAAAACGACTAACAACTATCGAAACTCTTTCAAGGTGAAAAATGGGGGTTCAAGTCTTTGATCTTTCTTCGATTGTTTGGGTGAGAGTTCTCTTACTCATGTGTGAGCAATTGACGCCTCTTTTAAAAATCAACCAACTCCCTTGTTTCGTGGGCGTACCACGAACTACGACTGCTCTGATTCTTTATTCTCGTCCGAGTAAAGATACGTAGGTACAAGATTGCGATGATCTTGGCAAGCACACTACCATCTTTTTTCGTCAAACCCCGTAGTCGAACTAGGATTGCTCTGATTCCTCATTCTCGTCCGAATGAGCATACGTAGGCTCGAGGTCGCGATGATCTTGCCGAGCACCCTATCCTTAAACCACCCATTTCCCCTTAGTATCTTTTCCTTTTATCTTTACCGTTCCGCATTTATTTTTGAGAAGAAAACAAACAAGTTTAGCTAACGAGTATCGCGATTCGAATCAAGAGGTTCCCGTTGAGTCCAACGGACATGAGGGGGTGCGCGTACCTTCCCCTCACGTAACCGACTCCCGAACCCAGAATGTGGTTGCAACGACCATGTTCTTATCCTTCCCTTAAAGGTTTTCTCGATATTTTCTTTTCCCTCTTTTGGGATAAATAAAGTTCGATGGCGACTTTGTCAAACCGTTCTGCGTCTTTCGCACGAGGGTCTTGTCTTTGGTCAAGTGATTTTTTCGAGGTACGATAGCTGGCGACTCTGCTAGGGACATTTTCTCCATGCAAGAGAGAGTCAAGCCTATCTTGATTCGAATCGTGAGTTCGTTAGTTTCGTTTGTTTATTTTCTTCTCGTTTGCTTACTTACTTGCTTTCCTATTTTCTTATCCATGTTACCTTTCGTGACATTGTTGGGTTGTTCTGATATTGGGAACTTTGTGAGATGGCTCTACACCCGAGTCTGAGTAAATCCCTAGGATTAGGATGGTGGTTGTGTAGTGTAGGCTTGCGTGGTCTCTCCCGCGTGAGTTGAAGCGAAAACCCTGCTTGGAGTAGATTCCCTTGGAGATATTATTGTTATGGTGAATCTTTGCCATGGCAGTAATATTTTTGAGGTGAGTCGTTGATCCCAAGGACCATTAACCCATTTATCCATGGTGGTTGGTAGTGTTAACTCCTTGTGGGTTAATTCGAATGCCCCAATCAAATGAGATCCCTCGAACGTATTACTTCCTAACAGTAATATTTTCGACCTCGATCTAGGATTCTGAGAACCATATTTAGAACCCGTGTGTCGATGGTTGTGTAGTGGACGCCTCCGAGGAGTCTTTCTCGTGGGGAAGAAATGAAGACCTCACCTAAACGAGATTATTTCGAGGATATTATAGTCGGATGTCTCTTCGTCTTGGTTATAATGTGTCGAAATATATCCATAACTCTAGGCACCTACCTGTCTTAGAAACCTACCTGTGGGCTTTCTTGATCCTAGTTGTGGTTCTTGACCCGTTCCTCCAGCCAACCTCAGAACTGTTTGAAGCTGTTTTGATCCTGTGATCCTGGATCTTGCATCTTGCATTGCACATCATGTCATTGCATTGCATTTGTTATGCATCTTGCATTGCATTTTCAACCTCAGAATCTCACTTCAACTTCCTTCCTTCTCCAGTAAATCAAGCTGAATCCTCGACACCAGTACGCAACTCGAGCCAATACTAGACAAATGATGGAGCAGATTCAACAAGAGTAAGCCATCTTCAGAGAAGAGTTGGACTCTATCAAAGGAAAGATCGATCAGATTCTCGAAGCCATCATGATGGCCAGAAAGGAGGAAGAATTGCGTGAAGCTACTGCTGCCAACAACACTGTGCCTGTTCAAGCATCTACCTCAAGGCTCCCTGTTCCTGTTCCCAACCCCATCACTTATGGGATACCAATGGACTTCGCTCCTACCACATCTCAACCACTTCTAACATCTGGAGTTACTGTTAGTGCCATTCCGCAAGCCCAACCTATTGTTGCTCAGATTCCTATTCCTCATGCTGAAGAAAATTTGCTAGATCAGTATGATGAGGTACAGAACTACCATGTTGCTATCCCGATTGTCAATCCTACTACTGCTCAGGATCCTGAAGCCATCAAGATGTGCCATGATCTAGCTGAGAAACTCCGAGTCATGGAGGGGCGCAACTCAACTTCTTTGAATGCTCTGGAAATGTGCTTGGTGCCAGATGTTGTCATTCCTCCCAAGTTCAAAGTACAAGAATTCTCGAAGTACAAAGGCCTCAGTTGCCTACACATTCATCTAAAGACGTACTGCCGCAAGATGGCTGCCTATGCTAAAGACGAAAAGCTGATGATCCATTGCTTCCAAGACAACTTGTCTGGGGCATCTCTTGAGTGGTATATGCAGCTGGAGCGTAGCAATGTGCGCACTTGGGATGAGCTAGCTGATGCATTTATCAAACAATACAAATACAACACTGAACTTGCTCCAAACCGTACTCAACTTCAGAGTATGGCTCAAAAGGACAACGAATCCTTTAAGGAGTACGCACAGTGCTGGAGAGAGCTAGCTGCAAGGGTGCATCCACCTCTTGTTGATCGTGAACTGATTGACATCTTCATGGGTACTTTGTAAGGCCAATACTATGAAAAGCTGATTGGTAGTGTTTCTGTTGGATTCTCTGATTTGGTAATCGTCGGTGAGAGAATCGAAGAAGGTCTAAAGAGCGGAAGGATCCAAAGAGGATCTAGCAATCAGTCTCAAGCCAAGAAGCCCTTCAATGGATACAAGAAAAAAGAGGGTGAAACAAATGTTGTCTCTGCTCAAAAAGGGCAAACTCAATAACAAGCTCCTGCTCCAATGCCATTTTAAATGCCATACTTCCAGTATCCGTATGTTGCTGCTGCGCAATACGCTCCAATGCCTTATCAGCCAACAGTTCAAGCTGTTTAAGCTCCAATGCCTCAACAACAGGTTCCTCAGCAACAATCCTATAATCAATAAGGGTATTAGTATCCTCCTCAATATCAACAACAGAGAGTTGCTTAACAACGTCAGCCTAATCAACAAAGGACAAGGAGGTCTGATAGAGACTTTGATCGTCCGCCAACATCATATGCTCAGATCTTTGCTCAATTGATGGAGAAGAAGGCAATCGCTCTAAGGGACCTAGCTCCTCCAACTGTCATTCCCCCAGATTATGATGCTAATGCTTATTGTGAGTTTCATAAGGGTGCTCCAGGGCATACGATTGAGGACTGCAGAGCTTTCAAACACAAGGTTCAGGACATGATTGACTCAAAGTTTATCACATTCAATGGGAGGGCTCTTAACGTCATCAAAAACCCTATGTCGTCGGGATTGAGATCCTCTAACTTCCTACTCTCTAACTTTGCCTAACTTTAGGCATATCTTGTGGAGAGATAATTGAAAAACAGAGAAAAAAAGGAGGGAAAAGAGAGGTGAGAGAGTGAATTTTTAGAGAGATATAGAGGGGAAGTTAGGGTGCAGTTCCCTCCACAAAGTCAGTGGATCCCCTCCCATGTCGTCGCCAAACTAGTGCCAGCATCAAGTCAAGTCAAGTTCATTCCCCGAAGAAGGCAGTCATGTTGCCATCCCATCATTTGCATTCTTGTATTTTTGTCTTTATTTGTTTAAGTACTGTATGCTTTGAACATTGCCGTTTGTATTTGGTTTTCTTAATGTATTGACAATGCATGTTTTGAATCAGTTATGTCGTATTCACTCAATTTTTCCTTTTACTGCAAATCACAGACACATTTATTTCCACTTCACTCTCTTTATCAACTGTCGCTTGGCAATGATTGGAGGAAGGATGATAAAAACGAAATACCCATAATTGCAAAATGTTTGCTTTCGGATAAAATCTCGTCGATGATGTACAGGCATTGTTTCAACCCCCAGACACTGGAGAAACAAGGAGTTAATCCCTAGTAAACCACTTCGAGCCGAGAAGTAGCAGTTTCCTTTGGGTCTATAAACCCTTACACTTAACCTGGGGCAAGGTAGTGTTCAGCTAATCCAACTACGCACTCAAATCACAAAGCAAAATTCCATAAGACATGACGGTTGTTTATCAATAACCATAACTTGGCAGTTACAATCATCCAACAAAACCAAAAACAAAAAAATCGAAAGCCTGCTAAGTCGAGCATCTCAAAAGGAGACTTAGGCAAAAAAAATCAAGGCTACCCTGATGGACTCGAAAAGCGAAATCAGTCCATGCAAAAGATAGGGATCAAAAAACAAAAGAGGCCCTCGAATCCTCAACAAAAACAAAATAAGATTCAGTGGCCACCATGTCCAAATCAAGGGTCACTGACATCCATTCAAAAGAAAAATAATGTGACTGCCACGTCGAGCAGATCACGCTTACACTGTCAACCCTTTTTGAAGACAAACATGTGCAGAATTAACTGAACATAGGACTGGAGAACATCACGAAGAAGGGGTGGGTACAAACCAAGTCTTGAGCCTTATATCCTTTGTTTCATAAACTGTGAACCAAACCACATTACAACCCTCGAAAGACCTAATTGAGGCGAGGTTTATTCTATAAGCATACTATTGCAAGGTTGCGTAAACTGACTCCCCATATTTGCTAATCTTCAGCACTGGTGTCGTTCTCCTTGCTATATCTTTCACACCATCAAAATCAGCACACGTTTGGGCTAACGGTCCATTCGTCTCGCTATCACGAGACTTCAATAAACAACTCTTTTTCAAAACTTGCATGAGCATTGCATTAAGATTACCATTTGTGAATGAGCAATTTTAACAACAAATCAGTGCTAGACATCAAAGCAATTCCAACAAGGGGCAATCAAAGAGGAACTTGAACTCTCAGTGGTGCTGACCCGAAGCAAGACTACCTCAAATCCACACGCTTGGGCAAACTCATTCAACAGCTCAATCAGGGGCAAGCTATCTCAAAGCATATCAAAGCTCAGCTTTCCAAAGATCAGACCACTTCCGAACTGGTTAATCAGGGGCAGACCATTACCATGTTCAGACTGGGGCAAGCCTTGTTGCAGAAGGTCATCCTGACCGACAAGCACAAAAGCAAGTGATCAAATTCAAGGCTTCGAGAGCATCTTTATCTCCTTCAATCATGGCGTCTTCAACAAACTGAGTGTCTAGGAAATTAAATCCCTCCCACCGCCTAAAAGTCTAATCCTCATTGGCAACTACCAAAAGTCCACCACGCTGGCATCTCTCCAAACATATCCAATCACCCGTTTGCAATCATATGCATCATATGCATCATACGCATCGCATTAAACATCATGTGCATCATATGCATACAAAAACCAAATCATACTTCCCCAACACTTGCATCTCAGCGCGTCAGCATTTGCATGGAACATCATTACAAAATCAAGCATTCATGCATGCATAGTCAAGATCCATGATCAATCTCAAGACTGCAAGACGATCTTCAGCCCAGCCAGGGGCATCTTCTTCAAATCCGTGAGCGTTTCTCACGAAGTTGTTTCAACCTTTTGTTGACCAAGCTCAATCAATCTTCAGCCCAGTCAGGGACGTCTCCTTCAGTTCATGGGCGTTCCTCATGAAGTTCTTCAACCTTTTGTTGATAAAGTTGTGATCTTCGAGCAAGTCAATGGGCGTTCCTCATTAAGTTGGATCCCTTCAACCTTTTGTTGATGTCTCCAAATAAATCTCACTCATTATATCCCCAACAAACTTGACCTTCTGTCAATTGCATTACTATCATCCTTTTGGTGATAGCCGGACCAAATCAACTCATTTCAACCTACATCCTTTTGGTGGTGGTAGCCGTTCGTATTGTCAACTTAACCTTTATCTTTCTGGTGTTGGTCCTTGCAAGTGGGAAGTTTCAATCATCCTTTTGGTGGTAGTAGCTTGTATTGATCCGTCATCCTTTTGGTGCCGCTGATCCGTGAACCTTTGTTCTGTGTATCGTCCTCTTGGTGAATGATAGTCTCAGATATCCAGTGTGTGCCCTATTATCCTTTTGGTAATAGCAGACTTTGACCTCATTTTTCATCCTTTTGGTGGAAGGGTCTGTGTGCGTGTGTGCCCTATTATCCTTTTGGTAATAACAGGTTGTGACCTCATTTTCCATCCTTTTGGTGGAAGGGTATGTGTTTGTGTGCCCTATTATCCTTTTGGTAATAGCATGCTTTGACCTCATTTTCATCCTTTTGGTGGAAGGGTCTGTGTGTGTGTGTGTGCCCTATTATCCTTTTGGTAATAGCAGGTTTTGACCTCGTTTTTCATCCTTTTGGTGGAAGGGTCTGTGTGCGTGTGTGCCCTATTATCCTTTTGGTAATAGCAGGCTTTGACCTCATTTTCATCCTTTTGGTGGAAGGGTCTGTGCGTGTGTGTGCCCTATTATCCTTTTGGTAATAGCAGGCTTTGACCTCATTTTTCATCCTTTTGGTGGAAGGGTCTGTGTTTGTGTGCCCTATTATCCTTTTGGTAATAGCAGGTTTTGACCTCATTTTCATCCTTTTGGTGGAAGGGTCTGTGTGTGTTTGCCCTATTACCCTTTTGGTAATAGCAGGCTTTGACCTCATTTTCATCCTTTTGGTGGAAGGGTCTGTGTGTGTGTGCCCTATTGTTCTTTTGGTAATAGCAGGACGTGACCTCATTTTTCATCCTTTTGGTGGAAGGGTCTATGTTTGTGTGCCCTATTATCCTTTTGGTAATAGCAGGTTTTGACTTCATTTTCATCCTTTTGGTGGAAGGGTCCGTGTGTGTTTGCCCTATTACCCTTTTGGTAATAGCAGGCTTTGACCTCATTTTCATCCTTTTGGTGGAAGGGTCTGTGTGTGTGTGTGCCCTATTATCCTTTTGGTAATAGCAGGCTTTGACCTCATTTTCATCCTTTTGGTGGAAGGGTCTGTGTGTGTGTGCCCTATTATCCTTTTGGTAATAGCAGGCTTTGACCTCATTTTCATCCTTTTGGTGGAAGGGTCTGTGTGTGTGTGTGTGTGCCCTATTATCCTTTTGGTAATAGCAGGCCTTGACCTCATTTTCATCCTTTTGGTGGAAGGGTCTGTGTGTGTCTGTGCCCTATTATCCTTTTGGTAATAGCAGGCCTTGACCTCATTTTCATCCTTTTGGTGGAAGGGTCTGTGTGCGTGAGTTTACTATCATCCTTTTGGTGATAGGTCTGTAATCCTTTTGGTGTCAGATTTCCTGTTGTCAGATTTCCACTCGAGGGTGACATTGATCCATCATTTCACTTCCCCATCATTTTCTTTCTTTTCGGACAAATTCGTGGTCTTCTTCATATCTAATTGTCTTCTACCTCGAAAGAACGAACGCCACAGCAGTTCATATTACTCGGTTCAAGCCAATTAGATAGGGGCATCTGTCATACCCCAAATTTGTCCTACTTGTATATATTTCATCTGTACATCCATCCACTAGCCATTATTCATAAAATCCAAAAATATGTTGTCTTTCTTGTTACTCAGTTCAGAGCTTTTGCAAAGGTGCATTTGAGGCTATCAGGGCATTTATGTGTGGTATCGATTAATGTTCATTTGGTTTTGACTTAAGTCATCGGTCAGGCAAGATTTGGGTTCCTGATTGAAATCAGGGTGTAATTAATTTAGATAATGTGTGACTGAGGATTCAGTTAGGGTTCTAGGCCTATTCAAGTCACTTGGTGTGGATCAGATTATCAGGATATGTCAAGTTGTCAGTTATCTCACAGTTGAAGATCCTCAAGGGCAGATCATCAATTTCCATTCTCATTTTATCCAATCCAATTGCCATTATCCATCCAATGTCCATATTTATTTCCACTTTCTATTTCTTACCAATTTCCATTATTTTCTATCAATTAAACCATATCTACTTTTTAATATCCATTTAAAAAAAATCGTTTTTTTAGTTATCCATTTCATTTATCCATTTTAAACCGTATCCATTTTCAAACCACTTTCAAATCCATCATCCAATAATCAAATCCATTTATCTTTTTCACCAATTCCAAAAGCTCATTCATTAAGTTCATGTTACAAAATCACTTCCAAATTCAATCCCACAACTTAAGCCCATTTTCATTTTTGTACAAGAAAAGCCCATCACCATTTCTATTTTTAGTTTCATTCATACAAAAAAAAGAAAAAATTCCAAGTCCATTAAAAAAAATGATGAAAAGCTCAAAAATGCACGACCCATGGACAAACATCACATGCAGCCACCATTTCACAAACCGTCTACTTTTTCACACACAAACTTCCTATAACCTTTCAAAACCATACGCGCACCAACCAATTCCAACGCTCCTCAAACCTTCATTCTGCAAGGCCAATACGGACAACACCACTATTACCACTACACAACTCGCGTCTCCACACCACCTGCTACGCAACCTTTGGCAGCACAACGCAACGTACGACTTCAGCACACCAGACCAAAACCTCTGCCAACCTGCTGCAATTGTATAATTCAAAAACTTAATACACAAGTTTTGATTTTGTTTAAAGAGCAAAAGAAGCACAGGAGGGGGGGGGGGAGAGAAATAGTAGAGAGAACAGAGGAGAGGAGAGAACCGAAAAAGAGTGAGAAATGCAACCACAACATTGAGAAAACATTCTCACTTTCAATCTTTGTCAACCACAACTTAAAACCACCTTGAAATCACCATGAGAACCACCTTTCTACATCCTTAACAACTGCTACAAATCATGAACACAACACATTCCACCTTCCATTTCATACTCCCTCAACCCTTACCATAAACCACACAAGCTACTCCCTTCACCATTTCCAAACTTGTAACAACCACCACATCCCCAAACCTCGCAACTTCATACTTAAACTCCAACATAGCGACATCATCACCGTTTCACGATCTCACCCAACCACTTCAACACCCTCTTTCACCTTTCAAACTTAACAAGCCGCACCACCATCTTCGTTTTCAACCTTCTGTTATCGTGATGCCGACTACCTATCACTATTTGCAAACACAAACACACCTATCAACAACTTTCTGTCATTACCTTTAAGCTTCCTTAGCCGGAACTTTGTGTCTCATCCAAATCAAAACCCAAATCTCATAACCCAATCAAACCCAGAAATAAGGAGAAAGAGAGGTTGAATCCAAAAACAGGTCGAAACAGAGAGATTGAGGAAGAAGAGAACCAGATCGGAATCAAATGGAGAACAAAACCTGATTGATTTGAGACGAGCGAGTGAGATTTGGACGCCATTGGGACAAGCAATTTAAGTTGGACGTGAAACGGTGAGCAAGGTTGCGAAACGGTGTATTTCATTTTTGTCAAATCACGTTTTGATATGGTTCTGTTTGTAGCTTCATTAGTTTTTTCTTCTTCTTTGTTTTAAAAAAAAAAGCTGATGACAATGTTGCTGTTCCGTTTTCAACGTGTGGCTTTTATTTTTTTTTTCTTTTTCTTTGCTTTTATTTTGGTTCTAAAGAAAAGAAATCTGGGGCAGCTGTTGTTGAGATTGACTTTTCTTCCATGAGCATGTTTTGTTGGATTATGGGCTTAAGAGCCCGTGTTCAGTTGATCGCCTTACACCCCCATATTCGCTATCAGCGCCACCCTTTCTTGTTGGTTTAGTCCTTTTAATTTTGTTTCATTATCTCACTTTTTCTTACCTTTTACTTTATTCATTTCAATCTTGTCATTTTAATTTCCTCTTCACTTCGATTGTATTTATGATTTTATTTTGTGCCAATGATATCAAAAATATCATGATTTGTGGATTTATTTCAAGCAGGTCTATAAGTCTTGGTTAATATGAGGCCTATTTATTTTCTTTTCGATTTATTTGTTTTTACCACTCATTTTGGGTCAATGAAAACCAAACATCAAAGATTTATTGATTTTCGATTTAAAATCTTGATAAAGGTGAGACCTTTCTTCTTTTTCTCGATTTTATTTCATTTCTTATGATTTTTCATTACCTCATATTCTTTTATTTTCACTTTTGGTCAATGAAAGTCAAAAATCATAGCTTGTCGATTATCGATCTAAGTCTTGATTAAGACGAGACCAACTTTATTATATCTTGCTCATTTTTATCTTTATTATATTGTTCATATTATTCATATTGTCCATATCATATTATTCATAGTTATTCATCTAACCATTTTCCTTTGTTCATACTTTAATAAAAAAAACATTAACAAATATCGAAACCCTAAAACAATAATTTGATGGACTGTTGGTTACTATACTTCGCTTGGAGATTTGGTTCAAGGCTTAGTTTAGGACACCTTGCACACACACGACTTTCTCTTGGGCTACCTTACAATGAGACCCTTTATTTCATGTCATCCCTTGTAATTTACATGTACCCCGCTCCCCATTCCGATGTACGCATTTAGTTTTCTTTTGATTGTGGTTTGTTTACTAGGAGCACCCATAGGGACTAGCATAGGCAACCCATTTTTAAACTAATTATCGACTCGTCGTCGAGCCATTTTCAAACAAACCTCTTTTCAACCAAACTCTCGATTCGTCGTCGAGCCTGTTGCGGTGAAAACCGGATAACAAATTATTAACTAATTTGCATCATATTTCTTTTACAACCGACTTTGATTTATCCAAAGGAAAGGTTCAAGATCGTTAGAAAAACCTAAAGGGGAGAGATCTAAGGTTCGGGGGTTGGTTACGCCTAGGGAAGGTATTAGCACCCTAAACGTCCGTAGTACTCTACGGGAGCCTCTTGTTAATGTTATGTTATGTTTGCTAAAGGTTATATGCTAAAGGTTAGTTAGCAGGGGAAGTGATAAATGCATTATGATGAATATCACTAAGAGTTGAGGAACTCTCTCCTAATGCTAGTTGTAATTTCTATGGCTCTGATGAGGCCAAGAAATTGAAGTTTTCTCCTAAGAGGTCACTTAGGTTAAGATGGGGGTCAATGACTTATGAGTCAACATGTTTAACCTTCCTTTGGAATGGGGGAAAGATAATGATAGAAAAAAAGAAAAAAAAAGAAGATGAAACATTTGATATAAAATAATGAAAGCAACAATGAGCATGAAGATGACAATATGACACATGATGTGTAGACATGAGATAAGTATCAAGATATCAGTTAGACAAAGGCAAACCAAAGATATTAATCTTGAGAAAATATATCACACATCATAAGTCAAAATATAGTCATGAATAAAAATCAATTAAGATGATATTGCAAGTTTAGACAATACCAATCACGAATCAAATCAACAATCAACTAATAAGATAAATTAAAATGAGTTAAACATTAAAAGATCAATAAGGTTATAATGAAGATTCAACCATTTAATCAAAATAATGAGAGTGGAAAATTCACATTAAAAGAATAAATCCTTTTAGACAACTTATTTAAAATAATTATTAAGTGACATGAAATGGAGTTTTAAAATAAAAATAAAGTTCAGATTTTATAAAAAAAATATTGCTTTTAATAAACTTTAAATGAAAGGAAATAGTTAACTAAAAAAAAAGAAAGGGAAATAGCACACATAGGGTTTGAACCCATGTCCCTTACCTGAACGCCCAAAACACATACCAACTGGGCCATGCGTGCATAGTGAATACCAAGCACAAACGCGCATATATATATATATATATATATATATATATATATATATATATATATATATATATATATATATATATATATATATATATTTAAAGAAGCAAATATCAGAAGAGAAAAAAAAAACAAAAGGACTGGGCAGGGATCGAACCCCAGTCCTTATAGGCATGGCAAAAAGGAATAGTAACACACACACAAGTCTATCCGCTGGGGCGGGAATACGTCCAGTAACAAATACGACTTGATAAATATATAACATATATCATGCGCATATGTTCAAAATAAAAAAACAATTGGATTAAACAATCGAAGCAGCTATATTGAACTCAATGCTGCATTACTCCAACAAAACCAAGTGAAAGGGAAGCCATAATCCAATACACAAGACCTAGAGATTTCATACGCATGGCTATCAACTAAAGTCAACAAATGATCCTATGGGAAAAGCACAATCAAACCATAGCATTATGATGACAACAGTAACAGTATGTAGCATAACACCAATGAAATGATCAACACAAATCAAGAGCAAAGATGAGTTATATGACAAACATATGAAATTAGACATGTATAAACCAAACTGAACTGGGTGATGGCCTTATTCAAAGCAGACGCAGCAAAAAAAAAGATTAAAACCAGTAGGCAGATCCAACATTATTAGATCAATCATTGGAAGTGGCAAGAATACAACATGAATTCAAAATAGCAAATGGCACATGGTATGGCATACAATATGATAAAACACAATTAGTTTTGAATAGCATACTTCCATACATTCACAAAAGGGAAAAATTCAACATGTTAACATAGACCAAGACAGTAGGGTTTGGACAGGTCATAAAGTGATACATTCCAAAATTGACTTGCACATCAATGCCAGGCCAAGCGACATACCAAATGAGAGTTATGCAGACAGGTTAAGTGATATTTAGAACAGTTCATATTGAAAGCAATAAGCTAGGTGGATTGAAGGCAATTAGCATTTATAATATACCAAATTAAAATTAATTCATAGATACCAAAACTACATAATTAAAAATGCATTGTGAACATTAAATAACAGTAAACACACCTCAAATGAGCTCAAAACACGATAACAATCAACTTCCAAGGCAAGGCAGGATTGTTCACAATGAGAAAAGATCTATGTTCATGGTGTCTTAAGAAGCACATTGATAATCAAGGGTTGTAGAAATACACTTTGAGAAAATCAGAATGTAAGTTAATAAAAAAACACGGCAAAGTTGGCTTGAGTAAAGTCAAAGACATCATATTGAACATTTAAGAACTTAAGCATATTGAACACTATGAATGTAAAATATCTTATCAACAGGTGAATAAGGTATGCATTATGCTAAAGTTGTAAAACCATTATAATCAGGCTTGACAGCAAGCAAATAGGATGAACATGGCAGTAGATTTGCACATAAAACGTTCACTCTTATCTAAACAAACCAACCTCGATTTGACAGAAAACAAAACAAAACAAGTCAAGAGTCTAAACCTTAAACTTATCATGCATATATATACTTCAACATCTCAAACTTTAGTACAAAAATCATCTTGTCTTAACACTGAAATCATGCTAAAGTCCAAATTGCAGACGAATGCATAGATGGATCAAACATCAACATTTAGGACATTCACATACATACTACAGGCAGACTAACATATTAACAACACAAGGGCACGACAAAAAAGAAACTGGGACAAGTCATGTTTGGTGAGGAAAATGTTAAACTCAAGATATTGAGTACGAAGTTAACAGACATATAGCATAAAGATAAACTTATAAACTTAACAGTCCATATGACTTCAAAATAATGACATGTCAAGAGTAAAACAAGGTAGTGTAGATATACTATAGGTAAGTTAAAACATGGCAGTATACTGCAGCTAACAGGTATGAATAAGAGCACGAACAAGGCAATGCTTTATCATGATAAAAAGACTCAATAAAACAAACTTAAGAAGATTAAAAAAAAACAATAACAAACAAGTTTCAACACATAGAGCAGTTCATGTTTCTGATAGAATCATAACATCATGACATTGTTTATTGAGAGAAACACGCATACTACATCAAATGAATAGCAAGCTTATATCAATAACTCAAGGCAATATATTCATAAGATTCAAAAGGTACTAAAATCATGAGCAAGCAATATGAATGAAAAGGGAAAAGAGTGATACCAGTTGAAATTCTTGTATGCTCTCCCTTTCACAACAACTCCCAAAGATCCCCAATCACTGAGTTTGCTCAAGTCTCCAAAGTATTCAGTATTTTTGAGGAAATTCTCGATGGTGATGAGCTGAACATCAGTCTCCTTATATAGGCAAGGTATTGGATTCATGTGAAGCATTATGGGCCGGGTTAAATTAATCCTCCTCCAAAACGTTGGAGGCTAGGGTTTTGAAATTGAATTCAAATGTTGCTTCATGGGACAGACGCTCCCTCCTTCTGACTTGCAAGGTAGAAATGGATAACATCTCCCCATCTTTCTTTGCTATCAGTCCATGTGTGCGTTCTTTGGGAAATTGAGAGTAACATTGCTCTGCTCTTCTCACAGACGGTATAGACAATGACTAGAACGGAAGGTTGAATCCCTGCTTTGTGCCAATGAAATCCCATGGAGCAAATAAGGCTATATTAGGGCAAGACGGAATTGAATTTATGGCGCCACGATTTGATGAGATGAATTCGAATGTTGGCGTGCAAAATGGTTGAACGAATTGATTTCTCTGCAAAAATTGGAAAGGAAACGAAGGAGGAAGAAGACAACTATTCCAAAGACGCGTGCCATGTTCCCATTGGTCTAAAACGACCGTTGAAAAGTCAAAGGAAAATGATGCATTCTGATTGGCCAATGGTTTTATTCATTCTCCAATAAAAAATTTCCATAAATCCAACAAGACCAAATGGAAAAAAAAAACCACACGTATTGTTTTCTTAATCACACTTAAATGACATTTAACTTATCACATTTAAATTAAAGCTTAACATTATATATTTTTAAAAGAAAACTAATGATAATTAAATTAATTGCTAATAAAATCTAGCTCAATTTCAATTAATAAATTATTTTGAAATTAAAATTAAGGTAATTAAAAATAATAAAAGATAATTAATTCAAAATCAAACAAATTAGACTAAAATTATATCATCAACTAAATTAACTAAGTAAGCTACTAATCAATTAAAATATAAACACAAGAACATGTTAAAATTAAATCAAGATAGGATAAATAAAATAACATGCTAAATAAATCAAGGCAAAAATAGATAAAGAGAAATTTAAGATAAAACAGAGAAAATAAAATCACATAGCATCTAGCAAAAAGATGAGGGTAAAATTTGGGGTACAACAGAGCCCATTTTCAAATCAACCTCTAACCAAATCCTTTTTAAAACCAAACTTTTTTCATAACAATAAACCCTTGATCCAACGTCAAGCGGATTTTTATAATCAAACTTCAAAAACAACTAACAACTATCGCAACTCTTTTATGGTGAAAAATGGGGGTTCAAGTCTTTGATCTTCCTTCGATTGTTTGGGTGCGAGTTCTCTTACTCGTGTGTGAACAATTGACGCCTCTTCTTTTAACAAATCAAATCCTTTTCAAAATAACCAAGCGCATACAATAAACCCTTGATCCCACGTCAAGCGGACTTTCATAATTAAACCTCAAAACGACCAATAACTATCGAAACTCTTTCAAGGTGAAAAATGGGGGTTCAAGTCTTTGATCTTCCTTCGATTGTTTGGGTATGGAAGTATTAGGAGAGAGTTCCTCAACTCTTAGTGATATTCATCATAATGAATTTATCACTTCCCCTGCTAACTAACCTTTATCATAGAACCTTTAGCAAACATAACATAACATTAACAAGAGGCTCCCGTAGAGTACTACGGACGTTTAGGGTGCTAGTACCTTCCCTAGGCGTAACCAACCCCCGAACCTTAGATCTCTCCCCTTTAGGTTTTTCTAACGATCTTGAACCTTTCCTTTGGATAAATCAAAGTCGGTTGTAAAAGAAATATGATGCAAATTAATTAATAATTTGTTATCCAATTTTCACCGCAACAGAAATGGCGACTTCACTGGGGATTCCCGAATATAGGTGAGACGTCTTTCAAGCATAATACTTCCGTACCGAATCTGCATTTACAGGGTGCGCAAGCTGTTCACCATCCATAGTTGTAAGAAACAAAGACCCTCCTGAAAAGACTGTCTTGACTACAAATGGTCCTTCATAATTGGGTGCCCATTTTCCGCGGGCGTCTCTTTGTGAAGGTAGAATCTTTTTAAGTACCAACTCGTCTACTCGGAATTCCCGAGTGCGGACCTTTTTATCAAATGCCCTTTTTATCTTCTTCTGGTACAATTGACCATGACACATGGCTGTCAAGCGCTTCTCATCAATTAGATTCAACTGATCATATCTTTCTTGAACCCATTCTGCTTCATCAAGCTTAGTTTCCATTAATATCCTTAATGAGGGTATTTCAACCTCTATAGGGAGGACAACGTCCATCCCATATACCAGAGAAAAGGGGGTTGTCCCTGTTGAAGTTCTAACTGATGTTCTGTACCCATGTAGTGCATATGGCAACATCTCGTGCCAATCCTTGTATGTTTTGGCCATCTTCTGAAGAATCTTCTTGATATTCTTATTCGCAGCTTCGACCGCTCCGTTCATCTTTGGACGATACGGTGAAGAGTTATGGTGTTCAATTTTGAAGTTGTCGCACAGTTCCTTCATGGTTTTGTTGTTCAGATTGGTCCCGTTGTCAGTTATGATCCTATTGGGGATCCCATAACGACAAATGATGTTGTTCTTGATGAAGCGTGTAACTACTTGCTTAGTCACGTTCGCATAAGAAGCGACTTCTACCCACTTGGTAAAGTAATCTATAGCCACCAAAATGAGAAGCGGCTTCTACCCACTTGCCCCAATCATATCAATGTCCCACATAGAGAACGGTCAGGGTGATGATAGCACATTCAACAGAGTAGGAGGAACGTGGACTTTGTCCGCATAGATCTGACATTTATGACATTTTCTAACATACTGAATGCAGTCAGTCTCCATAGTCAGCCAATAGTATCCAGCCCTCAAAATTTTCCTAACCATGGCATGTCCATTGGCATGGGTGCCAAAAGCTCCTTCATGGATATCATGGATCAGGAAGTCTGCTTCTCTCTTATCGATACATCGTAGCAAAACCATATCATGATTCCTTTTGTATAGTACACCATTGCTAATGAAGAATTTGGCTGATAGTCTTCGTAGAGTCTTCTTATCAAGAACGGAGGCGTCGGCTGGATATTCTTGATTCTTTAGAAAGTTCACAATATCACGGAACCAAGGTTTGCCGTCAGATTCTCCTTCAATGGACTGACAGTAAGCAAGCCTAGTTCTCCTTTCAATACTGATTACGGGATCTTCATTGATAAATCTAACTTGCCATATTGAAGCCAGTGTTGCTAAAGCATCGGCCACATGATTCTCAGTACGTGGCATGTGACGAAATGTTATCTCATCAAAACATTTAATCAACTCCAAAGCATACGCCTGATAAGGGACAAGCTTCTCATCTTTTGTTTCCCACTCGCCCCTGATTTGATAAATGACTAGGGCAGAGTCACCCATGACTTCAAGAAAACAGATTCCAAGATCGATTGCAGCTTCCAGACCCATAATGCACGCTTCATACTCAGCAATATTATTTGTACATCCAAAATCCAGCCTGGCTGTAAAAGGGGTGTAGCCACCTTCAGGATTAAGTATAACAACACCTACTCCATGTCCCTTATAATTGGATGAGCCGTCGAACATCATCTTCCACCTATACTCAGCTTTGGGGTCTTCTTCAGAGCTTGACTCTTCACAATATTTTACTGCCATAATATCCTCGTCAGGGAAATTAAACTTGAGCGGTTCATAGTCTTCGACTGGTTGATCGGCAAGATATTCTGAAAGAATGCTTCCTTTAATGGCCTTTTGAGTGACATACTGAATGTCGTATTCGGATAATAACATGTGCCAACGGGCAAGTCTACCTGTTTGGGTAGGTTTCTCAAAAATGTACTTTATCGGATCCATCTTGGAAATCAACAAGGTAGTATGACAAATCAGGTGCTGTCTTAGACGTTTGGCGGCCCAAGCCAGAGCACAACAAGTCTTTTCAAGTAATGAGTAACGACTTTCACTGTCTGCAAACTTCTTACTCAGATAATAAATTGCATGCTCCTTCCGGCCAGTCTCGTCATGCTGTCCCAAAACACAGCCCATAGACTCTTCCAGAATAGTCAAATACATAAAAAGAGGTCTTCCGGGAACCGGAGGAACTAGAATAGGAGGTTCTTGGAGATAACTTTTGAGTTTCTCGAAAGCTTGTTGACAGTCAGCATTCCATTCTACTGGCTGATTCTTACAGAGCAATTTGAAAATTGGAGCGCATATTGGAGTCATGTTGGAGATGAACCTGGAGATGTAATTCAAACGGCCCAAAAATCCTCTGACTTGAGACTCGGTTTGAGGAGCAGGCATTTCTTGAATCGCTCGTACTTTATCTGGATCCACTTCAATGTCCTTCTGGCTAACAATGAAACCCAATAACTTCCCTGACCTGGCTCCAAAGGTGCATTTCGCAGGGTTTAACCTCAAATGGTACTTTCGAAGTCTCTTGAACAATTTCAGTAAGTGATCTACATGTTCCTCTTCATTTCGAGATTTGGCTATCATATCGTCCATGTACACCTCTATCTCTTTGTGGATCATATCGTGAAACAAAGTCACCATAGCCCTTTGGTATGTTGCCCCGGCGTTCTTTAATCCAAAAGGCATAACCTTGTAGCAATAAGTGCCCCATGGGGTAATGAAAGTGGTTTTATCCATATCAGCCAGATCCATTTTAATCTGATTGTATCCTGAAAAACCATCCATAAATGAGAACATGGCGAAACGAGCCGTGTTATCTACCAGTGTGTCGATATGGGGTAGAGGAAAATCATCCTTGGGACTAGCTTTATTAAGATCCCTGTAGTCCACACACATTTGTACCTTTCCATTCTTCTTCATAACATGAACAATATTAGCTACCCACTCTGGGTACTTGGAAACTGCCAGAAATCCGGCATCCAACTGTCTCTTAACTTCATCTCGAATCTTGAGAGCCATGCCGGGATGACTTCTATGAAGCTTTTGTTTTACTGGCGGGCACTCAGGCTTGAGGGGTAACTTGTGGACCACAATATCCGTATTTAAACCAGGCATGTCTTGGTAGGACCAAGCAAACACGTCCACATACTCTTTAAGGAGCGAAATCAACCGCTGTCTGATTTCTGGTTTCAGTGATGCCCTAATCTTGACTTCTTTTTTCTCATCCTCAGTGCCAAGATTGATGACATCCATCTGCTCTTCATGAGGCTGGAGATCCGTATACTGGTAGTCACACATATCTGCTAGATCCTTGGGCACCTCATAATCTTCCTCCTCTTCAGCTTGATAGACAGGGGAGTCGAAGTCAATGGTAAGGGCAAGGTCATTGAATACAATGGGTTTGTGATTCATTCTGCATGGTAGAATGACTTATATTATTAAAATGCACAACAACTCAAGAACATGCAAGATGAAGATGCTTTTGTTTGAAAAGATTGGCATTTTTTTAAAAATAGAATGCGATAAAGTGAAAACGATAAAATTTAGCAAAATAGTCATTTCATTGATTTAAAGTTTGAAAACGGAGGCCCGTACAAAACAATCCACTAGCTTTGGGCAAGACTAGGGAGATGAAAACAAAAAATCTAAACAAGTTACTCTGGTTCTGGGTACAAAGTTGGGATCTTAACAGACTCCCAATTTCCTAATGTGCCTTCTTGGCGAAAAATCAAACGATCAATGTCTTCGTCTTCTTCAGTACTTCCTATGATTGCATGGACTTGATGTCCACCTCTGATAAATGTCTCCTGCACAGTCTTTATCTTCATTCTTCTTTCCCTTGTACCTGAAGCAACCTCCTCCTCTAGAGTTGGTCTGTAACCCAACCCTTGGTGTCGGATCCTCTTCTCAACCTCAATCACTTCGCCCCAACCTGCGGGCACGCCGTCTTGAAGGGCAGACTTGATACTCTTATATGAAGTAAAAGATGGATATTCTGGTACCTCTGGCTTCTCATTGTCAATCATAACTGCATTAGCTATTTCCAGGGCTTGGAAGAAAGTCTCCAATGCATCCTCATCAGCCTCAATATAACGGAAGGATGACAGGTTACTAACCATCAAGTCTTCTTCCCCATGTACGATGACCAACTTGTCATCGACTAAAAATTTCATCTTCTGATGTAAGGTTGAAGTAACAGCGCCTGCCTCATGGATCCAAGGTCTTCCAAGTAGGCAGCTATAGGCAGGGTTAATGTCCAAAACCTGAAACAAAACATTGAATTCCTGGGGTCCAATCAAAACTGGCAGTTCAATTTCCCCCATCACAGATCTCCGTGAACCATCAAAAGCTTTGACAATTAACGATGTGGGTCTCATGATCCCTCCTTTATATGCCAGCCTGTCGAGGGCCCTCTTTGGTAAGACATTCAGAGAGGATCGTGTGTCTACAAGAACTCTAGCCAATGTGTCCTCCTGACACTTCATTGATATATGCAGAGCAAGATTGTGTTTCTGACCTGATTGGGTCAGTTCTTCATCACTGAAGTTGAGCGTATTGCATGCAGTAATGTTGGTGATAACATGATCAAATTGTCCGGCGATAATGTCCTGGGCTACATGAGCCTAAGCCAATACTTTCTGTAGTGCTGAACGGTGGACCGGTGAATTAATCAACAGGGATAAAATAGAAATTTTAGACGGAGTCTGGTGAAGCTGATCCACGACCCTGTAGTCACTTCTTTTTATTATCCTGAGAAACTCCTCATCATCCTCCTTAGAGATCACTCCTTTACCTTTGTCATTGGTAGGTATACGCACATCACCTTCTTTACCAGACACTTCTTTGTTCATAGGGGTATAAATCCTCCCACTCCTCGTCATTCTTCCCGTCCCTACTATATTGGACACATTCTTTTCATCAGCCCCCACCTCTTTCCTTGGGACTGGTTCTTCTATAATGACCCCCACCTCTTTCCTTCGGATCATTTCCTCCTTTTTCTTACCATCTGTAATGTCTTCGTAGATAAATGGTAATGCTTTGGTTCCTCTGAACCTGAACGGGACTGGTCTTGGGAAATTATTTTGCCTGTCATAATTAACATGGGAAACAACTTCAAATTTGTTGATTCTTGGAACTGGTTGTTTAAACACCGGACTCACGGTACTTGCCCCTGGATTGTTGAACACAGGGATTACTGACATGTATTCTTCTTCCTCAAACACTGGCACTTGTTTTGGTAAATTGAACACTGGTTCAATTACTGCTACTCTGCTTTCTTTTTTGAAAACTTGTAAGAAACCTTCATCAATCAGTTGCTGAATATCATCTTGAACCAACTGACACCCTTCACTACTACCATCACATTCTTTACAACCATCATGGCAAATTTTGACCAAACCAGCGCTGAACAGCTTGGCATGAAATGTTCTCAGGGGAGTTTTAATCTTTGCTGCATCTGAGATCGATACTTCATCATTCTCGTCATTGACAACATTAGTTGACCCATGAGTTGGTAAGGGATTATTCTTCACATTTGGCTGGTTATTAGCAAAAGACAGAATATTCTTCTCTATCAAACTTTTCACCAGATTCTTTAATGCCAAACACCCTTCTAAATCATGGGCCACCCCCCATTGATGGAAAGCACATGTTGCATTAGGGTTGAAATACTGCATAGATTTTTCAGATGGTGGCCCCAAAGGCCTAGTAAAAATTAATCCTTGCTCCACCAGCGAAGGATACAATGCCGTATACGTCATCGGTATGGGTGGAAAATTTAGTGTTACTGCCTGTCTTCTTGGAGGGGTATTTTGCTATGGCGCTGGCTGCCTCGGCTGTTGGTAGTTCTGATTTTGATTCTTCAGCCACTGCTGCTGGTTATGTGGCTGGGAAACAGGAACTTGTTTCATTATTTGATGATTAAAAGCAGGCATAACAGACGCCACGTATGGTTGTTGTGCGAACTGCATAGGGTAAACTGGCTGTTGAGGAAAACTAGGACTTGGTTGTGGTTGGAATAGAGATCGTTTAGGATTCTGCCTCTTCCCTGTCATAACAACATTAGTCTCGCCTTCCTTCTTCTTATGAAAATTACCTGGAGACTTCTTGACACTGGCACTAGCAGAACTGTTAGGTGAACTAGCTACCTTCCCACTTTTCAGACCTGTCTCCACTTTCATGCCAATTGCAATGATATCAAAAAAATTGGCACCGATATTACTAATCATTTTCTCATAGAATTCTGGCTTTACAGTGTCTACAAACCAATCAGCTAATTCCTTCTCAGTCAATGGTGGTTCAACCTGTGATGCAGTCTCTCTCCACCTTTGAGCATATTCCTTGAACGACTCAGTGTTCTTCTGAGTCATGGTCAATACCTGTCTACGATCAGGAGCTAAATCCAAGTTATACTTATAGTGCTTTATGAAGACGTCCATAACATCTTGGAAACATTTAATCTGAGATTGGTCTAAGCTTAAGTACCACTTTGCGGCAGCGCCCTTCAAACTGTCTTGGAAACAATGGATCATTAACTTATCGTTATCCATATATGCCGCCATCCTTCGATGATACATGACCAAGTGTGCCTTAGGACACGTAGCACCAGAGTACAATTCAAAGCTTGGCAACTTGAATTTTGGTGGAATTACTAGATCAGTGACCAGACACATATCCTTAAGGTCAGAACTGAAGACATTGTCTCCCTCCATGGCCTTCAGCTTTCTCTGCATAATCTCCATATTGGCTCTTAATTTCTCATTACTATCGTCTTCTTCCATAGACATCTCGTCATGGTCTAAATGACGTTGATTTTGAAAAACGGGTTGAAAATGGGTCTGTACCGCTGGTGGGGCATAAGTTGGAATAGCTTGCTGATTCCCATCAAACAGTGGCACTGCTTGTTGCATGGATTGTGGAGCCTTGACTCTCATAAAGTCTTGTGGCATTCCCAAAGTAGGGCCTTCAATAGGTATGACAGGTGGTTTAACAGTTGTAGCTGCGACCTCTGAGACCACAGTGACCTGCGTATCCATCTTTGCTCGTATAATATTCAGGGCTTCCATGATCTGCCCCATACCACCTTTTAGCTCATTAAGCTCGTTGTTAACTTGGTCCAAGTTCTCGCAATCTACCGACATTCTTCTTCTTCGAGCCTGTGCCCGGGTATTGTAATGATGCGAGGAATTCAGGGTGATGGTTCAACAACAACAACAACTGGAGAAGATAAAACGACAATGAGACACAGAAGAAATGCACATGCGAAAATGCAAATGATATGCGCATGCAGGCTAAACCATCAAGAACTAAAAGAGTTCGCAAAACAGTGTAAATAACAGGATTACTAATAACATAACTTTCCCATTGAAAATAATATAAGTGCTTACAGAAAGGAAATGTTACATTCATTGTTTGGATCACATTTAAAAAGAAATACAATTTTAAAATAGAATTACAACAATGGATTACAACTACGGAAAATAGGGCAGCCCTTCGCCTTCCCTGATCCCTTCCATGATTTCTTTGATAAGTTGCTTGGTTTTGGCTTTCTCCAAAGTCAGCTCTCCTAATAACTCCATCCTTCTCTGTTCAGCACTTGAGGATACCTCATAATGCGGAGTGGGCTTTCTCATGCTGAGTGAAATCCCTCGTACCCATTTCAGATGAGCTTCAGTGACAGGACCGTTGGTGATCCATTTTTGATAATTTATGAAAAGCCATGCTTCCCTCATCTTGAGTTTTTCTTCAAATCCTTCTCCGTATCCATAGTACATCAGCTCCAATTCTTCTGGTCTAGGCTCTTCTTCAATTGGATGGCCCAACTGGCAACGTGCGAGCACGGGGTTATAGTTTATACAACCAAGTCGACCCATGAGTGGCACATTAGGATAGTTTCCACAACTAACGATTATTATGGTTCCTTCAGGGCCTGTATCGTACCACTTGATGTCAGAATGCCTTAATTCCATTAGTTTCTTGACCCAAAGAGCATTGTCACTCGCTTCCCAAAATGTCGGTGCCGTGGGTAGGTATGAAATGAACCACTTGTATAGTAATGGAGCACAGCAAACAATCACACCCTTACTCCTCATAGTCTGTGTGGTGACCCAGAAGTACATGTCGGCTAGTAAAGTGGGAACAGGGTTCTGACCCATAAAGATTCTGATTTCTTGGACGTCGACAAAATCTTTGTCATTGGGAAATAGGAATAACCCGTACACCAGCAAAGCAAACATTGACTCAAATATTGCAGAGTTTCCGCTTTCCTGAAAGTGGAGTGCTGTCTCAATTAAAAATTGGGCAGGTAGCCCACGATACCCCTCCCTGGTGGTCATGTTTTCTCGGATGTGTCTCTTTTGGATCCCCAATCCTACGGCAATCTCCTGATTAATGAATTCTTCTTCTAAACCGGAAAAGGGGGGATGATGCTGAACGGGTAGTCCTAGCATATGTGAATATTCTTCTATGGTTGGGACTAACTGAAAGTTTGGAAAGATGAAGCATCGGTATACTGGATGATACCGCTGTACCAAGGTTTCTAGCAGTCCTTCCTTTATTTGCAACTTCATTAATGATAACAGGTCCCCATACTTGTCAATAAAGCTTGGCGGGTCTTTAATTTTTCCTCCAATCTCTATCAAATGCTCAACATTAGGGATCAGGAAAGTGACGGGCCAGTTTACGTTCTTAGTAGCGTCCATTTTCTACAAAGTCTGCAAAACAAAATTTAGTACCTCGACAGTTTAGCAAAATGCAAAATGATGCAATATGATATGCAGATGCAAAACTAATCTATCAAGAAACACATAAAATTGCAAAGCTTTTGACAATGGTATTTCAAAAAATTTCTTCATTAAGCAAGTTTGGCATTCATTACATTCGGAGCAGAGTATCTTCATGCTCTTAGTACAAAGGTGGGTTCTTCCCATAACTGAAAAGATAACAACAACAAAGAAAAAAAAACAACATAGGGAACCAGCAATAAGCTCTTTAGAAGTTAGACCCGCTGGTGGATGTTTCCCCTTCCTCATCCATCTCCCTCATCAGTTTTTCAATGCGTCCTTTAATCCTTTTCTTCTCGAGTAACAACCCTGTCAATGTTTCCTCCAGTCCTTATCTAGTTCTGAGCAGCTTGTGACAGGAATAGGGTCTCCCCATCACACTGGCTATCTCACGAGACCATTCCAAATGCGCCTCATTGACGGGGCACTCCGCCTTCCACAACTGCCTATTGATTTGACACCATGCTTGCTCAAGAAGCATTTTCATTTCGTAGCCGTCTCTTTCCCCATAGTACATCATGTGTAAATCCTCCTTGATTATGGGTCCATTCCCCATATGACCCAATTGTCGACGGGCGAGCACAGGATTGTAGTTGATGCAGCCGTTTCTCCCCAACAGGGGTACATTAGGGCAATCCCCGCAGCTGGTAATTATGACAATCCCTTCTTCTGTTGGGCTATGCCGTTTGACATCTGTGTGCTTCAAACTCATTAGTTTCTCAATCCATACTTGACAATGTTCTACCTCCCAAAAAGCAGGGGTTTTTGGCAAGTAGGTTGTGAACCACTTATAGAAAAGAGGTATACAGCACACAATTTCTCCACATCCTTTGTTGTATTTGTTTGGACCGCGTGATACATATCAGCCAACAAGGTAGGTACCGGGTTATGGATTCTAAAAATTTGTATTGCCTGAGTATCAACGAACTGCTTCGCGCCTGGAAGCAGAACCAGTCCATAGATCATTGAGGCAAGTGTTGCCTCATACAGTTCCTCCTTCCCCCTATTCTTGAAGTACATTGCTTTCTCAAATAAGAATAGTGAAGATAGTCCAAGTCGTCCTTCTTTAACAACTAAATTTGCCTGGATATCAGCAAATCTGATTCCGGTAGTCGTTGCAATATCTCTGGCTGATAGCATTGATTATAACCAGGAGAAAATTGGGGACTCTTTGACGGGAATCCCAATTATAGCAGAAAATTCCTCTAAGGTTGGAACTAATTGGAACTCAGGAAATAGGAAGCAACGATAATTGGGGTGATACAATTGCACCAGCACTTCTAATGGTCCCTCAGTCACTGGAACCCTTAGTAGTTGTGAGAGATTTCCATATTTGTCAGCAAAGTCTGAATGATCCTCGATCATGTCGCACATCCGGATCAGTTGTTGAAGTTTCGGGAGCTCGAAGTAATAAGGCCAAACTTGCTTCTTAGATTCCATATCAACAAAGTCTGCAATAATATCATTAGTTTCTTGATAGTTAGCAAAAAGAATGCTGATGCAATGTAAAGTTTCATGGAATTCAGACGTTCGCGAAATATCGAGAGATATCAAAAGACCTCATTTTCATTAAATAAAAGTGAATTACAATAGTTGATACACTTTCAAAGAGCCCTAAATATAAAGCTAAATAAAAGCTAGAAAGTCCTAAGGAGATTCTCCCAAGAGTCGTAGCTTGAGTCTTTTGTTTTCTTCCTCCATCTGATCTCTTTCTGCAACAAGGTTGTCGACGATCGTCTTCCAAGCTGTGGGTTGGACAGTAGAAGAACTTGGGCCTTCTTGGACCTTCCTTCTTTTGTAAGAGGTCAATTCTTCATCCTTGGCGCGTATTTGTTTTTGAAGTTCAAAGTTTTCCTCAACAGCCACCTGGTACTTGAGTTTCCATGCTTCCTCAGACCGCTGGGTCTGTCTCAATGATATCTCTAACTCTTCTTCCTTTGACATAAAGTACAGAATAGGTTCTTCTTTCATGGGAATTGGTTCCTCCCTCTTGTATGACATTTTCAATTCAATGGCTCTCTTGCAGACCCACTGAAAATATGGCTCCAAAGAAACACAATTGGGTTTCCCCAAGAAGCTACTTTCTCTTTTGCACTTGCTATCCCAGGCTTTCAAGATTAAATCCCTTTGTTCTTCATTCTTATCATAATCCTCAAAATAAATTCCCTCTACATGAATGCTTAAGGGTTTATCCTTCATAGGGTAGCCTAATTGACGGCGTGCCAACACTGGATTGCAACTGATTCCTCCTTTGATGCCAAGAAGAGGCACATTGTTATATGGGCCACAACTGTCTATTATTGAGATTTTGTCATACACCCGATTGTACCAGTCAATGTCTGCATGAGAAAGGGCCATAATCTTCTTAGACCACCATCCTTTCTTAGGATCCCAAAATGCGCCTTTCTTTGGTAAGTGTGAGACGAACCATCTATATAACACAGGAATGCAGCAAGTAATATGTCCATTACCATGGGCATTTCTCGTATGGACTGAGTGGTAGGCTTCAGCAAGTAAGGTAGGTACATGATTCTGCTTTAGGAAAATTTGATTGCATTTAAATCCACGAAGTTGTCAAAGTTCGGGAACAGAAAGAGTCCATAGATGAGTAGAGCAAAAACAGCTTCAAAGGTGACCTTGTTGGAATGTTTAGCAAAGTAATGGGCTTTTCCAAACAGGAACTTAGCAGTCAACCCAAAAATTCCTCCCTTGGAGATTAAGTTGTTCTTGATGTCAATTAATTCCAAATGAGTCTCTTTAGCTATTTTTTCCTCTTTTGGGTCTCTGTTAAAGATAGGAAACGGAGAATCATCCTTGACGGGTAAACCAACTATCTGAGAATATTCTTCAAACGTAGGCAAGAGTTGATAGTCGGGAAAGGTGAAACAATGATACTTTGGATCATAGAACTAAAGCAAGGTTGAAAGGAGTCCTTCATCAACACTTTTTGTCAATAATATCCATAAATTTCCATATCTGTCTTTGAATCGTTCGGGGTCTGTTAGCAAATCTCCTAATCTCCTTAGGTCATCCAACTTAGGGTTCTTGAAAGTGTATTTTACTGTTTTCCTTCTTAATTCATCCATGATATCTCTGTGACATTTAAAAAAAGAAGTCTGAGTTCCATGAAACTGATATGCATATGGTCATGCTATATGGATGCAACAAACACAAACATATACAAATACAAGCACATAAAGGTTAGGGTTAAGGGTATGGAGCCAAGGTTCACCCTCCCATTGGTATGTACTATGGTTTTCACCTGTCGATCAAGGTTCTAATGGGTTCCCAGAGTCTACGATCCATCTTTCGGATTTTGTCGACTTCCCAGATGACTTGGTAATCAGCAAAATTCTCAAGAGAACCTCGTCTGAGTGTAGTATCGCGTGACAACCAATTTAGAAATAGACTCCATCATGGTCACCGCACTACATCTAAAAGGCTTAAGTGGGGTTTGGAAACTACGGTTCTCAACCTTAATGGCACATACATTGAGAGTAGCACGCTTTCACGAAAAGGATCGTTCAGCATGACTAAACTCTCAAGAAGGCCTAAGATGAGTGATGGTGTCTCAAGTTAACTTTTTCAGGAATCGACTCCTTCAAAGCCCCCTTGAATATACCATCGTCCTATCATAAGTGCACTCGAAATCCGGGTATAGGATTCATCTCACTCATAGATATCATTTCAACCCAAACCAAACAAGATAATATCAAACAGACATACAAGCATACAAGCAGATATGACATACATAAGCACATACGAGTAAATAAGCAAACATGAATAACATAAAAACAAGATAGGCTTAACCCTCCTAGGAAAGGACCAGCAATAGGTCTTTATCTCCCTAGTGAAGTCGCCATTTCTGTTGCAGTGAAAATCGGATAACAAATTATTAATTAATTTGCATCATATTTCTTTTACAACCGACTTTGATTTATCCAAAGGAAAGGTTCAAGATCGTTAGAAAAACCTAAAGGGGAGAGATCTAAGGTTCGGGGGTTGGTTACGCCTAGGGAAGGTATTAGCACCCTAAACGTCCGTAGTACTCTACGGGAGCCTCTTGTTAATGTTATGTTATGTTTGCTAAAGGTTCTATGCTAAAGGTTAGTTAGCAGGGGAAGTGATAAATTCATTATGATGAATATCACTAAGAGTTGAGGAACTCTCTCCTAATGCTAGTTGTAATTTCTATGGCTCTGATGAGGCCAAGAAATTGAAGTTTTCTCCTAAGAGGTCACTTAGGTTAAGATGGGGGTTAATGACTTATGAGTCAACATGTTTAACCTTCCTTTGGAATGGGGGAAAGATAATGATAGAAAAAAAGAAAAAAAAGAAGATGAAACATTTGATATAAAATAATGAAAGCAACAATGAGCATGAAGATGACAATATGACACATGATGTGTAGACATGAGATAAGTATCAAGATATCAGTTAGACAAAGGCAAACCAAAGATATTAATCTTGAGAAAATATATCACACATCATAAGTCAAAATATAGTCATGAATAAAAATCAATTAAGATGATATTGTAAGTTTAGACAATACCAATCACGAATCAAATCAACAATCAACTAATAAGATAAATTAAAATGAGTTAAACATTAAAAGATCAATAAGGTTATAATGAAGATTCAACCATTTAATCAAAATAATGAGAGTGGAAAATTCACATTAAAAGAATAAATCCTTTTAGACAACTTATTTAAAATAATTATTAAGTGACATGAAATGGAGTTTTAAAATAAAAATAAAGTTCAGATTTTATAAAAAAAATATTGCTTTTAATAAACTTTAAATGAAAGGAAATAGTTAACTAAAAAAAAAGAAAGGGAAATAGCACACATAGGGTTTGAACCCATGTCCCTTACCTGAACGCCCAAAACACATACCAACTGGGCCATGCGTGCATAGTGAATACCAAGCACAAACGCGCATATATATATATATATATATATATATATATATATATATATATATATATATATTTATATATATATATATATATATTTAAAGAACCAAATATCATAAGAGAAAAAAAAAACAAAAGGACTGGGCAGGGATCGAACCCCAGTCCTTATAGGCATGGCAAAAAGGAATAGTAACACACACACAAGTCTATCCGCTGGGGCGGGAATACGTCCAGTAACAAATACGACTTGATAAATATATAACATATATCATGCGCATATGTTCAAAATAAAAAAACAATTGGATTAAACAATCAAAGCAGCTATATTGAACTCAGTGCTGCATTACTCCAACAAAACCAAGTGAAAGGGAAGCCATAATCCAATACACAAGACCTAGAGATTTCATACGCATGGCTATCAACTAAAGTCAACAAATGATCCTATAGGAAAAGCACAATCAAACCATAGCATTGTGATGACAACAGTAACAGTATATAGCATAACACCATTGAAATGATCAACACAAATCAAGAGCAAAGATGAGTTATATGACAAACATATGAAATCACGCATGTATAAACCAAACTGAACTGGGTGATGGCCTTATTCAAAGCAGACGCAGCAAAAAAAAAGGATTGAAACCAGTAGGCAGATCCAACATTATTAGATCAATCATTGGAAGTGGCAAGAATACAACATGAATTCAAAATAGCAAATGGCACATGGTATGGCATACAACATGATAAAACACAATTATTTTGAATAGCATACTTTCATACATTCACAAAAGGGAAAAATTCAACATGTTAACATAGACCAAGACAGTAGGGTTTGGACATGTCATAAAGTGATACATTCCAAAATTGACTTGCACGTCAATGCCAGGCCAAGCGACATACCAAATAAGAGTTATGCAGACAGGTTAAGTGATATTTAGAACAGTTCACGTTGAAAGCAATAAGCTAGGTGGATTGAAGGCAATTAGCATTTATAATATACCAAATTAAACTTAATTCATAGATACCAAAACTACATAATTAAAAATGCATTGTGAACATTAAATAACAGCAAACACACCTCAAATGAGCTCAAAACACGATAACAATCAACTTCCAAGGCAAGGCAGGATTGTTCACAATGAGAAAAGATCTAGGTTCATGGTGTCTTAAGAAGCACATTGATAATCAAGGGTTGTAGTAATACACTTTGAAAAAATCAGAATGTAAGTTAATCAAAAAACATGGAAAAGTTGGCTTGAGTAAAGTCAAAGACATCATATTGAACATTTAAGAACTTAAGCATATTGAAAACTATGAATGTAAAACAACTTATCAACAGGTGAATAAGGTATGCATTATGCTAAAGTTGTAAAACCATTATAATCAGGCTTGACAGCAAGCAAATAGGATGAACATGGCAGTAGATTTGCACATAAAATGTTCACTCTTATCTAAATAAACCAACCTCGATTTGACAGAAAACAAAACAAAACAAGTCAAGAGTCTAAACCTTAAACTTATCATGCATATATATACTTCAACATCTCAAACTTTAGTACAAAAATCATCTTGTCTTAACACTGAAATCATGCTAAAGTCCAAATTGCAGACGAATGCATAGATGGATCAAACATCAACATTTAGGACATTCACATACATACTACAGGCAGACTAACATATTAACAACACAAGGGCACGACAAAAAAGAAACTGGGACAAGTCATGTTTGGTGAGGAAAATGTTAAACTCAAGATATTGAGTACGAAGTTAACAGACATATAGCATAAAGATAAACTTATAAACTTAACAGTCCATATGACTTCAAAATAATGACATGTCAAGAGTAAAACAACAAGGTAGTGTAGATATACTATAGGTAAGTTAAAACATGGCACTATACTGCAGCTAACAGGTATGAATAAGAGCACGAACAAGGCAATGCTTTATCATGATAAAAAGACTCAATAAAACAAACTTAAGAAGATTAAAAAAAAACAATAACAAACAAGTTTCAACACATAGAGCAGTTCATGTTTCTGATAGAATCATAACATCATGACATTGTTTATTGAGAGAAACACGCATACTACATCAAATGAATAGCAAGCTTATATCAATAACTCAAGGCAATATATTCATAAGATTCAAAAGGTACTAAAATCATGAGCAAGCAATATGAATGAAAAGGGAAAAGAGTGATACCAGTTGAAATTCTTGTATGCTCTCCCTCTCACAACAACTCCCAAAGATCCCCAATCACTGAGTTTGCTCAAGTCTCTAAAGTATTCAGTATTTTTGAGGAAATTCTCGATGGTGAGGAGCTGAACATCAGTCTCCTTATATAGGCAAGGTATTGGGTTCATGTGAAGCATTATGGGCCGGGTTAAATTAATCCTCCTCCAAAACGTTGGAGGCTAGGGTTTTGAAATTGAATTCAAATGTTGCTTCAAGGGACAGACGCTCCCTCCTTCTGACTTGCAAGGTAGAAATGGATAGCATCTCCCCATCTTTCTTTGCTATCAGTCCATGTGTGCGTTCTTTGGGAAATTGAGAGTAACATTGCTCTGCTTTTCTCGCAGACGATACAGACAATGACTAGAACGGAAGGTTGAATCCCTGCTTTGTGCCAATGAAATCCCATGGAGCAAATGAGGCAATATTAGGGCAAGACGAAATTGAATTTATGGCGCCACGATTTGATGAGATGAATTCGAATGTTGGCGTGCAAAATGGTTGAACGAATTGATTTCTCTGCAAAAATTGGAAAGGAAACGAAGGAGGAAGAAGACAACTATTCCAAAGACGTGTGCCATGTTCCCATTGGTCTAAAACGACCGTTGAAAAGTCAAAGGAAAATGATGCATTCTGATTGACCAATGGTTTTATTCATTCTCCAATAAAAAATTTCCATAAATCCAACAAGACCAAATGGAAAAAAAAAAACCACACGTATTGTTTTCTTAATCACACTTAAATGACATTTAACTTATCACATTTAAATTAAAGCTTAACATTATATATTTTTAAAAGAAAACTAATGATAATTAAATTAATTGCTAATAAAATCTAGCTCAATTTCAATTAATAAATTATCTTGAAATTAAAATTAAGGTAACTAAAAATAATAAAAGATAATTAATTCAAAATCAAACAAATTAGACTAAAATTATATCATCAACTAAATTAACTAATGAAGCTACTAATCAATTAAAATATAAACACAAGAACATGTTAAAATTAAATCAAGATAGGATAAATAAAATAAAATGCTAAATAAATCAAGGCAAAAATAGATAAAGAGAAATTTAAGATAAAACAGAGAAAATAAAATCACATAGCATCTAGCAAAAAGATGAGGGTAAAATTTGGGGTACAACAGAGCCCATTTTCAAATCAACCTCTAACCAAATCCTTTTTCAAACCAAACTTTTTTCATAACAATAAACCCTTGATCCAACGTCAAGCGGATTTTTATAATCAAACTTCAAAAACAACTAACAACTATCGCAACTCTTTTAAGGTGAAAAATGGGGGTTCAAGTCTTTGATCTTCCTTCGATTATTTGGGGCGAGTTCTCTTACTCGTGTGTGAGCAATTGACGCCTCTTCTTTTAACAAATCAAATCCTTTTCAAAATAACCAAGCGCATACAATAAACCCTTGATCCCACGTCAAGCGGACTTTCATAATCAAACCTCAAAACAACTAATAACTATCGAAACTCTTTCAAGGTGTAAAATGGGGGTTCAAGTCTTTGATCTTCCTTCGATTGTTTGGGTGCGAGTTCTCTTACTCGTGTGTGAGCAATTGACGCCTCTTTTAAAAATCAACCAACTCCCTTATTTCGTGGGCGTACCACGAACTACCACTACTCTGATTCTGTATTCTCGTCCAAGTAAAGATACGTAGGCATAAGATTGCGATGATCTTGGCGAGCACACTACCATCTTTTTCCGTCAAACCCCGTAGTCGAACTACGATTGCTCTGATTCCTCTTTCTCATCCGAATGAGCATACGTAGGCCCGAGGTCGCGATGATCTTATCGAGCACCCTATCCTTAAACCACCTATTTCCCCTTCGTATCTTTTCCTTTTATCTTTACCGTTCCGCATTTATTTTTGAGAAGAAAACAAACAAGTTTAGCTAACGAGTATCGCGATTCGAATCAAGTGGTTCCCGTTGAGTACAACGGACATGAGGGGCTGCACGTACCTTCCCCTCACATAATCGACTCCCGAACCTAGAATGTGGTTACGATGACCACGTTCTTATCCCTCCTTAAAGGTTTTCTCGATATTTTCCTTTCCCTCTTTTGGGATAAAGAAAGTTCGGTGGCGACTCTGTCGAACCGTTCCGCACCTTTCGCGCGAAGGGTCGCTTCTTCGATTAAGCGATTTTTTCGAGGTGCGATAGGTATAAGTTGCCATCTTTCGAAACTATATGACCAAATGTGCCCTTGGACAAGAGTGACCCTTATATTTCACAAATTCGAGAGTTTTGAATTTGGCAGGCATAACAAGGCTAGAAACCATGCACATGTTATCTGCATCCACACTAAAGAAGTCAGTACCCTCAATGGCTCGGAGTCTCTTGTCTATGGTCTGAAACTGTTCACAGACAACCTCAGGTTCCACAAAATATTCACGGTCTTCACCTTGAGCACTGACAGCATTGTACTCATTGAGAAGGTTCTCAAAGGGAGCTCGAGCAGTCTGGGTAATAGTATGAACCACATGTCTAGGCTCAGCGAAAACTAGAGCTTGAAAAAAAGATTTGGCAGTTTGACCAATCATAGCAGTAAATGCAAGGGGTGGAGAGAGGTTATTAGGCAAACCAAAATCAGGCCAAGTTGAAGGTGGCATTTGAACAGGTGGAGGATCAGAACTCAAAACTTACTGGATGACAGTTCTTTGGGGTGGCTCTCCTCCGAAAATTAGGACCTGGAGCATCTTGTAACACCCAAATTCCCATCGCGAATAAATAATACATAATTAAATCAGAGTAAGTAAAAATTTATTTTTCCGAAAGAAACAAGGATGCCACATCAAAAGAAGGAAAACACAATCCCTGCTCATAAATTTGATACATAACACAAAATGGAATAATCATAAAAGGGAAACTTTTTCCATACCAAAGGAAAGTTCAATTTGTAAATGGAATAAAGGGGAAAGATCCATAACTGGCTTGTTTTACAAAATAAATCATTTTGTAACATCAAGATATTCATACAAAGTTAATATAGAATATATCCAACAAATGTATACATATATAACAATAGCGCTCCCCGACTCCCGTGTTACGTATCAGAGCAGACAGACCAACAAAAGGATGGAGAACTAATCTTCACAAAAGCCTCCAAGACACAGATCTGCAATTGCCTCATAGAGCAACAAACCACAGCAGAAGGGTGAGAAATAACAACTAAATCAAGATTGCATAATAATATGCAAACGCATACAAATTCACATGCATAATTATTCTCACCACAAGCATCGTATACTAATACATATAGCGTGCCACAGATACATAACATATTTCTGATAATCCAACATCATAGCATATATCAATTACGCCAACATAATCACATATTCACACATAAGGCACACCAAAGTCATAACATATGGAAACACCCCACCACATCACATAGCATATGTCTATGCATAAAACATATTATCCACAACCAATGCATTTATCACATATGCACATCAATTCACCAATTCAAACATAAATCTCAACACATACTCAATCAATTCATGATTTTCCACACATAATCAATCCATTCATGATTTTCCACACATAATCAATCCATCCATGATTTTCCACACATAATCAATCCATTCATGATTTTCCACACATAACCAATCTATTCATGATTTATGCAAATGCAAAGAGACCGACACAACGACTCTATGCAAATGCAGTACCATCCATCCATCATTCTCATCATTAGTTCACTCAGGAACTATTGGAATCATCGCTTGTTACTTAGTGTAACTCCCCGTCGGGTAAACGATGTTCCCCGTCACTTTAGGTCCTCTTGGTATAAGGCTCACGACGTTTATGGATCGCTTTAGGTCCTCTTTGTATAAGGCTCACGATCCGATCGCTTTAGGTCCTCTTTGTATAAGGCTCACGATCGTCTATAACGTCGCTTTAGGTCCTCTCGGTATAAGGCTCACGACCGTTATAGCAGATTCCCTCTGGAATCGTTTTGTCGCTCACACCCACTAGGGCACACGACATCACAAGAATGCATATCATGATGCTTGGCATACAATGACTCATGACAATCAAATGCACACATATATGCAACCATGTGAACCATTCCAACATCCATAATCATGCATATACAATCAACCACAATCACAATGCATTTACTTGCCCTTAGGCCACAAACCATCATCACAACATTTCATCACATGCATTCACATCATACCACAGCACACAAGTCATAAGTTATATATCAAAAGCATATTGCATGATAACACATCAATCACATACAGTTAAGACGGTAAAAGTTGACAAAACGACACATTTCCAAATTCCCGACACAATTAAATTGTCCACCAATCTCAAAACCATTTTTATAAGAAAGAACATTTCAATAGCTTTCTAACAGTACCAAGAACGCCTCGATCCGAGTTACGGATCAAAAGTTACGGCATCGGACGCGAAATCGGGGACAATTCTGCACCCTCTCTGGTCATACGTGTATTACCCTGAGCCATACGCGTATTGCCCTGCTCGCTCGCCCATCCATGCGCGTATTGCCCAAAGTGCTACGCGTATGGGCAGAGACTAATTTCTACCCAAGAATTCCACTAAAACCCCGTACGCGTATTGCCTTCCTAGATACGCGTAATGCCTTGCCAAGTACGCGTACCATTACGCATTTCAGCAGAGGGTCGAGCAAAATGGGTTCCATACGCGTAATGCCCACATTTCCCCCTTGCCATACGCGTATTGCCCTAACCAATACGCGTATTGCCTTGCTTGTTACGCGTATGGGCAGCGAAACCCAAAATTTTTCCTGCAGAATTTCTGCTGCAAAATTCATCAAATTTCCTCTCTAATTCTCATCTAAACACTTCCAAATCCCAATATATCAACCAAAACGTGTTCCAACATAATCAACAAGTATTCTACGCAGTTTATATCGAGGTTCAACCGCGAAAACATCGATTTCTATCAATTATTCATCAATTTATCAATGAGAAAAAGTTGTGAAACAACCAAAACAATTACAACAAATAACACATATACATACACAAGCAAGATATAATCGAAACTTCTCACCCTTACCCGATTAATCGCGATTGTAACGGAGGTTTCCTCGATTTTCCTCTTTCTCCTCTTCTCTCTTTCTTTCTTCTCCTTTTCTTTCTCTTCTTTTTCTTTCTTTATATTTTTCTCTCTATGTTTCTATTTTATGAAAAATAACCAAGCAAAAAGACCAAAATACCCCTACTCTCAAATATCTTGCAAACGCTCTCAAAACACGATAAAACATAATAACGATGAAAATAATATATTGTCAAATAAAAGTCAAGAATAAAATAATATAAAAACAAAAATAATTAAATCGACTCGATTAAATAAATCGGACAAAACGGAGCGTTACAATTCTCCCCCACTTAGACATTTTCGTCCTCGAAAATATAACCGATACAAACAACTCCGGATACGACTCTCGCATCCGACTAACCAACCAACATGCCAACCAAAGGCACACCACGAATAACACAACTAACAAACCACCTTGCCAACAACAGCTACAACAACGACACGACAACGATGACACTTACCACAACAAGGTGCAAAGCCCATACAATGCACTTGACGACTAACGCACGACTCAAAGAATACCCAAGTTACGAACACACACAGGAATTAGCTACTCGCACTCGAACCATCACGATGGAAATGAGGCAACAACACAAACAAGAACATAAAGTTCCACAACCCAACACCGTTTCAACAACCTCGTCAAAACCAGAATACCAAACATCCTTGTCACACAACAATATTACAACAATGTTATGCACTCTGATTACTCGTAACCATCAAAACTACCAATTTCACGTCCAAAGTCTAACTCTTTCTCTCATTTGCCAAAAATCACTGTTCACTTTTAATATACCCAACCTCACACTCTATTGTTTTATCTCACACACCGGACACAAGTCTCTGAACTGCTCAAATAATTTTAATTCTCTAACCATCAAAACAACCATACGCAAAGACTATCGACTTAACTCTTCAGGCACAACATCAACTTTTCTCGAAGGATAATCCAAGCCAACTTCATAACTCGTCACGAATTCTAACCGTCCTCGTTGTCTCATACTCTATCCCTTCAGACCAAACAAGTACTCAATAGTCTTGTGATTACTAAACACTTCGAACCTAGAACCATAAAGATAATACCTCCAAATATTCCAACACAATACAATCGCAACCAATTCCAAATCCAGAATAGTATAGACTCTTGTATGAATCCTCAATTGTCGTAAAGCATGAGCCACGACTTTACCTTCTTGCATTAACACACTGTCTAAACTCATCAAAGACGCATCCCAATACCTCACAAACGGTTTATCAGGATCACACAGTATCAAAACTGGAGCCGTAGACAACTTCTACTTCAGCTCACCAAAACTCACTCACCACGAACATCCAAAACAAACGACTCACCCTTTGCAAGTCAACCGAGATACCAGAAGTACGAACTTAGCAAAGTCTTCCATAGCCTGCAGTAACAACCAACTAAGCCCAAAAATTTCTAATCTCCTTAACCGACTTCGGGGTCTCTCATTGTAGAACTGCATCTACTCCCGATGGATCCATTAACCATACTCTCATCTGAAATAACATATCCAATAAAACTAACCTTTTTCAACCAAAATTCTCACTCGAATAACTTAGCATAAAACTTCCTCTCTTTTCAACACTTGTAATTCAAATCTCAAACACTCTACCTGTTCTTCCTCTGAGTTTATAACAGATCTGAATACCCTCAATCAAAACCACCATGACCTCATCCAAGTAAATATGGAAGATACGATTCATCTACTCCATAAACATTACAGACACATTACTAACACCAAATAACATCACTGTACGTTGTAATGCCCAACCAAATTCCAAAAGATATAAATTCTTAAAGCTTTTGCAAAAAAAATTTCCCTGGGTAACTGGTTACTCACATACAAGCTTAACCGAGTAAATAACAGCCTATCCCGATGATAACAAACATAACCAGTCACATTACGTCGATCAAAGCCTCAACTCACACAATTCACCACTCTTATCAAGCATTCCAAACAATTGTGATTTCACTCAAACTCAACCAAACCAATTCTAGTTATCTATTCATGAAAGGGGACACTTATTCTCAATCGTTACCTTATTCAACTGTTAGTAATCCATACATAATTTCTTCTCTTAACAGTCCAAATTCCATAAATCCCAACATGTAGCAACAACCAACCAAAAAGAACTCTCAAATACCAATATTACGTCTACACATAAGGGTTTTCTCAAGATTTCCATTAATGCTCTAAAACTCCAAAGACTCCAAACCTCACCAGAACTCTAAGTTTGACTTCCCGTAGTCTCAATACCATTATACACCTCATGCTTGTTATTCCATTCACCATCCATCCTTTTTGTTACTAACAACACTGGAGCTTTCCTAAGCGACACACTTGGTCTCACAAATCCCATTTCCAGTAAATCTTCCAACCGCTCTTTCAATATGAGTAATTCTAACGCTAACATCCAATATTCCATCCAGAAACACATCTGGAATCACGCACAACTGGCAGCCCATCATTGTGGCCTTTCTGCCAATTCCAGAACACAATTATCACAAACATAACAAACATCTTAGTCTCATCCCCTGAGAGTTTCCTACTCACTTAGCAGATATAAACCTCAAATCCTCACCTTCGTCCAATTAAGTTCAATCTCTACTCTCTGAGAAGCAGCCCTTAATAATACCCAATCATTCTCTCTCAACGACTTCCCAACTGAACCAACATACCAAAACCTCTAATCCGTCTCATCTTCCGGTATTAGAATCTTCATCGACTCATCAAAACAATCCGTAATCATTTTATTAAATTCCAAACAATTCATTGCACACACTATCAAAGCCGGAAAGACACATCTATTCCATCAAACATAATTTTGTCTACTATCAACAAGAGATTAAGGGGGATCAGTTCCTCAATTTGTCAATAGACAGCCGACAATCATGATGGGGCATAAACCGTCTTTACCAAACTATAATAGCATTCCTTACATCTTGTGCACAAAACTACCTAAGGCACAAATCCTTAGTTGACACAAACCTTACCTCCGCATTCCCTCCAGAATCGGGAACAACACTGTCCAAAACACACTTACACTCTTGCAACCAACGACACACAACCGAAACAACTTGGAGAAGCACCAGCTCCTCCCCCACTTATCTCATTCTAAATCCTGTAGATAAAGGATTAGAAGAACCAGAAAGTACTGACAGTGTTTCACACACATATCACATACTAAGGAATAAACAACATCGACAATATTCAAGTGTCACACCAACTGACTCAACAACTTGGCCGGACGGACCGACCTGCTCTGATACCACTATTGTAACACCCCAATTCCCATCGCGAATAAATAATACATAATTAAATCAGAGTAAGTAAAAATTTATTTTTCCGACGGAAACAAGGATGCCACATCAAAAGAAGGAAAACACAATCCCTGCTCATAAATTTGATACATAACACAAAATGAAATAATCATAAAAGGGAAACTTTTTCCATACCAAAGGAAAGTTCAATTATGGAATAAAGCGGAAAGATCCATAACTGCCATTTTTTACAAAATAAATCGTTTTGTAACATCAAGATATTTATACAAAGTTAATACAGAATATATCCAACAAATGTATACATATATAACAATAGCGCTCCCCGACTCCCGTGTTACGTATCAGAGCAGACAGACCGACAAAAGGATGGAGAACTAATCTTCACAAAAGCCTCCAAGACACAGATCTGCAATTGCCTCATAGAGCAACAAACCACAGCAGAAGGTGAGAAATAACAACTAAATCAAGATTGCGTAATAATATGCAAACACATACAAATTCACATGCATAATTATTCTCACCACAAGCATCACATACTAATACATATAGCGTGCCACAGATACATAACATATTTCTGATAATCCAACATCATAACATATATCAATTACACCAACATAATCACATATTCACACATAAGGCACACCAAAGTCATAACATATGGAAACACCCCACCACATCACATAGCATATGTCTATGCATAAAACATATTATCCACAACCAATGCATTTATCACATATGCACATCAATTCACCAATTCAAACATAAATCTCAACACATACTCAATCAATTCATAATTTTCCACACATAATCAATCCATTCATGATTTTCCACACATAATCAATCCATTCATGATTTATACAAATGCAAAGAGACCGACACAACGACTCTATGAAAATGCGGTACCATCCATCCATCATTCTCATCATTAGTTCACTCAGGAACTATTGGAATCATCGCTTGTTACTTAGTGTAACTCCCCGTCGGGAAAACGATGTTCCCCGTCACTTTAGGTCCTCTTGGTATAAGGCTCACGATGTTTATGGATCGCTTTAGGTCCTCTTTGTATAAGGCTCACGATCTGATCGCTTTAGGTTCTCTTTGTATAAGGCTCACGATCGTCTATAACGTCGCTTTAGGTCCTCTCGGTATAAGGCTCACGACCGTTATAGAATATTCCCTCTAGAATCATTTCGTCGCTCACACACACTAGGGCACACGACATCACAAGAATGCATATCATGATGCTTGGCATACAATGACTCATGACAATCAAATGCACACATATATGCAACCATGTGAACCATTCCAACATCCATAATCATGCATATACAATCAACCACAATCACAATGCATTTACTTGCCCTTAGGCCACAAACCATCATCACAACATTTCATCACATGCATTCGCATCATACCACAACACACAAGTCATAAGTTATATATCAAAAGCATATTGCATGATAACACATCAATCACATACAGTTAAGACGGTAAAAGTCGACAAAACGACACATTTCCAAATTCCCGACACAATTAAATCGGCCACCAATCTCAAAACCATTTTTATAAGAAAGAACATTTCAATAGCTTTCTAACGGTACCAAGAACGCCTCGATCCGAGTTACGGATCAAAAGTTACAGCATCGGACGCGAAATCGAGGACAATTCTGCACCCTCTCTAGTCATACGCGTATTGCCCTGAGCCATACGCGTATTGCCCAGCTCGCTCGCCCATCCATACGCATATTGTCTAAAGTGCTACGCGTATGGGCAGAGACTAATTTCTACCCAAGAATTCCACTAAAACCCCGTACGCGTATTGCCTTCCTAGATACGCGTAATGCCTTGCCAAGTACGCGTACCATTACGCATTTCAACAGAGGGCCGAGCAAAATGGGTTCCATACGCGTAATGCCCACATTTCCCATTTGCCATACGCGTATTGCCCTAACCAATACGCGTATTGCCTTGCCTGTTACGCGTATGGGCAGCAAAATCCAGAATTTTTCCTGCAGAATTTCTGCTGCGAAATTCATCCAATTTCCTCTCCAATTCTCATCTAAACACTTCCAAATCACAATATATCAACCAAAATGTGTTCCAACATAATCAACAAGTATTCTACGCAGTTTATATCGAGGTTCAACCGCGAAAACATCGATTTCTATCAATTATTCATCAATTTATCAATGAGAAAAAGTTGTGAAACAACCAAAACAATTACAACAAATAACACATATACATACACAAGCAAGATATAATCGAAACTTCTCACTCTTACCCGATTAATCGCGATTGAAACGGAGGTTTCCTCGATTTTCCTCTTTCTCCTCTTCTCTTTTTCTTTCTTCTCCTTTTCTTTCTCTTCTTTTTCTTTCTTTCTATTTTTCTCTCTATGTTTCTATTTTATAAAAAATAACCAAGCAAAAAGACCAAAATACCCATACTCTCAAATATCTCGCAAACACTCTCAAAACGCGATAAAACATAATAACGATGAAAAATAATATATTGTCAAATAAAATTCAAGAATAAAATAATATAAAAACAAAAATAATTAAATCGACTCGATTAAATAAATCGGACAAAACGGGGCGTTACACATCTCAGTGAGTTTAGTCATGCTTGAGTTAAGATCATCTATCTCCATTCGAATATTTACATTGTGCATTTCTTGCTCTGACATTCTGCATCTGTAGTTAGCTCTAGTCCTGTATCTGAGTCGAGGAATCAGCTGGATGACTGACAGATGACAGTTGAAGATAGAGACAACTGGAATGAGTTGCTGGACAAAACGGATGTATGCAATGAATTATGATGCAAATTGTCATACCCCAAAATTTACCCTTATATTCTTTGATTATTTGCATATCATTTAGGTCAATCATATTGCATAACTAACCAAATCATCAACTTTTGTTTTGTCTTGTTTCATCTAGGGAATTAGGGTTTGATTCCAGAAGCTTCAAAGGGTGGTAAATTAGAGTTTTGGATAAGTCTTTCACCATTTAAGCTCTTAAGACGTGGAATTAGAGGTTTTCTGTTGAGTTGGATTTCCATTGTTCAAAGGTTGTTTCTTTTGGTTATTGTACTCAAGTTTGAGGCATAGATGTGAGGTTTTCAATCGTCATGAGCAGTTTCTATTAGAGGTTTATCAAGGCACGATATCTGCTTCTCTAAATTGCCACAAGGGTGTCGTTTGTTTAGGGTTTCATCAGTGGTTTGACTGGAAAGATTCTGAATCGGAGTTTTGGTTCTCTTTAAGTCATCGTTCAATCAGTGTACACCCAAGGCATGAATATTAGGGTTTCTCATCCTCTGTGTTTATGATCGACAAGGGTCGTTCATGTTGAGTTTCTCCTAAGGCTAGCAAGTTAAGTATGTGAACAATGTTTTGTTTCAGATGGATGTAATTTGGTTTTGGTCAGGTTGTAGAGCCATCAAAGGTCAAAGCAGTCGAGTTGGGTGCAAATCTTGGTTGTGTGGGTCATGTTTTTGTCATTGATTCTAAGAGTTCAAGCTAGTTATTCAGTCCATATCCATTCTTTTTAAATCCACATTCAATTGTCCATTTTCCATTTGTTATCCAAATTCCTCTTTTAATCCACTTCTTTCAATCCAATTCATTTCCATAACCATAATCCATTGTTACCCATTTTAAATATCCATTCCATAATCCACCATATCCAAACTTCAAAACCATATCCATATCCAATTACCCATTTGTTTTTTTTAACCGTAAACTTTTTTTTTATCATTTTCCAAATTATATTCTATTTTGTCCATTCTTTTTAATTTCCATCAAATATTCACAATATCCATTTTCGTCTTTTTTTTCTTTCTTTTATAACCATTACCACAAAGCCCATTTACAATCAAAAGAATCCGTCTTCCTTTCTTTACAGAATACAAAAACCCATTGTCTTTCTTTTTTAGGCTCATTAACACAAATCTTTTGTTGTAATAAAAAAAGATACAAAAAAATAATAGTAAGACAATGACCAAGCCTTGTCTCAATACAACACATATCACTCTTAAACCTCCTCCAATTTTATGCTACACAACCGTACATCCTGCCTTTCATGCTGCAATTCATGCCACAAAAAGTCAGCTCATTCAAAAACAATAATCCACATACTAAACTCCAAACCTGTACCAAGACTGCAGATCCAAGACAAACCTTCAAACCTTTAACAACAACAACACGCCGCAAAATCTGCAGCAAACCAACAAAACCTGCTCTGCAATTGAAAGGAACCACTCATCAATAACATATCATTAACTACTGAGTAATTGGGAAATTGATAATATCCGAAAGATGGGTTGATGACTTTGGGAACTGTTTAGAACCCTGTTCTGCAGAGATAAAAAAACCTAGTACACACCTGTGGGTTGGGTAGACCATTGATGGCATATCTATGATCCTCAAACCTAGGGTCTTTGTTTGTGTGCATATATGTGTATTTGTGAATACGTGTATACTTGTGTTTGTGCATACATCCATCCATACATTCATGCATTCATGAATAACCCTTTGGTTTCAAGGAATTCAGATGTTCATTCCTTTTCAAAAATCAATAGAGATCATGGATTATAAGATGAAAATGTTCAATTTTTCCAAAACGTTTGCAACTTACTTTTGAGTTGCTTGAAACCATTTGGCTTGCATTTACATTTATTGTGCATGTCGTCACATTTGCATCTCCCTTGTATTTCTCAGCTTTGAGTCTCATCTTTCTCTTCCTATATCTCTAGAGGGATACCTAGCACGCATTTGTGATAAATGGCGATGATGAATGAGATTTTGAAAGGTTAGGAAGCCCTGAAGGAGGAGATCTGAATTCTTAAAGTTTAGATGAACTGGGTCTTAGAGACTTTGCAGAACTTGATGAAGAAAGAGGGGGTACTCTTACCCTGTTGCATCCAGAGAAGTTATCACTTCACCATCTCCCGTGGTTCTTCCATATCAAGGACACTCCCGTACGGAGACTTTGCATCAACCAGCATTTGGTCCTACACCAAAATGTCATCCTCATCAGGTGGCTACCGGAAGAACATTTCACCGCCTCAAAACCAGAACAGGAACAAGAAGAAGAATCTTGTCAAAAGGAAAAAGGCTTTATACAACCCAATTATTGTGCCACTGAGCAAGCTCTATCCACTATTGATTCAGAACTCGTAGGTGACTCTGTGGCCTCTCAACCCTGTGCTAGGACACATGCACAACATGAACTTGACTTGTGAGTTTCACAAAGGGGATGAAGGGCATGACCTGGATACTTGCCTGGCATTAGGATCTTTTGTGCAAGAGTTGATCTATGACAAAGACCTGATCCTCGAGGAAGATCACCTGGAAGTTGAATACAAATATCGTTCTGGGACAATGGGGCATCCAGTTGAAGAGTGCAAAGGTTTCGAGCTGAGATTGCAAAGCTTGTTGGAGCTGCTGAAACCTTAAGAAGGTAAGATAAATGATAATGTCTTGACTCCCGAGGCAAAAGACAAAGGACCTATGAGGCCTCTTAAGGTTCTATACCACAATGAGCAAGTAGCCAGTGATGGAGGTGTTCCCTTGTTTGGACCTGGAAATTGATGTCTACTAAAGTCAATTCTCCAAAGCTGACTGTCTTTTGATTATTTCTGTATTTCCAGTTGTATTTTCCTTGCTTTTTGATTTCATGTCTGCTTGTAAGCATTATTGTTTATTGAATTGGCCAAATTAATGAAATGTTTATGCATCTTTTGGATAAATTCATTCGTATCCACTCATTTCCTTTTATTGTCATAAAAAGGTAAAAATATATCTTTTCCATCCACTTATCTTTACTAAACTGTCATTTAAACAAAGATTGGGGAGGATGACAAAAACATTATACCCATAACTGTTGTTGGTGTGCTTTCAATTAAACTTTGTCGATGATGTAAGGCATTGTTTTAATCCCCAAACACTGGAGAAATAAGGAAGATAGTCCCTTGTTAACCCCTTCGAGCTTAGAAGTAAGAGTTTTCTTTCTTTACAAAAAACTGTAATCTCAACCTTGGGGTGGGTAGTTCTCAGTTAACTTGGTGGTATGTGCATACAAGACACCTTTCATATAAAGTTTGTGCTCACAGGTTTTCCTTCGCACACAGAAAACAAGTGTCGAGGATGTTTTCCAAGCCTAAAGGCCGATGATGGTTCACCGTAGCCATTAAACCAGGTAGTCACCTTCTTTCTCAAAAGGGGAAAATAAAAAAAATCCTGCTAAGTCCAAACCTATGAAGGAGACTTAGGCAAAACTGGGGCATCCTGCTGACTGTAAGCATCAAAAGGAACAGTTCAGGAAAAATTTAGGGATAATAAAAAGAGGAATTCTTTAAAGCTTTGACTCTGAAAATCCTCAATTGCAAAATAAAAAACAACCAAATATTGTAAGGGAGTAGTGAATGCCCTAGGTGTCTGAACCTTCACCAATTATCATCAGTTAAATTCCTAGCCTATAGGAACTTAAATGTATAGCCTGAGTTAACTGAATGTTGGATTTAAGTTCATCATGAAGATTGGATAGGGACAAACAAACTTTGAGCCTTTATCCTTTGTTTCATGAGCCTTTGAAAGCATACTACAACAAGGTTGGATAATCTGACTCCTAATGATCTTTGCTAATGGTTTGTGTTGATCACTTTATCTATCATTTTGTAAATGACTAGATCTACTTCATTTTGATTATTTAATCACTCCACTGTGTGTTTTGTCGATAAACTTTGATTTTAAAAGCTTGGATGAATGTCGCATTGAAATTGCTAATTTTTAGTGAACAATATTGTTTGCAAGACAACCCAATATCAAAGGAATCCCAACAAATGCAGCCAGCTAGGAAATTTGACTTGCTAAAGGAAGCTCAGTTTGGGACAACTGATTTAGAGGATTTGTTAATCAACCATTCCAGGAGTTAGTGAATCAGGGGCAGAACTCTTCAAAGTTCAGAATATTGGGGCAAGCGGTCTTGAGCTCATCCTATGGCAAGTTGTTTCCCAGCTAAGACCCACCAATAGGGGCAAATTTGTTTCCCAGTTGTTACTCCCACGGTCTGAAGGACAAATTTGAGGACTTTGTTGTGCAAATGCAGTTTATCTGGGGCAATTACGTCGAGATTTGTTGAATCTCTTCTAGAGTTTTAAGACATTGAGACATCTTATATGCCAATTCTTCTGTAAAATCCTCTTGATGGCTTCTTCTCACATACCATGTAATCTGGGGCAGATAAGACTTGAAGATGATCACCATACAATTAAAGTGTAAAACTACATTGCTCTCGTAATATCTTTCGTCAGCTCCCTAGTAAGTTGTTACTTCAGTTGATCTTGTCAGTTTTCCATAGATTTCCCCCTTCCAACAAGGAAATCAAGCTCATGATGGCAATCCATAGTGAAGTCATGATGTTATGCTTCCGAGTGGAATACTCTTTTCCCCCAGAAATGGTTGAAACCTTGGAGTATAACTGTTGATTCTGCATGTTCATCCCTAATGATGTTCCTATATGGTGAAATTGGTCGGGTATTCCTTGTCGAGAGGTTTATTTCATCTCCAGTTTTGCTTCCCCTTGTCTGTTTTGTCAGCATAAGCATAAACACGACATACATGCATTCATACATATGCATAACATCTGAGCATTTTTTTGCTACCATTCTGGTGTTTACTTGTTTCGTTCGCTTTGGCGTTTACTCCCCAAGTGACTGGGTTTGTCTTTTCTCTCCAATAGGGTCGTCTGCCTTAAGCATAAAGTGCCCATCCTTTCTAAATTCCCCTCATAGTTTGATCCTCGTGGGTGATGGTTGTTTTAGTTATCTTTTCGATGCTTGGATAAGATAAATCCCCATTTGAGTTCATACCTCAATGGTTAGAGTCTTGTTTGTCCGTTTCTTTCTAGCTCGTTCCTAGATTGAACTTTGGTCCCTGGCAAGTGTTGCTTTTGAACTTGATTGGGTCGACGAACCTAGTGTGAGCGTGTATTTATTTTGCATTGTGTCTAGCAAGAAGAATCTTTTACAAATCCCTATTGAAGACAAAATCCATTCTCCAGCAGTGTTGTTATAACATCTCCTTGGAATTTATACCCAACAACAAGTGGCAGACTCCTTGAGAAGCTTGTTTTGTCATTGATAATTTTGCGATGATAAGTGGCAGTCTCTCCCGAGAAGCTTATCCGTCCTTGGTGTTTCCTTCAAATTTTGTAGTAACAAGTGACAATCTCTTTGAGAAGCTTGTTTTACATGGTGATAAGTGGCAGTCTCTTCCGAGAACCTTATCTGCCTTTGGTGTTATTTAACCTTTTGTAATTACAATTGGTACTCCCCTAGAAGTCTATCAGAAGAATTTTGTTGAAGACCTTACAAATGGTTTCTCTTTATTTGAGTTACTCTGTCCACAAGGAATTTATTGCAAAAGATGATTCCTCAGCAAATCCTTTATCCAGTTTACTTCTATCAAATTGCATATCTTTGAGAAAGTTGATGAAGACTCTGATGGTTTTTCTCTTTATTTGAGAAAGTTTGCTCATAAAGCAACCAACCTGCATCTCTTTTATGAGATCCCCAGTAAGGCCCACTTTGTTACTGGCATGCCCATTGGAAGCCCAAATTATTGGTGTTGGAAATCTTTTGTTCCTCGAGAGGCACTGTTAGATCATTTCAATAAAATCCCCAATGAAGCATGAACCACACTCTTGGATTGATCCTTTGGTCGTATGTAGTTACCAAGATTGAAGGGAATCTTTCCAGTGTCCTCCATGTGACACATTTTTGCTAGTTAAGGATCTACTCCCCAATGGAGTTTATCTTTTGTACCTCACTGAAATTACCCTACTTCTCTAGTAAGCTTGCCTAGGCTTCATACTTCTCCAAGTGAAGTGGAGGTGTGTTTCCTAGTGAACCTCTGGATTCCTTTATTCCCTGGATTCAGTGTGACTCTTTGTTTCCCCAGCAAAGTAGATGTGTTTATCTATTTCCCCTTTGAGTCTCTAGATGCTTTATCTCTCTTTAGAGTCAGATCTTGCATATCATTGAGCATCTGCATTATGCCATATCATGTGCATTTAGCATCTTTCGAGGTCTTTGTTGTTGGTTGTAGCCCTTCGACCCCGAAGTCCAATTGTAACTGGCATCTTTGTTGATATTTTTGGTTGTCACCAGTTTCTTCCCAAGTCCTGTTGTAACTGGCATCTTTGTTGAGATCTTTGGTTATCACTAATTTCTTCCCTAAAGCCCAGTTGTAACTGGCACCTCTGTTGAGATCGTTGGTCGTCACCAATTTCCCGTCTAAAGTCTAGTTGTCACTGGCATTTTATTAAAGCTTTGGTTTTTATCTATATTCCCTTGAAGCCTAGTTGTCACTAGCATCTTCGATTTTGAATCCAATCATCATTGGTATTTTTGAATTTGCTCGTTAAGGATCTACTCCCCAGTGGAGTTTGTCTTTTGTTCCTCACTAAAATTACCCTACTTCTCTAGGAAGCTTGCCTAGGCTTCATACTTCTCCGAGTGAAGTGGAGGTGTGTTTCCCAATGAACCTCTGGATTCCTTTATTCCCTGGATTCAGTGTGACTCTTTGTTTCCCCAGCAAAGTAGATATGTTTACCTATTTCCCCTTTGAGTCTCCAGATGCTTTATCTCTCTTTAGAGTCAGCTCTTGCATATCATTGAGCATCTGCATCATGCCATATCATGTGCATTTAGCATCTTTCCAAGTCTTTGTTGTTGGTTGTAGCCCTTCTACCCCGAAGTCCACTTGTAACTGACATCTTTGTTGAGATTTTCGGTTATCACCAGTTTCTTCCCATGTCCAGTTGTAACTGGCATCTTTGTTGAGATCTTTGGTTGTCACTAATTTCTTTCCTAAAACCCAGTTGTAACTGGCACCTCTGTTGAGATCGTTGGTTATCACCAATTTCCCGCCTAAAGTCTAATTGTCACTGGCATTTTATTAAAGCTTTGGTTGTTTTTCTATATTCCCTTGAAGCCTAGTTGTCACTAACATCTTCGCTTTTGAATCCAATCGTCATTGGTATTGTTGAATCTGGTCGTTATCACATCTTCAAAGTTTAGCCGTTACTAGCAGTCTCTGATGAAAATCCAATTGCTATTGACACTCATCGCAAATCCAATCGTTATTGGTATTGCTTGTCTGGTTTTCACCAGTTTCCCCTTTGAAGTCTAGTTGTTACTAGCTCCCTATTGATTTTGCTTGTCTGGTCGTCACCAGCTTCTCCTGTGAAGTCTAATTGTTACTAGTGTTCCTTTTGATATTGTTTATCTGGTTGTTACCAGTGCTCCCATGAAGTTTAGTTGTTACTAACACCGCTGTTTGGAAGTCCAGTTGTCATTCGCATTTTCAAGTTTGCTGTTATCAGTTTCTATTCATCTAGTTGTTACCAATATCCTTGTGAAGTGCAATTGTTACTGGCATTGTTTAAAATCCAATTGTTATTGGTATCCTTGTAAAATCCAGTTGTCACTGGCATCATTTTTGAAATCCAATTGTCATTGGCATCTAAAGTCCAGTCGTTATTGGCATTGTTTGAAACCCAAATGTTATTGGTATTGGAGTCTTTGGTTTTCATCAATCTTCTCATTGAAATCCAATTGTTATTGGTATTGTAATCTGGTCGTCACCAGTCCCTTTTCAAATTCTAGTCGTTACTGGTATTGTTTGGAATCCAATTATTATTGGTATTGTTAATCCGGTCGTTACCAGTCCCTTTTCAAAGTCCAATCATTACTGGTATTATTTGAAATCCAATTGTTATTGGTATTGTTAATCTAGTCGTCACCAGTCCCTTTTCAAAGTCCAATCGTTACTGGCATTGTTTGAAATCCAATTGTTATTGGTATTAGAGTCTTTGGTTGTCACCAATCCTCACACCAAGTCCGGTTGTTACTGCGTTAGCTAAAATCCAATTGTTATTGGTATCTAATTGTCCCTGACATTATTTCAAGACCAATCATTATGAGTATTAGCGTCTTTGGTTGTCACCAATTCTCTCATTGAAGTCCAGTTGTTACTGGCATTATATAAAATCTAATTGTTATTGGTATTGGAGTCTTTGGTTTTCACCAATCTTCTCATTGAAATCCAATTGTTATTGGTATTGTTAATCTGGTCGTCACCAGTCCCTTTTCAAATTTCAGTCGTTACTGGCATTGTTTGAAATCCAATTGTTATTGGTATTGTAATTTGATCGTCACTAGTTCCTTTTCAAAGTTCAGTCGTTACTGGCATTGTTTCAAACCTAATTGTTATTGGTATTAATAATCTGGTCATCACCAGTCACTGTATAAAGTCCAGTGGTTACTGGCATTACTTAAAATCCAATTGTTATTGGTATTAGAGTCTCTGATTGTTACCAATTCTCTTTAAAGACCAGTGGTTACTGGCATTGCTTAAAATCTAATTGTTATTGGTATCCTTAAATCCAGTTGTCACTGGTATCGCCTCAGAGATCCAATCGTTACTGATATCTCAAATTTAGTTGTTACTGGCATTGCCTAAAATCCAATTATTATTGGTATTGCTCGTTGGGTCGTCACCAGTTCTTTTTCAAGTCCGGTTATTACTGACATTGTTTAAAATTCAATAGTTATTGATATCCTCCTAAAACCCAGTCGTCACTGGTATCACCTCACAAATCCAATTGTTATTAGTACCTGAAATCCAATTGTCACTGGTATCGTTTTAGAAATTCATACTTTAAAGTCCAGTGGTTACTGGAACTGTTTAAAATCCAATGGTTATTGGTATCTAAAGTCCAGTGGTTACTGACATTGTTTGAAAGTCCAGTGGTTACTGGAATTCCTTTAAAGTCCAGTGGTTACTGGCATTATTTAAAATCTAATGGTTATTGGTATCCAAAGTCCAGTGCTTACTAGCATTGTCTAAAATCCAATTGTTATTGGTACCCAAAGTCCAGTGGTTACTGGCACTGTTTAAAATCCAATGGTTATTGGTATCCAAAGTCCAGTGGTTACTGGCACTATTTAAAATCCAATGGTTATTGGTATCCAAAGTCCAGTGGTTACTGGCACTCTTATCCAACCTTGTTTGGTATCGGAAGTTTGATCGTCACCAACATCCCCTTGGAAGTCTAGTAGTTACTAGCATCGACCCATCAAAAGCCGGTTGTTACCCTATCTTCTGGTCTAAGTCCAATTCTTTTGGCGTTTGTAGAGTTTGTAATTACTCTGTTTCTTCCTGGCGTTTCCTGAAGATCCCGTTTAAACTCTTCATTTTAAGGAATTTCCAAAAATTTGGATGTTTATTCCCTTGTAAAAACTCCAATGTTTGTTCGATCTCTTGTCAGAAGATCATTTCTCGCTTTCTTTGATCTCTTGTTAGAAGGTCTCTTTTCTGTGTGTGTGATTTCTTGTTAGAAGGTCATTTCTTGTTTTGTTTGATTCTCTTGTCAGAAGATCAATCATTTATTTAACTTGATCCCCAGTGGAGACCGTCTTTTCGATTCTACCTTCAGTGATGATCTTTTCTTTTTAGAATGTCATCCAGTCATACTTGAACGTGTTGATCCATCACTTTAGATGTCTTATTTTATTTTCTTTCCCCAGTGGAGACCGTCTTTCCGGTTCTATCTCCATTGAGGATCTTTTCTTTCTAGGATGTCATCCGGCCATGCTTGAACCTGATGATCAATCATTCTAGATACCTCTATTGGAGCCCAACTTTTGGTTCTACTTCCAATGAGATTGTTACTTTTACCTTTTCCTTGGTCCAATCCCAAGGCTTTGAGGTTTGTGTCCTGCCTATCCTTTTCAGAGCATCAGTCAATCATTGCTTGAACTTGTTAATCGACTACTCTGGATATTCCCCAGTGGAGACCATCTCTTGGTTCTACCTCCAGTGAGGATCTTTTCCTTCTAAAGTGTCAGCTGGTCACGCTCAGACTTGTTGCTCAATCACTTTAGATTTCCTCAGTTTGTTTCAGCTTCCCCAGTGTTTTGTCATCCCTAGTGAGTGATTACTCGTTGTGTTGACTCTATTCCCATTTCACTTTCGTTTTCGTCTGCATTTTGCATTTATCAATTCATCATTATCATCATACTAGAGTTCATTGCATGTCAGGATTGCATGGTTTCTTTTTTATCCATAACATAACATGTCATTGCTGATAAGGGCAAAATTTTCGGATATCTGTATTTAAATACCTTTCACCATGATTTCATGAGCATTTTCATCACTCATGTCATCCGGTGAAGATATTTAAATAGGGGCAACTGTCATACCCTAAATTTTACCCTTAGATTCTTTGATTATTTGCATATTATTTAGGTCAATCATATTGCATAACTAACCAAATCATCAACTTTTTTTTTGTCTTGTTTCACCTAGGGAATTAGGGTTTGATTCTAGAAGCTTCAAAGGGTGGTAAATTAGGATTTTGGATAGGTATTCCACCATTTAAGCTCTTAAGACGTGGAATCAGAGGTTTTCTGTTGAGTTGGATTTCCAATGTTCAAAGGTTGTTTCTTTTGGTTATTGTACTCAAGTTTGAGGCAAAGATGTTGGATTTTCAATCGTCATGAGCGGTTCCTATTAGAGGTTTATCAAGGCACGACATCATCTTCTCTAAATTTCCACAAGGGTGTCGTTTGTTTAGGGTTTCATCAGTGGTTTGACTGGAAAGATTCTGAATCAGAGTTTTGGTTCTCTTCAAGTCATCGTTCAATTAGTGTACACCCAAGGCATGAATATTAGGGTTTCTCATCCTCTGTGTTTATGATCGACAAGGGTCGTTCATGTCGAGTTTCTCCTGAGGCTAGCAAGTTAAGTATGTGAACACAGTTTTGTTTCAGATGGATGTGATTTGGTTTTGGTCAGGTTGTAGAGCCATCAAAGGTCAAAGCAGTCGAGTTGGGTGTAAGTGTTGGTTGTGTGGTTCATGTTTTTGTCATTGATTCTAAGAGTTCAAGCTAGTTATTCAGTCCATATCCATTCTTTTTAAATCCACATCCAATTGTCCGTTTTCCATTTGTTATCCAATTTCCTCTTTTAATCCACTTCTTTCAATCTAATTCATTTCCATAACCATAATCCATTGTTACCCATTTTAAATATACATTCCATAATCCACCATATCCAAACTTCAAAACCAAATCCATATCCAATTACCCATTTATTTTTTTTAACTGTAAACTTTTTTTTATCATTTTGCAAATTATCTTCTATTTCGTCCATTCTTTTTAATTTCCATCAAATATTCACAATATCCATTTTTGTCTTTTTTTTTCTTCTTTTATAACTATTACCACAAAGCCCATTTACAATAAAAAGAATCCATCTTCCTTTCTTTACAAAATATAAAAACGCATTGTCTGTCATTTTTAGGCTCATTAACAAAAATCTTTTGTTATAATAAAAGATACAAAAAAAAAATACTAGTAAGACAATGACCAAGCCTTGTCTCAATACAACACATATCACTCCTAAACCTCCTCCAATATTCTGCTACACAACCGTACATCCTGCCTTTCATGCTGCAATTCATGCCACAAAAAACCAGCTCATTCCAAAACAACAATCCACATACTAAACTCTAAACATGTACCAAGACAGCAGCTCCAAGACAAACCTTCAAACCTTTGACAATAACAACACGCTGCAAAATCTGCAGCAAACCAACAAAATATGCTCTACAATTGAAAGGAACCACCCATCAATAACATAACACAAATGCAAACAAGAGGTTCATGTAGAGTACTACATATACTTAGGATGTTAACACCTCCCCTATGTATAACCAACCCCCGAACCTTAGTTTCTCTTAGCTTTGTTGCTACATAGCGCACTTAGGGTTTTCTTCGATCTTTACCCTTTCCTTTGGATAAATCAAAGCTCGGTGGTGAACTTCATGATTTGTGATTCAAGTTAATTAATAGCTTGATATCTGATTCTCACTGCAACACAAATGATATGCAACGCAATGCAACAAGATGTAAATCACAGACAACATGATCAAAGGTTCGAGATCACTGCATGGAGTCTGGGTAAATAACCAACTAAAGGGTGTGTACTAGGGTTTTTTGTACCTGTACAACGGGTTCTACAAAGTTCCCATAGTCATCGATAAATCTTTTGGATATTATCGGCTTACACGACTACTCATGCAGGCTAATAATATTCTCAAGATAAACGTCTGATTGTAGTATCGCATGATAACCATCACAGGTATACATCTGGATAATCACTGCTCTACGTCCTAAAAAGGCTTAGAGGGGTGAAAGGATACTAAGTTCCTCAGCTTCACGGACTCCCAGATCAGAAAAATTAACGCTAATACGACTACTCATACGACATCAATAATACCAAAGGGGCCTTCACTGAGCGTGGTTATATCAACAGTTAACTATTAAATATACCACAATCCTATCATAAGTGCACTCAAGTCCGGGTATAAGACCCATCCTCATCACTCAAGGTAACAACCATGCATACAGCAAAAACCCAAGCAAAACAGATATATACAAATATACAAATATACAAGTATACAAGCAATAGAAAACAATAATAGCAACACAAATATAATAAGTTAGGCTCAACCCACTGAACAATGGTCCCCAGTGAAGTCGCCATTTTCTGTCGCGATGAGAATCGGATACCAAAGCTATATAATCAGCTTGGCTCGCAAAATAAGATATCACCATCGAACTTTTATTTTTCCAAGGGAAGGGAGAAAATATCGAACAAAAACCCTAAGTAAAATGCAAAGCAAAAAGCAAGGCATAAAGCTAAGCAAAGAGAGATCAAAGGTACGGGGGTTTGTTATACTAAGGGAAGGTACTAGCACCCTAAGCATCTGCAGTACTCTACAAGAACCTCTTGAAATATTTGTGTTTTTACAAAAAATAGTTTGCTAAAGGTAAGGATAGGCAAAGTAAAAAGAAAAAGATAGCTCGCTAGGATCTCACAATTCTATGCCAACTTATCCTTGATAGGAAGTCAGAGCAATCGTAGTTCAGAACTACGATATAAAAGGGAAAAGGGTGTAAAAGAAGAAAAGTGTGAAAAAAAGGAAAGGTTGGAAAAAAAAGGTTGCTCGCCAAGGATCGGGGCCTCGTGCCTACGTATTCTCAAGAGGAACTTGAGAAATCAGAGCGTCCGTAGTTCGTGGAACTATGAGTTGCCATGTTCTAAGAACCTAGAACAACAAAGACAAGTAAAGAATAAACGAGGTATATGTATAATGACAATAAGTCAACATACAATCCCTTTCCATGGATTAGATCAGTAAGGCAAAGAAATAAAGCAACAGATACATGGAAAAACATCATGTAAATGGCAAGCAGACAAGACACAGACACAATACACGGAAAAGCATCATGTATGGTAAGACAAATAAGATATCACAGAGTACACATGGAAAAACATCATGGTAATCAGACAATGAAAAGTCAACAGAAATACACATAAAAACATCTTGTAATCAGCAGACAAAGGTACAGACACAGTACACAGAAAAGTATCATGTACAGTCAAACAGACAAGATATCACAAAATATACATAGCAAAACATCATGGTATCAGACAGTGAAAAGTCAACAGAAAAACACGAAAAAAGCATCATGTAATCAGTAAACCAAGATACGCGGCAAAGCATCGCGGGAATAAGAGGCAATCACGGAAAAGCATCGTGAAGATAAACAGATAAAATCCACAAACAATCACAGAAAAACATCGTGATATCACAAACACAGAGAACAATCACAGCAAAACACCGTGAAGATAAACAGATAAAATCCACAAACATATACAAAAACAATCACGAAAAAACACCGTGAGAAAATATTAACAGTCTCAGCAAAGCATCGTGAGAATCCACAAACATAAAATACAATCATGGCAAAACATCATATAGAAACAGACACAAAATATATACACGGAAAAACATCGTGAAGCATATCAGTTACAAATAGAATCAGGCAACAGATGAATTATTAATTAATTTAAATATAAATATTTAATAAGATTGGTTAATAATTTAATTAATCAATATTAAATAAAAATATTTAAATTTATTAATAATAAAAAATATTTTTACATTTTCAAATATCACAAAACTTAATGGAAACAAAAAAATAACATATTTTTTTTGGCATTTTTCAAATATCACAAAATAAAATAATTCAAACAAAGATTTTTTTTTTGCATTTTTTTAGAATATACAACTAAATAAACTAAAAAAGAAAATATATATAAAGAAAAGATTTTATATATATATATATATATATATATATATATATATATATATATATATATATATATATATATATATAAGTAACGAAAAAAATTCAACAATGCATTAATGTCAAATGCACACACCGATGCACATATGTTTAACACACAAACATACAATGATCAAATATGAATAAAATACAAACATATGCACATATATCACACACTCACAATGTATCAACACTCCATACATAACACACAACTTAGAAAGTTACAAAGCTAATGGCACCAAACGATTCAACAAGGAAAGAATGAACAACCACACATATAAAACTAACTCAATGCCTAGCTTAAATACATAAAAAAGAAAATTAACAAAAACATTAAAATAAAAGAAGATCGCAGAGAAAATAAATAAATAAATAAAAACAAAATAAAACTAAAACGAAACAACAACTCACAATATGCTTCAATTCTCCGTCTTTCCTATACTCACTCTCCCAGTCCATGTTTTTTTTGACAAAAACAACAACACTTCAACATTATTTCTAAAGACAATACGCTAGCTTGAAACGAAATACACCATAACCGTAAAACCAACATGATCAACAAATACAAAGTTTAAACAAAACCAACACAAGCAATATATTTAGCAATTACAGAGTTTAAAACAGCAAACAAACATATATCATACACTCAACATTGTTACAAGACCTAAGCCTAAAATTCAAACGAATAACAACCCACAAATCAACGATAAGCAAACAAGATGTGAACAATAAAAACTAAAAATATTACCAACCGAATCGATGTGATTACGCTGATGGACAAAACACGCGTCGGCGTTGGCGATAGATTTACGTCTATGCGTTGTTGAAGATGGTGGTGCGTGCTGCTGCTTGTTGTTCTAAGCGGTTTGTACGATAATGGTGGGGGTTAGGATCTGTTATGGTGTTTAAGAGAGAGAGGAATACAAGTTGCAAAGTTGAAAGAAAATGATGGTGATGTTAGTTGTAAGGAGAGTATGCTAAAGAGTATGTGAGGTTATGGTATCATTCACGTGGAGACATGTTTGGTTAGTGACATGGTGGTGAACAAGTGGGTTGATGAGAAAAGAAATGAAGCAAACAAAGTTGTAGGTTTTGTTGTGTTATGAGAGCATGGTATATGGTTGTATGTAGGAAGAGAAGGTGATACAAGTTATGAAGAAGATGATAACAGTTTGGTGAGTAGATGATAACATGTGGCAGTTTCAAATGAAAAAGGACATGGAGGTAGTATGTGTTATGATGGGTGGTTGTTGTTTCTCAAATAAGGTGAAGAATATGATGAAGTATGAGATGAAGGTAAAGAGAAATAATGAAGAATCACATGAGCATCATAGTAGGGTGAGTGATGACATGAAGCTATATGGTGAAGTGTGTTGTGGCTAAATAAAAAAAATCAAAACCAGGAAAGGGTGGTCGTGTAGCAGTATATGGGAAGGAGGGAGAGGCATATGGTTTTATTGTTTTCTTGAGGTGTTATTTGTTTTTGTCCTATTTTTTAAAATTAAAAAGAATAGAAAGTACATGATAAAGATGTATATTTTTTTATTAAATTCAAAAAGTAAGAAAGAAAAAAGATGGTATGATGAAGCATTATAGGGATGATGGTTTTTCCTTGCATGGGCCTGCGAGTTGTATGTGAAGCCTTTTTATGTTTTAATTCATGAAGCCTTTTTACGTAGGTGCTATTCTAGTTTTGTCTTTTCTTTAAATTAAAAAAAAATGAGAAAGAAAGAGTCAAACTTGCAGCGTAAGAGGGGGAGCCTGCGCTGGTTATACTGTTGTTATGCTATTGTTATGCTATTTACATTAAAATGTGATAAAGACAAGGACACGTTAAAACTTAATCACTGAGTGTTTCTAAAACAAAATAAAAACAAAACCTTTTTTTTTACTATTTAAAAAAATGAATGAAAAATAAAATAAATTATTCAAAATAAGATGTAAATTAAAAAATCTGATTAAAATATTTAAATTAATCTAAAAATTAAAATGAAATTGGTTAAAAATGAATAATTGGACCGGTAACGAAGTGCTCGAAAAAATTAATATGAATACGCCAAAATGATCAGCAAAAAATATACGTATTGGAAAAATACAGCGTTTGGTCAAATTTTGAAACAAATTTTACCCGGTTAAAAGGCTTAAACTGTCTAAAAATACGACCGAGAAGCAGTCAAAAAATTCAAATGAGCACACCAGGTTAAACTACGTGAAACGTAGATTAATATCACTGACGTTTGCAAACTCGGTTTTAAAATTTTCCGTCCACTAATTTTACGCACAGTTGACTTTTGGTTTGACCGATTCGACTGTAAATTCAATAAATTTATTCCAGTTGCTAAATTGGGTATTATGCAAGATGCAAGACGTGATAGGCTATGCAAAGGATGCGAAATGAAGCGGGATCTTTGGGTAAGAAATTAGGGTATGACAAGCGGGAAATCATGTTTTGGGCTTGCTCTGTTCAGATCCATGTAATCAACAAACATTCGCACCTTACCATCCTTAGGTACAGGCACAATGTTTGCAACCCATGGAGGATAACTGGTAACGGCAAAAAAACTGGCGTCCAATTGCTCCTGAACCTTTTCCTTGATCTTGACAGCCATTACTGGTCGAGTTCTTCTAATCTTCTGCTTGACCGGAGGACAACCCTCTTTGAGAGGCAAACGATGCACAATATATGTACCAAGCTCAGGCTTATCCTGGTAAAACCAAGCAATGATGTCAACATATTCCTGCAACATCTCAATCAATTTCCTCTTCACACCTTCTTCCAAGGCAACCCCAATTATAACCTTTTTTCGTACATCCTCGGTGCCCAGATTAACAATTTCAATAGACTCCTAATGCGACTGAATGACCCTTTCCCCCAGCTTTAATAATCTGGCCAACTCTTTGAGAACTTCACAATCTTCTTCAACCTCCTCTTCGGCTTGGTAAATCGGATTGTCAAAGTCATACTGAGCCATAACAAAATTGTTATTGATGGAATCTGGAGTGATAGATCTGCATGATTGATGGTTTATGCTTTATTTAGAATGAGAAACAAAACAAAAACATTGCCATTTTCAAAATATAAGGTAAAAAATAAAAAACATGGAACAAAATATTTGAATGCAAAAACGTCATTTATTCATGATAATCATTGCAACTACGAACATGAAGCCCTACAATGAATCACTACGTCTTGGGCAGAACGTAGGACTTATCATATGCAAAAACAAAGGAAATTACTCTTCATGAAGAGTGACTTGAATGATATCTTCGGAAGACCAATTAGTGAGCTTCTGTCTTGGGACGCAGGGGCGGATCTAGTTATCTAGGTCACAATCATTACCGACATCATCTTCCTCCGTAGCATTGACCTGATAATAAATAACCCTGGCACTGGAGAATTTGATAGGACCTCGAACCTCTAAATGCATTTGTGCGGACTTATACCCCATACCAAATCTGTCATTCTTCACTAGCAAATCTAAAACCTGACCCCAACCTTCAGAGCGACCAGCCTCAACTACATCCTTGGCTTTCTTCAAAGACGGCATGGAAATCTCAGGCTTCTTATCCTCCATGGAAGGATCATTCTTAATGCGTACGACTTCAAACGCCTGGCACAAAGTCTCATGAATATCTCCTTCCACTTCAACATACTTGAAAGAAGTCAGATGAATCATAATAATATATTCCTCACCACATACGGTAACCAAATTCCCATCAACAACAAACTTGATCTTCTGATGCAGAGTTGAGGACACATCCCCGGCGAAATGAATCCATGGATGCCCAAGGAGACAGCTATAAGCTGTATAAATGTCCATGACGAAGAAGATTGTTTCAAAGACCTGAGGACCGACCTTGATGGGTAACACCACCTCCCTGAAGACAGAACGCTTTGAATCATCAAAAGCCCGAACGACCAAGTCACTAGGTCTGAGTATTACTCCCTCTACATCTAACTTCATCAGTGCTTTCTTAGGTAACACATTGAGGGAAGATCCGGTATCTACCAATACATGGGATAAAATAACACCTTTACACTCCAAAGAAATGTGCAAGGCTTGTTATGGTTCCTGCCTTCCGGAGTCAAATCAAAATTAGTGAAACCCAATCCATTGCTAGCATTGACATTCGCCATAACCCCTTTAAGCTGGTTGACTGAAATCTCATAAGGCACATACGCAACATTCAAAATATCCAACAATCCATTTCGTTGTGCCTCAGAACAAAGCAACAATGACATAATATAAATCTTTGACGGCTTCTGATTCAATTAGCCAGCCACCTTATAGTCTCTCTTTTTGATAATCCTCATAAACTCTTCAACATCCTTAGAAAAGGAAGCTTCTGGCGTTGGATTCTGTACATAGTCCTCAACAAAAACTTGTTTCCCTTTACCTTTGGTCGAGGCATCAGTATTACCATCCAGAGAAGTCCGCGGAGAGAAGATCCGACCACTACGAGTGACTCTTACAGTACTCACAACTTTATCAACATTTGACTCCACATTCAAAGATACACTGATCTCTTGCTTGTGACCCTGATAAAATACTTTGACCCCATAGTTCCATGGTATGGCTTTAGTACTCTCATACGACACAAATCCAAGCATTGTAATAACCACATGAGCTTGTCTCGCTGGTACCCGGGATACGGACCAGAGTATATGGAATTGAAATAGTAGCAACCTCTTTACCATTATCATTCTCACCAACAAAAATCATGTCAAACTGGAGTTGACCTTCATTCATCATTCTCTTAATACCTTCTTTATAAAAAACACAACCTTCAGGTTGAACCACACACCTCTGACAATCAGAAGAATAACCCGGGAACACACCCCCTATAAGAAAATGCTCATTCACAAAAGACAACAGAGTCTTCAGCATACTCACTTCATTACCAAATTCAGTACATTAACTTCTTCGATAGCATTCACAAATGCACCATCATGTTGTGGCATCAGATTCTGGATCACATTGGGACCACTGATAAGAGTGAATTTGATAGCCTTGGAATCAATCAAATCTTGTACCTTGTGATGAAATGCCCTACACTTCTCAATACTGTGCATTGGTGCTCCAGAATGGAAATCACAATGGGCATTTGCATCATAACCAATTGGCAATTTGGCGGGAGGGGGACTCATGGTCCGAAGTTCAACTAATCGGAGCTGAAGTAAATGTTGCAGCAATTGCGCATACTGCATTGGGGAGGATCAAAAACTCTTTCAGATCTCCTTTGATTCTATTGATAACCTTGTTGAAGTGTATACTATTGACGATATTATTGAGTCGGTTGCACGGCGACAGGAATAGTCACAGGGGCCACCTGTTGATGAGAACCCTGATTCACTCTACCTTTGCCTCTGTAAGGCGATACTACATTACTTCCCCTTCTCTCTTCTTAGGGGATCCAGTGTAAGGTTTCTTTCCTCCAGATGAGGAACCAACAACATTCTGAATTTTACCCATTTTAATTCCCCTTTCGACCCTCTCATCAGCCATTACTAGATCTGAAAAACCAACCGAGGTACATCTTACTAACCTGTCATAATACGGCCCTTGCAGAGTGCTCATGAACATATCCACAAGTTATCTCTCCATCACCGGAGGTTGAACTCTGACAGCTAGCTCACGCCATCTCTGGGCGTATTCTTTAAAACTCTCGCTAGACTTCTGAGTAAGACCTTATAACCGAGTCCGATTCTGAGCCATATCGGTGTTGTACTGGTAATGTTTGACAAAAACTTCTTCCAATTATTTCCAGCTTTGGATGTATGTCCTCTCAAGCTACATGTATCATTCCAAGGATGCCCCAACTAGGATGTCCTGGAAAAAATGCAGGAGCAACTTCTCATCCTCCGAGTATGCAGACATTTTCTGATAATAAGCCCTGATGTGCGCCTTCGGGTAAGTCGTCCCTCTATACTTGTCAAAGTCGGGAACCTTGAACTTTAGAGGTATTTTCACGTCTGGAACTAAGCCCAGGTCATCCATATCCATACCCAATGTGTTTTGACCCTCAAAAGCCTTCATCCTCTCTTCTAACATTCAGGACTTCCTCTCAGCTTCGTGGGGAAGACCGACTTCCGCGTCATGCATAGAAAATACATCATCCAGATTGTCCACTTCAAGATAGGGAACATGTATCCGATCAGGGATAAGAATTTGACTAGCATTACCCCTAGAGTATTTGCACAAGCACCTGTGGGAATAACGCCCCTGTATAAATAGTGCCACCAGTAGAAATAGGAATAACACCTCCTATGGGAACAACCCCATCTGCATTACCTTCGTAGGGAGGATTACCACCATCAACATCTGCCTCTGGAGTGACAACAAAGGGCTGGACCAGTGCCCTCAACTCTTCTTGGCCTTGCGCCATAGCTTGCCCTAACTCCATGAACTGCCCCATGCGAGTCCTAACTTCCAGCAACTTAGCCTGAATCTGATCCATAATTCTCTTTTGATTACCTCTGGTTGAATATCGGTGAACACTTGAGTTTGGAATCCTGCTAAGAAAACTAGATTAAGATAAGAAGGCCAGTCACAAACACTTGCTATGCATATAAATGTAAATGCATGAATGTATGTAAATGTCATGTTTAATCATTTCCAGGGTAATCTACACTTTGATTCTAGTTTTAAAGCAATAAAACAAGAGATGGATAGATCACTGGCAGAACAAAACTCATATCATAACAAACAGAGGAAAGATACAATGAGTTCAAGTACACAGGCCACAACCAAAATACAGAGATAACAGATCCCAGCCAACAATCCTGAAGGTGATCCAAAGAAAGCAAACTAAGGCATTTCCTCCATCTCAAAAAGGGCAAGACCACCTAGCCAAAGTGCTCCTTGCTCAAGTTCTGAACCTCCTTGAAGAGTCTCTTGGTCGTATCATGCTTCGGTTTCTGAATCAGTTCTTGAATGAGAATATCCCTCCGGTGGATAATTCCCTCCAAGTAATGGCTTTGTTGCTCCCAACGATCATCACAGTCTTCAGAAGGACCTTCCCCTCTAGGCTTTTTGACTTCAGATTTAATCTTTAACCCTTCCATTTGAGCCAAAGCTTGGTTTAAATAGAACTGGCAACCCACCAAGTGATGACCAATCTCATCCTTCTGATGACGCTATCCTCTGATCTCTTCATCTGGATTCAAGTTATTTCTTCAGGTCTCTGATCTGGACTTTATAATGATCCTCCATCTTCTTGTGAGAAGTCAAAAGATTGTCTCATTAGTTGTTCAATTTGGAAATCTCTGAATAAGCTTTGTTTAAATCTTCTTTCTTCTGCTTGAGGATACTGTTAACACTCTTCAAGTCTGCACCTATCCTTTGTGAGAATAAGATTTGGTTCTGCATTAATACCTCTGAGTTTTGATGATATCAAACAAGTATGTTGTATGAACAATTTTGTTAGTACAATGTTTGTTACTGTTGAGAATCTAACAAATAGGTTTTGCTTCCATTAAATAGCATTGATATGTTGTTAAAAGAGAATACTTTGTCTACACGCTACATCTGCTAACTGCTTCAGGAGAATCTGAAGATTGCAAGACTCTGATATAATTTGTAAAGAGAACAAGTTCTGAAGATCTGAAGACTGAGGTTCTGACAAACAAAGTTCAGATGCTGAAGACTTACGCTCTCTAGATAAAGGTTCTGAAGACCTAACTATAGTCTCTACTCATGCTTCAACTAAATACCATCAGAAGTCTCTGAAGATATGAAGACAACATTCTAAGCAAACAAGGTTCTGAAGATCAAGTGCTGAAGACTCCGAAGGCGCAGCTCTGAGGACTCCAAGACTTGAAGATCTTAAGAACCAAGCTACATTTTCCCTTCTTACTCATGCTTGCAGAAGCCTCTGAAGTTAAGAAGATTAGAAGACTAAGCAACAGAGTACAACTGTACAACGGTACAAACGAAGATATCTTAGAAATAGTGCAACCAATACTAATGAAGATATCTTGACAAGACATGACACAAAAGTATTATTTGTCCCCACGTCTCTATCAAGCCGCCATCAGTCTAAATAACTTTAATTACTTTTCAACGGATATATTTTACTCGGCTATATAAAGACTTGAAGACTTGAAGAAAGATACACGAAAGCTCACTGCAAACTACTTTCTTACGAATATCTTTCTTAAAGTCATTTAGATCTAAACTTGTTTACATTTCAGCTTGTAAAAGAAGCATTATTCTATAAACGATACTCATTCAAACTTAGGTTTGTATTCCTTAAGAAAGATCTGTAAGGTTGGATTTCTTGAGAAGTCTAAGACGTGTTGTCTTAGAGGATTATTCCTTGAGAAAGACCGGTAAGGTTGGATTTCTTAAGAAGTCTAGAACTTGAGAGTTTTAGAGGTTGTTGTTAGTCATTAGCAGTTTGGCTTGTGCATTGTATTAATCTGATTGATTAGTGGATTAAGACCTCGATTGAGAGAGCCAAAATCACCTTGGCGGGTGGACTAGATTAACTTGAGGAATTCTCAAGTGAACTAGTATAAACATACTGTGTTATCTCTTTCTAAGCTTTATTAAGATTATTACTCATAAGTTAGAAAGTTGTTAAAAAGGGGTTAGTATAAAATAACGATTTTATTTTGAAAAACCAATTCAAACCCCCCTTTCTTGTGTTTTTCACACCTTCAATTGGCATCAAAGCTCTGGTTCTGAGGTGATAAAAAGGTTGAATTTTTATCAAACACTTGACAGTGTTCAGTACCGATCCAAGTGTGAAAAACAATGGCTGCACCTAAACCAAATGTTACTGCTTCTTATAGTGCAAAACCTCATATCTTTGATGGGGAAAAATTTGACTATTGGAAAGATAGAATTGAAAGTTACTTTCTGGATTTTGACTTAGATCTATGGGATCTGGTAGTTGATGGCTACAATTACCCTGTAGATTCTAAAGTAAAAAGATTGTCAGAAGTGCATTAATAGATGCTCAAAAGAAGACTTACAAGAATCATCACAGAGCAAGAATGATCCTGTTAAATGCAATTTCATATACGGAATATGAAAAGATCACAAACAAAGAAACTGCAAAGTCTATTTTTGACTCTCTCCGAATGACTCATGAAGGCAACGCTCAAGTCAAAGAGACAAAGGATCTTGCACTAATCCAGAAATATGAAGTCTTCAGAATGGAAGACGATGAATCTGTGGAAACTATGTTTTCAAGATTCCAGATGCTTGTTGCAGGACTCAGAGTTCTGGATAAAGGTTATTCTACTGCTGATCATGTCAAGAAGATTATCAAAAGTCTGCCTGTCAAATGGAGACCAATGGTAACAACCTTGAAACTAGCAAAGGATTTGAACAACATAAGTCTTGAGGAACTAATCAGTTCTTTAAGGAGTCATGAAATAGAAATTCAAGAAGATGAACCTCAGAAGAAAGGTAAATCTATTGCTCTAAAGGCTAAGTCTGAAAAGAAAAATGCTTATCAAGCAGAGAAGAATCTGAAGAAGATTCAGACGAAGATGAACTATCTCTCATATCAAAGAAGATAAGCCAACTGTGGAAATAGAGAAGGAATAAGTTCAGAGGACCAAGAAGAAGATCTGAGTCTATACAAAGTCAAAAGAAAGCTTATGGAAGAGAAGTTGCATGTTTTGAATGCAAGGAGCCTGGACATATCAAGAATGATTGTCCAAAGTTCAAGAAAGATGGAAAACCTAGAAAAACCAAAAAGGGTCTTATGGCAACTTGGGATGATTTAGAGTCAGAAGAAGATTCCGACAGAGAACATGCCAATGTGGCATTCATGGCTAAGACCAGCACGAACGAAGTTCTATCAGAAGAAGAACTATCAGACTCTGATGATGACAGAGAGGTACTTTCTTCCTTATCTCGTTCTGAACTTGAAATAGGATTATCTGAACTTATGGAAAGGTATCAACTTCTTCTAAGAAAACACAAAACTCTGAAAAAGACTTTTATGGTTCCTTTCGAGGACCTTACTAAGAACAAGCAAACTATTTCTGAATTAAACGAAAAATTATTTTTCTTAGAAAAATCAAATGCTGTTTTAAAAAGTAAAGTATCTAAGTTAGAAGAAGAGATCACGTATGACATAACTGTCACTAATGAAGTGGTCAAATATGATAGAGCTTTTCAGCACTTCCTTGCTAAAAGCATAAATAGAAGTAAAATGGCTTCAATGATCTATGGAGTTAGCAGAAATGGAAGTAGATGTCTGGGATATTCAGGACCATCACAACCATATGATGAAACCAAGAATATTAAACTAATACCTATATCTAAACATTTTGTGCGTGCTGACACTAAACTGAAATGTCCAGAATCAGAAGGTTCTAAGTTTGTTATATCACAAACAAAGACATGGAAGAAAACCTCCAAACTCAAATATTATGCACAAATACCACACTATTATCCCACTGCACGAAAATCCAAAGGTATCAGAACCTATGGAAAGACTAATGTGAAAGGACCCACAAAATGGGTAACTAAGAAGAAGATAATTTATGTTGCAGATATCCTTAATGGCGCCACTGAAACACCAGTCATGGTACCTGGACAGTGGATGCTCGCGACACATGACAAGAGAAAGGCATATGTTCCAAGATTTGAAACTTAAGCTTGGAGGTGTCGTCAGTTTCGGAGGAAACCATAAGGGAAGAATCATTGGCTCCGGAACTATTGGTAATGGTAAACTTCCTTCTATAAATAATGTTCTTTTAGTTGAAGGTCTAATGCATAATCTGTTGTCAATTATCCAACTTAGTGACAATGGATATAACGTTATTTTCAATCAAACATCTTGTAAGGCTGTTAGTAAAAAAAATGGATATGTTCTGTTTAATGGTAAGAGGAAGAACAATACTTACAAAATTAAATTATCAAATTTAAAACATCAAAATGTAAAGTGTCTCCTGTCTGTCAATGAAGAGCAAAGGGTCTGGCATAGACGTCTGGGTCATGTTAGCTTGAGAAGAATCTCTCAACTGAACAAGCTAGGACTTGTCAGAGGTTTGCCAAATCTGAAGTATTCTTCAGATGCTCTTTGTGAAGCATGTCAGAAAGGCAAGTTTTCAAAAACTTCTTTTAAGGCAAAAAATATTGTTTCTACCTCTAGACCATTGGAACTTCTTCACATTGATATATTTTGACCAGTGAAAACTGCTTCTATCAATGGTAAGAAATATGGATTAGTCATCATTGATGATTACAGTCGTTGGACATGGGTAAAATTCTTAAGACACAAGGATGAGTCACGTTCTGTGTTTACTTCCTTCTGCACCCAAGTGCAAAACGAAAAGAATTGTAAAATCATCAAGGTCAGAAGTGATCATGGTGGAGAATTTGAAAACAAAGATTTTGAAAAACTTTTTGATTCGCATGGGATATCTCATGATTTTTCTTGTCCTAGAACTCCACAACAAAATGGAGTTGTAGAAAGAAAAAACAGAACTTTACAAGAAATGGCTCGCACCATGATCCAAGAAACTGACATGGCTAAGCATTTTTGGGTAGAGGCAGTTAACACAGCATGTTATATTCAAAATAGAATTTCCATAAGACCTATTTTGAGTAAAACTCCCTATGAATTGTGGAAGAATAAAATTCCCAACATTTATTATTTTCACCCTTTTGGATGTATTTGTTTTATGTTAAACACTAAAGAGAATCTTGGCAAGTTTGATCCCAAGGCACAGAAGTGTCTGCTGTTAGGATACTCTAAACACTCAAGAGGCTACAGAGTTTATAACACAGAATCACGGATTGTGGAAGAATCAATTCATGTCAGATTCGATGATAAGCTTGACCCTAAAAAGTCAAAGCTAGTTGAAAAGTTTGCAGATTTGGAAATCAACTTTTCAGAACCTAAAGAAAAAGCAGAAGAAGTTAAAGCTCTTGAAATTCCTACTTTCGATATCATTGATGTATCATCTGATACTACACAACAAAAGAAGAGGAGAATCTCAACTTCACACCCTGAAGAACTAATTCTGGGTAGCAAGGAAGCTCCCATCAGAACCAGATCAGCTTCAAACCCTCTGAAGAAATGCTTCTGGGATTGCTGTCGTTAATTGAGCCAACGACAGTTGATGAAGCTCTTATGGACAAGGATTGGGTTCTGGCAATGGAAGAAGAACTTAACCAGTTCTCAAAGAACGATGTATGGGATCTTGTCCCAAAACCTAAAGATGCCCATGTAACTGGGACTAAATGGGTATTCAAAAACAATCTCAATGAAAAGGGTGAGGTTGTCAGAAACAAGGCACGACGTGTTGCACAAGGTTACAGTCAACAAGAAGGGATAAATTACAATGAAACCTTTGCTCCAGTTGCTAAATTAGAAGCTATACGCCTGTTAATTTCCTTTTCAGTAAATAATAACATCATCTTATATCAAATGGATGTTAAGAGTGCATTTTTGAATTGTTATATATCAGAAGAAGTCTATGTCAAACAACCTTCTGGATTTGAAAACTCAGAAAAATTAGATTTTGTTTTTAAACTAAAAAAAATCTCTCTATGGTCTGAAGCAAGCTCCCAGAGCTTGGTACGACAGATTGAGCAATTTTCTCTTAGAAAATAAATTCACCAGAGGCAAGGTTGACACCAATGTCTTATGTAAATTGTACAAAAATGATATACTCATAGTTCAGATTTATGTTGATGATATTATTTTTGGTTCTGCTAATCCCTCTCTATGCGAGGAATTTTCAAAGTTGATGCAAGCAGAATTCGAAAGGAGTCTTATGGGTGAGTTGAAGTTCTTTCTGGGAATTCAAATTAATCAGAAACCAGAAGCTACTTACATCCATCAAAGTAAGTACACTAAAGAACTTTTGAAGAAATTCAACATGTTAGATTGTAAAATAGCATAGACTCCAATGCATCCGACATGCGTTATGGAGAAAGAAGAAGTAAGTGGTAAAGTTTGTCAGAAAATCTATCGTGGTATGATAGGATCTCTTTTGTATTTAACCGCTTCTAGACCTGATATTTTATTCAGCGTTCATCTGTGTGCCAGATTTCAATCAGATCCTAGAGAATCTCATTTAACTGCTGTTAAAAGAATTCTAAGGTATCTGAAAGGAACTACTAACCTTGGCTTGATGTATGAGAAAACATCAGAGTACACTCTATCTGGTTACTGTGATGCAGACTATGCTGGAGACAGATTGGAAAGAAAAAGCACATCTGGAAACTGTCAGTTTCTAGGGAAGAATCTGATCTCATGGTCAAGCCAGAGACAATCAACAATTGCTCTCTCAACAGCAGAAGCAGAGTACATATCTGCTTCTTTATGCAGTACACAGATGTTGTGGATGAAGAGTCAGCTAGAAGACTATCAGATACACGAGAGTAAGATTCCTATCTTCTGTGATAATATTGCTGCTATCTGTTTAAGTAATAACCTTATCTTACATTCTAGGGCTAAACACATAGAAATAAAACATCATTTTATCAGAGACTATGTTCAGAAAGAAATTTTGTGCTAAAAATTTATTGATACAGACCATCAATGGGCTGATATTTTTACAAAACCCTTAGCTGAAGATAGATTTCAAATTATTTTGAAGCATCTAAAAATGGACTGTTGTCCAGAATAAGAGTGTGCCACAATTAGATGCGTTTAGTCAGAATAAGTATCTGTGTAAATCTTAGTCATCAGAAGCTACTTCGGTCAGAAGTGTCTCTGATCTGATGGAAACCTTTGGGTTATCCAGGTTCTGAGAACATCAAAACGTGTCACTTAATTAGAAAATGATCAATACGTGTAATTTCGATTATACTAAAATCATTACATCTACTTAATGTACACACTGAACAGTAATTTTCTTGGAATTGACTTAAATCATAATTAAATTCATTCATTAATCCCCAATATTGTGTTTAACTTTCTATTTTCAAAAACATTTTAAATACCCACTCACACGGCCTCATTTCCACTTCAACACCGTTAGAAACCCTAAAACCCTAAATAACTTCTCTCTCTCTCTCTCTATCAAACACTCATTCACCATCTTCGTCTTCATCAATCTCAAATCATCATCATGATGAACGATATTCAGCAAGCAACCGTTCGCTTATCTGAAGAAATGGAAGAGTCACTGAATACCTCTAAAAAGTCATCGTCTTCATCTGTTGCACCTTCTACAACCATATCAACCACCGCAACTGTTGTTTCGACTTCATCATCTCTTCCCACGATCGATGAAAACCATGTAACGCAACGAAATCCCTCAGTTACCTGTGTTGTTCATGCAGATGACCTAACAGTTCTCAAAGAACTATATGTCGACTTTGACAATCTTCGCGATAATGGGTTTAACCTTCATGATCAACTAAACACTCAAGGATGGAAAAGTTACTTTGACATACTTAGAGGTTTCACCTATGAAGCCCTAGTAAAAGATTTCTGGAGGCTGGCTGAAACTGACGATCTTCATGTTGTCTCCTTTATTATGGAAAAGAGGATTGTTATTATCGAGAAGTCAATCTCGGATCTGCTAGGAATGAAGTTCTTGGAAGGCAAACGAGTGTATGGGAAGATCGAAAAATCTGACTCTATCATCAACAAAGCAATTTTTGCAAACCATCAATTTGGGAAAATAGAATATAAAAGCAATGGCTTGCGTGATAATCTGAGAAGTTGGCACAAGATTATTCTTGGGTGTATCAATCCAAGACCTTCAAAGAGTGCTGCAGATTTCTTCAATGCAAATCAAAAGTACATGTTGTACTACTTGCATAAAAATGAGAAAATGTGTCTACCATCTATCCTGTTCTACTATCTTAGGGATATGGTGCGCAAAACAAGAACAACAACCATGCCAGAAAAGAGAATTGTAAATTACATTCCTTTCGGAAGATTGCTCTCTGATATCTTTGTTGAAAGTGGCTTAGTGGATTATCTAGTTAAAGAAGCCAAATATACAGAATACTTGACTTCGAGCATAGGAGAAGCTTTCAATACTATGAATCTCAAGCATATGAAAATGATCAAGAATGTTGAAGTGAAACCTCTATCTATCTCTCATGACACTGCGATTAAAAATCGAATTCTAGTGGAAAATTATCCCATCTATCACAGAGGCGATAATATACGAACAATTGCTGCATTTGTTGCTTTGATGATAGAAGAAGGACATGACATATCTAACTTCAGGATTGAAGATGTTGCTCCTAAACCTCCATATGTTGCTACTAGAAGCAAGAGGAAGCAAACTGAAGAGGACTCTGAGCTTAAGAAAAGGAAGAAGGATGACAAGTCTGCATCTTCTAAGAGTTCAACTCCACACTCTCTTCTTCTTGAAGAATCTAGTAAGTTTGCTACCAATTCCTCTATTTCAATGAATGTTACTAAGACTTTTAGTGTATCATCATCATCTACCTTCATTCCTACCTCCAATCTACAAATAAAGTTTAAACCGCCTTCTTTTTCAATTCCTCATCCAACTACCACTATTCAACCACCTCTCATTCCATCAATCAGTACACCTATTTCATCCAAAGTCATTCCTACCTACACCTCGACAATAACCTCTCCTCTCATTCAACCAAATGAACCAAGCCTACTCTCTGATACTCTAGAAATTGTCACATCTGAACCTTTCACGGTTTCAGAAATCCTTGAGTTATCGTCCCTTACTAATCAGCCAACATCTGAACCTGTCACGGTTTCAGAAATCCTTGAGGCTAACTCTGCTGAGCCTAACCTTGCTTTGGTCATCTATGACATACCCCTTCCAACAACCCTTGAAGAATGCATTGGTCAGTTTCGTAACAAGGCTATAAAGAAGGTGGCAAAATTAAGAGCAGAAGCAAGCACAATTTCTAAGCCTCTGGAGCTGGAGAATTCTTGGAAAACTTTTCAGAGGTGGTTAGATTCTGAATTTGCAAGAATTACAAGCTTTTCAGACGCCACTAAAACTGCTAGAGTTCATTTGGTAGAGGAAATAGCAGAAGCTGAAGAGCGGGTAAGGGAATTCAAGCTTTTGGCTGCGAAGCAGAAAGAAGCTGAAGAAAAGGCTGCTGAAGAAGCGAGACTTCTTGCAGAAGAAGAAGCCAGGCTGGAAAAAGAATCTGAAGCTATAGAAAAAGCTAAGCAAGAAGCCTTAGTTATTTCCTCACCTGAACCTGATGTGGTGCATTTGGAAAACGCAATTAAAGAAATCAGAGGAGAACAACAGATTTTCAGAGAAAATTTTGCAGAACAAAAGGTTGTCAATGCAAATGTTCAGAACTTGCTTCAAAAGATTTTGGACAAAATGTCTTCTAGAAGCACCTGAGTTTTTCTTTATTTCGTTTGGTTCTATGATTTTAGGATTTAGGACCTAGTTTTTCACCCTTTGATTACAAAACTTTTTGATAATGACAAAAAGGGGGAGAAGTAATGAATGTGACATTTTGGTTTCTTATAGTCAATCTCTGAAAAATAAGCTGTTTACAGTCTAACCAGTAAATTATTATTTTCGTTAGATGTTTTTCTGTGTCCTTTTTTTTAGGAGTACGGAGTTCAAGTCTGATTAAACATTATAAAAATCAAAATTCAGCAAATCAGAACTGTGATGACTCTGATAGTTCAAGTCCTTAAGTTTTGACAGAAACAAGGTTCTGAGATAACGACCTGAGTTCGTGTTAAACTCTGAAGGATCAAGTTTATAATTAAATCAAGACTATGAAGATTTAAGTGTCTGACCTCTTGGAATCAGGGGGGGTCCATCCCGAAAAATTCACAAGTCAGGATAATTAATCTTCATCCAGTCTGAGAATCATGGCGAGTATCTCATGTGAAGGATAAGTGTTTCTTAACCTTCTTATTTAATTTACCCTTGTGTTATGTACAAATTGTGTAATCAAAATACATAGTTTTGTCATCATCAAAAAGGGGGAGATTGTGAGAATAAGATTTGGTTCTGCATTAATACCTCTGAGTTTTGATGATATCAAACAAGTATGTTGTATGAACAATTTTGTTAGTCTAATGTTTGTTACTGTTGAGAATCTAACAAACAGGTTTTGCTTCCGTTAAATAACATTGATATGTTGTTAAAAAAGAATACTTTGTCTACGCACTACATCTGCTAACTGCTTAAGGAGAATCTGAAGATTGCAAGACTCTGATATAATATGTAAAGAGAACAAGTTCTGAATATATGAAGACTGAGGTTCTGACGAACAAAGTTCAGATGGTGAAGACTTACGCTCTCTAGATAAAGGTTCTGAAGACCCAACTATAGTCTCTACTCATGCTTCAACTAAATACCATCAGAAGCCTCTGAAGATATGAAGACAACATTATAAGCAAACAAGGTTCTGAAAAATCAAGTGCGGAAGACTCCGAAGGCGCAACTCTGAGGACTCCAAGACTTGAATATCTTAAGAACTAAGCTACGTTTTCCCTTCTTACTCATGCTCGCAGAAGCCTCTGAAGTTAAGAAGATTAGAAGACTAAGCAACAGAGTACAACTGTACAACGGTACAAACGAAGATATCTTGGAAATAGTGCAACCAATACTAATGAAGATATCTTGACAAGACAGGACACAAAAGTATTATCTATCCCCACGTTTCTATCAAGCCGCCATCAGTCTAAATCGCTATGATTACTTTTCAACGGACATTTTACTCGGCTATATAAAGACTTGAAGACTTGAAGAAAGATACACAAAAGCTCACTGCAAACTACTATCTTACGAATATCTTTCTTAAATTCATTTAGATCTAAACTTGTTTACATTTCAGCTTGTAAAAGAAGCACTATTCTATAAACGATACTCATTCAAACTTAGGTTTGTATTCCTTAAGAAAGATCTGTAAGGTTGGATTTCTTGAGAAGTCTAAGACGTGTTGTCTTAGAGGATTTTTCCTTGTGAAAGACCGGTAAGGTTGGATTTCTTAAGAAGTCTAGAACTTGAGAGTTTTAGAGGTTGTTGTTAGTCACCAGCAGTTTGGCTTGTGCATTGTATTAATCTGATTGATTAGTGGATTAAGACCTTGATTGAGAGAGACAAAATCACCTTGGCGGGTGGACTAGATTAACTTGAGGAATTCTCAAGTGAACTAGTATAAACATACTGTGTTATCTCTTCTAAGCTTGATTAAGATTATTACTCAGAAGTTAGAAAGTTGTTAAAAAATGGTTAGTATAAAATAACGATTTTATTTTGTAAAACCAATTCAAACCCCAATTTTTTGTGTTTTTCACACCTTCATCCTTTGCCTCTTATGATTCTCTAACGCGATACCCTTGTCCTTCTCGGCTAGCAACTCTGTTCTCATCTTGAACTCTTGCGCCATATCATCATTTACACGCCTGATTGTGCTGATTTGTCTCTTCATCTCCTCATTCTCCGCACGCAGGTCCTGATTAGCAACCTTGAGCTTGTCATATTCCTCCATCAGTACATAAGTAGGTTGGTCAGGCACCAAATGATATAAATGAGCCTCCACAGAAAAGGAAAATACACAACTTCAACCCTTTTCTTTATCCATTCCACGTAAGAGGGATAGGCGACGCAATCATTTTTCCCCAGAAACGGTTTCCCTTTTTGGTGAATCTTACTCCAAGCGCTCACAGCCTTTCCTATCGGCTCGGGATTACCAGATGTTTGATAGAATAGAGATTCTTCCACTTCTCTATTTGTTGGAGGAGACTTCAAGGCACATCCCAATTGTCTTCTAAAGAGAGAGGGATTGTAGTTGATACCACCCTTCACCCCCATGAGAGGAACATTAGGAAATTCTCCACATCTAAAGATCATTTTCGTGCCAAAAAATCTTCTATCGAACCAAACGACGTCCTTAGCGATCATACCCATCAGCCTCTTAGACCACAACAAAGAATCCCTGGTAACTACAAATGCACCAGTGTAGGGAAGGTGGCTCATAAACCATTTACAAAGCAGTGGGACACAATAATTAATAAGTCCACCCATCTTTTTCTCATTCTTAAAATGCACAGAATGGTAGAAATCACCCAAGAGAGTAGGCATCGGATTCTTCATCATGTCCCCAAAATCTACCACATTGGGAAACAAGACTATCCCATAGACACAAAGGGCAATAATCGCATTGAAGGTGTTCCAACTATAGGCACCAACATATACCTTAGCGTGACTAACCAAGAAGCTCAGATGAAAACCAGATAGGCCCCCTTAACTTTAAGGTTGACTTCAATCACCGACTTGGTCAAATAAAGAGCAGCGACAATATCCTGAGGCTCAGGAATCCCCATAACACTGTGGAATGACACTTGATCCTCGATCAGTACTCCCAAAATGAGCAAATACTCTTCCAATTTGGAGCCAAAAAATAGTATGGGAATAGGAAACACCTCAACGGAGGATCATAAAACTGTAGCAGAGTGTGGATATCACTTATCTCGTACTCAGTAACCGTGCGAAAAACATTCAGAATCTTCCCATAATCCTTCTTAAAGTATTCTAAAATGCTCGGAGTGGCCAAAGCAACCAGGTTGCGAAGTAAACTCAAATCAGGCGAGGGAAACTTGTAAGTAATATTCTTCTTTCTGCCAGTGTCCATCTATGAAAAAGCTCGGTAACCAGAATCAATGATAAGATAAACCCCTGGAAATAAAGAAACATGCGGGTTAAAATGTAGTAATGATATGATGCTATGAATGCAAAGACATGGGATCACAGCTCCCAAAGTTTGAATAATTGCTCTTCTGATAACGGAACAGGTTCAAAGGTATGCTCTGACAAGAATACCAGAAAACCTGGTTCAAAAGATCACACTGACAAGAACACTAGAAAACCAAATAGGATGAAGGTCAAGGTTTCCTGCAAAAACCCATTCCCTCTCACTTGTGGGTTCTAGTCTTGGACAAGGCTCCTAGCAGGCTCTCAACTTCTCTGGCTCTCAGGTCAAGAAATAATAATATGTTCACCATTTATGGTTTGGCATTATTATCCCTCAAGGAGGCCTCCACTGATTTCCCATGAACGGTCTCCAAAGTCATAAGTTCTCTATTGGAATACCCTGTCATCTGCATGAGATACGCATGACAGAATATCTCCCAAGAAAACCTCATCTGAATGTGGGTCTCGTGTCAACTACACACAACAAGATGCTACGCAAGTCAACACGACTATCCACTATAATCCTGTGTGTACACTCAAGCCTGGATAGTGGGCATATCTCTCAATAACAACCCCACCCAACCGCACAATAATATCCAAAATAATGGGAACAGTAATAAAATGCAATAAATGGGAATAAATGAAGCAAGTAAAACATATAGATAAACACCCAAGGTAAGAAACAAACAAGAGCTATGACTGACTTGCATAGGGAACCAGAGTCCCCAGCAGAGTCGCTACCTCAAAAAACCACCGGAGAAGACACAGTTTCGCCATCGAACTTTATTTATCCCAACGGGTAAATGAAAACATCGAGAAAACCTCAAATGGGAAAAAACATGGTCTCGCAACCAAATTCAAGGTTCGAGAGTCGATTACGTGAGAGGAAGGTATTAGCACCCCTTGCGTCCGTTGTACTCAACGGGATCCACTCTTGTTGTTCTAATCAAAGGGTGTGTATATCTAAAGCTTTACTCACTAAGGGAATGCAGAAACGAAAAAGGAGAAAAAAAAAAAAGGGGACTCAATAAGATCTCACAATCCTATGCCTACGTATTCCCTCGTGCAATGGGAAAGTCAGAGTCATCGTAGTCCGGAGAACTATGGGTGAAAGGGAAGGTTGCTCACCAAGGATTAGGGCCCTTGTGCCTACGTATCTTCATTCAGACAAGAATGAAGAAATCAGAGCGTGCGTAGTTTATGGGACCACGGGTTGCTTAGTATTTTTATGGACAATGCTATTGTTCACGCTCTAGCAGTTTAGGTGTTTGCCGCTCATTATCGGGAGTCTTATGCATTACCTGTTTGCAATAGAACAAAAATAACATGCCCTTTTTGAAAATGGTTTGAAGAGAAAATCCCCAAGGACACAAATATTTGAGTTTGTCGAAGTGTTTTAAAGAAGTGGATTAAATCGGTTTGTGACGCGTATCGTGCTAAAGGCTGTGACGATAAGAGCGAGCACTTTATACGACCGATCCGAAATGGCTCGCGCATAAAGCTCTCTAGATGAGGTAAGAAGAGATTCCCGCTCATCACTTCCCATATGCTTAAGGCTCATGACGCACTATACACATCGTATTTATTAAGTGTTTTGAAATGTACAAGAGAGAGAGAAGAGAAAGACGCAACGCAAGATCTAAGAGAGACTTGGCCCTAGATGTTATCATGCAATGTGGTCCTAAGGTTAGGATTAGAAGACGATTCTATCCTAATGTTGTCATGAAAGATGGCTCAAAGGTTGAGGATTAGGGAAAAGCTACTCTAATGTTATCATGCTTGGATTAACAACCTAATGTCTATCCTACTCCAATCTTAATCAAAAATTAAGTTGGAATAGGAATTCCTAAGGGAACGTGCAAGAGCAAGCAAAAATCTAAGAAAAACACAAACAGCGGCATACGACTGCGCTTCAATCAGAACAACAGTGCATTTCCAGCAACATCACAACAACATTTAACAACATGTATTTTCAGGACAGCCATGTATGTATCAGCATGAGAATGACAACATTTAACAAGGATCAAACATGAATTGATATGAACATGTAGTATGCAAACAATGTATGTAGACATGCATCGACACTTGAACAAATGAACATACATCATGGAGTTCAACAACCAATAATGCGTATGAGCATGTATCAACCCCAAGCATCAAGTATCAACATGTAATCACTTAAGTATCATGAACATGCATAAAAAATACAAGCAACGCATAATCAACAAAATCGTGTATCAAAGATTCACATACATACTGCAAACGAAGGCTAAACAACTCTAGAAAATTCCACAAATATCAAGCAATATCAATTCATGAAGATTAAAAGTGGAAAGGAATCAAGATAAACTAAAAAATAAGCCAAAAACACATTCTACATCAGGTGTAATCGATTACAGGATATGTGTTAATCGATTACACCTGCTTAAAAAGTAGTTTCTAAGCGCATAAAATAGGGTGTAATCGATTACACCAGATGTGTTAATCGATTACACCTGTAGAAATATTAGAAAATCACTTTTTCAAAATCACTTTTCCACCATCAATTCAAGGATCAAATGCAACATGTAATAGCATGCAATTATACACGAAAATCACAGTAATTATGATCAAATAAACACATATTAAATCAATCAAACATCAACATCATCAAGCAATTGAATCAATGGATCAATCCACACAAAAACATAAGGATCTACATTGCGAAAGTGCAAAATAAGCTAAAATGAGTTTGGATCTAAGAATCCCTAACCTACAAAGATGAGATTTGCTTTGGTGTTTGTTGTAAACAGAAATTGTTGAATTAATCAAAGAAAATCAGAGATCCAAGAGATTTTTCACAAGAAAAATTGAAGCACAGTGCAATAAGCTAGAATTGCTTCAAAATCACTTCAAGAAATCACTTCCAAAATTCAGATCTAGATCCAAATCAACTTCAACTGCAAAATTTAGTGTTAATGGAAGGAAATGATGAAGGTTTAGCTCAAGGATTAACAAACTCCAATGAAAAATTTGTTAACTCTAATGGAAGAGCTTTGGCGAGGTTGGGGATGAAGATGAAAATGGAGAATGAGAGTGAAAAGTTCTGCACAAAGTGATAGAGAATTGAGAGTAAATCCAGAAATTATGCAGAAAAATGATTAGGGATCCTCTGGGAATGGAGCAAATTGGTTTAAATATGGTCTAGGTATGGAATGAAAATTGGGTTTGGAAGTTGGTTTTGAATTAGGATTGGATTCTTGGTTTGTAATTAGGAGTGGAAATTATTTTAATTATGGAGGGAAAATGAAGTTAATTTAGAAATGAGCTAATATTTGACATCATTCTAGATCCTTCCACTGGTGTAAAATTGAACCCAAGTGATTGAAATGACTTACAAGCTGCTATAGTGCTGAAAACATGTTGTTTTTGGCAAAGTTGACTAGATGAAATTGATTACATGCTCAAAATTTGAATTTTGGCGCCTTTAGAAGGGGGTGTAATCGATTACACCACATGTGTTAATCGATTACATCAAGGAAAAAATGCAAAAATCATCCTGTTGCAACCTGTTCTGATCCCGGCTTCACATCTGAACCTTGGTCACTGATAAAGCACTTGAGTAATGTCTGAAACATGCTAGATAACCTATCTAAAAACCAAATCATATGAACTCACTACTTTCTATTCCTGATTCTGAAATAATCAAACCATTCGTTGAGCAAAATAAATGCTCGAAGAATTTGATGACTGTCTGTTTAGCTCTGAATTCTGCTGAAACACTCTGTGAAATAAATAAAGTTCTGAACTGCGAGAAATACGTGTGATCCTATGTTTAAGAAGCCCAATGCAATGCATGATCAAATGCATATGGATTCAAAACATAATCCAGTTAAGGTTAGAGAACCAAGGGCAAATTTTGGGGTGCAACATAGTGCCAAAAAATAAAAACTAAGATTTATGTACAATCTCTTTATTGCACATAATCCACATCGGAAGATCACAATAATCAGGATCCTTCAAAACATCAACAGACAGCTTCTCTTGCATATAATCTACAAATAACACCTAAAAACAACAACAATATTTGAGTGAGACAATAATCTCAGTGATTCCCCTATCCAATGGGTCGACTCGGCTCTACAAGGTTTCTAATCAATTTCTAACTCTAGTCTTCATCCGTCGTTACTTGTGTATCACTCACATCATCTAACTAAGACTTAAGTGTTTAAGGGATACTTGCAATGTATGGAAACATGTCACTTAAGTTCTCATAACTCAAACAATCACTATTTGGATTCACGAAACATCTATCCCCAAACGGACCTACGTCTAGGGCAAGCTCGGTTCACACATGCTCGTATAATTCAACTTTCACAGTGGATATAGGACCCTTTATGGGACTCAAACCCAGTTCAAGCGACCGTCACTCGTATGGGACTTGAACTCACTTAGAGTATCTTTCACCGTATGAGACTCAAACCCAATTAGGCATCCACCTTTACCCCATATCCGCCATGGTTAGGAATCAAACCCAATTGAGGCATGAATCAGTAGTGTAACATCCTTATTTCCCCCATTTTCAACTTCTAAACAAGCTTCATCAAATGGTAGGTGCACTGGTGCCACATCCCCATTTTTTCTTTACATAAGCTTCTCAAATGGTATGTGCACAAAATATCTGAATACGTGATTAAGGTTCACAACATCATGATTTCTCTCATTAATCACTAGGTGATCACTGTTAATAATTCACACGTATTTCCATAAAATACTAGGTATTAATCTTCACCCATTCACATAAAATCCACATGTTCCATACAAAGCATATTGATTCATTAATCAAGCGAATACTTATCCACGATACACATCGAGGTACCTTTGTGTCCAAGCATCACCACGTCATTTATTTCATTAACCTAGATTATATTTCTAAGTCATTCACCTAGTTATAGTCCTAGGTTCCCTCACTCATCATCATACGATTTTAGTCATATTATTACACAATCGACTCAGCAACAATTAGATCATAACATGGTTCATAAACATACATGAGTAAAGGAAAGTACAATCATTTTCCAAAGATAAGACATGCAACCAAGTGTCATGATCATATAAGGCTTTAAACAAGCTTTCCAACGCATCCGGTTGCGTCTCATTCTAAGTTACGAAACTCAAGTGATGCCACTTTAACCAAAACAAGATTTTTAGAAAAACAGGGGATACAATCGATTTCCATTTTGTGCAATTGATTGCATTAGGCTCCGCCAAACTAAAAACAACATTTATAGGCATGAAAATCAATTGTTATTTTGTGCAATCGATTATTATTGAATGATTTCTCAAAAAATACCAGTTTTAACACTATTTTTGGAAGGTGCAATCGATTGTATAACATGTGCAATTGATTGTCACTGCAACTTTTCTAAAAAATCTCCTTTCTAAACATATCCTCTTCCATCCTTAACCATTCTAAACATACCCAAACATGTTATAACACCCTAAAATATTCCATTCAATGAAATCAATATTTCTCAACCCTAAGGAACAACAACATACACTACAAAAAAACATGGAAATTATGGCGGTTTAAATATGGCAGCCTCAAAAAACTGCCATAATTTATGTAAGTATTGGCAGTTTATTAAAATGTTATAATTTATTGTAATTAATGGTAGTTAGAGCCGCCATAATTTACAATAAAAATTAAAGGCCCAAATCCAATTTAAGTTGCCCACGTGTCATGTTTTACCTCTCCTATTTTAGTTTATTTTTCAACATGTATTGTTATTTTAATTTTAATTTTATTTTTTTAAGTTAATTTGTTTCTTTTCTTATTTTGCCTCTTTCACGTTAAACATCACTCACGCAAACCCTAACTCTTATTTCCTTCTTTCTTTAACACAGACAACCGCCCTCTCAGAACCGCAGTTTCTTCACCACCCATTTTCTACAAATTGCAATAGTTGTTGTGGAGTAGAGTCGATTGTAGCGGCCACACCTTATCGCGGTGAGAATCAGAGACCAAGCTATTAGTTAACTTGACTCGCAAAACAAAATGTCACCACCGAACTTTAATTTATCCAAGGGAAGGGAAAAAGATCAAATAAACCCAAAGTAAACATGCAAGGCTAAAGGCAAGGCTAAAGACTATGCAATAAGAGATCAAAGGTACATAGGTTGGTTATACTAAGGGAATGTACTAGCACCCTAAGTATCTATAGTATCCTATAGGAACCTCTTGAAATATCTATGTTTTCTTGCTAAAGTTGTTTGCTACTGACTGGGAAAGTATGTGGGAAATGTTTTATTTTTTTTGTAAAGGGAGAAAAGAAAAAGGTAGCTTGCCAAGATCTCGCAATCCTGTGCGTACGTATCCTAAATAGGAAGTCATAGCAATCGTAGTTCAGCTGACTACGGGTGAAAGCATGTTTGTTGTTTGGTTTTAAGAGAAGAGACAAGTTGTCATCTTAAGAGGAAATGCTCAACTATACCACCACAAACATAGAGAAGATGGATCTTTGCATCATAATAAGAGAAGGGCTCCAACTTGGATGTAGAATCAACAAGTATGCCACATACCTCCCTTAAGTGGAAAAGTATCACATTTCAAATATATTATGGGGATAGAAGAGACATCTCATCTAAAGAAATGACTCATGTCTAATCTCTTTGGAAAGGTTTTAATTGAAAAGCCAAAGTGGCAAAGGTTCAAAGTTAAGAAAATCCTAGGGTTTGAACTAGGTCTAAACAATGGGTGAGTAAAAAATGCAACAACTATATATATGCACATGACAAGAAGTCCCTTCCCTTGGATTAGGCAACAATAGAATAAGATGAACGTGGATTCACAAACATATATGACATTCAACAATGAAATTAAGTGTAGGAAACATGATACACAATATCAACATAACTTACACATAACCAAACAAGGAGCAATCACAAGGCAAAGTCTCAAGCAACATGTAATCCATTAGGTATACAAAGAATGACACAAAGTAAAATCAAACATGGATCCTCAAGTATAAGTATGGTTCAATGAATCCAATATCACAAAAGTATCACAAGACCATCAAGAGAAAGTATCTCAAATAAACTCAAATTTGAAGCATGATTCAATGCACTAACATCACCATCTCAACATGTTAAAAGTGTTAAAGTATCATAGCAGAGATTAAGTTCAAGACCATAAACAAAAGTAATGGAAACATTAATAAATAAACAAGTATTTTTCATTGATTTTTAACATGAAATAAAGAACAGAAATATTATTTTTTTTGGATTTTCCAACATAAAAATGAGTAATTTATAACAATTTTATTGTTATTTTTTAAAACATAAAATGAAAGATAAAAATAATAATAATAATAATTAAGCAAGAATAAATAAATATTTTTTTTGATATTTTTGATATTCGAAGTTAAGTGTATAATAAAAACATGGAGAAGAAAAATCAAGAAAAAAATAAAAAAAAGAGATAGAAAGAAACATGAAAAAAAGGAAATAAGGGAGAAATGGTAAAAAGAATGAAAAAAGGGGGAAAATGAGGTCAAGGGGCCCCTGTGACCTCAGACTTCCAACAAAACAAACTTACCACTGCATCAACATAGTTTCCATGTCATCTAAGTACATCCATTAATATATGTTTTAAAATGACATTCAAAAATGGAAAAAATATGCGCGCAAGGGGATCACAAATGAAAAACTAAACATGAAAAATAAAAGGGGTCTGGGGTGTATCGAACTCATGACCCTCAGATAGAGCTGTCAAAATGGGTCAGACCTATTGGGTCAGTCCATAAGCCCTAAATTTTAGCACGGGCTGGACCATAAAAAAGTATTTAAAAAATACAACCCTATCTTTTTGGGCCAGCCCATTGGACCGATGTTTTTTATGGGCCGGACCGGGCCGGACAAGCGGGCTTCGGGCTAGCCCGTTAAAAATATTAAAAAATAATAATTTGTTTTGATAAAAAAATTAGAAAACTATTTTTGTTAATTTTGAGGGGAAGTTTGACTAAAATATGTTTTTGTTAATTTTAAGGTTGGGTGTGTGTACTAGATGGAATGTCACATATATGATGTTTGAAAGTGCTATTAGGTATCGACGTGCATTCTTTAACTTGAGTTGTAATGATAAAAAATATAATATTTGTCTAAGCATTGAAGAGTGGGATAAAGCAGAGAACATTTGTAATTCCTTGGCTCCATTTTATAATATTACTAACTTAATTTCTAGATCATTTTACTCAACCTCAAACTTATACTTCATGCACGTTGGACTTATAGAGATGGAATTGAATAGAAATTTGAAAAGTCAAGATGATGTGATCAAAGATATGGCTAAGGGGATGAAGGGAAAGTTTGATAAGTATTTGAGTGAATATTTCGTTACTCTTGCACTTGGGAATGTTCTTAACCCAACATCAAAGTTGGACTTTTTGAATTGTTAGGTGATTAATTATTTGGTTATGTATGTGTGAATGTATTATATTGTCTCTAAAGTTACACTATGTGACAATTGTTGGATTCACAAAGGTTCATGGGACTTAGCCGAAAAATTGTCTATTAGATAATTTATTTTTATATCTAATTTGAATGGTTAGATGAGTAATTATTTTGTTATGTATGATTGTATTATATTGTCTATAGATTTGAAAATTAAAATTATAATATTGAAATATATAGGCGGGCCTGGCCCATCGGGCTGCATGGCCCATAAGGAACTGGGTCGGGCTCAATTTTGATAGTCCATGAAGTAATCGGGCCGGCCCACTCCAGCCCATTTATAAATGTTGGCCCATCGGGCCAATGCAGGCTGGGCTGGGTCGGCCCACTTGATAACTCTACCCTCAGATTGCAACACAAACCCTTTACCACTGCGCTAAAGCTGCCCTGCTGGTAATGAATTCCATCTAATAATGTAAATAATAAAACAATAAAAGAAAATACAACTTTTCCATTTTTGAACCAAACAAGGAATGTGGATATAACATCTTGATCAGAATTTCGCAAGGATTTCAAATATATCATTAAATTTTATTTATATCAAGTGTAGCTCACGAAATCAAGCAATAACCAGAAGAACCCTAAAACTTTAAAATTAAATTAAATTGCATACATGATCAACCAATGAACAACAACTTAGAGCTTTTATTCCTCACATCATGGCAATCATTTTGGTATCAAGAAATGATTAAAATGATGCTCTTATCAAAGAATTCCATAAATGAAAAAACTACCTATTGGAGTGTGTCCAATGCACCTTCAAATGCCCTTTCAGAAGTGATGTGATGAAGTCTTTAACTTCCTTGAGTTCCTAGGAGTGTAATGGTATGTATAACTTGCTCTAAAACTGTCTGAATTGCTCTGCCCAAATCAAGTTGAAAATGGAAAAAGTGAAACTTGGTTATGGTGTTTTGAGTGTTACATTCAAGGTTCAATGCTTTGGACAAGTTATATGAAGTATATGGAAGGTGTTTGAGTGACGAAATTGAAGGTTTATTGGCTAAATAGTGAAATTCGAAATTCCACTTCAATGAGGTTTGGAACTTTGCTCAATGTGATTATGAGGTTCTTGTTGGTTTTTGTTGTGTTTTTTATCTGAGATGAAGCCTCTATTTACAGTGGTTATGATTTGATCTTGGAGGGAAGCTTGGATAAAGAGTTGACATTGTTCAAAGGATAATGCATCAAAAGCAAAAAATGGTTGAAAGTACAAGTAGCCCTTCTTTCTAGCGTGGCTAACAAGTTGACATTGCTTCTCATTATACAAGCATATTCTGATGTGTAGATCAACTTACTTGCTTCATGGACAAGTTTTATGATCAAAAGTAACTTTTCATGCAATGTCCAAACATAATTCAAGATGGCATATTGGATCCATGTTTTGTCTCATGTATGAGGATCAATTCTACAGAAATTTGGTATCAAAGTGAAGATCTTATATGATACTACAAGTTTCATGTTTGATCACAACCTGAAAAGGTGCTTAAAAAGTGCCCAAAAGTAACTCCAAATTTGTGTGAACCAAACTGACCCATAACTTAGAAAGATTCTGGTTCATTTGTAATTGGTCACCATGAATGAAACCTCAACTTTGATCATCAATATCTCTCAATTGGTAAAATATTTCTGGACCAAATTTTCCACTAAGATGAAGTATGAAATGTGCTCTTTAATTGCAGTCCTCAAGCATCAAAAGTGGTGGCTTGGATAGTTCAAAAAGAACCCACAAACTCATGCACTTAACAAGGTTAAAAACTTAGAAAAATTTCTAAATGTTTTGGATTTTGTAACAACTTGGAACCCTAACTTTGATCATCAATATTGTCGCGGTGAGAATCGAATATCAAGCTATTAAGTTAACTTGAATCACAAAATATTTAATGTTCACCACCAAACTTTAATTTATCCAAAGGAAAGGGAAAATATCAAATAAAACCCTAATTGTGCAATGTAACAACAATACGAAGAGATCTAAAGGTTCGGGGGTTGATTATACTAAGGGAAGGTATTAACACCCTAAGTATCTATAGTATCCTATAGGAACCTCTTGAAAGTATTTGTGTTATGGTAGTTTACTTGCTAATGTTTGGAAATGTTCTATTTTTGGGTTTATGAGATGGGGAACCTAATGAGGTTTTATTGCTAGTGTGCACGCCAAGACTTCGCAGTCTTATGCCTACGTATCCTAACAAGGATGGAATCAGAGTAATCATAGTTCAACTAACTACGGGGGAAGAACACTTGATAGTGATCAAGGTTCCAGTGGAAAGTAAGTGTTTATAAAAATAACACTTACATGACTTAACAAAGTCAAAGAGTTTACAAACTCTAACCTAAGGTTATGTTGAAAGGTTGATGACTTAACAAAGTCAAAAGGGGTAGTTGAGGGAATGCTATACTACCTATGATAAAGTCAACAAAAGGGATTTTTCCTTTGGATTTAGGCAACAAGAGAAAAGAGAATAACAAGAGGGAGCTAACAAGCTAACAATACTAGGGGATGACTTGACAAAGTCAAAATAAACAATGGGTATATGATAATGGATGAGATAAAAAAGAATGATATTCAAACATGATATCAAAGTAAACATGACAAAGGATAAAGGATGACATTCAAACATGATGTCAACCAAGATGGGCAAGGAATGATGAAGATGGTGTTCAAACATGACAAACATCAAGGAAAAGATAACATTCAAACATGATATCAATGAATGACACACAACTCATGGCAAAGATGACATTCAAACATGATAACAACTAAAGGATATAGTGAAATAACAAAGTTAAGATGAACACGGTAACAACAATAAACAAAGATATGACAACTTTCAAGTCAAGACTTAACAAAGTCACTAGTCAACATGATAACAACCAAGGTAAACACATAAGCATGGATGATGCATAATCAAACGTGTACATGGAATGTATTTCAAACAAGAGTGAGGTATCATGGCATATTGAGATGTTCATTCAAGGCATGTTCATAACAATAACATGTAAGTATGAGGTATGAGCACATAAGTAGCAACATGTGAGCCTAGACATGGACGTAAAAATATCAACAACATCATCATGAAGGATATGATAATATCATGGTCATGGAAACAATATCAACATGTGGATCAAGGCATGGATATAACAATATCAAACAAGGATTAAAATCAACATGGATATAACAATATCATGGTCAAAGATATAACAATATCAACATATAAATCATGGATGGAAAGTTCAAAGTATACAACTAGGGTAAGCATGAACTAAGTTCAAGGTTGGGACATGGATTAGGGTTTACTAACACCACTTAATCATGAATGTAATTTAAGAATACAAACAAATCATGGACAAGTTATAACAAAACTTAATCATGAATACAATTTAATAATTCAAACAATCATGGATAAGTTATAACAACACTTAATCATGAATACAATTTAAGACATGGTTCAAGACATCAAGGTAACAACCAAGAGTTCATGTCAAAGGTTCAATATAATCACACTCAAGTTTAAGCATTTCAAAAGGTTTGAATGTAATGAACATGAAGTTTAAGAACCAAATAAGATCATGGTATAAAAGTTAAGGCAAAACATGGACATGTGCTCAAAGATGATTCAAGCACAAAGCAAACATAAATTAAAGGTTCAAAGTGGTATAAATATCATGTCAAAGTCAAAGGAAAATTTTCATAACCAAACATGGAGAAACAAAGTGTGTACACATGAAAATCAAGGAAAGTACACTAAGCTTAGGCAAAAATCAAAAGGGCCATGTTACCAACACCAAACAAGGTTTACACAACATTCATGACATTTACAAACATCAACATGACCAAGCAAAGTCAAAGAAACAATCCAAAAGAATCATATAAAGACCTAAAAATATCTTTAAAAAGGCCTTACTTTGACTAAGTGAAAGTAAATGAAAAATAAATCTTTTTTGGAATTTCTGCATGGATTATAAAAATAGGTATAGCAAGGAGTAAGTGTGCAAAAAATTAGGTCAAAATGATGTGTTAATTGGGAGATATGATCAAATGAAGTTGTGAAAAAACATAAAATGACAAGGTGGTAAAAATAATGGTGTTGGTCCTTGTAAGGCTTGAACATGCGCATTATGGGTTGTAGGTCAGAAGCTTAACCACTGGGTCAACTGTTTGGCCTGGTTAGAATACACGCATAGTAAAATAAATGTGAAACCAAGTTGCAAAACATAAAAATAAAAAAGGAAGAAAAGGACTGGGGTGAGGGGGATTCGAACCCCAGTCCTTTAACACGCATCACACTCCAAACCAAACACACAAATCATTGTGGCACAATGCCAATTTATGAACTTGTTAATGAAGGAAGGTTGAGACTGGGGTATTGTAGAAGTGAAGATCAATTGGCCAATTTGTTAACCAAAGGAGTCACGATTAAAGTGTTCAAGAGATTGAAGAAGTTAATGAGAATGGAAGACTCAGAGGACTAGAATTAAAGTGACGTGTTAAGAATAAAAGATAATTCAGGTCAGTGCAATAAGTTGCAGTTTTATGTCACAAAGTTGCACCCCTTTGTAAAATGTCAAACAGAAGCAAAGTGCAACCAGTTGCACTAATAGTGCGATTGGTTACACCTGAAGCCTTTTTGGTTAAAATTGAAACAAAAGCAAAGTACAACTAGTTGCACTAATAGTGTAGTTGGTTACACATGAGAGTTTTAGTTTTATTGTTAGTTAATTGTACCACATCTCTTGTATTGTTGTATAAATACCCTTGGGATATCTTGTGAGAAAATTAATGAAAAAATCATTATACTTTTCACCCTCAATTACTCTCTCACATTCTCTCTCCTCTCTCTCTCTCTCTCTCTCTCTCTCTCTCTCTCTCTCTCTCTCTCTCTCTCTCTCTCTCTCTTTCTCCATACTCAATTACTCAAATATTTTTCAGTAACCTTATGGTTCAAAGTTCTAACAAAATCCATAAATGAAGCAAACATAAAAATAACAATGTAATATAATTAATACGCATTATAATGTTGTCCATGATATAATTTTTTTTAACAAATTAGACCTATATAGATATTACAGTCACTAAACATAAAAACTCACACCAATAAATAAGGACTATTAGAGATGGAAGACGACGGAGACGCGTGGGAATCAAGGAATGATTCTGATGACTCATATGAAGACGAGGACGATGATCAGATCTTGGGAGGCGAAAGGGGTAGGGAAGGTTATAATTCCAATAGCAGTAGGGTGGCTAATTCGAAAGATGTTAGTCTCGGGAAGGATGTTTAGCATGGAGATAGGACAGGTGGAGAAAATATTGTTGATGGAAACGTGTTGGCAATAGAAAATTCAAATATTTGTGTGTTGGTATTAGACAAATCCAATCAGGTGTCTAAGGGCTCGTCTAACACGTTAGATATTGAAGGTGTTGTAAAAAGTAAGGAGGCGATATTACATTGTGTACCAAGTGGTCAAGTGGTGAGCCGTGGAAAAAAATGGGCCCAAATGTTGATTTGTATGACCCAATCCAATGCTCAACTATTAGACCCATGGGTCCTATAGTTTGTTCCAAGCCCGAGAAAATCAAACTAATTAATGACATCTACGACAACATCAAAATCCCCATTTCCCCTTCATATTTTTCAGCTTTATTTCACTAGTCTGTCACGAGAAAAGCTAGTCAAAACTCTGGGGATTTCAACAATTATGTTCATCAAAGAATGAAGGTGGTTCATCATAATACTCAGGTGGGTTGATTTTGTGATGTGCATCTATTAGCGACTCAGACGTTAATTGTGGCAACAATAGAATAATTAAGTCCTCGGATAACATTCCTTCCAGAGTGTGGAATTCTATCAAGGAAATGAGAGTGGAAGGAGATGAAGATGACGAGATTTTTGAAAGGATCATTAGGGATATGGAGAGCAAAGATAGGAAAATCTTTGAAGAGGGCAAGGGGACAGAAATCAGGGTCCCATGAATTGTATGTCATTCAATGTTCGTGGGTGCGGATCCTCTCTAAAGAAGTGAAGGGTTAGAAAAATTATATCTGAATGGAGAGTAAATGTCTATTTTCTTCATGAAAATAAGTTACAATTAGTGGATGATTCTTGTATTAAGAGTATTTGGGGATTGGATGAGGTGAGTTGGTATGCATCAGCCTCTTATGGTCAATCTGGCGGTTTGCACTCAATTTGGAGGAATGAAATTTTCAAATCAGAATTTAGCTTCAGAGGAAAGGGCTTCTTAGGTGTGTGTGGAAAGTGGAAAGGATCGTGTTGTTATCTAATCAACATATACTCTTCATGTAAAATTGCAGAGAAAAAGATTATGTGGGCGAACTTTATCAGCATTAAGAGGAATCTCCCAAAAGGTTAGTGGCTAATAGTTGGTGATTTTAATGCAGTAAAATTGAAGGAGGAGAGAAAAGGAAAAGGATATAAAAGTGGTGCTGAGATGGTGTATTTCTTAAATTTTATTGACCTTATGGAGCTAACTGACGTTCCAGTAATTGACAATGCATTTACCTTGTTTAAAGCTAATGGGAGTTGCAAAAATAGACTCGACGGGTTCTTAATTTCTGAGGGTTTCCTTGCTATATGGGGTGTGGTAGCTCAGAGAGTTTGAGAAAGAGATGTATCTGATTGCAGACCAATTTGGTTACAAGCAAATAGGGAAAACTAGGGTCCTAAGCCTTTCAAGGTTTTAATTACTGGTTTGAGAATCTTTCATTTGTAAAATTTGTTGAAGAAACTTGAACATCTGTTACTATTAAAGGCAACCCTAGCCATGTTCTTGTGGAAAAATTCAAAATTCTTAGGGACAAACTCAGATGGTGGAATAAAAATATTTTTGGTTGGATGGACTTAAATGTGGAATCAGGTGTGAAGGCCCTTAAAGAGATTGAGGATAATTTGAGTTGTGTAGAAGAAGAGGTTTCAGAGGAGACACTAAAATTGCGTAGCTTGGAAATAAAGAAGATTTGGTGCAATTTGAAACTTAAAGAGAGTATGATCAAGCATAAATCAAGATCAAAATGGTTGGCCGATGGAGATTCTAATTCAAGATATCTCAATTCCTTGCTCAGATGTAGGGTAAGAAGAAATATCAGCTCCTTTGTGAAATCTGAAAATATTATGGTGGAAGAGGTAGAATAAGTGAAAAGTTGTATCAAATCCTTTTATGAAGACAAGTTCAAGAAAGTTATAGGTGGGAGAATTCAGTTGAACATGGCAGGGCTTCGCAAACTAACTGAGGCGGATAATGACATGTTGACTCAACCTTTCTCGGACGAAGATATTTGGGAAGCTATTTCTTGTGGTGACGACAATAAAATCCCAGGTCCATACGGTTTCAACTTTGACTTCTTGAAACGTTGTTGGAGTTCGGTTGGTGCTGATGTTACAAATGTTATTTGTCATTTTCATAATTTAGGGCATTTACCTAAGGTCCTAGCTTCTTCCTTTATAGTACTCATTTCCAAAAGAGATAACCAGTATTGTAATACCCCATATTATTTAAGTGCTCAATTGGATATCAGATGAGATCAGATGAGTATCTATGTGCTCTATCTTTGGTAAATTGGATTAATGGAATCCTCTAAGTACTTTAAGTATTATCAATTGGGATCAATAGAGCAACTAATGAACTCTGAAGAGATCAATTATGTTATTAAAGAGACTGATCAATAATTATTAGTTTAAGAGAGAATTTTTAAGATAACTCTAATAATTGATCAATTGGTGTGAGACGATAAAATATGAATTGGATATTTTACTCTATTGGATTATATTATATAATAATAGTATTATATATATATATATATATATATATATATATATATATATATATATATATATTTGTAAAGAGAAAGAAAAAAAAAAGATAGTAAAGAAGAAGAAAAGAGAAAGAAGAGAAAGGAAGGGAAGAGAAGAGGGAAAGAGGAAGAAGAGAGAAAAGCCATGGATCATCTAGTTAGACACTCTAAATTTCTAGAACTTAGGTTAGATTTGTGAGAAAATGATTAAACGGATAAATCAATGAAATCTAATGGATGAAATTCGATATAAATTGTGTAGGGTAGTCGTATTATGTATATGATACTTGTTTTGAGGTTTGAAACTGATTTGGTATGGTAAGGGTGAGATTTGGGACCCTTGGAACCATGGAAAATGCAGAAAAAGAATTCTGGTTCTGATGCGATTCTCCAGGCGAAACAGAATTCGCCAGGCGAATCAGGTCTCGCCACTAGTTCGTCGGGCGAAGTACTGGCGAAGAGGAATTTGCCAGGCGAAATCCATAATCGCCGGGCGAAAATGAGAAGACAGAATATGTTTTGGCTACTGGAACTTTTGGGTTTTCTAAAATTAGGTTTCGCCGCTGCTTCGCCGAGCGAAGTACTGGCGAAATCCTTAACCGCCAGACGAATCTGGCAGTTTTTCAATAATTTATTTTCTTTGAAAATCCATAACTTTTGATTCGTAACTCGGATCGAGACGTTCTTTGTACCGTTGGAAAGCTATGACGATCCTCTACCCAATATAAAGTGAAAATTAGGGGTATGATGTGGGATTAATTATTTAGTGGAAAATAAGGAAATAATGTTATGTGATATGTTTAGAAATTGATATCATTTGGATCATAAGTCTGATCGCGGCATAGTAATAGCCGATGTAAAGCTGCGAAAATATCCTACAGGATAAAAGTGAAAAGTATTGTTTTCGATGCCCGATTTAATGAATCGGAGGGAACCCGAAAGTGACGTTTTATGTGATGTGTTATTAAATGGTAATGTGAGACCATGATTTAACCAAGGACGCTTGGTAGAGGATAGTAGTGGCATTAATGCCTTAAAATGTGTGTGAACTACTATGTGGTTATGTTTGATATATTATGCTATCATGTGTGTTTTATGATTGATATTGTAATATGCTTGTCTAATATTGTTGTTAAGTATAAATGAGAGAATATGCAGGTTAAAATGAATTAGGAAGAGTGAGGAAACTTTACCCCAAAACAAATGGCATAGTTAAGATTGTTAAAATTCTAGGTTGTGAATAGAGTTGTGATAGAAACTCTGGATGGCGACACTCGTGCATTCATTGGCGAGTTCTGGCATAGAGTAGATAAACTCTGGATGGCGACACTCGTGCATTCATTGACGAGATCCTCGGGTGGAGGATGGCTGGAGAAAGTACTATAGTGGGTGGTATTAGTGACCCGTGTCGAGATCCTCTGGTGAAGGATGGCCGGGGAAAGTACCATTTGTAGATAACCGTGACCCGCGTTTAATCTCCTTATGCGGGATGGCCGGGGAAAGTTATCTACGTTAAGGATCCGTGACCCGTGTTTAATCTCTTTGAGCGGGATGGCTGGGGAAAGATTCCTTAACTAGTTGTCGTTTTGTGCATTATACGATTTTGTTTCTCTAGTCAGAAATGTGTGAACTCAAGGTCTAGTTCCCTTACCCTTGACTTGAGTTAGGCTAAGATAGAACCCTGTAAAACTGAGAGAATCTATAAGATAGGGAACTCACTGAGATTATATGTATCTCACCTCACTATTGTTGATTATTTTCAGGAGGTATTTGCAGGTTTGTTTTACAAGTGGAGCTATGCTTGGATGTTTCAAGAGAAGCTCAGTTTTAGTTTTTCCGCTGTGTATTTGTTGTATACAATTGAGGATATTGTATATTAATCTTAGTTTTTATTTTTTGGCTAGTTTCCATATCTTGTACCATAGATTGTTTTATGTATTTAGAAATGGTCAAGTATGTGAATTATGCCAATAGGCACTTGTGATGGTGTCAGTACCAAATAAAACACTTGTATGGTATTATTCTAGATATATATTATACCGGGCGTTTCAAGTATGACCTTGATGAGTTCAGACCTATTAGCTTGGTTGGAAGTATCTATAAGATAATTGCAAAGATTATGTCGAAAAGGCTTAGTAGTGTCATGGAAAAGTTGGTTTCCAAATCTCAAACAACATTCATACTAGGAAGGCAAATGCTTGATGGAGTGCTCTTAGTAAATGAAGTTCATAATTTAGCAAAGAGGAGGAAAGATAGTTGTGTGGTCTTCAAAGTTGATTTCGCGCAAACATACGATTGTGTGGACTGGTCATTCCTTGAAGAGGTCCTAATATCAATGAATTTCTGCCTTAAGTGGTTGTCTGGATTAAAGGAGGTGCCTTAAATTGTTATCTTTCTGTAATCGTTAATGGCGGAACCACGAGGGATTTTAAGGCTTTAAGAGGCCTGAGACAAGGGGACCCCTTGTCCCCTTTCTTATTCTCTTTGGTTGCGGAGTGTCTTGCAGAGATGATGAAGCATGCCAACAGTAGGGGTATTCTGAAAGGTTTCAAGGTGGTGGAGAATGAATTTGTTAACCTCATGCAATTTTCTGATGACACGATCCTAATTAGTGATGGTTCACGGGAGGACTTTTGGGGAATGAAGACAATCTTGAGAGGCTTCGAGTTATTGTCTGGCCTGCCTATAAACTTCTGGAATAGTAGTATATATGGCATTTGTGTTCGTCATTCACTCGTGGAAGCTGCGGCATTTTTATGGCTTGTAGAGTTGGTTCACTGCCATTCAAATTTTTAGGATTACATGTTGATGGCAACCATAAATCTCTCTCTTTTTGGTCTTCTGTCTTGGATTGTTTCAGAACAAATTTGTCGGCTTGGCGTGGGAAGTTACTATCAATTGGGGGGGGGGGGGGCAGAGTGATTCTTATAAATTCAATTCTCACAAATCTACCCGTACATTACTTTTCCTTCTTCAAAGTACCTTCCAAAGTGGTGAAATAGTTGGTGGCAATACAAAGGAATTTCTTATGGTTTCTCATTTATGACAAGCACTGCATTGCTTGGGTGAGCTGGGACAAGGTTTGTTTACCTAGAAATCAAGGCGGTTTGGGTATTAAAGATCTTTCTTTGTTTAATATTGCATTACTGTCCAAGTGGCTTTGGCGTTTGATAAACGATAATGCGGCAATCTGGCGTGGAGTTCTCACTTCCAGGTACGACAATTTAATTTCTAGAATTATTCTTAAGATTAAACCCAAATCTTTTACGGCTGAATCTTTATGGTGGAAATATTTAATGATAATTGGAGACTCAATGGTTGAGGGTGGATTCATAGATCAATTATCTTGCATTCTTGGTACTGGCTCGAAAATCTCCTTTTGGAATTATTGTTGGTTGGCGCATAAACCATTGTGCAATGAGTTGTTTGAGCACTCCCCTTTGAAGCAAGTTGTTGTTGTTGATATTGGCAGTTGGGAGTTGGGTGAATGGAGGTGGAAGATGGATCTATTGCAGCAGGGCATGCCTATTGACTTGTCTGAGAATTTCCAGGCATTGAAGAATTTGCTATGGGAGTTTAGGCCTGCTCCAGACACGATAGACAAATTTATTTGGAAATCTGGATGTTCTAGTGTTTTTACTATTAAGGCTTGCTTCGATTCTCTTTTACTTTATTCCGGTTTTTCCCATTTCGAGATTATTCCCAAGACAGATTTGGATATTTTATGGCAAACAAAGATTCCATTGAAAGCTCGTGTCTTTTGGTGGAGACTTGTTTGGGATAGACTTCCAACAAGAGTGAACCTGACGGCCAGGGAAATAATCTCGAATCCTCACGATTCAGTTTGTGTTTTTTGTTTTAATGTCGTTGAGGACGTCAATCATTTATTTTGTTCTTGTCCTTGCATTGATCTGGTTTGGCAGAAACTTGCCGATTGGATAGGGGTTTCTTGGATTGTTGGAGATAATGTGAGTGAGCATTGTTTGGACTGGTTCTTGAAGGTGGTGAGGTTTATGTCAAAATTTACTGCTTGCTTCATTTAGATCACGGCATGTTGGTCCATTTGGTGGACTCGTAACCAAATTATTTTTAACGACTTAATTAGGAATCAAGAAGACATTGTAGAAAAGATTATGCATATTTTTTTGTCTTGGTTAGAGTATAGCTCAAAATTCTTAACAAAATAGTATAATTTTTATGATTAGTATAAGTCTCCTCTTGATTTTCTAAAGTAGGAATTCTTCGGGCGAAGTTGGTGTTTTATTCCGTTTATATTTCATAATTGCTTAACAATATATCAAACCCAAGCTATAGTATTATCGCACAAATATTAGCCGAGTTTGCTTTAACAGCTGTATCGAAAAAACATTTAAACCAACGTTCAATTCCTTCAATCAGCAGGTAGAATGATTCCTTTCTCCAAATTTCACGTCTCATTTACTAAAAAAGATAAACATTCCTTTTTGTTCTGTAGTATTGGAAAATACCAAAATTAGAAACGTAATAATTTTAAGTCACTTTTATCGAACAACTAAATATGACAGATTAGGCCATTAAATTTCACTTTTTTGGAGGCCATCCGTATAACTTTGCAAAAAATACTGATCCTTCCATTTTAAAATGACTGTCGTTTAAAGTTTTTGCACACAAATTAAAGAATGCAATGATATTGTCATAAAATAATGCACTTTTACTAAATTAGTCTTATTAATGTGTTGGAAATAACGTACAGAATAATAATTATATGACACAATTAGAAAAATAATAATTATTACTACATTGAAAAGTGAGAACGACAGCCATTTTGAAACAAATTTTTTTCTCTAAAACGACAGTCATTTTAAAACGGAGGGAGTATTTGATACATATTCTTCTAAATTATGTTATATCTTATTATAAAGTACATCTCATCAAGTACATATATTCATTCAATAAAAAGTTTAGTTTTATTTTTTTAATTTTACAAATAAGTACATATCTATTATCAATAATTTTTTTAATAATTTACTAAATAATTTATTGGTTTAAAGAAAAATTATAAATACAATATCAATATTTTTTATCTGGAAAATTTCTACAAATTATACACGTATATTTATAATTTCAATAAAAAAATTACGTGACACAATTATTTTCAGTGATTTATATCCAGATAAATAATTCAATGTTATTACCTTATAAACAATCTGGATCTATTCTCTAATCATTCTATCCAAAATATATTCTCTTATTCTAAATCACATTTATAAATTAATGTATAAATGCTCTGGGTCTTCTACTAGTTTGCTTTAATAGCTGTAACGAAAAAACATTTAAACGAATAGAATGATTCTTTTCTCCAAATTTCACGTCTCGTTTAAAAAAAGACGAACATTCCTTTTTGTTCTGCAGTACTAGTAAAAGACCCGTGCGTCTGCACGGGTATGTTGATTCATATCTTAAATTATTTGATAAAAAATATAAATGTTTGTGGCTCTTTTTTAATACATTTTTATATGTATTAACAATAATTGATAAATTTGAATTAAAAAAATGTGAAGAGTAGGTATTGATCCAACATATATGTGCATCCGCACGGATAAATTTATCTAATATAATATAAAATATATTTAAATGGATATGTATATTTGAAAAGAAATACTTAAAAACGAATACGTATTGTTATGATAGTGACATGTGAAGATTTGATTATGTCTTTTAGAATATTCAAATTTTTTACAAATACACGGATAAAAGTATTTATAAGTTAAATCATTTGTACTGTATTTTTATAATATAGTACTTTATAAGTGCACTTTTCTGGTTTGATATTTATGGGTGAATTTAGTAAAATCATGTATTTTATTATTAAAAGAATTTATTATAAAAAAAAAATGACTGATTTATTCTATTCTCAATTATAAAGCTCTTTTTGAAAAAATATTTTTAAATATAAAACTTTAAAATTTTTATGTATTTTATTATTATTTTGTGAAATATATTTCTTATAATACATTTAATTTGTTCTTAAAAACATATTATCAAATACAATTTCATAACTTTGTTATCTAATTGTTAAACATGTCCATGTAAATTGTAAGTGTTCTGGACTGGACCAATGACTAGAATTGGCCCAATCCGCTTCTACTCCAGAGCGGTCCAAATTGCCTAAGTCCAATCCACAGAGGGGGAAAAAGTTACCCTTCTGCCCCTCCAGCCGGACAAGGAATGCAACGTTCCTCCCCGGAATTACTGCCCGTTACGCACGACCTCATCGCTCCCCGAACAGCTAAGAGCAGGTGCCCGAAACCACGTTTATGCCCGACGTAACGGCTAGTTTTGGACACCCTGCCCGACATAACGGCTAGTTTGGGTAGTTACCTATTCTTTCGGGAAAACGGTTATTTCGCCCCGAAAATAGGACCGTTGGCCACGCGCTGGGGGCTCTATATAAACTCTCTCGCTTGAGAGGGTCAGGTATCCAATATTCACCCTAAGAATTCATACTTTGTACTTGCTCCTTTTCTCTGGCCCTTTCTTACTTGAGCGTCGGAGTACCTTGCAGGTACACCCCCTCCTCTCCATACGTCCAACATCCCTGACGCACTTGGCGGCCTGATTCTACAGGATCTGATCCAGCATTCATGATCAGTGGCGCCGTCTGTGGGAAACTTTGTTCTCCCAATCTTTCTTTCCTCAGTAATTGAAGATAAAAATAATTCTCAAACATCATCACGATCATGGCCTCCCAAGATCGCTCCAAGGATGCTCTCCAAACCACCATCCTCCCCGTCAACAAATCCGACGTTGACGGCCAATCATCTCTCCTCTGAGATGCCCGTTTCCTCAGGGATGGAGCCACTGCTTCTCCTTCCCCTACCCCTGCTGATCGCAACAACGATCAACCATCACTTGACGTCCAGCCCGTTCCTGTTCCGCCCAATGTCGACCCGATTGTAGCAGCCCTCCTGGAGGCGATCAACAAAACCAACACCCTGATCCTGCAGCAGAATAAGAGGATCGGGGCGCTAGAAGAGTCCCACCGTCAGAGATCCCCTCCTACGCGGAGGAACCAGCGACGAGCAAGAAGCCCGCAGCCCCGGAGAGAAATCGACCGAAGGCTGCGCCAAGAACCTGATCCTCGCGTAGCCCGAAAGCGCGACCAGATCTCCCCGCGTGACCAGCACGCCCATGACCACAAGAGGACTCGGAGGAACAAGCAATCTCCCCCGATCAAGTCTAAAGGACGGGACCACTCACCTTCCCCGCGAAGGAACCGCTCACCTTCCCCGCGAAGGAACCGCTCACCTTCTCCGCGAAGGAACCGACGTCGCGAGCATCCGGTTCGGTCCCCATCATACACCAGTTCTAGTGACGATGATGATCCTTGCGGCCCGTTGTCCCAGGAGATCTTGGTTACCCGTCTCCCGAAAGGCTTGGAGAAACCCCCGTCACTTGGCATGTACGACGGAACCACCGACCCCGACGAGCACATCGAGAACATCGATGCGCTGCTAGACTAACGCGGTGTGTAGGGCGCCATCAAATGCAGATTGTTCCCGACCATCCTTCGGAAGGGAGCAATGACATGGTATAAACAACTGCCCGAGGAGTCCATTACCTCGTGGAGACAGCTGGGCAGGATGTTCTCGCGGCACTTTACAGCATCTCGCCGCCACCCCAAAATTGAGGCCTCTCTGGGAGCCATAATCTAGGGTAAGGACGAACCTCTCCGCGCATATATCGAGAGGTTTAACAAAGAAGCAGTGCAGGTCCCGACAACGGACGAAATGAAGAAGTTTTTGCTCGAGTAGGGGCTCCGCCCAGGCTCCGAGTTTTCTAAAGCCATTGGCCTCGCGCCACCGAGGAACTTAGACGCCCTCCTCCTCAAAGCCCAATCACACATTCAGTATGAAGAGAAGGTTGCGGCCAGCAACGTCCGAGCATCGCGCCATCAGGAGAACGCTCGGGCATCCAGAGGAGAAGAAGCTTCGACATCTCGTCGAGGTGACCGGAGGCGCGAGGACCGTCCTCATGATTCCTGTGACAGCAAGGGCCCCTCCGGGCGGTTCCATGACTACACTCCCCTGACCGTTTCCAGGGAAAAGATCTTGTCCGAATGTGTCAATTCGGAGTTCAAACAGGCTGGGGTCCGCTTCCCCAAACAGCTTCCGAATAGATCAAACGTGGACAAATCAAAATACTGCCATTTCCACAAAAGTCACGGCCATACTACGGAGGACTGCATCCATCTGAAGGATGCCATTGAAATACTGATCAGGGACGGCCACCTGAAGCAGTTCGCGAAGAAGAAGGACACTCCTCGGCAGGACGCCCAGGAGTCCAAGAAGGTCGAGGAGGAGGTACCCTTCTCGGAAGACGCCAACATACAGGTCGTTATGTCCATATTGCGACCCGAGGACTTCAACGTCCCTGACGGGCTCAGCGCCCCTGCATATTTCGCGGCCCACGTCCCGTGGGAGACATTTCCCTCCGCCATGGTCATCTCTGGCAGGGGTTTCAACAAAGTCACCGTGGGCTCCGTGAAACGGAAGTTCGAACACCTGATCAACACAAGCTCCAGCAAAGTGACCAGCTTGATCGGGCATAGAAGGGCTCCGTCCCCATCTCCTTCTACCGGGAGGAACTCCTCGGCGGCTCCCCGAACTCAAGTATACCATTGTTCGTTAGAGCCCGGATGGCGAACTTCGACGTTCGCAGGATACTCGTCGACCAGGGCAGCTCGGTCGACATCATGTACTCCCAGCTATTTTCAACACTTCAACTGGACGAATTGCACCTTACCCCCTACGTAGGGTCTGATTTATAGGGATTCAACGAATCTGTAACCAAGCTGTGGGGATACGTCGAGCTGATCGTGACCTTCGGTTCAGCTGAAACATCCAGATCCATCAAGGTGCAATTTCTGGTAATCGACTGCCCGTCGCTCTACCAATGCATTTTCAGAAGGCCGACTCTAGCCGAGTTAGTAGCAGTGCCCTCAACCGTCCACCTGAAGATAAAGGATTACACTTCGAAAGGGATGGTCGCCACCCTCCACGGCGATATAGAAGCTGCCCGACGGTGTTTCGAAGCAGCTACAAAGGGGCTCAACACCATTGCGCCCAAGCCAAAAGCGTCGAGCAAGCCAGCACTGCCAAGCAGCTCCGAGGAGGCCAAGGCCCTGCCCCAGGTCAACTCTATCAACCTCGACAGTCGCTTCCCCGAGGACCAATAAGAGGAACGAGCAACTTCCGCAAGCTCGTCCATGTCGTCCAGCAGCAGCTCTCATCCGATGCGCCCAATCCCGGATGGCAACTTCGAGACAGTTCTATTCGGCAAAGACCCCCAACGAGGAGTAAAGATCGGAGCAGACCTGCCTGACATCGCGAGGAAGCAGCTCAAAGCATGCCTCCGAGAGAATGCAGACCTCTTCGCATGGAGCGCCGTGGAAATGTCTGGCTTGGATCCATCCGTCGCTTGTCACCAGCTGACCATCGACCCGGCCGTCAAGGCCGTAGAACAACGTAGGAGGAAGCAGCCTTCGAAGAAAACGGAGGCTGCTGAAAAAGCTGTAAAGGACCTCCTCGAGGCCAAGTACACAACTTGGCTGTCTAACGTTGTATTAGTTAAAAAAATCTAATGGAAAATGGTGCATGTGCATTGATTATACCGATCTCAATAAGGCGTGCCCGAAGGATGCCTACCCCCTCCCCAATATTGATAAACTTGTTGATAATTCTGCTGGTTTTAAACTTTTATCATTCATGGATGCCTACTCGGGCTACAATCAAATCCCAATGGCAATGTCCGAAAAAAAATATACGGCATTCATGACCGAATCGGGCAACTATTACTACAATGTAATGCCCTTCGGCCTGAAGAACGTCGGGGCAACGTACCAACGAATGATGAACAAAGTGTTTCGGGAAGAAATAAGCGTCATGCTCGAAGTCTACATGGACGACATGATCGTAAAATCCCACGAGGAAACCGATCATACCGCCCACTTGAGAAAGGTCTTCGAACAGGCCAGGAAATACAAAATGCGTTTTAATCCGGAGAAATGCACGTTCGGTGTCCGGGCAGGCAAATTCCTTGGCTTCTACTTAACGGAACGAGGAATCGAGGCCAATCCCGACAAATGTCGGGCATTCTCCGAGTTTCCTACGCCCAAGTCCAAAAAATCCATCCAGTCCCTCAACGGGATGCTCGCGTCACTATCTCGTTTCGTGGCCAAGTCCGTCCAGCACGCCCTGCCATTCTACAAACTCCTCCGCAAAGAGGCAACATTCAAATGGACCGAGGAGTACGACAAGGCCCTTCTCCATCTAAAACGGGCACTCTCAGAGCCACCGGTCCTCTCTCGACCGGACAACGGCGAAATGTTGTACCTATACCTGGCCGTAGCAACCGAAGCAGTGAGTGTCGCTCTCATCCACGAGACGCCTGACGGGAAGAAGTCCATCTATTTCACGAGAAAAGCGCTGCAAGGACCAGAGTTAAGATACCAACAGATAAAGAAGGTGGCGCTGACCCTCATTAACATAGCCAAGAGGTTAAGACACTACTTCTTGGCTCACACGATTGTGGTTCGAACAAACCAGCCCATAAAGCAGCTGCTCGGATGACCAGATATGGCCGGCCGTATGCTCAAATGGTCGCTGGAACTGTCAGAATTTGACATCCAATACGAAGGCAGAAAATCCCTCAAGGCCCAAGCTCTGGCCGACTTCGTCGCGGAGATGACGTTCGCAGACTCCCTCGCGAGCGGAGCACGCAGATGGACCATCTTCGTCGACGGCGCCTCAAGCTCTGCAGGAAGTGGCGCGGGCATCATACTGGAGAACGACGAAGGAATTACCATCGAGGTATCACTCACACTATCTTTCCCAGCCTCCAATAACCAGGCTGAATATGAAGCCTTCCTCGCTGGGCTACGCCTCGCCGAGGACCTGGTCGCAGAGGAAGTCGTCATTTGCACAGATTCACAACTCGTGGCCCTCCAGGTCCGGGGAGAATACCAAGCCAAAATGACAACCTGACCGAATACCTGGCCCTGGTAAAGAAGGAGATGGCAAAGTTCACAACAGTGGAAGTGAAACACGTTCCCCGCGAACATAACGTATAAACAGACGTGCTACCCAAACTAGCCAGCACGAAGAAGAAAGGCGGAAACAAATCCGTCATACAGGAAGTACTTCCTTGACCCAGCATCGAGAAGGCCTCCGCGACACTCGACGCGCAGGTGATCGGCAACAACAACTGTTGGATGACCCCAGTCTACAACTATCTCGCCAAAGATGAACTCTTGTCCGACCCAAAAGAGGCCAACATAGTCAGGTGAAGAGCCTGCTCTTATGTCCTGGTCGAAGATAAACTCTACAGACGGAGATTCTCCATTCCGCTGCTCAAATGTGTCGAGGAGGAAATGGTCGAACACATCCTGCGCGAAATCCACGAAGGAATCAACGCCCAATATCTCGGCGGAAGGTCTCTCACTCGAAAGGCACTCCGTGCAGGATACTACTGGACGACCATGCAAAATGATGCGAAAGAACACGTGAAGAAATGCGACAAATGCCAACGGAACGGGGACATGCACCTGGCTCCGCCTAACGAGCTCAAGGCTATGTCCTCCCCGTGGCCATTCGCCTGGTGGGGCCTAGACATCCTAGGACCCTTCGTGGTAGGATCAAGTCAGAACAAATATCTCATAGTGGGCGTGGACTATTTCACAAAATGGATAGAGGCAGAAGCTCTAGCCAAAATAACTGCCCTCAACATCTTGCGTTTTTACAAACGAAGCATCCTCGCATGTTTTGGTATTCCCCAAACAATAGTAACGGACAACGGGATGCAATTCATGGACAGGAAGTTCCAGGACTTCGTCGCCCAACTGGGCACGAAGCAGCACTTCGCATCCGTGGAGCACCCTTAAACGAACGGGCAGGCTAAAGCAGCCAACCGAGTCATCCTTCGAGGCCTTAAGCGAAGGCTGGACGAGACGAAGAAGGCATGGGTCGAGGAACTACACAGCGTACTGTGGGCATACCGTACAACTCTGCACTCAACGACCGGGGAAACACCTTTTCATTTAGCATACGGGACCGAGGATATAATTCCCGCCGAAGTTCACGTGCCCTCTAGGCGGACAGAGTCGCCCCTAGACGAGGAAATGAACGAAGAATCGTTGAGAGAAGAGCTAGACCTCGTCGAGGAAATCCGAACCGGGGCAGCCCTTCGCGAAGCCTCACTAAAACAAAAAATTACCATCAGGCACAATGCCAAGGTGATACGGCGAGAGTTCGACATGGGAAGCCTTGTTCTAAGAAGAAACCACAAAGACTCTCGCGAAGGCAAACTAGCAGCCAACTGGGAAGGACCCTATCGTGTCCGAGCAAAAACGGAAAATGGGGCCTACTACCTTGAACATCTCTCTGGGGAAGAACTTGCTCGACCATGGAACGCTAAAAAGCTAAAACAATATTACAGCTAAATTCTCCGTCCAACCTGTCACAACGACGAACGTCAGCCACCGACCACTATGCACGTCTAGGTACAAGCGTCGCATACGATTAAAGCATAACCCCGCTCAGTAACAAGCCGGGAAACTGCTCGACAGCGGTCCTCGATCGAGCATCGCCGTTGTCAAAGTACCATGATTGGCAGAACCCCAGCTCGCGATGGGACGTTTACGCCGCGAACTCAAGCCTCAAACGCGACCTGAGCTCCGCACCCCGCCAGGTCATTCCCCGGCAGTTCGACCAGATCCCCCCACTGTCGAACATATCTGCAACGAGTAATTCCCCCAAAATATTCGCACAAGCCAAATACCCCCTATCACGGGTGGACATACATTCACGGCGAGCATGCATACAACACTTAGCAAAAATAAACGCAAGTAAAATCATGCAGACGACGAAGCCAGAAATATAAAAAGTTAACATAATGGGTGACCACAAGGGCCACAATTGTACTTAGTTACATCAAACAGGGGCCGTGTCCCCCCGAAAAGAAAATAAATTACAATAATTCCACGGCACGCAGGCCGGACAGATTACAACAACATCAAAAATTCCAAGCTCCTCACTCGTCCGCATGCTCGGCTGGCTCTGGCTGAGACCCCTGCTCCTCGGCGGGCTGATCCTCGGGGATACCTTCAAGGAGACCGTCGGGCATGACAATACGACCGTCCTCAACATGCCCCAGGTAGTGGGTACCTTCGACAGAAAAATCGAGCCCAGGGTTCACCATCCGCAGTTGAGCCACGACATTCCCAAAAGACTCCTCCGCGACAATAATGCCATCATCCTCGGCCGTCGGCAAATGGGCAACCAGCTCGGATCTCGTCTTCAAGGCCTTCACATCCTCCGGCTCATCGTCACCCGGGGAATTGGCCGCCCTCAGCCGCTGGATCAACTCCTCAGCAGACTTCTTCTCCGCCGCCAGCGTCGAGTTCTCCTCCTTCAAACGAGCTACCTCCTCCTCAGCTTTCTTCCGAGCATCATCGGCACCCTTAGCTTCTTCCTTGAGGGACGCCATGGTAGCACGGGGAGCAGTAAGTTCGGTCTCAGTCGCCGAATCCCCTTCGGCGTACACAGCTGCCATCTCCAACATCCTGACCAAGGCAGAAGGATCCTGGGCCACCAACGCCCTCTTGCTCGGGCGATCCATGCTTTCCAAGCAAAGAGACTCCGCCCGAGGCACAATCAGAGAGTTCGCCTCGAAGAACTTCCGGTCATGAATGCAAGGAGGAAGCTCGAACTTCCCCTTCTCCAACGCCCGGGTAAGGTCCACAGTATCATTAAACCTCTGTCGCTTGGGTCAGCCAGCCAAAGGAAGGGGAGACCCCCAGGGAGCAGAAGTAGGAGAAGAAGAGGTCCCTGCAGCAGTTTGAACCGGAGGGGGAGCACGAGCATCAGCAAACCGAGATTTTAGAGGAGCCGCCCCAGTCTTGTTCCTTGCAAGAGCATTCCTCACAACTCTGTTGTGGGCCTGAGGCATCTCACCTGCACAGACAAAATACGAGCATGTTAGATACGAGGAAAAGAAATGACACCAACAAAATCCAAATAACTAAGACTACCGAGCAGCTTCTCTGCGTCCGCGAGAGTCTTGCACTCCAACAGTGCCTTAATATTGATGAATCTACGCTTAACTCTCTGGCTCCCGTCCTCCTCGAAGATCGGACTGCCCTTGCTCGTCCAACACTCAGCGAGTCGGAAGGAGTTGACCCAGTTCACCAGCGCCTCATACGCCACGGCGTCCTGCCCGAGCAGCTCGCTCGGTTGGAAGACATAATCACTGGGCTTCTTGGTGAAGTGGTCGGGTGACTAGTGGATGGGGAACTTGTAAAGTCTCCGCCCAATATATCTCCCATCCTCGTCGTGCAGCTCGTTCTCGTCCCTGTCAACCTCTATCTCCCAGACGTATATGATGTCCTGGGCAGCTTCGGACAAGGGTTCAACGAAACAATAACGTTCCTTGAACGTCCTTATTGACTCCAAAAAAGGCTTGAACAGCTTGCGGGGCTGCTTCAACGAAACCCAGCCGTACTTCCTCCCCGACAGTTGCCGCTGAAGATGGAAGACAGTGAAGAACAGAGGGAGAGTAGTCCCTATAGCAAGATGCTCGCACACCAACTCAAACGCCCGTATAAAGGCCAGAGAGTTTGGATGCAGCTGCGTGGGGGCCAACCTCAAACGCTCAAACACTGACTGTTGGAAATCGGTGAACGGCAGCCTCAAGCCCAGCTCCTTGAAGGCATATTCGTACATCGTAAAGCGGTCCCCGAAGCTTGTGTAGACCCGCTCGTCCTCAGAAGGGAAATGCACCTTCCACTCTCCCTCCGACCCGATTTCAGTAAAAACGTCCCCCACAAGCTTGGACACGTGCTCAGCAGGCTCAGCCACCTCACATTCCTCCGCGGGATCATCAACAACATCCTCGTCCATATCGTCCAAAGCCTCTTCTTCTTCCCCGACATCACTTGGGGGGCTCGAAGACGCCGAGCTCGAAGTCGTCGAGCTAGTGTTTTCAGAGGATCCTGTTTCTTCCTCGGAGGTGTCTAAAATAACTTCTCTATCTGGCCCCGTCGCCATGTCGATCACCTGAAAAGAAGAGAAGAAAGTGAATTCGACAACAAATTAAATCCACCCTTCCACCACTAAGTCAAGTGAAAGGGCGCGCAAAGGGCTGAGGACAAAGTCCCCGGCCTAAGCCCTAACATCAAATATGGAGTTGAAACCTCCCCGTGAGGAGACGCTCGGAACAAATCATCCCCTAGCGAGGAGCTTCCCCGCACTCATACCCAGTTTCCATTTAAAGCTTCGCCGAAAATCGCAAAGCTTCACCAGAATCTGGGAGCATTCTACCGGAAAATTCATCATCCGCCTAGAAGACAAAAAGTCACGACAGTTACACAAACGTCGCCATCGCGACGACGCCGTCAACCGCCCTCCTAACCAGAACACACTACCAACTCCGGTGACATGTTAGATGTAGAAAAATGGAACAGCCACCGTCCACCACCAACAATCACTGGAGACTCACTCATTTTGTCCTCTAAAGCTAACCTTAACCGCATGCAATCTACCATTGACAACTAACAGAGGAAGAACAAGCAAAGGATCAGAACACTTACTTGTTTTAAGTAGAAGAAAGTGCTGCTCAGAAGCTTGTAACGGTGGTCGGAGAAGCAGAAAACGGTGTCGGGAAAAAGCTTGAAGGAAGCGAAGAGAAATCAGACTGAAAAGTTCCAAATGGAACGATTTTCCCCCTTTTATACAAAGAAGCACGTGCAAACACTCGCCCGTAGGCCATTATGACTATCCACTAGCCATCATTGCATATTAACTGCTACACGGAGCTCTAGGCACATGTGGCACCCCAACGTTTCCAATTCTGTCTGACTATCAGTCTCCCCGAACTCTGGGCAACGATGTCACGACCACGAATCTCACGAACATCTGGGGTCACGTGCACTTTGAGACAATCCTCCTCGTCTTCAAACGCGACTCCATACTGAATCTCCAGATCAACGAGCAGTCCTTAAGTCATCACTCCTATGCTCGAGAGCAACGACTTGGGGGGCTCCTGTTCTGGACTGGACCAATGGCTAGAATTGGCCTAATCCGCTTCTACTCCAGAGCGGCCCAAATTGCCTAAGTCCAATCCACAGAGGGGGAAAAAGTTACCTTTCTGCCCCTCCAGCCGGGCAAGGAATGCAACGTTCCTCCCCGGAATTATTGCCCGTTACGGACGACCTCATCGCTCCCCGAACAGCTAAGAGCAGGTGCCCGAAACCACGCTTATGCCCGACGTAACGGCTAGTTTTGGACACCCTGCCCGACATAACGGCTAGTTTGGGTAGTTACCTATTCTTTCGGGAAAACGATTATTTCGCCCCGAAAATAGGACCGTTGGCCACGCGCTGGGGGCTCTATATAAACCCTCTCGCTTGAGAGGGTCAGATATCCAATATTCACCCTAAGAATTCATACTTTGTACTTGCTCCTTTTCTCTGACCCTTTCTTACTTGAGCGTCGAAGTACCTTGCAGGTACACCCCCCTCCTCTCCATACGTCCAGCATCCCTGACGCACTTGGCGGCCTGATTCTACAGGATCTGATCCAGCATTCACGATCAGTAAGTAAACACTTAGTCCCTTATACAATGTGATATAGATGAAAATGGTTGGTAAACAACTAACATAAGGGAATTAACTTTTGTCCTTTTAATGACATAGTATTTTTATTATAGACATATATTTACATTGTAAAATACATACAATTTTTTAAAGCTGGAACACAGTATACTTTCATAACATGTCTTACATTCTTGTTTGGTACATCATATAATCTATATTAACTACAACTATGGTATGAGAAACAACATAGCAGAATGTTCAAAATAATTATGCATATAAATTCTACTGTTATAGAAGCTACTTCTTGTGTTTGTAATTGAGCCTTGATCTTCTGATAAGGTATTCATGACAAATTTAATGTACTATTAGCTGCTTGTGGTAGTTGAAATGAATCTGAAATACATGAAAAAGAAACTTCTTAGACACGACTCATTTTCCTTCTCAAGTAAAATAACACAAATCCAATTCTTAACTACAATCCGACCTTCCTCTACCTGGTGAGCTTTAGCGCGCCTCTTATGAGCAACCATTGCATGCTTAAATTCGGTTACAGCCATATTCTTCTTCTGTTTCGGGAGCGCCGCTTCTACACTTTGAAGAAGTAAATGAACTGCTGAAACAACATTCTCAGTCTGCATTCTAGAATTTGAGAGAATCAACAAAAAAACAATGCGGCAAATTAACATTAATTTAAAATCAGTCACAGACATGTGTTACCCTATGAAAATACATAAATCACATTTTATGGTTTTATGCGTAAATCTTTTATTGGCACATGAAAATTATCCCATCCTATACCAATTCTCATGTCAAATCCAAAGGAAAACACATGCTTAAGAAAAAGCTACATGATACCAAATCATTATAATAAAAATTAACAACCTTTAATTTCATTATAATAAGAAATTGATGAGAAAGAACGTACTGTGGGAGGAGACGGAAGACAGAGAGAGTATCTTGGAAAACGATGGTTTGCAAATTCTTCGGGAATTGATGAAAAGATTCTCTGAGAATAAAGCTTAGCTCTTTGCAAGCAATTGGATATCTGTAGTTTATAGATAGAGACTCTGTTAGGGAAAGTTTTAAGCTATAAATGCTTTTTCAGCTATAAATACTTTCAACACTATCATGCATTCTTATTATTCAACACTTTCTATTAACACTAATTGCATCCATCACAATACACACACAACAAAGTACAAACCTTACCAGAATTCAACTTGCTCACATGGATAATTCAAACATTGACTGATAAAAGTCTTAAAGAACTTACATCATATGTATAATTTACCTCTAGCCATCTGTAAATTACTTAGTTCAAAATAAAGACTAACGAATTTGGTTCACAGCAAAAGTTTGTTAATTTACCTCTAGCCATCTGTAAATTACTTAATTTGCCATACTTGATGTCATTTATGGAATTTATGTATACTCTGATACTAAAGAAAGCAGGCTGCTCAGAGTATCAAAAGAGATAATAGATTAAAAATAGTGTCTAAGTACATAAACTGTTGAAAAATTTGCAAGACTAAGAGTTTCATTGATCCCTCATATCTAATAGGGACATTCAATGCTAGAAAGTACAATATTATATTTTAAAATGAATACCTTCTCAGCCCCCAAGGAGGGGTTAGAGGTTATGTGGGAGAGCGGAACACGGTCAGAGTACAGTGATCTACCACCATTGGAATTAATTGGGCCAGTGATTAAAGCACCCATTGCATCGTCCTTGCCTTCAGAGTCATACCTGTAGCCCGAAGAGCAAAAAAATCAATATTATTAACATATCATAACAAAGCAATAGTAATCCAGAGGAAATTGGTATATCAGCATCTGAGCTTCTGAGCTTCAGGTACCTCTGGATCAATTAGAACCAAACTTTTGCTTATAACTGACAAAGAAACACCTGAAACAGAATGTATTTAACAATAAGATATGTGACTTATTTTAGCAACAATGATATTGCACGCGAGCAGAGAATGAAAAATGTTACAATCATAAATAGATGAGCTTCTGTAACAAACAGATGCTTTACACTTTGAAAGCGCCATCATTGCCCATAAGCTCGCCATTATAAAGACAATAAGTTTCGTTCTCTGCTAGTAGCTAAACTTCCTCTTCTATTTTGGAAAATACGGTCATCATCTCTTCATCATTAGCAGCTACAAACTAACAAACAAATACAAAAACAATCACAAAGACAATCACAAAAACCAACAAACAAATATCAAACCTCTAAATCCAGTTTCAATAGGCTACCTACTATTTTCAGAACAACCATGGAAAAAGGGAGGGTGTCACAAAACTGTGCCGAGAATATGGTCCAACAGTAATATTCATTCAATGTTTTAAGAGCAGGGTCCATTCAACAGTAATATTCATTCTCTGATACTTTTGCATAGAATAAGTGCAAGTGATATGAAATTGTATATAAAGAATAAAAAAACAGCTTCAAATGTCAATAGGGAAGAAGATAGAAACAAACATGCACTGTCGAAGATATCCTTGTAAATGAAGCCAGTTTTTTGCCTTCAAGACTTGCTGCCACTGATTCACATAGCTTCTCAGCTATTTCTTCAGCCTACAAATGATACAGAATACAAAAAATATTAGCTAGCTGGGTATTGATGAAGTTGTTGGTATGATTGTAGTGCATAAATTGGGTAGTATGATGATTTTGGAACCTGACCTGTACCAGAAGGATCATGAATATAAACAAATTGATGTTGCTGGTTTTTATCAGATACTTGACTTGCGCCATCATTGCCCATAAGCTCGCCATTGTAAAGACAATAAGTTTCGTTCTCTGCTAGTAGCTCAACTTCCTCTTCTATTTTGGCAAATACAGTCTTATTCTCTTCATCATTAGCAGCTACAAACTAACAAACAAATACAAAGACAATCACAAAGACAATCACAAAAACCAACAAACAAATATCAAACCTCTAAATCCAGTTTCAATAGGCTACCTACTATTTTCAGAACAGCCATGGAAAAAGGGAGGGTGTCACAAAACTGTGCCGAGAATATGGTCCAACAGTAATATTCATTCAATGTTTTAAGAGCAGGGTCCATTCAACAGTAATATTCATTCTCTGATACTTTTGCATAGAATAAGTGTAAGTGATATGAAGTTGTATATAAAGAAGAAAAAAACAGCTTCAAATGTCAATAGGGAAGAAGATAGAAACAAACATGCACTGTCGAAGATATCCTTGTAAATGAAGCCAGTTTTTTGCCTTCAAGACTTGCTGCCACTGACTCACATAGCTTCTCAGCTATTTCTTCAGCCTACAAATGATACAGAATACAAAAAATATTAGCTAGCTGGGTATTGATGAAGTTGTTGGTATGATTGTGGTGCATAAATTGGGTAGTATGATGATTTTGGAACCTGACATGTACCAGAAGGATCATGAATATAAACAAATTGATGTTGCTGGTTTTTATCAGATACTTGACTTTTTATATTATTCAGCAAAGTGGTACCATCATCAACTTCTATTGGAGAAAGCTTAGAAATAGAAGAATATTTAAACATGTTGTCCTTCTCTTTCATAGGCCTGCAAATGCTCACATCATCTATAGCAATAACAGAGTCATTAAAAAATGTAGTGGCTAAGGCAAAACAACATTAATAATAACAAACAATAAAGCAAAATTTCTGATATGGCATAGATCCTTGAGACTGCCCGTCATGACCGAAATTCTTGAAATTGGTAAAAGATAGTGGAGAAGCAGAATTTGTTCCTAGATATTTTGCCCATCTAGATGGACCATCCCACTCCCTTGATCTTGTAGCAGTATGTGATAGTCAAGAATCCTGGTTTTGGTGATTGTTGCCTCGACTTTGCCATCATCTAATCAGTCGTCTCTGCACCTAATTTTTTGGTGATTACATCAATTGAAACAAACAACTCACATCTGCTAATTTAATATAAAGAAAAATAATGAAACATGGTCATAAAGTCTAATCAACAGAAAAATAATAAGAACATGGTCAGACCAACAACAAAAAATGGTATCAATAATGATTTTTCAATAATAATACCTTGAAAACACCAACAACAGCTAAAATTTGGATATTGTTGTGAAACTAAAACATTTGAAGAAAAAACACAGAGCTATGAATCGAAATAGAAAAACAAAATCTTCTAATTTTTTTGTTACCCGAAACTTTCCATTTACAAAACAGTGGTCGACGACAAAATTGTTCGAAACAAAACTCGATTCGGTTCATTAGGAAGATTGTGAGATGAAGAGTGTGGATATGGATTTGGGTTTTCTATTGGAAGTGTTGATGGTCGTGAATAAGGTGGAGAAAGAACGGCGGAGGTGCTAGGGTTTGGCGTAAAAGAGAGATGGAAAGAGAGAAGACGTGAGAGAGAGAAAGAAAATGTCTGAAAGAGAGAGAAAAAAAAAATAGAGACAAAAATAAGTAAATGAGGTGTTGGGAATTTTTTTTTTTTAATTTGGACAAATAAGGGCTTGACATGTGATGCAATGAAGAGAAAAAGTAGAAATTTGCAAGCATTATTTGTTAGTTATCATTTTGTCCAAATTAAAGTGTAAATTATTTTAAGCGGAAGGGCAATTCTGAGAGTTTGATTAACTTATTGGTAATGGGTAGATAGTTGATTGAAAAATACCAAAATTAGAATCGTAATAATTTCAAGCAATGGTTTAAGAACCGAACCGGACCGGCCGGTTCAACCGGTTGAACCGGGAACCGGAGTTGAAATCGGTCCGGTTAGACTTAAAAACCCGCTGATGGGCCAAAACCGCCAAAAACCCGGAAAAACCAGGAAAACCCGCTTGGAACCGTTCAAACCGCCAAACCGGAACGGGTTATATGAAACCGGGCGGTCAACACTAATGGCCCATTTTTTAAACGTTAATTAAAAGTACAGCTAAAAACCCTATTTCTACTTCTCTTTTTAAGTAGTGCATTCTTCCTGAAGCTTGCCGTCATTCCGCGTCGCTGTAGCACCAAACATTCGGAGCATTTTTTTTTTATACAGTACTCTTGGTATATATGCATACAATATGTAAGTAGTAAGTTTCTGATACTAGTAACATGTTTTATATTTATATACCTTTCTATTATATAATACTATTTCATAGAAATTTTTATCATAATTTTTTCAATCATATTCATTTATATTCATGTAAGTTTTTATCAAAGTCTTATAAAGTTATTATTATGGAATATTAATGCCTGTTGTTGCTATTTACGAATGTTTTTTTTGTTGTTGTATGAAGTAGTTTCATTATGTAGAGGCACCTGTTAATGGAGTTGAGGATGAAGAACTTGATTTAAATTCATTTCCACCAGAGGATGTTGGTAGTTATAGTGATGATATTGACCCAATTAATTCACATGGTTCTTAAAATTGATTGTTTTGAAGTTTGATTTTATAATTATGAAGACTTGTCTTTGTTATGGATTTAAAGCAGTGTCATGGATTTTTTTGTTATAATTGTTATGGTTTTTAACACTTTTGATTTGTTAAGTTGTAAACTTATTATTGTGTAAGACTTAATTGGATTTGACTCATCTATGAAATTTAGGTCTATATTATTATTATTATTTTTATTTATTTATATATTTAGTAAACGGTTCAACTGTAAGTTGAACCGGTTTAACCGATTGAACCTTGAACTAGAAGCCTTGCCGGTTTGAGCTCCGGTCCGGTTCTTAAAACATTGATTTCGAGTCACTTTTATCGAACAACTAAAATGAGGCCATGTGGTTCCAAATTCATAAACCAGAAGCACTTTTGGATAACGCTTATTCGGTTTCGACTTTGTCATGAATTCTGAATTTCCAAAATTGAGAATGGGAATTTCATCATTTCTCTCCGTTCCACCGCCGTGTGCTGCCTCCGTCTCCGCTCCCCCAAGGTATAAAGCTTCCCCTCTAATTCAATTCAATTTTCTTAACAATTTGCTTCAAACTCATATGAATCATCCAGGTGCATAGATAATGCGAAGAGTTTGAACAACAGAATTTCTACATTAGAAGTGAAAAAATGTTGTTCAAGAAGGTTGATTCTTCAGTTTCTGGGAATTAGCCCTATATTATATTATGCTGCTTCTGCTTTGGCTGCACCAATTATGGATATGAATGAACCACAAGTGATACGGTTTGTCTGTTTAATTTTCCATTTTATATATCTATTCTAAATTTGTGAATTGAAAAAATGGAATGAATTGTGATGTATATGGTTTGTTGTTTTTTGTGTGAAGTATCTAGGACTTTGAAGCTACCCAATGGAGTGAGAATTCAAGGTAATAAAAAGTTTAAACCTTATGCACATTTTGCTTTACCTTATGATTAAAAGGAACCAAGCTTTCAATGCATAAATAGCTAGTCATAATCACGCTTTTAAATAACGGCTACCGCGTAAAGGCTTTCACGATTTCGGTCGGTACAGATGTTGCGACCTGATTGCGGTGTGAGTTAACTAAAATTTGTTCTTTATCATGAAAACGGTGAATAACAGTGTTGGTATTGGCACCTTCTGATACCGTTTTGTTGTGACCGTTTTTGTGGTAAGGGACTGTTTTTTAAAACCTTGCTCATGATATTTTTCAAATTAGATATTATTGAAGGAGAAGGACAAGAAGCACGTGGTGGAGATTTGGTTGAATTCAATTGTGTATGCAGGCGTGCAAATGGATACTTTGTTTTCAGGTGATTAATTTCATAATGTGTGTTTTCCCTGTCTTAATATTGCAACAATGGGATTTGCAGATATATTTCCCATTAATTTCTTGTCTTAATGTTGCTTTGTTTCATACTTTGATTCATTGTAGTACAGTAGACCAATTCAGTGGAGAAAGTAATCCTGTTATACTTCCTTTGGACGAGGATGAGGTCAGTTTTTTTCTTTCAACTTTTATGGAGTTCAGAGAATTCAATGTGTTTACCATTCCTTTATGTTTAGTTACTTATTTATGGTATTCTTTTTTGACATGGATATAGTTAAAGGTTTCCTTAAATAAATGGAAAATTATATAAGATATGAAAGACGGTTAAAAGAGGACTTCATGAAATTCCTATTTCTCTCTAAGGTAATAATAATTGAGAGAAATTTCTAAAATATAAAATTAGAAAGTTATACTGCTTCATTTGTTAAATGTATATGTTGGTTTAGTGGTTGTGATTGTGACTTTATTTATGGTCACCTGTCCTAATCCAACTTTACCATTTATCGATATGTTGGATATGAGTGTGTAATTTACGTCAAGATATCTAAAATATTTTGAAGGGAATTTGAAAGTTTACCTATTTGCATCCGGTTTGTCTATACCGGTGGGAGTGAATCAACCTAAAGCTTAGTGTGGCCACCAATTTGCAACATCCCTCAACACAAGATCTAAGAGCAATTAGCGCATATTTGAATTGAATTATTTGAATTTATCTTTTGAAAGTGTTTAGGAGAACTTATTAAAATAACTTATAACATATCCATATGTTGTTTTCAACTTATTTTCTTAAGCTCTCTAAGATAACATACGAAAACAACTTATAGCTTATATGAAAATAATTTGACTGTTAGAAATAACTACAAAAGTACGTACTTAGTTAAGCTAGCTATAAACAATGTCTCATTGTCATGTAAGTAGTAATTAGACAGTATATGTAATTGTAGTAATTGGCCTTATTAATGCTGTTTATATACGTCAGGGTGACAAGGGGATCCTTAGATAAAGATCCTTATTAGATTTAGCTGTATAGTTTTCAGATTTGTTCTTAAATTTTCGGAGTCAAATAATCTTGATGCTGGTGAAAAAAAAAAACGTGAAGCATGAGCAAGACAATTTAGTTAAGTTAGAAGCATTTATTTGCCATCTCAATTGAATTATGATTTCATTATTCCTAGATTCTGCAAATTTGAAGATTCAATTGATATTTGCATGCCTTTTTTGCTTTAAGAAAAAAAGATTCAATTTGAATTGACTACAAACTTGAGCAATTAATCATTAAGACTAAGAGATCTCATCTAATTGTGGAAGTTGCATTTTTACACAGATGATATTGGGGTTAAAGCAGGTACTGACTGGTATGAGAGTTGGTGGTGAGTTCTAAGATATTGTCATTACTTACTTTTCTCACAAACCAGTATTTCCTCTCATGCTTTTCTTATGTATATGTTGTAAATGATTCTTATGTATTTTTGGTCCAAACCTTTTGGCATGCCTGGTAGGAAAAAGAAGAGCATTGATTCCACCTTCCGTAGGATATGTAAATGAGAACTTGAAGCCAATACCTGAAGAGGTTAGAATTGCACTAATATACAAAGGTTATTTGTCATTTTTTCAAGACAAGGTAGTTCTTAGTTTATTATTATGTTAGCAGTTGAGGTTGAATCGTGAACCTTGTTCTCAAGCTATTTAGAGTGTCCCTGATCAACCACTTGAGCAATGCTTTAGAGAATTTTTATTATTATTTTGAAAAACAAGATTAACTACTTCAAAATTTTTTAAGGGCGTGAGAGTAATGTGTCTTACTTATAAGAGGTGACAAATGGGCATGTCGGTCCAATTTAGGCCTGCTCCGCCAAAACACAGGTATCCCAGAATCTTTGGCTCGACCCTCCAAACAAAAGGGGCAGAACCGGTGGGTCCTGCCTTCCCTAAAGCCTAAAAGTGGCAAAAAGGCATGTCCGCCCTGTTTATCAGAAAAAATAAAGGGTATGGTTCGAAAATTTTGACTTGACACGACCTGTTTTGCCAACATTAATATGAAATCAAATTAGTAAGTAGTCTTGTAAAATTTTTCATGTTTATTGCAGTTTGGCCCTCGGCGCAGCCTTCTTTCTCATGCACAGGAGCCTTTGGTATTTGAAGTTCAACTCTTGAAAATTTTGAATGCTTCACAACAATTTTAATTTAATTGAATTAGTTTTTTATTTTCATGTGGCAAATGGATTTCATTGTTTTATTTTATGATAAGCTACATATATAATCTTGACCCATGACAATAGTGGAAAACAATGAAATGTTCATACAGAAATAGAAGGGAGATTGAAAGAGAGTTTTGTTTTTTATAGGATAGAAATTGGAATGTTTTTTTAGGAAGTGCAAGATAAGATACTGCATAGGGTCTAAGATTTATTATTGTAAAATCGTGATTAAATAGGGCTGATAAAATTGTCACGGTTAAACCGAAGTTAAATAAAACATTTATTTATTTTGTCATGATTTAACTTTGGCTAATCTATCAAGAGTCTCAAAAATCTTGATATAAACAACGGACATAATTAGATTTAGTTATTTTGATCATTGCTTATGGCTCGTATATAATTTTAGTATGAGTGTTTATCAACTCATATAATTTTATTCCAAATCCGGATATAAATCTTTCATATTACTTTAAAATTCAACATATTTTCAAATATACTCCCTCCGTTCCTTTTTAAATGTCACATTTATGATAATTTTTTGTTTCTTTTTATTTGTCACTTGCAAATGTTAATGTAGTATTAAATATATTTTTGTCAAAATTACCCCTATATAATTATTATAGAGAGAGAAAAAGTAAAATAAATGGAATAAATAATTAGGGGTATTATAGGTAAAAAAAAAATATTGTATGAAAAGTAACAATAATGATTAGTTTTCTTGGTATGTGTAAAAATTAAAAAGTGACACTTAAAAAGGAACTGGGAGAGTATTTATAAACTCATATATAATAATTACTTAAATAAAACAATAGCAATTGGATGTACAATGACAACTATGATCACCATCCTAATGGTAGAATATGGCTCATGTGGAATCCTCTCAAAGGATCAATACTTATATGTAGAAGTTTATGGTTTGGACCAAATATTGCAGTATGAGGTCATAGTGATCTATGCCTTTAACCAAGTTGAAAAGAGGAAAGCCCTTTGGAAGGAAATAGAGAACATTGATAACACTATAATCAACCTTTGAATTGTAATAAGGGACTTCAATAATGTCTTATCTAGCCAAGACAGAATTTGAGGAAATAGTGTCAAAGAAATTGCATTTAGGGATCTTTCTAACATGATGCACAATGTGGGTTTATTTGAAGCCAACACAAAAGGTAGCCATTACACTTGGTCAAATAAGCACACCATTGGAGTAATCTATTATAGAATAGATAGAGTCATAGGTGATGTGGAGTGGTTCCAAAAGTTCCAAGATGCTGTTGTGGAGAACTTAGCTCCCAATATCTCAGATCATCATCCTGTGAAAATTTGTAGTGTTAGTCCTAGAACTGAAACAAAAACTCTTTTTAAGTTCCTGAATTGTGTTGCTCAAGACCCTTCTTATTTGCAGATTGTGTTTAACTGTTGGCAAGAAGAGGTCTGTGGCAGACCAATGTTTAGACTTTGGACCAAGATGAAAAGATTACAACCTATTCTCAAGCATATGAAAAGAAAATTCTCTGATATTCAGGTTCAAATTCAGAAGGCCAGAATGGAGCTCCATCAAGACTAGGATCAGCTTCAAATGAACCTGTTTGATGAGCATATTATAGAGCATGTCAAGAAGTGTATATTTAAAGTAATGCAGCCGAATCAGGTTGAAAAGAATATCTTGATGCAGAAAGCTAAAGTTCAATGGTTGCAGCTTGGTGACAATAATAATGTCTTTTTCCATGCTTCAGTGAAGGAAAGGAATAAACAGAAGGGTATTTACACTTTGGTTTCTCTGGATGGTAAATTGATAAGTGGTCAAAAGGAGATAGAGCATGAAATCCTGAGTTTTTATAACAGTTTGGTTGGGACAAATGCTAAAGAAGTTATAGGAATTGATATCCCTGCAGTGAGACATGGAAAAATGTTTTCTAGAGATCAAGCTCAACAATTAATTGGGCCTATTGAGGATAAAGATATCTGGAAAGCTTTGAACATCATTGGTAATCATAAAGCTCCAGGTATAGATGGTTTTAATGCCTATTTTTTCAAAACTTCCTGGAATATAGTTTGATATGATGTTAAGGATGCCATCCTGGATTTCTTTGAAAACAACTATATGTATAAAGTTATTAATTGCTCTTTGGTGACTTTGATTCCTAAATCCCCCGAGGCAAAGACAATCAAGGAAATGAGACTATCTCCTGGTGTAGCATCATCTATAAAATAATTTCAAAGATACTTACTGAAAGACTTGGAAAGGTGATTAGTTTTATTGTAGATGATTCTCAATCTGCTTTTGTACCTGGTAGAACTATACATGATAACATAATGATTGCTCAGGAGCTGGTTAGAGGTTATAACAGAAGGCATATATCTCCTAGGTGTATGATATAGATGGACATAGAAAAAGCCTATGATGCAGTTGAATGGCACGCTCTAGCTCAGATTATGGAAGAATTGGGTTTTCCTCAAAAATTCATTGACTGGATTATGCTTTGTGTTACTACAGTTTCTTATAGGTTCTCTATAAATAGAGTTCCTTCTAATATCTTGAAAGCTAGGAGAGGATTGAGACAGTGGGATCATATCCCCCCTCTTATTTGTACTCATTATGGAATATCTTCACAGTCTGCTGCAAAATCTTCACGTGATTCCTAATTCTAATTTGCATCCAAAGTGTGAAAAATTGAAGATTATTAATCTTTGTTTTGTGGATGATATTTTCATCTTTGTAAGAGGTGATCTTGAATCTGTTAGGCTCATTATGGCTAAGTTTAAAGATTTCTCTGATGCAACAGGAATGCACATTAGTCATCCTAAGAGCAAACTGTACCTTGGTGGAGTGAACATGGAAATCCAAAATTTGCTGCAACCAGAAACATGTTTTGAAATAGGTTCCTTACCTTTTAGGTATCTTGGTGTGTTATTACATAGCAAAAAGCTTTCAATTGCTAGTTGTCAACCTCTTATTGAGAAAATACTCAAAAGAATTCAACATTGGAGCACTAGATTGTTGTCATATGTTGGTAGACTCCAACTCATCAAGAGTGTGATGTTTGCTATTTCAAATTATTGGATACAAATTTTCCTTCTCCCTAAGAAGGTGATCTCTCATATAAAAGGTCTTTGTAGAAGATTCATTTGGACAGGCAAGGAAAAAGATAGTAGGAAGGCTCCCATATCTTGGGATCATGTTTGTGATCCAGTTTTGCAGGTGGTCGCATCATCATTTCTTTGTTTGAATGGAATAAGGCTACTATAGGCAAAATACTTTGGAATATTTGGAGGAAGAAAGATAAACTTTAGATCAAGTGGGTGCATATATATTATATGAAGCATGTAGATGTTAGCAATTATCAACCAGGAAATCAATACTCATGGGTGATAAAGGCTATATTCAAACATAGAGATGAGATTATCAATTCAGATATGTGGAAAGAATTCAAAGAAGCTGATAAATATAACACGAGAAAAATGTATGATATGCTTAGGGGGAGAAGCACAAGGTCACTTGGAGAAAGCTTTTCTATAACAACATCGCGAGACCTCGAGCCGTCTTCACCTTATGGATGGCTTGCAATAGGCGTCTGTATACAAAAGACAGATTAATTAAATTTGGCATTGACTCTGATGGAGTTTGTGTGTTCTGCAATTTACAGGAAAGTTGTGGACATTTATTTTTTGAGTGTCCTAGTACTAAAATAGTGTGGGAACAGGTGCTTTGTTGGTTTGATATGCATCATAGTGCGAAAGACTAGGATGTTGAGCTCGAGTGGTGCATTAAGCACTCCCGCGGGAAGAGCAGCAAGATGAAAATATTAAAAATAGCTTTGGCTGAGACAGTGTATTATGTTTGGTCTGTTAGAAATAACATCATATTTAACGGATGTGACAAAGGGGTTTTGAATAGCAAGAAGGTGATTAATATGATTCTTTGTAGGATTGATTTGGATAGGAAGCTGACGTATCTTTGTAATAGGGTCTAGTTTTGTGAGATATTGGATCAAACTCTAGTTTTAGCATGTCATCGAAGTCCGTTCACATGCTGTTGTCGAAGACCTACATGTTGTAGTCGAATTGTGTTCTAGTATGTAGGAGATCGAATTGGGCCTTGTGTTATGGATCCAATTGTTTAAGTTAGTTTGTACCCTAAGTTAGCTTGTAATGGGTAATTGTTAAAAATCCCATTAGTTTAGTATGTTAGGTTTATATAAATAGCATACTTGTCTCTCTTCCTAAGGTGTGACAAAACCTTATTAGGTTAAGAGAGGTTAATTGTTGGTATTCACATGTAATCTTTGGACCCTATTGAGAAAGTGAATAGTAAAACAAATTTAACCAATTCTCTATTCATCTTCCTCTTTTCTCTTCCTTTGTGAACCTTAATAGGGTTTCAGTTGTTTTTCCTTGTTAACCCTAACCCTTGCGTGTTTCTTGCCCATAAAGAAACCATTAATATTTTGTTTTAAGGTATCGTTTTTCATAACAAATTGGTGCGGTGAGCATGGATAAGATGCCTTCAACAAAGTATGAGATTGAAAAGTTCACCGGAGTCAACGATTTCGGTCTGTGGCGCTTGAAGATGAAAGCCCTACTGGTTCAACAGGGTTGTTTGGAAGCGTTGAAGGGAGAGGCAGCCATGGATGTTGCGTTAACGGTAAAAGAAAAGACGACCATGATAGAGAAAGCCCACAACGCAATATTGTTGAGCCTTGGTGATAAGGTTCTTCGACAGGTATCAAAGGAGACTACGACATCGAGGTTATGGTTGAAACTTGAAAGTTTGTACATGACCAAATCTCTGGTGAATCAACTCTACCTGAAGCAAGCTTTGTATTCATTTAAGATGACTGAAGACAAAGTTTTGGCTAAGCAGTTGGATATGTTCAACAAGCTAATTCTTGATCTTGAAAATATTGATGTGAAGATCGATGACGAAGATCAAGCACTGTTGTTGTTGTGTGCTTTGCCCAGAACACATGCTCACTTCAAAGAAACTCTCTTGTATGGAAGAGAGTCCCTGAGCTTTGAAGAAGTTCAATCAACCTTGTATTCTAAGGACCTGAACGAACGAAATGAGCATAAACCTTCGACGCTTGGTGAAGGTTTGGCCGTTAATGGAAAATTCTTGCGAAAGGATGGTAAGTTCGACAAGAAGAAAGGTAAAAGTCAGCAGAAGTCTTATAGTGGCGAAACATCTGGTATTCGATGTTATCATTGTAAGAAAGAGGGTCACACAAGAAAGGTGTGCCTTGAACGCCTAAAAGATCATGGAGGTAAGGATAATGGTAACACAACCATTGTTCAAGATGACTTCGACTCATCTGATGTCCTTGTAGTTTCAAGCGGCGACTCAAGAAAAGAGTGGATTATGGATTCAGGTTGCACTTGGCACATGACTCCAAACAGAGAATTGTTCGAGGAGCTATGTGATCAAGATGGTGGATCGGTGCTGTTGGGAAACAACAAATCCTGTAAAATTTCAGGTATTGGATCTGTGAGATTCAAGCTCCATGATTAGTCAATAAGGTTATTGACTGAAGTCAGGTATGTACCTGATTTGAAGAGAAATTTGGTTTCTCTTGGTGATTTCAACAGAAAGGGATATGTTTTTCAAGGAGAGAAAAGTATCCTAAGAGTCATGAAGGGGTCGAAGGAAGTCTTGAGAGGCGTGAAGAAACAAGGCTTGTATACCCTTGAGGCTGAAGTTGTAAGTGGTTCGACAAATGTTGCATCCAAGAAACCTTTGTCGAAGACATAAATTTGGCACATGAGATTGGGCCATGTCAGTGAAAGGGGTCTGGTCGAATTGGGGAAACAAAATATGCTTGGAGAAGACAAAGTCGAAAAGCTGAAATTTTGTGGACCATGTGTACTTGGAAGATCTTGCAGAGTGAAGTTCAACAAAGGCAACCAAAGAACTCATGGATCCCTTGATTACATCCATGCTGATCTTTGGGGGCCTGCAAGGTGTCCATCACATTCAGGGGCAAGGTATTTTCTATCCATAGTCGATGATTATTCCAGAAAGTTGTGGGTATTCATCCAAAAGACTAAGGATGAAACTTTTGAGAATTTCAAAGGCTGGAAGACTCTAGTCGAAAATCAGACTGGCAAAAAGGTCAAGAGGTTGAGAACCGACAATGGCCTTGAATTTTGCAATGAGGCGTTCGACAGCTTGTGTGCTTTCTCAGGTATTGCAAGGCACAAAACTACTGCAGGTACTCCACAACAAAATGGTTTGGCAGAGAGGTTTAATCGAACTATTTTGGAAAGAGTTAGATGCATGTTGACTAGCGTAGGGTTAAAGAAGGTGTTTTGGGCTGAGGCTGTTTCGACAACAACATATCTAATAAACAGATGTCCTTCGACTACATTAGATATGAAGACACCTGAAGAAGTCTGGTCGGGACATCCACCTAGTCTCGACAGACTGAGAGTATTTGACTGTGTGTCCTATGCTCACATTAGGCAAGACAAGGTCGAACCTAGAGCTCTGAAATACATGTTTATGGGATACCTTGAAGGAGTCAAAGCTTATAGGCTATGGTGCCTAGAGCCAGGTCATAGGAGGTATATCACCAGTTGAGATGTAATTTTTAATGAAGTTGAGATGGCTTTCAAGAAAATTGATGATGCTGACGAAGAGCTGGAACAGGGATAGATTCTTGTTAAGGTGGAGCATGTTGATGCTGAATTTCGTATCCCAGATGAAGTCGAAGAAGAAGTAGAAGATGTTGTCGAAGATGAGGAGACTGATAATGACTACCTGCTAGCAAGAGACAGGTCGAGGAGAGTCATCAAGCCACCTCAGAGACTTGGGTATGCAGATCTTATAGCTTATGCCTTAATCTCTGCAAGTGAGGTTCTCGACGAAGAACCTAGAGACTATAAGGAAGTTACGAGGAGTCGAAAGAAGACTGAATGGCTGAAGGCCATGAATGATAAGATGAAATCTCTTCATAATAACAACATATGGGAACTGATCAAGAAACCTGCTGGAGCAAGGTTAGTCGGCTGTAAATGGATTTTCAAAGTTAAGGAATGAATCGACGGAGTGGCGTCGAAGAGATACAAGGCAAGATTGGTCGCTAGGGGGTTCACTCAGAAAGAATGCGTCGACTTCAATGATGTGTTCTCTCCTGTTGTGAAGCACATGTCCATTAGAATGTTGCTTGCCATGGTGGCACAGTTCGACCTTAAACTGGAACATATGGATGTGAAGACTACGTTCTTGTATGGTGATCTAGATGAAACAATCCTGATGAAGCAACCTGAAGGGTATGTCGAAAAGGGGAAGAAAGATTATGTGTGCAAACTGAAGAGATCTTTATATGGACTGAAACAATCTCCTCGACAACATAGGAGATTCGACAAGTTCATGGCACGCATAAGTTTCATTAGAAGTCAGTCGACCACTGTGTTTACTTCAGATTTCGACCTGGTAATTCATTTTTTATATTTTTGCTTTATGTGGATGATATTCTAATAGCAAGCAACAATGTCGAAGATGTAATGAGGGTGAAGGCTGAACTCAATAAGGAGTTCGACATGAAGGATCTGGGAGCTGTGTCCAGGATTCTTGGGATTGACATCCGAAGAGATAGAAAGCAGTCAAAATTATGCTTATTTCAAGAGGCATACCTACGAAAGATTTTCGAAAAGTATGGTATGTCGAATTCAAAGCATGTTGTGGCTCCGACAAACCCTCAATTTAAACTGAGTATAGATCAGTGTCCCAATACTGATGTCGAAAGAGCTTATATGAATAGCATTCCATATGCTAATATAGTGGGTTCTTTGATGTATGCTATGGTCTGTACTAGACCTGACATAGCATATGCAGTAAGTCTTGTAAGCAGGTACATGGCGAATCCTGGAAAGGCTCACTGGCAAGCATTGAAGTGGATCTTAAGGTACATAAATGTGTCTCTGAATAGAGTCCTAATTTATGGTGGAGCCTTGGGTGAAGATAGTAAAGCAGCAATCGAAGGATGTGTCGACTCTGATTATGCAGGTTGTACGGATTCCAGAAAATCTATTTCTGGATATGTGTTCAATATGTTTGGGACATCAATCAGTTGGAAAGCAACACTTCAGAAGGTTGTTGCCTTATCAACCACTGAAGCGGAATATATCGCTCTAACTGAAGCTGTAAAGGAAGCATTGTGGCTTGAAGATTTTGCAAAAGAGCTGAAACTTCAAGGTCCAGTTATCACTGTTAAATGTGATAGTCAAAGTGCAATACACATGTCGAAGAATTTAACCTATCATGAGCGAACCAAGCGCATTGATGTGAGACTGCATTTCATCACAGGGGTAATCAAACGTGGAGAAGTCCAAGTGCTGAAGGTTTCGGCAGATCATAATGCTGCTGATATGATCACCAAGACGTTGCCCAGTTGCAAGTTTTCCCAGTATATGCAGTTGATAAAGCTGCATGAAGAAAGCTAGTTATTTATTGAGGATATAGAGTTGGATCCAAGGTGGAGATTTGTGAGATATTGGACCGAACTCTAGTTTTAGCATGCCGTCGAAGTCCGCTCACATGCTGTTGTCGAAGACCTACATGTTGTAGTCGAATTGTGTTCTAGTATGTAGGAGATCGAATTGGGCCTTGTGTTATGGATCCAATTGTTTAAGTTAGCTTGTACCCTAAGTTAGCTTGTAATGGGTAATTGTTAAAAAACCCATTAGTTTAGTATATTATGTTTATTATAAATAACATACTAGTCTCTCTTCCTAAGGTGTGACAAAACCTTATTAGGTTGAGAGAGGTTAATTGTTTGTATTCACTTGTAATCTTTGAACCCTATTGAGAAAGTGAATAGTAAAACGGATTTAACCAATTCTCTATTCTTCTTCCTCTTTTCTCTTCCTTTGTGAACCCTAATAGGGTTTCAATTGTTTTTCTTTGTTAACCTTAACCCTTGCGTGTTTCTTGCCCCTAAAGAAACCGTTAATATTTTGTTTCAAGGCATCGTTTTTCATAACAAATTTTTATCTTGCTTTCTCTGTTAGCCTCTTTTGTATCTTGGTAGCTTGGATCGGGTAAGACCGACTTTGCACGTATCTTGTTTTTTGGCAATAAAATTTTTCTCTTTATTAAAAAAAAAACAATAGCAATATATATTTTTTATATAATTGATCAGTCACTTTTTGTGTTAGTTTTATTGTCATTTGAATGCCTAAAAGAGGTAAATTGCTGTGAGTTTAGGCAATAGTTTAAGCGTATTTTGGTAGATTTTATCATATCTTGATCTACTGAGGTTTTCTTGATTCTGAGCTATTTTATGTGCTTGAGGTAGCGTTTCATGTGTTTACAGGTCTGAAGATTCAAAAAGAAGTTGATCAGAGAAGAAATCAGACAAAGATACATGAGCATGAGAGAAAAAGCAAAATTTTTGCACATCTCCTGACAAGGACTCTCGGACCTATAGAGACTGGATGATTATGTTTTGTTTCATGCAAGACTTCTGTGCACATTCTGAACTACCAGGCAGCTACCTGACGCATCAGGTGGACATATGGGTAGTCGCTCAGTGCTTCAGAGATCACACTCAGGAGATCCTCCAGCTCCATTCTATGAACAATATTAGTATCCAGGGTTGGAGACTTCGATCCAGCTGGGAGGACTTGTGTAGCAGCAACAATATCATTAGACTCCCTTCTCTCAACCCACTCCCCAGCCGCATCAGAGCCCTTTTAGGAGTCCATGCCAGAGGGACCAGCAGTGACAGATGTCCCTGATTTCAGCTTTTATGCATCATGGCGACCCTACTGCCAAGATCAGCTTTGACACTCCGATGGTGGACAGGGACAAAGACGTTGTAGAGGATTAGTAGTCTTTTTCTTCATTTTTTTAGTTTAGTTTTTTTTATTGAATTTGATGTACTTTCATTTTTGGTTATTTCTATGTACAACAAAAAAATTTTATTTGAATGATATCACATTTTCTTTTATTTAATTCATCTTATGTTTTTGTTATTTAAGTGATAATTAATGGCATGATTGGCTGACTAAGATCACCTAGATGAAAGTTTGATGCCTTATCCATGTCGATACCATTCATTCACAGTATCTCTAAAATGATTTGATGTGGTTATTTGGGAGTTCTATTGGAATGAGTGTTTGATTATTGTAACAGACTTGTGAAGTTGTATCACACGCGTGGCTTTATGGACATTGTTAGCTTTGCCCAACGTGGTGAGAACAGATAAAGGCAGACACGTTCTTATCATCTGGGAGAGCATTTAGGTATACTTTTATCATCTAGAACTTGTGTTTTCTCTTTTCTGATATCCGTTGCATGCTTACACACACTGAGGCACGTTGTTTATTTTACCCTCGAGCCTTTCTAGCCATCCCATGTATTATTTATCCCTTTTTGACCCATTTTGAGTCTGTATCCCCATTGTTTGTATTTTCACCACATTATGAGCCTTTGGCCCAAACACTTCCCTACCCTGTTTAAAGTTTATGTATGTTATTTTGAGAACTGTGTTTCATTCTATGTTTGGGGTTGTTGTAACAACCTTTAAGTTTGGGGTAGCTATGCACTAGTTGAAAACGGTGAGCGCATTTCAGAAAAATAAAAAGAGAAATGAAAAGTTGAAAAATCAGCTTACTTGAGAAAAAAAAGAAAATAACAGCAGTCACCTAAAGGGGAACTTAGTGGATACCAAAAATCAAGAAAAGAAATGAGTAGCCCAAGCTAGCTAACCAAAGGAAAAGTCGTGTTTAAGATATTCCAACAGTGATACTTTGGAATGAGCATGGTGAAAAGAATTATTGTAGTACTCTGGACCATTAACCTACTTATCCATATATTATCCTACCATAGACCTAGCACCATTACAACCCAAAGGACCTCAAAAAGTGTGTGTAGTGTGTATATGGTAATTGAAAGAGAGCTCATCCAAGCCTATGGTATGGTAATGCTTATTTTGAATTTTGAGAGTAAATGCATCCACCCTGAGAGAATCGGTGAGAGTGTGAATAAGACTGACAGGAGAAATAGTGCCATAAAGTGTTGGTGTGATGGACCATTCGACCACGATGATCGGGTCGAACGAAAGGTAGGAACAAAGGAGAATCATTAAAAATCCCAGAGCTATGTGTTTATAGTCGGCTGTTCTGTTGATGATTGGTGACATGATGTTTTTATGCTCAAAGTTGCTTGAGGGCAAGCAACAAGCTAAGTTTGGGGTTGTGATCAGTCACCATTTGTGTTAGTTTTATTGTCATTTGAATGCCTTAAATAGGTGAATTGCTGCGAGTTTGGGCAATAGTTTAAGCGTATTTTGGTATATTTTATCATGTCTTGATCTGCTAAGGTTTTCTTGATTATGGGCTATTTTACGCGCTTGAGATTGTGTTTCATGTGTTTATAGATCTGAAGATTCAAGAGGAAGTTGATTAGAGAAGAAACTAGACAAAGATGCATGAGCAGGAGAGAAAAAGAGAAATTTTACACATCTCCTGCCATATGCGTATGATGAGCCTCATATGCGTATGGCCATTCAACCATGCCCCCAGGATATACGTATCACCAGGAAGGGACGGAAAAAGCTTCTGCTCGTATGCATATGGAAAGGTCATGCGTGTATGAGGCCCACCACCAGACCCCCTATCTGTGCAGTAAGAGCCTTACGCATATGACTCCAACTGGGCCATACGCCCTACCCTGAGCCATACGCGTAGAAGGTAGGCAAAAAAGCAGTCATACACGTATAGGTGGAGGCCATACGCATATGGTACGACCCAGATTTGAAAAGCCCAAATTTTTTCTATTTAGCTGAAAAACACGAATTTCCAAGAGTTGAACGTTTTTTAGTATAGAAAACACATTTTGAAGGCCAGAGCACTGGAGAATTCATGGTGGATCAAGGCTTTCATGAACTCTAGTGATTAAAGACCTATTTTCTTCCATTAATTTGTAATGTATACAATTTTTATTTTGTTTTTCTTTATGACTATGAGTAGCTAAACCCCCCAATGCTATGGGGTGTCCCTGATTTGGATTTATGATATAATTCTGGTTTGAACCTTGTAATGACATTATTTTGATTATATTTGAGTTGCGTACTTTTTGTGCTTAATGCTTTCTCTCTCGGTAAAATTGAGTTTGATTTGTGGTTAATACTTATGAAATTCTGGTAGAAGATCTCAGATGTCCTGAGAGATGTCAAGACACTTGATCTCTGCTTCACATACAAGAACAATAAGGAGCAGAATACCAAATGTAAAAAAATAGACAAACACACAAATATTGTTAACACATTTTGGTGAACAACAACACCTAAGTCCGGGGACTACCAAGCCAGGAATGAAATCCACTAGATAGTATTAATTCTAAGCTAAACACCTCTGGTTTACAACTTATCACTTAATCGCTACCCGTGCTTTATTTCTACCTAAGACACTTCCTAGGTATGAGACCCTTCTCAATTCCCTTTCAATCACAGCAGTGAGAGAAATTACAACTCAATGTAAACAATCCAGCTCTGGTATCAACGTGACACAAGAGAGGCTCACAAAATACAAACCCTAAACTCACTAGGTAACAATGTATTTTTCCACACTTTTCCTAGGTTAAATCCATCATGTTTATAACCATAAACACGACTGGATTTGGGCTTCAAAAACACAGCCATTCTGTTCCACGGAATCTGCAACTAATTCTAGAATAGTTTCTTCAATCCTATGTTTCCTAAAGTGTCTCCACATTTAGAAACAACATCTTTAAATTCCAATCAGAATCTATGATTCCTAAATCTTGGACGCCACCTAGGAAAAAACAAATAATCCCAGAATAATCTGAAATCTGGAATTAAAAATAGCATAATTAAAACTGAAAAATAACAGACAAAGATGTCGAATCATTATGATAGGACATCTTGTCCAACTTCTTGATCTTCAGTTAGTTCTTCATGTTAGGACATCTTGTCCAACATCTTGCTGTCAAGTTAGTTTTACCAAAATTGATGCCCCCCTCAAAGGCTTGGACTCATCAATCTCCTCCTTTGGCAGATTTTGGCTAAAACTAACTAAATGAAACTTGCAGACAGAAAAACACAACATCAGAACATCAGCAGCGAAAAAACTAAAGCCTCCCCCTTAATCAAATCCTTCTTCTGCAAGCAATAGATTATCACACCCCCCTCAGTAGCAGCAGCAGTCAGTGGTTAGCAAACAGTGGTTTGTAGAGTTAGTATTACTCCTTTTAGTCATAATATGACAAAGGTAGTTAAACTAACTAAATAACCAAGCAATAACATAAAGTAGTAAAGTACATAACAAGCACATAAAGTGCCGAAAAATATCCTGGGCATCAAGCCCTTACATAACCACAAATATAGAAATAAGACAACATTCAGATGCCATCTTCTGTTTCCTCATCATCCTCTTCCTCATCTCCATGATCATCATTAGCCTCATCTTTAGCATCATCATCAACATCCACCTCATTATTTCTAGCTGCATCCTTCTCAGCATCATTAGTATCAGCTTCAGTGCCCTTGTCTTGCTCAGCTGTCAAGGGCCTGTATTAACTGCTCAAGCTTAGACTTCCTTGTTGTACTTGACTTGATGATGGCATCAAGATCCTTACAGGTCTCCTTCAGTTGTGTAATGGTATCTTCCTTTGAAGTTCCAGGAAACAATATCTGGTATATGACTCCCAGCAAACAACTTATAATGCAATGTTAATTGAGAATCCCTTTTCATTGCATAATCTGCAGTCACAAGAATACTAGGATACTGCTCCAGAATTATGCCACAAATGAGGGAGGGAAAGCATATAAGCAGCTTAGTAGCAGTGGATGAGGCTTGCTTCAAAACTTGGTCAAGGATATAAGTCCCAAAATCAAATTTTCTTCCTTTACCAGATATGGTTGAAGTATGGTCGGTAGGCACCCAGTTGACAGTACCAATTCTATGTAGAGTTGCATACTTTACACTGAGTTTCCCAGCTGAAAGCTTCCCTTTGCTTGGCCAATGCTTCACAGAATTACAGGTGATCTCCTGACACACCTGATCATCAGTATCTTCACACTCAGGTTGAGGGTCTACTGATCTTCCCAAAAACCTGTTGATCACAGTGGAGGAAAATGTCACAACATTTCCTATGACATACACTTTCCTATAGTCTTCACTGGTTGCATCATTACATCCTTCAGGAATGTTCACTTTAAATTCTTTGACCAGTTTTTCATAGCAAGAACCGAATTTAGTGACTGTCTTCATCAGGCCTGCAGCTTCAATTAACTTCAACACCTCTTGGCATTCTAGGGCATTCTTCCCCAGTTCTCTTTCCAAAGCTACTCTTCTTTGGTACACATATGGCCACCTCTCCATGTTTTCAGGAGCATGGAAGGAGACGTTGTCCAAGGGAGCTTTAGGAAGAGTAACAACTTTTTTCTTAGAAGCTGACTTTTTAACATGCATGATGTCCTGGAGATCTTCAGCAAGATCATAGTCTGACTCAGTATCAGACTCAACCTTTCTCTATTTAGACACAATAGCAACCTTGCTCCAAGGTTTATGTGGTTCAACTACAGGTTTCTTAGCTATCCTGGTAGGGGCATTTTCAACAGCCACACCCTTACCTTTTCTGCTTTTTAATCTCTTCGCCACACTCGGGTGGAGGCTCTTGGCAATGATTTCATCATCAGAAGGAAAGTCATCAACATTGATAACTCGATCAACAACCTTTCCAATAGTACCCTCAGATGTCTATTCCTAAGATTCTTCTACAGATGGGGATGTTCCACCATTTGCTTTAACATCTTTTACAACAGAGTCAGCAAGGGTGTGCAAATTCTCTTCAGACCGTTCACGATCATTCCCTTCAACATTCTCCTCAGTCACTACCTCTGGTTTAGCAACAGGGGCAGAGGTAGCGGGAAGAATTTGAGCCAAGGTTCTTGTAATTCCAGCAACATTCACCCAACCCCTTAGATTTAGGATCTGAGCCACTATTATTTCGATCCTCTTATCCGTGTCAAAAATTTCTTTTTTTGTCCTAGGGTTATAAAACACACCAATGTTCTTAGATCTTCTTACAACAAGTTTATCAGAATTGCATGGCACCACAACCAAGGGAACAACATCTATGGCATCTTCAGCAAATAACTTCCTAGACCTATCCTTATCCTCTAATGAAGAAACTTTTTCCTTCTTGGCTATTCCACTAGAAGAATGTTGTTGAGACATCTTGTAACACTTGAGAGTAGGATTAGGTTTTTCTTCAAGCAGGAATTTGAAGCAGTTTGTGAGAGATGGTGCAATATGGAGAAGACGTGAGCAATAGCGGTTTAGGTAAATTTGAAATGATTGTTTTTGAAACCATACATACCCTTGAATAGCGTTCTCACAAATTAATTTTTATAAACCCTCAAGCAAGCAAAACCCTAATTTTCCCCTCAACATCTTGACCTGATTTTTGATACCACCAGTGAAGTTCAAGTTTCACAGGATGATGTCACGACATATTGTGTGATATTATGCCAAATTAGCATCTGTCTCAATCCTATGAACTGAGAGCAACTATCCCCTGTTGCTATTCCTTCAGTTTCTATGATTGAGTCATCAGTGACAGCATAAGCGTACCTTTTTCCTTCAATAACATCAATCATAGAGTCCCTATGAAGAAGTTCCTGAATCCTTGAGATAGTCTGATGTTGCAACTTCTTGTGTGACATCTTGGTTAACTTCCCAATCTGTTATTCATCAATGTTCAGATCTGAGGCAGGTTTCTGATGCTTCCCATTATCTTTATTTGACACTGATGATCACTCTGTCTGTAAAGAAGTCCATACATAGCAATTATTTTTTGATCTGGCACCCTTCATGATAACTTTATCTTTATCATTCATAACCAGACATTCAGATTTGGTAAAGTTAAACTTTAGACCTTGGTCACAAAGTTGACTAATACTGATCAAATTAGCAGTCAGTCCCTTGACAAGTAGCACACTATCAAGTCTAGGTTGCCCAACATGGTCCAATTTTCTAACCCCTTTAATTTTTCCTTTGGACCCATCTCCAAAGGTGACATAGTTGGAGGCATGAGATTCTATATCCACCAAAAAGTTCTTGACACCGGTCATGTGTCTCAAACAACCACTATCAAAGTACCACCTCTCTCCAGTAAAGACTCTTAGAGAAGAATGAGCTATTATGGCCACAGGCTCATTCTTGGGAGTCCACTTCTTTCCTGCTTTACCAGCTTGCATCTTTCTGGATTGAGAACCAGACTTGGGATAACCATGTAACTTGTAGCAGTAAGGTTTAATATGACCATACTTACCACAATGATGACATTTCCAGTCTTGCTTCTTTTTGCCTGAAGTATCTTTCTGATGTCCGTGTTGATGTTAAAACATCCCTTTTGTCATCTTCTGATTCTGTCTTCTTTTGGACTGAGCATACCTCAATGTTGGCTCCTTTATTTTGCTCATCACAACTTGGTCATTGTAACCAAGTCCTCTGATATCTTCAGCATCCCTCCCAAATTTAAGGATCTCATCTAGAACATCAGAACTGTTATTGAGCATTCCAACAATTTTGGCTATATTGTCAAGTTTGGAGTTGAGCAATACAACTTCCTCCTTTAGATCAGAGATGATGTCAAGGTGCTTCAATCTTTCATCTTCAAGACGCATAATAACACTATGTTGATCCTCCCCTAGCTAACAAACTTATGCACTTCTGGTGCACAGCTCCCTGTAGGAGTTGACCAGGTCATTATATGAGAGTTCTCCATATCTGATTCTCCATCAGAGTCAAATACCACTGTAAGAGCATAAACCTGTTTAGGTGATTCTCCTTCACTTGCAGAATCATATTCAGACCATGATGTAGACAAGCCTTTCTTTTCTTTCTTGAGAAAGGTAGTACACTCAGATTTAATGTGTCCAAAACCCTCACATTCATAGTACTTGATTCCTTTGCCTTTGCCAGTTTTCTCTTCATTTTTGGACTTTCTTCCAAAATCCTTCCTTTTGTTGTTGTCAGATGACTGAGTCTTGACATTTGCTCTTGACTCCCCTTTCATTCTCTTCAGCAATTGATTGTACTGTTTTCCAAGAAGCAGAACATCCTTAAACAATTCTTCCTTGGAATTTGTCTTGCCTTCATCTTGATTAGACACCAAGGCTAAGCTTTTCTTCTTCTCAGTTTTCTCACTCAAAGCCATTTCAAAATTTTGTAGAGAACCCATGAGTTCATCTACCTTCAGGGTATTTATATCTTGAGCTTCTTCGATGGCTGTCACCTTCATGTCAAACTTCTTGGGAAGAGATCTTAGAATTTTCTAGACCAGCTTAGCTTCTGGAATCTTTTCCCCAAGATCACTTGAGGTGTTGGCAATATCAACAATGTTCATATGAAAGTCTTGAATACTTTCATCCTCCTTCATCCTCAAGTTCTCAAACTTGGTGGTGAGAAGTTAAAGTCTTGAAGATGTCACCCTAGAAGTTCCTTCATGCGCAGTCTTCAAAATCGACCAAGCAACCTTGGCAACAGTACATTTTTTGATCAACCTGAATATGTTATTGTCAACACCATTGAACAAGGTATTCAAAGCTTTGGAGTTACCTTGAGCAAGCTTGTCATCTTCATCATCCCAGTCTTCCTCAAGTTTTAACTCATCAGTAATCTTCTCATCCTTATCTTTGGCCTTTGGTGGGTCCCACCCTTTAACCACAAACTTTCAAGCTTTACCATCTATAGACTTGATGAATGCCACCATGCGCACTTTCCAATATTCATAATTGGAACCATCAAGAATGGGTGGTCTATTTAATATTCCTCCTTCTTTATCCATTGAACCAGAAAGTAACATCCTTGAATCTCACCCAGATGCAGAGCATGATGCCTGCTCTGATACCAATTGAAATTCTGGTAGCAAATCTCAGATGTCCTGAGAGATGCCAAGACACTTGATCTCTGCTTCACACACAAGGACAATAAGGAGCAGAATACCAAATGCAGAAAATAGACAAACACACAAATATTGTTAACCCAGTTTGGTGAACAACAACACCTACGTCTGGGGGCTACCAAGCCAGGAATGAAATCCACTAGATAGTATTAATTCTAAGCTAAACACCTCCGGTTTACAACTTATCACTTAATCTCCACCCGTGCTTTATTTCTACCTAAGACACTTCCTAGGTATGGGACTCTTCTCAATTCCCTTTCAATCATAGCAGTGAGAGAAATTACAACTCAATGTAAACAGTCTAGCTCTAGTATCAACACGACACAAGAAAGGCTCACAAAATACAAACCCTAAACTCACTAGGTAGCAATGTATTTTCCCACACTTTTCCTAGGTTAAATTCATCCTATTTATAACCATAAACATGACTAGATTTGGGCTTCAAAAATGCAGCAATTCTATTCCACAGAATCTGCAACTAATTCTAGAATAGTTTTTTCAATCCTAAGTTTCCTAAAGTGTCTCCATATTTAGAAACAACGTCTTCAAATTCTAATCAGAATCTCCGATTCCTCAATCTTGGATGTCACCTAGGAAAAAACAAATAATCCCAGAATAATATGAAATCTAGAATTAAAAATAGCATAGTTAAAACTGAAAAGTAACAGACAAAGATGTCGAATCATCATGATAGGACGTCTTGTCCAACATCTTGATCTTCAGTTAGTTCTCCATGTTATGACATCTTGTCCAACATCTTGCTGTCAAGTTAGTTTTACCAAAATTGATGCCAACCTCAAAGGCTTTGACTCATCAACTTAGGTCTGACAGCAATTGTTAACGCTAAATTGTGAGCATTTTATAGTAGCATTCACCTAGGTTTAGGGATACCCTGTGGAAACCGAAATATTCTTGATTAAAATAATTCTCAATTTCATCTGTAATTCACTATGGTCATAAGGATTAATTTGAATGATTAGGTTTTCTTACTAAGGAATTAAGAGTAAACACCCTTAAGGACCGATATTCAGTATTATTGAACTAAGTCATTTCAATATCAGATTACTGTTGTTGATGAATCCAATCACACACCTACCATAAATGGTTCACTCATAATCACTTTTAAAATTTTCAACTACTTTATTTACTTTTTATTGCATTTTAATTTCTACTTTTCAAAACCCCATAGGCTTTTGTTTAACTAAAGTAAAACCAGAACTCTGTATCGTCAAGCAATCCTTGAGAACGATATTTGAGATTTCCCTTTATTACTACATTGGCAGATTAGTACACTTGCTAATTTACTGATCAATAATTTGTATTGAAAAAAGATAAGAGAACACGAAGGGCCAATGATGTTAGATATGTTAGCATTGTGGGTTAGGTGGTGAGTGTTATTGAATATGGCTGATCTCGAGACAATAGAGCCTTTAAATGGGTTAAACTCAAAAATTTTTATGGAGGTTTTTACTTGTTGATTTTTGGGAACTAAAAAAGAGTTTTTTTCCGATGGTGGAACTCACGAACCAAACGAAGACTTATACTAATTCCCCAAAGACAAGCAATAAATTTTCAATGGTTTAACTCCTAACCAAAGTAATAACTTCCTACAAAAAAATTATTTACTCAAGAGAAAATTCTACTCTTGGTAAATTTATAGTTTAGTTCTCACCTGGAACAAAATTCCTCACTAAACTCAAGAACACTCTCAAAGCACTATGACTAAAATATGTGAGAAAAATATGAAAGATTTAGAGAGAGTATGAGGGAAATGAAAAGTGAGATTTTCATATTTTTTGGATGATTTGATATGATAGAGAAGCTCTTTATTTAATAGTGTACATTTGAAAACAATCAATGGGTCAAATAAATGACCTAACCGATTATGCTAATTGATTTGGCAGTACAAATAATTGATGATTGTTGTCCAAAATTGAAGGTTTAGATATAAAGTTGTTACAAATCTTTAAGAGATTGCCACAATCGATTATAGACTTAATTATTTATCATCTAATCGATTAGGGCAAAGATCTAATCGATTCGACAATTGCAAAAAGTCTTCTAATCATTTGAACAATTTCCTAATCAATTGGCTAGGCTCCAAAAGTCATTGTCAAACCTAAGTAGCTACTTATTGACTTATATCTTGCTATCTATGAGCTTCACCATCTTGGATCACTTCACCACATGACTGAAAAGACTATAAATATTTCAATTGTGTTTGGAAAAAGGATTTATCATAAAGCGTGAAACATATGAAGCTAATAAATATAAGGAAAATAATAAATAGAAAAGAAACATTTCCTTAAAAACCTCTACTTCCAAGGTCACCGTAAAGGAAGATGAAAATAGTTTCAATAAAGATCCTTCTAAAGAAGAAGAAATTGGTGTGTTTATTAATTAATCAATGAATATATAAGAAGATACAAAGCAATTTTCTTTGAGTGGGATAAATCACTGTCAATGTTGAGTCGTCATCCCAGTTTGTTAAAGCATAAGTTCAAGCAAAGAAGTAGTTAATCATTGTTGAATGGTTAGACACAAGTAAAGATATTCAAAATGTGTGCCTATTTCACTTCATTGATATCTAGTTAAGGCATGTCTAATAATTTCAATAGAGACAAGTGTTTCTTATTGGAAAATACTCAAGACGAGTGAAGGAAAATGTATCCAATCATACTTTTGATTGATGAGTGATTTTTCTATACAAGTATATGTTGTTTTCTAACGTTACTTATGCATCAAGTTAAATCCTTTATCATCACAATTCTCTCTCTCTCTCTCTCTCTCTCTCTCTCTTTCTCTCTCTCTCTCTCTCTCTCTCTCTCTCTCTCTCTCTCTCTCTCTCTCTCTCTCTCCTTTTTATCCTCATGTAGTATGCCTTATTTATCGTAATTAACTGCATGTTTGATATGTTGTGTATATGTGATTTTTTTATCTGCCATGTGTGATAATCAGATTGGATGACATGTGCATAGCATCTCTCACTACATCGTGGGCACAACATCAAAAAATTTCATCTACATCAAAAAAATTTCATATGCATCAACAATTTTCATTTGCATGAAAAAAAAATTTTCTGCATAAAAAATTTTCAGTTGCATCAAAATTTCCATCTGCATCAAAAATTTTCATCAACACCAAATTATTTTCCAATTAGCATCATTATTTTTTTTCAAATGGCATTAAAATACTTTTTAAACATTAAATTTTTGTTTAGCATTGTAACATATTTTCATTCAAATTTTTAATTAATTTTACATTAAAATAATTTTTTTTAGCATTTTAAACTTTTAAAAACTTTTTGGCCTATGATTTGAATAATCATGTAAGTTGATTCGAATCATAGAAGGATGCATGCATTTGATTCGAAACACCTTATTCCTTAAATTAAATCAATAATTGTGGCATTTCTCAGCATTTCGCCTATGCCATCATGATTCGAATCATCAAAAAACTTGATTCAAATCAAAATGTGACGTTGCAAAGTACATGCCCAATTATGATCTGAATCATACAAATGACTTATTCAAATCAAGCTAATATCCCTTTCTGATTCAAATCACTATTCTTCTCGATTCAAATCATTTATCTCATTTTAAATCATTCTGAGATGTTGAAACCTTTCAACTTATGAACTTACCCATTCATTTCCTTCATACTAAATATCATATTTCAAATTTTCATGTCCATTTTTCACTCCCCTCCCATGCATTCTTCATCATAATATTTTTCATTCATTAATCCTTCATCATAATCATCCATTCATGCAACCTTTAACACCGTGTAAACCTTAATCCAATCTCCACCACCATCATCATCAATCCTTCATCCCTCATCAATGGAGAGGTCTAAGAAAGCATCTAACAAGCAACAGGGAAAACACCTAAGCTCATATCTTTTGCCTTCAAATGTTCCAACAAGAAGGATAACCAAAATGAGAGCTAACAAATACAAGCAAAAAGACTCATCCAAACAAAAAGTCCAAGGTAGTCATGTCAAACTGATCTGTTTCTATTGCTGGTTCCACTTCTTCTACTCCAAACTTTAGTGTTCATATGCATAAAGTTAATCATCTAATCTTTGATGATGAATTTAAGTGATTTTCAAAGTTTATTTCTAAATAAAATCTAAGAGAAAAAGTACTTTTTGTGTGGATATACGTGTTTGCAGGTATAGTCAAGATGATCCAAGATGGTGAAGCTATGGATAACAAAGCTGCAAGTCAACTAAGTTGTTTAGATTTGATGATGAAAACACTTGAAGCCAAGTGTCCGCTAAAGATAGCTCAAGTGGTCAAATATTCGTATGATGGTTGATCAAGCTATCCTCCCAAATCAAGCTACGTTGTTGAAGACCAATACATTTGTTTGAAGTCAACACGATGATCAAATGAATGTCAAGTGAAGACTTATATTTCAAGAGTCACCGGTGGTTTAAACCTTTCAAATTCTCAGATGCTGGTAATAAACATGAAGTAATATTAAGCCTCATTAAGAAAAATCTAAGTTGTATTATTATAAGCATAAAGATAATGATTCCAAGACTTGAAGCTTCAGAATTATGTAAGAGAGGAAGTGTGAAATCTCGCCTAATCATGTGTGTTTGAGTGACTAGTGTTTTGTAAAGACACAATGGTATTTTTGGAAATATTATGGCTAAATCACACAAATTAAAAACATTTGGGAAACCTCTCATATTTTATTTAAATCCCAAAAATTACTTTTGAGGCCTAGCCAGTTGATTAAGAGAGTGTCTAATTGATCCAAAGACATTTTCAACTAAATAATTGATTAGATTAATGACCTAATCGATTATATCCTGCTTGGTTAAGTCTAAAATTAATTGGGATAGTCTTTTAATGATTTGTAACGACTAAATATCAAAACCTTCCATTTCTGGCCTAAGCAATTGATTATTTAATGTGCCTAATCGATTAGCCTAATCGATTATGACATTGAATTGGCCCATGGATGGTTTCCAAATTTATATCATGCCTTGGACTATAAATAGAGAGCTTCTCTATCACCCTTTACATCCCGAAAACGAACTTAAACCTCACTTTTTATTTCTCTCATCATCTATCTAAATCTCTAATTTTCTCACATACTTTTAGCCATAGTGCTTCAAGATAAGTCTTGAGTCTATGTGAGGATAAGTGTTTTGAATGAGGGCAAATTTGAAAATTTACCAAGAGTGTATTATCTCTTGAGTAAATAGTTCTTCAGTATGAAGTTGTTATTTTGGTTACGAACTAAAGTAGTTAAAGGATCTTGTATTTTTTGGGTATTGTCTTAGGAAGTCTCCTTTGGTTCGTGAGTTTCACCTTGAAGAAAAAACTTTCTTTTGGTTTGTGAAAATCAGCCAGTAAAAATATCCACAACGGTTCTTGAGCATAACTCGATTAAAATCTCTTTTGGTTTCTGAGTTCAACCTGGTATAAAAGCTCAATAGGTTCGAGATCAACATGAAAACAAGCATCTTCTGAAAACAAGCATGTTTTTATTTTTTAATTATTAAATGATCCAAGGCAGCGCTTTTGGAAAGCGCGTTCTTAGGTGCTAGATTCAGCAGCGCTTTTTCCTTAGAAAGCGCTTTCTTTTCATTGGCCTATAACAGCGCTTTCAGAAAGCGCTTTCAAATGTGGGGCCAATTTAAGGACTTTAGCAGCGCTTTTCAAAAGCGCTTTCTAAGGTTACCCTTTAACAGCACTTTATAAGGTTATACCTTTAGTAGCGCTTTTGTAAAAGCGCTTTCTAAGGTGGGGTCTATGTACGACGTTTAGCAGCGCTTTTAGAAAGTGTAACGCCCCAGTTTTGTTAGTTTTATTTAATTGAGTCGATTTAATTATTTTTATTTTATATTATTTTATTTTTGACTTTTACTTGACAATATATTATTTTTCATCGTTATTGTGTTTTATCGCGTTTTGGGAGCGTTTGCGAGATATTTGAGTGTAGGGGTATTTTGATCATTTTGGGTAGTTAGATATTTTGTTTTATTAAAATAGAAATAGAAAGAGAGAAATAGAAGAGAAAGAAAAGAGAAGGAAAGAAAGAAGAGGAGAAAAAGAGGAAAAGAGGAAAATCAAAGATAACTCCGTTTCGAGCGCGATTAATCGGGTAAGGGTGAGAAGTTTCAATTATATCTTGCTTGTGTATGTATATGTGTTATTTGTTGTGATTATTTTGGTCGTTTCACGACTTTTCTTACCGATCAAAATTAGGAGCAATTGATAGAAATCGAGGTTTTCACGGATGAAATTCGATATAAACTGCGTAGAATACTCGTTGATTATGTCCGAACATGTTTTGGTTGTTCTGGTATGAATTAGAAGGGTTTGGGTGGTAGAAATGATGTATTTGGCCCCAAATGACCTATATTGACGCTGCTGCGAATTATGGGTTTCGCGGGTTCGCCTAGTGAACCCCAGCGAAAGAACGGGGGAATGTTCGCCTAGAGGTTCGCCTAGCGAACTTTAGGTTGGTTTTCCACTGCCTTGGTTCGCTAGGGTTCGCCTAGCGAATACTGGAGTGAACGTGATATTTTTCTATTTTGTTTTCTTCATAATTTTCAAACCGTAAGTCCGTTTTGGTCGCCGTTCGAAGCGTTGGAAAGCTAAGAAAATATTCTTTCCATTAAAAATGTTTTGGAGGGCAGTAGATGATTTATTTAAGTCGTGGTTTTGTGAGAGTGTGGTGTTGTCGGATTTTTACCGTCGTATTGGTGTGCGATTGATGTGTTATAATGCTATATGCTTTTGATATGTAACGTGTAGCTTGTGTGCTGTTATATGATGTGAATATACATGATGAAAATGTTGTGGTGATGGTTTGTGGCCTTATGGCAACTTTGTACATTGTTTTGGATTAGACTTCGATGCGTGATTAATGATGTTGTTGTGTGGCAAAATACATTGTTTGATTGAATATCAATGTATATTGTTATGATGTGTTGTGGGTAGCCTTTGTGGTGTGAATCCCTTGTGGAAGTAATTATGATTGTATGATTGTTGTGGTTTGTGATGAAATGCATTGTTTATGTGAAATTCAATGTACGTTGTGTGGTGGCCATTATGGTTTGAAATGCATTGTTTGAATTGTTTTCAATGCATGAATATGATGATGAAATAATTCATATTATTGAATTGTGAAGATGCATTTGATTGTCATGAGTTCTTGTGCGTCAAGCATCATGATATGCATCTTGTGATGTCGTGTGCCCTTGTGGGGTGTGAGCGACGAATCGATTCCAGAGGGAATCTGCTATAACATCGTGTGCCTTAAAAATAAGAGGTGTGAGCGATCATATGGATCGTGTGCCTTAAAAATAAGAGGTGTGAGCGATGATTATAGACGATCATATGCCTTATACAAAGAGGTGTGAGCGATCGGGTCGTGTGGCTTATACAAAGAGGTGTGAGCGGCCCATAAATGTAGTGTGCCTTAAAAATAAGAGGTGTGAGCGATCAGATCAGATTGTGTGCCTTAAAAATAAGAGGTGTGAGCGACGGGGAACATCGTGTGCCCGATGGAGAGTTACATTAAGTAACAAGCGATGATTCCAGCAGAGTTCCTGAGTGAACTGGTGATGAGAAATGATGAATGTCGGTACCGCATATGCATTTCATAGAGTTGTTGTGTCGGTCTCTGTGCATTTGCATAAATCATGAATGGATTGATTATGTGTGAGAATTGTGAATGGATTCATTATGTGTGAAAATTCATGAATTGATTGATTATGTGTTGAGATTTATGTTTGAATTGGTGAATTGATGTGCATATGTGATAAATGCGTTGGTTGGGATAATATGTCTTATGTGTAGACATGTGCTATGTGATGTGGTGGCGTGTTTTCATATGTTATGGCTATGGTGTGCCTTATGTGTGAATATGCGATTATGTTAGTATAATTGGTATATGTTACGTGTATTAATATATGATGCTTGTGGTGAGAATGACTATGTATGTGAATTTATATGTTTTGCATATTATTATGCAATCTTGGTTTAGTTGTTATTTCTCACCCTTCTGCTGTGGTTTGTTGCTCTATGAGGCAATTGTAGATTTTTAGTCTTGGAGGCTTTGGTGAAGATTAGTTCTCCATTCCTTTGTCGGTCTTGGTGTCTGCTCTGATATGTAGCACGGGAGTCGGGAAACTCTTTAGTTATATATGTAGACAATTGTTGGATATATTTTGTATTACTTTTGTATGTGTATTTCGAAGTATTAAAATAATTTATTTGTAAAACGAGTCAGTTATGGATCTTTCTGCTTTATTCCATAATTGAACTTCATTTTGTTGGAAAAGGTTTCCCTTTGAGGCGATTCCATTTTGTGTTATGTATCAAAAATATATGAGCAGTGATTGTATTTTCTTTCGTTAAATGTGGCATCCTTGTTTCTGTCGGAAAAATAAATTTTTATCTACTCTGATTTTATTTATGTATTATTTATTCGTGATGGGAATTGGGGTGTTACATTAGTGGTATCAGAGCAGGTCGGTCCGTCCGGCCAAGTCGTTGAGTCAGTTGGTGTGACAGTTGAATACTGTCGATGTCGTTGATCCCTTAGTACGTGATATGTGTGTGAACACTGTCAGTACTTTCTGGTTTTCTAATCCTTTGTCTTCAGGTGTGAGAATGAGATAAGTGGGGGAGAAGCTGGTACTTCTCCAAGTTGCGTCAGGTGTGAAGCGTTGGCTCAGTGTGTCGTGAATTGCAAGATTGTGAGTGCTCTTTGGACAGTGTGGTTCCCGGTTCCGGAGGGAATGCGGAGGTAAGGGTTATGTCGGCTAAGGATTTGTGCCTTAGGTGGTTTTGTGCACAAGATGTAAGTAATGTTATTATAGTTTGGTAAAGACGGTTTATGCCCCATCATGATTGTCGACTGTCTATTGATAAATTGAGGAACTGATCACCCTTAATCTCTTGTTGATAGTAGACGGGAATTATGTTGGATGGAATAGACGTGTCTTTCCGGCTTTGATAGTGTGTGCAATGAATGGTTTGGAATTAAGAAAGTGATTACGGATTGTTTTGTTGAGTAGATGAAGATTTTTATATCTGGAAGATGAAAGGGATTAGAGGTTTTGGTATGTTGGTTCAGTGGGGAAGTCGTTGAGAGAAAACGATTGGGTATCGTTAATGGTTGTTCTCAGAGAGTAGAATGTGAACTCAAATTTGGCGAAGGGGAAGGTTTGAGGTTTGGATCTGCTAAGTAGTAGAAGAACTTTTAGGAAGTGAAACTCAGATTGAAAGAGCGGTTGTAAGATTTACTGGAAAAGGGATTTGTGAGACCAAGTGTGTCGTCTTAGAGAGCTCCAGTTGTGTTAGTAACAAAAAGGATGGACGATTGAACGGAATAACAAGCATGATGTGTAGGGTGGTATTGAGACTAGGGAAAGCAAAACTTAGAGTTTTGGTGAGTTTTGGAGTTTTTCAAGTTTTAGGGCATTAATGGAAATTTTGGAGAGAACCCTTAAGAGTGGATGTAATATTTAAGAGTTCTTTTTGGTTGGTTGTTGCTACATGTTGGGATTTATGGAATTTGGACGGTCAAATAAGGTAACGATTGAGAATAAGTGTCCACTTTTGGGGAATAAATGATTGGAATGGTTCGGTGGAGTTTGGTTGAAATTACAATTGTTTGGACTGTTCAATAAGAGTGGTGAATTTTGTGAGTTGAGACTTTGATCGATTTAATGTGACTGGTTATGTTTGTTATAATCGAAATAGGTTGTTATTTACTCGGTTTAGCTTGTACGTGAGTTTGGACAAGTTTGGATGAGGTTTAATTTGGTTGGGCATTACAATGTACAGTGATGTTGTTCGGTATTAGTAAGGCGTTTGGAATGTTTGTGGAGTATATGAATCGTATCTTCCGTATTTATTTGGATAAGTTCGTAATGGATTTGATTGAGGATATTCGGATCTATTATAAACTCAGAGGAAGAACGGGTAGAGTGTATGAGAATGGAATTACAAGTGTTGAAAAGAGACGAAGTTTTATGGTAAGTTATTCAAGTGAGAATTTGGGTTGAAAAAGGTTAGTTTTCTTGGATATGTGATTTCTGATGATGGTATTGCTATGGATCCATCGGAAGTAGATGCTGTTCTACAATGAGTGGCTCCAAAGTTGGTTAAGGAGATTAGAAACTTTTGGGCTCAGTTGGTTGTATTGCAGGTTATGGAAGACTTTGTTAAGTTCGTACTTATGGTATCTCAGTTGACTTGCAAAGGGTGAGTCGTTTCTTTTGGATGTTCGTTGTGAGTAAGTTTTGGTGAGCTGAAGTAGAAGTTATCTACGGCTTCAGTTTTGATACTGCGTGATCCTGATAAACAGTTTGTGAGGTACTGTGATGTGTCTTTGATGAGTTTAGTTAGCATGGTAATGCGAGAGGGTAAGGTCATTTCTTATGCTTTACGACAATTGAGGATTCATGATTTCAAGATGGTTGTGTTTACTTTTGTGTTGAGAATCTGGAGGTATTATTTTGAGGGTTTTAGGTTCAAGGTGTTTGGATGGAGAAAATGATGGTTTTGGATGAGTAACAAGACTGCTAGAATTCTGAGTTTTCCTTGGTTCGCCTAGCGAACCTAGGGCAAAGCAGTAGCGAATGATTTTTGTGGGTTCGCCTAGCGAGCCAGTTAGCGAAGGTCAGCAAATGTTTGCTAGCGTTTTTCGCCTAGCGAACTTTGTATCTTTTTGGTTCTGGTTGTTGCTGCCTTGGTTCGCCAAGGGATTCGCGGAGCGAACGGCAAGGCGAGGGTTTGCCAAGGAGTTCGCCTGGCGAACTTTATGTCTGTTTTGTTCTGATTGTGGCTTCGCTTGGACGTTCGCCTAGCGAAGGTGGTAGCGAATGCTCGCTAGAAGGTTCGCCTAGTGAACATGGCAGGTTGTCCCATTTTGTTTCCTTCATAACTTTTGATTTGTAACTCGGATTAAGGCACGGTCGGATGGTTGGGATTCCTGGTTAGTTATGACCTTGGCTCAAATTATCCTATTGGTAAAGTGAATGTTGTTTCTGAAGAGTTAAGCCGATAGCCTTGCATATGGTTGTTTTGATGGTCAGAGAATTAAAATTATTTGAGCAGTTCAGAGACTTGTGTCTGGTGTGTGAGCTAACACAGTAGAGTGCGAAGTTGGATATATTAAAAGTGAACAATGATTTTTGGTGAATATGAGAAAGAGTTAGACTTTGGACGTGGGATTGATAGTTTTGATGGTTACGAGTAATTAGGGTGCATAACATTGTTGTAATATTGTTGTGTGATAAGGATGTTTGGTATTCTGGTTTTGACGAGGTTGTTGAACGATGTTGGGTCGTGGAACTTTATGTTCTTGTTGCGTTTCGGTTCAAGAATGAACCTGTGTGTGTTCGTAACTTCGGTATTCCTTGAGTCGTGAGTTGGTCGTCAAGTGCATTGTATGGGTTTTGCATCTTATCGTTGTCGTCGTGTCGTGTTGTTGTAGTAGTTGTTGTTAGCAGAGTAGTTTGTCAGTTTGTGTTATTCGTGGGGTGCCTCTTGTTGGCATGTTAGTTTGTTGGTCGGTGGCGAGAGTCGTGTCCTGAGTTGTTCGTCTTAGTATATTTTTTAGGACGAAAATTTCTAAGTGGGGGAGAATTGTAACGCCCTAGTTTTGTTAGTTTTATTTAATTGAGCCGATTTAATTATTTTTGTTTTATACTATTTTATTTTTGACTTTTACTTGACAATATATTATTTTTCATCGTTATTGTGTTTTATCGCGTTTTGGGAGCGTTTACGAGATATTTGAGTGTAGGGGTATTTTGGTCATTTTGGGTAGTTAGATATTTTGTTTTATTAAAATAGAAATAGAAAGAGAGAAATAGAAAGAAAAGAAAAAGAAGAGAAAGAAAAGAGAAGGAAAGAAAGAAGAGGGGAAAAAGAGGAAAAGAGGAAAATCAAAGATAACTCCGTTTCGAGCGCGATTAATCGGGTAAGGGTGAGAAGTTTCAATTATATCTTGCTTGTGTATGTATATGTGTTGTTTGTTGTGATTGTTTTGGTCGTTTCGCGACTTTTCTTACCGATCAAAATTAGGAGAAATTGATAGAAATCGATGTTTTCACGGATGAAATTCGATATAAACTGTGTAGAATACTCGTTGATTATGTCCGAACATGTTTTGGTTGTTCTGGTATGAATTAGAAGAGTTTGGGTGGTAGAAATGATGTATTTTGGCCCCAAATGACCTATATTGACGCTGCTGCGAATTCTGGGTTTCGCGGGTTTGCCTAGCAAACCCCAGCGAAGGAACGGGCGAATGTTCGCCTAGAGGTTCGCCTAGCGAACTTTAGGTTAGTTTTCCACTGCCTTGGTTCGCTAGGGTTCGCCTAGCGAATACTGGAGCGAACGTGATATTTTTCTATTTTGTTTTATTCATAATTTTCAAACCGTAAGTCCGTTTTGGTCGCCGTTCGAAGCGTTGGAAAGCTAAGAAAATATTCTTTCTATTAAAAATGGTTTGGAGGGCAGTAGATGATTTATTTAAGTCGTGGTTTTGTGAGAGTGTGGTGTTGTCGGATTTTTACCGTCGTATTGGTGTGCGATTGATGTGTTATCATGCTATATGCTTTTGATATGTAACATGTAGCTTGTGTGCTGTTATATAATGTAAATATACATGATGAAAATGTTGTGGTGATGGTTTGTGGCCTTATGGCAACTTTGTGCATTGTTTTGGATTAGACTTCGATGCGTGATTAATGATGTTGTTGTGTGGTAAAATACATTGTTTGATTGAATATCAATGTATGTTGTTATGATGTGTTGTGGGTAGTGTAACACCCCCAATCTATACCCCCAATTAATAAAAAAACAGTAAAAGAAAATTCAAAATTTCGTCAAAGTATATTTAAATTATCATGGCATAGACCGAGGGGTCACATCAAATTGAAACAATACATACAACACCTGCTCATAAAGATATGCAACAGTGGGGTAGCAATCAACAGAGGAACTCAGTTCCTTACACCCACATTTCAGAATTTAGAATAAAAGCGAAAAATCTAAAACTGAATAACATATATATATATATATATATATATATATATATATATATATATATATATATATATCACAAAAAGTTTGTCATACATCAAGTTGTACATGCACAAGCCAAAAGATATATATACATAATACACAAATATCACAAACGGCCTCCCTAACTACCCGGTGTCACATATCAGAGCCGACCGAAAAAAGAATGAAGACGCAAAGCTTCACAAAAATACCTCCAGCAACTCTAATCTGCAATGCCTCATAGAGCATTATAAAACAGCAGAAGGGTGAGAAAAACAACCATAATATAATTGCATACAATTATATATATAACACCAAAACACACATATATACGATTCTCACCACAACTCACGCCATAATTCAAACACAAGGCATTACAGGGAATGATTCATATTTCCATCACCAACACATATTCATATACCAATTTTACCCACAATTCCACACATAAAATAACCATAATGATTTATGCAATGCAAGAGACCGACACCACGACTCTATGCATATGCACATGCGGGTACCGACTTCCATTATTTCTCATCACTAGTTCACTCAGGAACTCTGCTGGAATCATCGCTCGTTACAACACTGTAACTCCCCGTCGGGCATACGATGTTCCCCACCGCTCACACCCCACACGGGCACACGGTGTTTATGGATCGCTCACACCCCACACGGGCACACGACCCGATCGCTCACACCCCACATGGGCACACGGTCATCTATAATCATCGCTCACACCCCACACGGGCACACGACGTTATAGCGAATTCCCTCTGGAATCCAAACCGTCACTCAGGACGTTCAACAATGCATATCATGATGTTTGGCATACAAGGACTCATGACATTCAATATGCACACATAACTACATTCATCTACATCGACAAAATCACACTTTGCACTTATGCCCAAAACAATGCATTTAATTTCCATATGGCTACAAATCATCACAACACCATCTAAACACATACATTTACATCATACAACAACACCTTGCATAATACACATCAATTACGCATCACTACAACGACAAAAGTCGACAACTGACACTATTCCCGATTCCCGACATAATTAAATCGGCTAACAATTCCCAAACCATCATAATAAGAAAGTACAGCTCAATAGCTTTCCAACGATACCAAGAATGTAAAAATCGGATAAACGGAACACAAGTTACGAAAGAAAACGAAAAACGATATTTTGAAAAGTCCCATTTTACCATTCTCCTGGCCATACGCGTATTGCCCAAAATCCTCGCCATGCCATACGCGTATGGGCAGAACCATTTTCTTCCTAAAATTCCCATTTTAATTCCAATACGCGTAGGGCCAACACCATATGCGTATTGCCCTGAAATGCTACGCGTATCATACGCAAATGGGCAGATGGCCGAGCAAAATAACATCTCATACGCGTATTTGCCCATGGCTCGCCCACGTTACGCATATTGCCAAGGTCCATACGCGTATGAACATGCCCCATACGCGTATGACCTGGAAAAACCAGAAAAATTTCTACAAAACTTTGTTCTGCATTTTCTTACCCAAATTCATCCAATCTTTCACCTACACTCAGAAAATTACCAATACAATACATAGCAACATGTATCTATCATGTATCAACAATAATGAACACTAACAACATAATTTCCAACACATTTAATCAATTTCTAATCAATTTAACACAATATGGGTTTTACTAAATATTTTCATTTCAATCCAACAAACATCACAAATACACATACATAATCATGCACAATCATACAATAATTGAGTTTTGCACCCTTACCCGATTAAATCGATTCTAGGAGTTGGTTTTCTTGATTCCCAAGCTTTTCTCACTTTTTCTCTTCTTCTTCTCTTTTCTCTCCTTTTTCTTTCTTCTCCCTTTCTTTCTTTCTATTTTTCTCTCTTTCTATTTTTTCTATTTTCTACTTAATCAAAAATATCATGAAATGACCAAAATACCCCCACACTCAAATATCTCGCAAACGTTCCCAAAACCCGATAAAATATCACAACATCGAAAAATAACATATTTTCAAATAAAAGTCAAAAATAAAATAAAATAATAATAAAATAATCAAACGACTCGATTAAATAAAACGCACACGAAAACTGGGTCGTTACAACTCTCCCCCACTTAGAAATTTTCGTCCTCGAAAATATTACCTGAGATGAACAACTCCGGATATGACTCCCACATCCGACTCTCCAACTCCCAAGTCAAATTGCCCTCAGCAGCGCCTCCCCACGCCACTTTCACAAGTGCAATATCCTTGCCTCTCAACCGCTTCACCTCGCGATCCAAAACCCTAACTGGTACTGCCTCGACCGTAAGGTTCTCCCTTACGTCAACCTCATCCATCGGAATCACATGCGACGAATCCGAAACATACTTCTGAAGCTGTGAAACATGAAACACATCGTGCAAATTCGACAGATTCGGCGGCAACGCCACCCTATACGCCACAGCACCCACTCTCGCAGATATCTGGTAAGAACCAATAAACCGAGAAGTAAGTTTCTTCGATTTCAATGCACAACCCACACCCGTCACCGGTGTAACCCTCAGAAATACATGATCACCCTCTTGGAACTCAAGATCCTTCCGTCTCTGATCATGATAGCTCTTTTGTCTACTCTGAGAAGCTTTCATCTTCTCACGAATAAACTTCACTTTCTCCGTCGTCTGTTGCACCAACTTTGGTCCAACCACCGTTCTCTCACCAGATTCGTGCCAACACAACGGTGTCCGACATCTTCGTCCATACAATGCTTCAAACGGTGACATTCCAATACTAGAATGAAAACTGTTATTATAAGTGAACTCAATCAAAGCGAGATAACTATCCCACACACCACCTTGTTCAAGAACACACGCTCTCAACAAATCCTCCTAAGACTGGATCGTCCTCTCCGTCTGACCATCCATCTGCGGATGATAAGCCGAACTCAATCTCAATTTAGAACCCAACGCCTTCTACAAACTTTCCCAAAATCTCGAGGTAAACCTAGGATCTCAATCAGAAACAATACTCAATGGAACCCCATGCAACTTCACAATCACACTTATGTAAATCTCAGCTAACCTCTCCAAAGAAAAACTGATGTCAATCAGAATAAAATGAGCCGATTTAGTCAGTCTATCAATAACCACCCAAATAGCATTATGCCCTCGCTGAGTATTCGGTAACCCTGTTACAAAATCCATCGAAATACTATCCCATTTCCACTCAGGAATATCCAACGGCTGCAACAAACCACTAGGCCTCAGATGTTCCACCTTCGATTTCTGACAAGTTAAACATGCATAAACAAACTGAGCCACATCTCTTTTCAATCCAGACCACCAGAAAATCTTCTTCAAATCCTGATACATCTTATTCGCTCCCGGATGTATACTTAAATTACTCCGGTGTCCTTCCTCCAAAATTATCTTTTTCAACTCCGCATCATTTGGAATACAAATCCTACCTCGAAATCTCAAAACACCATTAACATCCACTTGAAAATCACTATTCGCATCTTTACCTCCCAACAACATCAAATCCACAAGTTTCACATCCAGCTTTTGTTTCTCACAAACAGTCATCAGAAAATCATTAGTAATCGTTAACATTCCAAGCCTCACGCTATCCGACGTCACTTCACATACCAAACTCAAATCTCTAAACGATTCCAAAAGTTCCCACTCTTTAACCATTAAAGCGGACATATGTAACGATTTCCGACTCAATGCATCGGCTACCACATTAGCTTTACCAGGATGGTAATTCAAGCCAAAGTCGTAGTCCTTCAAGAATTCCAACCATCTACGTTGCCTCATATTAAGCTCTTTCTGATCAAACAAATATTTCAAACTTTTATGACCACTAAATACTTCAAACCTCACACCGTAGAGATAATGCCTCTAGATCTTCAACACAAAAACCACAGTTGCTAATTCAAGATCATGAGTAGGATAATTTTTCTCATGAACTCTTAACTGCCTTGAAGCATAAGCCACCACCTTACCTTCCTACATCAGAACACCACCTAGACCAATCAAAGAAGCATCACAATAAACCACAAATGGTTCATTAGGTTTCGGCAAAATCAAAATCGGAGCTGTCGTCAATCTTCTCTTCAGCTCATTAAAACTTTCCTCTCACCGAATATCCCAAATGAACGCTTGCCCTTTACAAGTCAACTGGGTCAAAGGAAGTGCTAGCTTAGAAAACCCTTCAATGAACCTATGATAGTAACCAGCCAAACCCAAAAAGCTTCGAATTTCAGTTACGGATCTCGGAGCCTCCCATTGTAGAATTGCTTCTACTTTAGATGGATCCACAACAATACCATTACTTGAAATTACGTGCCCAAGAAAACTCACCTCCGACAACCAGAATTCACACTTGGACAATTTGGCAAAAAGCTTCCTTTCCTTCAAAACCTGCAAAACAATACGCAAATGTTCTGCATGCTCCTCCCGAGACTTAGAATAAATCAAAATGTCATCAATAAACACAACGACAAATCGATCTAGATGCTCGTGAAAAATACGATTCATGTATTCCATAAACACACCTGGCGCATTAGAAACCCTTAACGGCATCACAGAATATTCATAATGACCGTATCGTGTCCTAAAGGCCGTCTTCTGAATATCTTCCTCCTTCACCCTTATTTGATGATACCCTGATCTCAAATCAATCTTACTGAACACACACGCACCAACCAACTGATCCATCAGATCATCAATTCTTGGAAGAGGATACTTATTCTTGATCGTCACCTTATTCAACTGGCGATAATCAATACATAATCGCATACTTCCATCCTTCTTTTTCATCAATAAAACTGGAGCACCCCAAGGCGACACACTTGGCCTCACAAACCTCTTCTCCAACAACTCATTTAACTGTTTCTTTAACTCAACCAACTCAGATGACGACATACGATAAGGTGCCATAGAAACAGGTCTAGTACCAGGAACTAGATCTATAGAAAACTCCACCTCTCTTTCTGGCGGCAAGTCTGAAATATCCTCAGGAAACACTTCCGGAAATTCACACACCACAGGAAACACATTAAGTGAAACTTGACCATCCACAGTTAAAGATGCAAACAATCCAAACAACTGAGCTTCATCCGCCAAAAGTCTCTTCAACTCTTTGGTAGATAAGAAACTCGAGTCTTCGTCTTCCTCAAGAGAAGGAAACCTTACCAGCTTATGATAACAATCAATATGAACCCTATTAAATTGTAACCAATTCATTCCAAGAACCACATCTAAACCCTCCAACGGCAAACACACCAAATCCATCTCAAAGTCTTTACCATAAATGGTCAAAGGACATCTTAGACAAACCAAGGAAGTAGTTACTGACCCCATTGCTGGAGTATCAATAACCATCTCACCACCCATCAAAGACAACACAAGATTCAAACGCTTCGCGCACTCAGACGAAATAAACGAATGAGTCGCTCCAGTATCAATAATATCAATTAAAGGAGTACTATTAATAAAACAAGTACCTCTGATCAGACGATCTGTACTGGAAGTCTGAGTTCCCACTAATGCAAACACTTTCCCACCTGCTGGAGCCTGCTTCGGTTTCGGACACTTCGTACTAATATGACCAGGTTCACCACAGTTATAACATTTCACCACATTCTTCCTGGCATAATCAGCTGCAACATGTCCTACACCTCCACAATTAGTACACTTCCTCAAATCTTTCCTGCACTCAAACTGACGATGCCCCAACTCACCACATTTATAACACCTCAAAGGACCAGACATCCCTCCTCCACTTGACCTTTTCTCAAAATTCCCTCTCTGTTTACCTTTATCAGCTGGTGTCACATACGGACCACCACAGAACTATTGTTTCCCTTTCCTCTCACTCACACTCTTATAATGTGTAGAACGAGCCTTACTGTCTTCTTCGTAAATCCTACAATAATCCACCAAATCAGAGAACCTCCGAATCCTTTGGTACCCAATCGCCTGCTTTATCTCAGGACACAAGTCATTCTCAAACTTTACACACTTAGAGAATTCAGCAGTCGTTTCAGCATAATGAGGATAAAACTGCACAAGTTCCACAAACTTACCAGTATAATCAACAACAGACATGTTACCTTGTTTTAGCTCCAAAAACTCAATCTCCTTCTTTTCTCTTACATCTTCAGGAAAATACCTCCTCAGAAACTCTGTACTAAACACAGCCCAAGTAATTTCCTCCTCTGCAGCTTCCAACACACGACGAGTACCAACCCACCAGTCATCAGCTTCTTCCAATAACATGTGAGTACCCAGTCTCACCTTCTGATCCTCCTCACAATCCATCACTCGGAAAATCCTTTCAATCTCTTTCAGCCAAATCTGTGCACCATCCGGATCATATCTTCCCTTGAAGACAGGCGGTTTTTTCTTCCGAAACTCATCATTACCCGCGGCATGAGGTGCACCCTGCACAGCACGAGCTATAGCTTGCATAGCCGCAGCCAAAGCAGCATCATTCCTACCAGCCATATTCTGTTCATTTCCAATAACAGAAACTATGGTTAAACAAACAGCTCATCCAACCACAAAGACCAACAAGGACTGACACAACTGACACGGACTGACACAAATTGGCTCTGATACCACTTAATGTAACACCCCCAATCTATACCCCCAATTAATAAAAAAAAAACAGTAAAAGAAAATTCAAAATTTCGTCAGAGTATATTTAAATTATCATGGCATAGACCGAGGGGTCACATCAAATTGAAACAATACATACAACACCTGCTCATAAAGATATGCAACAATGGGGTAGCAATCAATAGAGGAACTCAGTTCCTTACACCCACATTTCAGAATTTAGAATAAAAGCGGAAAATCTAAAATTGAATAACATATATATATATATATATATATATATATCACAAAAAGTTTGTCATACATCAAGTTGTACATGCACAAGCCAAAAGATATATATACATAATACACAAATATCACAAACGGCCTCCCTAACTACCCAGTGTCACATATCAGAGCCGACCGACAAAAGAATGAAGACGCAAAGCTTCACAAAAATACCTCCAGCAACTCTAATCTGCAATGCCTCATAGAGCATTATAAAACAGCAGAAGGGTGAGAAAAACAACCATAATATAATTGCATACAATTATATATATAACACCAAAACACACATATATACGATTCTCACCACAACTCACGCCATAATTCAAACACAAGGCATTACAGGGAATGATTCATATTTCCATCACCAACACATATTCATATACCAATTTTACCCACAATTCCACACATAAAACAACCATAATGATTTATGCAATGCAAGAGACCGACACCACGACTCTATGCATATGCATATGCGGTACCGACTTCCATTGTTTCTCATCACTAGTTCACTCAGGAACTCTGCTGGAATCATCGCTCGTTACATCACTGTAACTCCCCGTCGGGCATACGATGTTCCCCACCGCTCACACCCCACACGGGCACACGGTGTATATGGATCGCTCACACCCCACACGGGCACACGACCCGATCGCTCACACCCCACATGGGCACACGATCGTCTATAATCATCGCTCACACCTCACACGGGCACACGATGTTATAGCGAATTCCCTCTAGAATCCAAACCGTCACTCAGGACGTTCAACAATGCATATCATGATGCTTGGCATACAAGGACTCATGACATTCAATATGCACACATAACTACATTCATCTACATCAACAAAATCACACTTTGCACTTATGCCCAAAACAATGCATTTAATTTCCATACGGCCACAAATCATCACAACACCATCTAAACACATACATTTACATCATACAACAGCACCTTGCATAATACACATCAATTACGCATCACTACAACGACAAAAGTCGACAACCGACACTATTCCTGATTCCTAACATAATTAAATCGGCTAACAATTCCCAAACCATCATAATAAGAAAGTACAGCTCAATAGCTTTCCAACGATACCAAGAATGTAAAAATCGGATAAACGGAACACAAGTTACGAAAGAAAACGAAAAACAATATTTTGAAAAGTCCCATTTTACCATTCTCCTGGCCATACGCGTATTGCCCTGAGCCATACGCGTATTGCCCAAAATCCTCGCCATGCCATACGCGTATTGCCCAAGGCCATATGCGTATGGGCAAAACCATTTTCTTCCCAAAATTCCCATTTTAATTCCAATACGCGTAGGGCCAACACCATACGCGTATTGCCCTGAAATGCTACGCGTATCATACACAAATGGGTAGATGACCGAGCAAAATAACATCTCATACGCGTATTTGCCCATGGCTCGCCCACGTTACGCGTATTGCCAAGGTCCATACGCGTATGAACATGCCCCATGCACGTATGACCTGGAAAAACCAGAAAAATTTCTGCAGAACTTTGTTCTGCGTTTTCTTACCCAAATTCATCCAATCTTTCACCTACACTCAGAAAATTACCAATACAATGCATAGCAACATGTATCTATCATGTATCAACAATAATGAACACTAACAACATAATTTCCAACACATTTAATCAATTTCTAATCAATTTAACACAATATGGGTTTTACTAAATATTTTCATTTCAATCCAACAAACATCACAAATACACATACATAATCATGCACAATCATACAATAATTGAGTTTCGCACCCTTACCCGATTAAATCGATTCTAGGAGTTGGTTTTCTTGATTCCCAAGCTTTTCTCACTTTTTCTCTTCTTCTTCTCTTTTCTCTCCTTTTTCTTTCTTCTCCCTTTCTTTCTTTCTATTTTTCTCTCTTTCTATTTTTTCTATTTTCTACTTAATCAAAAATATCATGAAATGACCAAAATACCCCCACACTCAAATATCTCGCAAACGTTCCCAAAACCTGATAAAATATCACAACATCGAAAAATAACATATTTTCAAATAAAAGTCAAAAATAAAATAAAATAATAATAAAATAATCAAACGACTCGATTAAATAAAACGCACACGAAAACTGAGTCGTTACAGGTAGCCTTTGTGGTGTGAATCCCTTGTGGAAGTAATTGTGATTGTATGATTGTTGTGGTTTGTGATGAAATGCATTGTTGATGTGAAATTCAATGTACGTTGTGTGGTGGCCATTATGGTTTTAAATGCATTGTTTGAATTGTTTTCAATGCATGAATATGATGATGAAATAATTCATATTGTTGAATTGTGAAGATGCATTTGATTGTCATGAGTTCTTGTGCGTCAAGCATCATGATATGCATCTTGTGATGTCGTGTGCCCTTGTGGGGTGTGAGCGACGAATCGATTCCAGAGGGAATCCGCTATAACATCGTGTGCCTTAAAAATAAGAGGTGTTAGCGATCAGATGGATCGTGTGCCTTAAAAATAAGAGGTGTGAGCGATGATTATAGACGATCGTGTGCCTTATACAAAGAGGTGTGAGCGATCGGGTCGTGTGCCTTATACAAAGAGGTGTGAGCGGCCCATAAACGTCGTGTGCCTTAAAAATAAGAGGTGTGAGCGATCGAATCGGATCGTGTGCCTTAAAAATAAGTGGTGTGAGTGACGGGGAACATCGTGTGCCCGACGGGGAGTTACATTAAGTAACAAGCGATGATTCCAGCAGAGTTCCTGAGTGAACTGGTGATGAGAAATAATGAATGTCGGTACCGCATATGCATTGCATAGAGTCGTTGTGTCGATCTCTGTGCATTTGCATAAATCATGAATGGATTGATTATGTGTGAGAATTGTGAATGGATTCATTATGTGTGGAAATTCATGAATTGATTGATTATGTGTTGAGATTTATGTTTGAATGGGTGAATTGATGTGCATATGTGATAAATGCGTTGGTTGTGGATAATATGTCTTATGTGTAGACATGTGCTATGTGATGGGGTGGCGTGTTTTCATATGTTATGGCTATCGTGTGCCTTATGTGTGAATATACGATTATGTTAGTATAATTGGTATATGTTATGTGTATTAATATGTGATGCTTGTGGTGAGAATGACTATGTGTGTGAATTTATGTGTTTTGCATATTATTATGCAATCTTGGTTTAGTTGTTATTTCTCACCCTTCTGCTGTGGTTTGTTGCTCTATGAGGCAATTGCAGATTTTTAGTCTTGGAGGCTTTGGTGAAGATTAGTTCTCCATTCCTTTGTCGGTCTTGGTGTCTGCTCTGATTCGTAGCACGGGAGTCGGGAAACGCTTTAGTTATATATGTAGACAATTGTTGGATATATTTTGTATTACTTTTGTATGTGTATTTCGAAGTATTAAAATAATTTATTTGTAAAACGAGTCAGTTATGGATCTTTCCGCTTTATTCCATAATTGAACTTCATTTTGTTGGAAAAGGTTTCCCTTTGAGGTGATTCCATTTTGTGTTATGTATCAAAAATATATGAGCAGGGATTGTATTTTCTTTCGTTAAATGTGGCATCCTTGTTTCTGTCGAAAAAATAAATTTTTATCTACTCTGATTTTATTTATGTATTATTTATTCCCGATGGGAATTGGAGTGTTACAGAAAGCACTTTCTAAAGGCAGCCTTTAGCAGCGCTTTTTTTTAGCAAATTTTTTTCAAAACTTATAGCAGCGCTTTGTGATAAAAGCGTTGTCTTTGTAGTGCTGCCAAAAGCGAATTTTGGCGTAGTGATGCATATTTGTTTATATATATATATTTGTCAATATAACTGTCTGCATATATACTTGTGCATATCTTACTTAGAGTTTCCCCAGCAGTTAGGTCTATGTTTAGGTCAAACAAGAGGTTACTTTTCAACATAGTCAAAACTAGTTCTCTCATAGGAAATTCCCTATACAGTCTTGCCTCATCTTGGGCTTATACAATATGGAACAGAGAAAGGCGTTATTCCCGGTGAAACTATTCTCAAGACTGTCAAACTTAGAAATATATTTATACAAGAAATTCATTTGCCCATAGAGGATTAATTCCCGGTGAAACCTCTTTTGAATTTCTTCAAACCTTAGAACTATTTAGCAGAGAAAGGATTAATTCCCGATGAAACCAATTTCTTGACCTTTTCTTAGGCTTGGACCCACAGGCTTCCTAAAAGCATCCCCAACCTCCTATTGGGCTTAGTACAAGGACCAACAGGCTTCTTAGAAGTGCCTCAGCCTCCTCCTGGGCTTAGTACAAGGACCCAAAGGCCTCCTAAAGGCATAGGATGGAAATTAGTCATCTCTACTAGTTCAATCCTCAGGAGAGTCAGAATCCCAAAACATCAGACCATGCTAGGGTTGATCTTTATCCCTTAAACCCTCAGCCTCCTCTTGGGCATTATACAAAGACCCCTCTCTACACCAGAGCCTACCATTCTTTAAGAGACTTGGACACTCTCAGCCTCCTCTTGGGCTTCATTAAGTAGACTTGGAAAGTCTCATATCCTTCTGGATCTCACATAAAGACCCTTAAGTTTCCTAAAAAAACATAGGAAAAACCCTGATCATTACACCAATACACTAAGTTTCCAGCAAAGTTAAAACCTCCATAGGTTTTCAAACTCAATTTTTTCAAACTCCTCTGACCCCAACAAGGTTTAAGCTTTTACCTTAAAAAAACCCAACTAGGGTCAATTTACCATCAATAAATCCCCAGTGGAATCAGAACCTCGTGGCATCTGATACTCCAACTCTTCCCTGATTCCCAGTAAGAGTAATCCCTTTGGATTCCCTAATACAATTTGGACCTGCTCCCGGATTTCCATAAAATCCTCAGCAAGAGATAGCCTCCTCTTATGCTTCATATAAGATTTTTCCCCAGTTAGCCTCCTCTTAGGCTTGTTATAATGAATCTCCCCAGTTAGCCTCAATCTTGGGCTTTGTACAAGACAGATAAAACATTCCCCAGTGGAGTTATTCTCAGTCAGCCTCAATCTTGGGCTTTGTATAAAACAGATGAAACCCTCCTCAGTAGAGTCAGTCTCTTTTAGCTTCAACCTTGGGATTTGATCAAGGCACACAAAAATCAACATCCCCTCAGATGAGACCATAAGTCCACTCTGCAGGAGGATATTTCCTCTATACATCACATATCAAAACTGACAATCAAAACCTTTTCCCAGATAATTACTGTAAGTGGCACACTTGTTGATTCAAAATCCAAGTTTGAGTCATTCTCTTATCCTGGCTAAAAACTCTCTTTCATCTAACAGCTATAAGTGGCAAGCCTCTGGATTCCATACATCCAACCCAATGTCCCTCTCTTAGCATGAAATATTCATAAGGAAAAAGTGCAATTTCTCTACACTGAGTTAAAGCTTTCTTCCTTCATGACATCACCCTTATAAAGGAAATTATGGCATTGCTGGATTCACAAATCCCAATTAAAGTAACTTCCTTTATAACCAATTACCCAACATTTGTGATGAATAGGTGAGATATTCTCCCTTTAGAGATGACAAATTCTCTCTCAGTCGCCCTTTTAGCTTCAATCTTGGGCTTTGAACAAGAAACAAATACTCAAACAGCTTCAATCTTGGGCTTTAAACAAGACACCAAAATTTTTTTCACCCATAGCATAGGAGGAACTACGATTGCTCTGATTTCCCGAATCTCATTACAGGAATACGTAGGCATAAGATTGCGAAATCTTAGCGAGCACACAAATAAAAAACTTTAGGTCCAGTACCTTCCCAAAAACAACGGAAAACAACAAAAACATTCTCTCAACACTCCCAAAGGAGAAACTTTCCCAAGCCACAACAGATAAACATAGGAAAGCATTTCAAATTAACAGAGAAACATGCAATAAAAGGCCTATGGATAACCATATATACACTGGGTGTTAATAGCTTCCCTTTGTATAACCTGACCCCGTTCCCCGATCTCTTAGCATTTGTTAAAAAAACATTTACGTGCAAGGTTAGTTTTAGATATCTTCCCTTTCCTTTCTAGCTTCATAGGATAAATAAGAAATCAGAAAGTAGAACCCAATTCCAACATTACGGTAAGGTGGTGCTTCACCGACAAAAAACACACGCTACAGAAAAATGGCGACTCTGCTGGGGAGTTTAGGATTAGAGTTCCTAAGAGGTCTAGGCTTTTCTTTTCATTTATTTCTCTATTTATTTACTTGCTTTCTCAATTTTCTGCTACATATATATATATCATTTACTGTTGTATTACTTGATACCCGTGTTTAAATTACTGTTAACTGGTAATGCGATTAATACACATGTAGAAAGTTTAAGAGAACATTAAGATAAGTGGTGCGTCTCCAGGGAGGCTTATAGGGTGTGATTCCTGACCAAGTTAACCTGGCAGTCCACCGAATCAGTCGAGGTACCCGTGTAGACTTGCTAATGTTGAACGACCACGTCGTGAAAGTATAGTTTTCCCTGTACGGTACCCATGACACTGAGGATTTTGTAGACACTTAACCATTTAAACCATTAGGTAGTGCGGTGACTATCGGGAATAGTTGACACGCGATACTACACTCAAAGGAGATTCATCTTAGGATATTACAGCTCTACTGGGTCAATCGGTTTGTTGTTAATATCCCTAAGAGGGGTCATTGATTTTGGGAACCTTTTAGAACCCGTTCTACAGGTACAAAATTAACCAATTAATACACACCTTTGGGGATGGGTAGATCCATGACTCCATGCTCGTGACGACGAACCCCTAAACCCATGTTTCCAAGTGTTTTTGTTTGCCACATTCATGCATTCATTAAAAAACCTTTTTCAAAATAAGAAAAAATATTTTTATAAAATAACTAAAACAATAATTCCAAATATCAGAGAGATTGCGTTATGGGCTTCGGAAGAAGAAAAACGCACAAGTACACCTTCAAGGTTCCAAAACTGGACGACCTAAGGAAATTGGGAAGGATGATTACTAATCCCGAGGCTTTCAGAGCTAAGCACCGAGGACTATTATCTCTTCTGAAGATCAACATGGTTGAAGGGATCCTATCTACAGTAATTCAGTTCTACGATCCGGTTTACCACTGCTTCACTTTCCTGAATTACCAGCTCACACCAACACTGGAAGAGTACTCCCACCTGATTGATTTACCTATCATTGATCGAGATCTATTTTCTGGACTGGAAGAAATTCCAAAAGAACAACCCATTGCAAAAGCAGTCTCTTTGGATAAGTCAGAAGTCAGGACTCACATAACCACCAAAGGAGGAATCCATGGTTTACCAGCTAAATTCCTGATGGATAAAGCTCTATACTTCGCCAGTATAGGAAATATAACAGCTTTTGAGGATGTCTTTGTTCTGCTCATATATGGGTTATTCCTCTTTCCCAACATTGACAACTTCGTCGACATAAATGCTGTTAAGATATTCCTGATTAGAAACCCAGTACCAACCTTGCTCGCGGATGCTTACCATTTTGTACACTTAAGGAATTTGTACAGTGGAGGGATGATCACATGTTGTGTACCATTACTCTACAATTGATTTATTTCCCACTTGCCCAAGTCTGCTGCTTTTTGGGATCACAAGACTAATATGCGATGGTCGTAGAAGATTATGTCTCTTACCAATACAGATATAGATTGGTACAATCGGATTTACGAAGGGATAAAAATCATCGACAGATGTGGAAATTTCCCCAATGTACCCCTCATTGGTACTAAAGGAGGGATTAACTATCATCTAATTCTGGCTCGCCGTCAACTCAGATACCCGATGAAAAATATCCCACATAACGCTCATCTGGAAGGAAGGAGAAAATGACAGGGCACTAAAGAAGGAAATAGTGCATGCCTGGCAACATATTCACAGGAAAAGGAGAGAATCCCAGGGAAGACCAAAATTTTCCTCTGCAGAACCTTATCTCTACTGGGTACAAACTAGGGCTATCAAACTAATGATGCCTTACCCTCATCAAGAAGTTTTTCCCTTAAAGGAATTTGTCTTTTATTTCATGTCTGATGCGTAAAAACTCCAGGTCGCTCTCAACAAATTCCAACGCGAGAGAAGCTCTTGGAAGAACAAATACCAGATCCTTAATTTGGAATGTACCAAGATTCAGGAACTGCTAAAGGAAAAGGATGCACTGATTGAGATACTAGAGCAGCATGATATGGAAAGTCAGGAGGAAATAAGGAATTTGCTCACTCCTTTCACTTGGCAGAGAATCATCGACCCGACAATGGCTAAAGGAGTCCAATCAAAGAAAAGAAAAGTTCAGGAACCAGCATTTGATCTCTCCTCAGAGAGAACTCAGGATCCATAGGCCTAATTTTCCTTATTTCGCACTTTGTAAAATACTCTACTTTTCCTTGTAAAATACTGCAATCTTTCAAGTTCAATAAAAGGGTCTCCCCCACTATGTGATATTTGTAATAGACGAACCAGTCTGGAAATAGAGGGGCAAGGGCCACTCCAAAATCAGCGCTTGGTAGTCGAGGTAATTTGGGAGGAAACATATTGAAATCTGTTTCGTATCGTTTCTCAGGAGGAACGTACGAAGGGATCTTTAAGTTCTCCATTTTCTTTAAAAAAAATTCCTTCAGAGTAACAGCTGCGTCGCGGACGGTTCGACCAAGGTCATCTGGTTGATAAACAGTTTCAAAGTATTTTGGAAGGCTTGGATTTCTTTAATGTACGTCGAAGTAACTTTCTTCACTCTTTCCTGCACAGAGAGGAAATACCTGTTAATATGATGTGAGAATGCAGCCACGTCGAAAAATTCTTCTGCATAATAAGCCTTCTACCAGTCATTAAATTGTTGAGTACAGAGAAAGCTTGGTTCGAAAGCTACTAGAAGAGTTGTGTTCGATCAGCATACCGTGTGATTTGCTTAATAGCTACGACTTTAGAGTGAACTGCATTATAAAAGAGGAGGAAGTGTTTCTTCTCATACAAGGGTCTGGGTAAAACTTGAACCAGTCCAAATTGTCGAGCGACCAGATTTGGTTGGTAAGCAATCAAAGTGACTTGGCTTTTTGAGGGGTTGAATCTGAGGGTTAAAACCCTAGGAGCCAGAAAGGCTTCCTAAATCGCAGCAGATTCTGCTTCTTGAGCCTTCGACGGCACTGGGAATGGCTTGGTGAACCACTCAGGACCATATTTCCTTGCAGCAAAGGGAGCCATATGGGGTATGAAGTAATAACGTTTCGTGAACATCATGATAAAGTTTGTAAAAGTTCGTTGAATGGGTCGACCATCATTAACAGGAGTCAGCTTCACCAGACGTGGACCTTCTACCCTTCTATTCCTCACTTTGTCAGCATCTTCATTGATTTGGTTCTTGTGGGGAAGACATGCTTCAAATGAAGCATTCAACTACAGTTGTAGAAGCCAGAAGGGTTCGGAAAGAAAGGGATTTCCTTTGTCACCCAGACACTTGAGTTGGGTAATGCCTTCGCTCATGGATTCATAGAGGTTAACGAGAATCAGTTTGCTCAGACAAAGGTCGTGGCCAACATGAATTTGGTTTGCCATAGTCAGGAATTTCCTGGCAACCTGAAGTGACTTCGAACAAAAGACACAGCGAGACAGCCATAGAGCTAAAAAGGCTATGTGCTTGACATCCGAAACCACCTCTGTGTCCATGTCGTGATAATGCGCAATATAAGTCGAATATGTTACCTTGGAGGTCGAAAAGCTAATAGTATCATCAGCTATAAACTCAGGGTCGTAAGTGTTCCCAGTTGGTTTGAGCCTTGTGATAGCGGCTACGTCGAACAGAGTCGGTGTCATCATTCCGCATGGAAGATGAAGGGTGTAATGTGTGTTGTCCCAGAAATATAAGGACGAAACAAGCATGTTCAAACAATATTCAGGTCCTACTTTCGACAGCATGATTAAATCGTAAATACCCATCTTTTTCCAAACCTCACATTTTGTTTTCTCTAACTTACTTAACCATCCTAAGTAGTCAGAGGGGTTCTTCAAAGATGGACTAGCCCTAAATACCCTAAAATTGTTGATATACCTAAGATTAGTAGCCTCTTCAGTCGGAGGATTGTCTTGGTTAACAGGTTTGGGATCTTCATTGCTAGCCCTAGGTTTTTTAGCTTGTCCTATGGGTTTATACTTATGGTACGTAGGGAAGAAATCCCTAAACTTACTAAAATCAACAGTAGGGTCAGTCAAATGACCACACAAAGCCAGCAGCTTACCAGAAACAGTTAAAGGGATAAGTACCTGAGAAGTATAAATTCTTCTTTTCTTTTCAGCAAGAGGCTCAGGTAGGTACTGTTGATTTCCCACCATTGTAGGTCTAGTGATGAAATCGAACGGTGGAAGTTGAGGTACCTTCTTGGGAGCTCTTACAAGTTTGCCAGGTTCTTTGGTAGTCTTGTTAGCATCCTTGGTTGATTGTGTGGAAGAAGCCATTGTTAGGATGAAATGAAGAAAATGAGTTCTTTTGAAAGTGAGAAGTTTTCTGGGAAGATTTGAAGAGTAAGAGAGCGTAAAAAGTGAAAAATTGATGAAGGGGGGTATTTATAAGGCTGGGAGTGGAAACGGTTGCAGAAATTACTTTAATGATAAATTTGGGAGTGGGACGCATGTCCTCCCCATGATTTCTGATGAAACGATGGCAATTAATGCCTACCCCATGATCTCCTAGACTCTAGGAAACGTGATAATTGTAACACCCCAAATTTCGTAATAATATTTATTTAATTTATTTAATATTATATTTGTGAATTTTGGTGATTCAGGTTGATGTCGGTGATTTTGTGAAGTTTTGGTTATTTAATTAAATAATAGTATATATTATGAGATATAATATATTATTATTTATTTTAAATAATATTAAAGGAATTAAGGGTAAGACAGACTTTTGATGAGGTTTAGTGAGGGTATTATGGAGAAAGCCCATATTTGAGGCCCAAGAGTTAAATTAACCCAAAAAGGAGGAATTGAGGAGAATTAGGATTCATTTGTGATTAACCGTGAAAAGAAGGAAAGAAGGTGCAGAGCTCTGAGGAAAGAAGGGAAACGGCGAAGATTCGTGAAGGTTTCCGCAAGATCAATAGAGAAAGCCCAGATTCGACAATCTAAGGTATGGAGAGTAATTACCTTTCATTGTTTTCATTATAGGATTTGATTGATTGAAGTGGATTGTGGGGTTTTTGAGGGTTTATAGGTTTTGAGGTAAACTGATGACGTTGAGGGCGTGTTGTGAGATCGATTGATAAGAGTTGAATTTAATCAGTAAAGTAGACCTTTGGAGTAGATCTTCCCGTTGTTGTAGTTTAACCTTGTGGCGAAGGACCTATAGAGTTTATATGGAGCTTGAGAGTTTTTAAGATTTAGGGAAATTAAGGTTTCCCGTAGTGTCCTGAATCGACCTAATAGACGTAGGTTTTGTGCCTTTAATTTCTGTGATGCATTAGGAATATTGTAGGATGTTTTGGGGTAATTGGGGTAGAAATCGTAAGGGTTGTTGGAACTGTTGTGCTACTGATGCGTAGCAGCGATTTGCAGAAATCCCAGGTTCGCAAAGCGAACCAATCCTTTGCAAGGCGAACATTCGCCAGGGCTCGCAAAGCGAGCAGCGCAGCGAATGCGCGATAACTTGAGTGTGGGTACTGGGATGATTCTGAAGTGAAATTGGGGATTCGCTGGAAGGCTCGTAAAGCGAACTTCCCAGCGAGGGGCTTCGCACAGCGAATATGGAGGTGAGTATGACAAATGGTGTTTTCTGGTGTTTTAGTGTGGTGACTTTGAGATTCGGTGACCGCTTCGCAAAGCGAAGGTCTTAGCGAATGGGTTCGCCTAGCGAACCCTGGGGCGAACGAATGTTGTTTCGCGGTTTTGGGTTATGTGTTGTGCTGTTGTAATGTTTTGTTTCGTGATGTTTTGACGAGTAATTGATGATATGAATTTCATGAAAATATTGATGATTATGAACTGTGTATATTTGATGTATGATGATTAAGTGACAATATGAATTACTATGACGTATATCGATGATCATGAGTTGTTTATGTATGATGTATGATGATAAGATGATGACACATGATGTTTTAATGAATAAATGACGACATGACGAACATGATGTTTTGATGAATGATGATGCACATAATGATGTTTTGATGATGATTATTATTGACGTTGTGTATCATGCATTCATATGCATACTCTGTGACGACGCTTCATTCCTATTGTGCGGATATGAGGTAATTATGACGTGCTCCGGTTCCAAATGCGAGATCGATCCTATAGACGGGGATCTTTGGAGGGTTGATGGCCTAGTGTCCATCTATTATGACGATTGGTACCACATGCATGAGTCTTGTTATGCATTGTATCTTATGTGGCATTGATGAATTTGTGATATGGTGCTTCCTGATGTTTTCCTTGATGATGACCTTGATGATGTCGTTTATGAAGATAATCCCATTTTATATATATCTTGTTTTATAATGATTATTATGAATTGTGATTACTCACCCTGCCTGTTTGAATGTTGCCTCCACGTGGGTAACGTGTAGGTGATCAGGTTTAGCCGTGGATGCTTTCGAGGATCTTGAAGTTATTTTTGCTTTTGGTCGATGTAGAGGGTCTTGCTCTGATAGTGTAACATCGGGTTGGGTCGTCGAGTCGAATCATGTTGATTTATTTGTTGTTATTTGATGTTATAGTTTATTATAAAACATTTTTGATTATTTGTGGTTATAGTGGTTCTGCTGCTACTTTTGAGGGCTTTTTGTTCAAAACCTTTTATTTGAAAATTTTGAGTTCCGCTGCCATGTGAAGGCTTTTGATTTATTTTGAGGAAAACCCTTTGTTTACCGGGTAATTGTCTTATTTTGATTTAATGAGAAATGTGCACCCTTTGAGGTGATTTTTATGCTTTACTCTGATATTTGAGTTGTTTCTGCTGCAACATTATTGGGGGTAGAAAAGGGTGTTACATTAGTGGTATCAGAGCAGGTCGGTCCGTCCGGCTAGGTTGTCTAATGTTGTTTATTTCCCTAGTGTACGACATGTGCGTAAAAACACTGTCGATGCTTATTTTGTTTTCCATTTGCAAGCTGGGAATGAAACAAGTGGGGGAGAAGATGGTGCTTCTCCAAGGTGTTTTGAGGCTGGAGCGTTGGCTAAGTGTGGGGTTGGACGCTGCAATAGTTGGTGGAGATAGTTTATACTGCCTCATGATATCGGCTGTTATTGACAAATTGAGGAACTGATCACCCTTAATCTCTTGTTTATAATAGACGGGGTCATGTTGGATGGGATAGACGTGTCTTACGAACTTGAGTAGTGTGTGCAGTGAATTATTGGGGTTAAGCCGAGTGCTTGCAGATTATTTGGTTGAGTCGATGCAAACTAATAGACTTGAAGATGAGGCGAATTAGAGTTTCTTGCCTGTCGGTCAAGTTGGAAATATCTTGAGGAGAACAATTAGGTATTGTTGATTTCTACTTTTGAGGGATAGAGAACAGGGTGGTGGCTAGTGATACACCGATGGTGTGTGATCTACCTATGGTGTGACTATTTAGAGGTGTCCCCAAGAGATATCAGTGATTTACCACTGTAGTGTGGAGTGTAACTTGTTATCGACCTAGTACTCGATGCAATGCTCGATGTCGGTGTTTGCATACAGAATGCATGTTTCTGAATAATTGAACTGAAGGAATAGATAGAAGAATTGCTTGAGAGGAAGTTGTTCGACCGAGTGTTTTTTGTGAAGTGCCCCTGTGATGTAGGTGAAGAAGAAAGATGGAAGTATGCGGTTGTTGTTTTGATTATCGGCAGTTGAATAAAGTGACGATCTAGAATAAGTATCCGCTACCGAGAATTAACGATTTGATGGACCAGCTAGTAGGTGTTTGTGTGTTCAGCAAGATTGATTTGAGGTCGGGTTATCATCAGATTCGAGTTAAGCCTGATGATATTCCAAAGACGGCTTTCAGAACGAGATATGGACACTATGAATACACTGTGATGCCGTTTAGTGTATCCAATGCACCTGGTGTGTTCATGGAGTATATGAATCGGATTTTCCATGAGTATTTGGATAAGTTTGTGGTGGTGTTTATCGATGATATCTTGATATATTCTAGATCTGAAGAAGAGCATGTCGAGCATTTAAGAACTGTGTTGCAAGTCTTGAAGGAGAAGAAGTTGTGTGCAAAGTTGTCAAAGTATGAGTTCTGGTTGAAGGAAGTGAGTTTCCTTGGCCATGTGATTTCGAGTGGAGGGATTGTTGTTGATCCTTCTAAGATTGACGCGGTATTACAGTGGGAGACTCCGAAGTCTGCTACTGAGATACAAAGTTTTATGGGATTAGCGGGTTACTACCGCAAGTTTATTGAAGGCTTTTCTAAGTTGGCATTACCTTTGACTCAGTTGACTCGAAAGGGTCAGACTTTTGTGTGGGATGTAGCATGTGAAGAGAGTTTTGTGGAATTGAAGAAGAGATTGACTACTGCTCCAATGTTGATTTTGCCTAATCCAAGTGAATCTTTTGTGGTGTATTGTGATGCGTCGAAGATGGGTCTTGGTGGAGTGTTGATACATAATGGACAAGTCGTTGCCTATGCTTCGAGACAATTGCGAGTTCATGAGAGGGATTATCCTACACATGACTTGGAGTTGGCCGCGGTGGTGTTTGTGTTGAAAATTTGGAGACATTATCTGTTTGGCTCTAAATTTGAAGTGTTCAGTGATCATAAGAGTCTGAAGTACTTATTTAATCAGAAGGAATTGAATATGAGGCAGAGGAGGTGGTTAGAGTTGTTGAAGGATTTTGATTTTGATTTGAGTTATCATCTGGGAAAAGCAAGTGTAGTGGCCGGTGCATTGAGCAGAAAGTCGTTACATATGTCGATGCTTATGGTGAAATAATTGGAGTTGATTGAGCAATTCAGAGATTTGAGTTTGGTATGTGAAGCGACTCCTGACAGTGTGAAGTTGGGAATGTCGAAGTTGACGAGTAGTATTCTGGAAGAAATCAGAGTGGGACAGCAATCTGATTTAAAGTTAGTCGACCAATTAACTTTGATTAGCCAAGGTAACGGAGGTGACTTCCGGATTGACGAGGATGGTGTGATGAGATTTCGAGATAGGGTGTGTGTCTCAGATGTTCTAGATATTAAGAAGAGCATTCTTGAAGAAGGATGTTGCGGAGTTTGTTTATGCGTGTTTGACTTGTCTGAAGTCGAAGGTTGAGCATCAGAAGCCTTTAGGTATGATGCAGCCGCTGAGGATTCCATAATGGAAATGGGATAGTATTTCCATGGATTTTGTGGTGGGGTTGCCGAACACTGCTAAGGGAAATGATTCAATTTGGGTGATCATGGATAGATTAACTAAGTCGGCTCATTCTTACAGATGAAGATTGATCACTCCTTGCGGAAGCTAGATGAGATGGGTATTGAGGAGATTGTGAAGTTACATGGGGTACCTTCGAATATTGTGTCCGATAGAGATCCGAGGTTTACATCGAGGTTTTGGAAGCGTTTGCAAGATGCGTTGGGTACTAAGTTGAGGATGAGTTTTGCCTATCATCTGCAGATAGACGGTCAGAAAGAAAGGACTATCCAATCTTTAGAGGATTTGTTGAGGGCTTGTGTGTTGGATCGTGGAGGATCGTGGGATACCCATTTACCGTTGATTGAGTTCATGTACAATAATGGTTTTCATGCTAGTATTGGAATGGCACCCTATGAAGCTTTGTATGGGAGAAGGTGTAGAACTCTGTTGTGTTAGTGTGAATCGGGCGAGAGTGTTGTACTCGGACCTGAAATAGTGCAAGAGACGACTGAGAAGATTAAGATGATCCAAGAAAGGATGAAAGCTTCGCAGAGTCGTCAGAAGAGCTACCATGATAAGAGGAGGAAAGCATTTGAATTCCAAGAGGGAGATCACGTGTTTTTGAGGGTGACGCCAGTGATTGGTGTGGGTCGAGCTTTGAAGTCTAGGAAGCTCACTCCACATTTTGTTGGTCCATATCAGATATCGCAGAGGATAGGAGAGGTAGCCTATCGAATTACTTTACCGCCGTCACTTGCGAATTTGCATGACGTGTTCCATGTGTCTCATTTGAGGAAGTACATTCTGGATCCGTCGCATGTGATTCAGATGGACGATGTATAAGTGAGGAATAATCTGACTGTAGAAGCATTGCCTGTGCGTGTCGATGGTCGAGAGATGAAGCAACTGCGGGGTAAAGACATAACTTTGGTGAAGGTGTTGTGGGGTAGACCAGCTGGCGAAAGTTGGACATGGGAACGTGAAGATCAGATGAGGGAGTCGTATCCGACTTTGTTCCCTTGAGGTAATTTTCGAGGGCGAAAATTCTTTAAGTGGGGGAGAGTTGTAACACCCCAAATTTCGTAATAATATTTATTTAATTTATTTAATATTATATTCGTGAATTTTGGTGATTCGGGTTGATGTCGGTGATTTTGTGAAGTTTTGGTTATTTAATTAAATAATAGTATATATTATGAGATATAATGTATTATTATTTATTTTAAATAATATTAAAGGAATTAAGGGTAAGACGGACTTTTGATGAGGTTTAGTGAGGGTATTATGGAGAAAGCCCATATTTGAGGCCCAAGAGTTAAATTAACCCAAAAAGGAGGAATTGAGGAGAATTAGGATTCATTTGTGATTAACCGTGAAAAGAAGGAAAGAAGGTGCATAGCTCTGAGGAAAGAAGGGAAACGGTGAGGATTCGTGAAAGTTTCCACAGGATCGATAGAGAAAGCCCAGATTCGACAATCTAAGGTATGGGGAGTAATTACCTTTCATTGTTTTCATTATAGGATTCGATTGATTGAAGTGGATTGTGGGGTTTTTGAGGGTTTATAGGTTTTAAGGTAAACTGATGACGTTGAGGGCGTGTTGTGAGTTCGATTGATAAAAGTTGAATTTAATCAGTAGAATAGACCTTTGGGGAAGATCTCCCTGTTGTTGTAGTTTAACCTTGTGGCGAAGGACCTATAGAGTTTATATGGAGCTTGAGAGTTTTGAAGATTTAGGGACATTAAGGTTTCCCGTAATGTCCTGAATCGACCTAATAGACGTATATTTTGTGCCTTTAATTTCTGTGATGCATTAGGAATGTTGTAGGATGTTTTGGAGTAATTGAGATTAAAATCATAAGGGTTATTGGAACTGTTGTGCTACTGATGCGTAGCAGCGATTTGCAGAAATCACAGGTTCGCAAAGCGAACCAATCCTTCGCAAGGCAAACATTCGCCAGGGCTCGCAAAGCGAGCAGCACAGCGAATGCGCGATAACTTGAGTGTGGGTACTGAGATGATTCTGAAGTGAAATTGGGGATTCACTGGAAGGCTCGCAAAGCGAACTTCCCAGCGAGGGGATTCGCACAACGAATGTGGAGGCGAGTATGACAGATGGTGTTTTCTGGTGTTTTAGTGTGGTGACTGTGGGATTCGCTGACCGCTTCGCAAAGCGAAGGTCTTAGCGAATGGGTTCGCCTAGCGAACCCTAGGGCAAACGACTGCTGTTTCGCAGTTTTGAGTTATGTGCTGTGCTGTTGTAATGTTTTGTTGCTGTGATGTTTCTGATGTTTTACCATGATGTTAGTGACGTTAATGATGATTATTGCGTGATGATTTCGTGATGTTTTGACGAGTAATTGATGATATGAATTTCATGAGAATATTGATGATTATGAACTGTGTATATTTGATGTATGATGATTAAGTGACGATATGAATTACTATGACGTATATCGATGATCATGAGTTGTTTATGTATGATGTATGATGATAAGATGATGACGCATGATGTTTTGATGAATAAATGACGACATGACGAACATGATGTTTTGATGAATGATGAAATTCTGGTATAACAGTCCCAGATGTCACATAACATGTCGAGACATCTGGTCTGTTATCAACAATATATACAAAATATAGACAATTAAAGAAGTTGCTGAAAAGTAAAGTGCACACAAGAATTGATTACCCAGTTCGGTCTAACAACCTACATCTGGGGGCATACCAAGCCAGGAAGGAAGTCCACTATTAGCAGTATCAATTCATAGACCCTACAGCCAACACACCCATTGATGATCTACTCACTTAATAACTACCCAATGACCCTTCTACCTAAGTCCGCCCTAGATAAGAGACTCCATCTCACTTCCAATCATCGCAATGATGTCTAGCAGTCAACACCTCAGCCACTGCATCAACAGCTTGATTACCAATTAACTCTTCAGTCACATAAAAATAGAAGACACACTCTCCTATGCCTATACTCATCCAAGACTCTTGATTGAGAACACCATCTTGGAGTTGCTTAAAAGCTCCCTCCAAGAACAATACATCTCTTACCTACAGGCTTAGAGATAAAAACGATGACCATCCCACAAACTGAGTGGTTCATCGATCAACACAGCCCTTATAATTTACATGATGGCTGGCTACCTTTTCTAGGTTACAATGCTTCTATTTATAACCTATACCCAACTGGATTTGGGCTTCTAGTAACAACAAATAAGCTTTTACAAATCTGCAAAAGATTCTCCTACAAAATAGGTCTTCAATCAAATCTTCCTAAAATATCTCCATATTTAAATACTCAATCTTTTCTTTATTTTATCTTGAATCTTCCAGACCTTTAAATCAGCTCCACAAAGGATACATAATATTTCCAGGATATTATGTATCTTTTAAATCTTCACTTTTTAATACAGCTGCAAGATCTTCTCCATAAAAATAGGAACAAATCTCCAAATAGTTTCCTAAAAAGTCTCCAAGATCCTTTTTATGAAATCCAGTTAAACATGCACTTTGTTCCTAATAAATCTCCTTGACCTGTGTATAATGATGAGGTATCCAAAAAGATCTCATCAGATCAAATCAAATATGTCAAGAGATATACAATAGCAACACCTGCTGTAACAGACAATGATGTTGTGACATATCCTTTAACATCTTGATTAACCATCACAGAGCAGCAGTACCAATTGTACTAGATCAAGATGTTCTGTCATGACATTCCAAAAATAGCCACATCACATAACCCTAAACATTCAGGTTCAGTGAAGTGCTCATGACATCTCTGTCACACCATTACAACCATGCACTCATACTAGGTAGGTGCAGCACAATATGTCAAGACATCACACTTGACATTTAACAACCTGCAACTAATCTGTTATGGCAGATACACATATAGCATGTTAAAACACCTTCAGTAACATAAAAGCTAACATAAAGGTTTTAACAAAATTTAGCCAACATACATACTGCATAGCTGCAGAACTAACAAAGTCCCCCTTTTGCAAATTTTGGCTAAAACTAACAATCAGAGATACCAGCATCAGAAGACCAACACAGATTGTTAGAACAATCACACACACATCAGCAAATAAAAACATTTATCACACAGCAGCAACTTCACAATAACAGATCAACACTCAACTACAACCTCACACAGCCACTCACACTAGCTCACCAGTTAGCATATCATCAGTTAGTGGCAGAGGTACACAAATAAATGTTAGAACATCATATGGGGCATCAGATATCAGCACATCATGCAATCACACACTCTCCCCCTTTTTAGCCATATTTGACAAAGCAATAGCACACCAGAGCAATATCCATACAACCTTTGGATAACACAACCAACTCCCTTTCAAGGAAACAACCAAGGAACACTACTACTACTTTCTTCTCCCCCCTTTTAGCCATAATATACCAAACCAAGCAATTATGCATCTAAGGACAATCAACCAAAAGCAAGCAAGTCAGTAGCAGAACACATCCAACTCAGAAGCTTGTACAATCTGACAGGTTACAGTACTCTCCCTATCATGGATCACCAATGCTCCATTGCAAGAAGAACACCCAAAATGAATGGAAAACACAAGATGCATCTTCATGTCTTCAAGAGCGCACCCTCTGTTCAACACACCTGCTGAACACATTCACCTACTGCTTGACCCTCAAGCAAACCATGTACCACAACAGTACATAAATCAGATAGAAGCTTGTGTTCTCTGGAGACAAAAACCATAACATTTTGAACAGAATGTTCTGTCAACAGATGTTAAGACATCAGTCTTGACATCATGAACAGAATCCAGCTGCACTAAGAAAAACACCACATTCCAAATAAAAACAGAATCTCCAAGCTCCCCCTTAAGCCAAGGAACCAAAAAACCTGAAAACTAGAAAACCAAACAGCCACCACAACACACAAAATTCTACACTACAACACTCTCTACTCTCCCTCTATCTTTCTCAACATATGCTTCTTCAGCAAGAAACACCCCAAAACCACTACATGATATCCTATGACAGCTTCATGATTATATAGTGTGTGGATACCCAGAACCCATCCGTGTACCACAACCAACAGACTTGAGATCAAAGCTCCAGGAATTTTCAGCCCAATTGTTCCATAAGCACTAAACTTATCCACTTCTAGTATGTCCCATTCACATCAGGCTTCCAAGACAATCCTTTACCCATCATTCTCCCGTATGACAAGATAAATACTTCTTAGATAAGATGTTAACTCAGAGTCCTACTCCAAGGTTAACTAACCCCAAAAATGTTCTAACATCTGTTAGGACATTCTTGACACATCACATACACCACACATCATGGTTCTTGATATGCTCCACCACTGAACTTACTATCAGCATAGTAATCCACACTGAAGATCTTTACACAACACTGCGTCACCAACTTGAACAACAAGATCTTCAGAAACCCGGAAATAAACTCTCGTCCACCAAAAGAAGGTATACTTCCATCCTCAACCTATAACTTCTGCCACAAGCTCCAAGAGAATTAGAACCTCCTTATGTTTTCAACTAAATACTCTTCTGCATAAGTGCAATCAGTTTCAAGCATCCTGCTTGAATGTACACAATGAAACCAACCAAATTCCACCTTTTGATTGATCTCAATCTTCTTCAGAACTCCCACAAGATATCCTGATCCACCAATGAAACCAGATCTTCAAGTCACATGAACTACTTGCTCCATAGCAAGACATCTTGGATTCACCAAGCCTCTTAGTCATGTAACATCTTCTCAAACCACAACTCCTGCAAACTGTATGAGATAGATCTTTTTGAAGCATCCATAACTTCCATTACTGTAGATCACCTCTATCTTAAGCTGATGTGCCACATCATCAGCTGAGACTTCTGATGCTAAACTAGATGTCAAAACAATATGATATCCAACTATTGAGTTCAGCTCTTCCTTCTGCCACTTAGAAGTACACTATAGAACACACAATCTCATCTTTATAATCCCACCATGATCGTTTCACTATCATGTAGGACATCAACACAGAGTTCCTTGAACCCAGGATGATCTCCAAGGATCACACCTTCAGCAGCTAATTCAGGTCGTCACACACCAACACACCACGAAAAGAAATAAACAGCCAAATAGAGAAAAGTAAATTCTCAACACTTCTGCAGTCCTGCACTTTTACATCAGACATATACATAGTCTTCCGTCAATGTATTTTGTCATTAGTTGAAAGCACAACACCTTAGATAAACGCTCAGCTCCCGTCAGAGTATTCACTATCGGTTAGATGCACATCCTTATTTAAAACAGACAAATACTTAACTCCTGTCAAGGTATTTATCATATGTGATAAGGTAACCTTCTCACACCAGGTACGAGATTCTTTTCCTGCACACTTGTGGCACTAGCTGATCCCTCTTTTATTAATCCACACCACTGATTACTTCAGATTAGGTAAGTGGCTTGACCTGATACTCCACCATGAGCCAAATTAACTCCCTTGGTTGAAAACTCAACACCTTTGAGATGCTGTTTCAACATCAGATCTGACACCAATCTCAAACACATGGATTTGACACTTACTATGGTTTTGGAGGTAACATCCGTAGTAATCCATGTACAACTCTTTGCAGGGGATACAAGAGTTCACCAGTAGCTGATCATCCTTTCTGATCAGACCATAAATACTTGCATGATACACACCATCAACACTTCTGCATCTTTTACTCTTCCAAGTGTTCCATCATGTGGGGGACATCACATAGCTGGACCTAAGCTTGATGAAGACTTCCCTTGATCATCTTAAAGGTCTTCAAAACTAATTCAAGCTCCAGTAAAACTAAACAACAACAAGACTCAGAGTCACTTTCCTAATTAGGTTAAGTATTAGAGAGACTCGTCTAGAGACTAAAATAAATGGCTCTACAGATTTCTTGAAGCGTATATCAACCACACACTATAGTGCCTTTAAGAGTGGACTTGATAAATAAAACTCAAGTATCATTGGCAATTTTACACAGTTGGTTGAAACAGTCTTGCATACACTACATCATCACACATAAACTCTTCTGAGGAGACCAACCCTACTGCCCTTCCTTTACTAGCGATACAAGGAAACCCCAGGGTTTCATCAGATACCATACAGTGGAATACACAATAATCACAACCTCCTCAACAGTCTTCAGGTACAACATATTACACAAAACCACCACTATCCAGGTGCAAACTAAATTCTAGGTTTGAAACAAAACAAATAAAATCTCCACCATGATTTTCGCCAGGAATCTCTCATCAGGAAAACCCAAAGAATTGCAAACAAAAGATAACAAACCAAACACACATTCTGAACTGAATGTTCTTCAGTTCTGTAGTCACATGTTAGGACATCAGACTTGACATCATAAACTGAAGTTCTGCAACAAAAAAAACACCATTCTTCCCTTTGGCTAATATTGGCTGAAACAACCTTTGCAAGAAATACGGGGGTATGACAATCAAACACAACAACAATCAAACAGAGCACAGTACTAGAACAAATCAGAGGCGCACACAACGGAAATTACAGAGCAATTCCTTAGAGAGAGATAAACTCCTCCACAACAAGATCCTCCAAAAGAAACTGAAACACGATGTCAAGACATCTTGTCTGACATCACAGCTATACAGCAAGCACACATCCACCATACTCCAGGTGGAACTGGTTAACCTAACACATCAGTTCACCACCAAAGTTACAGACCCTCAACCTGTAAAGGAACAACAGAGCCAATACACACCCTGTCACGAATAGTCCATCCTCCACTTCAAGGGACCATTCAAACAACATATGAACTGACCAAGTCCAAACAACTTTTCAGCAAAGCTATCTTCCTTGCACATGAACCAGAAAGTATCTTCCCTAGGATCTCACCCAGAAAAACAAACAGGATGCCTGCTCTGATACCAATTGAAATTCTGGTATAGCAGTCCCAGATGTCACATAACATGTCGAGACATTTGGTCTGTTATCAACAACATATACAAAATATAGACAATTAAAGAAGTTGTTGAAAAGTTAAGTGCACACAAGAATTGATTACCCAGTTCGGTCTAACAACCTACATCTAGGGGCATACCAAGCCAGGAAGGAAGTCCACTATTAGCAATATCAATTCATAGACCCTACAGCCAACACACCCATTGACGATTTACTCACTTAATAACTACCCAATGACCCTTCTACCTAAGTTCACCCTAGATAAGAGACTCCATCTCACTTCCAATCATTGCAATGATGTCTAGCAGTCAACACCTCAGCCGCTGCATCAACAGCTTGATTACCAATTAACTCTTCAGTCACATAAAAATAGAAGACACACTCCTATGCCTATACTCAGCCAAGACTCTTGACTGAGAACACCATCTTGGAGTTGCTTAAAAGCTCCCTCCAAGAACAATACATCTCTTACCTACAGGCTTAGAGATAAAAACGATGACCATCCCACAAACCGAGTGGTTCATCGACCAACACAACCCTTATAATTTACATGATGTCTGGCTACCTTTTCTAGGTTACAATGCTTCTATTTATAACCTATACCCAACTGGATTTGGGCTTCTAGTAACAACAAATAAGCTGTTACAAATCTGCAAAAGATTCTCCTACAAAATAGGTCTTCAATCAAATCTTCCTAAAATATCTCCATATTTAAATACTCAATCTTTTCTTGATTTTATCTTGAATCTTCCAGACCTTTAAATCAGCTCCACAAAGGATACATAATATTTCCAGGATATTATGTATCTTTTAAATCTTCACTTTTTTATACAGCTGCAAGATCTTCTCCATAAAAATAGGAACAAATCTCCAAATAGTTTCCTAAAAAGTCTCCAAGATCCTTTTTATGAAATCCAATTAAATCTGCGCTTTGTTCCTAACAAATCTCCTTGACCTGTGTATAATGACAAGGTATCCAAAAAGATCTTATCAGATCAAATCAAATCTGTCAAGAGATATACAATAGCAGCACCTGCTGTAACAGACAATGATGTTGTGACATCTCCTTTAACATATTGATTAACCATCACATTGCAGCAGTACCTGTTGTACCAGATCAAGATGTTCTGTCATGACATTCCAAAAACAGCCACGTCACATAACCTTAAACATTCAGGTTCAGTGAAGTGCTCATGACATCTCTGTCACACCATTACAACCATGCACTCATATTAGGTAGGTGCAGCACAACATGTCAAGACATCACACTTGACATTTAACAACCTGCAACTAATCTGTTATGGAAGATACACATACAACATGTTAAAACACCCTCAGTGACATAAGAGATAACATAAAGGTTTTAACAAAATTTAGCCAACATACATACTGCATAGCTGCAGAACTAATATATGATGATGCACATAATGATGTTTTGATGATGATGATTATTGACGTTGTGTATCATGCATTTATATGCATACTCTCTGACGACGCTTCATTCCCATTGTGCGGATATGAGGTAATTATGACGTGCTCCGGTTCCAAATGCGGGATCGATCATATTGACGAGGATCTTTGGAGGGTTGATGGCCTAGTGTCCATCTATTATGACGATTTGTACCACATGCATGAGTCTTGTTATGCATTGCATCTTATGTGGCATTGATGAATTTGTGATATGGTGCTTCCTGATGTTTTTCTTGATGATGACCTTGATGATGTCGTTTATGAAGATAATGCCATTTTATGTATATCTTGTTTTATAATGATTATTATGAATTATGATTACTCACCCTGCCTGTTTGAATGTTGCCTCCATGTGGGTAACGTGTAGGTGATCAGGTTTAGCCGTGGATGCTTTCGAGGATCTTGAAGTTATTTTTGCTTTTGGTCGATGTAGAGGGTCTTGCTCTGATAGTGTAACATCGGGTTGGGTCGTCGAGTCGAATCATGTTGATTTATTTGTTGTTATTTGATGTTATAGTTTATTATAAAACCTTTTTGATTATTTGTGGTTATAGTGGTTCAGCTGCTACTTTTGAGGGCTTTTTGTTGAAAACCTTTTATTTGAAAATTTTGAGTTCCGCTGCCATGTGAAGGCTTTTGATTTATTTTGAGGAAAACTCTTTGTTTACCGGGTAATTGTGTTATTTTGATTTAATGAGAAATGTGCACCCTTTGAGGTGATTTTTATGCTTTACTCTGATATTTGAGTTGTTTCTGCTGCAACATTATTGGGGGTTGAAAAGGGTGTTACAATGATGATGGAGATTCTCGCACGCTTTGAAAGGACGTGTTAGAAATGGTAATGATGGCTATGACGTCATAGGTATGATGATGGGAAAGTGAACAGTTTTATAGTGTTGGAACTATAAGTAAACGTCGAAACTTCACAAGGACTAAATGAGGCGTCGAATGACATTATCAAAAAATGCCTTTTTCTTCAATAATGTCGAAAATGACATTTTTTGGGGGGGCAATTTGGTAGCTCCTAATTTTGACGCCTGACATTGAATTAAGAGTATTAATCAAAGAAATGGAATTTTTGAGAAGTCTTAAAAGACTTCGACTGGAATGGTATTCCCAGAAATTCTAGTCGAAAGCATCCTTGTACAAGAGAGACATATTTTATGGACTTAGAAATATTTCTAACAATTTGGAAATATGGTTCGACGGAAGCCTGGCTGATGACGTTCGATTCAAGATTTGAATTCAAATAAGGGAGGAAACTTTGTTCTTATCCATTTGTTGAAAGGAGACACATGAAGCACATTTGAAGAATAAAGATATGCAGAGTGTCATTTGTTTCGCTCTAATTAGAAAACCGTTAGGGGTAGTTATTTTCGGTTATTATGAATAGCAAGTCTCAGTGTTAGGATTTGTGTGTGTTAAAGTTTGTACAAATTCCTCAAATTACTCAAAGTACCCGCGTGTAGAGAAACGAGTGTGTGAGAAATGTATGTTTTATGTAACACCATCTTTCTTATTCAATGCAATTCAATTAATCTTTGCCCATAAATTTATCTTTTATCTTTTACTTTTGCAAGTTATTTTCCAATGCACTTTTAATCATTTCCCTGCATTACTTTTCCTTTAGTATTGTCGAAGTAAACCTTTGCTAAATCATGGATACTGTCGAAGTGTTCATCCATTTCCAAATATCATTTTGAATTATTTAGCACATGTCTTAGGATTTTGTATGGTCGATCCTGCAAGTTATCTCATTTCTTATTGATTTGGTAAGACCAGAGGTTGTTTACTAATTTTCCCAGTAAATAGTTTTATACCAGGCTGACCAAAATCCTATAGAGATTTTAATATAGGCTTATCTCGAACCTAAAGAGATTGAATCACACAATCCCTAAACCAAATCATTTACGGGTTTAACTTTTAACCCAAATAAAAATCCCTAACTAGATATTATATTCCACCAAGGTATAAAACAGACCCTTGGTGTTTACAATTTTACTCTTCAAGAATTACAACTTATTCTCACTCGCAAAAGAATTTTATCGTAGAAGCACTTCAACTATAATTTTAGTTAGAGAAAGTAAACGAAAAGTTTAAAGAGAGGAATAGAGTGAGTTGTGTCAAAACACGATTCTGGATGAAATGGAATGAGGGAAGAACCTCTATTTATAGGCTAGAGGTTGACTAAAAAAGGAATTCCAAATAAATTCATTTTATGACAATTTAATCGATTAAAACTTGATTATAATCGATTAGAAGTTTGAAATATAATCAACTGTAAGTTAAAAAAAGGAAGGAAAAGATATCTAGCCGTTGCACATTATTAAGACACTGTCCTAATTGCTTGACACAACTTCAAGATATTTTCTTTGGTAAAAATAATTTGAAAATATATTTTAGTGTGTGTGATTTAGCCACGCGCTTTTATGATAAAACACTTATGCTTTACAATTGGTTCACTCACTACTACTTTATGAGGGCCTCAAAATTTCTAGACTTTGTCAGATGCTTTCTCGTTTGTAGATATGTGCTTGAGTAGCTAGAGATGAGGCTTTAGTTACATTCCATTTAATTGTCATCATTGAACAGTCAAGTCCATTAAACCTTAATACTTAGGTTTGCATCTTTATCCGCCTAAATGTTTATGCTTGACTTGTTAGAGGACATTAGTTGTCATTATCAAAAGTTGATGTCCTTGTTAAAAACATATCACCTGCAAAATAAGGTTCCACGTAAGTTTGGTTTGCTTAAAAAGTCAAGGCTTATGTTTGGTATGTGGCCTATCATAAGCTTATATTTAGGCATGAGTCTGACTTTTTCGAAGCCCTGATTAATCTGTTAGCCTACTTAAAAGCCTATATACTTTGAACATATGTAAAGAAGCAATTCAATAAATATTTCAAAAGGAAAGTTAGGAACCCTATCTTTTCAACACACTCTCAAACACTCAATCTGTTATTGAATAAAATACATGTGAGTCCTACCAATTTATGTGTAACCCATTTCCAAAGTGAATAAGCCACATGTATTTCACCCAACAAGAGATTAAGTGTTTGAAAGAGTGTTAAAAAGAAAGTGTTTCTAGCACTCCTCATATTTAAATACATTAACAAACTAAATGTATGTTTGAATTGATGGTATGAGATGAAATGAAATAAAATAGAGTAGAAACTACTGAGATTCTATTGTTTGGATTTGTAAATAATGGGTGAAGGGGAATGAAACATGATGAAATCCATTTCATTTCATCTCATTCCATTCAATTCTCTATTTTTTATTCCATCCGATTTGAGAGTGTATGCAATGGAATAAGACATTTTTAATAAAATAATCAAACAATAAAATGAGATTTATATTTCATTTCGTTCCGTCCCGTTATCTTCCATCAGTCCATACATAACATAAGAAATCGATAAATTTAAACATTTATTTGAATTGAATTATTTAAACTTATTTATTAATATAAATTTTGTAAGACTATTTGTATGAAATAACTTATCATAATTTTCAAAAACTATTTTTAATTTATTTTCATAAGTTTTTTAAAACCTCTAAATATTATTTTTATATTTGACATAAAATAACACATTTCAATTATAATTTATATTAGGGCAACTTGATATAGTAATTTTTTTTTTTTTAAATTGTATGTGATCTAGTCGTTTAATTCAAAAAATTATATATAATTTTATTTTGTTTTTTCTATTTGAAAAAAAGACTTATATATGCTAGACAATAAGTCAATCTAATTTAAGAGTATGCAATGTGTATTAATTTAAATTCAAAACATCTCACTTATTCAATTTAAAGATGTTGAATTTACGCCATTAAAATACTTAAAAAATTAAAATAATTTAAAAATGACAAATATATATATATATTTTAATAAGAACACTATTTATTTTATACAATTTTTTGATTAAAAAAATTTGAATTTTTTTTTGGACATAAATTGGTGTATAATTGAGAATTTTTTCAAAAAAAGATAACTAAATTAAAAAAGAAAACAACTATCATCATCCTCTTGAAGTGAATAGTACCCGCATGCCGCAACACCTAACTATTTCCCAATCAGAACTCAACAAAGCACACAACAACATTTCCCCAATTCTCCGATTCAACATCCCAATCTCGTGCGAAAAAGTGAATAAAGAGCAAACCCTAAGCATTTCACACTTTCTTCGTCGAATTTTGTGAATCAGTGTCAAAATTAAAAATGCAAAGTTGGTTTTCGGGATCCAGTGAGGACGATCTGAAGCCTTCGTCGTATTTGCTCGCCGATTGGAATTCATACGCTTCTGCTCAATCCTCACAGGTTGACGAGCCCTCCAATTTCCCTTTTGATATTGAATCTGCTGTTAGGTCTGCCAATAACACCGTTTCCGGAACTTTCATTGTGTAAGTCACACCTCTCACTACAATATGCATTTTTCTATTGTTTTAGATTTTGTTCATTTGCTTTATCTTTTGTAGACACTTGGTTGAGTAACTTGAGATGTGACTTTAGTTACATTTCATTTGATTGTCATCATTGAATAGTCAAGTCCATCAAACCCTAATACTTAGATTTGCATCTTTATCCGCTTAAACGATTATACTTGACTTGTTAGAGAACATTAGTTGCCATCATCAAAAGTTGACGTCCTTGTTAAAAGCATATCACATGCAAAACAAGGTTTCACATAAGTTTGGTCAGATAAAAAATTCAAGACTTAAGTTTGGTATGTAGCATGTCATAAGCTTATTTTTAGATCCTAGTCTTACTTTTTCGAATGCCTGATTAGTCTGTTAGCCTACTTAAAAGTCTATATAATCTGAACATATGTAAAGAAGCAGTTCAATAAATATTTAAAGAGGAAATATAAGAACCTCTATTTTCAACACACTCTAAAACACTCATTCTTTTATTGGACAAAATACATGTGAGTCCTACCAATTTATGTTTAACCCGTTTCCAAAGTGAGTGACTCACATGTATTTCACCTAATAAGAGAGTGAATGTTTGAGAGTGTTTCCAACGCTCGTCGTATTTAAATACATTAACAAACTAAAGGTATGTTTGGATTGATGGTATGAGATAAAATTAAATAACATGGAGTAGAAACTAATGAGATTCCATTGTTTGAATTTGTAAATAATGGGTGAATCGTAATGGAACACAATGTAATCCACTCCACCCTATTCCATTCAATTCTTCCTTTTTTGTTCCATCTGATTTGCAATAGAATGAAACATTTTCAATAATATAATCAAATAATGAAATGAGATCCATATTTCATTGCGTTCCGCTCTGTTATGTTCCATAAATTCAAACATATCCTAAGAGATCAATAAAGCTAATAAAGCTAAAAGTTTGTTTACATTGACTTATTTCAACTTACTTATTAATATAAATACTCTAAGACTATTTATATGAGATATTATGACAATTTTCATAAACAATTTTTAATTTATTTACATAAATTTTTTAAAATCTCTAAACTTTATTTTTATATTTAATTTGACGTTTTATAAAATCTAACTATATAAAATAATACATTTTAATAGGGTGACTTATATGCTTAAAAAAACTTCTTTTAATTGTATGTAACCTATTTTTTTTTTTAATTGTATGTAACCTAATCTTTTTAATTAAATAAATTTATAATTATTTTTGTATTTTCTATTTAAAATAAGATTTGTATAAATTTCTTAGTCAGTCTAATTTAAGACACATGTGTATTAATTTACATTCATAGCATCTCACTTATTCATTTTAAAGAGGTTGAACTTATACCATTAAAATACTAGAAAAAAATTAAAATAATAAAAAAAAAAGACAAATATATTTTCTAATCAGAACATTATTTATTGGCTTAAATAGTGTTTTTGTCCCTGTAAGTTGGCGAGATTTTGGTTTTCGTCCCTGAATCTTTTTTTTCTTCGGTCAAAGTCCTTATAATTCACTTTTATGCTGCTTTTAGGCCCTAACGTTAAAATTCTGTTAAAAAAAAGCTGACTGGACTAACTGTGAATACGTGTCACTACTGACTTAGTACAGAATGCTGACGTGACATGCGTTTTTTTTTTCAAACCCTAGTCCATCTGCTTACAATATAAAGTCCTTTCCACCAAGGCATTTGTGTTGTTTTGTACATAGCTATATTGCATATGTATATATTATTAGTTGAAATACTGCAACTTAAAATTATTAGTTAAAATAATTAATACCATAAATAATTAATACTGCAATTTATACTAATCATTAATACTGTAAATAATTTTGTAACTATACTAATAATTATGAAATATTTAGTAAATAATACTTTAACTTAAAATTATTAGTTGAAATAATTAATTATTTTATTAATTAGTAAAATAGCTAGTCTTTAAACTAGTAAAATAATTGAATAATAAAAGTATTAAACCAAATATTTAATAAACCAAATAATTATCAATTAATAAAATAATTAGTCTTTAAACTAGTAAAATAGTTGCAATATTTAGTATATTAAATAATTATTTTATTAAATATTTAGTAAATAATACTGTAATTATTTCAATAATTAATAATGTTGTAGTTGAAATTATTTAATAATACTGTAATTAAAATTATTTAACAAACTAATTAAATAATATTTCACTAAAATTAATATTTTATATTCTATTTTAATATTTCACCAAAGTAATTAAAATTATAATGCATATGTTTCACTAATTAGTATTTCAACTATTTTAGTATTTAAATATTAATAAATAAAAATTACTTATTAATATAGTAATTATGTACAGTATTATTAATATAAATACAATATTATTTACTAAATATTTAATAAAGTAATTATAAAATATTTCACTATTACTTAATAACAGTATTAGTTAATACTGTATTATTAGTAAATAATACTTTATTATTAATTAATTTAAACTAAATATTAAATAATTATTATAAGTATTATTAGTTTAAACTAATAATTTAAATATTAAATATTTTAATTAGTATTTATTATTATTTTAATTTACTAAATAATTACAGTAAATTTATTTAGTTTAATTTATTAAATAGTTAGAATATTAATTAATTGCAGTAAATGATTAATAATAGTTTAATTTATTAAATAATTATAATATTAATTACAGTAAATTAAATAAATGAGATATTAAATAATTATAATTATTAATATTAAAATTATTTAGTTATTTAAATAATAAATAATTATTAATTACGATAATAAATAATAAATATTTACGATAATAAATAATAAATAATTATTCGTAAATAATATTGTATTATTAGTTAATAGTAAATAATTACGATACTAAATAATAAATAATTATGATAATTAATAATTGAAATATTAAATATTTGAAATATTAAATTAATGAAATATTTAATAAATGAATTATTTAATAAATTAAAGAATTCTTGTAAAAAAAATTAAATAATTAAACTATTTTTGTTGGGACTAAAATTTGAATTTTTGCCTTTTTAAACTATAGGACCAAAATCAAAACGCTTATGTAGAATTATTGAAGATTAAAATAAATGGAAAAAGAAAAAAAAATCTGTCACGTATGCGCTATCTACCACATCAACAGCGCCAAGTCATTATCGTTTACCACTTTAGCGTTTTTTTAACGGTTAACTCACGACAGGGACTAACGCCAAAAAGAAATGGACATATGAGGATTTGGACTGAAATAAAAAATCAGAGACGAAAACAAAAAAATCGCCAATTTACATGGACGAAAATACTATTTAAACCTTATTTATTTTATACATTTTCTGTATTAAAATAATTTAGAAATTGATTTTTTTTTTGGCAGAAATGATAAATTGGCGTATAATTGAGAATTTTTTCGAAAAAAGATAACTAAATTAAAAAAGAAAACAACCGTCATCATCCCCGTGAAGTGAACAGTACCCGCAGGCCGCAACACCTAACTATTTCTGAATCAGAACTCAACAAAGCACACAACACCACTTCTCCCCAATTCTCCGATTCAATATCCCAATCTCGCGAAGAAGCGAATAAAAAGCAAACCCTAAGCATTTCGCACTTTCTTCGTCCAATTTTGCGAATCAGTGTTAAAATTAAAAATGCAAAGTTGGTTTTCGGGATCCAGTGAGGACGATCTGAAGCCTTCGTCGTCTTTGCTCGCTGATTGGAACTCATACGCTTCTGCTCAATCCTCACAGGTTGATGATCCCTCCAATTTCCCTTTTGATATTGAATCTGCCGTTAGGTCTGCTAACGACACCGTTTCCGGAACTTTCAGTGTGTAAGTCACACCTATCACTACACTATACGTTTTTTTTAATGTTTTAGGTTTTATCTAGTTGCTTATGTTATTATGGATTATGAAAAGTAGAGTTTTTTGTCATGGGAGAATGTTGAACTGTTTTAGGTATGTAGATAACTTATTTTTTGTTTTGCTTTTCTTGTTCTTTAACATTTTCATTTTTAATTTTATGGATTGGTTTTTTTTTTGTTTTGTTTTTTTGATTGATTAGAATCAATGATTAAATTAATTCTATGTTGAGATTTGTAGATTATGTAATAAAGAGAATAGATTAGATGAATGGTAGTCAAATCACTAGCAGTAGAGGAAGACCTATAAAAACTATTAAAAAAAACTATTAAGAAAGATCCAGAGATTGATGCGATAAATAGAAATATGATATAGTATATGATAGAACATTATGGTGTCGTTTAATCCTTGTAGCCGACCATAAGGCTTGGTTGTTGTTGAAAACGATGAGACATTAAGACAACATTTGGATCAATAGAGACTGACTGTATGGTATGTGGAACTGGAATTAGTTGAGTTAGGAGATGGATGTTTGGTAACTTTAAGATGAAACATTGAACTTTTTTTATAAACAAAAAACACATGGAGTCTAATGATAGGTTAGAACCCATAAAAGATAATTTCTGTATCTTCTGTCGAATCTAATGATATATCTTCTATATTGTTGAATATGTTAATTTGTGGCATGGTAGGCTAGAACCCATAAAAGATAATTTCTATATATTCACTCTAGATTAACAGCTTCTAGAACCTCTTCTAATCCTCAAGCCATTTGGACTCCTTTGTGCTTCTTTTGGGCCATTCCTTCTTCTGACCCGGCCCATCTTTCTTGTGAACCACTTGGCCCTCCCTTGAACTCGTATCAAATTTCTCAAGCTTACTCTTCTCATCTACCAGTATGTTCTCTCTCCTCAACTCGCTTATAGTGGCCGAACTATTTTCCTATGTTTCCTTCAAATTCTTTATTAAATAGAGCTGGTGGAAGGTAACCCAGGTGTTGACCCAGGTTCAGGTTCAATTTTGGGTTGAATGTTCACGGTAAGGCGAAAAAAATGCAAACTTTAGCTGAAAATGAGTTTAGGTGAAAAAGGGTTTTGCTGAAAATGGGTGGGTTTTGGTTGGCAATATAGGTATCTGTGTGAGTGAGTAAGGAAAGGAGGAAGAAAGAAGTGGGTTGGTGTGGAATGAAATGAGTAAGACAAGAAGTAGAGTACAAGAAAAGCGATTTGCTAGTCAACTAGCAGATTTGGGCTGCTTGGACTGGGCCTGCATGTTCAGAAGCAGATTTGTTAGTTGGCAAGCACAGGGTCACGCAGATAGAATGTTGCTTAAGAGATCCTAATAAGTTCTTCTCTTTTCTGTTTTGTACTACATTGTTCTTTAATTTTCTAGCATCAATTACAAAAAATGACTCAGACCACTAACTCAGCTCCGTGGGACATTTTTAACACAAGGCCAAAGATGGATGCGAAGAATATTTGACTATGGTAGACCTCTAGTCATCACTCATCACTAACCTTTGTAGACAGCGATGAAGCGAGCATGCCTGTTGCACATTATGTTTTCTCTAAGGTTGCTTATTGCTTTCAGTTACAGGTAGTTGGTAACTTTGTAGTTACTTTCCGATGTGGTAACATTAGTTCTTTGTATTTGGTTGGACATCCCAAAGTGAAGAGACTTTATTAGAAATAGAAACAAAGTTGTTAACTTTGGAAACGTAACACAAATTGTAAGATTCTATAAAATAATGTAACACACTACAGGAACTAGTGGTATAAAACCCTATGATATAATGAATTCTAATTATACTTGGAAAGTGAAACATTAATTATATTCTATATTCGAAAAAATTAATTTAGATAATCTATTTGAGGGCTAGGTGTTTAAGTCTTGGTATTTTGTACTAGCTGAAGTTTTGTTAGTGTTGAGTTTGTGAATTGTGTATGACTATTTTTTTATCGACTTCATTAAGCTCATGTATTTAAATTTAATAATTATTTGAAGTTTGATTTAAAGGATTTTATTTCTCTCTTATTTATGAAATTATATATGTATTCATAGTCGCATATGAGTTTTTATAAACTTCGTAGAATCTTACCATTCATGTTACACTTTCATTTCCCTTTCCCGATTCTGAGTAAAATCTCGAATTTGACTACCTTGATATGGATTAAGGATCCTTTTAGATTTCACGAGCAAAGAATATATATGATTCACAAAAACAGCACATAAGTTTGTTGTCTTGTCTCTGCCTGTAGGTAGTAGGTCCTTGCTCTTTCTTAGAAGCAAATAGATTGAGGGGACTGTTTCCCATCCCAACTGAAACATCTCTTGCCTCCTCTTGACCTTGACACACTAGTTGTTGAAGGTCCTGTTTACATTGTTTGCCTTCTTTCTCTTGTTACAAGCTCCTAGAGCATGGTTTGAGAGATTGGGTCTGCCATAGTTCTGGCTTCAAGTCTATAAAACAATCTTTTGTTATTCGCTGTCTATGGTCTCAACATTCCCTATTTGATGTTATACATGTGAATGACATCACTGTGACAAGCAGTCTAATCTAATTCAGCAGTTTATTGCAAGGTTAAGATCAAATTCTAATACCAAGAAATAACTTCCATAGGCTCAACCCACATAGTTATACACTTGTATGTTCCATTTTTATTTGTATAATGTAGAGTTGACTCAAGCAGCTACACCCTATTACTGTCCTCAGTTGGAAAACATATAGTTGTGTGTTCCATTTCTATTCATTGATACATTCAGGGGTTGACTCAGTTCTACCTTGTTACTTTCCACTGGGAAGCAAAGATGTCATGCAATAACTTAATTGGGCTCAAGCCGCTCAACCCTTCATTGATGTGTACCAAATGTGTACGGTTTGGGATGACCCATTAAACTTTATCACTTTCTGTTATCACGTGGCAACATAATTGGCAACCAGTAATAATCTATTTTTTCCCACCTTGGCCAAACCTAAATCTCTACAAGCTGTCCATACATTGTCATTCTTATACTCGTGAATAGCTTAGAGGTGAAACTGAGTTATGATTATTTTTATTTTTATGCGGTATTCAGAGCTTTGGTTGAGATTCTATTTCTAATTGCAAGTTTGTAGTGGGTAAAATCATTCACGTCTTGGATTATATTACTCTAACTTCAGTTTTGTTTTTCTTCTTGGCGACAACATTATGTATTCACACCATGGAAGCAATCATATACATAAACCAGTGTTGTTAAATATCCGGTATACCGGTATTGCGTATCGAAATTTTGGATATCTGATACGAAAGCCAGTATAACATTTCAATTTCGCAATGCTCGCGATATCGGCGATTTTCCGGTATACCGGTTATGAATTGAATATCGGCGATTTTTTATAATAAATCGTTTTTAAAAACATTAAAGAGGGTAAGGTGAAGAAGTGGAAAAGTAGAAACATTAAAGAGGGTAAGGTGAAGAGGCGGAAACACTGAAAAAGAAAAAGTGGGCTACTGAGTCGGTGCCTAGTATTATACAACACTAGAAAGAGTCTTTGAGGATGAGAATGATGGTGATGCCCTTAATTGGGAAGTTGTTTATAGAGCTTCAGGAGTTGGAGAGCCTACAAGATATACTAGGCAAACAACTAAAAAGAGAAAAGAAACTCCCAACCCTAATATTGTTGGCACTTAATCTAAAACAAAGAAGTCGGCTGGTTCTTCATCTAGAAAGGGAAAGCAACAAGTGATTGAAGTGGGAGATTCTGTCGTCGAAGAATCAGAAGTAGAATTTGATGATATTGATTCAGATGATTCAATTGAAGAAGCGGAAGGACATGCCTCACTATCTGAAGAGGAGAATAATGATTATGTTGGGGAAGGGGAAAAGGAGACTAGTTAAATCTTTTATCATTAGTTAGACTTAGAAGAACTACTAGTTATTAGTTTGAACTATTTAACTTTTTGAGTTTTAATTCCTTTTAAATTTTTGTTTGTAGCTTTTCTGTTTTAGTTATTGGATTTGAAAATTTCAATTTAAATTTTTTGGGTTTTTATTTGTGTTTTAACCGCTTTGCGGCTTCCGATATTTACCCGCTACGCGATCCGATATTTCTCATATCGGTTTTTTGGTGAATCGATATTTTCCGATATTGATATTTGACAACACTGGCATAAACCAGTGCTTGAACTTTTAATTTCTATTTCTGTGTCAGTAACTCCTTGATGTCTACTTGCAAAGTGATGTACAGACTGGTTACAAGTTTCCGAAACAATTGCTTGAGGAAATATTGTCTGTTCTGTCTGCCTTATCTGAATGTGACTGGCCATTGTTATTTTTCTTCAGTTTCTTTACGTGAATGGATAATATTGTTGCATAAAAGAACAGATGGTGGGTATTTGCAATGTCTCCCGTATTAATATTTTCATAAATGGATTTCCTACATCTTGGTGAAAGAGCATGCTAGCTAATGCTGAATAGTTTTGCCTGAACTTGTCCTCAAATAGTTATGCAATCTGTCTTATTGTTTAGGGTTTCCAAAGGTGTGAGAGAACTACCTGGCAGCTTCCAGTCTGCAACTAGTAGTGTTCCTTCTGGCAAAGCACTAGTGTATTTTGGTTTGCTATTGGCAAGTGGGGTCTTCTTTGTTTTCATAGCATTTACATTGTTCCTGCCAGTCATGGTGGTTATGCCCCAAAAGTTTGCTATATGCTTTACTCTTGGATGTGGATTTATTATTGGATCATTCTTTGCTCTTAAGGGTCCGAAGAATCAGCTTGCTCACATGTTGTCAAAGGAGGTAACGAGAATTTAGCTTCCTGTTCCTTTCATGGAAATTAAAAAAAAAACTTGATTAGTTGCTTCAGTTTGTGTTTTTGAACTTTAAAAAAAATAGTCTATTTTGATTTGGTTTCTCATGTTTTATCCTTCTTTCTAATTGTCTTTTTTTGCGATTATTTTTCAGAGGCTCCCTTTTACATTGGTCTTTTTAGGCAGTATGATAGGTACGATATATGTATCAATGGTGCGTCACAGCTACGTTCTTTCTGTGGTATTCTCTGTAGTACAGGTAACAGTTCCTTGTATTCTTAAAATGATCATCTGTAGCTTTGCTCTTCAGCATGTGTTGTCTGCATTTGATGTTGATTAAAGTATACCCGAGGCTTGACTTTTGAGTATTAATATTTATTACAGTGAATATGAACAATTATTCATCGAAACAAAACCAATATAATTTCAAAAGCTTCTATTTCCACATTCCCGGTTTCTGGCTTTTGTGATGGTTGTGCTGTGTTTTTAACATGCTTCCAGCAAATGGGGTGTGGGAATTTGTCTTTAGATTTTTTGTATGTAATATTTAGTTTTTTATTTCTAAAATGAAATTGTCTATACTTGTAGGTTCTCTCACTTGGGTACTATGCTATATCATACTTTCCTGGTGGATCTGCTGGAATGACATTTCTGACTTCTGCTCTTACCTCCTCAGTTATGAGATGCTTTGGGAGGTGACCTATTTTTTGGTTAATAGGAGTTTGAGGTCAGATATTTCTCTACATAGCAGTTGGCTTGTACATTTTGTCAACTAAAAGATCTATCAGTTGAAACCAAATTGACCTAAGATTATTGCCAAGTTGAGGCATCCACTGACATTTTCTTAGAGTTCAATGTTTGTTTCCACTTGCCAAATCAGAGTGAAAAAATTGATTAACCTCTTAGACTCAAGTTTCTAAATGCACATTGTCTGACTTTTATAGTAAACTGTTGTATTTTTACAGTTCTCTTATTCAAAAATGGAATTTAAATTTTTTTCTTAAATGAGATTATAAGTATGGCCTTATATCATGGAACATATAGAGGGATATGTTAAGTAAGAGCCTGCTATATGAGAGAAATAATATTGAAATATACAAGTACATGAATGTTCTACAGTTCTAGATTGATTCACTTAAATCCTGTCTTAACTTATGTTTTATATAATACGGTCTAGACTCTAGATTATTTTTCTCTCTAATAGAATATGCTCTTGCCTAATGAGTTTTCTCACTAGAATATTTTGTATTATTAACTTAAGTGGTTGTGCCCCTTTGGGTGACAATGTGCTATATGCCACTTCTATGTATGGCACCCTGTTAGATCCATGGCTGATTAACTGAAAATTGCCAAGAAAAATGGAAGTAAACAAACTTTGTGGGTGTTGTTCTTTATTTTGATGTTTTTGCAAAGTTCCAATTGATACGGCACAGTGGAGGGGAACAAGAACACATTGCAGAGATGGACGAAATAAAGAAGAGAAAGCTAGTTTTTTATTTTTTTTTTGGCTTAATTGCACTGTTAGTCTCTAATATATGTTAGTGCAATTTTGATTCCTCAAGTATTCATCTTGTTACAATCAAGTCCTTTCATCCCCGGGCTGTCCAATTTTTAATGCCAATTTTTACATGACATGTGTAGGTCTTCTTTATCATAGACTTAGGCAAGCTTGACAATGTTGTCAAGTACCATGATATTAGTCTATCTGCATAAAACATCACATACTCTACCACGAATCAGTACCGGTGGTCCACGATGGACCATAATTTACAACATTGAATTAAGCTATTGTCTGCAGCCTTTTGGTGTCCAGCCTTCTCCCTGGTATCCAGGCTTGCCTCTTTGTCGGCAATCCTTGACCATTGCTTCTGTCCATTGTGAAATTCATGGGCGGCAAATTCATGTAAGTCCTAAAGCAAGTGCGTAAGGTATTCCACTCTTCTGCACTATCTTTTAGACCCATCTTCAAATAAAAGTTGTCCACTATACTCCCAGCTTCAACATATTGTACCATCAAGGCTTTAACTGGACACTAAAGAGGTGAGAACCTGTGATTGCTGCCTCAAAATGGTCGTCATACTTGTGTATGCACATGCAGAAGTATGCGCTTGCCTCTGCCTCTATATGCTGTCATATTTTGCAGGTTCTCAATGAAGAAATGAGAGCGTGCCTTAAAATTTGATGAAGGATAAAGGGTGGTGTGGATGAGGGTGAGAGAAAGGTTAAAAATGACTTGAGGTGTGGATGAGGGTGAGAGAAAGGTTAAAAATGAGTAGAGTCAAACTCGCATGTGCTCGACTCTATACATATAGGTTCTGTTTGAAATTTGATTAGAATTTATTATGAACCTTTTTTTTTTAGTTCAAACTCGATGTGTTTCTAGTTTATGAACTAATCAGTTATTAGGTTCAATTAGTTTCTTTGAATCAGATCACTCAAAAGCCAAATTTTTGTTATCTTTGATATATTAATTATTTTTAAAAGGCAAAAATTGAATTATACTAAAAGCTATCTTAAATATAAAGTGCATAAAGAATAGACACAAATCTTCATATAAGAAAGTAAATGGCTGTGGAAAATACGGTTTTCCCCCCTCTCTCTTCTCAAGCTTCCACGTGGCACCCTTGCCCTTCCTCCACGTGGCAGTGTTTATTTACTTCAAATATTTATTTCTATACCATTTCCAAGTAAACTAGCGGGATACCCGTGCCTTCGCACGGGTACCCGTCGGTGACGCGCATTTGTATACATTAAAAAATTTGAAGAAAAAATAGAATTAATAAAAATTAGTAATTATAAAAAATATAATTTATATTAAAAAAAAGATAGAATCAATACCTGCAGATAATGGTTGATATTTTTTATAAAAATATTTATGGAATAATTTAGTTTTAAAAATATATCAAATAATAACATAGTATTTGTAAATATTATTTTAGTTATATAAATAAATATTAGTAACATAAATAAATACATTTTGGCCGTGTTTGTATTCATACATTATTTTAAATATATTTACCTTTATTTTCTTTAATTGTATCATAATTGTAATAACCCGTGCGTTCGCACGGATTATGGTCTAGATACCCGTGCATTTGATGAGTTATGCAAAATTGTTTTCAAAATATACTAAGAATGAATTTTGTTTTGACATTATTTATAATAATCTTTTGATGGAAAAAAAACTTGTTCTCAATTATAAAAATATTTGTATCATCCATTAAATTTTTCCCGTTTCAGTAATTCAGTTATTCCCGTAGATATATATTTTCTCTTACGATCTCCTAATTTATGTAAGTATTATTAAAAATATCTGTTTTGTGGGACATTCATAAAAATCATAATTAAGAAACAAAAATTTAAATAATTAATGATTTTTGAAAATAAATTTAAAATTTCAAGTATTGATATTTGACTCATTTCTAAAAAAAATTGTTAAATTTATCAATATTTTTCAAAAATATTTAATACATAATAAAATGTATTTAATGATAGTTATACAATGTCATAAAATAAGAAAGTTATAATTATAAACTAATTAGTATCATAATCATTTATTGTTTTCATAAAAATATATTTAAATTGATTTATTTTCTTAATTGTATTGATAAATATAACTTAAATGTTATTTAAAATATGATTACTTTAAAATATTGAAAAATGCCTTAAATTATAAATTACTTTATAATTTTTCTTGTGCAGAAAGAAAAATGTCTTAATATTTTATGTAATATATAATATATTATTTATTAGTCATTCTCTTTCTAACTTTTTTAATTTCTTTCTTATTTATATTTAATGAAATACGATATTCTAAAATAATATATATAATTTTATTTTTTATATTTAAAATTAGTCATACTTTTTAATTTGTTTGAAATACTTACAATAATCTATAATTTGAGATACAGTGAATATTTATAAAATTATCTTTAATTATTGATATTAAAAATTATTTAAAAATTTAAAAATAGACAATAATAAATACTTTATAATATCTCATTACAAAATAGACAATAATAAATACTTTATCCTCTTTATTCTTAATCAAATTCTTCATTTTAATGGCCATTCATTCTCTCTTTTTAATGACTTTACATACCCCTTTAATATTTCAAATAACTACTTATATATAGTTACCCATTTTTAAAATTGATTTTATTTTCCATAATTTCTTATCAATGTCAATAAGTTAAATTTAATTCATATTTATTTCTCATAATTTTATATCAATACTAATATTTGAAATAACTTTTTATCGGATTTTTTTAAGACCCTTCATTTAAATTACTCTAACACAAAAACAAAACATTACTACCATCCTCGACCTCAACCTTAAGACCTGAAAAGCAATAGAAATATACTAATTAGTAGCACTACACATTTTGAAAGGAAGGTGCATATACTTTCAAACATTCAAGAATATAGTCAGTATATAATCTACCTGCATCACACTCGTACATTTTCTAATTTTTAATTTACTATTACACAATAATATGTCTAAAGTACATGATTATATAACTCTAGATATGCACATAATCACATGATGATTATTAAACTAAAACTGAACTTCTCTATTATTCAATTATATATAGTTTTAATTCACCTATGAAGTATTCTGGCACGTCAGAGGTTTTTCTTCTTTGATTGTTTTAGTTATTTTGAGTGACTTGATAATTTTAAAGTCTGCAACTTTTAAATGCCTAGAATCATCTCGAAGAACATTTATGTTATCTTGCTCATTTACAATGAAGAAATTTTAAACAGTTTCAATCATCCAAAATTGGATGAATAGTGCATGCTACTAATAATTCTGCATGAAGAATATTTAACCAATTAGATGAGGTAGAAGAGAAAAAACATACAAAGGCTCAAATATATATCAATTTCAACTTGTGTATCTTAATATAACTTTATTTAATAGTCAACTCATTAGTAACAAAACAACTAAGGATCTTGTTTCTTCCTAAATTCAAATGCAATGCACTTCCCTTTATTTTCTACACAACAGTTATGAAGCGCAATGCAGAATAAAGAGAAACAGAACTCTCATTTTGACATTTAGTCCAATCTTAGACAAATATTTTAAGAAACGACTATGCAACAAATATTCGTCGGCTGTCATCAATACTTAAAATCTAGGTATGACTTGATAGAATGTGGCCACTTTTGGTTGACCCATGCAAACAATTACAGCATATTAATGTTTATTCTAAGTACAAGTAAAAACAATGATATTAAGGTTTTAATATAACATGAACTCTTACCCACTGTTGGATTTCTAATAGTCTTATTAAAATAAAAATTTTCACTATATCTACAGAATATGCGCAGACAGTAATGATTTCCAATCATATTTTATTCTGCATACAACATTTTTCTCAATAGTATCAACTAAAATCAACTAACCACCATGATGTGTTCATTTCATCAACACCATAAGCAACTACAAAAGATCATAAAAATCTTCCGGCATACCCAGTGTAGCATCAATTCTAACCTGAGGTAGATATTTTGTGACAATTATCATTGGGGTGCTTTGTGTCACGACACCAAAAAATTGGACACATTTGGATGCCTTGCTTTCTGAAGTAATGTAAGCTCTTTGCGAAATGCCTTTTTGAGAGGTATGGGAATACATATTGTAAATTGAATAATTCAATTAGTATGAATAAAGAAACAGATTGTATAATTATTAATTAGACCAACTCACACATCATTACACGTATGGTTAATTGGTTATACTTAAAATTTCACTACATTATGCAACTTAGTTATTGGTCCAGAATGTCCATCTAACTCGGCTACGGTTCTTGATTTAAGTAATTTTGATTTCTTCTGATATCCCAAAGCAGTGCTCTGCAGCATGATGGATTTAGTAAGTGTTCCACCATCAAATCCATGTAAACTACATATCTAAAAAAAGATAAACATAACATGACATGACATGATATTTTAAGGCAGCGGTAATACTTCACAATGAAGGCTTATTCGGTGTCTAAACCTAACAACACACTGTCACACATGGTTACATTGAATCACTTTCATTTTCTTAAATTTTATCAGCAGTGTTTACTTCACACATGTCAATGTCAGTGTTATGAGTAACTTAACAACAATAACAAATTTTCTTTCCAAATAGTCATACCTGCCATCATCGCCTATGCATATTACAGATTTTGAAAGGGCGATGTCAAATGAATATAACTTTGGTTGATGGACGGCTGCTGCGAGAACTCTCTGCAATGTCCTTAAATCAATTGCAGTGACCGAAAGACCAACTGCAACATACATCAACGATTCATGGCATGTCATGTATACCGGTGCTCCATGAACAAAAGTCATTCCCACACAAGAGCTAACCGATGATGATCTAGTCATATGCCAAGCCATCACCCGTTATAGCATAATAAAAGGCTTCAATTATAGTGCTTAACAGAAGCATAGTAGCAAAAGAAAAGTGTAAATTAAAATTTAGATCACATAAATTTCTTATTGTATTATGTGTCATGAAATATTGAAACCAACAGCAAACAGATTGCTAATAAAAAAAAATTAAAACTAAACATGGCATATGCTATGCCAAAAAACAAATTGTCGGTACCATTACAAACTTATGCATACAAAATTTGTAAAGCAAATAACACCCATCTAAAAAATCCATGGAATGTCAAATGAATATAACTTTGGTTGATGGATGGATGCTGCGAGAACTCTCTGCATTGTCCTTAAATCAATTGCAGTGACCGAATGGGCAGCTGCAACATACATGAACGATTCAGTGCATTTCATGTATATCGGTGCACCATGAACAAAAGTCATTCCACACAAGAGCTGACCGATGATGATCTAGTCGTATCCTAAGCCTTCACCTGTTATAGCATAATAAAAGGCTTTAATTATAGCTCTTAAAAGAAGCATTGTAGCAGAAGAAATGTCTAAATTAAAATTTAGATCATTTATATTAATTAGATTATGTGTCCTGGAATATTGAAACTAACAGCAAACAGATTGCTAATAAAAAAGAATTAAAACCAAACATGGGATAAGCTATGCCAGAAAACAAACTGTATGTACCATTACAGGCTTATGCAAACAAAATCTGTCAAGCTAATAACACCCATCTAAAAAAAACCACCTAAGGCATAAAAGCAACTTAGAGATACAACATGCAGAAAATAGAAACAACCCAGTAACTTCCTGATTATGTTTAACTATACCTAAGAGATCAATACCACATTACCAAACCACATATTGACAGAGGAAGAAAATCAACCGTATCCAAAACATGCCCATGAGATGATTATTCGCTTTCCACCACGGCCAACATCAAACACAAAATCAGAATTTTGACCATATTTCATCTAAACAGACTAAATAACTCAATTAACAATGGAACCCAGCGAACTGCATGCTTGACGATAGAAGAAGCCTGATTCACCGGACTGCTACAGAAATTTTGACCATATTTCATCTAAACAGACTTTTGCTTTTGATTCTCAACCATTTCCACGACGTTACTTTCACTTCTTCGATCATTTTATTTAAACATACTTCGATGTAGTTAAAAAGGCTCTCGTTCTATAACAACTACCTGCAAAAAATCGAACACAATAATTTCTTAAGATTAGTATTATATAGAAATTTATATAAGGCATATTTATCCTTGACTCCAGAAGTATTAAATGTGTTGACATTAGCCCCCGCTTCAATTATTAAGTGGTCATAGTCCACGACGAATTCTTCTTTTTCATTCGAATTATTCTTAATATTAGCTCAACAGTAAACTTTTCTATTTACTGCATCAATCCGGATAACACGAGACGCGACATCAAACATAAACAAATCACTAACACGAGACTCCAATGGAATATGTGTCATACTGTCATGAAAAAATGCAGAAAAATGTAACAGCGATGCATTGATGCTAGGATCGGGACAGGAAAAGATTGCAGCTAGACCATGTCATTCTTAATATATAAAACCACAGCAGTAGACTTTTACTGAAAAGGTGGTTTTCGAAATACCTAATGCTTCTAAATATTAAAACCATGTATAACATATATTAATACTTCATGAATGTGCTCTAGATTTACTCCATGAAGAAACACACATGAGCGGACACTACGGGTACATTCTGTAATTTGGCAGGGTTTCCAGTTTGAGAATTGTTTCAACAACAGAGCCAGTACCTGAACCACAAAAGAAAAATTAAGTGCATAGAACCCAAACACACAAAAAATATGTTATAAAACTGAATAATGTAAACATGTTTACCATAATAGCAGAAGATGGATTATCAACCCAAAGAATTCATCCCATGAATAAATTATCAACACAAACCTATTTACATTTCTTTAGTGATCGGTATAACAAAAACAAAAACATTAAAAGAAACATACCATTGAAATACCATCGCTCTTCCGAACCTGTAGTTCTAATGGATTGAGTTCATATTCGGGAACTTCATGAGGATTTGCAATAGCAATTGGAGTCTTCCTGGTTTTCTAACCACGACAAAGATGATTAATCAACAATGAAAAATCAAAACAGTTACTGACTTGAGACATGGATTAATCACAATTTCATTACTTATTAAAAGAATATAGACGGTTGCTAGCATACATCAGGGTTCAGCCATCGAGTATTAAACGTGAAAGGACCGTCACTCTAACTTATCCATGTCTTAAACGTCTGCAAGAGCATCTGCAGATCAGCTGCACTCACCTACAGTGAATATATTTGTATTCTAAAGCAGACTTCATAATAATAAACACGGAAAGAAAGTGACCGATGTCCATAAAGCGGATTAACCTGCCAATGGAGAAATTGAAACTGTGGTGACTCCACCTTCATTTCAAGAACTCTCTTCTACTGCAGTTGCTATCTTTACTATTTCGGTCCTCAAAGATTATGACGCCAAGAACGTCTACACTAACGATCAACGTCACACAGATGGAATCATAATACTGTTTATGTTCATTATAAATGTTTAATAAACTTCATAAATCTTAAATCAGTACCTACTCCTTGAATGTGGAATTAAATCGAACATCTTGAGAGCACTCCCAAAATCAATTTCCAGTCTCAAAATCTTAAAATAATCACAAAACTCATAACCAGCTAGAAATTAAAAGGAGAAAACTTATCTTTTATTTATCGGTATCGGTGCTGTGATCCTCTTTTTGTTTCGATTTGGTCGGGCACGCTTCGCATTCGATGAATACCAAGAGTGATTTGATTAGTTTCGCGAATCTCGTTATTTCCTTATCCTGACATACACTGATGCAGAATACTCTTCTGTCGCACGTAACGGCCTAGGTTGTGACAGTGAAGCTCATATCTACTTGTCTCTTCAATTTCTTACAACAACCATCATTGTGACCATAACATTAACATTCTTAAAATCAAGTAAGATTAGTAAAATATGTAGCAGCAATAAAAATATAACTTACATTGATCTATCTATATTCTAATAAAAGTTTTTTGCTAATTAATCATACATGCTATAACATCATATGATTTAAATGAATGTTTGAGACCTCAGTTTGGGCTGCAAAAAACAGCAACTTCACCACAATTAAGGTTGCATTGCATCGAACTTGGCATCTGACATCAGTGCTGCAGATAGCGTCTTCTCCTTTAGGTTGGGTTTTTCATTTGTAAAGTCACATTTCCGAAGATCTAATGGTTTGTCATACACGCCATTTGCCTGACCAATTATGTTGTCGACAAATGCCCGCTCGCATCGATTGGGCTCAATTGACAACAGTGGCAGCCTCTGCAAGAAAAGTGTGAATCACATTTGGGCTTCATAAATTTAAACTTAAAATAACATTTATAACCGACATGATACATCACTGAAACTAAATAATTTGCACATTTCATCTGCAGAATATACCTTATCATCACGATTAAGTTTAGCCCAACCATCATATACAACAACAAAGAACCAGACCACATGACAAATTTCCCTAGGACTGTGACACGCAAAAATCAGACCCTAGTCAAATTAACATCAACAACGATAACACAACAGTTACAATAACTATAATACATTACTCAATAAACAAAAGACTTACTTCAAAGTCTGAAACTGAACCGTCACAGTAACATTCTCTTTAGCTTTTTTAGCCTCCAAAGGCACAGCTTTTGGATAAAACTGTTGCGGATTACTCCGCACCGACGAATACGCCGCCGAGCTCAAAGCATCATTGTCACAAACCTTGTTTGGTATTAACCCTTTTGAATCAGCGCCTCAGCTTTTAGGGTTTGCTTGAGAAGATTGAGTTTTAGCCAAAACATAGATTGAAGTAACCAAAACATTGGTTTACCTCGAATCCCGGTTCCATATGTCCTGAAAGAACAACAACAAAAGTTCAGATACAAAATGGCAAGATAAAGGCATTTGTAACTTTGCGAAGATACAAAATCGCATCTGAAAGATTTGGATTTGTTATTGGAAGAAATTTGATGCTATCATTATTGTATGCAAAGAAGAGGAAGAAGGAAGAAAAAGAGAGAGAAAGAAGAAGAAAAGAAAGATGGAAGAAGAAGAGAAAAAAAATAAAGAGAAAGGACGAGAGAGAGGGAAAAAGTGTCAGGAAAAAAATTCAATTTTCAAATTTGGAAGCAGAAGCAGAAGCAACAGGTTGTGCGTAGAAGAAGCCACGTGGAGGCTTGTGGAAAGAGAAGGGTATTTTAGGGTTTTCCAGAACATCTTTCTTATATGATAGATGGCTGTGGAAAATATGGTTTTGCCCCTCTGCCTTCTCAAGCTTCCACATGGCACCCTTGTCGTTCCTCCACGTGGCAGTGTTTATTTACTTCATTTATTAGTTTTTATACCATTTTTTAATTAATTGGTTTTTCATTTAATTAATTGATATATTCTATTAATGATGTTTAAATTCAAATTAAATTTTGGATAATTTATTTAATTTTTGATTAAATTTTTTTTAGTCTTTATTTACTTCAAATAATTATTAGTTTATATTTTAGTCATGTTTATTCAAATATTATAGCAACTCTTTCAAATTAATTAATTTACGTTAATTAATTTATAAATACTTCAACTAATTGTAATTTTTTTTTATTTCTACATTTTTTTTAAAAATAAATAATATGACACCAACTACAGAAAACCATTCATATATAATGCAAACTATTGTTTTAATATCATATTAAATAATAGTAATTTAAATTTACTATATTATTATCATTAATTGAGTAATTTATTGGGTAAATAATGATAATTTTTTTAAGGAATTTTTTTTATATATATATAATATATTTCTTATTTTCTATTAAATGTTATTATGACTAATACTTTTTATGAGCAGTTTTTAAAATTCTCACATTTAAAAAGGAACTAATATATAAGAAAGTTTTAATGGTTTTTTAATCAAATATTAATGTTTTAATATCATGAATTTTTTTATTGTTTTAATGTCATACTCATTAATATATAAGAATGTTTTAATTTATTGTTTTAATGTTAGAAATAAATGCTCTATAATTTTGATTGCAACATAAATATTTATATTAATTACTAAAAGATTAAGGTTTTAAAATTTTTAATATGTGCTGTTTATAGAGTTAGAAATTGAATGGATGGATAATCATTTATAATTAATAGAAGATATTGAGTTTCAATTTTTTTTAATGGATGGATAATCATTTATAATTAATAGGAGATATTGAGTTTCAATTTTTTTTAATATGACACTAATAATAGAATTTCAAAAGTTTATAACAAAAGAGTTATAAATAATTTTTATTTTTATTAAGTAATAAATAACTAAAATTAAATTTATTATTTTGTCTTAAACTTTGAGAGAATTTTTTTTTTTATAAATTAGGCCGGTGGTGTTGTAGGTTAATCAGTACCCGGGCGAACACACGGGTACTGATATGAGTATCCCACAAAATAGATATTTGTAATAATATTTACCTAAAATGTATTTATTTATGTTAATGATATTTATTTATTAAATTACAAATTTTTTTACAAATACTATGATATTATTTGATATTTATAAAACTAAATCATTGCATAAATATTTTTATAAAAAATATCAAACGATGCCTGCGGGTATTATTTTTTTTAAATATAAATTATATTTTTTTATTTATTAATTTTTATTAATTCTAATTAAAAAAATAAAAACAAATCTGGATAACACATCAGTACTCGGGCGATCACATGTGTACTGATATGGGTATCACATGAAATAAATATTTGTAATAATACTTACATAAAATATATTTGTATGTTTTTTTTAAAATTTTAAATGAAAACAAATGCGATACATTATGAAAACAAATATATTTTGAAAACAAATGCGCCTCACCGACGTGCACCCGTGCGAACGCACGGGTATCATTGCACCAAATTTTCTTCATTAATTGGAGTTTATACCATTAAACTTTGAGAGAAAAAAAAGTTTTCTTTTTTATAAATGAGCCTGGTGGTGTTGTAGGTTAATCAGTACCCGAGCGAACGCACGAGTACTGATATGAATATTCCACAAAATAGATATTTGTAATAATTTTATATAAAATGTATTTATTTATGTTGATGATATTTATTTATTAAATTAAAAAAATATTTACAAATACTATGATATTATTTGATATTTATAAAACTAAATCATTGCATAAATATTTAAAAAAAAAATATCAAACGATACTTGCGGGTATTGATTTTTTTTTAAATTTTTAATATGTACTGTTTGTAGACTTAGAAATTGAATGGATGGATAATCATTTATAATTAATAGAAAATATTGAGTTTCAATTTTTTTTAATATGACAATAATTATAGAGTTTCAAAAGTTTATAACAAAATAGTTATAAATAATTTTTATTTTTATTAAATAACTAAAATTAAATTTATTATTTTGTCTTAAACTTTGAGATAAAAAAAATGGTTTTTTTTTATAAATTAGGACGGTTGTATTGTAGGTTAATCAGTACCCGGGTCAACACAGATATTTGTAATAATATTTACATAAAATGTATTTATTTATGTTGATGATATTTATTTATTAAAGTAAAAAAATATTTACAAATACTATGATATTATTTGATATTTATAAAATTAAATAATTGCATAAATATTTTTATAAAAAATATCAAAGTATGCCTGCGGGTATTGATTTTTTTAAAATATAAATTATATTTTTTGTATTTATTAATTTATATTAATTCTAATTAAAAAAAATAAAAATAGATCTGCATAACACATCAGTACTCGGGCGATCACATGGGTACTGATATGGGTATCGCATGAAATAAATATTTGTAATAATACTTACATAAAATATATTTTTTTATATTAATAATATTTATTTATAAAATTAAAATAATATTTACAAAGACTACGTTATTATTTCATATTTATAAAACTAAATCATTGCCTAAATATTTGTATAAAATATACCAACCGATGTATGTGGGTATTGATTCTATTTTTTTAAAATATAAATTATATTTTTTTTTATATTTACTTATTTTTATTAATTGTATTTTTTTTTCAAAATTTTAAATGAAAACAAATGCGCGTCACGGACGGTTACCCGTGTGAACGCACGGGTATCATATTAATTTTTAGTAAATAAAAAATTTACTAATTTTTATTACATTTTGTTTTTTTTTTCAAACTTTAAATATAAATAAATACATTCTAAGAACAAATACATTATGAAAAAAATACATTATGAAAACAAATACATTCTGAGAACAAATGCGCGTCATCTTTATTCTTCTTCATAACATTCATTCAACACACCAGTACACAGACAAACACACGGGTGCTGATATGATACAACAATAATTACTCTAATTTTTATTTATGATAAACAATTTTGGTAAAACCATTTTGTTTTTCTTATTTTTATTTTTGATTACATATTAAAAACAAAAGTGTACGAACCACACAAGTACGCGGACAAACACACGGATACTGGTACATGCGTATCATACTGATATTAAGTTAATTATTTAAATATTAAATAATAATGGGAACAACTTTACTATTGATTTGAATATTTTATTTATTTCTGTTACTAATATTTATTTATATAATTAAAATAATATTTTTAAATACTATGTTATTAATTGATATTTATAAAACTAAATGATTGAATATATTTGAAATTATTTTTAATTTGAGATACAATTTTTTTAAACATAATGTATGGAAAATTGAAATATATATTATTGATGTAAAAATATTTTGGTAAAACAATTTTGTTGTTATTTTAAAAATATGTCTTTCCTTTAAAACTAATTAACTATTTTGGTAAAACAATTTAGTTTTTCTTATTTATAGTTTTATTATATTTTAAAAACAAAAATGTGCGTGTCACACTAGTACCCGGGCGAACACAAGTATTTATTTATGTTGATAATATTTATTTATTAAATTAAACAAATATTTACAAATACTATAATTTTTTTTTTATTTCTACATTTTTTAAAAAAATAAATAATATGACAACAAATACATTCTGAAACAAACGCGCAACAACGACGGGTCTCCGTGCGAACGCACGAGTTCCACACTAGTACAAATTAAGCATGATAACAAAATCTACTTAGTCTGCATGCGATCGTCCAAAATCGCTTTGATTTTGATTGGAAAACCCTGTTTTGACAATGGGTAAGGGCTGATTATCTGACATTCAAAGTGGGGATGTTTAGAGGTTTTTTCCTGCCAACCCCAAATTATATTTTGGCACCCTCGAAGGTAGCAGGAAGAAACTTTGGATGTTTATATCTGCCCCAAACTTGTCCTGATATATATTTAGATTTACTTAAGGTTGCTGAATGAGGTGAAAATCTAATGTACCGTTTTGTAATAGAGATGGGAACAATAATGTTATCATTCTCTAATAATGTAAGAGAAGCATAAATCACATCATTTATTCTGATGTTGGCAGATCTTATACAAAGTATTAAATATATAAACCAGTTGATTTGTGAACCAATCAAGTTAAATTATATGTAGTTTACATTTAATTTATTTGATTTATGAGTTAACTTAATTTATTTGATTTATGAGTTAACTTTAACAAATTTATTATTTGGTCGAATTTTAAATTGTGTTAGAGTTGACTTGGTTTATATTCAATCATGCCAACATGGAAGCAGCGATGAGTTATTAATAACTATACCCTCTGGTCACTATTATAAGCAAATTTATCTTTTTGTGGTACATTTGACTATTAATGTATCTAGTCTATATATGGACTAGATACATTAATAGTCAAATGTACCACAAAAAAGTAAATTTACTTATAATAGTGACCGGAGGGTGTATTATCAAACAATAAAAGTAAGGTGGTCTGGTCGCTGATGGCAAAATATTTGGGTTTGAAAGAAGGCGAGAGATACTAAAGCAACTGACTAGGTCGTTTTTATGAAACAAAGAAGAAATTATAGAATGCAAAAATAAATATGCTCATCCCATATCAGGGCCTCAACAATAATAACTTTTAAGAGGGTCAATTGGAGACTGCCTTTCAAAATAAGTCCATCCCCTATGCTTGATCTCGCAATATCAACAATACGCTGTCAAACGTTGTGTTTGTCTTGAGTGTGGTTATCGCCAGCCTCTAGTACCTCCTGATTAGATTATTTAGGTGGTCTTTCAGGAGCGTCTGGTGTCATGATAGGATGTGGCACCCTATAGAGATGTACTCGTATGCACAAGTTCATTGTACAAGAGCTAGCACCCTACGATAGTCCTCTGGTACTGAATGACTCTTGAGATCCTCAAGTATGACATTATGATCTATGCGGCGGATGGTGGGAGATACAGACTTTGAGGGGTGTTTCGGAATGACATGCAAATTGTAACACCCTTTTCTACCCCACAATTATACACGGCAAATTACACAAATTATCAGAGTAAAATCAGAATCACCTCAAAGGGTGCATATTTCTCAGTAAATTCAAATCAACAAAATTGCTCCGTAAACAACGGATTTTCCTCAAAATAACTCTAAAGCCTTCAAAGGGCAGCAGAACCACCATAACCCCAAAAATCCCACAAAAGGGTTTATTAAAATAAACCATACTCGTCAAATAATCAATAAAATAACAGCCAAATAAAACTCAACATGACTTGACTCAACGATCCAACCCGATGTTACACTATCAGAGCAAGACCCTCTACATCGACCAAAATGCAAATAACTTCAAAAGTCCTCGAAAGCATCCACAGCTAATCATGATCACCTGCACGTTACCCACGTGGAGGCAACATTCAAACAGGCAGGGTGAGTAATACAATTTATTATAATCAATATAAAATAGGATATGCATAAAAATGACGTCATCATCATATACAACATCATCAGAGTCATCACAGGAAAACATCAAAGCACGACATCATAAATCACAACAATATGCCACATAAATGCAATGCACAATAAGACTCATGCATGTGGTATCAATCGTCACAATCGATAGACACTTAGGCCATCACCCTCCAAAGATCTCCGTCAATAGGATCGGTTCCACACAAGAACCGAAGCATGTCATAAACCACTTCACATCCACATAATGGGATGAAAGCCACAATAGACTGAAGTCTAACCTCATCATCACTGGACCGAAGTCCTAACATCATCATCAAAATATGCTATGAATGCATGATGCACAACGTCATAATCATCATCATCAATAAAGTCATCATGTGCATCATCATTCATCAAAATCTCATATTCGTCATATCGTCATTTATTCATCAAAACATCATGCATCATCATCTTATCATCATCAACATAGCTTATGCTAATTCACATCAGTATTTAATCATCAAACATCGGTATAAACAGCTCAAAATCATCAATACACTCGTGGCAATTCATATCATCACTTAAATCATCAAACATCATATATAACAGCTCATAATCATCAATATACATCGCGGTAATTCATATCATCAATTAATCATCAAACATCACGAAATCATCATCATATGATCATCAATAACATCAGGGTTCAGCAATCACAACTTTATAACACCACTAATTCAACAACGACATCTATCATACATATATCGTCACAATTAACCTCAATTCCTCATAGTTTAGACAATGGAAAAATACTCCATACTGCTCTTTTTGTTTCACTAAAAAGTAGTTCATCGCGTTAGCTTTCCAATGCTTCGAACGGGACCTCAATCGGACTTACGGATCAAACGTTATGATCAAAACCATATCTGGACCCAAAGTTGCCTGGCTGTGACATAACTGCATGGCGAACGCCGTAAGCCTTATGGCGCTCGCTGTTTACCTACAGAATGCAGATTTTGCATTTTTCATCGTTGGAGGCCTTCCGGACCTCCGATTTCGATTCCGTAAAAAAGTATCGGTTTCGTAATTCAAAATCCTACGACTGTATAACATTTATATCAACATATGACACTTATTTTAGGGATACAACCATCATATGATCAACAATTTCTACATCTCATTCCATCAATTCTTCTCTACAACAGTCCTGAAACATCAAGGCAATCAAAGGCATACAACCTACGATTATTAGGTCGGTTAATTTCACTATTCTAACTCGAAATACCTAAACCTTCACAAATTCTCAAGATTCCCATAAACCCCATAAATCCCTTTTCTCATACAGAATCCCACATATCATCAAAGAAGGATTTGCCTCGAAGGCTTATTTTTACCCGAATCAATTCAAGCCTTAATAATCCATCATCGATCCTCAGAAATAGCTCTAAATCATCAATAACTCATAAACCCTTCAAAAACCCCCAAAACCCCAAAATCCACTTTAAACACATCACTTCCTATATTGAAAACAATGAAAGGCAATACTCCCCATACCTTAGATTGTCGATCCGGAGCTTTTCTCTATTGAGCATTTGGAAACCTTCTCGAATCCTCGCCTTTTCCTTTTTCCTCAGAGCTCTGCAATTTCTCCTTATTTTCACGATCTAACAAAATGAATCCTATTCTTCCCAATTCCTTTTTGTTAAACCCTTGGGCTTCCAAAATGGGCTTTCCCCATAATACCCTCACTAATCTTCCTCAAAAGTCCCTCTTACCCTTAATTCCTCTAATATTATTTAAATTAATAATAATACTAATATATTCATATTATATACTATTATTTAATTAAATAACCGAAACTCTACGAAAATGCCAACGTCAACACAAACCACCAAAATTCACAAATATTATATTTAAATAAATTAAATAAATATTCTTACAAATTCGGGGTGTTACAACTCTCCCCACTTAAATAATTTTCGCCCTCGAAAATTACCTCAAGAAAACAGAGTCGGATACGACTCCCTCGTCTGATCTTCACATTCCTCAGTCCAACTTTCGCCATCTGATCCACCCCACAACACCTTCACCAAAGTTATGTCTTTACCCTGCAGTTGCTTCATCTCTCGACCGACAATCCGCACAGGTAAAGCTTCCACTGTCAGGTTATCCCTCACTTGTACATCATTCATCTGAATCACATGCGACGGATCCGGAATGTACTTCCTCAACTGAAACACATGGAACACGTCATGCAAATTCGCAAGTGACGGCGGTAAAGTAATTCGATAGGCTACCTCTCATATCCTCTGCAAAATTTGATATGGATCAACAAAACGTGGAGTGAGCTTCCTAGACTTCAAAACTCGACCCATACCAGTCACTAGCGTCACCCGCAAAAACACGTGATCTCCCTCTTGGAATTCAAGTGTCTTCCTCCCCTTATCATGGTAGCTCTTCTGACGACTCTGCGAATCTCTCATCCTTTCTTGGATCATCTTACTCCCCTCAGTCGCCCCTTGCACAATTTCAGGTCTAAGTACAACACTCTCGCCCGACTCATACCAACACAAATGATTTCTACACATTCTCCCATACAAAGCTTCATAGGGCGCCATCCCAATACTAGCATGAAAAATGTCGTCGTAGGTAAACTCGATCAACGGAAAATGACTATCCCACGATCCACCTTGATCAACACACAAGTTCTCAGCAAAATCCTCTAAAGACTGGATAGTCCTCTATGTCTGTCCATCCGTCTGCGGATGATAGGCAGAACTCAACCTCAACTTAGTACCCAAAACATCTTGCAAACTATTCCAAACCTTGACGTAAATCTCGAGTCTCTATCCGACACAATACTCGATGGTATCCCATGCAACTTCACAATTTCCTCAATATACATCTCAGCTAGCTTCTGCATAGAATGGTAAATCTTTATCGGTAATAAACGAGCCGATTTAGTTAATCTATCAATAATCACCCAAATAGAATCATTCTCTTTTTCAGTCTTCGGCAATCTCGACACAAAACCCATGGAAATATTATCCCATTTCCATTCTAGAATATTCAACGGTTGCATCACACCCAACGGCTTCTGATGTTCGATCTTCGACTTCTGACATGTCAAACAAGCATAAACAAACTCGACAATATCCTTCTTTATATAATACTTTTCTCGATCTCTGGAACATCTAGAACACACACTTTGTCTCGAAACCTCATCACACCATTCTCATCAATCCAGAATTCACCTCTGTTACCTTGGTTAATTAACGTCAATTGGTGCACCAACTTCGAATCCACTTGCTGACCCATTCTGATTTCCTCCCAAAACACCACTTGTTAGCTTCAACATTCCTAACTTCACACTGTCAGGAGTCTCTTCACACACCAAACTCAAATCTCAAAACTGTTTGATTAATTCCAATTCTCTCACTATAAGCATCAACATATGCAATGACTTTCGGCTCAACGCGTCAGCCACTACATTTGCTTTGCCCGGATGGTAACTCAAATCAAATTCATAATCCTTCAGTAATTCCAACCACCTTCTCTGCCTCATATTCAATTCTTCTTGATCGAACAAGTACTTCAAATTCTCATGATCACCGAACAATTCAAATTTAGGGCCAAACAGATAAGCCTTTAAATTTTTAACACAAACACCACGACAGCCAATTCTAAGTCATGGGTAGGATAATTCCTCTCATGAACTCGCAATTGTCTCAAAGCATAGGCAACAACTTGACCATTCTGCATCGATACTCCTCCAAGACCCATCTTCGATGCGTCACAGTACAGCACAAAAGATTCGCTCGGATTAGGCAAAATCAACACTGAAGCGGTCGTCAACCTCTTCTTCAAATCCACAAAACTCTCTTCAGAAGCTACATCCCACCCAAAAGCTTGACCCTTTCGAGTCAACTGAGTCAAAGGTAATGCCAACTTAGAAAAACCTTCGATAAACTTGCGGTAATAGCCCGCCAATCCCATAAAACTTCATATCTCGGTAGCAGACTTCAGAGTCTCCCACTGCAACACAACATCAATCTTAGAGGGATCAACAGAAATCCCGCCACTTGAAATCACATGGCCAAGAGAACTCAATTCCTTCAACCAGAACTCACACTTTGACAGCTTTGCATACAATTTCTTCTTCAATACTTGCAACATAGTTCTCAAATGATCAACATGCTCTTCTTCAGATTTAGAGTATATCAGAATATCATCAATAAAAACCACCACAAACTTATCCAAATACTCATGAAAAATCCGATTCATATACTTCATGAACACCGGGTGCATTAGATACACCAACCGACATCACAGTATACTCATAGTCACTATACCTCATCTTGAAAGCTGTCTTCGGAATATCATCAGGCTTAACACGAATCTGATGATAACCAGACCTCAAATCAATCTTGCTAAACACAAGCGCCCACCAATTAATCCATCAAATCATCAATCCTCAGAAGTGGATAATTATCCTTGATCGTCACTTTATTCAACTATCTATAATCCACACACAATCTCACGGTACCATCTTTCTTCTTCACCGACAACACAAGAGCACCCCACAGAGAAACGCTCGGTCGAACAAACTTCATCCCCAACAACTCTTCCAATTGTTTCTTCAATTCTCCCAACTCAGATGTAGACATCCGGTAAGGAGCCATTGACACCGGACTCATGCCTGGTATCAAATCCGCCACAACCTCTACCTCACGCTCTGGAGGCCAATCACTTACGTCATCAGGAAACACTTCCGGAATTTCACAAACAAATGCAAAACACAAGCTTTTCCACCTTCACTAATACTCAAGGTTGCCTTCAACATAACATCTCAGCACCATCCTGCATCGACTCATCAAAACCATCTGTAAGCACTTGGATTAACTCTAAACGATTCACTGCGCACACCACTCAAGCTCGCAAGACACGTCTATCCCATCCAACATGATCCCGTCTATTATCAACAAGAGATTAAGGGTGATCAGTTCCTTAATTTGTCAATAACAGCCGACTATCATTAGGCAGTACAAACTATCTCACCAAACTATAGTAGCGTCCAACACCACACTTAGCCATCGCTCCACACTTGAAGCATCTTGGAGAAGCACCATCTTCTCACCCACTTGTTTCATTTCCAACCTGCAAATGGAAAACAAAACAAGCATCGGCAGTGTTTTCACACACATGTCGCACACTAAGGAATAAACAACGTTAGACAACCTGGCCAGACGAACCGACCTGCTCTAATACCACTAATGTAACACCCTTTTCTACCCCACAATTATACACGGAAAATTACACAAATTATCAGAGTAAAATCAGAATCACCTCAAAGGATGCACATTTCTCAGTAAATTCAAATCAACAAAATTGCTCCGTAAACAACGGGTTTTCCTCAAAATAACTTAAAAGCCTTCAAAGGGCAGCAAAACCACCATAACCCCAAAAATCCCACAAAAGGGTTTATTAAAATAAACCATAGTCGTCAAATAATCAATAAAATAACAGCCAAATAAAACTCAACATGGTTCGACTCAACGACCCAACCAGATGTTACACTATCAGAGCAAGACCCTCTACTTCGACCAAAATGTAAATAACTTCAAAAGTCCTCGAAAGCATCCACTGCTAATCCTGATCACCTGCACGTTACCCACGTGGAGGCAACATTCAAACAGGCAGGTGAGTAATACAATTCATTATGATTAATATAAAATAGGATATGCATAAAAATGGTGTCATCATCATATACAGCATCATCAGAGTCATCACAGGCAAACATTAAAGAACGACATCATAAATCACAACAATATGCCACATAAATGCAATGCACAACAAGACTCATGCATGTGGTACCAATCGTCACAATCGATGGACACTTAGGCCATCACCCTCCAAAGATACCTATCAATAGGATCGGTTCCACACAAGAACCGGAGCACGTCATAAACCACTTCACATCCACACAATGGGATGAAATCCATAATAGACCGAAATCTAACCTCATCATCACTGGACCGAAGTCCTAACATCATCATCAAAATATGCTATGAATGCATGATGCACAACGTCATAATCATCATCATTAATAAAGTCATCACGTGAATCATCATTCATCAAAATCTCATATTCGTCATATCGTCATTTATTCATCAAAACATCATGCATCATTATCTTATCATCATCAACATAGCTTATGCTAATTCACATCAGTATTTAATCATCAAACATCGGTATAAACATCTCAAAATCATCAATACACTCGTGTCAATTCATATCATCACTTAAATCATCAAACATCATATATAACAGCTCATAATCATCAATATACATCGCGGTAATTCATATCATCAATTAATCATCAAACATCACGAAATCATCGTCATATGATCATCAATAACATCAGGGTTCAGCAATCACAACTTCATAACACCACTAATTCAACAACGACATCTATCACACGTATATCGTCACAATTAACCTCAATTCCTCATAGTTTAGACAATGAAGAAATACTCTATACTGCTATTTTGGTTTCACTAAAAAGTAGTTCACCGCGTTAGCTTTCCAACGCTTCGAACGGGACCTCAATCGGACTTACGGATCAAAAGTTATGATCAAAACCATATCTGGACCCAAAGTTGCCTGGCTGTGACGGAACTGCATGGCGACCGCCGTAAGCCTTATGGCGCTCGCTGTTTACCTACAGAATGCAGATTTTGCATTTTTCATCGTTGGAGGCCTTCCGGACCACCGATTTCAATTCCGTAAAAAAGTATCAGTTTTGTAATTCAAAATCCTACGACTATATAACATTTATAACAACATATGACACTTATTTTAGGGATACAACCATCATATGATCAACAATTTCTACATCTCATTCCATCAATTTTCCTCTACAACACTCCCAAAACAGTCCTGAAACATCAAGGCAATCAAAGGCATACAACCTACGACTATTAGGTCGGTTAATTTCACTATTCTAACTCGAAATACCTAAACCTTCACAAATTCTCAAGATTCCCATAAACCCCATAAATCCCTTTTCTCATACAGAATCCCACATATCATCAAAGAAGGATTTGCCTCGAAGGCTTATTTTTACCCGAATCAATTCAACCCTTAATAATCCATCGTCGATCCTCAGAAATACCTCTAAATCATCAATAACTCATAAACCCTTCAAAAACCCCCAAAACCCCAAAATCCACTTTAAACACATCACTTCCTATATTGAAAACAATGAAAGGCAATACTCCCCATACCTTAGATTGTCGATCCAGAGCTTTTCTCTATTGAGCCTTTGGAAACCTTCTCGAATCCTCGCCTTTTCCTTTTTCCTCAGAGCTCTGCACTTTCTCCTTATTTTCATGATCTAACAAAATGAATCCTGTTCTTCCCAATTCCTTTTTGTTAAACCCTTGGGCTTCCAAAATGGGCTTTCCCCATAATACCCTCACTAATCTTCCTCAAAAGTCCCTCTTACCCTTAATTCCTCTAATATTATTTAAATTAATAATAATACTAATATATTCATATTATATACTATTATTTAATTAAATAACCGAAACTCTACGAAAATGCCAACGTCAACACAAACCACCAAAATTCACCGAAAATTCACAAATATTATATTTAAATAAATTAAATAAATATTCTTACAAATTCGGGGTGTTACAACTCTCCCCCACTTAAATAATTTTCTCCCTCGAAAATTACCTCAAGAAAACAGAGTCAGATACGACTCCCTCGTCTGATCTTCACATTCCTCAGTCCAACTTTCGCCATCTGATCCACCCCACAACACCTTCACCAAAGTTATGTCTTTACCCCGCAGTTGCTTCATCTCTCGACCGACAATCCGCACAGGTAAAGCTTCCACTGTCAGGTTATCCCTCACTTGTACATCATCCATCTGAATCACATGCGACGGATCCGGAATGTACTTCCTCAACTGAAACACATGGAACACGTCATGCAAATTCACAAGTGACGGCGGTAAAGTAATTTGATAGGATACCTCTCATATCCTCTGCAAAATTTGATATAGATCAACAAAACGTGGAGTGAGCTTCCTAGACTTCAAAACTCGACCCACACCAGTCACTAGCGTCACCCTCAAAAACACGTGATCTCCCTCTTGGAATTTAAGTGTCTTCCTCCTCTTATCATGGTAGCTCTTCTGACGACTCTGCGAATCTCTCATCCTTTCTTGGATCATCTTACTCCCCTCAGTCGCCCCTTGTACAATTTCAGGTCCAAGTACAACACTCTCGCCCGACTCATACCAACACAAATGATTTCTACACGTTCTCCCATACAAAGCTTCATAGGGCGCCATCCCAATACTAGCATGAAAAATGTCGTCGTAGGTAAACTCGATCAACGGAAAATGACTATCCCATAATCCACCTTGATCAACACACAAGTTCTCAGCAAAATCCTCTAAAGACTGGATAGTCCTCTATGTCTGTCCATCCGTCTGCGGATGATAGGCAGAACTCAACCTCAACTTAGTACCCAAAACATCTTGCAAACTCTTCCAAACCTTGACGTAAATCTCGAGTCTCTATCTGACACCTTACTCGATGGTATCCCATACAACTTCACAATTTCCTCAATATACATCTCAGCTAGCTTCTGCATAGAATGGTAAATCTTCATCGGTAATAAACGAGCCGATTTAGTTAATCTATCAACAATCACCCAAATAAAATCATTCCCTTTTTCAGTCTTCGACAATCTAGACACAAAATCCATGGAAATACTATCCCATTTCCATTCTAGAATATTCAACGGTTGCATCACACCCAACGGCTTCTGATGTTCGATCTTCGACTTCTGACAAGTCAAACAAGCATAAACAAACTCGACAATATCCTTCTTCATATAATACTTTTCTCGATCTCTGGAACATCTAGAACACACCCTCTATCTCGAAACCTCATCACACCATTCTCATCAATCCAGAATTCACCTCTGTTACCTTGGTTAATTAACGTCAATTGGTGCACCAACTTCGAATCCACTTGCTGACCCATTCTGATTTCCTCCCAAAACACCACTTGTTAGCTTCAACATTCCTAACTTCACATTGTCAAGAGTCTCTTCACACACTAAACTCAAATCTCAAAACTGTTTGATTAATTCCAATTCTCTCACTATAAGCATCAACATATACAATGACTTTCGGCTCAACGCGTTGGCCACTACATTTGCTTTGCCCGGATGGTAACTCAAATCAAAGTCATAATCCTTCAGTAATTCCAACCACCTTCTCTGCCTCATATTCAATTCTTCTTGATCGAACAAGTACTTCAAATTCTCATGATCACCGAACACTTCAAATTTAGGGCCAAACAGATAAGCCTCCAAATTTTTAACACAAACACCACGACAGCCAATTCTAAGTCATGGGTAGGATAATTCCTCTCATGAACTCACAATTGTCTCAAAGCATAGGCAAAAACTTGACCATTCTGCATCGATACTCCTCCAAGACCCATCTTCAATGCCTCACAGTACACCACAAAAGATTCGCTCGGATTAGGCAAAATCAACACTGAAGCGGTCGTCAACCTTTTCTTCAAATCCACAAAACTCTCTTCGCAAGCTATATCCCACACAAAAGCTTGACCCTTTCGAGTCAACTGAGTCAAAGGTAATGCCAACTTAGAAAAACCTTCGATAAACTTGCGGTAATAGCCCGCCAATCCCAGAAAACTTCATATCTCGGTAGCAGACTTCAGAGTCTCCCACTGTAACACAACATCAATCTTAGAGGGATCAACAGAAATCCCGCCACTTGAAATCACATGGCCAAGAAAACTCAATTCCTTCAACCAGAACTCACACTTTGACAACTTTGCATACAACTTCTTCTTCAATACTTGCAACACAGTTCTCAAACGATCAACATGCTCTTCTTCAGATTTAGAGTATATCAGAATATCATCAATAAAAACCACCACAAACTTATCCAAATACTCATGAAAAATCCGATTCATATACTTCATGAACACCGGGTGCATTAGATACACCAACCGACATCACAGTATACTCATAGTCACCATACCTCATCTTGAAAGCTGTCTTCGGAATATCATCAGGCTTAACACGAATCTGATGATAACCAGACCTCAAATCAATATTGCTAAACACAAGCGCCCACCAATTGATCCATCAAATCATCAATCCTTAGAAGTGGATACTTATCCTTGATCGTCACTTTATTTAACTATCTATAATCCACACACAATCTCATGGTACCATCTTTCTTCTTCACCGACAACACAAGAGCACCCCACAGAGAAACGCTCGGTCGAACAAACTTCATCCCCAACAACTCTTCCAATTGTTTCTTCAATTCTCCCAACTCAGATGTAGACATCCGGTAAGGAGCCATTGACACCGGACTCATGCCTGGTATCAAATCCGCCACAACCTCTACCTCACGCTCTGGAGGCCAATCACCTACGTCATCAGGAAACACTTCCGGAATTTCACAAACAAATGCAAAACACAAGCTTTTCCACCTTCACTAATACTCAAGGTTGCCTTCAACATAACATCTCAGCACCATCCTGCATCGACTCATCAAAACCATCTGTAAGCACTTGGATTAACTCCAAACGATTCACTGCGCACACCACTCAAGCTCACAAGACACGTCTATCCCATCCAACATGATCCCGTCTATTATCAACAAGAGATTAAGGGTGGACAGTTCCTTAATTTGTCAATAACAGCCGACTATCATTAGGCAGTACAAACTATCTCACCAAACTATAGTAGCGTCCAACACCACACTTAGCCATCGCTCCACACTTGAAGCATCTTGGAGAAGCACCATCTTCTCACCCACTTGTTTCATTTCCAACCTACAAATGGAAAACAAAACAAGCATCGATAGTGTTTTCACACACATATCGCACACTAAGGAATAGACAACGTTAGACAACCTGGCCAGACGGACCGACCTGCTCTAATACCACTAATGTAACACCATTTTCTACCCCACAATTATACACGGAAAATTACACAAATTATCAGAGTAAAATCAGAATCACCTCAAAGGATGCACATTTCTCAGTAAATTCAAATCAACAAAATTGCTCCGTAAACAACGGGTTTTCCTCAAAATAACTTAAAAGCCTTCAAAGGGCAGCAGAACCACCATAACCCCAAAAATCCCACAAAAGGGTTTATTAAAATAAACCATAGTCGTCAAATAATCAATAAAATAACAGCCAAATAAAACTCAACATGGTTCAACTCAACGACCCAACCCGATGTTACACTATCAGAGCATGACCCTCTACTTCGACCAAAATGCAAATAACTTCAAAAGTCCTCGAAAGCATCCACAGCTAATCCTAATCACCTGCACATTACCCACGTGGAGGCAACATTCAAACAGGCAGGGTGAGTAATACAATTCATTATGATCAATATAAAATAGGATATGCATAAAAATAGTGTCATCATCATATACAGCATCATCAGAGTCATCACAGGCAAACATCAAAGAACGACATCATAAATCACAACAATATGCCACATAAATGCAATGCACAACAAGACTCATGCATGTGGTACCAATCGTCACAATCGATGGACACTTAGGCCATCACCCTCCAAAGATCCCTGTCAATAGGATCGATTCCACACAAGAACCAGAGCACGTCATAAACCACTTCACATCCACACAATGGGATGGAAGCCATAATAGACCGAAATCTAACCTCATCATCACTGGACCGAAGTCCTAACATCATCATCAAAATATGCTATGAATGCATGATGCACAACGTCATAATCATCATCATTAATAAAGTCATCACGTGCATCATCATTCATCAAAATCTCATATTCGTCATATCGTCATTTATTCATCAAAACATCATGCATCATCATCTTATCATCATCAACATAGCTTATGCTAATTCACATCAGTATTTAATCATTAAACATCGGTATAAACATCTCAAAATCATCAATACACTCGTGGCAATTCATATCATCACTTAAATCATCAAACATCATATATAACAGCTCTTAATCATCAATATACATTGCGGTAATTCATATCATCAATTAATCATCAAACATCACGAAATCATCGTCATATGATCATCAATAACATCAGGGTTCAGCAATCACAACTTCATAACACCACTAATTCAACAACGACATCTATCATACGTATATCGTCACAATTAACCTCAATTCCTCATAGTTTAGACAATGAAAAAATACTCCATACTGCTCTTTTGGTTTCACTAAAAAGTAGTTCATCGCGTTAGCTTTCCAACACTTCGAACGGGACCTCAATCGGACTTACGGATCAAAAGTTATGATCAAAACCGTATTTGGACCCAAAGCTGCCTGGCTGTGACGGAACTGCATGGCGACCGCCGTAAGCCTTATGGCGCTCGCCGTTTACCTACAGAATGCAGATTTTGCATTCTTCATCGTTGGAGGCCTTCCGGACCTCCGATTTCGATTCTGTAAATAGTATCGATTTCGTAATTCAAAATTCTACGACTGTATAACATTTATAACAACATATGACACTTATTTTAGGGATACAACCATCATATGATCAACAATTTCTACATCTCATTCCATCAATTCTCCCCTAAAACACTCCTGAAACATCAAGGCAATCAAAGGCATAAAACCTACGACTATTAGGTCGGTTAATTTCACTATTCTAACTCGAAATACCTAAACCTTCACAAATTCTCAAGATTCCCATAAACCCCATAAATCCCTTTTCTCATACAGAACCCCACATATCATCAAAGAAGGATTTGCCTCGAAGGCTTATTTTTACCCGAATTAATTCAACCCTTAATAATCCATCATCGATCCTCAGAAATACCTCTAAATCATCAATAACTCATAAACCCTTCAAAAACCCCAAAAACCACTTTAAACACATCACTTCCTATATTGAAAACAATGAAAGGCAATACTCCCCAAACCTTAGATTGTCGATCCGGAGCTTTTTTCTATTGAGCATTTGGAAACCTTCTCGAATCCTCGCCTTTTCCTTTTTCCTCAGAGCTCTGCACTTTCTCCTTATTTTCACGATCTGACAAAATGAATCCTATTCTTCCCAATTCCTTTTTGTTAAACCCTTGGACTTCCAAAATGGGCTTTTCCCATAATACCCTCACTAATCCTCCTCAAAAGCCCCTCTTACCCTTAATTCCTCTAATATTATTTAAATTAATAATAATACTAATATATTCATATTATATACTATTATTTAATTAAATAACCGAAACTCTACGAAAATGCCAATGTCAACACAAACCACCAAAATTCACTGAAAATTCACAAATATTATATTTAAATAAATTAAATAAATATTCTTACAAATTCGGGGTGTTACACAAATAGGCAAACTGGTGCATCACTCGCTCAAGAAGATACACATACATCAGAGCTGGCCCACAAGACAACCATTCGAAGTATAACAAAATGACGTCCATCTGACGCTGTTACCTTGGATTTTTTGACTTAACTATAAGTGGCAAGTATTAATAAATGTGCCACGCGGAAAACAAAATAGAGTGAAGTCACATGGAAACCTAGCTGACTCTAGGTCGGAGGTCACATAGGGTTATACTGATCGAAGATGGTAAGGTCGAAGGACTTAGAGAGGAGTCTGAGGACTTAGTGAAATTGAGTACTATGCTATGTTGGCTAAGGTTGGAATTCATCACTACAATGGACACCATGTCGACTTGGACACAACATGTGGAGTTCATCACTACAATGGACACCATGTTGACTTGGATGCTACGTGTGGAGTTCATCACTATAATGGAAAGTACTACAGAGTGGGTTGTCTTAACATGGTCGATTTCAAAGACCTCGACATAGCCAGTTAGTTCTTGGCACCCGACAAGGCAGTTAAGATATTCGAAATGATGCTACAGGGCGGGAACTGGTTTAACACGAATGGTTATTCAAAAGCACGTGGGAGCTCTTCAGAGGAAACCACTGCATGAATTGGAGATGTGTCACAATGGGAGTAGTCGACCGTTCTTAGGCAGTTATTTTAGAATAGTATATAAAGGGACTCATGCTCATTTTACAGGGGGTCTACAATTGTACACACATTTTTGCAAACTCAAAGTACCTGCGTGTTGAGAAACGAGTGAGGAAAGATGTACGTATGCATTCCACCATTTATACACTTCAAGCAATTTTACATTCAAGCACCTTTTACACGTTAAATTACCTTTTAATTGCCTTTACTTTTCCTGTCATTTTATGTTACTTGCAGTTTATTTTCAAACCTTTACTTTACTTGCACTTCGATTTTTAAACCTTTTTCTCTTACCTCATTTAGATTTCGACTTTTAAGCCTTTTTAACCTTAAAACATTTTACTTCAAGCGTCATTTTTAGAAGTTATAGAAAACGTTTCCAAGAAGTATACTTCTACTTCGACAACACTATGGTTTTTTAAAATCATGAACACATACAAATATGTTCTGGGAGATTTTCGAGTTTGATCCCTTAAGTATTAATAGAAACTTGTATTTGTTTATCAAATTTTACAGTAAACAGACATGTCTCGCAGTGACCTCCGTATGGGTAAAAGGCAAAGTCATATGCTACATGTCAGTTAAGATACACTCGGAAGAGCTCGATTGCATGATTCCCTCTGAGCGGCGCACATGCACAAGCACATGGCCAATCCTCAATGTCCCCAGGCACATGTTCCCACCCAAAAATGCGAGGAAAGTGGAAGGTAATCTATCTCTAAAAATGGTTCAGATATAATATTAGTAACAAGTGTAGCAAAAGAGTTATAAAAATATTAGTAACAATAAATTACCGTAAGCAACATGCAACTTCCTGTTAATTGCTTTGTATTTCAAATACAACCTTCACCCAACTTAGAGTATAAGTAGACCAAACAGGTGGCCCCTAATTGTACTCGTGAGTCTCCGTCAAGTTGATGAAGTATTTTAGGTAGACCACATCGATGTAGGTTGCACTTTTGTCCACAAACATAGACGTGGCAACCAGGAACAAGAGGTAACGCCTTAATGCACACTGTCGGTGGTACTCAACCTGCATATAATCACCGTTGACATCCATAACCATCTGTAGGTGGTATTTATGAAGTTACTTCAAGAGTTTAAATCTAGCATGAACACCTCTGGTGTCAGCTACCTCATTTGCGGCCTTAGTTGGGTCAACTCCCAAATAGGTGATAATTATCTCACTGGCTTCCTCTCGATTGAGCCTTAAGTGGTCCAATAATTTTCCTCAACAATATGATCTCCATAAGGATGAAGTAAGGAGGTGTCAAATTGGACTCCTGGATAACTCTTTACAAGCGCATCAACATTAGCAACATGTTCTTCCTGATTGACTTCATAAGCTTCAGGGGCTTGCCGTGAAGTAGATGCCTGAGACAGGCGACTTCGGGAAGTATAAGTAGATGGTTCTGAACCTCGACCTTGTGAACCATCAAACTAAGTAGCATCTACTCGTGGTCTCGCTCTTAGTCCTCTCTTGTCGTACAGATGCGTGTTGGGACACATGACCGAGCCTAGTTCTTTCCTGGTTGTTTTCAGCCATTGTACCTGTAATAAAACTATAAAATCACATCAAAATGGAGCTAGGATAAATCTGGAGACACATCTTCGAAAACCATTTAGATAAAATCCAAAGATCTATCTCTGAATAAACTCGCGACATACAGAAATGGCAGAAACCTCATTGATGCCTTAAACTTCAACCAAATAAGAATGCATGTCTAAATCAACCACCTATTTCAAATGTACTACTATCTAAAACATCTTAAACAACCAATGTTACCTAAAACATCATTCAAATCTAAAAAAAAAAATAAATGAGATGAGAAACTTACCAAATTAGAGTTGTGGATGAGAAGATTGAATGGAGTGTGTGACTTTGCAGTAAATGAAGTAAAATGTAGAGAGTGAACTTGAAGAAACTTGCTCAAATGGGGTTTGAAAATGACTTTGCAGTAAAAGAGCTCAAATGGAAGTTTGGTGACTTTGAAGCAAATGAAGAAAGAAGAGGGAAGGGTTAGGCGTAGGCATGTGAAATAAACGTGTTCGAAGATGCATCTCCGTGAAACTCCTTGAATTTTGAATTAAGGGTTTTTACGGAGATGCATCTCTAGACTCACCCTAATGTTGATACGGAGATACCTCTCCTGATTAAATTTTGCAAAATAAGGGTGACTCAACAATTTACGTTGATTGGTCTAGGGGAATTTGTGACTTTTCATAGTGGTGAAGAAACACCCTATGAGGTTTAAAGAACAATATGTTTAGATGAGAAATGCATTTGATATGTAGTTTAGATGAGAATGTATTTCTATCAAACATTCATTGAGAGATGACACTCTGAGATGTCATCTTTTCATCTTTTGTATGGTGAAATCTCCATCACACTGGATGTTGTCTCATGTCTGCTACATCTTCCGATAAAGGGAAGACTATTATACTACTCCAGGATGACCAAACATGATGCACTGGACATGATGGTGAACTATTTGGGAGTTGATCCAATGAATGCCCTAAAAGAGATAAAAGACACCAGATAATGTCATATGCTAGATTTGGAATCTTGGAGAACTTGTATTCATATCACCTGGCCGTAACAGAGCATGCTGAGGGTGATGATGAACAAGTTATGTATCATAGAGCATGTGTATTGAGGTTATATCTCATGTACTTGGTTGGCACGTCCATATTTTTGGACAAAAGTGTATATTATGTGGATGTGGATTCATGAGTACAACTGGGGGGCCGACTGTTTGGTTTACCTATACTCTAAGTTAACCGAAGGTTGTATTTTAAAGACCAAATAGATGACAACTAGTTGTACGCTGTTGACGGTAATATACTTACATCCTTATCGTTTACACACTCTTTTCATAACACTTGTGCTACACCATTACTAATAATTCATCGATACCATTTTTAAGCATGAATCCTCCAACATTTCCCACACATCTCTGGCTGGTCATATGTTGATGACTACACTGAGGATATGCCACATGCTTGTGCATTCGTCCGGCTCAAAATGAATCATACGACCAAACTCTTTAGAATGTATCTTGAACGCATAATAGTAGAAGATATACGCTCTCGGCCGCACGACCTTCACCGTCAGACACGTCACTTGGATGACACAACCTTCTACTATGGATGGTTGGCTTATGGGTCACTTCTGATGTATCCAAATTTGTATGAGCGAGTAATGCACTAGTTTGGGTATATGCAAGTTGTTCCAGGAAACCCCTATAAATTTGCATCTCATATGGCCCACATAGATATAGATGCCATGTATGATGATTTCCTTAATTATCTGGTACCGTATACATTATGAGGTGTCGTAGCTCCTAGCAAATGAAGTAGTGCATTTGGCTACGTAAGTGGTATTTAATAGTGTCACATTCTTACATGGCACCGGATGTTGATGAAGAATCACCTAGGTCAGCTCATCAAGAGATATTAGAGGAGGAGCAGATTAGAGCAAATCATTCAGTTAATGTGTTACCTGTATATCTTTGTATTATAGATCTTGCGCAAGCGGGTATAGACAAAGGAGACTTTCCATAAGGCACTTCTAGGAGGGTCATTGTAGATAACATTCTTATCGAGGCACGTACGATATTGCAATATAGAAGATAATGAAGGAATAAGGGGGTCCAACGCACAAAGTAATATAATATTTGTATTAGAGATTATAGATAGTATTATCGTTTGTTACTTTGTTATTTTGATAGTATTATATATATATATAACATTTTTATCTTATTAGAGAAGTGAATGGTTTAATTTATAATTTTTTTAATTATGATAGTATATCTATAAAATATGGTCTATTACATCGATGTATTTCTTAAAAATTGTCTAAACTTACTACTTATAGGGTGAATACGAAAATATATCAGCATTTTGCTATGAAGATGCATCTTTAGATAAAATTATGTTAAAATGAGGGTGTCTCAACTAGGAACGGATATGATGTATATAAGATGAATACAAAAGTGCATCTCTTGACTAATTTTTGACAAAAATAGAGGTATTACTCATATATACATGAATTTGGTGTAGATGGGTGCGTTCGAAAACATACTTTTAGATTTGTAAGAGCATTTTAGAACTTTTATATGGTGTTTCTCCACCACTTAGGATGGAAGAAGTAATACTCTCAAGATATTTGCATTTGCAAAACCTTATGTGTAATTAGTTTCACTTAGGGTGTGTTTGGTTCGAAGTAGATAGAGGGGAGGGGAGGAGAGGGGAGGGGAAAATTTTAATTAAATATGTTTGGTTCAAATTTTAGAAGGGGAGGGGAAGAGAGCAAAGTCTCTCCAAAACACATTTTTTGCTTCCCTCCTAATTTGGGAGATTTGGAGGGGAGGGGAGGGAAAGTGAGTTTTGATAATTAAAAAATTATTATATTTACTAAAATATTCTCAATTTAATTTTATTATTTCAAAATTATTCGTTTTTTGAGTGTTACTATTTCTCTTCTGTGTGATTTTTTCGATTATTTCCATCAATTTATTATAATTATTCTCCAACTTCAAATTATTTTATAATTTTTTACTTAATATAAATCATAATCATTATACTTGTTTTTTTGTTTTTATATAAAAAAAAATTATGTTTAGTTATATTAGTTTTTTTCTTCTAATTTTATTATGTATCATATCATATTTTCTTTTATATCAAATTTTAAACCATTTAGTTTATTAAACATTTTAAACCATTAATATTTAATAATAATTTATTTTATGTATTTGTTTTGTTAGATGATTCATCACGATTTAAACGTTGTTCTCGGCATATAGTTTAATTTATGTTGGAGAGTTATAATTTGAATTAAGTGTACTCAATTTTTTAATGTTATGGGATAAATAAATAATTTTTTAGTAAATCAATATTAGAAATTTTATTAAAAAAAAAAACATACATGAATTTTTCACATTTGAATATCATATATCACTTATATAAAATCATAAAGATAAAAATGTAAATTATTAATAAAATCTCTCCCCTCTCCCTTCTGAACCAAACACATTTTTAATTAAAATTCATCCCTTCCCCTCCCCTCCCCTCTTTTGAACCAAACACTTATCTGATTAAAAAAATCCCTCACCTCCCCTCTCCTCCCCTTCCCTCCATTAAAATCTCTCCCCTCCCCTTCTTCTCATTTGAACCAAACAGACCCTTAGGGAACAAAACTAGTTTGGTTCGTCAGATATGTTTATTTTGTCTGCATTTTTTCTGGGCCCGAATCAAAATTTAAAAATGTGACTGAACTTAACTCAATCCTATAAAATCGACTTAAGAAAATTGCCTCAATTTATTGTCTAATATAAAATTCTTAACATTGGCGCCTTCACAATGGGATCGGTAAACTTATTTGACTCAATGATTCTGAAATCAGACCCACCATTAATCACCTAGACTAATAATTCATTCTTCACAATAGAATCCATCTAACTCTAGCTTTCATCGAGCCATGGATTAAAAGTAAAAGACTAAAAGTGAGACTACTACACATACTCTTCATAAAGAAATAATTTTTCTACAACCAAATTTAGAAAACTTTTAGAGCAACTTTTCCATTGATTTAACACAATTTAATCATATAAATAATTACATTCAATTGATTAATGGATATACTATGATATATCAAACTTGCCACCACCTGACCCTTATTGGCCAATGATACTCATTGATTGGCTAGTACCATCAGTGCTTAAAGTGGAATGAATCATTGCAAGAAATCTTCACCATTTTTTCCCTGTCAAAACAATGTGCAGAAATCTGCTTGAAAGGGCTAAAATCTGGCCCCCCCTCCTTCCTACTTTTTTTGGTCTCTTCTATTTGAGACATTGTTGAATTGAATGCTGTAAAAAAACATAACCTTTTCCGGGTATAGAGGACCCGAGTATGTCTCATGAATCTTTTAACCTGGTTAACAGATTTAGAAAGACTGGATTTTGCTTCAGGGGTTTTGACAGATTCACATGGTGATGAAATGATTTTGAAGTGTAATTTACAAAGGTACAAAGTTTTGTAAATTCGGAAGAACTTGTGTTTGATGTTCTGTTTAACCTAATTCAATTATATATAAAATCTAGGCAAAATATTTTTTATATCCCTTAACTATATTTTTGTTTCAGAGTGATCCCTTAATTTTTTTTGTTAGATTAATTTCTTAACTTTTAAAACGTGTTATATATATATTTTTTTCTAATTAGTAACGGAAAAATTCAAAAAAGGGTCTTTAAATTCGTCGGTTTTTGTCTTAATATTTTGATTTCAATGAAAATGAGTTAAATAGTGAATTAGGCTTCTATCAAAGTAATTAAAATTTATTATAGTCAAAATTGGAATTCGGATTCTCTTTTAGTTCTTACTCTTGTAATGAATCACTTGGTTAGAAAATGTAATTTTGTCTTAGAATAAGAAACAATTCAATATATAAAATTGTCAAAGCCGGCATGGGATACCAATAATATAGACTCGTGGGGTCGATTAGACATGTTCAACGTAGTGTGGTTTGGTATATGAGAATTTTAAACTATCATTTTGTATCCATTACCACTCTTATTGATAATTTATAGTCATTGAAAAGTTATTAGGGAGCAGAAACCCTGAATTTAAGGACATATTTGGGCAGAAATGATGAGAACGAGATAGTGATTTTACCTTTTAATATGAAGATTGGTGTATATGTGTGACCAAGAGATTTTCTATACGTTATGATCTTAATTAAGAAATGGAATTATTGGAAGGCATAGGTCATCTTCATCGAGAGAAAACAAAGGTAAACTTAGTGGAGCACCTTGGACGGTTTGAGAAATGAAAATGAAGTTATTGAGAAAAACAAACTTGAGTCAAACTAATGAGTGAATCCATGGTCTAAAGCATTCAAAAGGATGGAGATCTCAAGGTCTCAATTAGAGATGAATGGCAAAGATTGAATGTTTGCTTGCACATCACTTATCCTATAATTATCTAATATTGAAATTATGCAATTTAATTATTCCGATTTTTGTAATTCATAAAATCTTACATTTATTAGTTTATATAATAAAGTATACATAAATGAATAAATGTACAAATGTGCTGCTATCTTTTTAGATAACAAAACCAATCATCTTAAAAAAATGACGTCTATTAATTTAATAGATATATAATTGTTTATGTATAGCTTTTTAGATTCTATTTAAAAGATCAATTATTTATAGTTTTAGGAAATAGAGTAGTCTTAATCTTTTAAAATACAATGTGTAAGAAGTTGAAGTTAACTTTAGTTAAATCATAATTTTTTAAGAGACCCTATTTAATCATAAATTAACTGTGAAATATTTGTATGAATGCTTTTTTTTTCTATAGCTTAATCATGAATAAGTGTGAGACCTTGTGTGTAGACCGTCTTGCACACCCTCAAAGACGGCCTTATTAGAAAAGCAAAAGTGTTAAAAGCAAATGGTATGAAAGCATGTTAGTTGTTGGAACACGCTTTCTCATTTTTGACAACTTTACTTGAAGCAACCTTGAGGGTTGTCTGTGCCACAATAAAACCTTAAGTCCTTAGTCCCACCAGTTGAGAAATCCTAGTCAAGTTCACACACACATGTTTCCCGCATACCCAATCATACACTAGAACATCTGCTAGCCTAAGTGTCGATCTCCCGTCTTGTGGGTCAATAAGGAAATTCACAGGCGTCTCTTTCTTCACAGATGCCATGGCGTGCCAATATATATCAAATATGACATTGCTAACAAAGTCATGTCGGTATTTGAAGCTCTCTACAATGAATCATATGTTCTCTAAATGTATCCAAACACACTTTGCAACAAACAAGACACACTTCATCAATAGAAAATAAGGGAATCATAAGGCGGTATCTCAAGATAGTACGATACTCCACTAGTAACATATGTTGGCCTAACCCATCAATAGGAATAACAAGGAGAAAGTTTTGAGCATGTGCTACTTGCAAACAACCAACAAATTTTTTTGTCTTGTGGTCATATCAAACTTTACGTCCATGTCCTGAACACTTTTACTAAAAGGGCACTCGTTAAAACATGTTGTGTTTTTAGGAGGGACGGTGTCCTCGCTAGTAAAAAGATTGTAAAAATTTAGGATCGCAACGCTAAGACCATTCAAATCTTTGCCAAAATTAGAGTCCATACAATATATCCCACTGTCTCTCGAAATTTAGGATCAAAACACTAAGACCATCCAAAGCTTAGTTGTGGCAGAACATCCATTAACTTAACAACCCCGACAACACTATTCATGGATATCCCTTTGATAAAATATCAATCTTGACTAACAGTCCCACAAAGCTACTTCATCCCTAACATCAGCCTCTCAATATTCGAAGGGAACAACTCCTCACAAAGTTTACTACCATGACACAAAGGCCAAAAGATCCCAGTCTTAGGAATAATTAATTTGAGACCTAATTCTGGACCACTCTCCCAAATAATATCAAAAGTTTTAGCCACCCCCTGTGAATCCACTATGATGGTCTTGTCATCAAAGTACCAGACATGACGAATAAGCTTACAATTATCTCTAATATGATGAATGAATAGGTGTAACACAAGAGAAAAAAAGAGCGGTCCTAACAGATTACCTTGTTGCACTCAAGTGGTTGACAAAATATGTACATCTCCAAGGTACATCCCCAAGGCTAACCATAAAGAAACTCAACCCACGGAGAAATAGATGTGCATCTCTCCCTAACTCTGCGCAATAGGGCTATCCATCTACCATATTGAAAGCATTCAATAAACCTATAGTGAGCATAACCAAAGGACCATCTCCATGTCGCTTTCTTAATACCATGTTGGCGCCGTGTAAAATGGCCCCAACACCACCTAATACCTCAACCTCAAACTGGAAGTTATTGAGATATCGTGTCACATTTTTATTGACCCATTTCATAGAAACTTTGGATACCAACTACCTTCAAATAGAACCCACGGTAATGGGTCGTATCCCACCATCAAGCTTTAATAACAGTGTCAAGGGTGCAGATGTAACAAATTCTGCCAAACTCATTGAACATCTTTCTCCTAGCCATAAGTTAACAACTAGAGTGATTGAACATAAAATATCTTTTAACCTAGTAAAACTTTCTCCACATAGTGCGTCTAATATATGTTGAGCTTGCAAACCATCTCTTCCACTTGATGTCCCTTTGGGAAATGATCTAATGCACATGGAGATAATATCAACTTAAGCCACTAAGGGAGCTTCAGAAAACTAGGTGGTTGCCATGGAGGGAGGTGGTATGTACAAATGATTAGCCTCCGAAACCTTTATTGTATGTTCATTATAGGGGGAGTTCGTATTAAGGAGAAATATAAAAATATGAGCTCTAACATAAAGCAATGCCCTTACAAGGTTGTAGATGGCCATTTCACAACGATTGTGAATGTGTTGGAGTCATATGGATTGAAATACCTTAAATTTAATGGATTATGTTCTTGTAAATTTGGCTGGATGTAACTTTTTCAAAGTATGCTCTGAGCAATACCAAGTTATACATAGAATGGTTATATGAGAGTTTTGTTAGCGTTATGGTATGATTAGAACTCAAGGTTTTTTTGAGTTATGGTTGAATGATTATTGTTGGGGATTATGGAGAGTGTAGAGAGGCTCACTAGGCTAAATGTTTAGGACCCTAAAAGGCTTTGACATTAAATATCCACAAAAAATATTAATATATTAGGTATACGAGTCAATTCTCTTATATATCCAACATTTTCTTCATTTTTAGTCGATGTAAGACTTATACAATCACACTTGAATAAAATCTCCTTCACAAGTGTGGCTCACCATGTCACTAGTCTTGATCTACACTAGGATATCACTCCCTTTTCCTCTACCAAAGCTCCGATACCACAAGTTGGGAGAGTCTAGGGAGTATCAGGATCATTAATGGGATAAACGTATAAGAACCAAGACACTTTGACACAACATATCCCCAAAAAATCAAGACATCAAGTATATAGATCACATCTCTCATATATCTAATATTTCCTCCATTTTAGTCGGTATAAGACTTAACCACTCCCACTTGAATCAAACAATCAATCTCTTCCACAAGTGTGATTTCTCACCATCTATAATAGAACTCAACATATGATTCAACTCTTGTTATTGTACCAAGAAAACCCAAAGCTCTGATACTACTTGTTAGGGTGCATCGAGAGCGACAATGGGTTAAACCTCAAAAACCCTACTAGACATTGACACCATATATGCACAAAAAACTTAATGAATTAAGTATATGGATCATCTCTTTTATATATATCCAACATTTTACTCATTAAAATTTAATGTGAGACATAACTGTACCATTGTAGTTATAGAGGGCCAAGATGAGGCAAATAAAGGATTTTCAAAAAATATGTCATGCCGCAAGGTTGCCCAAAGCAGGACCTCTTATCACCTATTGTATATAATACACACTTGTGTATCATTTCATGCGCCCATTTATTGCATCACACACCCTTAGTGGGCTTCAATCAAAACCTCCTAATGCTCACTCATGAAAACATGGGAGAAAGTATGCCCCAATATTACAAACTCATAGGAGAAGTAAAGGAGGATAATCACCTCCTCCAAAATCCAAGGAATGACATATTCCCTCCACCCCACGTATCAGGGCAAAGTGCGGGATAACTTATCTCTAGCACAAGCCTACAGAAGTTCTATAAATGCCTTAACCCTATGCTTGAGGAAAAGAGATTCATTAACACACAAAAAACACCATATAAAGAGCTTCTCATTGTCACAACGTAAGCTATCTCTACAACTGTATGACTATAAAACTCTATGGCAGTCCTATACCTAAGGGATTGCCACCTTATTATACTTTTAGCAAGTACAATTGGAGCATACTGTGGGCCCTGGTAAAACTGACAACACCACATTAATAACCCACAACCTACATAAAACCCACATATGTCGTCTTTTGACATGGTCACTAAGAAGATTGATCACACGAAAGGTCCCAATAGAGATGACGATCATGAAGCCTTAGCACAAATGCATGCTACCATGGATGCTTTACACCATTATAACCAAACTATAGAGAATAATGTCCACACCCTTCATCAATGCCAATAGAAGGTTGTTCCTTTTGAGGAGACCGAGATTTTGGATCCCAACCTCTCAATGAAGAGATTTGGGGATCCTTCATTTAGGAAAATTTTAAGTTTCCACATTAGACAAGTTTGATGGACCCAACGACCCTCCTAAGTGTGTCACCTTCATCAACACACAAATGGGGATCACAGGAGCCATCGATTCCCTAAAATGCTTAGTGTTATTTGGAACCTTTAGGGATGCAACGTTAAGGTGGTACATAAGTCTGCCATGCTTTTCAATCACCAACTATCAGGAGATAGAAAAAAAGTTTGTCCATTAGTTTTTGGAGAGCATGCAAACAAGGATTTCTACCACTAGCTTGTTTAACATCCGTCAAGGTCCCCCAGAGGCTCTGAAGGAGTACCTCACATGCTTTAATGAGGAGACCATCCAGGTCATCAGTCCCAATCAAGAAATGTTCGTTGGGGCGTTCCAAATTGGGATGAGTGCGGAGAATTTTTATGAGTCCCTCGCTCAGAGGTCCACTGCTTTCTTGGTAGAAGTAATGATGCACACAGAGTGCTACATAAAGGGTGAATAGAATAACACCGAGAAAAAGGCCTAGATGTTTAAGAGCAGACATATGGAAACTTTGATAGCGCGTAACGATTACGAAGAAACCACTAAATTTTTCTTGTTAGAGACATGATGTCTTTCATATGAAGCGAAAGGACCATGGAGAAATTCACACCCTTAAATACTCCCCGGGAGCATATATGGCATGAGGTTCTCCACACACATGACATTTCTCTTCTACTGGTCATAAAGTCAGACATCATGGGGTCCAAGCCCAACAGGTGGTGTAAGTTTCACAAAGTCAAGGGCCACCATATAGAAGATTTATACCAACTCAAAAATGAGATTGAACCCCTCATCCAAGAGGAACATTTAAAGAAATATGTTAGAGGCAACTCCATCCATGCATATAGTGGATCCAACTTTCAGGGGCGAGATGCCTAGAGAAGCATTGTATCCAATAAGGGCAAAGATCTAAGCAATGAGGCAAGGATAGGCCCATGCACACACCTTTAACACCACTGCAGGATGGTTCGTTGAATACGGGGAGACTAGCTCCGCTTGTAGAAGGCATGTACACCAAGTTTTTATCGTATAAGGCTCTCCCTCTAGCCTAAATTCAAATAAGAGAAAGGTTATGGAATCTGTGATCCTTTTTCAGAGAAGGACGCACATAAGGCTCTCCCTATAGCTCGAGGTCATATTGGTAAGTATGATGATTTGGAGATTAAAAGATTAGTGATTGATTAGGGGAACTCTACATACATCCTCTATTGGGATGCTTTCGAAAGGCTTCACATGGGTCTCGATGATCTTAAAGATTTCCTAGATTCTTTGGTAGGATTATCGGGTGTGGAGGTGCATGTCAAAGGTTATATCACTTTGAAAACCATATTTAGAGGCAAAGATTTCTCAAGAATGATCAAGGTAAGATTTATTGTGATAGACACACCCTTCTCATGTAACATGATTATAAGGCGACCCCCTCCAGCTTCTTTTGAGCGTGGAGGTATTCCTCGAGAGATTATTTCAAGCTTTTTTATGAGGAAATAAGAGTATGATTCTATGAAGTCATTGTTTTAAGCTGGGCCTTTAAGTCATCTCGCTCCCTGACCAGGCTTTTCACTATCTCTTTCCCTTGAGTAAGGTATGCCTTGTAAATAGAGAGCTTAATCCTCAAATCATCAAGGAATTAGGCATGGTTTTCACGTGGGTCTCGCTCCATCAATAAGCCCCTCAAAATATGAGTCTCCATCAAGCTAGATAGCTTCGAGGGGGTCATACTACGAATAACCTGGTAGTCACCAAGAAAGTCCTCAAGAAAAGGGAGACATGTGCTAGTAAACTTTAGAAATGCATGTCTCGATGAGGTGTCGCCCTCAGCGGACCTCTTGCTTCCTTTAGTGGTAAGGTCGCCCAATAGGCTCTTGGTACTTTCAGTCAATTACTCCTGATACATTGCCTTCCTCTTGACTAGGCATTATTTTCTTTCTTCTAGAGGAATGACCAATATTTTTCCTAAAAAAAGGAATAATGCATGAGAAACCAGGTAAGCCAATATGATAAAGGGATTATTGAGAACTAAAACTTACAAAAATATTCATTTATCTCTCAGTTATCGCCCTGATCCAAATGAATCATATGGCGAGAAATCACGACTTTAAACTCGTCTAAAAGCTGCATTACTTCCCTCTTAGTGAGAGTTCGGTAATCTAAGTTAAAACCCGTGATTTCCACTAGGTTTTCTATCCAGGATAGGGAATTGCAAGGTGCACCATCGACCTCAATGGTAACCATAGAGGCATCATTTCCCTCCTTTACTCTCACAATTTGATCCTTCTAATTTTTATAATTATTAGAGTGAAATTTGAATAATGCTCTTCTAGGAAGAGGCTCAGAGTTACCCAACCATATTTAAGACCAATTTTTGTACCTTAGAAATAAAAGAATATACCCACGTTAGAATTGACGTCTATTCGCCAACATATCACCTCAGATTCCCTAATTAGGCCACAACCGTTGAGTGAAATCTGTAAATGAGTGACGTTAGCAGTCTCCATAACCTTGGCCCAGTAAAAGGTAAAGGGGATAAGTACCCATAAATCCCGAATAATGGGGAGGTACAAGTAGAAATAAGGGTGCAACGAGTCCTCTAAAGCGACCATGTTAACCCTTTCCTCCATAATGCATGCCTCCAAAATTACATCCTCCTCATGGCTGATACTAGAGAGACCAATATGTCTTTGAAAAGAAACTACCTTATCCTCTTTAGTATATAAGGTCACAAAATCTTTTACATTTTAAAACTTAACATTTGTGGTCGCCATCAGTTGCTGGGATTTTCCTATTAAAGAACGAGAAGGAAGAGAGTCACTATCCAAACTACTAGTTCTCTCTTAACTCCCAAATACACATAACTCTAAAAGTTTGTAGTTAATAGAACTATCATCCCTTTCGCCCTTCCCTACACAATGTAGATACATTTCATTCCAGTCTTTAACATTAAAAGGTTTTATAACCTTACCACTCTTGTTTAAATCCCTAATAATCACCATTAAAAGGGAAAAGGGATAAGAGGAGTAAGAAACTTATACATGTAAATGGACGATTAGGTACTGCGCTTGAAGATTTCTGAAGAAGCCTTTGCAGAAGTTTTAGTGAAGAAAAATTTCCGAAAAAGTTAAATAATTGGGGATAAAACCCATTTTTTGTAGACTTAAGGGCTAGCACTAGGGGAAATTAGCTATCTTCTCTAAAGGCAGAATGCTTTTCACGTATTTGAAACATGTAAGGAATTAGAGCCGATTTGACTTCCCAAGACAAATTCATCATTAACTACATTTAATGATGCACGTGGGTACTCATGTCATTTGACGTTTTGGGTTCATCTTGATTGATACCTAAAGATTTACTCTCAGGTTATGCCCAAGGGACTTGCTCCAAGCTATGCTTGAGGGACTCATCCTAAGCTATGCTAGATGGACTCGCCCCAAGCCACACTTGAGAGACTTTCCTTAGTATGGAGATGTTCAAACTAGATTACTTTGTCCTTTACAAGCCCTTGTGCTTGAAGGACTATGTACTACTATAATAATAGAGGACCCATAGGAAGCAAATCGGGGATTCTCCAAAACTATGCCTTACCGCGAGGTCACTCAAAGCAGGCCATCTTATTGCCCATTAGGTATAATACACGCTTGAGTATTATTTCATGCGCCCATTTATTGTGTCACTTGCTCGTAGCAGGCCTCAATGAAAACCATCTAATGCCCACTCATGAAAACGTGTGAGGAAGTGTGCCTCCACTATAACACACTCGTTGAAGAAGTTAAGAAGGATAACCACCTCCTCTACAATCCAAGGAATGACATATTCCCTCCTTCCTGCCCATCAGATCGAGGAGCGAGATAACTTTTCTCTGGCCGATGCCCATAGAGCCTCTATAAATACCTTAACCCTATGGTTGAAGAAAAGAGATTCATTAACACACACAAAACACAATATGCAGAGTTTCTCATTGTCCATACGTGAACTAGCTTTATATCGATACCGCCATAAAACTTTGTGGCAGTCATATACTTAAGGGATTGTCACCTCATTGTACTTTTAGAAAGTACAATAACCACTCATACTTGAACTCAACAATATCCTCTTCCAGTGTGAGTACGTTCACTTATATGTCCGTAAGCAAAATATTTCTTCATCCACACACATGTACCGTCATTGATACTCACTCTGTCAACAAGACACACAGCCTGACCATCATCTTATCAGGATGAATTTTGATATAAGGAGTTGGTCCCTTAGTTAAATCATCGACTTTGATACAATTGTCTTGTAATGACAGGGACATTCACATGGGGTTAATATAAACCATACAAGTGAGAAAGACACCCAAATCTTCTCCTAAATTCTTAAGACATTGGATTTACGGGTCATGTCACTTAAATATTGATCAACCTTTGTTTTTCAAGAAATGTGGGACTTCTAACTCACACTCGTATATCAACAATCTCACCCATAAGTGTAAGTCACCCACATCATTAGTCTTGATCCACACGAGGATCTCACTTTTACTTCCTTACCAAACTTAACCTAAACTCTAATATCATTTGTTGGGAAGAGTTTAGAGAGTGTCGAGAGCTTCAAAGAACTAAAAGTTCAAAACTTTAAGAAACTTTGAACCTACATATCAGTCAAAACACCTTAAGAGTTTTGATAAGTCAAAAACACTCATTCTAATTCGGTTACAACCTCTAATATAGTCGGTAAACATACAAAATAATTGGGAATGTCTCCCCTGAAATGGGTTAGAGTATGAAGGTGACAACTAATTTTTTTTTTAGCGTGATAGATTGACCACATTAAGGTTAGTTTTGTGTTAGCGTGTTTAACCTTAAATAATAAGTTATGGGAGTCACAATTGGGCTATAGATTCAGGTTTGTATTCCTAGTCTTTATTCCATTCTAGTTTACAAAAGAAAAAAGAAACTTAGATAATGAGTACTCATAATATGATCATATAGTAAAGTTCCTTCAAATAACTAAAATCGTGCAAGTCCATTAAAATGTCCTTAGAAATTCAGTTTCTATAAAATGATAATGTGTTTAAATTTTATCCAACCAAACAATTTCCCAAGATCAATTTTTTGTGTGTTCTAGATAAGTTGTCTACTCATCTAATCCTATCTCTATGATCATGTGATATTAGTGCATATTGTATTGGCCAAATTGTTACAAAGAAACAACAAAAACTCACACATTGTAATCTAATAGACAAGGATATATCCTTTTGATGAATGATCAAGATTAAGCCCCTACATACATGTGTCGGTGTGTGAATTTGATATTACAAAAACATGGACCCTATGATAGCACTTTGATGGGATTTCATTATGTTCATGACAAATATTGTTTTGGATTTTATCATTTTATACTATTGTTGGGGATGTAAACGTCCATGATGTAAATCCAATTTCCTCAATTGTTGATTGCATTGCACGTGTGAGATAGCATCAAGGACAAAAGCTCTCAAATGATTGTACAATAGTAGACTATAGAGTACCATTGCCTAAGGGTCCACCCTCACCACAAATCATAAAATTTCTCAACCTCTTTTACTTTTACTTAAAAAATTGGAAATTTATAAATTTCTTTGTATTCATGGAGACGTGGAGTTATGCTGCACTTATAAGTTATAATCACAATAAATATGTTTCCTTTATTAGATGGGATTGATTACATACTTCCATAGAGACCATAAAATCTTATCATGTACTATGTTCAAGTTAAATGTTTGTAATGATGTTGTCTTTTGGACATCTTCAATCTCAATTTGTTTTACTATATCTTCTGTTCTTTTACCTTTTTTTTTTAATAAAAATAAATAAATTTAATAATTCAGAGTTTGATCAAAAGTTAAATAAAATTTAAATACAAATTGCTTCAACATCAAAATTAAAATTGGATATTTTTAATTGATTGGATTGTTAAAGAGTTTGAGGGAGCACCCAAAACAATAATAGTATTTGTTTTTTTTTTTTTTAAGTTTAATGTTGGATTAAGGTGTTATGTACATAGGCAGAGGTGGAATATAGTGAGGGTTTTTTTGAATTCTTTGAATTTTTTATATATTAAATTCACATATAATTTTATATAGTTTATATTTTGATTTTTTTTCATCACTAGTTTAAGAGGTTACAACCAATTATACTCCATTTATTTTTCAATCTATTGTTAGGATGCTGAACAGGCCCACTAGAATTTCAATTAGACCCAAATGACAGCAGGATTTTAATATGGAATAATTTAATACTTTATGTAGTGTTTGTTTTATTTTGTTTGGGCTAACCCAATCTGTTTGGACCCTTTAAGCTGATGTATTTAAGGACTACTACTAGCTGTTATGAAGTATGAAAAAAATTGATATCATGTTTTCTTATCTTTTATTTTATTGTCTTTGAGTAAACCCTAATCTAGTGGTAGCAGCAGAATTTAATCCATCAATTGGTGCTTTCATCTACTTCCTCAATGCCTCCCAAACCTGTAGTTCCCACCCCTAAAGATATTGATGACACTCTCCAAGCCACAAATCAACGCATTGACAACCTCATCACTACCCATGAAAACCTTGAATCCACCATGGAAGCTAACAACCAAGCTGTTGCTTTGCAGCTGGGTCAAATCAACAGCAACCACACCAATTTGGAGACATCAATGAACAGTAATTTCGCAGCTCTTACAGCACTCATGACTCAGCAATTTGCAGCAATGAATCCTTCTACTAGAATACCTAGATCTGTTCCTCTTTCAACACCCAGATCTACTCCTATTTCAGCAGCCAGATCCTCAATAGGTACTACTACTATTCCCTTACCCATTTCTTCCCCTAATGTCAACTCTACACTCATTTCTACACAACTATATACACCCCCACCACCACCACCACCCTCTATCACACGTCCCTTATCTAATATACACTCTTCCAACTCAGCTTTCCAACCATTTTCACCACCCTTGACAAACCCCTTTCCACATAATTACACAAATCCACCTCATATCCTCTTACAGCAACCACCATTTTCAATCCCTCAAAACAACACTATTTCACACCCACCCCTGTACCCACCATACCCATACCAGAACTTCACTCCACAAACGAACACCTACCCTTTCACACCCCAACAACCCACAAATTTCAGACAGCCGAAAATCGAACTTAGTAATTTTTACGGCTGTGATGTGTTAGATTGGCTTTTTCAAGCTGAACAATTTTTTGCTTTCTATAGCATTCCATATGAAAACCGTTTATCGCTGGCAGCGTTTTATATGAAAGGTGATGCTCTTGGTTGGTACAAATGGATGTTCCAAAGTAATGAATTGTCGGATTGGAACTCATTCGCAAAGGCTTTGGAGTTACGATTTGGGCCTTCAACTTATGAAAACCATCAAGCCCAACTTTTTAAACTTCGTCAGCATGGAACAGTCACAGAATATCAGACACAGTTTGAAAAAACTTTGTAATAGAGTTCTCGGTTTACCACAGGATGCAATTTTTAACTGTTTTATTTCTGGTTTGACTCATGAGATTAGAAATGAACTAGCTGTACAACGACCCAATTCAATTTCACATGCAATTGGATTAGCAAAACTGATTGAAGCAAAAATTAAGGATTCTAAGCAAAAATTCAAAACCACCTATCCTAGCCACACAACACAGCCAAGTACTCCCAAACCAGCAGTACTTAATTCCACCACCAACAATCCAAAACCTCTCCCAACAACACAACCCAACCCAACAACTAACCAGTTTCCTATTCGCAAAATCACTCCTGCTCAACAAGCTGAGCGTAGAGCAGCTGGGTTATGTTTCAATTGTGATGAAAAATTCATCCCGGGTCACAAGTGTGCAGTAGGTAAATTCCTACTTTTAATGGTTGAGGACGATTCACCAAATTCTGAACCATCAGACCTTATTCAAGGTTCAAAATGTGTGGAAATTGAAACCCCACAGCAAGAACAGGCAGATACATATTTCCAGTTCTCACCACAGGCTGTTAGTGGGGAATTCTCACCAAAAACCTTGAAATTTAAAGGGGTCATTGATGGTCTACCTGTCACAGTCCTCATTGACACAGGAAGCACACACAACATCCTCCAACCTCGCATTGCTCAACACCTACAAATCCCTTACACAACCATTCCAAATTTCTCAGTTATGGTGGGCAATGGCTCAAAACTACTATGCTCTGGACGCTGTACTCAAGTTCCTATTACTCTCCAAACCCATTTATTTTTCATCCCATTTTATTTAATACCAATTGAAGGGGCTGATGTGGTATTGGGAATGGAATGGCTCCGCACACTTGGACCGCTTACAACAGATTTCTCAGTTCCTAAGATATCTTTCACCCATTACAACAAGCAAGTTTCTATCTCGGGTGATCCAAACCAACTACCAACCCCATCCACCTTAAACTAAATCCGCCACCTTTTACACACAGATTCCATAGCTTCCATTCACCTTTTATTATGCCAACCACATTCTGACCAAATTGTTCCTTCCCCCTCTACTCTTTCTGAGTCCCTCCCAGACAATACCCCACCTGAACTCGTTACACTCATAAACTCCTACCCAACAGTCTTCCAAACCCCACATGGCTTACCTCCTCCAAGACCCCATGATCACCACATCCCATTAAAACCTAACACCTCTCCCATCAATGTTAAGCCTTACCGCTACCCGCACTCTCAAAAGGAAGCCATGACAAAAATAATTCAAGAAATGCTATCCGAGGGGATCATCAAACCAAGCACTAGCCCTTTTTCATCCCCTGTCCTCCTCGTTCGAAAGAAGGACGACTCATGGCGTTTCTGCGTGGACTATCGCGCCCTAAATGCTGTCACTATTCGAGACCGATTCCCTATCCCTATAATAGATGAGCTTTTTGATGAGTTGGGTTCTGCTTCTTTGTTTACAAAGATCGACTTAAGGTCGGGCTACCACCAAATTAGAGTCATACCTGAAGACACTCACAAAATGGCATTTAGAACCTTTGACGAGCACTACGAGTTTTTGGTCATGCCTTTTGGCTTAACTAATGCTCCTAGTACTTTTCAATCGGCAATGAATGACCTTTTACGTCCTTATTTACGACAGTTTGTTCTTGTTTTTTTTTTTATGATATTCTTATTTACAGCAATTCTTATTCAGATCATTTACTTCATTTAACTTTGATTTTAGACTTGCTTGCTTCACACAAATTTGTGGCGAAACTCTCTAAATGTGTTTTTGCAGTCCCTAAAGTTGATTACCTAGGTCATGTTATTTCATCCATTGGTGTTACCCCTGATCCAGATAAGATTCAATCAATTTTGGATTGGCCGAAACCACGTTCACTCACGATGCTAAGGGGATTTTTTGGCCTCACTGGTTTTTATAGACGTTTCGTCCAGCACTACGCCACACTCGCCGTTCCACTCACCGATTTATTAAGATTCACTACATTTACATGGAGTACAGATGCTGACACTGCTTTTACAACATTAAAAAGAAAAATGACAGAGACCCCAGTGCTTGCTCTTCCAGACTTTCGCAAAACCTTCATTGTGGAAACCGACGCTTCTGCGGTTGCAATTGGTGCTGTGCTCTCCCAAGATGGACACCCCTTGGCCTTCTTCAGCAAGAAAATGTGCCCACACATGCAAGCTTCATCAGTCTATGTTCGTGAGATGTACGCCATCACTGAAGATGTAAAAAAATGGCGTCAGTATCTAATTGGACAACATTTTCATATCTTTACTGACCAAAAGAGTTTGAAGAATTTATTAGTGCAGACAATTCAAACACTCGAGCAGCAAAAATGGGCTGCAAAGTTACAGGGTTTCAGTTTTGAAATCTTCTACAAACCTGGCAAGTCGAATCAAGTTGCAGATGCTCTGAGCCGCCGACACATAGAAGATCCCTCATTATTATTATCCATCTCTTCTCCAGTCCCTGATTTCATCTTCCGTCTCAAACAGTACTACACGAAAACAAGTGAAGGGAAAGAATTAGTTAGCAAGTTTCAAAGTAATGTTAACTCGCAGGCTGTATACCGTTTCATAAATGATCTGTTATATTTCAAAGACAGGATATTCTTACCTGCAACAATGGATTTTCGCTCCAGCATCCTTCAAGAGTATCACTGTGCACCAACCTCAGGTCACTCTGGCCTGAAACCGACCTTGCATCGCATTTCAGCAACCTTCCTATGGCCAGGCCTCTACAAAGACATCAAGGAGTTTGTCCGATCCTGCCTCACATGTCAACAAAACAAATATATGACATCAAAGAAACAAGGATTGTTACAACCACTGGAAATACCACAGTTAGTATGGGAGGACTTATCAATGGACTTTGTCACTCACCTTCCAAAGTCATTCGGCCATACGGTTGTGTGGGTTATATGCGATAGACTTTCAAAGTTTGTCCACTTTATTGCTTTACCAACGCACTTTGCAGCTCCGGACCTAGCCAGACGCTTCTCTGTTGAGATCTGCCGCCTACACGGGATACCACACTCCATCATCTCCGATCGAGACCGTCTCTTCTTGAGTGCTTTTTGGAAGGAACTCTTTCGGGTGCAAGGGACGTTCCTGAAATATAATACAACATACCATCCTGAGATTGACGGACAAACTGAAGTGGTTAACAGAAGCTTAGAAACATACCTCAGGTGCTTCACAAGTGACAACCTGCGAACTTGGTTCAAATACCTTCACCTTGCAGAGTATTGGCACAACTCAAACTTCCATTCGTCCATCAAAATGACTCCCTTTGAGGCGTTATACGGTAGACACCCTCCAACAACAAAGGACTACATCAAGGGTCATGCAACCATTGCTTCATTAGATTCGTCTCTGCAAAACAGACAACTCATCATTAACAAGCTCAAATCAAATCTTGCTCATAACCAAAAACTCATGCAACACCAGACAAATAAAAAAAGGCAAGACTGTACCTTTGATGTGGGTGACTTCGTATGGCTTCGCCTACAACCTTACCGACAGACATCTGTTCACCGGCGCAAATCGCAAAAACTTTCAAAACGGTTCTTTGGTCCGTTTCTCATCATGCATCGCATTGGTTCGCTTGCGTACGAGCTCGAGCTTCCAACCTCATCATGCATCCACCCTGTGTTCCACGTCTCCCAGCTTCGTCGTTACCATGGTTCTATCCCACCACAGGACACGATTCCGATTCCTGAGAACACACAATCTGATGTTTCCGGTGACGAACCAAATAAGGAAGTATCTGAGGAAGGATCTTCGTATGAAGTTCAAGAAAGGTTGGATCAGAAAGTACAGAGTGAAGTTGCTAAGTGTTTTCAGAAACAAGTTTTGGAAACAAACCAACAAGGGAAAAAGGCGAGAAATAGAAATGAAATATTGGAGAGAAAAGAGAGAGGAACACTTGTGAAGGCAAGAAATGAAACTGAAATAGAGAAGTGTAACTCAAATACTTATCAGCAACCACCAAAAGCTATTAACCCTCTGGCTGACCCTCAACCGTTGGATACACTCATCCCACCATGCAGGAAATCTGAACCGTTGACTGACCCTTCCATCTCTCTTTCCACACGTGACACTAAATTGCCCTTCCCCAAGTCCATAAGTGACATACAGCTGGAAACCAATTACCCAAAACAACACTCCACCGCCCCTAGTTTTTCTGTCCCCCCACTTCCCAATACTGTTTCCCCACCTACCACTATTACCAATACCACTTTGTTTTTATCCCAAAAACCACGTGCTCCATCCCACACCCTTAGATGCCCAACGGGCAAATCTGCCTCCTTCAGACGTGGCCACGTGGCCGTTTCAAAAAAGAGATTTGACTCCTACTTTTTCTCCACACACAAGTGGCTTTCCCACCGACACTCCCTCTGTTTCTCACTCTCAGCGTGACTTTTCCATTTCCGGGCAAGATTCCTCTTTCAATGGGCCTACTAACTTTGGGCCTCCCAATTTCAACTCAAACCTTGAGGACAAGGTTTCACGTGGGCCGGATAGTGGTGTTAGGATGCTGAACAGGCCCACTAGAATTTCAATTAAACCCAAATGGCAGCAGGATTTTATTATGGAATAATTTAATACTTTATGTAGTGTTTGTTTTATTTTGTTTGGGCTAACCCAATCTGTTTGGGCCCTTTAAGCTGATGTATTTAAGGACTACTACTAGCTGTTATGAAGTATGAAAAAAATTGATATCATGTTTTCTTATCTTTTATTTTATTGTCTTTGAGTAAACCCTAATCTAGTGGTAGCAGCAGAATTTAATCCATCATCTATTCATGCCTCTAGTGTTTTGATTTGATTATGTAATATGGTGAAATAAAGTGGTATAGATGAAATGTAATAAAATTCTATTATTTCGATAATTTAAAATTGGATTGAGCAACAAAAGTAATTTATATATTAGATTACATCTCATTACATACCATCATTTTTCTTTCATTTTGAATTGAGCATGATGAGAAATTGAGCAGATGAGAAATTTGGTTTATTCTATAATAAAATAGGATATTGGTTTATTCTACAATATAATATAATCTATATTTTGATAGGTTCCTTTTCACATCTCTATTGTAAAATATCAAAACAATAGAATCAAATATTTATTTTATTATATTCCTTTCTGCCCCATTATATTCAACTTTATTCTATTCTACTTCGTTCATTTTAAAATATTCAAATACAATCTAAATTTCTAAACTTTAAATTCGTTCAACCAAAAAGCTCTCAAAACTTTTCTCAACCCACTGCTTGAGGGCGGCATCTCTCCCACTCGTTGAGGTTTTTGGTTTGAAAATTTTGATCTAAAGTAAAAGTACTTTTGTATTTTATATACATTGTTCTGCTCATCAATTACAACTCACATGAGCTTTTATTTTCAAAGATCACTTTCAAATTTTCTCTTTTTAGCTTAATATCCACTTTAATAAAGGTTGTTGAAAGGTTTTGTAAACAAAATGACATGATACATGAAAGAAAAATAAACAATGATATTGATGCATTAGAAAATAAAAAAATTGTTGGTGATTTTTTTTTTTTTGAATTTGGAAAATAGTCTCAAATGACTTGTTGATACTCATTAGAGTTCTCACTTTGTAATCTCAAAAGGACCTTTTTTATTCACACATGGGAAGTGAATGAAGATCTGTCGACGAACTCTAATATGATCTCCTGCTCCTGGCAGTGGTATATGATATATTTCAAACATTCTAATATTCATGCCAATAAATTTTGTAAGTGTGAGGTTTTTAGGTTACAAATGTGTACCTAAGACTGATTCAGTATTTGTGTTTTATAGGAAGGTCATAGGGTTTTTGACGGTCTATAACATTATGTTTTCTACAGCTATCCCTTAGAAAGGTGCTGGAGGATGCCTAAAAGTACAATCTGATGATCCTCAAGGTTATGATAACTCATATCAGGTATATTTTTAAGGCAACTCTATCTTATGAGCATATAATACCCAATCATTCTTCATTATTTACTCCATTGTAAGCTTTCATATTAATATGTCCATCTATATTTCTAATTCAACAGTCCTGAGGTATCTGACCGACCATGATCTAATAGGATGTCACTGACAGACCATTATGTGGACCCGATGTTGTTGGATCACTCCTTGCGTGGAGATGTTCATGTCTGTCTTTCAAGGACCGTTGAATGAACTTAATGACCAATTTAACTGACACACCTCCAGGTCTTAAATACAATAACATATAAGGGGATTAGACCCTGGCCAAGGCTATAATAATAGTCCCTAAGCCAAAGTTTATGGATCTCAGACATGGTTTTTTTCATTAATTATTTTTATGACAATTGATCTTCAGGATGGATCCGTTTTCAAGGAGAGGACCATGTTTTCCTTGAGGCTTAATTTCAATTGTGGCGATGTACCCTACCTTGCTCGTTAAATAGTCTAGAAGTTAGCGCATTCAATTGATGTAACTTTATGTATAATGATTATGTGTTATCTAGTTTGGTTGCCGCAAAGAAAGCTCTAACCATTTAATGATATGTTCTTCTATAGATATTGGTAAAGACACCATACTTAACCATTTTAAATTATACAACTTGTGAAGTTATTAAGATTAAATGTGAGCCCAAAGATATGGGAAACGACCTTGAAGAATTTAAGGATTACATATGTTTCTTGTTAGATAATGAGGTGTCTTAATAACTTGCCTTCGACCCTTGGCGTTCTTCCTTACCACCGCATGGCTAGTAGCTCTGGGTCTATAGGTCATAGGTTGATCAACAAATTTAATATTTTCCTAAGGAATCATGGTGTGATGATTACATAATAGGGAATGGTATTTTCCAGCATCGTCACATGGTATTCACTCATTGGGTCTTAGAAGATATTTGATGTCCCCGTGCTCCCACTATTTGATAAAATTCTTTGACCTTTTTGTCCATCAAACTCCATTTGTTGGCTTTTGTAAAAATATTATTTTGCCTTTATTTCCCTTCTTTACTTTATAAAGATACCAAACCTTCAGATTTATGTAACTTCTTTGTTTCTTCAAATAGATTCTTTCATTTTCTCCAAACTTTTTTTTGTAAAATTTCTTCTACTTGTATGTTTATTTCTTTCTACCGTTTTGCTTTGTGTTTGTGTGACCACCACTGGTTGCTTTCCCTATCTCTGAGTTATGGCACCTCCTGTTGGACAAGTGACTTTAAGCACAAGGGGGAGGGGGAGGGTGAATTGTGGTCACTACTAGATAAATCACCTAACGTAACATGCTATTACCTCGGTCATTAAGCCAACCGAAGTAAGAGATCTTAATCAAGAGCCTTAAAAGAAATTTCACTATGGTCCTTATTAGTAACCATAGTGACATGTTAAGGCATACAAATTTCAAATTCCAGCACCAACAGTTTTTCATTTTTTGGTTACAAAATGGGCGTGTCACTTATATTCATAATATTTTTATTAAAACTAATATAACTTTCACCACGGTCCATAAAATCAATGGTTTTTAAATGTACATACATGTTATCACAGTAATTTATAATAACATTGGTGAAAAAAAACATATATTTAAGCAAAAGTCCGCTCATTCAGGACAGAGCTCATTCGTCTCTCTCTCTCTCTCTCTCTCTCTCTCTCTCAAACACAAAGATGTAACTCTCTCTCATGCTTCATCCTAACTCCATGAATGGTTACATATGACTTCTCACAAAATTTTAACATATCTTTTTCATCTCATATGGATCAAGGAAAGGTGTTACACGAAACTTATTTCTTTCACTTCCTTGTCACATTTCAGGTACATTTTATGTTGCTGTTGATTTTGTTTTTGTTGATATATGTTGTATGTTATTTAAGGTATGTTGTTGTTGATAAAATTTGTATGTTGTTGATGATTTTGTTTTTGTTTATATATGTTGTATGTTTTTGTTAATGTATGTTGTTATTGACAAAAGTTGTATGTTGTTGGTAGTAAAAGTTGTATGTTTTATGTTGTTTAAGGTATGTTGTTAATGATTTTGTTTGTTGATATATGTTGTATGTTGTTTTTGATAAAATTTGTATGTTGTAAGTTGTTTATGGTATGTTGTATGTTGTTTAAAGTATGTTGTTGTTGATCAAAGTTGTATGTTGTTGGTAATAAAAGTTGTATGTTGTATGTTGTTGGTAATACAAGTTGTATATTATATGTCGTTGATGATTTTGTTTTTTCATAATAAAAGTTGTATGTTGTTAAGCTGTGTTATTGTTAATAAAAGGTGTATGTTGTTAAGGTATGTTGTTGATTATTTTGTTTTTTTATAATAAAAGTTGTATGTTGTTGATGATTTTGTTTTTTATATATGTTGTATGTTGTTGTTGATAAAAGTTGTATGTTATTGATGATTTTGTTTTTATTTATATATGTTGTATGTTGTTGTTATTGATAAAAGTTGTATGTTGGTGGTAATGTATGTTGTAAGTTGTTTATGGTATGTTGTATGTTTTATAATGTTTAAGGTATGTTCTTGTTGATAAAAAATTGTATGTTGTTGGTAATAAAAGTTGTATGTTGTATGTTGTATGTTGTTTAAGGTATTTTGTTGATGATTTTGTTTTTTTAATAAAAATTGTATGTTGTTAAGGTATGTTATTGTTAATAAAAGTTGTATTTTGTTAAGGTATGTTGTTGATGATTTTGTTTTTGTTAATAGGGTTAATACCTATTTTCCCCCCTGCCATATAAGCGGTTTTTGAAAAACCCCCCTGCGAAAAAAAAAGTTGCAAAAATTTCCCTAACATTTGAAGATTCTCTCAATTTTGACCTTCATCACATCCAGTCATCAAAAATGCTGACGTGGCAGATAATTTTTATTTATTTTTAATTATTTTTCCTATGTGGATGACGAGGTGGATTTTTTTTTATTTTTGATTTATTTTTATTTCCACGTAGGCATTTCCTTTTATATGTATTGTTTGGTTTATTTTTGAAAATATGTAAACATTCAAAAAATGCCAAAGTTGAGAATTGAACCCACCCCCTTTCTTTCATGCTTTCCCTTTCTTACCACTAGGCTAGACTTCTCATGTTGTAATATTGTTTCCATTAATTAATGTTAATACATATTTTTTATGTTTTACCTTTAATTGATTTTAATTGATATTAATATATTATAACTAAATAATATATTTAGTTTTAACTTTTTTATTAAACTAATTTTATTAATATATTGAATGTGAATACATATTTAATTTTTTATTAAACTAGTTTTAATATATTAATAATTTTTAACTAATTTTTTTATTAAACTAAACTATTTAGACTATTCTAAATATTATAACTAATCTAAATATTTAAACTATATATTTAATATACAACCTAAATATATAAACTAATTAATACTGTAACTATTAATTTTTAACTAATTAATACTGTAACTATTTTTAACTAATACTGTAACTATATATAAACTATTTTTAACTAATTAATACTAATGAATTAGTTACAATTTTTAACTAATTAATACTGTAACTATTAATTTTTACCTTTAATTTCGTTTTTAATTATATAAATATATAAACTAAATAAACTAAACTATGTAGTTACAATATTATTTAAACTATATAAACTATATATTTAATATACAATCTAAATATACTATTATTTATAAACTATTATTTAATAGTAGCTAAAAGTATCATTTATAAACAAATAATAGTTACGGTATTATTTATAAAAAGTATCATCTAAAAAGTTACAGTATTATTTATAAAAAGTATAGTTACAAATAATAGTTACAAATAATAGTTACAGTATTATTTATAAAAAGTATCATTTAAAAAGTATCATTTATAAAGTATCATCTATAAACTATTAGTTACAGTAATATTTATAAACAAAATATCATTGCAATAATACTGTAGCTTATAAATAATAGTTTAGATTAAATAGTTTATATAGTTTAATATATTTATATCATTTATATATCATAGTTTATATAGTTTAAATAATATTGTAGCTAAATAGTTTAGTTTAATAAAAAAATTAGTTATAATATATTAATATATTAAAACTAGTTTAATAAAAAATTAAATATGTATTCACATTCAATATATTAATAAAATTAGTTTAATAAAAAAGTTAAAACTAAATATATTATTTAGTTATAATATATTAATATCAATTAAAATCAATTAAAGGTAAAACATAAAAAATATGTATTAACATTAATTAATGGAAACAATATTACAACATGAGAAGTCTAGCCTAGTGGTAAGAAAGTGAAGGCATGAAAGAAAGGGTGTGGGTTCGATTCTCACCTTGGGCATTTTTTGAATGTTTACATATTTTCAAAAATAAACCAAACAATACATATAAAAGAAAATGCCTACGTGGAAATAAAAATAAATCAAAAATAAATAAAAAAATCCACCTCGTCATCCACATAGGAAAAATAATTAAAAATAAATAAAAATTATCTGCCACGTCATCATTTTTGATGACTGGATGTGATGAAGGTCAAAATTGAGAGAATCTTCAAATGTTAGGGAAATTTTTGCAACTTTTTTTTTCGCAGGGGGGTTTTTCAAAAACCGCCTATATGGCAGGGGGGAAAATAGGTATTAACCCTTGTTAATAAGAGTTGTAGGTTGTATGTTGTAAGTTGTTTAAGGTTTGTTGTTGATGTATGTTGTTGTTAAGGTTTGTTTAATGATATACATTCTAAATTGCAGCTTCATTACGTTTAATCAACATATCATAGAAGATGAATTTGTTATACCGTATGTGGTTTGAGTATTTTTCCAACCCCTTACCAAATATATAACATTTCAAATTGAATTAGAAAATTATAATATGAGATATTAAATTATATTAGAAAATAAATTAGACTAATCAATGTTATACAATATTTCTTAAGCTCATTATCTGCATTTCACTCTTTAACGGTTATAACTTGGTTTAATGCTTCTGTTTTTCAACTACCTCTTCCTGCACCTCTGATTAGTGTAACTTGTTCTTCTAATATAACTTCATATCTCATATTATAATTTTCTAAATTATATTGAAATCTTATATGTTTAGTGAGTAGTTGGTGAAATAAGCATTTCACATAAATTATAATAAACTCAACTAAAATATCCCCACAACTGTAATCAAGGACTGTGGTAATATGTTGTGCGCTAAGTCTTTCACCATGGTTGGCCTAAAGAACCATGGTGAAATGTTTTAAAATCTGAAAAAATGCAGGCGATGGGAATCAAACACCTGACCTCAACCTTTTACTATGGTTGTTTAAAACAACAGTTGTAGTATGTTACGTGTTATTGTCTTTATACCACGGATAGTAGCTCGTGATTGTAAAGAGGGCACATACAACCACAAGCTATCTTACGACACACCACCATCCGTAGTAGAATCTTTCTCCCAACTGTGGTAATATATGTATTCCGTCGTAGCGGGTATTCAAAATTCGTGATTAATTTTAACATTTCTCAATTAAGATTGTATTAGTAATATTTTAGGTGAGTAATCACAGCGAAACTAAAACCCTGAAAGTGAATTGCAAAAAATAAAAGGAAAGGGTTAGAAAGACTGCACCAACGATTTATACAGATTTGGACGAATGTTGTACTACTTCTGTCCCTAAGAGGTCTTCTTAAGAGTTTCACTATAAAATTTTAGCTTTTGAAGGTTATACCCATAAACCTTTAATACAATCTAATCTTGAGATTTTAATAGGCTTATCTCTAACCAAATGACAACTTTTAACCCATGTTGAGTTATCCAACTGTTTAGAGATTTATGGCTGATCTCAGTAACCAAAACAAAACTTTTTTCCAAAAAAACTTAAAAAAACAAAAACATAGATTTTATAAAGGTTGATATCAAGAACCAAACTCAATCTTTTAAAGGTATTTCACCTTTAAGAATATAAACGACAAGTACAATCACTTACAAAAATATCTTCCTCACAAGTAAAGCTTCACTTCATAGCACTATGGCAATCAAAAGTAAATAATAATATTTAAAAAAAAAGAGGGAGAGAGATAAATCCTAAGAAATATGAAAACATTAAAAAATGGCATGGTTTGAAGTGAGGGAGAGCCTCTCTTATATAGTAGTTGAAAAACTAATAAAGGAAATAATCCATGGGGCAAATTGATTATCTAATCGGCTGAAAAAATGTTCCAATAAATTTGAAAACTCAAATATAATCAATTGCAAGACCCAAATAGGAAGGTTTGGATATAAAGTCATTTCAAGAAATTAATATGATATCCTTTTTTATTTTGTAATCGATTAGCACATTTCTAATCGATTGGAAAAATGTTCCAACAAATTAGAAAATACATTTTTAATTGATTAGCAGGCCAAAAAGAAATATTGTATATATAATTGTTGTTAGTCATTAAGGTGATGTATCCATCACATGGTTAATCAATTAGCCATTTTCTAATGGGTTGGCTTAATGTTCCAATCTATTAGATAAAAGGAAAAAGTTTTGCTAATCAACTGGCTTAAGTATCAAATCGATTTGTTAGTTCAAAAAGGCTTTGGAAAGGGATTGGACATCTTCTTAATCACTTGGTTTGGCATAGAAAACAATTTTCATGATACAAAAATTTGAAAAATATTTTTAAGGTGTGTGTGTGTGAGTTGCCTAAGTACTTTTAAGCTAGTACCTTACTTATACAATACTCAGTTCACTCAGAGAGACCTAAACATATGACTTGGTGAGCTTTCAAACACTTGGTCTTGAGTCCTCTTATTGGTGAGTCATAAGTTGCTTTGGTTATTTTCAGGGTAAAATCTATTTCCATGCGTTGTTGTCATCAAAATTGGTGGTGGCATAGGAGTAACTAGGAATTTTTGAAATTTTTAAAACTTTTTCCATCGACAACATAACAAATAACGATTGGCGAAGGGAAATTGTTGATTTCCTTATAAACCCAACAGGAACAACAGATTGAAAAAAATACAAGATGCTAAGTTACGTCATTATTGGGAACAAGTTGTTCAAAAAGACCCCACAAGAGGTGTTGCTCAAGTGCATTAGTGAGAGCGAAGCCTATTTGGCAATTTCTGACACCCACAGTGAATCGTGTGGCGCTCACCAAGCAGGCCATAAAATGAAGTGTTGTTGTGTCGACAGGGGGTATACTGGCCTACCATGTTGAAGGACTGCATTGAGTTTGCTCAAGGATGTCAAGAGTTTCATAAACATGGAGGAATACAACATGTGCCTGCTAGTGAATTACATTCGATCATCAAGCCATGGTCATTCAGGGGATGAACGTTAGACCTAATAGGTGAGATCAAACCCACATTTTCTAAATATCATAGATATGTCTTAGTGGGCATTGATTACTTTACACCTTTTCAATTGACGTTTGTCCATGATGTATTTTTGCCTGCAGAAATATGCTTATAGTCTATAAGGATTCAGAGGGAGAACAAAATCTGGTCGGATCATTTTTGGAACATGATGATTGATAAGTTAGTCAACTTGGAGGAAGAAAGGCTACTTTCTTTAGATGCCTTGATGAGGCAAAGAAAAGAATAACCAAAACCTACAACAAAAATGTTAAGTCAAAAGTTTTTTCTATCGGAGATTACGTCTAAAAGGTTATACTTCCTATCGAAAAGAAAGGTATGACTTTAGGTAAATGGTCACTAAATTGGGAAGGACCTTTCAAAATTAATCAACTTTTTTCCAATAATGCGTGTGAGATTGAGGAATTAGGCCTTGACAATTGAACACTGAGAATAAATGGAAAATACTTTAAAAAGTATAGGCATGTGCTTTAGGAAATCTGTATCACAGACGAAAAATAATGCTTAAAATATCATTAATTTAGCCTAAATGGGAATATTACAAAAATTCTGAAAGCGGCAGATAATACAAGACAAAAACATGGGAATACTATTACAAGAAAAGAAAGAAGAAATCTAGAGCCCTAACTCGCTTCATACCATCAAAATGAGTCTGCACATGGTCGAGGCTTTGTTAATCTGAAGGCCCTTAACTTTCAGGTGCTCTAGCTCCCTCTCCAACATCCGTACAGTCGTGGCCCTTTCTATGCCCAGGTTGACTTTTGCATCCATCGACGGCTCGAGACAGTCCAAGTCAGAGGTATGTATAATGTCCCTTTACTTCTCCGCCCTCTCGACAAGAGACTGCAAATAGTTGATCCTCCAAGTCCAAGTCTGAATATCATTATCAAGGGAGATAAGAGTATCTTGGTCATTGATTTTTGCCTCCCAATAGGCCAAACTTCGCTCAGACTGAGACACTAGGTCCCTTGTTAGGATAAGGCATCATATTTCTCCCTGACAAGGATGACAGATGACCGTTTTTGTTTAATGACTAAGACTGCTTGATCTAGGAGGATCCAAGTCTAGGGCAAAAGCACAAATCGTAGCTGGAAGCTCCAGCTGAACAATTTTAGACAATAGTTCTTTAAGTTCGGCAAGGATGGGAAGATCATTGTCGATAACTCCCAAGAGATCTAATCCAACCACTTTTGACTTCAACTACCCAAATAGTTTGTCAAGGTGGGGATCTAAGGAAACGTTAGAAGAGGCAAGAGTAACACCATCAGATGGGTCAATCAGACATTTAAAAAGCACTAGTGATGCCTCCGATCGCTTTCTCTTTAAGCCAGGCGAACCAGGAGATAATGTAGAAACATGATAAGCTTTTTTGCCTACCATGTTTTCCAGGATCCCTGGTTGGGGACTAGAACTAAGCGTTGAAGGAGCACGCTTTGGCCTTCAAGAATTGGAGACGCAGGTGTGTCAGGAAGAGTCTGTGCAATAAAAGAACGACAGTGATTAGGATCCAGAATATATAAGAAACAAATACAATATTGGATTACCTCTCTAGAAACCACATTCAGACTTGAAGAGGCAAACCCAGGGTCAAGAGTAGAGTTATTCCCGCTCATTCTTCTCTTGTGCAATGGAGTGTCTTCAGTTTCTACCCTGTCGTGTGCGTCGAAGGTAAAGACAGGCTCAACTTTAACCGTCACTGCACCATTTTCCTTTAGATACCCAGGGTTCTCGGGAAGCACAACCTCTGGAGCAATCGAACATTGCCCCACTTCAGGCAATGTATTTCCCTAGGGATCTTGTACTTAGGAGGGAAATGTCGAGGTAAAATAGAGATTTCATCCTAATAAAAAATCTCAGATTCCCCCTGGTCAGACTAACCTATGGTAAACAACAATACAAAGTTTAAAAACTTGTTAATACTGGAGAAGAATGCCGACAATATATACGTGTAAACCCTATACCCGTTTCCCGGTGAAAAGCAAAAGCGTCTAAGATTCATTGCGCCATAAGGGTAGGATTCGTCGTCGACTGGTAGTAAGATCGCCACTAGTCCTCTAACTCTTTCGTATAGTAGAAAGAAAGCAAAAACCTAAAAAGGGCAGATATAATGCTTTGTTCCTAAAAATTCTGAGGCATTTGCCAATGTCCCCTTAGAAGGTCATCCATGGCGATAAACGTACATTCTTCCGAAGGAATAAGAGACTTAGGCCAAATTTCTGGCTACCAGGTTGGGCTGGTATGCATCCAGTCTTATACCGTTTGCTCAAGTGGTAAGCCTCATCCATAGTGGAGTAGACCGAATACACTCCATCAGGACACCATGAATGTCTTTTTCCCGTTAAACAATACTATTGGGGAAAGGTTCCTAGAACCACGTCGGACCGCATTGTGAAGCAGCAAATGGCGCCATGGTGGAGACAAATGTTTTACTTTTGTAAAACATAGATACATACTTCTCGAGCATTTCTTGCAACACAATATCGCCATACTCAAGAGTCATACAAGCAAGTCGGGCACCTTTAGCACCCATTGCTATACTAGAGGGAGTGTCAGAGTGTAAGGTAGACACAAAAGTGGCATTGAGCCACAGTCGCAATAACCAAATGGGACCTTCTATTGGTAGACTGTTGAAGGAAGGTCGCTCGATAATATGATGGGACGACATCCCCAACGACTCATAAAGGTTGCACAAGATCAGTTTTCTAAGGCATACCCTACATTGTTTGTTGAGTTGAGTGGCCAAAGGCACGAACATCTTCAGAATTTGATCCCCATGGGGGAAAAACATAGCGGTTCAACTAATAATTTAAGATACTATATGTTCATAAGCGTCAACATCTCCCGTCGAACCATAGTGATCCCTGATAAAAGCATCAAAACTCCCGTCGGAGAAACTGAAGGATGAAAGGTCTGTGTAGGTCGGGATAGTTCGTAAGCTTCCCTAGTTGGTCGAAGACCGATGATTACACTGAGGTTGAAGAGAGTAGGGGGTCAACATCTCGCAAGGAAGGTGGAAAATGTTGGTAGCCGACTCCCAAAAGCATGTAATGGAAAGTAATATGGCCGAGTTATATTTGAGGTGCACCCATGAAAGCTGAATTAGGTTGAATATGCCCAAGTGCTTCCATAAAGCCTTTCTCCTATTCTCCACTCTATTTAACCACTTTATATAGGCTGAGTCAGGTGCCTCAAGTAGGGGAGGGAAATATACCTGGTTTTCTAGAAAATGAAAATCAAAAGGTTGATCACTAAAAACCAAGGGTTCCCACCCATGATAGATGGGATAAATCTTTTCTAAGAAGCCAGGTTTCTTGACGAGCCTAGGAAGGGGACACATAAATGCGAAGATGTTGTCTCCAATAGAGTAAGGGATAAAGGCATCAGAATACCATAACCTCCTAGCAGTTTCTGTTAGAGGAGGCTCTGAGATGTAATTTTGATGGCTAACCAAGACTGGTCTGTCAATTTGAGTGGCAAGATGAGTGCGACTTGAGCAAGAGTGGTTAGGAGCCATTGATGTCTCAAAGGAAATGGAATAAAAACATCTAGAAATGGCAGAAAGGCTGAAAAATGGTGTTCGTCTTTGCACTTTGATGTCTCCATAAGGAAAATGAGAAAAAAAAGTTGGAAGTGGAGAAGAATAAGGGCTTAAATAGAAAGGTGGCGAAAAGTTTTTTCAGGAACGTGGACATATGGAGTGTTTGGAGCCAATGACCAGCCTCGAAGTGGGAAAAAAATATGATTAATGAAATAAAAAATAAAATCTTAAATCCCGGTTTAATGGTTATTTAATAACCTTGGAATTCCGGGTAATGATGTACTAATGTTCACACATTTCAAAGATGTGACATTTAGTAGAAAATTTATTCATAATAACTGACAACAAACATGGCTGAGGTGATGTGGTATATAATGTGAACAGCGACAAAGTGGTTACAAAAAGGCCACCTTTCTCCCCTTAGGTATGGATTGACAATGACATTTTTAGGGGGGCATCTGTTACCCTTGGATTTTTTAGCTAGTAGAAAGTCAATAGAGAATGTCAATGAAAATACATTCACTGTGAGAAAGCATTAATGAAGTGTCTATAGGAGCATTAATGTTAAGGCGTTGATAGACTAACGATGAATGATTGACCTAGCTGTCGACACAGGGATATATGGTTTGAAAGACTCTCATGGATAAATTCCCAAATCATGACTCGATGGGAAACATGTGTAGAATCTGAAAAAGGGTAGTCGAAAGAAGCTTTCATTTCATCAAGAGGATCAGTCGACTGAACCATGTGAGATAAAAGACTTAGTAAAATTGAAAGTCTTAAGTCCTTGATAGGCATTGTCAACAACACGTTAGAACAGTTACCATTGAGGGTTCATGAAGTAGTGGGAAATAGTTACAACTCAACGTGGGTTTTGAATAAATAGTGTCTTGGATGACACGTAAGCACACCAGTGGGAACTTGAAGATTGAACGTGGAGTAAATGCAGGAGTCCCTTAGTGGTCATAACCGTCATCGAAGGTTTCATTTTAAATAAAATACATAGCAAGCTCAAAAATGGGATAAAATGTCACACAATGTCATACATACTCTCCATACCACTGGAGTACCTGAGTCAAAGAGTGAAATCGTTGAGCGAGAAACATGTATGCGTGAGTGTCCGGTCCTTTTTTTTAGTCTCATTGCTTCCATAAATAGAATACGTACTTTTACCTTTGCTTTATTTAATGTCATTTATTGAATTATACCTTTTCATTTATCATAACCTGGATTCATTTAAAGTTTTTTCTACGCTGTTATCGTTCACGCGACAACTGCTATAATTCACACGCATGTGTGTTCACACAAGTTATTTGCACAAATTGCTTTGGAGATTTTTCGAGTTAATCTCACGGACTTTCAAACTCGTCTTTGTTTACCAAAAATACCGTTAAACAACAACATACACAAACACCATTGCATCACCTCAATACACCACCATCTCCTCCCATTGAACTTTCTTCTTAATATAAACTAACAATCATTACTCTCCACAATAAACCATAACCACATCATCTTCAACCTTCTTCCAAACTAAAAACAAAAATCCCAAAAATAATAAAATGCAACAACAGCAAAAAAATAATAAAGGAAGAATAGAACAAAGAACCAAAATAAGAAGGAGAGACAAGTTACATCAATCAGAAAAGAAGAGGAAGAAAAGATTCAAAACCGAAAAAAAAGTAAACTCGCTTTTTACCGATGCCAGAAACGGCTTAGTTCCAACCTCCAGAAACGATGAATCGTCCATCACAGCAACGTCCACTTGCGCCTTCTCCCCTTCAGAATAAAAAATCCACAGCTTCAATATTCCCAATCGCATCGGTGGCGAGGTCACACCACTACGCCGAAGGTTGCGATTGTCGTTTCCCTTTTAATTACATATGTTATTTTGTTGATGTGGTTTTGTTTGTTTGTTTTTTTTTATTTAAGTGCGAATTTGAGAGAGAAAATGTTTGATTATTTGTTGATTTGAGTGAAGAGAAGAGAGTTTTGTCCATGATTTTATTTTTGTTATTTTTCTTTTCTTAAAAAAGAGAAAGAGAAGTTGAAAAAGATTCACGTGAGTAAGAAAGAGAAAAAAAAGTTAAAATCTGAATTTCTTTAATTTCCATTTTATGTTTTTATATTTGTTTTGTTTTTTATTTTAATAACGATATGGCCATTTGTCTTGCTCTAGTTGGTAGAATTTTAAATAATAAATGGGATCCTATACAGGATCCCCATGATATCTTACTGTGGGTGTGAGTGAATATAATCATATGATGCAGATCATGAACCTCAAATTTGTTGGATCTTGTGATTTGATCGTGGCCATCTGATCTTATCAGATGATCCAGATCTGTAATCCTGTTTTATTTTATTTTTCTACTTACTAGAATTAGGTTTTTGGGCTTTTAGTTTTACTTCGCAGCATCCCATGTTTTATGCTTGCACCCACTTCCCATTTAATTTTTTTTGTTAATTAACTAATTTGATTAAGTTGATTAATTTTTATTATTATAATAAAATTAAAAACTCCATTTTTTATTCTATAAAACAATCAAACTTAATTGTTTTAGTTTAATAAATTTATTAATTGGTTGATGATTATTAAAATCGTTAATTTTTTTTTATTTTCAATTTATTAACTTATTTTCACAAATAAGACCTAAACCGCTTTCACAATTCGACCAAACTGCTTCACAACATAAACCAAAAATCTGTTTTAATAAATAAATTGGATGAAAAATGATTAGTTAGGCGTATGCCACTCTTTTTCTTGAGTACTTGGATACCTACTGTATAGCTTACCTTTCAAGTACTTGTCATCTTTAAAAGACTTTAATCATATCAAACCTTTTCATAAATAAATCAGATGAAAAAGAAATAGTTGGATGTATATCCCTCTTTTCCCTGAGTACTTGGATACCCGTTGTATAGATTTCCTTTGAAGTATTTGTTGTCTTTAATAGACTTTATTTTGATTACGTATATTTCACAAAAAAATTGGATGAAAAAGGACTGGTTAGGCGTATGCCCCTCTTTTTTCCGAGTAGTTGGATACATGTTGTATAGCTTGTTTTCAAGTATTTTTGATCTTTAAAAGGCTTTATTTCTATTTAAAAATTTTCATAAATAAATTGGATGAAAAGGGACTAGTTGGGCGTATGCCCCTTTTTTGCAATAAATGTGAACTAATCATCCTTTACTAAAATCGACCAACACACAAACATTTTATACTCTGAACTACGTAGCTTCGAATTCCTTGTCGGACCAAAGGAAATGTAAGAGTGAGAGGGTTGGTATGTGAGGGTGGAACACCATTGTTTTATGGTGGATCTAAAGGTGAGAAAAATACACAAGAAGGGGGAGGGGGTTGAATTGTGTTTGCCAAATCGTTTCTACTTCTGAACCAGAGTTCAGAAACTGATAACGAGTGCAGCGGATAATGTAACAAAAGTAAATAAAAAGGGAAAAGAACGCACAACAGTTATACTAGTTCCTCTCCAATTGAGAGTAGTCCAGTCCCATTGCCTCACAAGAGATTTCCACTATAATCTAACATATTACAACTACTTATACCTTCAACTATAAGACTTTCCCTACTTAGACCTACAGCCTAAGACTTTCTTGCTTAATCAACGCCTAATCAAGACTTCACTGCTTAGATCCTAAGATCCTAAGACTTTCCTTGCTTAAACCCTCCTGGTTTAAGACTTCCTTGCTTAGACCCTCTGCCTAAGACTTCTGCTCAGACCCTTGGTCCAAGACTTCTTGCTCAGATTCCTCGAATCCAAGACTTCTCTGCTCAAGCCCAAGGCAAGAGACTTTTATCTAAACTGACTATTTAGAGAAGGAATAACTTACAATAACCCTTGATTATCAATCATAGGTGTTTTTAAATATAATACAACACACTTAAACACTAAGGATTCTTAAGCTATACAATAATAAAAACTCTTAACAAATTAGCTTCTCTTGAGTTGATATGAATGAAGTGCGTGTATATTTCAGTTGAAGTTGTAGCCTTATTCTCTTAAGTTGATCTTCAATTCTTCTGCTCCTTTTATAAATGAAGAAATATAGTCGTTGAAGCATCCTCAACGGCTATAATCAGATCAAATCTTCTAGTACATATTCTTTTCCAATAAAGCAGGTGTTGGAACTTGTAGATAGAGAATTATCCACTGAACAAGGCCTTTGTCTGGAGAACACTTCCATGAAACAAGTACAACACAATCTTTTAAAGATAATGCCAATAATTCTCGAGTCTCGTGTTTACAGAGCTTGAGTTGACACTACTCAGTTTCAGAGGCAGCCATAACACACTTCTAATTTTGAAGTTTACTAGCAGTAACCAAGCCATAGCCATTTTCGTGTCAGAACCAGTTTCATCAAGTAAATATAATGCAATGAACCAACTAGTTAGAAATCCTAATTGTTTTTCAAATACTTTGTTTTCATGAAAACCATAGAGGAGACATGTTACAAACCAAATTTGTCTCAACAATCTCCCCATTTTTAATGATGACAACCTTAAGTATTTTAGAACAATTAGTTATAGATTAATTATTCAACAACTTTCAGGGTCTGAGGTTTGTAAGCTCCCCCTGTGTCAAACAATCTTAAAGGTGAGGTTTGTAAGATCCCCCTGATTCCTATTTGTGAAGTCTAAGAGATGAGGTTTGTAAGCTCTCCCTATATAGAATATTTAATTATTCAACAATTTTCAGGGTCAGAGGTTTGTAAGCTCCCCCTGTGTCGAACAATCTTAGAGGTGAGGTTTGTAAGCTCTACTTGAGTCATATTTGTAAAGTCTAAGAGACGAGGTTTATATGCTCTCCCTATATAGAATAATTTAACTCTACTTCAAGAGTCGTGGTTTGTAAGCTCCCCCCTTAAATGTGATAACTAAGTTCACTCAAGGATTAACCAAGAAGAATACTTAATCCATTCTCCCCCTTTGTCATCAACAAAAAGACAGAAAGAGAAAAAAAATTTACTTCAGTGGTTGATAATGGTTTCTGAACAATTCATTTCTAAACACCAGTCAGGAACCAGCTTGTCAACCAATCCAGCTTATTGCATATGAGCTACAACATCTTGTTGATCAAGAATGTTTGAAAGAACCCTACCAAAAGGAATGAGAAAGGAAAATTCCTCACGAGATGTAATAATATTTTCTTTCAGATAATTGAACATAGTTTGAGGTAAATTGATTTTAGTTATGGAGACCAGGAACAGAATGAAATGTTTATCATCAGTAGAAAGCCATCCTGATCCTTTTTCGTTAGACCTTAGATTGGATCTCATAATCTGGTATCATACTTCTGCCATAGGAGTAAGAGTAGAAGGGCTTGTAGAAGGGCCTTCTTTATCATAGATTTTGTGCATAAAATTCATAAACGTATTGTTATGTCCGTAGTTTTTAATAGTGACTCCATCTTCTTTAAAATACATTGGTTGAAAGATGATTTTAGAGTTGATCACAACAGGATAACCATAGACAACATAAAGAAACTGATAACCATCTAGCTCATTTTGATGAACACGAGCATTTGCCCAAAAATCTTTCACAAGATCTGGATAGATTGGTTCATTAAGCATTGCAAAATATCCATCCCATTTCTGAAAATGAATATATGAGACTATCCATAAAAAAGTAATCACCGTAAATTCATTGAAGTTAACTGTATATTCCTTTAGAATGTCTAGATCACAGATCTCTCCTTTAATGGTCTTTGAAGACATATTAAGAAAAAATTATAGTTTAGAGAACAATGATTTCACAAAATTATCTTATATAGAAGATAACTTATAAAATCAAGGAAACACACAGGTAGCAACATAACACATAGAATGTTGATTTATAAGCAAGAATACGTTAAATGTTTGGACAATAATGCATCTGAATAAAAATGAATCAGAATCTCTGTCAGTACACTTCTTTTAAGAACCAAATTTTAGAGCAGATTTTGAAAAAGAGAGATAGATATGTCTCATCAGCCTCGAAAATAGTTCCTTCTGAGAAGACATACTTGCAGTACTTTTGCTTGAGAAGCAAATAAATGAGAGATTAACCTTGGTATGAGGTTTTAAGAGTTCCACCAAAGATAGAGTTTTAGAGACAACCGTCATATCAAATCAATATTTCAAAAAGCTTTAAATATCAGAGTGTAGGATAAAGATTCTTATTTTATCAGAACTCAAGATTAGTCCAATTGTTAATTTATATCACAAAGCATAGAATTTAACCTTTTATTTTCTGCTCAAAATTAAGCAATCAAGAATGAAAGAAATTCAACAAACTCTATAGTCAACACTTATAGACCCTGGTTAGAATTTTTTTTAGGCTTAATGATATTCAATATTCCAACTAAGCACTATCAGAATCTAAGTTTTTAGATGACCCTCCATTCAGACCCTAAGCATTATCAATAAAAACAATGTTCAGATTTTTACGAATGAAGTCAAATCTTGCGATAGTTAAGGGTTTTGTAAATATATCAGCCCACTGATGATCAGTATCAATGAACTAAATATCTATTATCCCTTTCTAAACATAATCTCTAATGAAATGATGTTTGATTTCAATATGCTTAGTTCTAGAATGTTGAATCGGATTCTTGGTTAGACAAATAGCAGTAGTGTTATTACAATAGATAGGAATACTGTTTTCAAAAATCTGATATTCTTCTAGCTGATATTTCATCCAAAGTAGTTGAGTGCAACATTTAGCAGCTGATATGTATTCTGCTTTTGCTGTAGATAGAGCAAGAGTTGCTTGTCTTTGACTAGCCCATAATATAAGGTTTTCACATAAGAATTGACAGTTTCCACTAGTGGATTTCCTCTCAATTCTATCACTAGCATAGTCAGCATCATAGAATCCAACTAGCTTATAATCTGAGGATTAAGTCCAATATTTGTCATTTCTTTCAAATATCTAAAGATTCTCTTAACGACTGTTAAATGAGTTTCGCTAGGATCTGATTGGAATCTTGCACACAGACATACACTGGATAAAATATCTGGTCTAAAAATAGTGAGATAGAGTAAGAAACCTATCATACCTTGATATTTAGCTGGATCCATTTTAACTTTGCATTCTTCATCACTTAAATTGCAGCTTGGATTAATATGAGCTGCCATGACGTTGCATTCATCAAGATTGAACTTCTTCATGAGCTCTCTTGTGTACTTTGATTGATGAATGTATATACCCTCTTTCTTCTGATTAATTTGAATTCCAAGAAAGTATTTTAATTCACCCATCATGCTCATCTCAAATTCAGCCTGCATAATCTTAGAAAAATCTTGACAAAGAGATGCATTAGTGGAACCAAAAATCATGTCATCAACATAAATTTGAATAATCAAGATTTCTTCTTCTAGAGTTTTCCTAAATAGTGTAGTGTCAACCTTGCCTTTAGAAAAACCATTCTCAAGCAGAAAATTACTCAGTCTCTCATACCATGCTCTTGAAGCTTCTTTGAGTCCATAGAGTGATTTGTTGAGCTTGTAGACAAAGTCTGGTTGGTTTGGATATTAAAATCCAAGAGGTTGCTTGACATATACTTCTTCAGCAGCAACTCCATTCAGAAAAGCACTTTTCACGTCCATCTGGTAGAGTACAATATTGTGGTTGATAACATAAGATAAAAGAAATCTAATTTCTTCTAACCTTGCCACATGAGCAAAGGTTTCAAAGAAGTCAATTCCTTCTTGCTGACTATAGCCTGGAGCTACAAGTCTTGCTTTGTTTCACACTACTTCTCCTTGTTCATTCAGTTTGTTAAGAAAGACCCATTTGGTCTCAATGATGTTTTTCAATTGTGGTTTTGTAAAAAGATGCCACACATCATTTCTTTGGAACTGATTTAGTTCATCTTGCATAGCCATGATCCATCCGTTATCAAATAAGGCATCATCAATAGAGGTAGGCTCTCTCAATGAGATAAGTCCAAGCATTGATTGATCATTTCTGAAGGCAGATCTGGTTCTCAATGGCTTATTTTTATTCCCAATGAATTGCCCTTTTGGATGAAATGCTTTGTACTTAAATGGCCTCTTAGGTGGAATAGAAGCTTCAGAGTCATTCTGAGTAATCACTGAATTAGGAGCAGTAGGACCAGTTGGAGTAACTTCAGTTTCTGCAGCTTCTGGTATCTCTTCAGTTATAGTGATAGATTCTGATACACCATTATCTATAGTATTTTCCTTTGGAATATACCACAAGCTGTTCTTCAGAGTTCTGAATACCTGCAAGATGATCATTCAGAACCATATACTCTGACTAATTATAGTCAGGCACCTTGTCATCAAATTTAATGTGCATAGACTCTTTAACCATTCTGGTTTCTGAGTTGTACACTCTGTATGCTTTAGAGCATTCAAAGTATCCCAAAAAGATACCCTTTTGAGCCATAGCACCAAATTTCTTTAGATAGACCTTAATATTCCAAATGTAACAAGTACATCCAAATTGATGAAAATAAAAGATACTTGGCCTTCTACCTTTAAATAATTCATATGATGTTTTATTAAGAATTGGTCTAATATAGATTCTATTATGAATATAACAAGCAATATTAACAGCTTTTTCCCACAAGTACTTAGAAAGTTTGTTTTCATGAATCATGGTTCTTGTCATTTCTTGTAAAGATCTATTCTATCTTTATACAACCCCATTTTGCTGTGGGATTCTAGGAGAAGATAACTCATGGATAATTCCATATCTTTCACAAAAAGATTCAAATGGTTCATTCTCAAATTATCCGCCATGATCACTTCTAACTTTTAAGATCTTTACTTCCATTTCAGATTGTACTTGAATGTAGAAGATGCTAAACACTTCATATGTTTCATCTTTAGATCGAATTTTTTTTACCCAAGTCCATTTGCTGAAGTCATCAACAATGACCAAACCATATTTCTTTCCACTAATTAAAGCAGTCCCAATAGGACCAAACAAATCAATGTGAAGCAGTTCTAATGGTCTAGTGGTAGAGACAATGTTTTTAGTTTTAAAGGAGGTTTTCACAATCTTTCCAACTTGCCATGCCTCACATAGAGCATTTGAGTGATAGTTAAGATCTGGCAGCCCTTTAACAAGTTTTTGCTTGTTAATTTTAGAGATTAATCTCCAATTAGTATGACCTAACCTTTTGTGCCAAATCTATTTCTCATCACTCATTGTCATTAGGCAAACGACCTTCTGATCAACCAACTTAGAAAGATTAATTTTATAAACATTTCCCTTCCTTTTCCCTTTGAATATAATAGTTTTGTCAGCGTTAACAACTGAAGAAAAATTATTATTAAACATTATTTCACAATCACTGTCACATAATTGACTTATGCTTAGTAGATTATGTTTTAAGCCATATACCAGCCACACTTTATTGATAAGAGTTTAAGAGTTACCAATGGTACCTGTACCAATGATCTTTCCTTTCTGTCAGGGTTTGAAACATATGCCTTTCTCCTGTCATATGTCGTGAGCAGCCGTCCATATACCACGATTGGCTTTCCATCCTTTCCTTTAGGCATATCTACAACAAAGATAATTTGAGATTTAAGTACCCGTAGGCTTATGTGTCCTTTCATGTTAGTCTTAACAGGTTCTTTCCTATTTTGTCCCTTTTCCATGTAAAACAGTTTAGCTTCACTCCAAGCTTTTTGTTTCCAAAAGCTTTGACTGGAGATATATTTATCCTTAGTTACTGAACTGGTCTTAGCCCGTGATTCAGATGTTTTGAATACTGATGTTACTAGAGCTTCTGAACTATCAAGTTCTTATATTACAATACCTTTTAACTTCTGATCAATATGTTCAGTAAAGTTCATAACTTTTACATTATTAGCATCAGGAACAAAATAGTTACTTAACACTGTCAGAGAAATGTTAGAGGAGCAAGAGTTTGGGAGTACTTTATGCAGTGACATATTAGAGCTAGAACAACCTTCATCATACCCCAAACCTTTTCTATTATTTTTTGCCAACTCCATAAATCATAGATGCAAGTTTAGTTTTATCAATGCCATTTGTAATGAACTTATGAAATACTGGATCATGCTTACCTAGAGAGGAACATTCATTTTGAGATGTGATGATTTCTCTTAATTCTTCTTTTCAAAATGAAGTTATTTCTTTTTAAAATTTTAATGCGAATGGCTTGATCTTTGCAATGATTCATAAGGTCATTAGCACATAAGATAAAGTTAGAGTAAGAGTATACCCCATCTTCGTCTTCAGATTCTATTTCAAAAAGTTTTTTCTTCTGATGAGTTAGCCATCAAAGCAAGATTGGCTTCATCTTCTTTTTCTGAATCTTCATCATCCAGTTCTTCCCATGTTTCCATAAAGTTCTTTTTGAATATGTTCCTGAAGTTGTCTTTCTGATGACTTCTCTTTGAAGTTAGATCTCCTATTTCTTTTAGAAAATCTTATGTTCCTTCTGGCCATTTGCTGAAATCCTCTGATGAAGCAAGTTATAATTGTTAGAACAAGATTTTTTCATGACATATACTCCTTGGGTTTTGATTATAACAAAGTATTTAAAGAATAATGGTTATATTTGACGTGTGTTTCTTGTATGCGGGTTCTAATACGTGTAAATATTTATATACATAATCTGATATACAAAGGCACACTTGAGAGAAGCTGAATTGCTAGCTTCTGGTGGTCCAGAATCTGAAGAAAACTTGCTAAGTGATGTCTGGCGTAGACTCTGAAGCTGAAGGCCTCAGCATCAGAAGAAGCAACATAATTGTGTCTACACTTTGTGAATGTAAATTGGCTTCTTGTATCATTTAGAGTTGGTAATAAAGTTGAAGTTGTCCGTACTGCATAAAGCAAACTGCATTGTCAAATCATTATATCAATTGGAGTCTGAGTTCACAAGGCTCAAGAAAGGTTGACATGCTTTACAGATATTTACTCTCAACGGCTCTATAGTATAGGATATTCTTGAAGACCCCATGGTTAAACATGTTACACAATTGATTAAGATCTTTTGGTGTATCTATCTTCAACTGCTCGTGTACTATGGAGTAAAGCAAAGACACTTGATCAAGTTATCTTTTCCAACGGCTAGTCTGCTGCAACTTCTATATAAGTGGCTGAAGGTTCAAACTGAATCTTCAACAAGGATTAACCCAATGAAGGAGTAACAAGATCAATAATTATCAACTCTATCGTGTATGCAGATTTTCTGTTGTAGGTTGTAATTATAAAAGCCTTAATATTTCTTATACATTGAATATCTTAGAAATATTAAGAGCTTTAGGTCTTTGTTATGGTGATTTCTCGTACCTCTGATATTAGTATCATGTACACCTTGTTCTCTATTCTGCTGAACTTGTTTAGCCATTTATATTAAGTCTCTCGTCAAGATGCTTGAGCCATGTAAGTCTCTTGCTACGTGCTTGAGCAATGGAACTCTTAATCAAGTGGATTGATTAAGCAAAAGTCTTGTATAATAGGGATACAGGAAAGGAAGTCTCTCGCTAAGATGCTTGAGACATGTAAGTCTCATGCTATGTGCTTGAGCAATGAAAGTCTTAATCAAGTATATTGATTGGGCAGGGTAGCTCAGATTGTGGAACTTGGAGCAGGAAGGCTCGTTCCATGGAACTTGAAGCAGAAGTCTTGGGCTAGTGTGGCTTGAGTAGGATGGCTCAGTTTGCGAAAATTGGAGCAGAAGGCTTGTTTCATAGAACCTGGAGCAGAAGTCTTGAGTCTGTAGGACTTAAGCAAGAAGTCTTGGACCTAGGGTCTGAGCAGTGTAAAAGACTTATGCAGAATGCATAAGCGATTGTAATCATGATTTGGTTATAGTGAAAATCTCTTTTGAAGTAAGGGGACTAGACTACTCTCAATTGGGAGGAACCAATATAAATCTTTGTGTCTTCTGCTATTATTTATTTGCTTCTGTTAACATCCGCTACTAAGTATAATCAAAATCTGAACACCAGTTTAGATTCTGAACTCTGATCAGACGCAAACTAAGAAAACAAAAAACACATATTAACCCCCATTCTTGTGTACTTTTCTCACATTCAACCATCATCATCAGATCTACCATCAAAATTTTCTTTAGAAGTTTCATCAGGTTTACTGTTCTTTGAAAGCTTTTTGGATTTTTCACCAGATTTTTAAGAAGTAGATCTTAGGGCAAAAGATTTAAGTTTCTTTGAAGACTCATCTCCATTCAGTTCCATATCATGGCTCTGAAGATTGCTAATTAGAATTTCAAGAGACAGCATATTCAGGCTTTTAGCTTCCTGAATAACTATTACTTTAGGTCTAAACTTTAAAGGGAGACTTCTCAGAATATTTTTGACATGATTTGATGTAGAGTAAATCTTGTTTAGCACTTGAAGGCCCGATACAAGAATCTGAAATCTGGAGAACATGGTTTCAATATCCTCTCCATCCTTCATTTTGAACAACTCATATTTTTGTATTAATAAGTTAGCTTTTGCTTCTCTAACTTACTGATTCCCTTCATAGGTAGAGCACAGAGATTCAAAGATAGTATTTGAAGAAGACTTATCAATGATTTTCAAATAATCAACATGTGGTTGAACATAAATCAAAATACCTCTGACTCTATGATGTTTTCTATAAATTTTCTTTTGAGCTGAAGTCAGAGTTTTCCTGTCAGATACTATACCAATGATGTCAATAGTGATCTTAATGCCATCTTCAAGTATATCCCATATCTCATCATCGAGTTCAATTATATATGTGTACATCTTGCTTTTCCACCATTAAAACTCAATGGAATCACCACTGAATACATGAGGTTTAGCAGAGTAATGGTTTCTCTCAGAGCCATTGTAATCATAGGGAAATCCCCTTCCCGAGTTACTAGTATTAGAATCCTTAGTAGTCATATTTTTCTCGTTGGATCTTTGTCTGTACTACTATTAAGTATGACATACAGACCTTGCTTTGATGCCAACTGAAGGTGAGAAAAATACACAAGAAGGGGGGGGGGGTTAAGTTGTGTTTGCCAAATCATTTCTACTTCTGAACTAGAGTTCAAATTCTAAACCAGAGTTCAGAAACTGATAGCAAGTGCATCAGATAATGTAACAAGAGTAAATGAAAAGGGCAAAGAACATACAATAGTTATGTTGTTTCCTCTACAACTGAGAGTAGTCCAGTCCCCTTGCCTCGCAAGAGATTTCCACTATAATTAAACAAATTACAACTGCTTATACCTTTAAGTATAAGACTTTCCCTGCTCAGACCTACAACCTAAGACTTCCTTGCTTAATCAACACCTGATCAAGACTTCACTGCTTAGATCCTTAGATCATAAGACTTTCCTTGCTTAAACCCTCCTAGTTCAAGACTTCCTTGCTTAGACCTTATGCCTAATACTTCTGCTCAAACCCTTGGTCCAAGACTTCTTGCTCAGATTCCTCGAATCCAAGACTTCTCTCCTCAAACCCACGGCAAGAGACTTTTATCTAAACAGACTGTTTAGAGAAGGAACAACATTCAACAACACTTGATTATCAATTAGAGGTGTTTTAAATATAATACAACACACTTAAACACTAAGGATTCTTAAGCTATACAAGAATAAGAACTCTTAATAGATTAACTTCTCTTGACATGATATGAATGAAGTACGTTTATCTTTTAGTTGAAGTTGCAGCGTTATTCTCTGAAGTTGATCTTCAGTTCTTCTGTTCCTTTTATAGCTGAAGAAATATAGTTGTTGAAGCATTCCTTAACACATATAATTGTATCAAATCTTCTAGTACATCTTCTTTTCCAATAAAGCAGGTGTTGGAACTCGTAGACAGAGAATTATCCACTGAACAAGGCCTTTGTCCGGAGAACATTTCTATGAAACAAGTACAACACAATCTTTTGAAGATAATGCCAACAATTCTCGAGTCACGTGTTTATAGAGCTTGAGTTGGCATTTCTCAGTTTTAGAGGCAGCCATAACACGCTTTTGATTCTGAAGTGTACTAGCAGTAACCGAGCCATAGCAACTTCCTTGTCAGAACCAGTTTCATCAAGTAAATATAATTCTGCACACATGAACCAACTAGTTAGAAATCCTAATTATTTTTCAAATACTTTGTTATCATCAAAACCTTAGAGGATACATGGTATGAACCAAATTGATCTCAACAAGATCCATGGGATACGATGGAACGTATTCAACACTTAGAGGATCTACAAGTGGCAGAGGACGTACATGTGTTCCACATGAAAATGATGACGTAGTATACCCATCTGGGGTCTCTTAAGTGATTTTGAAAATTTTGCTAGTAGCAGAAAGACGTGTTCTGGCTGTGGTAGTTGTTGTTGCATGCTTTCGTTTGTCCACCATTGGATCCGTTAAGTGAAAACATCGAAACATTTGAGCACGATTCCCACAGACAATCCCAAATTATATGAGAAAAACCTTTCTAATTCACATGACAGAAGTGAATGAAGACTTTCATACCCTAATTTTTTACCCCTAAGATGCCACCTCATTTAAGTCATTAGCATAACATTCATCATTACATTTATACATGTGTTTATGCATCACTAACCCATTACAAAAACAAGATATGTGTGCTTGCTTGCTTTATAGGTTAGGTGATCCCCCAAGGGCTTAAGCAGATGAATTATTAGAGGATGAGCATCATGTTTAACATCTTAAGTCCCTATATTATTCACAAAGATCAAGAGCTTTCATTCATCAATAATCAAGTGCAAGATGACATCATGACAAGCTTATCAAGTGCCAAGATCCTCAATTCACCATAATTAAGGTTTTGACCTAATTCAGTCCCTGGTTGACTTTTGAAGCAATACATGATCCAAAACCTCAAGATATACTTTAAAGGCTTCAATTGAATCATATAAATACATTCATATGATTGGATTGATCCAGGGAGCTTGATTCATAAGCAATGCAAGAATTCAAGTTCATCTGGTTCACAAACTAGGGTTTTTGATGAAAAGTCAACTGTACCTTTGACTTTTGACCAGTACATGATCCCAAACCTTGGGACATGACTTAAGACACCCAAAAACACCCTTGGAGTCCATCCATGGTGTTCAAAGAGCCCAAGGGTTTGATTTCATAAAGGATCACAAAGTTTAATGTTCATCTGATACAAAAGTCAATTGTGGTCAAAACCAAGTTTGACTTTTGAAGTTTTTGGTCAAACATAGTCTCTTCAAGTCAAGAATGATGTTAATATGTGGTTTAGATCATGGTTGATCAAGAAAAATCAATAAATGTGAGGTTACTTGTAAAAGGGGCAACATTGGAGAAGTTTAATTTTTTCTAAGTTATAAAATCCAATGATTTTTACCCTACTTTGCAAGGGCATAACTTCCAAACCAAGTAACCATTTTCTTTGATCCAAAGATCAAATTGAAGACCTTGTTACATACTACAACCTTCTCCTTAGGGGTGGATTCCCAAAAAATGCATAGATTTTAAGATATAGGGCCATGAAGTTGGAGGTTCCATACATTTGAACCTAAACACTTAGTGAAATTTTGGACATAATTTATTTTGTGTTTAACCCAACTTTAGGGCTATTTTTTACTATAGTCCACAATTATTCAAGACCAACTTTGAACATCAAAGTTGAAGTATGATATACTAGCTTTCCAAAATGATCAAGAACATCAAAATCCTTTACTTGAGCCAGAAGTTATGGATGTTGCAATAAGGTTTGATCAAGTTGAAAATCCAAGACAGATTTGCGACATGTTTGTGCAACACGATTAGAATAAGTCTTGAAAACCTGAAATCTTCACAAGATTAACTCCAAAATGATCATTCAAGCATGTGCTCTGTAACGTACAACTGAATTTTCAAAATTTCATCACTTGGCATGTGAAAGAAATCATTCAAAAGGTAAAAAGTGAGGTTTTGTCCTCTAGCATTAAAGTGCTATAGTGAATTTGAGCGAAAATCATCCAATCTGTTAAAACCTGATCAGAACATCAGGGGATATGATGAAACCTTGAGGAACAAAGCTCAAAAGATCAGAATGTGAGTAATGTGAAGAATAACCCGTGTGTGCCTTGGCTTTCAAGTTATAGGTACATGACATCACTTGTTAGATAATAGCCTACATCCAAATCCTTTCAAACTCAAAATATCAGACACATTTCTCGTATAAATAGAGCTCATTCTGAACATTCTAAACACACCAAAACATTGCAAGAAGCTTGTTTTCTCCAAATCCTCTCCTTTCCATATTTCAAAGCTTCTAAGAGAGTCAAGACTTAGAACTTCAGATCCAAGAAACCTTTGTCCAAACTAGTGATCAAAACACTTCATATACATCATATAGAAGTGATCCATACACTCACCAAATTTCTAAAACACCAAAATCACGAAGTCACATCCCTTTTGCTCCATTTTGCTTCAAAATTGCATATTGGATAAGCCAAAGAGTTCCAAAAGGTTTCCAACCAATTTCACCATTGCAACATAATCCTTGGAGGTCAAGGAAGCTGTTAGCATCAAGAGTTTGCATCTGTAACACCTCCAAGCCAAAATCCGATTCTCACTTGCAAGGTAAGTTTCCTCAACTACTGAACTCTATGATTCATGCATCAATATTGATCATTTAAGTTACAGACATGCTTGTCGTGATGTAAGGATCATTTTCCCTCAATCAACTGCTTCATATCTTGTACATATGGAATTTCATTTTAAATTCTCATTTTAGGGTTCATACGATTTTCAAATCAATTTCTTTGGATATACTGAATTTAAATAAAACTGATTAATACCATTCAATTCCTCATCAAATTTCCATAAATTTTCATTTTTACATCGTGCCATTTGGATGCGTATTCTGAGAGTTGGCATTTGAGGAAGATGAAGATGATGAAGCTGAAGATGAACATGGACATCGTGCCATTTTTGAAATAAAATGTTTTTTTACTATATAATTATTTTTGTGGACATTAATACACGGATGTATCACCACCACAATGGTTAAAGCGTGTGTTTGAGAGGTTTGAGTGTGTCCAAGGTCTAGGGTTCGAATCCCCCTCGCCCCATACCTTTTGGGTTTTATTTTTTAAAACCATTTTCAAAAGAGAGTTTCATATATTATTTACTCTATTCATTCCTTGTCACCATGCGTGCATTGCCTCAGTTGGTAATGTTTTAAACTCATGACAAGGAGGGCGCAGGTTCAACCCTTGGTGGGAGCAAAACCTACTTTTTTACCACTATTTTCCTTATTATTTTTCACAACTTCACACATTTATTTCACATAGCAAAATTCATTATTTTTGATTGAATTTTTGCAAACTTCTTATTCATATGTCCTATTTTGTGAATATATTAAAAAATGTCAAAAATACTATTTATTTAATACATTTTTATTAAGTTGAAAAGTGGTCCATTTTAAGGTATTTTCATACTTTTAATGACTTTCTTTTGACTTTCCTCTTAACCTAATTGATCACATGTACTTATATGGTTATGATACATTTTGTTTAAGCCTTGTTTGAAATACATAACATGCTTGCCCTGACTTAAACACCATTCATACCATGTTTAATTGATTTCCCATTTGAAAATACTTTTGTTTAAATTAGGGTTTTCACTTTGATTAAACTTTCAAAACTCTTTGTACATAGTTAGGGCTTCCACTTGAGTTTGGATTCCCCAAAAGCCTTTGATTCAACCATGTTTGAATGCCTTGTCCATGTGATTATCTCCATTTAGGGTTTCTATTTACCCTTTAATATACTCACTTGATCCTCGATTCATCTTGAACATTTTCTTACTTGAACTTCCTTGTGATTGAATCTTTGCTCACATACTCAAGTATTTCCTTCATAAACTCTTACCATGATGAACATATCTCCTTGTCTTATACGCTTTCATATGTGTATATATCATGCTTAATCATACCATATTCATGTCAAACTTTAGGATTCCCTTCAAACTACAACTTAGTTAAAACATTAGGTTTTCCTTGTTGAAGTCCCAACAATAAACTTAGCCTCATTTTGGGCTTTATACAAGGAGATTTCACAATCAACTTAATCTCCTCTTGGGATTTATACAAGGAGACTTCATAATCAACTTAGCCTCCTCTTGGGCTTTATACAACGATATTTCACTATCAAAATAGCCTCCTCTTGGGCTTTGTACAAGGAAGTTAGACTTCAGACTCAACTCTTCAAAGAGATGAGAATTCCCATTTGAATTCCTAAAGTCAATCATAGCCATTTATGGCTTCAAACCTCAAACCTTAAGTCAAACCCTAGCCAACCTTTGGCTTCAAATTCAACACTTCCTAGAGATGAGCATGAATCATCTCTATGAAAGAGATGTATCTTCTATTCCCTCACCAAACATAAATCAAACATTTCAAACTTTTTCCATTTAAGTGATGTAAGTGGCACACTTGTTGATTCAAAATCCAAACTGGAGTCCTTCCTTTATTATGGTGTAAAAAACACTTCTTTCATTTAAGTGATGTAAGTGACATACTTGTTGATTCTATATCTAAGTCAACGCCCTTCTCTTAAAATGTAAAGACTCAATTAAAAGAAGATGTGACATTACTCTGGATTTTTTACATCCAAGTTTAAAGCTTCTTCCCTTATTCTCTTATTTCTCAAAATGTTTGTGGTGAATAGGTGAGATATCTCCCTTAAGATGGCAATTTGTCTCTCCTCTAAATTCCAACAAACTCAATTCCACCCACTAGTAGGTGGAGCTACGAACGCTCTGACTTCTCAACTTCCTTTGAGAATACGTAGGCATAAGATTGCGAGATATAAGCGAGCACAGTAATAAATAAAACCCTTAGGTTCCTATACCTTTTCAACTTACAACAACAACAAAAATACCTCCTATCACTCACTCAAAATTAATCAAAAAATTCCAATTACACAGTAAGTAACTCAAAACAACATTAACACAAATATATGCAAGAGGTTCCTATAGGATACTATAGATACTTAGGGTGCTAATACCTTCCTTTTGTATAACCAATCCTGATTCCTGATCTCTCAAGTACATTGTTTTTACATTGCACACACTCATGGGTTTATTTATATTTTTTTCCCCTTCCCTCCTTTTGGGATAAATTAAAAGTTCACATTGTAAAAGGGCGAGTCTTTTCGCACTGGTACAGAAAAATGGCGACTTCACTAGGGAAATATGGATTTCATCCCCCCTAAAAGGATTAAGCCTATCTTGCATATATATTTGTGATTTTTGCTGTTGATATCACTTACTTGTTGTTTTATTCATCCTATTTGTTTGGGTTCTCTGGTTGATCTCTATGAGTGAGATAAATCCTAACCCGTATTTGAGTGTACATAAATAAGATAGGACGTTGATATAATCAAAAGTTACATGTCTGGAGTAATCCTACGCATGAGTGACATATGATATAATCACACTCAGTGGAAGCCCCTTTGGAATTACTGATGTCATGCGAGTAGTCGTAATGTCATTACTTTTTCCGATTTGAGAGTCTGCGAAGCTGAGGACCTTTAGTATCCTTTTACCCCCACTTGGCCTTTTTAGGATGTAGTGCGGTGATTATCCAGGTGTATACCTGAGATAGTTGATACACAATACTACACTCAGACGAGTTTCTTTTGAGAATATTATTGATTCTCGGGTAGTCGGTGTGTCAATAATATCCGAAAGATGGACCTATGGCTCTGGGAACCATATTAGAACATGTTTTATAGGTACAATAAACCCCTAGTACATATTCTTTTGGTTTGGTTAGACCCCTGGCTCCATGCTCGTGACGTCGAGCCCTTGAACCCATGTTTGTTAATTTTTGTGTATGTGTGCATCCACACATTCATACATTCATTCAAACATCATTTTCTAACACCAAATTTTTCAAGGAACTTAAAACCTTTATGACAAATATCATAGGTTTTGAACATGGATTTTGGGAAAAGAAATACCAAGAAGTACAACTTCAAGGATCCTGATACAACAGAATTGAGAAAGTTAGGTTGTATGGTCTCTTGTCCAGATAATTTCAGAAGAAATTATGGAGGACTCTTAGGTGTCCTAAAGACCAATGTTAAAGAAGGAATTCTTGACACTCTTGTATAATTCTATGATCCTCTCTACCACTATTTCACATTCGCAGATTATCAACTTACACCCACTTTGGAGGAGTATTCATATTGGATTGGTTTGCCAGTATTAAACAAGACAGAGGAAATTCCTAAGTACTCAATCATTGCAAAGACCCTTCATTTTGAAACTTCAGATGTTAAAGAAAACTTCACTTCCAAGGGAGGAATCAAAGGTTTAACTTCCAAGTTCCTGATGGAGAAAGCTACAGAGCTGGCAAAAGCTAATAACATGAGTGCCTTTGAAGCTATATTTACACTACTCATCTAGGGTGTGGTACTATTTCCAAATATCAACCACTATGTTGATCTCAATACCATCCAGATATTTTTGAGTGGTAACCTAATACCTATTTTACTTAGGGACACTTACCATTCAATTCATCACAGAACTATGCAGGGTAGTGGAACAATCATGTGTTGTGCACCTTTGTTGTACAAATGGTTCAAGTCACATTTGCCAAAAACTAGACTCTTTGTTGAAAATCCTGAAAAACTCAGATGGTCTCAAAGACTTATCACTACATGAAACTTGGCAAATTGCGACGATTCATTTTGGCAGATTACGATGGTTAGAACCGTCGCAATTTGTAAGTTACGACGGTTTCAGTACTGTCGCAGAAACGTGTGTCGCGAGGCCATATTGCGACGGTTGTGAAAACTGTCGTACAAACCGTCGTTATTTTTACGACAGGTAGCTAACTGCCGTAATCTCCATATTGTGATGGTTTCCAACCATCTTAACTTGCTTAATGATTTTTGTTTTCATTGTTGATTGCGAAGGTATATGTCGCTCCCGGGATTTTCATCCAAGTACAAACGCGAAAGTGGCGCAGAAACAGAGTCGCCAGCAATGTGTATTTATTCCAAGAAAGGGAAAGGAAACACTGCGTAAACCTGAGGGAAGGGAAAATCATGGTCTCACGACCAATAGAAACGGGTAAGGGAGTCGGTTACACGAGGGGAAGGTATTAGAACCCCCACGCGTCCATCGTACTCGATGGGATCCACGCTTGTTGTCTCGATTAAAGGGTGTCGTCATCTGGAGCTCCGCTGCTACTGGAAAGGAGAAGAAACGGGAACAGAAAAGAGCGAAGAAACGGGGGAGAAAAATAAAAACAAGAGACTCGATAGGACATCGCCGTCCTAGGCCTAAGTATTCCCTCGTGCAATGGGAAAGTCAGAGTCAACGTAGTTCGGACACGAACTAAGGGGGGAGGTTGCTCGCCAAGAGATTGTCGTCTTGTGCCTACATATCCTCAATCTAACCAGAAGGAGGAAATAAGAGCAGACGTAGTTTGACCTAACAAAGTCTTAGTGTTTTTTATGAGCGATGTTAAGTTCGCGTCCGACAGTTAGGGTCGATGCCTGTTTGCGACGAGACGGAAGTAACGTGCCCTTTTCTGGAAAGGTTTGAAACTTAACGATCCCGAAGGATGAAAAAAAGGTTTGAGTTTGTTTTGTGTTTTTTAGACAGAAATGGATTGAAGTTAGTTTGTAACTTGCATTACACCCAAGTCTACAACATAGGAACGAATACATCGCGTATCGTCCCCAACAGGACGTACACTAAGTACCCTAGAAGAATGAAGGGAGATCCCCCATACCTCACTTCCCATATATAAGGCTCATGCGCAATACACGTTAACCTTTATTAAGTGTTTTAGGATAGTTATGAGATGAGAAGAGAAGACTCAAGAAAAAGAAAACACTAAGGGGAAACTAGTTGTTCCTAATGTTGTCATGCAAAAGATGGTCCTAAGGTGGAGTCCAAAAGGGGAATATCTACCTAAGTTAGCATGCAAAACGAAAGCCTAATGCTAATCCTACTCCAACCTTAATCAAAGATTAAGTTGGACTAGGTAGCTCTAAGGGAGCAAATCCAAGACTTAAACAAGTCTTGAGATTCACGGGAAGAGAAGGATTGAAAGAGAAGAGAAACAAACAGCGGCCACAACAGCACTTCAGCACCTGCACAGCGATAAAAACTAGCAAACACACCACACAGCATTCAACAACTCAGATTCAGCACAAGGATAGGTGTAAAAAGGCCAAACAGCAGCACATATAACAACACATGTGCACATAGACAGCAGTGAAAACAAGGTAGCATGCAATGCGTTCGAACAACCATTCATACAATCGATGATCACAAATGAACATGCATATCAAGACCAACCAATTGTACAGATTGCAAACACCAAGAATGAACAACATGATCATGATAACAATTTAAGAAAAATTACTCCACAAAGTTACACAACTTAAACATTGGTCACCATATCATGCATTAGCAACCACGGAAACAAACAACAATCATGCATCGCATGTCGAGCAAGTTGAGCCTTAATCAAACATTAACATGATTCAAATGTGCGTGTGCATCGTGTTGATCACATCAATTAATCAACAACGCAAACATAAATAATCATCGAGGAAAACCAAGAATCACGTGTCAAAGAATCGTGTTCATGCAAGGGTGTGAGGTGAAACAGCTCAAGAATAACCCACAAATCATCCACATATTAATCCATGAAGTTTAGACATGCAAAGGATCTCAAACAAACAAGAAAATGCACAAAAATACACATTCTGTCCCAGAGTAACCGGTTAACAAACGGTGAGTAACCGGTTACTTAGTTAAAAATCAGACAATTTACACAAAAATACAACATGTTAACCGGTTAACAAACGGTGAGTAACCGGTTACTCTGGGACAGTGGCCAAAAAAACTGTTTCAAAAGCACTCTTCAGCAGCAAATCACTTCTCCAAACATTCAAATGAACATGCAATCAAATAAGCATGAAATTACATTGAATCACAACCATCAAACATCAATTGAATCCAACAAACAACAACATCCACAATCAAATTGAAGCAAATGAATCAAAACACATCAAAAGTCATGGATCTACATTGTATAAGTTGCAATTAAGCCAAATCAAGTATGGATCTACAGAAAACCAACCTACAAAGCTGAGATTTACTTTGGTAAGTGTTGTAAACGAAAATTGATGGATCCAAACAAGAAAACCAGAGATCTATGAAGCTTTATCAAGAAAACTTGAAGATCCAAGCAAGAACACTCCAAATAAGCAAAAGCTGTTCCAAAAGTGATTATAACAGCTTAATCCAAAATCCAAACCAGTTGCTACTGCAGAATTAAACCAAGAATGAAGATGTGATGGAGGTTTAGCTCAAGAATTCACAAATTCCAATGAAGAATTTATGAATCTATGAATTTGGAGCTTTGGTGAGAGGTTGAAAATGAAGTTGGAGAATGAAAAAGTGAGAGAGAATTGAGAGCAAATTCTGAAAAATGAGAGTGAAAAATGATCTAGGCCCCTTGTGGTTTGGGATGAATTGATTTAAATAACCCCTAGGTTAGGAGTTAAGTTTGGGTTTGGAGTGAGGTTTAGTGAGTGGAATGGGGATTAGGAATGGAATTTGGAAAGAAGAGTGGGGAATTAGAGTGGAAAGTCTTGGAAGGGATTTGAATTTTGGATGGAAAATGATGAAATTGAATCAATTCTAGATCCTTCCCACACATGCACAAGCCAAGCACATGATCACTAATGATGCAAACTTAATTTTTTCAAAATGTGCTCAAAGTAACCGGTTACTTAGCTCAAATCTACTAATGGTGCGCAGAAAAACAAAGGAGTAACTGGTTAATGCATGGTGAGTAACCGGTTACTCAGTTCAAACTTTGAATTTTGGTGCCTTTTGGAGGGAAACTTGGAAAAAATGACTTATGGCAGTTGTTTTGAACCCGTTAAGCCTCTGAAACTCAAGACTTGATGTTGCTATTGAATAAAAGCTCCAAAAGACCTTGAAAATTATCTGCTTGGTTCTGAATGCTGCTGAAAGTAGTACTGGAACTGATAACGCTGTGAGCTGCTAGAAAATACCTCGATCCCATGCTAAGAACCAATGATATGCAAAGATGATAATGTAAGAAGGAAATGAAACATAAGCCAACTAGATGTTAGAAAAAGAAAGGGCAAATTTTGGGGTGTTACAGCTGCCCCTATTCAATCGACTTGGACCTGAAGGAGTGATAGCAACGGCTTTCAAACCTTCAAGGTAGATGGTGATTGAATACAAAAAGAACCCAGAAATTTGCAAACTGTGAGGAGAGAAACGACATAGTGATTTCCAGCCGAAGGTGGACTCATATCCAAAGGTTAGTAGAATCAACAGGCCCACAAAGATGACTCCGCTGGGGATACGTTGGTAGACCATCAACTCTGAGGTTGAGGAAAAAATATCATCAGCTCTGAGAAAGAAAAGGATAACCATCAACTCTGAGGTTGAGGAAAATATGGACTAAACACCAACTTTGAATGTTTGAGAAAAAGGTAGACATCAACTCTGAGGTTGAGTAAAAACCATAACTTTAACTCTGAGGTTAGAAGAAGGATATACATCAACTTTGAGATTGGTAAAAAGGGTATACATCGATTTTGAAACCGGAGATACAAACATCGACTTCAACTCTGAGGCTGGAAGAAAAAAACCGGTCTACACTGAGGTTGGAGACATGCCACAATATACGATAACTCTAAGGTTGGTGGAAGAAAGAGGTACGACAACTCTGAGGTTGGAGAAAAGATATGCAACAACTCTGAGGTTGGGCAAATGGATGTCAACTCTGAGGTTGGGGACGAAAGGCTTTAACTCTGAGGTTGGAGAGAAGATATACGGCAACTCTGAGGTTGGTAAAAAAGGCTTCAACTCTGAGGTTGGACAGACAGACGTCAACTCTGATGTTGGGGAAGAAAGGCGTCAACTCTGAGGTTGGGCAGACAGACGTCAACTCCGAGGTTGGGGAGGAAGAGTGTCAACTTTGAGGTTGGAAATGGAATATACGACAACTCCGAGGTTGGGGAAAATATGTACGAAAACTCTGAGGTTGGAGAAGAAAGGTGTCAACTCTGAGGTTGGGGAAGAAGGGCGTCAACTCTGAGGTTGGGGAAGAAAGGCGTTAACTCTGAGGTTGGTAAAAGTGGTGTCAACTCTGAGGTTGGGGAAAAAGGATATTCATCAACTCTGAGGTTGAGAAAAGGTATACGACAACTTTGAAGTTGGTAAAATGGGATATTCATCAACTCTGAGGTCAAGAAAAGGTATACGACAACTTTGAAGTTGGTAAAATGGGCGTCAACCCTGAGGCTGGGGAAGAAAAGGCATCATTCATCAACTCTGAGGTCGAGAAAAGGTATACGACAACTTTGAAGTTGGTAAAAGTGGCATCAACTCTGAGGTTGGAGCTCTCTTCGGAGGATTGAAATCACTGTTTTGATTGTGGGTTGATATGGGCTTTCGTACAAGGTACCAAATCTGGCTTATGCTTCGATGCATGTTTGAATTTTCTTTCTATGGCGTAATGCTCCATACGAAATGGAAATGCTATGCGTTTCGAGGATGCAATGCAATGATGTTTACTAAATGCAAGAATGAGAGGACACTCCACCGGGGAATGCGTAGAACAAAACAAGCAAACTTCGTTGAGGAAGGGATCACCAATATCTGACCACCAATAACCACTGGTGCTGCAAACCCTGTCGGGGAACCGCAAGCTGAATTACAAACTCTGTCGGGAAGATGCCAATGAAGATTGGACTTTGAATTGCTGAGAATGCCAATAACCATTGGACTTTGACTTGCGGAGAGTACCAGATCTGACTTTTGAGGAAGAGAATACTCTGACTTCTCGCCGTCTTCAAACTGTTTGAAAATATTCTGTCGTCTTTCCCTGCTGAGAATGAGGAATCCACCTACACTGTTGGGGATAAGAAATCTTCATAAAGAACCCCCTTCGATTTGAGAAGGATTCTCTACTTGGGTAAGAATAGCAATTCCAACACCTCGTTGGAAAAAGATACCTTCTGGCTCCTTGCTGGGGAGGAGACTTCAAAAGCCTCACGTCAGGAACAACTTAGCGCTTCAAGTTTCCGCTGATCAACTGCATACTGATGATCAAGAATGAATAACGGTTCCTTTAATTCTTGACTTGCCCCAGACCACAGGGTTTAATATCAAGAGGATTTTATAGAAGACCGGACATTTACACTGCCCCAGGGTCTTCAAACTCTTGGAGAAATTTATCGGATCTCGACGTAACTGTTCCAGACTGTATGATCTATGAAGAAATTTTCCTCGGGAGGACTTGTAATGACTTGAAATACTCTGTCTCAGTATTTTGAACCTTGAAGAGGTGCTTCTGATTAACCGTCTTTTGGAGAGGATAACTTCTCATGTTCCGGAGGTGGCCTGCCTCGATATGAGCTTTGAAGTGACTTTGCCCTTGACCTTCAAATGAATTCCCCAGAATAACTGAACTTCGGAGAGATTCCTCAACGTGGCTGCCCCAGATTGGGTACATCTTAACACGACTTACTGAGGAAAGCCCACTCTACACTGAGTCTTTTGGCAGCATGCCCCTTGATATAACTGTCCTTCAAAATTTTCAAGCATCCCAACTCAGTAGGATCAAGCTTCTCGACTGACGTTCATTGTGTAAATTTCCTTGATGCTTAAGCACATGTATGCAAGCAGAACAAGTTTATTATGAGAATGATAATTCTAATGCATCAAACATGTTAATCTTGAAGCTTATTGAAAATATGTCGCAAAACCCCGTGAACGAATCACTAGTTAGGACATTGATTTTTGAATGGAAGAACAAAACGCACATGCAATACCAACAAAAATCTTATTAGCACAACTCATGGGAGTCAGGAACGCTATCTTGTTGAAGTACGCCTTCGGACTAACCCTGCTTCAATTAGGACTTTTAAGGGTTGTAACGTGCGGTTTTAGAAAAAAGGATTTATGGCTCAAAATTTGTTTGTACCCACCCATTCTCCTTGATGTTCTCCAGTCCTACGTTCAGTAATTTGGCACAAGCGCTCATCTCCCAAATGGATTTTTGTGAGGATCGATGGTTAATGGACCCACGAGGTTTTTGGAGTGGCAGTCATCCCTTGCGTCTTTGGTGTTTTGCGGTCACACGACTTTGTTCTTTATCGAGGATTTTCTCTAGATCATTTCTTTTTTCGTTTTTCGCCCCCCTTTTTTTTATTGAATAAATCGTGTGACACTGGTTGTCTGACTTGTTTGAAAGGGTTGTGACTGCCTCACTCCTTAGTTGGTGAGGGATAACCATTGTGGTTTCAGGTCCCTTGATCTCTTGATGTGTGAGGGGAGAAAGGTAATGGATCCTCAGATGCACATTCCTTTTGAAATTTGGGCGCTTGGTCAAATTACTGACAACTACCCTGCCCCTGGTTTAGATGTGAGGGTTTTTCTTATAAAAAGAAAGTCCTACTTCGAGGCTCAAAGGGGTTGACGAGGGTCTATCTCCCTTATATCTCCGGTGTTTGGGGATTTGAAGCAATTCCTGTACATCCTCAACAGGGTTTTATCCAAAAGCAAACAACCAGATTTTGCGTTTTTACTTCATCATCCTCCCTCCAAGAGTTTAAGCAAGGAAATTGGTATTGCAATGCGCAGAAACATTATATGAGTGAATAAGAATGAACTACTTCAAGAAAAAAACATATTCATTGCCTTAAGATCATCATAAAAAACAAACAAGTCTTTTCATGCATACAATGCTTTAACAAGAAATGAAAAACTACAAATGAAAATGCAGTAAAGAAACTGAAGATTGCCATCACTGAGGAAGCTTGATTCTGTCTGGACTTATTGATTTTCACGGCATACTTGCAGTCTGAGTGCTCACTTGAGAAAGTAGGCTTCAATTGATGTACATATCATCTGCAGTGAATGTAATAACACCTGAGTCGACCAGATCTTGCACCTTGTGCTTGAACACGTTGCAATCTTTAATTGAATGACCTGGTGTGTCCGAGTGATACTCACATCTAGCATCCATATCATAACCAGGAGGAATGGGGTAGGGAATAGGCTTGGCATCCCTTAGTTCAACCATTGAACTCTCCAGTAGACGGGCAAGAACATGACTGTGAGGCATAGGGAGTGGATCGAGCCTTCTCGCAGGCCTTCGTGATCTTTGTTGTCCCTGTTGCTGAGGCGCATAAGGTTGCCGATACCGAACAGGCTGTTGAGTAACAGGAGGAGTATACACATCACTAGTTTCTCCTTCCTTTCTCTTGGAGGACCCAACATAAGGTTTCTTTGCACCCAGCAATTTGAATCTTTCCCGTTTTGATGCCATTTTCGACTTTTTCTCCTGCCAATACAAGACCTAAAAATCCACCTGACAAACATCCAACCAATTTCTCATAATAATGCCCCTGAAGCATATCCATGAACATATCAATGAGCTCTCGCTCTAACATCGGAGGTTGGACTCGGGAAGCCAATTCACACCACGTCTGGGCGTACTCTTTGAAGCTTTCGTTTTGTCTCTGAGAAAGACTCTGCAATTGTATTCTATTAGGCGCCATGTCTATATTGTACTGGTAGTGCTTAACGAAAGCTTCTGCTAAATCTCTCCAGCTTTTAATATGTGTTCTCTCTAAGCTCATATATCAGTCTAAGGATGCCCCAGCTAGGCTGTCCTAAAAGAAATGCATCAGCAGTTTCTCGTCGTCCGAAAAGGTAGACATTTTTCTGGAATATGCCCTGATGTGAATCTTGGGGCAGGTGGTTCCATTGTACTTTTTGAAAATATGCGCCCTGAACTTCGGAGGAATTTTCACACCTGGGACCAACCCTAAGTCAGATATGTCCATACCCAAAGCATTGTGGCTCTTAAATGCCTTCAATCTCTCTTCAATCATATGAAGCCTCTGGTCCGTCTCAGTAGGGAAACTCATCTCAACATCATAAAATTGTTCATCCTGATTATCCACCTCCCGACGAGGAATAGGAATCTTAGCAGCACTTCTTCTGGATTGACTCACAGAATGGGGTGGAGGAATATCAGCACGTGGAGGATTCACATCTCTGCCTGGAGTATTACCAACAACATTCCCATTACCAGCCTCTGGGATAACAACAACAGCCTTATGAATAACCGCCCTTAATTCCTCTTGACGTTGAGCCATACCCTGCATCACCTCCATGCACTGAGCCATACGAGTCTGGAATTCTGATAACTCTGATCGCATCTGATCCATGATTCTCTTCTGATTGCTTCGAGTTACGTAGTGGTGAGAAGTCAGGTTTGCAGTTCTGAAGAAAATACCAAGTCAGAATAAGAATCCCCAACTATGAATACCTGCTATGCATATGAGTATGAAAATGAAAAATGTCAGGTGATGCAAATGCAAAGACACGGGATCAAGGTATCCATAAAGCTCTGTACTACTGTGCTGCTGAATGGATAAGTTTAAAGGTTTGCTCTGAAGAAAATACTGAAATACCAGAATATCCGAATAACCAGAATACTAGCATGACCAGAATACCAGGCTGATAAGTTCACACAAATAAGCAATCCAGAATATCGGGTATGCTGAAAGTCAGGGTTACCTGCAAACCTGCCAACACCTAACCCCTCTCACATGTGGGTTCTAGAAAGGCGAGGATCCTCAATATCACAGACTCTCAGGTCGAGAAATGATGATACGTTCACCATTTCTGGTTTGGCATCATCATCAATCGAGGAGGCCTCAACTGATTCCCCTAAAAAAGGATATCCTATAGCAAGTTCCCAGCATTGGGTCCTCAGATCGAGAAGTGTAATAGGTTTACCATTTCTGGTCTGTCATTATCACATCTCGGGAGGAGTGCCGCAACTGAGTCCTCGGGAATGGTCACCAGAGTCGACAGTTCCTTAAGAGAATAACTACTGGCATGTATCAACATATAGTAGCAGATATCTCCCGATAAAACCTCGTATGGCTGTAGGTCTCATGAACACACGCACGTGGCCAACACCACAGGACCGTCACGCCTGCCCACGCTAATACCTATATGTATGCTCAAGCCTGGGTAGTGGGCTTATATCTCAGAAATCCCAACCTGCCAAACAGAAAGTCCAGTACAACACAACACAATCCAGCATAATAATGCAATGCCATAAATGCGGTAAATAAGTAAAATAGTAAAATAGTAATACAATAATACAGTAATGCACAACAAAATAAAGCACCATAATAAAAACCTAATGAAAATAAACAACCAAGCGCTAAGATTGACTCGCAAAAGGGGATGGACCAGCAAGAGGTCAACCTATCCCCAACAGAGTCGCCAGCTGTCGCTCCCGAGATTTTCATCCAAGTACAAACGCGAAAGTGGCGCAGAAACAGAGTCGCCAGCAATGTGTATTTATCCCAAGAAAGGGAAAGGAAACACTGCGTAAACCTGAGGGAAGGGAAAAGCATGGTCTCGCGACCAAGAGAAACGGGTAAGGGAGTCGGTTACGCGAAGGGAAGGTATTAACACCCCCACGCGTCCATCGTACTTGATGGGATCCACGCTTGTTGTCTCGATCAAAGGGTGTCATCGTATGGAGCTCCGCTGCTACTGGAAACAAGAAGGAACGGGAATAGAAAAGAGCGAAGAAACGGGGGAGAAAAGAAAAAGAAGAGACTCGATAGGACATTGTCGTCCTAGGCCTACGTATTCCCTCGTGCAATGGGAAAGTCAGAGCCAATGTAGTTCGGACACGAACTAAGGGGGGAGGTTGCTCGCCAAGACATCGCCGTCTTGTGCCTACGTATCCTCAATCTAACCAGAAGGAGGAAATCAGAGCAGTCGTAGTTCGACCTAACAAAGTCTTAGTGTTTTATATGAGCGACGTTAAGTTCGCGTCTGGCAGTTAGGGTCGATGCTTGTTTGCGATGAGACGGAAGTAACGTGCCCTTTTCTGAAAAGGTTTGAAACTTAACGATCCCGAAGGATGAAAAAAAGGTTTGAGTTTGTTTTGTGTTTTTTAGACAGAAATGGATTGAAGTTAGTTTGTAACTTGCATTGCACCCAAGTCTACAACATAGGAACGAATACGTCGCGTATCGTCCCCAATAGGACGTACACTAAGTACCCTAGAAGAATGAAGGGAGATCCCTCATACCTCACTTCCCATATATAAGGCTCATGCGCAAATCCAAGACTTAAACAAGTCTTGAGATTCACGGGAAGAGAAGGAGTGAAAGAGAAGAGAAACAAACAGTGGCTACAACAGCGGTTCAGCACCTACACAGCGATAAAAACCAGCAAACATACCACACAGCATTCAATAGCTCAGATTCAGCACAAGGATAGGTGTAAAAAGGCCAAATAGCAGCACATATAACAGTACATGTGCATATAGACAACAGTGAAAACAGGGCAGCACGCAATGCGTTCTGTTGCACCCCAAATTTTACCCTCATTTTTCTGCTAATTGTTGTTCTATTATCTTTCTCCATATTTTAATTTAATAATTATTGTAGCTTTTTATTTGTTTTTTATGATTAGGTTAATTTCAAATATGGCCCATTTTATTTTATTTATATTTAAGTTGTTTTATTTTATTGATTTAAATTAATCTTAATTTAAGTCAATTTTAATTAATTAAGTTAATTATTCAAAATGCTTTTTCTAACCAATTCTTAATCTAGAATATTAAGTAGTTTGTTATTATTTTCAACAACCATATTATTAATTCAATTAAGAGAATGTGCCCAACATAAGCCTACCGTGACCAAGTTTGTATTGCAAATTTTGGATTCCCATTTCATTGCTATGGACCAATAAGAATTAAGTTTGGATGTGTTTGACTCTTCAACTCTTCCCTCAACCAATGAGAGCATGACATGTGGCATCATGGAAACCAAAGTAAACCAAGCTTATTCTCCTCCCTCGTTCTTGCTGGCGAAATTCTGAATGATGAGGGGAAATTCAAAGCATTCTGAATCCATTCAATTCATTGAACTCGTTTCAACCACAATACCATTGGCGCGATTTCTCAAATTTGAACTCTCCAAGTCCATTCCTTTTCAAGCTCGACTGTGTGGTGCACAAAAAGTAGTTCAGAGAAGTTGCCAATTCCAGCATACAACCTGCTCCATCTGCGAATCTGTCCACGCTATCTCCAACCTTTGCTCCATTTGATACCCTTCTCAATAGCATCAATGGAAGAGCTCTGAATCCATTCACAAAGTGATGAGTTTGACCCTGCACATCTGAAAATGCCACAACGTGTTTATCTCCAAGAATTAGACCAATTTGAAATTCAAACGAAAACCCTAGTAGCTAACATATGCCCACCAGATGTTTGAGGAGTTAACCCGGCCCATAATGCTTCACATCAACCCAATACCTTGCCTATTTAAAGAGGCTCAATTTCAGTTCTTCTTCACCAACAATCTCTACAAAAACACTCCAAATATCTGAGTTCAAAAGAGGGAAGAGGAGGAGGGTTGGCATCAAGAATTTGTGGTCAATCCCAAAGACAAGTAAGTTCAGTTGGTAACTTTCTTTTCCTTTAACTCTAATCCTATTCATTTGTTCATAGTATGATTGTTTTAATTTTGTTATGATGGCTGTTAGATGTTTGTCATAGTATGCTTCTCATTTCTTTAAGCCTATAATGTATGTATGGACTTTATTGTCATCCAAAGTTGTTTATGTTACTAATATGGAGTAAATATTGCGCACATGGTCTTGGTGTTGATACATAGGTTCTTGACTCCCTTGAATATATGTGATTCCATGCTTGGTATGTCTTTTGGAAATGTTGTTTTTACCATAACCGTGGTTGTGCTATTTTAAGTCTTGTATTAACAGTTGTTATGAATTTGTAAATTTTATCCCTTGATTTTATTTGTTGTTGTAAAAGGTTTCTCTGTTTATCATGTCAACCGTCTATGAGAGTGAAATGACTGCTTTTATGCAAGCTAAGTTACCATTGCCGGTCTTGTTTGCTTGACATGTTAAAATGATGTTTGAACCTTTGCTTTGATATAACCGTGTTTTGTTGTATTCATGTTATCTATGAAACCAACTCTGGGTAGCATTCTCTTCTGATTTAAATTGAGGACCATATTATTCTCTACATTACTTCTATTGGTGATGTTTGATCCTGCCTTATGTGTTTGATTATTCCCTCTTGCTTGTACCTGCCTAGACCATTTTCATTGAGACTATCAACTCAGAAGTTTTTTGGTATCTAGCTTTTGTTTTAATGTCAACACCTGTATTCATAATATGTATGTTGACCTTGATGTGTTTTAACTTGATTTCTAAGCTATGCCATTGTCTATTATTAAATGATACCTGAGTAAATGTTCTTGCTATATGTCATATGCCTTGTTTTTTTGCCCTAAATATATGTTGTAGTTTAGGAGGCCTTTGGCTATCAATTTGTTACTTACATTGTATTCTGGCCTAAACAATGATTGATGCACACTATCTTTGAACCTAGGTATGGACTTCAGACTTACTCTTTATTGTTATGTTTGAACACAACCCTGCTTTGCTTTGAGTAAAATATTTTGTGCCGGTTCTTCTGCCTTTAACCATTAGAATGACTTGTGTTTTTGCTATGTGTTTGCTGTTTGAACTATGACTGATCTTAGCTGCATCCATATGATGAAAGTACAGTCTCTGTTATGCTCATATAATGTCCATGCTTAATTGCCATTTAACCTGAATCTCATTGACTACAATATATGTTTTGGGAATGTATGACCATTTGTGTATGTAGAAAGCTGTGAGTTTATGTCTTCTGTTACTAGGATTTTAGGACTAAATACAACTTTCCTTGACATGAGGTTGAAATATTAACCTACATTTATTTTGTATGCTACTCATAATGAAACCATGTCTGTTGCTTGTATTCACTTTGGTAACCTATATCTGTTCTCACTGCCAATGCATGGAATATCTTCATTATGTATGTCATTGCTGCACTTGATTTTAAATGTGTGGACTGTTAAAGTTGGTCGTGTTTGATGTCTCCTTATATGTCAACAAATGTCAAACTTAACATGATAACCTATTACTTGTCTGTCATTTTGTCACAACCTAAGAATTTTGGATCACACATTACCTTGTGGTTGTATTTTGTCTTTGCTTAAAGTTGAGAATTGCTTGATGTGTTTGAGAATGATCCGCCAGTTTTAGTTTGCTAACTTATTGATGTATAGCCATTGGTTCTGTTTGTATGTTGATGCTTGTTTTAATACTGCTATCAAGTATGCTATATGTTGCTTCTAACACATGAGTGGTTGATACCTAAGTGGCATTTGTGTTTGACTGTTAAGCCATTTTGTTCTTCATTATTTCATTGAATGTTGATTGTTTACCAACCTGCTTTGAATTAGGCCAATACCAAGCTCAGTTTGGTTCTTGTACATGTTTAGTGAAATGTGTGATTTCATGGCTTGATGTGCTTTTTCCCTTGGATTCACTTGTTAACCTTGGTTAATAGCCAGTACGTATGAGATCTCTTGGTCTTGTATATTAGATTGTGGGTTTTCTTTCACCTGGTTTATGATTGACACAACATTGAGTTTGGTTTGGCTGCCATGTTTGTTTTAGACTGGTTTGTTTTTAATTTGAATATATGCGCATATACATGTTATATGTTTATGAAGTTATATTTATTACTGAATGTATTCCCGCCCCAGCGGATGGACTTATGTGTGTGTTACTATTCCTCTTTGCCGTGCCTATAAGGACTGGGGTTCGATCCCTACCCAGTCCTTTTGTTTTTTTCTCTTTTGGTTTTCGTTTCTTTAAAATATATATGTTCACTTGCACTTTGTATTCACCACACGCGCGCAGCTCAGATGGTTGGGGTTTTGGCCATTGAATCTAAAGGCGTGGGTTCAAACCACACTTGGGGCATTTCCAATTTCTTTTTAGTCAAAAGCATTTCCCTTTATTTAAAGTTTATTTAAAGATTCAAAAACAATTTATTTTATCTTTTAGAAATTCTAGTTATTTTCAAACTCCAAAAATATTCATTTTATTTAGTAATTTATTTTCTTAAATAATTATTGAAGTTGATTTATTATTAATGTGAGTTTCCACTTTCTTGATTAATTTGTTAAACCTTTTATTTATGACCTTATTGTTATTATGGATGTTTGGTTTAATTCATTTTAATTTATTTTATCATTTGGTTGTTGATTTAATTTGAGAAGGGTACTGTCTAACTTGGAATATCATTTTAATTAATCTTTTATTCATGACCATGTTTGGACTTATGATTTGTGATATATTTCTCAAATTTAATATCTTTGGTTTGCCTTTGTCTAATTGATATCTTGATATTTATCTCATGGCTACTCATCATTTGTCATGAAATATTTTGCCATCCGCATGCTTATATTGCTTCCATTATATGGTCCTATATCAATATTTTATCTTTTATGCCTTTTATTCTCATTTTTCCCTATTCCAAAGGAAGGTAAAATACGTTGGCTTTTAAATTCATTAGGCCCCACCTTAACCTAAGTAACCTCTTAGGAGAAACCTTATTTCTTGGCCTCATCAGAGCCATTGAAATTACAACTAGCTTTAGGAGGAGTTCTTAAACTCTTAGTGATATTCATCCTGATGAATTTATCACTTCCCCTACTAACTAAAACATAACATAGGTCCATTACAACTAGATTTAGAGAGTTCTTAAACTCTACAATGAGCTTGTACTCATTTCCCCTCTGAATATTGACCATAGTCAATCATTCAGTAGAAAGTAGAACTACGCATACTCTGATTCTATTCCCGAGGATACGTAGGCGTAAAGTGCGATGCTTTATCGAGTATACTTAGATACTAACCCCTAGGGTTTCAACCTTTAGCATAGAACCTTTAGCAAACATAAAACATTGAACAAGAGGCTCTCGTAGAGTACTACGGACGTTTAGGGTGCTAATACCTTCCCTAGGCGTAACCAACCCCCGAACCTTAGATCTTTCCCCTTAGGTTTTTCTAACGATCTTGAACCTTTCCTTTGGATAAATCAAAGTCAGTTGTAAAAGAAATACGATGCAAATTAATTAATAATTTGTTATCCGATTTTCACCGCAACAGAAATGGCGACTTCACTGGGGACAAGTTAGACCTATTGCTGGTCCTTTCCTAAGAGGGTTAAACCTACCTTTGTTTTATGTTATTCATGTTTGCTTACCCACTTGTATGATTGCCTGTATGTCATATCTGCTTGCATGCTTATATATCCGTTCTATGTTTGATATTATCCTGTTTGGTTTGGGTTGACATGATATCAGTGAGTGAGATAAGTCCTAACCCGGACTTGAGAGAACACATATGTTTAGGAACCTTGGACATAGTCAAGGGAACTTCGAGGGAGAAATCCCAAAGGAGGGAACTTGAAGTCCACACTCAGTTGAGGCCCTCTCTGAAGTGGTATACATTGAACGAGCAATCGTGAATGCGTTACTACTTTTGACCTAGGAGCCAGAGATACTGATGACCTTTAGTTACCCTTTACCCCACTTGGCCTGTTTAGGACGTAGTGCGAGGAATGTGAGGGAGCAATCCCAAATGGTTGCTACGCGATGCTACACTCGATGAGACTCTCTTGATAATTTTATTGATCACCAAGCAATTGGAAAGTCGATAAAATCCGAAAGATGGGTTGTCGACTCTGGGAACTTTTTTAGAACCTTGTCTTGCAGGTGAAAACCAAAGTACGTACCTTTGGGATGGGTAGACCTTTGACTTCATGCTCGTGACTTTTAACCTAGGTTGCTCTGTGTTCTTTATGCTTACCTGTCTATGTGTGTTTGTTGCATCCATCCTTGCATCATGTGCATTGTGTACTCAAGAAACTCAGTGTTGTTTTGCAAACTTTATAGGATGGATTTTGAAAAAAGGAAAACGAAGAAGTACACCTTCATTAGTCCAAAATTGGAAGATCTAAAGAACCTGGGTAGGCCAATCAATGAATCAGCAACATTCCAAGACAAGTATGGGAAGATTTTCTCTCTGATGAAGACCAAGATGGTAGACGGATTGTTCCCTACTCTCATACAGTTTTATGACCCCATGTACCATTGTTTAACTTTTCCGAATTACCAGTTAATGCCCACGCTCGAGGAGTATGCTATTCTAGTTGGTATTCCCATCACTCCAAACCTACCTTACTCGGGTCTGGAAAGGGCGCCTAAAGAAAAGGAAATTGCAGAAGCGGCTCATCTCAAGTTGTCGGAAGTTAAGGCTAACTTGGTTGTCAAGGGAGGACTTTTTGGGTTACCTGCCAAGTTTTTAATGGAGAAGGCCCGTCAGTATGCTAGCATGAAGAATATGGTGGACTATGAAGTTGTTATGGCCCTACTTATTTATGGGTTATTCTTGTTCCCCAACATTGAGAACTTTGTTGATATGAATACAATCAAGATCTTCATCATTGGAAATCCAGTTCCAACCCTACTTACAGACGCCTACCACTCAGTACACTTGAGGACTGCTCATAAGGGAGGGATGGTAACATGTTGTGCTACACTGTTGTATAGATGGTTTATCTCCTATTTACTCCGTTCTAAGACCTTTTGGGATCTCCAGGATGGACTTCTTTGGTCAGAGAAGATCATGTCTCTTACCAACATTGATCTTGAGTGGTACCACCCATCGCTTAAAGGCAAGGATATGATTGTTAGCTGTAGAGGATTTTCTAATGTACCGCTTCTTAGCACAAAAGGAGGCATAAGCTATAATCCTGCTATGGCTTGTCGTCAACATGGTTATTCTATGGGAGCTAAACCTAATAACATTTACTTGGAAGGTTTGTTCTTTGAAGAGGATAGGACCCTGTACTTAAGGAAAAGATGGCTCACGCTTGGCGACATATTCACACCAGAGGTATCTCTGCTTTGGGGGAACCCGAGTGTTTGGCTTCAGAATCTTACACTCAATGGGTGCAAAAGAGGGCTGTTGAGTTGAAGATGCCATATGATCGTCATGATCCTATCCCACTAGCTCCCAGAGATCATGTTCTTTACTTCACTAGCAATTAAGATGAATTAAATATTCGATTGGCTCAAGCAGAGCGAGAAAGGAATGCTTGGATGAACAAGTACCAGGTCCTTAACTTTGAGATGAATGAATTGCAGAAGAATCTCAGGAGGAAGGAAGAAGAATCTGTCAAAAGAAGGAAAATGTAAGCACATCATCTCCACCCGAACCATGGAAGTCACGGTTAGTTGAGCTCATTGACAAGAACGAAAGGCTACAGCAGGAGAACCGGAAACTCACCATGAGATTAAGGGGAGAAGACTGATTGATGGCTTAGGACCTAATTTTCTTTATTTCATATTCTATTTTGATTTTTGAAGGTGTAATTGTCTTATGTTGTAATTCAAAACTTTATTATCAATGAAATGAGTTTTCCTCTAAGAAAAATGCTCCTTAAAATTTGCAAGGATACAATGCTGAGTTCTCTTGAATCACACCCCTCATTTTGCATTGCATCAGCATTCTTTTGCTAACTATCAAGGAACTAATGATATTTTTGCAGACTTTGTGGATATGGAATCTAAAAAGAAAGTTTGGCCTTATTACTTCGAGCTCCTGGAACTTCAACAACTGATTTGGATGTGCGACATGATCAAGGATCCTTCAAACTTTGCTGACAAATATGGAAACCTCTCACAACTACTAAGGGTTCCAGTGACTGAGGGACCATTGGAAGTGTTCGTGCAATTGTATCACCCCAATTACCGTTGCTTCTTATTCCCTGAGTTCCAATTGGTTCCAACCTTAGAGGAATTTTCTGCTATAATTGGGATCCCCGTCAAAGATGCCCCAATTTTCTCCGGTTTAGAATCAATGCCATCAGCTAGAGATATTGCAACGACTACCGGAATCAGATTTGCTGATATCCAGGCAAATTTAGTTGTTAAAGAAGGACGACTTGGACTACCTTCACTATTCTTGCTTGAGAAAGCAATGTACTTCAAGAATAGAGGAAATGAGGAACTGTATGAAGCAACACTTGCCTTAATGATCTATGGGCTGGTTCTGTTTCCAAGCACGAAATAGTTCGTTGACACTCAGGCAATACAAATTTTCAGAATCCATAACCCAGTCCTTACCTTGTTGGCTGATATGTACCACGCGGTTCAAACCAAATACAACAAAGGATGTGAAGAAATTGTGTGCTGTATACCTCTTTTCTATAAGTGGTTCACGACCTACTTGCCAAAAACTCCTACTTTATGGGAGGTAGAACATTGTCAAGTATGGATTGAAAAACTGATGAGTTTGAAGCACACCGATGTCAAAAGGCATAACCCAATAGAAGAAGGGATTGTCATAATTACCAGCTACGGGGATTGCCCTAATGTACCCCTGTTGGGAAGAAACGGTTGCATCAACTACAATCCCGTACTCGCCCGTCGACAACTGGGTCATATGGGGAAGGGACCCATAATCAAGGAAGATTTACACATGATGTACTATGGGGAAAGAGACGGCTACGAAATGAAAATGCTTCTTGAGCAAGCGTGGTGTCAAATCAATAGGCAGTTGTGGAAGGCAGAATGCTCCGTCAATGAGACGCATCTGGAATGGTCTCGTGAGATAGCCAGTGTGATGAGGAGTCTCTATTCCCATCACAAGCCACTCAGAACTAGACAAGGACTAGAGGAAACATTGACAGGGTTGTTACTTGAGAAGAAAAGGATTAAGGGACGCATTGAAAAACTGATGAGGGAGATGGATGAGGAGGGGGAGACATCCACCAGCGGATCTAACTTCTAAAGATCTTGCTGCTGGTTCCCCATGTTATTTATTTTCATTGTTGTTGTTATCTTTTCAGTTATGGGAGCAACCCACCTTTGTACTAAGAGCATGAAGATACTCTGCTCCAAATGTAATGAATGCCAAACTTACTTAATAAAGAAGAATTTTTGAAATACCATTGTTAAAAGCCTTGCAATTTTCTGTGTTTCTTGATAGATTAGCTTTGCATCTGCATATCATATTGCATCATTTTGCATTGTTTTGCTAAACTGTCGAGATACTAAATTTTGTTTTGCAGACTTTGTGGAAAATGGACGCTACTAAAAACATAAACTGGCCCGTCACTTTCCAGTTCCCTAATGTTGAGCATTTGATAGAGATTGGAGGAAGAATTGAAGATCCGCCAAGCTTTATTGACAAGTATGGAGACCTGTTATCATTAATGAATTTGCAAGTAAAAGAAGGACTGCTAGAAACCTTGGTGCAACGGTACCATCTAGCATACCGATGTTTCATCTTTCCAAACTTCCAATTAGTCCCAACAATAGAAGAATATTCACATATGCTAGGACTACCCATTCAGCATCATCCCCCTTTTTTCGGTGTGGAAGAAGAATTCATTAATCAGGAGATTGCCATAGGATTGGGGGTCCGAAAGAGACACATCCGAGAAAATATGACCACCAGGGAGGGGTATCGTGGGCTACCTGCCCAATTTCTAATTGAGACAGCTCTCCACTTTCAGGAAAGCGGAAACTCTGTAATGTTTGAGTCAATGTTTGCTTTGCTGGTGTACGGGTTATTCTTATTTCCCAATGTTAAAGATTTTGTAGACGTCCAAGCAATCAGAATCTTTATGGGTCAGAACCCTATCCCCACTTTACTGGCTGACATGTACTTCTCGGTCACCACGCAGACTATGAGGAGTAAATGTGTGATTGTTTGCTGTGCTCCACTACTATACAAGTGGTTCATTTCATACCTACCTACGACACCAACGTTTTGGGAAGTGAGTGACAACGCTCTTTGGGTCAAGAAACTAATGGAACTAAAGCATTATGACATCAAGTGGTACGATACAGATCCTGAAGGAACCATAATAATTGTTAGTTGTGGAGACCATCATAATGTGCCACTCATGGGTCGACTTGGTTGTATAAACTATAACCCTGTGCTCGCGCGTTGCTAGTTGGGTCATCCAATTGAAGAGGAGCCTAGACCAGAAGAATTGGAGCTGAGGTACTATGGATACGGAGAAGGATTTAAAGAAAAACTCAAAATGGGGGAAGCATGGCTTTTCATTAATTATCAAAAATGGATCACCAACGATCCTGTCACTGAAGCTCATCTGAAATGGGCACGAGGGATTTCACTCAGCATGAGAAAGCCCACTCCGTATTATGAGGCGTCCACCAGTGCTTAACAGAGAAGGATAGAGCTATTAGGGGAGTTGACTTTGGAGAAAGCCAAAACCAAGCGATTTATCAAAGAAATCATGGAAGGGATCCGAGAAAGCGAAGGGCTGCCCTATTTTCCATAGTTGTAATCTATTGTTGTAATCTTATTTTTAAAAGTTGTATTTATTTTTATTGTGATCCAAACAATGATTGTAACATTTCCTTTCTGTAAGCACTTATCTTATTTTCAATGGAAAGTTATGTTATTAGTAATCCTGTTATTTACACTGTTTGCGAACTCTTTTTAGTTCTTGATGGTTTAGCCTGCATGCGCATCTCATCTGCATTTTTGCATGTGCATGTGCATTTTTTCTGTGTCTCATTGTTGTTCTGTCTTCTTCAGTTGTTGTTGTTGTTGATCCGTCACCCTGAGTTCTCTACATCGTTACAACATACGGGCGCAGACTTGAAGAGGAAGAATGTCTGAGAATTACGAGAATTTAGATCAGGTTAACGACGAGCTCAGTGAATTGAGAGTAGGAATGGGGCAGATCATGGAAGCCTTGAGTGTTATTCGAGTGACGATGGACACGCAGGCCACTGTAGTCTCAGAGGTCGTTGCTACAACTGTAGAGCCACCAGTTATGCCTGTTGTAAACCCTACTCTAGGGATGCCATTTGAGTTTATACGAGCCATGGCTCCTCAATCTACGCAACAAGCAGTGCCGTTGTTCAGTGAGAATCAACAAACTATTCCAACTTATGCTCCGCCTGTGGTGCAGACCCAATCCCAACCTGTTTTCCAGAACCAGCATCATTTTGATAATGACAATATATCCGTAGAAGAGAATGACAGTAATGAGAAATTAAGAGCCAATATGGAAATTATGCAGAGAAAGCTGAAGGCCATGGAGGGAGACAATGTCTTCAGTTCTGACCTTAGGGATATGTGTCTGGTCACTGATCTAGTAATTCCACCAAAATTCAAGTTACCAAGTTTTGAATTGTACTCTGGTGCTACGTGTCCTAAGGCACACTTGGTCATGTATCTCCGAAGAATGGCGGCATATATGGGTAACGATAAGTTAATGATCCATTGTTTCCAAGATAGCCTGAAGGGCGCTGCCGCAAAGTGGTACTTAAGTTTAGACCAATCTCAGATTAAATGTTTCCAAGATGTTATGGACGTCTTCATAAAGCACTATAAGTATAACTTAGATTTAGCTCCTGATCGTAGACAGCTATTGACAATGACTCAGAAGAACACAGAGTCATTCAAAGAATATGCTCAAAGGTGGAGAGAGACCGCATCACAGGTTAAACCACCATTGACTAAGAAGGAATTAGCTGATTGGTTTGTAGACATTGTAAAGCCGGAATTCTATGAGAAAATGATTAGTAATATTGGCGCCAATTTTTCTGATATCATTACAATTGGCATGAAAGTGGAGGCAGGTCTGAAAAGTGGAAAGGTAGCAAGTTTACCTAACAGTTCCACTAGCGCCAGTGTCAAGAAGTCTCCGGGTAATTTTCATAAGAAGAAGGAAGGCGAGACTAACGCTATTACGACAGGGAAGAAGCAGAATCCTAAACGATCTCTATTCCAACCACAACCAGGTCCCAGTTTTCCTCAATAACCAGTTTACCCTATGCAGTTCGCACAACAACCATACGTGGCATCTGTTATGCCCACTTTTAATCATCAGATAATGCAACAAGTTCCTGTTTCCCAGCCACAAAACCAGCAGCAGTGGCCGAAGAATCAACATCAGAATTACCAACAACCGAGGCAGCCATCACCACAGCAAAATACCCCTCCAAGAAGACAGACGGTAACACCAAATTTTCCGCCCATACCGATGACGTATACAACATTGTATCCTTCTCTGGTGGAGCAAGGATTAATTGTTACTAGGCCATTGGGGCCACCATCTGAGAAATCTCTGCAGTTTTTCAACCCTAATGCAACATGCGCTTTCCATCAAGGAGGAGTGGGCCATGATTTAGAAGGGTGTCTGGCACTAAAGAATCTGGTGAAAAGTTTGATAGAGAAGAACATTCTGTCTTTTGCTAATAACCAGCCAAATGTGAAGAGTAGCCCCTTGCCAACTCATGGGTCAACTAATGCTGTCGAAGATGAGAATGATGAAGTATTGATCTCAGATGCAGCAAAGATTAAAACTCCCCTGAGAATGTTTCATGCCAAGCTGTTCAGCGCCGGATTGGTCAAAGTTTACCATGACGTTTGTGGAGAATGTGATGGTAGTAGTAAAGGGTGTCAGTTAGTTCAAGATGATATTCAGCAACTAATTGATGAAGGTTTCTTACAGGTTCTCAGAAAAGAAAGCAAAATAGCAGTGATTGAACCAGTGTTCAATCTGCCAAAGCAAGTGCCAGCATTTGATGAGGAAGAATACATATCAGTAGTCCCTGTGTTCAACAATCTAGGGGCAAATACCATGAGTCCAATGTTTAAATAATCAGTTCCAAGATTCAACAAATCTGAAGTTGTTTCCCCTGTTAATCACGCCAGGCAAAATAATTTTCCCAGGCCGGTCCCGTTCAGGTTTAGAGGAACCAAAGCGTTACCGTGGATCTACGAAGACATTACAGGTGGTAAGAAGAAGGAGGAAATGATCCCAAGGAAAGAGGTGGGGGTCGTTATAGAAGAACCAGTCCCAAGGAAAGAGGTGGGGGCTGAAGAGAAAAATGTGTCCAATATAGTAGGAACAGGAAGAATGACGAGGAGTGGGAGGATTTATACCCCTATGAACAAAGAAGTGTCTGGTAAAGAAGGTGAGGTGCGTATACCTACCAATGACAAGGGCAAAGAAGTGATCTCCAAGGAAGATGACGAAGAGTTTCTCAGGATAATAAAAAGAAGTGACTACAGGGTCGTGGATCAGCTCCACCAGACTCCGTGTAATATTTCTATTTTATCCCTGTTGATTAATTCACCAGTCCACCGATCAACACTGCAGAAAGTATTGGCTCAGGCTCATGTAGCTCAGGACATTACCGCCGGACAGTTTGATCATGTTATCGCTAACATTACTGCATGCAATACGCTCAGCTTCAGTGATGAAGAACTAACCCAATCAGGTCAGAAACACAATCTTGCTCTGCATATATCAATGAAGTGTCAGGAGGACACATTGGCTAGAGTTCTTGTAGACACATGATCCTCTCTGAATGTCTTACCAAAGAGGGCCCTCGATAAGCTGGCATACAAATGAGGGATCATGAGACCCACATCGTTAATTGTCAAAGCTTTTGATGGTTCACGAAGATCCGTGATGGGGGAAATCGAACTACCAGTTTTGATTGGCCCACAGGAATTCAATATTCTGTTTCAAGTTTTGGACATTAACCCTGCCTATAGCTGCCTTCTTGGAAGACCCTGGATCCATGAGGCGGGCGTTGTTACTTCAACCCTACATCAGAAGATGAAATTTGTGGTCGATGACAAGCTGGTCATCGTGCATGGGGAAGAAGACTTGATGGTTAGTAACTTGTCATCATTCCATTATATTGAGGCTGACGATGATGCATTGGAAACTTCTTTCTAAGCCCTGGAAATAGCTAATGCAGTTATGATCGACAATGAGAAGCCAGTGGTACCAGGATTTCCATCATTTTCTTCGTATAAGAGTATCCAGTCTGCCCTTCAAGAAGGCGTGCCCGCAGGTTGGGGCAAAGTTATTGAGGTTGAGAAGAGGATCCGACACCAAGGGTTGGGTTACAGACCAACTCTAGAGGAGGAGGCTGCTTCAGGTACAAGAGGAAGAGGAATGAAGATAAAGACTGTGCAGGAGACATTTATCAGAGGTGGACATCAGGTCCATGTAATCATAGGAAGTACTGAAGAAGACGAAGACATTGATCGTTTAATTTTTCGCCAAGAAGGCGCATTAGGCAATTGGGAGTCTGTTGAGATCCCAACTTTGTACCCAGAGCCAGAGTAACTTGTTTAGATTTGTTGTTTTCATCTCCCTAGTCTTGCCCAAAGCTAGTGGATTGTTTTGTACGGGCCTCCGTTTTCAAACTTTAAATCAATGAAATGACTCTTTTGCTAAATTTTTGTCATTTTACTTTATTGTATTCTGTTTCTAAAAATGGCAATCTTTTCAAACAAAAGCATCTTCATCTCACATGTTCTTGAATTGTTGTGCATTTTAATAATATAAGTCATTCTACCATGCAGAATGAATCATAAACCTATTGTATTCAATGACCTTGCTCTTACCATTGACTTCGACTCCCCTGTCTATCAAGCTGAGGAGGAGGAGGATTATGAGGTGCCCAAGGATCTAGCGGATATATGTGACTATCAGTATACGGATTTCCAGCCTCATGAAGAGCAGGTGGATGTCATCAATCTTGGCACTGAGGATGAGAAGAAAGAGGTCAAGATTGGGGCATCAGTGAAACCAGAAATTAGACAACGGTTGATTTCGCTCCTTAAAGAGTATGTGGACGTGTTTGCTTGGTCCTACCAAGACATGCCTGGTTAAAATACGGATATTGTGGTCCATAAGTTACCCCTCAAGCCTGAGTGCCCGCCAGTAAAACAAAAGCTTCGCAGAAGTCATCCCGACATGGCTCTCAAGATTCGAGATGAAGTTAAGAGACAGTTGGATGCCGGATTTCTGGCAGTTTCCAAGTACCCAGAGTGGGTAGCTAATATTGTTCCTGTTATGAAGAAGAATGGAAAGGTACAAATGTGTGTGGACAACAGGGATCTTAACAAAGCTAGTCCCAAGGATGATTTCCCTCTACCCCATATTGACGTGCTGGTAGATAACACGGCTCGTTTCGCCATGCTCTCATTTATGAATGGTTTTTCAGGTTATAATCAGATTAAAATGGATCCAGCTGATATGGATAAAACCACTTTCATTACCCCGTGGGGCACTTATTGTTACAAGGTTATGCCTTTTGGGTTAAAGAACGCCGGGGCAACATACCAAAGGGCTATGGTGACTTTGTTTCACGATATGATCCACAAAGAGATAGAGGTGTACGTGGACGATATGATAGCCAAATCTCGAAATGAAAAGGAACACGTAGATCACTTGCTGAAATTTTTCAAGAAACTTCGAAAGTATCAGTTGAGGTTAAACCCTGTAAAATGTACCTTTGGAGTCATGTCAGGGAAGTTATTGGGTTTCATTGTTAGCTAGAAGGGCATTTAAGTAGATCCTGATAAAGTACGAGCAATTTAAGAAATGCCAGCTCCTCAAACCGAGTCTCAGGTCAGAGGATTTTTGGGCCGTTTGAATTACATCTCCAGGTTTATCTCCAACATGACTCCGATATGTGCTCCAATTTTCAAATTACTCCGTAAGAATCAGCCAGTAGAATGGAATGCTGACTGTCAACAAGCTTTCGAGAAACTCAAAAGTTATCTCCAAGAACCTCCTATTCTAATTCCTCCGGTTCCCGGTAGACCTCTCTTCATGTATTTGACTATTTTAGAAGAGTCTATGGGTTATGTTTTGGGACAGCATGACGAGACTGGCCAGAAAGAGCATGCAATTTATCATCTGAGTAAGAAGTTTGCAGACAGTGAAAGCCATTACTCGCTACTTGAAAAGACTTGTTGCGCTCTGGCTTGGGCCGCCAAACGTCTAAGACAGTACCTGATTTGTCATACTACCTTGTTGATTTCCAAGATGGATCCGATAAAGTACATTTTTGAGAAACCTGCTCAAACAGGTAGACTTTCCCGTTGGCACATGTTATTATCTAAATATGACATTCAGTATGTCACTCAAAAGGCCATTAAAGGAAGCATTCTTTCAGAATATCTTGTCGATCAACCAGTCGAAGACTATGAACCGCTCAAGTTTGATTTCCCTGACGAGGATATTATGGCAGTAAAAGATTGTGAAGAGTCAAGCTCTGAAGAAGATCCCAGAGCTGAGTATAGGTGGAAGATGATGTTCGACGGTTCGTCCAATTACAAGGGACATGGGGTAGGTGTTGTTATAATTAATCCTGAAGGTGGCTACACCCCTTTTACAGCCAAGCTGGATTTTGGATGTACAAATAATATTGTTGAGTATGAAGCGTGCATTCTGGGTCTAGAAGCTGCAATCGATCTTGGAATCTATTTTCTTGAAGTTATGGGTGACTTTACTCTAGTCATTTATCAAATCAGAGGCGAGTGGGAAACAAAAGATGAGAAGCTTATCCCTTATCAGGCATATGCTTTGGAGTTGATTAAGTGTTTTAATGAGATAACATTTCGTCATGTGCCATGTACTGAGAATCATGTGGCTGATGCTTTAGCGACGCTGGGTTTAATGTGGCAAGTTAGATTTATCAATGAAGATCCAGTAATTAGTATTGAAAGGAGGACTGAGCCTGCCTATTGTCAGTCCATTAAAGAAGAATCAGACGGCAAACCTTGGTTCCATAATATTTTGAACTTTCTAAGGAATCAAGAATATCCAGCCAACGCCTCCGTTCTTGATAAGAAGACTCTACGAAGACTATCAGCTAAGTTCTTCATCAGTAATGGTGTACTATACAAAAGGAATCATGATATGGTTTTGCTAAGATGTGTCGATAAGAGAGAAGCAGACTTGTTGATCCGTGATATCCATGAAGGAGCTTTTGGCACCCACACCAATGGACATGCCATGGTCAGGAAGATTTTGAGGGCTGAATACTATTGGTTAACTATGGAAACTTACTGCATTTAGTATGTTAGAAAATGCCATAAATGTCAGATTTATACGGACAAAATGCACATTCCTCCCACTCTGTTGAACGTGCTATCATCACCCTGGCCGTTCTCTATGTGGGGCATTGATATGATTGGGGCAATTGAACCTAAAGTGTCTAATGGGCATCGTTTCATTTTGGTGGCTATAGATTACTTTACCAAGTGGGTAGAAGTCGCCTCTTATGCGAACTTGACTAAGCAAGTAGTTGCTCGCTTCATTAAGAATAATATCATTTGTCGTTATGGGATCCCCAGCAGGATCATAACTGACAACGGAACCAATCTAAACAACATAACCATGAAGAAACTATGCGACAACTTCAAAATTGAACACCATAACTCTTCACCATATCGTCTGAAGATGAACGGAGCGGTCGAAGCTGCGAATAAGAATATCAAGAAAATTCTTCAGAAGATGGTCAAAACATACCAGGATTGGCACGAGATGTTGCCATATGCACTACATGGGTACAGAACATCAGTTAGAACTTCAACAGGGGCAACCCCCTTTTCTCTGGTATATGGGATGGATGTTGTCCTCCCTATAGAGGTTGAAATACCCTCATTAATAATATTAATGGAAACCAAGCTGGATGAAGCAGAATGGGTTCGAGAAAGATATGATCAACTAAACCTAATTGATGAGAAGCGTCTGATGGCCATGTGCCATGGTCATTTGTACCAGAAGAGGATGAAGAGAGCGTTTGATAAGAAGGTACGCGTTCGAGAATTCAGAGAAGGAGAGTTGGTACTTAAAAAGATTCTACCTTCACAAAGAGACGCCCGCGGAAAATGGGCACCCAATTATGAAGGTCCATTTGTAGTCAAGACAGTCTTTTCAGGAGGGTCTTTGTTTCTTATAACTATGGACGGTGAACAGCTTGCGCACCCTGTGAATGCAGATTCGGTACGAAAGTATTATGCTTGAAAGACGTCTCACCTATGTCCGGGAGTCCCCAGAGAAGTCAGCTGTTAGAGTTTTAGTTTATAGAGTTTGTTACTGGACATTGAATACAATGTAACCTTTGCCAAATTGCTATTTTGTTGCATTTGTAATATTTCATGGGACTCTGCTATTTGGCAAGTCACCATTTTTCAATGAATATCAAGCTATTGAGCCATTTTCTTGTTTATTGTCACCTTTATTCTGCAAAACTTTGTCATTTTCACTTGATTTTGAAAACGGAAATGTTGCAATTTCTAAGAAAACACAAAATAAAATAAGTTTTACTCTGGAATTAAGATGTTTTATGGAATCAAGTTGGTGCAGGAAGAGTTAGCAGTACCGTATTTTTGGCATGGATCTGCCATCTCCAGAGGAAAGAAGATTTCCCCAGTTTTCCTTTATGTTTGGGTTCCAGGGTATTGGCTTGTGTTATCCTTTCTTCCTTCCTGTTTTGCGTTATTCGCGCCGTTTCTAGCATATAGCTAAGCATATGCATCGTCCCCTAGCATCTTCGCATCCTTGTGCTTTGTTTTGCTTGTGGTCTTTTGTTGGTGTCTGTCTTTATTTCCCCAGTGAAGTAAAGACATTCTCGGTTCGCCTTGTGTCGTGCTTGTTCGGTCTTAACCTTTGCGCGCCAGATTGGAATCTTTAAACCTTTTACTGTTCCCTGAGAAGTTTAACATTAAAGATTTTTACAACCTGTTCTTATTTGAATCATGTCAAACTTGAACTTGGACTTTGTTTGAATCGTGTCAAGCATCGTCTACTTGTTTTAAAACCTGTTCTTGTTTGAATCGCGTCAAACCTGAACTTGAATGTTGCTTGAATCGTGTCAAGCATCGTCTCATGTTTTAAAAACTGTTCTCGTTTGAATCGTGTCAAACTTGAACTTGGACTTTGTTTGAATCATGTCAAGCATTGTCTTGTGCTTTAAGACCCGTTCTTGTTTGATTCGCATCAAACCTGAACTTGGACTTTGCTTGAATCGTGTCAAGCATGGTCTCGTGTTTTAAAACTTGTTCTTGTTTGAATCGCGTCAAACCTGAACTTGGACTTTGCCTGAATCGTGTCAAGCATCGTTTCGTGTTAAAACCTGTTCTCGTTTGAATCGTGTCGAACCTGAACAGAGTCTTTGATCGAATCGTTTCGGACACTGCCTTTTGTTTTAAAGTTGTTCTCGTTTGAATCGTGTCAAACCTGAACTTGGACTTTGTTTGAATCGCGTCAAGCATTGTCTTCTGGTCTTAAAACCGTTCTTGTTCGAATCGTGTCGGACATTGAACCCTTACCTTGGATTTTTGAAAACTTACTTTAAAGCTAAGCTTCTTGGAACAAATTTCTTCAACCTTACAAGACTCTTGTCTGGTGCGCAGGGTTTGTCTCTGTCTTCCTGGCTCTTCTTGAAGATCCCATTTTGAACTCTTCAGTATAAGATCCTCAGGAGGTCTTTGCTTGGTTGTCTATTTTTTGACTGATCCCCAGTGATCAGGTCTTTTCTTTCTGGTTTCACGCCCAGGAGGAGTGTGGGTTTGTTTTGTCCCCAGTAGTCTATCTCCCCGGATCCTTTCCCAGTGAGATTGTCTGTGGTCTTTTTCCCAGCGTTTCTTTAGAGTCTCCCTGTTGGGTCTCTTTTGTTGGTTGGCTTGTATCCCTAGTGAGGTGTTTCTCATGGATACTAACCTTCGTCCTTCCCCAGTGAAGCTCTTTGGTCCTTTTGCTTCTTGTTTTCCTCTTGGTGCCTCGTTGTGTCTGCATTTTCTTGCATCTTCCTGACATCATGTTTGCTGCACTACATGTGTGTGTATCTGAGGGCAAAATTTTCGGTTATCTGTATTTAAATATCTTCCACTATTGATTACATGAGGATCTTCATCTCTCATGTCATCAGGTGAAGATATTTAAATAGGGGCAACTGTTGCACCCCAAATTTTACCCTCATTTTTCTGCTAATTGTTGGTCTATTATCTTTCTCCATATTTTAATTTAATAATTATTGTAGCTTTTTATTTGTTTTTTATGATTAGGTTAATTTCAAATATAGCCCATTTTATTTTATTTATATTTAAGTTTAATTTTATTGATTTAAATTAATCTTAATTTAAGTCAATTTTAATTAATTAAGTTAATTATTCAAAATGCTTTTGCTAACCAATTCTTAATCTAGAATATTAAGTAGTTTGTTATTATTTTCAACAACCATATTATTAATTCAATTAAGAGAATGTGCCCAACATAAGCCTACCGTGACCAAGTTTGTATTGCAAATTTTGGATTCCCATTTCATTGCTATGGACCAATAAGAATCAAGTTTGGATGTGTTTGACTCTTCAACTCTTCCCTCAACCAATGAGAGCACGGCATGTGGCATCAAGGAAACCAAAGTAAACCAAGCTTATTCTCCTCCCTCGTTCTTGCTGGCGAAATTCTGAATGATGAGGGGAAATTCAAAGCATTCTGAATCCATTCAATTCATTGAACTCGTTTCAACCACAATACCGTTGGCGCGATTTCTTAAATTTGAACTCTCCAAGTTCATTCCTTTTCAAGCTCGACTGTGTGGTGCACAAAAAGTGGTTCAGAGAAGTTACCAATTCCAGCATACAACCTGCTCCATCTGCGAATCTGTCCACGCTATCTCCAACCTTTGCTCCATTTGATACCCTTCTCAATAGCATCAATGGAAGAGCTCTGAATTCATTCACAAAGTGATGAGTTTGACCCTGCAGATCTGAAAATGCCACAGCGTGTTTATCTCCCAGAATTGGACCAATTTGAAATTCAAACGAAAACCCTAGTTGCTAACATATGCCCACCAGATGTTTGAGGAGTTAACCCGGCCCATAATGCTTCACATAAACCCAATACCTTGCCTATTTAAAGAGGCTCAATTTCAGTTCTTCATCACCAACAATCTCTACAAAAACACTCCAAATATCTGAGTTCAAAAGAGGGAAGAGAAGGAGGGTTGGCATCAAGAATTTATGGTCAATCCCAAAGAGAAGCAAGTTCAGTTGGTAACTTTCTTTTCCTTTAACTATAATCCTATTCATTTGTTCATAGTATGATTGTTTTAATTTCGTTATGATGGCTGTTAGATGTTTGTCATAGTATGCCTCTCATTTCTTTAGGCCTATAATGTATGTATGGACTTTATTGTCATCCAAAGTTGTTTATGTTACTAATATGGAGTAAATATTGCGCACATGGTCTTGGTGTTGATACATAGGTTCTTGACTCCCTTGAATATATGTGATTCCATGCTTGGTATGTCTTTTGGAAATGTTGTTTTTACCATAACCGTGGCTGTGCTATTTTAAGTCTTGTATTAACAGTTGTTATGAATTTTTAAATTTTCTCCCTTGATTTTATTTGTTGTTGTAAAAGGTTTCTCTGTTTATCATGTCAACTGTCCATGAGAGTGAAATGACTGCTTTTATGCTAGCTAAGTTACCATTGCCGGTCTTGTTTGCTTGACATGTTAAAATGATGTTTGAACCTTTGCTTTGATATAACCGTGTTTTGTTGTATTCATGTTATCTATGAAACCAACTCTGGGTAGCATTCTCTTCTGATTTAAATTGAGGACCATATTATTCTCTGCATTACTTCTATTGGTGATGTTTGATCCTGCCTTATGTGTTTAATTATTCCCTCTTGCTTGTACCTGCCTAGACCATTTTCATTGAGACTATCAACTCAGAAGTTTTTTGGTATCTAGCTTTTGTTTTAATGTCAACACCTGTATTCATAATATGTATGTTGACCTTGATGTGTTTTAACTTGATTCCTAAGCTATGCCATTGTCTATTATTAAATGATACCTGAGTAAATGTTCTTGCTATATGTCATATGCCTTTTTTTTTTGCCCTAAATATATGTTGTAGTTTAGGAGGCCTTTGGCTATCAATTTGTTACTTACATTGTATTATGGCCTAAACAATCTTGGTATGCACACTATCTTTGAACCTAGGTATGCACTTTAGACTTACTCTTTATTGTTATGTTTGAACACAACCCTGCTTTGCTTTGAGTAAAATATTTTGTGCCGGTTCTTCTGCCCTTAACCATCAGAATGACTTGTGTTTTTGCTATGTGTTTGCTGTTTGAACTATGACTGATCTTAACTGCATCCATATGATGAAAGTACAGTCTCTGTTATGCTCATATAATGTCCATGCTTAATTGCCATTTAACTTGAATCTCATTGACTACAATATATGTTTTGGGAATGTATGAACATTTGTGTATGTAGAAAGCTGTGAGTTTATGTCTTCTGTTACTAGGATTTTAGGATTAAATACAACTTTCCTTGACATGAGGTTGAAACATTAACCTACATTTATTTTGTATGCTACTCATAATGAAACCATGTCTGTTGCTTGTATTCACTTTGGTAACCTATATCTATTCTCACTGCCAATGCATGGAATATCTTCATTATGTATGTCATTGCTGCACTTGATTTTAAATGTGTTGACTGTTAAAGTTGGTCGTGTTTGATGTCTCCTTATATGTCAACAAATGTGAAACTTAACATGATAACCTATTACTTGTCTGTCATTTTGTCACAACCTAAGAATTTTGGATCACACATTACCTTGTGGTTGTATTTTGTCTTTGCTTAAAGTTGAGAATTGCTTGATGTGTTTGAGAATGATCCGCCAGTTTTAATTTGCTAACTTATTGATGTATAGCCATTGGTTCTGTTTGTATGTTGATGCTTGTTTTAATACTGCTATCAAGTATGATATATGTTGCTTCTAACACATGAGTGGTTAATACCTAAGTGGCATTTGTGTTTGACTGTTAAGCCATTTTGTTCTTCATTATTTCATTGAATGTTGATTGTTTACCAACCTGCTTTGAATTAGGCTAATACCAAGCTCAGTTTGGTTCTTGTACATGTTTAGTGAAATGTGTGATTTCATATGTTTGCCCAAAACTCTCATCTAACTCATCTCTGCTCTTGATTTTGTGCTAATCACTTCATTTGTGTGGTATTACTGACATGCTGCTAATGTTATCATAATCTCATGGCTTAATGTGCTTTTTCCCTTGGATTCACTTATTAACCTTGGTTAATAGCCAGTACATATGAGATCTCTTAGTCTTGTATATTAGATTGTGGGTTTTCTTTCACCTGGTTTATGATTGACACAACATTGAGTTTGGTTTGGCTGCCATGTTTGTTTTAGATTGGTTTGTTTTTAATTTGAATATATGCGCATATACATGTTATATGTTTATGAAGTCATATTTATTATTGGATGTATTCCCGCCCCAGCAGATGGACTTATGTGTGTGTTACTATTCCTCTTTGTCGTGCCTATAAGGACTGGGGTTCGATCCCTACCCAATCCTTTTGTTTTTTTTCTCTTTTGGTTTTCGCTTCTTTAAAATATATATGTTAACTTGCACTTTGTATTCACCTCACGCGCGCAGCTCAGATGGTTGGGGTTTTGGCCATTGAATCTAAGGGTGTGGGTTCAAACCACACTTGGGGCATTTCCAATTTCTTTTTAGTCAAAAGCATTTCCCTTTATTTAAAGTTTATTTAAAGTTTATTTAAAGATTCAAAAACAATTTATTTTATCTTTTAGAAATTCTAGTTATTTTCAAACTCCAAAAATATTCATTTTATTTAGTAATTTATTTTCTTAAATAATTATTGAAGTTGATTTATTATTAATGTGAGTTTCCACTTTCTTGATTAATTTGTTAAACCTTTTATTTATGACCTTATTGTTATTATGGATGTTTGGTTTAATTCATTTTAATTTATTTTATCATTTGGTTGTTGATTTAATTTGAGAAGGGTACTGTCTAACTTGGAATATCATTTTAATTAATCTTTTATTCATGACCATGTTTGGACTTATGATTTGTGATATATTTCTAAAGTTTAATATCTTTGGTTTGCCTTTTTCTAATTGATATCTTGATATTTATCTCATGGCTACTCATCATTTGTCATGAAATATTTTGCCATCCTCATGCTTATATTGCTTCCATTATATGGTCCTATATCAATGTTTTATCTTTTATGCCTTTTATTCTCATCTTTCCTTATTCCAAAGGAAGGTAAAATATGTTGGCTTTTAAAGTCATTAGCCCCCACCTTAACCTAAGTAACCTCTTAGGAGAAACCTTATTTCTTGCCCTCATCAGAGCCATAGAAATTACAACTAGCTTTAGGAGGAGTTCTTAAACTCTTAGTGATATTCATCCTAATGAATTTATCACTTCCCCTACTAACTAAAACATAACATAGGTCCATTACAACTAGATTTAGAGAGTTCTTAAACTCTACAATGAGCTTGTACTCATTTCCCCTCTGAATATTGACCATAGTCAATCATTCAGTAGAAAGTAGAACTACGCATACTCTGATTCTATTTCCGAGGATACGTAGGCATAAAGTGCGATGCTTTATCGAGTATACTTAGATACTAACCCCTAGGGTTTCAACCTTTAGCATAGAACCTTTAGCAAACATAAAACATTGAACAAGAGGCTCCCGTAGAGTACTACGGACGTTTAGGGTGCTAATACCTTCCCTAGGCGTAACCAACCCCCGAACCTTAGATCTTTCCCCTTAGGTTTTTCTAACGATCTTGAACCTTTCCTTTGGATAAATCAAAGTCAGTTGTAAAAGAAATATGATGCAAATTAATTAATAATTTGTTATCTGATTTTCACCGCAACACGTTCGAACAACCATTCATACAAGCGATGATCACAAATGAACATGCATATCAAGACCAACCAATTGTACAGATTGCAAACACCAAGAATGAACAACGTGATCATGATCACAATTTAAGAACAATTACTCCACAAAGTTGCACAACTCAAACATTGGTCACCATATCATGCATAAGCAACCACAGAAACAAACAATAATCATGCATCGCATGTCCAGCAAGTTGAGCCTTAATCAAACATTAACATGATTCAAATGTGCATGTGCATCGTGTTTATCGCATCAATTAATCAACAACGCAAACATAAACATTCATCGAGGAAAACCAAGAATCGCGTGTCGAAGAATCGTGTTCATGCAAGGGTGTGAGGTGAAACAGCTCAAGAATAATCCACAAATCATCCACATATTAATCCATGAAGTTTAGACATGCAAAGGATCTCAAACAAACAAGAAAATGCACAAAAATACACATTCTGTCCCAGAGTAACCGATTAACAAACGGTGAGTAACTGGTTACTTAGTTAAAAATCAGACAATTTACGCAAAAATACAACATGTTAACCGGTTAACAAACGGTGAGTAACCGGTTACTCTGGGACAGTGGCCAAAAAAACTGTTTCAAAAGCACTTTTCAGCAGCAAATTACTTCTCCAAACATTCAAATGAACATGCAATCAAATAAGCACGAAATTACATTGAATCACAACCATCAAACATCAATTGAATCCAACAAACAACAACATCCACAATCAAATTGAAGCAAATGAATCAAAACACATCAAAAGTCATGGATCTACATTGTATAGTTGCAATTAAGCCAAATCAAGTATGGATATATAGAAAACCAACCTACAAAGCTGAGATTTACTTTGGTAAGTATTGTAAACGAAAATTGATGGATCCAAACAAGAAAACCAGAGATCTATGAAGCTTTATCAAGAAAACTTGAAGATCCAAGCAAGAACACTCCAAATAAGCAAAAGTTGTTCCAAAAGTGATTCTAACAGCTTAATCCAAAATCCAAACCAGCTGCTACTGCAGAATTGAACCAAGAATGAAGATGTGATGGAGGTTTAGCTCAAGAATTCACAAATTCCAATGAAGAATTTGTGAATCTATGAATTTGGAGCTTTGGTGAGAGGTTGAATATGAAGATGGAGAATGAAAAAGTGAGAGAGAAGATGGAGAATGAAAAAGTGAGAGAGAATTGAGAGAAAATTCTAAAAAATGAGAGTAAAAAATGATCTAGGTCCCTTGTGGTTTGGGAAGAATTGATTTAAATAACCCATAGGTTAGGAGTTAAGTTTGGGTTTGGAGTGAGGTTTAGTGAGTGGAATGGGGATTAGGAATGGAATTTGGAAAGAAGAGTGGGGAATTAGAGTGGAAAGTCTTGGAAGGGATTTGAATTTTGGATGGAAAATGATGAAATTGAATCAATTCTAGATCCTTCCCACACATGCACAAGCCAAGCACATGATCACTAATGATGCAAACTTAATTTTTTCAAAATGTGCTCAGAGTAACCGGTTAACAAACGGTGAGTAACCGGTTACTTAGTTCAAATCTGCTAATGGTGTGCAGAAAAACAAAGGAGTAACCGGTTAACGCATGGTGATTAACCGGTTACTCAGTTCAAACTTTGAATTTTAGCGCCTTTTGGAGGGAAACTTGGAAAAGTGACTTCTGGCAGTTGTTTTGAACCCGTTAAGCCTCTGAAACTCAAGACTTGATGTTGCTATTGAATAACACCTGAAATAAAACACAAATTCTTGCTGACAGCCCAGAATACCTTGTTGAACTAATAATGTTTGATGTCGGGTTTCTTGATCAGAAAATGGCTGTTGAAGCTTCTGATTGTCAAAGCGTCTAATGAGCAAAATAAAAGCTCCAAAAGACCTTGAAAATTATCTGCTTGGTTCTGAATGCTGCTGAAAGTAGTACTGGAACTAATAACGTTCTGAGCTGCTGTAAAATACCTCGATCCCATGCTAAGAACCAATGATATGCAAAGATGATAATGCAAGAAGGAAATGAAACATAAGCCAGCTAGATGTTAGAAAAAGAAAGGGCAAATTTTGGGGTGTTATAGTATATTGTGGCGGTTTGTACCGCCGCAAGTTGCGAATATTTAATAAAAAAAAATCTAAGGTATATTGTGGCGGTTTGAACCGCCGCAAGTTGCAAATATTTTTTATAAAAGAATCTGCACTCAATTTTTTTGTTATTATAAAAAAAACAAATTAAAAAATAAAAATGATACGGAAATATCTGCTAAAAAACAAATTAAAAATGAAAAACAACACATCAAAATATAGTGAATGATGACATAAATATTTGTCAAGTAACAATAAAATGATGATGCTCAGTGAGCATTCAACACAACAACATCATCAAATGCCTGCAAAGCCTCCATGAACTCCTTGGTTCCGGACCTCGCAATAGTACCCAATTTGTTCACCAAATCTGAAAAAAAGGACCCACATATGAGCTTTTAGAAACAGGGTCCAAATTCCAAATAAATAATCTTTGAATGCATATTTTGAATTATATTAAGTTTGATAGAATAAAAATGTGTCACCATATTTTAACAAAAACTATAGTTTAAACTTTGAAGATCATAACACCATAATTTCAGCAGATTCACCTCAATTCAAACAAGCATTTAATCTTTTAAAAACATGAAATTAAGACGTTACCTACTTTGGTCATTCAAATGCCACTGTCTATGATGGTGTTGACAGGTGATTTCGACCAAAGGTGGAAAACAGGGAGTCCCATAACGCGGCGACACAAAAGGCATATCAAGGTATCGATTCGACACCAGCAGAGAGATGTGTCAGAGAGGTGGCAACAAACCTCTGTGTCAGAGGAAAATAAGGTGAAGGGCCAGTCCCAACTTCAAGGAGAAGTGCTTGGCGGGAAAAGTTTGAAAATTCCAAGACTATGGGAAGTTGAAAAGAAAGTGGGGTGCCACGTGTCAGCTTCAAAGGACATCTGGGTAGACAAACAGTTACATTCTAGGCCTATATAAGGCACTGCATTTTCCATTTTTAAGGGTCGCATTTTTTCACATTGTAAAGGGAAAACACTCAAAGTACCAAGCTTAGAGAGAAACGAGTTCGCTCCCGCGAAAATGTACAATTGCGTCCAATTTTATTTAATGCAATTTACTTTCAGCATTTAATTTAAGTAATTGTCTTTTTGCTTTTGTCTTGCCTTTCCTCCCTTTAATTTTTCCACTTTGCATCCAAACTCGTTGATCGTTAAAACCGTTCACGTTACCAAGGTCACCCCAACGTGACAACTTTCGCCAAAAAGTGAGAAACTGAAATACAACATAAACATATGCTTCCAATTCCTTGTTCTGGGATTTGTGTGGCCGATCCCGCGAGCAAACCAGCGACGGAAGGCCAGCGGTTGTTCGCGCGGGCGAACAAAGTGGCACACCTGGTGGGACACGTGTGAATTGAGTATATGTTTTTTTGTAGTGGTAAGATGGTAATACCACGTCCAAACGACGAACCGTCTCCGACGGAAAGTATGGTGGGAACACAAACAACTGATGTTGGCTCCGGTACCGTGTCAGCGGTTTCAACCACACCTAGTGGACCAACCGCAACCCCGCGTCGAAATGACTCTAAATCAACAATGGCAGGGACTACAGGGGAGTATATGCCTAATGTCACCATGCCTATACCCTGATCGTATGGGATACCGACGGAGTTCATGTCGAGTTTGCACTCTAGTGGCCATCTGTTTGGGGAAAGTTCGTCCCCAGCATTTTCACCCTATCAGGGGGCAAGACACATGTCGAACCAGATGGTTCGACCCCCAGCGTTTCTCTCAATCCATACCGACCTTTACCTCTAGCTCCGTCGCGGTTATGAGGCAACAGATGGATGAGAGTAATCATGAGATGGTCCACATGTTGACTCAACAGATGCGTAAGATATTGAGACCACTGATACAAGAGTCAACACAGAGTTACCAACAATTGGCGACTTAAATGACACGGATCGGGGACTTCATAGGCGCTCCTAGGGCTCAGGGTCGACACACCCCACCGCCTCGACTGGAGATGCCCCTTCGTCAGGATGAAGTCTTCGATGAAACTATAGAACAACCCCGTGAGTTTGAAGAAATTCCTAGGAGGGTTCAAAGGCCTCCTGTGATTGTCCATAGGTACCAAGATCCGGATGTTGTTATCCAACAGGTTCGACAGGACGCCTTGGCTAGAGAACATAACTTGGAGGCCGTGGTCGAACGTATCATGGTTCGTAATGGGGCGAACCCAGGCTTTTGACAGCCAATATATACATCCCCATTACCAGACTTCGTATTACAAACAGAGTTACCCAGGGGGTGGAAAGTGCCAAAATTCACCAAGTTTGCTGGGGAGACAGAAGAATCCACTGTCGAACACGTCGCGAGGTATCAAACCGAAGCAACTAACATAGCAAATAATGAGGACTTGAAAATGAAATATTTCCCAAGTTCCCTCACTAAAAATGCATTCACGTGGTTTACCACATTGCCCCCTCAGTCCATCCACACATGGGCGCAATTGGAGAGACTGTTTCACGAACAGTTCTATATGGGGCAGTCGAAAATAAGTCTAAAAGAGTTGGCAAGCGTCAAACGTAAGGCCACAAAGTCAGTAGACCAGTACTTGAATAGGTTTAGACTTTTGAAAGCACAGTGCTTTACCCAAGTCCCTGAGCACGAATTAGTCGAAATGGCCACGGGTGGGCTAGATTATTCAATCAGAAAGAAGTTAGACACGCAATATCTTAGGGATATGGCACAATTGGCTGACCGGGTTCACCAGGTCGAACGGCTAAAAGCTGAGAAAACCCAGTCAAACAGATATCGTAAAAAAGAAAAAGTGTCGTATGTGGCAGCTGATGAGTATTCGTTCGACGATGATGAGTTCATCGATGAAAGCGAGATCCACGTGGCTGAACTTAAGCCAGGGCCTCCCTACACCTGCAAGTTGTTGAAACCATCGAATGGGAAAAATCCCGCCGAAAGTGGCAAAACAGATAAATACGTCGCCAAAACTTATACTTTTGATGTGTCAAAATGTGATGAAATATTTGATTTACTGGTTAAAGATGGTCAAATAATTATTCCGCCTGGTTTAAAAGATCCCCCTCTAGAACAAAATAAAAAGAGGGGATTTTGTAAGTTTCATAATTTCCTTGGTCATAAAACAGCTCAATGTGTTCTTTTCAGGGATTTGGTGCAGAAGGCTTTGAAGAAGGGTCGACTCCAATTTGGCGAGAAGCCAAAGATGCAGGTTGACACCGACCCACTGAAGGTTGAAGAGGCTTTGTACTCAGAGGTGTACGAATGTATGATGGTCAAAGCTACTGAGGGTCTCGACGAGCCACCAATGGCTGAAGTGGTAGAATGCATGATGGTCGAAACTACTGAAGGTTCTAACAAGAAAGCTGAGGACAAACTTGAAGCAGTGTACCCCCAGGCTGGCGAAAGTTTGGATGATTTTTAGGAAAAGTGCAGGATAAGCGGGCCGAAGGCCGCGCTATGCCCCAGGTGCAATGCTGTGTTCGATGAGAAAGCTGCTGAGAGGTATAAGGTAAGCAAGAGAGAAGTGCTGCCAGAGAGCAAGCCATATGTCCCAAGGTTTGTGTTCGACAAGAGTAGGATCCCCCGTCGAAATGAGGAGTAAGAAAGCTGTTTCAAGAGGCAAGGCCCAAAACTTTTGTGCCTCCATCAGACTCCCCACAGGAAAGGTGGATGGCACCAGTTAGCCAGAAAGGGAGCAAAAGACCAAAGTGGAAGGCTCTCGATTTGGAAAAGAGGCGAATATCGCCGATAAGAGGGTCGAACCAGCAGGATATAGGGTGTCCCCTAACTACAAAGGGAAAACCCTATGACTAGGACCCAGTGGAGGCGCTATCAGCGCAGTAAGAAGGCTGAGAGGGAAGCTGCGACTTCAAGAGTAAAGCCTATCGGAACGTCTGGACAAAAGCTCCAATACCCAAGAGGAAGATGGGTAGAAAAGGACAAAGTGGTGACAAACCAGACCATGGCACTAACTGTGGATGCATTAGGAGAGAAAGAAGTGGTGGCGATCCAGAGTTCAAAGTGTACTTCGCTGGTGGAAAGCAAAAAAGAGCCAGAGTATACTCCACAGTCGGATGAAGAAGAGCCAAAATATTCTCCTCAGTCGGATGACGAGTATAATCCATCACCTGAGGGAGATTTTGACGAAGACATGTACGACGACACCAACGATGACACATATGGCAAAGATTTCGTACTGAATTGTGGTATCGTGTCGGTCCTACCAGCTGAGTAGGACGTGGTGTCTGAAATCTCTGAGACTGAAGAAGATTTCGTCTCTGGTGAAAATGCAGATGACAAGTCGCTATGTTATTATGTGATGAACAGTGGTGTGGTTGAAGAACAAACGGCTATGTTTGAACAACCTAGCCCTGGGATGATGTACCATTTGAAGCCGTTATTCATAAAGGCGAAAATTGATGGGGTGTCTGCTAACAAGCTATTTGTGGATGGTAGAGCAACTGTGAATCTGATGCCTCACAATCTGTTTAAGAAAATTGGAAAAACAGAGGCTGACCTCCGACAGCACAACATGGTTTTGTCCAACTATAAAGGCAAGACCAATAACATCCTGGGGGTTGTCCAAGTGGACTTGGCAGTGGGTATAACCAACAGGCTGACACTTTTCATGGTCATCAAGTCAAAAGCAAATTTTAACCTGTTGTTGGGACGAGAGTGGATCCATGGAATTGGGGCAGTGCCGTCGACAATGCACCAGAGATTAACCATTTGGAGAAAGGATGGCATCGTCGAAAATATTGAGGTAGATCAATGCTACTACAAAGTCGACAAAGCCAAGGGTAACAAGAAGTCTTTTGACCAACACTTAGCAAATGTGGCTCCGTGTGATGACGGGTCAGGTTCCTACACCTCTGTCGACACGGGTCGCATCCTGAACCTGGACCCCGACTATGGGTTCATCTGGGACGCTGCCGACGAATACATGGAGCCAATGGAAATGCCACGAACGAGGTGGCCTACAACTGGTGAAAATGACTGCTGAGCTAGAAAGCATGACTCGGACTTCGGCCTATCTGGCTGAAAATAGAAAGATGTCGGCACTCGAAAAGGAGAAACTCTCCAAATAGTTAAGGGAGCCGACCGTGACAAAAAAGCAAATGGCCAACAAGGCCAAAAGGAAGCTGTAGAAAATCAGAGGCTTGATGGTATTTACGATGATGAGCCTTTAGGGTTTGAAAAAGGCCCAGATCATGAGTTGCAAAGAATGCAAGCGCAGGACCCGCTTGAGGAAGTCGACTTAGGGGATGGGACAACCAAAAGGCCCACATATGTGAGTGCCAAAGTAGGACCAGAGATGAAGGCCAAGCTGGTTAAAGTGTTGAAAGAATACAAGTACGGCTTTGCCTGGGATTATGGCGAAATGCCTGGTTTGAGTCGGAGTGTAGTTGAGCATCGGCTTCCAATCCAGCCAGGCAAGAGGCCAGTAAAGCAACACCCTCGACGCTTCGCCCCGGAAGTCACGTCGAAGATCAAGCAGGAAATTGAAAGACTGCACAAAAGTCAGTTCATCAGAACTGCAAGGTATGTCGAATGGATAGCAAACATAGTACCTGTTATTAAGAAAAATGGGACTCTTTGAGTTTGCATCGACTTTAGGGATTTGAACAACGCTACCCCTAAAGACGAATATTCGATGCATGTGGTAGAGATGTTGGTTGACTCAGCCGCGGGATTTGAGTATTTGAGCATGCTCAACGGCTATTCTGGTTACAATCAAATTCTCATAGCCGAAGAGGATATCCCCAAAACCGTATTTCGATGCCCTGGAGCTTTGGGGACATATGAATGGGTTGTGATGCCTTTTCGGCTGAAAAATGCTTAAGCAACCTACCAAAGGGCTATGAATACTATATTCCATGATTTTATTGAGAATTTTATGCAGGTATACATCGATGACATAGTCATAAAATCGTCATCAGAAGATGGTCATCTCGACCATCTTCGACGCTCATTTGAGCGAATGAGAAAATATGGATTAAAAATGAATCCACTAAAATGTGCCCTTGGTGTTCATGCAGGGGACTTCCTGGGATTCGTAGTCCACAAGCGAGGCATCAAGATTAACCAGAACAAAACGAAGGCAATCTTGGATCTCAAGCCTCCGATGACAAAGAAATAGCTCCAGTCTTTGTTGGGGAAGATAAATTTCTTGAGGTGGTTCATCTCGAACCTAAGTGGCAAGACGAAAGTGTTTTCACCACTGCTCAAGACCAAGAAGGAAAGTGAGTTCTGTTGGGGACAGGAGCAACAAGAGGCTTTCGACGCAATTAAGGAATACCTTACAAAGCCTCCAATCCTATTACCACCTAGTATAAATAAAAGCATGAAGTTATACATTACAACGTCGGATACGACTATAGGCAATAGGTTAGCACAAGAGGATGATGGTGGCGTCGAAAGACCCATCTATTACCTTAGTAGGATATTGATAGATGATGAAACTAGGTACACTATGATTGAAAAGTTGTGCCTATGCTTGTACTTCTCATGTATGAAATTAAAGCAATATATTAAACCAGTTAATGTTTATGTTTCGTCGCATTTTGATGTTATTAAGCATATGTTGTCCAAACCTATTTTGCATAGTCGAATTGGGAGATGGGCACTAGCGTTAACTGAGTTCTCCCTAACATACGTCCCTTTGAGGGCGATGAAGGGTCAAATAGTGGCAGACTTCATTGTCGACCATGCTGTAGTCGAAACGTCGATACATAGCATCGACGTCGCCCCGTGGAAATTGTATTTTGATGGGTCAAGCCATAAAAATGGGGCAGGTGTTGGAATCTTAATAATATCCCCACAAGGTATCCCGACTACCTTTAAATGCAAAGTTGATGGCAAATGCTCAAATAATGAGGCAGAATACGAAGCCCTAATCACTGGTCTTAAGATACTCAAAGACCTGGGGGCCGAAGAGGTCAAAATAAGAGGCGACTCAGAATTGGTAATTAAACAAATCACCAGGGAGTACAAGTGCGTGAAAGAGCGTCTTTTGAGTTACTTCTCGTTGGCGAAGCGTTTGTTAGAGCATTTCAAAATTGTCAACATCTCGCATGTGCCAAGGGTAGAAAACCATAAAGCTAATGAATTGGCCCAAATTGCCTCTGGTTACAAAGTGTCGGAGGGTAAACTCAGGGATTTTATCGAAACTAGGACAAAGATGGTGTCGAACTTACAATCACCATCAAGTGGGTCAGTATGCAAAGACTCGGAGAGCTTGGTCGAAGATCTAGAAAGGTATGAGGTGTTTGTCAATAATGTGTCACCAACAGATTGGCGAAGACCAATTATGGAATATTTGGAAAACCCGTCAGGCAGCACTGATAGGAAGACTAAGTACAGGGCGATGAGCTATGTCTGTATAGGTAATGAGTTATTTAAGAAGACTCTGGAGGGGGTATTGCTCAAATGCTTGGGGGATATCGATGCCTATTTGGAAATCTCTGAGGTTCATAGTGGGACTTGTGGGGCGCACCAAGCTGGCCACAAAATGAAATGGCTTCTATTCTGACAGGGTGTCTACTGGCCCCGTATGCTCAAGGATTGCATAGAGTTCGCGAAAGGATGCCAGGATTGCCAGTGACACGCAAATATTTAGCAAGTACCAGCCAGTGAGTTGCACGTTATAGTTAATCCGTGGCCATTTTGAGGTTGGGCTTTGGATGTAATAGGAGAAATTCGGCCAGCTTCGTCAAAACAGCAAAGGTTCATCCTCGTAGGAATAGACTACTTCACAAAGTGGATAGAGGATGTGCCTCTAGCGAAGGTGGATCAAGGAATCATGATAGATTTCATCCAGAATCATATCTTGTATAGATTCGGGATACCTGAGACCATCACGACGGATCAAGGCTCCGTGTTTGTAGGTCAGAAAATGCAAGAGTTCGCAGCAGAGACATGTTTTAAGTTAGTTACGTCGACGCCGTACTATGCGCAGGCGAACGGTCAGGTCGAAGCAGCTAACAAGGTAATAATTAGGCTAATCAAGAAGCACGTCACGCAGAAGCCAAAGAATTGGCATAAGAAATTGAGTCAAGTGTTGTGGGCTTGTCGAACATCGCCTAAGGAGCCGACCAATTCGACCCCCTTTCATTTAACCTTTGGGCATGACGTCGTGTTACCAGCAGAAGTATGCCTACAGTCGGTTAGGGTGCAACGTCAATACGAGATTCCGTCGGAACAATATTGGGAAATGATGCTAGACTAACTCGTGGACTTAGACGAGGAAAGAATGGTAGCTTTAAATGTGTTGCTGCGCCAGAAGGCCCGAGTCGCCAGGGCATACAACAAAAGGGTCCAAGAAAAAACCTTTGCTGCAAATGACTATGTTTGGAAAGCGGTGTTGCCCATGGATCGACGAGACTGAACGATGGGAAAATGGTCACCCAACTGGGAGGGACCATTTCAGGTGACTCGAGTGTTTAGTAACAACGCATACGAAGTGCAGGAGTTGGGAGCAGACCAACGAATCTTAAGAGTAAATGGGAAATATTTGAAAAAATATATACCTATACTGCAAGAGATTCACATCAAAATATAGTTCTCATTAATTTAAAGCCAAAATAGGCTGAGGGGCCAAAGATGGCTTACAAAATATTGTTCGTTACATCAGCTCGACATACAAACTAAGGAAACTCAGGAAATCTAGCCTTAAAGTCGTCAAAGAGGATCTTCTCATGCACAATCTTTCTCTCAAGAAGAACCTTTCGTCTCTGCATGTGGCTAATAGCATCTTTGATCTTCATAGCCGCTTCGACGTGAAGAAGTCCTTGAGCCACCTCATGGTCGACGGTTTCTTGAGACGGCAGAGGCTCAGCTGAGTCTAAGGAGGCTTTTTGTTGTTCGACCTCAACAATCTTTTTTGTCAGCTCTGTTAGCTGGGCTTGATATTCAAATATCTGTTGGTCGAAAGCCTGGTGTTTGTTGGAGTGCTCCTATTTTTTAGTTTCATAGTCCCCAAGTTTTTGTTCACAGACTGAGCTAAGGTGCCACTCACATTTCATATCGTTGTGGCGGAACCGAATTTGGGCGTCGGCCTGATGATTCATAGCAAGATCTTTGGCCAATTGAGTGAAGAAGGCTTTGAACTCAATCAGGTATGGGGCCATGGGGGCAGGGAGCTGGAATTCAGAAAGTTCATCCAGAAGTTTGAAAACATCGTTGGCTATGGCGGATTCCTCGGCGACAGCCGCCAGGAACTGCTCCTTAAAAAGATAGGACCACAACTGTTGAAGTTTGAGATTGAAGGAAGCATCCACTTCTGGAGTTGGGATTGTGGTCGAGCTAGTAGGCTGAATCTCTTCAGCTGCTTGGCGAAGTTTGTGTAGCGCTTTCAGAGTCGCTGCTGGATTTGTTGCCTTGGCTGCCAAGAGTGCCTTTAGGGTAAGAGACTCCTCGACAATAGGTGAAGCCCTCTCTGGGTTATGTTCAGGGGGTTGGAAGGTCTCTCCGACTTCAGTAGTGGTGACGGCATGCGAAGGATTGATGGTCGCCCCACGAGCTACATCATTATGCTCAAGGTTGTCAGTTGAAGCAGAAGGCGGCTTCGCCACCAAGTTTTCCTTCGGCATAAGTATCTGGAATTCATCAATTTTCTGAGGACTTGGCGTAATAGGGACGCCAGCAGTAGTGGCGTCTGCAGCCGATTCAGTATCGCCATCACCAACAGTGGTCGAAGTAACCACATTTTCCTGCAAAGCAAAATGCAAGTGAGATTCGTTGCCCCAAGGTCGTCTAGGACACTAGTGAAAGTGGAAATACCTGTGCAGGATGGGTTGTTGTCTTGGGAGGGGCGACATTAGGGATTGGCTCGAAAACGTCTTCGAGATTTCTTGGGATGACTGGGGCCACCGTCGAAACGTCGGGTTTTGAAGGTGTCCTCCGCGTTAAAGCCTTTTTCTTCCTCACCAAAGGGGTGGATGGAGGAGACGCTGGAGCTGCTGCGGTGAAGACTCGAGAGTGGGTGCTTTCATTTGACTATGTCCTTTCTAGAGAAGGTACTTTCTCAGAAGCCTGTGCAGAAATAATGTTAGAATAAAGAAAAGACAAGGACGCAGGACAAGAAAATGAAATATACCTGTGAAGGGTTGGTCCTGGGTTTTTTGGCGGGCCTAGTGGAAGTCGACGCAACAGCCGTTTCTCGTTTACGGCCCTGAAAACAAAGCTGAAACTATTTAGTTCAGACCTACGGGTAAACAAAATCAAAAGTCCAAGGTCTACCTTTGTAGAAGGATCTTCTGTGAGGTCAATATCTATGGCCGTAGTCGACAGTTTAGGGATGCCACCAGCCATGGAGGCAAAAGCGTCGACCACGTTCTCTAAGAAAAGATTTGGAGTGAAGGTTTGAGCTTGATACTCCGACCACCAAACGTCAAATTCTTGAGTGGTGAAGAAGGAAGGCTGGAAGGAAAAAACCGGCAGCTCCAGGTGTTGAGAGGCTCTGACGAACCTCATGCAAGCCCTATGACCTACTTGATTCAAGCGTCGGCCAGACCGTACTATGTCATCAGGATGCCTCACTAAGGACTTTGGCAATATCTGGCTCAGGCCAAAATGTCGAGCCACTAAATTTGGCTGGTTGTTCATGAAACCATAGCCATTATTTCTCGTTTCAATGCAGAAAGAGATCATGGTGGGAGTTAGAAATGCCCGCCATATAGCATTTGACTGCGCAGCAGCTTTAGGAGAGACTCCGGGAAATGGGTTTTTGAACCAGTCGGGGCCGAACTTACGCTCCACAAATGGAGCCATGTCAGGGACGAAAGAGGTGGTGTCCACGAACATACTGAGATACCTCGTAAAAAGCGACTGTCTAGGAGCCTCTTGGGTGGTCATCAGGGCAAGACGCATTCCCTCGACAGAGCGTTCTTTGTTTAGACGCTCCATTTTCGCAGAGGCTGGATATCCCAATTTATGCTCAAAAGTGGCATTGAGCCAATGCTGCAACAACCACATAGGCCCTGAGATGTTTAAAGCCTTAGTGGTTTGGTGGAGAAGTTTCAGCCTCATTGTCGACAGGCCAAGAGAATGGTAGAGGGAGGCCAACAGAAGTTTGGCCAGAGATATCTGTCGACCTTCATGGATCTGAATGGCCAGATTGATGAAACTTTTGGCTATTTGCAAGGAGCCAGGGCAAAACATATAGTATGATAGCCATAGGGTCAGGAAGGCAATATGCTCCTCATCAGAGACTTCTTTAGAGCGTTTGTCATGGTGGTGTTTGTAACACCCCCAATCTATACCCCCAATAAACAAAGCGATAAATAAAATTCAAAATTTCATCAGAGTATATTTAAAACATTCACGGCATAGACTGAGGAGTCACATCAATTAGAACAAAACACAATAAACCTGCTCATAAAGATATGCAACAATTCAGGTAGCACATAACAAAGGAACTGAGTTCCTAACACCCACAATTCAGATACAGAATAAAAGCGGAAAATCTGTAACTGAAACTCATATATATATACCATAAAAAGTTTGTCTGTCATATACAACATCATACATGTACAAACCAAAAGATACATCTACATAATACAAAATAATCACACTCGATCTCCCCGACTACCCGGTACTACATATCAGAGCCGACCGACAAAAGAATGAAGACCTAGGCTTCACAAAAAGACCTCCAGCATCTAATCTGCAATGCCTCATAGAGCATTAAAACAGCAGAAGGGTGAGAAACACAATCATAATATAATTGCATACAATTATATATATATATATAACGCAAAAACACACATGTAAAATATCCTCACCACAAATTATACCAGAATTCAGACACCATACAACACAAAATATATTTCATATATCCATCACCAGGGCATATCAACCATGCACAGCATAAATATCACCAACATATATCCATATATCAACTCATCAATTTCATCCACAATTCCACACACAATCAATCCATTCATGATTTATGCAAATGCACAGAGACCGACAGAACGACTCTATGCAATGCATATGCGGTACATTCCATCCATCATCTCAACACTAGTTCACTCAGGAACTATTGGAATCATCGCTTGTTACTTAGGATTACTCATGTAACACCCCGTCGGGCAAACGATGTACCCCGTCGCTTTAGGTCCTCTTATTTTTTTAAGGCACACGACATTTATGGATCGCTTTAGGTCCTCTTTGTATAAGGCACACAATCCGATCGCTTTAGGTCCTCTTTGTATAAGGCACACGATTGTCTATAATCATCGCTTTAGGTCCTCTTATTTTTTAAGGCACACGATGTTATAGCGGATTCCCTCTGGAACCGATTCGTCGCTCACACCCACTAGGGCACACGACATCACAAGAATGCATATCATGATGCTTGGCATACAATGACTCATGACATTCAAATGCACACATATATGCAACAATCTCAATCAACAATAATCATGCTTTGCAATTCAAGCCCAAAACAATGCATTTACATCATACAATAGCACACCAGTCATACCATATCTATCAAAGGCATATTGCATGATAACACATCAAATACACACAATTAAAATGGTACAAGTCGAAAAAATGACCCCTTTACAAATCCCGACATAATTTAATCAGCCAACAATCTCAAAACCAGTTTAATAAGAAAGAACATGTCAAAAGCTTCCCAACGCATCAAACCGCGCCTCAAACCGACTTACGGATCAAAAGTTATAAAGAAAACAAATTGGGAAAAAAGCTGTCATGTTCGCAATGCGAAGCTCCTAGCGAGTCCTTCGCTTCTTCATTCGCAGTGCGAATGTCCCAGCGAACCAAGTTAGAAAGGAAAATAGCCTAAAAAATTCCTAACGTTCGCAGTGCAAACTCCCAGCGAATGCTCGCTTTCCCCTTCGCAGTGCGAGTTTCCCACCGAATAGTGGCAGAAAGAAAACAACACAAAACAACACAAAGTTCGCAGTGCGAACCTCACGCGAACGTTCGCCTTCACCTTCGCAGTGCGAATAGCCAGCGAATGCTCGGTTTCCCCTTCGTTAGGGGATTCGCAGTTCGAACCTGCGAATTCAGCAAAACCCAGCAGCGCTGTTACATAACCCAAAACCATATTTTCCCCACCAAAACACTTCCAAACCAACACATAGCAATCAAAACATAACCCAATCATGGTAACTCGTATTCTACAAAATTTACACCGATTTCCAACGGCGAAAACATCGATTTCTACTCGTTTATCTCATTTCGACCTATATTTGAAAACCAATAAAACTTCCACACAAACATACATAATCATACACAAACATAGTATAATCGAGTTTCGCACCCTTACCCAATTAAATCGCGTTTAAAAAGTCTGTTGAATCGGTTCCTAAATCCACAAGTTTTCCTCTCTTTTCTTCTTTCTCTTCTCTTTCCTTCTTTCTCTTTTTCTTCTCTTCTTTTTCTTTCCTTACTATTTCTCTCTCTTTCTATTTCTATTCATATTTCTAACTTAAGAAAATAAATGAAAAGACCAAAATATCCCTACCCTCAAATATCTCGTAAACGCTCCCAAAACGCGATAAAATATAATCTCGATGAAAAATAATATATTTTCAAATAAAAGTCAGAAATAAAATAATATAATAATAAAATAATCAAAACGACTCAATTAAATAAAAATAACTAGAACTGGGGCGTTACAACTCTCCCCCACTTAGAAATTTCCGTCCTCGAAAATATTACCTGAGACGAACAACTCCGGATACGACTCCCGCATCCGACTCTCCAACTCCCAAGTCAAATTGCCCTCAGCAGCGCCTCCCCATGCTGTAACACCCCACTTTCCCATTTAAGATAAAATACAAATAATAATGAAAAATCAGAGTTTTTAACAACTCAGTGGGATATCACATCATCGAAAACAACAAGGTCTCTTCATAATAAAATTTCCAAAGAAACAGCGGAAGAATTTAATTAGTTTCGAAATCACGGCCATCCGCCAATTTACACCAAAAAAATATCCTTAAGGTAAGGTTCACCATAAAATATTTTCACCAAAAAGAATACGTAACAAGGAAATAAAAAGAAATCCAAAACAACTACGAAAACATCCCGACATCCCGTGTTACGTATCAGAGCACTCCTATAGACTCGACCAAGCAACACGAACATCCAAGCTATCTAAGTACCTGAATTATCTGTACTTCCGAAGAAGCACATACACAACAACAACAAAGGGGTGAGAAATCACATTCAATATAAAAAGGTGAATAATACATATCAGAGGGTAATATTCACACATAAGTCAACAACACACAAACACGACCTACTGTCAAATATTATCATCAAACATCAAATAATAAAGTGATGCAACACGACACAATGCATGCGGTACCGACTCATTAGTTCATTCAATCGAACCTGGATAGATCACATACACCTCTACTTGGCAATGATCTATCCCCCACCATTCTCCACATAGGAGTACGGATGAATCACATACACTCCTCCTGAGCAATGATTCATCCCACCAATCACCATGAAAATGCATGACACAGAATGCATATTGAAACACATGTATAATATATAGATACATGCTCACGATCCTCCTGATCACACCATCAACCACAAAATCATCATCCAACCACATAAGATTATTTTATATCACATAACACACATATATCACATTAGACAACTCAATTCATGATCCTCCTGATCATAACAATTATACACGTAATACTCATGTATTACAAAGGTCATACTTATTTACGATCCTCCTGATCACACCTTAACATAACATTCACACCATCATCACACAGTTTATTCATGCACACCAAACACCTAAATTATTAATCAATTCCTTAAAATTATTAAAATTATTGTTTCCATCACTAATGTTTTATTTTCCAGCACCTGGCACCTATTCTCTACTTCTCAAACCAAGAGAAACCGATTCCGATGTGAAAACGGGAGAGAAATCGCAAAACGATGAAAATCTGCACTCAGGCTGTCCATACGTGTATTGACCTGTGTCATACGTGTATGACTTGCTTCCTCGCACTGCCTTACGCGTATACCCCCATCTGATATGCGTAAGGCCTCCTGCCTCGCCCTGCCGTACGCGTATTGCCCAACTTCATACGCGTATGGGCAGAGACCCATTTTCCTCCAATTTCCAACTTTCAGATCTCCCTACGCGTAAGGCTACTCCATACGCATATTGCCATGCCACTATACGCGTACCATACGCGTATGGGAAGAGGGCCATATCAAAACCTTCTCCCTCAGCCACCCTTACGCGTAACACCCTTCCTCCTTCACTCTCATAAGCGTATGGCCTTGCCCAATACGCGTATGGCCAGATCTGTTACGCAAACGACCAGAGACCTCACCATTCTATACTCTGCTACAAATTTCATACTTCTTCACCCCCAACCAGTCCTAGAATTATTCCTACATTGATTTTAGGTCCTAATTCTCATCTTTTCTCTTGCACCTAAGATTACTAGTTCAACATTACGGGTTCTGGGTTTCAATTTCGTATCCCTAATCTGTATTAGAATTAGGTCTATGACAGACAGCATCATACAACAATCATCAACATCAAGACATCAGAATTCAACATGCAATGCAATTATTCACAGACATTACAATGCAGATCCACATACATGCATTCAAATCAACATTCAGCACATGTTCATATAAATTCCTACGGGGTTAAGGAATCCCCACTACCCTCATATGAAAAGATTCACCAAATATTAAACAGTTCCCCCCCTTACCTCGAATCTCTATAGAAAATATGGAGTTTGGGAAAGAAGATCAAGCCCTAGCACTCCTTGTTGTTCTTGTTCTTCCTTTCTCTCAACCTTCGTTTACGTGCAAACTGACTTACTTTCCCCTAAACCCCTCAATCTCCTAATAATCTGATTTTTAATTAATTTAATAAAATGATAATATTAATTCTAATAATAATATTAATAATAATAATAGTAATAATAAAATTATTATTATTCTCCCATTAAGTTAATATTACTAAACACCTCTAATCACCCATTTAACCTCATAATTCTACTCTACAATATACCCTCCAAACTAAGGACAACTTCATCTGCTCTCAAACACTCCCACACAAAGCCAAACAATCAGACATAACACACGACGATTAAATAATTTAAATTGGGGTGTTACAACTCTCCCCCACTTAAATTATTTTCGTCCTAAAAAATATAACGGAGATGAATCACTCCGAGTACAACTCTCGCATTTGACAACCAACAATCATGCCAACAAAAAGGTATACCATGAATAATACAAACTGACAAACCGCCTTACTAACAACAACCACATCAACGACAAGATGCAATACCCATACAATGCACTTGTCTTCTAACTCACGACTCAAAGAATACTCAAGTTACGAACACACACAAAGATCGTTACCCTCACCATAGGTAACTCTCTCCTAATTCCCCACCATAGGAATTAGTCAACCGCACTCGAGCCATCACCATAGGCAACGAGGCAACAACAAAACAAGAACATAAGGTTCTACGACACAACATCGTTTTCAACAACATCTACATATTCATAATACCAACATCCTTGTCACGCAACATTATCATAACAATGCTACGATTCACCGATAGACATATAACCAAAGCATCCATCTACACAGCAACCCATGAATAATATTTAAACCTTCCACCTAACACTTCCATTCCGAAACGCCCAATGGTCTCATCATTCTTACATGTTTCCACTGTTCAACTTATGAACTCTTACAAGTTACACACGCTTATACGAGAGATACCATATCACGCTTTCGATGCGCACTCTGATTACTCGTAACAATCCAATCCACCAATGTCATATCCAACTTCTGAATCGCTCCATCATTCATCAGAAAAAAAATCACAATTCATTACTAATATACCCAACCTCACACTCTACTGTGTGATCTCACACACCAGACACAAGTCTCTGAACTATCCAAATAATTCTAATCCATCTGACCTTCAAAACAGACGTGTATAAAAAAACTGCCGATCTAACTCATTTGGCACGACATTAACTTCTCTCATAGGATAATTCCAGCTGAAGTCATAATTCATCCGGAACCCAACCATCCTCGTTGTCTCATACTCTATTATTTCCGACCAAACAGGTACTCAATATTCCCATGATTACTAAACACTTTGAACTCAAAACCATAAAAATAATACCTCCAGGTTCTTAACACAACAGTAACCGCGACCATCTTGAAATCATGAATTCTCAATCGTCGTAGAGCATAAGCCATGACTTTATCATCCTGCATTAGTTCGCTGACCAAACTCATCATAGAGGCATCCCAATACCTCACAACGGTTTATTAGGATTACGCAGATTCAATTGAAGCCATGGACAAATTCCACCTTACCCTTCTCAACTCCCTCGTAATGAACATTCAAGGCAACAACTTACCCTTTGCAAGTTCACTGCAATACCAAAAATGCTAACTTGGAAAAACCTCCCATAACCTCCGATAATAACTAATTAAAGTCTAAAAAGCTGCTCATCACCTTAACCGACTTCGGAGCCTCTCATTATAGTACTGCCTCTACATTCCGATGGATTCATAACCATACCATTATCAGAAATAACATATCCAAGAAAACTAACCTTTTCCCACCAAAATTCTCACCTGAATAATTTAGCATAAAAGAAAGTCCTTTTCGTTTCGACACTTGCAACTGGATTCTCAAACACCATACGAAATCTCCTTCTAATTTTTATAATAGATCCTAATATCCCTAACGAACACCACTCTGAACTTATCCAATTAAGTATGGAAGATACAATTCAAATACTACACAAACATTCCAGACGTCTTATTAACACTGTACGACATCACTGTACATTGTAACGCTCAACCTCATTCCAAAGTATACAAATTCTTAAAGTCTCGCACAATATTTCATTGGGTAACTCTAATGCTAACATCTCATACTCTACCCGGATACACATCTGGTAATCACGTACAACTGGAAGCCACTCACCATAGCTTTTCTACCCATTCCATAACACTATTATCACAACCATAACAAACATCTTAGTCTCAACTCCTAAGAGTTTCCTGCTTACTTAGCAGATATAACCTCAACCATTTGCTTTCATCCACTTTAGTTCACTTTTGACTTTCCGAGGATTAACTAATACTCTTACCAAAACAACTTGCTCTAATAAACTCACCATTTGCAACTAAAAACTCCTAATTCAAAACTTGTGAACAATTCATTAACCTTCTGCATCTGCAATGCAATTCTCATATGCTCTACGTGATCTCTCTCCGTTTCAAAATACCCAATTATCATCAACAAGCTCTGACTGTATAATTCATATATTCTATACATACACCCTGCATCTACTTTCCGTACGGATTCATTGACATCATACTCGTACCAAGTGTTGGGTCAATAGCCACTTCTACCTTATTAACACGTCCATGCTCCACTTATCTCGCCTAAAATAAATCCAAAAATTCACAAATAACCGGTAACTCAACCTACGTCACTTCACCACTAGCTCGTCACAACGCGAACATTAATACACTGAGGCTTTGCCCAGTAGATATCTACCCATTTGCTCAACACACAACAATGTCAGTTCCCTACCATTGACCGACTCAGACCCACATCTCGGAAAGACATCAAGGATTACCAATCACTGGCATATCTCTAGCCATCACCTTGTCCTCTACTCACTGAAACACAATCACTAACCATACATGATTGTCCTACTTCGGAGGCATCCTCCAAATTGACCGACCGACAAGTACCTCTCTTCTACATCCCCTTCATATAATGACGATCTCTACTGACTCAACACAATCATTTTCCACATCACATGCTATCTTAACCGTCAATGTGCATCTATACATTCATCCCGATTTCCAACTACTATTAACAAGAGATTGAGGGTGATCAGTTCCCCAATTTGTTCATAGACAACCAGTCATCCTGATGAAGTATAAACCCTTCCTTACCAACTATGATAGCACTCCATTACTCACCAATCCATCCTTCCATAGTGGAAGCATCCTGGGGAGGCACCAACTTCTCCCCCACTTATTTCATTCTTAACTCCTACAAAAAACAGTTAGAAAACAAACACGTATCGACCGTGTTCTACACACGAGTCGTATACAAAGACACAAACTATACTCGACAACCTAGCCGGACGGACGGACCTGCTCTGATACCAATTGTAACACCCCACTTTCCCATTTAAGATAAAATACAAATAATAATGAAAAATCAGAGTTTTTAACAACTCAGTGGGATATCACATCATCGAAAACAATAAGGTCTCTTCATAATAAAATTTCAAAAGAAACAGCGGAAGAATTTAATTGGTTTCGAAATCATGGCCATCCGCCAATTTACACCAAAAAAATATCCTTAAGGTAAGGTTCACCATAAAATATTTTCACCAAAAAGAATACGTAGCAAGGAAATGAAAAGAAATCCAAAACAACTACGAAAACATCCCGACATCCCGTGTTACGTATCAGAGCACTCCTATAGACTCGACCAAGCAACACGAACATCCAAGCTATCTAAGTACTTGGATTATCTGTACTTCCGAAGAAGCACATACACAACAACAACAAAGGGGTGAGAAATCACATTCAATATAAAAAGGTGAATAATACATATCAGAGGGTAATATTCACACATAAGTCAACAACACACAAACACGAGCTACTGTCAAATATTATCATCAAACATCAAATAATAAAGTGATGTAACACGACACAATGCATGCGGTACTGACTCATTAGTTCATTCAATCGAACCTGGATAGATCACATACACCTCTACTTGGCAATGATCTATCCCCCACCATTCTCCACATAGGAGTACGGATGAATCACATACACTCCTCCTGAGCAATGATTCATCCCACCAACCACCATGAAAATGCATGACACAGAATGCATATTGAAACACATGTATAATACATAGATACATGCTCACGATCCTCCTGATCACACCATCAACCACAAAATCATCATCCAACCACATAAGATTATTTTATATCACATAACACACATATATCACATTAGACAACTCAATTCACGATCCTCCTGATCATAACAATTATACACGTAGTACTCATGTATTACAAAGGTCATACTTATTTATGATCCTCCTGATCACACCTTAACATAACATTCACACCATCATCACACAGTTGATTCATGCACACCAAACACCTAAATTATTAATCAATTCCTTAAAATTATTAAAATTATTGTTTCCATCACTAATGTTTTATTTTCCAGCACCTGGCACCTATTCTCTACTTCTCAAACCAAGAGAAACAGATTCCGATGCGAAAACGGGAGAGAAATCGCAAAACGGTGAAAATCTGCACTCAGACTGTCCATACGCGTATTGACATGTGTCATACACGTATGACTTGCTTCCTCGCCCTACCTTACGCGTATACCCCCATCTGATACCTGTAAGGCCTCTTGCCTCGCCCTGCCGTACGCGTATTGCCCAACTTCATACGCGTATGGGCAGAGACCCATTTTCCTCCAATTTCCAACTTTCAGATCTCCCTACGCGTAAGGCTACTCCATACGCGTATTTCCATGCCACCATACGCGTACCATACGCGTATGGGTAGAGGGTCGTATCAAAACCTTCTCCCTCAGCCACCCTTACGCGTAACACCCTTCCTCCTTCACTCTCATACGCGTATGGCCTTGCCCAATACACGTATGTCCAGATCTGTTACGCAAACGACCAGAGACCTCACCATTCTACACTCTGCTACGAATTTCATACTTCTTCACCCCCAACCAGTCCTAGAATTATTCCTACATTGATTTTAGGTCCTAATTCTCATCTTTTCTCTTGCACCTAAGATTACTAGTTCAACATTACGAGTTATGGGTTTCAATTTCGTATCCCTAATCTGTATCAGAATTAGGTCTATGACAGACAACATCATACAACAATCATCAACATCAAGACATCAGAATTCAACATGCAATGCAACGATTCACAGGCATTACAATGCAGATCCGCATACATGCATTCAAATCAACATTCAGTACATGTTCATATAAATTCCTACGGGGTTAAGGAATCCCCACTACCCTCATATGAAAAGATTCACCAAATATTAAACAGTTTCCCCCCCCCCCCCTTACCTCGAATCTCTACAGAGAATCTGGAATTTGGGAAAGAAGATCAAGCCCTAGCACTCCTTGTTGTTCTTGTTCTTCCTTTCTCTCAACCTTCGTTTACGTACAAACTGACTAACTTTCCCCTAAACCCCTCAATCCCCTAATAATCTGATTTTTAATTAATTTAATAAAATAATAATATTAATTCTAATAATAATATTAATAATAATAATAGTAATAATAAAATTATTATTATTCTCCCATTAAGTTAATATTACTAAACACCTCTAATCACCCATTTAACCTCATAATTCTACTCTACAATATACCCTCCAAACTAAGGACAACTTCATCTGCTCTCAAACACTCCCACACAAAGCCAAACAATCAGACATAACACACGATGATTAAATAATTTAAATTGGGGTGTTACACACGCCACTTTCCCAGGCGCAATTTCCTTGCCTCTTAACCGCTTCAACTCGCGATCCAAAATCCTAACTGGTAATGCCTCAACCGTAAGGTTCTCCCTTACCTCAACCTCGTCCATCGGAATCACATGCGACGGATCCGAAACATACTTCCGAAGCTGTAAAACATGGAACACATCGTGCAAATTCGACAGACTCGGCGGCAACGCCACCCTATAAGCCATAGCACCCACCCTCGCAGATATCTGGTAAGGACCAATAAACTGAGAAGTAAGCTTCCTCGACTTCAATGCACGACCAACACCCGTCACCGGTGTAACTCTCAAAAATACATGATCGCCCTCTTGAAACTCAAGATCTTTCCTCCTTCGATCATGATAACTCTTTTGCCTACTCTGAGAAGCCTTCATTTTCTCACGAATAAGTTTCACCTTTTCTGTAGTCTGTTGAATCAATTCCGGTCCAACCACCAAACTCTCACCAGATTCGTGCCAACACAACAGTGTTCGACATCTTCGTCCATATAACGCTTCAAATGGTGCCATTCCAATACTTGAATGGAAACTGTTGTTATACGTGAATTCCACAAACGCAAGATAACTATCTCACGCACCACCTTGTTCAAGAACACAAGCCCGCAACAAATCTTCCAACGACTGAATCGTTCTCTCGGTCTGTCCATCCGTCTGCGGATGATAAGCCAAACTCAACCTCAACTTAGATCCTAAAGCCTTTTGCAAACTCTCCCAAAATCTGGAAGTAAACCTCGGATCTCGATCTGAAATAATACTCAACGGAACACCATGTAACTTCACAGTCACACTGATATAAATCTCTGCCAACCTCTCCAAAGAAAAACTGATATCAATCAGAATGAAATGCGCTGATTTAGTCAGCCTATCCACAACCAACCAAATAGCATTATGTCCCCGCTGAGTTTTCGGCAACCATGTCACAAAGTCCATAGAAATGATATCCCATTTCCACTCAGGAATATCCAATGGTTGTAACAAACCACTAGGCTTCAGATGTTCTACTTTCGACTTCTGACACGTCAAACATGAATACACAAACTTAGCCACATCTCTCTTTAACCCAGACCACCAAAAGATCTTCTTCAAATCTTGATACATCTTATTAGCTCCCGGATGTATACTCAAATTACTCCGGTGTCCTTCCTCCAAAATCATCCTTTTCAACTCCGAATCATCAGGAATACAAATTCTACCTCGGAACCTCAAAACACCTTTACCTTCCACTTTAAAGTCCTCATTTTCACTTTTATCCTCAACCGTCATCAAATCCACAAATTTCACATCCAATTTCTGTTTCTCGCTAACGGTCAACAGAAAGTCATTAGTAACCTTCAACATACCAAGCCTCACACTGTCAGACGTCAATTCGCACACCAAACTCAAATCTCTAAACGATTACAAAAGTTCCCACTCCTTAACCATCAAAGCAGACATATGCAACGATTTCCGACTTAACGCATCGGCTACCACATTAGCTTTACCAGGATGGTAATTCAAGCTAAAATCGTAGTCCTTAAAAAATTCCAACCATCTCCGTTGCCTCATATTCAACTCTTTCTGATCAAACAAGTATTTCAAACTTTTATGATCACTAAAGACTTCGAATCTTGCACCGTAGAGATAATGCCTCCAAATCTTTAACACAAAAACCACAGCCGCTAACTCAAGATCATGAGTAGGATAATTTTTCTCATGTACCCTCAATTGCCTCAAAGCATAAGCTACAACCTTACCTTCTTGCATCAATACTCCACCTAGCCCAATCAAAGACGCATCACAATACACCATAAACGGTTCAGTAGGATTTGGCATGATCAAAATTGGAGCTGTCGTCAATCTTCTCTTCAGCTCACTAAAGCTTTCCTCACACCGAATATCCCAAATGAACGCTTGACCTTTACAAGTCAACTGGGTCAAAGGAAGTGCTAACTTAGAAAAACCTTCAATGAACCTTCGATAATATCCAGCTAAACCCAAAAAGCTTCTAATTTCAGTAACAGATCTCGGAGCCTCCCATTGTAGAACTGCTTCTACTTTAGATGGACCCACAGCAATACCGTTACCTGAAATCACATGCCCAAGAAAACTCACTTCCGACAACTAGAATTCACACTTGGACAACTTGGCAAAAAACCTCTTCTCCTTCAAAATTTGCAACACAACACGTAAATGCTCTGCATGCTCCTCCCGGGACTTAGAATAAACCAAGATATCATCAATGAACACAACAACAAAACGATCCAAATGCTCGTGGAAAATACGATTCATGTATTCCATAAACACACCTGGCGCATTAGAAACCCCGAACAGCATCACAGAATATTCGTAATGACCGTAATGTGTCCTAAAAGCCGTCTTCTGAATATCTTCCTCTTTCACCCTTATCTGATGATACCCCGACCTCAAGTCAATCTTACTAAACATACACGCACCTACCAACTGGTCCATCAAATCATCAATTCTCGGAAGATGATACTTATTCTTAATCGTCACCTTATTCAATTGGCGATAATCAATACACAATCGCATACTCCCATCTTTCTTTTTCACCAATAAAACTGGAGCACCCCAAGGCGACACACTTGGCCTCACAAACCTCTTTTCCAACAATTCGTTCAATTGCTTCTTCAACTCAACCAACTCAGATGCCGACATTCGATATGGTGCCATCGATACAGGTCTAGTACCAGGAACTAGATCTATAGAAAACTCCACCTTTCTCTCAGGCAGTACATCTGAAATATCCTCGGGAAACACCTCCGGAAAATCACACACAATAGGAAACACATCAAGTGAAACTTGACTATCCACAGTCAATGATGCAAACAACTCGAACAGCTGAGCTTCGTCCGCCAAAAGTTTCTTCAACTCTTTGGTAGATAAGAAACTCGAGTCTTCGTCTTCCTCAAGAGAAGGAAATCTCACCAACTTATGATAACAATCAATATGAACCCGATTAAACTGTAATCAATTCATACCCAGAACCACATCTAAACCCTCCAACGGCAAACACCCCAAATCCATCTCAAAGTATTTACCATAAATGGTCAAAGGACAACTTAAATAAACCAAATAAGTAGTTACTGACCCCATTGCTGGAGTATCAATAACCATCTCTCCATCCATCGAAGACAACACAAGATTCAAACGCTTCGCGTACTCAGACGAAATAAACGAATGAGTCGCTCCAGTATCAATAATAGCAACTAAAGGCGTACTATTAATAAAACAAGTACCTCTGATCAGACGGTCTGCACTTGTAGTCTGAGTCCTTGCCAAGGCAAAAACTTTCCCACCAGCTGGAGCTTACTTCGGTTTCGGACATTTCGTGCTAACATGTCTAGGTTCACCACAGTTGAAACACTTCACCACGTTCCTATTACAGTCAGCTGCAATGTGTCCTAAACCTCCACAATTGGAACATTTTCTCATATCCTTCCTACATTCGAACTGACGATGTCCTAAGTCACCACACCTAAAACATCTCAGAGGACTAGGCATACCTCCTCCACTTGGCCTTCTCTCAAAATTACCCCTTTGTTTACCCTTATCAGCTGGTGTCACATAAGGACCACCACGAAACTGTTGCTTCCCTTTCCTCTCGCTCACACTCTTATAGTGAGTAGAACGAGCCTTACTATCCTCCTCATAAATCCTACAACAATCCACCAAATCAGAAAACCTCCTTATCCTCTGATAACCAATTGCCTGCTTTATCTCAAGACGCAACCCGTTCTCAAACTTCACACACTTAGAAAACTCCGCAATCGCTTCAGCATAATGTGGATAAAACTGCACAAGCTCCGCAAACTTAGCAGTATAATCAACAACAGACATATTACCTTGTTTCAACTCCAAGAACTCTATCTCCTTCTTTCCCCTAATATATTCGGGAAAATAATTCCTTAGAAACTCAACACTAAACAAGGCCCAAGTGACTTCTTCCTCCGCAGCTTCCAACACATGACGAGTACTAACCCACCAATCATCGACCTCTTCCAGCAACATGTGAGTACCCAGTCTCACCTTCTGATCCTCAGCATAATCCATCACTCGGAAGATTCTTTCAATCTCCTTAAGCCAAATCTGAGCACCATCAGGATCATATCTTCCTTTGAAGATAGGCGATTTGTTCTTCCTGAACTCATCGTTACCAGCAGCATTAGGTGCACCCTGCACAGCCCGAGCCATAGCTTGCATAGCCGCAGCCAAAGCAGCATCATTCCTACCAGCCATATTCTGTTCATTTCCAATAACAGCAACTATGGTTAACAAACAACTCACCGAACCACAAAGACCAACAAGGACTGACACAAACTGACACGGACTGGCTCTGATACCACTTAATGTAACACCCCCAATCTATACCCCCAATAAACAAAGCGATAAATAAAATTCAAAATTTCATCAGAGTATATTTAAAACATTCACGGTATAGACTGAGGAGTCACATCAATTGGAACAAAACACAATAAACCTGCTCATAAAGATATGCAACAATTCAGGTAGCACATAACAAAGGAACTGAGTTCCTAACACCCACAATTCCGATACAGAATAAAAGCGGAAAATCTGTAACTGAAACTCATATATATATACCATAAAAAGTTTGTCTGTCATATACAACATCATACATGTACAAACCAAAAGATACATATACATAATACAAAATAATCACACTCGATCTCCCCGACTACCCGGTGCTACATATCAGAGCCGACCGACAAAAGAATGAAGACCTAGGCTTCACAAAAAGACCTTTAGCATCTAATCTGCAATGCCTCATAGAGCATTAAAACAGCAGAAAGGTAAGAAACACAATCATAATATAATTGCATACAATTATATATATATATAACGCAAAAACACACGTGTAAAATATCCTCACCACAGATTATACCAGAATTCGAACACCATACAACACAAAATATATTTCATATATCCATCACCAAGGCATATCAACCATGCACAACATAAATATCACCAACATATATACATATATCAACTCATCAATTTCATCCACAATTCCACACACAATCAATCCATTCATGATTTATGCAAATGCACAGAGACCGACAGAACGACTCTATGCAATGCATATGCGGTACCATCCATCCATCATCTCAACACTAGTTCACTCAGGAACTATTGGAATCATCGCTTGTTACTTAGGATTACTCATGTAACACCCCGTCGGGAAAACGATGTTCCCCGTCGCTTTAGGTCCTCTTATTTTTTTAAGGCACACGACGTTATGGATCGCTTTAGGTCCTCTTTGTATAAGGCACACGATCCGATCGCTTTAGGTCCTCTTTGTATAAGGCACACGATCGTCTATAATCATCGCTTTAGGTCCTCTTATTTTTTTAAGGCACGCGATGTTATAGCGGATTCCCTCTGGAACCAATTCGTCGCTCACACCCACTAGGGCACACGACATCACAAGAATGCATATCATGATGCTTGGCATACAATGACTCATGACATTCAAATGCACACATATATGCAACAATCTCAATCAACAATAATCATGCTTTGCAATTCAAGCCCAAAACAATGCATTTACATCATACAACAGCACACCAGTCATACCATATCTATCAAAGGCATATTGCATGATAACACATCAAATACACACAATTAAAATGGTACAAGTCGACAAAACGACCCCTTTACAAATCCCGACATAATTTAATTGGCCAACAATCTCAAAACCAGCTTAATAAGAAAGAACATGTCAAAAGCTTCCCAACGCATCAAACCGCGCCTCAAACCGACTTACGGATCAAAAGTTATAAAGAAAACAAATTGGGAAAAAGCTGTCATGTTCGCAATGCGAAGCTCCTAGCGAGTCCTTCGCTTCTTCATTCGCAGTGCGAATGTCCCAGCGAACCAAGTCAGAAAGGAAAATAGCCTAAAAAATTCCTAACGCTCGCAGTGCAAACTCCCAGCGAATGCTCGCTTTCCCTTCGCAGTGCGAGTTTCCCAGCGAACAGTGGCAGAAAGAAAACAACACAAAACAACACAAAGTTTGCAGTGCGAACCTCACGCGAGCGTTCGCCCTCACCTTCGCAGTGCGAATAGCCAGCGAATGCTCGCTTTACCCTTCGCTAGGGGATTCGCAGTGCGAAACCTTCCAATTCAGCAAAACCCAGCAGCACTGTTATATAACCCAAAACCATATTTTCCCCACCAAAACACTTCCAAACCAACACATAGCAATCAAAACATAACCCAATCACGGTAACTCGTAATCTACAACATTTACACCGATTTCCAACCGCGAAAACATCGATTTCTACTCGTTTATCTCATTTCGACCTATATTTGAAAACCAATAAAACTTCCACACAAACATACATAATCATACACAAACATAGTATAATCGAGTTTCGCACCCTTACCCGATTAAATCGCGTTTGAAAAGTCGGTTGAATCGGTTCCTAAATCCACAAGTTTTCCTCTCTTCTCTTTCCTTCTTTCTCTTTTTCTTCTCTTATTTTTCTTTCCTTACTATTTTTCTCTCTTTCTATTTCTATTCATATTTCTAACTTAAGAAAATAAATGAAAAGACCAAAATACCCCTACACACTCAAATATCTCGCAAACGCTCCCAAAACGCGATAAAATATAATCTCGATGAAAAATAATATATTTTCAAATAAAAGTCAGAAATAAAATAATATAATAATAAAATAATCAAAACGACTCAATTAAATAAAAATAACTAAAACTGGGGCGTTATAGTGTTCGATGTAGTTTTGGAAGCTAGCACGCTCGAAGTCGAAGGCGTTGTCCGTCTCCAGTGTCGGGTCGAACGTCTCGCCTACTGGCAAAAGGCTAGTGATGGCTGCCACGTCGAAAAGTGTTGGCGTGAACATACCACAAGGGAGGTGGAACGTATTTGTCGATCCTTCCGAAAAATACATCGACGCAAGCAGCAAGCAAGGGTTGACCCTGTGAGCAGTTCTGGAGAGTTGGATGGCGTCAAAAATACCGTATTCTTTCCATTGCCTTTTGCCCTGCCTATCGACTCTGTCACGCCAGGCAATGTAGTCTTTGTTTCCCGGAGTAGGCATGGATCTGAAAACTCAAGATTTGGGTGCCATGTATTTAAGGTCTAAGGTGCCGCCTTTCTCGAAAGCAGGTGGGATCGTTTGGTCGAAGCAAGGAAAGAACTTCTGGAGTTCTTGTGGATTAGGTTTGTTGTCCGGAAGGGAGCCATGGAAACCACAAAGCTTGTTCTCCACAACGAAGGGGATAACTATTTGGCGGCACCAGTTGGCCACCACCGTCTCGTCAGCGGAGGATGGCTGAGGAAGAGGACGGAGTGTTTCTGCTCCAGAAAGTATGTACGCGACTGGATTATTGCCAGTGGTTTGAGGAATGGAAGTTGTAATATTTGATGAAGCCATTAGGTGGAAAGAAATGCAAAGGGTGTTCTGAGGCAACAAACGCTTTAGGAAGAAGGAATCAAAGTTTAGTTCTCAGAGCGAATAACAGGTTTTGAAGAAGAAGTTATGGAAAGTGGTAAGTGTTCCTGAGAGAGTCTATTTATAAGGCGCATGCAGAAGGGCGAAAGATTAAAACTTTTCAGCTTCTGAAAGTAAGTGGGAGTTGGTTTCGAGGCCCATAACTCAGACGAGACTAGCCATCATGGCATTTTTCTTGGAAATCGTGGGATGAGATTGCCATCATCATGTCAGATGGCGCTTGCCACGTGTTATGAGAGAAGACAAAATATTGGGCAAATGTGTCGAAGAGAGAGCCGTCGAAATCCCGCAAAAAACCAAAAAGCTAGATTTCTCCATCGACGTAGTATTCAGTTGAAACTGGCCTTTTGGGGGGGCAATTTGTTGACAGGTGATTTCGATCAAAGGTGGAAAATAGGGAGTCCCATGACGCGGCGACACAAAAGGCATATCAAGGCATCGATTCGACACCAGCAGAGAGATGTGTCGGAGAGGTGGCAACAAACCTCGGTGTCGGAGGAAAATAAGGCGAAAGGCCAGTCCCAACTTCAAGGATAAGTGCTTGGCGGGAAAAGTTTGAAAATTCCAAGACTATGGGAAGTTGAAAAGAAAGTGGGGTGCCACATGTCAGCTTCAAAGGACGTCTGGTAGACAAACAGTTACATTTTAGGCCTATATAAGGCACTGTATTTTCCATTTTTAAGGGTCGCATTTTTTTACATTGTAAAGGGAAAACACTCAAAGTACCAAGCTTAGAGAGAAACGAGTTCACTCCCGCGAAAATGTACAATTGCGTCCAATTTTATTTAATGTAATTTACTTTCAGCATTTAATTTAAGTAATTGTCTTTTTGCTTTTGTCTTGCCTTTCCTCCCTTTAATTTTTCCACTTTGCATCCAAACTCGTTGATCGTTAAAACCGTTCATGTTACCAAGGTCACCCCAACGTGACAACTTTCGCCAAAAAGCGAGAAACTGAAATACAACATAAACATACGCTTCCAATTCCTTGTTCTGGGATTTGTGTGGCCGATCCCGCGAGCAAACCAGCGACGGAAGGCCAGCGGTTGTTCGCGCGAGCGAACAGATGGAAGGTGTCTTGTTAGCTTTGTCAGGCACTAGCCTAATGAAAAGTTCTGGCTGGGCATCCAGCTTGCTTTTATCAGTCAAACTCTCAAAACAAATTTTATGTAAAGCCTGTTGCACCCAAAACCACATAAAAAAACCGTTAGTGACAATTGAATTACATAAAGCTCATGAGATTATTTTTTAAGTTTCTTTCATGATGAAAGATGATGCTTAAAGCCAAACCCAAGTTAACTGATGATAATCAATATGATATCACTTACTGGTTCTTTAATTAGACATATTGGTAATCAATATTAACATTACTGTAACAGATTTTAGAAGCTACTAATTCAATTTAATCAACAAAATGCATATTGATAAACCGATTAAATTGAGATTATAAAAACCAAAACCGATTAAATTGATTACTAATTGAAATGTGAGCAAATCAAAGATGAATTAACAAAGTAAGATAAATGAGGGGTCGGAGAGGCGTGTGCTTACATCGGAAGAATTGCTGATAAGTTCACGCAAGAAAATATCTTTGTTGCTGTAGAAAGTGTTGATGATAAGGCTAAGAAGTTGGTTGATCTTAGCCTGGAATGCGAATGTCTCAGTGTCTGCCATTGTTACGAACCTCAGAGAGAGAGTGAATTACAGAGAGATTGTAGCATTGCAGCATGGAGGGAAACATTATCCTGATGTTGTGATTGGGTTATTCATTGAAATCTCATATTCCAAAGTCAACTCATTTTATAAAGTGAAGGATGACTCTCACTTTTAAATACTATTAAGTGATCAGATCCAACAGCAAATTGAACTACACTAACAATTACAAGGAAATGGCACGCCTTCAAAACCTGTAAAAAAAATTACTATTAAGTTATCAGATCCAACCATGGAGATTTAAGTCATAAAGAGTTGGAAGGTGTGTACAACAAATTAACATTACATAGACAATACCACTAGCAAAATATTTGGAAAAATAATTTAGATTCAATCGGATATGCCTAGGATTTAATGTGATTCGAAAAAGAAGAAGGAGGAGGAGTCAGGGTAACTGGCATTGAACAATAGTGTCAGAATTGCATATTTTCTCGGGTTATTCATCCTCCTATTGGAAAAAGTGTGCCTGCTAGTTGCTACTCATAAATCAGATACTCTGTGAATGAAGAAAACATTATTTATTAATCAAAAGCATCTCAAATATTAGACTCAACATCTGTTTAGAGACATAACAAAGCCAAGCACCCTAATAAGCTATTCTTGTTCTAAGTTGAAGTATGATAATCTAAAATAGAATAAAATTCTGAAATAGCAAGTAAGAGTAAATAATATCAAAAATCAAAATCCATATTTATGACACTTACGCTCTAAATAACTTACCAAGATAAACCTCCCAGTATGACAGATCTTTGTTTGCACATACTTACTCATTTGAACATGGTTTCTAATCGTGCTTAAAGTTTAGCAGTAATTTTATAGCGACAACAACAGTGTTATCAATGGCAGGTAGCGGCAGATTGTCGTGGCTATCCATAAACCTGCCATATAAACATGGTGTTATGGTGTATGGCGGAAACATGGCGAGTATAACCGGTGTTACGTCTTATGGTGGTTGTCACATATTTGTCGTGCTATAAAGCCGTGGTGGAAATTTGACACCATTGAATGAAGGTAGATTACAAACACAAACCACTAAGAGTTAAAATCTTCATTATGGTCCTGCTAGAGTACATCAACATCAATCAGTTAACAAATTCATAAAACAAAAAAAAAACCACTAAGAGTTGCTAGAATGAGTTTTCTCACCTCAGAAATTGTGTTCTCTTCCTCAACATGAGACTCAGATTTTCTTGAACATTTGTGAGCACCATTCTGAACTAGCTGCAATTTCGTTCATACGACTTAAAGTTACTAGCTGAAATTGAAAATAGAGATGCAAAAAGGAAAAAAATTAGAGGTAAAAGAGAAGAACTACGGGCCCACCTTCATTATATCTGCATCAGTCCATGGTCCCTTATCCGAACGCATACATCCCCCTTGACCAGCACATGTACATGTACCTCCTAAAAAGTCAGGCAACTCGCTGACAAAGAAAAAAAAACACATTGGAATTGATGAAGAAAATTCTCAATAACCTTTAATTATTCAAAGTTATAGGAAGAATTCAAGTTGGGCAAAGAAAAATGAGGATTGTGAAATTAGGAAACCAGATAATGAGATATTCAAACTATTCATGAACTCACCTTGCATCAATTACTTCAAGCAACTTAGTATTATACTTGTTGCCAAGAACCTGATCATATATAAATTAATATAAGTTTTGGTGACACATTTTTCCCAACAAAACAAGCAGATTAATTAGGATTAAGTCTATGGGCTAACATGGATTTTTGCTGTGGTCTTGGGATCAAGGAAGGATTTTACGGTGTTCTATAGTATTCTAAATCCAGAACCTGCATTGATGATGAACATGCGATTCAAGGTCTGCAGTGAAGGAACCAATTTCATGATATTACTCAGTAATCCATGATATTTATTCACAACAAAAACTCCCCCCCCCCAAAATAATTTTAACCAAAAGTAGATAAATAATAGTACCTCTGGATAGTTGTCACCATCAATCTTCTGAATGCGGGTAACAAGTTCCCTAGCATGTTTGCTGAAGCTTTTAAGCCCCTGTAACATTGAAACAATATTTATGTCAGGTGTAGCAACTTTTCCATATATAATTTATTACTAACTATTTCTCATGCATACCACTCCCTCCACATCCAGGATAGTCGTACTTTGATCGATGTGTTTCTTGGCAGCAATGGAACAAGCTGCAAATTTTGCTTCAAATGTCCTCTCAAACTCCTTTACATGGTATTTGATATAGCGATCCATGGTTGTGACTTGCATCATCTTGGCAGCATCGACTTGTCCTAATCTTTCTATGTACACAGGTCTTCCTTCTTTGTCTACTCTGTGATGTCCTTGTGGATAATATTTCAATACTTCATCAATTTACTTGAATTCAAATTCCTAATGTAAAAAAGGACACAAAAGAATACACAACATAAATTAAATCAATTAAAAAAACTTCCAAAATCACATCCCCATAAGCTTTACACAAACATTATTATTACAAGTTACAACCAAGTACTTCCCCAATAGTGTCAGCACCAAATTTCGTCCGCCATTTCAGCACCAAACCGAGTAGTAGTGCTTTTTTTTGGTTTTATGAATTTGTTAATTGATTGATGTTGATGTACTCTAGTAGCACCAAATGAAGATTTTAATTTCATCTTCATTGCAAGTATTTAAGAGAACGCCTTTAAACCAATAACTAAAATAAAAGTTAAAGATAATGACCTTGTCCACTACCGGATCAATAGGGTATAACTGAACAAACTTGCTAACTTGTTTCAATGGTCTCCAATCTGACCCAAACTAAAAAATTGCACAGAAAACAATTGATGTTCAGATTCAAATATAACGAGTGATTATTTTACAAAATATTAATAAAATACACCATTAAAAAATATAATATTATATAGAAAATTAATAGTTGTGTAACATCAGACCACTACTACTCGTGAAGATTACTTTAAAGATGACATTGATATGTATAATGCAAATGACATATTTCCATCAATGACACTGATAGATAATCGTTCGAAATTCTAACTGTGGCCCCATTTGAACTATGCATTTTCAGTCGTACATCTAATTATCATGATTCAGCAATACGATCCAAAATATCCCTCAGATTCTTATCTGAAGAGCCACCTTCCATCACTGCCTCTCTGGCCAAACCCTTCCATTTCTCTGCATTTCTCTTCACTTCCTCTCCTTTCTCTCCACTTCCCATCACCTCTCCCAAACACCTCCTAATTTCATCGCCTCCTACAATTCCATCTTCCTTCAATTCATGATCCACTCTCACTCCTACCTTCCACACATCTTCTATCAACTTTGCATTTGTCGTCTGATCTTCCCACTGAGGTAACGCCACCATAGGAACCCCTAACACCAAGCTTTCCAGAGTGGAATTCCAACTACAGTGAGTAAAAAAATAGGCCAATGAAGGATGCGAAAGAACCTCAAGCTTTCGCATCAATCATTAATTAATTAATTTAGGGTTTTTAAATTCAAGTGGATTCTCAAGAAACACAAGAAACAAAGTAATTAATTTAGGGTTTTTAAACTGAAACATATCACATATGAGAAACATAGAGAACTTGATTTAGAGTTTAAGAATACTAACCTGTTAAGATTGGTTTGGGATTAGTGTAGAGTTTTTGCAGTGGCGTTCCGATAGATATACCAAGGCGGAGGCGTTAAAGTTTCTTGGTTGACAGTTGCGGTGCTGAAAAGAAGAAGCAGTGGTGAAAAGAAGAAGAAGCGGTTCTTTTATTTTTGAGGGAAAATAGTTTTGGCAAAAAAAATGAATTTTTCAATTAGGTAAAAAAGGGTGGTTGGGCAACTGTTGCAATCTATTAGAGGATTTTTAAGCACCAGTAAAAAATATATAATGGCGGTTCAAAACCGTCGCAACCCATTAAATTTTTTTTAAGGGTGGTTTAGGAACCGTCGCAGCCCTAAGGTTAGGGCGGTTTATGAACCGTCGCAAACCATAGTTTAGGACGGTTGGGTTGGAACCGTCGCAACTCGTGTATTTTTTAGAAAAATTAAAGGACGGTTGCAAAAAACTGTCGTAGGAACCGTCGTAATATACATAAGAGGGCGGTTTTCAGTGAACCATCGCAATCTATGTGTCGCAAAATGACATTTTTCTTGTAGTGTATATCTCTCACTCATACTAATATGAATTGGTATGACCCAGTTTATGACAAAGGAGCTTTTGATCCAATGCTTTTGAGGTGTTTGATCGACCTCGATCTTATAAGATGCTAGGGTGTGACCATTATGTGGACCTAAGGTTGTTGGATCATTCCTTAAGTATAAACGTACTTGATTGTCTTCCAAGGACCATTGAATGAACCCAACGATCCATTTAACTGATTCTTCTCTGAGTCTTAAATGTTGTACGACATAAGATGATTGGCCTCTAGCATAATTCAAAACACTTCGCAACTTTGGTGGATTTAACAATGTTGTATTATTTTGTGATTGGTGTTTTTGAAATTTTAAAAGTTGATGTATCCGCTTAAAATGCAAGAGTCGAAGCAAATATTCTTTAAATTCTAATAAATAATTTTAATTCACTCACATTGGATTTGTTGAAAAAATGTCAGATATTTGAAATGAATTGTTACGATCATTGCAAAAGAAAAATCAAGACATTACCAATATTATTAACTATGTTAACATTACAAAGAAATGATTACAAACTCTAAAAGATACATAATTAGTTGCTCATATGTACATTTTGTTTGTGTCAAACCATTTTATTCTCTACCTATGACCGAGCAAACTTACAAAATTTTATCCAAATCTATTGAAACTAATAACAATGGTTGAATTTGACCCTCTTATGTTATGAAGATTTAGAAGGGGGATAATTTATTAGAAGCAAAAGCTCTAGATCTCCTTTGCATTTTGCTGCTTCAACATTTCAGCTCATACTATTACATTACATTACACTACATATTCTTAATACTATATACTTCATTTAAAACACATTCGACACCTCACAAATTACTATTTGAGCTACCGATTTGAGAATTTCTTTTCTTTTTTTTTGACAACTAGTTTTTGAAGGAAATTATATAATTTTAAAATGAATAAGTAAAATATTACAAGTTCAAGCTCATATTTTTATGTTTAATATCTCTGCACAACTATCTGCTTCTATCCATACTTCTTTCTATGTGACACTTTGTAAATTTTAAAAAATGCATTTATATGAAGCATAGAGTGGTCCATCTTCTATCATTCCTATAGGTTTACCGACAAAAGGATCATGAATTGGAGACTCATATTATTGCTATCATATTAATGTCTTTTTGTTTATATGCAAGATAAAATACCTACATTACTAATGTTTGGTCACTTCTACTTGGCATATGCAATACTTTATCGTGTAGGGAAACCTGAAACTTCTTTTAATCTTTTTACTTTTTAGGGTACACACACACACACACACACACACACACACACACATATATATATATATATATATATATATATATATATATATATAATTTTGTGAGTAAATTTACAAAAAAAAATATATTACTTCATATTATTTGAGATTTGTTAATAGTAATAAAACTCTTATTAGTAGTAAAATTGTAGTACATTAAATACAAAATAGTAGCCACTTTATTAATAATGTAAGAAGAAAGATAAAAAAAACAATTATTGACAATTTTATAAGATATTTTTAGGGAAACTAAATAATCATCATATAATCTTTTTGGTAATCATCATATTATCTATGGCACGTAGAACAACTCTTATCAACTCCTCCTTTTCCAGTCTGACAATTTTTTGGTTTTCTTTTTATCTGGCTCCTGTGACAGTTTGGAACTCAATTGAAAGAATTAGGAGGGACTTTTTATGGGGCAGTTTGAAACATAAAAGAAAATCCACTGGTTGGATTGGACGTCTGTGTGTAAGGCGAAATAACTAGGAGGATTGGGCATTAAAAGCATCAAAGAGTTCAATCTTGCCTGTTGACAAAATGGAAATGGAGGTTTTTGACGGAATCAAACAGTTTGTGGAGAAATGTTCTTCAAGCACGATATGGAAACGTAGCAGCGTGGGTCTTAAAGGATAACGCCAACTCTAATTATTCTGCTTCGTTTTGGTGGAAAGATTTATTGAAGAGTGATTCGTTCTCTTTCAACAGCAACTTCAACTTCTCGAAATCGGTCTGCTTCAAAATCGAGAATGGAAGGAACACTCCTTTCTAGAATGCAAACTTGATGGTAAACTATATTCTGTCAAATGTTTTCTATAACCTGTTCAAATTATGCAGCAGAAACGATGCAATGATTTACGATATGGGAGGCTGGCACGATGGAGTTTGGAGTTGGCATTTTCAGGGGTTTGATAGTGATGTTGTGCAGCCGATGGAAGCCGAAAATACTTCCTTGAGTAATTTGCTGGAAGATCTTCATTCGGTTCTGGACGAAGAAGACGTAATCGAGTGGACAGAGGATTTGACAGGAGGTTACACGGTGAGACAAGCTTACCATCTCATGACGAATTCGTCGTACCAGGAAATTTGGCAGGAAAACAGAACTAAAGTGTTCAATAGACTTTGGAACACCAAAGTCCCTACAAAAATTAGAATCTTTAGTTGGAAGGTTCTATGGGAAAGGTTACCTACTCGTGTTCAATTGGTAAAATGAGGTATGGTTTTGAATTTGAATAGTTGTCTATGCGGTATTATGGAAGAAGACATCTATCACTTGCTATTTCGCTGCAAAGTTTCTGCTCTGGTTTAGAACACAATTGGGGCTTGGTGTGGAATTACCCACACTTTCAACGGTAATGTGGAGAACTATTTTATGGGTTGGCGTCGAGGTAGTTCGAGCAATAATTCCTGCAGTTCAAGCGGTATCTTTTGGATGGTCACCATTTGGGCACTGTGGAAGGAAAGAAATCACATTGCTTTCAATGAAGGTTCTTGTAGTGTTGATAATATATGCTGGAATGTTAAACTTTTCGCTTGGAAATGGGGTTGTTTAGGGGATATTCCTTACTCTAACTTCTCTTTTTATGATTTCTGTAAGAATCCATTTAAGGACTAGTTAAGGTATTTTGGGTGGGAATTCTTTCCTTGTGTAGGGTACAATACTCCTTGTATTCTTATTCTAATCAATCTAATTGCCTTTGGAAAAAAAAGAATAAAAAAAAGTTTTAATAATTAAAAAATATTGAATACATATTATTTATATTAAACCAGCCGATATAGTTAATGTACATTTGAGGAGTTAGTTCAATAATAAAAGTTTAACCTTAAAATATTTCATTGTAAAGGGTTCAAATTTCTTTGAAAACAATTATAAAATTCCGTTTGTGTCACTTTAATTATAAAAAAACTTAATTATATATGCCAATACAAATAAATTGATATTATTTTTAATAAGTGATTCCTTTTATACAATTATTTCATATACACGATTATTGAAATTATATATTTTCAATGAGTCATAACTATTATAGGCTGCTCACAAGGTCCAAGATAAAAGGATCAAAGACGTAGTAAGGGAGCGCATGCAAAAAAATAGGTGTTTTTCTAGTCTCATTCATAGCAGACAATTTCATCTCTGAAAGATTACTAACCCCTGAAGCATTATTATAAAAATATATATTTTACAACGGTTGGAAAAAAGATTTGACAATGGTTGATGGTAGGTGGTAACTGTTGGGAATATAACTAGAGTAAATCTCCAATAACTGATACAAATAAAATAATATAAACTCACAATAACAAATTTATTACTAACTCGCAATTTTTGGACGGAAAAATTGCAAACCCTCTCAACAACTATTTTTGAACAGAAAATAGAAAACCCTCTCAACAACTATTTTTGAACGGAAAAATATAAAACCCTCTCCACCACAATTTTTGTATGAAAAAATTGTAAACCCTCTCTAGTACACAACTACCCAAATCCCCAATACACCCAAAAGACTATAATTATTGTGGTAAATAAAATTAAACTAACTCTCTATATTTATAATAATCTTTCACTCCTTTTTCTTCACATTACTCGATGTGGGACTTGGATGAGTACCCACTTTAAGACAACATATCCTCCCTTCATTGTAAGTCTCACATCTTTTCACTTCATAGTCACCTTCATCCTCACAAGCTAAAAGATCGTCTAGACAACTAACCACATTTGCAGAAGGAGCGCTTTTAAATTCTTCTGTCTTTTTTTTTATGCTTCGCACGTCCTCTATAAATTTTGGACATCTAGATTGCACGTGACCAAATTGTTGACAATAATGACACTTGACAGAACTCATATCTCTTGGTTGAAAACTTATACCATATTGATCACCATAGTTCTTTCTGTGTCCTCCTTTGGCTAATAGTACCTGATTTTCTTCGGGAGATTGATCAATATCCATCATTTGTTGACTCTCCTTCAATGATTTCACTACTTCATCTAACTGTAATGTGCTCTTCCCTACTAACATTGATTGCACTAATGATTTGTAAGATTTAGGTAGTGAAGCCAACAAAAGTAGCGTTTGCTCTTCACCTTTGATATCTTCCCATGCATTCATGATTCTAGATACCAACTCATTAAATTTATTAATATGATCAAATACATTACCTTCATCTTTCATCTTCAATGAGTATAAATTCATTTTCATCATCAATCTATTGGTTAAAATGGTTGATGCAAACTTGCTTTCTAATAAATCCCACAATTTCTTTGGGGAGGTTTCTTTCAACACAGTCACTTTAATTTGTGGAGCAAGTGCCAACCGAATTGTACTCACTGCCTTTTTTTGTATTGAATTCCAATCTGAATCTTTCATCTCACTTGGTTTTTCCTTTTCCAAAGCACAATCAAGACCTTGTTGGACCAAATAGTCTTGTATCGTACATTGCCATAAGGGAAAATCCATTCTCCCATCAAACAAAGTAATATCCAAATTCAATGTAGCCATAATATTGTTTAAGAAAATAAAACTCAAATCAAATAAGATGATAGCAAACCTGTGATTTCCTCCCTTGATCAGAACCTTTGCTCTGATACTACTTGTTGGGAATATAACCAGAGTAAATCTCCAATAATTGATACAAATAAAATAAAATAAACCCACAATAAAAAATTTATTGCTAACTCGCAATTTTTGGACGGAAAAATTGCAAACCCTCTCAACAACTATTTTTGAACGAAAAAATAGAAAACCCTCTCAACAACTATTTTTGAACGGAAAAATAGAAAACCCTCTCCACCACAATTTTTGTATGAAAAAATTGTAAACCCTCTCTAGACACACAACTATCCAAATTCTCAATACACCCAAAAGACTAGAATTGTTGTGGTAAATAAAATCAAACTAACTCTCTATATTTATAATAATCTTTTACTCCTTTTTTCTTCACATTACTCGATGTGGGACTTGGATGAGTACCCACTTTAACACAACATGGTAACAAATGGTGTGATAGAAAGTGCAATACTTTTCACCATAGGCTATTGATCGCGGTGAGAAACTAGATATCGCACCATATTTCACTACATTTGGTCATATCAACCGTGGTGAAATATTGATATGTCATGAATTCAATTTCCAACCAAACCATGAGTAATAAATGGATAGCTCGTCATATTTCACCACGGTTGACTGATAGACATTTTCATATATACCACATTCTTTTTTATTTATTTTTTTATTTTCTATATATGATACTTTTTTTAATTTCTGTATAATATACACATTTTCTACTAGAACAAAATATGAACCAACATAAGCACAAAAATTTATAACAAAACTATACATTATATATATGCATCAAAATGGCTTCCATCCTGTAGCAAAATGTTAAACAAAATTAAACATCATTTACATCAAAACTAATATATTGTAAACTTATATTACAAAATTAGTGTCACCTTGCCTTATAAATTTCATTGAATCAAGATGTCTAACATGTGTACAAATATCTTTAAAATCTTCTCATGTGAATGGTGTAGAATCGTTAAACATCTATATAAATTTGAAGGAAATATAAAATCACTTGATTTAAAATCATAACAAACTTTTATATGGTAAAAATCATTAATATGTTATTGTAAATATACAGGCTTAATTACCATTTTTATCCTCATATTTTACCTAATTCACGAAATTAATCTTCCTATTTTAAATTTAAACAGTTTTGGTCTTCTTCTCATACTTTTGCACTTGATATTAATGATGTTTCCATTTCTTAAATGACAAATTTCTTGTGAAAAAACACAAATTATCATATATAAACCTATTGTAGAATTTTATAGATAAAAATATAAGTTAAAAAATGAACATCTCATCGATTTTCTATGAAAAAATGTGATAGGGAGCCAAAATTATTTGAATTTAAAATTGGATGACTAGTTTCGTGAATCACGTAAAATTGAGGGAACAAAACTGTAATTAGTCAAATATATACTATTTGCTTCCAAGAATCAACAATGTCGGTAGAGACAATGTTTATCACGTGTTTCATGACATAATATCCACACTTGTATCCACGTGGTTGTTTCCTCGTCTACAAATTTATTTTATATGGTGAGTAATAGTACACCCAAAAACACATGGGTATAAAATTTGAGCTTTTTTTCTATGTCCTTTTAACATATTGGTTTCCTCCACAACTCTATATATTGAAAACAATTTAAACACATGGGTATAAAATTGCAGTCATCTCATTATTGTTTTTAGTTTTGATTGTTTGTCAATTTGCATGCATATTCATTATTAAATTTATAACGTGTTTGTGATTTGTACATTATATAAATTTATTTGCAATATTGTTGTTGTAATTCATTTGAAATAGTTTATATTCATTCGCTTTAGCTATATGTAGTTTTTTGAACCTGTGAGAAATCTCTCCATTCAATGTTTTAGTAGTTGTATCCACATCTTTGTCTGTTTTTTTTATCCTAGCAATTGGTTGTGTATCAATATATTGAGTTTGCTTGAGTCACAAACTAAAATACTTGAATCAAGACTGCAAAGATGCATGATTCAAATCATACATGGTGTAAATTAAATCATGAAGTATCATGAAAGCTGGGAGCTGGCTTTTCCTCATCTGAGTCGAATCAAGAAAAAGTGTGATTTGAATCACAACTCCACTTGACTCGAATCATAAGATATACATGACTCAAATCATGGCTTATTTCCTTTCTATCTAACCTTTGATTTAAGTTGTTATTTCTTTGATTCGAATCATCAGTACTTTATGATTTGATAAAAACATATTGTCTTAGTTGTTTTTAGAAAGTAGCAACATGTGAGTGTATGTTAACTCTCTTGCACCATTTTTTCATTTTTTTTTCTTTTGCTTTTGTCAATGAGTGAACGTGTGTCACCTAGAGAGAGAGAGAGAGAGAATCTTTGAACAAGTGACGACACGCATCTCTTTAAACATTCATTGTGTCTTTTTGTTGTAGTGAAACAAGAAACCTAGAGAGAGAGAGAGAGAGAGAATTGATTATCAAGTGATATAATTGATCAATCTCTTAATATTAAATCAAGAACATAGAAACCCATTGTTTCCAAGAAATTGAGAGAATCTAGTGTGTTATTCATTCACCAACACCTAACTCCTTATTAACACCTTGTGATTAACCTCATAGAATGTGTATCTTATGAGTTTTATCAATGTGTGTGTGTGTGTGTGTGTGCCTGTGTGTGTGGTGTGTGTGTGTGTGTATGTATGTGTGTATGTGTGAGAGAGTGAGAGAGAGAGATTCTTCATATTGAATTTTGGTTGTGTTTTGTTCATAAAGAGGGATGAGTGTCTCTATACTCTTTGAAAAATTTGTTAAACTATGTGAAGGTTGTCACATAACAAAGTTGGGAGTTATCCAATTATTCAATGCTAATGGCAATCACTTAAACAAGTATTCGTCAAATTTAAGGAAATAATGTTGCACAAAGGAAGCCTAGATTAGGTTATTGTGGATAGCAAGATTATTGGATTAAGATAATTGAGAATCTTGTGTGTAGTAGTTAAGTATATGAATCAACATGAGGAATTGTCATTTGATTTGTGTATAGGCTAATGCAATATGGTTGTTGGCATTCGAATTGATGAAGCTTCATTGTATCAAAATACATGTATATTAACTCTAAAAACAGTTAAATTCTTGATTATTTCCCAATGGTTTTAAATCATTAAAGAATGGAGTATGCATAGCGAGGAGAGTTTTCGAACCACTATATTTCTCTATGTACTTTCTCTCTTTCCTATCTCTTTAATTTCTCTTCATTCATCATGTTAAAGTTAAATCATTGCATAGTTTGTATGCCATATAGGTCAGATCATGCTTGTAGTGATTTATTGTATAAGCATAGGCATGTGTTGTACCCAACCTATCAAATCATGCTTAAGTTGATTGTGATAAAAGACATGTCTACGTTGAGATATTAAAATTGCTTTGATTAAGCAACTTGAATTATCATATTTGGTTTAAGTCCTTGTTTTATCATACTCTTAATGATGACATTGAAATACGTTGATTAGAATTCATATCGGCGAGATTCTATGTTTCCATTCTATTTTGTTTTAGCTTTCGCCCATCAAAACTCTGATTTTGTATTGAAAGTTTTAAAATAAGTTTTTAAGAGAATCGATCTATTCAACCCCTCTTTTAGACATTTTCACACTTTTATTCCCATCCAACCAGCAATAACGTTGAGCCTCGTTATCACAATCTCCTCAAACTTTCTCTTTAGAAAATAACAAATTGTATGTTTGAAGTTTGAAAGCCCTTTGATAATGATATGGATTCCACTTGAATAGTTACGCTTAATTGTGTGTCTCATAGATAGGCTATATGAAAATGTGTATAGTCTCCTAGTGGTGCTCGCTACGGTGAGGAAGTTGTCATTGATCGGATGTTCGTCTAGAAATGGTAGGTTCCCTCGATATAATCATCAATATCCCCCTATTTTGGCTTGATAATCTCATGCAGCCATTCTACTTATGGATATTTTCCCCCCAAATGTTATTCTAGTCAAAGCAATTAAGGAATTACAATTCATGATGACACAATTATCATTATGACACAATTGTTATTATGACACAATTGTCATTATGACACAATTATCATTATCTGCATCATTATGGTCAGAAAGGCAACAACATTATTTCCTTCCTTTTATAGCTATGTACAGTTACTGTCATTACTATTGTAATTATAGATAGCCTAATTATAGGATAATGACCATACACTATTATGTATATTTAAGCACTGTTGATACAATGAAAGGGGATCCCATTATTCCCAACTTTCTAACTTGGCATCAGAGCTATAAGCTTGAAAGCTCCCTTCTTTTTATTCGATCCTACCATGTCTTCCACTTCCAACACAAAGAAAAATGACTTGCCCACAATAGTTTCTATCAAGCTGGATAGAGACAACTACCCTCTATGGAAATCCTTGGTCCTTCCATTAATCAGAGGCTGCAAACTTGATGTTTACATGTTAGGAACAAAAGAATGCCCAGATCAATTCATCACATCAAATGAAACAACAAAGAAGGCCAATCCTGACTATGAGGATTGGATTGCTCGAGATCAAGCACTCCTTGGATGGCTAATGAACTTTATGACAATAGACATAGCCACACAATTGATCCACTGTGAAACATCTAAGGAAGCTTGGGATGAAGCTCAAAAGCTTGCTGGAGCACATACAAAGTCAAGGACAATCTATCTAAAATCAGAGTTTCACAAGACTCGTAAAAGGGACATGAAGATGGAGCAATATCTCATGAAGATGAAGAATCTTGCAGACAAACTAAAACTGGCATGATCACCTATCTCAAACTCTGATCTGATGATCCAAATCTTGAATGGATTGGATGCTGACTACAATCCTGTAGTAGTCAAACTTGCTGAAGAAATCAATCTCAGTTGGGTTGATCTACAAGCACAACTTCTGGCTTTTGAAAGTAGAATAGATCAACTCGACAAACTCAGTGGTCTCACAATCAATGCATCTGCAAATTTTGCCAACAAGACTGAGCACAGAGGAAACAAACATGGAACATGAAATTGGAAAGGTTCCAACTTTAGAGCTATGAGAGAAGGCAGAGGAAGAGGAAGGCCTATCTGCCAGATATGTAATAGAGCCAGTCACACTGCTGCCCAATGCTATTATCGGTTCGATAAGTCCTACACAGAACCAAACAACTATGGTGAGAATGCAAAACAAGGAACCCACAGGGCCTAGCCTCACCCTACCACGACCAAGACTATCAATGGTATTTTGATAGTGGAGCTAGCAATCATGTCGCACATCAAGGTGGCCAACTTGGAGATCTTAGTGAAAACAATGGTAAGAATTCACTACTTGTTGGTAATGGAGATACATTAAAAATATTGGCATCTGGTTCTACTAAGTTAAATGATGTTAATTTGCATAATGTACTATATGTGCCTGAAATCACCAAAAACTTGTTAAGTGTATCCAAGTTAACTGCTGACAATAATGCTCTTGTTGAATTTGATGAAAATTATTGCTATGTGAAGGACAAAGTGACAGGGAAGGCACTTCTAAAAGGGAGGCTTAAGGATGGCCTATATCAACTCTCAACCAATAAAGAACCTTCAAACAATAAAGATCTTTGTGCCTACATGTCCCTCAAAGAAAATTGGCATAGGAAACTTGGACATCCCAACAATAAAGTGCTGGAAAAGGTACTGAAAGATTGCAATGTAAAAACATCACCTAGTGACCAATTTACATTTTGTGAAGCATGTCAGTTTGGCAAACTGCACCTGTTACCTTTTAAATCCTCTTCCTCTCATGCTAAAGAACCTTTAGATTTGATTCATACCGATGTATGAGGCCCTGCACCAATATTTTCTAAATCAAATTTTAAATATTATGTGCATTTTATTGATGATTTCAGCAGATTTACTTGGATTTTTCCTTTAAAACAAAAATCAGAAACTGTGCATGCTTTTAACCAATTCAAAAATTTAGTGGAAAAACAATTTAACAAGGAAATAAAAGTGATTCAGTGTGATGGTGGAGGTGAATATAAACCAGTACAAAAACTTGCCATAGACTCTGGTATCCAATTTAGAATGTCTTATCCATACACCTCCCAACAAAATGGAAGGGCTGAAAGAAAACATAGACATGTAACTGAACTGGGATTAACATTGTTAGCACAGGCCAAAATGCCAATGTCATACTGGTGGGAAGCTTTCTCTACTGCTGTTTACCTCATAAATAGACTACCGTCATCTATAAATCCAAATAAAAGTCCTTACTCACTATTGTTCAATAAAGAACCTGACTACACGACCCTGAAACCGTTTGGCTGTGTTTGTTACCCTTGCCTCAAACCTTACAATCAACACAAGCTTCAATTTCACACAACTAAGTGTGTATTTTTGGGTTATAACAATACTCTCAAAGGCTATAAGTGTGTTAAATCTCATGGAAGAGTGTTTGTTTCAAGACATGTAGTGTTCAATGAGAATCACTTTCCATTCCAAGAAGGTTTTCTTGACACAAGAAATCCTATAAAAAATGTTACTAATGATATTTCTATAGGATTTTCTTCTTATCCTGCAGGTGTCGCTACAGACAACACAAATGAGGCAACCGACAACGTTGTTGATCAACAAGAGCCAGAAGCAAATGACTACAACACTATAGAAGATGAACCAGTCGTGGGTGAAACTTCTGAACCTACAAATAACAACAATCTCAGAGACAGTAGTAGTGAAGCGGAAAACCCAACAGAAGTGGTTGGAAGAGAATCGGTGGAGGAAATCACTCAGACATTCTCAGAAAACAATTCACCACCGCAGCAGAACATCACCAACACACACTGGATGAGAACAAGAGGCAAGGCAGGAATATACAAGCCCAAACTACCTTACATAGATCTAACTGAAGCATCTAAAGAAGATAAGGAACCAGAGAATGTAAGAGAAGCACTAGTCAGACCAGAATGGCTAACAGTAATGGACAAAGAGTACAAGGCACTGATGGACAATAGAACCTGGACTTTGGTACCATTTCAGGGACAAGAAAATATCATTGACTCAAAGTGGATCTACAAAATAAAATACAAGGCAGATGGCACAATTGAGAGGAGGAAAACAAGACTTGTTGCTAGAGGTTTTCAACAAACAGCAGGATTGGACTATGACGAAACATTCAGTCCAGTTGTCAAATCTAGTATTGTAAGAATCATTTTGTCAATTGTTGTACATTTTAATTGGGAAGTCGGACAATTAGACATAAACAATGAGTTCTTGAATGAAAATCTCAAAGAAACTGTTTTCATGCATCAACCAGAAGGGTACATAGATCAAACCAAACCAAGTCACATATGTAGATTAAACAAGGCAATCTATGGTTTGAAGCAAGCCCCGAGGGCCTGGTATGATAGACTGAGACACACTATTAAGTTGGGGATTCCAAAACACCAAGGGTGACTCGTCCTTATTTGTCCTAAAAGAGGCTGATCACACTACATTCCTTCTCATCTATGTTGATGATATAATAATAATCGGCAGCAACAATAAGTTCCTAGAAGCTTTCATCAGTCAACTTAATCTTGCCTTTTCTCTAAAAGACCTTGGAAATCTATACTACTTTTTGGGAATAGAAGTCTATAGAGACAACAGTGGGATGTACTTGAAATAGACAAAGTACATAGGATATTTACTCAAGAAATTCAACATGGAAAATGCATCATCATGTCCTACGCCAATGGTAACTGGGAGGCAATTCACAACAGAAGGAGAACCAATGTCCAATCCTACACACTATAGACAGGCTATAGGCGCTCTACAATACTTAACCAACATAAGGCCTGATATAGCCTTTGCAGTCAACAAGCTCAGCCAATACATGAGTTCTCCAACAATAGATCATTGGCAAGGTATAAAGAAAATACTGAGGTATCTCCATGAAACCTAGGCTTGCACATTAAACCTTCAACGGATCTTGACATAACTGGGTTCTCAGATGCAGATTGGGCCACAAGCATAGATGACAGAAAATCCATGGCGGGACAATGTGTGTTTCTCGGTGAAACTTTGGTGTCGTGGGCCTCAAGAAAGCAAAAAATGGTGTCCCGGTCAAGTACAGAATCAGAATATAGAGTCTTAGCTGATCTAGCAGCTGAAGTAGCATGGCTGAAATCATTACTAGGGGAACTCAAAATGCCAATACTTCGAAAACCTGTTTTGTGGTGTGATAACTTGAGTGCTAAGGCACTAGCCTCCAATCTGGTTATGCATGCTAGGTCTAAACACATTGAGATAGACATTCACTACATACGTGATCAAGTTATTCACAATAAAGTTACAGTTGCCTATGTCCCTACTGCAGACCAAATTGCAGACTGTCTAACCAAGGCTCTAACTCACACTAGATTCAACATTATGAGAAGCAAACTTGGTGTCTCCTAAGGTTCCTCATGAAACCGTTGACATCCTAATTGGAGTTTAATCCTCTAGCTGACACATGTAAAAAAATTGACATCAAGTTGAAATTATAATGAAAACATTGGAGGATGATAAAACTTGTTCTTCAAATGTTGTAGGTGATGATGATGGTGTAGACGAACTCACTACGACAATCTTCATAATATACCTAATGATGGAGAGCTATTTCCTTTTTCATAAGTCCGAAAATACCTCTTCCATATTAAAGAATGCGGTCTAGAAAAGCCACCATTTTACATGAATTTACTCAACGTCCCAAAAATAACCATATTTTCTCCATCCATATATATATATATATATATATATATATGAGAAATGCTATCACACACCCATAATTGGTAGGCTCCACACAAAAATACACTACATATATTTTCTTTCTATTTTTTTTCTTCATCTTTCTAATGTGGGTCTCACTCAAAAATGATGGCCCCACACAAAAATACACTAAGGTGTATGTTGCTAATGCACACCTACATGGGTGTGTATTAGCATGACCCTGTATATATATATATATATATGCATATCAAGTGAGAGGGATTTTAAAATGAGAGATGAGAGGAACAAATAACAACCGTTAGATCAGTAAAAAATTATGATTAAACTTATTCATTAATGTGGCTATTAATTTCTCTCATTAACCTACATTTCATCTCTCTTATTAACTTAATCTAACGGTTGTTGTTTGTTCCTCTCATCTCTCATTTAAAATCACTCTCACTTGATACGCTCCTTTTATATATATATATATATATATATATATATATATATATATATATATATATCCGGAGAGGTGTGATTTTAAAAAAATATTGAAAATAAAAATTAGCTCTCAATAAAATTTTCAACGTGAAGACACCATTAATAGCCACATTAATGAATAAATTTAATCAAAATTTTTGACTGATCTAACGGTTGTTATTTGTTCCTCTCATCTCTCATTTTAAAATCCCTCTTACTTGATATGCTCCTTATATATATATATATATATATATATATATATATATATATATATATATATATATATATATATATATATATATATATATATATATATATATATATATATATATATATATATATATATATATATATATCCGGAGAATGTAATTTTAAAAAAATATTGAAAATAAAAATTAGCTCTCAATAAAATTTTCAACGTGAAGACACCACTAAGCATCCTCCTACACATCCAAACACAACTAGAATGTGGTGCCATAATAAATCCAACTATAATGTTTTGTTTCATAGCACCCATACGTTTTTATTATTAAACATTTGGCAGTTTGTTGCATAATAATGTTTTTATTGCATTGAATGTGACTTAGATCCAATCACACAAATCAGAATCCTCACATATGTTTGCCATACACAAACATTATATAATGTGATTAATAATTTCTTACATATGAAATCCAAATTCTTAAGAGTAAGAAAATCTCAATGAGACTTGGATCCAATCTTACAAAATAAAATTCCAATGTATGTTTGCCATGAACCTTCATCATGTGATTCATAATATATTTATAAAAAACTATAAAAGTGCATATACTCAATAGTAAGGAAAGCATAATGGAAAGAAAAAAAAAAAGTAAAAAGAAGAAAATCAAAGTAACATTTTTTAAGTATAAAATACATATAAGTCTTCGAATGTAACATGTATTTGGAAAAGCAAGCTTTTATTTTAGTAGATCGATGAAGTGCTTATTTCCTAATATTATTGTGTGATATGATTAATCATAGTTTCAAAGCTAATGATCATATATGTATTTGTTCAAGATATGTTTGGTTAGAAAAGAAGAAATTAGTGTCTTTGAATAACTATCACACCTTGTCTAATCTTCTTTTTAATCTTTTTGTTTTGTTTGATTTATAAATAATTATGGAAATGATTTTGCCTTGGAATTACAAAGTGATGATGGAAAAGGGTGTTGTTGTTTTTGATTGCCACTAGGTGAAGAATGATATCATACCATTCGTGTGTTGGTCCTTGGTAGAGATTTGATGTCTTAGGAATAGCATAACCCAAAGGAAAAGTCTATATGAACTAACTTTTCATATAATTTCACTAAACAATAAAAATGGTGGGTGGGGTTAGAGTAGGGACCATAATGAATAAACTATGCGATATTTCCCATCCACATATAAGTGGTGCCTTCTTTTGGCTTATTGTTAAAATTATTTTTCATTTTAATTTTAGAAAATAAAATCCAACTTGGATTTTTTTAAGAGATGGGAGGGTGCTACAACATTCTTGATTGAACCTTGTCCCTAATAACAAGATCATTTATTATATATGAGAATTCTAAATATTACTCTTACGGAATCTTAAATAATATGTTTTTATAAATGTTTGTGTAATTAGTACATTGAAAGTTAAACTGTTTGACTTTTTTAAAAAATAATTTTTAAATATGAAATCTTTAAAGAGTGTCTTGGAAACACTCGTTAGCATAATGTGTGTGAGAGAGAGACTTTGGCCATAAGGGAACAAAAATATTCAGAAGAAAACTTTACGCAACCTCGAGGAAACAAAAATAAAGTAGATGACTTTTGTCAAAGGAAAGTCGTGCATGACATGGAGAATATCCTTTATCTCATCGTCGCAATTCTTGCACCAATGATTACCTTTGTTCTTAGTATGATTCATAAAAATCTACCGTGATACAAATGTTGACTAGGTGACTACAAATACAAAAGGGGATATGTGAATTGTGTTGGTTGAAAATCAATGTCCAATAAAAAAAATTGACTTATAAAAATGTTTAAGTTCATTTTTAAAATGAACAGAGAATAGGCAGTGGGGTATACGAATGAAATAATGAAGAAGAGATAAAGTGAAGGAGATACAATGTAAATAAAATCAAACAAAGGAAAATAAAGAGATAAGAGAAAGAAAAAATGCACTAAAGATTTATACAAATCAACTTAACCACTTTCCCTATTCTTTTCCCCAAGAGTTTCCGCTTGAGGGTTACATTAAAGATGTGAGCTTTTCACAGGTAAATCCTGCGAACTTCCGTACAACCAAACAAAGATTTTCACTAGCTAATCTTACGAACAAAACAATATATTTTAACAGGCTAATCTCCAAACCAAACCAAAAAATTTAATAACCTAATCTCCAAAGCAAAAAGAGCTTTTTATCGGCTGAGTTGAAGAACAAAAAATAAATTTTATTTGGTCAATCTCAAGAACTAAACGATATCTTCTCGTAATATATTACACATGAGATAATACCCTCATGATTAAAATGCAATATAATCAAACACTAGCATAAAAAAAAAACTCTCACAAATATTTTATACTCTCAAAGCACTAAGACAACTTCTATGAGGAATAGAAAAAAGATAAAGTATAAGAGAGTTGAAAGTGAGAAAGAGTATTTCTAAATTTGATTTCTAATGTAAATGGGATGATTATAGGTTTTCTATTTATAGGAAACAATTTGGCTAAAAATGAAAGGATCCATGGGTATTTTTAATGACTTACTCAATTATCCCTAGATGTTAATCAATTGCGAGCTTTCAAAAGATGAAAACCCTAATCCCAAATAGGAAATCCTACAACGGTTATGCGGTTTAATCGATTAATAGTATTTCTAATTTAGTTTTTTCCTAGCTTTAATCGATTGAACTGAGTCCTTAATCGATTAGGCAGTGTAAAATGCTTCTTGATTGTTTAAGAAAGATCCTTGGTCAATTCCACATAAGTTTTGATAGTTTTTACATATGTTTTAAGGTTTTTTTTGTAAATCGATAGATGCTTAAAAACATTTCGATTGTGTGTGTGAGCTACCTTAGTAATTCGAAAATTACTTTTATACTTTTACATTAAACTTATCACTCAGACAAAAGACAATACAAGCTTTCACACTTCTTCTCTTCCTCAAAGGTTCAAGTTCTCTTGCTTGATTCATCATTAATTTAGCACTTCATTTGGAACTTGATTCTTCTAAACTAATGAGGCTTAATATAGCTTCTTTGATAGATGTCATCATCAAAGATTATTGCACAAGAGATCATCAAAGACTTCCCCCGGGCATCGTTTGACATCAGGTGTTATCATCATTGAATTTGGCTTGACATCTTGATCTCAAAAAGAACATCTTAATCTTAAGAGAACGTCTTAATTATTGTTCCTTCTTGATATATGAAGACTTCACATAATTAGATAGCTATAATCAATACGAAGATGAGTCTTTCCAAATACCGGAACACCAAGGTAATTATCACTACAAAAGACAATTTCTTTGCTTTCCTCGATGTTAACTTAGTCTTAGCTTGGTTAATGAGATAGCTATAATTAAAACGAAGAGGAGCCCTTCCAGATAATGGAACACCAAGGTACTTTCTAAATGTGGAAGCATTTCTATATTCCGATAAGTGGGTCAAAGAGGCCCTCGAGTTTGTAGGTATGTTCCTTAAGAACATAATACTAGTTTTGTCTTAAGTAACCAATTATCCAGATAAAAGACAAAAAAATTCTAACACCTCTAACACATAACTCATTTGGTCCTCTGTTTCTTAAGCAAATAGGAGTAAATTATAGGAAAACATCAAGTGAGAGATCAAAGGATTATTCCTCCCCTCTCTTAAAGGCCTCCAACCCCCATCCTGAACACTTTACGATATAAGATATCACAACTTCTCCATACAAAGAACAAACAAATAAGGAGAGATATGATCTCCTTGCCTTAAACCACGTTGAGGGTGAAAGTAGTCTTGTTTTTCCCCATTCCATTTGACATTTGTTCGAACACTAGTCATCGAAGCCATAATCACAATAATAATCTCATTCAAGTATGTTATTTCATGCAACACCTGATGAATAAATTTCCAACTAAGACGGTCATACACCTTGTCCAGGTCCACCTTGATAGCAAATTACTTCAACTTCCCATTAACCTTTCCCATATTATAGGTCATCTTTTGAGCAACCACAATATTTTTGTGGATACTCCAATCAGAAATGAAACTAGTCTGATAAAGGAAACAATCTTTAAGATATATTCTTTCAGCCTATTAGTCACCACTTTGCTAACAATATTGTAGAAAATATTACATAAAGAAAAAAGCGAAAGCGATTAATGAACTCTGAATGATCCACTTTTGGAATGAGACAGATGTTCGTACAATTACAATCTTAATTTAATAAGATTGAGAGACAATCAAACTTATCTAACAAAATCACATACACTAGACCTGATGCTTTTAAAGATTTATAGAAGTCGAACTTTGAGTTCTTCCTTTAAGATGCATAATTTATCATGTTAAACATGACCCATAGTACTAATTTCATTATTTTTCTTTTGTTTCGTGCTTTATTGTTTTACTAAATGATTTTTATTTTATAATTTCAAAAAAATTTAAGAGAACTAGCTAAAAAATGTTATAACTTATTTTGAACTCATTTTTATAATTTAAAATGAGCATTTCTTAATGCACCACCCAAGTTTCTTAGGCACCACATGAAATTATTTTTTTGCCCCCTGATTCCGGATGTGCACATCCGGACGCACCGTATCCTTAAAAAATAAAAAGTGGTTCCGGATGTGCATATCCGGAAGACCTCCGGATCTGTATATTCGGACAAAAAAAGGTGATATATTTGAAGCTGCATGATCACTCCCCTTCTCATTCTCAACATTTCTCCGACTACACTCACTCTAGGGGCCAACGGCTTAGCCTACATAGGCCCTGGCCAGGCCAGGCTTTTTCTTAAATAGAAAAGGCCTGTGCTTTTTTGTAAGCCTATTTAGCTAAAAAGGCTAGGCCACAGGCCGTAAGAAAAGCCTTTTAAGCCTATCAGGCTGACCTATTTAAGAAAAACTCAATAAATTTATTATTATTATTATATTCTATTTTGTACTTTGAATTAAAATACGAAAATAAAACTTAGTTATCTTGAAGAACTTATGGGAATAAGTTGAAAAAACATTATAAACAATTTCATAAGTTGTTGTCATAAGCTTTTTCATAAGTTCTCTCTAATAAACAGTATCACCAAACTTATGCTAATAGGTAAACTTGAATGAGACAATGAAAGCAAACATTTAATATCATTGATCTTATAACTTCTTAGTCTATTTAACATTAGTTGAGTTTCTTATTTACAAATGTTCAAATGAAGTAGGCTTTTAAATAGGCTAGTAGGCCAATCAGGCCTTCGAAAAGGCCAGGCTTAGGCCTAAAAATAAGCCTATGATAGACTACAGGTCAGGCTTAGGCTTTGAATTTTTTAGCAAGGCAGGCTCAGGCTTGGCAAAGCCTAGCTCGGTGTCATACCCCAAATTTGTCCTACCTATGTATAAATGACCTCTGTACATCCTTTTTCTTCTAAACCACTTTTGAATCCAAATATCCGTTTTTTAACCACTTCCATATCCATTGTGATTTCATCTCATTATCCAATATAAATATCCATTCATTTTATAAATATCCTTTCCCGTAACCATTTTGTTATTTACCCATTTTTCAATCCAATTTTTCATTCGACCATCCATTTTCATTATCCATTTTACTAAATAGTCCAAATAACCATTTCTCTTGTTAATATCCATTTAATTCAAAACAATTTTCAATTCAATTCAATTTCATCTTTCTTTCCAATTCCAATTCAAATTCCATATTTAAAATCACCAATGTTAATAATCATTAAACCATGTTCTAAAGTCCATTTTCTTAACCATTATTATCTTTATTTTCCAATTTCTAAACCATCTTCATTTTCAATTACCCTTATTTTTGTTATCAATTCCACACCTATCCATTTTAAATCTATGTCCATTCTTTCTAAATCCACATTGTTATCCACTCTTCCATTTTCAATTTATCATTCCAAATACCCATTTCCATCCAATTTACATCTTTTTCTTAATAATCATTTTTTTCTTTTCTTATCCATTATCCACCTTGCAATTTAATTCATTTTTCTAAACCCATTTTAAATATCCAAGGCCTTTTTTTTATCACTTTTCCTCCACGAAATATTACCAAAACCATATCATTTCTACAAAGCCCATTACTTTGAATATCATTTTTTAAGCCCTTAATAAAGGTCCACTACACTTCCTTTAATCCATTACATGACAACAAATTACATAAATAAAAAAGGTGGAAAAAGAAATGCCATTCAACTTGACCAAGCCTCCACGCCATACACCAAAGCAAAGTGTACCTGCATAACAAAAATGCAGTGTATTAGGACCCACACGCGACAACGTTTCCACCAAAGCAACACACTGCCACTACAGCACAAAACCTGCGCATAACATGCCTGCTGCACTTCTGCTACCACCAACCAACAACAACAGCCTGCACCATGTGATATCAACATGAACAACAGAGGAAAAGGACTCATCATCAACAATAAGACAAACTCTTTGTACTTGAAAACTTAATCAGCAAGTTTGATTTGTTTTTAAATGAGAGAGTCAAACAGCAGTTTGGAGGGGGAGAGAAATTAAGAACAAAAAAAGAACGGTGGACCTTTACTTTCAAAACCGCGTCCAAGCTTCTTTAAATTCTGGTTGATAACCATTATGTACTTAAAAACATGGCAAAATAACCACCATCCAAAAAAATCTCTCTCAACCCAATCCTCAAATCTCTCTCAACCCAAATAACCACCCTGCACGGTGCACATAACAAGCCATCACCATTACCGGCCGACCACCATCCTTGTTTCTCTACCACATCGCCTCACCCATTTTTCGTCACCAACATCATCCACCTTCAAAATCCATAACCAAAAATCTTGCCTTCAACTCATAAGAACCTGCATAAAAACAAACACAACCACGTCGAAAAAGTTTCGACCGCCGCCATGGGAAGAGGATCTGAAACAGAAATAAAGTAGAAAAAGGAGAGGAAACGGAAGCATACCTCAGGAATTCTCTTCATCCATAACTCACTACCACACCGCGCTACCACTCACAACACCTCAAAATAACCACAACTCTATAGGCGCCAAACCCCAACCGACCAGAAACGCGTACAACGATCGTATCACCATCATACCGCCGCAAACTCCTCCGATTACACACCATGGCCGCCGCGAACAAGAAGGTTGAGAACCGCGAGTGAGTAGAAGATGGTGAGAGCGAAGGAGAAAGAGAATCCGAGCGAGACAGAGAGAAATCTGCGAGAACGAAGGAGAAAAGAAGGAGAGAACGCGGCGTGAGGGAGAGAATCGCGGCCGTGAAAACAAGGAAGGAGCGATCACAGAGAGAGGTATGAATGTTGTTCTTGTCGTGTTCCTGAACATTTCTGCGAACGTGTTTAATCTCTCATTCTCGCAAACGGTTGTGTCTTCTGGGTGTCCTCATTAACCCTTCCCATAAACTCTAGCCGAACCGGGTTTGGGCCAGGGTGGTCTGACCCGGTTGTTCCTTGTTTTTCTCTTTTGGGCTTGCTAATCCCCAGCCCTTCATCTTAGCATTTTCTTATTATCTTTAGCTTCTTTTTATATTATTTTTATGATTAGTGATAATTTTAGGATTAGTTTTATGACCTTTTCTTAAAAGTAGTAATTTTAGGATTAATGTTATAATTTTAGAATTAAGTTTTTATAACCATTTTTTTTTAATTAGTAATATTAGGATTAGTGTTTTTACTTTAGGATAAGTTTTTATTATTATTAGATTTAGTATTTTAAATCTTTAGTTAGTATTTTAATTTTTAGGAGTTGTATTTTAATTTTTTAGTATTAGAAATTTATATTAATAACTTTTAATAATAATGAAAATAACCAAAAAATATGGTAAAATTAAAGTACCTAACCTAATTAAAAATATACTTTCTTGACTTAAAAGTCATAATTCAAATTTAAAACAATTACCTAATCCCTACAAATACTTTCTAACAAAAAAATTAAAATCATCATCCACTTTGTTTAATTCTTAAAATATTTTCTTGATTAAACTAAAGTCATAAAGCACTTAGGCTAATTTTCACAAACCTTTTTCTTAATTAAATTATGGAAGTAGTGGGCTTTTGGGGTCTAGCGCTCCTTGGGTCCTTGAACGACCGCTCTTAGGGCACACGCCTTGGGTTGTGTTCGTTTCGATCTTCCATTTTCAAAATACTTAAAAACTTCCAATCTTTTCTCAAATTAAAATTCTTAATCTACTTAAATTCCTAATAATTTTCTAAACTCAAATTAAATCATAAAACATTACTTAATTTTTACAAATATTTTCTTAATTAAACTCAGATCATAGAATATTTAGGTTAATATTTCTAAAATTATTTTCTTAATTAATTATGGAAGTAGTGGGCTTTTGGGGTTTAGCACTCCTTGGATCCTTGAACAAATGCTCTTGAGGCGCACGCCTTGAGTTGTGTTCGTTTCGACCTTCTATTTCTAAAACACTTAATCCGCCTAAAACTCGTAACTTATTCAAACCCTAATCTGATTACACATCTAATTAAAATACTCTAATCAAATCAAAATCGTTTCCTAATCAAACTACGAAAGTAGTGGACTCTTGAAGTCTAGCACTTCTTGGGCCCTTGAATGAATGCTCTTGAGGCGCACGCTTTGGGTTGTGTTCATTCCGAACTTTCTTTCCTAAAACACGCCCTAATTACATGGACAAAGAAGCCCATTGTCCAACAAACACGATTTCATAATTAGTAGAATGAAAAAGGTGTCGTTGAGATCTAGCATCTCAGTAATGCCCCGATTAATTGACTGCGAGGCCAACGTCTCGTTTATCGAATAGTCGTCATTCTTCCCTCAAAATATTTAACAAACCAAACACTTCCCACGCAACCGAAACCCTAATACACTTAATCCACAACTCAAACACCTTTCCCAAAGAACATTGTTTAAGTCATTCTTTCGCGCATATGAACTCGTGCTTTAGCCTCCCCTAGGGAGCAGACAAGCCAGTGTTTAGCAGTCAGAATGCAACCTAAACTCTCGTTCGCCTAAAACACGTCCAAATCAAACCTTTTTTCTCAATCAAATCTCTAATACACTTAATTCATACTCAAACAACTTTCACAAAAAGAACATTGTTTAATCCATTCTTTCGCGCATATGAACTAGTGCTTCAGCCTCCCATGACGAGCCGGCAAGCCAACGTTTAGCAGTTAGAATGTGAATTAAACTCTCGTTCGCCTAAAAAACACAAACCAACAGTAGTCCCACGAACTACGAATGCTCTGACTTTCCCATTGCACGAGGGAATACGTAGGCCCAAGGGTTCTAATCCTTGCCGAGCACACTAATAAAACACCACCCATTTCCCCTTAGAAAACAAAATCCTTTTACCTTAGAAGAAAACAAACAAACCAAGCTAACATTTCTCCCGAATTGAATCAAGAGGTTCCCGTTGAGTACAACGGACGTAGAGGGTGCTAATACATTCCCTCTTGCGTAACCGACTCCCGAACTCGAATTTGGTTGCGATGACCATGTTCTTATCTCCCTTTAAAGGTTTTCTCGATATTTTCCTTTCCCTCTTTTGGGATAAATAAAGTTCGGTGGCGACTCTGTTTCGAACAGTTTTTTCCGCGTCCATCGCGAGGATCGTATTTTTCGAGGTACGACACTCGGCCCAGCCTATTCCCACCCCTAACTCACTCTCACCAACTCAAAAAACCCTACTTCATCAATCCCATTTCTCACTCAAAAATTTCAAGTTTTTGGTGCAACAAATCAAAGGGAGCAAGGAAAGACTGAATTTCAGGTAAACATTCAACTTCATCCACTACATTGCTCACATTATCAATCTACATTTTTGAAAAAACAAGTTACGCTGTTTCCGGATCTGCACATCCAGAACGAATTGAGCATGAACATTTCCAGATCACCATGGAGACTGGTACTAGAAGATGTGAGTGCCCTTTTAAGATTGGTGGTTACATGTTAGTTTCCAAGAAATGGAGATTTACCATTCGTTGTGGTATACATAACCACGAAATGTGTTCAAAGCTTCAAGGCCATCCAAGTGTATGTAGGCTCAAGGCGGAAGAGAAGACATGTATAGCCGACATGACCTTGAACCTTGTCCAACTAAAGAATATACTTGCGACATTGAAACGGAAAGAACCCGAAAATGTTGCAAACATAAAGCAAGTGTATAACATTCGGTATCAAACGAACAAGGTAATTATGGGAGATAGGAGTGAGATGCAACAACTGTTGAAAGTGTTGGAGGACAACGATTACGTCTCTCGGTACAGATATCGCGATGATGGAATTACGGTCCGAGATTTTTTGGACTCATCCGGATTCCATAAAGTTGTTCAACACGTTCTCGACAGTGCTCATTCTCGACAGTGCTCATTCTCGATAGCACCTACAAGACAAATAAGTATCGTCTTCTATTGTTTGAGATGGTTGGCATTACGTCTACGGATAAGACATATGTCGTCGGCTTTGCCTTTTTGGAGTGTGAGAAAGAGGACAATTTCACGTGGGCGTTGGAGACGTGTCGGTCACTTTTGAAGAAACATGTTCAAATGCCAAAAGCAATTGTTACAGACCGCGACAATGCCTTGATGAATGCGGTTGCAAAGGTCTTTCCTTCTTCCAATGCACTACTTTGTCAATTTCACATAACAAAGAATGTGTGAAGTCGGGTTAAGACCGCGGTGGGTGCGAAACAAGTGGAGTCGAAAGACTGAAAAGTGGTCAAGTCGGGTGTCATTGTAGAGAAAATTATGGATGCATGGACTCATATTCTAAATTCTTCCACAACGGAATTATATGCCAATTCGGTCATTAAATTTCGGAAAGTGTGTGAACGGTACCCCGCTTTGTTGAAATATGTTGAATCCACCATTCTTGATCAAGTGAAAGAAAAGATTATTTGTGCGTGGACCGATAACGTACGACATCTTGGAAACACTACCACCAATAAAGTTGAGTCGGCACATGCCACTTTGAAGAATTGGTTGGGGAATAGCAAGGGGGTTTATGTCGGGATTGGGACTCCGTGCATCTAATGATAAAAAACCAACACAATGAGATACAAACCACTTTCGGTCGGAGCATCGCGATTTTGGAACATCGATTTAAAGGTAACTTCCTCTACTCTCATTTGATCGGCAACATGTCTCAGGCGGGGTTGGGCTATATTTTTCACGAGGCCAACCAAGCCGAAACGGTAGGTTCCGATAGTGCAAAGTGTAGTTGCACTATTGTGAAAACCTACGGTCTTCCTTGTGCTTGTGCCATTGCTAAAAAGTTGAAACTAGGTGTGCCAATACAAATTGACAAAGTTTGCCCTCATTGGATGAGACTTAGTTATGATGATGATGGTTGTAAGGAAGGAGATAAATCGGATATCTCTATTTTGTCAGAATTGGAAGCGATTCAAAAGAGATTTTCGAAAGCCGACGACAATATGAAGCTACACATCAAAGAAGAGTTGAGGAAGATTGCCTTCCCCAAAACAACCGCAATGATACCGCCGTCTCAACCAGTTAAGACAAAGGGTGCTCCAAAGAAGTTGAAGCCTACACCAAATGACAACTCAACAACTCGGTCTCCTTCGTATTATGAGCGGTTTGACCAAATCTTTCTAGACTCTCCGGCTCCTAAATCTCTACAAAGTGTCATGAAAGGAGCTCGCATTTCCAAACCGGCTCCGACACCGATTCCATGAGTTCCGACTCCGATTCCGACTACACGTATGATTTCCTTTATTGACGAGATGCCGGTTTTTATGCACAAGCATATCGACGGTATCATCGATGTTGTAGGGGAAGGTAATTGCGGTTACCGAGCCGTGTCGGCTCTACTCGGTAAAGGAGAGGAAGGTCATGCACTTGTACGTCATCAACTTATCCTAGAGTTGGACACGCATAAAGAAGCATACTTGCGTCTCTATGAAAATCAAGAAAAATATGACAAGGTTCACGAGTCACTTGTTCTGTGGGTGAGTGGTCCGGCACCGGTATCAAAATGGATGAGCTTCCCCGAGATGGGTCATCTTATAGCATGCGCCTACAATATGGTGTGTATCGACTTGACGCGATACGGTTTTTCAGAAACCTTTTTTCCACTCCACACCGCACCTCTGTCGAATCCAAATGATCGTATCATGTGTATCAGATGACTTGCGAAATCAAGACATTTCGTACAAGTTATCTTGAAACCCGGATGCCCGATACCACCTAAATCACTGCAATGGGCGACGCATTCAACCGTAATTGCCGAGTCTTGGCCGGATAGTTTTGTCGAAAGGATGCTTGAATTCGAAAGATTGCACGCAATTGAAAAGGCATCAAATGCGGAAAAGTCGAAAGTTCAAGCTCCTATAGATTTAGACGGAGAATTTTGTTTTAACTCTTTTGTATAATCATATGACACACTGTACGTTATTGAAGTGAAATATATTGTATTTTTATTCATATGTCTTTTTAATACACTTATGAATTTTATTGCAATGAAAGTATTCCAAGTGGCTGCATAACATGTTCAATTCTGTTTTATAAATGTATCAGTAGAACATTCTGATTTGCGTATCCGGGAAATTTCTGGATGTGCACATCCGGAACCAATATTTATAGGGTTTGTCCGGATCTGCACATCCGGAACGAACTTAGGCAGAAATAACTGTACCCTAACTTTTCTATAAATTAGGGGTTTTATTTGATATCATTCACACAAACACTAAATGTCTCAATTATATGATATCAAGATCCATTGGTATGTCGCAACTGTCTCCTATACCGACGACATAACAATCGATTGCAAGTATAAGTTAACGAGGGACATCTCAATCGGCGAGATCATTGACGACATCGAACATCTCCTACCTTACGGAGACAAACGGAAGGTTGCGAAACTTCAGTATCGTTCACCTTCCGTTGTTAACGAAGGGAACGTCGCTTAAAACCTTGTTGAGCTCAAGAATCAAGAGGATGTTAGAGCGATGTGGCAAACATTTTTCGCCTACGAAGAACGATTCCCTCTCGAGTTCGAGGCGACCGTCAAAATCCGAAGAACGGTCGATGACATCTTAGAGATGTGCAAGCGTCCACCGGGCTATTGATCTTGTAATATTTATATTTCTGTCGATGTCATGGCGATTTTCTCAATGTAATCCCGATTTTATTTTATGAATGTGAGAAACATTGTTGGATTTTTGGTGTTCTGCATCAGGTTTTATTCCGAATTTGCAAATACGAACATTTACCGGATGTGCACATCCAGTAAAAACTAAAAAATTTTAAAACCACGGTGCGTCCGGATTTGCACATCCGGAACGCAGGGGTATTTTCGTCAGCGCGCCAGGTGCCTAAGAAGGCTGGGTGGTGTGTTAAGAAATTCTCTTTAAAATAACCATTTTTACATTCAACAATTTAATTATTTGGCTAAAATACAGTTTTGGTCCCCCTGTTTGTCAAAATTCACGGTTTTGGTCCCCCCATTTTGTTTTTTAACAGTTTTGGTCCCCCACCCTCACTGTTCATGTACGGACATGTAATGTTCATATACGGACCAAGTACTGTTCATCATTTTTTTGGGCCAAAATTGGGGTGGATGACCAAAACTGTTAAAAAAAAAACGGGGGAACCAAAACCGTGAATTTTGACAAACAGGAGGACCAAAACTGTATTTTAGCCTATTTATTTTTTATTATTGATCTTGTGGCCAACCCATATTGAAATAAACACTTTTTAGAATGAGACCAAACGTTTAGATAATCCTCATTAAAACCACTAATAGATAATCTTTATTAGAGATTTTAATATAATAAAAATTATATTTTTTGAAAAGCTACTCAAATAACTTCTCATTTTAAATACTTTTTGAAATTTGATCATTAAAAAAACATTAGCAAAATAATAAATTATCTTTTTTTTTTATATACTTTGTCTCTTTTTATAAATTGTTTAGTTAAAGTTGATTATTTTAATAACTTTTTGCTATTGAAATAATATAATCAAGTGTGAGTAAGTGGAAAAATAGTCTCATATTAGATAAGAATATGATGACTTAAGTATTTATAAGTGAAAAAATCCACTCATTTATCACCTCAAAATTTTAAGTGAATAAATGATATGTCTTTCAAAAAAGATGCCTAATTCTACAAAATGTTTCTTTCAAAAAGTAGATAACGGCTTTTATCCTTCCTATTACTTTGGAATTTAATCGTACCATAAATCCCAAACCTAACAACTCAACTCTTTTTACTTTGGAAGAATACTTCTTTTATCAACCTCAAAGGTCTCATCAGATAGACTATAAATCAAAACCAAACGTAAACTACACATATTCTCAACTCTATTAACTAGTTAAAAAATAAACAATTTATTTTATAAACTCAATATTCTAGCATGTAATTGGAATCCTAGGAGGATAATTTCGCGGTTACAAAACTGTTAGCGACAAAACGGTATCTGTAGATATATTAATATTGGTATCAACATTGTAACATTTGTACCGATCGAAATTACAAAAATCTTTATACAATCGGAGATCGTTTATTAAAACCGTGGATGATTCTGTAATTTTTCTTAAACTCTCTAACTTTTTTATTTTAACTCGTGATTTCATAATTGTAATAAAGAGATAAAAATCTTTCGTCGATTTGTGAAAATATTTAAACATGAAGAAGGTGCAATGTTGTCCCTTCCACTCAAGGCCAGCATACCTTTCATTAATTCTTTTATAGTAAAGACCACCCGACATGGTGACCAGATATTGCATATTATTAAAATCTTAGTCTTTTTTTTTTCAAAATATTTCTCATCGTCTCCATGTGCACTTCATTTCTACATCAGATTCCTCTGCCACTTCTTCCATCTATATATAAACAAACCATTTAAAGTGAATCCCAATTAATTCCTTTTTCATATTTTACAATGTCCTTTTTATCATGGTAGCATTAGTAACCACACAAGTTTTGAGTATATAGGATTTGTGAAAAATATCAAAGGTGTCATGGGTAAATTGAATTCAAACTATTAAATTTTTCTTTTTAAAGATGGATTAATTATTAGATAAATATTTCGTTACACCTTTAATATTTCTCTTAAATCCTATAAATTTATGAAACTATCTCACTCGCATTGTCTGAATAATAAAATTCGAACACGCTATAATTTCCTGAACACTGACACTTATATTTCAAATGGGTTTTGATAAAGAAATTAAGATATTTGAATTGTACATTTCAGACACAAAGTGGCATATTATGGATAATAACATTCGAAAAGTCATGTTTTTTTGCATATTTATTTTTTAAACCCTTTCACTTATGATCTAATAATATTTTTCCTTAAACTCTCTACAAAATTCTCTCATTCTTATTTAATAATTTTGTTTGGAAACACAATTCAATTGTATTTCGACATCATAAACATCATAATCGTCTAAAATTTGTTAGAAGTAATTCATGTTAGTTTGTCGAAGTCGAAGGGTTTTATAGGTTTTGGTCGAAATTGTATATAGTCAGTCGAATAGTTGTAGTGTTGTGTAGGTCAGCTGTATTCGACAGAGTCGAATATAGCTGATAATAGAGTTAGTCGAAATATTAGTTTTGGGTCTGAGCTTTGATAGCCTATATAAAGGGCTTTGTACTTTGCATTTTGATACAGCAATTTTACATAACAGCTTCATAATAAAATTTTACAAAGTTTCTCCAAACCCTAATCTCTTCTTCTTCTTCTTCTTCTTTCTCTCAAACATTCATCTTTCTTGGAACCAAGTTCCAACAATTGGTATCAAGGAGCCCGGTTGCGATTCAGAGAGAATCTAATGGCAAACGGAGCAACAACGTCCACACAATTCCCAGCGAATTTACCGGTTTTCAAAGGAGAAAACTACCAACGGTGGGTGGCGCAGATGAGAGTTATCTTCAGATTTCAAGATGTGGTTGAAATCGTGAATGATGGCGTAACGGAATTGGGGGCAAATGCTACTGATGAGCAGAAAGCTGCGTACAAGGATCAAAGGAAGAAAGATGGCAAAGCGTTATTCTTGATTCACCAGTGTGTGGATCCGAATGTGTTTGAGGAAATTATTGAAGAAGAATCTGCAAAAGAAGCGTGGGACAAGTTAAAGAACTTAGGTGACGAGAAACTGAAGAGGGTGAAGCTGCAAACCTTGAGAAAGCAATACGAGATGATTCAAATGAAGGAAGATGAATCAGTCTTGGAATTCTTTTCAAGATTGGTGATGCTGACAAACCAGATGAAGTCTTGTGGAGAAACAATCACAGATTTGCAGAAGATTGAGAAGGTACTAAGATCTCTGACTGCAAATTTTGATTACATTGTAGTGTCAATTGAAGAGTCCAAGAATCTCGCTGAGATGAAGGTTGAAGAGCTACAGGCTTCTTTGGAGGCTCGTGAGATGAGATTGGAGCAAAGAGATTCAGAAAGAGAAAAGGTATCGGACCAAGCACTACAAGCGAAATTCACCAAGAAATCTGGGAAGGCGAAGCAGGGAAGGAATTTTGCTAGTGATGAGAAGTCAAGCAAGAGTTCAAAGAATCATGATGATTCAAAGAAAGGTATGGGCAACAAGTATTCTGGGAAGAAAGTTGACATGAAAGACGTGCAGTGTTACAACTGTCAAAGTTTTGGTCATTATGCTCGAGACTGTCGAAAGAAGAAGGAAGCACGAGCAAAAGAAAGTGACAAAGCACAGTATGCACAGGCAGGAGAGAGTGATTCTGAAGGTGTGCTACTAATGGCAGACACTCAGTCGAATGATGATGAAACGAATTTGTGGTATCTTGATTCAGGTTGCAGCAACCACATGACTGGTAACAAGAACTGGTTCAACAAGCTTGATGAATCAGTTAAGAAGGTGATAAAGTTTGCAGATGGTAGACAGATCACGTCAGGTGAAAGAGGAAACATATCTGTAATGAGAAGAGATGGTAGAAAAACCAGCATTACTGATGTGTTGTATGTGCCTTCTATGACAAGTAACTTGATAAGTATAGGTCAATTACTTGCCAAAGGACATAATATGAAGCTGGAGAATAATCAAATGAAGGTGTATCATGCTGATGGTAGGTTGGTACTAAAAGCACCATTGGCTGATAACAAGACGTTTAAAGTTCAGATTAATATAATTAATCATGAATGTCTTGCGTCAACTACAGAAGAGGAAAAGAATTGGCTATGGCATCATAGATATGGGCATCTAAACTTCAGGAGTTTGGGTATGCTGAATCAAAAGAAGATGGTGTATGGTTTACCTCAGGTGAAGGAACCAAATCATGTGTGTGAGGAATGCTGCAAAGCAAAGCAGGCTAAAAAAGCATTCAAACATGATCTTCCAATTAAGTCGAAAGGAAAGTTGGAGCTTGTTCATTCTGACGTATGTGGACCTTTTGAAGTTAGGTCGAATGGTGGTAAGCGTTACTTCTTAACTTTCATTGATGAATTCACCAGATATATGTGGATTTATGTGATTGAAAGTAAGAGTGAAGTATTCACAAAGTTCAAGAAGTTTAAGTTGCTTGTCGAAAAGCAAAGTGGCTACAAGCTAAAGAAACTGAGAACTGATGGTGGTGGTGAATATGTCTCTCGAGAGTTTGCTAGATTTTGTGAAGAGGAAGGTATAGAGCATGAGGTTATTGCACCCTATACACCTCAACATAATGGCATAGCTGAGAGGAAGAATAGAAGTATACTGAATATGACGAGAAGTATGTTGAAGGCTAAAGAGGTGCCAAAGAGATTTTGGGCTGAAGTAGCTTCGACAGCAGTATACATTCTGAATAGATGTCCAACGAAGAAGCTAGTCGAGAAAACTCCTTATGAAGCTTGGACAGGTGAGAAGCCAAATGTCAGTCATTTTAGAGTTTTTGGATCAATATGTTTCAGGCATGTTCCTGAGCAATTGAGAACAAAACTAGATGATCGAAGTCAAACCATGGTGCTCATAGGTTATCATTCGACTGGTGCATATAGACTATATTCACCAGAAGATGATAAATTTGTGATCAGTCGAGATGTTCTGGTAAATGAAAATCAAAATTGGGAGTAGAGTCATGGGTCAGTTCAACAGGATACTGGTCGACAGATGGAAGAGACAGTTCTGACGGTGTTTGAAGAAGATCAACAAACTGAGGCCACGACAAGTCGAAATGAAGAACCTCCTGAGCAGAATGTTAGAAGATCAACTAGAACAAGAGCTGAGTCGACAAGGTTAGCTGGATATGAGAGATTTCCAGATAATGCAATCGATGCAGATGGTGACTTAATAGAAGAAGCAATGATGATGGCTGAAGCAGAACCAATAAATTTGGATGAAGCCATGAATGACTCGAATTGGTGTGAAGCCATGAAGGAAGAACTCAGGGCAATCGAGAAGAACAAAACCTGGGAACTTGTCGAAAAAGCCAGCAAGAAGCCTATTGATGTGAAATGGGTTTACAAGCTGAAACGAAGGCCAAATGGTGAAATTGCCAAGCATAAGGCAAGACTAGTGGCAAGAGGATTTCTGCAGAAACCTGGTGTTGATTTCAACGAAGTCTATGCGCCAGTGGCTAGGTTAGAAACAATCAGGATTGTTGTTTCGACAGCAGCATATAGAGGATGGAAGATACATCAGTTGGATGTAAAATTAGCATTTTTGAATGGTCCTTTGGAGGAAGAAGTTTACGTCAGTCAACCACCAGGATTTGAGGTTAAAGGGCATGAGTCGAAGGTGTACAGATTGAGGAAAGTTCTCTATGGATTAAAGCAAGCCCCTAGGGCTTGGAACAAAAGGATAGACAGTTTCCTAATCGAAGCAGGGTTCACAAAGTGTGTGTCTGAGCATGGAGTTTATGTAAATGATGTCGACAATGATAGTCGAATCATTTTATGCCTGTATGTTGACGACTTGCTGATTACAGGTGCAAATGAAGCTGAGATAAGAAAAGTCAAGTCGAAGCTAATGCAAGAGTTCGAAATGTCCGACCTAGGGAATTTGTCATATTTCTTAGGGATGGAATTCAAAGACACAACAGAAGGTGTGTTCCTGCACCAGAAGAAGTATGCTCAAGACATCTTGAAGAGGTTCAAGATGACTGACTGTAAAGCTGCGACAACTCCATTGGAAACAGGAGCAAAGTTGAAAAAGGTAACTGATGATGAGTTTGTAAGTTCGACACTGTACAAACAAATCATTGGATCCTTAAGGTATCTTTACAATACAAGGCCAGACATTTGTCAAAGTGTCGGATTGTTAAGTCGATTTATGGAGAAACCCCAAGAATGTCATCTCATTGCAGTAAAGAGAGTACTGAGATACATTAAGGGTATGATTGATCATGGTGTGCTGATGCCATGTCGAAATAAGTCCAAGTCGAAAGATGCTGAGGTATATGGTTATACTGATTCAGATTTCAGTGGAGATCAAGATGAGAAGAAAAGTACTGCAGGCTATATCTTCATGATTGAAGGAGCTCCAATCTCTTGGAGTTCGAGAAAACAAAGCATTGTGGCTTTGTCATCATGTGAAGCTGAGTATGTAGCTGCATCGTATGCAGCATGTCAGGCAGCATGGATAGATATGTTGCTCGAAGAACTCAAGATCAAGGAACCTGGGAAGATGAAATTATTTGTAGACAACAAGTCAGCTATTGATCTTGCCAATCATCCTATGTGTCATGGTCGAAGTAAACACATAGAAAGAAGGTATCATTTTCTCAGGGATCAAGTAAACAGAGGGAAGCTGGATCTTGAATATTGCAAGACTGAAGTTCAACTAGCTGACATACTTACCAAACCTCTGAAGAAAATCAGATTCGACGAGTTAAAGAAGAGCATTGGGATGAGAAGTCTCGAAAACATGAATTAGGTGGTGTGTTAGAAGTAATTCATGTTAGTTTGTCGAAGTCGAAGGGTTTTATAGGTTTTGGTTGAAATTGTATATAGTCAGTCGAATAGTTGTAGTGTTGTGTAGGTCAGCTGTATTCGACAGAGTCGAATATAGCTGATAATAGAGTTAGTCGAAATATTAGTTTTGGGCCTGGGCTTTGATAGCCTATATAAAGGGCTTTGTACTTTATATTTTGATACAGCAATTTTACACAACAACTTCATAATAAAATTTTACAAAGTTTCTCCAAACCCTAATCTCTTCTTCTTCTTCTTCTTCTTTCTCTCAAACATTCATCTTTCTTGGAACCAAGTTCCAACAAAATTATAGGTAATGTACGTGTGTATCATTGATAATCGTTGAGTAATTTGGTTTTTTCCTTCATTATGAATATTGTCCGGATAGTATCATTCGGATCCCTCTAGAGTGCAACATTTGGATGCTTTGAATATGTTCTTCAATTTTCTTATTTTGCATTGGTTGTAGGTATGGTGCACCTTGAGGTTGTAAACAAAGCTATTCGAGGATGGTGTTATGAAAGATCCATAACCAGGTGTTGTACATATTAATGTTGAAAAAGAATTTACATTACATGAACATATGCTTTAACGGGTCCGCACGAAAGTTGCCAAATTAGATTTTGGGATAGTTATAAGAATGTCAGATTGTAATTCTGATAAAAGACAAACATTTGCTACGATGAGATGCAAAAGAAGTGGTCGGTATAAAGAATATATAGAAAAATTTGAAACATGATGACATTGGAACAAAGAAATTTAGATATCATTTTAAGTTGTGCGGATACCACACCATGAATAATACTTGGACATTTAGTATGATTTGCGGTATACATAATCATGGTTTGAGTCGTACGTTACTTGGTCATCTGATTGTCCGTCATTTAGATTTTGAAGCGAAGAAAATTGTTTATGAGATGACAATAAACAAGTTCACCCCAAAAACATACTCGCAACTTTGAAACAAAAAATCCAAAAATGTATCAAATATTAAGAATGTTTATAATGTTTGCTACATAAACAACAAGGCGATAATGGCTCCAAGATATGAAATACAACAGTTATTGAAACTGTTGAATAAGCATCATCATGTATCTAGGTATAGACTAAGAGAGGATGGATAACTGTTCGAAATATATTTTGGACGTATCTTGATTCCATCATATTATTTTACATATTTATCATGGTATTGATAACTGATTCACAATATAAGACCAATAAGTACATACTTCCTATTTTTAAAATTATTGATGTTACTTCTACATAGATGACTTATTCAATTGGTTTTGCGTTTTTGAAATGTAAAAAAGATAAAAATGTGTCGCAATATGTTGAAAGACTAAAAAAATATGCCATGTGTGAAATAGATACCCGCAATAGATACTCGCTCAGGTAGGTATGGATACTTAAATAGATACCCGCAAGCCAACCATCAAGAGTACCAACATATCTCCTCCAAAGGTTGTATTTCACGGTGTTTATCGTATGGTGTGAAACAAATATCATTCGTCGGAATGTGGTCAAGGGCATGTACGTATGCCTCAGTCACCAGATTTCCCCTGAGTGAGATAATTGAGCATGCATATTGAACCTCTTTATTGTAGTCAGTAACATACTGCTACCCGACGATATTTGGAAAATGTTGAAGGATACATGCCTGAAAAATTGTTCTGATGAAAATCAATAATATAAATGTATAAGTAATATGAAATTAATAATTTACATGTATGTAAATTTCCTGAAATAGAAGTTATTTCATGTCATTTGTCTCGTCTTCCACTAACAATCTTCATCTAACCTTAAGTATAGGTAGATCAAGCAAGATACCCTCAAGTTATACTCGTGAATCCTCTCAATATCTAAAAAATATTTAATGTAGACAACATCGACACAGGTCGCACTTTTGTCTACAAATATAGTTATGCAAATCAAATAAAAAAACATGTATTCACCAGCATGATTAACAACGGTAGTCAAGTGGTTTACATAATTTTTATTAGAAATTAAAATATGGCATGTGATTCTCGGGTATATAAAATATTCTTTTGGAAATTTTCTAGATTAACTCCTAATTGTAACACCATAAGGTATAATGCATCATCTTTCTGAATTAGATGGTGATCTAACAATCTTTCTATGACCAGAAGATGGAAGATGCATTATACAACATTCATAAATACTCATCTCACCAATGAAAAGATGAAAAAAATGACATATTGGAGTTCCATCTCTCAACACATGCTGACAGAAGACCATGGTCATGTTACCATATCATGTCCTACAAAAGTTGAAAATTTGTTCCTCGATAAACAAATGTTGAACACGCTGTCTTAGACAACTGGTTTGACAAGTTAAACAAGAAACACTACAATGGAAAATACGAGATGATGGAGCCGAAAAGAAGTAAATAACGCGATAATTGTTTACCCAGTTTGGTGAAACCACACCTACGTCCGAGGGGTTAAGTCCACAATCCAAGAAAATAAATTCACTATTAGTAGCTTAGTACAATTTGTCTTACAAGCAACAACAAACCCTATGTTTTGAGCTCCTTATATAGCATAATAATTATGGGTTTTTCCTTCATGGATTTAATATTTGATTTTGTCCAAAATTAATGCAGAATCTGTTGAATATTTGATTTGTTCCGTGAATATCTCCAACAAGATATGATTTGTTTCAATTTATAATCAAATTTAAATTAAATCTTCATTTAATCTGAATCAATCTTCGTGCAACTGTCAAACAAATCACCTAATCATATTGCTAAATAAAAGCAATAAAATAGAACCGAATCTTCTCAAAAGATTCATTTAAAACGTAATAATCTGGTGCCTGTTGAGCAAGGCCCAGATGTCTTACCAATATGCTGGAGTATTACGCCCAACATATGTCTCTTATACAACTTAAGAAAGTTATACCAATCTTGAACACTTGGACATTTCTTTGTGCTTTTGTTTTGCTAAATGCAGCAAATCTAAAGGGCCAATCCAATAGAAACTACAATCTCCCTCTTTGGCAAATTGTGGCAAAATAACTCTTCAAGATAAATAACACTTCTTCAATCAGAACAAGTGACAGTCTTCAGACCATACAATCAGCACCAACAATCTTCTTCCAGTTAATAGTGTTAAGCTCAGCTGTGGAAAGTCATTAGCATAAACATTCAGATGCTTACACATAATCAATTCAGTTTCTTGAAACCAAACAAACAGTTATGCAATCATTCACAGACTTAGTTGTGCATGAATCTAGTTAGCTTATAGTTAGTAGCATACAAGCCTACTAACTAACATATATCAACATGCAATAATTCACATGCTTATTTATGCACACACAAGCAGTTAGTAGTTGATATTAAAATACGCAAAGAATACTACTAACATAGTTCTGTTTTCACATATACAAGGGCTAAATGTCTTTCTTGATGCTCCAGCGTGGAGAGCAACATTAGCACTTACCAAAGATGGTTCATACTAAACAAAAACATGTGTTACCTCAACACTCGGCAACATTATTACTCCCTTTTTCCCATAATTTGGCAAAGGGTTAGTATTAATTAGCACCTAGATGTCAGTCATACATAGGTTAGTATATTAGCACATACACAACCAAAAATATGAGTAGAACAACCAGAACAACATCCAGATATGCACAAACATTATATCTATGTTATTGTACATAAGTTAAAAAAGGCTATAGAACCTTTACAAATCCACAACACGCTTAGATACATGGGTCAAAACAACTAAGTTAGAACATCTGAACTTATTCTTCAATCCATCATCAACAGTTCTTATAAGCAATTAAGTCTTCATCCACCTCTGAGTCAGAATCATGTTTATGAGCATGTCTCTTCTTCACAACATTCTTCTTGGGGACAAACTCCTTTCTAGTTGTAGATGATCAAGCAGATGATTCACCAGATGTATCTCCACCATTTGCAATAGAAGAGAAACCATTCTCTTTCTTCGTCCTTTCATCAAGTAATCTTTTAATGGAGATTCCCTTATTAGAGGGTCTTTTATTTGAGTTTATATACTTTTGAATCATTTCAAAATAGATAAACAGAGGTGGGAGAGAAGAAATGGTAGCAAGAGAAATATAACATAAGATTGAAATTATTGCTTGTAATGAGGGTCTATATAAAAGGAGGTTTAGAAACAAGTGGATTATGCATTATTTCATGTGTAACACAGACCAAGAGAGAGAGAGAAATAGAGATAGATAGATAGATAGAGAGAGAGAGAGAGAGAGAGAGAATGTGTGTGTGTGTGTGTGTGAGAGAGAGAGAGAGACTCCCATGCACTCCTATTGACTGCTATTGATTCTCACATATGCAGACCCATTTTCAAAGTTGACTACATCTAAAGACTTAGTGAAAATATTAGAGACACATATCATGACATCTTGTCCCACGTTACACTTCTTCAACATCTGTTTCATCTAAAGTAATTGCTTACCACTGCTCCCTGCAGTAGTGTTAACAGCTTCATCAGAAGACAATTTTACACAATTTTCTCCTTATTGACCCTTGATATCTTGATGTTGACAAGAGGGAATCATCCATCACTATTATCCTCACTGTTGAAAATCATCATGGGGTCTCCTTGTCTGTCACACATACTTCCTTCAATAGCTGAATCATTTCTTCAAATGTCAAAACTTCCTTTGTCAACCATATCCCCTTCAGTACTCTGTCGACCAGTCTTTTCTGAATGTTGATTATAATGACCAAGAAATTTTCTTCAACTTCTGCCTTTGATAGAAGCATTATAGATTCTTCATATTAACCAAGAACTACTAGTTTATCCTTCTTCTGAGTTGGTGACTTAGTTACCATTATGATACTCAAGATGTCTGATACATCTTGGAAAACATCTTCCTTATCATCTGTATCATTCTTCATTAGTTTAGCTTGAAATTCATAATGTTATCCAACATCTTATATCTTCTTAATTCAAGGTCAAACTGTATCTGATGAACAACATGCTCCACCGTTTTGTCTGACAAGTCAACAACACACATGAGAATTTTATCATTGTCTTTTACAATAACTTCCTCTGCCAACTTAACGTTTTCTTCAGAGATCAAAGCTTCTTTTGGAAGCATCTTTTCAAGGGCTATCCTAATTTGACATAAATACTTCAACACAATATCCTCATTAAGGAGAAACACATTACCAAGATCAGCATCCTTAGTAACCCCTTCATTACTTGGTTCAGACCTATCATGAACATACTTGATCATACAAACAACATCTTCATCAGCAATGACAGAGTTCTTAACAGCATTATTAATGTTGTTACTCAGATTATTCACCATGATGTTCTTTATTATGTTGGTAAAACGAAGTTCTTCAACTTCCTCATTTAAGTACCTATTGAGAAAGGCATTATGCACATCCATTTGATGTAGTTTAAATTTTAGAAACTAACATTCTTCAACTTAATATGATGGTTCCAAGAAGGGAAAGGTAATCATAGATACTCCAATCTTTATCAGCAAATATCATATAGTTTTTTGACTTGACAGTAGTAACTTGATCCACATCAATATTCTCTTCAATATGGGCAGACCTATCAATTACAAATTGTGTATGGAGTAATCAATCTATACTCCTTGGTATCTGTAGCATAGACCAGACGAATTCTCTAATTCTTACTTATCATTCCTTCATCCAGAGTCTGATCATGGTCATCCTTAACTCTAGTTGCATAAGCTTTAACATCTTAATGAACTTGATCACCATTCTCCTTATGCACTTGAGATTTTGTTAACATGTTGGAAAGAATTTCTGGCACATCGTCATCACCATTTGGATTACTCAATCTAGTTTCTTAGGAGTCTTCTCTAGAAGACATTAGACTGACCTGATGATTTCTCAAGGGTACAGACCTGAGTAGAACCTCACTCATACTTCCAATAGTAGTTAGATCAGATTTATTTAATGCATACACCTTATGAATGGACTTCAACATACGAGCTTCTGCTTTACCAACCATCATATCATGTTGTTGGTTATTTACACATCTAGACGCATGAGAAGGAATTATGTCATATCCACTATTCTTCTTCAATTTCTTCTTCAGAACCACATTAGGTTGCTCAAAATTAGGAGGACCACCAGCCTGACCATCAGCCTTCCCTTTAATGACCCAATCCACATGAGATATTACAAACATCTGATAAAGATGTTGAGATATCTTGTCTGACATCTTGGTTCTTCTTCCCTCTATATACATAAAGACTTTATCAATCTTGAGGTCTTGCAAACCCCTGAAGTCTTTCTCATATATGACCTTCTTCATAAGAACTTCTTTACTTGATCCCTTGATTCTTCCCTTTGCTCGATTTCCATGAGTGGTCTAATCTTTAGCCATGTGTCAGGTACTTTCACCATTAAAATACCAGCCTTTAATTGAGGAACTTCTGTATTATGTGTGTGCTATAGAGATAGTTGATGTAGCATTGGATTTCCACTTCTTTTTGACATGGACTTCCTTGTGTCTATGATCTTTAACTTAAGCCATTCGAAACAATAAGGCCTTGTATGTCTATATTTTCCATAATGGTGACATATCAGAGGTTGTTTCTTGTTGTGATGGGGTGACGCATGTTAAGCTTGATGATGTGACATGTGGTCCAACCTTAGAACCTCAATCTTCTCTTTAGGAATAACAACTTTCATTTGGAGAATCTTCTTGTTTTTATCTTTCATGTTCGTCCCAACATTGATTCCCTTCACATCTCTGGACAAATCACCAAACTTTATTTTTTCATCAAGTAAATTTGAACTATTTATCAAATGGCTTTCATAATGAGATATGTTTTCTAGTTGGGAGTTTAGTGATGAAATCTCCTTCCCTACACTTGTGATGGTTGAGGAAAGCTTATACGTTTTCTCCTGAAGCACTCTTGTGGTTTTCTTCTAATTATCTATGGTTAAACATGCTTATACCCGTTTGGAGAGTAGAAGCCTGTATGAATCAATATCTTTTTCTTCAATACTAGATTCACCATCATATTCACATCGACCAGAATAAATCATCCCAATGCTGACAGTTTCTTCCTCATTTTCATAATCAGACCACGTGGTGGAAAGTCCCTTTTTCTGTTTCTTTAGAAATGTAGGACATTCTGCTTTTGATTTGAGGACTGATGTCAGACCTTTTGTCTTGGACATCTGTCCTTCACTTTCTGTTTAGATATTTCAAGGAATCGTTAAACTTTAACTCAGAAGAGATATCATTTGAGAAAGACCACCATAATTGCCTTCCAATTATCATAATTTGTGTAATTCAAAATAGGGTGTTTGTTAATAGATCCTCCATCTTTAATTGTCTCCATTTGAGCATAACTTATATTCCTTGGAGCTCACCCAACAGGCTAGGTTGTCTGCTCTGATACCAATTGAAATTTTATTCCTCAGTGGACAGATGTCGAACATGGTGTCTTAGACAATTGGTTCGACAAGTTAAACCAAAAACACTACAATAAAAAGTATTAGAGGATGAAGTAGAAAAGCAGTAAATAGCACGATAGTTATTTACCCAGTTTGATGAAACCAAATCTACATCTTGGGTTGAGTCCACAACTCAAGAAAAGAAATTAACTATTAGTAGTGTAGTACAATTAGTCTTATAAGCAAAAGCATACCCTGTGTTGTTCAATGCTTCTTCCTAATACTACCAAATTACTTTTTATTTAGGGCTCCCCCTAAACATGAGAACATACTCACTTTCTTCTCAATCAGACAACCCGTGATTGGAGACTACAACTCAATAAGAACATTACCACTCAACTCTAGAAAAAACCTTCTATGTCAGATTACTGAAACATAGAGGTGTGCATACAGCAATAACAATGACTCAAAAATAAACTCCAACACTCTAAATCTCTAATGTATTGCTTGACTTCCAATGTAGGTTTTGAGCTCCTTATATAGCATAACAATTATGGATTTTTCTTCTGGATTTGAGATTTGATTTCGTCCGGAATTAATGCAGAATCTGTTGGATATTTTATTTGTTTCTTGAATATCTCCAACAAGATATGATTTGTTTCAATTTAAATTTAAATTTAAATCTTCAATTAAATCTGAATTAATCTTCATCCAGCTGTCAAACAAACACTTAATCATATTGGTAAATAAAAGTAATAAAATAGAACTGAATCTTCTTAAAAGATTCATTCAAAACACATCAATTTGACGTGTGTTGAGTAAGGCTCAAATGTCGTACCAACATGTTGGAGCATCACACCCAGCATGTGTCCCGTATACAGCTTAAGTAAGTTAGACAAATCTTGAACACTTGGACACTTCTCTATATTGTTGTTTTGATAAATACAATAAATCCAATAGGAACTACAAAAGTAATGCTTCTAATACTTTCTTAAATCATAGTTTTTCTGGTTGTGACAAATTTACTATCTTTCTACCATGGTTAATACATTTTTATCTCTTACTGCACTATAAAAATTAATACATCAGCGTCAAACAGTTTAATTAATATAAAGATCATAAAACATATTTTTAAGAGCATAATTAAATATTTGTTCTTTATGGCTACAAATGGAGTCACAACTATCAATAATTATTTTGGCAATGGTCTCAACCATTGATCAAAACTAAACGATTAAGATTTTGAGTTCTTGATTTGTTAAAGTTATAATATAAATCATCTTATTTATCTCCAACAAGCATAAATAAGCTTTCTTTAGTGATAATAGAGAACTTAGAGTGAATAGACAATTTCGACTTTAAAATTGTAACTATAAATCAAATTCATCTTTGACTTTAACAAATTCAGAGTTTTTTTTTTTCAAAAATTGCAACACATCAATCAAAATTAGTTGTTAGAGAACATGGTGCCATGTTAAATCAAAATGTGATGATCCATGTAAAATTTACCTCACTGTCATGTCTTTACCAACAAACAACATGGATACTCATGTTATTTACAATTTTAGGGAAGAAACTTCCTTTTCACTCATGTTTAAGATAGATACTCAATATACTTTTCTTACATTTTGACAGTAGAAACAAACCCTACAATAGCATCTCTTTGCAATTTCTAGTTGTAGTTTTGAAAAGCACAAGGTAGCAACTATATAGATAGTTATGGCTCAACAACTTGCACCACATAAAAAAGGTGGACCACAAAAACAGACCAAAATAAATACCATTCAAAAATATTCCTAATGTCCCAATTGTTTGATAATCAATCAACCTAGTATAATTGGTGAGGCAACCAATTTAATTTCACATTAGTTCTATCCTCTATCTACATACAAATTCCTAGTGTAGTAGTAGTGTTCTACTGACATGTACTTGGTTTCTTACCAACCATAGATGCTAAAATATTGGAAGGATAAAAAGTAGTGACCAAATAATGCAGAAAATAAACAACTTACTATTTATAGTGCCCATGTGGGGAGCAAAAACTTGCTCACATGATTTTTAGCTCCACCATTTTTTTTTCACTTGATATTTTACTTTTCACTAAACCAGGGCCGTCTTTGAGCGTGTATAAGGCGGCCTACCGCACAGGGCCGTCTTTGAGCGCATATAAGACAACCTATCACACAGGGCGCAAAATTTGTCATAATTAAATCGTAGTTAAGTACGGTCTCATAAAATATTTGTCACAGTTAAACCCTAGTTAAATACGACCTCTAATTATTTTTTCATGGTTGAACCGAATTTACCTGCACAGGACCTTAAAAAACTTAAAGACAGGTCTGAGTGAAAATCCACAAGATGAAAAGTGAAAAGATGAGCTGAATCAAAAGCAAGATGAACATGTATATGAATATTATAGACCATAAAAACATGATCTATTCATTATTATGATTAAACAAACAAGAATTAGATTAATAAAAGAAATAAAGAAGGTGGCTCTTGAAACCAGAACATGTATACTCTTGTTTCCTCTATAAACAAAACATGGGTTTTCCCCCTCTACAATCCCAAAACAAATCAACAGTCCTATTCTCTCACCAATGTCTGAAAACTTAAGGAATCTCTCACTTTCTCCCAAAAACTTCTCCTTCACCTTCACCTTGTTTCTCTTATTAAACTCTTTTCTTCTCATTCCATTTTGTTATTCTTACTCACTCAATGAACAAGGACAAGCTCTTCTAGCATGGAAAAACAGTTTAAACAATACTTCAGAAGCTCTAGAGGCATTATCCTCATGGAATTCTTTAGCCACATCACCATGCAACAACTGGTTTGGAGTGTATTGCAATCCACAAGGAGATGTGATAGAGATAAACTTGAAATCGTTGCGTTTACAAGGCGAGTTACCTTCGAATTTTCAACCTCTAAAGTCCTTGAAGAGACTCATCCTCTCATCAACAGACATAACCGGAAGGATACCAAAAGAGATTGGAGATTATCACGAGCTCACTGTCGTTGATCTAAGTGGAAACTCTTTGTTTGGTGAAATACCAGAAGAAGTTTGCAGGCTAAGCAAACTTGAGAGCTTGTTTCTTCACACGAATTTCTTCGAAGGAGACATTCCATCCAACATTGGAAATCTAACAAGCCTTGTGAACTTTACACTCTATGATAATCGTTTGAGCGGCGAAATTCCAAAGAGTGTTGGTTTGTTGAACAAGCTTCAAGTGTTTCGAGCTGGTGGTAATAAGAATCTCAAAGGCGAGATTCCTTTCGAGATTGGAAACTGCACAAACTTGACCCTATTAGGCCTTGCAGAAACAAGTATTTCCGGAAGCATTCCTTCTTCGATCCAAATGCTGAAAAGAATCAGAACTATAGCCATTTACACAACTCTCTTATCGGGTTCGATTCCACAAGAGATTGGAAATTGCAGTGAGTTGCAGAATCTTTACCTGTATCAGAACTCTCTCTCAGGTTCAATTCCAACTCAAATTGGAGAGCTTCACAACTTAAAGAGTCTTCTCTTATGGCAGAACAATTTAGTAGGTACTATTCCAGAAGAGCTTGGAAGGTGCAAAGAGATTCAAGTCATTGACTTTTCAGAAAATCTCTTAACAGGTAGCATACCAAAGATTCTCGGCGAGCTTTCAAATCTTCAAGAGCTTCAACTGAGTGTGAATCATCTCACAGGTATCATACCTCCCGAGATTTCAAATTGCGTTTCTTTGACTCAACTTGAAGTCGACAACAATGCTCTCTCCGGTGAGATTCCTCCTCTTATTGGCAACTTGAGAAGCTTGACCTTGTTCTTTGCATGGCAGAACAAGTTAACAGGAAAAATTCCGGATAGTCTTTCAGATTGTCAAGAACTTCAATCACTCGATCTTTCTTACAATAATTTGATTGGTACAATACCGAAAAAGCTCTTTAATTTGAGGAATCTCACAAAACTTTTGCTTATTTCCAATGATTTATCAGGCTTTATACCACCTGATATAGGAAACTGCACAAACCTCTATAGACTTAGACTGAATCACAATAGAATATCAGGTAACATTCCGAATGAGATCGGTAACTTGAATAGTTTGAATTTTGTGGATATAAGTAGCAATCATCTAGTAGGTGAGATTCCTCCAACACTTTCTAGATGTCAAAATCTCGAGTTTCTAGACTTTCATTCAAATAGTCTCACCGGTTCGATTCCAGATTCTCTTCCTAAAAGCCTACAATTGGTTGACTTGTCAGACAATAGTCTATCAGGTGAATTGAGTCACACCATTGGTTCGTTAGTCGAGTTAAGTAAACTAAACTTAGGAAAGAATCAATTAAGTGGAAGAATCCCATCAGAGATTTTGTCTTGTACTAAGCTACAGCTTCTAGACCTTGGAAGCAACAGTTTCACTGGCGAAATTCCAAAGGAATTGAGTCTTATTCCTTCACTTGAAATCTCTCTTAATCTCAGTTTCAACCATTTTTCTGGTGAAATTCCATCACAATTCTCGGGTCTTAGAAAACTAGGAGTGCTTGATCTCTCGCATAACAATCTCTCGGGGAATTTAGATTCTCTTTCCGACCTTGAAAATCTTGTTTTGTTAAATGTCTCCTTCAATGCCTTCTCTGGTAAGTTACCTAACACTCCTTTCTTTCGTAAACTCCCTCTTAGTGATCTTGCTGAAAACAAAGGTCTTTACATTGCTGGAGATGTTGCAACTCCTGGTGATAGAATGGAATCCAAAGGTCATACAAAACCGGTTATGAAATCTGTAATGTCTATTCTATTAAGCACGAGTGCATTGGTGGTTCTGCTCACAGTCTATGTCTTGATTCGTTCGCACATAGCAGAAAAATCACTCATGGAAAATGAAAGTTGGGAGGTGACTTTGTATCAAAAGTTTGATCTCTCCATTGATGACATTGTCTTGAATCTGACATCATCCAATGTGATTGGCACCGGAAGTTCAGGAGTTGTTTACAAAGTAATAATTCCGAATGGTGAAACACTCGCGGTTAAAAAGATGTGGTCATCAGAAGAATCAGGAGCATTCGATTCCGAAATTCAAACGTTAGGTTCAATCAGACACAAGAATATCATTAGGCTTCTTGGTTGGGGATCCAACAGGAATCTGAAGCTTCTGTTTTACGACTATCTTCCCAACGGAAGCCTTAGCTCGTTACTTCATGGTTCGGGAAAGGGAAAAGCGGAATGGGAAACAAGATATGATGTTGTATTAGGTGTGGCTCATGCACTTTCATATTTGCACCATGATTGTGTTCCTGCTATAATGCATGGAGATGTCAAAGCCATGAATGTTTTATTAGGTCCAAGCTATCAACCTTACCTTGCTGACTTTGGCTTAGCAAGAGTTTCAACTGAAAATGACGATGATACTAATTCGAAGCCAGCTCAAAGACATTACCTTGCTGGTTCATATGGATACATGGCTCCCGGTAAATCTTTTTTCTGTCATACTACAATCGAATCTCAGCATGTTTGAATTGACTTATTTAAATTTATCTACTTATGGAAACAACTTGTTATGACAAATTCGTATGAATAATCTTCACTATTTGATAACACTTTAATAGTACTAACTTTTGTTTTTTTTGTTAATCTCAGAACATGCATCAATGCAGCCTATAACTGAGAAAAGTGATGTTTACAGTTATGGTATGGTTCTACTTGAGGTCTTAACAGGAAGGCACCCTTTAGATCCAACTCTTCCGGGAGGTGCAAACATGGTTCAATGGGTTAGAAACCATTTATCTAGCAAAGGCGATCCTTCTGAAATCCTCGACACAAAGCTTAAAGGAAGGGCTGATCCTACCATGCATGAAATGCTACAAACTTTAGCAGTGTCATTTCTCTGCGTAAGCACAAGAGCGGTTGACCGTCCCGCAATGAAAGATGTCGTTGCAATGCTCAAGGAAATTAAACCTGTAGAGACATCAAGAGCAGACACTGACGTATTGAAACTAGGAGGCTTAACATCATCTCATAGTTCTCCACCACCTCCTAAGAATGTACTTTCGCATGGATCTTCTACTTGTTCCTATAATTTCTCGGACGATTGATTCAGATCTATGCAGCACTGACACCTCGGATTGAAGTCGTGTTTGATGTCTAACATTGTCAGTGTTTGACATCGACACATGCTTCAATCACTTCCGTTTTCTTAAATTATTACCGGTGTCTAGTGTCACTGTCATGGAGGAGAAGTTGTGCTTCATTCCATTTGTACAGTCTAATGCAATGCCAAGTTAGAGCTTGAATTATTAGTTAGTGATTTTATGGCAATTTAGTGTGGTAATTTTCTACCCTTTTAATGTAATTTTTCATATTTCAAGAATCCATATATTGAGTATATATAAATAAATATTATTTATTTCCTTAGATAAATATTTCTCTACATGAGGAAGAGAGTGACCTTAAGGCTTTAATAAAATGCAACAATGATTGGCAATTTTGGATATTAGTATTTGTAATTTTTTGATACAGAACAATATTCCTTGACTCTTTCTCTCCCTCTCTCTATATCTCTCTCTCTCTCTTTCTCTCTCTCATCCCCACAAAACTAACTACAAAGGCACATCCAAGCCAGCCTTTCAAAACAGTTTCCACATGGTCCCATGTTCAATATCACATGACTGGTGCAGATGCATGTGCTGTCTGAGAGACTTTCCAGCATTTGAAAAAGCATATGAGATGAGATTTCGTGAGATTACTAAATGAGTTTATTTTAATCATGCAATCTTTTATTTAGATATTAAGATTGACTATTTAAATTTTCTACATGCATATAATATTTATGAGTCACACTGTGACAGAGAAATAATTCTTGACCATATAAATATATATAATACATATGTGGTTAAGATTAAAAGGTTTTAATGGTCAATTAATGACTTTAAACCAAGTTCGAAATCTGCACCATCTGATCTCGATCAAATAACCACTGATATGGATTCTGTAGTACCGACACTTCTGAAAAAATGTGTGTCTGTTTAAGTGCGTGTCAGTGCATGTCAGTGTTAGTACCCGACACAGACTCTTGTAATTACGTTTAAACTTTTTTTCAAATTATTACCAGTGTCAACGTGTCAGTGTTAGTGCGATGTTTCCAGTGTCCGTGCTATTAGTCTCTTTAGTGTTAGTGCGATGTTTCCGGTGTCCGTGCTATTAGTCTCTTTAGTGCTACCAGTGTAATTGGATGGCAATGTTAATACTTGCATATGAGCAGCACCATGCAATGTTTTCCATACCATAAAAGCACCCGATTTCCAAGATTAGGCACACAAGAAGGATATTCTAAATTTGTAGTAATTGCTGCATTATCTAAACACCAGTGTATCAAAATACTGTAGGCTTTCATTGTACTTATTAGACAGTACAATTCATGTATTCTGATCCCATCCAATCCCATGTGAGATTGACATTGATGAAATGGAAGCATTGAAATGACTAGTTTGTTGTCACGTTATTAAGTGTCAATAGATCATGCTTCAATACATATCCATGTTATGTTGCACTTCTTCTTACATTCTGAAGAAACATGCATGTAGGGGTGTACATGGGTTGGGTAAACCCAACAAACCCAGTAAAACCGACCCAAAAAATGGGTCGGGTCGGGTCGGGTCATTGGGTGAACATGGTTTTCAAAAATGAAAAACCATTTAAAATAATTGGGTTTTGAATAAACCCACACCCAACCCACAAAACTCATGGGTTATTGAGTGACTATTTTTTAGCTATTTCTTATAATTTGATGAGTGATGACTTTGATGTATTTAATTTTGTTTGCTTCAATTACAACCCTTTGAACATCTTTTATTTTATAAGTAATGGTTTTAACTTATGTATGATGTCACACTTTTATTATTTTGATGTTAATTCTTGTAAGTTGTAAGTATTTTATAAATTTTATGTATTACTGTAATGTAATTTTGGTTTTTGTAAATATGTTTATGATGAATTTTATTGTGCATTTAGACATTTGATGTTTTAAAAAATAACGGTAATAAGTTAAATTATTTATTAAGAAAAAATGTGACAAATCATTTATAATTATATAAGGAAGAAAAAAATTGGGTAACCCATTACCCAACCCAATCCAACCCACAAATGTGTGGTTTTACCCAACCCGACCCAATGATGTTGTGGGTGGTTATTTTACCTCACCCAAACCAGTATACTCTATATGGGTTGGATCATGGTTTTGGCTAAATTCAACCCAAACCGACCCATGTACACCCCTACATGCCTGGGCCGTACTTATAATGAATTTCAAGTTTGGCATCAAATTGGGTGTCCAAGTTGTGCACTATGTATGATCCTTCTCTCTAGCTTTTTCAATAAGAAATCAATGAAATTATCTTAACCAAGGTGCTAATCCTTTGACAATCTAATATTTGGCTTTTTTTTATCTCATCACAATCATTGTTCTTTAAAGCCATTTCAACTTCTTAGCATCAATTTGTTAATTGTTTGTTTAGTCTAAATTTTTAGATTTTTCTGATGAGACGGGAGGGACTAAAGAGGAGCCAAATCAATGAAAATTGATGATTATTGAAGCATTGGTGCTTCCTCGACCCGCTACCCTTATCCTTCTCTTTCCCCCCTAAAGGGTGAGAATCCTGAAAGGAGCACATTTTATAATGTATTGTAAAGCACAATGCAACTTGCTATGCAAGGATATGTCAATCAAAATTCAAATGGTTCATTTTCACTATGAGTGTGTTCTTTGACTAGAATGGTTGGCCAAAAACCTTGATCATCTATGTGGTACATCCTAGTCTTGAATAAATAAGTTGGATCAATGGTCCTTACCAAGTCCCATTGAATTAATTGTAATGGGTCAGCAATTCATAATACCAGATACCTACTTTAATGATCAGAATGAGAATATACATTGCAAATTACCTATTTCTCTGTCTTTATGTCATTCTTTTGAAAACATTTATATGCATATTCAATAACTATGCATTTCACATCATAAAATTCTTTTTGAAGTTGATTACTGTTCTTACAGTAGTAAAAAAAGACCTAATTGTTTGTATTATCATCTTCAAAAACAGCAGTATTCTGTTGTTTTATTGACAAAACAAAAGCCAGGCTCAGCACATCAATTAAATGAGCAACCATACTATGAGCTGTATGAAATCAACAACTTCAAAGACAATTTAACTTACTAGTCTTAGCTAACAACTTTAAATCACAAATCCTAGAAAACTCAATGACTCAGAAATATATTGATACACAAAGTTTAAATTACAAAGCATGCCAAGAATACAAGAGATAGGTTATAGGTAGCACAGATTAACCTCAAGATTTCAAAAGTGTATAAATATTAAATTGAGTAAGCTGGAACTCCAACATCTGTAGTAGGTCCTGTACAAAAATAAACCTTATATTCTTTTTTTATAAATTTAGTATCTGTTTAGCACGAAAAAACTCACGATAAACCAAAAAACTTTCTGCGTGGGGTAGATCGGCTCCTTCTAAATTCAGGCATGGATGTATTATTTCCTTCATTATGATTACTACCTGAACCATTCAAAAGTTTGTTTTCAACTTTTCTAGCTGATAAAGGCTCTTCTGCTTGCACTATTCCTCTGCATATGACAAAAAAATATCTATTATCACTACCAATGATGCTAAGGCGACATAATCCTTTTTAAGATAGAAACAATTGTAGTAACTAAATTTACAAAAGAAACAATTATAGTAACTAAATAAGCAAAGTTAATTCATGCTATAGCTAGCCATACCTTGATTCAAGGTTCTGAAAATTCCTTGAAAAGTTCTGACGCATCTTATTGTGATTTAAAGCACCACGGACAGAAGACTCAACGAATCTAAGATCATTCTCGGGCTCAGAGTGATCACTCTTTGGAGGTGTCTCCACTGTCTTTTCACCAGCATATTCGATGCCAGAAGTAAACGGGATCAACTCAGGCTTTTGAATCTTAAAGGGAGATGATAGATTAGGTTTGGCCTTAGCCTTAGTTTCAACCTTGCTTTTCCTAATACCGCCTTGTCTTACTGCACTTAGTGCTTGCTTGAATTGTTCCTCTTCATGTTTTACTGGTTCTGGTGAATTCACATGCAACCTTGCATTATTCTCAAGGTTTGCAGCCATTGGCATTGTGACAAGAAATTTGTTAACAGGTACTCTAGCTGGAAATGGATGCTTTAATACTGGCTGGTTGTCTGCTGTGTCATTTTTTAACTTGCTTTTAATGACTGACCCTCTGTCGGTAGATATTGATCTTCTAACTGGAGGTGATGGCGATCTTCCTTTCCCTGAGCTCGCTAATTTTTCTTCTGTGAGAAGTGACATTTTTGGTATGGACTCCTTGTCCATTAACGCTGAGGGAAACCTTGACCTTCTTTGCTTACCCGAAGAGCAGCTTCTAGCCTGAAAATATAATTTCAGATGAATTTATTAAGAAAAGTACTAATTACAATTCGATATCACATAATTTCCAAATGCGCTTTTTGCACAGACTTCTAGCATTGGGTATATAGTTATTCAATAACCTCAAAGTTTCTATCATCCATGAGTCTTTGACTAGTTTCAGGCTTAATGCTTCCACTGGTACCATATTTGGGCAAATGATAAGGTGAAATAGCTCTTGGTTTTGGAGACTCTGTAGCATTTCGAGTATTCCCAGCTTTCCACTGCTCCAGCTCTGTTTCTTTTCTTTCCAATGCTAATTTGAGACTTGATATCTGAAAAAATATCCAATTGTCTTCATTTGTTGGTTATATTAAATTCAAAATTGTAAAGTTTATGACCGAAGTCCAAACCTCTTCCTTCAGTTCTCGAATTTCTCCAGTTTCTTTATTAGATTGAGCAGCTCCGAGTTCAATGGATGCAACCCTCTCAGCAAACTTGAGTGTGCTAATTGTCTCCCCAATAGCATTAAGTTCGGGGTTAATATGAACAAACATCAAAGTTTTTGCATGCCCTCCTAGTGATAAAACAACAAAAGAAACATGGACTAGTTTACAACTTTGTCAATAACCACGTGCATTGTTATCATATTCCAACTTTGTCAATCCCCAAGGGCATTGTTATCATATTCCAATAAAATTGTACAAATGGTGCTACAAACTGAAGTAGAGTAGTGTGTTATGAAAAGAGAAATGGAGTACAAAATCTAAAGAATCTAATAAATAGAGATATGTTACCTAAAGAATCTTGTAATACTTGTGTGAGCTTGCTATTTCGGTAAGGGATATGTAGACTTTTCTGTGCCAAGGCAGAAATAACATCCCCAAGTGCTGAAAGTGATCTATTTATATGTTGGGCCTCCTTTAATCTCTCACCAACAGCCTCAGATTTGTCAACTCTCTCACTACCAGCCAAATCCACAAGATGGAGACAACCCCTAAGAATGGAGTTAGAAACTAACTCCCTGCCTCGAACATGAATCGTCAGAACACTGCAATAGGATGGGATGGGACCAAAAGTTCTATTAAATACAAATATCTGACTGTTATTATTTATCTATCTATATTCATGAAGATGTAAAATGTAATCTGTATAAATTTGCACCATAGAACCTACGATCCAAGTCAATGAAGGTGACATTTTACCTATGAGAACGACTGCTTCTCTCGTTTAGAGCTGTAGCACCTACAGCACGGTTTTTCTGACCAATTCTCATTAATTTTAGAACATCTCGAGTGCAAGTTACTGGAACTAAATATGCATCAGGCACATTAAGGCCATTCAGCTGGGAAGTGTTTCGTACATCTAATGTATATCTTGTTAAGGAACTATAAAAACCATAAAATAAATGCTATTGCTAATATCCGTACAATACAATTAGTTAAGAATTTAAGCTACCTTACAGAAGTAAAAAAATAATTATCATACAAGCATCGCTTGCTTAAAGGATATCTTCTGTTAGAGCCATCATTGACTAATAAATCTCTCACTTGTTCATTGTATATTTCAATCATCTGGACGAAAACTTCATATTTTATGGAATCTGATCTTTCCTTTGATATATAAAATAAATCACGTAAAGCCCTATAGTTTACACCCCATGTCTCTTCAGCTGACAGATCAGGACCACTCTACAGAAGCAATTAATCATGTTAGTTAATATACATATATGAGAAAAATGACTGAACTATATAGTAGGTATTCCAATTGAAATTATTCTATACCTACTTTGCCAGTTCAAATGACTGCATCGACATATGTAATGTGAAATGTACTATAAATATTATGCATGTGTAAATAATACCATCGTGTAGGTCTTCCCTGAACCGGTTTGTCCATATGCAAACACACATACATTATAACCATCTAAAACAGATCTGATCAATGGTTGAGTGTCAGCATAAATTTGTTCTGCAGATGACAAAGAAGAAAACATCATGAGAAGGTTTAAACAATAACAAATAAGATCTAAAATAACATAACAATTAGTATATATTTGCAAGAAAAATCATTAATATATTAACAGGATATGATACCATGACCATTATTGACATGTAAAGACTCGGCATGTAAAAATATGTGATATGTCTTCTACTCTTCTCATCAGAAAGAAAAATAAATATATATGATGCTAGTAAAACAAAGTACATGTTGGCCCTAAACCGTATATACCTTTTGCACTTTGCAGCAAGTTATTAAAAAATTAAAATACCTTGGGTTACACTTGTCCCAAACACCTTATCGAATGAAAATACCCTTCTTGCATCTTTTCCTTGTTTGAGGGGATTCACAATCATCATGTCTCCATTTTCTCCAATATAGTCTACTGTAGATTGCCCATTTGATTGTCCCGGTAAGAAGGGTCTCACTCTACAGTAGACCCGAATGGCTCCTGTTGCAAGACAACAAATTCATTAATCGAAATATTATTATAAATCAATGAATTCATTGAATTCATTGTTAGGACGCATCTTGGATTCTTATGCACCTTTGAGGTCTTGTACTTGGTTGTAAAGAAAACGATTCTCTTCCAAAACTTTGTGGTAAGAAGAGGAGGCCACTTCAAGGCTCTTAATATGATGCTCTGATTAGGACATACATAGAACTTATGTCAGAATACAAGGAAGACATTATTCATGGAACTAAAACAAATTCTTACAGGATTACCTAGCCTACTAAATTCTTGTTCCCACTCTGATTGAATTTGCTTGACTTCAAGCTTTGTATCTTCAAAGAAGTATTTCACCGTCTGCAGCAAGAAAAAAGAAACTTAGCCTATGGTGTGCGAAACTACTAATCTAAATTCATATGTTAGAGCAACAAGAGAAGTAGTTCCTGTTATTCAAAATTATACCTCAAGTTGTTTCTGTTGAGTATTGATTACTTCAGAATATTTGGCAGAGTAATTGACATTTTGTCGAAGAATATCACGCTTGCCACCACAAATGCAGAATTTGGAGAAATCATTTGATACCAAACTACTTCTTTGATTAAGATATAGTGAGATAGCTTCTACAAACTCCTTCTTTGAGAGACAACCAATATCCCCTTTTAATATTTTCTTCAGGAAAAGTCCAAGCTGCGGAAATTGGTGAGAAGTATATGTATTTTAATAAACCATTTAGTAGTAAGGAAAAGGAAAATGATAGTAGAAATACATAAAATTCACGTATGAAGTACCTCAGTGCCTTGAGAAACAAGCAAAGATGAGAAATCTTTGACTACCTTGCTGAGTAAGGCATCGATTACCTACCAATTGTCACCCAAATCAGAAATGAGACAAGAAGCAGAGGAAATTATATGCAAATGTTCCTTTTAAAACATTATTCATATTTTCCATTGTTATATATGCACACAAGAGCACAAACGATTGATCGAGTTCAACCAATTGTTCCTATGTCTCTTGCAATAGATGGCTACTGTAGTTTATCGATAATGCAATTCTAAGAATTACATAGTACAATGCAGTGTTTCAATACTACAATCCAATTTATAAGTTCACACCAGAACTGTACCGCTCAGCTACGCTTGAGCAACTGTACACTTATCAATGCATATATCTTACCCTATTTCAAATGCTGAATAAGTAATGTACTAATCTTCTACATAGTCATCTATTAATGAATCATAAAAAACATGAAATATTTTTTTAATAAACTAACACATGAGCTACAACATTGCAACAAACCAGTAAGGATCTTACCGACCATTGTATTCAGAGGCAGATCATCAATCCCATCTGTCTCTCTAATATAAGCCTGAAGAAGTCTGAGTCCAAAGTGATCAAAAAGGAAAGCAAGAACATTGGTGGTTTTGGTTTCTTCATTCAAGAACTCTTCAGATAGGGTAAGAAATTCTAGAAGATGTTCATACTGCGACGACTCGGACTCATCCAGTGAATCATCAGCACTTTCACTGCCAACTATGGAGGAAGACGGAGACAATTTTGGTAAGGAATTAATTCTCACAGTTCCACCATACCTCCACACACCAACTCCACCAGATAGTTTCCATTCATAGTATCCCTTCAAACAGAGAATGCAGTCCACAACTTTATTTGATGAACCCCCCTGCATTTTCAAGTTTCAAAACACCAATCCTCCTTTAACAAAAAGCTCAAAACCATTTCCCAAAGCAAAACAAACAAGTTAATAAAATTGAAATTGAGTATCGTGTGTGTTTGGTTCCACGGTGAAGAGAATTGATGGTTCCCCGGTGAAGGAAATTGATTTTGTAAAATTGATTCAAACTAAACATGAGTTGAAGGTACAATAATTTATGTTTGGATAAATTCTTGCAAAATTGAGTTCAACATTAAATTTCAGTGCAAAAATCATGTTTATACTCAAAAGCTAGAAATCCTAACATAAGTGTATGTTTGGTTTAGCTTTTGGAAGAGGCAAAAGCTATTCTAGATGTGTAGAATTGATTTTAGAATGATTTTGAGGTGTTTGGTTCTTCTAAAATAGAATTGATTCAGCCTCTAAAATTGATTCTACTTGAAGCTAGAATTTCTAGCTTTTGAGTTTAGTCGTGATTTTTACATTGAAATTTACAGTTCAACTCAATTTTGCATAAAGTTATCAAAACATAAATCATTTTACATTCATCTCACTTTTAACCAGAACCAATTCACTCAAAATCAATTTTTTTCACCCCAGAACCAAATATACGCTAAGTAGAATCAATTCAATAATATATAATCAGTTTTGGTCTAAAGCAACGAAACATGTCAAAATCGATTATACAAATCCAAATTCGGGTGCTCGAAACTTGTCATCTTCTAAACCAAAATGTGTTTGGAAAAGAAAAGTATATAATTGAGTCATAATTGAATACATGTGTAATAATAATATTCTACACTAACTAAGGGTCTGTTTGGTAAAAATAACGGTTGACTACTAAGCTAACTAATAGCTTATTGCTTATAATGACTGATAACTTAGCTTATAGCTTATAGCTGATAACTAAGATTGATAGTTGATAAGCTAATTGGAGTGTTTGGTAAAATTAGCTGTTCAACTAACTTTTAAATGTAATAAAAGATATTTAATACATAATTATTTCATTTTAAATTAAAATAAATTATAAAGGATAAAAGTGGATTTTTGTTAAAATAATAAGGATAAAAAAGGAAGAAAAAATGATAAGATATAAACTATAAGCTAAAGAGCTATTTGAAATAGCCTTAGGAAGATAAGCTATAAGTTAGCAAAATAAGTTATAAGCTCGTGATGAAAAGACCATTACCAAACAGGACTAAATTATCAAATAAGTTTATAAGTTATAAACTATAAGCTCAAAATCGTGTCTTACCAAACAGAGCCTAAGCATACAAATTAAATCCATGATGAAAAAAAATCATCAACAGTTATGTCTAAGAAATTATAATATTTACATACATTTAAATAAAAAATCTCAACATTATAAACGCCAATAAGAAAGAAAGGAAAAAAAAAACGAACCTTCTCTAAATCAGAAGCTTCAAAAGTCAATAATTGCATATCCTTAACCGCATAAAGAAAGTTCCTCATATTCTCAAAATACTGAATCGCCGAATGCGCTGCTCCTTCTACCGTAGCAGCGGCAGCAAGTGCAGAATTGTCGACAACTTTGACAACAGCGCCGGGATTGACTCTGTTGAGGACGTTGCAGAGAATGATACCGTTGCGAAGCGCGAGGTAGAATTGCTGCTGTGAGGGTTTTGGAGGCAAGAAGGAAGATGCGACAGTGTCCATTTGACGGAGCCATTCTGAGGCTTCGTATCGCCTTGAAGCTGTTTGCAACATTCGCCATTGATAATAGCTTCGTTAGATTCTTCATGGGGGGTTAAGCAAATGTGATTCTTCATGCGATAGGATATTGCGAAACGTGAATAAAAAAATATTGCTAGTGTTAAGTTTATTTTTTAGTACTTAAATTCATATTTTTAGAAACATGAAAGGAGATTTTAAATTTATTTAAAATTTAATTTGTTTTTTAATTGGATTGTAATTATGAAAGAGAGAAAAAAATTATTTTTTATTTTTAATTAATTAAAAAATTATAATTGGTTAGATGTAAAATTATTTTTTATAATTGTTTTCATCTAAATGTGTGCATTTGGACTAGGGTCATATTCTATAATTATGATTCTATTATATATCTTTTTAATTACGTCGAAAATCAATTTTATTATATAGACGCTTATGAGCTCTCCCTCTAAACCATGCAGTAATGATTCCTCTAGCATTACGCCCTTTACCATACTCTCCAAAAATTAAACGATTTTGTGAATTGAATTTCTCTTGACTGTTTACGGCTCCATTGCGTGTGCTTGGACTCGAAGTTTTGGATAAATGTATCACTATGTTATTAAGTGTGTTTTTATTTATGTTCTTTTCTTTATAATTTTTCTTCATTGTTGCGCTTAGTTAACATCATCTCCATTTCTATTTTTCTCTATTACTATAATTTTGTGTATAAATAGTAATGTACATATTTCTAAGATATGCGACATATATTTAATATTTATTTAACTTTATACCATAAATTATAGTAATGGACTTTTTCATTTCTTTTAAAAAAATGGAGAAGATTATACACCTATATGAGAAAATAGAGAAGATCTCACATCAACTTCTTTGAAGATGATTAAGATAGTTTAATGGAGTAATAGTTTATTTTTAATAGACAAAAAAAATATTTTTTTTTAAATATGAGAGTTTATTTGAGTTCAATAGTATAATTTCATTGCCTCTTTGAATATCATAATTTTATCAACTTTTCTTTTGAGATTAGTTGAAGGAGGGGAAGAGGTTCTATTATCTCTTTGACTTTATACTCAATTATTTCAAACTCAATCACATACTACACCACACACACATTAAATTTTTAAAGTTAAAGTAAACCTTCAATCATTAGTTGTAGCAAAGTGTGTCAACTCATTATAGCCAAAATTATAGTGCTCCTTGCTTACTTACAAAGTCTTAATCAACAATTAAAGTCAAAGATTTTCATCAAAAATAGCAATATTTATTTATTTTACCTTACTTTTTTTTTTGCTTTTGTTAATTAAAGGGGGTGCCAAAGTAATAATTTAGTTGACAAAAAGAAAAAAAGGAAGAAACAAATTAAATTACATTACATTAAAAGAATCAAATGAAATTTGTTGCTCTTCTTTTCATATGGCCATAAGAAACAAACATCACACCAAAAATTTTGCCTCAACAACACAAGCATCTTCTTTGTTGTCAGTTAATAGTTTATCTTTTGAATGTAAGTTATTTGCATGTTTAGATTGTAACTGAGATTGTCTTGTAGAACCTGAGACTCTGAGAAAAATATACTCTTAGAATCTAAGTCTTCATTACTAGACCAATTCTCGAGGTTTTTCCACTTTGTGCTCTCGTTTATTTTTCAAATTTCAATAAAAATTTTCATAATAAGAAACTAGATTGTTCCCAATTTAGGACGAACTCTATAAATTTGTGCAGTAGATTAAAAAAATTATCTGCCATAAAGTAAATAATGTTACATATACTCCAACAGTTTTACTGCATTTTACTTGGGATTGATGATTTTCAAGTAGATATACTATATGCATGGTGTAATAATTAATATATGTAAAAAATGCATGTATTATTTACCTGCTTCTTCTGCTTTTCTGTGAGCCAAATCATGATCATTGAAACTCTCCTCTTCTTTGATGTTCATAGAAACTAGACTCTTCAATCCTCTTTTTGAAGGAGATGTGAAAAATGAGTTGTGTGATTGTGACACCTCTTGAGGCATTTTTCTGTCATATATACCAAAGAAAGAAGAGAATTGATGAGAGTGATAAATAAATATAGGAAAATATAAAGGTGATTAAATTACCTGAAAGAGGGTTGTTGGTAGTGACTCTTTGGTGAAGGAATGAGCATTCAAAAGTAGTAGAAAGAAACTTACATTAAATGCATGTTATTAATTTGGGTTTAATATTGTAATTAGTGTGAGTGGAGGGAGAATGAGAAAGAGAAAGAGAAAGAGAGAGATATTAAAGCTTAGAAGGTCATTGGCAATGTTGTAGGACCATTCCAACTTACTAAAGGCAAATTGGAAAAGAGTGACTCAAGGCGTAATTTGACAAGAAGTGGGGTTGCATAACTAAGAGGGAGGTAAAATTATATGGTAAGAGATCTCTTTTATTATATTTAGAAATTTTTTTTTTTTAGAAATTTTGGTATGTAGCAGTTATAAATTTTTTTAAAAGAAAATTTTGTCGTTTATTGTGGTTCTTCTTAATTTGAAAGATTAGTCTCTGAAGTTGTACGCAGAAGACATTTGATTTTAACTGAAAAAAATTTGTGAGGTTGCATTACATTAGATCATGCAAGGTGAACTTAAAACATAACATTATCTTATATTGTCTTCAAAGAGTCCTATACTGATTTCTTTAAATATTGTGAAGCACTTCCTTGGAACTTGCCATTTCCTGCTGTTATTCCTCATTGTTTTCTTTGTGGATGAAAAAAAATAGTGATGATATTTGGAGCAGTGATTTTTATTAGTAGTTAGTAAAAGGAACAAATAAAGGAAACATTTGTTGATCTTTTGACTATAGGTTAATCATCCTGCTTTCTGGTGGCACTGATTTTTATTAATTCCATTGATCACTCTATTTATACCTAAATAGGAGTATAATTAAATTTTTAGCTGAGAATAACTAGTGTCTGGCCGAATCTTCTATAGTTAATGAAAGTTAGTTGAATAAAAAGCAGTAAAATATGATATAGACGAGTCTTTATTAGGGCTACGCACTCATGGGAGTGTAAGAAGGAGTCAAAAGTATGTGAAACTTAAAAATTCACAATTTTAACTCATGTTCCATGCTCCCCTAGTCGAAGAAGCTATTTGTATAGGGCAACATTCCAAGAGAATGATGTATGCGTGGATGAGAGTAGTGGAAAACTTCTAAAAATGAGGGAAAACATGTCAAACGTGGGTCTCCACATATTCTTAGCAATGGTAAAAATAATGCATCGTCCACGAAAATATTCAGGTCACCATGTTTTGGCTAGTAGGACTCATATTTCTTATAAATACTACACGTGTTCATTTCATGAAAAACATAGAACTATTTAAGATCAAGTTTCCGGTTGTTGAAAATCAGTTTACGTAAGACCACCTCCGGTGGTGGTTTGTTGAATGGGTTCTGGCACCCAACTTTTTCTCATTTTCCTTTCCCAGCGTGGCAAACGGGTAAATGGTAAGCAACGGCACAATTGTCTTTTTCCTATTTTTAAAATTGAAAACTAGCTACTTTTTTTTTTCAATTTTTTTTTAATTATAAATATAATTTTGGTTTTAAAAAATTTACCAACACAAATTTCTCTCACTTTTATTTTCTCTTCAATTTGAAATTTCTCTCTCACAATTTTATCATTTGATTAATTATGTGATATTATTTATTTTTATTATTTTTAATTATATATCAAGTATTTGAGATTAATTTTAATTATCATTTTAAATTATAAGTTTAATTTGAATTTTATTTAATTTATATCAAATTTAATTTAAATAATTAAAATTATTATTTTAATTAATATAAAATTTAATATGAATAAAATATTAATATATAAAGTAAAGTTGTGGGACCCAATATGAGTTCTTCAGAGTTGCACCATTGGAGTGAAAAACTAGTTGAGTTGCTTCAAGCTGATGTTGCTTAATATGTCCCACAAAGAACCCAAAAATGGGTTCACGGTTGGAGATGCTCTAAGTGGAATTTAGAAGTGTTCAAATAGCAAACTGTTTCACAGTGTTATGAAAGATAGGCGTCGTATGAATTTCATTGGTTGATTGAAGGAGTGGCTGACATAAAGGGTGAAGTTTTCAATTATTTCTTTGAGTGTTTCAAGGAACTCAATCTTGATCGTCCTGTACCAGAAGGCGTGCCTTTTAAAAGAATATTTGTTGAAGATCGTCTCAAGTTAGAGGCTAAATTCTCAGAATTTGAAATCAAAGAAGTTTTCTTGGACTGTAGAGGTTCGAAGAGTCTGGGGCGAGACAGATACAATTTTTTTCTTTTTAGAAAGTGTTCATACTTTATCAAAGGAGATATCTTTTGTTTCTTTCATGAGTTTCATGAGAATGCAATTCTTTTGAAGGCATTATCCTCTTCCTTCCTCGCCTTAATTCCTAAAACCGACAATCCCTTGGGTCTTCCCAACTACAAACCAATATGTCTGGTAGGTTGAAGCTCTTTCAAAATTACTTGTTGAGAGATTGAAAACGGTGTTGGATTCTATCATCTCCCCTTGCCAAAGTGGCTTTGTTCCAGTAATGAAATTGTTGGAATGTGTTTTGGTAGCTAACGAAACGGTGAATTTTGCAGTGAAAGAGAAGAAGGGTTGTGTCCTTTTTAAGGTAGATTTCGAAAAGGCGTACAACAAGGTGAGTTGGGACTTCCTCAAGTATTAAATGAGAACGATGGGATTTGGGGAGTTGTGGCTAAGGTGAATGGAGGAAACGATATTCATAAGTTGCATGTCGGTTCTTGTTAACGAGAGTCTGACGAAGGAGTTCAAGGTGGGTAGGGGGTTCAGACAGGGAGATCCTCTATCTCCTTTCTTTTGTTTGTCATAGTTGTTGAGTCTTTAGCTGGTCTGGTGAGAAAGTCTTTGAAAGTGGAGAGTTTTCTGGTTTCATCGTTAAAGATTGTTGCGTGGTGGATATATTATAATACGCTGACGATACTCTGTTATTTGGCGAATGCAACTAGTAACACATTTAGGCTTTGAAAACAGTTCTGAGAGGCTTCGAAATCATTTCAGACTTTGGTGTTAACTTTCTGAAAAGCAGTTTCATAGGAATCAATACCAATCCGCATTTTTTGGCAGCTGCAACTAACTTTCTTTCATACAGGTTAGAAGGCTTGGAGTTTAATTTTCTCGGAATTCCGATAGGTTTGAATCCCAGGAGGATTTCGTCTTGGGATTTTCTGCTTCGTAAGATGAAGGGTCGTCTTTCTAATTGGAAAGGTAGATTGCTTAGCCTCAGTGGTCGTATTACTCTGTTGAAAACCGTTTGGACTAGTTTGCCTGTTTTTATATTATCTTTTTATAGAGCTCCTAAGAAGGTGTATAGAGAGATCACTAAAATTCAAAATTCTTTTATGTGGGGAGGGGTTGATAATAGTAGGAGGATTCATTGGGTGGGATGGGATCAATTGTGTAAGCTTCTCGATAAAGGCGGCCTGGGTTTGAAAAGGGTATAGGAATTCAATATGGCTTTATTGATGAAGTGGAGGTGGCGTATCATGGATGGAAAGACGTCCTTGTGGAGCGAGGTCCTTAAAGCAAGATACGAGGCTATATCTCATCATATTTCTACTCTGAACAATCGATTAAATTTCACTTCTTATTTAGTTTGTTTGAAAGATATTTTATCGTTGGAGAAAACTCAAAGTGTCTGTTGCGGTGAAAATTGGATATCAAGCTATTGATTAAACTTGAATCACAAATCTTTTAAAGATTCACCCCCGAGCTTTGATTTATCCAAGGGAAAGGGTAAAGATCGTAAAAAAAAAACCTAAGTTTGCAATGTAACAACAATGCTAAGAGATTTTGGGGGATCGGGGATTCGTTATACATAGGGAAGGTATTAGCACCCTAAGTATCTATAGTACTCTATAGGAACCTCTTACATGTACTTGTGATTTTGTTTGCTATTGTTTGTGTTTGGGTTATATGGTAAGGGATAGGAACCTAAGAATTTAGCTACTAAGTATGCTCGCCAAAACTTCGCGCTCTTGTGCCTACATATCCTTACAAGGATGGAATCAGATCAATTGTAGTTCACCTAACTAGGGATGGATGAATACTTGATTATGATCAAGATTCATAGGGATTAAGTGTTATGTCCTAACACTTACTTGACTTGACAAAGTCACAAGAGTTGTATATTCGATCCTAAGTCTAAGACTCAAAAACCTAATGACTCTAACAAGGTCAAAAGGTGATGGGTAATGATGAGTTATCTATGACAGTGAGTCAATAGAGATATTTTCCCTTGGATTAAGCAATGGAGGGCAACTTGAGGATGGAAGCTAACAAGCTAACATCACTTGGGGGAAATAACTTAACTAAGTTAAATGGAGTATGTTTAAGTATGGATGATATGAACAAATATGATATTCAAACATGATACCAATGGAAAGTGAATCAACATAAAATTCAAACATAATGTTAGCATGGCAAAGGTAAAGCTTATGGTTACAACCAAAGCATGAAGATAAATGTAACAACATTTAGAGCAAGGACTTAACAAAGTTATGAACTAAACAAGGTAACTACCTAGTAAGTTGAAAAATTCAAAAAAAGTTTTCAATTAACATGGTGACAACCAAGCAAGTTCAATCAAACAAAGATGTTACAACATCTAAGCAAGCATGAGATATAGTTCTAACAAGACTAAGGTCATAGGTAAGAGTTCAACTACTTGATTAAGGCTATCATGCTTTAGGGTTTACTAACACCACTTAATCATGAATACAAGACAAAGGAAGATAAGTTGTAACAACTATTAATCATGAATACAATTAACACTTCAAAGCATTGGGTTAGCTATTACAACACTTAAACATGGTAAGATTCAAAATTCAAATTAACATGTGAAAGTTATGACAACACTTAAACATGGATAAAATCAAAGGTTCAAAGATGACACGTATAAGTCAAGACATCACTTATCATGGATAGGAGTAAGGTATACATAAGCCATGATAACAATCAAAGTTCAAGGCATACTTGGAATAAGTTAAGACATTACTTAATCATGCATTCGAAAAAATTAAATGGTAACAACCAAAGTTCAAAGCAAACATGTATAAGTTAAGACATTACTTAGTCATGAATATAATTTAAAACAAGTAAAATGGTAACAACCAAGCATACATGAACATCAAGAACATGTTTATGACAATAACATGTGGATGGATATGTAAACATACAAGGGATGACATGTGAGAATGCTTAAAGATGACATGTTGGAAGCTAGACATCATATGAACAAGTTAAGGTATTACTTGAACAAATAAGCATGGTTACAAGTTGAAGATGTTAACACAAGTAGGTAACAACCTAATCATGCATATTAGGGTTAAGTCATGGTAACAAACAAGATGGAGACTTCACAAAGGTCCAAACATACAAACATGTATTCAAAGTCATTTTCAAGGTAAAAAACAAAGGTTTAAGGATACCTAAACATAGTATGATTCAAACAAGGGTATATGTGCTCATCAAATTCAGATGAAAATGGAAGAGAATCACATGTTAGAGGCAAAACGACCAAGCAAAAGTTCATGGCATGGCTAGAAATTCAACATACATTTACATGTAAACATACACTTGAAAATGCCTTAAAAGTCAAGTTGAAACAAAGGTGTACAAGTCCACAATATTGCACAAGGTTCATATGAGTTGCAATTGGTTCAAACATATCCATAGGTACAAAGGAAATCAAAAGAATCAACCAAAGAAAACACAATGGTCCTTAAGAAAACCTTAAAAGGTCACTTACTTCAAACATGAATAAGTGTCTCAAAATAAATATTTTTGGGAATATAATTTCATAAACTGAAAATAGACAAAAACAAGAGCATTTTGCAAAAAGAGTGGGTAAAAAATGATTAAAATTGAAGAAGTTATGACCATTTGAAGTTGAAAAGAAAATGAAGAAAGCAAGTCATAAAAAATATATGGACATGGCCCTCATGGGACTTGAACACACATCCTTTGGTTCAGATTAAAATCTTTAACCAACTGAGCCATGTGAATGGCTTGTTAGTAACATGCGCGTATTAAATTATATATGAAATATTATCCTAAATGCTAAAAAAATGAAAAGCGTTGAAAAAAGGCAAAAGGGTGATCTCTGAGGATCGAACCCAGGTCATAATAACGTGTACAAGACATGGCAAGGCAAGGTTTGCGCTACTGGGGTGGCCTGTTACATCCGTTAATTGGATGGAAACAAAACAACATATAGTGAAATCAGTTGAAAAACGAAAAGAGCACGCCCTGGCCAAAATTGTGACATGACCAACATCAATTTGCAAAAACCAGTGTAACTTTGTGTATACTTGATGAAATTTTATGAAATTTGGCTCAAACTTACCTAGAATTCTCTGAGGATCACAATGGTCCAATTGGTTTTGCATAAAAATGCTCCCAAATTAAAACCTGGTAGTAACTCTCACAAAAGCTCAAACTTGCAACTTCCATGGTACAGCCTCATACAGTTATGAATAATGGAAGATAAGGGATTAAACACATTATACACAGCATAACAAACATATCCATACTTAGTGGACCTCAAAACATGGCATGCTTCAAAGGCTTCAAGTTTCAAGTAAACTTACCTCTTGAAGTCAAAATTGAAATTTCCAAGATAACTGCTCCAGAGATGTTTGGATGATTGGAAATCCCTCAATATTCTCCTAATGATCTTTCATAATGCTTGGAATCAAAATAAATCAACTGTACCAGAAAATACTTTCCTTCTTGCAAAATGATGAATGTGGTGATTTTGGTTCTGGTAAAAATGGGCACACAGTTGTGTCATACCCTAAATTTTGACCACAAGATTTCCCATCATTGTGAAAATTATCACCACAATATGGATGTACCTTTATGTCTCATCAATCCTCTCAAATATTGTTGAGCATTCACTCCAATAAAAAATTAGGGTTATTAAGCCCTCTCAAAGCATTCAGGCAAAGGATCAATCAAGAATGGACATGATCCTAAACTTGTCAAGCCTCTCAAACATCCATGAAGGATCAAGCGGTTTCCCACATCAAGAATCAAGTATGAAAATACAACATCTCAAGTTGATCAAGCCTCAAGATCATCAGTGTCACTAAATTAGGGTTTTGGTCGACCAATGCCTCCAGAGGGGAATGTTCATCTGGGCATGAGCCAATACTTCAAAGCATGATCCAAGAAGCTCAAAAGGACCTATGGATCCAATCACAAGTTCAAAATAGCCTCAGGGGATGCATTCATCAAAAATCAGGAATTAGGGTTTCTTGACCTAATTCACCCCTAAGTTGACTTTTGGAACAAGGCATGAGCCAAAACCTCAAGGAATGTTTTTAAGACCTCAAATATCTCATATTGATCCTCTTACAAGTTCAAATGGACACAAAGAACTTGGTTCATGAGCAAAATTAAAGACCAATGGAATCCATCCATTAGGTTTGATCTAGGTCATAAACTTGATTTCACAGAGAATCACAAAGTTTGAAATTCATCTGACAAAAAGTCAACTGTACCCAAAAATTCAGTTTGACTTTTTGGATTTATTGACAAACATGGCTTCATTAAGTCAAAAACATTGTTAACTCGTGATTTGGATCATCATTCATTAAGAAAAATCAAGAAAAGTGAGGTTAATTGCAAAAGGGGCAATCTTATGAAACTTGAAATTTCACGTCATGAAAAAAGTGATTTCTACCCAACTTTTCAAGACCATAACTTGTGATCCAAGCAACCTTTTTATTCCATCCAATGCTCAAATGAAAGCTCTCATTACATACTTCAAGAATGTCTACTACACCTCATTCCAAATCCTCATGAATTTTGAGTTATGGATTGATCAAAATCACAAAAAATGGAAAATGGACACTTTTTCAACACTTAGTGAAATTTTCAACAGAATCTGTTTTGCATTTTCACCAACTTTGAGGCCATTTTTCATTATGATCCAAGATGATTCAAGACCAAAGTTAAACATCAAAGTTGAAGTATGTTATAGGGGCTTTCCAAAAAGTACAAGAGCCTCCCATGATTCAACTTGAGCAAGGAGTTATAAGCCTTCAAAAATGGAATTTTTCACTCTGCCTACACAAAGGCATGAAAACATAACTTAGTTCCCACGATTTCTTGAGCCAATTTTGGACACTTGCATCATTTCATTTTTGTCCAAATTCAACATGAATGATGAAGAATCTGATCACAAAGCCTCACAAGTCAAGAAACCTATCACTTAGGCATGTGATCTTTAAAGATGCATTTCCAAAACTTCAATTTTGTTTCAAAGCATTCAAGAGGTGCATTGAGGTGGCATGGACTGAATCATTGATCACTAAAGGATTCAAGCCTTATCCCTGCAGCAGAAGATTCATAGCCTGCAAGATTGACTCAAGTCAATGACTAGAGGAGACTTTGGCTACATGACAAATTCCAATGGACAATGGAGTAATCCAGCCCCCAATCACTATTGCTCCCAAAACAAACTTGTTCTACTATAAATAGAGGTTCGTTCTGATCAATTTGAGTACACCAAAGCATAACAACACATGTTTTCCTCTAAATCACTCTTCAAAAACCAGAAAATGCTTCTTTAGCAAGTCACTATCGAATTTTCAAATAGGGATCAATTCCATCAAAACCAACCATCCCAACACCTCACATATATCATATATGAGTGATCCATAACCTTAAAACACATCTGGAACACCAGAATCATCAAGTCACTATCCATTTGCTCAAGCTTTTTGTCAAAGCTGCAATTAAGGTGCCACAACAAGATCCAGGTACTTTCAATCCATTCCAAGCTTCCAAACACCTTACTTGAGGTCCATTGAAGTTGTCCAAGTCATCAAACAACATCTGTAATACCTCCAACACACAATTCAATTTATTCTTGCAAGAGGTAAGCCTAAACTCTCAAACTCTATGATCCAAGCATCATAAATGTGTTTTCAAGTTACAAACATGTTTCTGCACTTATGTAGAGTGTTTCCCCACAATCAATTGCTTTGTAGTTATCGTATATAGAATTTCATAGTGTTCTTGCAGAAATTAGGGTTCATGTGTTCATCACTTGATTTCTCACTCCACACTTAATATAAATGCAATTAATTGGTACCATTGAAATCCTTGTTAAAAAACGAGTGAGATTGATGTTTACAAAAGTCAAAACCATTGAGTATTCAGAGAGAAAAGCGAGGCTTTGCAAATCAACCATGGCGCGGTCACGAGGAAGAAGAAGGTGACCGTTGGCGCCATTTTTTGAATTATTTGAATTATTTGAATTTTTTATTATCTTCTTAATTGATTTCAAAAATTATTTTCTCTCTCAATTTTAATCATTTTTTAATTAGTTATTTTTTTAAAAATTTCACAAAAATGTTAAAATATTTTATTCTACAAAAAAATCAAATTTATATTATTTATTTAATATAGTTTGAATTTTTGGAAAGAATTTCATTTTAATTGTTTTTAAACATTTTTTATGAAATTTTCATCTTGATTTTTTCAAATTCAAATGAATTCTAAGCTTTCATATGATTAAACATGATTTTCAAGACATTTTTCAAAGTTCATAACTTGTTTTTGAATATATTTGATATTTTATATCATTTTTTTTATTTAATTTCCTTTGAAAATTATATTTTTAAATTAAAATTAGGGTTTTCCTTGACTTTAATTTTTTCAAACTTCATTTGAAATACTTTTGGGCCTCTATTAGAGTGTAAGACCCAACCCTTTTGTAAATACATAATTTTTGGGCCTCAGTCATTGTATAAGTCATGATACGATTTTCAAAATAAACGGTGTGATCGTTGTTTTTCATTTGGGCATCTCCTTGAGCTATAAGTCCCAACTCTTGTGTAAAAATAATCTTTTGGGCCTCTTTGTAGAGTGTAAGACCCACCCCTTTGTAAGTAAATAATTTTGGGCCTTAGTCATTGTATAAGTCCCTCTATGGTTTTAAAAATCACGGCGTGATCGTCGCCTTTTCAAAATTTTCATATGGGCATCTCCTTGAGTTATAAGCCCCAACTCTTGTATAAAAATAACTTTTTGGGCCTCTATTAGAGTGTAAGACTCATTCTTCCTTGTACATAAATAATTTTGGGGCCTCAGTCATTGCATAAGTCCCTCTATGGTTTTCAAAACTGCGACGCGATCGTCGCCTTTTCAAATAAATCATCTGGGCCTCTCCTTGAGTATAAGCCCCACTTTTCTTTCTTTCAATAAACATTTTGGGCCTCTACTAGAGTGTAAGACCTAACCCCCCTTTTGTACATAAACAATTTTGGGCCTCTGCTATAGTATAAGTCCCACAACGTCTTTCGGTATCATAGTTCGATCACTGTTTTCAAAATAAGTCATCTGGGCCTCTCCTTGAGTATAAGTCCCAATATTTTGTACATAAACTTTGTTTTAAACCATAAACAACTTTCATGGGCCTCTCCTTGAGTTGTAAGCCCCATACCTCTGTTTTCAAAATCATCTGCCTGTTTTAACTGGTACTAAGAGGAGCATTATTCCAGGTGAAACATTCTTTTCTTTTAAACAACTTTCTTTTAATTCAAATAAAAATTCAAAGTTTTCTCAAAACTTTCTTCAATTCCTCAAAACCTTAATCAATCATACAGTCATCATCAATACAATCAATCACAATACACTTGGGCCTCTTCTTAGAGTATAAGTCCCAACATCTTTTCAACTCAATGCTTACTTATTTATATATTTGTTAATTCATTTGTATATATATTCTTGTGCATATTTGTTTAGAGTATTTCCCCATCAGTTAGATCTACATTTAGGTCAAACCAGAGGTTACTTTCTAACATAGTCAAAATTAGTTCCCTCATAGGAAATTCCCTATATAGTCTGCCTCCTCTTGGGCTTATTCAATATGGAACAGAGAAAGGCATTATTCCCGGTGAAACTTTTCTCAAGACTGTCAAAACTTAGAAATATATGTATACAAGAAATTCATTTCCCCTGAGAGGATTAATTCCCGGTGAAACCTCTTTGAATTTCTTCAAACCTTAGAACTGTTCAACAAAGAAATGACTTATTCCCGGTGAAACCTTTCTTGAACTTTTCTTACGCTTTGACCCACAGGCTTCCTAGAAGCATCCCCAGCCTCCTCTTGGGCTTAGTACAAGGACCAAATGGCTTCTTAGAAATTCTCCAGCCTCCTCTTGGGCTTAGTACAAGGACCCAAAGGCTTCCAAAAAGCCTAGGATAGAAATTAGTCTTTTTTTAAGCCTAATCCCCATAGAAGTCAAATTTCCAGAGCACACTACCATCTAAAGGTTGATCTTCATCCCTTAAACCAACAGCCTCCTCTTAGGCTTCATACAAGTAGACTTGGAATGTCTCATCCACTCTGGAATCTCACAAAGAGACCCTTAATTTTCCTAAAAGTATAGGAAAAACCCTGATCACTCTACCAATACACCAGTCTCCAGAAGAGCTAAAACCTCTAAGGTTTTCAAACTCACCTTTAAACTTCTTTGATCCCCAACAAGGTTCAAGAATCCCCAACCAGTGTCAATTTACCATTAACAAATCCTCAACAGAATCAGAGCATATGGCACCTGATACTTCAACTCTGCCCTAAATCCCCAGCAAGAGTAAATCATTTTGGACCCCCCAATACAATTTGGACATGCTCCTGGATTTCAACTAATCTTCAACAAAAGACAACCTTCTCTTAGGCTTCATATAAGAATTTCCCCAGTCAGCCTCAATCTTGGGCTTTGTACAAGATAGATAAAACCCTCCCCAGTGGAGTCAGTTTCCTTTAGCTTCAACCTTGGGCTTTGATCAAGGCACACAAAAATCAACATCCCCTCAGATGAGACCATGAGTCTTCTCTGCAGGAAGACATCTTTTCTATACATCACATATCAAAACAAACAATCAAAATCTTTTCCAGAAAATTGATGTAAGTGACACACTTGTTGATTTAAAATCCAAGATGGAGTCCTTCCTTTATCCTGGCTAAAACTACTTTTTCATCTGACAACTATAAGTGGCAAGCCTCTGGATTCCTCACATCCAAGCCAATGTCCCTCTCTTAGCATGAAAGATTCATAAGGGAAAAGTGGCATTGCTCTACACTGAGTTAAAGCTTTCTTTCTTCATGACATCCCTTTTATAAAGGAAATTATGGTATTGCTGGATTCTACATATCCTAGTTAAAGTAATTCCCCTTTATAACCAATCTCTCAATATTTGTGATGATTAGGTGAGTTTTCTCCCTTTAGAGATGACAGATTCTCTCTCTCAATCATCCTTTTAGCTTCAATCTTGGACTTTAAACAAGACACAAATACTCAGCTAGCTTCAAACTTAGGCTTTGAACAAGACACCAATATTTTTCCTCCCATAGAAATAGGAGGAACTACGATTGCTCTGATTTCCCAAATCTCTTTACGGGAATACGTAGGCATAAGATTGTGAAATTTTAGTGAGCACACAAATCAAAAACTTTAGGTCCAGTACCTTTCCAAAAACAATAGGAAACCCGAAAACAACAAAAAACAGTCTCTAAATCCTCCCAAAGGAGAATATTTCCCAATCCACAGCAGATAAACACGAGAAAGCATTTCAAGTTAACAGAAATACATGCAAAATAAGGTTCCTATGGATTACCATAGATACACTAGGTGTTAATAGCTTCCCTTTGTATAACCAGACCCCGATCCCCGATCTCTTAGCATTTGTTAAAGAAAACATTTGCGTGCAAGGTTAGTTTTAGATATCTTCCCTTTCCTTTCTAGCTTAATTGGATAAATACAAAATCAGAAAGTAGCACCCCAAACCATTGCGGTAAGGTGGTCGCGTCACAGACAAAAATCGCACGCTACGAGTTGGGGAGTAATGTTATGGACACCTCAAGACATGTTTAAAGGTTGAGTTTGTGTGATCAAAGTGATTGAATGTGGTCAGAATGAAGTTTTGGGGTAGAAGATGCAGAAAGTCAATGATTTTCTTGGATTGAGGTTGACTTTTTTATCTATGAGGTTTTTGCAAGTTGTGAGGGTTTGGACACTCTTAAGAAGTGTTTTGTGGTTTATGAGAATGATTGGTTTGAGGGGATTATGGCTGGAAATAGTTATGAGGTAGTTTTTGCAAGTAGGTGATTCTTGGTTTTCAAGTAATGACTTGAAATTCCAATTCTGATGTGGGAAGGCTATAATGTTTTTTGAGGTGTGTTTCTGTTGTGGTTTGAGAGAACAACCAACCTATATTTATAGGGCAAAGGTGGAAGAATTGGTTCTGCCGATTTGAAGTGGTTTGGTTGCTTGGTTTTGTTGAAATCTAAAGAATGGTTGGTTTTATTTCAACTTGGCAAGTACATGGCTCTCATGGTTCCAATGCAAAGTACAAGTTATCTTGAGTGTTGGAATCTTTTTTTGAGCTTGCTTCTGCAGATGGAAAAGGTTTGAGTCTCAAGGCAAAAGGTTTGTGTTAAAGCTACTTTTCAAGAGTGGCATTGTGGACTTTATGGCAAAAACATCCCTAAATGGAATAAAATTTGAATGTGATGCTTAAATCTTGTGTGTAGTGCTTCAAACTTTGTACAAACCTCTGATCAATGGTAGATTTGGAAGCAAAAAGGTCTGAAAAGTAAGATCATTAAGGTTTGGAATGGTTTTGCAACAAGTTCATCATGTTCATGACCTTGAAATTCAAGTTACAAAACCCCAACTTCAAGGCTTCGAATCTCCTAGTTCACAAATGGGATTGGGGAGTTCTTGTACTTTTTGAAAAGCCCCAAATATGCTCTAAAAATTTCATGTTTAACAAAAATTCTGAATCTCAAAGGATCATAATGAAAACTGGCCTCAAAGATTGATGTTTCAAAAGATCAAAAGCTGCCTTGAAAATTTTCTAAGTGTCCAAAGATTTCTTCAAACTTTGAAGCCTCATAACTCAAAATCGAAGCATTTTTTGATGTTTCCACCTCTCATACAAAGTTGTAGTATGTTGTAAGGGCCTTAATTTGAGCTTTAGAGCACACAAAATGGTTGTGTAGATTGAGAGTTGTGTTTTTTCAAAGTTGGCCTCACAACTAGGTTTTTTCCATACTTAGAAAAATTTCAAGTTTCTTAACTTTGCCCCTTTTGCAAGAAACCTTCCAAATCTTGGTTTTTCATGCTCAAACTCAATGATAAAACATGTCTTGATGAAATTTGGCTTGATGACTTCAATTTGGACCAAAAATCCTAAAAGTCAAAGGGTTGACTTTGTCAGATAAAGTTTATGTACCATGTGAATTCAACTCTGTGATCTTCCATGATCTTGCATTCTTGAATCTTCCAATCATCATGGATGGACTCCAAGGATGTATTTGATTGTCTTGGTTCATGTCCCAAAGCTTGGGATCACGCTTTGATCAAAAGTCAAGGCACCCCTAATTGGTGACCAGATGAACTTGAGCTTCATAGAACTTGTAATGAGACCATCTTACACTTGATTCTTGACAAGGAGAAACCTCTTGAGTGTATGTAAGCTTGAGGGGTTGATGATCATTCCAAAACATTGACTGATCATGTGAGGATTCCCTTGGTTCCTTGAGCAAAAACCCTAATTTCAGACAAAACCAAATAAGAAACAACTTGAACAAGGTTAGGGTTAGTAATACAATGCTTAAATGCTTCCTAGAATGATGATGACATCTAGGGTAAAAATTTGGGGTATGACAGTTAACCCTATTTGAATAACTTCACTGGATTACTTGAGTGGTGACAACCCTCATGGAATCAAAGTGAAAGGTATTTAAATACAGAAATAACCAGAAATTTTGCCCCTAGATGCAATGGTATGCTACGCTATAGACAAAACTGACTCAAATAAATGCTAGAAACAATGCAGACATGCAATGAACTCTAGTATGTCGCTCCATGATGGAATAATGTTGAATGCACAAACAAAACAAGATGGTCAAAAGAAAAGACCAGCTGGAGAAAGGAAAGGACCACACTGGGATCATCCCAAGACACACCACTAGGGACTGAGAAACCCACTGGGGATTCCCAGAGTGGTTGATCAACAAGCTCAGACATGACCTGAGACCACTGGGGTAAGATAGACAGGAATAAGATCATTTCACAAGAGATCAAAAGGTGAAAGAGGAGTTTCACAATAGCACAGGATGATTTCCACCGGGAATATCTAGAGTAGTTGATCAATAGGTTCAAACATGACCGGCTGATACTCTAGAACAAGAGATGAAACAAGGATCCTTATAACAATAGGATGATCTCGATGTTCCTCATGAAAATAGGAGATAAAACAGATTCTTATGGCAATAGAATCAATGAAACATGATCCTCATAGCAATAAGATTGATCCCAGTGTTCCTCATGACAATAGGAAATAGAACAGATTCTCATAACGATAGAATCATTGAAAAGACTCTTCATAACAATATGGGACATAGACTCTCATAAAAATAGAATCTGCAAACTGGATCCTCATAACAATAGGATGTAATCCTTAAAAGGAATGTGTTGAATATATCCTCGTAACAATAGGGATAGCGGATAAAGAGAATCCTCATAACAACTGGATTACTAAGCTAACAAGGGATCCTTATAACCATAGGGTCAACAACACATCACATTGGAGTTTTCCAACATCCAATATTCTGGAAATTCCTTGAAATGAAGAGTTTAAACGGGATCTTCAGGAACCATCAGGAAAGGTACAAGGTAACGACTCTTTTGTACATGCCAACTTAATTGGACTTGGACGTAAGCAAAGGTAACAACTGGCTTTCCACGGATTGATGCTAGTTACAACTAGACTTCAAGGGGATATTGGTGACAACCAAAGCAATTTACCAATGACAACTGGTTTTCAGGCAGACTTGCTGGGAGAAGGAGCATTGGTTACAAACAACATTCCAAGACACTGAGGATAAACAGACCGGTGAATGCCAGTGACGACTGGGGAAAGATAACTATATGGTGATGACCACTAATAATGGTTTTTGAACAATGCCAGTAACCACTGAACTTCCAAAGAAATTGGTGACAACCAGATGAACTGTTAACGGCGAACCTTTAAGACAGTTGGGCCTCTGGGTCGTGGCGTTAGTAACAACTAAACTTTACGCGGGTACTGGTATCGACCGAGATGTTTATGTTAAGGTCCAACATAAGTTAAAACATTAATTTTCATGGAAGCAAAAATGGGGGCTTAAGACTTTGGTGCACGCTATAGTTCTTGGTGCTCATCTAAGGATGTGTGTGAAAATTCTGGCATTCAACCAAGTACAAGGTAACGACCAGACGAACAAATATCAACCAGAGGCTAGTGACAACTAGAGTTCAAAAAAGAGAAGCTGGTGATGATCAAACAAGCAAAATCAAAAGGGAGCTAGTAACAACTAGACTTTAAAGGGGAAACTGGTCACAACCACCAGACAAGCAATACCAATAACGATTGAATTTGCGACGAGTGCCAATAACAATTGGAGTTCCACCGGAGATTATGTAGCGTGCGATTTTTGTCGGTGACGCGACCACCTTACCGCAATGGTTGGAATTGGGTGCAACTTTCTAATTTCATATTTATCCTATGAAGCTCGAAAGGAAAAGGAAGATATCTAAAACTAACCTTGCACGCAAATGTTTTCTTTAATAAATGCTAAGAGATTGGGGGGTCCGGGGTCAGGTTATACAATGGGAAGTTGTCAATTACCCAGCGTATATATGGTTATCCATAGATTCTTTGGCATGTTCTTCTGTTATCTACTTACTGGTGTTTATCTGTTATAAATTAGGAAGTTTCTCCTTTGGGAGTGTTGAGAGAGTATTTTTGTTGTTTTTGGGTTTTCTGTTGTTTTTGGTAAGGTACTGGACCTAAAGTTTTTGATTTGTGTGCTCGCTAAGATTTCGCAATCTTATGCCTACGTATTCCCGTTAAAGAAAATAGGGAAATTAGAGCAATCGTAGTTCCTCCTATTCTATGGGAGGAAAGATATGTTTGGTGTCTTGTTTGAAGCCCAAGATTGAAGCTAATTGTTATTTGTGTCTTGTTCAAAGTTCAAGATTGAAGCTAAAGGTTGACTGAGAGAGAATTTGTCATCTCTAAAGGGAGATATCTCACCTATTCATCACAGATGTTGGGTAACTGATTATAAAGGAGAATTACTCTAACTGGAATGTATGGAATCCAGCAATGCCATAATTTCCTTTATAATGGATTTGTCCTGAAGAAGGATACTTTAACTCAGTGTATTGCAATGCCATTTTTTCCTTAGGAGTCTTTCATGCTAAGAAAGAGACATTGGCTTGGATGTAAATAACCCAGAGGCTTGCCACTTACAGAAATTAGATGAAAGATGGAGCTTACCAGGATAAGAGATGGACTACAACTTGGATTTTTGAATCAACAAGTGTGCCACTTACAACAGTTATCTAGAATTAGGGTTTTATTTTAATTGTCTGTTTTGACGTGTGATGTACAGAGAAATGTCTTCCTACAGAGAAATCTTGATTTCCTCTGAGGGGTGTTGATTTTTGTGTGCCTTGATCAAAGCCCAAGGTTGAAGCTAAAAGGTTAACTCTACTAGGGAGTTTTATATTTGTCTTATACAAAGCCCAAGATTAAGGCTGACTCTACTGAGGAAAAGTCTTTATATAAAGCCTAAGAGGAGGCTGAAAAGAATTGATTCTTCCGGGGAAAGTTTTGTCTGTCTTGTACAAAGCCCAAGATTGAGGCTAAAAGAGTTGACTCCATTGGGGAGAGGTTTTATCTGTCTTGTACAAAGCCCAAGATTGAGGCTTAAAGTCATTGACTCAGCTGGAGAATATTTTATCTATCTTGTAAAAAGCCCAAGATTGAGGCTAAAAGAGCTGAGGGAAAATCATTATGCAAAGCCTAAGAGGAGGCTGGTTAGGGAATTTCTTATATGAAGCCTAAGAGGAGGCTAACTTCTGCTGAGGATTATTGAGATCCAGAGATAGGTTCACATTAGGGAATCAACTCTTGTTGAGGAGTGAAAGGTCCAAATTGACCCTAGCTGGGGAATTTAGAATGAAAGCTTAAATATTAAGTTTGATAACCTATAGAGGTTTTAACTCTGCTGGAGGTTGATGAAATGATAAGGGTTTTTCCTGTTCCTTCAGGAAACTTGAGGGCTTCTTTGAGATCCAAGAGGAGATGAGACTTTCCAAGTCTACTGGTATGAAGAGGTTTACTCTTAACTGGCAGATGATCTTTGTATAATGCCTAAGAGGAGGCTGAGACTGTCCAAGTCTACTTGTATGAAGCCCAAGAGGAGGCTGAGACTTTTAAGGGTTGAGACTTCAAAAGAGGTTTCACTGGCAATTAGTCCTCTATGGGGAAATGAATTTCTTGTACAAATTTCTAATTAGTGACATTCTTGAGAAAAGTTTCACCGGGAATAATGCCTTTCTCTGTTCCATATTGTATAAGCCCAAGAGGAGGCAAGACTGTATCTGGAATTTCCTACGGGGAACTAGTTTTGACTGTGTTAAAAGAGTAACCACTGGTTTGATCTAAATCTAGACCTAGCTGCTGGGGGAAACTCTAAGCAAATATATACAAGTATATACAGATAAAATATATAAACAAGCATATATTGAGAAGGATAGTGGAACTTACAGTCGAGCAAGCCCAAGCATTGTAACCATAGCTGTATGGTTAGTTATTTAAGAAATTGAAGAAAGTTTTGATAATAACTTTGAATTTAAATTTGAATCAAAGAGGAAATTTGTTTTTTTTTAAGAAGTTTGGGGCTTATACTCAAGGAGAGGTCCAGATGATCTCTCTTTTTGAAAAAAAACGACGATCGCGTCGTAATTTTGAAAACCACAGAGGGACTTATACAATGACTGAGGCCCAAGGGTGGCGATTGCGCAGAGATTTTTAAAACATATCGGGACTTATATAACGACTGAGGCCCAAGGGTGGCTTATTTACAAAGGGATGGGACTTACACTCTATCAAGAGGCTCAAAAGTGTTTTGAAAAATGTTTGTAAGGGTAAAAATAATCAAAAACCCTAATTTGATTAAAAATGTATTTTAATTTGAATAAAAAACATTTTAAATGATCAAAATTATCAAACATGTGTGAAAAATAAGTTGTGATCCTGTATAAATGTTTGAAAAATCATGTTTAATCACATAAAAGATTAAAATTCATTTGAAATGAAAAGATCAAAGTGAGAATTCCATTTTAAAAGGTTTGAAACAAATAAAAATGAAACTAATTACAAACATTCTAACCATATTAAATAAATAATATAATTTGGATTTTTTGTAAAATAAAATAATTTAACATTTTTGTGACTTTTTAAAAAAAGAACCAATAAAAAATGAGAGAGAAATTAATTTTTCAAATCATTTTAGAAAATAATATGAAAAAAGAAATGAATTTGGATAAGCGATAAAAATTTGTCATGGGTGGGGATTGAACCCACGACCTCTCACCCACATACAAGCAAAACACGCCTTTGCCAACTGAGCCAGCATGTGCTGGTGATATTGAAACGCAACCAAGACATAATATATGATACATGCGTGGTAAAATTCAAAAATTCGCACGAAGAACTTCATCTTCAACCTCTAGCCGAATTTGCAAAATCCATGCTATCTTTCTCAATACGTAATGAAATGGGATGATGTAAACATGAAAATCACTCGTTTTTAAACAATGAGCACGATGGTGGCATTTAATTTCATTTATTTTAAGTATAGGGGAAGTTATTACGTGATGATCAGATGAACCCTAAAAAATGCAAAAACTATGTGAAATCCTATACACATAAGATAAACATCAATTGTTTGAGGGTTAATGACCTATGAACATCCAGAAACATGTTGGTAACTTGAAACAACATTCATGATGCATGTAGCATGGAGTTTGAAAGTTCAAGGCTTACCTCAGTAAGAAGGAATCGAATTCTGTTGTAGAGGTGTTACAGAAGTGAAACAATGATCTGGATAGCTTCCTTAGGCCTCAAGGATTGTGTTGCAACCTTCAGAATATTTTGAAACTCTTTGGATAAGCTGGCTCGACTCTGACTGCAGTTGGAGCAAGTGAGAAATGGAGATGGTGATCTTGATGTTTTAGAAGTGTGAGGAGTGTTTGATCAGGTCACATATGATGTATTGGATGTGTTAGAACAATTGGTTGTGATGGAATGGCTCTCTAATGAAAAATTCGATAGTGACTTGCAAATGAAGGCATTTCTGGTGTGAGAGAGAGATTTTGAGTAAGGCCAGTGTTCTGAGGCTTTGGTGTACTCAAACTGATCACAATTGACGTCTATTTATAGTGCAACAAGTTTGTTTTGGCATCAATAGTGAGTGGAGGCTTGGACAGTCCCTTGGCCAATGGTGATCAAATGGAATCTCAAGTCTCCTCTAGCCATTGACTTGAGGTTAAGGCACAGGCTATGAGTCCTTTGGTTCAAAGATAAGGCTTGACTCATCATGGATAACATTATCTTGATGCATGCCACCTCTATGCACTCATTCAATGCTTCTTGACAACTTTGAATATTTTGAGTAAGAATCTTGAATTTCCACATGCCTAAATGATAGCTCTTGGACTTGTGAGGCTTATGGATCAGAGATACTTGCTTGGATGAGGTTCTCATATGTTTTCAGAAGTGTGACAAGGCTTAAGTTTGCACAATTTGGACAGCTCGAGCAAAAATGCACAAAACTGCCTTGTACAAGACAATTTGAAAGTGCCATTTTGGGATAATCATGTCTCCTTGCTCAAATTGAGTTATGGAAAACTCATGTACTTTTTAGAAAGCCCTCGTATGGTACACTTCATGTGTGGTCATAGTTTATCATAAAACTATCTGAATCTCATTGAAAAATCCTCATGAACATTGATGTTCAAGGATGAAACTTAGACAGTTTTTTTACTAAGTGTTAAATCCTTGATTTTTCACCACTTTGATCCATCCACAACCAAAAATCCATGAAGAATTAGAGTTTCATGTATTTTAAGCTTTTGTAGAATGTAGGAAAACCTACAAATCAGGCTTTGGATCACTCAAAATGGCTGCTTGGATCAAAAGTTATGGTCCTTGAAAGTTGGTACCAAAATCATCCAAATTTAGTAACTTAGAAAATTTTTCAATTTTTCAAGATTACCCCTTTTACAAGTTATCATGATTTCTTGATCAATTCTTATTCAAATGACATTATAAATCATATTTTGTGAGAATATGAGTCATAAGGATCATTTTTGCCTAAAAAGTTATGTTTTGACTTTTGGCTCCGGAGCGGTTCGGTGCGGAGAAACCCTAATTCCTGACTTTTGAGGAATGCATTCTCTGAGGGTAAGTTAACTTTTAAAATGGACTCCTAGGGTTATTTTGAGCACATTGAGTCACATTTTGAAGCCTTGGCTCATTCCCCTATGAAAATTTCACTCTGGAGGTCCTAGTCGACCGAAACCCTAATTTGGTGACACTGAGTGTTTCGAAGCTCAATCCACTTGGAATGTTGCAACCTTGTGCTTGATTCTTGATATGAGAGACCCCTTTATCCTTCATGGATGTTTAAGAGGTTAGACAAGTTGAAGATCATGTCATTTCTTGATTGATCTTTTTGTCTGAGAGTTCTGAGAGGGCTCGAAACCCTAATTCTTGACTGTGGTGAATGTCTAACAATCTTTGAGGAGATTGATGAGGTATGATGGTACATCCATATTGTGGTAATAATCCTCACAATGATGGGAATTCTTGTGGTCAAAATTTGGGGTATGACAGACTGCTAGCGATGACTCGGTTTCGAAGATGTGGTAACGACCAGATTCAACGATACCAACGATCATTGGTTTCAAAAGCGGAGATACTAGTGAAAACTAGGCTTCAAGGAGATATGGGTAACAACCAAAGTTCAACAAATTACCGGTGACAACCAGATTTGAGGCAGGAAATTGGTGTTTAACCAAATATCTTGATAAAGATGCCAATTGAGTTTGTAACAACCGAAGATCTTAACAAAGATACCAATTACAACTGGACTTAGGGGATCTCACAAAAGAGATACAAGTTGGTTGCTTTATGAGCAAATCTTTCTCAAATAAGGAGAAAAACCATCAGAGTCTTCATCAGCTTTCTCAAAGAGATGCCATTTGGTAGAAGCAAAGCTGGACAAAGGATTTGCCAAGGAATCGTCTCTTGCAATAAAATCTTTGTGGTGAAGGTAACTCAAATAAAGAGAAACCATTTGTAAGGTCTTCAACAAAATCCTTCTGATGAACTTCCAGGGGATACCAATCATAATTGCAAAAGTTTGGATAACACCAATGTCGGCCAAGCTACTCGGGAGAGACTACCACTTGTTGTTGAGCATAAATTCCAAAGAGATGTTGTTACAACAACACTACTTCAAATGAGAATCTGTAATAGATTATTCCTGTAGGACGTTGTGCAAAATAAATGCATGTCTAGGCTAGGTTTAGAGACCTAAATTGACTCAAAAACAACACCTGCCAAGGACCAGAGCTGGAAAGGAACGGTCAACCAAGACTCCTATAATTGAAGAACGAACTAAAATGGGGTTTATCTTATTCAAACATGGAAAAGATAGCTGAACCAACCATCGTCCACGATAATCAAAATCTGTGGGGAATTTCAGAAAGGAATGGCATTTTATGCCTAAAGGTGACGACCATATTGGAACGAATAGACAAACCCAATCACTTGGGGAATAAATGCCAAAGTGAACGAAACAGGTAAACACCAGAAAGGTAGGAAAAATGCTCGGATGCCATGCATATGTATGAATACACGTATACCATGTTTATGCTTATGCTGACAAAACAGACAGAAGGGAACACATCGGAGACGAAATAAACATCTCGACAAGGATACCCAGCCAACTTCACCAGATTGGACTGCCACTAGGGATGAACATGCAGAATCAATATCCTTACTTCAAGATTAACACCTTCTCTGGGGGAAAAGAGTATTCCACTCAGAGTGTAACATCATGAGCCTGATTTCCTTGTTGGAGGGGAAATCGATGGGTAACTGCTAAGATCAACTGAAGTAATAACTTACTGGGGAGCTGGAAAAAGATATTACGAGAACAACGTAGTTTTGTACTCTAATTAGCATAATGATTACCATAACGAGCAATGGCTCTTGCAACAAATAGTCTTCGAATCTTCTCTACCTCAGATTACATGGTCTGCTGGAAAGAAAAATATACCAAGAGGATTTTACAGAAGAATTGGTATACAAGATGTTTCAATATCTTCAAACTCTTGGAAAGATTCACAAATCTCGACGTAGCTGCCCAAGTTCGACTGTATTTGCATAACAAAGTCCTCATACTTGCTCTTTCGACTGTGGGAGTAATAACGGGAAACAATCTTGCATGTGTTGGCACATGCCTCTGGATATGGCCATACTTTTGAAATGATTAGACATCCACTCATCAGAGTTTTTAAGCCTTATCACTGATGTTCATATGCAAGATTCTATGTTATCGAGCAATGTTAGCAAGCAGGAAATGTAATTCTAAAACTGCTAATGCAATACACATGTTTGTCTTGAAGTTTTTGCTAAAAGATATCGCAATAACCTGTGACCAAATCACTAGTTAAGACATGTTATTGATTTTCATTTGCAAAAAAAAAAAAACTGACACAATTTTGAGCATGGCTCAAAAGGATTCAGGAAATATTTTCTCATTGAGTTACGCTTTCGAAATAAATCTGCTTCAATTAGGTCTTTTAAAGGTTGTAATGTGGCTTTGTCCACGGTTTATGAAATAAAGGATGAAAGGCTCAAAGCTTATTTGTACTCACCCCTTCTACGTGATATTCTCCAATCCTACATTTAGTTTTAAGCTTAATGTGAGCACTCATTTCTCAAGAAGAGTTCTGTTGAGGTTGAAGAACCATTGAGGCTTTGGACATGGTAATCACTCACCCCATACACTTTTGGTGTCAAACTATATGACCCTGTTGTTCGTCGAGGGTTTTTTAAATAAAAACGTGGGTAAAGCAAGGTTTCAATGCCAGTAACAACTGAACTTTGAAAGGACGAAACCGTGGCAGCCAGATTTTAATAGGATGTTGGTAACGACCGGACAATTAGATTTTGAAGCAAGAATACCAGCAACAACTGTACTTCTAGAAACGACTGGTGACGACCAGAGGACTAATAATAATTGGATTGTCAAACAATCATGCCAATAACAATTGGACCTCGAGAAACAATGTTGGTGTTAGTCAGACCTCTAACAACATGTCAGCGACAACTGGACTTTGAGTACCAATGACAATTGGATTTGACCTCGTTTTTGCTTTTCACATTTTTATTTTCCCTAACTTTTTCCTGGACTGGGTCTCTTGACCTTGAAATCTAGCGGGGTGTCCCAATCTTGCCTAAGTCTCCTTCATAGGTTTTGACTTAGCGGGATTTTTCTTTTCTTTATTTCTCTCTCCCTTTCTTTTTTTTTTGAACAAATCACGTGACTCTAAGTCGCCTTTGGCTTAGATGCTAATGCCAATTAGGCTTTTGAAAGGACACCAGTGACAACCGGATTAGATACAATCGGATACCAATAACAATTGGATTTTAAGACACTTATGACAATATCAATAACAATTGGATTTGAAGATACCAATAACAATTGGATTTGAGGATACCAATAACAATTGGAAATAATGATTAAATATTGCAGATACTAATAACAATTGGATTTGAAGACACCAATAACAATTGGATTTTACTTTTAGCCTCTTAATGTGTGAGGAATAAGTGAATTGGATCCTTGGGTGCTCACTTCTTTTTACGAATATTTGAGTGCTCGATCAGCTTTACTGAAAACTACCCATCCCTGGGTTAAAGTTGATGGGTTTTTTTTGTATGAAAGGAAACTCCTACTTCAAGGCCCAAAGGGGTTAAAGAGGGATTATCTTCCTTATTTCTCCAGTGTTTAGGGAATTAAAACAATGCCTTATATCGTCAACAGGTTTTATTCAAAAGCAAACAACAAGAGATCTTGCATTTTTAATCTCATCATCCTCCTTCCAACTTTGCCTAAGCAAGAGGTTGTGTGGTTTTGGAAATTAAAGAAATAATTAAATGAGTGAATACGAAAGGATTTCTTCAAGACAAACATATTTATCTCATTAATCAATTGAGATAACAAGTTCTTACAATGCCAAAACAAACGTGTTAACAAACACAGAAAATTACATATGAGAAACAACAATAAAACTTAAAATCTGACAAGACAAAGTTTTAAGAAACGACCTTCAACATTAATCCACCATGTGCAAGGAAGAGCTTGCCTCTAACAAGAGGGTGATTTGAACCTGAGGCTTGCATATTTTGAAAGACAGAATCCCCTTTTGGATCAACTCTTTCACATTCTCTTTAAGGACATAGCATTCCTCAATGTCATGGTCGGGTGCCCCTTGGTGGAAGCACAGAAGGCATCTACTGTGAAGTAGCTCTTGTGGCTCCTTGGGATGTCTGGGGGTGTTTCCTTCTTGAGCACTCCCTTTTAGAGGAGGACACGGAACAACCTAGCATAGGATACGGGGATGCCCCTTGATTCACCAACTTGCTCAGCAGGCTGATTGGTGGAGGAGGAAGGGTCATCTTGGTGCTGAGATATGACCAAATCTTTAACCAAGTTTGTTAGATTCCTCTTGGCAGCTTTCAAGTTTGCAACTTCGTCTCGAAGCTCTTGATTTTCCCGCTCTTGAGTGTCAATCAAGTTCTTCATGGTGGCAGAGAAGGTTTCCATGTTGGCTTTCAAGGTGGCAATCTCCTCTCGAAGTGCTTGATTTTCTTGTTCTAGATAGTACATCTTCTCTTAGCCTCTATACTCATGGTGATGAATTGGAGGAGACAAAGAATGAGCTTATGTTGGGGGAATGTAAATGCATATGTGACAACAAAATGCAAAACAATGCAAAATACAATGCAAAAAGTTCTGTGGAACTTAAATATTTGCAAACAATCCAGGATACATCAAGAAGAAACTCATTTTATTAATTCAGAAGAAAGTTTAATGCTTTTGGTTAAATATCAAGAAAGTTACTTAACAACTTTTCCTCTGTCATTGTCCAGGATTATCATCTGATGTTTACAAACAAGAGTTTAAGTTCCATAAATTTTTTTATGAAAAATGATGTTTATGAATGCAGGTATGCACAAACAAAATAAAATCACACTCAAACATGGTGTAAGGTTCGCATGAAGTCAAAGGTTAACCCTTCCCATTTGGTATGTACTAGGGTTTATTGTACCTGTACAACGGGTTCTAACAAGTTCCCAAAGTCATCAGTCCATCTTTCGGATATTATCAATTTCCCAATTTACTCGGTAGTTAATAAAATTCTCAAGAGAACCTCTTTTGAGTGTAGTATCGCGTATCAACTATTTTGGGATTACTCCTTTATAATAATTGCACTACGTCCTAACAAGGCCAAGTGGGGTTAAAGGTAACTAAAGGTTCTCAACTTCATAGGCTTAATCAAGAAATAGTATTGTTTTCACAATCTCTTGATCAACGATACTTATTCTCAAAGGTACCTCCACTGATGGTGAATTCTCAAGTTAGCTTGGTCGGGAATCAATCCCTATAAGCCTTCTTGAATGTACCACCTTCCTATCTTATTTTGCTCTCAAGTCCAAGGTTGGGACTTATCTCACCATAGGGTAACAACCCAAATAGAGCAACAAACAAACAAGCAAATATATATATCAAATACAAATAAGTTAGGATTAATCCTCTTAAAAGATTTTCCCCAGTGAAGTCTCCATTTTTTTGTTGCGGTGAAAATTGGATATCAAGCTATTGATTAAAATTGAATCACAAATATTTTAAAGATTCACCATCGAGCTTTGATTTATCCAAGGGAAAGGGTAAAGATCATAAAAAAACCCTAAGTTTGCATTGTAACAACAATGCTAAGAGATTTTGGGGGATCGGGGATTGGTTATACATAGGGAAGGAATTAACACCCTAAGTATCTATAGTACTCTATAGGAACCTCTTACATGTATTTGTGATTTTGTTTGCTATTGTTTGTGTTTAGGTTATATGGTGAGGGATAGGAACCTAAGGATTTAGATACTAAGTATGCTCACCAAAACTTCGCGGTCTTGTGCCTACATATCCTTACAATGATGGAATCAGAGCAATTATAGTTCACCTAACTATGGATGGATGAATACTTGATTATGATTAAGATTCATAGGGATTAAGTGTTATGTCCTAACACTTACTTGACTTGACAAAGTCACAAGAGTTGTATATTTTATCCTAAGTCCAAGACTCAAAAACCTAATGACTCTAACAAGATCAAAGGGTGATGGGTAATGATGAGCTATCTATGACATTGAGTCAATAGAGACACTTTCCCTTGGATTAAGGAATGGAGGGCTACTTGAGGATGGAAGCTAACAAGCTAACATCACTTGGGGGAAATAACTTGACTAAGTTAAATGGAGTATGTTTAAGTATGGATGATATGAACAAATATTATATTCAAACATGATATCAATGGAAAGTGAATCAACATAACATTCAAACATGATGTTAGCATGGTAAAGGTAAAGCATATGGTTACAACCAAAGCATAAAGATAAATGTAACAACATATAGAGCAAGGACTTAACAAAGTTATGAACTAGACAAGGTAATTACCTAGTAAGTTCAAAAATTCAAAAAACGTTTTCAATTAACATAGGGACAACCAAGCAAGTTCAATCAAAAAAAGATGTTACAACATCTAAGTAAGAATGAGATATAGTTCTAACAAGACTAAGGTCATGGGTAAGAGTTCAACTACTTGATTAAGGCTATCATGCTTTAGGGTTTACTAACACCACTTAATAATGAATACAAGACAAAGGAAGATAAGTTGTAACAACACTTAATCATGAATATAATTAACACTTCAAAGCATTGGGTGAGTTATTACGACACTTAAACATGGTAAGATTCAAAATTCAAATTAACATGTGAAAGTTATGACAACACTTAAACATGGATAAAATCAAAGGTTCAAAGTTGACATGTATAAGTCAAGACATCACTTATCATGGATAGGAGTAAGGTATACATAAGTCATGATAACAATCAAAGTTCAAGGCATACATGGAATAAGTTAAGACATTACTTAATCATGCATTTGAAAAAAGTAAATGGTAACAGCAAAAGTTCAAAGCAAACATGTATAAGTTAAGACATTACTTAGTCATGAATACAATTTAAAACAAGTAAAATGGTAACAACCAAACATACTTGAACATCAAGAACATGTTTATGATAATAACATGTGGATGGATATGTAAACATACAAGGGATGGCATGTGAGAATGCATAAAGATGACATGTTGGAAGCTAGACATCATATGAACAAGTTAAGGCATTACTTGAACAAATAAGCATGGTTATAAGTTGAACATGTTAACACAAGTAGGTAACAACCTAATCATCCATATTAGGGTTAAGTCATGGTTACAAACAAGGTGGAGACTTCACAAAGGTCCAAACATACAAACATGTATTCAAAGTCATTTTCAAGGTAAAAACCAAAGGTTTAAGGATACCTAAACATAGTATGATTCAAACAAGGGTATATGTGCACATCAAAGTCACATGAACATGGAATAGAATCACATGTTAGAGGTAAAACGACCAAGCAAAAGTTTATGGCATGGCGAGAAATTCAACATACATTTACATGTAAACATACACTTGAAAATGCCTTAAAAGTCAAGTTGAAACAAAGATGTACAAGTCCACAATATTGCACAAGGTTCATATGAGTTGAAAATGGTTCAAACATGTCCATAGGTACAAAGGAAATCAACAGAATCAACCAAAGAAAACACAATGGTCCTTAAGAAAACCTAAAAAGGTCACTTACTTCAAACATGAATAAGTGTCTCAAAATAAATATTTTTGGAAATCTAATTTCATTAACAGAAAATAGACAAAAACAAGAGCATTTTGCAAAAAGAGCGGGTAAAAAATGATTAAAATTGAAGAAGTTATGACCATTTGAAGTTGCAAAGAAAATGAAGAAAGCAAGTCATAAAAAAATATAGGGACATGGCCCTCATGGGACTTGAACACGCATCCTTTGGTTCAGATTAAAATCTTTAACCAACTGAGCCATGTGAGTGGCTTGTTAGTAACATGCGCGCATTAAATTATATATGAAATCTTGTCCTAAATGCTAAAAAAATGAAAAGCGCTGAAAAAAGGCAAAAGGGTGATCTTTGAGGATCGAACCCAGGTCATAGCGTGTACAAGACATGGCAAGGCAAGGTTTACGCCACTGGGGTGGCCTGTTACATCTGTTAATTGGATGGAAACAAAACAACATATAGTGAAACCAGTTGAAAAACCAAAAGAGCACGCCCTGGCCAGAATTGTGACATGACCAACATTAATTTGCAAAAACCAGTGTAACTTTGTGTATACTTGATGAAATTTGATGAAATTTGGATCAAACCTGCCTAGAATTCTCTGAGGATCACAATGGTCCAATTTGCTCCTAACTTAAAACCCGATAGTAACACTCACAAAAGCTCAAACTTGCAACTTCCATGGTACAACCTCATACAGTTATGAATAATGGAAAATAAGGGATCAAACACATTATACACAGCATAACAAACATATCCATACTCAGTGGACCTCAAAACATGGCATGCTTCAAAGGCTTCAAGTTTCACGTAAACTTACCTCTTGAAGTCAAAATTGAAATTTCCAAGATAATTGCTCTAGAGATGTTTGGATGATTGGAAATCCCTCAATATGCTCCTAAGATCTCTCCTAATGCTTGGAATCAAAATAAATCAGCTGTACCAAAAAATGTTTCCTTCTTGCAAAATAATGAATGTGATGATTTTGGTTCTGGTAAAAATGGACACACAGTTGGGGATTAATGTTATGGACACATCAAGACATGTTTAAAGGTAGAGTTTGTGTGATCAAAGTGATTCAATGTGGTCAGAATGAAGTTCTGGGGTAGAAGATGCAGAAAGTCAATGATTTTCTTGGATTGAAGGTTGACTTTTTGATCTATGAGGTTTTTGCAAGTTGTTAGGGTTTGGACACTCTTACGAAGTATTTTGTGGTTTGTGAGAATGATTGGTTTTAAGGGATTATGGCTGGAAATAGTTCTGAGGTAGTTTTTGCAAGTAGGTGATTCTTGGTTTTCAAGTAATGACTTGAAATTCCAACTCTAATGTGGGAAGGCCATAATACTTTTTTAGGTGTGTTTCTATTGTGGTTTGAGACAAAAACCAACCTATATTTATAAGGTAAGGGTGGAGGAATTGGTTCTGCAAATTTGAAGTGGTTTGGTTGCTTGGTTTAGTTGAAATCTAAAGAATGGTTGGTTTCATTTCAACTTGGCAAGAAAATGGCTCTCATGGTTCCAATGCAAAGTACAAGTTATCTTGAGTGTTGGAATCTTTTTTTGAGCTTGCTTCTACAGATGGAAAATGTTTGAGTCTCAAGGCAAAAGGTTTATGATTAAAGTTACTTTTCAAGAGTGGCATTGTGGACTTTATGGCAAAAACATCCCTAAATGGAATGAAATTTGAATTTGATGCTCAAATCTTGTGTGTAGTGCTTCAAACTTTGTACAAACCTCTGACCAATGGTAGATTTGGAATCAACAAGGTCTAAAAAGTAAGATCATGCAGTTTTGGAATGGTTTTACAACAAGTTCATCATGTTCATGACCTTGAAATTCAAGTTACAAAACCCCGACTTCAAGGCTTCGAATCTCCTAGCTCACAAATGGGATTAGGGAGTTCTTGTACTTTTTGAAAAGCCCCAAATATGCTCTAAAACTTTCATTTTTAACAAAAGTTCTGAATCTCAAAGGATCATAATGATAACTGGCCTCAAAGATTGATGTTTCAAAAGATCAAAAGTTGTCTTGAATAATTTCTAAGTGTCCAAAGATTTCTTCAAACTTTGAAGCCTTATAACTCAAAATCCAAGCATTTTTTGAGGTTTTTAGCTCTCATACAAAGTTATAGTATGTTGTAAGGGCTTTAATTTGAGCTTTGGAGGACACAAAATGGTTGTGTAGATTGGGAGTTATGATTTTTCAAAGTTGGCCTCACAACTAGGTTTTTTCCATACTTAAAAAAATTTCAAGTTTCTTAACTTTGCCCCTTTTGCAAGAAACCTTCCAAATATTGGTTTTTCATGCTCAAACTCAATGATCAACCATGTCTTGATGAAATTTGGCTTGATGACTTCAATTTGGACCAAAAATCTTAAAACTCAACGGGTTGACTTTGTCAGATAAAGTTTATGTACCATGTGAATTCAACTGTATGATCTTCCATGATCTTGCATTCTCGAATATTCCAATCATCATGGATGGACTCCAAGGATGTATTTGAGTGTCTTGGTTCATGTCCCAAAGCTTGGGATCATGCTTTGATCAAAAGTCAAGGCACAATTGACTTTTTCCTGATGAAACCCTAATTGGTGACCAGATGAACTTGAGTTTCATAGAACTTATAATGAGACCATATTGCACTTGATTCTTGACAAGGAAAAGCATCTTAAGTGTATGTAAGCTTTAGGGGTTGATGATCATCCCAGAGCATTGACTGATCATGTGAGGATTCCCTTGGTTCCTTGAGCAAAAACCCTAATTTCAGACAAAACCAAACAAGAAACAACTTGAACAAGGTTAGGGTTAGCAATGCAATGCTTGAATGATTCCTAGAATGATGATGACGTTTAGGGTCAAAATTTGGGGTATGACAGTGTCGAAGCATTCAAAGATAAATCCAGGTTCACGTTGGAGGACGAATCTTTGGTTCCTTTTTGGTCAACTGTTTGGATAGGGGAAGTGAGTTTGAAAGACGTTTACCCGAACTTGTATCACCTAAGCACTTGGAAAAAGGAGATGGTGGCGGATATGGGAAGATGGATTAGAGTTAGCTGGTTTTGGGGAGAATTTGGGATTTTGATTTTGTCTTCTTTTTCTTTTCAGGTCAGACTGCAGGATTTGAGGGACACTCTCTCAGCGCTCTCTCCCTCTCGCCCTGAAGTGGACATACTTACTTGGGAACCTGATAAGGCTGGAAGTTATACGACGAAATCTAGGTATTTTTTGCTTTGTTCTGTTCAGCAATTATTTTCTTTTGTTGATGGCAGCATTAGCTGTTTTGAGTTTTTATGGATATTTTCTATTTCGTTTAGAATTAGAGCTTTCGGTTGGCGTTGTTTTCTTGACAGACATCCCATAAAATTCCAACTTCTGCATCGTGATATCGTCACAGTAAATCAGACTTCGTGTTCTTTCTATTTTGTGGAGTCGGAAACTTTTCTTCATCTCGTTCTTCATTGCACTGCTTCTAAGAAGGTTTGGCAAGCGGTCTCGGTTTTGGTAGGGATATAAGTATTTCATGATGTAGATGTCCGCAATCATTTTTTGCTTTGGGTGTCTCATTTCAGAAGGAGAAAAGTCAGCGCGATTAAAGTTGGAACCATTTGGTTTGCGGTCGTTTGTAGTTTATAGTTATTGAGGAACAATATGATGTTCAAAGATGAATCGTACAATTTCTCGGATCTCGTCTGGAATATCAAATCTTTGGCTTGGAAGTGGTCTGTCATAGGTGATATTAATCTTCCCAATTGTAATTTTTATGAATTCTGCAAAGAGCATTTGCATTATTCAAGTTAAGTCTCAATTGGCGCTTAATCTCTCCTTGTTGTCTTTCGGTTCAATTTTGTCTTTTGTATCGGGATTGAGTCCTGGTACTCTATTAATGAATTTCTTGCTTACAAAAAGAATTCTTTTATCTTTCTACTTTAACTTTTTTTTACTAATGCATTTCTTATTTTAGAAACTCTCAAAAAGTTCAATTATATACTTAACACTTTTTAGAAAAGTTAAGGCAGTTCATAGTTGAAGGACAAAGTATTTGCCTCGACGTAACTGTCTGAAGCATAGAGAGAATTACAATTGAGAGTTATTAATTGGTCACTCAGCTAACTTTTAAGGTTGACAACAAATTTAGCACGCTCATTGCGATACTATGACTGATACACTATAAAACAATTCTTTGAGACACAACTTTGTTTGACGCATGCACTTGCATTATGGTAAAAGTATTAGTACCATAGAATAACTGTTAGTTTTTGCATCAAAGTGGTCAAACCATTATAGACCTAATGATCCACCATAAACTCTAAAAATTCCAACATATGTGGCTTCTTTAAGTAATCTTGAAAACTGTATTCTTGATCCACTTGAACTATTAGTTGTTATGATTGTGTCTTTTATTAGACAATAGATTGATATAAGGATGCACGACATCATATATAAGGTATTTCAAGCAGTCTGTTAACATTGTTAAACCATAGTTCTCAAAAAAGTTCAACAAGCCAATGAGTTGGACGTCAAACATGGTAGCTCTAGTGACAATTTTGTCGCCTTCACCATTCAAGGATACAAATGGAACCAAGATTAGGTAGGCATTTGAAGCTAAATTCACTTGATCGTTGCAACGACAAGACCTCAATAGGTCCAGTCTTACCTAATACAACATGTATTTTGAATTTCTTTGAATTTCCACCCTAGTGCTCTTGTCATGGCTAACCCTAGGAACAATCATTGAAAAATGATATGCTTAACTAGATTGATCTTCAATTTGGGGCAGTACATATTGTAACACCCTGAATTTTATTTGAATATTCATTTAATTGATAATGTAATTTTTTGTGTATTTTTAAGATTTTATTATTATTGGGATTATTATTATTATTATTATTATTTAAAAAATATTTTTGTTATATTATTATTATTAGGATTATTATTATAATAAATTATTGGAAATTATATTATTAATAGAATTATGGGAATTATTATTAAATTAGAAATTTAATGGAATTATTGGAAGTTTAATGAAAGAAAGGAAATTGGAAAAAAATGGTTTAAAATAATAAGAATAAAGGAATTAAATCTAAATTTTTATTATTGAGGAATAAAATAAATAATTAAATTAGGGTTAGTTTATAAAGGGGAGAGAATGAGAAAGAGAATGAGAAACACGTATTTCCAAGACGAAGCTCTCCCATCACCAAAACTCAAAAAAATTCTGCATAATCGAGGTAAGGGGGGATTGTTCCATATTGTGTGTTTTAGCAATGGGATTATGGGGTTTCCCTTAACCCCTTATTAGGTTTTATTGATCTTTGATCCTAAGGTTTTGTACAGAACCTTCATGATTGTGAACCATGTATATTGTTATGTGATGTCATGATTATGTTGTGAAATTTGTGGGCAATTGATGTGTTAGTATTGTGTTGAAATACAGGTGAATGATGTTGAAAATTGAATACCGTGGTTGATTTAGTAGCGTTGTCAAATTGATATGAATTGTTGTTGATGATGGGTGATAATGATAATTGCAGTCTTATAAGTTCAATATTGTATATAGATGATTAGGTACGGTCATTCATGTTCAAAACTAGATTGGGATAGATCTAGGTTGAAGATATTGGGTTTAAGAGTGAAATTTCAATGAAAAATTTAGCAGAAAACACTTCAGTCTGGTTTGATTCGAATCAGGGTTTCAACATGATTCGAATCAGAGGTCAAAATTTAGCAAAAAAACAATTTTGCCTGGTTTAACTAGAATCAGGGATTCAACATGGTTTGAATCAAAGGTCAAACTTTAGTAGAAAAAGCTTCTAACTAATTTGATTCGATTCAGGAAAACAACATGATTCGAATCAAAAGAGGCAGATTTTGTTCAGATCCTATTTCATCATAACTTGAGTTCCGTGACTCCAATTGAGGTGAGCCCCAAGATGTTTAAATGTGTAAATAAAGTCGTGAATATAATTATTTACTTATGATGTTTATAGGATGAATGATATAGGAAAAGATAAATTAAGTAAGTGATGTAATATAAGGAACGTAAGTCTAGTGCTTCGATGAATACATGTGTAACCTAAGTTATGGATACCGTGAGATATGAGTTGTGTCTTGATAAAGGGTTATGCGATTTAAGTTGTTAAGGTTTGGACATAAGTCCAGTGTTGATGTGACATAATGGTGTACATCTTGATAATGTGTATATGAGTTAGTTTGTTAACGTTAGGACGTAAGTCTGGTGTTTATGTGATATAATTGTGTACCTCTTGGTAATGTGTATATGAGTTAATGTGTTAAAGTTAGGATGTAAGTGGTCATGTTAATACCCTGAAGTTTGATAAGAATCAGTGTTACTTGTGTTTAGGTTCGAGAAAACTGGTGTTTATCCTAATTAGCGGTCTTATAAGGTTCGCAAGAACCAGTGTTTTAGCCAAATTGGTGGTGTTATTACGTTCATAGGAACCTGTGTTAGCCTTAACCGGTGGTGTTAAAAATGTGGTGTTGGAGGTTCAGATGGAGGATTTGCATTTGATTAAAAACATTCATGCATCATATATATCGGAGTTAGGTTAGGACTTTGGCCCGATGTTAGAACTTCGGTATGGTGTTTATAACTTTGGTCTGATGTTTATAACTTTGGTCTGGTGTTTAGGACTTCAGTCTGGTGTTTCAGGATTTTCAATAAAATAACTCTGAAATCTGGTGATGGTATCATATGCATGGGAGTATAGGAGATGACCATTACATAACTATTTTATACATGTTTCGTGGTATTGTGTGATCGTGTTGTTAGTGTATAACTTATAAATGTGTGTTATATGTTATCCTTGTTGTTATTATACCATTTAATTTATAAAATGTATTATCACCCCTTCCTTGTTTCTATGCTACCATATATGGGAACCTATCCAGATGATTCTCAGGTTGAGTATAAGGAATGATAGTAGCTGATTATTTATGCAAGATGGCATAGATGGCATCTTCAACTACTTTGCTTTCTAATTTATGTTCGTCGAACCTTAAGTCAGCTAGATGTTTTATTTTCGAATAGTAGCTCTGATATTGTAACATTGGGTTGAGATCTTTTTACCATTTGTTGTAATTTAGCTTGAATTGAAACATTATGTCTTATTGTTATATTTTGGATTTAATTTTCCACTTTTAAATAAAAGTTGAGTATTCTGTTATGTGACTCCTTTATTGCATTTTCTTATATTTCGCAATGTTTTCATAAAGAAATAAAAAATTATCATGGGTTTAGGGTGTTACATGTATGGCAAGGTGGCCACCTAAAACAGCATGACAAATTGGTATTTTGCAAATTTCTTCTTACAATAACACTCTGCATGAAAACATGTCCTACAGTAAAAGGATAAGCCTTTGGTTCAGTAGAAAGAAGACAAAAAACTTGATATGGTTATTCAACTCAACATCAACGAGGGTTATTATTCACTTTGATTAGCTAATCCTACAACACACTTGCCAAGACCTGGTGTACCACCTCTAACCCTAGTGGATTCAACTTTAACAAGACTAATTGATGGTTATGCTAGTGAACACTCATGAAATAAAAATCCATTTCACCAATATAATTTATTAATGGTATCAATAACTCTTGTGAGAAACATTGTTTGAAATTTAAATGAATAAGAGGTATCAATGGGACAATACTCCGCCTCATGTTCAACTTCAATAAAATTTCCAAAATCCCTCAAAAATGTGTTACACTAGCCAACCAAGGCTAAACATTTTAGATAATAGTTATTGGATCCCATCTAATAGTCGATATCATCAAAAGGTACTGTAGGATAGAGTTGAAACGCATGGAAAATCTTGTGTATAGGAAGTTTTATCATGAATAGATCAATATAATTATGCCTTTTCCAAAGTTTAGAAAAATCTCGATCAATTTTGCCAATTTTTATGGGGATAAAGAAAAATCAACTTTGCAGCTGTAGTGTTATATTTGCAAGGGCCCTCAATTGTGGAGCATGCGTCCCTCGCCAGGCACCCACCCCATGACGCGTCACCCGGAGTATGACACTCTTGTGGCGTGGGGATCTCACTAAGGGGAAACGTGGTTAATAATATTTATCCTACCCATAACTATATGTGTGAAGTCATGTCCATGACATCCTAGAAAATAGGTAGTTAAACAGTTCCTCTAGTCAATAGGGAGCGGTTACCACTTCTTAGGAGTTACCAAACCATATTCATATAGGCCTCTATAAATACATCGTCCCTAGCATGAGGGAAGACAATTAATACAACTCAGATACACGCGTAGAATACCAAAAGATACAGAGCTTCTCACTTCACACGAGTTTGCTCTCTCCATAGCCCTAATCACCACCGAATAAGGTTTCTCACCACTTTGAGCAAACCCTAAACCACCTGAAAAATAATAAGGCCTCTGATTACCCCTACCAGCATAGGGATGCCACACATTCTGTACTTTTTGACAAGTACAGTGGTGCCCATCATGGGGCCCCGTATAACTAACTTGGGCACCTTCTGTTACCATCAATGCTTTGGTACTCACTGAAACCTACACTCTTAGACATAATTTTTCACAATCATGGTTGGTAGGAGAGCATAATTCCCCATGTCAAAAGACACCAGAGGCAATAGTGATTCCAGTTGTCGCTACGCAAAAAATGCACAGACTCATCGTCGAACTTTATTTATTCCAAAGAAAGGAAAAATATCGATAAAACCCCCTAAAAGGTGAAGAAACTGGTCTTGCTACCAAACGCATGTTCGGAAGTCGGTTATGCAAGGGGAAGGTATCAGCACCCTTCACATCAGTTGTACTCAATGGGAACCAACTAGGTTGTCTAAGCGCGAATGGGTGTCGTTATCTAAAGGTCTACTTGCCATTGGGGAAAAGGAGGGTTTTTTACTAATGTGCTCGCCAAGATCTCACAATCTCATGCCTACGTATCCTCATAGTGCAATAAGGAAATCATCGCTCCATAGTTTGGGGTAGAAAATGAGTGTTTGTTGGTTGATTTAATTGGACGATGTTGACATTCGCATTCTAACAGTTAACCGTTGCTTGTAATGCGGTAGAACGAAAGTAACACGCCCTTTCTGAAAAGGTTTTGAAAGTGATGCCCTAAGGCGAAAAATGAATTTGACGAGTTTGAGATTGATTTTAGGGTTTTGAAAAGAGATTGTTTTTTATTCGAATTGCACTAAAGACTATGGGTAAATGTGAATATTTCAAACAACCAAGCCAAGCGTTTTGTGTCCAAAATACTCAGAGTAAGGGTAGGAAAGCTCCATTCTCACTCCTTCTTTACCACTTAAGGCTCGTGGCACACAATTCCAAACATATTTTAATGTGTTTTTAGGTTTATTTGAGAAAATACCGCTTGACGTTGAATCAAGAGTTTTATTGAGAAAATGTTATTTGACATTGGATCAAGAGTTTATTGTTGATTTAGAAAATGGTGGGGTCGATCCTAGTCCCTAAGGATAGCTAGCAAGCAAAACCAAGCCAAAGAAAAGCAATAGATAAAGAAAGTACATCAAAAAGGAAGAAGGGTACATGAAAAATACAAGGGATGTGTGCAAGAAATAAAAGGGGTCTCATTGTAAGGTAGCCCAAGAGAAAGCCATGTGTGTGCAAAGTGTCCTAAGCTCTGCCATGAAAATAAGAATCCAAGTTCAAGTCTTCTTTTTCTAGGGTCAAACACAAGGTCCATAACTCCATGGTGTTAAGGTCATTCAAAGTCCATAAGAGTCTATCCTTTTAGGTCATAAATAGATAATCATGTCTTTTTGATCTCTTCATTTTATCATGTTTTTGTTTTTTTAATAATATGAAACAAAGGAGAAATAAAATGACATAAAGTAAAGAATGCATGAAGTGAATGAATGATAATGAGCATAATAGTAAATTTCTAGAATATAAATTGGAAGATTATAAATTGCAAGAATTAAATGACAAGAAAATAAGTGGGCTTATGTAGAAGCCACACATATCTAGAGTAGTATATAAGTAGATGCTTAATTATATTTTAGGGGTCCACAATTGTACACTATTCTACAAAACTCAATGTATCTGTGTGATTGAGAAAAGTGACAAGAATTTACGTATGCGTTCCACTTTTTACAAATCAAAGTTTTTATGTTCAAGTCATTTTCTGCAGATTGAATTACTCAGTCATTTTATCTTAAGTCTATTTACATTTCGATTTCAGCATAGATTTTAGTTATATTCTCAAACTCTTACATTTCGATTCAGATTTTAAACTTACTTAAAAATTTACGATTCACACAAATATGTCTTGGGATCTTTTCGAGTTTAATCCCTTAAATATTAATTGAAACTTTGTTTACTAAATTTTCCAGTAAACAAGAGGGAGGTTAAGAGCTTAAGTCATTTTGTGCATTGATCAATGAGGAATCAAATTATCCAAAAATATCTCAAAGTTTCCAAACATCAAAAAAGGGGAGACTGAAATTTTTATGTCAGTAACACTGTGATTTCATATGTATTTTGAAGTTCAGTCGCATCTAAGATAATTTTGTTTATCAATTTATTGGGATTTTGATTTGATCACTTTGTCATAATTTCAAAATTGCCATTTATCATAATTGATGTACCTTATAGCTATCTTTAATTCTCACATAGGTTGACTCCATGCAATGTTTTATAAATTGAGAAAAATGATCAAAAGTCAACTATGTATGACTAAAATAAGAAGTTAGTATCCTAACAATAAGATGTTTTTTAAGATTGATTCGAATTAAAATTTTGTCTGATTCGAATAAAGAGTAAAAGTGAAATTTGGAAATTGTCATTGCAAACTTGATTCGTTCCTAAATCGAATCAAATACACCTTGACTCGAATCACATTTATGGGTGATTTGAATCATGCATGAACAAAAAATTTGGAATTCACTTCTGGTTGTATGATTCAAATCAGGTGATTGGTTGACTCAAATTACATGATTTAAATAATGATCCAAATCACACATGCCAAATCCAAATTTTGTCATCTTGATTCAAGTTACTCTTTTACTTTATTCAAATAATAATTTTAGGATCTCACTTGAATCAAATTACTTATTTTCACCTATTTTGTATCTTATCTCTGATACATATAATAATTGTTTTTCTTTTTCTCTCTCTAGAATTATTAATTCATACTTTTCATAATCCTTGAAAAACCAAAAGTTTACATTCTTTCACAAACATTTTCGCTATCAATTAAAACATAAAGAAAAACTTCATTAAGTCTTGATTTCGTGAGTTCTGATTAAGTGTTGTGTGAAATTCATCTGAAAATGAATCATCTTCAATCTTTAGCCAAAAACTCGTGGTAATGGTTACTCAACTCAAAGATTGAGTTTGAGTGGTAGTTGTTGTAACACCCCAAATTTAATTGAATTATTTAATTGAATTTAGTTTTGTTTCACTTAATTATTTAAATTAATTTATATGCTTTTATTTGGATAGTTGGTGAATATATGTATCTTGGTGGGTATTGAAGAAAGTTAAGGGAATGGTAGAAATTAATTAGATTATTTTAATTAAGTTGAGTGGAATAATTAAAAATAAGGTAGTTGTAGAAAAATAAGAGAAATGGTAGAATTTGGTGGAAAATTGATTATTAGAATTAAAAATTAAAATAAAAGAAATTGAAGTTAGTAAGAGGAGTAAGAGCAATATACGAAATATGAGAGTAAGTTGAGGGTAATAGGAGGATAACCTAATTTAGGGTAATTAGGTTTTGGTTTAAATAGAAAAAGGTGTGGGTTGAAACTTTTACAGTACATATTACTTTGGAACAAGAGAAAAGAGGCAAGAGAGATAACCTAGGGATTGGAAAGAACACACAATTGTTGAGGAGCTTAGAGCTTGCTTTGATGGAAATCCAAGGTAAGGGGGAGATTACTCTTTAATGGGTGTATATTGTATGAAGAGTAGAGAAGGGTCCTCACCTTCCTTTAGGTTTTTCTTGTATTTCACTATTGCTGATGTGTTCATGATGAAAATATTGTAAACTATACCTCCAATTGTTGTGGTTCATGATTTGATCTGTGTGTTATAACATGTTTAATTGTTATAAAATTGATATATGTTGTTAAATCCATGATATGTTGTGTTTGGGTGTTGCAATATGAATTTGTTTGATGTATGAGGGTTAGGGGACGAAGAAGATGAAGTAAACATGATTAAAACTGGAATTTTTAGAAAATTTGCTGGTGTCAATCGATTGATCACGTGGAAATTTAGAAAATTTTGAAAGAAAAGTGATGTCAATTGATTAATTCCATTAATTAATCGATTGCGCTAAGCCAAAAACGTGAAAAATAGGAAGAAAAAAAAGAATGTAAGGAGGAATCAGATCAATCAGTTTATAATCCCTATCAATCGATTGATACTAGTAGAATTATGAAAAATTACTGCCTAGAAAGTTAGTTGAAACTTATTATTTTCTCCGATCATTTTTTCCATTAATTTAGTTCCGTAAATCTAAATGAGGTGCAGTTTGAAGCATTGGAAAGCTAACGTGTATGGCTATCCCATAATGTTGCATTAAAAGTCCGGATGGGTACTGAAATTTGTGAAATTTAATGGTTTTACTTATTGCGTAATGGTTGACGGTAAAGAACGAACGTTTAATCATTGTGAATGAATTAATTAATAATGAAGAGATGATAAGATGAATTGATATGATTGAGTACTATGTGGATATTTATTCTATGTGTGAATATATGTTGTGAAGCGTAAAAAATAATTATGTGAATTATTGTAAATACTTGTTGATGATTGTTGAATTGCATAGTTTGGAGTGAGAACTACTATTGATGCGTTTAGATGCATGATTATTTACAGTCAGATGAGGGGTTGTAATCATTGTTGTGGTGTTGTCGTTGCATGATTGTTTAGTGTCAGATGTGGGGATGTAATCATTGTTTTGTTTTTTCATTGCATTATCGTATGAAGGTGAGAAAAATACACAAGAAGGGGGAATTGAATTGTGTATGTCAAAATATCGAAACTCTTTTCACTTTGAATTTTAATACATCATATTCTGAACCACGTTCAGAGTTTGATAGTAGAGAGTGTATCAGCAATGAAAAGTTTACTTCTTTTTCTTATTATTGTTCCAAAACCTAAGGTTTCACACTCAGATTGTGATCCAAGTAAGAGTCTGCATTAGATCAGAGTCTAACTTCAGAGTATGATTGCACAACGGAATATAATTGCAGAAATAAATAAAGAGACACATAATATATCATGGTTCCTCTCAACTAAGAGTAGTTCAATCCCCTTGCAACACAAGAGCTTTAACTATAATCAGACTTATTACAATTGCTTAAGCCAGTAGCTCAAGACTTCCTTCTCAATCCCACGAAAAGAGACTTCTGCTTAGGGGTGGGAATAGGCCAGGCCAACTAATAGGGGCCTACGGCCTAGCCTACATAGGCTCAGGCCAGGCCAGGCTTTTTCTTAAATAGAAAAGGCCTAGGCTTTTTTATAAGCCTATTTAGCTAAAGAGGCTAGGCCACAGGCTGTAAGAAAAGCCTTTTAAGCCTATCAGGCTGGCCTATTTAAGAAAAAATCAATAAATTTATTATTATTATTATATTCTATTTTGTAATTTGAATTAAAATACGAAAATAAAACTTAGTTATCTTGAAGAACTTGTGAAAATAAGTTGAAAAAACATTATAAACAATGTCATAAGTTGTTGTCATAAGTTTTTCTCATAAGTTATCTTCAACAAATAGTATCACCAAACTTATGCTAATAAGAAAACTTGAACGAGACAACGAAAACAAACATTTAATCTCATTTATATTTTAACTTTTTAGTCTATTTAACATTAGTTGAATTTCTTATTTACAGATGTTCAAATGAAGTAGGCTTTTAAATAGGCTAGTAGGCTAATCAGGCCTTCGAAAAGGCTAGGCTTAGGCCTAAAAATCAGCATATGATAGGCTACAGGCCAAGCTTAGGCTTTGAATTTTTTAGCAGGCTAGACTCAGGCTTGGGAAAGCCTAGCTCGGCCCAGCCTATTCCCACCCCTACTTCTGCTCATGCCCGCAAGCATGAGACTTCCTTGGCCAAACTCCCCGTTCAGGACTTCCTTCTCAATCACCCAGATCAAGAATTCCTTGCCTAAATTACTCGTTCATGACTTCCTACTCAATCCACTGATAGAGACTTCCTTTCTCAGCCCGCAAGCATGAAACTTCAATACCTGAACACCCAGTTCAGGACTTTTTGCTCAATCATCAGAAAGAGACTCTACTCTGAGCACAGAGGGTAGAGTTTTATGATTCTCTTAATAGAGACATCTAGTATAAACCTTATGTTCATATATACGCTTCTTGGATAAGAAGATATGCAAAGATTTTACACTCTTGATTAGATTTGAGTTGATGGCTCTTCTTTTCTCCTTGCACATATTTTCATCCTGTTGTGCCTTCCTGTTCTGATGAACATGTTCACATATTCTATCTTCAGAATGTATGTGAATCATATTTCACTCTGCTCTAACACACTTAACCCTTCTGGTTAGATAATCTTTTGAAGTGTGTTTCTCTCAACTTATTTCAGTGAATTGGTATCACATACATGTGAACATAGTTACAAAATCTTCAACTCACATTTATTCTCTTGAGAGGTAGAGGTTCAACTCAGAGAGATGTTCCAAGAAGGTTTCTTCTTCTTGTCAATGTTAGAATGTTTTAAATCTTATTTTATAAATAGATACTAAGAATAGATATGTTGAAGATTGAACTAACATGGTACAGATAGTCGTTGAAAGCTACCATGGTACAAGTAGCCGTTGAAGGTCTTTAGCTGATGGACAATAGTGTGAGCTAAAAACTTAGCTACCTTAAAGACGTTGAGAGTAGCAAAATAGTTGGAGAGAGAAGATTATGACAATGTCATTATCACCTGATTTGACATAAAGTGGTGTACTGTTGTCACATGATCTTCCTTGGATAACTTCTGACTTAAGCCTTCTTGTAAACGTTTGTTGAAGCTTGCTTAGAGTTATGTTATCCTTATACTTTGCTTTCTGATTCATAGGTTTTTTATAGAATTAGTTAAAGCATGATCAAAAGCTAAAATATGTCTTCAGAACTTGATTGGAATGAGACTTCAGAGTCTTGAGTTCACAGGTTCTGAGTCTTGTCTTCATCAGAGTCTTGATCAGAACTAGTCTGGATGAACACTTGCAGAGTTGTAGACTTGATGTAGACAAATTCCTTTGAAGCAGTGTCTTCAGAATTGCTGATGCAGCTTGTTCAGAAGATGCAGAAACGTTCCATGTAACATAGTCTGCTTGCTTCAAATCGTTCTAGTCTTCTGAGATGAGTTGATCTTTGTATTCCTTATAAGCTTAGATTCAACATCTGAAAGAATTAAGTTAGACTCTCTCAGAGTCTTAAAGCTTGAATATGATCCTTCAGATTCAAAATAGCATTGTTCTCTTTAATGGTTCTTTTGAGTGATTAACTTGATTCAAATCAAGATTAATGTCTTTTGATTCTGCACACTCGAATAACCATTAGTAAACCCTATTGTTCTTTCAATACTTTGTTATCATCAAAACCTTTTAAGAGATTGAACAAATCTTGTTCTAACATCATATGCCACACATCATATGTTGTCGCTGTTGTGAAAGAGGCGAGTCATAAGTTTAGATGTCGGGACTAGTGATTTGTCCCAAGCTTAGATGAGGGGGCTTAGAGCTCAGATAAGGGGACTTAGTTCGTATGAAGAATAATTGTTAAGTTGGTACCACATGTATATAGAGTCGAGGTGTTGTCACATTGCATATAAGTTGGTATTTGTGAATCGATGATTGTTGTATGAATACATTACCCATTAATGATTATTGTTGTTGTTGTTGTGTATTCTACATTTTTTAATCTTTTGCACCGCTAACATATTTGAGAGTATTCTCACCCCATTATTGTTTTGTTTGTGTGTTGATGTACGTAGTGTACAGATACTCAAGAAGATGAGTAATAGTTGTTGTGAGTTGGAAGATAGCCTTGGAGATCATCTTCATTTATTTTATCGTCTTTTACTTTTAGTTGGTTCAATGCTTTGATCTGTAACATAGGGAATGAGGCATTTTGTTATATCTTGAGTTAATGTTGATTTATGTGGTTTAAAGTCTAATACTTTATTTGTGAAATTTAATTTTGAAGTTGTTGTGACATGATTTTCCACTACTTGTTGTCAAATGTGTTGATGAGTTTTTGGATGGTTGTCGTAGTGACACCTTAAATTGTCGATAAATTTTTTTATATAAGTATCGGGGTTTAGGTTGTTACAGTTGCAAGGTACATTAGGGAATCTCATGTTTTGTGAATCTTATTGTTTGTTCTCAGATTTCTAAATTGGACTGTGATTATGGATTTTGGAGACCGAACTCCAACAAAGAAAAAAAGCAATTTCTTCTCCAAGGGAATTTTGGTAGAGTTGAGAGAAGACTGTTACAGATGAAATATTGGAGTTTTTAACTCATCCAACAGTTCAAAGACTCACAGAAGGGAATTTTGGCAAGATTGAGTGAATATCGTTGTAGATGAAATTTTGGAGTGCTTTGGTTCTAAGGAAGGGATTTGATCAAGATCGAGTGAAGATAATGAAGAATTGGCAACTTTGTGAGTTGTGTTCAACATAAGTAAAATCAAGATTCAGATTTGTGTTGTTGAGGCGTATGACTTTAAGTTTTCAGTATTATCTAGGATGATCTATTGTACACAACATTGTACAATAATTTGTGAAATTATGGGAACTCAGTGAATGTTTAATGGTTTTCCATTAGAGACTCGACTAGGTGCAAGCGATGATGACACACTAAACCAATATAAATAACGGTGTACAATTCTCTATATCCCTTTCTTTTAAATTTATGTATAGTTTGAATATTCATAAGTTTGTATTGTTTTCTAGCATTGTATTTAGCTTTATTGTTTTATAGAATTTTATGTTGTTAGGTTTATCATTCATAGTGTTTTAATGTTTAAATTTAGGCATGTGTTAGATATTGTATGTTAAACATTCATTCTCTTGATTATATATGTACAAACATGAAATATTATATTCTTAATTAGATTAATAAAATTTTATTCCAACATCTCGTTGTAAATTGAATTTGATTAATTGACAGATTGTATGTTAGTAGTTCAATTATTTCATTTTTTAATTTATTTTTTATTTATTAAGTAAATTGTGCAAATCAGTCCATAAACTCTGATTTTGAAAACCTTTTTGAAAGAATTTTTTTAATTGGGGAGGTCTATTAACACCCCCCCTCCCAAGACCATTTTACTCCCACATTTTACTGCAAAACTCAACCCAACAAATTATTTTGTGAAGTAAATTTATCTTCGGACATAAAAGAGCATTTCATCCTTCTTCTAAAAATATTTTGTTTGAGCATATTTACTAGTATACCCTTATAAAATTTAGTTAGTAGAATAGTTAGATACAGTGAAAATTAATAAATAAAGTAGTGAGAAAACAATAATGGTTATATATGTATGTAAATAGATGATTATTTTAATATAAAAAATGTAACTAAGATATTTTTATGAGACAAAATAAGTAGAAAATAGCTCACTAATACAGAAAAACTCTTTCGTCACGGTTGGAAAAAGGATACCTTCATGCTTGACCAATCGTGGTAAAGTAGGTTGTGGTTGTAAGTTCTCTATTTTCAACCACGGGCGTGCAACCATTGTGATAAACTATGTAGCGCACTACCTATCACAACAGTTGACTTAAACAATGGTTGTCATAAATATAGAGCCATGGGTTCGATACCCAGCTGCAACAAAGTTAAAGCGCATAAAAAATAACATTTCACCACAATTGTATGTTCCAACCGCGGTGGTATGTGTAAGAGTTTATTATAAAATATGGGACTGCTTGTTTTTCTCTGCCACTCATTAACCATAACCAACCATTAAAATATATTTTTGAGATAATAATCCGAAAAATTAAGTTATTCTTGAAAAACAACTTAAACGATCCAATGTTTTTCGAATTGCATGCATCTTGTAATACATGATTTCATCATTAACCCATATAATTTAATTTAATCCCAAATTCTTCAAAGTAATGATGATGAATGAATGTCTTCTAAGTCTTTCACAAAAAAATTGATTTCCTCTTTTTCTTTCTATTTTATTTTGCAAACATCAAATTTGGTGTGAAAGACTCAGAATGACATCCATTTATCATCATTGTTTTGAAGAATTTGTGGCATTTAATCAAATTCTATAGGCTAAAGAAGAAGTCATGAATTACAAGATGCATGCAATTCAAAAACATTGAATCGTCTAAGTTGATTTTCAAGAATAACTTGATTTTTGTGATAATTATCTCAAAAATATATTTTAATGGTTGGATATGGTTAATGAGTGGCAGAGAAAAACAAGAAATCTCATATTTTATAATAAACTCTTATACATACCACCGCGGTTGGAACATACGATTGTGGTGAAATGTTATTTTTTATGCGCTTTAACTTGGTTGCAGCTGGGTATTGTTAAAGGCTAATTTGTGCATACTTTTAACTATATTTTAAGGCCATCTCAATTTGTTTCTTTCTTAATATTAGTAGAATATATATTAGTTTTAGTATATTTATGCTACTTTCCGATTTTATTGTACATATTGTATATTATGATCATTTTGATGCTCTTTTACAGGTATTTTGACTTATATTGGATTTTAGGATCAATCGGTGAAGGATTGAAGGCCTGAAAGAGCATTTTCAGAGAGTTCGTGTCAGCATAGCGCGCTCAGCGGGGTTTTCAGTGCGCTCTCAGGGCGCTTTTCATCCAACTTACATTAGCTAACTCTCCATACCACGCTGAGCGGGAATTTCAACTCGCTCTCAGCGCGAATTTTATTTCACTTACAGTAGCCAAAGCCCTAGACCGTGCTCAGTGAGATGACAACGCGCTCAGCGTTCTTTCTGGGCAAATCACTTTGTTTTTCCTGATGGCGCTTAGCGCGCTCCTGATGGCGCTAAGCGCGGTGCCACTTACTGCACTTCTAGCACTTCATATAAATATCTTCTCTTGGAGATATTTTAAAAGAACTTTTCACTTTGCAATTTTCAGCATTCCAAAAGAGAGAAAAAAGGGTTTCTAGGTCTAAAAACCTTAGATTTTCAAGGAGAAGTGAAATTTTAATCTTTGGAGCATCAACCTTAAATTCTTCGACTTTGAAGCTATCAAAGATTCTTTTCTTTCTAGTTGCTCAAGCTACCATGGTGATGGGTAGCAAAACACTTTTGTGTCAAGATTAGAGGTATTTAATCTTGCTTGTATGTATTTCTTTTGATCTTTTGTATATGAACAAGGTTGATGATCAATATATGATGAAGTTATTTGCTTTTAATGGTATATTTGTGGTTTGAATCACTCTAGACATAGATTTTCCAAATCATTACCTAATCTCTTCATCTCTTAAAAACCAAACTCTACAGATAGATTTGGGGTTTATTATTTGCTGTGTATTGCTCTTAACGGCTGTTGTTTCGATTGTTAGCGTGAGACATCATCTAACGGTCTAAACAACAATATTCCTGAATTTACTTTAGACGTAAACTTATTTACGAGGATACGCGATTGTATTGGTCGAAACTATGTTCATATGCTTGATTAATCGGATATGTATGAAAAGGATTAGCAAAATCTAGTCTTGACATGCCTTTCTAAAACTTACAACATCTTTGCTCTAATTTACTCTTTGCTACAAATTTATGTTAAACAGAACCAAGAACAATTTGAAACCCCTTAACTTAAAACTTTTCAACTATTGAACTGCAAGCATCAAAATATCGCACAATCCCCGCGGATACGATAGAAACACTCCCACATATACTGTTTCAACAAAATGGAACCGTTGTCGGGGATTGTTGTTTGATATTGCAAGCATTGCAATAGTTGTTTTGTTTTAAGCTTGTTAACTTTTTCTTGAGCTTGTTGATTTTTTTGGTTTAGTGTGTAGACTTCGTTTTATGCGAGGGAAGTTACCTGCGGACCAACTTCTGTTCGATCCTGAGATTGAAAGAACCGCTCGTAAAATCAATAGCAGAATAAGGCGGAGGAGGCAACTTGCCAAAGAAAGACGAGAGCGAGACGGAAGTTCAACTTTGACGCAAATACCACAGTTACCGCCCATCATGACTGAACCACCACCACCACCACCTGCTTCTAGACCTTGTACAAATAGTCCGAGTCATAATGCACAATTTGCATACAATGCTCAGAATGGTCGGCATTCAGAAATGAAGACTGGTATTCTCTCGCTTCTATATCAGAGTCCTTTTACTGGTATGGATCATGAGGATCCTTATACACATCTGACAAAGTTCTATGAGATTGCGGGAGCAACTGGTGCGCCCGAAGCTGAAGAGGAATCACTATTTAAGAGACTATTCCCGCATTCTCTCATTGGGAAGGCCAAGGAATGGTATCTTGATCAATCTACGGTAATCATGACAGACAGGAATGTACTTGAGGAAAAAATTTTGGAACGATTTTTTCCACATAATCGTTTCATGGAGGCAAAGACCGCAATTGCAGTTTTTACTCAAGGTGCAAACGAATCTCTCAACGAAGCGTGGGAGAGATTCAAATCTATGTTAAGAAAATGTAAAGGGCATGGTTTCGATGAGCTTTCTCAAATTCATATTTTTCGGAATGGTCTTCAATTAGTGCAGAAAACATTGTTGGATGCCACCGTGGGTGGATCTTTGATGAGCAAAAGTGTCGAAGAAGCCATTGCCATAATTGACAAGATGGCTTTAAATGACCATCAGGGGAACCATAACCGTGGCCATTCTCAAAGGACTCCGGGAGTTTTGGAGTTGAGAACCAATGATGCTATACTTGCTCAAAACAAGTTATTATCCCAACAAGTTGAGTTGTTAACGAAACAAATGTCCAAACTTCCTCAACAACTCAAAGAGATTCATGACTCCTCGAGTAAGAGTGTTCAAGTAGCTTGTTGTGAACTATGTAGAGGAGATCATCTTACCGGATATTGTCCTTCGGTTGTGGAGGAGGTGAATTATGCTGGAAACCAAAATCAAGGATACCAACCTCGACCTCCGTACCAACAAGGCAACCAAGGTTACCAACAAAGGGGTAATCAAGGTTATCAACAACCGTGGAGACCGCAAGAAGCCGGACCTTCAAATCGTCACCAATACCAAAATTACACTCAACCTCCACAAGTTCCGGTTGGAAATACAAAGATAGAAGACACTCTCACGCAATTTATGCAAATGGCAATGTCAAATCAGAAGAATACCGATGCGGCCATAAGGAATCTTGAAACGCAAGTCGGACAATTAACAAAACAATTAGCCGACCAACACAAAGGAAACTTTATGGCAAATGCTCTACCAAATCCAAAAGAGCATTGTAAGGCTATTCTAACAAGAAGTGGAAGAGAGATTGACATGGGCATAGGTGAAGTTATAGTGGAGGAGATGGAAGTAGTTGAAAAAGAAAAAGATAGTGATGCGATTGAAGTAGAAAAAAAAATGTTAAGGGTGATTTAGTTGAAAATGAAATGAGAAAAAGTGGGGAAGAAGAAAAAAGAAAGAAAGAAGAAAAATTGAAAAAAAACTAGGAAAGGGAAGGAACCGTTGAATAATATTCTGATCCAACATTTACCATATCCTCATGCTCCTTCAAAGAAAGATAGTGTGAGGCACTATGCTCGGTTTATGGATATTTTCAAACAATTGCAAATAAACATTCCATTTTCCGAAGCTTTGGAGCAAATACCGAAATATGCGAAATTTATGAAGGATATTCTCACAAAAAAAAAGAGGTATACGGATCAAGAGACTAACATGGTGGATGCTAGTTGTAGCGTTATCATTCAACGTACTCTCCCAAGGAAAGAAAGTGATCCGGGACGAGTCACCTTGCCGGTTACAATAGGAAATATCTATGTGGGTAACGGGTTGATCGATTTGGGCTCTAGTATCAATTTGATACCTTTGTATATTGTGAAACGTTTGGGACATATGGAATTGAGATCCACTCAAATGACATTGCAACTTGCTGATAAATCCACTACCCGTCCTCACGGTGTAGCGGAAGATGTATTGGTTAAAGTAGACAAATTCTTATTTCCTATTGACTTTGTGGTGATTGAAATGGAGGAAGATGAAGATGCTCCACTGATTCTTGGAAGACCGTTTATGAAAACTGCTAGAATGACAATTGATATGGACGACGGTCTTATGAAGGTTAGAGTCCAAGATGAGGAGGTTTGTTTCAATCTATTTGAGGCCATGAAACACAAGAATGACAAAGGTGATTGTTTTAGAATAGACACAACGGAAGAAGCAATAATGGGTGTCACAAAGCAAGTTTATGTAGTGTCTCCTTTGCAAAGAGCTCTTGATGATTCCTTTGAAGCATTTTCTGATGAAGAAGAGAGAACACTTGAAGAGTGTTTAAAGGAACTTGAATCTTTAGAGGAGTTGCAACCATGGGAGTATGAAGAGAAAGCGTTAAAAAAAGAGGTGAGTGATGCGAAATCTCAACTTGAATTGAAGATGTTGCCTTCAAATTTGAAATATGCTTTCCTTGATGACGGTTGTAACAAACCGGTTATCATTAGCAACATTTTATCTGACAATGAGGAAAACCGGTTAATTCAAGTTCTTAAGAAAAATCAAGAAGCAATGGAATGGACCCTTTCCGATCTAAAAGGAATTAGTCCCTCTTATTGTATGCATCGAATATTCATGGAAGAGGATTTCAAACCAGTCGCTCAACCGTAATGCCGTTTGAATCTAACGATGAAAGAAGTAGTAAGAAAAGAGGTTGTCAAGCTCTTGGATGCCGGTATGATTTACCCGATTTCTGATAGTGCTTGGGTAAGTCTGGTCCACGTTGTGCCTAAGAAAGGAGGAATGACCGTAATTTGAAATGAAAAAAATGAGTTGATCCCGACAAAAACGGTGACGGGTTGGAGGATGTGTATAGATTATAGGAGGCTAAACACCGCTATAAGAAAATACCATTTTCCACTTCCGTTTATGGACCAAATGTTAGAAAGATTGTCGGGCCAATAATTCTATTGCTTTTTGGATGGTTACTCCGGTTATAACCAAATTCCGGTTGACCCGGATGACCATGAGAAGACGGCATTCACTTGTCCTTTTGGGATTTTTGCCTACCGAAAGATGCCGTTTGGTTTATGCAACGCACCGACAACGTTTCAACGTTGTGTTCAAGCAATTTTCTCCGATCTTATTGAAAAAACGATGGAGGTATTCATGGACAACCCATCGTCTGTTGAAAAATAAACCTTGGGCCTCTCCTAGAGCTATAAGACCCATTCAAAACTCTTTGGGCCTCTATTAGAGTGTAAGACCCAATCCCCTTTTAACCAAAACAAATTTGGGCCTCAGATATTGTATAAGTCTCTCCGTGTTAAAAGAAAATCTCGGCGCGATCGCCATTTCAAAACAAAAAGCATCTGGGCCTACCCTCATGTTATAAGCCCCATTTTTTTTTCAAAACTCTTTGGGCCTCTTGAGAGAGTGTAAGACCCATCCCTTTGTACAGAAAACCTTTTTCGGGCCTTTGTCACTTGTATAAGTCCCTCTGTACAAAAACGATAGTGCGATCACTGATAAAAATATTGGGCCTCTCCTTGAGCTGTAAGCCCTAATCTTTCATTTCAAAGCACTTTCTCCTTTGATTTTGAATATACTGTTGTTTTCAATCTTACTTTGTTGAACAACTAACCAAACAGCATGGAAGCTCTACAACCGAGTAAGTGGTTATTGCTTTCATTTACCACTTTCATATACATATAATTGTATTGTGGGGCTGTTTCACTGTAAGTCTTCTTTCATAAACTCATATTGAATGTGTAATAATAGTATAGATATTTAGAGTTTCCCCGACAATTACGTCTAGCACTAAGCCCTGTTGATTACTCTTAGAAATAGACAAAACTAGACCCCCATAGGATTACCAGATAAAGTCTTCCCTCCTCTTGGGGTTAAACAATATGGAGACGTGAAAGGCAGCATTCTCGGTGAACCCTTTCACAGACTGTTACCTTTAGAAATTGTCAAAGAAACTCTATTCCCCAGAGATGATATTTTCTCCGTGAATGGCATCTCTTGAGTTTCTTCCAAATTCTCGAACTTTCCTGGCTTGATCTATTCTCTGTGAATAGCCTGTCTTGAATTTCTCAGAGTTTGGGGACCCACAGGCTTCTTAAAAGCATCCTCGCCTCCTCTTGGGCGTTGTACAAGGACTCGTCGGCTTCTTAGAAGTATTCACAACCTCCTCTTAGGCTTCGTATAAATGATTTCTTCCTCCGGGAGTGATAGCCTCCTCTTGGGCTTCGTACAAATTGTCCATCGGCTTCTTAAAAGTTTTCAGCCTCCTCTTGGGCTTCGTACAAACTGTCCCGACAACCTCCTAGAGGTATAGGAACAGAAATTAGCCATCTTAATAGAACAGTCTTCAAAGAGTCTAGATCTTTCTACCGTGAATGTACTACTACTGTTTCTTTAAGCATAGTACAAAAGATAAAACTCTAAACTTGGACAGTCTAATTTCCTTGAGTCTCAAAGATATTCTCAAGTCCCTTTCAAAAATAGGAAGACACCCGCAGACTTGGACAGTCTCAAATACCCTTTGGATTCCCCGTTTCCTTAGAGAACAGGAAATAATCCCGATCCTCAGATCAAATCCATGAGTACAGTGTTACTCATATAAGAACTAATTTTCTCATTGAACCAACATACTAGACCTGTCACTCAACTGAAACAGTAACCTTTTAGCCTCCATCTCGGGCTTCGTACGAGATACAAAGACTCTCTTGTTGAGTCAAAACCTTGTAGCCTCCATCTCGGGCTTCGTACGAGATACAAAGACTCTCTTGTTGAGTCAAACCTTTTAGCCGCCATCTCGGGCTTCGTACGAGATACAAAGACTCTCTTGTTGAGTATAAAGCACTCTCTTGTTGAGTCAAAACTTTTAGCCTCCATCTCGGGTTTCGTACGAGATACCAAAACACTCTCTTGTTGAGTATAAAAGGCTCTCTTGTTGAGCCAATCTCCCTTTTAGCCTCCATCTCGGGCTTCGTACGAGATATAAAATTACTCTTTTGTTGAGTATAAAAGACTCTTTTGTTGAGTCAATCACCTTTTAGCCTCCATCTCGGGCTTTGTACGAGATACAGAATCACTCTCTTGTTGAGTATAAAGCACTTTCTTGTTGAGTCAAAACCTTTAGCCTCCATCTCAGGCTTCGTACGAGATACAAAAACACTCTCTTGTTGAGTATAAAAGATTCTCCTGTTGAGTCAACCCTTTTAGCCTCTCTCTCGGGCTTCGTATGAGACACATAAAAACTCCCTCTTGTTGGGCCAATAGCCTCCTCTTAGGCTTTGTATAAGAAAACCCAGGTTGAGCCAATCAATCTTTTAGCATCAAAGTTGTGCCTCGTTCACAGTACACAAACATCAACAACTCCTTCCCCTTCATCTAATCGCTATAAGCGGCAAGCCTCTGGATTATTTACATCCATGCCACTATCCCTCTTTTAGCATGAAAAATTCCTAAGGAAAGATAGCATTGCTCTACACTGAGTTAAAGTCTTCTCCTTCAGGTTGGAACCCCCCTATAAAGGAAATTATGGCATTTCCGAATTCACGTATCCCGGTTAAAGTAATTCTCCTTTATAAACAGTTGTGACAAACAGACCCTCTTTAGAGATGACAAATTCTCTCTAAAGACAACACCTTTTAGCTTCACATCTTGGGCTTCGAACAAGATACAAATAGACCCTTCAGCTTCACATCTTAGGCTTTGAACAAGATACAAACCACCTTCAGCTTCACATCTTGGGCTTTGAACAAGATATAGATCACCTTTCGCTTCACGTCTTGGGCTTTGAACAAGACACCAAAACACCCATTTCCTCCCATAGAATAGGAGGAACTACGAACACTCTGATTTCCCTGTTTCGGTAAACGGGAATACGTAGGCATAAGATTGAAAGAAAAATCTTAGCGAGCACACTAATCAAAAACCCTAAAGTCCCCTATCTCCACCCAATCTGACAAAATTCCCCATGAATAGTCCCAGTTTTCCACCTTAATAAAGTAAGAAGAAAGAAAGGCCCCATTACTATATAACATCCATAACCTAACAGACCGCTATTTAAACTCAGTATGCAAGCAGGGTTAATTGGAGACATCTATTTCCCTTCCTTAGTCAGCTCACAATAGGATAAAAAATGAATCGACCTGTAGTAAACCCCAAAGAGCGACAGCGCTTAAGAACCGCGTCCAAAATCGCTCGCTACAATATTGCACAAAACTTCATGCGTGCAATCAAAGACAAAAACCTTCGCAAAAAGGTTGTGAATGCTGGTTATGCTCTAACTCAACCAACATTTCAATACTACTTTAGCGAAATAAGGATGTCAAATGCAGATGCAGGAAACTGGTTGGATAACATTCCACTGGAAAAGTGGATAAAAGCTTTTGATGGTGGCTGTTGGGGCCACATGACGACAAACCATGTGGAGTCCATGAACGGGGTATTCAAAGGAATTAGAAACCTTCCAATCACCGCTTTGGTGAGATCAACCTATTATAGGTTGGCATCACTTTTCACAACAAGAGGCAAAAGATGGAATGCAGTGTTAGCGTCTGGTCAAGTATTCAGTGAGAACATAATGAAATTGATGAAAGAGGATACTATCAGAGCCAGCACATATGCTGTTACAATCTTTGATCGTCATAGGAAAATATTCAGTGTACAAGAAACAATGGACCATAATGAGGGGATGCCCAATTTATCGTATGCTGTCAGACTAAATAGATGTTGGTGTGCCTGTGGCAAGTACCAGGCCCTCCATGTACCTTGCTCACATGCCATTGTAGCATGCGCACATGCTCGTCAGGATACTTATGGTTATCTATATGATGTTTACAAGGTGATTAATGTTATGAATGTGTACAACGAAGGCTTCACAGTGCTACCAATGGAGGATTATTGGCCTCCATACCAAGGTGACATAGTTTGGCACAACGATGAGATGAGAAGAAAGAAAAATAGACACCTAAACAACAAGCGTATAAGAACCGAAATGGATATCGCTGATAAAATGATTAGATTATGCAGTATCTGTCGCCAGCCCGGACACAACCGAAAAAATTGTCCCAATGTCGGAGGAACATCTGCATCATGATTTAGCTTATCTTTTCATTTGTTGTAACCAAATATTTTCATATATTGATGAGTCTTTTTTACAACAATGTTAACGACAAACAACACTAACACAAACAACACTAACAACAAACAACAATGTTAACAACAAACAACACAAACAACATAATACATTCCTAACTGATTACAACAATCAAACTAATTTCATTCGGTCCAAACATGACTTCCCTCGCATCTTTGTCAGTCTTCACGCGAACCCATCCACGCAGCCAATCAAGTCTCTCGATATTTCGTATTTTTTCCCCTTCACCAATGTCTCTCTCCAACCACCGATTCAGCTCCCTCTTAAGTTGGTTGAAACTTTGTATGTTCCAAAACAACATGTCCAACGGAGGCTTCTCTCGCGAATGGACGACTTTTCCCCATCGGCGATGATACATTTTATCAGTAGAACAAAGATATGAGATGAGATGTGGAACTAAATGATCAAAACACCTCTATTTATAGAAAAAAATTCAGTTTCTAGAGAATCTCCAGATGAATTGGCAACTCCCTTATGTACCTTGAACCATGTCGCCAATTGAATTGGAGACTGTATAAGGTGTCTCTAATTCAATTGGCGACACCCTTATGCCCTTAAGGAAGGGTCGCCAATTGGTATGGTGCCCTTGTGTAATCTCAAACCTTAAGTGGGGTAATTTGAAAATATTTTTGAAAACTGAGGTATTTTAGGATTTTTTTAAAAAAATTGAATTATTTGGATAAAAAATTCTTAGAAATGACATTCAATATTTAAAAAAATAAAATAAAATTGAAAAATTAAGAACCTTAAACATATAAGAAGTGGATTAAAAAAAATTCATATAAAGGATGTTAACAAGAGCGCTAAGAGAACTTGTTAATAAAAACATATATTAAAAATGGCCATTCAACCCCTTGAAATTAAAAAAACAATACTTTTTTTACATATAACTTATCATTTATTATTTTAAATAATTTTTAACAGGTGCCCTAAGATTTTTAGCATGACCATTTGCCTAGATATGGGATTTGTAGAGTAATAATAATTGTAGAAAATAATAATAATAAAAGGGTTAAGTTTTTGTTTGTCAACTTTGGATTCTAAAATTTGAATCATGAGAGGTTAGCTTTGTGCTTTTCAACGTGTGTATAGTTTTACATTTAGTACCACACAAAGAAGACCTTCACGTTTCTCTCTCTCTCATTATGTTGATGATTCACTCTACTTGCTTTTCTTGGTTTGTTGGTTAAAGGTGGAAGAGAAGAGACTTCATCTTCAAGCATGCATGAAGTAGCTAATTTCTCATACTTAATGTCAAGTTTGGGATATTGTCATTCTGATATTATTTATTATTTTAAAATATAATGAAATGCTTTAATAAATAAAACTGATTTATCATAAAACTAGTTCATTAATCATATATAGTCCATATGTGTTGACAATGTCAAACTTAAGATATGACACACTTAATAATTTATAATTAAATAAACATATTACAAAATTAATCATTAAATTGAAAAATATAAGACAGAATGAGTATAATATCTTCATCCCATATTATAAAAGTGTTAGATATAAAAAGAAAATAAAATTAACATAAGTTTTATTTTTAACTTTTAATATAATATTAGTTATTTCAATTTGATTATATTTTTTAAATTAATTTAAGGCTGTGTATTTTTTTATAAAAAATTTGAGTGAAAGATCTAAAGTGACAATTAACATTAGATCAAATTAGTTTTGTAACCAAATATTAGTAAAAATTAGTTCAAAAATTAATATTTAGAATATGGTTTTGTTTGACTTGATATATTTTGAGTTTATTGTTTATAAGTTCGAATCACAATAAAAAATCTATTTGATAATAGTTATTTTATTATAAACTTATAATTTATTTTATTAGATTATAGTTTATTTTTTATAAGTTATAGCTTATCATGTTTTATTTTATTCTTATTATTTTAATTAAAATTCATTTTTATCGTTTATAATTTATTTTAATTTAAAATAAAAAATTATGCATTAAATGCAAATAATACCAAACAATTATGTTATTTTACATTTTTCAGTCAGTTGAATTGCTAATTTTACCAAACACTTCAATTAACTTATCAATTATCAGTCATCAATCATCAACTATAAATTATAAGTTACCCGTCATCAACCATCAGTCATAAGTTATAAGATATCCGTTGTTGTGATATAATCCAAGTTAGTTAGTTACTTGTTTAACAAGTTAGTTTGTTTCTTATATTAGTTACTTGGAGTGCAAGTAACCTACTTGTATATAAATACATGTGTAGATAACTCTCATATAACAATACAATTACTTTTATTTTCTCTCTCATTCCTTTTCCACCCAAGTGCTTCAACACTAACAAATTGGTATCTAGAGCTTTTGGTTCATTCTTCTTGATAAACAATTCAAGAACTACACGTCGGTGGTCATGTTTCTTGGAATTGTGAATCATATTTGCTCCAAAGATGAATGGTAACAATGATATTCCCAATTCTCTTCTAATTTTTTATGGTAAAAATTGGATTCGATGGAGAAAATAGATGCAGTCATTGTTTAGTTTTCATGAAACCCTAGAAGTGGTTACTAATGGTGTTCTTGAGCTTGCTAACAACGTAAACGATGCTCAGAGAATCATTCACAAGGATGTTAAGAAGAAAGATTGCAAGGCTACATTTTGTATTCAATTTGCAGTAGATACGAAAAATTTTGATCAGATTTCTCATGCTAAATCGACGAAGGAGGCATGAGATATTTTTGTCAAGTATTATGATGGTGGTGAGAAGGTTAAAGTTGTCAAGCTGCAGACACTGCGAAGGCAGTATGAGTTACTGTAGATGGGAGAAGATGAAAAGATTGCAGGCTATGTCTCGAAGGTGCAAAATCTTATTCTTCTCATGAAAGATTGTGGTGAAGTCCTAACTGATAAGATGATAGTTGAGAAGGTAATGTGTACATTGACATCTCACTTTTATCACATTATCGTAGCCATTCAAGAATCCAACAATCATGAAACCTTGAAATTTGAAGATTTGGTTAGTTCCTTGCAGATACCTGAGTTAAGGATTGTCTAGAGAAAAGGGGTTCAAGATTCGATACAAACACTACAGGCCCAGACATGGAAGAAGCACCGAGGTTCCAACAAGTTCAAGGGAAAAAGAGATAACACTTAGAGCAAGAAGTCTTGGGTGAATCCTAAAAGGCATAAGCTTGATGATAGTGCTTCTGAATCCTCGAAAAGAGGATAAGGAATCTCATTTTAGATAGAGAAATAGGAGAAGAAAAGTGTGTAGCGCTATAACTATGAAAAATGGGGTCACTTAGAAAAGAATTGTTGGTGCAAGAAAGACAAACGGGCGGAAAAAGGAAAGGATGATGAAGGAGCAAATCTTGCATGTCAAGATTCAGATGATTCAGATGGTATGGTGCTTATGGTGTCAGTCGCATGTCGACTCCAAGATTTGGTTTTCGACACATAATGATCGAATCATATGACTGGTTGAAGAGTGTGGTTAGCAGATTTCGACGAGTCGAAGAAGAGCACTGCCATGCTTGCAAAAAATAGCTCGTTGCAAGCAGAACGTACTGGTAACATAGGTATTCAAAGGAGTTATAAAGCAAAAGCTATGATCAAATATGTACTTTATATGCCTCAAATGAAGTTCAATCTACTAAGTGTTGGATAACTAGTCGAAAAAGGTTTCTCAGTGGTTATGAAAAATGGAGCCTTAAAATTGTTCGACACCCAAAATAATTTGGTCTTAAAATCTCCTAAGGTGAAGAATAGGAAATTTTAGACCATGATCAGTTCAATTGGGGTACAATGTCTAAAAATAGTTGTCAACCACAAGCATAAATGGACGTGGCATTTGAGGATTGGCCGTTTGAACTTTAGGTCACTCAATCAACTGATTATTCAAGATAGGGTAACTGGCACTACTACGAAAAACCCATTTAACAACGGTTGGGAATGACATATAATGACTCGGGCAAAGGCGTTGTTATGTAGATTGTCGTTGTAAGTTCGTTGTTTCTACAATGGTCTGGAAACCGTTATTGAAAGGCAGGACGCGCGCCATATATCACAACTGTTATGATAATAAACCGTTGTGATACATACACTTAGATACTGGGTTCGAAACCCATCAGCAGTGAATTATGTAAAACATACGCTACCTATAATGACGGTTATTTTAAATACCCGTTGTTGTATGTCTTTTAATAAAATAAAAAAAATTGCAGCATTAGAACAAGAACAACAACAAGAACAACAACAACAACAAGAACAACAAGAACATCAAGAACAACAATAATAACAACAACAACAACAACAACAACAACAACAACAAAAACAACAACAACAACAACAACAACAATAACAATAACAAAAAAGAAGAACAGGAACAAGAACAAGAACAACAATAATAATAACAATAATAACAACAAGAACAACATTAATAAAAAAGAACAACAAGAACAACATTAATAAAAAAGAACAACAAGAACCACAATAATAAAAAAGAACAACAAAGAACAACAATAATTAAAAAAGAACACCAACAACTAACATTACTAACTCGAGTTCTGAACTTTGTTCTGAAATTTGGTTTGGTGGAGAAATAGAGTGTCGTAAATGAAAGATGATGTTTGGAGGTAGAATATGTCTAAGTTTTAGGTTTCACGCGGATCACTAATAGTAGTTTCTTGGCCATTGATAATCACTAAATGGACGACCAAGATTTGTTTAAGAATAGTGAATAAACTCATTATGCGCGCCACCTATAATGTTGGTAATGAGACTTGAAAAAACAAGTAAAAAACCAAAAATGATGGTGCTCGGACTTGAACCCATGACAAGACGCTACCTATAATGACGGTTGGTTTAAATTACCAGTGGTGAAAGGTTTGTAAGCATTTTGAAAAAATAAGTAAAAAATGCCACCTATAATGACGGTTGGTTTAAATACCCGTGGTTAAAGGTCTGTCAGCATTTTGAAAAAATAGGAAAGAACTAACACGATTAAAATAAATTCAGAAAAATATAAAAACACAGAATTTAATCTAATTAGGTAAAATAAGAATTTTGAGAATTTTTTTGGAATTTTTTGAGACTATGAAAACAGTAAAAAAAATCATTAAAAATAGAATAATGATGAATTTAGGGTTTTGAGGGTGAAGTCCCGTAACTCTTCTAGAGTACGAGACTACTGAACGCACGATTTTTCTGCTTCAGATGCATGAAACAGATCTAAAAAAGGAGACGATTTTCCCTAAAATCGATTTTTTGAAGTGCAAGACCTAAAACTAAACTATAGGCTATAATGAGGTTGAAAACATAACCATGGTGAAAGGTTGTTGGCATTTTGAAAAAATATTTAAAAACCATAAATGCTGGTGCTGGGAATTGAACCCATGACCAGGCGCTACCTATAATGACGGTTCTTTAAATACCCGTGGAGAAAGGCCTCACATTTCACCACGGTTGGAATTTTAACCGTCATTAAAAAAATGCGCGAATCTATTACAAAGGTATATAGGCAAGCCGTTATAATCCTGGCGTTATTGTTTGCGCATTTTGTAGTAGTGTGGTATACCAAGTCTTGTAATGTTCGAAAAACTCTGTGATGCTTGTCGAGTAGGGAAGAAATCCAGAAAGTATTTTGTTTTGACTATGCCAATAAGATCCTCCTACATACTAGAAATAGTACATTCAGATGTATGTGGCCCATTTAAGGATCATTCCATTTATGGAAACATGTATTTTGTCTCATTTACCGATGATTATAGTTGAAAGCTTTTCATCGATGTGATCAGGCGCAAAGACGAAGTATTTTCAATCTTTAAGAGATTCAAAATGCTTGTCGAAAACCATAATGAAAAAAAGATCAAGGTTCTTCAAACAGATGGAGGTGAAGAATACACATCCAAGATATTTGAAGAGTTCTCATGAGGTAACTTCTCCTTACACGCCTCAACATAATGGAATATCATAAAGCAAAAGAACTTGCCGAAATCCTTATGGGGTGAAGCAGTCACCACTACTGTCTATATTTTGAATAGGTGCCCTACCAAGAAACTGAAGAACAAGGTTCTTGAAGAAATATGGAGTGGAAAACGACCATCAGTGAGTCATCTAAAGGTGCTTGGCTTTATTTGCTACAAGCATAATCCTGATGCAAGGAGAAGAAAGCTTTATGATAAAAGTGAACCTATGATTTTGGTAGGATATTACAAGACTGGAGCATACTTGATATTCAATTCAATCATTAATAAGATCATGATGAGTCGAGACATTATGATTAATGAGAACTCTATTTGGAATTGGAATTTAGGTGGTGCAACTAACAAGCCATTGATGAGTTATGGCTTTGATGAATAAAGTAGTGAGCATGAAGAAATTCTAGTTAATGACATTCTAGTCACAGTCAAAGTCAAAGAAAACAATAGAGAGGGTGTGGGTAGCACAAGCCAAAGACCTTAAAGGACAATAGTTCTTCCAACTAGGCTTCATGACTATGAAGTGGTTTGTGATGATGAAGTCACACCAAATGGAGATTTGGTTCATTTCGCTTTACTTACAGGTGATGAACATATAAACTATAGTGAGGCCTTAAAGGATAAAAAATGGAATGTATCTATGGTTGAAGAGTTACAAGCAATTGAAAGAAACAATACATGGGAGCTAGTCGAACTGCCAACACACATAAAACCTATCAAAGTGAAGTGGGTGTTCAAGCTGAAGCACAATCCTGATGGATTAATTGCAAGACATAAGGCAAAATTAGTAGCTCGAGGTTTTCTTCAGAAAGCATGAGTCTACTACTTTGAAGTATATGCACCAGTAGCAAGATTAAAAATTGTCAGATTGGTGGTAGCTTAGCATGCAAGCAAGGCTGGTCGACATTTTACTTAGATGTGAAATCATAATTTTTGAATGGTCCCTTAGATAAAGTCGTGCATTTCACATAACCTCCTAGACTTGTGATACAGGAGGAAGCAAGGAAAGTGTACAAGTTGCACAAAACCCTATATGGTCTCAAATATGCACCTAGGGCATGGAACAAGAAGATCGACTCATACTTAGTCAAATTGGGATTCATCAAATGCAGGTGTGAGTATGGTGTATATGTACAGGTAATGGCATAAGATATAATCATCATCTCATTATATGTGGATAACTTGCTAGTAATTAGAAATAACATGGAGAACTTATCGAAGTTCAAAGAATTGATGAAGAGGGAATTTGAAATTTTGGATCTAGGAAACTTGTCGTATCTCCTAGGCATGGAATTTCAAATTACCAAGCAAGGTATGGTGCTGCATCAAAGGAAGTATGTCAAAGAACTACTCAAGATATTTAGGATGGTTGATTCGAATCCTGCATCCTCACCTGTCAAACCAAATCTGAAATTTGAGAAGCATGTAGAGGAGGACAAGGTCGACGTCACTTTGTTCAAACAACTTGTAGGATCTCTGAGGTATGTGTGCAACAGTATACCTAATATAGGTTTCTCAGTCGGATTAGTAAGCAAATACATGGATGGACCAAAGGTATCACACATGAAGGCAGCAAGAAGAATACTGAGATACCTAAAAAGATCAACAAATTGTGGAATCCTGTATCCATGAGATTTTGAAAGCAAAGAAGTTGTGATCAATTGTTAATCAGATGTTGATTAGTGTGGAGATAAGGAAGTTTAAAGAAGCACAACTGATTATTTCTTTCAAGTGTTTGTTGCCCTAATCTCATGGTACTCAAGAAAGCAACTTGTGATGGCATTATTATCATGTGAGACTGAGTATATAGCAGGATCCTATGTTGCTTGTCAAACAATCTAGATAAGATTTGTTTTGAATGAGATGGAGGTCAAAGTGAAGGAACCTCTGGTGGTGCACATCGACAACAAGTCAACCATTAATGTTGCAAAGAATCCAGTTCTGTATGAAGGTGTTAGGTGCAGATTTTACCTAAAAATAACATATCTTTCATTGCACTTTTTCTACTCTTTTCTCATGTTTTCATTTGTTTTACTAATGATTGTTGTTGTTCTTCTAACCTTGAGAATATACTTTGGTGTTTGTAATGTGTGTGCTATTGTGCAGTAAAAGGCACAAATCATCAAAGTTGTAAGATACAATAAAGTGGTGCAAGCTGTCAAAGAACAGGGGAAAACTTCAAGAAGTTCGCTTTGCGAATTAACTAGCAAAGGTTCGCTTTGCGAAGGCTAGTGAGGTCTCAGCGAATGGTCCCAGAATTATTGCATAGGAAAAAGGAGCTAAAGTTCGCTTTGCAAACTGGAAAGCGAGTGTTCGCTTTGCGGACATTCCTTCGCATTGCGAACTCATGAAGAATTCTGTGGCGGTTTAACTATTCAGAGGCACCTGAGATGCCTATTTTTACCATTCGCTTTGCGAATGAACCGTTCGCTTTGCGAACTGTGAAATTCCTGAATGAGATCCAATTTTAACAAGGCTCCGTTTATAATTCAGTCTTTATTTTATGTTTTCCGTCTTTAGATTTTCCGCATTTGCTTTTGGTTCCGTCTTAAACCAAAACATTTGATCCATAAGCTTAGAAATGTAGATATCGTCGAATGGCATTCTTTCCCTCGCATCGATCCATGTGGATACGACAAAACTGGGTTACTTAAATGTTTTTGCTTGCTGCTGTATTACAGTTTCAACAAAATGGCGCTGTTTTCGGGGATCAGTGTTTAGATATTGAATCGCATTGCGATAGTTTTAATATTTTTGAGCTTTGTACATTTGTTTATATTGTATATCTTTGTTTTCGTTTATATTTTCTCTAGTGTGACTAGGAATGATGAGAACTCCTTCTAGATTGGTTGCTAATTGTATAAAAGTATTCAATGAAGCTTCGACCGAGTCTGGATGGTGAGATTTGAATGTATGCGAGGTAAATTGTATCACTTCATAGAATGTTAGAATGATTTAAGAATTTTGTGCTTTGTGCAAATGTGTATTCTTGTTTCATTTTGCAACTTGTTTAAATGCTTATTTCACTTAGGTCCAAAAGCCACAAATTGTGAGAAACCTCCATTGTTTACTATATGCTAGGATGACTGATAACTTTGTTTAATTCGTTTGAATCATGCTTTATCTATTGATTATTGTGATTTTGTGGAAGCATTAGAAATGATCAAGGCATTTGTTTATATTGAGCACAACCGTATCCAAAAGTACCTTACCCGTGAGTAGTGAGTATTTGTTACCCCCTTTGAGCCTAAACAGTTAGATCTCATTTTAGTGATGAACTTGGTTTATGTACATAATTTGAAAGTGTAGTTCATCATTGAATTTTATGAGGTTCTAAAAATTTCTTGTTGAACCTTTGAACATTGTTTTAATTTGATTTTCTTGCCTTAAAAAGCAAGGAGCATCCACTTGAGGTTTGGTTGAATTCAAGTTGGGGAGAATGAAAAAGAAGAATGGTAGGTTGCTATAAACTTTTGAAAATTTTCAAACAAGCGTGAAAAGAAAAAGTGTGAATATGAATGTGAAAAACAAAAGAAAAAAGAATGTTTGTTTGAATAAGAAAAATAGAGAATGAAGTTGTGATGTGTAAATACCATGTATAGTGAATGTTTCTTTTTGCATCGGCAATTTCGATTCAATGGCCTTTAGAAATGTCCCTTTGTTGTGAACCCGACCAAGCTACAACCTTAAAAGTCCTTAATGATCTTTTTGCTTCCATATTTTCATTTTTGATTGTTAGATGTTGTATGAATTGGATTGCTATTAGCATTGTTTGTCAGGTGAGTGAAATTGCCCCGCGGTTGCAAACGCGTCAATTTCTTCATTCTTATTTTGAAGAGGGGCGTTAGAGTGATTCAAGTATGAAAATTTAGTTGTTCTTTGAACCATTCCATGATATTTGTTTAAGAACTTAATTCTTTGTCATTGTTCGATTCTATTGAGTGGTGAACGTTGCTTGTGTGCATTTTCATCTTTTCTTGGTTGAATCATAGGCTTGAGCAAATCCTCTTGTTTTCATGAGGGACATACTTTGCTTGAGGACAAGCAAAAATCTAGTTGGGGAGAGTTGTTAGGTGCAGATTTCACCTAAAAATGACATATCTTTCTTTGCACTTTTTCTACTCTTTTCTCATGTTTTTCATTTGTTTTACTAATGATTGTTGTTGTTCTTCTAACCTTGAGAATATACCTTTAGTGCTTGTAATGTGTGTGTTATTGTGCAGTAAAAGGCATAAATGATCAAAGTTGTAAGACACAAGAAAATGGTGCAAGCTGTCAAAGAACAGGGGAAAACTTCAAGAAGTTCGCTTTGTGAATTAGCTAGCGAAGGTTCGCTTTGCGAAGGCTAGCGAGGTCTCAGCGAATGGTCCCAAAATTATTGCATAGGAAAAATGAGCTAAAGTTCGCTTTGAGAACTGGAAAGCGAGTGTTCGCTTTGCGGACATTCCTTCGCATTGCGAACTCATGAAGAATTCTGTGGCGGTTTAACTATTCAGAGGCACCTGAGATGCCTATTTTTACCATTCGCTTTGCGAACTGTGAAATTCCTGAATGTGTATAAATAGAATTTTCATACTTTTTGAGATATTATTATTAGATTAATTAGAATAGATCAGATAGAAACTTGTAAATTAAAGATTAGAACTTGAAATCTCTTTATTTCGAGGGAGAGAAGGTAAGAGCTTCGATTTCTTGTTGGGAAAGGATGTAATATTTTGATACCTTATGTATTTCCTCTAATCTATATTTGTGAACTAGTTTTGATTCTCTATTTTTGGTTGTCTTTGATTGTTTATTTGTTGGTCTTGACAAAACCTATTTCAAATCTTCGATCTTAGATGTTCATTTATCATTAAGCTAGCTTTTGACATGGCTTTGTGATTTGATATTCATTTGCATCTCAGCTTTTTAACATTGTGTTGATTGTTAGTTTGAATAGCTTCTAATAATTAATGCAATAAGAGACCGCGATAGCGCTTGACAAACAATATCGTGAGGGTGCGTGAGAATACTGATGAAAAACGACATTCACATTAATTTGGAAAATTAGTTGAATGCATGTAAAAAGGGTTAAACGTGTGTACGTATTTTGATAATTGGCTTTGTATATGAATTACTCATTGGTTTGATATTGATGTTATAGTAATATCTGTTGAGTCTTGAGGCCAGAGATGGATATGGGCTTAACATTCATGTAGGCTTTAAATGCTTTGTATTGATTGGTGATGTGCGAGAGCAATTATTTATCGATATAAAATCACTCATAATATGCGGGGACCGAGAGGATATGTATGTCGTGAGTGATACATGATGATATTAGGGGAATGTTTGATTTATGTATAAATTGGTCAGAAGAATGCACGTGTTATCAATTGATGAGATTCAATTTCAACAAGGCTCCGTTTATAATTCAGTCTTTATTTTATTTTTTCAGTCTTTACATTTTCCGCATTTGCTTTTGGTTCCGTCTTAAACCAAAACTTTTGATCCATAAGCTTAGAAATGTAGATACCGTCGAATGGCATTCTTTCCCTCGCACTGATCCCTGTGGATACGACAAAACTGGGTTACTTAAATGTTTTTCCTTGCTGCTGTATTACAGTTTCAACAGAAGGGAGTAAGCACATTAAGGCTAGATTTCACTTCCTATGGGAGAAGGTAAATCAAGGTGAACTTGAAGTGAGACATTGCTCGAGTGAAGCACAATTGGCCGATATATTCACCAAAGGATTGAAGATCGACAAATTCTTGACTTTGAGAAAAAAATTAAAAATAGTTCATATCGACTCTGATTAGTTTGTGTCTGTCAACTTGAATTATAAGAGGATATGTTGTAATATAATTCAAATTAGTTAGTTATTTAGTTATCAAGTTAGTTAATTTGTTATGTTAGTTACTTTGAATGTAAGTAACCTACTTATATATAAATACATGTGTAGATAACTCTCGTACAATAATACAATTATTTTCATTCTCTCTCTTCTTCCTCATTCAAGTGCTTTAGCACTAACATCATTTAGATTGTCAATCAACTACTATTTTTATAAAACAGAATCTAAATACATCATTTGACATCACAATATCAAACTTAAAATATAATATATTTAATAATTCATAAATCAATAAACATAATCTATCATGTACACAACTTTCATCCCATATAAAAAGGAAAATATTTTACCATAAGTTTTATTTTAAACTTTAATTATACTATTAGTTAGCTTAATTTGATTATATCTTCTAAATTAATTTAATGCTATGTATTCTTTTTTTTTTTTAAATTGAATGAAAAACCTATAGTGAATTAACATTAGATCAAACTACATCTAAAACAAAAGATTAGTAAAAATTGGTTCAAAAATTAGTATAGTTAAATCAAAAATGTTATTTTTACACCAAATCATACATCTACGCCGTATTTAATTGTTCACTCATACGATGAGCAGTAAAATATTATAATAATATATTGTTCTGGACTGGACCAATGGCTAGAATTGGCCCAATCCGCCTCTGCTCCAGAGCGGTCCAAATTGCCTAAGTCCAATCCACAGAGGGGCAAAAGTGACCTTTCTGTCCCTCCGACCAGGCAAGGAACGCAGCGTTTCTCCCCGGCGTTGATGGTCGTTATGGACGGCTTCCTCGCTTCCCGAACAGCAAAGGACAGGTGCCCGAAACTGCGTTTATGCCCGACATAACGGCTAGTTTCGAGCACCCTGCCTGGCCTAACGGCTAGTTTGGGCAGTTACCTATTCTTTGGGGAAAACAGTTATTTCGCCCCGAAAATAGGACCATTGGCCATGCGTTGGGGGCTCTATATAAACCCTCTCGCTTGAGAGGGTCAGGTATCCAATATTCACCCTAAGAACTCATACTTTGTACTTGCCCCTTTTCTCTGACCCTTCCTCACTTGAGCGTCGGAGTGCCTTGCAGGTACACCTCCTCCTCCTCTCCGTACAACCAACATCCCTGACGCACTTGGCGGCCTGATTCTACAGGATCTGATCCAGCCTTCACGATCAGTGGTGCCGTCTGTGGGAAACTTTGTTCTCCCCTTCTTTTTTTAACCGAAGATCAAAACAACTTTCGAACATCATCACGATCATGGCCTCCCAAGATCGGACCCAGGATGCTCTTCATTCAACCATCCTCCCCGTCAACAAATCTGACGTTGACGGCCAATCATCTCTCCTCTGAGATGCCCGTTTTCTTAGGGATGGAGCCACTGCTTCTCCTCCCCCTACCCCTGCTGATCGCAACAACGATCAACCTTCTCTTGACCTCCAGTCCATTCCTGTTCTTCCCAATGCCGACCCGACCGTGGCAGCTCTCCTGGAGGCATTCAACAAGACTAACACCCTGATCCTGCAGCAAAATGAGAGGATCGGGGCACTGGAAGAGTCTCGCCGTCCAAGATCCCCTCCTACGCGGAGGAACCAGCGACGATCTAGAAGCCCGCAGACACGGAGAGAAATCGACTGAAGACTGCGCCAAGAGCACGATCCTCGCGTAGCCTGAAAACGCGACCAGATCTCTCCGCGTGACCAGCACGCTCACGAGCACAAAAGGACTCGAAGGAACGAAGAATCTCTAATCAAGTCCAAAGGACGGGCACGCTCACCTTCTCCTCGAAGGAATTGCTCACCTTCTCCTCGAAGGAACCGCTCGCCTTCTCCTCGAAGGAACCGCTCACCCTCTCCGCAAAGGAATCGCCGACGCGAACAACCCGTCCGGTCACCATCATACACCAGTTCTAGTGACGACGACGAGCCTCGCGGCCCATTGTCCCAAGAGATCCTAGCTACCCGTCTCCCAAAAGGCTTGGAGAAACCCCCGTCACTTGGCACGTACGACGGGACCACTGACCCAGACAAGCACATCGAGAATATCGATGCGCTCTTAGACTACCGCGGCGTACGGGGCGCCATCAAGTGCAGACTGTTCCAGACCACGCTCCGAAAGGGAGCAATGACATGGTATAAACAACTACCCGAGGAATCCATCACCTCGGGGAAACAGCTCGGCAGGATGTTCTAGCGGCACTTCACGGCATCTTGCCGCCATCCCAAAACTGAAGCCTCCCTCGGAGCCATAATCCAGGGGAAAGACGAACCTCTCCGAGCATATATTGAGAGGTTCAACAAGGAAGCTGTCCAGGTCCCGACGACAGATAAGATGAAGAAGTTCCTACTCGAACAAGGGGTCCGCCCAAACTCCGAGTTTGCTAAAGCCATTGGCCTCGCGCCACCGAGGAACTTAGACGCCCTCCTCCTCAAAGCCCAATCTCATATTCAGTACGAGGAGAAGATTGCGGCCAGTAATGTCTGAGCGTCTTGCCGCCAAGAGAGCGCCCGGGCTTCTAAAGGAGAAGAAGCCTCGATGTCACACCGGGGTGAACGAAAACACGAGGACCGTCCCCGCGACTCCCGTGACAGCAAAGGGCCCTCCGGGCGTTTCCATGATTACACTCCCCTGACCATTTCCAGGGAGAAGATTCTGTCCGAATGTGCCAATTCGGAGTTCAAACAAGCCGGGGTCCGTTTCCCCAAACAGCTGCCGAACAGACCAAACGTGGACAAGTCGAAATACTGCCGCTTCCACAAAAGTCACGGCCATACTACGGAGGACTGCATCCATCTGAAGGATGCCATAGAGATACTGATCAGGGACGAGCACCTGAAACAGTTCGCGAAGAAGAAGGACACTCCTCGGCAGGACGCCCAGGAGTCCAAGAAGGCCGAGGAAGAGGTACCCTCCTCGGACGACGCCAACGTACAGGTCGCGATGTCCATCTCGCGGCCAGAGGACTTCTACGTCCCAGACGGGCTCAACGCCCCTGGTTATTTCGCGGTCCACAGCCCGTGGGAGACTTTTCCTTCCGCCATGGTCATTTCTGGCGGGGGATTCAACAAAGTCACTGTGGGTTCCGTGAAACGGAAGTTCGAACACCTGATCAGCACCAGCTCGAACAAAGTGACCACGCTTGATCAGGCCCCAAAGGGTTCCGTCCCCATCTCCTTCTACAGGGAGGAACTCCTTGGCGGCTCCCCGAACTCAAGCATTCCGTTGCTCGTCAGAGCCCAGATGGCAAACTTCGACGTTCGCCGAATCCTAGTCGACCAGGGTAGCTCGGTCGACATCATGTACTCCCAGCTGTTCTCAACGCTGCAGCTGGACGAATCGCACCTTACCCCCTACGTAGGGTCCGATTTGCAGGGGTTCAACGGGTCTATGACCAAGCCATGGGGTTACGTCGAGTTGATCGTGACCTTTGGAGCAGCTGAAACGGCCAGATCTATCAAGGTGTAATTTCTAGTAATCGACTGCCCGTCGCTTTACCAATGCATTTTCGGAAGGCCAACTCTAGTCGAGTTGGTAGCAGTGTCATCGACCGTCCACCTGAATATGAAGTATTACACTTCGAAAGGAATGGTCGCCACCTTCCACGGTGATATAGAAGCTGCCCGACGGTGTTTTGAAGCAGCTACAAAGGGGCTCAACGCCATCGCGTCCAAGCCCAAAGCGTCGAGCAAGCCAGCACTGCCGAGCAGCTCCGAGGAGGCTAAACTTCTGCCCCAGGTCGACTCTATCGACCTCGACAGTCGCTTCCCCGAGGGCCAACAGGAGGAACGAGCAGCTTCAGCCAGCCCATCCGCATCATCCAGCAACAACTCTCATCCGATGCGCCCAATCCCGAATGGCAACTTAGAGCTAGTCCTGTTCGGCGAAAACCCCCAACGGGGAGTGAAGATCGGAGCAGACCTACCTGACGTCGCGAGGAAGCAGCTCAAAGCGTGCCTCCAAGAGAATGTCGACCTTTTCGCGTGGAGCGCCGCGGAAATGCCAGGCCTGGATCCATCCGTCGCATGTCACCAGCTGACCATTGACCCGACCATCAAGGTCGTAGCACAACGTAGGACAAAGCAGTCTCCGGAGAAAACGGAGGCTGCTAAAAAAGCTGTAAAGGACCACTCGAGGCCAAATTTATTTCGGAAGCCAAGTACACCACTTGGCTGTCCAACGTTGTATTGGTTAAAAAATCTAATGGAAAATGGCGCATGTGCATTGATTATACCGATCTCAATAAGGCATGCCCGAAGGATGCCTACCCCATCCCCAATATTGATAAACTCGTTGATAATTCTGCTGGTTTTAAACTTTTATCGTTCATGGACGCCTACTCGGGCTATAATCAAATCCCAATGGCAATGTCCGACAAAAAATATACGGCCTTCATGACCGAATCAGGGAATTATTACTACAACGTAATGCCCTTAGGCCTGAAGAACGCCGGAGCAACATACCAACGAATGATGAATAAAGTATTTCGGGGAGAAATAGGCGACATGCTCGAAGTATACATGGACGACATGATCGTAAAGTCCCACGAGGAAACCGATCATACCGCCCACTTGTGAAAGGTCTTCGAACAGGCCAGGAAATACAAAATGCGTTTTAATCTGGAGAAGTGCACGTTCGGTGTCCGGGCAGGCAAATTCCTCGGCTTCTACTTAACGGAACGAGGAATCGAAGCCAATCCCGACAAATGTTGGGCATTCTCCGAGTTTCCTACGCCCAAGTCCAAAAAATCCATCCAGTCCCTCAACGGGATGCTCGCATCACTATCTCGTTTCGTGGCCAAGTCCGCCCAGCATGCCCTACCATTCTTCAAGCTCCTCCGCAAAGAGGCCGCGTTCGAAAGGACCGAGGAGTACGACAAGGCCCTTCTCCATCTGAAACGAGCACTCTCAGAGTCACCGATTCTCTCTCGCCCGGACAATGGCGAAACGCTATACCTATATATGGCCGTAGCAGCCGAAGCAGTGAGCGCCGCCCTCATCCGCGAGACACTTGACGGGCATAAGCCCATATATTTCACGAGCAAGGCGCTATAAGGACCAGAGTTACGATACCAGCAGATAGAGAAGGTGGCATTGGCCCTCATCAACACTGCCAGGAGATTAAGGTACTACTTCCTGGCCCACACGATCGTGGTTCGAACAGATCAGCCCATAAAGCAGCTGCTTGGACGGCCAGATATGGCCGGACGAATGCTTAAATGGTCGCTAGAACTGTCCGAATTTGACATCCGGTACAAAGGCAGAAAAGCCCTTAAGGCCCAAGCTCTGGCCGATTTCGTCGCGGAGATGACATTCGCGGACTCCCCCGCGAGCGAGACACGTAAGTGGACCATCTTCGTCGACGGTGCCTCAAGCTCGGCAGGTAGCGGCGCAGGCATTATACTGGAGAGCAACGAGGGGACTATCGTCGAGGTATCACTCACACTGTCTTTCCCAACTTCCAATAACCAGGCTGAATATGAAGCTTTCCTCGCTGGGCTACGCCTTGCCGAGGATCTGGGAGCGGAAGAAGTCGTCATTTGCACGGATTCACAACTCGTGGCCCTCCAGGTCCGAGGTGAATACCAAGCCAAAAACGATAACCTGACCGAATACCTGGCCCTGGTAAAGAAGGAAATGGCAAAGTTCACAACAGTAGAAGTGAAACACGTTCCCCGCGAACATAACGTACGAGCGGACGTGCTGTCTAAACTGGCCAGCACGAGGAAGAAAGGCGGAAACAAATCCGTCATACAAGAAGTACTTCCTCGACCCAGCATCGAGAAGGCCTCCCCGACACTCGACGTGCAGGTGATCGGCGATAACAACTGCTGGATGACCCCAGTCTACAACTACCTCGCCAAGGACGAACTCCCGTCCGACCCAAAGGAGGCCGACATAGTCAGGCGAAGGGCCTGCTCTTATGTCCTGGTCGAAGACAAACTATATAGACGGGGATTCTCCAGTCCAATTCCGCTGCTCAAATGTGTCGAGGAAGAAATGGTCACGCACATCCTGCGTGAAATCCACGAAGAAATCAACGCCCAACATCTCGGCGGAAGGTCCCTTGCTTGCAAGGCTCTCCGAGCAGGATACTATTGGCCGACCATGCAAAAAGACGCGAAAGAGCACGTGAAGAAGTGCGACAAATGCTAACGTCACGAGGACATGCACCTGGCTCCGCCCAACGGGCTCAAGGCTATGTCCTCCCCGTGGCCACTCGCCTGGTGGGGCCTAGACATCCTAGGACCCTTCGTCGAGACATTTGAGCATAGTGGGCGTAGATTTGAGCAGCGGAATTGGACTGGAGAATCCCTCGAAGGAACCGCTCACCCTCTCCGCGAAGGAATCGACGACGCGAACAACCTGTCCGGTCACCATCATACACCAGTTCTAGTGACGACGACGAGCCTCGCGGCCCGTTGTCCCAAGAGATCTTAGCTACCCGTCTCCCAAAAGGCTTGGAGAAACCCCCGTCACTTGGCACGTACGACGGGACCACTGACCCAGACGAGCACATCGAGAATATCGATGCGCTCTTAGACTACCGCGGCGTACGGGGCGCCATCAAGTGCAGACTGTTCCCGACCACGCTCCGAAAGGGAGCAATGACATGGTATAAACAACTACCCGAGGAATCCATCACCTCGTGGAAACAGCTCGGCAGGATGTTCTAGCGGCACTTCACGGCATCTCGCCGCCATCCCAAAACTGAAGCCTCCCTCGGAGCCATAATCCAGGGGAAAGACGAACCTCTCCGAGCATATATCGAGAGGTTCAACAAGGAAGTTGTCCAGGTCCCGACGACAGATAAGATGAAGAAGTTCCTGCTCGAACAAGGGGTCCGCCCAGACTCCGAGTTTGCTAAAGCCATTGGCCTCGCGCCACCGAGGAACTTGGGCGCCCTCCTCCTCAAAGCCCAATCTCATATTCAGTACGAGGAGAAGATTGCGGCCAATAATGTCCGAGCGTCTCGCCTCCAAGAGAGCGCCCGGGCTTCTAAAGGAGAAGAAGCCTCGATGTCATACCGGGGTGAACGAAAACACGAGGACCGTCCCCGCGACTCCCGTGACAGCAAAGGGCCCTCCGGGCATTTCCATGATTACACTCCCCTGACCATTTCCAGGGAGAAGATTCTGTCCGAATGTGCCAATTCGGAGTTCAAACAAGTCGGGGTCCGTTTCCCCAAACAGCTGCCGAACAGACCAAACGTGGACAAGTCGAAATACTGCCGCTTCCACAAAAGTCACGGCCATACTACGGAGGACTGCATCCATCTGAAGGATTCCATAGAGATACTGATCAGGGACGGGCACCTGAAACAGTTCGCGAAGAAAAAGGACACTCCTCGGCAGGACGCCCAGGAGTCCAAGAAGGTCGAGGAAGAGGTACCCTCCTCGGACAACGCCAACGTACAGGTCGCGATGTCCATCTCGCAGCTAGAGGACTTCTATGTCCCAGACGGGCTCAACGCCCCTGGTTATTTCGCGGCCCACAACCCGTGGGAGACTTTTCCTTCCGCCATGGTCATTTCTGGCGGGGGATTCAACAAAGTCACTGTGGGTTCTGTGAAACGGAAGTTCGAACACCTGATCAGCACCAGCTCGAACAAAGTGACCACGCTTGATCAGGCCCCAAAGGGTTCCGTCCCCATCTCCTTCTAGAGGGAGGAACTCCTTGGCGGCTCCCCGAACTCAAGCATTCCGTTGCTCGTCAGAGCCCAGATGGCAAACTTCGACGTTCGCCGAATCCTAGTCGACCAGGGTAGCTCGGTCGACATCATGTACTCCCAGCTGTTCTCAACGCTGCAGCTGGATGAATCGCACCTTACCCCCTACGTAGGGTCCGATTTGCAGGGGTTCAACGGGTCTGTGACCAAGCCATGGGGTTACGTCGAGTTGATCGTGACCTTTGGAGCAGCTGTAACGGCCAGATCTATCAAGGTGTAATTTCTGGTAATCGACTGCCCGTCGCTTTACCAATGCATTTTCGGAAGGCCAACTCTAGTCGAGTTGGTAGCAGTGTCATCGACCGTCCACCTGAATATGAAGTATTACACTTCGAAAGGAATGGTCGCCACCTTCCACGGTGATATAGAAGCTGCCCGACGGTGTTTTGAAGCAGCTACAAAGGGGCTCAACGCCATCGCGTCCAAGCCCAAAGCGTCGAGCAAGCCAGCACTGCCGAGCAGCTCCGAGGAGGCCAAACCTCTGCCCCAGGTCGACTCTATCGACCTCGACAGTCGCTTCCCCGAGGGCCAACAGGAGGAACGAGCAGCTTCAGCCAGCCCATCCGCGTCATCCAGCAACAACTCTCATCCGATGCGCCCAATACCGAATGGCAACTTAGAGCTAGTCCTGTTCGGCGAAAACCCCCAATGGGGAGTGAAGATCGGAGCAGACCTGCCTGACGTCGCGAGGAAGCAGCTCAAAGCGTGCCTCCAAGAGAATGCCGACCTTTTCGCGTGGAGCGCCGCGGAAATGCCAGGCCTGGATCCATCCGTCGCATGTCACCAGCTGACCATTGACCCGACCATCAAGGCCGTAGCACAACGTAGGAGAAAGCAGTCTCCGGAGAAAACGGAGGCTGCTAAAAAAGCTGTAAAGGACCACTCGAGGCCAAATTTATTTCGGAAGCCAAGTACACCACTTGGCTGTCCAACGTTGTATTGGTTAAAAAATCTAATGGAAAATGGCGCATGTGCATTGATTATACCGATCTCAATAAGGCATGCCCGAAGGATGCCTACCCCCTCCCCAATATTGATAAACTCGTTGATAATTCTGCTGGTTTTAAACTTTTATCGTTCATGGATGCCTACTCGGGCTATAATCAAATCCCAATGGCAATGTCCGACAAAAAATATACGGCCTTCATGACCGAATCAGGGAATTATTACTACAACGTAATGCCCTTCGGCCTGAAGAACGCCGGAGCAACATACCAACGAATGATGAATAAAGTATTCCGGGGAGAAATAGGCGACATGCTCGAAGTATACATGGACGACATGATCGTAAAGTCCCACGAGGAAACCGATCATACCGCCCACTTGAGAAAGGTCTTCGAACAGGCCAGGAAATACAAAATGCGTTTTAATCCGGAGAAGTGCACGTTCGGTGTCCGGGCAGGCAAATTCCTCGGCTTCTACTTAACGGAACGAGGAATCGAAGCCAATCCCGACAAATGTCGGGCATTCTCCGAGTTTCCTACGCCCAAGTCCAAAAAATCCATCCAGTCCCTCAACGGGATGCTCGCATCACTATCTCGTTTTGTGGCCAAGTCCGCCCAGCATGCCCTACCATTCTTCAAGCTCCTCCGCAAAGAGGCCGCGTTCGAAAGGACCGAGGAGTGCGACAAGGCCCTTCTCCATCTGAAACGAGCACTCATAGAGTCACCGATTCTCTCTCGCCCGGACAATGGCGAAACGCTATACCTATATATGGCCGTAGCAGCCGAAGCAGTGAGCGCCGCCCTCATCCGCGAGACACCTGACGGGCATAAGCCCATATATTTCACGAGCAAGGCGCTATAAGGACCAGAGTTACGATACCAGCTGATAGAGAAAGTGGCATTGGCCCTCATCAACACTGCCAGGAGATTAAGGTACTACTTCCTGGCCCACACGATCGTGGTTCGAACAGATCAGCCCATAAAGCAGCTGCTTGGACGGCCAGATATGGCCGGACGAATGCTTAAATGGTCGCTAGAACTGTCCGAATTTGACATCCGGTACGAAGGCAGAAAAGCCCTTAAGGCCCAAGCTCTGGACGATTTCGTCGCGGAGATGACATTTGCGGACTCCCCCGCGAGCGAGACACGTAAGTGGACCATCTTCGTCGACGGTGCCTTTAGCTCGGCAGGTAGCGGCGCAGGCATTATACTGGAGAGCAACGAGGGGACTATCGTCGAGGTATCACTCACACTGTCTTTCCCAACTTCCAATAACCAGGCTGAATATGAAGCCTTCCTCGCTGGGCTACGCCTTGCCGAGGATCTGGGAGCGGAAGAAGTCGTCATTTGCACGGATTCACAACTCGTGGCCCTCCAGGTCCGAGGTGAATACCAAGCCAAAAACGACAACCTGACCGAATACCTGGCCCTGGTAAAGAAGGAAATGGCAAAGTTCACAACAGTAGAAGTGAAACACGTTCCCCGCGAACATAACGTACGAGCGGATGTGCTGTCTAAACTGGCCAGCACGAGGAAGAAAGGCGGAAACAAATCCGTCATACAAGAAGTACTTCCTCGACCCAGCATCGAGAAGGCCTCCCCGACACTCGACGTGCAGGTGATCGGCGATGACAACTGCTGGATGACCCCGGTCTACAACTACCTCGCCAAGGACGAACTCCCGTCCGACCCAAAGGAGGCCGGCATAGTCAGGCGAAGGGCCTGCTCTTATGTCCTGGTCGAAGACAAACTATACAGACGGGGATTCTCCATTCCGCTGCTCAAATGTGTCGAGAAATGGACTGGACCAATGGCTAGAATTGGCCTAATCCGCCTCTGCTCTAGAGCGGCCCAAATTGCCTAAGTCCAATCCACAGAGGGGCAAAAGTGACTTTTCTACCCCTCCGACCGGGCAAGGAACGCAGCGTTGATGCCCGTTACGCGCGGCTTCCTCGCTGCCCGAACAGCAAAGGACAGGTGCCCGAAACTGCGTTTATGCCTGACATAACGGCTAGTTTCGAGCACCCTGCCCGGCCTAACGGCTAGTTTGGGCAGTTACCTATTCTTTGGGGAAAACGGTTATTTCGCTCCGAAAATAGGACCGTTGGCCACGCGCTGGGGGCTCTATATAAACCCTCTCGCTTGAGAAGGTCAGGTATCCAATATTCACCCTAAGAACTCATACTTTGTACTTGCCCCTTTTCTCTAACCCTTCCTCACTTGAGCGTCGGAGTGCCTTGCAGGTACACCCCCTCCTCCTCTCCGTACGACCAGCATCCCTGACGCACGATCATATATATATATATATATATATATATATATATATATATATATATATATATATATATATATATATATATATATATATATATATATATATATATATATATAAATGATATTAACCTAAAATTGTGTGATTAACCAACTTTATAACTTTATTAACCAACATTTTACATTTTATTAACCAACTTTATTTGTTGCTAAAAATTATTTTTAATACTGAACGTCTATTAACCAACTTCATAATTTCGTTAACCGACATTTTGCTCTTCATTAACCAACTTTAGTTTACTACTAAAAATTATTTTTATCTGTGTGTTTATTAACTAACTTCATCACTTTTTTAACCAACTTTTTACATTTTATTAACCAACTTTGTTTCACTATGTTAAAGTTACTGTTCACGGACACTGTTCATGTACTGTTCACATGTACTAAGTGTGTACTGTTCACACTGTTCATAAAAAGATTATTTTATTTTTAAAAACATTGTTCACTATATAAATACGGTAAAAAGTGTATACGGTGTAAGTATTTAGTGTCAAATATGGGTGTAGAAATAGCATTGTTGTTGTATATAGAATATCAAAGTGTTTCAAATAACACTACTAAATTACATACATTACCTCGATAAATATTGTAGAATCTAGATAGGATATTAATATTAAAGTTGTTCTTATCAAAAGAAGTAGAAATTTCAAACGAAATATGTTCCTTACACTCAAAATGCTCTACAACTATTATACACATCACATCATGACACTTTGAACAAAACTGGATGACTCATTGGGCATTCAATCTCCCTCGTTTGTTTTGTTTTTGCAATGTATTCTTTAAAAAAAAGTCCAAAACCAAATAAACTAAATGCAAAATGAATTTCTTTAGTTCGGTTAATTTTCTTTTAAAGGTAAAATAAAGAAATTCCATTAATATAGGCATAAAAAATGCCCAGTTCACACACCAGTTCACACACCATTAATAACAAATATTCCCCTAAACAAAATTGAAGCAGTCAAGCCTATTGCCCACTGCAGAAAAAAGAGCCATAAATAACAAACACTTCAAAAAATCTAAACTAAACATATTGTAGCGAGAAGACACCAGAACTAAAGAAGGAGCTAACCCAAAATCCCCTACCAAACCACCCACACGGTCTGAGACGAAAAGAAAGGTATCCACCATAATACCACCATAATATCAAACCGACGCCGACGAACGACAGACACACACCTCCACTGCCAAACCTGCTCCCACAACACTGATTCTTTCAGACGACCTGCAATAATAGAATTGAACCACTCCCCCTAAAGCATAGAAACACACCTCCAAACCAAATGTTGCCAAGCTGAAAAATATTAAACTGCAGATCATGTCTGATAATAACAGACCCAATTTCAATGCCAAGCAAATCCATCCCAGTCTCCTCCTACTTACTGACTCATCCTAGGCATTACTTAGGCTGCAATATCCATTGGTACATATCAAAATTGCAGTTCTTGGACTTTGCCTTCAGCCACCTCCAAGACAGAACCTGGATTTCATCAATGTAATTTGAATTACGACACGCAGACTGTCTAAAGATCCTATCATTCCTCTTTTTCCAAATTAACCAAATACAAGCAAACCATATTACAGAGAATCTCTCTCATTTCTCTATCTCCATTGCAAATTCTTGCAAAATGACAAAACATCCAGGCCAACCATGCAGAGTTTAATATAAATTATCCAATGTATATAATTATTACATGAGATTTAAGATACATTTTTTATCACATAATTTCACGTCATTTATTTTGAATAATGTAATTGATTTAAATGTTAGAGTGTTAATATTACAAATTTACAGGTCAACCTCTAACCATTCTATTAGAGATCAACATCGTTATATTTAGAGTCAATCATCATCAATCTATTTATCTATTTTTTTTGGTAAGCCAAAAATATATTAAACGGAGTACAAAAGGTACTCAAACTTGATTTAAAAAAAAACCGAGACAGCGTTCGGCAAAAAAGAGAAATTACCAACCAATTAAATCTAAAATAAATAAAACAAAGGGTCTTTGTTAAATTCATAAAAATTGCAATTGGAGTGAGTAATTTCTCCGATAAAAGCCCATCTCCAAGCAGTGTATTTCACCGACCAAACCGTATCTATTTATATATATTAAATCCAATGCATCACATAATTTTGCAACACCTAACACTAACTTCTTTAAAAATGATCCACATCATCCTAATTACTTATGTGTACATCTTCTATTAAGCTACCAATCAAAACACTTTTATCTGCCAACACATTATTTGGCTCTTTCCTACCAAAACTCGCTTTCCACCTTCCCTAATTCTCTAATATCTAATATCTTTCCAATATCTCACCCTTTTCACCTTCCCTAATTCTCCAATATCTACTCATCTTTCCAATATCTCACAAAGCTTTGAGTTTTTCCATCCTACAATTTTCCACAATCACTATGCGTACACGAATTTCCCCTGCCTACAATTTAAAAATAATTTAAAATATCTACTCATCTTTCCAATATCGCAAAAAGCTTTGAGTTTCCCCATCCTACAATTTTCCACAATCATTATGCGTACACGAATTTTCCCTGCCTACAATTTCCAACAAATCAAATTAGGTGTGCAGCTGTTCTTGCAGAATTCAATTTTGAATATCTCCGATTCTGGTTTGATTTCTCTTTCCCTAAATCTCCAATAGTTGGTTATAATTTTCGACAAATCAGCGATGCATGAGGCTTACATGAGTTTTTATATAATATTATAAAATTTAGAATTTATATTATTAAATAATATTATTAATATTTTATTTATAATTTAACAATACATTATAGGATAATGTTAAGTAATGAATTATAAATTATAGTTGAAAAAATATGGTTTAGTTTTGTAATAAGTATTTGCAATTGTTAGTCAAAATAATATATTAGAAATAATTTAAAATATTTTTTATACTATTTAAAAATTCTAAATTATATTTGAAATAATTAATTGATATTTTTTTAGCATTTTAATGAGATTTAATATTTGAATTTAAATTTTATAACATATAACCACATTTATAATTAAGAATTATATTTTAAAATGAATATTCAAATATTTGTTTTCCTATTTAAAATTATATATATATATATATATATATATATATATATATATATATATATATATATATATATATATATATAATTATTCTATTATCATTTAATTTAAATCATGAAAAATTAATTTTATTAGATAAAAAAATAAAAATTGTATTCTCTATAAAAAGTTAATGTTTATTTGTTAAATAATAAAAGAGGGTCAATTATTTTTAAGACAAAACGTTATAGTAAAAAGTTATTAAAAACCTTAATGTCATAAAAATTAATGGCATCATTAAAAAAAATCAAACTTTGATAAAATGTTTATAATAAATTATATTTAAAGTTGTTCCCAAATAAATGCAATAATGACTATAATAAATATTTAAAATTTGTATTATTAACACTATAATAAATATTTAAAGTTGTTTAATTCAATTTTATTATAATAAGTATAATTGGATTCTAATTAAATTATAATATAGAAATAATATTCATTTATTATTATGACGATTAACAATTAATTGAATTCTAATAGCATTATAATTTATAATTAATAATATATACACATGGTTTACTTATATATTATTATTATTATTATTATTATTATTATTATTATTATTATTATTATTATTATAAATATTCAAATCACTTTTTTTTTTATAAATATAACATAGGAAACAATCAATATAAATGAGATGGTTTTGTGCATCATTTTATTCATCGTTATCATTAGTTTTATTTATTATTTTTAATAAACAAAATAATAATCTTTTTGGTTCAAAACAAATAATCAAAATAATATTATTTATATTGTTGTTAAATTAAATATAATAAATATAAATATTAAATTACTAATTAAATTGTATACAATAAAAAAATTGTTTTGTGATACTAATAAAAGAAATCAAATCTTAATAAAATATTTATAATTAACTATAATTAAAGTTGTTCACAATTAAATTCGATAATGAAAATAATAAAAATTTAAAATTTATATTATTTCTGAAAATTAAAAAATACCATATAATATGCTATTGTAAAAAAAAGTCATATAATATTTTATTCCAAATGTTAAAAACACAAAATAAAATTAAAAAAAAATAATTTTATTTTCTAAAAAATGCCATGATTAAAAAAACATATGTTGGTATAATATTTCTAATAAAGTATATTTTAAGATGTTCCCGATTAAATGCAATAATGATTATAATAAATATTTAAAATTTATATTATTAACATTATTACTGAAAATTGAATTAAACTAATGGAATTCAATTATATTAATTTTTAATTTTATTACTGAACAATATAATTACATCAAATTTATAACTATTTATTTTATAATGAAAGTTAAAAAAATTTCAATTTCATCTGTGCATAAAATTGAAACATTTATATCATTTAAAAAATATAATAGACTATTTTTTAGATTAGGAAAGAAAACCGAAAAATGAATGGAGATGACTTACACATTGTTTTGAATATAAATATAATAATATTCAATACTACTTTAAGTTTCATTATAACTCATAATACATACAATTTATAACTAATAGATATGATTGTTTACTTACATACTAAATAATTGAATAATTCAATTTTATTATAGTTACGAATTAATTGCCATTTAATTGTATTATAATTTAAAATTAATATTCATTTATTATTATGAAACTTATTATTATTATTATAAATCTTCATATTATTTTTTTTAAATAATCAATATACATGATTTACTTATATATTATTATTATTACTATTATTATTATTATAAATATTTTAAATAATAAATATAGATATTAAATGAATAATTAAATTGTATTTAATCAAAAATATATATTTTTTATTATTAGGAGAATTATTTTTACAACATTAAAAACCTCAGGCATAAAAAATATGTATAATGTATTATATATTAATCATTATGTAAAATATAAATAATATTAAATATTTTTCATTTATATAGATATAAATAAAAATAAATATTACTATAAAAATATTCATATTCAATTTTGTTAAAGTTCATCTATCACCATTTAATATATATTATAGTTATATGAATAATGCAATCCAGTAATTAAAATATTCAAATAAAATTAATTTGAAACATAAAAAATTAATTTAGTCTCCGTAAAAAATAATTTGTTTGTAAGACTATAAATTATATTTAAAGTTGTTTAAAATTAAATTCAATTATGAAAATAATAAATACTTAAATTTTGATTAATACTGAAAATTAAGAAATGCATATCAATAATAAATATACTATTTTATTTTACTTGAACATTAAAAAATAATATATATATATATATATATATATATATATATATATATATATATATATATATATATATATATATATATATATATATATATATAATATTAATACCATACATAATAAAATTTTACAAAAATAAAATATTTTTTTTATAAATACCTTAAAAAATGCGTATATAATTATTATTATGAATATTTATACCGTTTTTTTAAAAAATATAACACATAAAATAATGAAAATAAAAAAATTAAACTATTTTTTAAATCATGAAATATAACTGATGAATTTATGGACTTGAGTTTTTTTTACGTATTTAATTATTGACAATTTCAATTTTGTTATAATTAAGAATTAATTGAATTTGAATTTTATATTAAGTGTTTAACCGTTGCATATAATATTCATTTATTATTATCACAATTGCATTCATTTAGCCATTTAAAAATCATAAACATAAAAAATACATACGTTACAGTCATAGGAAAAGTTGTAGGAACACATTATCGTATATAAACAATAATCTATTAACTTTTTTAATATCACACGATAACAACGATCATATTAACTATATTTCAATATTACTAGACAATCAGCAATGAAAAATTTAATCTTAGATCTTAACACTGATCGTGATGATTGGTTACTTCGAGTCAGAGTTATTCGATTGTGGGATGTTTATAATCTGCGAAATGATGAAGAACAAACATTCGTAGAAATGATTTTGTTAGATGAGAAGGTATTAATTTTTTATCCAAAATTTTGAATTTGTTGTTAACAAATATACTTTTATATTCTAAATGTTTAACATTATTATTTTTTCTTTAAAAAATTATTGATTTTTATATTTTATTGCTATATTTTTTTTCTTCATGGAACTCCTTTACATGCAACGATAAACAAATATCTTATACCACAATTTAGAGAATTGATAAAAGAGGGAAATTTATATACCATACAAAATATAAAAATAGTTCCCGCTATTGAAACTTACAAACTAGTCAAAGGCTTAAAAAAAGCATGGTTTTTGCGAACGACTGCTGTAACAAATATTCAAGACTCAGGATCCACAATTCCACGCCATTATTTTGAATTTGTTGCCATAGAAACAATTTCAGAAAGAATTGGAAACAACGATGTTCTTTTCTGTAGTGTTATACACAAGTTACCCTGCAACAATATAAATTATATTATATAACTATATTTATATTTCTTTTCAGACATAGTTGGAGTGCTTCATGATATTATCCTCTGACGACGAGTCACTTCTCATACACAAATTAAAGACTCGAAAGTCCATTCAAGGAAAACAAAGGAACAAAGCCTCATCTAAGAAAAAAATAACCATAAACCATAAAAATCGATTTTATTTTGAAGACATCTTTCATGTTTTATCATTTAATTTTATGTCTCACCTTGCTTTTCCATTATTTATAAATGTATTATTTTCAATTAAAATTAAACCATTTTCTTATGTTATGGTAATCTTATTATCTATATTATAGAGTTTTTATAACAAATAATATCTACCATAAATAAATTTTTATATTATTTCAGCAACTTCTATTTACTATCTGCAGGATCTTCTGTACCACCCGCGCATTGCACGGGTCCTATTCTAGTTAACTACAATTCTGAGTCCACCGCAAAACAGTGGCGTCATTTGTGGAAATCAACTTCTAATTCCTGCGAAATTTCACGATTAAATCTCGCTTGATCCAAAGCCATATCATAATGGAATCACAATATGGAGAAGAAATTTGTCACCTACATCGCGTCAGAGAACTCTTCTCCAAACCACTTGATCCAACCATCGATTCTAATTGTTGTGACCATAGAAACTAAGAAGGAATCACTGCAACGAGAACTATTTCCTTCCGCCATATCTCGCCTTATCGGAAAGATAAATCGAAAGAATTCGTGACTCAGTGTGGTCGCAACTCAGCGTGCAAGTCTCCAAAGCAAATTTGAAATCTACCTATATCATCATGACAGACCATGCCACGCTAGGATGCTAAAGCTAAAGTAGGAGCTTGAATGATCAAAACATAACTCAAACTGAGCATGAAAGTAGATTTCCATCGCAAGAACCGAGGGAAACTCCACACGCCCGACAAATTCATCATCCTTCTACGAAGGGAGGCATATCTGCCTAGGGAAGGACACTTGAAAGGGAGTGGGTTAATAACTTTTGATAGTTTCCAATCAAATTGAATTATCAAAACAAGCAAGACTTTGATAACAAGGCCGAGATATGTCTGTTACATAATCCACCTTGATGCTTGGAAGAGGAAAGAGTCCAAAAAGTCGTGGACTGAAATTTCAAGAGAAATGTCGGGTACAAAAACCTTTAAGAGTCGGGCCCTACAACTCAGTGTAAAAGAAGAGGCATGTTGAGGAAGAAAAGTCCGTTGATTCATATCACGTCAAAAGTAAAATCAACTATTGAATAAACAAATACAAACCTCCTCATGTCGATCGTCAAAGATACAAGTGCAAAGCCTCTTAACACGCATGATAAGTATTTCTTATATCTCCTAAAAAATTAAATAAATAGATCGTTTTCCTAAAGGAATACTATACACATAAATAATATTATAATCCTCTGCAATGTGGCATATATTGTATTTATGAAATAGGACCCTACCAGGTGAAATGCGCTTAAGCGTAGTTGGCACACTCTCTCCTAGGAACTGGCCACTCCAAAAGCATAGGCGATGGAGCCGATGAGACATGCGCTCCAAACCAGAATAAAAACCTGGGGGCAAGGACAGAACCCCACCCTTGTCCGGACATTGGTTCTTAGTGACGTTGAAGACTCACACCAGCTCCCTTCAATTGGGATGGGTAACGACAAGCTCAGAAGTTACACTAGCTCCCTTCGAATGGGACATGTAATGATGAAGCTTAGTAGTTACGTAAGCTCCCGTCGATCGGGACATGTAATGGGAAAGCTTGATGGCTACACCAGTTCCCTACAAAGGACGAGCAACAACGAGATCTAAAGGTATCACCAGTCCCAGTTGGGGAACACCCAAACAAAGTACTACAAATGAGGAAATTTCCTATTCTAGAGACAATTAAATCCGATCATAACTGAGGCATAAGTTGCAAACTTTCTCGAAGCTAAGAAATAGGGATGAGAATGAACCAACTAGTACATCAGGAAGACCACGAAGATGTAAGAACAAGATTTGGTTATGCATCTGACCTTATGTTTTGATGATAACAATTCATATATTCATAGAGAACAATTTTGTACTCTAATGGTTTTGCTAAGTGTGCAGATACTAGATACAAGTTCTTATTCTGGAAAAGTTACATGTATTGTCATCAGACTCTGAACCTAGTGCACTTTGACTCTGAGATGTGTGTTCTATAAGAATGCTCAACGCTTATGAACATTGCTTTATGACTCTGACAAGAGAAGACTCTAATATTGTCAAGCTCTGACGTCTTGCGCTTAAAAACTCTAATGAATCGTGTCACCAAATTCTAAAGACCAGGTTCTGAAGAACTGGATTAAGACTCTAAAAACCAAGGTTCTGAAGACTCTCTCATAAAAACTCGGATTCTTCTTCTATGCATGCTTCATCAACTCTCTATCTCAAGCCTTTGAAATATTTGAAGATAAGATCAAAATGTTTTACGTGATAAAATAGTATACATTACAAGATCAAATATTACTTCCACTACACTAAATTTCTAGGAAAAGGACAGTATTATTGTACCATTGTGTCTTCCATTTTCACAAACCATTATGCAAGGATACAACTACATTTATGGATTCCAATTCTACCCTCTAACAGATCTTTTCATTACCTATATAAAGGAGACTTGGAAGATTTGAAATAACGTAACATCATACAACTTTTTGGCACAAAGAACTATCATGTATAATTTGTAAATAGTGAATATTTTGAGAGAAAGAAAAACAAACACAGAAGGAACTTTTGTTCATACACTTTCATAGAAAATATTTTATGTGTAATTTCTTTCTATTTCATTTGTGTAATATGCTTTTGAGAAGCATCTTGTAAAAACACTTTGTATCTCATTCTTTGAGTTGTAGTTCCTTGAGTGACTAGGGTATATTTATAATTACTCAAGAAGACATTGACAGATAATCTTTATGGTTGTAACCAAGTTTGGTTATAGTGGATTAAGTCCTTGTGATAAGGAGAAATCACCTTGGCGGGTGAACTGGAGGTAGCTTTGTTAACAGAGGACTAGGATAAAAATAATTGTGTTCATTATTTTTGTTCTTAGTTCTCTCCTTGATGTTTTGGGTAGCAAAAGTTTTCAATTTAGAAACCCAATTCAACCCCCTCCCCCTTTCTTGTGTTTCTGTTACATTCAATTGACATCAGAGCCTCGGTTCTGGTATTGATTGTTCATCAAACACTTCACCGTGGTAGATAAATATTCATTTTGTGAAACACAATGGTAGGAGTCCCTCCACCAGTTGCATCCGCTGACAAAGATCACTATAGTGCCAAACCCCTAATTTTTGATGGAGAAAAATTTGACTATTGGAAAGATAGAATTGAAAGTTTATTTCCTGGCCATGATGTGGATCTATTGGATATGGTAGTTGATGGCTACACTCATCCTATTGATAATAGTGGTAACAAGTTAGAAAGAAGAGTGATGACTGAGCAACAAAATAAAGATTATAAGAATCATCATAAAGCTAGAACCATTCTGTTGAATGTTATATCTTACGTTGAGTATGAGAAGATCACAAATAGAGACACACATAAGTCTATATTTGACTTATTGAAGATGACTCATGAAGGGAATGCTTAAGTGAAAGAAGCCAAGGCACTTACCTTGATACATAAGTATGAAGCCTTCAAAATGGAGGAGAATGAAACAGTTGAGAACATGTTTTCAAGGTTTCATACTCTAGTTGCAAGACTGAAGGTTTTAGACAAAGATTACTCTACTACAAATCATGTTAAGAAGATTATCAAAAGATTTCCCAAGAGATGAAGGCATATGGTAACTGCGTTGAAGCTGTATAAGGATCTAAATAACTCTACTCTTGAAGAACTTGTAAGTTCTTTGAAAAGTCATGAGATAGAGCTTAAAGAGGATGAGCCTTAAAGAAAAACTAAATATGTGACTCTGAAACCTATGTGAAAGTCTGAAAAGACTAAAGCCTTTTAAGCTGAAGAAGAAGAATCTGAAGAAGATTCTGAAGAAGAAGATGAGTTGTCTCTTCTCTCCAAAAGATTTAACAAACTCTAAAAGAAAAGATAAAGCAAGTTTAGAGGATCAATAAGGAAAGGTGGTCGCTTTAAGTCTACATCTTGACATAAGAAGTCAGGTGCTGCCAAAGACATTACCTGTTTTGAGTGCAAGGAGCCAGGTCACTACAAAAATGAATGTCCTAAGCTAAAGAAAGATAGACCAAAGAAGAAATACTTCAGAGGGAATAAGAAATGTATGATGGCTACCTAGGATGACTCTGAATCTTCATGAAATGACTTTGAGGAAGAGCAGGCTAACGTGGCACTGATGGCACTCACAAAAGAATATGAAGATAAGACACAACCAGAATCATAATCAAAGTCGGACTCTTAAGAGGTATTTCCTAACCTATATCATTCTGAATTAGAATCTTGCTTATCTAAAATTCTGGAAAGTATCAGAAGCTTCAGAACAAATGAAAGTATCAGAAACAATCCCATGCACGTGAATGTGAAGCTCATAGTAAGCTTAAGAAAGATTTCTCCACTCTGAATGAAGAAAACTTCATTCTGAAAAATGAAAATTATGCACTTCAAAGTAAGAGTTCTAAACTTGAGGAAGAAACTATTTCAGAAGCTCTTATGGATTCTGAAAATGCCATAAAGAAGTATGACAAATCTTTTCACACATTTCTGGCCAGAAACATAGATAAAAGCAAAATGGCTTCAATGATCTACGAAGTTAGCAGAAATGGAAGAAGAGGAATTGTTTATGTGCCTAAAGAAAAACCTATTATAAAACAAAAGGAAAAACCAAAAGCTCTTGATTCCCATTTCTCTTATGCACATACAGAAAATGATTATTCTTCACAAAGACCCAAGTTTGCTAAAAACTCTAGGATAACTAACCAGGAAGGACCCAAAAAGATGTGGGTACCTAAATACAAGATAATATATGTTGAAGACATCCTTAGAAGCACAATTAAAACACCAGTCATGGTACCTAGACTCTGGGTGCTCACGACACATGACGAGAAGAAGGCATATGTTCCAAGATCTAGAACTTAAGTCAGGTTGCTTCATGGGTTTTGGTGGTAATTAGAAAGGGAAGATTATAGGCTTCAGAAAAGTTGGTAATGGTTATCTCCTTCTATTACTAATGTTTTATTAGTTGGTGGATTAATGCATAAATTATTGTCTATAAGTCAATTAAGTGGCGATGGTTATGATATAATCTTTAATAAAAATTCTTGTAAACCTGTTAGTTAGAAGGATGACTCCATTCTTTTCAATTCCAAAAGGAAAAATAACATTTATAAAATCAGAATGTAAAATGTCTCATGTCTATTAATGAAAAGCATGGGTCAAGCATAGACAATTGGGCCAAGTTAGCACGAGGGGGATTTCTCAGCTAAATAAGCTTGATTTAGTCAGAGGCCTTCCAAATCTGAAGTTCTCTTCAGATGCTCTTTGTGAAGCATGTCATAAAAGCAAGTTTTCAAGCAAAGAATGTTATTTCTACCTCTAGACCTTTGGAACCCTTGTGCAATGACCACTTTGGACCAATGAAAAATGCTTCTGTCAATGACAAGATATATGGTTTAGTCATTGTTGATTACTACAGCAGATGGACATGGGTTAAATTCTTAAGACACAAGGATGAATCACATTCTGTGTTTTCTACCTTCTGCTATCAAGTGCAAAACGAGAAAGACTTTAGAATTGTTAAAGTCAGAAGTGATCATGGTGGTGAATTTGAGAACAAACAGTTTGAGAAACAGTTTGATGAAAATGGTACTTCCCATGATTTCTCTTGTCCTAGAACTCCACAATAAAATAGAGTTGTAGAAAGGAAGAATAGGACTTTACAAGAGATAGCTAGAATCATGATCAATGAGACAAATATGGCTAAGCACTTCTGGGCAGAGGCAGTTAACACATCGTGTTACATTCAGAACATGATCTCTATAAGACCTGTTCTGGATAAGATTCTTTATGAATTATGGAAGAATAGAAAACCTAACATTTCATATTTTCATCCTTTTGGTTGTGACTACTTTAGGGTGAACAGTAAAGACAATCTGAACAAGTTTGATTCTAAGGCACATAAGTGTATAATGTTAGGATACTCTGAACGCTCTAAAGGCTATAGATCATATAACACTCAAACATGAATTGTTGAGGAATCAATTCATATTAGATTTGATGATAAGATTGACTCTGAAAAGTAAAAGCTAGTTGAAAAGTTTGAAAATTTAGTGATTACCTATTCAGGCTCTAAAGGTAAGGAATCAGAAGCAAAAGAATCTAAGGCAAAAGACTCTGAAAGTGTTCAACCAGAAGCTGCTGAAGCTTAGAGTCCTATGAGAAAGCACAAACAAAGATCCTCACATTTTTAAGAATTGATTTCGGGAGATAAAACTGAACCAGTCAGAACCAGATCCTTGTTCAAACATTCTGAAGAGACGCTTATGGGTTTGGTGTCCCTCATAGAACCTGCATCTGTTGATGAAGCATTTCTGGACACTGTGTGGATTCTAGCAATGTAATAAAAATTAAACCAAATCTCCATAAATGACGTTTGGAATTTTGTGCCTATAACCAAAGGAATTAATGTCATTGGGACAATATGGGTTTTCATAAACAAGCTGAATAAAAAAGAAGAAGTGGTAAGGAACAAGGCCATACCGGTTGCACAAGGTTATAGCCAGCAAGAAGAGATTGACTATACTGGGACATTTGCACCAGTTGTCATTAAAGTCTATTCATATCTTAATTTCTTTTGTTGTTAATCATAACATCATCTTATATCAGATGGATGTTAAGACTGAATTTCTGAATGGCTACATAACTGAAGAAGTGTATGTACACCATAAAAATCCAGATTTTGTTTTCAAACTTAAGAAATCTTTGTATGGTCTGAAACAAGCTCCTAGAGCATGGTATGAAATAATAAATACTATTCTTTTAGAAAATGATTTTACTAGAGGAAAGGTTGATACTACTTTATTCTGTAAGACATTCAAAAATGATATTCTAGTTGTTCAAATTTATGTAGATGACATTATATTTGGTTTTTCTAATTCTACCTTGTGCAAAGAGTTTGCTAAGTCTATGCAGGCAGAGTTTGAGATAAGTTTGATGGGAGAAATAAAATTTTTTCTGGGTATTCAGATTAACCAAAGTTCATAAGGAACATATACCCATCAAAGCAAATATAACAAAGAACTTCTAAAGAAGTATGGAATGTCAGATTGCAAGATAGCTAAAACTCCAGTGCACCCTACTTGCATTTTGGAGAAGGATGAGGTAAGTAAGAAGGTAGAGCAAAAGGTATACATAGGTATGATAGGTTCTATCTTATACTTAACTGTTTCTAGACCTGGCATTTTATTTAGTGTTTGCTTATGTGCTCGCTTCCAATTAGATTCTAGAGAGTCCCACTTAACAGTTGTTAAGAGGATCTTCAGGTATCTGAAAGTTACTACTAATCTTGGAAGGTGTTATAGAAAATCAAAAGAGTACAAACTAGTAGGTGTCGCTCCCGGGATTTTCATCCAAGTACAAACGCGAAAGTGGCACCGAAACAGAGTCTCCAGCAATGCGTATTTATCCCAAGAGAGGGAAAGGAAACACTTCATAAAACTGAAAGAAAGGATAGAGCATGGTCTTGCGACCAAGAGAACTGGTAAGGGAGTCGATTACGCGAGAGGAAGGTATTAGCACCCCCTCGCGTCCATCGTACCCGATGGGATCCACGCTTGCTGCTTCAATCAAAGGGTGTAAGAAAAGGATACTGGAAAAGGAACTGGAAAAGGAATGGAAAGAGAAGGAGAAACAAATGTAGGGAAAATAAAAGAAGTGCTCGAATGGGCCCTACCCCACTGCCTACGTATCTCATCGGGAACATGAGAATCAGAGCGACGTAGTTCCCCTCACTAGGGAAAGTTGTTTGTGTTTTTTAGTGGAATACGTCAACGTTCGCGTTCTAGCAGTTTAGGTGTTGCAGCTCGCTGTAGGGAGACTTAGGCGTTACCTGTTTGCGGTAGAACGGAAATGATGCATCCTTACGGAAGGAGTGAATGAGGTGAGAAAAGAATTCCCGAAGGAAAGACGTGATTGTTTGTTTTTGTCTTTTAGAAGTTTTTTTATTTGTTTGCATATGATAATGTATCTGAATCTTAGTCATTGGAATGTGTACATTCTCACATTCCAAGATGGAATGAGTAAGAAAGCACACTAAGAGTGAAGAAGACCCCCACACTTAGTTCCAATTGTCAAGGTTCAAACACACTAGCATACTTGTGTTTATTAATTGTTTTTGTTGATTAAGAAATGAAGAAGTGTTTTTTATTTGTATCTTCAACAAGTATTGCATTTAAGTCCCTCATACAAGATCAAATGTTTAACACATTGACCCAAGATGGGCTATATGCTACACATTCTAAGATTACAAGAGAAGACCCCTTATAATCTTTTCTTTATATGAAAGGCCTAAATGCAATAAATGCCTACCTTTATTATATGTTTTGAATTTTCTTTGAGATGAGAAAAGAGACTCAAGAGAGGAGAGAAAGGTAAAATCTATGTGAACTAAGACTCAATCCTAATCAATTAATTAAGGGAGTGATCCTAAGGGTTTATGAGGTTTAAACCTAAAGCCTAAAGAAAGAATGAATTAAACAATTCACTTCTAAAGTAGAAGATGAATTGTAATTCAAAAAGGGAAAGTGATGAGTTGTTAAGAAAAAGCACATAAGTGCTTAACAAAACATAAGATGGAATTGTAAAAGAGAAAGGATAGAAGTTTGAATGTGGATTCCTTATCCACACTCAATTGCAACTTACCAAAGCCCCTACATGGTTAGTAAACATGTATAAGAAGTATAAGAAGTAAAAGAACATTTAATGCACCATAAAGATCAAAAGAATAAGATGAAAGATCAAATCCTATTAGTCACAACCAAAATGTGCATCATATGGAAAACAAATGATTATCATCAAGCAAGTTCAAGTGAATAACTAACAATCATCATCCATGGCATTAGAACATGCTATCATAAGAAAAGGGAGATGAAAGATGAAAAGAAAGAGAAGAAACATGCATAAATGAAACATGTAATCCAAGGATCAGAATTGAAATGAAATGAAAAATGATTCACAAACATCTCACAAGTATTCATGAAGCAACTATCAAGACATTCAAGAGGTAATGGGAGAAGTAGAATTGAAATGGAAGTTCAAAAGAAAGGAAATGCAAGCACAACATGTTAAGGATGCACCAAGTTCACATGATAATGAATATGCAATGATGACATATAATGTGTATCAATGACCTATAATGTCACATGAATAGCTCATTGAAATAGGCAAATGATCATGCAAGTATGCACAAAAGAAAACATGTAAACATGCACAAATATTACAAGGATATGACATGTTATTATGCTTCAAGTGTAATGCTTTAAACAAAAATTAAATGAACTCATGGAAGTTAAGCAAACATGTTTTAAAGATACACAAATCAGAAGTGAATCATATACCAAAATAGCATGTAAGAAATTAAGGCAAAAAGGCTTTATACAATGCACTTAAGTCAAGTTGGATACACATGCAAAGTAATGCAAAGATGGACATCCAAACATGTCATAAAATGATCTAAAAATAAAATAAAAAAATCATAGGACATACTTCAATATGTTAATGACTCAATGCAAAAAGAAGCAAATCAAAACTATTTTTAATGATCAAGAACAAAAATGCACAAAATCATGTACCACATTAAGAATGCACACAAAAGAAAATCAAAGAAAATTGTGGAACAGGGGTAAAAAGGTCATAAAATCAAGAAATAAAATCATCAAAAATTTCCTAAATGCTTTAATGATGTTCATGAATTTTTATGGAATTTTATAGTGCTATTTGGTATTTTTAAAAATTAAAAAGCAAATGTGCATAAAATGTAGAAAATAAAATGAAATGAAAACAAAAGTGGGGTGCAAATATAGTAAACTATCAGTTCAGATTAATTGGGCTTTAAAAAGAGGGGTGTGGATAGTAATGATCCAGTCCACATTCAGAGCGCAATCCACACTACCAACCATGTACACTCAGTCAACCAAATGTCAAAGCAATAATCACCATTGGATTAAGTCTAGTCAACCAGCCAGTCAAAGTAAGCAAAATCAATGCACACGCGTGAAGGAGCACACTCCCTATCATGTACCACACCACACCATGCTTAATTGAAATCAGAAAAATGGCACATGACTTGCACGTTGATTTTAATGTGTTGGCACATTCTTAGCCACACGATAATGATCATCCAACGATCCTCATTCAAACTGCAACAAAACCCTAAAATAATGACCACCGGCCGGAGAGGGACCTCCGGTCACCTTCTCCGGTCAATCACCACCGTCTGCAACTTTTAATCTCTCCAGAAATCCACAAAATGTATATCAAAATGAAGCTGAGCTCGTGTACATCATGAATATGCTCATAAAAACCACAAAACACACACACACATAGCAAGAACAGAAGAGATCAAATCATGCCCTAAGTTTTGCAACTACGCCTTTAGAAGGCCTATCAACTAGCCGGAGTTCAAACGCTTCTATTAAGCTCAAATCATCATGAAAACAACAAAATGAACAAGTAAACGTGAGAGAAGAGTTTGTGAGCTTTGGAACCTGATCTTGCAGTTCTTGTAGAATTTGAGAAAACCAGAGGAAATACTTGCTTCTTCAACCTTGGAACTTCAAAACTAAGCAAAATAAATGCTATCTTGAGAGCAAAGAGATTCAAAGCTTGCTGAAGTATACTTGAGGAAATCGTGTGGATTCAATTATGCTCCATTGATGATGATGAAGATGAAGTAGATGAAAATCTCGTGCAAGAGAAGAATTTTTTGATGAAAAAGAGTTAGAGAATCAGAGAGAAAAGTAGAGAGTGTTTTGGAGTGAAATGAGAAGAATGGAGTTAGAAATGAAGTTGGAGAGTGAGGTTGTCATTTATAGTGTGAGCTAACCATGGTTTAGTGAGTTGATTAGAGTGAGTCAAGGTGGTTAAACTGAGTCCATCCTAACTAACTGAGTCAAGTTAGTTAGGGGACGATTTATCAATGGCTATGTTATGGTGAGGTGGATGTTTAGAGTGTTATGGTGAGGAGCAAGTGAAAGGAATAGGAAGATGAGCTGTTTTGGTGTGGCAGCAAGAGAAACTTGCTTCGCAAGTTTTTGTTCTTCCTCTTTAGTGTATAATGATCATGAGCAGCACGTGCAAGTAAGAATTTGTTGGTTCAAATGAGGAAAAGTGGCAGTGTGGAATATGTATACACATTGTGAAACAGCAACAACACTTGCTTTTGGCATTTTGGTGACAGTTGGAAACATGGTGATTTGATGATGTTTTTCTCCCTATTTAATGAATGATTTGGTGTGTTTTTGGAGTCATTGGAAAGAGGGAATATAATGCAACAAGTTTGTTTTGAGATTTGAGTTGAAATGAGGTTTGGAATAAGTTGCAAAATGACTTAAAACAGTCACATTTGGAACTGCTACCAAGGCGTGGCAATAAGGTTGGTTAGTGAAGCAATCATGGCATGGAATCTCAGCATGATCATAGCAACATGGACTCACCATATCTACTTCATAGCTTGATCAAATCAACATTTGCCCAACATGAAACTTGAAGAGGACACTGCAAGGAACATCTTTTATGTTGAAATTTTTTGCAAATGAAGCCTCTAACCCTGAGAAAAATAGGTGTACATTTGGCCCACCAACTGTTTGTAAAAAGGACATGCGCGTGACCTGAGAATCTTTGGCCATGACCTAGTTTTGAACCTACTTTGCTCCAACTTTGATCAATCATATCTCACTCAATTTTTATCCAATGGGGATGTTCTACACATGGATTTGAAGCTTGAAGCAAGACCTTTTGTTGTGGCCGAGTGGAATTTTCATTTGGTGCTTCAATTTTAAATGGCCTTGGTTCAAACTCTGATGCAAAAATGGCCAAAACTTGCCTTATTTAGTAACCCTACTTCTTCCAAAAATGGCAACTTTCCACATCTTGATTTTTTTATGATTCCTTTGGAGTTTCTTAATCAAACTTTGTACATTGGACACATATAACATGAATTTCATGAATTTGGCCTCAAAAAGTCAAGAGTTGACTTTTTCCTCTGATTATTTGACTTGACCCCAATTTCTCTGATTTTTTATCTTTCTTCCAATTGAACCACTTCTAAAACCAATTGAGAGGCAATTTTCCACACCCATACATTTAAGGACATGTAGAATACCATGACATCAAGTTTTGTCCAAAAAATCAAAGATAACCTGATTTAATTGGAAACCCTAGTTTTGGTACCCACCTCCTAGGAGAAAAATGTGCAGTCTTCAATTTCAAATTCCTCAGAGTATGTTGTGTATCCTCTTAAAGGATGATGATATATGCCACTTGAGGATGATTTTGAACCAATGACCTATCTCCTTTGAGGGTTTTTCCTTCATTTTTTAGGACCTCTTGCATAGTGAAAGATGTAGTGCTTCAATCTCCTATTGATTCTCATTTTCTTGAGGTTTTGGATGATCAATTGAGATAGTATGAGACATTAAAGACCTCTTGACTTGCCTTGAGTGAACTTGTTTGACCTTTTTGTGCCTTGAATGATTCCTTGATTATCCATCTTTTACCTGATCACATGCCTTGATGGTAAGAGGGATGCTATGCTTCATTTTTCTATGTTAAAGATGTAATGCAATGCTAATGAGATGGATATGATATGATATAGGATAATGCTATGCTAGGATGCCAAAAGGGAGAGCAAATTTTGGGGTATTACAACTGCCCCTATTCAAACGCTGTAGACCTGAATGCCTGAAAGTGATTGCTTTCAGACTTTCAAGGTATATAGCGATTGAATACCAAATATAACCAAAAATTTGCTCTGGATGATGAAGAACAAAAGGGATATAAACCCAATGAGACTGCTGGATTAAAACTTCAGTGAAACGTTGTCGGAGAGATCTGTCTTTTGAACGATGCCAGACGACTACTGGCTTGCCATACCGTCGATGGACTTTCAACAATGTCTTTTTGCACGATGCCAGGAGACTAATGGCTTGCCATACTGTCGATGGACTTTCAACAATGTCTTTTTGAACGACGCCAGGAGACTACTGGCTTGCCATACTGTCGATGGACTTTCAACAATGTCTTTTTGAACGACGCCAGGAGACTACTGGCTTGCCATACTATCGATGGACTTTAGCTGCTCTGCCAATCTGTCGTTGGACTTTCTGCCAAACTGTCGTTGGACTTTCACCAATTGGTGCTGGATTTCTGCCAATCTGTCGTTGGACTTCTGCCAAACCGTCGTTGGACTTTCACCAATTTGTGCTGGATTTCTGCCAATCTGTCGTTGGACTTCAAAGATTACCAAACCGGCGTTTGTGATCTCAAACTTTCCATCTTCAGATGGACTTTTGCAGCTTTTACCAAATTGTCGTTGGATTTCAGTGCCTACCAAACCGGCTTTGGAAGCTTTACCAAACTGTCTTTGGACTTTGGTACTTACCAAACTGTCGTGGGAAGCTTTGCCAAACTGTCGTTGGACTTCAGGGCTTACCAAACTGTCGTTGGAAGCTCAAAATTGCCAAATGATCACTCCACCCGCTGGAATAACATGAACAAACTGTACGCATGCCAAAATAAATTGGACTTTGGATTGTAAATGAACACTACTGAGAATTACACCACCTGCTGGGTAATATCATATGTTGACACCTTGCTGAAGGAGAGATTCTGTCGATCTCTTTAAACCTTGCTGGGGAAATTACCGCGACTCGGCTGGGGAGTATAGCAGACAAGATTCAATGCTGAACTCTGTGGGGGTACCATTACCAGAGATACGATTTTGCTGGGGATCAGGGCTGCTCTACCGGGGATATGCAAATCTTGGTTGAAAGACAATCCGTTGCAACATGCTGAGAAAGAGTCCTTAGAGATCCGTTAGGGAAATCCAAAGCAATTCCTCGGTAATCTGCTGAGGAAGAAGACTGTCGAGCTTAGGATAAATGTCACAATGCCCCATGTTGGGCGAACTTTCCCTTTGACGACCCCGCTGGGGATAACGAGTTTACAACACACTCTGCTAGAGAAAACTGCTTTAAAGCGTCTCGTGCTGGGGAATGCCCTTTTAAGAGGATTTTACAGAAAACCAAACATCTTCAAACTCTACTGGGGATAGCAGATCGGGAATATCTTTTGCTAGGGAGATAACATGCCCCATGCATGGGATGGTCAATAACTCCGCTGGGGATTATTCTTTGACAAATTTCACCTGCTGACCTGTGGGATATATGATCCTACCACTTGCTGGTACCTCCTGCCAAGAGTAAATTCCACAAGGGATGTTAGTACTAAAAGTTTCGTCTCTTAAGAGGATTTTATAGAAAACCAAGCATTTTCAAACTCTTATACGAACACTCTGCCTTAAACTACCCTTCACATCGTCTGCAAGGTACTAGAGGATTGGCACTTGTTATTGACCTGGAGTATTCACTGCATTAATAACCGTTATCAACACAGAAAAATTCCATCTTCGACCACCGTTGCCATCACGAAACTCGGTGGGAACTCTTGAATGGAAGAATCGACTTAATAAGATACAACAGTATCAAGTCAAAGCAAATATCTGTCGACTGTGCTGAGAGATAACTTTCGTGCTGCTTGGGTCTATCGTACTCATTACCTGCAACAGAAAAAGAATATGCACATGCCCCAGGATATTGCGTGGTCTTTTGAGTCCACCATCCAAGGTTGTCCAACAAGCAAAGTAATTTCAATTGTCTTTGTGCATGTTTTTGCAAGGCCAAGATATTTTCAAAGTAACGTTTTATTATCAAAAATCAGACGTTTTTGCAAACAAAACAGTAAAATGAAAATAAAAGCTCGTGATTGAATATTCAATTTTATTGATGAAATGCCAAAAATTGGCGAATTTACAATTAGAAGCAAACCCCTGAAAGAGGCGATTGCCATAAAAATTGAGAAAAGAAATCTATTCTAATGATAATGCGGAAATTGGATTCCAACTGATTTCTAATTCTGTTATAGCCAGTATGTATTCCAACTCTCCTGATTATCTTTGCATTCAGAAGCTCGTGGTCAGACCAATTCCTCCTTTGGAATTTTACCAGTTCGCTGAAGAGTAGAGAACATACAGATTAATTCAGATTACAGTCATTCGCTTTAATCCCTCTTTTGCGTGGATCGCCTTTTCAGGTTTTCAATCCACCGGGATACCCATTTTTGCCTAAGTTGCCCTTTCGGGTTTTCAACTTACCGGGTGTACAATTCTTTTCAATTATATCCCTAATTTTTGCCCGAACCTTTATTCTGTTTTTGGTTCGCCGGGATGCCCTTTTTGCCTGGATTCTTTTTTTTTCTCTATCCAGCGGGTCTCTTTATACGAAGTATTTTTTAACTGCATCTGAATTAACAGGGGATGAAAAGTCTTCACCATCCATGGTTGTCAGTAATAAGGCTCCACCTGAGAAAACCTTTTTAACCACGAATGGACCTTCATAGTTAGGAGTCCATTTGCCCCTGTGATCTGTACTCGGAGGAAGTATTCTCTTGATTACCACATCTCCGACCTTGTAAACTTGAGGTCGGACCTTTTGATCGAAAGCCCTCTTCATTCTGCGCTGGTATAGTTGGCCATGACATACTGCTGCTAGTCGCTTCTCCTCAATAAGGCTCAGCTGATCAAATCTGGCTCGTACCCATTCAGCTTCATCTAGCTTAACGTCCACCAACACTCAGAGAGAGGGAATCTCCACTTCTATCGGTAGAACTGCCTCCATACCGTATACAAGTGAGTATGGCGTTGCCCCAGTGGACGTGCGGACTGATGTTCGATACCCATGCAAAGCCAATGGTAGCATCTCATGCCAATCTTTGTACGTGACAACCATCTTCTGCACAATCTTCTTGATATTTTTGTTGGCCGCTTCAACCGCGCCATTCATCTTCGGGCGGTACGGAGAAGAATTGTGATGTTCGATTTTGAAGTCCCGGCATAGCTCAGCCATCATCTTATTATTCAAATTAGAACCATTATCAGTAATGATTCTTTCGAGAACTCCATATCGACAAAAGATATCTCGTTTCAAGAAACGAGCGACTACTTGCTTAGTGACATTGGCATAAGACGCTGCTTCAACCCATTTAGTAAAGTAATCAATGGCGACCAAGATGAAACGATGGCCGTTTGAAGCAGTAGACTCAATTTTCCCGATCATATCAATGCCCTACATTGCAAATGGCCACGGAGAGGACATGATACTCAACGGATTGGGAGGAACGTGCACTTTATCTGCATAGATCTGGCATTTGTGACACTTGCGTGCATACTTGCAGCAATCTGACTCCATTGTCAACTAATAATACCCCAATCTCAACAATTTCTTAGCCATCGCATGTCCTCCGGCATGGGTACCGAAAGAGCCTTCGTGCACTTCGATCATCAACAGGTCTGCTTCGTGTCTATCCACACATCTGAGCAGAACCGTGTCAAAATTTCTCTTATACAGCACGCCATCTTTGTTCAAGAAGAAACTACCGACCAGCCTTCTTAATGTCTTCTTGTCATTGGAAGATGCCCTAGGCGGGTATTCTTGATTCTTCAATAAGCATTTGATGTCATGGTACCAAGGCTTATCGTCAGACACTGCATCAACCTCAAACACAAAAGCAGACCTATCAAGACGAGATACATCAATCCTGGGCACAAAGTTCCAACCATGCACTTTGATCATCGAAGAGATAATGGCCAAGGCGTCTGCAAACCTATTTTCATCTCTAGGAACATGGTACAACTTAACAGTTATAAAGAATGTCAGCAATCTCCTCGTATAATCTCTATACGGAATCAAATTCTGCTGGTGTGTGTGCCAAGTTCCCTTTACTTGATTGATTACCAGTGCTGAATCACCAAAGATATCAAGGGTCTTGATTCGTAAATCAATAGCTTCCTCGATCCCTAGTATGCAAGCTTCGTATTCTGCTTCATTGTTGGTACACCCGAAATTTACTCGGGCAGTGAAAGGAATGTGAACACCTTCTGGCGTAATGAGGATTGCACCAACTCCGCACCCATTCATATTAACTGCCCCATCAAACATCAAACTCCATTTGGATTCAGGGTCAGGCCCCTCCTCCAGAAGTGGTTCCTCACAGTCTTTCGCTTTGAGAAACATGATGTCCTCATCAGGGAAATCAAATCTCATGGGCTGGTAATCATTAAGAGGCTATTGCGCCAGATAATCTGACAGTATACTTCCTTTGATTTCTTTTTCGAAGTAAATTGAATATCGTACTCTGTCAGTACCATCTGCCACCTTGCAACTCTGCCTGTAAGTGCTGGTTTCTCAAAAATGTACTTGACCGGATCCAATTTTGAGATCAACAAGGTTGTATGTGTGAGCATGTATTGTCTCAATCGCTTGGCGGCCCATGCGAGTGCACAACATGTCTTTTCAAGCATTGAATAATGTGATTCACAATCTGTGAATTTCTTGCTCAGGTAGTAGATAGCATGTTCTTTCCTACCTGTCTCGTCGTGTTGACCGAGAACACACCCCATGGATCCTTCGAGCACTGTCAAGTACATAATCAGTGGTCTCCCTTGAACTGGAGGTATTAGAATCGGAGGTTCCTGCAAATATCCTTTTATTTTTTCGAATGCATTTTGACAATCATCGTTCCACCTGACCGTTTGATCTTTTCTTAGCATTTTGAATATCGGTTCGCAAGTGGCAGTTAGGTGAGATATGAACCTTGAAATGTAGTTCAATCTCCCTAGAAAGCCACAAACTTCTTTCTCAGTTCTCGGTACAGGCATATCATGTATAGCTTTCACCTTAGCAGGATCAACCTCTATCCCTTTTTCATTGACAAAGAAACCAAGCAATTTTTCGGATCGCACGCCGAAAGTACATTTGTTAGGATTCAGTCTCAACCTGAATTTCCTTAACCTCTCAAATAGCTTCTTCAAGTTAATCAGATGTTCCTCTTCTGTCTTTGATTTAGCAATCATGTCATCCACATAGCACTCGATCTCTTTATGAATTAGATCGTGGAATAACGTCACCATTGCTCTTTGATAAGTTGCCCCTGCATTTTTCAACCCAAAAGGCATTACTTTGTAACAGAAGGTACCCCACGGAGTAATGAATGTTGTCTTCTCCATGTCTTCAGGTGCCATCTTTATCTGATTGTACCCGGAGAATCCATCCATAAATGAGAACACTGAAAACTGAGCGGTATTATCAACCAGCACATCAATATGAGGGAGTGGAAAGTCATCTTTAGGGCTCGCCCTGTTGAGATCCCTGTAATCCACGCACATTCTAACTTTGCCATCTTTCTTCGGCACCGGTACTATATTGGCCACCCAAGGAGGATAGTTGGTCACCGCCAGAAAACCTGCATCCAACTGTTTCTGTACTTCTTCCTTGATCTTCAAAGCCATTTCTGGTTTTGTTCTGCGCAGCTTCTGCTTGACCGGTGGACAATCCTCTTTCAACGGTAGTCTATGCACAACTATGTCTGTATCTAAACCTGGCATATCTTGATATGACCAAGCAAAGATGTCAACGTATTCCCGTAGCATGACTATCAACTCTTGCTTTACATCAGCCTGCAGACTTGCGCCGATCTTGATCTCTTTCCTGCTTTCCTCCGAACCAATATTGATAACCTGAAGAGCTTCCTGATGAGGCTGAATGGCCTTTTCTTCCTGTTTCAACAATCTAGCCAATTCTTCCGGGAGTTCATAGTCTTCATCACTTTCTTCCTCGGCTTGATAGATCGGATTGTCAAAATCATACGTGGGCATAACAGAATCATTTTTAGAGGAATTCACAGAATCAAGTCTGCATGATTGGATTTATGCTTTATTTTAGATTATTTTTGCTTGAAAACAAAAGAAAAGAAAGTGCATTATCATTTTTAATTTCTTTGTGCAAAAATAAAAATAAAGAAAGAATAAAGGAACACAAATTTGTAAACAAAACGTCCTTTTATTGATATTTGAACATTATTTGAGAAAAAATGGGGGCCCTACAAATGGATCCTCACACCTTGGGCAGAGTGTGGGATTTTATGCATTATGAAAGACAAGAATTATTACTCTGAATGGTGTACAACATGAACGACTTCTTCGCTAGACCAGTTCTGCAATACTTCGCCCAGAGCCAGTGCATACACCCATTTGTCCAGATAATCTGAGCTTTCAGCGTCATCCTCTATTGCTGAGCATGACTGATTGGGATTGATAATTCCTTCACTGTTGAAATTGATTGGCCCACGGAATCGGGGAACTGGCGTCCGGCCTGGCTGGTATCCAATGCCAAACTTATCTTCCTTCACAAACACATCAATAGCTTTACCCCAACCCTGGGCATTTCCGCTTTCAACCACTTCTCTGGCCTGCTTGTAGGATGCAATTGATACGCTCGGCCCACCTGGCACATTCGACACCACTGTTGCTGAAGTAGACTCTGGTAAGTTATTGATATTCAGGGCTTCGAAAGACTGGCACAGGGTTTCATGAATTTCTCCCTCCATTTCCACATATTTGAAAGTGGATAGATGACTCACGAATATATCTTCCTCGCCGCAAACAGTAACCACTTGACCCTCGAACACATACTTGAGCTTCTGATGAAGTGTTGAGGTAACTGCGCCCGCTGCGTGAATCCATGGTCGGCCCAACAAACAGCTATAAGCAGGCTGAATATCCATAACATGAAAGACCGTCTTGAATATCTGTGGACCAACCTGTATTGGTAGTTCAACCTCCCCAAACACCGATCTTTGGGATCCATCGAAAGCTCTCACAATCAGATCGCTGGGTCTCAGAACCAATCCATCTACTTCAATTTTCATCAGGGCCTTTTTAGGTAACACATTCAAGGAAGAACCTGTATCGACTAGCACATGCGACAAAACAGCTCCTCTGCATTCAAGTGTGATATGCAGCGCTTTGTTGTGATTACGTCCATCCGGAGTCAAGTCCCTATTCGTAAACCCCAACCCGTGACTCACATTCACATTCGAAATTACTCCCTCCAACTGATTCACTGTAATCTCTTGGGGAACATATGCCATATTCAGAACCTTCAACAAAGCAGCCCGGTGTGCATCTGAACTCATTAGCAGGGATAATATCGAAATTTTTGAGGGTGTCTGATTAAGCTGGTCAATGATATTGTAATCACTCTTTTTGATAACCCTCATAAATTCCTCGACATCATTATCAAAATTAACTTTAGGGTCCTCTTCCTGAGCAGGCACCTTGTCATCAACAACCTGTTTTCCTTTCGCTTTTGCAGCAACTTCAGCCTCTTTATCAATCCTTAGTGTATGGGGAGCAAACAGTCGACCACTCCTAGTGAAACCACTTGGTCCACTGACATTCTCAACACTGGTACCGACAACCTCTGCTCTCTGTCGGCTTCCTCCTTGATGAGTATCAGTTCCATATTGCCATGGAACTGTCCTATTGGACATATAAGCAGCCGATTCAGGAACTATAATCGTAACTGGTCTCGGCCTCTCGGGCACGATGATAGCAACAGGAGCTTCAACAGGCACCTGTATCTCAACTGGATTATAATAGATGGTAACAGCAGAAACATCCTTTTCCTTCTCTACTTTGTCAAACTGAAGGCTTCCTTCGTCCATAAGATCCTGCAGTCCAGCTTTTAACTTACTGCAGCCATTAATCTGTATCGAACAATCCTCGCAATCAGAGGCACATCCAGGAAATACCTTCCCTTTTAACAAACGTTCTTTTACAATCAACAGCGGGGTCTTTACCAAATTAACATCAGTAATCAAATTCAGCTTCTCACCATCAGAAATAGCATGCACGCCTGCATCTCCATGATTAGGCATTGGATTATCACGAACATTCGGGGGCTTAGAGAAATTAATAGCTTTTGCGTCAATCAGGTCCTGAACCTTATGATGAAAAGTCCAGCACTTTTCTATCGAGTGACCTGGCGCACCAGAATGAAATTCACATCGAACATTGGCATCATAATTTTGAGGCAACCTTCTAGTATCTGACGGCCTCATAGTTCTAAGTTCAACCAACTTCTCTTTAAGCAATTGTGGTAACAAAGCAGCATATGTCATAGGCAAGGGATCAAACTTACGGTCCCTTGTTCTATTAGTCTGGAATCGGGGTCGAGCTTGCTGATCTAGAGCTAGCTGTCCTGCAGGAACCGGAATAGTTACAGCGTCCACCTGATGATAGGATTGATTCCTGCCTTTGCCAGCTCCTCTATGCACAGCACTAGACTCCCCTTCTCTTTTCCTTGGCCCACTAGCAAAGGGTTTCTTTGAACTTGCAGCGCCAGTCCCACTGACATCTTGAATTTTACCCAATTTCAGCAGACTTTCTATTCGTTCCCCAGCAACGACAATATCGGCAAACCCCGTGGAAGGACATGCAGCAAGTCTATCCAAATACGTCCCTTGAAGTGTGCTCATGAACATATCAGCCATCTCACGATCACCCAAAGGTGGTTGAACCCGAGCAACCAATTCTCTCCATCTCTGTGCATACTGTTTAAAGCCCTCCTTGTTATCCTGAGTCATACTCTGCAATTGAGTACGATTAGGTGCCATGTCCAGATTATATTGATACTATTTTAGAAACGCAGCGCACAAATCTTTCCAACTCCTTATATGAACCCTGTCCAGCTTAATGTACCATTCCAGGGAGGCGCCTGACAGGCTATCCTTGAAAAAATACATCCAGAGCTTTTGGTCCTCGGTGTAAGCGGCAATCTTGCGATTGTAAGCTTGCAAATGTGTTTTGGGACAGGTACTGCCGTTGTACTTATCCAAAGCAGGAAGCTTGAACTTGGGAGGGATTCGCACACCCTGTACGAGACCCATGTCTTCTACATCAATTCCCAGAGGATTTTGGCTCTCAATAGCCTTGAGTCTTTCCTCCAGCCCTTCATACTTTCGGTCGTCATTGTAGAAACCCATGTCATTGTTGAATGCAGTGAACTGGTCTTCCTGACCATCCTCATTGTTATCAAATCCCAGATGTACCCCACCAGCAGGGATTGTGCCAACAGGAGGAGTGCGCACGTTGCGATTTGGGATTTCAGTTTCCAGCCTCTGGATAGTGGTTCTCATAGCTTCTTGTCCAATCCTCATGTTTTCTTGACCAGTCCTCAGCTCCTGCTGTCCTTGAGCAATCCCCTGCATAAGGTTCATGAACTGTTCCATCCTTCCCCTCAAATCAGCTAACTCAGTCTGAACTTGCTCCATGACTCTTGCTTGATTGTGTCTGGTAGAATATCAGTGAACTGGGGTATCCGCTATCGTGCCTGAAAACCAAATAAAGGTTAGCAGGCGCCTGCAAAAGAAAGAAAACCTGCAATGCAAAAATGATATGAAAATGCAAATGCAAAGTTATGTTTGTCATTTCAAGATATTTTTCATATCCTGATTCCAATCGTAACCATGAATTCCTGAAGACCAGGAGTCATGATTACTGAGTTTTTCCATGAAGAGATATTCATATACATCGATCACAAATATCTGAAGACCAGAAATAGTGACTTTGTAGTGTGCCAGTGTGCAGATATCACATCACATATATCTGAAGACCAGAAATTGTGAACAGAAATAGCTCATTTCATACAAATTCCCGAAAACTTTCAAGCACGTTTGTCATAGTTTCAGCAACAAAATAAGAAACAAGCAGTCAACTGGATCCATCAACAATTCTGATGGTAACCGTTGCAAATTACAAAGAAATGACAAAAATCACTAATCCGACAGCTCTACATCCTTCAGCTTCTGGCTGGAATACTTAATCTCTTCGAACAAGATGCGGGTACGCTGATGATGTGGCTTCTCAATCAGCTCTTTGATCACGACGTCCCTTTTCTCCAGTGCATCAGATAATGAGCCCATGTGCATCAGCAGAGCTTCATCTTCATTGGCTCCTTTGCGCCTCTTGATTCCAGCTTGCATTTTAACCAGTTTCAGCTCTTCTGTGACATCTTCAAGCTCCTTGTTGGCGATTTTCAGCTTATCTTCAGCATTCCTTACCTGTTCTTGACTTTTGCTCAGATCTTCTCAATACTTTCTTCTTTCCACGTGTGCTTTCTTCAGCTCTTCATCTTTATCTTTTAACTGGGTCAGCAATTCAGAGTTCTCGATTCTGACTTCATCCCAAGCTTGACGGAATTTAGCTAACGAATCCTTGCTTCGGGCTAACGCCTGCTTTGTAGCCTTATGAGCCTGACTAGTATCGTCAGCTCCCAAGGCAAGCTTCCGGAAGTATCGAGCTCTATCATTAAAGTCTTCTTCTTTGTCCGCCAGGGTTTTTTCCTCTTTCAACGCTCTCTTCTCCAAATCTTTGTTATCAGCTAAAGCTTTTTGAAGACATCAGCTCATTCCAGAGTTCTCTATCTGCAACTCCCTGACCATTTTCTTCAATTTCTCGCACTCTTCAACCGGTACCATGGAATGTTGATCTGGACATAAGAGAACTTCTCTGGAAAAGGGTAGCAACAGCTTTTTGACCTTCATCTCAACCCAAGCATCGTAGTCGGGGTATGATCTACAGTCTCCTTTGCCGAAAGTCAACTTTCCCTCTCTTTGCCTAAATTTCCAAGCATTTATTATTTCTGGCACTCTTTCATTCTTGGTTCCCACGAAGAACAGAGAGGCACTAATCTCTTCATCAGCAGGAGGATTTTTCGAAGCATAACCAAATTGTCTAACTGCCAACACCGGGTTATAATTAATCCCACCTCTTCTTCCAAGTAGAGGCACATTCGGAAAACTTCCACATTTGACAGTAAGCTCTATCGTCAATAATTTGGGATCAAACCAAATAATGTTATTGGCAGTCAGACCTATCAATCTCTTGGACCACTTCATTGTCTCAGCAGTTTCTACAAACGCACCAGTCCGAGGTAAATGTTTGAAGAGCCAATGACATAACAACTGGGTACAGCAACTAACCAAACTTCCTCTTCCCTTCTCATTTTTGTAGTGTACTGAGTAATAAAAATCCCCTAGCAAGGTAGGAATCGGATTCTTCGAAACGAACACTTTCATCGCTTGCATATCAACAAAATCAGGCTGACCGGGGAAAAGCACCAAACCATAGATGCACAGAGCTAACACAGTGTTGTAAGTGGTCCAATTTTTAGCCTTGGCAGCTTCCTGAGCTTGTTGAAAAAGAAACTCCAAATGAAATCCCTTATCTTCTTTGAGTCTGCTTAGGCCACTTTTCACAACAAACAGGTCCAGATGCAGAACAGCAGCGATTACTTCAGGGGCAAGAGCACCTTCAGAAAAGTACGGTATAGCAGACGTGATTGGAATTCCCAAAATAAATGAGAATTCCTCCAGAGTGGGCATCAGAATATAGTCAGGGAATAGGAAACATCTCATTGATGGCTCATAGAACTGTAAGAAAGTATGCAACCCATCCTTCTCATACTTTGTGAATGCACAAACCATCTTAATCAGCTCTCCATATTCCTTCTGAAAAGCGCTGAGAACATCAGAACCAGCCATACCTATCATCTTGTTCAATAAATTCAGCTTAGGGTCAAGGAATTTGTATGACACATTATTCTTCCTTTGAACCTCAACTTCTTGGGAACTCATGATTGGAATCAGAAAATATGGTAGGTACCTGAAAATGACAAACATAACCTGTTATGATATGATTATGCAAATTCAAAAGGCATGTGATCAGGTATCCAGGTGTCTGTGTCTGTGTTGAACTGTGTGCACTGTGTCTCTGTACTGAATCTGGCAATATATCTGAGATGAATACTCAAACCACTGTCATAGGATACACTATCGGTAACAATCATAGAATCACAAGTAAGGTATGTAGGAGGCTGGGTTACCTGCAAACCTGTAAACATCCCACCCATACTCACATGTGGTTCCTAGAAAATAAAGCTTGTCAGTTTCAGAGGTTTGAGAAGCGATAGCACATTCAGCCCGTAGGATACAATGCTATGCCAATCAAAGAGGTCGTCCACTGACTCACCTTAGAAAATAAAGGTCATCCTATACAAGTACCAAAGTGGGCCCTCGGGTGCGAGTGGGTTTGCCACAGAATGTGGTCTGCCACTGTCACCGCTAAAGAGAGATGTTTCCACCAAGGTCCTCAAGATCGGTCACTAGAGTCGACAGCTCTCTAGATCGACATCCTGGAATACGCAAGATGCGCACGCCATGATGGGTCCCAAGATAGCCTCGTCTAGCTGTGAATTTCGTGATTACCCACGTACACAGATGGCACGTAGGTCCCACTACTCTCCACTCTAAGTCTAAGTGTATACTCGAGCCTGTGTACTGAGCTCATCTCTCAGAAATCCCTTCCCGCCAAACAGACAAAACAGTGCAACACAGTATAATATATGAAATGTAAATGCTAACATGCTGTAAATATGGTACAAGTAATAAAATACAGTAAATAGCAAATACAATATAACAGTAAACACCCAATGAAAGAAAAACAAACAAGCGCTAGGATTGACTCGCTTAGGATGGACCAGCAATAGGTCAACCTGTCCCCAGCAGAGTCGCCAGCTGTCGCTCCCGGGATTTTCATCCAAGTACAAACGCGAAAGTGGCACCGAAACAGAGTCGCCAGCAATGCTTATTTATCCCAAGAGAGGGAAAGGAAACACTGCATAAATCTGAAGGAAAGGATAGAGCATGGTCTTGCGACCAAGAGAACTGGGTAAGGGAGTCGATTACGCGAGAGGAAGGTATTAGCACCCCCTCGCGTCCATCGTACCCGATGGGATCCACGCTTGCTGCTTCAATCAAAGGGTGTAAGAAAAGGATACTGGAAAAGGAACTGGAAAAGGAATGGAAAGAGAAGGAGAAACAAATGTAGGGAAAATAAAAGAAGTGCTCGAATGGGCCCTACCCCACTGCCTACGTATCTCATCGGGAACATGAGAATCAGAGCGACGTAGTTCCCCTCACTAGGGAAAGTTGTTTGTGTTTTTTAGTGGAATACGTCAACGTTCGCGTTCTAGCAGTTTAGGTGTTGCAGCTCGCTGTAGGGAGACTTAGGCGTTACCTGTTTGCGGTAGAACGGAAATGACGCATCCTTACGGAAGGAGTGAATGAGGTGAGAAAAGAATTCCCGAAGGAAAGACGTGATTGTTTGTTTTTTTCTTTTAGAAGTTTTTTTATTTGTTTGCATATGATAGTGTATCTGAATCTTAGTCATTGGAATGTGTACATTCTCACATTCCAAGATGGAATGAGTAAGAAAGCACACTAAAAGTGAAGAAGACCCCCACACTTAGTTCCAATTGTCAAGGTTCAAACACACTAGCATACTTGTGTTTATTAATTGTTTTTGTTGATTAAGAAATGAAGTAGTGTTTTTTATTTGTATCTTCAACAAGTATTGCATTTAAGTCCCTCATACAAGATCAAATGTTTAACACATTGACCCAAGATGGGTTATATGCTACACATTCTAAGATTACAAGAGAAGACCCCTTATAATCTTTTCTTTATATGAAAGGCCTAAATGCAATAAATGCCTACCTTTATTATATGTTTTGAATTTTCTTTGAGATGAGAAAAGAGACTCAAGAGAGGAGAGAAAGGTAAAATCTATGTGAACTAAGACTCAATCCTAATCAATTAATTAAGGGAGTGATCCTAAGGGTTTGTGAGGTTTAAACCTAAAGCCTAAAGAAAGAATGAATTAAACAATTCACTTCTAAAGTAGAAGATGAATTGTAATTCAAAAAGGGAAAGTGATGAGTTGTTAAGAAAAAGCACATAAGTTCTTAACAAAACACAAGATGGAATTGTAAAAGAGAAAGGATAGAAGTTTGAATGTGGATTCCTTATCCACACTCAATTGCAACTTACCAAAGCCCCTACATGGTTAGTAAACATGTATAAGAAGTATAAGAAGTAAAAGAACATTTAATGCACCATAAAGATCAAAAGAATAAGATGAAAGATCAAATCCTATTAGTCACAACCAGAATGTGCATCATATGGAAAACAAATGATTATCATCAAGCAAGTTCAAGTGAATAACCAACAATCATCATCCATGGCATTAGAACATGCTATCATAAGAAAAGGGAGATGAAAGATGAAAAGAAAGAGAAGAAACATGCATAAATGAAACATGTAATCCAAGGATCAGAATTGAAATGAAATGAAAAATGATTCACAAACATCTCACAAGTATTCATGAGGCAACTATCAAGACATTCAAGAGGTAATGGGAGAAGTAGAATTGAAATGGAAGTTCAAAAGAAAGGAAATGCAAGCACAACATGTTAAGGATGCACCAAGTTCACATGATAATGAATATGTAATGATGACATATAATGTGTATCAATGACCTATAATGTCACATGAATAGCTCATTGAAATAGGCAAATGATCATGCAAGTATGCACAAAAGAAAACATGTAAACATGCACAAATATTACAAGGATATGACATGTTATTATGCTTCAAGTGTAATGCTTTAAACAAAAATTAAATGAACTCATGGAAATTAAGCAAACATGTTTTAAAGATACATAAATCAGAAGTGAATCATATACCAAAATAGCATGCAAGAAATCAAGGCAAAAAGGCTTTATACAATGCACTTAAGTCAAGTTGGATACACATGCAAAGTAATGCAAAGATGGACATCCAAACATGTCATAAAATGATCTAAAAATAAAATAAAAAAATCATAGGACATACTTCAAGATGTTAATGACTCAATGCAAAAAGAAGCAAATCAAAACTATTTTTAATGATCAAGAACAAAAATGCACAAAATCATGTACCATATTAAGAATGCACACAAAAGAAAATCAAAGAAAATTATGGAACAGGGGCAAAAAGGTCATAAAATCAAGAAATAAAATCATCAAAAATTTCCTAAATGCTTTAATGATGTTCATGAATTTTTATGGAATTTTATAGTGCTATTTGGTATTTTTAAAAATTAAAAAGCAAATGTGCATAAAATGTAGAAAATAAAATGAAATGAAAACAAAAGTGGGGTGCAAATATAGTAAACTATTAGTTCAGATTAATTGGGCTTTAAAAAGAGGGGTGTGGATAGCAATGATCCAGTCCACATTCAGAGCACAATCCACACTACCAACCATGTACACTCAGTCAACCAAATGTCAAAGCAATAATCACCATTGGATTAAGTCTAGTCAACCAGCCAGTCAAAGTAAGCAAAATCAATGCACACGCGTGAAGGACCACACTCCCTATCATGTACCACACCACACCACGCTTAATTGAAATCAGAAAAATGGCACATGAATTACACGTTGATTTTAATGTGTTGGCACATTCTTAGCCACACGATAATGATCATCCAACGATCCTCATTCAAACTGCAACAAAACCCTAAAATAATGACCACCGGCCGGAGAGGGACCTCCGGTCACCTTCTCCGGTCAATCACCACCGTCTGCAACTTTTAATCTCTCCAGAAATCCACAAAATGTATATCAAAATGAAGCTGAGCTCGTATACATCATGAATATGCTCATAAAAACCACGAAACACACACACATAGCAAGAACAGAAGAGATCAAATCATGCCCTAAGTTTTGCAACTACGCCTTTAGAAGGCCTATCAACTAGCCGGAGTTCAAACGCTTCTATTAAGCTCAAATCATCATGAAAACAACAAAATGAGCAAGTAAACGTGAGAGAAGAGTTTGTGAGCTTTGGAACCTGATCTTTCCGTTCTTGTAGAATTTGAGAAAACCAGAGGAAATACTTGCTTCTTCAACCTTGGAACTTCAAAACTAAGCAAAATAAATGCTATCTTGAGAGCAAAGAGATTCAAAGCTTGCTGAAGTATACTTGAGGAAATCGTGTGGATTTAATCATGCTCCATTGATGATGATGAAGATGAAGTAGATGAAAATCTCGTGCAAGAGAAGAAGTTTTTGTTGAAAAAGAGTTAGAGAATCAGAGAGAAAAGTAGAGAGTGTTTTGGAGTGAAATGAGAAGAATGGAGTTAGAAATAAAGTTGGAGAGTGAGGTTGTCATTTATAGTGTGAGCTAACCATGGTTTAGTGAGTTGATTAGAGTGAGTCAAGGTGGTTAAACTGAGTCCATCCTAACTAACTGAGTCAAGTTAGTTAGGGTACGATTTATCAATGGCTATGCTATGGTGAGGTGGATGTTTAGAGTGTTATGGTGAGGAGCAAGTGAAAGGAATAGGAAGATGAGCTGTTTTGGTGTGGCAGCAAGAGAAACTTGCTTCGCAAGTTTTTGTTCTTCCTCTTTAGTGTATAATGATCATGAGCAGCACGTGCAAGTAAGAATTTGTTGGTTCAAATGAGGAAAAGTGGCAGTGTGGAATATGTATACACATTGTGAAACAGCAACAACACTTGCTTTTGGAATTTTGGTGGCAGTTGGAAACATGGTGATTTGATGATGTTTTTCTCCCTATTTAATGAATGATTTGGTGTGTTTTTGGAGTCATTGGAAAGAGGGAATATAATGCAACAAGTTTGGTTTGAGATTTTAGTTGAAATGAGGTTTGGAATAAGTTGCAAAATGACTTAAAACAGTCACATTTGGAACTGCTACCAAGGCGTGGCAATAAGGTTGGTTAGTGAAGCAATCATGGCATGGAATCTCAGCATGATCATAGCAACTTGGACTCACCATATCTACTTCATAGCTTGATCAAATCAACATTTGCCCAACATGAAACTTGAAGAGGACACTGCAAGGAACATCTTTTATGTTGACAAATTTTGCAAATGAAGCCTCTAACCCTGAGAAAAATAGGTGTACATTTGGCCCACCAACTGTTTGTAAAAAGGACATGCGCGTGACCTGAGAATCTTTGGTCATGACCTAGTTTTGAACCTACTTTGCTCCAACTTTGATCAATCATATCTCACTCAATTTTTATCCAATGGGGATGTTCTACACATGGATTTGAAGCTTGAAGTAAGAACTTTTGTTGTGGCCGAGTGGAATTTTCATTTGGTGCTTCAATTTTAAATGGCCTTGGTTCAAACTCTGATGCAAAAATGGCCAAAACTTGCCTTATTTAGTAACCCTACTTCTTCCAAAAATGGCAACTTTCCACATCTTGATTTTTTTATGATTCCTTTGGAGTTTCTTAATCAAACTTTGTACATTGGACACATATAACATGAATTTCATGAATTTGGCCTCAAAAAGTCAAGAGTTGACTTTTTCCTCTGATTATTTGACTTGACCCCAATTTCTCTGATTTTTTATCTTTCTTCCAATTGAACCACTTCTAAAACCAATTGAGAGGCAATTTTCCACACCCATACATTTAAGGACATGTAGAATACCATGACATCAATTTTTGTCCAAAAAATCAAAGATAACCTGATTTAATTGGAAACCCTAGTTTTGGTACCCACCTCCTAGGAGAAAAATGTGCAGTCTTCAATTTCAAATTCCTCAGAGTATGTTGTGTATCCTCTTAAAGGATGATGAGATATGCCACTTGAGGATGATTTTGAACCAATGACCTATCTCCTTTGAGGGTTTTTCCTTCATTTTTTAGGACCTCTTGCATAGTGAAAGATGTAGTGCTTCAATCTCCTATTGATTCTCATTTTCTTAAGGTTTTGGATGATCAATTGAGATAGTATGAGACATGAAAGACCTCTTGACTTGCCTTGAGTGAACTTGTTTGACCTTTTTGTGCCTTGAATGATTCCTTGATTATCCATCTTTTACCTGATCACATGCCTTGATGGTAAGAGGGATGTTATACTTCATTTTTCTATGTTAAAGATGTAATGCAATGCTAATGAGATGGATATGATATGATATAGGATAATGCTATGCTAGGATGCCAAAAGGGAGAGCAAATTTTGGGGTATTACAGTAGGTTATTGTGATGTTGATTACGCTGGACATAGACTAGAAAGAAAAGCACTTCTGAAAGCTGTCAGTTTTTGGGAGACAACTTAATCTCATGCTCCAGCAAGAGACAATCAATAATTGCATTATCAACAGCTAAAGCTGAATATATTGCAACATCTGGATGCAACACTCAGATCTTCTAGATGAAAATCCAACTAGAAGATTATCATAAATATGAGAGTAATGTTCCTATTCTTGGTGATAATACCTCCGCTATTTGTTTATCTAAGAATCTCATTTTACATTCTAGAGCTAAGCATATTGAGATTAAACATCATTTTATACGAGGATATATTTAGAAGGGAATTTTAAATTTAAATTTATTGATACATACCTTCAATGGGCTTATATCTTCACAAAACCCCTTGCTGAAGATAGATTTGTTTTCATTTTAAAGAATTTGAAAATGGACCTATGTCCAGAATGAAAAGGATGTATATCTCATAATGTTTAATTTTTTTAGATTGATAAAATAAGACTCTGATATTTTTGGCTCTAAACAGTGAGTCTTCTGAAGTGAGAAGGTTTCATGTATCAGAAGTATCTAGTTAAAACCTCTTTATAAAAATTCATTCCTTTTGGAGTCTGAAGAGTTTCTCTATTAAATAGTTGTCAATCAACCCTAAGCATGTGGTTCAGATTAAGGACAAATGTCTTGAACTGAAATGCTTCTAACGATTGAGTGACACATTGTGAGAAAAGATTTCTTGGGAATAGTAAAATCTCGCTACGTCTTACCCTATGTCAAATTTATTACACTATTCATGTTTTTGTCATCATTGCAAAACTTTATAAAACACATTTCACTCATAATTCACACACTCACACTACTCACAATCCTACACTTTCTCTCTTTCAAACCAAATTCTATGCAACCCTAAAACCCATTCATTACCATGGCTGATTCTCAACAACAACAAGTTTCACAGCAATAACTGCAACAGACTAATCATGAACCACAATCGTCTCAACAACAAGAACGAGTGAAAGAAGGACTTCAAGAGATTACTCTTTCTATTCCTGTTACTGAATTTGAGGTTCTTTGTGAAATGATATTAGATTTTGACAACATTAAAGCAAATGGGTTTGATCTTACTGAAGGTGTGAAATCTCAAGGATGCAAGGAATTCTTCAATCGCCTTAAGGGCCAGTTTACCTTGAATTGGTCAAACAATTTTGGATTTATGTTGTTGCTTTAAAACTACAAATTACTTCATATGTGTTGTGGCAAAAGATCAGTATCTTTGATAATTCCATTGCAAAGCTTCTCAACCCTGATGGATCTGGAAAAGGTGCTTTTATATGCCAGTAAAAAGGGGTAAATTGCAAGAAATTGTTATTGTGATATTCCAAGACGGAAAGAATTCATCAAACACTAAGAATTTGCACAAAATCTTAGAGTTTGGTTCAAGATTCTTCTAGGTTGTATGCACCACAGACCGTCAACCAACTCTTCTGACTACATCAACACATATAAGAAGTATATATTCTTCTACATATCTTCTGGAACCAAGATAAAACCACCCTCAATTCTCTTTAAGTACCTAAGGGAACTGGTAAAGGAGACCAAAAATGGAAGTCTAAAACCCAGAAAGTGGATTCCTCTGGGAAGACTTATTTTAGACGTGCTTTTTGAAATCAAGTTTGTTCACACTCTAATAGAGCTAGGTTTGACCAAGGAAATTGATATTGACATTGGGAAAGTCTCCAATGGGAAGAATTTGAAGAATATGTCTCTAATATCTTCAGCAACTGATCCCTCAAAAGCTCTGGATAGAAATTCTGTAGCTTCTAAAAGGATGTCGGTTGATGAATATCCAATCTTCACCAAGGAGGATCCCATAGAAGTTATGGAATTATACATTGCTGATTGTCTAGCCACAAGTGTCACTCATATAGTGTACTCTTTCGACGAACTTCCAGAACATCCTCTTGATGTTCTTTCTCTCAAGAGGAAGAAGAAATATAAGAATATGGATAATGGACCCTTTAGTACTAAGAAGTATCCAACCAAGTTGGCCAAGACTTCTGGAGCTATGAAAAGTGTGAGGGCAAGGTGTCTTACACTCGATATTTATTTTAATGATGTCAAAACATGTACTAGCTCGTAGTATGTAATTTAGACGGTATCATCTCATCATTGTCGGCATCCGTATTTCGCAATGCATAAACAATCAATAATCATGTGTCCAAACATATAGGAAGGGTTTTATACATCTAATATATGTGTGTGATCATGCTATCTATCATAGGTATGCATTAACATGGCCTAGGTAGATGAAAACATGTGCGAAAACCAATTTTTGAGAGTTTTGGTAGTTTGAGTCGACCCAAACCAAGCTTTGGTCGACTCATGAAATGTTGTCTTTGTTGCATTTCCTTTGGGTTAGCTCACACCGACCCACCGGTCGACGCATAGTGGATCTAATTCTTCATTATGTTTTTTCATCAACCTTGCATCGACGAATGTCCCTGTGGCGGTCGACGCAAGGTACTCAAACTTGCACAGTTTTACCCACGGGTCAGCGCAGGCTGACCCTCATAAAAGTTAGGTCGACTCTTCGCTAATTGAGGGTCATTGTTATGGTTTTTCTAAGTTTCAAAATGTTGTTACTTTTTGGTAGTTGGTCCTTGCATCATATAAATACTTTGTTCCTCATTTTTCACACAACAACAAGAAAAAGTGAAAGATTTACACTGAAAATTTTCTCTCATCATCTTCATCCCCATTCTTGCATTTTCTCAACAAATACACATAACCATTTTTGTTGATCTTTTGCATCATGAGGTGATAACGTCAAAACATAGGAGTGTATCTTGTTAGGGGTGAGTTTTTCAGTGGGTTTTTTCTTGAATAAAACCTCTAGGGTTGTCCTCCAAGATCAATTGGATTTGGGGGTTTTTGGTTTAGATCTTTGTGTGCATTGAATTCAGCCGAGCGAAGGTGATTGAAGAACGGTGGGTTCTATCAATCTAGTAGCGTCAACCGGAGAATTGTGCAACAAGGTTTGGGGATCGAATTATGTGTGGATTGGAATAAGCCGAGCGAAGGTGATTGAAGACCGGTGTGTTCATTCAATCTAGTAGCAGTAAACGGAGGTTCATTCAACACGTTTGAGGCACTTGATTCGACTTGAATCAAGGGAAGAGAAGACATAATATCAGCATCAACGAAGTTTCTTGGTGTCGTTTCTCTTTCCCTATCTCTTTAAATTTTTGAACTATTTACGCTTGTGATTGTTCAATTGATCGATAAAAATTCTGGTATAGTATAGTGCAGAAAAACTGATTTGAAAAACATTGCACAATCATTTTGGATTGTGCTTGGTGAAAATTTTTCACTTACTAACATAGAAGTTATAGCTTGGAGTGTTTCGCACTCCAAGTGCTCGATAAATTTAACACTTACAAGGTGTATGATAAATTTTCAATTTGGTTTATTTTTTTATTGTTCATTGGAAATTGCATGACATTGAGTGTTGTTGGTAAATTGATTAATAGGATAAGTTGTGATTCAATTTTATTATCGAGCCTATCATTCCATTTGGCTTACGCATATCTGGTCCTTTCGGTAACCGGTTCGTTTAGACGATATAGTCCTCGGCCGCTTCCCCAAATAATTTTTTAAAATCAAATTTAAGCGCCGACTCTCCATTAAAATATAGTGATCTATTCAACCCCCTTCTAAATCAATTGTCGTCGTCTAACAAGTGGTATCAGAGCACTGGTTAATCTAGTTCTTCAAGTATAACATTTTAGAAAATGGAAAACGAAGAGAAAGAGGCTTACAATAGAGCACTGGTTTTTAACAGTGAGAACTATAATTACTGGAAGGATTGTATAAGTTTGCATATCAATTCTATTGATATGAAGGTATGGAGCATTATACAAAACGGTCCAATGTAAATTACCATGATCGATGTGAATAACGTGGTAGTACCTAAGCCGAAAGCACAATGGAATGAAGAAGACGAGAAAAAGTACAACTACGATTGGAAAGCTAGAAATATTCTGATCTCCTCATTGGGTGTTGATGAGTATTATAGAGTTTCACATTGTATGAGTGCTAAAGCTATGTGGGACACGTTACAAGTTGCCCATGAGGGAACTAACAACGTCAAGCTAGCTAGAATCAATACTTTGACTCAAGAGTTCGACCTCTTTCACATGAAGCAAGAGGAAACCATTGCCGACATGCAAAAGAGGTTCACTTATTTAATCAATAGACTTAACACACTTGGTAGACCAATTTCCAATGATGTTGCTACTAATAAAATCTTGAGGTGTCTTACTAGGGATTGACAACTAAAGGTGACCGCCATAAAAGAAGCCAACGAACTCATGACGTTAGACATCACAACTTTATTCGGGAAGCTCGAGGAACATGAGCAAATGCTCAGTGGTCTATACCAATTTGAGAAAAGAGAGAAGAAGGAAAAGGCCAAGACCAAAGCTGCAGAAAAGAAGTCAATAGCTCTAAAGGCTTCTAGTTCAAAGTCCTCCGCAAATGAGCTAAACGAGAGTGAATCTATAGATGACGAGCAAGAAGATTCGAATGAAGACATGGGATTATTTGTGAAGCAATACAATCGCTATATAAAGAAAAATGGTATTCAACATTCGGAAAAGAACCTTGTCAAATTTAGAAAATAATCAAGGTCTTCCAAGAATGAAAACCAAAAGAGTGGAAAACCTAAGGGGTCTTGCTATGACTGTGGAAAAGTCGGCCAGTATAAGTCGGATTGTCCATTTTTAAAGAAGGACAAAGGAAAGGATACAAATTGTCAAGGGAAGAAACAAGGTCAACCTAGAAGAGCCTATATCGCTTGGGAAAGTGTTAGTGAATCATCTAGTGATAAGAGTTCAAGTGACGAAGGAGAGTCCGTTAACCTTTGCCTTTCCGCTCACCAAAGGAAAAATAACAAAAAGGTAAGACATTCTAAATACGATAAATCTAATACAATGTCTTATTCTGAATTACAACATGCTTTTAATACTCTACACCATGAGGCTAAGGAAGCCTTTAAATGTTTAGCTTCAAACAAACAAATATTTTCTCATTTGGAGCAAAAGATCTCCGATTCTGAAAAGGAATTAGAGGCTCTCAAAAAGTCTGGTGGAAGTAACAAAAGTAGATGTTGAGGAAGACAAGAGTAAATGGTTAAATTTTGATTGTGATACTTGTCATATTTGGCAAAAAGAGGTTAGAACTCTAAAGGCCAAACTTGACAAGGCTCTAGAACCAAAAATGAATTTTCCTATTGATCGATCACATTTTAAGAAAAGCATGATTAATCCATATCAAAAATGCACTTATGTGATTAGAGATCAACCTAGCAAAAGTGATTCTCGTGTTAACCTTACTTGCTTGTAATGTTGCAAAAGGGGTCATACCATTGCAAAACGTTGTTTTAGGAGGTTTTTACTTCCTAAAGGCGTTTATCAATGGTTGCCCAAATGCAATCCTGTTTTCACTCACAACCAAGGACCCAATAAGAATTGGGTACATATTTCCCTTGATTGATTGTGTAGGTACAACGTCTTGAGACCACGGAAAGAAGATGGGTTCTTGATAGTGGTTGCTCAAGACATTTGACGAGAGACATATCTCTTTTCATCGACTTCGTGGCGAAGAAAAAGGATTTGTTACCTACGGAGACAACAATAAAGGGTCAATACTCGGCAAAGGTAGTGTAGGTAATCCCTCTTCTACTACTATCTCAAACGTGCTTCTTGTTGAGGGTCTTAAACACAACCTATTAAGCATTAGTCAATTATGTGACAAGGATTATAAAGTATCATTTTCAAAAGATTGTTGCATAATTGAAAATAGTGATAAAAAGGATATGTTTAAAGGCCTGAGGGTCAATAGTGTCTATATGCTAGACTTGAATGAGGTATCGTTGAGTAGTGACAAGTGTCTAGTCACCATGGGTAAAGATTCATGGTTATGGCATAGACTTTTGGCGCATGTCAATTTTGATTTGCTTAATAAAATAGTTTCTAAAGACCTAGTAATTGGCTTACCCAAAATCAAATTCACAAAGGATCACTTATGTGATGCGTGCCAAATGGGGAAGCAAACAAGGATCTCGTTTAAGTCTAAAAACATTGTTTCAACCACGAGACCCATTGAGCTCCTCCATATGAACCTCTTTGGACCATCTAGGATTAAGAGCCTAGGTGGTAACTATTATGGTTTTGTGATTGTCGATGACTATTCTAGGTTTTGCTGGACTATTTTCTTAGCAAGCAAGAGCGATACTTTTTTGGCTTTCGAGAAATTTGCCAAGTTATCTCAAAACAAATTGAACACAAACATTGTATTAATTAGAAGTGTCATGGAGGTGAGTTCGAAAATCATCTTTCTGAAGCATTTTGCGAAAGTCATGGGATTAATCATAATTTTTCCGCACAATATACCCCTAAAAAAAGGGGGTTGTGGAACGTAAAAGTAGAATTTTGGAAGAATTAGGAAGGACTATGATCAATGAGAGTGGCCTTCCAAAATACTTTTGGGCCGATGCCATCAGTACGGATTATTACGTTTTGAATAGAGTGCTCATCCGTCCTATTCTAAACAAAACACCGTATGAGCTTTTAAAAGGGAGGAAGCCCAAGTATATCACCTTCACATTTTTGGTTGTAAGTGTTTCGTGTTGAATAATGGTAAAAAGACACTTGGTAAGTTTGATGCTAAGGCCGACGAAGGTATCTTTCTTGGATACTCTCAGTTTAGTAAGGCATATAGGGTTTACAATAAGAGGTTACTTACTGTTGAGGAGTCGGTACACGTTACTTTTGATGAGTCTTATCCGAAAAATGTTGGAAAAGGTAGTTTTTTTCATGGTGCAGGTGTATCTTCAGAAGACATACTCAAGGACACTGATAAAGGGACTGATCAACCTGAAGCAGTGCATGTTGGGGAGGAAAAAGATCACCAACCTGTGAAGAGTGAGGAGGATCATTCGTCTAATAAAGATGACCTTCCTCCAGCTTGGAAGTCTTCCAAATACCATCTCATCGACAACATTCTCAGTGACATCTCAAAGGGAGAAACAACTCGTTCCAAGTAACTTCTGTTATTACTTCGCTTTCGTTTCGCAAGTTGAGCCTAAAAACTCAAAAGAGGCCTTACTCGGTGAACATTGGCTTTTTTCAATGCAAGAGGAGTTGAATCAATTTAAAATAAATGAGGTTTGGGACCTTGTCCCTCCTCCGCGAGGCCATTGAGTAGTAGGCACCCGATGGTTGTTTAGGAACAAGCTCGACGAAAATGGAGTTATAACTAGAAATAAAGCGCGCTTAGTTGTGCAAGGGTATAACCAAGAGGAAGGCATAGACTATGAGGAAACTTATGCGCCTGTTGCCCGACTTGAGGCTATACGACTGTTGCTTGCCTATGCATGTGAGAAAACTTCAAATTATTTCAAATGGATGTGAAAAGTGCTTTTCTAAACGGTTACATTAATGAAGAGGTTTATGTAGCCCAACATTTTAGATTTGAATTCCATGAGTATCCCAATCACATTTACAAGCTCAAACTTGCTTTGTACGGTCTCAAACAAGCTCCTAGGGCTTGGTATGAACGTCTTAGCAAATTTCTACTTGATCAAGGGTACTCTAGAGGGAAGGTTGACACAACCCACTTCATTAAATGTCAAGGAAAACACCAAATGTTGGTACAAGTATACGTAAACGATATTATATTTGGTTCTACTAACATAAATATGGTCAAGGAGTTTTCTAAGTTAATGCAGGGAGAGTTCGAGATGAGCATGATGTGGGAGCTAAACTATTTCCTCGTATTGCAAATCAAGCAACTTGAAGAAGGAACATTTGTGAGCCAGACGAAGTATTATCTTGAGCTACTCAAGCGCTTTGACATGGCTAGCTCAAAGGCTATTGACACTCCGATGCCTACTTGCGTCAACTTAAGTCGATATGAGAATGGTAAGGATGTAGATGTGAAGAGATATAGAGGTATGATTGGCTCTCTCCTCTATCTTACCGGATCCCGACCAGATATCATGTTTAGTGTCTGCATGTGTGCTAGGTACCAATCGTGTCCCAAGGAATCTCATTTAAAAGCCGCGAAGCGCATACTTAGGTACCTATGCGGTACTCCAAAGTATGGACTTTGGTATTCCAAGGGAAGCGATTGCTCTTTGGTTGGCTATTCTGATTCCGACTTTGCCAGTTGTAATTGGATAGGAAAAGCTCTAGTGGTACTTTCAATTTTTCTCAAATTCCTTAGTGAGTTGGCATAGAAAAAAGCAAGTTTTCGTTTCCTTGTCAACAGCCGAGGTGGAATACGTTGCGGCCGGTAGTTGTTGTGCTCAAGTCTTGTGGCTAAAGCAACAATTGTTCAACTTCAATGTTCAACTTGAACGTATTCCTATTTTGTGTGACATTACAAGTGCCATTAACGTAACCAAAAACCCAGTATTACATTCTCGCACAAAACATATAGAAATACGCCATCATTTCCTTAGGGATCATGTAGAGAAAAGCGATGTGGTGTTTGAGCATGTTGATTCTAAGAATCAATTTGCGGATATTTTCACCAAACCTCTTGCGAATGAGCCTTTCTTTAATATCCGTAGGGAACTTGGTGTTCTCGATATCTCGGATCACGTTTGATTATGTATATATGATTGCTTACTCTATACTAGTGCTTGTCTATATTTTTCTTTGACGAACAATATTGAAAAGATTAAGCTACATGTGAGGGCATCTATCATCAATCGTCGGAGGTAATATCGTTCCCTTTTAGATTACTACTCTTGATCAATTATATGTGTAACCTATTGTGCCAAAATATGGATTGAATTAATGTTTATTTCATGTTTACATGTAATTTTGATCCATTTTTTAAGTTTGGTATGTGTGTGGCTTGTTATTTATCTCTACTTGATGCATAAAGTGCTCAAAATGTACATTTTTCCATGTTTTAACTGTTTGAGTCGACCAAAACAGAGCATGGGTCGACTCATGAATGTCAATTTTTCTTACATGTTGAAGCGGGTTAGCGAAGGTCGACCTTATGATCGATGCATCTTTTTAAAATTTTGAAATTATGAAAATTCTTTCAGTATGCGTCGACGCACACCTGTTTAGGTCGACGCGTCGCTAACAGAATCTGAATTTTTTTCTTGGGAAGGCGCGCGCCCCCTTTATGTGTAAGAAAATATGACTAATTTAATGGTCTGTTACATTTTCCAATTCATCATCATCATTATACATTGCATCTACAAACTTTCCTCATTCCTCTCCTCTCCTTCAAACTTCCAAAACCCTAGAAACCCATTACAAATACTTCCTCAAGAATACAAGAGTTCCCCAATAAAGAGGTTTTCAAGGGTTCTCTCAACATAAAATCAAGGTTTCCTATTCTGTTCATCATCATCATCAAGGTTCGAACACTGTTCATCATCATCAAGAATTTCGTGTGTTGTTCATCTGTGTCAAAAAGGGTATATTTCAATGGATTCCACAAGGATCACCGGAAATAGAACATCAAGAGCTTCTACTTCAAGAGCGGGTACGTCAAATATGCCGGTAAATGCTCTCTCTCTGTTATCTAAAAATTTAACTGAGACCTACAACAAGAATTTTCATAACCGGTCCATTCTCAAATAATTTGCTTATTATCCTTTGAGGGCTGAGCGTATGCATTTGACTGAAGTTATTGATATGCTGAATTTTCAAAACTTTGATGAATTCTTGGAGTGTGATACCAAGTATAATGAGGACTTGGTTAAGTTGTTCTACGCAGGAATTCAGGGTAAGTTCGAAGGTTCTACTGTTAAGTATGAGATATAGGTGGTAAAATGTACTCGGTTAATGCAACTGTTTGGAAGAATTTGGTCAATATAGATCCACAGGGATCCATTCTTCCTAAGGTTACTGATTCTAAGTTTGTTGATGATTATGAATTTAAGACTGCTTTGAACTCCATTCTGCGAGATCCTTATCCTGATAGCATTTTGAATAGTAATTTGTTTCCTAAGACGGTTACCACAGGATGTTTGAAAACAGTTGATAGGATCCTACAGTTGATAGTTGCTCACATTCTCCGTCCTAAGAAGGGAAGATACTCTCAGGTTGATCAGGCTGAGGTTCATCTGATCTATTTGCTGAAAAATAAGAAGCATATTGACTGGCCTCATTATATCACAAGTCGGATGTTTGCTCTTCGTGACTCAAGCCGAGGTACGGTCCTATGTTATGCATCTTTTATTCAATGTATTTTGAACAAGGCTGAAGTAGTAGTTCAAGGTATTCCTTATATGTCATTGACTTCTGATCAAGAGTTCATCCAGAAAACTCTCACTGTGATGGGATATTTCTGAGATAATCAGGAGAAAAAGTACAAGTTTCGGCATAGAACTACACATTTAAGTGTTCAATATGTTGACGAGGATGAAGACAAAGATGAAGAAGCAAACGAGCAAGAAGAAGAAGCTGGTGATGAAATGCAAACAGATGAGAAAAATGCGGAAGAGGACAATGCTGAGTGGATGGGTCACTCTCACTCTCAAGAACCCTATGCTAATCAGGGATGGGGTGGGTGGCAACATACTGGATGGACTTCACTTGGTTCATCCTATAATCTTCCAACCAATGAGTGGAACCAACAAGAATATGAGTGGCACCAGCAAGAGTATTACATTCCTACTCCTACACCGCAACCGCAACAGAACAATGAGGAAGTCCTAGAAATGTTCTGATCAATCATCTCCAGCAAAAGACGTTTATGACTACTCAGGAGGAGATGCACACTGCTCTCACAAACCACTTATAAGCTCAGAAACATAACTTTAACCGGTTTGCCTCTGCAGTAATGACTAGATTTGACACTCTGACTACAACTGCTGAAAGTCAGACTCGGTGTTTGACTAACAGTCTCAATACTCTTAACCAGGCTGTGTTTGTGCTTAACGAGCGTTTAGATGAGCAACCACTTCCTCCACCTCCAGACCATTACTTCAGAGGAAGGGGTGACCACTTTAGGGGGAGGAGACCTTGAGGACTAGGATGTTTAGCTTAATGCATTTCATATTTTGTTTTATGTTGCATGACTATTTTATGTGTTTGGATTTGCTTTTGTACTTTGTATGACTTGGAGTTTGTTGACATTTTATGGTTATGGAATGTACCTTGAGTTCCTATCTATGTGTTATTTTGCTTTATTTATCCATGTTATCTTTGCATTAACATCATTATATGTGGATGTATGTTAATGTATCTTGGTGTAGCACCCCAAAATTTGCCCTTTCTTTTTCTAACCTCTAACTGGCTTGTGTTTCTTTTTCTTTTGCATCATCATTAGGTCATAGTTCATAATTATTCATTTGCATTGAGCTCCTAAGACATGGTATCGAAGCATTTTTTTATTATGATTTAAATCTTCCTATTCAGAGGTGATTTATCTTGCTTCTGACATACAAGTTGAAGCGAGGCTTTGAATTCCCATCATCATGTGTATCTTCTTATCAGAGTTCATCAAGCATCATGTTCATCTGCTTCAAGATTTCTCAAGAGGCATCAAGTTATTAGGGTTTCATCATGGTTTCAATTAGGAAGGCTGTGAATTAGGGTTTGAATCCTTCTCAACATCTCAAGAGCATTGGTTCTAGGATAAGATGTTTAATTTCAAGTCAAATATGGTTATTCGGTCATGATCCGGTTAAGATGGATATTTGACCTAATCTTGGTCAAACTATCAAGAGATTGTTTCAAATTCAAATTATATGTGCCAGTAATTGTTTCTCAGACAGCGTGTGCTCAGGGTAAGGTTCTCGTGTGTTGTAACTTATCAGGTTATCAAGCAGTGGTTTATGTGAGGTTTGGTCCAGAAGATCAGGTGCGTCAGTTCAGTTTGTGTTCATCTGTGGATTTATTTTCCTCAGTATGGATTCAATAATCAACACAGGGTTTCAAATTGATTCAGATGGTAGTTGTTTCAGTTGTGAGTTGTGGTTGTGTTCAAGTGCTGTAGAAGAGTTTCGAATTGGTGTAATGTGGTTATCCACTTTTAGAACCATTTTCCTTTGTCCATGTACAAAACCACAATCCATTCTTTCAATTTTCAATGTCCATATGATTTTCCATTATCCATTTTTCTAATCAATGTCCAATATCCATTTCCTTTAAACCATATTTATTTCTACCATTAAATCCATTTTAAATATCCAAAACCATTTTTTATCACTTTTCCACCTTAAACTATTATCTAAAAAAATATCATTTATCCATTCTAATATTCACACAAAAAAGTCTAAAAAAATATATATGAGCCCAATATCATCACCATCTTACAAAGTCCATTACATCAATTCACAAAAAGGAAAAATAAAACAAAACAAAGACAGGGTGAGGCCTCACGCCTATTATGCAACCACACCAAGATTGTTGAATTAATTCTCATGCCAAGGACCCCACACAACAAACTTGCACAAAACAAAATTCCTCACACAGATAGTTATACCACGCATCCTTATAGCCACTCCAACTTTATTCCCTACACAAATTACGCACCAGCTACCACACATTACCTTTCAACAGCTCACTAAAAATTCCTAACGGTATGACTTGTCTACTGCAAAACAACAATGCAACAATTTCCTAACAAACTTTTGGTCAGCATATACCTCCAACCTATACATGATTCATGCAACATATCAAAATGCAGCTTTGTACAACATTACTCCTCGCAACGAAAATGACAAAAAGAACATAATTCACGCGAAACTTTGCCTCTGCTCTGATGTTGTGAAACAGTTACACAATAACACCACAAAACTTTTCAACTCAAATCCCTCTGCAACTCACTACAAAAACCCCAAATCCTCTCTTCTTCACCAACTCACCCTTCCATTCTTCCCTTTGCTTCATCTTCATTTTCGACCACCCACAGAACCATAAATGTTCCTGCTACAACAATAAACAGCAACCAACACTCAAACTTTCAGTTATCCACATAACCCACTCAAATCTCACCTTCTCCAAATCTCTACAAACACCAACAACTCAACCTGTACCCAAACCACAACAATCTTCAAAACTCATGAATCAACTAAAACCAGTCCAGAACTAAATCAGAAGAAAAAAGAGAGTGATTGAAACACGGTTCAAAAAGTAAATCATCACAACTCAGAATTTGATAAGAACAAAATAATCAAACCTGAGTTTTGAAGCAAGACGAGATCCGAATCGACGAGATTGAGGCCGAACGAACCATGCAAACTTGCGATGAAGAAATTCGAACCGAAAAGCGGACGAGATCAAAGCAGAGAGAGACGGATCGGTTCGTGGTTAAAGATCACCGCGAGAGAAGGTTGAAGCAAGACGCCGTTCATTGATGTTGTTTTGTTTCTGAGTTTCTTTATCTCGATTTGTTGATGAGAAGCATGGAGCGATGATGAAGCGATTTGGTCGCGAGGAAGAGGGTTGATATTGCTGTCAATTCATTCTTCTTCTACCTCGATGACGAAGCTCACATGACACGAGAATCATTGTGCTTAGTCCCTGATATCGTTTAGATCAGTTCTTGATTTTAATTCCGGTTCTCCTTGTTGATTGTCTTTGATGCCGATTGCTTACATTTGATTCTTGCTAGATTCTGACATGTTCTAAACTTGACATTTGATACTTGACTATTGGATCCTCTGAAGTACTTGATGGCTTGATTCTCTCCCACCTTGGAACTTTCTTCCTTCGAATCTTGCCCATTTGAGCTTGTTGATCTTGTATTGATTGTGTGAAGCTTCTACAAGTGTTCTTGAGCTTTTTGTGCGGTTTGAAGAGGCAACAAACCTTCTCTGTTAGGTACCACTTGCACACTTGTATGAAGCATGCTTAGGCTTTAGCTTTTTTCCTTGCAACTTGTTGTTGAGTGTGGAGTTCACTCCTAGTTGTATACTTGGCTTGGTTGCCAATTCATTGCTGTTGTGAGCTTGTTTGCTCCTCTGTTTGTTTTGCTTTGTGATGGACGAAGAGTCACTCAACTTCCTTATAGTTGAGATCACGACATCATTTTCATCTTGTGGTTGACGAAGAGTCACTCAAATTCCTGATAGTTGAGATCACGACATCGTCCATTTCTGTTGCTTTTTCTCTTGAAGAATGGAGAGTCACTCAACTTCCTCATAGTTGAGATCACGACAGTATTCTTTCCTTGTTGACAAAGAGTCACTCAACTTCCTTATAGTTGAGATCATGACATCGTTCATTTTGTGATTGAGTTGTTCTGTGTTTACTTGTGTTTGTTCACATGATCCCTTAGGATTCCTAGCTCCACTTAATTTCTAACTTCCGCTTTCTGGTTAGATTGAGGATACGTAGGCACAAGACAGGTATGTCTTGGTGAGGAACCTTCCCCCATTAGTGCGTAGTACGTCGAACTACGTCGACTCTGATTCTTCGTTCGTCCACAAAGATACGTAGACATAGGATTGCGACGATCCTTGCGAGTCTGTTTTTGTTCTTTCCTTTCTCGTTTTCGTTTAGCAGTAGGCTTTAGATAACTCACCCTTTGATTAGACAACAAGCGTGAATCCCATTGAGTACGATGGACGCGTGGGGGTGCTAATACCTTCCCCTTGCGTAACCAACTCTCGAACTCAGACTATGGTTGCAATGACCATGTCTTTCCCTTTTGAGGTTTTCTTCGATCGTTTCCTTTCCCTGTGTCGGGATAAATAACGTTCGATGGTGACTCTTCTGTTCTGTTTCCACCAGTTTTTTTTCGCAGTTATGACAGCTGGCGACTCTGCTGGGGATTCTGGTTTCCTGTGCGAGTCAATCCTAGGGCTTGTCTGTTTATTTTATTGGGTGTTTACTGTTCTGCATTATTTGTTGTGCTTTGCTATTTTTACCGCATTTATTGCATTTCGATTATTGTTATCATATTGCTCTGCTGCTGTTGTATTGTTGGGTGGGTTGGTTCCATGAGAGATAAACCCAATACTCAGGCTTGAGTATACACCTAGGATTAGAGTGGAAAGTAGTGTAACTTGTGTGGCGTCTGGCTAGACTTAGTATACACGAAAATTCCACATCTAGACGATGTTTTCTTTGGTGATGTTCTATCCTGCGCGTTGGGGCAGAGGATAGAATATAACCTAGAGAGCTGTCGACTCTGGCGACCATTCTCGTGAACTCAGTTGAGGCACTCCTCCCAATAGGTAATAATGGCAGACCAAAAATGGCAAACCCATTATGCTTCTTGATCCGAGGACCTGAGGCTTAGAACTTGCTATAGGATGACCTTTTTTAGGGGAATCAGTTGAGGCCTCCTCGATTGATGATGATGCCAAACTAGAAATGGTGAACGTATCATCATTTCTCAACCTGAGAGTCCGTGACACTGAGGATCCTCGGTTTTAGAACCCACATGTGAGAGGGAACGTGTTTTTGCAGGAAACTGTAACCTTCATCCTACCCGATATTCTGGTTTTCTTATCAGTGTGAACTTATCAGCCTGGTATTCTGATTATTCGAATATTCTGGTATTCCGATATTCTCTTCAGAGCAGAATTTTGAACCTATCCAGTCAGCAGCACAACAGTTATCCAGAATTTGTGGAAGCTTTGATCCTATGTCTACTGTATTGCATTTGCATACACATCTGCATCATTTTCCATATCATTCTTCAATTGGTCAGAACTCTCATCCTGCCTTTGTCCTTGACCATCCTGTTGATTCCCTGGTACTCGTTCTGAACAAGTGGTGACTGCTGAAAGACGACAAAGTGTTTGAAGCCAGATCAAGCACTGTCAAGAAGTAAGGTCAAGTTGGAAGCCGTTGGTAGATATGTCAAGGAACAACCTTTAGTATGTTGATCTCCCACCGGGTTTCACTGTGACGAATAATCCACTATATGGTTTTCTGCCTGATGAGGATCTTCCACAAGTGAACAATCTTACTCAAGCTCAGTCTGTGCATCTCTCTATCGAGAATCAGAATTTACATGAATAGTCTGTTGTCCGAAGTGGACATTCCTCTTCTCTTGATACTACGGACTATCAGAGTCTTGCAGTCTCTATACCGAATTCCCAAAGGGAGGTTTCAGTGATGAAGACCAAGGACCCGAGAGCTCTTGAGTTTGCTGAAAGATATCGTGTGTTGGATGAGAAACTCAAAGCCTTGGAAGTTCAAGTTACTTTTGGTCTCGACGCTTCAGATATGTGCTTGGTACCCGACCTAATGTTACCTCCAGGTTTCAAAGCATCGAAGTTTGAGAAATACAAGGGGGATAGTTACCCAAGGCAGCATTTGGTGATGTTTTGCAGAAGAATGACTTCGTATGTCCGCAACGATAAGCTAATGATCCACTGTTTTCAGGACAGTTTGAGTGGGGCGTCATTGAGTTGGTACATGCAGTTAGAGAGTGGTCACATCCGATCATGGTTGGACTTAGCCAAAGCTTTTCTGAAGCAGTATGAATACAATCTTGACATGGCTCCTAGTCACATGCAGTTGCAAAGCTTGTCTCAAGAGAACAATGAATCCTTCAGAGGGTATGCTCAAAGATGGAGAGAATTGGCTTCCAGAGTGAAACCACTGCTTCTAGACAAAGAATTGGTTGACCTATTCATGGATACTTTGTAAGGACCGCACCTGGATAAAATGATTGGTAGTGGGACATCAAACTTCTCTGATTTGGTGATAATTGGGGAACGTATTGAAAGTGGCTTAAAGAGTGGAAAAATTCAAGATGTCTCGAGCAGTCAAGCCAGTGAAACTGAATCCCTCAGCAGTTCCCGAGAAGAAGAGGAGCATGTAGTCAATGCAGTCATGGCAGATGTTGAGTATTCTCAGGGTGCACCAGTAAAATCTTTTGGTTCTCTACCTCCTCAACAATCATTTCCTAGGGCACCATGTTAAAAACCTTGGGTCGCTCCTCATGCAAATCAACGTACCCATGACCGAGTTTATCAGAATTAGCGCTAGAATCAGAATAGGCCTCGCAACAACTTGGAAAGAAGGAATGCTCATTTTCATCCAGTTCCTATGTCGTACAGTCAACTTCTGCCACATCTGGCTCACATATCATCACATCCCCCGGCGTGAGGCTCGTTTGACTTCTCTTCTCCCCAGTAGAGTTGTTATCCTCGGCAGAAATCACTGATGTTTTGTCACCCTCAGCAGAATAGTGAAATCTCTGATTACTCTCCCTAGCAAGAGTGCAAAAGATTGTTTCCCCAGCCGGAATCATATTTTGATTATTACTCCCCAACAAGTATTCAGAGGTTGGCTACCCCAGACAGGTTAGTGTTGCATCTCCAGCAGAAGACTTGTCGGATATCTTTCCTGGACGGAGATTTTATCTTCCCCACAGAGTCTTGGTATCTACTTTCCTCGTTAGATCAGTAGGTGTAATTTTGCCAGCAATAGTGTGCTCTTATCCCCAGCAGGGTAAGCTTAAAAGATATTTCCCTAACAACAGGGTAAGCTCAATGATATTCCCCAGCAGGTTTGGTAACACCGACTTCTCTCCCCAAGAAGAGTTTGGTGTTGACTCCCTCGACAGGTTGTTCAATGGTGGTTGACCTCCCCAGCAGGTTCTAAGTCCAATTGTTATTTCAGTATCAGGTTTTGGGTTTCATCTTCAGCAGAGGTTGTAAATCAAGAAAGTCGTTCAGTGTGATTTTCCTCAGCGGGGTTTGTGACCTCGAGGACAATTTAGTTTGTCATCCCCGGTGGAGTTGCCTACATTTTCAGCATTTATTTCGCAGAAGTGTTTCTTTTGCATATCATAAGCATCATTTGCATTGCATTCTCCAAATGCGTAGCATTTCCATTTCGTATGGAGCATTACGTCATAGAAAATTCAAACATATGCATTTGAAGCATAAGCCAGGTTTGATATCCTTTTCCAGACTTTTTCCCCAGCAGAAAGTGGCATAACTCAAGAGATGTTGTTTAACTTTATACCCCAACCACTGGATTCGTCCTTCTTATTGTTGTTCTCTTTCGGAGGAACTATCTCATGCTCCCCTACAGAGTTGTCTGTTTATATTTCTCTTTTCCCCAGCAGAGTCATCTTTATGGATCCGTTGATTCTATTAACCTTGGGATCTGAGTCCTCCTTCATGTCGGCTTTCCTTTTGAAAATCCATCTTATGATGGTAACCTCTGGTTATGAGTCCGCCTTCGTGTCGGCCTACCTTTGTGTTTGGGATCTGAGTCCGCCTTCGTGTCAACTTTCCTTTTGAAAATCCATCTTGTGATGGTAACCTCTGGTTATGAGTCCGCCTTCGTGTCGGCCTACCTTTGTGTTTGGGATCTGAGTCCGCCTCCGTGTCGGCTTTCCTTTTGAAAATCCATCTTGTGATAGTTACCTCTGGTTATGAGTCCGCCTTCGTGTCGGCCTACCTTTGTGTTTGGGATATGAGTTCGCCTTCGTGTCGGCTTTCCATTTGAAAATCCATCTTGTGATGGTAACCTCTGGTTATGAGTCCGCCTTCATGTCGGCCTACCTTTGTGTTTGGGATATGAGTCTGCCTTCGTGTCGGCTTTCCTTTTGAAAATCCATCTTGTGATAGTAGCCTCTAGTTATGAGTCCGCCTTCGTGTCGGCCTACCTTTGTGTTTGGGATATGAGTCTGCCTTAGTGTCGGTTTTCCTTTTGAAACTCCATCTTGTGATGGTAGCCTATGGTTATGAGTTCGCCTTCGTGTCGGCCTACCTTTGTGTTTGGGATATGAGTCCGTCTTCGTGTCGGCTTTCCTTTTGAAAATCCAACTAGTGAGGGTAGCCTCTGGTTATGAGTCCGCCTTCGTGTCAGCCTACCTTTGTGTTTAGGATCTGAGTCCGCCTTCGTGTCGGCCTTCCTTTTGAAAATCCATCTTGTGATGGTAACCTCAGGTTATGAATCTGCCTTCATGTCGGCCTACCTTTGTGTTTGGGATCTGAGTCCACCTTCGTGTCGGCTTTCCTTTTGAAAATCCATCTTGTGATGGTAACCTCTGGTTATGAGTCCGCCTTCATGTCGGCCTACCTTTGTGTTTGGGATCAGAGTCCGCCTCCGGCCGGCATTCCTATGTTATCTTTTAGTTGTGAACCCACCTTCGGCTGGTAAACCTTTGTTTGGATAAGAGTCCGCCTCCGCCCGGCATTCCTATGTTATCTTTTAGTTGTGAACCCACCTTCGGCTGGTAAACCTTTGTTTGGATATGAGTCCACCTTCGGCCGGCATTCCTATGTTATCTTTTGGTTATGAACCCACCTTCGGCTGGTAGACCTTTGTTTGGATATGAGTCCGCCTCCGGCCAGCATCCCCTGTTAGAAATTCATAACCTGGTCATTTTCTTCGTTTGTGAGTCCGCCTTAGGCCAGCATTCTTTCCTTCTTAAACCATTTCATTGCAAGTCCACTTTCGAGTGGCATCCCCACTTTGAGTCCACCTTCGGCTGGCAATTACTTTAGCTTATATTTCCCCACAGGTTGCAAATTTTCGGGTTCTTTTAGTATTCAATCTCCATGCATCCTGAATGTCTGAAACCCACTATTGTCATTCCTTTAGGACCAGGTCGATTGAATAGGGGCAGCTGTAGCACCCTAAAATTTGCCCTTTTTTTTTCTAACCTCTAACTGGCTTGTGTTTCTTTTTCTTTTGCATCATCATTAGGTCATAGTTCATAATTATTCATTTGTATTGAGCTCCTAAGACATGGGATCGAAGCATTTTTTCTTGTGATTTGAATCTTCCTATTCAGAGGTGATTTATCTTGCTTCTGACATACAAGTTGAAGCGAGGCTTTGAATTCTCATCATCATGTGTATCTTCTTATCAGAGTTCTTCAAGCATCATGTTCATCTGCTTTAAGATTTCTCAAGAGGCATCAAGTGATTAGGGTTTCATTATGGTTTCAATTGGGAAGGCTGTGAATTAGGGTTTGAATCCTTCTCAACATATCAAGAGCATTGGTTTCAGATTAAGGTGTTCAATTTCAAGTCAAATGTGGTTATTCGGTCATGATCCGGTTCAGATGGATATTTGACCTAATCTTGGTCAAACTATCAAGAGATTGTTTCAAATTCAAATTATATGTGCCAGTGATTGTTTCTCAGATAGTGTGTGCTCAAGGTAAGGTTCTCATGTGTTGTAACTCATCAGGTTATCAAGCAGTGGTTCATGTGAGGTTTGGTCCAGAAGATCAGGTGCGTCAGTTCAGTTTCTGTTCATCTGTGGATTTAATCAACACAGGGTTTCAAATCGATTCAGATGGCAGTTGTTTCAGTTGCGAGTTGTGGTTGTGTTCAAGTGCTATAGAAGAGTTTGGAATTGGTGTAATGTGGTTATCCACTTTTAGAACCATTTTCCTTTGTCCATGTACAAAACCACAATTCATTCTTTCAATTTTCAATGTCCATATGATTTTCCATTATCCATTTTTCTAATCAATTTCCAATATCCATTTCCCTTAAACCATATTTATTTCTACCATTAAATCCATTTTAAATATCCAAAACCATTTTTTATCACTTTTCCACCTTAAACTATTATCCAAAAAAATACCATCCATTCTAATATTCACACAAAAAAGTCTAAAAATATATATATGAGCCTAATATCATCACCATCTTACAAAGTCCATTACATCAATTCACAAAAAGGAAAAATAAAACAAAATAAAGACAGGGTGAGGCCTCACGCCTGTTATGCAGCCACACCACGATTGTTGAATCAATTCTCATGCCAAGGACCCCACACAACAAACTTGCACAAAACAAAATTCCTCACACAGATAGTTGTACCACACATCCTTATAGCCACTCCAACTTTATTCCCTGCACAAATTACGCACCAGCTACCACACATAACCTTTTAACAGCTCACTTAAAATTCCTAACGGTATGACTTGTCTACTGCAAAACAACAACGCAACAATTTCCTAACAAACTTTTGGTCAGCATATACCTCCAGCCTGTACATGATTCAGGCAACATATAAAAATGCAGCTTTGCACAACATTACTCCTCGTAACGAAAACGACAAAAAGAACATAATTCACGCGAAACTTTACCTCTGCTCTGATGCTGTGAAACGGTTACACAATAACACCACAAAACTTTTCAACTCAAATCCCTCTGCAACTCACTGCAACAACCCCAAATCCTCTCTTCTTCATTCCAACTCACCCTTCCATTCTTCCCCTTGCTTCATCTTCGTTTTCGACCACCCACAGAACCATAAATCCTCCTGCTACAACATTAAACAGCATCCAACACTCAAACTTTCAGCTATCTACATAACCCACTCAAATCTCACCTTCTCCAAATCTCTACAAACACCAACAACTCAACCTGTACCCAAACCACAATAATCTTCAAAACTCATGAATCAACTAAAACCAGTCCAGAACTCAATCAGAAGAAGAAGGAGAGTGATTGAAACACGGTTTAAAAAGCAAATCAACACAACTCAGAATTTGAGAAGAAAAAGATAAACAAACCTGAGTTTCGAAGCAAGACGAGGTCCGAATCGAGCAGATTGAGACCGAACAAACCACGCAAACTTGCGACGAAGTAATTCGAACTGGAAAGAGGACGAGATCAAAGTAGAGAAATACGGATCGGTTCTTGGTTAAAGATCACCGCGAGAAAAGGCTGAAGCAAGACGCCGTTCGTTGATGTTGTTTTGTTTCTAAGTTTCTTCATCTCAATTTGTTGATGAGAAGCATGGAGCAAAGATGAAGCGATTTGGTCGCGAGGAAGAGGGTTGATATTGTCGTCAATTCATTCTTCTTCTACCTCGATGACGAAGCTCACATGACACGAGAATCATTGTGCTTAGTCCCTGATATCGTTTGGATTAGTTCTTGATGTTAATTCCGTTTCTCCTTGTTGATTATCTTTGATGCCGATTGCTTACATTTGATTCTTGCTAGATTCTGACATGTTCTGAACTTGACGTTTGATACTTGACTATTGGATCCTCTGAAGTACTTGATGGCTTGATTCTCTCCCACCTTGGAACTTTCTTCCTTCGAATCTTGCCCATTTGAGCTTGTTGATCTTGTATTGATCGTGTGAAGCTTCTACAAGTGTTCTTGAGCTTTTTGCGTGCTTTGAAGAGGCAACAGACCTTCTCTGTTAGGTACCACTTGCAAACTTGTATGAAGCATGCTTAGGCTTTAGCTTTTTTCCTTGCAGCTTGTTGTTGAGTGTGGAGTTCACTCCTAGTTGTATACTTGGCTTGGTTGCCAATTCATTGCTGCTATGAGCTTGTTTGCTCCTCTGTTTGTTTTGCTTTATGATGGACGAAGAGTCACTCAACTTCCTTATAGTTGAGATCACGACATCATTTTCATCTTGTGGTTGATGAAGAGTCACTCAACTTCCTCATAGTTGAGATCACGACATCGTCCATTTCTGTTGCTTTTTCTCTTGAAGAATGGAGAGTCACTCAACTTTCTCATAGCTGAGATCACGACACCGTTCTTTCCTTGTTGACGAAGAGTCACTCAGCTTCCTTATAGTTGAGATCACGACATCGTTCATTTTGTGATTGAGTTGTTATGTGTTTACTTGTGTTTGTTCACATGATCCCTTAGGATTCCTAGCTCCACTTAATTTCTGATTAAGTTGGAGGTAAGAGAGACATTAGGCTTTCAATCCATGCATGACAACATTAGGTAGGCGTCCCTCCTAATCCTGACCTTAGGGCCATCTTTGCATGATAACTTCTAGGATAAAGTTCCCTTTTTCTTTCCAACCTTTGAGTCTTTTCTTCTCTTCTCAAAAACAAGTCCAAAACACTTAATATTTACAACAAGTATTGTACGCCACGAGCCTTAAGTACATGGGAAATGAAGAATGAGGGGTCTCCCTTCACTTTTCTAGAGTGTTTAGCATATGTCCCATTGGGGGCGACCATGCGACACATTCGCTCCTAAGTCATAGACTTTAGTGCAATACAAATTACAAACTAACTTAACTCACTTCTGTCTAAAAAAAACACAAACCAAGTTCAAATCATTTTTATCCTTCGGGATTGTTGGGTTTCAAATCATTTTCATAAAGAGCACGTTATTTCCGTTCAGTCACAAATAGGCCTCGACCCTAACTGCCAGACGCGAACCTAACGTCGCTCATAAAAAACACTTCCCTCTCACCGACCCGTAGGTCGAACTACGACTGCTCTAACTTCCTCTTTCTGGTTAGATTGAGGATACGTAGGCACAAGACAATGATGTCTTGGCGAGCAACCTTCCCCCATTAGTGCGTAGTTCATCAAACTACGTCGACTCTGATTCTTCGTTCGTCCACGAAGATACGTAGCAAGTCCATTTTTTTCTTTCCCTTCTCGTTTCCATTTAGCAGTAGGCTTTAGATAACTCACCCTTTGATTAGACAACAAGCGTGGATCCCATCGAGTACAATGGATGCGTGGGGGTGCTAATACCTTCCCCTCGCGTAACCGACTCCCAAACCCAGACTGTGGTTGCGATGACCATGTCTTTCCCTTTTGAGGTTTTCTTCGATCGTTTCCTTTCCTTGCGTCGGGATAAATAACGTTCGGTGGCGACTCTTCTGTTTTGTTTCCGTCGATTGTTTTTCGCAGTTGCGACACTTGGCTGCAAATTGATGAGTGAATTCATAAGTATATAGTATGTTATTCTTTGACCATGTCTTTATCTCTTTTTGATGTTGTAAAAGGGGGAGAAAGGTATCTACAAGCAAAAGCAGCATCAAATTTGAATTTTAGAAGAATGCACAAAGTTAGGGGGAGGGCGAGCTTCAAATTACAAGACAAGCTAAAGAAGTTTTGCCATCATCAAAAAGGGGGAGTATGTGAGGGCAAGGTGTCTTACACTCGATCTTTATTTTAATGATGTCAAAACATGTACTAGCTCGTAGTATGTAATTTGGACGGTATCATCTCATTATTGTCGACATCCGTATTTCACAATGCATAAACAATCAATAATCATGTGTCCAAACATATAGGAAGAGTTTTATACATCTAATATATGTGTGTGATCATGCTATCTATCATAGGTATGCATTAACATGGCCTAGGTAGATGAAAACATGTGCGAAAACCAATTTTTAAGAGTTTTGGTAGTTTGAGTCGACCCAAACCAAGCTTTGGTCGACTCATGAAATGTTGTCTTTGTTGCATTTCCCTCGGGTTAGCTCACGCCGACCCACCGTTCGACGCATACTGGAGCTAATTCTTCATTATGTTTTTTCATCAGCCTTGCGTCGACGCATGGCCCTGTAGCGGTCGACGCAATGTACTCAAACTTGCACAGTTTTGCCGACGGGTCAGCGCAGGCTGACCCTCATAAAAGTTAGGTCGACTCTTCGCTAAATGAGGGTCATTTTTCTGGTTTTTCTAAGTTTCAAAATGTTGTTACTTTTGGTAGTTGGTCCTTGCATTGTATAAATACTTTGTTCCTCATTTTTCACATAACAACAAGAAAAAGTGAAAGATTTACACTGAAAATTTTCTCTCATCATCTTCATCCCCATTCTTGCATTTTCTCAACAAATACACATAACCATTTTTGTTGATCTTTTGCACCATGAGGTGATAACGTCCAAACATAGGAGTGTATCTTGTTTGGGGTGAGTTTTTCAGTGGGTTTTTTCTTGAATAAAACTTCTATCCAAGATCAATTGGATTTGGGGGTTTTTGGTTTAGATCTTTTTGTGCATTGAATTCAGCCGAGCGAAGGTGATTGAAGAACGGTGGGTTCTGTCAATCTAGTAGTGTCAACCGAAGGATTGTGCAACAAGGTTTGGGGATCGAATTGTGTGTGGATTGGAATTAGCCGAGCGAAGGTGATTGAAGACCAGTGTGTTCATTCAATCTAGTAGCGGTAAACGGAGGTTCATTCAACACATTTGAGGCACTTGATTCGACTCGAATCAAGGGAAGAGAAGACATAGTATCCGCATCAATAAAGTTTCTTGAGTGTGTGATAGCTAAGGCTTCTCTTGTAAAAACAATTTGCAATAAGACTATAGATATCTCAATTCTAGATTTAGAATTGGGGGCAGACGTACCCGAAGCGAGGACGAAAGGGGAACTGCCTAAACAAACTTGGTATCGTTTCTCTTTCCCTATCTCTTTAAATTTTTGAATTGTTTACGCTTGTGATTGTTCAATTAATCGATAAAAATTTTGGTATAGTATAGTGCAGAAAAACTAATTTGAAAAACATTGCACAATCGTTTTAGATTGTGTTTGGTGAAAATTTTGCACTTACTAACATAGAAGTTTCGCACTCAAAGTGCTCGGTAAATTGAACGCTTACAAGGTGTTTGATAAATTGTCAATTTGCTTTATTTTTTTATTGTCCATTGGAAATTGCATAACATTGTGTGATGTTGGTACATTGATTAATAGTACAAGTTGTGATTCAATTTTCTTATCGAGCCTATCGTTCCATTTGGCTTAAGCATATCCGGTTCTTTCGGTAACCGGTTCACTTAGACGATATAGTCCTCGGCCGCTTCCGCAAATAATTTTTTAAAATCAAATTTAAGCGTCGACTCTTCATTAAAAAGTTGTGATTTATTCAACCCCCCCTTCTAGATCAATTGACGTCGTCTAACAAAAAGGTCTCTAGAAACGATAATGGAAGCAAAAGGTATAGGTTTTGAGAATGCCAATGCAGTTGAAGTATCTCATGCTCAAAAGCACCCATCTGTTAAGTCTCTTATAGTTGATACCTCTTTGAATTCTTAATTGTTGCTAATTCTACTTCATCTACTCCTCTTCAACCTACCTCAAGATCTTTTGTATTTGTACCTTTGGGAAATATCACTAACCCTAAATAGAAACAACCAACTGTATCTGAAACAACTACAACAATTGTCTATGAACCACCTCAAATACCATAAAACACTCCTTCCATAAATCCAATCCCAACCAGTTTATACACCATATGAACATTCCACAATTACAACCACTGAACCACAACCATCTGAACCCACACAACCACAAGTTTCTGAAATTGTCTCCTCAGAACCTCAACCAAATCAACCTTAAAATCCCCCTCCTGAAATTATCCATTCAACACATACATCTTTCAACATTGTGATTCCCGAAGCTCGTTCTTTTCCTGAATTACAACCAACACCTCAACCTAATGTAATTGACACCCCTGTCATAGATAACCTTATAGACCATGTCCTAAACAATTCCCCTTCAACCACTGACTCATCAAATAAGACTATTTCAATCTCATATGACACTGAACTTGAAAAAGAAACTAAAACTAACCCTGAACCTGAACCTAATGATAATAATTTTGAACCTGACTATGAAAAAAGAATTTGAACCTGAAATTGACCCTGGGGAGGTTGATAAATTATTTAGACAATTTGAATCTAAAGCAAATGAGTGTCTCCACTCTTTGACGCAAGATTTCACAAACTATGTAAATCTTGCTGAGAGTGATTCAATCTGGACTATATTCAGAAGATGGACCAATTCTCGTTCCTGAGAGTGGAGAGAACTCTATTACAATTCTGCTGAGAAGATATTTCATGACAAGATTTCTGGGATCATAGAACCACTTATGGAGATGTTCACTTTAAAACCTTCACCTACACCAGAAGCTAAACAAGAAACTAAAGTTCCTCCTCCTCCTGAAACTAGGGCTAGAACTGTTTCTGGGACAAAGCCTTCTGAAGTTGAAACTGAACCCATTCTTCTTGTGCTAAAGACTCTGGAAGAGTTGAAGGAAAAGAATGCAGCTGTCAGGTCTCACTTGGACAAGCAAGATGACATGTATAAGGAACAAGCCCAGACAAACACCAAGATAGAAGGACCGTTTCAAACGATTTTGTTAAGACTTCCACCTTCAACCTAATACTCTTTAGTTTTTATGAAATCTTTGTATTCTTTTTGCTTTTGACTTTTTTTCACTTTTCTGTATCTTTATCTTTTTATTCAATGAAGTTTTCTTTTTCTGTGTCTGTTTATTTTTTTCTGTATCTTTTTGCTTGATGACAAAGGGGGAGAAGTAGAAATGATTTTGATATACTTATGTTTCCTGTCAGTATCCTAAACATCTAACTCTAACATTTCTGTTTAGCATCTAACTTTGGGAACTTTGAAAAAGTTCACCTATGTTTCTAAGGAGTTTTAGTTATCCAGGTTATCAGGATTTTATTTTCATAAGTAACCAGGCTATCGAGAAAGAAGAAACACGTATATGGTTTTTGAAACAAGCTTCTAACCAAACCAGGTTTAGAGCTTAAGCATTTCTAACAAGGCTTATGCACTTTATCTAGCTCTGATTAAAAACCATGCTCTTATAATTCATCAAGATTTGATCAAACCAAACCTAAAAGAGTAAACCAGACTCTGATACAAGTCAGACTCTTGACAACCAGACTCTGATATAAGAATTGATTCTCGTACATGGAAGTTCTTACTTTCATGCTGATTGATTTATTTTATATATTAAAAATGTCTTAAATCTTAAACTCAGAGGGAACTTGCAAACCTCACTCTGAAGATTTAAGTCGAGAAATATTTTTTATTGTATAAAACTCAGGGGGAGCTTACAAAACTCACTCTGAAATGTTTTATATGTTTAAACCATGTAAAAATTATTCATCAAAATACATGATTTTGTCATCATAAAAAGGGGGGATTGTAAGGACAGTATTTGGTTTTGCATCTGACCTTATGTTTTGATGATAACAATTCATAAATTCATAGAGAATAAATTTGCACCCTAATGGTTTTGTTAAGTGTGAAGATAATAGATACAAGTTATGGTTCTAAAGAAATGAAATCTATTGTCATCAGACTCTGAACCTAGTGCACTCTAACTCTGATATGTGTGTTCTACAAGACTACTCAATGCTTCTGAAAATTGCTTTATGACTCTGACAAGGGAAGACTCTGATATTGTTAAGCTCTGACAGTGAGTGCATTCTTTAACTTAGCCATGTTTTGAATGATGTCAAAACTAGGATTATGACTTAGTGTTTCTGTATATTGGATGATATCAACCAAAGTTTAGATGTGCATTGAATCATTTTAGCCTTAGGATGCATACAAATTTTTTTGAAAAGCCTTAGGCATGCCATACACATAAAAAACCAAGTTATATGTGTAAACACAGTTGCATAGGCTGACTTATAGAAGCTTTTGCTTCAGTACAGGTCGGCACATACAATTACAGGTCGGCTTCCACGCATCAATATTAAAGCCTGTGGATTTTGTCCATAGGTTGCCTCGGGCCGACCTGAACACCTTGACAGGCCGACCTATTGCTTTCATAGGCCGACTTGTAGCCTTCAAAAACTCAAATTTTGTTTTGCATCTTATTTTTTCTTGCATCCTTTTTTTGCCTAATTCCACATACACATAAATACTCATACATGCACCTTATTCTAGCAAGGTACTAGTCAATTACCTAAACAAAACCAAATTACAAAGCATTCCCATCATCTTCAACCTCTCTTCTATGCATACACACAATTGAACTACACATAATCAGTTTTCGATTGGGTGACCATCTAGATTAGGGTTGATAACTTCCAATTAGGTTGGTGTAACCGATAATATTAGGTTAGGATATTTGTATGTTTCAAATAAGAAAACCAAGGTGGAATTTTCCTTCAAGATCTGTGTGATTTGAAGGTTTTGGATAAGATCACGTCAACACGGATTTGACCGAGTGAATGCCTTAGGACAAGGTGGTTTCCTTGGAAGGGAGTAGCGCGAGACGGTGAATCGTGTTCGATAATCTTGGGCTCAACAAGTGCGTGCTCAAGATAATCTGAGGATTGTAGCCGCATTGTTGGTGACTTAATCAAGCTTTTATCAAGGGATTGGAGGTGGTTGAATCAACAACAAACCATGGGGTTTGTGAGGTTAGAGTTCTTCACCTCTTGTATAAACATTTTCGCAAAGATAAGGTTAATTGCAAGTATCCCAATTTGATTTCAGATTCAGGACAAACGTACCCATAGCGAGGCCAATTGGGGAACTGCCTAAACAAATCTTTGTGTCTCTTTATTGCTTTATCTCTCTTTAATTGTTGTTCTCACAAATTATCGATTTTGTTGTTGTTTTGATTAGTTCGATTGGAAATTGTTTTCAATCATCTTTTAAAGTGTTGTTGTTTATATAATCACAATCACTTTGATTGTGATTGGCTTTTAACATCAACAAAATAAATAGAATTTCCAAACGTGATCAATCGCACACAAAGTGTTCGGTATTGAGTATTTTTATCGCTTTGTATTCATTGGAAAAAGGTTTTACGAATAACTTTGCATTTGATTGATCCATGAATTAATCATCATTGAACAATTTGTGGTCATTATCATTCCATCGGTTTTCATTACGCATATTCAAGCTTTTTGATAGTAGGTTCGGTTAGACGATCCGATTCGGGTCGTTTCCGTTGTGCCATACATTTTTTATAACAAATTTTTTCCAAGAGTTTTTGGTTTTAAATCTGTGATCTATTCACCCCTTCTAGATCGAAGCCTATCGTCTAACACTGATGCCTTGCGCTCTATAACTCTAATGAGTTGTGTCACCAGACTCTGAACACCAGGTTCCGAAGAACTGAATTAAAACTCTGAAAACCAAGGTTCTGAAGACTCTCTTATAAAGACTCTGATCTTCTTGTATGCATGCTTCATCAACTCTCTATCTGAAACTTCTAAAATATATGAAGATAAGATAAAAAAAAAGTTTTACGTGAGAAAATAGTTCACAGTACAAAATCAAATATTTCTTCCACTAGACTGGTTTTGAGAAAAGGACAATACTATTGTACCATTGTGTCTCCCGTTTTTACAAACTGTTATGCAAGGATACAACTACATTTGTGGATTCCAATTCTTTCCTTCAGCGGGTCTTTTCATTGCATATATTAAGGAGACTTGGAAGAATGGAAATAATGTAACATCATACAACTTTTTGGCACAAATAACTATCGCGTATACTTTTCCCACAACCAATCATATTTCTCATGACACTCCCTTCCCTCTATCCCCAGTTTTAAACTATAACAATTGTTCTTCTAATTACAAAACATCTAGCCATTTCCTCCATCACTAAACCGGAAACCTATAGTCAGGCTAGTAAATTGAATTGTTGGAATAAGGTTATGCAAGCTGAATTAGATGCTTTAATTTCCACTAACACTTGGTTTATTATATGTTTTCTTGCCACTAAAATACATATAGCTTGTAAATGGGTATATAAAATTAAGTACAATGCATATGGCTCTATCGAGCGCTGCAAACCCCGTCTGGTCGCCAAAGGATACACCTAAGTTGAAGGTAATGATTACTTTGACACCTTTTCCCCTGCTGTCAAGCTTACCCGTGTAAGATCTCTCCTTGCTTTAGCTTCTATAAAAGGTTGGTATTTAGAAGAATTAGATTTAAATAATGCTTTTTTACATGGCGACATTCATGAAGAAGTTTATATGACTTTACCAAAAGGATTCCTTTTTATAAATTCTAACTCCAATAATACCAAAGTTTGCAAGCTTCACAAGTCTATTTACTGACTCAAACAAGCTAGCAGACAATGATATGCTAAACTTTCTGATTCTTTACTAACTATTTAGCATAAACTTTTTTTTGCCGACTACTCTCTTTTCATTCACTAAACATAAAAATTCTTCTTTTACTGCTTTGCTTATATACGTCGATGATATTGTTCTGGCCGGTAATTATTTTTCAGAAATACAATTTGTTAAAACTCATCTTCACGATAACTTTAAGATAAATGACTTAAGGGAATTTTAGATTCTTTCTTAGTTTAGAAGTTGCTAGATCTTCCAAAAGTATTTTGATCAACCAAAGAAAATATACCTTAGAGCTTTTGGATGATTCTAGCCAACTTGCTACCAAGCTTTCTAACACTCCTAATGACCCTTCCATTGAGCTTGATTATGTAGACTCCCCTCCCTTCGAGGATGAGTCTCAATATCGAAGACTTATTGATAGACTTTTACATTTAACAACTACTAGAGCCGATATAGTTTTTGCAGTACAACAACTTAGTCAATATATTTCAAAACATAAAGTTATTCACTTCAAAGCTACTATCAGGGTTTTACAGTATTTAAAAAAAACCTCTGTGATTGATTTATTTTACTCTGCTAACACTAACTTATTATTATTCGGTTTTATAAATTCAGACTGGGCTACTTCTCCTATGTCCCGGAAATCCATTACAGGTTATGTCGTTTTCTTAGGATCATCACCCATATTATGGAAATCCAAAAAGAAGACTATTGTTTCTCATAATAGCTCAGAAGTTGAATATCAAGCTTTGGCTAACTTAGTCTGCAAAATTCAATGGCTTTACTACTTGTTTAAAGATCTGAATCACACAATCAATCAGCCAACGTCAATTTATTGTGACAACAACTCGCCAATATGCCTTGCTCACAACCCATCATTCCACTAGAGATCTAAACATATAGAGATCGATTGTCATGTCATGCGCAAAAACATTGAATTCGGCCTCATTAAGTTGTTCCCCATTCATACACGCGCACAACTAGCTGATTTTCTAACAAAGCCAATGCATAAATCTACGTTTGATTCACACACTTCCAAGCTTTAACTACTCAATCTCAATAGTTCAACTTGCGGAGATGTCTTACACATATAACCATTTTCTAATTATTATTTTAATCTTATTTTTAGAATTAATTAAGGGCATTTCTTAATGCACCACCCAAGTTTCTTAGGCACCACGTGAAATTATTTTTTTGCCCCTATATTCCAGATGTGCACATCCGGACGCACCAAATTTTTAAAAAATGCTGAAGTGTTCCGGATATGCATATCCGGAAACAATTCTGATGTGCACATCCGGAAGTATTTCTTATTAGTTCGCGCCAGACGTTCTTCCCCCTCATTATTCACCTTTCCATTTCCACTCCTTCTCAAACTCTCTCAAACTCTCAAATTTTCAATCACCACAAATCTCGATTTTTTTCACTCGAGTTCGGCGCAGAGCAACTACTACAACGATCAACACACTCCAAATCCTCCATATCACATTTTAATCGGTAAGTTTTCAAATTTTAGAGTTTCGGAGTAATTTTCGAGTAATCGATTTAGAGTAGACATTTAGGTGTAGAAATTGTTAGGTTGTATGAATAACATAGGTTAGAGACAATGTAGGTCATTTTTACTGCTTCAAACGGACGATCAGGGCATAAAAATGCCCTTTTGGTTGTTACAGTGGCCATGAGTACCGTTTTTAAACTTCAAAATACGTACCGGATGTACAGATCCGGAAATATTGGAACGTTTAGTGTTTCCGGATGTGCACATCCGGAAATACCTAACGTTTAAAATTCTGAGTCCTTCCGGATGTGCACATCCGGAAGACTATTTTTTTTCCTTTTTTAATTTTGCTTGTTTGTTTGTTTTTGTTTAATTATTTTTAAACAAAATTTAATTTATTTATTATGCTTTGCAGATTAGATGGCTGGCAGAGACGATCGTACCATACATGGACGGACAACTCAGCACGCATCTGTCTGACGTGAGCGGATGCAGTCTACAGCCGAGGCTTCCGACGCAGAGGGAGTTGGGGTAGCCCCTACAGCTGAGGGACATCCTACACCACATCCTACACCACAGCCATCCATATCTCGGAGGCATCGGGATTCTACTGCTAGTTCATCAGGGTCCCAGCCCGCACGCAGGCGTCGTCGGGAGACTACAGCTCCATCAGCTGCTCCTCCTCGTTCCCCTGTTGCTGTTCCTGTTCCAGAGGGTGATCACCCAACACATGAGGGTGTTGACGATGATGACGATTTCGATGAGCTGGGCGGTTACCCCGGGGGACCGTCTAATATGTCCCTACTCGCGGGGTACTCTGAGCATACTGCCAGATTTGTCTGGCTAGGACAGGTAACCTTTCTCGGTTTATTTATAGAATTGTATTCGTTGAAAATATGTTCATTTGTAACATTGTTTTATTTGGAAATTTTCAGGATAAGGATTCACAGAAGTTCTATAACCATGGGGGCAAGGTTATGGACACGATTGAGATGCTGCCTACTGCTGAGTGGTTCACGTCTGCACTTGCGGAGTCTGGTCTTGGAGGCCTGTCTAGGATTGGGTATTCCCAGATCCAGTACGGTATCCTGATGGCATTTGTTGAGAGATGGCACCCTGAGACATCCTCATTCCATCTACCGTACGGCGAGATCACGATCACGCTAGACGACATCTCGTGCCTCTTACATCTACCGATCACGGGTACCCTTCTGAGTCACGGTAGGATGACGAAGGCGGACGGCATAGAGTTGTTGGTTACAGAGCTTGGGGCTAGCCCAAAGAAGGCACATGCGGAAGTGCACCAGTTGAGGGGCGCACACGTCCGGTTCTCATTTTTAATGGATAGATTTACTGAGGCGCTTGCAGAGGCAGGACAGGCAGATGGTGATCCAGCTGAGGTGGCGATCCACAGGACGCGTGCCCTAAGGTGCTACTACTTGTTTTTGCTAGGCACGCAGGTGTTTGTGGACACCAGCGCCTGTTATGTTGATATCGTCTACCTCAGGTACCTTTCGGATCAGACAGAGATCCATCGGTACAACTGGGGGGCTGCTGCGCTGGCATTCACCTATTCCAGGCTCTCTGATGATTGCCGCTGGGCAGCCAAGACTGTGGCAGGCAGCTGTACGCTATACGTGGTAACAATCTAATATTCTAAGTGATTTTTTCATTTCTTTTCTTTCTGTATTCATTATAATGTTTGACACCCATGTTATGTTTTCCATTTCAGGCGTGGATTTTACAGCACTTTCCCTATATTACTGGTTGGGGGAGTGCCCAGGGGTACATTGAGGATATGCCACGTGCTGTTGCATTTGTCCTGCTCAGAGGGAACCAGGCGCCGGACCCCTTCAGAGTGTATCTAGATCGGATGGCTACTGAGGACGTTTTGTATTGCCCCTATGCCGATCACCGTGTGACGCGCCCGTTCGATGAGGTTTGTTTGTTCTCAGGATGGTTGGCATGCAGTTCGACTGTTACTGCCCGATACCTGCCAGAGCGCGTCTTGCGTCAGTTCGGTTACACGCAGACGATCCCCAGGATGCCTCATGAGTCTGCTCCTCTAGGCTTGACCCGCAGGCAGATAGATGAGCTATATGCTGACTACCAGTCCCACTTGGTACCGGAGGAGGCTCGGGCCACCAGAGCGGAGACAGACTGGAGTGTTGCTGCCGGGTAAATCGTGTGGTTCTACACCGTCTCACACTCATGCATGGTGCCCACTGCTGAGGGATCGCCACCCAGACCTGCTCATCAGGAGATATTAGAGGAGCGGCAGTCTCAGCTGGACCACACTCAGGATGTCCTACCACGCTGTCGTGAGATAGAGCAGATAGCGCGGCAGGCCATTGCGGACGGTCACCTCCCTGAGGGCTCTGGTGCCAGACTTGCCGTGGACAGGATTATTGCGATTGCTCAGGGGGCACTTCAGTACCGCAGACATCGATCCAGGATGGCGGGTAGGGGCAGAGGGGGCAGAGGAGCAGGGGAGCCAGGAGAGATCCTTCGCCATACGCAGTAGTTTTTTGTTTGATGTATTATATTTATATTAGATGTATGCACTGTATTTTGACAGAGATTTATTTTATATATATATATATATATATATATATATATATATCATTTTATTTTATATATGGATGTTGTCAAATGTATATTAAATTGCGACGATTTATTAACATATGCGACCAAGCAAAAAAAACCGATTTTAAAAAAAAAATGATGTTCTGCCTTTTCCGGATCTGCAGATCAGGAATGTTTCCGGATGTGCACTTCTGGAAAGAATCAGCATTTTAAAAAAAATTGGTGCGTCCGGATGTGCACATCCGAAATCAGGGGGCAAAACCGGAAATTCAGATGGTGCCTAAGAAACATGGGTGGTGTGATAAGAAATGCCCTTAATTAATACGAGATAACTATCCTCTTATTATTAAGGACTTCCTATTATTTAATGATGTATATATAGGAATACTCTTGAGTTTTTTCCTAACAAATTAATAAGGATATTATTCATTATGTGCCTTGGGAAATATTCCTAGTAGTAAATTAATCCATATCAAATCAATGCTATGCTATGAAAAATAGGAGAAAAAACCTAAAATTTCTTATATAAAAGAGGAATCAAAATGTAGTTTTATAAAGCTTTGGACCCATTCACCCAATCTTGAAATGAGTATGTTTATTTGTTGAATCAACTCATCAAGTACATCTTCCACTTGTAAACTTTCTTCTCCAACGAAAAACCTAATAAACTGCAATGTGACTAAACTAACACACTTGGAGGAGCATTAAGCATGACCCTTGATGAGTGGAGAAAAGGTGAAACTGAAAATCTAAAGCAGCCTCACGAAATGCCAAAGAGTGTTATAGTTCTCAGTTCCGATTCTTTCGCTGACAACAAAGAAAGAAAGAAAAAAGTCTTTTATTTCTGTTGATGTTACGTAGGAATGGTTGTTTCTGCATAATTGATTGGGTCCATTGCATTTTCCATTTGCACACTTGGATGTATTCATGATTCATATTTATCATCATTCACGCATGCCAATAAACTCATGCGGATGTATTCATTATAAACTTTCATTAAATCTATTATTAATAACTTTTTGTTTCTTGTGTAAAAAAAAAACTTTTTGTTTCTTCTTTTCAAGTATCATATATTACAATTGAGAGTATTGTCATTCATATGTTGCATAACATTATGAATGTTTTAGTTAATTAAGATAAAATACTCTTTTTGGTCCCTTTACTATACTTTTAGGTTCAGATTGATCCCTTAATTATATTTTTAGGTTCAGATTAATCCTTTAATTTTTTTCGTGTCAAATTAGTTCTTTAACTCTTAAAACGTGTCATGTTAGTCATTTTCATCTAATTAACGACGGAAAAAATTAAAAAACTGGTCGCTAAGTTCGTCGCTACAGTATCAAAAGGAATAACATGACACATTTTAAAAGTTAATGACAAATCTGACACAAAAATAATTAAAGGACCAATTTGAACCCAGTGGTATAGTTAAGGGATCAAAAATGGTATTTTGTCTTAATTAAACATATTTCATCTTTACATTTTTGTCTAATACATGTTATATATGTATCATGTATATGAATATATTTGTCGTTGAGAGGTGCTCTTAGGTTTAAACCAAAGATAATTTTTTTATGTCTAAAATGACTTGATCGTTTATAATATGATTTATGGATCTATTTGATATCGATAGATGATTTTAGGTTTATATATAGGTAATTGTTGCGTTTGCAGCAAAACTAAATTTTACAATTACCATATCTAAATAAACTAACTGTTTTAAAGACAGAGTAACAATGATTTATTATTATTATAAGTAAGAGAAAGATTTTGTGTTTGTTGTGATGCGGAAATGTAAACAACATAAAGTAAATGACGTAAAATAAAGTAAAGTTGGAGATGTCAGTGTTAACAATGAGAATGCTTGTTGGAGGATAAATTTCATCATTACGTATCTATCATGTACAGGTCAATAATATGCTCCTCTACTCATCATGTAAGACTACCACCTGTTACCCTCATTCAAATCTCCTTTCGGTCTTTACACCGTGAAACCAGTGCATTACCCAATATAACGATATACATTACTATTAACCAACACAAAGCATTAAGTCTCAACTGTCGCAAATGAGCGAGACTCCACACCAATCCTACTACAATGCGTGATTATCTTGGATATAATAATGACAAGCACTTAAGATGTCAAGTCACAACATGAAAATTAGTTTTAGGTTGCAAAGCTAAAACAAGCATTAAGATTAAGGAGTCACCAATATTACAACATGAGTAGATTTACATAGAACACCATGACATATTTAGTACATAAATATAATGACTACATCTAACCCCAACAATAGAAAGTTTAACTATGCTTACACATGGCTAGCGTAACAGATAGTCTTTCTAGAGACGCTGACTTCAGAAACAGGATCTTCCATTTCACCTTAGCAGCGGTTCCGCCTTTTGACTTCCTTTATTATCTTCCAGTTATAGATTAGAGTGAATCTGCTCCAATTCCGTACTCCTTCGTGTTGGCTCGAAATATAAATAAGAAATGGTCTAGAAGTGGGGGGGGAGGTGAATAGACCAATCCCCTTTTAAAACAAATTCAAATTTTTTTAACACAAAATCAAGTTTTATGGGTGAAAGCGAAAACAAAATAAGATGGAATCTTAGAAACTCATCACTATGATTTTTAACCAAGTTATTTAAATTTTGCCACTAAAAATCATGATCCTTTCAAGGACATAAACAATATAGATAATTCAAGTTGCCTACATCAAGCAATTTAATATCCCAAAATATACATGTTTTTTGTCATAATTGATTTAAAGATGACTTAATACATTTAATGCAACATAAACCTATGCTTACACAATCAACCACTATAAGCATAACCCAACCTAGGTGACATACAAACGATGCCATGATATAAAAATGACATTATGAATGCAGAAAATTAAAGAGAGATAAGGGAGAAAGAGAGTACACAAAGATATATTCGGGTTCGTTGCTATCGTCCTTGCAGGTACCTACTCTAATCTTCAATGGTCTAAAATAATTAGGAAGTAATTATGTCTTCCACTTTTTTCAAGAGTTAATGTACAAGTATTTTGATATAACAAACTATCATCAATCTGAACACTAAAAGCCACATTGCATTAGCCTACACATAGATCCAATGACAATTTCTTCTCTTGATGCAAATACTCAGCTACAACATTCAAGATCCTCAATGACCTTGATCCAATAATTTTTCTATCCACAATAACATGCTCCAAGCTTCATTTCTGCAGTATCCTTTTAAAACAAATTCAAATTTTTTTAACACAAAATCAAGTTTTATGGGTGAAAGCGAAAACAAAATAAGATGAAATCTTAGAAGCTCATCACTATGATTTTTAACCAAGTTATTTAAATTTTGCCACTAAAAATCATGATCCTTTCAAGGACATAAACAATATAGATAATTCAAGTTGCCTACATCAAGCAATTTAATATCCCAAAATATACATGTTTTTTGTCATAATTGATTTAAAGATGACTTAATACATTTAATGCAACATAAACCTATGCTTACACAATCAACCACTATAAGCATAACCCAACCTAGATGACATACAAACGATGCCATGATATAAAAATGACATTATGAATGCAGAAAATTAAAGAGAGATAAGGGAGAAAGAGAGTACACAAAGATATATTCGGGTTCGTTGCTATCGTCCTTGCAGGTACCTACTCTAATCTTCAATGGTCTAAAATAATTAGGAAGTAATTATGTCTTCCACTTTTTTCAAGAGTTAATGTACAAGTATTTTGATATAACAAACTATCATCAATCTGAACACTAAAAGCCACATTGCATTAGCCTACACATAGATCCAATGACAATTTCTTCTCTTGATGCAAATACTCAGCTACAACATTCAAGATCCTCAATGACCTTGATCCAATAATTTTTCTATCCACAATAACATGCTCCAAGCTTCATTTCTGCAGTATCCTTTCCTCTGATTTGGCGAAGACTTGTATGAGCGATTGCCATTTGCCTTGAATAATTGGATAACTCCCAACTTTGCTCTGCAACAACCTTCACATGGTTTTACCAAATAGAGTATATAGAACTATTCTCTCTTTGTGAACAACACACAACCAAAATCCATGTCCAAGAAAGGATTCTTCCCCCTGATACACAAAAAATATAACTTCAAAGAAAAACATTAGATACCCTAATGTACCTTTAGTCTACCTCTCACACTCAATCTTTAGAGTTCGAGATCCACAACAATGGTTTTTGACAAAGTTTGAAGATAATGAATAGTATATGAAGAATCTCATACACACACAACTAATTCTCACAAGATCCACATTCTAGGAGGTTAATCATAAGGTATCAATAAGGAGATAAGTGTTGGTAAATGAAGAACATACACTTGGTTCTCTCAAGGTTCTTGGTAAAAATGACTTTCTAGGTTCTTGGTGAATGTTCACAGATAAATTAATTCCATAAATTGATTGATCAACTCTCTCGCTCTTGATTTTTTGTTCTACTATAAAAACACACAATGATGTTACAAGAGATTATGTTACCACATACTTTCAAAGTGATGTTCTCTCTTTATATGGGTTCATTCTCTTTGAATCATAGACAAAAATAAGAGATAGGGAGAAATTGGTGTTATAAGGTAGACACACTCTAAAAAAATAAAACAAAAAAACAATGAGTTTTTATCAAATCATTAAGTAATGATTCGAATTAAATAAAACAACAAATTGAATCAAATGTTGGAAAGAAAGGAATAAAGCCATGATTTAATTCATGTGTGTCTCATGATTCGAGTCAAAAAAGTTGTGATTCGAATAACACTCTCCTATGATTCGACTCATATGAGGCAGAAGTAACTCCTAACTTTCACAAGATTTCATGATTCGAGTCATACTATGCATGATTCAAATCAATCATCTTTGCTACCTTGATTCAAGCATTCTAACTTGTGATTCAAGTAATACTTAACACAATGATACAAAACAAACTGCTAGGCTAAAAAAGAAGACAGTTTCATGGATACAACTAATAAATCAATGAACGAAGAGGTTCTCAAAGGTACAAAACTAGTTATAGTCGAAGAAAATGAATACAAATGATTCCAAATGGATTACAAGCATGAATTACAATAGTAATGCACATTCATAAAATTGACAAAGTACAAATACACGATAAATCAAATAATGCATATACACGTAAATTGACAAATCATCAAAACTAAAACGGTACCAATGATGACAGCAATTTCAATCTCCCTCTTTTTTATGTTTGGCAAATTTAGAGATATTATTGGGGATTTGATTTGAGCGATTATTTGAATTTGAAGTGGAATTGAAAAATTCACAAATTCGGTTGAATCCGATTTTATTGATCAACACAACATGATGATGGTATAGACTTTGAGACTTGAGCACTCATTATCCCCCTGCATTAAACACTTATAGTGTGTAAATATCGATAATATATCGACAAATTCTTGCCTTTTTGCAAATATCAAAAAGAGACAAACAAAAACGAAAACAAATAAACATGATAAAACAAAAGCCTATAACGCAATGTCATATAATCAAAGTAATCAAGCACCAAAAACTTGCATACATGCATAACCGCAATAGCTGCAATTTCAAAAATTATAAGAGATAAAAGATGAAAATATATCATAACAAATAACATATTAACATATCAAAATAATGGCCAAACACATGCCATACCACAAATATAACATTAACAATAATATCCATGATCAATATCCAAAATAGTAGAAGATAGACTCAACAACATAGATATAATAACAAAAAGTAAATGTGGATGATATGTCTTGCATGAATAACTAAGATAAATCAGCAGAGGAAATAGCGAGAGCATCATCATTATCTCCAAGGTTAAACATAAGTGTATAACCTTGAAGGTGATCTAAAGTACCTTTCACAACACCGAGCTATGCCAAAACCTTTACTTCGCTTGTGTTTGCTTCCTCTTGGATCTTCTTTTCTCTTTCCTTGGCTTCTTTTGCTACCACATCAATATGAGCACAGATACGAGACTCTCTGGCATGAGAATCTTCTAAAATCTTACTAAACCACTCATCAAAGTAGGCATTAGCACGATCAGACAACAACCTATCTGATGAAAAAGAAGGCACAAATGATGATGAACCAATGTGACAAGGAGCAACCACTAATTTATTCCTTTTAGTCGCAACTGCTTTATGCAATTCAATCATGTCTTCATAAACATACATGTTGACATTGTCAATATGGTAATAAACACTCTTATTATCCTAAAAGTACCTCATCGGCCTAATCACAGTTGAGTTAACCCGTTTTGGCGCTTCAATCAAATCATCTTCAACAGAAGTAATACCATTTAGTTCCAAAATATTCTTAATAAAAGATGAGAAAAACAAAGACATCTTCGGATAATTCCTGCATTATTCAATCCTGCCCAAAATGAACTTAACCCAATTACACTAATCATCCTTTAGAAGAACCCATATCAAATATAAATCATGATCATCCCTTTCCTAATTACGTGGCTTTTGAAACATAATTTTCACAACAATCTAGTGCAAAATCCTCATTTAAAACTTAACCTAACTAATGGGAAATTCCCCATATCCACACAATCCTTATACACAAATTTTGAAACGGACTTAACAAAGTCTTTTCTGACAAAACCCGATGAATTTGAAATGCAAACTTTATTTCCCTTAGACTTTAGCCCAAAATGATGCTTAAAATCACTAAGAGTGAACTTAATGACTTTGTCATGGAAATTACATTCAAGACCATCACTAGATATTTTAAGATATCACTAGAAAGCCTTAACATGATCAGAATTAAACTTACTATTCATTCAAACAAAGTTCAATAGCTTATAGTGCTTGAACAATTTCAGAAAATTCATTTTCAAATTAGACTCAGCAGGCTTATTAACATAATACTTAGCTTCTATAAGTTTATTCAGAAAGTCTTTGACATACCTCTTATGTTTTCCATCAAGTGTCATATGATTGATCTTTTTTGTAGATAAAAGATAAGTCTTGACTTTGATCAGATGCTTGACCACTTGTGTTGCATCTCGAAAAATACGGTCTCGCGAAGTGCATCGCACGCTCGCAGATGATTAACAGAGTTGTCACCAAATTTTATTTATTCTTAATGGAAATGGGAAATAACGATAAAACCCTAAGGGAAATAACGATATGTTGTACTCAACATGATCTTTTTTGTAGGAATAAATAACGATAAAACCCTAAGGGAAATAACGATAACGACTATGTGAGAGGAAGGTATTAGCACCCCTCACATCTGTTGTACTCAACATGAACCTCATATAGTTCTAAGGTTAAGGGTTTGCTAAGTATTTTTTGTTTCGTTTTATTTATTCAAGTATATTTACAAAAGAGAAATTATTTATAAGGAAAAAAAAGTTATTTATTTATTTATTGTGCTTAACGGGATTTCAAAATCCCTCTCCTACGTACCCTTAGGTGCAATGAGAGGTTCAGAGCCTTGTAGTACAATAAAAAATTGTGTGTTTGATTGATTTTAATTTGTGAAATTTTTTTTGAATTAAGTGCGCAAGGGGACAAAAGATATTTAGGAGTTTTGGATTTTGATAATCGATCGTTGTGGCGAGCGCCAACCAATCAATTGCTCGGAGACAAAGTGAATGTACATCCCCTCGTCTATTTTTATTTTCAAAAATGTTGAGTTAATTTGATTTATGAAATTAATTTGGATTATGTATAAACAATTTATCATCGGTTTTTTTACATAGAAAGGAAAAACTTCTCTTCCTCCTCATTCTCTATTTTCACAACAAAAAAATTTATTCTTAAACAACACATATACCATACCACTCCTTTCTTTCATCTCTTTCACATAACACAATATTAACCCATGGAAATCAAAACACAAACTTATCATCTCATGTTAGAATTACACAACAACAAACACACATCAAAGACATAAATAAATAAAAAAGAGGTGTACCATGGCGACGAGTTGTTATGCTGTGTAGGGAAGGGTGAGCGGTCACAGTGCAGCGATGGGATTCATTGATTGTTGTGTTTATTTGACTTGATATTATTGTGCTTTAGCTTAGTTTGTGATTTATTGTAGTGGTGAAGCCTTAGGATGGTGATGATGATTGTTTGGGTGAAGTTTGATTATTCTTAGATTTTTTGAATCTCACCTTCTCTGCTCCATCATATAAGAAGCATGTGTGTGGGTGTGAAAATTTTATTTTCTTCACGTGTTTTTTTATGTATGAAGGAGTGTGTGTATGGATTGTATGAATATTGTGTTCTCTGTTTTTTTTTTTTGCAAATTTTTTATCTCAATTTATAGTGGAAGTTGGAAACTTGAGATTTTAATGTTGATTTACTTTGAGATTAAAGTTGTGATTTCATCTTGTTTTTGTTTTGGAAGGTCATCGAATGGATTTGAATTGGAATGATTTGGAGATTGAAGAAACCTTATTTTGTTAATTTTGGTTCTTATTATGTGATTTCAAATGGAAAAGAAATATTCCGCGTGTTGTTTTGGGACTTTTTTTGTTGTTGTTGATATTTTGTTACTCATAATAACAACACTAATGATAATAATAACAATGATTTTTATCTTTTATAATAATTAACTAATATAATAATGATTAATAATAATAATAATATTTTTTTGGTTTTTGCAATACAAGTAACTAACTAATCTACTAATCATAATAATAATTAACTTAATGATAATAACAATAAACAAAATAAAAATAAATAATAACAAAGTACTAATCATACTAATCATGATAATAATTAATTAATAATAATGAATAAAAATATAAAAATAAAGAGAAAAAAGAAAAAAGAAATAGATAATCATAAAAATTAAAATTAAAAAAATAAACAAGGTAGAAAAAGTCTAAAACACAAAAAACAAGGAAAAAATCCTTGGTAGGACTTGAACCCTAGACTTCATGCTTAACCTCCTTACTACACTACCACCTGATCTAATTGAATCATCAAAAAGAAAAGCTCCTTAAAAGCATAAAAGGTAACTCAGACAAAATTTGGGATATGACAGTTGCCCCTATTTAATTACTTTCAGCTTGAGAACATGATTGATGACAGTATTCATGTAATTGTGGTGAGAGATAATTAAATACAACGGGACCTAAACTTTTTTCAGCTTAGAAACAATTGTGAAAGTTGTCAAGCATATATGAAGTCCTGATTGTGCTTGGGATATGAGAAATTCAATTGACACTAGTGTAAGAACCGATGTTAAAACTCGATTGCTATTGGTGTAAGACCTAATGTTAAATTGCAGTTATCGGTGTAAGAACCAGAATAAACCGTCATCGGTGTAAGAATCAAAATAAAATGGCAGCAGTGTAAGAACCGAAATAAAATGGTAGTGGTGTAAGAGCCGAGAATAAAATAGCAGTGGTTTAAGAAGCGAAATAAAATAGTAGTGGTGTAAGAAATGAAAATAAAATAGCAGTGGTGGTGTAAGAACCAAAATAAAATAGCAGTGCTGTAAGAACTGAAATAAAATGACAATAGTGTAAGAACTGAAATAAAATGGCAATGGTGTAAGAACCGAAATAAAATGACAATGGTGTAAGAACCGAAATGCAGTGGTGTAAGAACGGAAATAAAACAGTGGTGGTGTAAGAACCGAAATAAAATGGCAACGGTGTAAGAAGCGAAATAAAATGGCAGTGGCGTAACAACCGAAATAATTTTTTTATTTAGTTTTGATAATTTAGAATATTAAATATGTGGCTAATGTTTTGATATTTTGATTTATATTTATTATTTAAAACATTTGAAACGTATGTATGACATTTTTTTAGATTATTTTATTTTAATATTTGTAATGTAATTTGATGTTGGATGATGACTTCTCGGGAAGTGTATCGATAATGTCGCAGTAATAAAAAGATATCAATTCCATAGGAACTGCTATTTAACAAGACAATAATTGTGCACTTATAAAAAAAGTAACGATTGGGGGGGGGGGGGGGGGGGGGGGTAAGTTTGAATGCGAGAAAATAAAAGTTGTTCTAAATTAATAAAAAAGAAGTCTGATTTTGTATAGAATCCTTTATTTCTCTCCTATTGATGTTTAATGCACTACATGAATGAGAAAATTATTATATTCCCACGACAAATTAACACAACCACTATACCCAATTCCTTGGTGTATAACTCACTAATTACCACTCGGGGTCTCCTATCCCTATTCAACCAGCGTAAGTAAAATTAGGCGATGCACAATTAATTCAACTGTCACTACTCGGGGTCTCATATCGAACCTATCCTTATTCAACTAACTTAAGTACAACAATTTTCCTAGTTCTAACACATAGACTAATGGTCAGTATTCCTTATGCGCCCAAAATCAGATTAAAAGAGTACCTCACATAACAAGCATTAAACAAAATAAGCAATTGAATAGAAATATAATTCCAATTATTCATGCAATGACAAATTAAATATATGTCCCAACAAGTTTAAAATAAGTTCATCAAACAAAACCTAACTTAGAGATATTTAGTTACTCATAACGATACAATCAAATTCCAATTGATTAGATAAAAATTGCATCTAAAAATCCTTGAAGAACTGGCTTTCAATGGCTTTCAATGCTCTCAAAATCACTATCTTGGTGCTCTTTACCGTCACTTTCAGTTTAAAAACGCGTAACCCTTGAAAAAGAGGCCAAAAACTCCCTTTTGTTTTAGTCAAATCACTCAAGAAAGCATTAAAATAGGCTTAGAAAAGTACCTATCGCGCGCGTGATTGCTTGCATCACGCGCGCGGTGCTCACTTTACTTTTCTATGACGCGTACGATGCTGCACGTGATTATTCCAGTAGCTGCACGTTTTTTTGCTCATTTTTCAATCTGATTTTCACTAAGTCCTTATTTCTTCATACTTAGTCATTTTTGCATCTTTATTTTGCCTTTATTATTAATTTTCGCTCCTCTTTAACTTGTTTTGATCAATTTCTTTGACCGAAAACATGAAATAATTGAGTGTCAACATAACCCCAAACTTGATCGTTGTTTGTCCTCAAGTAACTTGCCTGCACTACCAATTCCAAACAGAAAAACAAGTTGCACAATACCAATTGAACATCACCATATGAAATTTTCTTTACCTGACCATCATTCTAGCTTCCAACTTTAATCCAGAAAATTTAGAAAACATACTCAATCTTTGACAAGTACTCAATTTGTCTCTCATCTCACCATGACTCACTCAATTGATAGGGTAGTCTCTCAATCAACATGCAAAATAGTTTATGCTGAGTTTGATCATGTTCTAATAGAATTCATCAAATAAATCAAAACACACACAATTGAGGGCTTTTTCGGTTGTACCTTGGCTTTTGTTCAGATAGGAGATTTTTGGGAAAATAGGTTTAAATATTTGGAGTTAGGTGCCTAGTTCTCCTCTTGTTATCATACCACTCTCTTCCTTATTAACAGTACAAGAGATTTACTATTGTGGTCCTCAATATTTATTTTGCATTCTTTTTCTCTTGTTTTTTTAAGAAGTTGTTTTTAACTCCCTATTTTCTCAAATTTTTGAATTTTTTGACCGTTTTTCTCTAGTACCCCAACCCCAAACTTAAACTTTTCTCACTTCCAAAAGCAACCTCAATCTTATACTTTTTCATACAACTTTAGAACTTCACATTTCTACCTAACTTTAAAGTGATGGTGGAAAATGAAATCTTTCAAGTCATGTGGCTTATATATAAGGCTAAGTCACTGAAAGAAGCGCTAAGCTCAAAGTGGTTAGCAATGGATATAACCTATTACTACAGGGTAGTTAAAAAGGCTCAGAGTTCAAAGCAAACAACTATCTCAGTGTGTGTAAATCAAACTAGTTAAATTTAATTGGAAATAGTTCAAACCTGATAAAGCAATAATGCGTGGATACACTCAATGAAAGGTACAGTAAACAATGAAATTTATTTGGCTCAAACCTTACTAATTGAGGTATCTAAAGGTTGGGTACAAGTCTATTGATTCCTTTTTCATCATTTGCTTTCAATTTCTATATCGCTTTCCTGATGATCAAGTTTCCTCGGATGGTACTTTTGCTTCATTTGTTCAATGCTACAAGTGCAATTTTTTAAAATTTGAAAGAAACAACATATGCAAACTCATTAGTTAAAGACAAACATAGATAGTGTTTGCGAGGTGTCCGTGAGTGGATAATTCCTCTTATTGAATCTAACTCGTAACATAAAGTAAATTCTGCAAAAACAACAAAACAAGTTATAAAAGATGGGTTACCTCTGATGAGTGCTAAATTGTTGTGAATTTGAGTATGAATAATTAGCACTCATCATATTTATTCGTTTACTTTTCGTTAATAAACCTCAACTTTAGTGTATATTTGGTATAGTTTATGTTATAGTGTATATTATGCATTATCATGTAAATATCATTGAGTTTGATTGTTTTTGTCTCATTTTTGTAGGTATTAAAGCAATGATATTTAGTCATTGTCTTATAGAGCATTGAATAAGCTTTCCAACGCTTCCGACCGTGCGTCAATCGGAGTCACGGTTAGCAAGTTATGGCCAAAACAATAAACTTTTTCTGTCAGACTGGGCTAAGTGGGCTCTGCACGCGCTGAGCGGGATTCGCGATGTCCAGCCCCTATTTATTCACTTTTAGAAAGATTTTTAGGTTATGTTTTTGGGATCTTTTAACCCTAACTTCATCACCAACATATTTTTTAGTAGAGAGACTTAGAAACAACATTAGAGTGTATATCTTGGTGATCCAGAGTTGGAGTTGCTTCAATCGGCATTGACAAATCGAGAGATTCCTCTTCATATTCCTTCTTCTCTTTGTATCCTCTATTGTTGGGGTTTTGTATGTAAGTTTATCTTGATTGTATGTATATTTATTGATCGTTTTATAAAATATCTTTTACAAATCTTTATAGACATATACGGTTCGAACTCGATCTAAGATGAACATATGTTAGATTCTAAACTCTAGATATAGATTTAGGTCTAATATTCGCATGAGTATTGCTCTTAATGCTCTGTGTTGTTGAGTTGTGTGAGACATCACCGATGAGATGATACAGTTGTTCTCTCAACTTTGCGTTAGACATAACCTCTGTTGTGAGCGATATGTGATGATATTGAATAGTGATATAGGTTGCATACAGTTTATTGATAGATTTTTTAGTATTTAATAGGTAGATGAAATATAATTCCTGACGAGTTCTCTCCTCTCTAAAGAATGCATTATTTACTTGTTAATATCTTTTACTTTTCGCACTTTACTCATTCAAACCATTTAAACCTAAGCTTAAAGAGATAGAGATTTTTGAACGAAATTTTTTCCCTCGCACCGATCCCTGTGGACACGATAAAACCCAGAGGAAATTCTTCCAAATCTTTTGCTCCTTGCCGCTATACTGCAGTTCGAACAACCTCCCATGAAGCGCTCGTTTTGTGTCATTAGCTTGACGGCTGGATTCAAGGGTCTGAAAGTATTAGGGAAACTTTTTCATTTGGAATTTCCCCTCCATAATAATGATTTAACCTTTGTCCATTTACTTTAAATCTCCTCATATCACTAGAATATTGAATTTCAATGGTACTACTTTGGCAAACTTTTGTGACAACAAACGTTCTTGACCACTAGGATTTCAGTTTTCCTAGAAATAGTCAAAATCTTGAATTAAACAATAAGACTTGTTGTCCGATCTGAAAATGTCGTCTCACCAACTTTTTGTCATGATATATTTTGGTCATTTCCTTGTAAAATAATGAATTCTCATACGCAGATAATCACATATCCTCCAATTCATACAATTTCGGGAATCTCTTCCTCCCAGCCAGCTTTTTGTCAAAATTCAAGAATTTTACCGCCCAGTAAGCTTTATGCTCTAGTTCTATTGGGAGATAACATGTTTTACCATAAACAAGTTGATACGGAGAGAAGCCTAAATGTTTTTTTGAATATTATTCTATATGCCCACAGAGAGTCATCGAATTTTTTCGACCAATCTTTCCATGATGCTGCCACTGTTTTCTCCAGAATTTTTTACACTTGTTTGTTCGACACTTCGACTTTGTCACATGTCTGAGGGTGATATGGTGTTGAAAATTTATGTTTAACATTATATTTTTATAGCAATCTTTCGAAATATCTATTGCAAAAATGTGTCCCTCAATCACTAATCAATACCCTGGGTACACCAAACTTGGCAAAAATATTTTTTTTCAAAAAGTGTGTAACAATTTAGGCATCATTAGCATTACAACCAATTGCCTCAACCCATTTGGTAACTTAATCAACATAGACAATAATATAAAGATACAAATTTGATTGGGGAAATAGACCCATGAAATTTATCTCCTAAAAATTAAACAGTTCAACCTCAAGCATAATATTCAAAGGCATATCGTCTCGTTTTGAGATGTTACCAATTATGTTGCATTTTGGGCATGTAGACACATATAACTTACAATCATTAAATAGAGTTGGCCACCAAAACCCACTCTGCAGTATTTTGGTTGCACTTCTCTCGCCACTATGGTGTTCTCCATATGTCGAGTTATGACAATGCCAAATAATGTTATTTGCTTCTTTACCTGCAACACACCTGCGAAGTAAACCATCAGGACTTCTTTTGAACAAGTATGCATCATCCTACAAAAAAATTTGCTTCTTTATATAAGTGTTTCCTTTGCTGCCAAGTGTATTCTTCTGGTACTGAATTTGTCGCCTTATAATTTGCCATGTCCACAAACCAAGGTCTTTTAGTGATTGCCATTATTTTCTCTTCAGGGAATGTCTATGTAATGCTTTGTTTATTTCTAGTCACTTCAACATTTTCTAACCTGGAAAGGTGATCTGCCACAACATTTTCTACCCCTTTATTATCTTTAATTTCTAGATCAAATTCTTGCAGCAGAAGCACCCATCGTATGAGTCTTGGTTTTACATCACTTTTATTGAATAGATACTTCAAAGATGCATGATCTGTATAAATAATAACCTTTGAACCTATTAAAGACGGGCGAAATTTTTCCAAAGCAAATACTACTGCTAGCAATTCTTTTTCAGTAGTAGTGTTACTAACCTGATTTTCATTTAAAATTTTGCTTGCATAGTAAATTGCATGGAAAAATTTTGCGTGTCATTGGCCAAGCACTGCGCCAACATCATAATCGCATGCATTACACATAACTTCAAAATGTAGTTCCCAATTGGGTGACACAATGACAGGGGTGGTGATCAATTTATATTTTATGACATAGAAAAAGTGTAGACAATCTTTATCTAATTTAAATTCATTTTCTTTGATCAGCAGGTTACATAGAGGTTTTGGAATTTTTGAAAAAGATTTAATAAATCTCTTGTAAAAACCTGCATGACCTAGAAAACTCCTTACTCCTTTAACATTTACGGGAGGGGGATGTTTTTCTATCACTTCAGTTTTGGCTTGATCGACTTCTATTCTTTTAGAAGATATTTTGTGGCCAAGAACAATGAATTCAGTTACCATAAAATGACATTTTTCCCAATTCAAAACTAAGTTTGTCTTGATACATCTCTTTAGGACATTATTCAATCAATTAAGATAACATTCAAATGGCGTACCGAATACAGAAAAATCATCCATAAATACCTCCATTGAGTTTTCAATCATGTCGGAGAAAATAGACAGCATGCACCTTTGGAACGTTGTTGGAGCATTACATAATCCAAAATGCATCATTCGATAGGCAAAAACTCCAAATGGGCACGTGAATAATGTTTTCTCCTGATCAGCAGGATTAATAGTAATTTGGTTGTACCTTGAGTATCCATCCAGAAAACAATAGTAGGCTTGTCCTGCTAGTCTTTTAAGCATTTGATCCATGAATGTCGAGGGAAATGATCCTTACGTGTGGCGAGGTATAACCTGCAATAATCAATACACATTTTCCATCCTATAACAGTACGAGTTGGGATTAGTTCATTTTTTCATTACGTATTACAGTGGTGCCTCCTTTTTTTTGGAACTACAAGTACTGGGCTTACCCAAGAACAATCATAAATAGGATAAATCATACATACTTCAAGCAATTTAAGGACTTTTTTCTTACCACTTCTTTCATTGTTGGATTTAATCATCGTTGAGGTTGCATGACCGGCTTGAATTCTTCTTTGAGCTTGATTTTATGCATGCAGTATGCTGGACTAATCCCTTTCAGATCTAACACCTTCCATCCCAATGCTTATTTATTTTCTCTTAACACTCGTAACAACTTTTTACTTCGATCTTTGATAATGTATTACTAATTAATGTTGGGTGCCAATTTCCCTTACTTAAAAAGACATACTTTAAAGGCTCGGGGAACTCTTTTAATTCAGGAACTATTGGTTTCTCCTCACCCCTTCCGCCTAATTCTTCGAATTTTTTATGAGCATGCTCTAGTTGTGCTACTTGCAATTGTAGCACCAACTCATTCACCTCAACATCTTCCTCGTCTTCACATGTTTTTTTAATAGACTGCACTAAAACTTTCTCAATAGGAGAGGATGGACCCTCTCATTTCAAAACATTATCTATCAATTCATCAATTAAATCAATTTGGTAACATTATAAATCTTCCTGAGTGTGTTTCATAGCTTGAAACACATTAAATACTACCTGCTTTTTATTAAATCAGAGAATCAATTCTCCTCTTTCTACATCAATCAAAGCTCTTCATGTAGCAAGGAAGGGTCTTCCTAACAATAATGGTGTTTCAGCATCTTCTAGCATATCCAAGATGACGAAATCAGCGGGAAAAGTAGATCATCAACCCTTAACAACATATCCTCTGTTACTCAATAGGGCATGTGACTGATCGGTTGGCTAGAGTCAAAGTCATTTTCGTAGGTTTTAGCTCTCCATAATTTAATTTCTTCATCATAGATAGTGACATCAAATTGATGCTCGCCCCTAAGTCACAGAGTGCCTGACCAATTTTTAATGAACCTATATAGCAAGGAATAGTAAATCTACATGGATCTGTTAGTTTGGATGGTAGCTTGCATTGAATGATGGCACCACATTCTTTAGCTAAAGCAATATTTTTATCATCCATAAATTTGCATTTACCATTTAGAAGCTCTTTTATGAATTTGGCATAAACGGACATTTGTTCTAGAGCATCATGTTTAGGGTCAAATTGTGCATACTTTTGATGATATTTTGTGGCCCTTTCCATTTGTTTCCTTTGTAATTTAGTAGTAAATGCATAGGTTTTGGTGTAAATATGCAAGTTTCCGATTATGATTGTAAATATTGTGAATTATAATCATTTTGATGTTTTTTGACAGGTCTTCTTGCTGATATATAATGCTTGGAACCTACGGTGAAGGGAAGAAGGCCAAAAAGATCATTTTCGCGGCGTTTTGTCGGTAAATCACGCTTAGCGCACTTTTCAGCGCGGGTTCAACACTTTTTGACTGTAGATGCAGTAGCTAAGGCCCTTTGGCCACGCTAAGCGCGCTCCAACCGCGTTTAGCGCGCTTTCTGAGAATTTGCCTCTGTTTTGTTGATCGCGCTAAGCGCGCTCCTGATGGCGCTTAGCACGATGCCATTTACAGCTACTTTATGCACTTTCTATAAGTAGTCACCTTAGAAGATATTTTGTTGTAACTTTCATTTTAGCAACTTTTCAGATTGTAAAGATATTTTCTAGGGCAAAAACCTTAGAAATCTCAAAGGAAGTGAGAATTAAAACTTTGGAGCATCATTCTTCGATCTTTCGACTTTGATGCTATCAAAGTTTTCATTTTTACTTATTGATCAAGCTACCATGGTGATGGCTAGCTAAACACTTTTCTGTCAAGATTAGAGGTAGTTAGCCTTACCATTATGTATTTCTTTTGATCTTTTGTATGTGAACAAGGTTGATGATCAATATATGACGAAGATCTTTGCTTTTATTGATATATGTATGGCTTGAATCACTCTAGACATAGATTTTCCAAGTCTTGATCTAATTTCTTCATCTATTAATCAACAAACTCTAGACATAGATTTGGAAGTTAATATTTGCTTTGTATCGATCTTTATGTTAATTGTTTCGATTGTTATTTCGAGAAATCATCTAGCGATTAAAACAATAAAACCCACGAAGTCGCTTTAGAAATAAACGGATTTGCGAGAATACGCGATTGTATTATTCGAAACTAAGTTCACATGCTTGATTAATCGGATATGTATGAAAGGAGTTAACAAAATCTAATCTTGACATGCTTTTCTTAAAACAAAACATCTTTTCTCTAGTTTACTCTTTGCTACAAAAACATATGTTACAAAACAAGAACTCTTTGAAAACCCTTTTCTTAGAACGTTAAACTATTGAACGGCAAGCTGTGAGAACATGATTTGGTTCTGCAATTTTATCTCTAAGTTTTGATGATATCAAATGAGTATTTTTATATGAACAATTTTGTACAACTAATGTTTGTTATTTGTGAGAATGTAACAAACAGGTTATGCTTCCGTAAATTGGCGCGAACACAATGCTTAAAGTAAAATACTCCGCCTACACACTCTGATATAAAAGGAAAAGAGAACGGGTTCTGAAGATCTGAAGACATAGGTTCTGATCGAATGAAGTCCAGATGCTAAAGTCCTAAGCTCTCTGAATCAAGGTTCTGAAAACCTAAATCAAGTCTCTACTCATGCTTCAACCAAATACTATCAGAAGCCTCTGAAGATATGAAGACAACGCACCAAGCGATCGAGGTTCTCAAAACCAAGTACTAGAGACTCTGAAGATTCAAAGACTTGATAATCTCAAGAACCAAGCGATGTTTTCCCTTCTTACTCATGCTCGTGAAAAGCCTCTGAAGTTGAGAAGCCAAGAAGACAAAGCTACATAGTACAACTGTACCTTAATTCAAGTGAAAATATCTTGGTAACTGTGCAATGGTACAATCAAAGATATTCTGACAAAAACAGGATGCGCAGCACGCAAAGCTATTATCTATCCTCACGCTTCTAGCTGCGGGCCTAGTTAAGCTATCATGATTACATTTCAAGGGCTCTTTCTATACGGCTATAAAAGGAAGCAATAGACTTGAAGAAAGATATACACGAACGCTACTGCAATACTCTCTCTATCTGAAATCTTTCTTAAGTCATTCTGGTCGAAAACGTGTTTACATTTTCAGATTGTATAGAAGCATATTTTCTGTAAACGTAAATTGTTCAAACTTAGGTTCGTGTTCCTTGAGAAAGACCCTGTAGTGGTACTTTTTGAGAAGTCTAAGTCGCGTGTCTCAGAGGTTGTTCCTTGAGTAAGACCTGTGAGGTTGTATTACTTGAGAAGTCTAAAACTTGTGAGTTTTAGAGGTTGTGTTAGTCACCAGCGGTTTGGCTCGTGCATTGTACTGATTTGATTGAATAGTGGATTAAGACCTCGTTGAGAGAGGCAAAATCACCTTGGCGGGTGGACTAGACTAACTTGAGGGTTTCTTAAGTGAACTAGTATAAACATAACGTGTTCATCACTTGATTCTCAACAAAGGTCATTACCATTAAAAGGAAGGGTTTTATAAAAAGAATTTATTTTTAGAAACAAGTTTATTTTGAAAAACCAATTCAAACCCCCCTTTCTTGTGTTTTTCACACCTTCAATTGGCATCAGAGCTCCGGTTCTGAGGTGATAAACAGGTTGAATTTTTATCAAGCACTTAACAGTGTTCAGTACCGATCCAAGTGTGAAAAATAATGACTACACCAACTCCTGAAACAAGTATCAATGTAAATGACAAAGATTCTTATCCTGCAAAACCTCCTATCTTTGATGGCAAAAAGTTTGATTACTGGAAAGATAGAATTGAAAGTTACTTTTTATCATTTGACTTAGATCTATGGGATCTGATAGTAGATGGCTACAGTCACCCTGTAGACTCTGCAGGTAAGAAGATTGAAAGGAGTGCATTTACAGATGTACAAAAGAAAAATTATAAAAATCATCACAGAGCAAGAACTATTCTGTTAAATGCAATTTCCTATACAGAATATGAAAAAATTACAAACAAAGAAACTGCAAAGTCTATCTTTGACTCTCTTCGTATGACTCACGAAGGCAATGCTCAAGTCAAGGAAACGAAGGCTCTTGCACTAGTTCAAAAATACGAATCCTTCAAGATGGAAGATGATGAATCTGTGGAAACCATGTTCTCAAGATTTCAGATGCTTGTTGCAGGACTCAGAGTTCTGGACAAAGGTTATTCTACTGCTGATCATGTCAAGAAAATTATCAGAAGCCTACCTGTCAAATGGAGACCAATGGTGACTGCCTTGAATCTAGCAAAGGATCTGAACAATATAAGTCTTGAGGAACTAATCAGTTCTTTAATAAGTCTTGAAATAGAGCTCCAAGAAGATGAACCTCAAAAGAAAATCAAATTCATCGCTCTAAAAGCTAAAAAGAAAAAGGCATATCAAGCAGAGGAGAAAGTGGAAGAATCCTAAGAAGAATCAGACGAAGATGATATATCTCTCATATCAAGGAAAATCAGTCAACTATGGAGATACAGAAGAAACAAGTTCAGAGGACCAAGAAGAAAATCTGAATCTACATATGATCAAAAGAGAACTTATGGAAGAGACGTTACATGTTTTGAATGCAAAGAACCTGGACATTTCTAAAATGACTGTCCAAGGTTTAAGAAAGATGAAAGACCTAAGAAAGCTAAAAAGGGTCTTATGGCAACTATGGATGATTCAGAGTCCGAAGATGATTCTGATGAAGAACGTGCCAACGTAGCATTCATGGCTAAAACCAACGACGTTCTATCAGAAGGAGAACCTTCAGACTCCGACGATGAAAGGGGGGTACTTTCTTCCCTATCTCGCTCTGAACTTGAAATATGATTATATGAACTTATGGAAAGATATCAAACTCTTCGAAGAAAACACAAAACTCTGAAAAAGACTCTTGTGATTCCTTCAGAAGATCTTACTAAAAGCAAACAAACCATTCTTGAATTAAATGAAAAACTACTTTCTCTAGAAAATTCAAATACTGCATTAAAAACCAAAATCTCTAGGTTAGAAGAAGAAATCATCTCTAACCAAACCAATACTAATGAAGTAGTCAAGTATGATAGAGCTTTCCAACGCTTTCTTGTTAAAAGCATAGACAGAAGCAAAATGGCTTCAATGATATATGGATTCACCAGAAATGGTAACAGAGGTCTAGGATATTTAGGACCATGACAACCATATGATGAGACCAAAAGTATCAAGATAATACCTCTGTCCAAACTTTTTGTTCCCTCTGGCACTATTTTAAAATGTTCTGAACAAAAAGGTTTAAAACCGATCACTACACAAACACAGACACTGAAGAAAACTCCTAAACTTAAACATTATGCACAAGTTCCACACTATTATTCCAATATAAGGAAGTCCAAAGGTGTCAGAACCTCTGGAAAGGATAATGTGAAAGGACCCACAAAATGGGTACCTAAGAATAAGATAATTTATGTTGCAGACATCCTTAATGGCACCATTGAAACACCAATCATGGTACCTGGACAGTGGATGCTCGCGACACATGATGGGAGAAAGGCATATGTTCCAAGATCTGAAACTTAAACCCGGAGATGTCGTCGGTTTCGGAGGAAATCAGAAAGGAATAATCATTGGCTCCAGAACTATTGGAAATGGTAAGCTTCCCTCTATTAATAATGTTCTGTTAGTTGAAGGTCTAATGCATAATCTATTGTCAATCAGCGGCTTAGTGACAATGGTTATGACGTTATTTTTAATCAAACATCCTGTAAAGCTGTAAGTCAAAAGGATGGATCTGTCCTGTTCAACAGAAAAAGGAAGAACAATACTTACAAAATTAAATTATCAGATTTAAAACACCAAAATGTAAAATGTCTTCTTTCTGTAAATGAAGAGCAATGGGTCTGGCACAGACGCCTTGGTCATGTTAGCTTGAGAAAAATTTCTCAGCTGAACAAACTAGGTCTTGTCAGAGGCTTGCCAAATCTGAAGTACTCTTCAGATGCTCTTTGTGGAGCATGTCAGAAAGGCAAGTTTTCAAAAACCTCCTTTAAAGCAAAAAAATATTGTTTCCACCTCCAGACCGTTAGAACTTCTTCACATTGATCTTTTTGGACCAGTAAAAACTGCTTCGATCAATGGTAAGAAATATGGACTAGTCATCGTTGATGATTACAGTCGTTGGACATGGGTGAAATTCTTAAAACACAATGATGAGTCACATTCTGTGTTTGTTTCCTTCTGCACCCAAGTACAAAATGAGAAAAATTGCAAAATCATCAAAGTCAGAAGTGATCATGGTGGAGAATTTTAAAACAAAGACTTTGAAAACCTTTTTTGTTTCACATGGGATATCCCATGACTTTTCTTGTCCTAGAACTCCACAACAAAATGGAGTTGTAGAAAGAAAGAACAGAACTTTACAAGAAATGGCTCGCACCATGATCCAAGAAACTGACATGGCTAAGCATTTTTGGGCAGAAGCAATCAACACTGCGTGTTATATTCAAAATAGAATCTCTATTAGACTTATCTTGAATAAAACCCCTTATAAATTATGGAAGAATAAAATTCCCAACATTTCCTATTTTCATCCATTTGGATGTACTTGTTTTATGCTAAATACTAAAGAGAGTCTTGGCAAGTTTGATTCCAAAGCACAGAAGTGTCTGTTGTTAGGATACTCTGAACGCTCAAAAGGATACAGAGTTTATAACATAGAATCACGGATTATGGAAGAATCAATTCATGTTAGATTCGATGACACACCTGACTCTGAAAAGTCAGATCTAGTTGAAAAGCTTGCAGGTTTGGAAATTAGCTTCTCAGAACCTAAAGAAAAGGCAGATGAAGTCAAAGACCAGCAAAGCCCTACGCCGGATACCACCGATGTAACTCTGAATACTCCACAGCAAAAGAAAAGAAGAATGTCTATATCTCATCCTGAGGAACTAATTCTTGGTAACAAGGACGCTCCAGTCAGAACCAGATCAGCCTTCAGACCATCAGAAGAAACACTCTTGGGACTGGTGTCGTTAATTGAACCAGCTACGGTTGAAGAGGCTCTTATGGACAAAGACTGGGTTCTGGCTATGGAAGAAGAACTGAATCAATTTTCAAAGAATGATGTTTGGGATCTAGTTCCAAAACCTAAGAATGTCCATGTTATTAGAACCAAATGGGTATTCAGAAACAAGCTAAATGAGAAGGGAGAAGTTGTCAGAAACAAGGCACGACTTGTAGCTCAGGGATACAGTCAACAAGAAGGAATTGATTACAACGAAACTTTTGCTCCTGTCGCCAGACTTGAAGAAATACGGTTATTAATTTCCTTTTCAGTAAATCATAACATCACCCTATATCAGATGGATGTTAAGAGTGCATTCTTAAATGGTTATATAGCAGAAGAAGTCTATGTCAAACAACCTCCTGGTTTTGAAAATTCAGAAAAATTAGATTTTATTTTTAAACTAAAAAAATCACTCTATGGTTTAAAGCAAACTCCCAGAGCTTGGTACGATAGATTGAGCACATTTCTTTTAGAGAACAATTTCACCAGAGGAAAGGCTGACACAACTCTCTTCTGTAAAACATATAAGAATGATATTCTTATAGTTCAAATCTATGTTGATGATATTATTTTTGGTTCTGCTAACCCATCTTTATGCGAAGAATTTTCAAAGTTAATACAAGCAGAATTCGAAATGAGTCTGATGGGTGAGTTAAAGTTCTTTTTGGGCATTCAAATAGAACAGAAATCAGAAGGCACCTACATTCATCAAAGTAAGTACACAAAAGAACTTTTGAAGAAATTCAACACGGTGGATTTTAATACAGCTAAAACACCAATGCATCCAACATGTGTCATGAGAAAAGAAGAAACAGGAGTTAAGGTTTGTCAGAAGCTCTATCGTGGTATGATAGGCTCTCTCTTATATCTTACTGCTTCTAGACCTGACATATTATTTAGTGTACATTTATGTGCTAGGTTCTAATCAGATCCAAGGGAATCTCATTTAACTGATGTTAAACGAATTCTGAGGTATCTGAAAGGACCAACTAACCTTGGCCTGATATATGAGAAAACATCAGAGTACACTCTTTCTGGTTACTGTGATGCAGACTATGCTGGAGACAGATTGGAAAGAAAGAGCACATCAGGAAACTGTCAGTTCCTAGGAAACAATCTAATCTCATGGTCAAGCAAGAGGTAATCTACAATTGCTCTCTCTACAGCAGAAGCAGAATACATCTCCGCTTCTCTATGCAGTACACAAATGCTTTGGATGAAAAATCAGCTGGAAGACTATCAAATATATGAGAGTAACATTCCTATTTTCTGCGATAATACTGCTGCTATTTGTTTAAGTAAAAATCTAATTCTTCATTCTAGGGCTAAACATAATAAAATAAAACACCATTTATCAGAGACTATGTTTAGAAGGGAACCTTATGCTTAAAATTTATTAATACAGACCATCAATTGGCTGATATTTTTACAAAATCCTTAGCTGAAGATAGATTTCTAAATATTTTAAAACATCTGAAAATGGTGTACTGCTCAGAATGAGATTATTTCACAACCAAATGTGTTTAGTCAGAAGAAATAAGTATTTTTAAATCATCAGAACCACTTCTGTGAAAAGTATCTCAGTTCTGATTAATTTTTCTTCTGAGTCAGTTCTGACGCGTCATTTAATTAGATTTTTTTTTGCATGTGATTAGATTACATCTAATTCACTATATTTACCCAAATCAAACAAACAGTAAATTTCTTGGGATTGACTCAAAACTTAATTACATTTATTTACTTATCCCCTGTCATGTCTATCTCTTCAAGTTTTCAAAAACCATTCCTATTCCCTCTTTCACTCAAAAGGAAACCCTAAAACCCTAAATTTCTCTCTCTCTCTCTCTCTCTCTCTCTCTCTCTCTCTCTCTCTCTCTCTCTCTCTCTCTCTCTCTCTCTCTCTCTCTCTCTCTCTCTCGAACAAACTCAATCTCTATTCTCATCCTCTCTGTTCTTAACCATCATCATGACAAACATCGATCAACAAGAAAATATTCTCCTCTCCAAAGAAGTTGAAACGTCACTAAATGTCTCCCAAGAGCTGTCGTCTTCATCTATCACACCTTCTACCACCTCCACAACCACTGCGTCGATTGTCTCGACTCCATTATCTCTTCCCACGATCGATGCAACCCATGTCACACAGAGAAATTCCTCTGTTACTTGTGTTATGCATGCAAATGAACTAATTGTTCTGAAAAAGCTATTTGTCGACTTCGGCAATCTTCGCGATAATGGGTTTAACCTAATTGATCAACTTAACACTCAAGGATGGAAAAGTTACTTTGAAAGACTCAGAGGTCCAACCTTTGATGACCTAGTAAAGGAATTCTGGAGGCACGCTGAAACAGACGATCTTCATGTCGTATCTTTTGTCATGGATCAAAAGATCATTATCACTGAAAAATCTATTTCAGACTTACTAGGGATGCAATTCTTGGAAGGAAAAAGAATTTATGGAAAAACTAAATTATCTTACTCTGTCATCAACAAAGCAATTCTAAAAAAATTGTCAACCTGGGACTTCAGAGTACAAAAGCAAGAATCTACGTGACAATCTGAGAATCTGGCATAAAATCATTCTTGGATGTATCAATCCAAGACCTCCAAAGAGTCCTGCAGATTACTTCAACACAAATCAAAAGTACATGTTGTACTTCTTGCACAAAAATGAGAAAATGTGTCTTCCATCCATTCTTTTCTACTACCTAAGAGATATGGTGCGCAAGACGAGAACAACAGCTTTACCAGATAGGAAGATTGTAAACTACATTCCGTTTGGAAGACTTCTCTCTGACATCTTTGTTGAAAGTTGCCTAGTGGAGTATCTAGTCAAAGAAGCCAAGTACACAGACTATCTGACTAGCAAAGTAGGATGAGCTTTCAATGCTGTGAACCTTAAGCATATGAAAATGGTCACTAATGTTGATGTGAAACCCATATCTATCCCTCACGACACTACGATCAAACGTCCAGTACCGAACTACCCCTGCTATCACAAAGAAGACAATCCAACAACAATTGCTTCATTTGTGGCTATAATGAGAGAAGAAGGGCATGACATGCCAAAATCCAGAGTTGAAGAGATTGCTCCAAAATCTAAATACATCACGAGGAGCAAGAGGAAGCAAACTGAAGAGGATATTGAGCCTAAGAAGAAGAAAAGGATGAAACTGAAACCTTCAAAGCTTCTAGACCAGAAACTCTTCTTCTTGAGAAAATCAATAAATCGATTGTCAATTCTTCTGGATCTATGAATGTCACTGATACTATTACTGCACCATCATCATCTCAAACCACCGTCACTCCTACCTCCAATCCACGGGTGAAGTTTAAAGCACCATCTTTCTCAATTCCTCCTTCAACTATCACTATCCAATCTTCACCCAACTCATCAATCAGTACCCCTGTCTCGACTAAAGCCATTCTAACCTACACCTCATCAATAACCTCGTCAATCATTCAGCTAAATGAACAAAGTTCCATGAACCTAATCTTTGAATCTCAAGTCCTTAGTAATGAGTCTGTCTCTGAGGATACAACCTCTGAATATCTAGAGATTGTCACCCATGAATCTCTCATGGTCTCAGACACTCCAGAAGTGACATCTCCTGTTGATCAACAAATCAGTAAACATGCTTCTACTGAGATCGTTCCATCTCAACAAACACCACCTGAAATGAATTCTGCCAAGCCTGGCCTTGCCTTAGTCATCTATACTAAACCACCTCCAACATCTTTTGAAGAATGCGCAAGCCAATTTTATAACATGGCATTAAGGAAGTTTGCGAACCTAAGATCAGAACTTAACACAAGTACCAAGCCTTTGGAACTTGAAAGATCTTGTCAAAACTTCCAGAAATGGTTGAGCAGTGAACTTGCAAGAATTGTAAGCTTCTCAGATGCAACCATCACAAATGGAATTCAACGGGCAAAGGAGAGAGCAGAAGCTGGAGAGCGGATCATGATACTTAAGTTCTTGGCTGCAAAGCTGAAAGAAGTTGAAGAAAAGGCTGCTAAGGAAGCAAAACTTCTTGCAGAAAAGGCTGCAGAAGAAGCCAGGATAGCAAAGGAAGTTGAAGCCATGGAAAAGGCCAAGCAAGATACTGCAATTGTTTCTACATCTGATCCTGCTGTCAAGCATTTGGAAGACGCAATTGGAGATATCAGAGAAGAACAACAAAAGTTCAGAGAAACCCTTGAGGAACAAAAGACTGTTAATGCTACTCTTCAGAGCATGCTTCAAAAGATATGGGACAAGATGTCCTCTGGAAGCACCTAATTCTTGTGTCTCTTTTGTCCTTATGACTTTAGATCCTTGTTTTTCACCCATTCACCGCTTATCTTTTTGATCAATGACAAAAAGGAGGAGAAAGTAATATATGAATGTGATATTTTGATTCCATAGTCAAATCTCTGAAAAACGTTAAGAAAATCAGAACTCTGCTGAAAAGAGAATCAAGACTAAGAGCTCATGATCTAGTAAAATCAGGGGGAGCCCTAAAGCTCAGAAATTCATCAAGTCTAAGACTCAGGGGGAGCACTTCATACGAAGGATAAGCTATCTTTAGGATCTGTTATTCTCCTGCACTATATATATATATATATATATATATATATATATATATATATCAAAATTGTGTCATCAAAATACATAGTTTTGTCATCATCAAAAAGGGGGAGATTGTGAGAACATGATTTGGTTCTGCAATTTTATCTCTAAGTTTTGATGATACCAAATGAGTATTTTTGTATGAACAATTTTGTACAACTAATGTTTGTTATTTATGAGAATGTAACAAACAGGTTATGCTTCCGTAAATTGGCGCGAACACAATGCTTAAAGTAAAATACTCCGCCTACACACTCTGATATAAAAGGAAAAGAGAATGGGTTCTGAAGATCTGAAGACATAGGTTCTGATCGAACGAAGTCCAGATGCTAAAGTCCTAAGCTCTCTGAATCAAGGTTCTGAAGACCTAAATCAAGTCTCTACTCATGCTTCAACCAAATACTATCAGAAGCCTCTAAAGATATGAAGACAACGCACCAAGCGATCGAGGTTCTGAAAACCAAGTACTAGAGACTCTGAAGATTCGAAGACTTGATAATCTCAAGAACCAAGCGATGTTTTCCCTTCTTACTCATGCTCGTGAAAAGCCTTTGAAGTTGAGAAGCCAAAAAGACAAAGCTACATAGTACAGTTGTACCTTAATTCAAGTGAAAATATCTTGGTAACTGTGCAACGGTACAATCAAAGATATTCTGACAAAAACAGGACGCACAACACGCAAAAGCTATTATCTATCCTCACGCTTCTAGCCGCCAGCCTAGTTAAGCTATCATGATTACATTTCAACGGCTCTTTCTAAACGGCTATAAAAGGAAGCAATAGACTTGAAGAAATATATACACGAACGCTACTGCAATACTCTCTCTATCTGAAATCTTTCTTAAGTCATTCTGGTCGAAAACGTGTTTACATTTTCAGCTTGTATAGAAGCATATTTTCTGTAAACGTAAATTGTTCAAACTTAGGTTTGTGTTCCTTGAGTTAGACCCTGTAGTGGTACTTCTTGAGAAGTCTAAGTCGTGTGTCTTAGAGGTTGTTCCTTGAGTAAGACCTGTGAGGTTGTATTACTTGAGAAGTCTAAAACTTGTGAGTTTTAGAGGTTGTGTTAGTCACCAGCGGTTTGGCTCGTGCATTGTACTGATTTGATTGAATAGTGGATTAAGACCTCGTTGAGAGAGGAAAAATCACCTTAGCGGGTGGACTAGACTAACTTGAGGGTTTCTTAAGTGAACTAGTATAAACATAACGTGTTCATCACTTGATTCTCAACAAATGTCATTACCATTAAAAGGAAGGGTTTTATAAAAATAATTTATTTTTAGAAACAAGTTTATTTTGAAAAACCAATTCAAACCCCCCTTTCTTGTGTTTTTCACACCTTCACAAGCATCTAGATATTTGAACAATCCCTGCGAATACGATAAAACACCCACCTAAAATACTTTTTAACACATCTCAAAATGGAATATTTACTTGTAACGTTATGAGCATCTCTATGAACTTTTTAAATTGCCCTACTTCCGTCTCTCTCTTCAGCTTTACAAGCATCTAGATATTTGAACAATCCCTGCGGATACGATAAAACACCCACCTAAAATACTTTTAACACATCACAAAATGGAATATTTACTTGTAACGTTATGAGCATCTCCATGAACTTTTTAAATTGCCCTACTTCCGTCTCTCTCTTCAGCTTCTTCTTAATGAAAGGGTAAGGTGGTTTGATGTAGTCGGGTAAGGTGGGGGTTGGTTCATTGATGATTTGGTTTTTTGTTCTCCTAAAGTGTGATTCTTTATCAATGAATTTGTTAAGTGTCTCTCCCCTCACAATAGTCTCGCTCGAAAATTCATCTTCTGTAGGTTTGGATTTTGGTTCCTCATCTTTCTTGCTGCCTTGTTCCATAATTTTTTTCTGCTTGTTCACATTGGGAATAGAGGGAACTGCGCGATCTCTCAATTCTACCGCGTCACAAGTTCCTCTTTCTTTTGCTAGTGATGTGATTTGCTGAGATATATTAAATATTTTCCCTTCGAGTCTTCTCATTGACTCCTCTTGCTTTTCATTCAACAAGATCTATAATATATTAACCTTCAAATTTTCATTTTGTGTTACCAGCATAAATTGAGTCAGTGTTTCTTCCAACGAGGAGATTTTGACTTCCGCATCTGTTTGTAATGATCCATGATGGGAATTTATGGTTATAGCTTGTACTTCTACCATAAGTTGTTCTTTAGCACAATTACCTGCAAAATGTTCTTCCCCACAGTTATTACACAGTAAGAATACTACCTCCTTTGAAGACTCTTGAGTTGTACTAGCTACATTCAAATTTTGATTCAACAACTCTAGCTTTTTGAGAGGCTCTTCGTAACCTCCTAATGTCAACTCACTATGAGATCTGCTATTTTTTTCTGCATGTTTAAAGCCTCTTGTATTTGTAAATTTGTATTCATTTAAGCTCATTTTCTCCATTTTTCTTTTAGTTAGGGTTCAGTTACTGTTCTGATTATACCCTCGGCAGATGCATCTAAAAGAATTCGTGCTTGCGTTTGTAAACCCTTGACAAAACTTTGCATTTGTTCCATACTGCTCATATTGTGATTAGGACATATGTGTAACAAAAATTTAAACCTCTTCCAAGAATCATAGAAAGATTCAGTTTCTTGTTGCTCGAAGTGGGTAATTTTAGTTTTCCTCTCTCTGAATTGTGTTGTAGTGAAGAATCTTTCTAGAAATTTGTCTTCCAATTCTCTCCAAGTTCTGATTACTCTATTTGGAAGGCATAATAACCAATCCTTTGCTCACCCCACCAAGGAAAAGCTGAATAATTTCAGTTTAACCTGATCCTCTGTAATACCTTCTGGTTGACACATAGATGTTGTATTGTAGAACTGCGCTAGATGTTCCCATGGGTCACTTGTTATGTTCCCGTCAAATTGTTCGTCTCTAAGATCTGAAAGCACTGAGTATTTGATGTTGAAATTTACTAGAGTTGCAGGGACGAAACCCGGAAAAACCTGTCTTGCATCAGTAGGCCTGCAATAGTCCCCCATAGTTTGTGTTGTTGGTTCTGCCATGGTGAATTTTTCTATGCCTTAAACATGTAATGTGCACCAACAAAAAAATACCCATAGTAGTGTTGCTTGACAATAATATGCACAAAAAAAAAATTAAATGTTGTAAAAGTAAAATAAAATGAATTAAAGCATTGCTTTGTTGAAATATCAATAGTCCCCAGCAACGGCGGCAAAACTCGATGACTTCTCGGCAAGTGTACCGATAATGTCACAGTAATAAAAATATATTGATTCCACAAGGACTGTTATTTAACAAGACAATACTTGTGCACTTATAAAAAGTAACAATTAGGGGGGTTTTGAGTTTGAATGCGAGAAAATAAAAGTTGTTCTGAATTAATAACAAAGCAGTCAGGTTTTGTATAAAATCACTTATTTCTCCCCTGTTGATGTCTAATGCACTATATGAATGAGAAAGTTATTATATTTCCATGGAAAATTAACACAACCATTATACCCAATCCCTTGGTGTATAGCTCACTAATTACCATCAGGGTCTCCTATCCCTATTCTACCAGCATAAGTGAAGTTAGGCTATGCACAAAACGTTAATTCAACTACCACTACTCGGGGTCTCCTATCCATATTCAACCAGTGTAACTACAATAATTGCCCTAGTTCCAACACATAGACTAATGGTCAATATTCCCTATGTGCCCAATATCATATTAAAATAGTATATCACATAAAAAAAAACATAAAGAAAAATAAGCAATTGAATAAAAATATAACTCCAATTATTCATGCAATGACAAATTAAACATATGTCCCAACAGGGGTTCAAAATAAGTTCATCAAACAAAACCCAACTTAGATATATTTAGCTACTCATAATGATATAATCAAATACCAATTGATTAGATGAAGATTGCATATGAAAATCCTTGAAGAACTAGCCTCCAATGGCTTATAATGCTCTCAAAATCACCCTCTTGGTGCTTTTTATCGTCACTTTCAGTCTAAAAACGCAGAACCCTTGAAAAGATGCAAAAAAACTCCCTTTTATATCAGCCAAATCAATCTAGAACGTGTTAGAATATGCCCTGAAAAGTACCTATCGTGTGCGTGATAGCTTGCATCGACACGATACTAACTTTACTTTTCTATCACGCGCACGATGCTACGCGTGATTATTCCAGTAGTTGCACGTTTTTTCCTTCTTTTTCGATCTGATTTTCACTAAGTCCTTATTTTTTTCATACTTAGTCATTTTTACGTCTTTCTTTGGTCTTTATTCTTCATTTTTTCTCCTCTTTAACTTGTTTTGATCTGTTTCTTCGACTAAAAACATGTAATTACAGAGTGTCATCATTGGAAAAAATAATTTTTTCTATTAAAAATTTGATTTCACTAAATGGATAGTGGCGGGGCGGGGATACTCGAACCCCTTTGGGATGGGTTTTGGTTTTAATTCTCCATCCCCATTTGGGTTTGGGGCGAGGAACGAGGATTGTTTGAGGATTCAGGTTTGGGTTTGGGGGAGGTAAAAACTATCCCCGACCCGCCCTATTGCCATGCCTAGTGTAGAGGAATTATCTTTTTGGTTTGAGGTTTGAAGTGTTTAGCGACCATAAGAGTTTGAAATACTTGTTTGATCAGAACAAATTGAATACGAGGCAGAGAATGTGGTTAGAATTCTTGAAGGACTACAATTTTGAGCTGAGTTACCATCCTAGCAAGGCTAATGTAGTAGCAGATGCGTTGAACAAGAAGTCCTTGCATATATCAGCATTAATGGTTAGAGAATTTGATTTGATCGAGCCATTTCGAGATCTCGGCTTGGTATGTGAGATGACTCATGTTAGTGAGAAGTTAGGGATGCTGAAGTTAACCATCAATTTCCTCGATGAAATCAGAGAAGATCAGAAGTTGGATGTGGAATTGGTTGATCGTTGAGTATTAGTTAACCAAGTTAAAATGATGGACTTTAGAGTTGATGAGAACGGGATCTTGAAGTTTCGAGACACACTTTATGTACTTAATATTCCAGAACTTAAGAAGATGGTTTTGGAAGAGAGTCGCAAAAGAGATTCGAGTATTCATCCCGAAGCCACTAAGATGTACCAAGATTTTAAGAAAATATTTTGGTGGCCAAGTATAAAGAAAGAGGTTGCAGAGTTTGTTTATGCTTGTTTGACTTATCAGAAGTCAAAGATTAAGCATCAGAAGTCGTCTGTACTAATGCAACCAGTGAGTATTCTTGAATGGAAGTGGGATAACATTTCTATGGGTTTCCTGACAGGTTTGCCAAAGACCCCTAAGGGGAATGATGCAATATTAGTTGTTATGGATAGACTGGCTAACTCAGCTCATTTTATTTTGATAACAATTAGTTTTTTGTCAGACAAGTTAGATGAGATCTATATCAGTGTGGTTGTGAAGTTACATGGTATTCCGTCGAGTATTGTTTTTTATCAAGACTTGAGATTCACGTCGATTTTTTGGGAGAGTTTGTAGGCACTATTGGGAACCAAGTTGATGTTGAGTTAGTCTTATCATCTGTAAACAAATGGTCAGATTGAGAGGACTATTCAGTCATTTGAGGATTTGTTGAGAGCTTGTATCCTAAAGCAAGGAGGTGTTTCAGACGGTTTATAGTCGTTGATTGAGTTTACTTATAATAACAGTTACCATTCTAGTATTGGAATGGCACCCTTTGAGGCTTTGTATGGTAGGAAGTGTAGGACACCTTTGTGTTGGTATGAATTTGGTGAAAGTGTTATGGTTGGGCCAAGAATTGTTCAGCAGACTACTGAGAAGGTCAAGATGATTCAAAAGAAGATGTAAGCACCATAAAGTAGATATAAGAGTTATCATGATAAGCGAAGAAATACTCTTGAGTTTTAAGAGGGCGGCCATGGGTTTTTTTAGTCACTCAGTTGACTAGGGTTGTTCGTGCATTGAAGTCTCAAAATCTTACTCCACGTTTCATTGGTCCTTATCATATTCTCCAGAGTGTTGGAGTTGTTGTATATCGATTTGCCTTACGACTGCCTCTTTTGAACATTCACAATGTTTTCATGTGTCTCAGCTTCAGAAGTATATTCCTGATCCATCTCATGTGATCTAAATGGATGACGTACAAGTGAGAGATACCTTGATTATTGAGGCATCAACCGTGCGGATAGAGGTTCAAGAGGTGAAACATTTAAGAGGTAAAAAGATTGCTCTGGTGAAGGTCGTGTGACAAGGACCTGCTGGAGGTATCGTGACATGGGAAATGGAGAGCCTGATGAAAGTCTTATCCGATACTGTTTATGACGGGTAATTTTTTAGGGCGAAAATTCTTTTAAGTGGGGGAGAGTTGTAACACTCCAACTTTAGTTATCTATTTTTATTTATATTTATATTATTTTATTTTATTTATTCGAGTTATATATGTGGTTTATTTGATTTATTAGTAATTTAATTAATTTAATTAAATATTAGAAATATTTTAGTGCTGGGAGAAAATATGATTTTATTTAAAATTAGAGGGTGATGGTGGATTGAGTAAGAGTTCGGGTGTGGTGAGGGTTAAAGAATTATTTGAATTAAAATTAAATAATTATTTTGAGTATTATTTACTTAATGGAATAATAGAAATAAAATAGAAAAAATAGTTTTAGTGAAGGTGTGAGGAGAATTCGAGGGTGAACAAAGTAACTAGGAAATTTAGGTTAAATAAATATATAAAGCGTTGGGGCTTTTGTGTTATACGTATAAAAGATGGAAAAAGTGGAAAAGAGGCAGAAACCTAAGCAATCATAGAGAGAGAGAGAGAGAGAGAGAGAGAGAGAGAGAGAGAGAGAGAGAGAGAGAGAGAGAGAGAGAGAGAGAGAAGAGAGTGAGAGTGAGAGATCCCAAGGGCAAGAAAGTTCAATGATCAAGCAACTTTGAGGTGGGGGAAACTCTTTACATATGGGTGTTTAGGCAGTCAGATAATGATGGATCCTAACCCTCATATCTTTTTCTCCTCAATTTTATATCTGTGATTGTTGGTCGTGTGTTTGTGGGCAAAATGGTTGCCTTGAACCATTCTGCCCTATTCTTGAATACCTTGTATGAGGTGAATTAGGAATAACTATTTTTTTTTTTTGCTCTTTCAATGGTGTTGCTTATCTGTTTGATTTTTGGGACGATTAGAACTCAAATAGGAGAAATAGCCGAGTTTCGAATTTATTCAATAAGGATAAAACTGTTGGTAGACATAGAAGAGGATTGATCGTCTTATTTCATGAGTAACTTGAGTTTCGTAACTCTGTTTGAGGCGTCGTCATTTGTGTTAGAAAGCTACGTAATAAAATTTCTTTTAAAGTGGGGAAACTGGGTCTATAAGCATTACAACAGTAGCAATTTGCTAGTTTAATACCAGAGGCGTAGTGAATTTCAGTCATGCGTTAGTCATCATGTTTCACGCGTAACTTGAGTTTCGTAAGTCTGTTAGGGTTGTCGTTAATTGTGTTAGATATTTTAATGATCTTTTAAAATGGAAAGTTTTATAATTTTATCATAAATATGTAATTTTTGGTGCTATTTTGAAGTCAGACATTTTGTTTTAGAGTTTTAATCGTGTGATTAATCAAGTTGAATCAAGAAGGTTAAGTATTTAGTAGTTGGTGATTTCGGTGACTTTTCATTACCTTTTTAAAAGATTTAAGTGGAAGATTTTTTACATTAGAGTTGTCTGAGTTTTTTTGAGTTATTTCGAGTTGAAGATCAGAATATAGGATACACTTGAGATGAGTTTGAAGCCTTTTGACATTTTAAGGTTGTATTTTGAGTAATATTTTTTATTTGTTTAAGGTTGTTAAACCGACAGAGTTAAAATTGAGTTGTTGAGCAATTTATAATATTATTATTGAGTTGAGTTGAGATTTGAGTAATCTAACAGTTTTAGAGTTGTTTTGATAAGGCTAAATTTTGCCTTGAATATTTGTTGCCTTACCCTATTGGCGGCCTGACATAAGTAATATGTGAATAACTCTGATGGTGAGTATTATTGAGATAATATGTTAAATATTTTGCATATTTAATTATGTGTGTGAGTATTGTATATTTATATGATTGGGCTATGATTATAATAATATTTTCGAGTTGAGTAGTTCAAAGATAACTATCGTGTTGGCATTGCGTTGGCAAGTTGTGGTTCAGAGAGAACGTTTTCTTTAGTAAGAGTGTGAATTCTATTTATTTCAATTAGAATTGTTGAATATGTGTTTTGATAATTATTGTTGAGCCTATGCATTCATGTATATTGGAGATAAGTAGGACTTCGGTCTGACGAGGTCAAGTACTCAGAGAGAGCCAATGGCAGTCTCATTGTTGAAAGAGAACAACGTGTTCTAGAGAGGAACCAGAGACATGGATAAATCAGTAACATGCCTCTAAAATCCAAACCCTTGTACCACATGCATCTTTGAGGAGGAGTATATTGCATTAATACATTTGCATTGTGATTGTTGTTCTTTCGTTGTTAATTATTATGCGAGAATGATAATTGATGTTATGTATGACTATCCTTGTTGTTTAATGCACTTCTATCATCTATAAAGTTATTATCACCCATGTTTATTGTTTTGTGATGCTATGTACACTCTTGGAGTACAGATAATCAGGTATAGGAGTAGTTGTTGTTGAGCTGGAGAAGGGCATTAATGCCTCTTCACTTATTTGATTTTTTCTGTGTTATTTAGTTTTGTCGGTGCTCTGTTGAGACGTTTAATTCAATATTTTTGAGTTGTTGGATTAATTTAATTAATAGATTGTTTGATTTTGTTGAGATATTATATACCATGTTTGAATTTGATTTCAGTTGCATTGTAATAAAAAGTTTTTGAAAAATATGATTATTTGAGGGAGATGTGTGACACCCTTGTTGGTTTATTATGATTATTGCATGTTTTTATTTTAATTAAGAGTACTCGGGGATAAGGTGTTACAGCCTTTGATAAAAGTACTAAAACTAGGGTGTGAGATGGTAAAGCTGGGCTTAGTTTTGTTTATCAAAGTTGGGTTGAAGATTTCCCCAATTGGTCAAAGGCCAACAATTGCAGCTATGTCAAATAGTGTCAGGGTAATCATTCCACATGGCAGTTGGAATGTGTTGGTCAAAGCTTCCCATAAACAAATGGCATCGACCAACATGTGAGGGTTATACTTAGGACCAACTCTTGAGAGTTGTATCAAATCAAAGATACCTTGGTTCTTCCATACTCTTTCCTTCTTTTGTTGAACCCTATATATCCAACTGATGTAAGAAGCAGTGTTGATTGAAGGAGATGAACAAAATACATGGTTTTTCATAAAAGTGAAATCAAAAGGTTAATCCTTAAACACCAGGGGTTTGCACGATGAGAAACTAAGAAAAAAACTCTCCAAATTCTGTGGTTTCTTGTTTGGTATGGGTAGAGGATCCATGAAAGCATGAACAATACCAAAAATATAGTAATGAATTAGTAATTAAGAAAACTAAATTGCATATTTTTCTTCTTGCATTGGAGGTTCTAAGACATAAGTGCGGCCATCTCTGAGCAAGGGGGCTTTGAGTTTAGTAGCAAATGGAACATGTGGTTGACGCTTAGTGAGAGAACTGAAAGCCATTGTTTTTTCTTGAGAAATTTTAAGTGAAAAAAAGCTTGTTGAAGGAGTGAGAATGAAAGTTGCAGAAAGTTTTAAAGGTTTCTATGGCTCTAAAGAAGAAGTTAGTGAAAAGAAAATAAATGAGGAAAGTGCATAAATATAGGCACAATGAGAAAAAATTTCAGTTTCCCTCTAAAAAACTGGACAAGTGGCATCTCGAATTGGACAATCGGTATTTAATTTTTTGAGAAAATATAAATTAAATGATTTACTTTAATATGACTTAATTTTATGGCCTGTGATTATTCTAGGAAATCGGAGTGATGATGACAATTTGCACGCACGTCTTTGATGTGACAATTTGGTGAAAAGTGGTGATGATGACTATAATGTGTGCCAGCTATCTTGAACAGTGTCGAGCAGTTACTAAAAACGCCATATTTCTTCCATCTTATACATATGATCGACTAGAAATTTTAGCTAAAATTTTCAACAAAAAATGGTAACGACCACGTTTGAAAATGGTAAGTGTCAAGAGTCTCAAACATAGCTTTGACATATTAACTATGTCGACTAAAGATGGTTCGACGAACTTATCAGATGATCTAGGACATATTGTTTTAACGCCACAAAGATTGGTTTGGAAGAGTCTCAGAAACATATCCACAAGATTAGCATCTCTCTCTCACTCTCTCTCTCTCTCTCTCTCTCTCTCTCTCTCTCTCTTCAAAACATGCTCATAATCTCGAAAAGGTCTACACTAATCAACACTTTGATGTAGGGATGAGGTGTGGAGATGTCTAGTTTGATGCGTTCACATGATTGTTGGGGACTTAAGATATTCTTAAGTCTAAAGATTAGGTGATTTAAAGGTGTTTCGACACCACAATAGAAGTTGACCAGAGGCAGTTAGGAGGTTCAAAGGTAGTTATCAACATGATGGATCGTTTGTAGCAGTTGTAACACTGAGGATGCATGGAAGCAAACTAGAAGACTTAAGTCCACGTAAGGGGGTACGAGTCGAGTTATATGGAGATAATAGTTGTCGATGATTAGTATTGTATTAGTATATAAGTCAAGTTCATTGATGTAATCAAGGCTGGAAAATTCATTTATTCTCTATACAACTAAAGATCTAAGTTACAAAGAGAAACATTTTGTGAGAAATGTATGTGTCTGTCTCCTCTCTTTAAATTCCTTAACTATTTTCAATTGAAGCATTTATTTTTATGATATTTATTATGTTTTTTGTTTATTTTCTTTTCTCAAAGCAATTATACATTCTTTCAATTAAAGTTTATGTTCAGTCTGCTAACATTCAAACATTTAAGTTCCAATCACAAACACTTTTTGTTGTATTTTTTGCACAAATTATCCTTGAGATTTTTCCGAGTTCAATATCTTAAGTGAAACAAACTTGTGATTATTTACTAAAAATACCAATAAATAACTAACTATTAGTAACTATGGTTGGTATTTTGGATCAAAGGATTGAACATTGTACCAATTTGTTGGGTAAACATATTAACCATGCCATGGTTACAGTCATCCATTTGTTACCTCACAACTTAGAGAGAATTATTAGTTAAGGGTGCCATAACCTAGGGGATGTATCCCAATCCTCCCAGAGATTGACTCATTCGACCAGGGCTATTTATAGTAGATTCTGATGTCATGTATGGATTGAAAGGAGATGCAACCGTCATTGCATTATTTGCGTGCATTGACACATTCGCCTGTAGGTCTGCCATCATTGCAGTTGGTATTCCATATGGATAATCTCTACCATTACGACAAACTGTAAAACTTGGAAGAAATGGATGCCTATTACCCCCTACAATGGTTTGTGTAACCACATGATTAACAGGAAAACTAGTTAGTGGTGGTATCACCATTTCACGTGTCTTAGTCGAAAATAACGTTTGACTTACGACAGGAGCAGTTACTCCAACGGTTGTTTGAAGTGCTTGTACCACTAACCGTTAATTCGATTGGTTGTTCTTCTATATTTGGAACGTTGTTTTGGGAAGGAGGAACTTTTTTAGGAGAAGAAATCTCTGATGGTCTAGTCATACTAACAAATTTTCCACTCCTCAGACGTATGAACACTCAACAATTGATAATATTTAGACGCGAAGAACGAAAAGAAACGTTAAAAGCACATACATTATTTGCAAAAACTTTAAATTTCTCACAAAAGAGTCTCACTGGGCGTGTCAATTTGTTTATTGGTATTTTTAGTAAACAATCACGAGTTTTAATTCACTTGCAGGATCAAACTCGAAAAATTCTAAAGGACACTTTGTGTGAAATGTTTGAGAAAATGTATTAGTGCTAAAATGTTTTATGTTTGAATTTAGAGCAATTGGATAAAAGTGCAAAGAAGTAAATGCAGAAGTACTTAAAATAGATAAAGTAAATAAAGAAAAAATAGTAAAACAATTGGATAAATTTTTTTGAATTAATAGCAGGACGCAAGTTCATACATTTCTCATAATTCTTTATCTCTATGACTCAGATGTATGAATTCTAAAGAGAATAAAATAAAATGTGAACTCTCATTACAACATCAAAATCTACTTATATACTGGGTACATCGATAACTGACAACAACGATTAACTCTCCAGAATTTGACACGTATCTTGCAATGTGATCTTTTGTCATTTAAGATGTGTCCACGTGTCTTTGATTCTTAAACTATTTCAAACTATTACTGCGGTCGAAAATGCCCTCAAGTCATCCAACCATATCCGTTGAAAAATCAATTTGTCAAATCTAATAAAAAAATCTCCTGGGTGTCAAAATCAAGACTTAAACTATATGCATTTAACATTTATATACATCTCATAATTCATGTTGAAATGTTAAGCACAAATTTTCAAATTAACTACAATAAAATCCGCAACAAAATTTACAGAACATATTCGCAGTTAAGAAACACAGTGGCGTCCATGCAATTGATACATCCTATTAATTAGAGGATAACATTCCTATTAATTTGAGGACAACATTGAAGGCTAGGAATATTGTAAATTTTATTTGAAATAATTTTTTAATATTTTTATTATAGTATGGTCACCTATTGTCAGAAAGGATTCTCTCTTTTGAAAAAAATTATTAGAATTTTTTCAATTTATAATAATAAAATCATCAAAAATAAAACTGAATGGTGGAGATGGCACATTACTGCCTCAAGTGAGAATCTCATTGGAGAGGATCATGCCCCCTATTGTCATCCTATTACGTGGTTTTGTCATCCAACGACCATTGATGACACGTGTTCAAGTTACTCAAAAAATTGGTCTTATCAGGTTTGGAAGTTAGATTTTTTTTTGGAAGAGGACAACCTACCAAATCGTAAGCCGACATAAATCATGTTCCAAGAGGATTTTAACGAGCCACGGTACACGTACACATTAAACACGTCGTTATTCGATTCGCACGCAAAAATTCCATCCATACATATCTAAACTTTCTATATTCTATTTTGTAAAATATACAAATGTCTATAAATTCCGTAAGCAGTTCTTTAGAATTTTGCTATGCATACATCTAGATAAGAAAGTTGAATATTGGATGTTATGGTGGACCACTTTAGCTCGAACAGTCAAAAGGTTCGATTACATCTAAAAAAATTAGTCAAGAAAAAAATGGCATATTAAAATTTAACTAAATTACTTATAGTTAGGTGATTAAAATCAGTTGAATAAAAAATAGTCGAATATAAATGGTTTAGTGACACTTTTGGTTTTTATGTTTTGGCCAACTCACGAAATTAGTCCCTATAGTTTAAAATTGAACGAATTAGTTTTTATGGTTTAATGTTTTTTGCAGTTTTAGTCTCTCATTTCAATTTTAATCCAACTGTTCGTGCATTGTTCATGTACGGACATGCACTGTTCATGTACGGTCGTGCACTGTACATATACGTTTTTGGATCAAAATTGAGATGGATGACAAAATTGTTAAAAAAAACAGAAGAACCACAATCGTGAAAACCCCAAAACTGGGGACTAAAAGTGTCGTTAAGCCAATATAAATAAGTGATTTTTTTCTCGAGACCACCAAAGTTGAAATATGTTGGGTAAATGTTAAAACGGCTTTAAAATATTGAACTTAGAACTTGAGTATTCAATTTTCTACATGTGTTTTATTTTTATAATGCACTAACTAAAATACTTAATAGAAACACGATTTGAGGCAAATAGCACATCATACATATATAAGAAAAACATATGCCATTAACTTGAGAGAAACAAGTCGACATCGGATGTCATTTACATTCTGCATCATAAATATGACCCATATGTTCTTGACTTTTTAGAGATTCAGAACCAATAATAAAAATGGATCTTTAATAAAAAAAATATATAACTTTTTAAAAAAGAACATCATCTATATAATATCATGTATAGTTATTTATGCGTACAACTAACATACCTAAAATATCATATTCTAGTCAAATCTTTTTTTTTCTTACGTTTAGAATCAAACTTTCTAATTTTAAGAGGCATAAAGGAATAATGAAAACAAATTTAAAGTTGATAAATTCTACAGCGTTGAAGTTGAATCGATAAATTTCGCAACATTGAAATTGAATCGATAAATTCTATAGCATTGAAATTGAACCGATAAATAAAAAAATTAAAAGATAATAAATAAAATTAACATTTACATAAAAAAATAATAAATTACATAAATAAAATTACCAATTAGCAACGGTCGAGTTTGGATGTACAAAATCAATACATAAAAAATCAAAAACCAACCGACTTAAACATTTATATTGTTACTTTTTTATTCATTTTTGTAGGGATGATGTGACGAGTCAGTCTTTAGACTTATACATCCCAGAATTCATGAAGATTGAGCTTTTGTAGGCAGAGTACAAAGGGGCAAACAAGTTGGATTGCATAAATCCTAAGTAGATCGGATCTTCGTCTAAAGAAACATTGTTACAAGGCATGAGCAAGTCGGATCCAGTTACGTAATGACTCTGGCGGATGAGCAAGTCGGGTTCGGTCTCGGAAAGGGTGATAGGAGGCGACATGAACATCCATAGATGACGATTACGAAACATCTCTGTGATTGCATGAGAGTTACATAAATTAAGGGAAAAATTGTTACTTAGGGAAGTCGGCGCCCGTTACCTAAGGTTGCTTTAACATAGGTGTTACGGACTGAACCAATGGCTATGCATGACCCAATCCACTTCTGCTTCCAGAACGGCCCAATTGCCTAAGTCCAGCTGGTGCGGGGCAGCATTTACCTTTCTGCCCCTCTACCGGACACATATGAACAGATGAACCTCAAGGGCATTTGCTCCTCCCCGGAATTCCTGGCCGTTACGCACGGCTCCATCATCCAGGAACAGTCTTGACGCCTGTGCCCGAAACTATGCCCTTGCCCGGGGCAACGGCTAATTTTGGACATCTCTGCCCGTCATAACGGCTAGTTTTTGGCAGTTACCTATTATTCAGGAAACGATTATTCCGCCTTGAAAATAGGGACTGTTGACCACGCGCTGGGGGCATTATAAAAACCCTTTCATTTGAGAGGGTCAGGTGTCCAAAAATCATCCTTAAAAACTCATACTTCTGTACTTGCCTCTCTCTCTCTCTCTCTCTCTCTCTATTCTTACTTTAGCATCGGAGTGCCTTGCAGGTACAACCCCATCCTTATCTCACGCACCCAACATCGCAGACGTTCTTCTTGGCCCATTACAGGATCTGATCAGCCTTCACGATCAGTGGCGCCGTCTGTGGGAACTTGTTATCCTTGTTTTAACATCCACCTCATATTCAAAGACCGAAACAAATTTCATGTCCAAGATTACGATCATGGCTTCCCAAGATCACGTCCAAGATGCTCGCAATCTTTCTATTCTCCCCGTCAACAAAACTGATGCTGACGGATCTACATCTTTCCTCAAAGGAGACGTCCGTTGTCTGAGAGACGGAGCTACTGCGTCTCCCTCCCCCACTCGTACTGACCGTGTTGACGACCAGCCTTTTCTGGCCCTCCAGCCCGTTCCAGCTCCACCCAACGCCGACTCGGCCGTGGTGGCCCTCCTTTAAGCAATCAACAAAACCAACCTCTTGATCCTCCAACAAAACGAGAGGATTGGGGCGTTCGAGGAGTCTGCCCATCCGAGATCCCCTCAGCCGAGAAAGGATCGACGACGATCCAAGAGTCCACAACCCCGGCGGGAAGCTGATCGTCGGGTGGGCCAAGAACCAGAGTCCCATGTCGTTCGAAAGCGTGACCACGTTTCCCCGCGAAACCAACATTCCCCGGGCAACAAGAGAACCTGAAGGCATCAACGTTCATCACCGGTCAGATCAAAGGGCCGGGCACGAACGCCATCACCTCGTAGAAGTCACCGTCACGTCCCCGAGTGAAGCATCCGCTCCCCTTCCCGGACCAGTTCCAACAGCGACGATGAGCCCCACGGCCCATTATCTCAGGAGATACTGGCTACATGCCTACCCAAAGGCTTGGAGAAACCCCCATCTTTGGGCACTTACGACGGAACATGACTGACCCAAATGAGCACATCAAAAACATCGATGTGCTGCTAGACTACCGTGGCGTCCGGGGCGCCATCAAATGTTGTTTGTTCCCGACCACGCTCCGGAAAGGGGCAATGACCTGGTACAAACAGCTGCCTGAGAAGTCCATCACCTCGTGGAAGCAGCTGGCCAGGATGTTTTCCAAGCACTTTACGGCGTCACGCCGCCATCCAAAGACTGAAGCCTCCCTTGAGGCCATAATTCAAGGGAAGGATGAGCCTCTCCGGGCATATATTGAGAGGTTTAATAAATAAGTTGTGCAAGTCCCCACTACCGAAGACATGAAGAAATTTTTGCTCGAACGAGGACTTCGCCCGCACTCAGAATTTTCTAAAACTGTTGGCCTTGCTCCACCAAGGAGCCTAGACGCCTTCCTCCTCAAGGCGCAAGTGTATATTCAGTGCGAGGAAAAGGAAGCGGTCAGCTCCGCCTAGGCCTCACGCTATCAGGAAAATGCCCGGGCCTCCAAAGGCGATGAACCCTCGACATCCCGTCGAGGGGAAAGAAGGTGCGAAGATCGTCCCCGAGAATCCTGGGACAACAAGGGGCCCTCCGGTCGGTTCCCTAATTACACTCCCCTGATTGTCTCCAGGAAAAAGATTCTCTTCGAATGTGCTAACTCAGAGTTTAAACAAGCGGGAGTTTGGTTCCCCAAGAAGGTACCGGCCAAGCCCAACGCCGATAAATCAAAATACTGTCGTTTCCATAAGAGTCACGGCCACACCACTGAAGATTACATCCACCTGAAGGATGCCATAGAAATACTAATCAGGGATGGCCACCTGAAGCAGTTTACGAAGAAGAAGGATGCTCTCCGGAAAGACGCCCAGGAGTTAAAGAAAGTAGAGGAAGAGGTGCCTTCCTCAGAAGAAACCAGCCTTCAAGTCGCCACGAGTATATCACTACCGGAGGATTTCTATGTTCCAAACGAGCTCAGCGTTCCAGCGTATTTCGCAGCCCATAGCCCATGGGAGACTTTCCCCTCTGCGATGGTCATCTCCGTATGGAGCTTTAACAAAGTCACCGTGGGCTCTGTGAAGAGAAAGTTCGAGCACCTGATCAGCACGAGCTCCAACAAGGTGACTACGCTCGACAAAGCCTAGAAGGGATCAGTCCTCATCTCTTTCTACCGGGAAGAACTCCTCGGAGGGGCCCCGAACTCAAGTATTCCTCTGCTTGTCAGAGTCCAGATGGCCAATTTTGACATTCGCAGAATCTTAGTCGACCAAGGTAGCTCGGTCGACATTATGTACTCACAGCCGTTCTCAACTCTCCAGCTGGACGAGTCACATCTCACTCCCTACGTGGGTTATGACCTACAGGGTTTAAATGGGTCGGTCACGAAACCCTAGGGGTACGTCGAGTTGACCGTGACCTTTGGATCTGCGGAGACATCCAGATCTATTAAGGTTCAGTTCCTGGTAATTGACTGCCTGTCTCTCTATCAGTGCATATTCGGGCGGCCAACTTTGGGCGAGCTGGTAGTTGTGCCATCAACCGTCCATCTCAAAATAAATTACTACACTTTGAAAGGTATGGTCGCTACCTTACACGGGGACATCGAAGCTGCGCGCCGATGCTTCGAAGCGGCCACCAAGGGACTCAACACCATCGCTGCCAAGCCAAAGACGTCCAGCAAGACAGCGTTGCCCAGCAGCTCAGAGGAAGCCAAGCCACTGCCACTCGTTGACTACGTCGACCTCGACGGCCGCTTCTCCGAAGATGACCAGAAGGAGGACCAGGTTTTCCCGAGAAGCTCATCCGCCTCGACCAGCAACAGCTCCTATCCGACGCGCCCAATCCCGGATGGGGACTTCGAGCTCGTCCTGCTCGGCGAAGATCCTCAGCGAGGAGTAAAGATAAGGATCAGCCTCCCCGACATCACGAGGAAACAACTCAAGGCGTGCCTCCGAGAGAACGTAGACTTGTTCGCCTGGAGTGCCGCAGAAATGCCTGGCTTGGATCCTGATGTCGCCTGCCATCAAATCACGATTGACCCCGCCGTCAAAGCAGTAGCACAACGTAGGAGAAAGTAGTCTCCGGAGAAAACGGAGGATGCAGAACAAGCTGTAAAAGACCTCCTCGAGGTAAAACTTATCTCGGAAGCCAAGTACACCACTTGGTTGTCCAACGTTGTACACGTGAAAAAATCTAATGGAAAGTGGTGCATGTGTGTTGATTATACTGATCTTAATAAGGCATGCCCAAAAGATGCCTACCCCCTCCCCAATATTTATAAACTTGTTGATAACTCTGCCGATTTTAAACTTTTATCATTCATGGACGCCTATTCGGGCTACAATCAAATACCAATGGCGATGAGCGATGAAAGATACAAGGCCTTCATGACCGAATCAGGCAATTATTACTACAACGTAATGCCCTCCGGCCTGAAGAACGTCGGCGCGACCTACCATAGAATGATGAACAAGGTCTTCCGAGGAGAGATAGGCGACATGCTCGAAGTCTACATGGACGATATGATCGTGAAATCCCGCGAGGTGACCGATCACACGACCCATTTGAGAAAGGTCTTCGAACAGGCCAGGAAATACCGAATGCGTTTCAACCCAGAGAAGTGCACGTTCGGAGTACGGGCGAGCAAGTTCCTCAGCTTCTATCTGACAGAGCGAGGAATCGCGCCAACCCCGACAAGTGCAGGGCATTCTCCAAATTTCTAACGCCCAGCTCGAAGAAGTCCATTTAATCCCTCAACGGGATGCTCGCTTCTTTGTCTCGTTTCGTGGCCAAGTCAGCCCAGCATGCCTTGCCCTTCTTCAAACTCCTCCACAAGGAAGCAGCGTTTGAGTGGACGGAGGAATGCGACCAGGCTCTCCTCCATATGAAACAGGAACACTCAGAACCGCCAGTCCTCTCTCGGCCCAATAACGGCGAGACTTTGTACCTCTATCTCGCCGTGGTAACCGAGGCTAGGGGTGGAAATAGGCTGGGCCGAGCTAGGCTTTGCCCAGCCTAAGCCTGGCCTGCCAAAAAAACTGAAGTCTAAGTCTGGCCTGTAGCCTGTCATAGGCTTATTTTTAGGCCCGATCCTGACCTTTAATAAGGCATGGTTAGCCTGTTAGCCTACATAAAAGCCTATTATTTTAGAAATATGTAAATACGTAATTAAAATAATGTTTAAATAGACTAACAAACTAAAAAATCAATGAGACTAAAAGTTTGTTTGCATTGCCTTATTTTAACATACATATTAGCATAAGTTTTGTGAGACTATTTGTTTAAGATAACTTGTGAAAACAACTTATAACATTGTTCATAAGGTGTTTTCATCTTATTTTCATAAGTTCTCCAAAATAACCAATTTTTATTTATGTATTTTAACTCAAAGTACAAAACATAACATAAGATAATAAAAAAATTATTCATATTTATGTAACTAGGCCAGCCTGTTAGGCTTAAAAGGCTGTTTTTATGGCCTGATGCCTAGCCTTTTTAACTAAATAGGCTTATAAAAAAGCCTAGGCCTTTTCTATGCAAAAAATAGCTTGGCCTGGCCTGAGCCTGTGCAGGCTAGCCTGTAGGCCCCTGTTATCAGTCTGGCCTACTTTCACCCTTAACCGAGGCCGTGAGCGCCGCCCTCATCCGTGAAACACCCGACGGACAGAAGCCCATATATTTCACCAGCAAAGCATTGCAGGGACCAGAGCTGAGATATCAGCAGATAGAGAAGGTAGCGCTGACCCTCATCAACGTTGCGCGAAGACTAAGGCACTACTTCCTGGCCCACACGATCGTGGTCCGGACGGATCAACCCGTAAAGCAACTGCTGGGGGTGACCAGATATGGCCGGAAGAATGCTCAAATGGTCGTTAGAGTTGTCCGAGTTCGACATTCAGTACGAGAGAAGAAAAGCCCTCATTGCCCAGGCTTTAGCTGACTTCGTCGTAGATATGACATTCGCAGATTCCCCCACCAGCGGGGCACGCAAGTGGACCATCTTCGTAGACGAAGTATCCAACTCGGCAGGGAGCAGGGCAGGTATCATCTTGGAAAACGAAGAGGGAATCATCGTCAAGGTATCGCTCACCTTATCCTTCCCCGCGTCTAATAACCAGACTAAGTACGACGCTTTCCTCGCCGGTCTTCGCTTGGCCGAAGACTTGGGGGCGGAAGAAGTCGTCATCTGCACAAATTCACAACTCGTGGCCCTCCAAGTTCGAGGAGAATACCAGGCCAAAAACGACAACCTATCTGAATACTTAGCCCTGGTCAAAGAAAAATTGACGAAGTTCGCTGCAATAGAAGTAAAGCATGTTCCCCGCAAACATAACGTCAGAATAGACGTATTGTCTAAACTAGCGAGCACGAAGAAAAAGGGAGGAAACAAGTCCGTCATCCAGGAGGTGCCTCCTCGACCCAGTATCGAGAAGACATCTCTGACCCTCGACGTACAGGTCATCGGTGACGGCGACTGCTGGATGACCCCCGTTTACAACTATCTCGCTAGGGACGAACTTCCGTCCGACCCCAAAGAAGCCAACACAGTCAGGCGCAGGGCCTGCTCCTACGTCTTGGTCGAAGATAAACTCTACAGGCGAGGGTTCTCCATCCCATTACTCAAATGCGTCGAGGAAGAGATGGTCACCCACGTCCTGCGCGAGATCCACAAAGGAATCAACGCCCAACATCTCGGGGGGAGATCCCTTGCCCGGAAGGCCCTTCTAGCAGGGTACTACTGGCCAACCATGCAGCAGGATGCAAAAGAGCACGTAAAGAAATGCGACAAATGCCAACGGCACGGGGACATGTATCTAGCTCCACCTAACGAGCTCAAAGCTATGTCCTCCCTGTGGCCATTTGTCTGGTGGGGCCTGGACATCCTAGGGCCATTCGTAGTAGGATCAAACCAGAGCAAGTACTTAATAGTAGGCGTTGATTACTTCACAAAGTGGATAGAAGTGGAGGCTCTGGCCAAAATAATAGCCCTTAACATACTTCGTTTCTACAAGCGAAACATCCTCGCACGCTTTGGCATTCCCCAAGCGATCGTCACGGACAATAGGACACAGTTCACAGACAGGAAGTTCCAAGATTTCGTCGCTCAACTGGGCATGAAACAACACTTCACATCCGTCGAACACCCCCAGACTAACGGGAATGCCAAAGCGGCGAATCGAGTAATCCTACGAGGCCTCAAGCGAAGGCTAGACGAAACGAAGAAAGCTTGGGTCGAGGATCTGCACAGTGTCATATGGGCCTACCGCACAACTCCACACTCTTTGACCGGGGAAACTCCTTTTTGCCTGGCCTATGGGACTGAGGCGGTAATCCCCATCGAAATACACATACCATCCAGGAGGACTGAGTCACCCCTGGATGAGGAGATGAATAACGAGGCACTAAGCGAGGAGCGCAACCTCGTCGAAGAGGTCCAGTCAAGAGCAGCTCTCTGCGAAGCCTCATTAAAGCAAAAAATTATAATAAGGCACAATGCTAAAGTGATACGACGAGAATTCCAAGTGGGCAGCTTTGTCTTGAGAAGGAACCACAAGGACTCTCGAGAAGGCAAACTCGCCGCTAACTGTGAAATACCCTATCGCGTCCGAGCAAAGACGGAGAATATGGCTTACTACCTAGAACACCTCAACGGGGAAGAACTTGATCGACCATGGAACGCCAAAAAGCTAAAACAATACTATAGCTAAGGCCCTAATTGTCGGTTCGATTCGTCAAAACAGCAAACATAATGTCCCAACTACGATGTTCGCCCAAGTACAAGCGTCGCATGCCAGCCAAGGCAGGACCCCGCTCAGGATCGAGCTGGGTCTCTGCCCGACAGTGGTTCCTCAGCCGAGCCTGCCGTCGTCAAAGTACCATGATAGGCAGAACACCCAGCTCGCGATGGGAGGTTCACGCCGCGAACTCAGGCCTCAAACGCGACCTGAGCTCCGCTATCATGCCCGGAAATTCCCCAGGCCATTCGACTAGTCCCCCTCACTGGCGAACAAATCTAAGTCGAGCAATTCCCTGAAAACATTAAACAAATCAAAGTCATTCCTATTACGGGCACACACAGGTATCAAGCAAAGGTATAACACTTAGCGAAAATAATCATCGAAAAAAAGCTATGCGCGAATATACAACATACAAAACCGCCCATGATGGCCGGATACATACATATAATTAAGTGGCCACAAGGACCACAATTATGCATATTACAAAACAAAGGGGACACACCCCCTACCGAACAACAATAAAATTACATAAAAAATGGCACGCAGGCCAGATACATTACAACAAAATAAAAAAGGTGTCACTCATCCATCTGCTCAGGCTCCTCAAGGTTAGGCTCAGGCTGCTGGGTTTCCTCATTCAAAAGCCAGGCGTGCTCATCGCCGATGTTGAAGAAGTCTGGAACAACTATCTTGCTATTCTCAACATGGCCCAAGAAGTTAATATCGTCCGTGGATAGCTGAACTTCTGGATTCACCAGCCTGAGTTGGGCCACAACGTTATTGAATGACTCTTCCCCAATGGCAATGACGTCGTCCTTTGCCCGCACAAGATGAGCAACCAACTCAGCCCTGGTCTTCAGCGTCCTCACTCCCGCAGGCTCATCGTCAGTCGGGGCCGCCGCAGAACTTATTTGCTCGGCCAGGTCCTCGGCAGCCTTCTTTTCGGCAACCAGAGTCTCGTTCTCCCCTCTCAGCCTGACAGCCTCCTCGTCCGATTTCTTCCTCGCGTTGTTGTCAACCTTGGCCTCCTCTTTGGCCTTCCTCACCGTCTCCTCTAGGGATGCTATGGTCGCCTGAGCCTTTTTAAGTTCAGACTCAGAGGAGGAATCTCCCTCAACATAGACCGCCGCCATCTCCAGGACCCGGACCAATGCGGAGGAGTCTTGCGCCAGCGCTGCCCTCTTGCTTGGGTGATCCATTCCTTCGAGCTTGAGAGACTCTGCTCGAGGTACCACCATTGACGTCCCTTCGAAAAACTTCTTGTCATGAAAGCACGGGGGAAGTTAGAACTTGCCCTTCTCCGCCGCCCGACTAAGGTCCACTAGATCATTCGCTCTGGTCCGCTTGAACCTTGAGGCCAAGGGCACCGGAGATCCCTGAGCAGGTGAAGGGACGAGCGAGAAGCTTCCCGTGGCAGGTTGGGGAGGAGGCACACGCTGTGTAAACCGAGACTTCGAGGTGGCCGCACTAGCTTTGCCCCTCGCCAGGGCATTCTTCACCATCCTCTCGTGGGCAGAAGGTATCTCACCTGCAAAAACATAACAAACACGTCTGCCACCAAGGAAGTTATAATTCAGACAAGCTAAAAAAAGCTAAAACTACCAAGTAGCTTAAGAGTATCCGCATGGGTCTTGCATTCCAGAAGCGCCTTCGTATTGATATAACGATACTCCACTCTTTGCCCGCCATCCTCCTCAAAGATCGGGTCCCTCTTTTTCGTCCAGCACTCCGCTGGCCTAAAGGTATTAACATAGTTGACCAACGCCTCGTAACTGGCTATGTCTTGCTCGTCCAGCATGTTCGGCTGGGCAAGATAATGGCCAGTGCCCCGAGTAAAGTGGCTCCCACTCCAACGGAAAGGGAACTTGAACACCCTCTCCGCCAACAACTTCCCATCCTCGTCATACATATCCTTGCCATCCTCGTCCGTGGTCACCGCCCAAGTATACGTGGTGTCTTGAGCTTTCTCCGACACAGATTCGATGATGTAGAACCTCTCCTTGAAGGTCCGGATAGACTCCGAGAAAGGCTTAAACAATTTCCTCGGTTGCTTCAGCGAGACTCAGCTATACCTTTTCCCCGAGACCTGCCTTTGGAGATGGAAGATGGTGAAGAATAAAGGCAAAGTAGCTCCTATCTTTAGGAATTCACGGGTAAGCTCGAAGGCGCGAATAAATGCCAATGAATTAGGGAGCAACTGCGACAGATCCAAATCCAGATGAACAAAAATATACTGCTGAAAGTCAGTAAAAGGCAGCCTTAGCCCTATTTCCTTGAAGGCGTATCCGTACCTTGCAAACCTTTCCTCGTAATATGTGCAGATGCGGTCGTCTTGACTGGGGAAGTGTACCTTCCACTCCCCTTCGGGCCCCACGTCTGTGAAGGCATCCCTGGTATAAGATGCGAAAGTGGATATGTGCTTGGCTGGCTCCGCAACCGTCCATTCCTCCGCAGAATCATTCTCAGGATCCTTCCCCACTTCGCTGGGGGAATTTGAAACCTCTGTATCACTACTCTCCGATGAGCTCTCCTCTGAAGAGTCTATGAGAACTCTTGCTCGGGCTCATGCGCCATCTCGATCACCTGAAAAGTAGAGGACAAAAGTGAATTCGAATGCAAAATCAAATTCACCCTTCCACCGCTAGTCAAGTGAAAGGGCGCGCAAAGGGCCGAGGACGGTGTCCCTGACCTAAGCCCTAAATCAAATAACACAAGAGTCTCCCGCGAGGAGATGCCCGGAGGCAACCCCTCCTGCGCATACGGGGGAACTCCCCGACCTACTCCCTAGTTTTCGTTTGAAGCTCCACCGGAAAATTCATATGTTCATCAGAAAGTTTACCAGAGTACTGAAAAAATGGGTAGATTCACCAGGTACGCCTGCGCCGTCATTGAGACAGCGCTGGAAACGGCCTAAGTCTACAGTCTCTAGGAAGCTCCGGCGACCACATCAACAGCAGGAGATGGCCAAGCCACCGTCTACCACCAACAGACGCCAGAAAACACAACAGTTCTACCTAAGTTCAACCTAGCCACATGCATTCTAACAAAACAGAAATGAAAAAGCTAGAAATAAAGATAGAAATAGGTGACTTACATGGTCAAAGAGAGTGTAGAGGACCGAAGAAGTTGCTCGAAGCTTCGTGCGGCGGCGATGCGGCGATTGACGACGACGAAGGGTTGAAGGCTCTGAGAGAAGAACGAAGAAGGAGAGAGAAGCGAAAAACACAAATGAGCAACTCCCCCCTATATATAGGCAGTCTAAAAGCACGTGCACAAAAACGCGTGGCTAGGGGCATCATCATGACCTTAGCTTAGCCATCATGATGCAATTAATGATGCACAAGGCTCGAGGCACACATGGCGATACGTCTCTTCAGAATACCTCAACTGTTGGCCTCCCCGTACTCCAGGCATCCAGGACAACTTTACGCATCCCGCAGACACTATAATCCTTGGGCATCCAGGGACAATTCCACCTCGTCAACAGGCGACGACCCTTCTGAGGTGCTCAGGGCCGCAAGCTATCCTTAAGTCATCACTCCCATGCTCGGGAGCAACGACTTGGGGGGCTCCTGTTCCGGACTAGACCAATGGCTATGCATGGGCCAATCCACTTCTGCTCCCAGAATGACCCAATTGCCTAAGTCCAGCTGGTGCGGGGCAACATTTACCTTTCTGCCCCTCTACCGGGCACATATGAACAGATGCACCTCAAGGGCATTTGCTCCTCCCCGAAATTTCTGGCTGTTACGCACGGCTCCATCATCCAGGAACAATCATGATGCTTATACCCGGAACTACGCCCTTGCCCGGGGCAACGACTAGTTTTGGGCATCTCTGCCCGTCATAACGGCTAGTTTTTGGCAGTTACCTATTCTTCAGGAAACAGTTATTCCGCCTTGAAAATAAGGATCGTTGGCCACGCGCTGGGGGTATTACAAAAACCCTCTCATTTGAGAGGGTCAGGTATCCAAAAATCATCCCTAAAAACTCATACTTTTGTACTTGCCTTTCTCTCTCTCTCTCTCTCTCTCTCTCTCTCTCTCTCTCGATTCTTACTTTAGTATCGGAGTGCCTTGCAGGTACACCCCCTCCTCATCTCACGCACCCAGCATCGCAGACGTTCTTCTTGGCCCATTACAGGATCTGATCAGCCTTTACGATCAATAAAATATGAAGGGACATCCCTTTAAGAGCCATTAATGAGTAGACGAGTATAAAAGGAGACATACCCAATGGGGGAATGAGCCAACAACGAATACCTCATAATAAATAGGATGAGTGTGATCTCACCTGGCTAACTTTAGGGAGATTTCTCTAAATAGTGTTTAACAAGAACATTTGGTACCTGCCGTGGGGCCTCAGTAAAACTTTCCTAGGCCTCATAAAACCATACATTTTACCACAACAACGCGATGTATGGATCATCTCCTAGAAGTAGTGAACCTCGAACTCCCTCAGACATGGCACAACTCCTATCAATTATGGAGAACCTGCACAACAACATAATGAATCTCTACAGGAAAATGTTCATACACCGCAGCAGTCACAAAGTACTAAGGAAGTGGAGGAGGAATAACTCATTGATCCTTAACCTCTGTCAGAAACAATTCGGGGCGATCAAATCCCAAAAAACTTCAAACCACCCTTGTCATCCTTCGATGGCAAAAGTGATCCTCAGGAGCACATAATATCAATCAACAATCAGATGGAAATAGTCGGGGCTTTCGACTTCCTAAAATGAAAACTCGTGGCGGGGACGTTCAAATATGTGGCATTACGTTGATACATGAGTCTGCCTAGACTATCAATTACCATTTACCAAGACCTGACTACAAATGTCGTACAACAACTTGTTCAAAAATTCAGATGATCATAAAGATATTTTAAGCCGTCAAAACTATTTAACCAGAACTTAAATTCGGTTGATGGGTTAGATTGATTGCCACTGCTCGAATCTTGCATTAGAGTAGTAATTGCCAAATTAGCCTGACTAACATGATCACTCATCAGGGTCTTCATCCTCTTGGGAGATCTCAGTTTTGATTCTCTAGAGGGTGGAATGGAGGCAATCTAGGGCTTTGACACAATAGGGGTTACTTTGACAACATTTGCTTTCTTCTTTTTAAGAGTATGTGTCTGAATACCTGACAGATCACTCTTAGAGGCAGAATGCTCCCCACGCCTCGCTCTCGCCTCAGCCATCAATTTATTTTATTCAAATAGTTTGAGATTCATCATGTCAGTTGGAAAGAAAAGAACAAAGTAAAGTTCAAAAAACTAGAATAATAAAATGACAGAGGAATCATAAAAGGCATATATAAGCATTACCCATAAATTTAGAAATTTGTTTTGGGTTGTCAGCCATATGTAACAAGTCCTTAACTTTCACAACTCAAAAGGCATCCAGGACGGCTAAAGCTCGGATTTCCAAAGCCTTCAATTTGTCATAATCAAAATTGGAAATCAGTAATGGCTATCTGACGAATACATAGGGAAACAATAGTTTTCGTCTAGAGCATACATAACTTGGGGCACCTTCCCCCACTCTTCACTCGAAGGAACTTATCCTTAAAACCTTTGTAATTGGTAGTATAAACCTGAAGGAAACTCTTCCCCGAAATTCCGCAAAGGGAAACCCAACCTTCATTCTCTGCCCCCTTTAGCTCAAAGAATGAGAAGAACAAACCTAAAGTGGGAGTTATATCCATCATCTCACAGACGAGTTCAAAAGCTTTAATAAAGCCCCAACCATTTGGGCATAACTGAGAGGGGACAACATTTAAGGTTTTAAGGAGATCAACTTCAAAATCAGTATAGGGGATACAAATCTTAAAATCCTCGATTACCCCTTAGTAAAAATAAAAATAGTCGGATAATACAAACTCTCTCACGAATCATACAGGGTTCTAGCATGACATCATCATCGTTTCTAGTAGAGGAAACCAGGTTATTAAAGCGAAGCTTTGAAATATATATGTTATCGATAACACTGTGATCATAACTTATAACTTCCTTATCAATAAAAGACCCTATTGAATCCATCAGAGTATCCACGAAACCTGATGATGAAGAATCTGAGTCAGTTTTATTACTAGGTAAAAGGATGTCACCATAAACTCCCCTAATGATCTGGGCTAACGTTACAAGTAAGAAAAACATACATCTTGCCTTATCCTTCTCTCATATTACAAATCCCTCTCTCAAAGTGAATCAAAATAAAACTAGTGGGACCAATCTTGTCCAAGACATTGAGGCTTCAAAAGAGGTTGTTGGTATATTGGAGTTGTGGTTGAACAAAGCCAAGGAAGTTGGAGAGGTTAGGGATAACATCTCAATTGTTGAACCATATGGTGGAACAAGCTCTAAGAAGATTATAATCAAGAATCTGAAACCTGAGAAGATAAAGAAGATAGAGGATATTGTGAAAGACCTAATGAATCTGGATGCAAGTGATTATGAATCCGATGAAGACTTTGAGAACTTCATGGATTCACTTAGGCATAAAGGTTGAAGATTGCTTTTCTAGGAAATTCTAATCTTGTTGGGTTAGATTAGTGGTCATTGTATTTTAGAAATGTTATTTTGTTTGGATTTGTAAAGACTCTTTAGCTTATTTTAACTTATGTATTATTAAAATAGATCTAATACTAGTGCATCTCTGGATGTTGTTCTGGTTGTTTATCATGTTTTAACTATGTATGTGCTAACATACTAACCTATGCATGACTAACTTCTAGATGCTAGTTTGAAGAACTAACCCATTGCCAAATTATGGCAAAAAGGGGGATTAGGAAGTGTTTCTTAGTGCTGAAGTAACACTAGTTTTTGTATCTGTGCTAATATTGTGCTTTATGCTGAAGCACCAGGCATGACATCTGGTCCTGGTCCATGCATCTGTGAAAAAGATCTACCAGTGTTAGTAGTATTCTTTGCATCTTAACTATTAACTGATTTTGTGTGCATGACTAAGTATGTGAATGATTGCATACTGATATATATTAGTTAGTAGGACTGTATGTTACTAACTATGTGATACTAGATTCATGTATGACTAAGTCTGTGAATAATTGCATGATTGTCAGTTTGGTTTGGAGCAACTGAATGGATTATATGTAAGCCTCTAAATATTAATGCTTCTAACTTTTGCTACTGCTGGTGCTTAACTCTGGTACATGGAAGTTACTGCTGCTTAAATGCTCTGAAGATCCAGTACATCTACTGGCTGTCACTTGTTCTCATGGAAAAAGTGTTATTTATATTGAAGAGTTGTTTTGCCACAATTTGCAAAATGAGGAGATTGTTGTTACTATTGTATTGACTGCATTTAGCAAAACAACACCTTGGAAAAGTGTCTAAGTGTTCAATATTGGTCTAGCTTGCTAAAGCTATATGGGTCTTAAAAAGGGACACATGCTGGGCGCGATGCTTCTGCATGTTGGTACGACATCTGGGCCTTGTGTAACAGGTGCCAGATTGTTGCGTTTTAACAAAATCTTTTGAGAAGATTCAATTATGTTTTATTACTATTGGTTTAGCAATATGATTATATGATTTGTTGGATAGTTGTGAAAATCAAATCAGATTTAAAAGAGATTTAAACTTGAATTTGTAACAAACCAAATCATATCTTTTTGTAGGAGATATTCAAAGATCAAATCAAATATCCAACAGATTGTGCAAAGATTCTGGACGAAAATAACTGCAGATCCTTAAGGAAAAAGCCCAAAGTTATTTTCCTATATAAGGAGCTCAAACCAACATTGGAAAACAGACATTCACATTAAAGATTTTAGAGTACTAAGGTTTCAAGAGTCCTTGTTATTTTTATGTACACCTCTATGTTTTAGTAACTTGACATAGAAGGTTTGTCTAGTTGAGTTGTAAATTTAACATTGTTATGTATACCTCTATGTTTCAGTAACTTGACATAAAAGTTTTGTCTACTTGAGTTGTAAATTTAACATTGTTATGTACACCTCTATGTTTTAGTAAATCGGCATAGAAGTATTCAACATCATTTATCTTGTTAGATTGAAGTTAATCACTAAGGTTTAGTGATTGTTATCTCTTATCACAGGTTGTGCAGAATTAATAACATCAGGTTTTGTGATGTTGTTAGGGTTTGCGTTTTAGCTGGAATTATGGAGAGCAAGTTGTCTCATTGGATGCGAATATCTTGGGTTAGATATTCTTCGCTGCATAGGAGATCTGGTGCAGATTTGTAGGAGATTTAAAAGGTTGAAGATTTGAAAAGATTTTAGGAGAAAATCTGTTTTGAAGATTCAGTTTTAAATAACAAATCAAGTCAAATATTATAGCAAGTCCAAGCCCAAATTCAGGTGGCTATATAAAGCGCATAAGACCAAAGGAAAAAGTACAGATTGAAGATAAAAAGCATAGGCTGAGTGTCGTGGATTTTTGTACGAATTGTGAGTAAACCATTCTAGTGTGAATTGGTGATCTGTCCTCCCTAAAGCTGTGAAGTAAAGAGAGTTGTGTAACTTGATCAAAGTTGTGAAGCAGAATCAAGGTTTCTCAAAGAGGTTGTTCTTTGAGAGGTTTTAGGGATTGAGTAGTGTTCTCATATCTAAGTGGTTTCTTAGGTAGAAAGTCACTAGTAGGAATTAAGATTAGGAGATTGTCAACTGGGTTGTTGAGTCTGTAATTTAATTCTACAAGTAGTGAATTTCATCCCTGGCTTGGTAGCCCCCAGACGTAGGTAGTTAGACTAAACTGGGTGAACAATTCTTTGTGTGTTATTCTGTTGTTTTATTTATCCATTGTGCAGAGTGTGTTGTTGTGACATCGCACTTAACATCACACGTCTGATACCAAAATTTTAATTGGTATCAGAGCAGGCATCATGTCTGTCTCTGGGTGAGATCTAGGGAAGTTACTTTCTGGTGTAAAGATGGACAAAGAAGTTGGAGGATTTGTCAACAGACCCCCTATTTTGGATGGATCCAATTATGATTATTGGAAGCCAAGGATGATCACTTTCTTAAAATCCTTGGACAGCAGGGCTTGGAAGGCCATTATTAAAGAGTGGAAAGCACCTGTTGTGTGTGAAAAAGATGATGCTGGGAAAGACAAGGAGGGTACCGCTAAGCTAAAGCCTGAAGAAGAATGGACCAAAGAAGAAGATGAGCTTGCCCTTGGAAATTCCAAAGCTCTAAATGCAATCTTCAATGGAGTGGATAAGAATATATTCAGGTTGATCAATACATGTGAAGTTGCTAAGGAAGCATGAGATATTCTGAAGGCTACACATGAAGGAACATCTAGAGTTAAGATGTCAAGACTTCAGCTTCTAACATCGAAGTTTGAGAGTCTGAAGATGAAGGAAGATAAGACTATCCATGACTTCCATATAAGTGTGCTTAAGCTGGCTAATGCATCCAGTGCCCTTGGTGAAAAGATGTCAGATGAAAAGCTTGTAAGGAAGATCCTTAGGTCCCTTCCTAAGAGATACAAGATGAAGGTGACTGCTATTGAAGAAGCTCAAGACATCAGCAAGATGAGAGTTGATGAGCTCATTGGATCTCTTCAAACTTTTGAGCTTGGCTTGAATGAAGAAGAACCAGAAAAGAAGCCCAAGGGTATTGCTTTGGTCTCCACTCCTGCAGAAGCTAAGAAAGTCAAAGATGATGATTCTCAGGAAGATCTGTCTCAAGCCATAGCTATGTTGGGAAGGCAGTTCAACAAAGTGTTCAGGAGGATGAACAATAACTCCAGGCCTAATGTCAAGAACATATCTTCTGACATCAGCAAGTTAAAAGAGAAGGATGAAGAGAAAACTGCCCAAGATAAAGCAGTTTAGTGCTTTGAGTGTGAAGGGTATGGACATGTCAAGAAAGAGTGTCCCACCTTCTTGAAAAAGCAGAAGAACGGCATAACAGTTTTCTGGTCTGACTCTGATAGTGAAAGTGAAGGTGAGTCAGCAAAGCATGTTAGAGCTTTGACAGGAACTATTGTTTCTGATGATGATTCTAGTAATGGGGAAATAACCTTTGAGGAGCTAGATTCTACTTATCAAGAGCTTTGTCTGAAGAGTGTTGAAATCTGTCAAGAAAACAAGAGTCAAAAGGAACAGATTGCTCAGCTTGAGACTGCTAAAGTTGATTTGGAAAATGAAGTCTTACTGGTCAAAGCTCATCTGGATCATATGACCAAATCTGTTAGGATGCTGAGCTGTGGTACAGACACACTTGATAAGATCCTTCAGACATAAAAGGTTGCTGGTGATAAGGTAGGTATAGGATTTGTGGCTGAGAAAAAGGTTTCTGCTGAAGCAAGCACTTCTGGAACAAAGAAGGAGGTGTCCCAACCAATGTCTCAACATCAAACAAAGAGACATGATTCTACACCTAAGAAGGTTACTCATCCACAACCTCAGAATGTTGAGAAGAAGAATGCTCATCATCAGAAGAAGGTGCAGTCTCAGGGAGCTAGTCAGTATATGCCACCTCAATATCACAAGAGCATGAAGGCTGTTAGGTTCAATCAGAACATGTTTCATCAACATCAGGGGAACATGTATGAATATGGATATGGATACAACAATGTTGTACCTCATTACTATGGAAGAAGGAAGCCTCATCATCATAGGAGATAGTTCAAAAGACAGTATCCTTACCATAGAAGGCAGTCAAACTATGGTCGTAGAAGACAACAGCCTTACCATAGAAGAAGAAATCAACACTATGGATGGCAGCACCAGCAACATCATCATTATGGTGGTAGAAGGTTTAACCACTTTAGAGATGACAGAGTTAGGTGCTTCTACCGTGAAAGGTTTAGACATATGCAGTACTCGTGTTTTAAACTGCATGGTTATCCATAATACGCTCCTCAAACCAAACTAAAGGAGGTCAGACCCAAAGTTGCTAAACAATGGGTTCCTAAGGAGAAAGTGAAATGTCTTTTAGCCCACATCTCAGATAGACAGGTTGATAAGGATACATGGTACTTTGACAGTGGATGTTCAAAGCATATGTCTGGATTCAAAACTCTGTTAGTTGAAGTCAGTCATTGTCCCTCACATGAGGTTATTTTTGGCAATGGTGAAAAAGGTGTAGTTGCAGGAGTTGGAAAAGTGAAGAATCATGATGGTCTTACTCTTGATAATGTAGTTATTGTCCAAGGGTTGAATGCTAATTTGATTAGCATAAGTCAACTTTGTGATGAAGGTTATAAAGTAAGCTACACCAAAGATGAGCGTGTGGTGACTAATGGGCAGAATGAGGTAGTTACGAAAGGAGCCAGATCCAGAGATAATTGTTATCAATGGGTACCTCAAGTTGTCAGCTCATCTGGTGATGTTAAGGATGATGGTGTAACATCAGACTGTAACATTAAGTGTGAAAATCTAAGCTTGATGAAAGGTCAATTAGGGTTAATGCCTTATGGAGTTAAGTCCAAAGACAATTGCTATCTATGGATTTCTCTAGACTCAAGTTCTTCCTCAGATGAAGAAGTCAACAATGCTGATGGAAGAATCAAAAGCTGTGACCTTAAGAAGTGTTGGGAGCTGAATACTTGCGAGGTCAAGAAAGATGACAACCTGACTAATGACTCCTATAATTCAGAAGCAAAATTTCACAGGCTGACAATCCTTGGGTTGAAAGATGCTGATGTTGAAGTTAAGGTTGAAACATCTCTTTGCCTTAAAATAAAGAAGGATGTTGAAGAGGTTGATGTGTATGATCTGTCTAAAAATGAGCTGATTGATAAGATGGTTCCTGGGGTTGCTAAACGACTGAAATCAAGGAAGAGAAAAGCTATTGAGTCACCTCCAAAGATGAGAACTGATAAGCAGAAGATCTATGTGGATGGTACTACAAAATCCAGGAGTAAAGTGTTTATCTCTTCCAGAAATAGGAAGATCAAAGATAAGTCTGATGATAATGTCCAGGATATCTCTCAAATGAAGGAAGTCGTTGATGTTAGAACTTCTGAGAAAATTCAAAAGGCCATACTAGATAACATTTCTGTGCTTTTCATAAAATGGTGGAAGTATGTTCTGGAAAAAGAATTTGGTATAGATACTCTGGATATGGTTGAGTTTGCTAGGATATGGTTCAGAGAGGGTGTGGGAACTTATGGTATTCAGGTGTGTATGAATAAGTTGCTCTGACTGTGTTTTATTGGGAGCTTCTTGAAGGACTTCTTTGTGCAATGAGTCCTTTGAATGGTGATGAGAAGCTGATGTCCCAAAAGATGTTATAGCATCATGTTTTCTGGTGGTTATATCTAAAAGATGGTTAAGATTGGACATGTGGAGTTGGATGCTCTAGCATTTTTGGTCAGAAGAGGTGGATATTATGGTCATGTGTTTAGTAGCTTGTTCTGGCAAAGCATGACTACTGTCTTTGAAGACTTCACCAGTTTCAACAACTACTGGTGGATGTAAGGATGGAGGAATTGTGATCTCTTGAAGAGACTGGATCTCAGTAAAGCTTATAAGTAAACTGAGAATTTATGGAGTTTGTGACACAGTGTTGAGTTTGGATTATTTTGCTGATAGTAAATCCAGTAGTGGAGCATATGTAATACCCTGGTGTCAAGAGTATCCTTGGTGAAGGATGTCTTTGTTCTGGATCTGAAGCTTAGTGCTTACATTATATCTAAGGAGCATCTACATAGTCATACGGGAGAATGATGAAGTAGAAGGTTTGCCTTGGATGGTGAAGATGAATTGTATGATAGCCTTTGGAGAAAGGGACAGTGGTACCAAAATGCATGTACTCAGAAAATGTGCTCAAATGTTCATCTCCATCTAGAGCATTTGTTAATCATGACAGGGGGAGTACTTGTCTATGGATTTTGCAGCAAAGGTGCATATATCAAGCTTGTGGAGATTGGTTGCCTCTTATGAGGATATAATGTCAGATAACATGTTATGACATTAGGCCGTTGATTGGTGTTTTGGTGTGGCCTTGAATGGTTCTAGTCATATGAAGCAAATTGTTTGAATCTTGTGCGCACATGCTTCTGAGGAGATGTCTGAAGACAAGATTGAATCATGGCCTTGAATATATTGTACACTTGTCTTGGTGTGTGTTATTCTAAGTGTGAGGAGTTGACTTAGAGTTTAGTGGAAGGCATTGTGTGTGTGCTTCAGATCTTGTGAATGATTGTGTGAAGCCTTCATAACTGGATGGATGAAGAATATGTCTGGATTTTCAAAATATGGATATTGTTGAAAGAAGAAGTATGGTTTTTGTTCTATGATTTATTGCTAACTGTGAGGCTAACAATGAGAGCTAGGGTAGTACTAACTGTAGGGCTTCTGGTTGAAGGTTGTTAAATTGTGGCTAAAAAGGAGGAGAAATAGCCAAGAGAGCCAAGAAGAGAGCCAAGAGTATCAAAAAGTATATTGTCAAATGCTGTCAAATGCTGCTAAAGTGTGATGTGATGCAGAAGTGCAGATATTGAGGGGTAGTGTGCTGCTGAACAGCTGTTATGCTGGTTCTGGTTTTGAGGGGGAGTACTATTTTGGTTGTTGCCAAGTTGCCGTTGAAGATGGTGCTGCAGCAGAGTTTTGTGTGAAGTGAAGTCTTTATGTATTGAAGATGCTTCTGCTTGAAGTTTCAAAACTTTTGAAGTGTATTCCGCTGCTGAAGTCTCTGGAGGTGCAGAGATTGTTTTAGCCAAAATTAGCCAAAGGGGGAGATTGTTAGTTTCTTGGATTGGCTGGAATTTTGGTAAAACAAGAGCTGTTCAATGTTTGATGTCATATGGGTGATGTCACAACATTAAGTCTTAACACTGGGCTGTGTTAAGTGTTTAAGTTGGATGTCTGATGTCACATGCGATGTTGTGACACCAGGTCTGCAGAATTAATAACATCAGGTTTTGTGATGTTGTTAGGGTTTGCGTTTTAGCTGGAATTGTGGAGAGCAAAGTGTCTCATTGGATGCGAATATCTTGGGTTAGATATTCTTCGCTGCATAGGAGATTTGGTGCAGATTTGTAGGAGATTTAAAAGGTTGAAGATTTGAAAAGATTTTAGGAGAAAATCTGTTTTGAAGATTCAGTTTTAAATAACAAATCAAGTCAGATATTATAGCAAGTCCAAGCCCAAATTCAGGTGGCTATATAAAGCGCATAAGACCAAAGGAAAAAGTACAGATTGAAGATAAAAAGCATAGGCTGAGTGTCGTGGATTTTTGTACGAATTGTGAGTAAACCATTCTAGTGTGAATTGGTGATTTGTCCTCTCTAAAGCTGTGAAGCAAAGAGAGTTGTGTAACTTGATCAAAGCTGTGAAGCAGAATCAAGGTTTCTCAAAGAGGTTGTTCTTTTGAGAGGTTTTAGGGATTGAGTAGTGTTCTCATATCTAAGTGGTTTCTTAGGTAGAAAGTCACTAGTAGGAATTAAGATTAGGAGATTGTCAACTGGGTTGTTGAGTCTGTAATTTAATTCTACAAGTAGTGAATTTCATCCCTGGATTGGTAGTCCCCAGACGTAGGTAGTTAGACCGAACTGGGTGAACAATTCTTGGTGTGTTATTCTGCTGCTTTATTTGTCCATTGTGCAGAGTGTGTTGTTGTAACATCGCACTTAACATCACACGTCTGATACCAGAATTTCATTATTTATTGATTTTATGCTTCATCATCTAGTACTTGTTATTGTAGTAATTATAATGTATCTTGTCGAACTAGTTGTTGAAGCATCGGGTTTGACATATGTCCCCTAAGAAACATAATTTCAGAAAGATGACTCAAAATCCCCCATCAAATGAGAAGAAAAGAAAAAGCAAAAGTAAAAAATACCCATAGAGATAAATAACTCTCACAACTTCATTCCTTAACTACCCACAATCAAAGACATACTCAAAATTATAAGTGGGAAGATATATGTAATCAATGACAAGATCGACTTCATACTCCGACACTTTATCCCAAATCAAGCCCAACTACCACAAGGCCTATACTTCTATGACGCTCTTGATATATAATAATCTCACATATATGTCTAAGTGCGGTAAATTTCTTGTTATTTCATGCTTTCGTTAATTTCAATTCAACAATTTTAATTCTTGTACTTTGAATTCTAAATATCTTATCTTTAATAAATAAGACAATGTTATTCCTTTTCCAAAATGCTTAATTGCTTATGTGTGCATATTTGTTTTTCAATGCATCTATACTTGCCTTTTTTATTTCGACAAAGGGGGAGAAGTATACTCTTAGAGGGAGTAGATCATACTCTCTATTTAACTTAGGGGGAATTTAATTACTCCAAACACTTATGTAATATTTTCTTTACCACTTCCCTTGAGAGATGTGTTGTCAATAAAAAAAGGGGAAAATATGAAACTTTATTTTGCATGTGATATGCTTTTAACAAGAAAAACAACTTTTGATGATGACAACTATTGTCTAAATGATTACAACTGATGATGACAAGTAAAGTATAAATGGTTAAGCGACTAAAGATGCAAACCTAAATATTAGGGTTTGATGGACTTGACTATCCGATGATGATAACCAAATGGAATTCAACTCAAGTCTCATCTCAAGTAAATTCAAGCAAGTGTCTACAAGAAATAAAGCATCCGACAAAGTTTTGAAGTATAAGAAAGCCCTACTTTGATTAGTTAGAGTGAATACTTTGTAAAGCATAAGAGTGTTTTTGTATAAGTGCATGGCTAAATCACACACACGCACACACGGAAATATTTTTTAAACTAATTTTTCTCAAGAAAACATTTTCAAAAATATCTTGAAGTTGTGCCAGATGAGCTGGAAGCTGTCTGAAAAGCTCTGGGATTTTTTTGTCTTTGCCAATCGATTGACACTTTATCCCAATCGGTTGGGAGATTTCAAAAATGCACCATAAACGATTAGGACAACATCTTAATGATGGATAACAAATAAAATCAAATTTTTATGATTTGAATCATGAAAACATGTAAAAGATCCATGTAATCTTGATTCGAGTCATGTGAACAGTGTGATTTGAATCGCAATATCAGAATCTCATATTTGTAAAATTTAAAGAAATTTTTGAGATTTTAATATTGTCATAGTTTGAATGATTCTCAAATATAATTTTTGATCCAGAAACTTAATAGATTAACTTGAAACATATTATTTAAACTATAAACAAACAGTTTGATTTATGTATGTTTAAAACAAATTTAAAAATTAACTCTGAAATACGAATCGGTGAGGACACTAAACAACTATAAAAATAAAACTAAAAACTTGCAAAATGCAACCTCCCATAAGAATTAAGATGGATATGAATAAAACTAGACATGTTTTGAAGGCCATACATCTTTTTTTAGTAAATTTAACAAACACGTATTAAAACTTTTGTGACAACCAAGAACTAGAACAAAATCGCTAAAAGGACATGATGTAGAGTTAAGAATTAAATGAACTACATATAACAAACTAGAAAAAGAAAGTGGGCCCCACATCCGATTCAGCGCCACGGTGGATTGAAAAGAATCCTGATCAACTTTGAAGCACACACTGCTACAAGTCCAGAGACACTGACAGTATTTCATTTTCAAAAAATGTATACTACTAGTTTAATTAATACTACCTCTGTCCCAAATTATAAATTAATGTGTGAAAAATATATATTCTCCGGTCACTATTATAAGCAATAAAAATCTTTTTAGATTCATTGAATAAATGATGTATCTAGACATTATTATACATCAAATACATCAAATATTCAATAAATCTAAAAAGTTTTTTGTTGCTTATAATAGTGACCAGAGGATGTATGGCCCAAATTATAAGTCAGTGTATAATCCCAATACAACATTAATAATATTTTTTCTAATACTCCATCCGTTTTATATTATAAGCAAATTTCACTTTTTAGATACATTGAATAATTAATGTATCTGGTCTATATAAAGACCAAATACATTAATTATTCAATGTATCTAAAAAATGAAATTTGCTTATAATATGAAACAGAGGGAGTATACCCTTAACTATTTATTTCTCTTTCTTATTTTGATTATATTAATTTTTCTTTCTTCGTAATTAATGATGAACAATAGAGTAAAGTCATACATAATTTCTCTTTTCTATATAACATTGGTTACTTTTCTTAAATTGTGTGAAATATCCAAAACGTCTTATAATTTGGGACGGAAGGAGTACTATTAATTTATTTTAAAATATAAAAAAATTAAATATTAAAAACATAAAAATTAAAAATATTTACAGTAATGTTTTATAGTTGCGCATAGATATCAAATACTACCGCACTAATGTCCCAAATGCTAGTTTTAATATTTTATTTATTCACTTTTAAAGATTAATTTCTGCTAATAAACTTATTTCGATATATATATATATATATATATATATAATTTGTAAAGAGGTCTATAATTAGAAAGAGGTCGCGAATAAACCAAACCAAAACAAGGGTCTACACATGTTGTGTGTTCCATCATTGAATGTTCTGTTGACATAAGAACTACAAAGTCTGCATCTTTGATTGAAAACTCTCACCCTCTTCAATTTCTGTTCAACTTTCTCTCTCACACTCAATTTATTGTGCTCACAAGGTATTTTTTGGAGTCAGCATTTTACTACTTTGTTCAACCATCTTTTTCTGTGCATTTGCTTGGTTTTTTGTGTGCTTTTAGTTGGATCTGGATTTAGTTGTGAAAAACTCATTTGATTGTTTGGGAATTGGGATGTGGTTACTTACAGGGATGGAATGGGTGAGCATGAATTTAGTTTCTGTATTTTTTGTTTTGGTTGCAGGTTTTATTGTAATGAACTTCTCCTTGCTTTGAAGGTGTTTGATATTTTGTCTGTTAGAGGTTCAATTCACTTTGAGCTAAATTCTGTTGAAAGTTTGTCATGAAACAATAAAAATTATGTTCTATGGAAAGTTTCAATATAACTTTTTGACGATTCTGCTTGAAAAATGATATATGCTATAATTGTTTACCCTTTTATGTATTTTATATATAAAGGAAAATGAAATTGGGGCATGAATTATTGTTTAAGTTGATGAATTTGAGTTATTAGGGTAATTATAGGGTTTAATTTTGGGATATTTGAGGAAATGAATGTTTCTGCTAGGTCTGGGAAACCATTGTAGTATTACTATTACCTAGTGGTATGACAAAAGAACAAGATGCTACTTTAAGCTGGTTTAGTCAATGCATGTGTTGATCTTCATAAGAATATTCTTAGTCTTTTATAATATTTGAATGATGACCAAAAGTGTCAAAGGATTGAATAAAATACATGTTTTGACTTCATCAAATTAAAGACATATTTGCAAGCTGTGATTTGAATGCTTTGCTTTTAGATTGTTGTAGCAGGCAAGGTCCTGCATAAACCCTACATACCCATAATTAATATGTTTATTGTTTTTTCTTGAATATTATTTTAACGTATTTCCTTAACTGTTATTTTTAACCCCTTATTTCCTTCCAGGTATTTGCTAATGGGTGGTGCCAAGTCAGCCGTTGATTTAATGGAGTCTTCATCTGAAGTTCATTTTTCTGGATTTCACATGGATGGTTATGAGCGAAGAGAAGCTAGCATAGAACAACCAACAACATCGGAAACTGACATGTACAATCAACCTTTTGTCATAGGTGTGTTTTCTTATGGAAAGTTTCCAAATTAATAGTGTATTCATCGACAACTTAATAGTTTTGTCTATTTATGGTGGGGGGACTTTGTGTTGTGTTTCTTGTGTCTACACTATTTTGATGGTTTTGCTGCTAGTAGGAACTCAGAGATGCTAGAGACCATGAATTATTTCTATTATGTTCAATAACACCAATAATTTGTTATTTGCAAATCAATAATTTAGTAGAAGACTGATAAGGTAGGTAAGGTCACAGTGTATACAAATACAGAAGAGAGGAAAGGAGAAAATAACTAGTCATTCGAGAAAATTGGGGACTTAAGGCCGGGAGGTTAGTTGGCCTTGAGGTTTTACATTGTTGTTCTGTAATCAGAGTATTATTCCCTAATTCTTTGTAATAAAATTCTAGTTCTTATGAGGTTCTAGTCTATTATACCAGATAAAATATCACCGTGTCTGATCTTCGTCTCTTCGAATATAGTTCACATGAGACATTAGCACAATTTTATTTTAGTTGAAATAATTCAATTTCTTGATATTAACACTTTTCATTGAAAGAAAAGTGACATAAACAAGCCAGATTTCATGTTTTCCGTGGAAAGAAATCACTGTCTTATTTGTGTAATTATAAATTAATACGGAATTAAAATACTTAGAATTTAATATGCAGATATCAGTTGTAGCATCATAATATCATTTCATATAACATTCCTGTTAGTAAATGTAAATCCTAAGTTTGGTCCGTTTGGACGCATCATTTACAATTTTTAGAACTTCTTCCTTTTATCTCGATGATTCTAGTTTATTTATCTATTTTTGCAGGTGTTGCTGGGGGAGCGGCATCCGGCAAAAAAACAGTTTGTGATATGATTGTTCAGCAGCTTCATGACCAGCGAGTGGTGCTTGTTAATCAGGTATTCAATTCTTTCTATTCATACATATTATTGTTAAAATGAGAAAATATCAAGACTTATTATAATTGTATTGAACACTCCCTTCTTCTTTTGTCTTGTATTTTTTGGAGTCGTGTTTCAGAATTTCGGTTAAAACTTAAAAGTTAAAACCTTTCTTATTGTATTTGTATTGATACATTGGCCTGATAAGTTAACTATTTAACATATGACAGGATTCTTTTTATAATAACTTGAGCGAAGAGGAACGATCAAGGGTACAAGATTACAACTTTGACCATCCTGGTTAGTACATTTACCTTTCTTAGTCTGAAAAGTCATTATTAGTGAGTGTCTTTTGATATTAAGAAACTGTAAAGGATGAAAAGTTCTTTTATTCTTAAATGGGATGCTTTGTTTTATATTTCTTCTTTATTTCTATTCATCGACAGAAGAAAACAAACTATGAATTCATTGGTTGAGGCTTTATAACGGTGAATGATAATATCCTAAAATTTGATAGGCTAGCAGCAGGATAAGGAAAATGTAACATTTTATTTTCTTAATAACTATGTGAATATTCTTGTATTTCTGTTATGTTTTATCATCAGATGCTTTTGATACTGAGGAATTGCTTCGTGTTATGGACAAATTGAAGCACGGTGAAGCTGTAGATATTCCTAAGTATGATTTTAAGAGTTACAAAACTGACACGTTAAGAAGGGTATATCTTTTGAATCTTATGTTTTGTTTTAGCAGTTTTAAATAGTAAATATCATGCAAAAGGTACCTTTCTATTTAGTGCATATCTCATGTATAAAATATATATGATATTATAATCTAAATGCATATTTAGACTCAGTTTTATGACGAAGCTCATGTCACTATGATTTCTCTTCAGGTGAACCCTTCAGATGTTATAATTTTGGAAGGCATCCTTGTTTTCCATGATCCACGTGTTAGGGAGTTGATGAATATGAAGATATTTGTTGATACAGGTCCTTTTGTTTCCATTAACTCAGAATTTATTATATTGTATGTTTCACATAGCATTTGTCAATATATTTGCAATCTTTCGTTAAAATAATTTTATCTCATCTCGTGGAATTTCTCATTTATTTGTTGATTGTTTATGTATTGAACTTTTACTTGTGTACCTTCTAGTTATTTTCCAATCCGGTAGACTTTCCATGCTATTGTTGAAATGCTAAAATTAAGATGTCACTTTACATTTTCAAATGTTCAGTGCAGATGCTGATGTTCGTTTGGCAAGAAGGATTAGGCGTGATACCAGCGAGAAGGATCGGGACATTGGAGTAATTCTTGATCAGGTAGCAGTTTAAAACCACAGTTTTGCACTACGATGAGTACTTTTTTATTTTATGCTACTTTTTTTCTTTTCGAGTATTGATTATTCAATGCAAGACTAGGGAAAAATAATTTTAATTTCACGATAGTGATTGGCTCTATTTAAACTCCTTAATAATGAAACCTCTGCATGATCATTCAAATTTTGAGGAAATATATTATTAAGGATGCTCTTGGTCAAGCTAACGTAATCTTCATCTAATTTTTGACGGTCAATACCTTCAATTAAATGAATTTCGGTAGCTGATTCTTATGTTACACTTGTTGCAGTATTCAAAATTTGTGAAGCCAGCTTTTGATGACTTTATTCTTCCAACAAAGAAGTATGCTGATATAATCATACCCCGTGGAGGAGATAATCATGTGGCTATTGATTTGATTGTTCAGCATATCCGCACAAAGCTTGGTCAGCATGACCTGTGTAAAATATATCCGAATTTATATGTCATTCAGTCGACTTTTCAGGTACCTTTTCTTGCAATTTATTAACCTTCTCAAATAATCTGTGAGTTCCAAAGCTTTGATTTTTGTTATAAATTGAATTGTTGTAATAATTGCTGCTATACAGATACGCGGTATGCACACCTTGATACGTGATGCTCAGATAACTAAGCATGATTTTGTATTTTATTCTGATCGTTTGATTCGTTTGGTAAGTAAACACCTTTCATCATCGCTTTCCATATTTGGTGGTGATATGGTATTTTCTTTAATTATGCACTTGACCAGGTCGTAGAACATGGTTTAGGGCATCTTCCATTTACAGAAAAACAAGTAATCACTCCCACAGGTATTCTTTTCCTTTTCATACTTGATTTTTGAATACTTTAGTTTGTATTATTTGCCTTTAAATTCACCCTTTCCATAAATGCAGGTTCTGTTTACACTGGTGTTGATTTTTGCAAAAGGTTGTGTGGTGTCTCTGTCATCAGAAGGTATTAAATGTTTTCCGAAATCTGGAGTTACATGGACATTCGATTAAATGTTTTCCAAGATCCTTGAGTCAATGTGTTGAATAATTTGCTTTTTACAGTTCCTTTTTTAAAAGTTGATATTCAATAGTTTAGATATTTTTAAAAAAAGTTGAAGTGTTTGTTTACTTCTATAATAAAAATCATTTTGTAAAATATAGTGTCTTAAGGAACTAGCTCCTGCCTCCTCTCCTTGGTTTGATGTGAAATTATGTCTCTGTAGCCCTTTATTATTTTTAAAAGCACTTTCTATTGTTATATTGATATTCCTCTAATTTCAGTGGGGAGAGTATGGAGAATGCGTTAAGAGCATGCTGTAAAGGTATTAAGATTGGGAAAATTCTGATCCACAGAGAAGGCGACAATGGTGAACAGGTTTGTCCATCCGTATCTGTACGATGCTCTGATACATATCTCTGTTTCATTTCTCATTTTTTTGGTACTAACTTCTTATCTTGTAATCAAATGAATAGCTAATATATGAAAAGTTGCCAAATGACATCTCAGAAAGGCATGTGTTACTGTTGGACCCTATTCTCGGCACAGGTTTGTGACCGTCTCTTTTTTTCTCATGGTTGTTCCGAAGAGAGTAGGCAGCCTATTGAAATTGGAATTAGAAGTTTTATATTTGTTTGTTGATTTTTGTTAATATCTTAGTTATGTTGCGATTATGAGTGTTTATATTCAAACCGATTCAAATGAAAACCACAAACAAACTGGTCGAAAAACTAGTCTTATCAATTAAAATTCAATTCATTTGCTCCATACTTGTTTTAGTCACATTGGTCTAACTATGTAAATATATATGCACATTTTTGTTCTGCATTCTGCTAGAGTTCCTGGCGTAACTCCTTGATTAATCATAGAAAATTTCATTTTATAGGTAATTCGGCTGTTCATGCAATTTCTTTACTTATAAGAAAGGGTGTACCAGAATCCAACATTATATTTCTTAATCTCATCTCTGTAAGTTCCTAATGCCTTGGTTCCTGTGTCAGTTTTCATCTTTCTCTTTGCAGTGTGATTGTTTTCTCTTGTTTCTTTCCTTATCTTTTTGCCCGTGCTCTTTCCATTGATTTTCTCATCTCTTGCAGGCACCTAAAGGTGTTCATGTAGTGTGCAAAAGTTTCCCAAGAATTAAAATAGTGACATCTGAGATAGAGATTGGTTTGAATGAAGATTACCGTGTCATACCAGGTATGGGAGAGTTTGGAGATCGGTACTTTGGAACTGATGATGATGATGAACAAGTGGTGGTTGCTTCAAAGTAGGGAAACCAAATTCTACAAAATCTTTTGGTTAATCATAATTACAAGAAACTTTCTATGCTGCAATTTGCTGCCCAATTTCTACTATGCTAGAGGATCTGAATTTTAGTTCAACATCAATTTATACTCTACTAGGCCAGGAATAACCATGATATAATTTGATGTTGTCATTTACTACTATATTCTATAACAAAAATAATTGGTATGTGATTGAGACTTCATTAACCTTGTAATGATTTCCAAGTTGGAGCATTTCAAAGTTTTAGTTAGTTGTACTAAGCTACAAGCAGGACTTGTTACACAAGGATAATCAAGTGGAAGTAATCAAGAGCAAAAGTGCTTGAGAGGCTCACTAATAGGACAAGGATATTGATAGGAGCCATATAGCTGAGGCTGGCCCAAATGAATAATTGATCCATCATGGATCAAGTGGGTCTAAAGTATTATAAGTTTATTCTAGAAGGGACAAAAGAGAGAATTATGGATAACTCTTGGGATGACTGTGGAGAGAGGAACAGACTGTAACCATTTCCATTTAATGAGTTATTATGGATAACTCTTGAGATGGTTGTGGAAGAGATATAGACTCTTAACAATTTTCATTTATAAGGAAGGAGTGGAATTGAGAGTTGAGAAGGCATCTTTTGTGAATATGAGAACTTAGAATGAACATGGAGCATTCGCTTCCTATAGGAGCGTAACAATGGTTAGGAAATTAGGGATTCTTTTTTTACTTTTTCTGTAACCACCCCTAACCATAATAAATAAAAGCTCTCTCCCTCATATTGTGTTTTTTCTACTCATTTTACTTTTTCTATTTAGTGGTTCCTAAGAGCTTATGGATAGGAAACAAAAAAGCTTGTGTTTCAATTGTGGAGTCCTTTTTCATCCTATGCATCAATGCCTAGATAAACAACTTAGAGTTTTGGTGGTCTAAGAAGAAGAAAGAGAAGGTACAGAGGGGAACCTATTGGAAATAGAAGGACATGAGACCGAAGAGGAGGTTGATGGAGAAATAAGTGTGCTGTGTTTGAACAACCTCTTGAAAAATCCTAGAGACAAGCCTCAAATAATAAAATTTCAAGGTAAAATCTAGGGGGTACCAGTGTTATCATGGTAGACAGTGGAGTCACCCACAATTTTCATTTCTCAAAAAATTAACACATAAAGTGGGTTGGGTAGTAGAGGATACCCCAAACATGACCATTATATTGGGGGATGAATTTCAAACAACCACACGAGGGAAATGTAACGTGGAGGCATTCTTGTTTGAATTAGGACACCTGGACGTAGTGTTGGGAATAGAGTGGCTTAAAACTTTAGGCAAAAATATCGTAAATTGGACTAAATATGTAATGAGTTTTTTGGAGTAGAAGAAAATGGGTCAATTTGCAAGGCCTGGGAGGAAAACAGAGCACTTGGTGGCTTTACAATGCATTTTGAGCAGGTCTAAAGGTTACACAGGCAACACACAATGGTCTTTAGAGAAACAGAGACAAACAACGACCAAGGAAGGGGATATCACTGAATCACAACAGAAGGAGTTGAGTAGAGTGTTGAACAAATATGAAGGAGTGTTTCAAGAACCTTCAGGTCTTCATCCGAAGAGGGGAAATGAGCATGCAATCAATTTGTATGAGGGTCAAAGCCTTGTTAAGGTGCGAGCGTACTAATACCCACATCACCACAAGAACAAAATCGAAAAACAAGTGAAGGAAATTCTCACAACGAGAATCATTCAGCATAACACCAACTCTTATTCTAGCCTTGTTATCCTTGTAAAAAAGAAGGATGGCTCTTGGAAAATGTGTGTGGACTACCGTGCTCTCAATAAGGTAACAATTCCCGACAAATTTTCAATTTCGGTCATTGAAGAATTTTTTTTTTATAAGCAAAATATCATTAAGGAGAGAATAAGAGGATCTCCAACCTCAAAGAATACAAGACTATCAAAAGAGAGACACAAAAACCCCAACAAGAACCCCAACAATTACAGAGTGTCTAAGGGGAATTTAGTCTAATTATACAAACTACATTTCATCCCCCCATACTTATCTAAACCCAGCTAACAAATCTCATCATTAAACAAAATATTGTTACGAGCCTTCCATATGCACCAACACGCAAAGAACCAGATTGCATTAGTTGCCTCACCCTTACATCTATCTCGAAGCCGAAGGAACCAAATCAAACCGTGATTACAACAATCTAAATCATCAATCCCCGCAATTCCCACCCACTCACACATCATTTTCCAAATTGAGACAGATTTGGGACATGAAAAAAATAGGTGAGATAAATCTTCCAAGTCCATGAATCAAAACATACAGACCTTGTCATGGTTGTTATGAATGATTCTTCTATCCACCAAGTTAGACCGAGTAGGTAACCTGTTAAGTACCATACGCCACGCAAAGACTTTCACATTAAGGGGGATGCGAGACTTCCACATTATATCCAATAGAACTTTCGCTTCCTCATCTAAATAAACCACCGGCTCGCTATCAGACAAAAGATCATAGCAGAACTTGACTGAAAAACCATAATCTTTGTCCAAAATCCACTGCCAAGTATCCTCAGACCCGCGCACCAGATTGGTATGCCTTAGCGCATTCTTCAGCTCGCTCAAATCTGAATTTAAACCTGCAAAATTAACAAACATATTCCTATCAATCCGCCAAACCCACTCATCATCAATCCATTCACCCAACTCCGCGACCTTGCTGTTTTTATAACTAACATAATCGAATAGTCTCGGAAACGAAGCCTTTAATTCAACATCTCCCAGCCATCGAGTAGACCAGAATAAAATAGCTTTACCATTTCCTGCATTGCATTGTAATGAATCCACCAATTTGACAGCAGGGGTAGGCTCAAAGCAAGACATTATATCAGCAATCCAATTAGACTTCAGCCTACCCCTACCAGCCCTGCCATAATCCTGGATTTTAAGAGACAAATTACCATAACGACTCGTCAAAATCGGTCTCCACAATTCTTTCCCACCGAATAGAAACTTTCAAATCCACTTCGACAAAAGGGCTTTGTTAAATAATCCAATATGCCAAATCCCGAGACCCCCGCTACTCTTCGCTTTACATACCAAAGGTCATTGAAGAATTAATAGATAAATTACACAGGGCTAGATATTTCTCTAAATTTGATTTCTCTAAGCAAGACGATATTCACAAAACTGATTTTGGGACACCCGAAGGGCATCACAAATTTCTAGTCATGTCGTTCGGCCTTATGAATGCGTCGTCTACGTTTCAAAGTCTGATGAACGAAGTGTTCAGGCCTATGCTTAGAAAATTTGTGTTAGTACTTTTTTGATGACATCCTTGTTACACAAGGATTATGGCTCTCATATGATACAAGCAGAGGAAGTTCTGTAAGTACTACATAAACACTACTTAGTGGTAAATAAGAAAAAAATGCCAATTTACTCAAGTTACAATAGAGTATTTGGGACATTTAATTTCTGAAAAAGATGTGGTTGTCGACCAAAACAAAGTGATAAAGTGTGACTAACTGGCCAACTCCGTGCAATGTCAAAGGAGTGAGGGAATTTTTTAGTCTTCCTGGATACTACCGAAAGTTCATCCGCGACTATGGCAAGGTAGCGAGGCCACTGACTGATTTAACCAAGGAAGATGCGTTTTGATGGGGACATACAACACAAAAAGCTTTTGAGATTTTGAAGAAAAATCTCAATACAACCCTAGTTTTAGCCCTCCCAAATTTTCAACAAAGAATTCTTGATTGAGTGTGATGCATCCGATGGTAGAGTTGGCGCAATTCTCATGCAATGAAAGCAACCAATTGCTTATTTTAGCAAAGATTTGTGAGTGAGAAATATGACAAAATCAGCCTATGAAAAAGAATCATGGCGGTCATGTTAGCCATCCAACGTTGGAGGCCGTATTTTCTTGGGAGATGTTTTGTGGTATCAACAAATCAAAATATTCTCAAGAAATTGCTACAACAAAAGATTATAGGTGTGGAATAACAAAATTGCGCTGCAAAGTTACATGGCTATGATTTTGAAATTGTCTACAAGCCGAAAAGATTAAACCAAGGTGTTGATGCCTTATGAGTGAATGAAGGCATTGAGATGAATAATATAGTTTCTTACACTACATGGGTTGATAATTATACACCATTTATTAGAGGAGGTACACCAAGATCAACATCCAAGTATTGATAATGCAAAGGAAAAAAAAAATACTTCGATGCTTTATTAATTGGAAACTAGGCTTTTAAATAGCCTTTGTACAACAGAATCAAAACAGAAAACTCCTAAAACTAAGAAAACAATTCAGCTAGCTAAAAAAATGGAAACATAACAGAAAATAAGTGAGACCTATTCTACAGGCCTTTTATTAACTGACAGTAAAAGAAAAAAACCCTTCAATCCCTCCTTTAAACTAAAATGCAGTAGCATTTAGTTTACTTCTGGTGCTTCAACCATTCCTAGCATATCTCAAAGCTTTAAGAACTGTTCCATCTTTATCGGCTTTGTCATAAGATCCGCTATCTGCTCATGCGTTCTACAATGTTTCAACGTTATTGTTCCATTGCTCACCAAGTCCCTTAAGAAGTGAAACTTCACATCTATATGCTTACTCTTTCCATGGAACACGGAATTTTTTGAAAGCTGTATAGTTGAGCTATTGTCACAATTGATTATACTACTTCCCTCTACCATATGACCGAGATTTTCAAGCAGTTTTCTCAACCAAATACATTGACAAGCACAAGATGCAGCGGCTATATATTCAGCCTCCGTTGTGGACAAGGTTACAACAGGTTGTTTTTTCGAAGACCAAGAGACAGCTCCTTTTCCGAGCAAAAACAGAAATCCAGATGTACTCTTCCTGTCATTGAGATCCCCTGCAAAATCACTATCGGTGTATGCAATTAAACTAGTCATTCCTTCATTCCTGTAAAATATTCCCAGCTCCAGTGTTCCTTTAAGGTATCGAAGAATCCTCTTTGCTGTACTTCAATGTGCCTCTGTTGGAGAAGACATAAACCTGCTAATGAGACTCACGACATACATTATATCTGGTCGTGTTGCTGTTAAGTACATAAGGCTGCCAACAACTTGTTTAAACATTGTTGAATCAACTTTTTTTCCTTCTTCATCCTTGCAAAGCCTTGTCCCTGGCACAATAGGATTTCTTACTGCATTACTATTCTCCATTCCAAACCGAGCTAACACTTCTCGAGCGTATTTTCGCTGGCATATGAAAATTCCATTCTTATTTTGAATTACTTCAACTCCTAAGAAGTACCTCATTTTACCCAAGTCGGACATATTGAACTCATGCATCATTGAGATCTTAAAATTTTCACATATAATTTTATCATTTCCAGTGTAAATTAAATCATCTACATAAAGACTCACAATTAAAATCTTACCACCCTCCTTTGCTTTTGTAAAGAGTGTATGTTCGCAAAAGCACCGTTTAAATCCTTCACGAGAAAAGTATGCTTCGATCCGACTGTACCATGCTCTTAGTGCCTGTTTGAGTCCATACAATGCTTTGTTGAGCTTATACACCTTATCCTCTTCACCATGTTTCTCGAAACCCAAAGGTTGTTGTACGTATACTTCTTCTTTGAGATCTCCTTGAAGAAAATCACTCTTCATATCTAACTGAAACACCTCCCATTTATTCTGTGCCGCAGTTGCTAGAATGAGCCTAATTGTATCCAGCCGAGCAACTGGAGCGAATACCTCCGTATAGTCAATTCCGTATTGTTGTGCATATCCTTTAGCAACTAACCTTGCTTTGTACTTTTCTATCTCTCCAATTTCATTTAGTTTTATCTTGAACACCCATTTGACTCCGATTGGTTTGACACCTTTCGGCAAATTACATAGACTCCATGTGTCATTCCTTTCTATGGAGTCAATTTCTTTCTCCATTGCATCTCTCCATTTCTTACTTTTTACAGCCTCATGGTAGGTCACTAGATCATCATCTGACATCATCATCATTACAACTTCTTCTTGTTCGTCTTCAGAAAATCCCTCCGCAGAAGTATACTCTGACATCCAAGTTGGTGCTTTATGTTGTCTCTTTGGCCTTTCTGCTTGAGAGTTTGGATTGATTTCATCACATGAGTTTAATGAATTGTTCCCTCCTTCCGGTTCAGCCCCATCATTTTTTCCCTTTTATCGTTGTCACCGTACTCCAAGACATCCAAGCTTTCTTCATCTTTGCTTCTCTTCCAGTCCCAGCCTACATTTTCCTCGAATACAACATCACGACTTATGCAGATTTTATTTGTGGTCGGATCAAGGAGTCTATATGCTTTGGACTCTTTGCTTACTCCAAGGAATACACGTGCTTTGCTTTTGTCCTCTAACTTGCTTCTTCTTTGATCTAGAATGTGTATATGTTCTAAGTAACCAAAAATTCGAAAGTAGTCTACCTTTGGTTTGATGTCATTCCAAGCTTCTTGTGGAGTTTTGCCATCCAAGGCTACTGTTGGACATCTATTTAGGATAAGAATGCACCAGTTTGCTGCTTCTGCCCAATAATCTTTTGGCATATTCTTCTCAGCCAACATGGATCGAACCATGTTCATGATTATTCGATTCTTGCGCTCGGCAACTCCATTTTGCTGAGGCGTATATGTTGCCGTGAGTTGTCTGTTAATCCCGTGCTCTTTGCAAAATTCTGTGAATTCGTTTGAAGTGAACTCACCACCCCTATCTGTTCTAAGGCATTGAATGCTTGCTTCAGCCTCCTTTTCCACACATGCTTTAAAACTTTTGAACATGAAAAATGCTTCTGATTTCTAGTTTAGAAAAAATATCCATGTCTTTCGTGAGAAATCATCAATAAAACTCAATATGTACCTTTTGTTGCTGTTTGATGTCGGGGTAATAGGACCACATATATCCGAGTGTATCACCTGCAGTTTATCTGTTGATTTCCATAGGCTCTTCTTTGGTATGTTCTCCCGATGTTGTTTCCCTACCAAACAATTGGAGCACAACATCAGCGGAGCTGTAATGGTGGTTGGCAGCCCTTCCACCATTCCTTTGTGTGATAAGGCATGTAAACCTTTGTAGCTTAAATGCCCAAATCGACAGTGCCACAAGTGTGACTCATCCATGGACTGAATATGCATACACCTTGGAGCTTATTAAACCATACCAGCTAGAAAGTAGAACATCATATTCCCACTCATGTTTGAGTGCATAATCACTCCCTTTATTTGATGATACACCTTGCATGTGCCATTTTGGATTAGCACTGCTAACCCTTTTTCCTGTAGTTGACCTATACTAAGTAGGTTATTCTTTAATTCAGGAATGTAATACACATTTGATATTACCTGAACAATTTCATTCACTTGCATCCGCACACTTCCTTTTCCCATAACAGCAATACGACTGTCATTACCCAGCTTTACAGTTTGTTTAAAACTTTCATTCAATTCTGAAAACCATTCTCAATTACCACTCATATGGTTGCTGCACCCTGAATCGAGAAACCAAATTTCATCTCTGGTAGTTTTGTGTTTTTCTATGTAAGCCATGAGTAGAAGCTCCTCATCGTCATCAAACTCTACAAAGTTTGCTTTTCTCTCCCATTCAGGACACTCATACTGATATTGTCCTATCTTGTGACATCGATAGCATTCAATCAATGCTCTGTTGGTTGGCTGTCTCCCCCGACCTCTGCCTCGGCTGCTTCCAGCCATGCCTCGAACGCTTCCAGCCATGCCTCGGCCGCGAGTGTTTCGCTCTTCATATGTCACCTTTAATACTTGTTCTTCTTCTATTTCCTTCCTTCGAAACTTTTGTTCATGTACGACCAACGAGCTTTGTAGCTCATCAACAGTTAGGCAATCTATGTCATTTGCCTCTTCAATAGATAGTAAAATGTAATTGAATCTCTCAGTGAGAGTTCGTAGTATCTTTTCCACAATCTTGATGTCTTGCATGTCCTCTCCATTGTTACGCATGTTGTTTGCAACCAACATTACCCGAGCAAAGTATTCCGTGACCGTCTTATCTTTCTTTATCTCCAAGAGCTCAAACTCCCTTCGAAGAGCTTGCAGTTGTGATCTCTGCACCCTTTTACTCCCTTGATACTTCCTATTCATTGAATCCCACAGTTGTTGAGCAGTCTCCTTCTGAAGGATTGTCTTCAAAATGCTCTTGTCGATGGCTACGAATAAGTAATTTTTAACCTTCAAATCTTTTAGCTTTAGATCTGTTCTCTCAGCTACTTGTGCCTCGGTTTCTCTTACCCCTGCCCCTGGTTCACTGTAACCTGGATCAATGAGATGCCACCACTCTTTTGATCGAAGTAAATTTTCCATCAGCATACTCCAGTGATCGTAATCGCCGTCAAATTTTGGAATGCTCAGTAGGTTTTGCCCTTCCTTCACCATCTCTCTTTTATGTGTTTTCGAAGTCAGACTCCAATGCTCTGATGCTAATTATTGACAATGCAAAGGAAAAAAATACTTCGATGCTTTATTCATTGGAAACTAGGCTTTTAAATAGCCTTTGTACAACAGAATCAAAACAGAAAACTCCTAAAACTAAGGAAACAATTCAGCTAGCTAAAAAAATGGAAACAAAACGGAAAATAAGTGAGACCTATTCTACAGGCCTTTTATTAACTGACAGTAAAAGAAAAAAAACTTTCACATCCAAGGAAGATTATTGAAGCACGGTAAGAGGATCCAATTTTCGACCTAGTTTTGTGTACAAATAGGGGGTGTTATAATATGAAAATAGATTGGTCATCTCAAACATATCAATATCTATTCCTACTATATTTCAAGAATATCAGTTTACTCCTCAAGGAGGGCACTATGGATTCTTTCGGACATATTGCAGAGTTGCAGCCAACGTGTACTAGGTAGACATGAAAAATACCGTTCATGAATTTGTTCAGAGTTACTTTGTTGGGAAGAGACATCACTAAACTGTTTGAACCTAAAATAGTGCTGGAAACACGCGTAGTGCAATGAGGGGGGGGGTGGGATTTTACAAGTTCTAGTCTAGTTGAAGGGAAAGCTAGCCGAAGAAGCTACGTGGGTGGATGAACTTACTATCCGGAGTCAATTTTTAAAATTTTTCCTTGAGGACAAGGCTATAGTTTCAGAAGGGAGTATTGATAGGAGTCGTACAACTGAGGCTGAACCAAATGAACAATTGATCCATAATGGATCAAGTGGGCCTAAAGTATGTCAAGTTTATGATAAAAGTTTAATTAAATCGATAGATACAAATTATAACATACTATTATATTAAAGAATAATCAAATATTATAGGAACGGTGTACCTTGTAGAATTGGAGAAGTTGTCGACGGTAAGAGTGATTATGAAAGGATTACTACCCTCGTTGCCGTTTAGGGTTTTCAGAGCATGTCAATTGTCTAATGGGGCGACACTTAAATAGTTAAACGACTGAGGGCAGGGACCTCTCATTGGGCTTAACTGAATGATCCAACTCATCACGGTCCATTCAGGCACAAAACTCAATCAAATAATTCATAAATAATTAGTGTTTAATAACAATTGACCATACTATAATTAATTAATAATTGATTATTTAAATCCATTTTATTAATTAAATAATTAACCTAACAATCTCCCACTTGGATGACAATAATAAATTATTAAAAAAATATTGATTTTAATATTAGAATATCAATAATGGTCAAAACACTAATCAATACGAAAGAAGTAAATCCAATGTTGCAGAAATTGTATCCGATAGGGAAGACAAATCATACATATTAAAACTCACAACTTTATATAAAGAATTATGAATTTAGAGTAACATATTTAAGTTAAGAGTACTATGTTATAAAGAATGGCCCAATCATATGAATATGCTAATGATAAACTCCCACTAACCCAAAATATCATAAGACTTACTCATGTGTATAAGTCTATGGTTAGTGATTATACTGATGAGTTTTAACTTATAGGTCATAGAATATCCACATAGGTCTAAGAATAGTAATTACATATAGGTATACCCTATTACGAGAGTAATTACATTTAATCATAAGTACCTTCATAACACAATATCATACGCGATAAGAATATTGATATTTACTTGTACTTTCATATTATGACCTGACAAATGTGGACTATTGAAGATAGAATAACACAATATTATTGCATGCTAAAGCATTATTGTGTCTTTTCAATATTGAACTAAACATCAAATTATGATGTTTCCTGAGATTAAGATAATAATATATATATCTCAGTATAACAGAGTAAGACTTCTTTTAATTATTTCATATTTTGAAGTCCTTTTAGAATATGTCATATTTACAGTGCGCGCAAGAATATATGACACTATGAGAATAATAATCTAAAATTTTTAGATTATATAATTAAGTGCACATGCACTCCCACTGATCCAATAGAATAAAGATTTATCAAAGTCCACTTGTATTAAATACTCTGATTATACACTGGGATACTAATTTTATTTTAGTGCAAAACTATAGAGAGAAGTGGTTGTATAATGATCTCGAGTATTTGATCAGATCCACGCACGCTGGTCGTCAGATGGGCAAGGTGCTCGGACGGGTGATGAGGAGGAAAGGTGGTGTACCTGCAAGGTACTCCGACGCTCAAGTAAGAAAGGTCAGAGAAAAAAAGGGGCAAGTACAAAGTGTATGCTTAGGGTGAGAATGTGATACCTCGCCCTCTCAAATGAGAGAGTTTATATAATGTTCCCCAGCGCGTGGCCAACGGTCCTATTTTCAAGGCGAAATAACCGTTTTCCTGAAGAATAGGTAACTGCCCAAACTAGCCGTTATGACGGGCAGGAGGGTAGTTGCGGGCATCTGTCCGTCAGCTGTCGGGGAGCTGTAGTTCGTGTGTGGCGGACAATAATTCCGGGCAGGGCAGAGCAGTCAGTGCCCGGTTGTAGTGGCAAAAGGGTACTTTTGTCATCTTAATGGATTGGACCCAAGCGTTTGGGTCGTTACTGTAGCAGTCACGGATTGGGCCGCGCATGGCCGTTGGCCCAGTCCAGAACAGTAGCCCCCCAAGTCGTTGCTTCCGAGCATGGAAGTGATGACTTAAGGATAGCGTACAATCTCGGGGAAGTGGAGCGTTTTACTCGTTGACTGTGGAAGCCCGTGGTCTCTACTGTCCGTTGTGGCTGTTGGTCGTGGTCGTTATACGTTGCCCGTTACCGATGGGTGCCAACAGTTTAGTGGAATACGAAATGGTACGGGGGTTGCCACGTGTGTGTTGGAACTTGTGCCGCCGCCGCTTAGGCAATAATGGCTAGCGGGTAGTCATTATGACCTTTGTGCGCGTGTGGTTGCATGTGACCTCCTGTATAAATAGGGGGAAAAACCTTCATTCAGAACCTTTTCCTTCAATCTTCAGCAAATTCCTTGCCCGTGAACGCTGTCCATTGCAACCTTCATTGTTTGAAGCTTCGAGCAAGTCCTTTCAGCCTCATATTTACGAGTAAGTCGTCTCTTTTCCTTGTTTTGCTTTTTGTCGATGTTTACTTAGACGGTGCATGTGGTTAGGTTAGATTTTAGGAGACTTAGGGTTGTATATGTGGCAGTCGCCAGTGGTGGATGATGGTTCCACCGTCTCCATCGCTGTTAGCCTGTCGTTACGCTGTGTGTGGAGGGTCTGTCTGTGACGCCGTCGCGATGGTGACGTGCACGTGACCGTGCGAGCGTTGCGTTTTATGGAGTTGTGAGCTGAATGAAAAACTCGTGATCTTGCTTTGGAGAAGTTCCTCGTGTGGGAGGAGATTTTCGGGCACTGTCTCACGGGGAGACTTTTCGCTGTGTTGTCAGGGCTTAGGCCGGGGACGTCGTCCTCAGCCCTTAGCGCACCCTTTCACTTGTTCAGCGGTGGAAGGGTGGATTTGATTAGCTGTCGAATTCACTGTCTTTCTCTACTTTTCAGGTGATGGCGACAGGGCCCCGTGGAGAAATTGTATTAGATTCGTCCGAGGAGGAGTCTGGTTCCTCGGGGAGTAATAGCACTCAGTCTTCGAGTGGGTCCACTGAGCAGGATACGAACTACGAGCAAGAGGACGAACTTCGAGACGATGATCAGGACGAGGTGCTCGAGGAGGAGGTACCTGAGGAGGATGCACCCGAGGAGGATGTAGCAGAAAATAAAGCAGAGGAATGGGAGGTAGCGGAACCCTCTGAGCATGTGTCCGAGTTTGCGAGCTATGTTGGAGACTGCTTCCGGACGGTGAGAGACGACGGGGATTGAAGAGTCCACTTTCCCACTGCTAATGAGCGCGTCTGCACCAATTACGGGGAGCGTTTCACGATGTATGAATATGTCTTCAAGGAGTTGGGCTTGAGGCTTCCATTTACGGATTTCCAGCAGTCCGTCTTTCTACATCTTCACCTGGCCCCTACGCAGCTCCACCCCAACTCGTTAGCATTCATGCGGGCGTTCGAGCTGGTGTGCGAGCACTTGTAGGTAGGGGCGACTCTTCCATTCTTCTTCACCGTATTTCATCTTCAACGGCAGACTTCTGGAAAGAGCTATGGCTGGGTCTCTTTGAAGCAGCAACGTAAGCTGTTCAAACCTTTCTTTGAATCTATCCGTATTTTTAAGACGAGGTACTTCGTCGTGGAGCCCGTCTCGGAGGCTGCCCAGGATAGCACGTTCTGCTGGGAGCTTGAAGTGGATGAGAACAGGGAGGACAGGATTAACAAGGAGGGTAAATACATTGGGCGGCGATTGCTGAAGTATCCCTTTCAGTGGACCGGGGCGCATTTTACTAAGCCCCCAAAGGACTATGTTTTTGAGCCGACCAATTGGATGAGGGGGATGCTGCCTCATATGAGAAACTGCTAAGTACGTGAACTCGTTTCGGATGGCCGAGTGTGTTACGAAGAAGAATGTGGTGATCCTTGAGGACGACGGTAGTCCTCGAGTGGAGCCTCGTTTTATTAACGTTAGGGCACTGCTGGGGTGCAACACTTATAGGGATGCTATGGATCTGCTCGGTATTTAATCTTAATATATTGCTTTGTATTGCTCGTTATTTTCTATCACCTGATGCCTGTTTTTGTCTTTTGCAGCCGCTATGCCTTCAGCCCACGAAAGGATGGTGAGGAACGTGGCCGCGCGGAAACAAGCTGCTACTCCTAAGGTTCGTCCTTCCCCTGCCCGTGCGATTGGTCCTTCCCAGCCTCCTCAGGGGAATGCTTCACTGGCCAATGCACAACGGTCTCTAATGCCCCTGGCGACCAGGTCTAAGCGTCCAAGGAACGAGGCAGTGGATCTGGGCAAGGCGTCAGAGAAAGCGAAATTCGAGCTGCCTCCTTGTGTACTGGACAAGAGGTTTTTTGAAGGGACCTCTTTGGTAATTCCCCACGCTGATTCTCTTCATCTGTAAATCCTGGACCGTCTGAGCAAGAGGGCGTTGGTGGCCCAGGATTCCTCTGCGGTGGTCAGGCTGCTGGAGATGGCGGCCACCTATGCCGAAGGGGACACGGCCACTGAGGGTGAGTTGACTATTGCCCGCGGGAAGGTGACCGCTCTCTAGGAGAGCTTGAGGAAGGCAAGGGAGAAAGCTAGGGCTGCCAAGGAGGCGAGGGAGAAGGACAGCGAGGAGGTTTCCCAGCTAAATGGGAAGATGGTTACGCTCGAGGCTGAGAAAAAGGCTGCTGAGGACTTGGTCGCGCAACTGCAGGCGGCCAATGCTTCGGGCGAGGAGGAGCTTGAGGACGTGAAGGTGTTGAAGACAAGGTCAGAGTTAGTTGCCCGACTGGTGGTGGCCGAGGATGACAACGCGGTGCTCGGCGAGGAGTCATTCCAAAACGCAGCGTCTCAGCTTCAGGTGGTGAATCCTGGTGTTGATTTGGTGACCGAAGGTACCAATTTCCTGGCGTACGTTAAAGACGGACAAATAGTGATGCCAGAGTCTATCCTTGCCGGCCAAGCTAGAACCCAGACCTCTCTGCCCGATGATGAACGAGTCGAAGACACCGAGGAATGATGTTTGCCGATGATGATGTTTTGCCGGCCTGCCTGCCGTGTAGTTTGTTGTAATTTTATTTGGTTTGGGGGGCGTGGCCCCCCTTTTTATGTAATTCGTACAATCTTTGGCCCTGGTGGCCTTTTTTACTTTATGCCCAGTTTATGTTGGCCGGATTTGTTACTTATATGATTTTTGTTTATGTTGTTGTACTTTACATTAGTTGTGCATGTATGACTGCCCGTCGGAGGGTATGTCCGTTAGCAGAGCTATCTTTTAAAGCTTGCTCGTTGTGTGTGAATTCGCCAGTGCAGATAACTGGTCGAATAGCCGGGGAAGGTCCTGGCGAGGTTGCGGATCTCAGGTCGCGATTGAGGCCTGAGTTCGTAGCGTGAACGTCCCATCGCGAGCTGGGGTTCTGCCAATCATAGTACTTGGGCGAAGGTGATGCTCGATTGAGGACCGCCGACGAGCAGAGTTCCGGCTCATTTACTCGAGTGGGATTCCACTTTGTACGTATGCATCGTTTGTAACTGGACGAGCATGATGACCGTTGGGTGGTCCTTTGACGCGAGGAAGCCTATTGTGACTTTAGCTGTAGTATTGCTTAAGTTTTTCAGCGTTCCATGGTCGAGGGATTGTATCCCCGTTGAGGTTTTCGAGGAAGTATGCACCATTTCCCGTTTTGGCACGGACTCTGTATGGCCCTTCCCAGTTAACCGCTAGTTTGCCTTCGCGAGAGTCCTTGTGGTTTCTTCGCAGGACAAGGCTGCCCACGTCGAATTCTCGTCGTAAGACTTTGGCGTTGTGCATGATTGCTATTTTTTGCTTAAGAGACGCTTCGCGGAGGGCTGCTCCTGTCCGGATTTCCTCGACGAGATCGAGCTCTTCTCTCATCGCTTCGTTGTTCATCTCTTCGTCTAGAGGTGACTCAGTCCTTCTGGACGGTACATGGATCTCGATGGGTAAAACAGCCTCCATGCCATATGCTAAGCAGAAAGGCATCTCCCCGGTGGTAGACTGGGGAGTAGTACGATATGCCCATAAGACGCTGTGGAGCTTCTCCACCCAGGCCTTCTTCATTTTGTCCAGTCTTCATTTGAGGCCACGAAGGATGACACGGTTGGCTGCTTCTGCCTGCCCGTTGGTCTGGGGGTGCTCGACCGAAGCGAAGTGTTGCTTTGTTCCGAGATGGGCGACGAAGTCTTGGAACTTCTTGTCCGTGAATTGTGTTCCATTGTCCGTGACGATTGCTTGGGGAATCCCAAAACGGGCAAGGATATTTCGCTTGTAGAAGCGTAGAATGTTAAGTGCTGTTATCTTCGCTAAGGCTTCTGCTTCTATCCATTTTGTGAAATAATCTACGCCCACTATCAGGTATTTGTTTTGGCTAGATCCTGTCACGAAGGGTCCTAGGATGTCTAGGCCCCACCAGGCGAATGGCCACGGGGATGTCAAGCTTTTCAGCTCGTTAGGTGGAGCTAGGTGCATATCCCCGTGCCGTTGGCATTTGTCGCATTTTTTCACATGCTCTTTGGCGTCTTGCTGCATAGTTGGCCAGTAATATCCTGCCCGGAGTGCCTTGCGGGCAAGGGACCTTCCTCCCAGGTGCTGGGCGTTAATACCTTCGTGGATTTCTCGTAATACGTGGGAGACAATCTCCTCCTCTATGCACTTTAGCAGTGGGATGGAGAAGCCCCTTCGGTAAAGTTTATTCTCGAGGATGACGTACGAGCAAGCTCTTCGTATGACGGTGCTGGCTTCCTTGGGGTCATCCGGAAGTTCGTCCCTGGTGAGGTAGTTGTACACGGGCGTCATCCAGCAGTCGCTGTCTCCGATCGCGTGCACGTGTAGGGTCGAGGACACCTTGTCGATGCTGGACCGGGGAAGTATCTCTTGAATGACTGACCTGTTTCCGCCTTTCCTCTTGGTGCTCGCTAGTTTGGACAGGGTGTCTGCTCACACGTTGTGTTCGCGGGGAACATGTCTTACCGCTACCGTCCTGAACCTCGACATCTTTTCCTTGACTAGGGAGAGGTATTCAGATAGACTGTCGTTTTTGGCCTGATACTCCCCGGAGATCTGGTGGGCTACGAGCTGAGAGTCCGTGCAGATGATGATTTCTTCTGCCCCTAGGTCTTCGGCTAGGCGCAACCCAGCGAGGAAGGCCTCATACTCTGCCTGGTTGTTCGATGTGGGGAAGGACAGAGTGAGAGACGCCTCTACTATGGTCCCTTCGTCGTTTTCAAGAATTACTCCTGCCCCGCTGCCACTCGAGCTGGATGCTCCGTCCACGTAGATGGTCCATTTGTTTGCTATGTGGGGCGAGGAGTCTGAGAAGGTTACTTCCGCCACGAAATCGGCCAGGGTCTGTGCTTTGAGAGCTTTTCTGCTTTCATACCGGACGTCAAATTCGGACAGCTCCAACGACCACTTGAGCATTCGACCGACCATGTCTGGCCGGCCCAGCAATTGCTTGATGGGTTGATCCGTCCTTACCACGATCGTATGGGCCAAGAAGTAGTGTCTCAGTCGTCTGGCAACGTTGACGAGGGCCAATGCTACCTTTTCTATTTGCTGATATCACAACTCTGCGTCCTGCAACGCTTTGCTCGTGAAGTATACGGGTTTTTGCCCGGCGTGATTCTCGCGGATGAGAACGGCGCTCACGGCCTCGGCGGTGACGGCGAGGTATAAGAACAAAACTTCCCCGGTATCTGGCCGTGATAACACGGGCGGTTTCGACAGAGCTTGTTTTAAGTGAAGGAGGGACGCCTCGCATTCCTCGGTCCATTCAAACGCGACTTCTTTATTCAAGAGCTTGAAGAAAGGAAGGGCGTGTTGGGCGGATTTAGCGACGAAGCGGGACAACGAGGTGAGTACCCCGTTGAGGGACTATATGTTCTTCTTAGACGTGGGCGTTGGGAACTCAGAGAATGCCCGACATTTGTCGGGGTTAGCCTCTATTCCTCGTTCCGTTAAGTAGAAACCAAGGAATTTACCTGCCCGTACGCCGAACGTGCACTTCTCTGGGTTAAAACGCATTTGATATTTTCTCGCTTGCTCGAAGATTTGGCGAAGGTGGGCGACATGGTCCAGCTCCTCGTGGGACTTGACGATCATGTCGTCAATGTATACCTCGAGCATGTCGCCTATTTGTCCTTGGAAGACTTTGTTCATCATTCGTTGGTACGTAGCGCCGGCGTTCTTCAGTCCGAAGGGCATTACGTTGGAGTAATAGTTGCCTGATTCGGTCATGAAGGCCGTGTAAGTTTTATCGCCCGCGGCCATTGGGATTTGGTTATAGCCCGAGTAGGCGGTGAGGAACGATAAAAGTTTAAAACCTGCGGAGTTATCTACGAGTTTACCTATGTTGGGGAGGGGGTAGGCGTCCTTCGGACAGGCCTTGTTAACATCGGTATAATCAACGCACATTCTCCATTTGCCATTATTTTTTCTTACAAGTACAACATTTGAGAGCCATGTAGTATATTTGGCCTCAGAAATAAACCTAGCTTATAGAAGGTCTTTAACAGCTTTCTCCGCGGCTTCCATCTTCTCCGGGGACTATTTCCTTCTGCGCTGGGCAACGACCTTGACGGCCGGATCAATTGTAAGCTGGTGGCAAGCGACGGAGGGGTCCAATCCTGGCATTTCAGCAGCGCTCCATGCGAACAAGTCTGCGTTCTCCCTGAGGCACGCTTTTAGCTGTCTCTTGGCCAGGTCGGGAAGGTCTGCTCTGATCTTCACTCCCCGTTGGGGGTCTTCTCCGAACGGGACGATCTCGAAGTTGCCATCTGGTACGGGGCGCAGGAGATGACCGCTGTTGTGGGACTGGCTACCCGAAGTCGTCAGGTCTTTGGCGTGATCCTCCTCGCCGAAACAGCTGTCCAAATCGATGGATTCGACCTGGGCGAGTGGCTTTGGATGCTCGGAGCTGCTGGGCAGAGGAGGGCGACCAGATGTCCTCGGCTTCGCTGAGATGGTGCCCAGTCCTTTTGATGCTGCTTCAAAGCATCGACGGGCAGCTTCGATGTCGCCGTGGAGGGTGGCGACCATCCCTTCAGAAGTGTAGTACTTTATCTTGAGATGCACGGTGGAAGGCACTGCAACCAACTCTGCCAGGGTTGGCCTTCCAAAAATGCACTGATATAGTGACGGGCAGTCAATTACCAGAAACTGTGCTTTGATTGCTCGGGTTGTCTTTCCTGAACCGAAGGTCACGATGAGCTCTACGTAACCTCGGGGCCTTGTTACCGCTCCGTTGAATCCCTGCAGGTCGGATCCAACGTATGGAGTGAGGTGGGAGTCGTCCAACTGCAGTGTCTCGAACAGGTGGTTGTACATTATATCAACGTCGAAGTTTTCCATCCTTGCTCGGATGAGAAGCGGGATGCTTGAGTTTGGTGACCCGCCGAGGAGCTCCTCTTTGTAGAAGGAGATGGGAGAGGATCCTTTGCGAGTGGTATCCAGCGTGGTGACTTCGTTGGAACTCTTGTTGATCAGTTGATCGAACTTCCTCTTGACCGAACCAACCGTGATTTTGTTGAATCCCCCACCGGAGATGACCATGGCCGACGGAAAGGTTTCCCACGGGCTGTGAGCGCCGAGGAACGTGGAAGCGGGCAGACTATCAGGGATACATAAATCTTCTGGCCGAGTCACGGACATAGCGACCTGCACGTTGGTGTCATCGGAGGGCGGAGTCTCCTCCACAAGCTTCTTGCTCTCCTGGGTTTCTTGCCGGGGAGCTTCTTTCTTCTTCACGAACTGCTTCAGGTGGCCGTCGCGAATGAGGATTTCTATGGCATCTCGGAGGTGGATGCATTCTTCCGTCGTATGGCCGTGGCTCTTGTGGAAGTGACAATACTTGGATTTGTCCGCACCTGGTCTGGCCGGCATCTGTTTGGGGAAGCGGACCCCCGCTTGCTTGAACTCTGAGTTGGCACATTCGGACAAGATTTTCTCCCTCGAGGTAGTGAGGGGGTATAGTCATGGAACCGTTCAGAAGGTCCCTTCTGTTCGCGTGCATCGCGAGGCCGATCATCGCGTATTTTATCTCCTCGACGGGATGTCGAGGGCTCTTCAGCTCTGGATGTCCGGGCACCTTCCTGGTGACGGGATGCCCAGACAGAGTGGGTAGCGACCTTCTCCTCGTACTGTATATGCGACTAGGCTTGGTGGAGGAGAGCGTTGAGGTTCCTCGGTGGATCTAGGCCGATGGCTTTCGCGAAGTCTGAGCCAGGACGTAATCCTTGCTCGAGCAGGAACTTATTCATCTCGTCGGTCGTTGGCACTTGGACGACTTCCTTGTTGAACCGCTCAATGTAGTCCCGAAGAGGTTCATCTCTCCCCTGTACAACAGCTCCAAGGGACGCCTCAGTCTTTGGATGGCGTCGTGATGCGGTAAAGTGTCGGGAGAAAATCCTCCGAGTTGCCTCCAGGACGTGATGGATTCTTCTGGCAGCTGTTTGTACCAGGTCATTGCTCCCTTCCGGAGTGTGGTGGGGAACAGGCGGCATTTGATGACTCCCCGTACCCCTCTGTAGTCCAGAAGAGCATCTATGTTTTCTATGTGCTCGTCTGGGTCCATGGTTCCATCATAAGTCCCTAGAGATGGAGGTTTCTCTAGTCCTTTGGGGAGACGAGTGGCCAGGATCCTGTGGGACAACGGGCCGCGAGGCTCGTCGTCGCTGTCCGAACTTGAAGTCGACGGTGACCGTTGTCTGCGCTCGCGGCGGCGGTCTCTGCGAGGTGAGGGTGATCGTGGCCGGTCGCGAGGTCTGGCCGGCGGAGAATGCCCTTCTTGCCTCGTTCTCTTGTGTCTTGGTGGTGACTGATCCCGCGGGGAGATCTGGTCGCGCTTGCGAACGCGTAGTGGTTCAGGCTCACACCTCGTCATACGGTCTTCCCGGCGCCTAGGTGGCGGGCTTCTTGATCTCTGGTGTTTCCTCTTAGGAGGGGAGGATCTTGGTAGAGCTACTTCTTCGAGAGCTCCTATCCTTTCTCCTTGCTGCAAGATAAGGAGGTTTGTGCAGTTGACAGCGTCCAAAAGAGCTGCAACGGTCAGGTCGGCGCTGGGAGGGCCAGGGTTTGGTCGTTCACCGGATGGTAGCTGTCTGTCTCCTTGCCCGGGGGGAGGAGGAGTTGGAGACGCAGTAGCCCCGTCTCGAAGGAAACGGGGATCGGAAAGTAATGGAGATCTACCGTCAACGTCCATCTTGTTGACGGGAACGAGAACTGTAACATCAGCACCTTGTGCGGAGTTCTGAGCGGCCATGTGTGGGTGGATTAACGAAAGTATGTTTTGATCTTTAGTTTCCGAGTAAGAAAGAAAGAAGGGGAGAACAAGGAATTCCCACAGACGGCGCCACTGATCTCGAGTATTTGATCAGATCCACGCACGCTGGTCGTCAGATGGGCAAGGTGCTCGGACGAGTGATGAGGAGGAAAAGTGGTGTACCTGCAAGGTACTCCGACGCTCAAGTAAGAAAGGGTCAGAGAAAAAAAGGAGCAAGTACAAAGTGTATGCTTAGGGTGAAAATGTGATACCTCGCCCTCTCAAATGAGAGGGTTTATATAATGTTCCCCAGCGCGTGGCCAACGGTCCTATTTTCAAGGCGAAATAACCGTTTTCCTGAAGAATAGGTAACTGCCCAAACTAGCCGTTATGACGGGCAGGAGGGTAGTTGCGGGCATCTGCCCGTCAGCTGTCGGGGAGCTGTAGTTCGTGTGTGGCGGACAATAATTCCGGGCAGGGCTGAGCAGTCAGTGCCCGGTTGTAGTGGCAAAAGGGTACTTTTGTCATCTTAATGGATTGGACCCAAGCGTTTGGGTCGTTACGGTAGCAGTCACGGATTGGGTTAATACCCCTTTTGCCCCCTGCCATATGGGCGAAATCCCAAAAATAACCCTGTAAAAAAAAAACACAGATTTCCCCCTTGTCATTTGAAAATTCTACTGTTTTGACCCTCTTGAAATCCAGTCAACAATTTCTATGACGTGACAATGTTTTTTTTATTTTTTATTATTATTTTTAATTACGTGGATGAATTATGTGGCATTTTTAATTTTTTAAATTTCATGTGGCATTTTTTACGTATTTAATTTTTTGGCTAAAATACAGTTTTAGTCCCCCTGTTTTTCAAAATTCACAGTTTTGGTCCCCCTGTTTTTTTTTTCAACAGTTTTGGTCCCCCACCCAATTTTGGCCCAAAAAAAGTGATGAACAGTAACTTGTCCGTACATGAACAGTACACGTCCGTACATGAACAGTGCATGTCCGTACATTAACAGTGAGGGGTGGGGGACCAAAACTGTTAAAAAAAAAAACAGGAGGACCAAAACTGTAAATTTTGAAAAACAGGAGGACCAAAACTGTATTTTAGCCTAATTTTTTTAGATTTTATTTAATTTATAATTTTTTTATTTATTTAATTTTTTCTTTAATTATTTTTCGTATTAATTTTATTTATTTAAATTGTTATTTTAAATTATCAAAATATTATTTTTGGGCCTAAACCCATTTAAATTTCAAGACAAACACACATATTGCAATCCCATTTTCAATTCATTAATGCATATGATGGATTGGTATATATACACTTGTTTTTCCTTTATACCAACCGATGTGGGACACCATCTCTCTTCTCCATGATACATCACCATCACTTAGCAACTATCCATGCTACCTCATGAAAAAACCATCACCTGCGCATGAAAACTCCTGCCATAAAAAAGACCTCTCATTACTTCTTAAAACACACACTTACTCCACATAAAATCACTACCAATGAATAATTTACATAGAACACACATGGTATCACCTTCATGCAATTACAGGTATGGTGAGTTATGTTCAGAACAAGGAAAATTGCATTCAACTCTATGGCTCCAGATGAGTTCATCACCTTTCTAAATGAATTTAGACTCTTAAACGAAAAGTTATTCTTTTATTATAAACCTCTCAAAATTCACAAGCACCATACAGAGACTCAGATGCAGTGCCGGCAACAACAAAATCTTTTGCAAGCTCCCTGTATATACAAAATATAAAAATGTTAGAATCTTATAAATGTAGCTTACATATATATGCGAGATTGTTGCAAAAAGCATAGTTACAAATTGTTGTAGCAACTTCTCAAAAAACTGTTTCAGTGCTGTTTCAAAAGCTAAAAGTAACATCTGAAAAAATACAAAAAATATTGCATAAATGCATTGTTTTTCAAAGCTTGTCCTGGGGAGTATGTTTCAGTGTGGCTGCTATCTAAATAAACAGCCTGGACGTCAAAGTGTGCCAAATCGATAATGACATGCAAATTATTATAAACTACACATCTCAAACAACATGTTGTTTCTATGCATATTACCATTATTTCTTGTTTATAATAAAAGAATAACTTGGCCGCTGCAATTTATTAGAAAGGTGATGAACTCATCTGGAGCCATAGAGTTGAATGCAATTTTCCTTGTTCTGAACATAACTCACCATACCTGTAATTGCATGAAGGTGATACCATGTGTGTTCTATGTAAATTATTCATTGGTAGTGATTTTATGTGGAGTGTGTGTTTTAAGAAGTAATGAGAGGTCTTTTTGATGGCAGGAGTTTTCATGCGCAGGTGATGGTTTTTTCATGAGGTAGCATGGATAGTTGCTAAGTGATGGTGATGTATCATGGAGAAGAGAGATGGTGTCCCACATCGGTTGGTATAAAGGAAAAACAAGTGTATATATACCAATCCATCATATGCATTAATGAATTGAAAATGGGCTTGCAATATGTGTGTTTGTCTTGAAATTTAAATGGGCTTAGGCCCAAAAATAATATTTTGATAATTTAAAATAACAATTTAAATAAATAAAATTAATACGAAAAATAATTAAAGAAAAAATTAAATAAATAAAAAAATTATAAATTAAATAAAATCTAAAAAAATTAAATACGAAAAAAATGCCACATGAAATTTAAAAAATTAAAAATGCCACATAATTCGTCCACGTAATTAAAAATAATAATAAAAAATAAAAAAACATTGCCACGTCATAGAAATTGTTGACTGGATTTCAAGAGGGGTCAAAACAGTAGAATCTTCAAATGGCAAGGGGGGAATCTGTGTTTTTTTTTACAGGGTTGTTTTTGGGATTTCACCCATATGGCAGGGGGCAAAAGGGGTATTAACCCATAATAAATTATATTAATAATAACACACCGATATAACTATTATCAATATAATATTTATTATAATTAAAATAAATTTAATTATTTTACTAAATAAAATTTGTACAATTATATCCATGATAGGTGAGATTACAGTTAAACAAATTAAAGGTTATTATTTAATTATCTAGAATAAAACTTTCAAAATAATCGGATTTCAAATATACTCATAAAATTAAATATTTATTTATTTATTTAAGTATATAACAAGAAATAAATTTGTGACAACAAATAAGGAGTTTTTAATTCAGAATATTCTGAAAATTAATTTCACTTTATATAAATGTATATTTTGTAATTCTCAAAGGATAAAATAATATTAGACATAAATTTCTCGCATCTATATAATATGTCACAAGATATTTAAAATAATACTTCAATTTCGACTAACCTCAAAGAGAGTGTCTTGCATCTTTTTGTAGAATCTTTGAGTCTTTGATGATTTGTAGAGTATTGTATTGTCATCTCAAGAACTCATAAATCAACAATAAATCATTATATCAAAATACAATATTCTATTTTAATTTGATACAAATATACGATAGAAGGATAATACAACTTAAGAATTGTTTAAAATAAATATTTTATTTTAATGAACATGTAAACAATAATAAGACAACCTCTAATTTATATAATAATTGCAAGATTTTTGTTCTATAATCTCTGATAATAGAATTTACGAAATTAATAACATATTATTTAAAATTTATGTATAATTCTCAAATTAATTGATATCAGATATTTATAGCATTCAAATAAAATTACAATTCTAAAAATTAAAAGGGTGATATCAAAATTTAAAAAATTGATTATGCTAAAGATTTTGGGTACAATTTAACTTTTAAGTTATTCCAAATTCATAAAATATAAAATTGATCAATCATTTGACATAAACTTCAAATCGGCTAATCATAATTCCACATACATAAATGATTTCATTATATCACCAAATCAAAATCAAGAATTATGATTAATATATGATCTACACAATAGCTATAAAGACAGTAAAAAATTTGAGTAATTTCTATTGATTATTATTATTTTATTTTTACTAAGAATTTCCACAAATATTATTTGATATAAAATCTGACCCCATAGTTAAAATGTATGTTAATATCAGATTAAGTTTGAAATTAAGTTTGTTTCTAGGATGCAGAAATTAAGAATATGTACAACATGGATTTTTCTCCCTCGGCAATCCACGACTTTAAGAAAATTTAAGTAATAAACTTCTCATCATCAAATTTTGCAATTAAATAAAATAAAGAACCTTAGCCATAAGAACCAAGTCATACACAACGCCGCCTTTAGAAAAATTGGATCGTGAGATTATTTGAGTTTTGTAGCATATATCAAAATAAGTGTTGGAAAACATTAAGAATAATGAGAGAACAATTGTATATTTACTTTTTAAATTTAGTGACAAGAACTATAAAACGTATCTAACCGGCTCTGATACCAATTGATAAAAGTTTAATTAAATCGATAGATACAAATTATAACATACTATTATATTAAAGAATAATTAAATATTATAGGAACGGTGTACCTTGTAGAATTGGAGAAGTTGTCGACGGTAAAAGTGATTATGAAAAAATTACTACCCTCATTGCCGTTTAGGGTTTTCAGAGTATGTCAATTGTCTAATGGGGCGACACTTAAATAGTTAAACGACTGAGGGCAGAAACTTCTCATTGAGCTTAACTGAATGATCCAACCCATCACGGTCCATTCAGGCATAAAACCCAATCAAATAATTCATAAATAATTAGTGTTTAATAACAATTGACCATATTATAATTAATTAATAATTGATTATTTAAATCCATTTGATTAATTAAATAATTAACCTAACAGTTTATTCTAGAAGGGGCAAAAGATGGAATTATCGATAACTCTTGGGATGATTGTAAGGAGAGCAACTAACTATAACCATTTTCATTTAATGAGTTATTATGGATAACTCTTGAGATGGTTGTGGAAGAATATATACCATAATAGTTTTTATTTATAAAGAGTAGAGGTCAGGGTTGAGAAGGCATTTTTGTGTATCAAAGAAATTAAAATGAATATGGAGTATTAGCTTCCTACAGCAGCTTAGCTCTAGTAAGGAAATTAGGAATTCTTTTTCCCTTTTCTATAATCACCCCTAACCATAATCAATAAAAGCTCTCTCGCTTATATTGTATTTTTTCTACTCTCATTTTTAATTTTCTATTTACATGTTCCTAATAGATATTCCACTAATATCATGGTCATATAATACTGTCAGTAAAATTAAATAATTAGAGTGTCAACTTTGAACTTTGAAGAAGAAGCTACGTTAAGTCATATAATAAGGCTCTGCATAGATAATTTTAAAATCCTAATTGATACTACATTTATCTTTCAATTATTTTTTTTTTACATTTAGGCTTTTACACCATAAATAAGGCTTACAATGAATGTTTAGCGATGAATAATGTACACTATAAAAGATACAACCATATATGAAAAACGTAATGTAGTCAGGAAATTGACAGAAGGCGTCGAAACCGCTGGGAGGTGGTTAATGAGGGCGGCACCGGATGCGCATGCGGCCATGCAGAAGAAGAAGATTATGAAGACGGTACGATAAAAGTTGCACAAAATAATTCCAAAGCGTGTGTTTACACTAAGCTTTAGGTTTGATTTGCCCCCACCAATTTAGACAAATTGGATGCAAAAGGGTTAACCGGCGAATCTCCTTCAGGATACTTTAGAAACCTTAACATGAATCGCACATTCACATTAAGCATATCGATCAACGATATTTTACAGAATAAAGTTCTCTCATTTATTCTTGTGCACTAGAAAAATAAAAGAATGACTTAGATGTAATTTTTAACACTTGAAACAAATAATTTTTGTGTCTATTTTATAGCTGACAAATATATATATTTATAAGAAAACTTGTACCGATTGGTGTGGAGAAACAATGTTTCATTTGCTTCCAACATGACCATTCACGAACCATTGTAATCAATCACAACAAACTTTTTCATGAAAATGTGTGTTGATCTAGTGGTTGCAATTTTTGACCACGCACCTTATCACAATAAGGTCTTTGATTCAATTATAGAGAGTTGCAACTTTTGGCCATTTATTTTGGTAAATTAACCATTATTATTTATCAATTTAATATTTTGAAAATTTCTCCAACACTGATCTAGTTTTGTTTTTCCGATTTACGTGTATTGAACTTTGTTGTTTTGCTTCGAGTGGATCCCTTCATTAATGGTTGGTTTTATGTCTATTAAGAATCAATTGAATTTTAGATATGTATTTCTATCATTTTTCTCTTTACAATCGTAAAAACTTTAGATAGGCAATGGTAAATTCAAGCGTATTTTTAGAATATGAGAAATCTTTGAAAATATTTAAGAAGGTTAAAAAACACTTTTAAATATTTTATATTTGCGAGAGTTGAAGAGATCGTAAAATATAAAACGAGTTAGAGATATTGAAAAATACTTATATATAAATATTTTTGGAAATTTGGGTGATTATTATCAACTAACTCATCTGTAATTTTTTTAAAAAAATCTTGAAAGTATAGTGAATAGGAGTTTCTTTATGTGATTGAACTTTTTTATTTCAGAAAAAAAAAACAAAAACAGTTGAATTGATATTAGCTGGCATGTTTCATGTACAACCAATAAGTATATAAATATTTTATATACAACATAACACTTCACATTAAAAAAAAGTATCTAGTGTTCGATACATATTAGTGTATGAGATCAATATATTCAATCATTTATATCTTCTTAAACTCTTACCAATATTTATGTACTAATATCAGTGTTATACCTATTATTTGTGTGCTGTTTCATATTTATCTTCCAAAATCACATGTCATGCATATGATTTTTTTGCACACTGGTATAGTATTACTACAAACTATGAATCCACATAAAGCAAAAAGAAGTAACCAAGCATATGAACCACAACTTCATCTCTTTGTGATGCACTTTCTTGCTACTAAGACACCATTTGGTGGACTAGTCAACACCATCTGACATCTACTATGCAACGAATAAGACATATGAAAAAGTCCCAAATTCACTCTAACTTTAAATGTTCCTCTTACATTGTAAACAATCTGGTTACTCTCCACTTGCCTTTGAAGTTTCACACCAAGATCCTTAGGCAAGAACACCAAGCTTGATATGAAGTTCAATGATTGTAACCTACTTTCCTTTTTCCTTTGAGTAAAAGGCTGAATCGACTGTGCTGATATAATCGCATCTGAAAAGAAAAGATCGACGTCCAAAGACTCGAACCTCACATCAATTTTGGTGTTGGGGTTAGTAAAACTTGCAAGGAGAGTGAAGTCACCATTGAAATATTGAGGTGAGTCAAAGTATACAAGATTGAGATTCGCATTAGGTATGTCGAATGTAGGGTTTTTCGGCTTGATGGCTAAGAAGATTATCAAAGTTGTGACACCAAAGAAAATTAGTACAAGGCTGAATATAAGACACAATATTGCTCCAAACCATATTATTGGATTGGTTCTTTGAAACCTAAGTTGTCTTAGGTTTGGTGGCCTTCTTAACTTTGTTGTTGTTGAAGATTTTGCTTCATTTGATATGACAATTTGGTCTAGAGGGACTTGTTTGGTTTCATTTGTGGTTGAATGCAAAGGAGGAGGTGGAAGAGCAAGCATGTTTTAGTAGATATTTCTAGAAATATGTCACTCTATTGAGTCTAAGCAATGAGGAAGAGATGAACATGAATATGAGATATTGGTTATTGGTTAAGGAAAATGAATTGAAGATATAAAGAAGCTTTTGGTTGAGTAGTAGATAGTGGGGACAATATGTTTTTTTCTAGGAATTGGTAAAAGGTGTAGGGAATATATGAAGCTAAAGTTGAGGAACATTCTGGTTTTTTTGTTTTGAATGAAAATGAAATTGGTCTATGGTAAGTAATGTTTGAGAAAGTTGTAAAGAATGAATTGAATTGAGCCCACATATTCTTTATTGCTTTTACTTTAAGGCTTTATTATCTGATTATTACTTACATATCAAATGGTGAATGTAAACTATGTTTGTGGGATTGTTTATGTACTAAGGAACCATCATTAAGTTGCTCTTTATGTGTGGTAATTTATTTTGTTAGTAATTGATTTGGTTGACACAATTAACTTAACATGGTTTATGTTTATCCTTGAATAAAGTGATATGTCCTTGTACTGGTCAGGGTTTGTCAGGAAGAAAAAGAACAAGGAATCAATCATGTTGGATGCTAAAACATATTATTTTAGTGTAAGTAAAGGAGAAAGTAATGAAGAACTGTTAAAACTTTAGGAAAGTTAAAAACATGTTTTGTTATGTAATTTGAAAATGAAGAAATTAGAGAAGAGATGGGGTTAGAGATTCGAAGATTGAATTGAGGCATAATCGATGAGTAGAGATATTTAAAATGGGACTATTTCAAATTGTAGAGATATCTAAAACATATTAATTTGAAAATGTAGATTTTCATGACACTTTAAGGAGTATTTTGATGAGTAGAGATATTTAAAATGGGACAATTTCAAATTGGTCAAGAAATACTCGGATTGAATAGTTAGTAAGAGAAATAGTTTAGAAAATTTTTTAGTACATTTTATTCTCTCTTCTCGGAAGTTACGTAAGTTAGACTCTTTACATATTTTTGATCCGTAATACGAAACGATAGAGAAATGGAAAGAGATGTAAATTATCAGAGAAATGGAAAGAGATGTAAATTATTGAATTCAAATTTGGTAATTGAAATGGAGGGCCTTAGTAATCTTTTGTAACACAAAAGTACATTTTAAGCTAAAGGAAAAATTTTACCGAACTGTAGTAAGATCTATGCTGTTATATGAGACAATATATTGGACGGTTAAGAATCAACACAAAAATAAAGTAAGTATATCAGAGATAGAGATATTGTGTTGGGTGTGTGGTAAGTACTAAGAATAGACAAGATAAGATTATAAATGACAATATCGTAAAAAAGATGATGAAAAATAGACTTATGTGATTTGAACAAGTAGAGAGAAAACCTATATATTTTATTGTTACTAGAGTAGATTGGAGTAGAGAAAACAAACAACTGGAGGTTGATGATGATTTAAAAAAATTATAAGATAAATTATTAAAAAATATCTCAAAATCAATTCATTAAATGAAAATATGATATTTGATAAAATATTATGGCTTGATAGAATATTATTGCAGAATTTGACCCATATAGTCGACATCACTTAATATAATAAAGCTTCCTTATTATATTTCACATTCTTCAAATTTGACAAGGCATTTCCACCTTGCTATCTAAGTCAAAATAACAATGTAAAGAGGGTAGTCTCCTTGATCCTTCTAACATGCAGAAAATTCAACTGCCGTTTTTAAAATCAGAGTGCTTTTAAAATAATTTGCGAGCGAAAGGTTTGATGCAAAAATGAAAGATAATATTCAAATATTGATCAAGTTACCACATATTGTTTCACAAATATCAAAGATGAATACGATGAAACACTTGGTATGAATTGATTTAATTGTGTAATTCACAAGAAATGTTTACACAATTATTCAATGAATGAAGTTCTAATGTCAATTTGTTTCGCAGAAACTTAATCACCAATCTAGCTTGACAAGTTATCCAATTCCAACAAAACCTAATGCTTACGTAATAAATCGTTATCAATGAATAAAGGATAACTACAATGGAATTGAAAAATCCAAGCATGCAAATACTACAAAATTAAATGCAAGAGAGAGAGAGAGAGAGAGAGAGAGAGAGAGAGAGAGAGAGAGAGAGAGAGAGAGAGAGAGAGAGAGAGAGATGTCATCGAGATTTATAGTGCTTCAACGTTCGTCTTAGCTTTGCCTACGTGCACTCTTTAATGGTTTTACATTGAAACCTGCATAGTTCTTTGTTATTTGACAAATATTTCCAAAAGTTCATACAATCACCAATCCACAATACAGTTGAGAAAATAACATATCCTATTTGGATCTTGACTTATATACAACACACAACCAAACTCTTCTACGTAATCTTTACTCAAATTACGTTTTTGGAATATTCCAATATCATCGATTATGCTCCAAGCCTTCGTGTGTAGCAACTAACCCCTTGATCCTACTGATTCCTCGAGCGATGTATTGTTCGAAGATTTGAGAAAAAACTCCACCTTATATATACCCTTCCACACAGTCACTACTAAGGAAATTCCGGAGAGAAGAACTTAATTCGTTTCAATGGAATTTGTCACAGCCATTGACAATCACCTCAATCTTGCTAACAACCTCAAAAACTCAAGAAGATCTCCAAGAACAATTAGTTTCAAGGACGTGTCTCCTTCAATCAATTAAAAACCTCTCGTCATCAAGATCTAAACCAAATTGAAGTTGAAGATGCAAGAATTTCGTTGCAAGACTATGAACACTCAAAACAAAGGAAATTGATTTTTCACTAAAATCGCACTGAAAATTATGATTAAAATGATAAATGTTGTGTGATAAATAATGACAAATTTTTTTTCTAGATAATGTGAAGTTAAAGGGATTAGTAATCTTTTGAATGTTGTTAATGAGTTGTCTTGATATATTTTACTCATATGAATTAATACCATATATCTTCCTTTTTCTGGCCACCTTGGGAGAAGATAATAGTTTGTTAATATTGAGAAATCCTTTGACAAGTGGAACTCATAAGTAAATATGGGTGAAAATAGTAGGATGAAGATATTCACTAGATTAGCTACATTAAACATAAAGAGCTACATTCATAGAGGGAATTCAAAATGAAACTAGGCATGCATTAAAGTTACAAGTAAGACTTAGAGATTTGTCCCCTTACTTTACTATATATGTTACTGATGATGTAAAGATACACCATAAGATCATGTTCCAACCTCATATGTCATGCCAGATCATATCAGACTCATACGTTAGATGAATTCATTAAATAGAACATTGTCCAACATATTCTTTCTCTTTGTGTTAAACCTTAATTATCTTATCTATTTTTTCACTTTCTTAACCACGTGACACATGCCAATATTTTATGACCTTTGCTCATGTTTACTTTACAACTTCTTGTATTAAAATCATTATGCTTAATACAATCTTTGTGGGATCAATACTTTTTCTTATCACTTGCTACTAATTTGACCGTGTATACTTGCACGTACAAAAATTAGACCATCAATATAGAAGCTCTCTATTTATAGCTCAGGTCGTGTTTTAAATTTGAAAATAATCCATGAGCGAAATGAATGCCATCTTTTAGGACAATAGATTATTAACCCCCAATAATTGATTGTTCAAGGCATAATTTTTTTTGTTGATATTTAGCCGCTACCAATAATTAAGAGATTGTCCTAATAGATTTTAGTCTCAACCAAGTTAAAATAATCGATTAGGTGATTAGGCCTAATCCATTATTCAGTTGTAAAAATTTATCTAAATGACCAGACAATCCCCTAATTAGTTAGCTATGCCTTAAAAACAATTTTAGGTGGTTTTAATAAATAAAGTGAGGTTCCTCAAATATTTTTAGTTTGTGTGTGTGTTATCTTGACGTAGTATTTCTAGAAGTAACCTTGTTTCTTTACAAGACATTGGTAATTCAAATAGACATAACTAAACAAGCTTTGACAATTCCTCTCTTTCACAACTCTGAAGCTTCAAGTCTTGGCATCATTATCTTTTAGTTTAGTATCATACAAGAAACTCGAGTCTTATAGATTGATGAGGCTTGAGATATCTTCAAGTTGATTACCATTATCACAAAGTTGATAAGATAAACCACCAGTGGACCTTGAAACATAAGTATCCAGTCAAATGTTATATGACCATGGTGTTAACTTCAAAGAGATGGTTGTTTTCAATAACATCTTCAAGAGGATAGCTTGATAAAATATCTTAAGCATCTTCGACCGCTTGAGCTATAACAAATAAGGACTTCACTAGATATCATTTGATATCACATGTTGTCATCATAAAAAACAAATAGCTAATAAGTTGATTGCAACTTTACTATCAATAAGCTTTATCATCTTGGATCATCTTGACAATACCGACAAGCATAAGATCCACAAAATGTACCAATAGTGAATATGAAGAAGAACATAAATGGAAGTATCAATACATCACTTTAATTTGAATTGCACTACGAAGAAGAAACTGATACAAACCAGATAGGATAATAAAGCAAGTTCAGACACAAACATTCCTATTAGAAAGTGCCTATTGTCAAAGGAATATCTCAACAAAGAAACAAACGTATCAAAATCTCACTTCCTAAGAAACCCTAGGAAAGAATCGAAAACAAAAGAAGAAGAAAATGTTGGCTATATCTTAAGAAAAATTGATTGTTTACTCATGCAAGTTAAATGCCAACGAGAAAATATCTTGTAGGAACATAACTAAAGGCTAGAAACAGGAAAGCTCGCGAGAAAGAATGATAGGGAAAGGCATAAAGGAATTCTTTTGCATGTCACAAATGGCAAGAAAAATGGGAAAATGACACTTCAAGAATCTCTTATGTGCACCTCATGCATTAAAGATCGTACGAACCACTACGCACCACCAACAGTTAAGATTTGATTGAAAATTGTTCAATATACTCGAGCACTCTATATTAGAGTGAACATCATTCAATTAAAAAATCTTGTTCAAGCTGGATTCAAATATTATGAACCATTATAATTTTAATTAAAAAAACCCAATTAATTAACTTTTAAGGTTGAGATAAGGATCACATGCTTTACCAATTACTAACATACGATATTTGCTTGACTTAGCTCAAGCATTATCATAGTATTATACTCCTACAAGTTGAAACAAGACTTTCCCACAATAATCATGAATCCTACTATAACCTACGATTCATGCAATGTTTATCAAAATCTTATAAAAAAAATTTAAAGTTGACCACAATCCTATAAAAAAATTAGAAGTAGAAGTAGGATCGAGTTTCATCATTTTCTAATAAACTAAAATTTTGATCTAAATTGCTTTTTGTAATCCAAGAGTTATCATTTACCTTTTTCATCTTTAATATTAAAAAGAAATATTAAATATATATTATTATAAATAGGGATTAAATAAAAATTATAGTAACTAGAATATAAAGCTGTAAACACCTGAGCTAATCAAGTAAATAACTTGTTTTGCAGTACTATACCAAGCCCTAAATATTTTTCAGATAAATACTTAGAATACTCATTTGAGAAACACTTTTTAACACACTATTGTAGCTAATATTAAAAAAAGTCAACACATTTTTAATGTAAATTTAAGTTAAACTAATGAATAATGTCGAAATTATGTTGAATAAGTTGATTTGCGGGTGAAGTTGAATTGTCCCGATTTTTGGACATTATTAAGTTGCAGATCTTATGGCCAACGTTGTTAAGTTGTTTTGCAGTTGCAGGTCTTATGACCAACGTTGTTAAGTTGTTTTGCTGTTGCAGGTCTTGTGACCAATGTTGATTAAGTTGTTTGCAGTCGTTGCATTTTTGTCGTTGTTGTGTTGTGTTGAATAAGTTGATGTTGTGGTTGTTGTCGCATGCATAGCATAACATTATTAAGTTGGCCTGGATTGGCAAAATTATTAAGTTGGCCTGGATTGGAAAAATTATTAAGTTGGCCTGGAATGACAAAAAGTTGAAGTTGAAGGCTTATGCCTTGTTGATGCCCGACAAACTGGCACTTTTTAAGTTGGGAGTTCTGCTCCAATGGTACCACATGCATACGCATAGTTGAGTCGCATTTTGTGTTGCATTACTTATGTTGATATGTTGTTGTTGTATTATATTGATAAAGTTGTTGTTGTACTATGTTGATAAAGTTGTTGTTGTACTATGTTGATAAAGTTGTTGTATTATGTTGATAAAGTTGTTGTAGTATTAGGCTGATAAAGTTGTTGTTGAGTCATTGATGTAAGGTAGTGAAATTGTATGATTCTAGTCTAATGTATTGATTATCATACTCTTGTTTATATTATTCGATATCTCACCCCTTCTGTTTGAATGTTACCCCTATGTTGGTAACGTGCAGGTTAGCAAAGATGAAGGTCGTTTATCCTTACTAGTTTGAGTCGGTGATGTCGCTCTGATACGTAACACTCGAGGGATGGACGCTTGTTGTTTATAGTTGAATATGTTTTACGTTGCTGAATTTTTAAGTTGAATTTATTAAGTATTATGCCGTTTTGAAGTTGTTTTAGTCGAACAAAAAAAATGTTAAGTGAATCAAAGTTGAATATTCATATCTTGAAGTTGTTTTGCTTTGAAAAGAAGACATATATGAAATTGTTGTTATCGGTTCATCCGATCAAAGTGTTATGTATCTGTTCATATGAGATTAATCGAAGTTGTTTTTAAGATGAAAGTGTAGCATCCTATTATTTGTTGAAATTTTATAACTCTGATTTTACTATTATCCGTCGGGTAGAAATGGGGTGTTACAGGCAGTCTCAGCTGAACCATACTCAGGATGTCCTACCTCGCTATCGTGAGATAGAGGAGATAACGCGGGTGGCCATTGCGGTCAGTCACCTCCCTGAGGGCTCTGGTGACAGATTTGCCATGGATAGGATTATTGAGATTGCTCGGGGGGCACTTCAGTACCGCAGACATCGAGCCAGGACGGCGGGTAGGGGCAGAGGAGCAGGGGAGCCAGGAGAGATCCTTCGGCATACACAATAGTTTTTTGTTTGATGTATTCTATTTTTATTACATTTATGTACTGTATTTTGACAGGAGTATTATTATGTATATATATCATTTTATTTTATATATGGATGTTTTCGAATGTATATTAAGTTGCCACGATATATTAACATCTGCAACCAACCAACAAAACTGATTTTTAAAAAAATAATAAAGTTCTGCTATTTTTCCGGATCTGCAGATCAGGAATTATTCTTGATATGCACATCCGGAACAAATCAACGTTTTTAAAAAAAATGGTGCGTCCGGATGTGCATATCCGAAAACTGGGGGCAAAAACGAAAATTCACGTTGTGCCTAAGAAACCTATGTGGTGTAATAAAAAATGCTCTTAAATTTGAATCAATTAAATAAAAATTGTAATTTGATCTAAAAAATTAAAAACTAAAAAATATATATTATAAAATGTTTTGAATGCCCTATTATAAAAAACGATCGAAACAAATTAGATTTTAGATTTATTTTTTTCAATTAATCTAAATCGAACCAAAGAGCATGCATATATCTTATATTTTGTATACATATGACATATTTCATTAATTTCTTATTCTTTAATATTTACTTTATTTATTTTTTATTTTTGAAAAAATATACTTTGATTAATTCACAAAATCAAGAAACACAAGCGATCCATAGTGGATCCAGCAACCAAATGTTCTAAAAGACAAAAACAAACCTAAAACCTGCCAACGTAAAACCTATAAATCCTCCATCATCAGTATAGCTATATGATTCCTAATTTTCTTGTTATTCCACCCTCTATAAACAATGCTATCTATAATGTTCTTTCCTACATTCGTAGTATCAATATCTAGGCCAAAACTTTTATTATTCCTCATCTTCCACAGTTCGTAAATGGTTTCTGCTGCCGCCATTTTGAGCACACGAGCTCGGGGACTTTTGCCTCTCGCTTGTCTCGTTATCCATTGCATCTCATTCTTCCAACCGAGTGGTGTATGACTAATCTGTAACCAATTCAGAATTTCTGTCCAAACCTTCTTCATTTCTTCGCATTCAAAAAATAAGTGTTGTGTCGACTCCTCTCCCGTGCAAAAACAACAGTCTTTATTATTAATCATACCAAACTTATGTAAACGATCTTTTGTTGCTAACCTGTTATGGCAGGCAAGCCATAAAATGAAACACGCCCGCAGACGAGCATTATTCCCAAAAATCAGCTCTCTCCATTCACATTTTGTGCCATAGTCATGTATTCTGCTATACAACTTTTTCATGCTGAAGTTTGTCCACCTCATGATGTCTTCCCAACCAGCCAAATTTTTAACCTCATTCATTTGGTTTAGGATAGCTTTCATGATCCAAGTATCATTCGGTTTACTAGCAATATCCATCAAATTACCATTTTTCACATAGTATGCTTGGATCCAACGAACCCAAAGCGAATCTTTTTTCATACTTAGGTTCCATAATAGCCTAATCAGGTTTGCTCTATTCCATACCTCAATGTCAATGATGTTTAAGCCACCATGACTTTATGGTCTACAAATATTCTTCCATGCGATTGGCGACTTCCTGCTGCCTTCATAGCCTCCTGTCCATAAGAATATACGACAAATAGCTTCTATCTTATGAATCACACTTTTAGGAAAGGGAAACACTTGTAACCAATAATTAGTCAGAGCAAAAGTTACACTATTTATCAGTTGCAATCTCCCTGCGTATGTTAACATACGAGCAGTCCAATGTTTAATCTTCCCCACAATCCGGTCTACCAGAGGCATATAATGACTGATAGCTAATTTTTTCCCCATCACCGACACACCCAGATATTTAAAAGGCAGTTGTCCTTCTTGAAAACCAGTAACATTTATCATTTCTTGCTTTACATCAGTCTGTATTCCTGCAGTATACAATCTACATTTCTGTGGGTTTACAACCATACCAGTCACCTTAGAGAACCGCCCGAAAGTGTTCATCATCATTTCCACCGAGATTTTGTCTCCTCTTGTGAATAGAAGTAGATCGTCCGCGAAGCAAAGATTAGTAAGCTTCAGCTTTTCACATTTGGGGTGATAGTTGAAGTTACTATCTTTTTGCATCTTGTAAAGGTACCTGTTTAAGCATTCCATTACAATTACAAACAATAACGGTGATATGGGGTCTCCCTGTCGTAATCCTCGTTTTGCTTCCATAATCTCAGTATATTGCCCATTAACATTGAAGCGATAAGATACTGTTGTTACGACAATCATAATCCAATTTGTGAATTTTCTGGGGCAGCCTACCTCATTCAGGATACATTCCAGCGCCTTCCAATCTACGGTGTCATATGCTTTCTGAATGTCCATTTGTATTAAACATCTGGGGGTGTTATTCTTTCTTTCATATCCTTTTATCAGTTCATACGTGAGGAGAATATGGTCATGAATGTTTTGGCCTTGTACGAATGCAGCTTGGTTATTGCCTACGATAGCCCCCAACACTCTACTCAGTCTATTTGCAATCACTTTTGAAATAATCTTGTAAAGGGTGCTGCAGCATGCTATAGGTCGGTAATCCTTTATTTCCTTTGCATTGTTATGTTTTGGAATTAAAGTTACCACTGAGCAGTTGACCGCCTTATAAATTCTCTCCTTGGTAAAAAACTCTTGTATCGCATTCATCACATCACTGTTAATAATGTGCCAGGCTTTCTTAAAGAAATACGCCCCAAATCCGTCTATTCCTGGTGACTTGTCGTTCCCAATACCATTAAAAGCCTTTATAACCTCTTCTTCTGTAATATCAGCAGTGAGAGTTTCTTGTTGATCAACATTTAATTGAGTCCCTGCCCTCATCGCCTCGGTATCTAGACCTTCAAGGTTGGTTGCAGCTTCCCCCATGAGTTTTCTATAGAATTCCACAACTTCATTCTCTATTTCTTTTTTATCATTAACACATGATCCATCAGCCTTTTTAATGTTCCTCATGACTTTACCTTGATGTCTCACCTTCATAGATGCATGAAAATATTTGTTATTTCCATCACTTAGTCTCAACCAAGCGATCTTTGCCCTCTGTTTCAGCATACTGTCTTCTAATTCATTCCATCTTATCAAGTCTTCAGAACATTGCCTAACACATGTAATTTTTGTTACATTCATTCTATCAGCATTTAACTCCTTCTGCGCCTTGGATAGATCATCTCTGGCCTTCACAATATTCTTGGATATGTCACAGACGGGCCTGCTCAGCTTTTTGATGAGGGGCTGGAGTCTCTGTAATTTTTTCCAGACTACATACATCGGCCTCCCCTTTAAAGGAATGTTCCAATTATTACTCACCGTTTCATTAAACGCATCTAAATCAGCTACACAGTTAATGAACTTGAAATTGGAACTTCTACTCACTGCCTGCTCTTGTTCAGCTAACACCAGTAAATATTTACTTTATTTTAATATCATGTATTAGTTTAGTTTATCTATTTATTTTAATATTTTATTATTTCAAACATAACTCATCATTGCTATTTTGTAATTTTACTTCTAATATATTATATATTATATATTATATATTATTTCAAATCTATCATTTTACAATATTAATATTAATAAAAAAATTATAATTATAATTTAAATATTTAAAATTCTATATAAATTAAACAATATGAAGTTGAATCGTACTGAATCAAAATTTTAACTAACCATTGAAAAAAGAACCCAACAATAAATAATTTTGTCTTTGAAATAATTGAAATTTTTTCTTCCTTAAGATCGATCTAAACTGCATTGAGAACACCTTTACATAGTACTTTTGGCTTAAATATTTTTTAAATATTATTTATTGTAATTAAAACGTAATTTTAATTTTTCAACTTTTAGAATTAATTTTTTAACCTCTATTAAATGAGTGTGGTTTTCCTCCATTTATTTAATTCGCTGAGCTATCTAATTCCTTTTATGGATCTTCTAGAAATGTCGATTAAAGAAATGTAATTGTTCCATTTAGAAATCAGAATTAGAGTGAAGATCAGAAGTGATGGTGGATCTAACCTTCTGATGTGGTGAAGAGGAGGATGATCTGCAAGATTAACACTCCAACATTCAAATCAATATGTGAGGAAGAAGAGTGAATTGAAATTGTGTTTGAAATTTGTTACCTGAATTTGCGCCTTATCTATCTATAGTAGAGAAGGAATAACAAACTCGCTATTTGTTAAGAGTAAATTGTGGAGAGTTGTTGGATGTACTTGTCATTGAAATCTTTGTAAGCATCGTGAGTATAATGCTTGTGCGTTAAAAAGTTCTGCAAAGATTACTATTCCATCAGAGTGGTCTGTCAAGGTTGATATGGCTGACCCAAAACAGTTGCTCCCAAGCTCGTGTCTATGCTCGATATGGCATGAGTTTGTTACTTCAGCTTTGGCTGCCGACCACTTTTACCTTTATGTTTGGAAGAGCAAGAGAAAATGTTTCAATTCCTTGGGGATTGTGCATTTAAAGCTCCATACTTCAAACATCTTTTCAGAAGTTCCATCATCATGAATCTTGGTAATCTGATCACTTAAGTATTGCGTGCGAGTGATTGGACGTGTTTGATAGAGTATATTTCCCTTTGCATGTTAGAATATAGTCCTCAAAGAGTCAGTGTTGCTTTTTTTGAGTCATTTTATCATTTTAGCAGTTATGTTCTTCTTTTGCGTTTTACTTTACTGCATTTGAGAAATTAGTGTAATATGGGTAAAAATTCACAGAAGAGCGCTCAAGAATCCTAGAAGAATGCTCCATCTTCTTGGATGGACTCTATCTACTCTTTTACGATTTCTACTTACACTAAAGTAGGAAATCTTGATGGTGCTTTTATCAAATTCGGTCCATCTTCCTACTGGCGAGTCTTGACTCCCATCGAGGATGAAAGGATATACAGTAAGTATGGTGATTGCGACATTCCCTTTTATGAGTGCACTTTCTCTATTCTGGGTTTTTGTCTACCTTTCAATACCTTTGAGATAGAGGTCCTGAAGCATCCCGACAATTTAGACGTGAGGTATATGATTAATCTATTTGGAACCAACCATGCATGACTTTGGGCCTTTTCATGAGTTACAACCTTTTGAAGAGAGATTCTTTCTAGTAACTCCTATCGGCCCAAAAGCTCATGCTACGGTTTGCATCGTTGGGGACAGAGTAGATGGAAGATGTGTCAATCTGTTTCCCAAGTACTAGACTGAAAGTCACTTTCTTATGGGAATATATATATATATATATATATATATATATATATATATATATATATATAAGGAGAAGTACCTCACTTCAGAAGATTTTTACCAAAAGAAATGGTTGATGAGCTTCATTAGCGACCTAGGTTAGTTCAGGGGTGACCCATATGGACCTAGGTTAAACCATTGTTTTAAAACCTCCATAATTCACCCCTTCCTCTTGTGTATGGAGTTACATGTTTAACATACTCTTAGGTAGAGTAGTGTATACTTTCTATATTTGTCAAGGTGAGTTTAACCACTCTAAGTTATATCACCCTTGTTTATTTGTTTTTCCACATCTTTGAAATATGTGTTGTCATCATAAAAAAATGGGAGAATATGGACCTTTGTGCTTGCAGCTATGAAGTCTGCAGCAACTTGTGCATTTGGTTTTGATGTTGAAAATGTTTTTAAGAGAAATTTTCATTAGTATTGTTGTTCAATACTTATTGGTTCATATGATATCATTTGATATAAGGATTAAGTGATGGTTCTTGATATGTTCATTAAGTGATGATGCTTACTATATGGATAAAATGATGGTGTTCGATATGATAACAAAGTGATGATGCTTGAAGATCAAAATATGTTGATCAAGATGAAGCCTGAAGATCATCTGATGCAATAATCAAGTGGATATGCTTTAATATCAAGTTGTTTTGATCAAGTCCTGTTTGTGTTGATCAAGTTATGGTGATAGCTTTCCAATTCTCTAATGATGGTGATAAACTTGAAGATATCTCAAGCCTAATCAATTAGAAGATTCAAGGTTCTAGTAAAGTGGTTATATGATTGGTGCATCTGGAAAAGGAATTTGAAGCTTCAGAGTTGTGAAAGAGAGGAAGTGTGAAAGCTCGTATGTTCGTATCTGTCTGTATAGCCAGAATCTTGTAAAGTATGAGAGTAACTTCCAAGCTACTAAGGCAACTCACATGCACTAAAACCTTTGAGAAGCCTATCTTTATTTGATAAAAACTACTAAAAAAGTTTTATAGGCCTATAAAATTAATTAGAAAACCGCCTGGTCAATTAGAAGCACTTTTTACAAAGGATAATCGATTAACCCTAGTGTTATAATTAATTATTTTCACTTTGTAATGCCTATAACCGATTGAGCAGCTTCTTAGTGATTAGCAATGACTAGATATCAAAACCTTCCATTTATGGCTTGAATAATTGATTATTCACTTGAGATAATCGATGATGCTAATTGTTTATTCCATTAAAACGACCTATGCATTTTTTTTCCTTTTTGAGCCATATATTTTTATATATAAAGGAGGCTTCTCCTAATTTGAAATCGAACCAAAATTCACAATTCTCTCGTTATTTTATCCCTCTTTAATCTCCTCCACCAATTTCTATATTTTATTTCACTAAAAGTTGCCTTAGTGCCTTATGAGTGAAAAATACTTGTGAGTAAGTTTTTATACTTGTGTTGTGCTTTGTTTAGTTGATTCACGAGTGTAATTCTCTAGAAGGTTCTTGTGTTTGGTTCTAGAGATAAACTTGTAAAAATATATGTTTAGTTCTAGCACTACTACAAATTATGCTTATAACGTCACATGCGAAAGAGATGTAACCTCGGCTACCCAGCTGACGTAATGAACGGTGACATGAAAATTTGTCACATAACACCTCAGTTAATTAAAAGTCGAGCGGTAAAGTTATATGATCATGGGTTCGAACCCCAACATTTGCATTTTTATTATTTACACAAACAACGCCTCAAACCTCTCGGTTTATTTAAAAACCGAGGGGTTAGATAGTTTTTTTTTTATAAATAACTTCATTACATTGTTTACACAGAATATTAATAAATTAATTTGTTTTCAAACTACATCGTTTACACAGAATATTACATTGTTTACATAGAATATTAAAGTAAAAATTTTGTTCTTCATCGTCATCACCGTCGGTGAAGAACAAATGCTGGATATCTTGGAGAAGAGAAAATGTTGGGGATCCTCGTTTCATTGATCATGAGGAAGATCAAATGTTGAATGCAATATATTTTATATGGCTTTTGCATTCATTTGTTTCTGATATTAAAAAAAGGTTAGCTAAATAAAATAAATATTCAATTATATGATTATTTAAGAACACAAACCTTAAACCCAGATAGTTTTCTACACTTGCAATTCATCGCTAATGGCAAAAGTTAAAGTGGAGGATGTAGATAGTTTCATTCGCTTCATTACGTTTCTTTATCAATTTTAGATATCCAAAAGCCTTTATAATGGAAATCTTTTAGGAATCATGCAGATCACTAATGGTAGTTTTTTGAGCGTTGATAATCTTGAAATGAACGACAAAGATTTGAACGGTTACTTTCACATTCTTAATGGACTCATCTACATTAATCTCGTTAAAGAGTTCTGGTTAAATGCCTCCATTGGGCCATCTGGTCATAATGCTGAGTCAACCCAGTCCTATGTCAATAGCTTTCCTGTCATAATTACTCAGTCACTTATTGCTCAGACAATAAAATGTGAAGAGAAAGGTGTTTGTGTTGAACATTATAGAATCAACAATGTCTTTAAAGATAACTTTTACCTAATTTATGCAATCAACGGTAATCTCAGCAGTCTTGCTAGTCTACGACCAATTGGAAAAGTTTTGTATCAACTTCTAGTGTCAAATCTCCGTCCAAGAGAGAAAGAACTGGAAACTATTACTAGGAATTACAAGCATCTATTGTTATTCCTGACCAAGAACATATAGTTAATCTTTCACTTACCATTTTTAATCACTTAAAGAAAATGATAGTCATCTCTAGGAATGAAATGAATTTCCTCATACCACATGGAAGAGTTATTTCTGAACTTTTCTCTAAGTTAGGGATAGTTAATAGTGATAGTATTGAAGTTGAGTGGAGTCAGAAATTTAAATATGTGGAATAGTTATTTGTTGTCCTGTTTTTAATTAATGAAATATTTCCTTTCATATTATTGCCAATTCGTTTTTATTGATAACAAATTTTTTTGAGAATTACTAATTAGAATTACTAATTACAAAGAAAAAAATAAAAAAAAATTAACTAAGAAGAAAAGGGAAGTTGGAAGGCGTCTAGTGAAAAATCACTGAAAAAAAAACTTAAATGCAGTTACTGGGATTTGAAGCGTGTTCCCTGATAGCAATGTTACCTCGGTTTTTAAAAAACACTGAGGTATTATGTTTAATATTTTTCCAGAAGAGTTAGTGCTCACTTATTGCTATATTACTTCGATTTTATATAAAACTGAGTGAAATAGTTGTTTTTTTTTAAATATCAAACTTCTCGCTCCCACACTATGCAATAAAAGCCTTTAGACAACGTTTTTTTTTGGAATTACACAGCGCTTAAAAGCTATGTCTAAACTGGCGCTGCTAAAAGATTAGACAACACTTTGGTTAATGTAAGAAGCGCTGTCTAAAGGGGTGTTTTGACTGAAAAAACGCTGTCAAAGCACCGCTTTAGACAACGCTTTTACAATAGACAGCGCTTTTGTTTATATTTTAAACAGCGCTCTTTTTGTAAAGGCGCTGTCTAAATGGTGCTTTAGACAACGCTTTTTGTTTTTTAGACTAACATTAGACAGCGTTTTTTGCCTTTTTTTTAGTATACCTTAGACAACGCTTTTGCTTTTATTGGTATACCTTAGACAGCGCATGTTGGTATAAGCGCTGTCTAAACTCCACTTTAGCCAGCGCTTTTTGCGAAAGTGCTGTCTAAACCACAACTTAGACAGCGCGTTTAGTGTAAAGCGCTGTCTAAGGTATACGAAATTTTTTATAAAAATTACTTAAAAAAAGCGCTGTTTGTTTTATACAGTTTATATGCACCTGTTTTTAAACCAGAATTTGCACCAGGTTTTCAACCACAATTTGCACCTGTTTTTCAACCACATTTTGCACCAAAATATCATAAATTGGAGTTTCAAACCAATATATACGCACCAATTTTGCCTATTTATATATACAATTTTCATCCAACAATTTATATATACAAAACAATTGATGATACAAATCATTTCATCCAACAAAACATTTTGCTTCAAATCTACATATTACTTATAGAAATGCTAAGCAAAAAGCAATGCACATCAATATAACTCTATCTTCTACTTTGCACATATGACCTGAAACAACACAAAAAGATTGTAATTCAATTAAAACAAGACATAAACAATGTCTATAGTTACAAAGTTATACATACTCAAAATTCTCATCAATTAAAGTAAGAGTACAATATACCTTATAAAACTCCGAGCTCAATAATGAATTGACACCAATCCTCTTTAATTTCATCCAAATGATCTCTTGAGTAATACGCACACTTGAATTCATCAAAGTACTACATAATAATATAACATAGTTTGATTTAGTTTCAACTATTTAATTATATGAGAAATATGTGTTAAATATTAAACTAACTCATAAGTTAGAAATACATACATCAGATGGAATCTCTATTCGATCCAAAAAAAGAGTTTCTCTCATAAACCTCAACATGAAATAACCGCAATTTATATCAAAATAAAATATAAATGAATATTTAGAACAATTCACATAAATAAAAAAATAAATGAATAAAAAATTATAATATATATCATTTTATTATATTACCTCTTTCACTAACATCTCTTTCTTTTCTTGGTTGGAATATGAATTACTTGTTTCTTAGCAATGCGGACGGATGAATTGATCCAAATTCCCTCGTTATGATCATTTCTGATATATGACTCATCCGCTATAAGATCCTCATCTTGATCATTTCTATTATACAACTCATTCTGTCTAATGCATGACTCATTCTCAACATCAATATCACATTGATCTACATCGCTATCATCAACAACTTTGTTAGATAAAAGCACTATAGACCATTTCGTACTCGTCGGGTCAGTGACATAGAACACTTGTTTAGCTTGAGATGCTAGAATAAAAGGCTCATCTTTGTACCCCACCTTATTAAGATCCACTTGCAAAAATCCTGACTTATCCATTCGTATGCCACTACTATTTACCCACTTGCAACCAAAGATAGGAATCTGAAACTTCTCGTAATCAAACACCCAAATGTGCTCAATAACTCCAAAATATGACATATTTGCATATTTGGGGTTTAAGTCTTTCATACTTGATATGTGCATTGCTTCAGCTAGCACGGTGACACCACTATTTTGCATAGTACTTTTATCATCTTGTTCTTTGGTATAAAATGTGTATCCATTAATTGCGTATGCGCTATGAGAAAACACATGCAAACTTGGACCATATGCCAAACATCTCAACCTTTCTGTTACTGAAGCGGGATCTGAAGAGCGCTTCGAATAAATATGATCCTTTAACCATTGTATAAAACTTTGATTGTGCTCTCGTACTATCCAATTTTCATTTCTGTTCTAATTTAACCTTCGGAATACATCCTTGTGCATTTCAACATATGGCTCAACCTCGTTATCATTGTGCAGAACATGCAAATGCACTTGATCCCGTTCATCCCTTGATATTGTCACAATTTTATTTCCAATTAATTGTTTACCTTCCTTTTTTTCGAAAATATGATTTTTGGGGAGTCCAATCGATTGAACACTGGACAAATATTCAGTACAAAACTCAACCGCTTCTTCAACAATGTATCGTTCAACAATACAACCCTCTGGTCGACTTCGGTTTTTCACGTACCCTTTTAATATTTTCATATAACGTTCAGCAGGGTATATCCATCTCATATAAGCTTGTCCACACAACTGTGTCTCTTTCACAAGATGAACAACTAGATGTACCATTATGTCAAAAAAAGAGGGAGGAAAATACATTTCAAGCTCACACAAGGTAATAACTATTTCTTTTTGTAGTGTTGGTAAGATCTCAGGATCGATCACCTTACTACAAATTGACCTAAAGAAAAAACACAATTTTGTTATGGCGCTTCTTACTTTTTCTGGCAAAATAGAACGTATACCTATTGGTAGAAAATGTTCCATTATAACATGGCAATCATGTGTCTTTAAACTCTTTAACTTGAGGTCTTTCATAGACATAAGTCTTCTAATATCTGAAGAGTATCCTTCTGGAACTTTAACTTCACTCAGAAACTTACACAATATTTTTTTCTCCTTTCTTGATAGAGTAAAAGCAGCAGGTGGTAGATATGTTCGTCTTCCTTTCTTCACGGGTGCTAATTCAGTTCTTATTCCCATTTTTAATATGTCCTCCCTTGCTGTAAGGCCATCCTTAGACTTTCCTTTTATATTGAGTAACGTACCAATAACACTTTCAAATACATTTTTTTTCAATATGCATAACATCGAGAAAATGTCTCACGTACAAAGACTTCCAATATGGCAATTCAAAAAATATCGACCTCTTCTTCCACCCACCTTTGACAACCTTATGTGCAAAAGGCTTACCAAACTCAGTACGCACATCTTTCAGGTTTTCAAAAACTTGGTCACCTGACAATGCAGGTGGAGCTTTACGCTGTTCGGTGTCTCCATTGAATGCTTTTCTCCACCCACGGTAGTGATGATTAGAATTTAAGAATCTACGATGACCGAGAAAGACATTCTTCTGACCAAACTCCAATCACGTCGAATCTGTTTTATCTTCACAAATAGGACACGCATCTTGACCTTTTATGCTGTACCCTGATAGATTTCCGTATGCTGGAAAATCATTAATTGTGCCCAACAACATCGCCCTCAAGTTGAAACTTTCTTTCCTATACCCATCATAAACCTCCACACCATTCTCCCACAAAAACTTTAAATCTTCGATTAAGGTTGCCAAGTATACGTCTATGTCATTCCCTGGTTGTTTAGGCCCAGAAATTAACATAGATAACATCATGTACTTACGCTTCATACATAGCCATTGAGGTAGGTTATAAATCATAAGAATCACAGGCCATGTGGTATGTGAGATACTTTGAAGACCATGCGGATTCATTCCATCAGTAGATAATGCCAAGCGAAGGTTTCTTGCTTCTTCTCCAAAGTCAGGATAATCATTATCAATTTTCGACCACTGTGGTGAATCAGCCGGATGTCGATACTTTCCATCCATAATTCTTTCATCTGCATGCCAAGTCAGGTGTCTTGCATCGGTTTCACTACGAAACATACGCCTAAATCTCGGAATTATAGGAAAATACCATAAGATTTTTGCTGGAGACAATTTTTTCTTATATCGAGACAAACCGCATTTCGGGCACTCAGTTAACGATGCATATTCGTTTCGAAACAAAACGCAATCGTTTGGACAAGAATGTATCTTATCATAGCTCATGCCAATAGAGCACAACATTTTTTTGGCCTCATAGGTTCGATTAGGAAGAACATTATCCTCCGGTAGCATTTCTCTCATAAGGGCCAACAACTCTGTGAAACTTTTATCCGACCATCCATTGCCCGCCTTTAAGTTGTACAACTTTAATACCGCAGACAGTCTTGTGAATTTAGTGCAACCTTTATACAACGGTTTCTCTGCATCGCTTACCAACCTCTCAAACATTTTGGGACAATCATGAAGATCTTCTTCAAGTGCTTCTGCAATCTCTTCGACTCGATCACAATCGTATGTTTCCGTGTCTTTGTCGTCTGAAGCATAGGTCGTATTAATTTTCCTACTCGGTTCAACATTCTCATTAGTTTTCTCACCATGAAATATCCAACACTTATAACTTCGATCAATTCCATGCATCAGTAAATGTGATTTCAATCCATCTGCATCAACCCGACCCACATAACAACAACCTAAGCAAGGACATTTCATTCGACTGAGGTCTTCAACGTATTGAACAGCAAACTTAACGAATTCCAATACCTCATTCTCGTACTCTTTGGACAATCGATCGGCAGACATCCATTTTTTATCCATGGTTTTCCTACTTATTAAGGTAAACAAAAACACTACTATAATTATTCACGCAACTATTTCAAAAGAACATAAAAGAAGATTAATACAAACTTTTATTTCACTTATCGTCTACCATATGAAGATTTGAGTGCAAGAATAAAATACCTTTCTCGTAGTAGCACTTGGTTCAAAACAAATTCTCCTCAAACAACAATCTGAAAAGAACAATCACAAGAGAGATTAAGGCAGGAATAAGCCATTGAAGAATTCCAAAATTGAATCGTTTATAGTTTTGAATTTAATAGCATAAAACCAAGATATTAATATCCATAAGAGAACAACAAAACACTTAGTACCTATACCCCACTCTATATCTTGATTTAATTTTTTTTGGTTACTCAAGGCATAGTTGTTTATAACAGAGACAGTATGGTTTACATCAATCAGATTCCTCAAAGAAGAACCCTAAAAGCAGAAATGTTCATATCAGAAAATGGACCTTACAAATCCATGGAACAGTTGTTGGATGACTGAGAAAAAACTTGTAATGATTAAAGTAATGGAGTCTTGTTATGACCCTAACCATCTCTAACGTTAACCATAACAAAAAAGAAGAAATCTTACCGAAATGGTGGAGTACGGTGGAGGACGGTGGAGGACAATGGAGGAAGGACGACGGCGAGACTGTAACCGAGACGGTGGAGGAAGGTGGACGACGGTGGCGTGAGCTGTTCTTCGTTCGTTCTCATCGTTCGCAGTTCGCAGCAGAGGGAAAGAATAGAGATGAAAAATAGAATACTGATACTAATAAGTTTTTTATTTTAATTAATAAGACCTTAGACATCGTTTTTTAGAAAAGCGCTGGCTAATATAGGCCTTTAGCAGCGCTTTTTACAAGCGCTGTCTAATATTGGCCTTTAGCAGCGCTTTTGAAATTATTTTTTTTTAAAATTTATATGACTCTAGAAAGCGCTTTTGAGAAAATCGCTGGCTAATATAGGCCTTTAGCAGCGCTTCTCAGAAGCGCTGGCTAATGTGGTCATTTACCAGCGCTTTTAAAAAAGCGCTGTCTAAGGTATGACTTTTAGCAGCGCTTTATACTCTTTTTCGTATACAGTTTCCGTGTTTTATTTTTTATTTAACTTATAGCAACGCTTTTACATAAAAGCGTTGTCTAAGGTGCGCTAGTAAAAGTCATTTTTGGCGTAGTGCCAGGACCTATAAGCTCGGTGTTTGACATGTTCAAGGTGAAATCATTGTCATAAAAAGTATTAATTGTAGTAGTGCAAAACTTAGTTCAATAAAAGTTCAATGTGTTTATTAAGATTAGATGATAAAATCTATACTCAGTCGGCGAGCTCAGTTTTGTAAAAGCTCTAATTTGGTTAGGAGCATCAGCCTGTGAAAATTTCTCATCTCTCTTGTAACAAAAGTTTGTGGGTATAACCTATAAAAACTCAAGTAATTATTAAAACTCTCAAGGAGAAACTATTGGGTAGAGGATTAGGCCAACAGTCGGTCGAACCTCTATAAGTTCTAGTGTCATCTCTCTAAGTCTCTATATTTATCTTTTTGTCACTATAATTTATGCTATTTACAATTCCCTCCATTTTTCGCTGCTTTTCTCTATGTTATTATCATACTAACATAAAATATTGTTTTAAGTAAGAAAACCTTTTAATTAATCATGAATTTTAAATACCATAGTTCACCACCCATCCCATCTTGTTCTTGGAGTCACTTACTCAACAATGTAAACATTGCAAGATGCATCATATCTCCATCATTATCTTAGATGTGTCCTTGCCGTTTGTGGTATGACTTGTACTGGTAGAGGTTCTTCATAAATTTCTACATTACATATTGTGTCATGAGTATTATCCTCATCCACTTCACAAGTTTCAGAATACAATGGCATTAATAAGCTTGCAACATCTTCACTTCCAACTTTACAATTTAAGGGTTCATCTTCCATAACCACCACATCTCTACTAATAACAAGTTTTTTTGTTCTCAGTATCAATCATTCTTTAGGCATGTGTGTTATGGTAACCTACAAGAATAATTGGCTTGCTCTTGTCTTCCAACTTCCTTCTTGTAACATTAGGGATATGCTTGTAACACAAGGATCTAAACACCCTTAGATAATTGACACTAGGCTTTCTTCCTGACCAAGTTTCTTTAGGAATTTTTTATCAATTTCTTTGTGGGGAACATGTTTAGGGTGTATGATGCAGTTGATACAACCTTACCCCAAAAGTCACATGGTAGTCTCTTTTTCTTTATCATACTTCTTGCCGTATTGAGAATAGTTTTGTTCTTTCTTTCTACTAAGCCATTTTGTTGGGGAGTGTATGGAGTTGTGACTTCATGAATGATACCTTGGCTTACACAAAAGGATTCAAAGTCCTTATTGAAGGGAAATATGTGATCCAAAATGCAGCGGAATTTTTTTCCCTTTAGTGATCCTTATGAATGGTCATGATCAGTGATAGAACAGTTACCTCTTGTGGCGATAAAACCTTTAATTCAGAATCAAAGGAGTGATCACGAGTGATATATGATGAACAACGCCTCTACTCAGTCCACATGAACAAATTCCTTTAGTCTCAGTGCTAGCTGCTATGATTGAAGGCTTTGAGTGAGAGAGAAGGAAAAATACGGCTAGGGTTTCACAGTCTGAATTTTTATCAAGTGTGTATGCTTCTGCACAAGGGTTCTATTTATAGAACCACCTGTGTGGGCTGCAAGCTAAAAATCTCACTTAAGTGTATGTGCACCATATCTTATGGTGTACCGTATATCACCTAAGCGCGGGCTACCTTACCACATTATGTACTCTACTTAAGTCCACCCTACCTTACGATGTTCTACATTTACTTAAGTGCATCGTACCTTATTTTCTTCCTTATTTACTCTACCTCTTATCAATCTGTCCTTATGTGTGTGACCCTGTAGGTTTTCACAGTCTGAATTTTCATCAAGTGTGTATGCTTACAATGGTTCTATTTATATAACCACTTGTGTGGGATGCATGCTAAAAAGCCCACTTAAGTATATATGCACCATATCTTATAGTGTACCTTATATCACCTAAGCATGTTGTACCTTACCACATTCTGTATTCTACTTAAGTGCACCCTACCTTACGATGTGCTACATTTACTTAAGTGCATCGTACCTTACGTTGTTCCTTATTTACTCTACCTCTTATCAATCTGTCCTTATGTGAATGACCCTATAGGTTTTCGTGACGTTAGCAATTATATTAACTTATGCATATAACATAATAAATAGTTAGCGGTATCTAGCAACACATCAATGCTACCCAAGTCACAAAATGTTATGTAATCTGACAAAACCTTTTGTGATAGTACTTGTGTGTACACTTACCCCTTTGCCCTTATGTTTATATTGAACACAAGGCATATATCGTGTCATCCTTGTCCGGTTTAATATTTGGCCCTTAGACATTTATCATGTTATGCGGGATGGGCAAATTCCATCTAGGTCACTCATATCCCTCAGCATGCTTTGTGGAGTACCCATCAACTATCTTTATGGTCATCCAGTTACGGACAATGTTATATCAGTAATAAAGTACTCAACTCTACATCTAAGGTCCATAGTGGTTTCAGGTCGAAGGGTGGTATACACCACTATCACCATGAGAGTAACTTATGACACTTTGCATAACATTATATGTAGTACTCTCATAGCGGGTCAATCCAGTATAAATATTACTCATAATTTTCATACATATGTTAAGACTTGATAACTCGTTATCTATGATCCATGAGATGTGATCATCAGTCTATATACATAATAGTCTTAATGCTTTAAGGTTATTCCACTTCACAGTAAAGCTCGACTACAAATACTTTAAGAATAGTGTCCTTATGTTTAATGGGATCTCATGATTAAGTCACACTTAATATTTCATTAAACAGACTAGCTGTTCTAGGGTCTTTATTATCTTGGAAAAAAACATAATAAATAAATGACTTTTATTATTAATAAATAATTCGATACAAGTACCAAATGTAATGGCCTCTATGGCTTACACCAACAATCTCCCACTAGCACTAGAGCCAATCAGGCGTACCCTTAATACCCATAGATCTAGTATGGCCATCATGCTTCTGCTGTGCAAGAGGCTTTGTTAGTGAGTCAACAATATTGTCAAGTGTAGGTACTCTGCATATCTTTACATCTCCTCTATCTATTATCTCTCGAATAAGGTGATAACGCCTAAGTACGTGTTTGGATCATTGGTGAGATCTAGGCTCCTTAGCTTGTGTTATAGCACCGTTGTTATCAGCATAGAGATCAATGGGATCCACAATGCTATGCTAAGTTCACTAATGAACTTTTTGATCCAAACAACTTTCTTTGCTGCATTTGAGGTAGCAATGTACTCAGCCACGGTTGTAGAATCAGTAACTGTTTCTTGCTTTGAACTTTTCCAGCTCACAGCGCCACCATTTAAGCAGAACACATAACCAAATTGCGATCTAAAGTTATCCTTATCTGTCTGGAAGCTAGCATCGTTGTATCCAATTACAGAAAGCTCTTCCTGACCTCCATATACCAAGAATGAGTCCTTAGTCATTCTCAAGTACTTAAGGATATTCTTTTTTTTTTTTTTTTGGAAATCTTGGTATCCGGCCTTGCGACCGACTAATCCAAGAGGGACCAAGCCCACCGTCTACTAGCGGGGGCCCTGTTTCAAGCCAGAGCAAAGCTCCGTATGGACTGGCCCACACAAGGGTTGATTGCACCTAGTTGGATTCGAACCTGAGACCTTGAGAGGAGCACACTCTTAAGACCCAAGCCTCCACCACTAGGCCAACCCTTGGGGGTTACTTAAGGATATTCTTAACAGCTACCCATTGAGCATCACTAGGATCAGATTGGTACCTACTTGTTACACTTAAAGCATACGAGACATCTGGCCGAGTATATAACATGGCATACATGATAGATCCTATTTCAGATGCATATGAAATCTTATTCATGTGATCCCTTTCTTCCATAGTTGAAGGGGATTATGTTTTTGATAGACACATGCCATGTTGCATAGGTATGAATCCTTTCTAGGAGTCATTCATATTAAAGTGTCTCATCACTTTTTCTATGCATGTACTCTGACTTAGGCCAAGCAATATTTGTGATCTATCTCTATAGATCCTGATTCCTAATATATAGGTTGCTTCACCAATGTCTTTCATAGAAAAGCATTTCCCTAACCAAGTTTTCACTTGTTGCAAGGTAGGGACATCGTTTCCAATGAGTAATATGTCATCTACATATAATACCACGAAGACGATCATGCTCATACTAACCTTCTTGTAGACACAAGGCTCGTCTTTATTCTTTATGAATCTATATTGTTTTACAATTCATCAAAATGAAGATTCCATCTTCTGGAAGCTTGTTTCAATCCATAGATTGATCGCTGTAACTTGCATATATTTTGGACTTCTTCTGGTATGTCAAATCCATCAGGTTGTGTCATGTAAACATCTTCAAGAAGATTCCTGTTAAGGAAAGCAGTCTTGACATTCATCTACCATATTTCATAATCATGATATGCAGCGATAGCAAGTAAATTCCGAACAGATTTAAGTATTGCAACTGGTGAAAAGGTTTCATCATAGTTTACCCCATGAATTTTCTTATAGCCTTTAACAACCAGACTTTCCTTATAGGTATGTACCTTACCATCTATGTCAATCTTCTTTTTGAAGACCCACTTGCGTCCTCCTATAGGAGGCTCTACCAAGGTCCAAACCTGGGTTGTGTACATGGAATCCATTTCAGATTTCATAGCTTATAGCCACTTCTCAGACTCAGGACCAGTTATGGCCTCTTGGTAGGTTACAGGCTCATCTTGATCCATGAGTAATACATTAACTTGATCAGTTACGAGATATCCATATCTCTCTGGTTGGTGACGTATCCTGATCGACCTACATTGGTCTTGTTCTACTTGAGCAGGTTGCTCTTCCACAACTACTTGTGATTCCTGCTCTAATTCCTCCATAGGTGTATCAATGCTTTGTTTTTCTTGAATTTCTTTAAGCTCTACTTTCCTCCCACTGATTCCTTTGGAAATAAAGTCCTTTTCCAAGAAAACTCCAGTTCGAGCGACAAACATTTTGCCCTCAGAAGAATTGTAGAAGTAATACCCTCTTGTTTCTTTAGGATACCCCACAAATAAGCATTTGTCATATTTGGGCTCAAGCTTAGTTAAAATTTGTCGTTTCACATAAACTTCACAACCCTAAACCTTCATGTAAGACATATGTGGTTTCTTACCATTCCATATCTCATATGGTGTCTTCTTAACCTTTTTGGATGGAACACGGTTAAATGTGTAAACTGCTGTCAGAAGTGCATGTCCCCAAAAGGAGTTTGGAAGATCGGCGTGACTCATCATGAAATGGACCATGTCTAACAAGGTTCGATTTCTTCTCTCAGATATACTATTCTATTTTGATGTTCCAAGAGGAGTGAGTTAGGATAGAATCCCACACTCTTTTAGATGGTCATCAAACTCTCGGCTTAAATATTCACCGCCTCGATTTGGTCAAAGAGTTTTAATGATCTTACCTAGTTGGTTTTGTACTTCATTCTTGAACTCCTTAAACTTTTCAAAGGATTTAGATTTGTGTTTCATTAAATACACATAACCATATCTACTGAAATCATCAGTAAATGTGATGAAGTATTAAAAACCTTCCCTGGCAGGTATGTTCAGTGGTCCACATACATCAGTATGTATGAGGGCCAAAAGTTAATTAGCCCTTTAACCTTTTCCTGTGAATGGAGACTTTGTCATCTTTCCAATTAAAGAAGATCTGCATGTATCATATGATTCGTAATCAAAAGAGTCCAAGAGTCAATCTTTATGGAGTTTGGATATGTGCCTCTCATATATATGACCTAAGCGAAAATGTCAAAGGTAACTTGGATTTAACTCGTTAGGTTTCATCATTTTAGTATTAATGTTATAAATTGGCATTTCAAGATCAAGGACATACAATCCATTGTTCATTTGTGTAGTAGCATAAAATATATCATTCAAATAAATGGAGAACAATTGTTCTTTATTATGAATGAAAAAACAAACTTGTCCAAACAAGAAACAGAAATAATATTCCTTCTAATTGCAGGTACATAATAACAGTTTTCTAACTGAATTATTAAACTACTAGGTAAAGTTAATACATAAGTTCCTACAACTAAAGCAGCAACCTTTGCTCCATTTCCAACTCGTAGGTCAACTTCACCTTTTTCCAAATCTCCACTCCTTTTTAGCCCCTACACATTAGTATAAATGTGAGAACCACATCCAGTATCCAATACCCATGAGGCAGAAGTAGATAAATTTATTTCTATAACAAAAATACCTGAAGTCGAAGTCTCCACTCCATTCTTTTTATCTTCCAAGTACTTTGGGCAGTTTCTCTTCCAGTGTCCAGTCTTACCGCAATAGAAGCAAGTTCCCTCCTTTGCTATGCATCCTTTAGGTTTCAAAGCATGGGCAGTAGGTTTGGGTCTGGCAACTTCCTTGACATTCCCTTTACCACCCTGCTTGGTGGGCCTTTTATTCTGCTTCTTTCCATTACTGACCATCATAATGGACTTACCTTTTGACTTCAGATTTTGGTTAGCAGTTCTTAACATGCTTAACAGCTTTGGAAGACCTTTGTCCATATCATTCATGTTGAAATTAAGGACAAATTGACTGAAGCTCTCCAACAACAATTGCAGGATCAAATCAGTCGCAAGCTCCTTTTTTAGGGGAAAACCCAATCTTTCAAGGTTCTCAACATACCCAATCATCTTGAGTACATGGGGACCCACTAGGGCTCCCTCAGCTAGCTTGCCTTAAAAACGAGCTTTTGAAACTTAAAATCTCTCATGCCTTGCTTTCTCTTGATAGAGCATCTTCAGGTGTTTGATCATATCGAACGCTGACATGTTTTCATGTTGCATTTGTAATTCAGAATTCATGGTAGCTAGCATGAGGCAACCAGTTTAATTAGTATCATCGACATGCTTCTTATAAGCATCTCTTTTAGCCTTAGGAGCAGAACTATGAAGCTCCTCTTCAGGAACATGTGTCTCTAAGACATACAACTTTTTATCATGTTTGGGGAGAATCCTCAGGTTTCGGTTTCAATCCAGAAAATTTGTCCCAGACAATTTTTCCTTATCAAGGATTGATTGCAAAATGTTGTTAGAGGTGTTTGTTGTCATGGTAATCTACATGGAAAAATATGAAATTATAAGTATCAATAAAAAACAACATATTCAATTAGGCCTTTAATTAAATATGCTCCCACTATTTTACTAAAACCAAATGACCCTTGCCATTTGATTCGTAAAATCCTGTTGGAAGATTTTCTAGTGGATTGAGATCCATATTTCACTTTGTTTTAAGTCAACGTTAGACTGATTACACAAAGCTCGGTTATTTAGGTAGGAACTCCTTCCAAGTGTATCTAATATAATTCTTAATTATTTTCAGTTGGGTAAATAACTCCTTATTCTAATCCATCATATGGATCATTCTCAACTATTGCTTCTAAATGTATATAATATTATTATAATTTGTTTAGTTAAGTTCAACCCATTGTTTTAGAAATTGGATATTACATTTATCGCATCGCACCTTACCAATTACATTTATCCCATCACACCTTACCAATATAGAACATGCACCTCACATTAGGCGAAACCTACATTATTCGATACTAGTCTTGATGAGTTCTAAAACTTGGAAAGCATAAACTTAATATTCAATTTTGAGGGAATTTTCAATTAGTTTGATCTCACCGGTTTATTTGTCATATAAATCGTCTCTCATATGCATCAACATACATTCACATGCATCAACATACATACAAAATGAAACAGTAGTGGCCTCTAGCGCATTGTTATCCTAAGTCAATGAGAGAACCTAAGCTAAACCTAATAACGATCTACACTTCTCCAAGCAAGACCTCCAAGGTTGTCATCTCTTGATCTTGTATTATTCTCCTTCTTCATAAAATTACATTACATCAAAGAATACTTGTTTTACATACGAGGGAGTGAGATGAGAAAATAAGTTACATCAAGAGATTAAAAGAGAGGCACGACACGTAGGACGTATTTTAAAATCCCAAAATAAAATAAAGGAAAATTAAGGTCATAACTGATCACCACAAGAGAACAATAATAAACACATATTATTATTAATTTAAATCATGTTAATTAAATATATCAAATTAAATTTTGGCAAATGATCACACAACGCAGAGATATCCGGGAGTTCCGTTGATATTGACATCGTTTTTTGCATCAACACTTGATACATTCCATAAACATTAAAGCACAACTTTTGTTCCATCGCAACCCTAACCGCATACCTCTTTGACAGCACAACCCTTGTGCCGTCATAAACCCTAATGCAACAATTTCATACCGTCAAAACACCATGATCTAAAATTCAGTATGATTGATCGACATGCCATTGCTTTACCATACTAATGTCGGATTCCGAAGCAAATCAACATGGATCGCTCAAAGGAATAACAATCATTACGTGATTGAATGGACGAAATAGAAATAGTATATCCAATATACCATCTTTGCATCAAAGTTACTTATATCACATATAAATATTTGATCGATCATGTGTAACTTAAGGACGATCGACATATCGCTGCTTCACTATACTAATGTCGGATTTCGAAGCATAGTCAATATCGATCATCCAAATCGTACACATCCTGATGCCAAAATTTAATTACTCGATTATAACTAATTTATGTTGTGTTTTAATCAAATTAAAATATAAAGACAGAAAATAAACATTTATCAGTTGAATGGTTTCGTAAGTGGCTCTGATACCACTGAAGGGAAATATGCAATCCAAAACGCAGCGGAAATTTTTTCCCCTTTAGTGATCCTTACGAATGGTCATGATCAGTGATAGGACAATTACCTCTTCTGGCAATAAAACTTTTGATTCAAAATCGAAGGAGTGATCACGAGCAATGTATGATGAACAACGCCTCTGCTCAGTCCACACAGACAGATTCCTTCAGTCTCAGTGCTAGTTGCTAAGATTGAAGGCTTTGAGTGAGAGAGAGAATGAAAAATACGGGTAGGGTTTCACAGTCTGAATTTTCATCAAGTGTGTATGCTTTTGCACAAGGGTTCTATTTATAGAACCACTTGTGTGGGATGCAAGCTAAAAAGCCCACTTAAATGTATGTGCACCGTATCTTATGGTGTACCATATATCACCTAAGCACATGATACCTTACCACATTCTGTATTCTACTTATGTGCACCGTATATTACGATGTTCTACATTTACTTAAGTGCACTGTACCTTACGGTGTTCCTTATTTACTCTACCTCTTATCTATTTGTCCTTATGTGTGTGACCCTGTATGTTTTTGCGACGTTGGCCATTATATCAAATCACACATTTAACATAATAAATAGTGAGTGGTATCTAGCAACACAACACTGCTACCCAAGTCACGAAATGTTATGTGATCTGACAAAACCTTTTGTGATAGTACTTGTGTGTACCATTACCCTTTTGCCCGTATGTCTATATTGAACACAAGACATATATCGTGTCATCGTTGTCCAGTTCAATATTGGGCCCTTAGACATTTATCCTATTATGCGGGATGGGCAAATTCCATCTAGGTCACTCATGTCCCTTAACATGCTTTGTGGAGTACCCATTAATTGTCTTTATGGTCATTCAGTTATGGATAATGCTAGATCAGCAATTAAGTACTCGACTCTACATCTAGGGCCCATAGTGGTTTCGGGTTGAAGGGTGGTATATACCACTATCACCATGTGAGTAACTTATGACACTTTGCATAACATTCTATATAGTACTCTCATAGCGGGTTAATCCGGTATAAATATTACTCCTAATATTCATACATATGTTAAGACTTGATAACTCCTTATTCATGATCCATGAAATGTGATCATCAGTCTATCTACATAATAGTCTTAATGCTTTAAGGTTATCCCACTTCACAGTAAAGCTCGACTACAGATATTTTAAGAATAGTGTCCTTATGTTTAATAGGATCTCATGATTAAGTCACACTTGATATTTCATTAAACAGACTAACTATTCTAGGGACTTTATTATCTTGGAAAAATAAACATAATAAAGAAATGCATTTTATTATTAATAAATAATTCAATTCAAGTACCAAAAGTAATGGCCTCTAGGGCTTACACCAACACTTAAAGTATATTCACCTCCACTAACGATTCTCAAAATCATCACCAACTTGCCACTCTTCCTTTCTATCATCACTTTGAATTTTTTGAAAACATCCAAAGCTTCATTTTTGGCCTTAATTAGAAATAACCACAACATCCTAGAAAATTTATCCACAAATGTGATGAAGTATTTGTTTCCACCATGACTGAGAACTTCTAATAGTCCATAAATGTTTTAGTGAACTACAACTTATACTACCATGACTCTCATAGGAAAACTTGAATTGAAATCTAGTATAGGTTGTTTCCCTACCAAGCCTACAGTACATGAGCTTCCAAAAGTATGTATCTTAGATACTCTTAGCACCATACCTTTGGAATTTAGTTGATTTAGGCTTTTGTAGTTAAAGTGAGCATGCCTCTTGTGTCATAACTCAAGTTCTTTTTCATGTGATGTTGCAACAAAATATTTTACATCTGAATTTTGAATGCTTACCTTGAAAGTCTTATTTCTTGAATGACAAGACTTCAAGATCAACCTCTTCTTAGAATCAAACAACTTCAGACAATCATTCCCCATGAATATTGAATAGCCTTTCTGCACTAGCTACCCCACACCCAATAGTTTGCATTGCATATATAGGACAAACAACACATCCTTGATCATTGTTGTTTTCCCATGCTTCCCTTGTATGGTCAGATGTTCCATACCATCTGCTACGATAGATTTATTATCAGCCAATTTGATGTTGGTCTTATTGCTTACATCAAAATCAATTAACCACTCTTTCTTTCCTGTTATGTGATTGTTGGAACCACTATCAAGATATCAAATTTGGGAGTTTGAAACTTCAACATCAGTTGCAACCATAAGCATAACTGGATTTGAGTCAGATCCATAATTTTCCTTATCTATCTGGGTCTCTTCTTCATCATTCTTGGGTTTTTCCTTTACCTAGCCAACACTAATTTACATAATGTCACATTTTCTCACAATTGTTTTACCTTTGTTTTGTCGAATATCTTCTTCTTGTTTTGGTTCTTGACAGACCCTCCGCCATTTCTACTTGATGTTTCAGGCTTGTCATCAACCTTTTGTCTTTCTTTGTATGAATTCTTTCCCTTGTTCTTCTTCCATTGTTCCTTGTCTAGTTTCTTTAATTTTGCTATGAGTGTTTGTTCATCTTTTTTTCCAGCTAGCATTTCATGAACTTCAAGAGTTCTTTGAAAATCTCCAGTCTTCATATCATCCAAGTCATTTGTCTCTTTGATGGTCACCACTATGTGATTAAAGAAATGAGGCAAGATTCTCAATATTTTCTAAATGATCTTCAATTCACTGAGATATTCACCATGTTGATTCATTTTATTTTTAAGGGTTAGTAATCTTGAGATTTAGTCACCTATTTTCTCATCATTCTTCATCTGCAACAGCTCGAGTGGCCTTATTAATGACTGCAACTTCACCTTCTTGACTTTAGCATCACCACCAAAATACATTTCCAAGTTATCCCATGCAACTTTGGTACTAGTTTCACCAAAGATTTTTTAAAACACCTTTGAATCCACACTTTGCTGAATGAGCAATAACACATTGTAGTATCTTTTCTTGTATTCTTTGTGTGTTTTCCTTTGTGTTACACTTGCACCTTCAAACAAAGCTTCCAAAACTATTTCCACCATATTCTCAAAGTTCTCATGATTTGTCATGATTGAATTCACTTGTAATCACTTGAATCCCAAGGGTCAATCTTGGTCTAGATTCCAATTTGTTGGAGAAAACATAATTTTGAAGAAGAGATTCAGAGATAGAGAAGAATATGTGAAATAGAGAGCAAAACAATTTGAGAATAGGGTGTATGATTAATGAGTTGATAAACTACATATATAGTCTAAATCAAGTTACTTGCACACCAAGAAATTGTTATTTACAAGGTTTCCAAACTTAGAGAACTAACTGACTAAATTGATTATGACAAACTAACTAACCAACGAACTCATCAAACTTATCAATTTGTACATATTTTATTGAATCGTCGACATATCTGAAATAGATAACTCGGTTTTTTTTAGAACTACACATATTAATTTCTTTGAATAGAAAGGGTGTATTAATTGATATATTGAGTAAATGATATTGGCGCATTACTACTTTCTACTTTTTTTTTTTTTATTTTTATATTTCCTTTGCAATTGACTAAAAAAAACAATGGCTAGATTGATTCCTTAACCAATAGTATAGGCATGTGTTTAATGTTCACAAGTTTCTTTATGCAGATATTCATAAAGATTATGCCGATGTTTGGTTTTGCATTGTGAAACAAACGGTGTGAGTTCACCTACTTCAAACACAATTTCATTAGATTCATATGTTAGTTTGACACTTAGACTCTTCCTTCTAAAGTTGATTTAGAAAATCATTAAAACCAATTTTTGCTCATAGAAAAAGTAGAACTAAATATACATTATAGTTGTGTTTGAGCTAAATATACATTATAGTTTTGTGTTTGAGCTAAAATCAATTATATGTGAGTCATTATAATTTCTCAATTTCACATCTTATCTTCCTCAAATTTTTCTATGTTTTCTACGATAAGTTATTATGATCAAGCATTCCAAATTGATTCACCTATTTTAAACACAATTTCATTAGATTCATATCTTAGTTCGATACCTAGACTCTTCCTTCTAAAATTGCTTTTTAAATATTTAAAATCAATTTTTGTTCTTCCAAAAAGTAGGACTAGATATAAATTATAGTTGTGTGTTTGTCTAAAATCAAAATTATATAAAAATCACATGATAATTTCCCAATTTCCCGTCTTATCTTCCTAAAATGTTTCTATAATTGGTTAGTCTGGTCCAGCAATCCAACTTAAGGTTTTATGTTTAAAAGTTTTTGGCTTAAAGAATCTCTTAAAAAAAAATAAGAATAAATTTGTCAATCATAAAAATATTTAATTTTGACATGCAATAATTTGTTATACCCATTAATATTAATAAAAAAACATTAATTTTCATTTTTAATTCTAACCATATTTTTTATAATTCTGGTAAGATCTCATTAACTTTTTTTTAATGAATTTTTAATACATATGCCTTTAATTTTTTTAATGAGTGGAATTTGGGATTGGTGGTTTTTATTTATAGAATTGGAACTTGTGTTCTTAAAAAATTGTTTCCCATCCATTTCTTCGAGAACTTAAACTTATTTTCTTCATAATCCAATCTTTCAAATTTAGTTTATCTATTAATATTTTCTACAATTTTGTATCAAACTTTTAAAATCTAATTGATAAGTCTATATGATTAGTATGTATAAAATTTTGTTTTGGGCATTTTAAAATGATAGCAAAAATTTATTTGAGATCACCTTCAAGACAATAAATTTTCTTCCAACAAAAAATATATGCAAATTCTCTGATTAGATACTATAAAATATATAATGCTTATGAACAATAGGAATTCCATTTCAAATAATAAACTTTGAGTTAATAATGAGGATTACAGAGAGTGGATTTTTTGGTTCAAGAAAATTTTTCTTGAACGTTGTACTCAATATTCAATATTAAATATTAAATGTACAATAATAGAGAAATTTCGTAAATTAAATTGCATGTATTATATTCAATCTTTGACTATATTTTTTTTAATTGTTATAATAATGTCTATGATGCTTTTATAAACTAAGCTTTATGATATTTATTTATTTATTTTGAAATGTCTTATCATAATAAAATTTATTTTAGTCCTTAAATTAGAATGTCATAATTTAAGCATTTCGTTTAATTTAATCACACCGCCTTACATGCTTCGTGATTTAGGGGTTATAGACTCAGACATCTTCGATAAAGGTCTAAAGATCTCGACCTACCAACTCTTGAACATTTAAATAATATACATGGTGAATATTTGAGTAGAAAATGGTAAGGTCGAGCATGTGATCTAGCCCGATCCACTTCCTTTCAAGGGAGGATGTGGTAAACTATGTGTCAAGCAGGTGGAATAAGACCTCATCTAGGGATAGTCGAAGTATTCCTTCGTTTGATCCCATTTTCAATATAAAAAGATGACTCACCCAACTTAATACTTCAACAAGTCAAACTCGTGAGACGTGTAACCAATTTTATAGGCGTAGTGTAGTTGCATGTCCCTACTATCTGGTTATTTTGTTGCTTGTCTTATCGCTTTCATCTTTATTTTATTTCGATTCGTTGAGTCTCCTTCATGTTTGCATTTCTCAAAATCGAGTTTGATTTGATTCGTTTTTAGCATGCATAAAACTTTGGTTAGATTTGATTTTGATCTAAATATTCTTTGATCAATAGCATATGTTAGTGGAATGAAAACATTTTGTGTTTTGGTTTAACTTTGATTCAAAGGTAAAATCTCAAAATGCTTTTGAAAAATTGAAAATTTTAGATTTTACAATATTGATTCGAATCATTCAGTTTTACACTGAATTCTGATCAAATTTTACACTTGATCCTAATCATTTTCCTAGGAACAGATTTTGTCTAGTTTGATTCAAATCAAAATTTGTACATGATTCGAATCAATTTCATTTTTCAAAATTCATGTTTGATTCTTTTTTATTTGACCCAAATCAAACTTTGAACATGATTCGAATCAAATCTTTTTTCCAAAAATCATTATCAGTTCTGTGTCACTTGATCCTAACCAAATTTTGTGCTTGATTCGAATCACAAGACAATTGATTCGAATTACGTATTGCCTGATCCGAATCAACTTACATCTTTTTCAAAAATTTGTTATTTCTTTCATTCCACCTCAATTTGCTCATTTTGATCTAAATCATATTTTTCTTGATTCAAATCTAACCACCTTTTTTCAACCATTTTGTGTGCTTTATCTCAAGCATATATAAATCATTTTTGTCATCAATTTTCAAAAATCATTTATCATTCTGTTAAGATTTTTCAGTGTGATTTTGTGTGAAAATCAATTTCCTCTATTTTATGTGTTCAAAGTCTTGCTCTAAATTTCTTACATCTTCAACTTCAATTGAGTTCAGATCTTGACAACAATAGTTTTGAGATTAATTGAAGGAGTCGTGTACTTGAAACTAACCGTTCTTGGAGATCTTGTTGAGTTTTCAGGTTGTTAGAAAGATTGAGGGATTGTCAATGGTGGTGACAAATTCCATTTAAAAGAAGTAGGTTCTTCTCTCCATAATTGCCTTAGTAGTGATTGTGCGGAAGGCTACAGATAAGGTGAAGTTCTTCTCGAATCTTCAGACAATTTCACTGCTCAATGAATCAATAGGTCAACGGGTTGATTGCTACACACGAAGGCTTAGATCAGAATTGGTGTCATTGGAAGATTCAAGAAACATATTCAAGTAAAGAAGACGTAGAAGAGTTTGGCAAGTTTGTTGTATACAAGTCAAGATCGAAATTAGGAGATTTATTTTCTCAGTTGTAATTATGGATTGGCGATTATATGAACTCTTGAAAATATTTGTCAAATAACAAGGAACTATGTAGTTTCCAATGGGAAACCATTTAAGAGTGCACATAGGCAAAGTGAGGACGAACACTAAAGCACTATAAATCTCACTGTCATTTCTTTAACTCTTACCTTACATTTAAATTCGTAGTGATTGCATGCTAGGTTTTTCAATTCCTTATTATTATATCGCTTTGTTTTTAATAGAGATTTACTACGTAAAGCTTTAGGTTTTGTTGGATTTGGAAAACTAGTCAAGTTAGTACTGCGATTGATAAATCTGGAAATGATTTGAATATTAGAATTCCACATTGAATCAATTGTGTACGCTTCTTATGATTACATAAATCGAATCAATTCATACCAAGTGTTTCATCTTTATAATCTTGGTTATTTGTGAAACGAAATATGTTAGCTTGATTAATAATCAACTGTATAATTTTTATTTTTGCTTCAAACCTTTGACTCGCAACTCATTTTTGAAAACACTATGATTTTGGAAAACGGAGGTTGAATTTTTTAATTTGGGTCTATTCACCCCCCTCTAGACCATTTTTCTATTTCCATATTCACACCCAACAATTGGAATTAATTGCTGGTCTTTTGATTGGGTCTAATTGACATCCAAACACTACTACGAAAAACCCATTTAACAACGGTTGGGAATGACATATAATGATGCGGGCGAAGGCGTTGTTATGTAGATTGTCGTTGTAAGTTCGTTGTTTCTACAACGGTCTGGAAACCGTTGTTGAAAGGCAGGACGCGCGCCATATATCATAACGGTTATGATAGTAAACCGTTGCGATACATACACTTAAGTTCTGGGTTCGAAACCCATCAGTAGCGAATTTATATAAAACATAAATTACTTATGATATCGGTTACAATATATAACCGTTATTGTAAGTACCCTAAGTTTATAATATTAAATGTAGATTGCTTGTTTTCCAAACACCTCACTAAATAAATATACATGGATTAAATTTGATGAAGATGTCTATAATCTGCAAATTAAACTGTTCTTGAAAACCAACTTAAACAAACCAATGTTGTTTTCTGATTGCATTCGTCTCATCGTGCATTTCACGCTCTTTTACATATATTGTGGTTTATTGATCTGACTCCTTCGATATATCGCTATCTTCTTTTATAGTTAAATTTCCATAAGATAAACAAGACATTGGATAATTTGCCTCATCTTTGATTTAACTATATTGGAAGATGGCAATGCATCTAAGGAGTGAGATCATTATACCATACTCTATATATAAAAGAACATGAGATAAATGATGAGAGGCATGCAATCAGAAAACAACATTGGTTTGTTTAAGTTGGTTTTCAAATACAACTTAATTTGCAGATTATAAGTATCTATGTCAAATTAACTGAATGTATTTTAAGTGAGGGTTAGTGAAACAAACAATCTACATAGAATATAATAAACTCAAACAAAATTCTATACCAGATCCAGATATTATAAACTCATATAATACGCTTGCTACCACCAGCAAACTTTAAGTGAGGGTTAGTTAAACAAACAATGTAAATAAAATATGATAAACTCAAACAACATTCTATACCAGATCCAGAAATTATAAACTGATATAATACGCTTGCTTCCACTAGCATCATCACCCTGTATCATCCCCTTAACCTGAAAGGAAACAAAGCAAACTTCAAAAATGAGCATCCTCAGTTGAAAACAAACCCTAAAACCATAATCCAGTGATGAGTAAAGAGAGGAACAGGAATAACGCACCTTTTAATGAAACTAATCACGGAACAGGAATCAATTATGATGTTGAACTAGTTTGGGAAGCCATGAAAAAGAAATATAAGGAGGAAGAAGCTTACACAAAAGCTTCATACTTCTTATACTTCTTTTCATTGCTTCTAAAACTAGATAAAGTTTGCTTACACTATTGTTTCTTCATTTACTAACATCTTGTTCGTGATGCTATGAAGAAAAGGTACAAAGTGGATGAAGTTTCCATCATAGCTTCATGCTTCTTATACATTTTTCCATAGCAACACAAACATTATGAAGTTTCCAAAGTATAGTCTTTGTTAAGGTAGTGAAAACGAATCTGAAAAAATGAGAACAATCAACAAAAACAACATGCAACAAACGAGATAATGAGAAATATCTAACAATAGATGGAAGAAGAAGAATACCTTAATGTATGAAGCACAAGATTCACGGCTAATGGTGAAAACGAAGAGAAAAAATGGGTTCTAGGGTTTCACTTTGAAGGCAACGGCGTTACTGTCAATTAAGTGAAAGTTATTTCGCTTATATATGGGTAAACTATTTCACAACGGTTAACAATAACAACCGTATAGATATGTATTTATTTATTATAAATATATCACTACGGTTTACCAGAATAACCGTAGTGATAACCCTTTTATCTGTGAATTTTAAAATAAATAAAAACCGTATACATAGGTATTTATTTATTATAAATATATCACCACGGTTAACCAGAAGAACCGTAGTGATAACCCTTTTATTTATGAATTTTAAAATAAATAAAAAAGAAAAGGTGCACCTTAACTTCTAACTTAATGCATCTGCAGTTTAAACATCAACAATGTAATTCACAATGCATCTGCAGTTTAAACATCAACAATGTAATTCGAACCCTAATTCAACTATTACATTTCATAACAAAGTAAATATTAAACATAAGGGAGACAAAAAAACATAACATCTTGATATTTCCAGAAAATATCTCTGATTTCAGTTTGTTCTTCAAATTCTTGTTCTTTTTCTTTAAATCCTCATACATAACCTTCAGATAGCCCACAGCTTCCAACTCTGACTTCAAAATGCTCTCATCGTCATTTCCATCTCTTTCTCCCACGTCTTCATCCCATATGAACAAATTACATGTTGCATCGCTCCTCCAAAATGGACATCTCCAAAAAAGCCTTCCTTTATTTTGTCCCTTCTTGCATTGATACGAAACCATACGACCATCACAACCATAAAATTTTCCAGATCGAGATTTTACACTGGAACAAGACGTAGAAACACCTTTGGATGATTTTGTCTTCAAATGTGACATTGCAACACCTTAAAGTAGAACACTTTGTTGTTGTTGTTGTCTTCTTCCCGACAATGGTGACGGCGTTGGTGTTAGGGTTGTTTCAATGAATAAATTGATATATATACTTGGTGTTTAAAATACATAAAAAGAAGCTTCAATTTGTAACAACGGTTTTGATAAATATCTGTCGTGATATCCTTATTAGTTTTTAGTTAAATATTAATAAAACTTAAAAAGGGAGCATTTACATCAAAGGGATAAACTATTTGAGGGCGATGAGGTTCGAACCCATGATAGCTAGATTGTATCACCACGGTTTTCATAAAAATCGTTATTATACCCTTGAGATTTCTAATTAAAATAATGCGCGCGCATCCAGTACGCACTATAAGAACGGTGTATAGGATGTCGTTGTAAACTTGGCGTTGTTGTTTTGCCGTTTTGTAGTAGTGAAAAGTTTGTGAATATGTCCCAAGATAACGATCCTAAGGGAGCGTATAATAAAGCACCAGTTTTCAAAGGTAAAAATTACACATATAGGAAATCGATCATGTATGTACACTTGTTATCGGTTGACAAAAATATATGGTGTGTCGTCATTGAGGGACCATATGTTCCAAAGGATGATGACGACGTTATTAAACATCCAAAAGATTGGGATGTGATGAAACCAAAAAGGCTTCATATGATTTGAAAGTGAAGAACATAACTTTTTCAGCACATAGTGCTAAAGTGTTCTATTCTATTTCACATCATACGAGTGTTAAAGGTATGTGGGATATTCTCCAAAATCTCTATGAAACCCGGAGAATCAGTGGATTCCATGTAAACTAGATTCCTCCATTTAATCAATAAACTATGAGACTTAGGTAAAACCTTTTCCAACAAAGATTGTACTAACAAAATATTGAGATCCGTGTGCAGGGAGTGGCAACCAAAAGTCACTACAATAAAGGAAGTAAATGATCTTAGTACTTTGGATATTACAAAATTGTTTGGGAAGTTAGCCGAGCATGAGAATGAGATGAAATTACTCGCCGATAGCAAAGTACAGTCAAAAAAGAAAGAGAAAGGAAAACAAGAGGAACAAGATCTTTCTTTGAAAGCTTCATCCTCAAAAGTGAAGAAGTCAAAGGAAGAAAGTGACAACTCTGACGAAGAAGTTTCCAAAAAGGATGATATGGGTTTATTCGTCAGACACTACAATAGATATCTTAAGAGAAACAAGCTCAAGCATACCAATAAAGGTCTAGCGAATTTCAGAAATACTCATCCACCAAAGAAGAATCACAAGAAAGAAGTTGATGAGATCACATGTTATGAATGTGGTAAATTGGGACACTATATAACTACATGTCCAAATCTCACCAAACTTCATAAAAGCAAAGACAAGGCTTTCTACAAGACGAATGGAAAATCTTCCAAAGGCCGTAGAGCCTACATCGCATGGGAAGAAGAGGTAGAGAGCTCCTCCTTTGATTTCTGCTTGAGCTCAGATGATGAGTGTGCCAACTTTTGCTTGATGTCATGAAAGAAAAGTGTAACTTTAAAGGTATGTAATTATGATTCTCAAAATTAGTATACTTATAGTGAATTTTCTAATGCATTCAATGACATGTATGTTGATTCCATTAAAGTGTTTAAGAAAATTGCACCAAAAAGAAATCATTGATACACTTGAACAAGAGGTAAAGAATCTTAATCATGATTTAGATTGTTTAAAGGAAGCTCATACATCTCTTATGGATGAGTGTTGTATTGTTTCAAATACTTTAGCTAAAAAGATAGAAGTTGATGAATGTGTTGATTGTACAATTTCAAAACTTGAAATTGAAACTCTTAAAGGACATTTGACACATGTTGCCTCACTATCTAATGCCTCTTCTAGTTCTTCAAGTGAAAGAGGGAAGGTTTGTAAGAAAAAACCTCATGTCACTAGGAGAAATAGAAGGAATGTTTCATCTAAAGCTATTTTCTATTATTGTGGAGATAAGGGTCACATTAGGCCTTTTTGTCATGTTATGAAAGTTCAAGTTCCCAATGGTAAAATGACATGGATTCCTAAATATAACTAAACTAACCCTGAAGGACCCACTAGTTGGGGACCTAAATTACCTTATTGATTTGTCATAGGAAAGTCTTACTTCCACAAAAAGATTGTGGTTTATATATAGAAGATGTTCAACATATGTGATGGGAGATGCTTCCATGTTCTTCAATCTCAATGAGAAAGAAAGTGTTCACGTTACCTATGGAGACAATATGAAAGGTAAAATTCTTGGTGAAGGTATCATGGGAAATACCTTCACAATTACCATTGAAATGTACGGTTACTGAAAGTGCTTAAACACAACTTGATAAGTATTATCCAACTATGTGACAAAGAGTATTTGGTTTCGTTCGATACTCTTAGTTGTATAACTGAGCATAAGACTGGTAAAGACCTTGTGTTTAAGGGTTCTAGGGTTGAAAATATATATATGCTTGATCTAGATGATGTCTCAATGCATGGGATTGAGTGTTTAGTAGCTAAGAACGAGGTATATTGGTTATGGCATAGACGCTTAAGCCATGTGCATTTTGACTTGCTGAATAAGATAACATCCAAAAATCTAGTAGTTGTTCTTCCAAAAATAAAGTTTTCAAAAGAAAAATTGTGTGATGCTTGCCAAATAGGAAAGCAAACTAGAGTGTCGTTTAAACCAAAGAAGGTTATTCCGACATCAAAACCTCTTGAGATTCTCCATTTAGACTTGATTGGCCTTTCCCGCACAAGAAGTCTAGGTCGTAGCTATTATAGATTTGTGATTATTGACGAATACTCTAGATATACATGGACACTTTTCTTATCCCATAAGGATGTTACTTTTAAAGCTTTTGTTGACTTTTCTAAGGTTGTTCAAAATGTTTTTGGTTTTAAAATCATCACGCTTTATAGTGATCATGGTGGGGAATTCATGAACCATCATTTTCAAAACTTTTGCATCGAAAATGGTATTGCTCATAATTTATCATGTCTGAGAACTCCACAACAAAACAATGTTGTAGACCACATGAACCGTGTATTGGAAGAGCTTGCCTAGACTATGATAAAAGAGATGAGCCTACCTAAGTATTTTTGGGCGGATGCGATTAACATTGCATGCCACGTCTTAAACAGAGTAATCATAAGATCTATACTAAAGAAGACACTATATGAGATACTTAAGGGTAGAAAACCTAATATTTTATATTTTTGAGTTTTCAATATCAAATGATTTATTTTGAACAACGGAAAAGACAACCTTGGTGTAGCACCCCAAAATTTGCCTTCACATTTCTAACTCAAGTGGCTTATGCTTCATTTGCATTTTAGCTAGGTCATCGGGTACATACATGCATATCATTTGACTTTGTGTTATGGGATCAAGGTTCTCTGTTCAAGCATCGTCAGGTTGCAACAGACGTTTATTTCGTCACTCGACATATGCGCAAAGATTTCTCCGGGCTACGTAATCAACGGGTCGGCGAAGCTCTTATCAAACATAATTTTTCATGTCAAGAATCTCAGAGGAAGTTGAAGTTTTCAGCCGATTCAGAACAGTTTGAGCAGAAAATCAGTTTGCTGTGCAAATTTGCAAAATTCATAACTCTTGCTCCGGAACTCGTTTTGGCTGGATATTCAACATTTAGAACCGTCTTGGTATTCTCTACAACTTTTATGTTCGGCTCGGAAGTTAATTCATCAAGGAAAGTGGTGGGAATTATTTGTTTCTGGAATTTCGGTTTCGCTGGATAATTGCGTCAGTGGTATTCAAAAGGGCTTAACTTTTGATTGGATCATCATTTCTGAGCTATTCCTATGCTAAAAAGTTCCATATTGAAATTATCTGCAACTTTTGTGTTTGGACCGAGGGCTGATTCTTTGAGGAAGATCTCCGAACACGCGAGTTTTCATAGTCAATACAGTGCAAAAAACAGTGAAAAATAGTGCTGAACCGGTGTATTTCAGACACTAAAAAATTCATAACTCTCAGCTCGTTTATCGGATTGATGCCGTTTCGGTGCCTAAAATTCCGTTTAGATGTTATCTTCGTGCCGTGAATTCAGTTTGGGTCAGGTCCGAGCGGAAGGACCCCGAAAATGTGAATTACCAGTGGGGTTCTTTGATGTAGTGCACTGTCTGTCAGATTTTGTAAAATTCATAACTCGGTCAATTTTCATCGGATTGTGTCCGTTCTCGAAGCGTTGGTTCACAAATTTTATCATCTTCAAGTTCCAAGACAAGCTCGAGTTCGAACGATGCTCCGAAGATCATCGTTTTGGTTTATTTCGCAAAACGGAAGTGCTGAACCGAAGAAAAAGGCTGAAAGTTGTTTCACGGGAAACTGAATATATCGCTCGTTTTTTGTCCGATCGCGCTAATCTTTTGACACAAGGTCAATGACTCATAGATCTACAACTTTGCTGACAAAGTCGAGTCGAGATTATTCTCTGAAGAGGTTGACCTCATCACGTTTTCGAGTAGCGGACACCAAATAAGTTGAAAAAAAATGACTTATTCAGTGACGTCTTGCAGCTTAAGCGTATCGAACTCATTTGATTTTGATCGAATAACGTCCGTTCTTTTTGCGTTGGGTCCATGACTCAGACGCGGACAATTTCTTAAGAGGCTCAGAGTCGAAATTTTGTACTGGGCAAGGTGTTATTTTTGCTTAAGCTGCCGACAAGCTGGAATTTTACCGTTTCACTTTGTTTTTTATCACACTATATATTCAAAATTCTCTCATTTTCACAAACCCTGATTCATAATTCACAAACACTCAAAAATCAAACCTAAATTTCCCTCAAGGATCAAACAACAAGGTTTTCATATTCTCTCAAGAACATTCATCAAGTTCACCAATCTTCAAGGACATTCAAAGGCAAATTTTCAAATATCTCAAGATCTCTTCCGATCCGATCTCCCTTGGCCAGACCACAGCCGCGATTTTCGGCCACCCTCCTCAACCGCGAGCGCCGCCGCGGATTCCTTCCCCCGTCGCGTGAGTTTTCGAGCGTCTTCTCCGTCCGCTTCCGACGTTTCTCTTCGGATTCCATCAATTCTTCCTCAGATTCACTTTCTGGTAATAATCCTTCACTTTAATTCTTGAATAATTGTTGAATTGGGTGAATTAGGATTTAATTGATAGTTGATTGTGAATTGAGATTATATTGTTGAACTTAATTTTCTTGTGATAAAATTGTGAATCAAACTTTGGATTAAGCTTTGCATTGGTGAATTAATTTGTGAATTGATTCTTGAATTGGTGAAATATGATTAAATCTGGAATTGGATATTTATTTCGTGAATTGTTTGTGATTCTTGAATCGAATTATAGTTTCGATATTAATGGTTGTGATGTTGTTCACTTTCCAAGATTTGGATTTTGATTCCGGATAATTAGTTGTTGAATGATATTTAGTTTCGAAACTTGAGAATAGTGCTACCGGTGTGGTTTTGTTGATTTAATGTAAGTGTCGATGTTTGTGTTCATTTACTAATTCTTGTGCAATTCATGAGTTAATATAATTTCTATTCGATTCAAAGCATGAATTATTTCATTTTTGCAAACGAAGAGCTTGAATCGAATGAAATTATGTCAATTCTTGAATTTGGTTTTAATACCTGATGCTAGCTTATTTTGGTCATAAATTCCTAACCGTAGCATGTTTTTGCGAATGCGAATAATGTAACTTGACTTTTTTGATGATTCTAGAGCTGTTGGTGGACTTTTTAGTCGATTTCGGACAATTTTTTTTTACCGTTTCGCTACTGCCAGCCGACGAAATTGGCCTAAAAGTCCCACTTCCGAGCGGAATTAATTCAAACCGAGTTCGTTTTTGAGTCCGTTGGCACGTTTGCGGTCAACCATGCGATTTTCGTTCAATTCCGAGTCGGTGATTTTTAACGCTTATTTTCCGATTTCGTGTTATTTGCCTCCGTTTGTGATGTACTTTACATACTAATTGCTACTTGATGCATATTCATGCTTACTTAGTGATTTATGTACTATCGCATTCATGTTCGCTTATTTCGGATTGACTCCATGTACATATTGTGTTTTGACATAACCATTGTCACTTTTCGTGCGATTTCTTGATTTGATATTGTGATACGAAAGTTGCGTTTGCTTGTTATTACTAACTTGTGTGCAAGGAATTTTTCTGAAAAAGTCTCCAATGGTGCTTATCCGCTGGGTGTTCCACTTTATTTGTTGGATGCTACTTCGCGTCCGATGCGCTTTCTCTTTGTCTCTCATTCTTGAGGCGTGCATATGTATTTGTGGTATTGTGTCTGGATTGCGTTTCTTGCAGGTGTACTGTCTGATTGGGTGGTTGTGTCTGATACACACCACATGCCAGTTGTGATTTATTTTCACACCGACCGTGCTTTGACGCTTATGTCAGATATACGATTTCTGACTTGCTTTGTTTGGTGATGCAAGCTTGCTCGAAGTATTCTGGGTTTCTTACTTTGTTTGCTTTTGCTACGGATTGTTATCCGTTTGGTATAGTTTTTTTTCCCTTTTATCTCATTCCGCACTTACTGCTTTCGATGCCATGAGAAGTAGGAATAGAGATGCATGCTTGGAAGTCTGTTCCTTTCTTTGGTCGGCATTATGGAAAAGTCCTCAAGTGAGGCCATGATTGTGCTTGTTTAATATTGTGCCTAAAGACCTCCAAAGAGGCATCCCACTCCCGTATCCCCTTGTAAGACCTCCAAGAAGGAAATTGACGGAAGGTAGGGTTTGCAATCGACCCCCGTTATTTTAGTCGAGTCGTTCTTAGCTCTCATTACATGGTCGAAGCTTTGAACATAGCTTACTCTTGTTATCGAGTCCGTCAAGTGGAAGAAGGGTTTCGCAATCAAACCCCCATGCCTTGTCTATAGCTCGCATTGACCGATGCTGATGCTTATGTGATCTTATTCACATCCCCCTTTCTCTGCTCTCCATGGTTCTCGATACCATTGGGTGAGTACCCCTATCTCCTATAGCTAGCTTGTTTGCCCCGGTTGATATGACCCCTTGGCTAAAGCTCCCCCCTTTTTACTTTGATTGTGTGACATTGTTGTTGACTAACACTGTTTATTCTTTCATTTGTTTTTAGTTCGTTTTGTGATTGATTCATCCTAGGTTTACTTGTGTTTGTTCACATGATCCCCTTAGGATTCCTAGCTCCATTTAATTTCTGATTAAGCCGGAGGTAGGAGAGACATTAGGCTTTCAATCCTTTGCATGCTAACATTAGGTAGGCTTCCCTCCTAATCCTCCCCTTAGGGCCATCTTTGCATGATAACATTAGGATAGATTTTCCCCTTAGTGTTTTTCTTTTCCTTTGTGTCTTCTCTCTTCTCATCTCAACGTTTCTTGAAAACATTTAATAAAGATAAAGTGTATTACGCACGAGCCTTAAGCGTGGGGAATGAGAAATGAGGGGCTTCCTCTCATCTTTCTAGAGTGCTTAGCGAGCGTCCTGTCTTGGGACGATGCGTTAAGTATTCGCCCCTGTGCCCTAGACTTCGGTGCAATGCAAGTTATGAACTAACTTAAGCCACTTCTGTCCTAAAAAATACAAAAAAACTTCAAACCTTTTTGTCCTTCGGGATCGTCAAACTAAAGGCTATTTTCAAAAAGGGCACGTTACCTTCCGTCTGAGTCGCAAACAGGCATCGACCCTAACTGCCGGACGCGAACTTAACGTCGCTAATAAAAAACACAAAAAGAACTTGGTCCGAACTACGTTGACTCTGAATTCCCCATTGCACAAAGGGGGTACGTAGGCCTAGGACGCCGACGTCCTACTGAGTCTGTCTTTGTTTCCCCCCGTCTTAGTACAACCATAGATGATAGGATAACTCACCCTTAGAATAGACAACAAGCGTGGATCCCATCGAGTACGATGGACGCGTGGGGTGCTAGCACCTTCCCCTCGCGTAAACGACTCCCGAACCCAGGCTATGGTTGCGATGACCATTCCTTTCCCTTTCTAAGGTTTATGCAGTGTTCCCTTTCCCTCTCTTGGGATAAATTTACACGGCTAGCGACTATGTTTTTCCGCGCCACTCTCGCGTTTGTACCTGGATGAAAATCCTGGGAGCGACACTTGGTAGATTCGATGAAAAATTTGATGAAGGTATTTTCATATTATGCCCATTTACGAGTAAAGCCTATATGGTTTACAATCATAGGACTTTTCTCTAGAAAATTCAATTAATGTTTCTTTTGATGAGTCCTCACCCTAAAAGTTGGGGAAGGGTATTTGTTCTGATGTTTCAGGTATTATAACAGAAAGATTGATCGACAATGGAAGTTCAAAAGAGGATCATGATCCAAAAATAAAAGATAAGGACATTACGGAAGATAAAGATGAAAGCTTACACGAGGATGACAAACAAGAGACCTCGAACCAGCTACCTCGAGATTGGATAATTGCAAAGGATCATCTATTTGATCAAATTTTGGGAGACATCAAAAGGGGAGTAAGTACTAGGTCACAAGTTAACAATGTCTATAAGTACTCTGCTTTCATTTATCAGATTGAACCTAAATCCATATCAGATGTCTTACTTGACGAGGGATGGTTACTTTCTATGCAAGAGGAACTAATTCAATTTAAAAGAAATGATGTTTTGGACCTTGTTCCACGTTTGGTTGATAAACCCGTCATAGGCACAAGATGGGTATTTAGGAACAAGATGGATGAAAATGGAGTAATAGCGAGAAATAAAGTTAGGTTAGTGGAAAAAGGATATAATTAAGCTGAAGGTATAGACTACAATGAGACTTATGCTCCTATAGCTCGCCTAGAAGCCATTAGACTCTTTTTGGCATTCACCTACTGCCTGGACCTAAAGCTTTACCAAATGGAAGTTAAGTCTGCTTTTCTAAATGGCCATATAAATGAAGAGGTGTACGTATTATGACCTCCTGGTTTTGAGGATCACGATAATCCTAATTATGTTTTTAAGCTAAAAAGAACCCTCTATGGTATTAAACAAAATCCTAGAGCTTGGTATGAGAGATTGAGTGGATTTTTTTTATCAAACAAGGAGTCAATCGTGGGAAATTCAACACCACTTTGTTTATAAGACATAAGGAAAAACATATTATTTTAGTGAAAAGTTATGTAGATGATAATATATTTGGGTCTACTCATGAATCTCTTTGTCGAAAATTTTCTAGTTTGATGCAGGGGAAGTTTGAGATGTCACTCATGGGAGAGTTAACATACTTTTAGGGATTGCAAATCAAGCAAGGCGAAGAAGGGACTTTCATAAGTCAAACGAAGTATTGTCTAGATTTTCTCAAGAAGTTTGAGATGAAAGATTAAAAAACTTTCTCAACTCCAATGGCTTCAAATGTGCTCATAGACAAAGATGAAAGAATAATGGATTTTGAAATTACCAGGTATCAAGGTATAAGCGGATCCTTACTCAATTTAACCGCGAGTAGGCATGATATCGTGTTTAGTGTGTGCATGTGTGCTAGATATCAAGCATCACCTAAGGATTCACACTTTAAGATCGTTAAATGTATTTTGAGGTATCTTAACGGAACCTCCAATCATGGTCTTTGGTATCCAAAAGGAAGTGCTTGTAGCTTAGTAGGGTATTTTGATTTCGATTTCGCAGGGTGCAAGTCAGATCGGAAGAGTACTAGTGGTACATGCCACTTATTCGGGAGTTGCTTTATTTCTTGGCATGGTAAGAAGCAGCATGGTGTTGCTCTTTCTACCGCCGAGGCTGAATATGTAGTCGTTGGTAGTTGTTCTGCACAAGTCTTATGACTAAAGCAATAATTATTGGACGTTGATTTAAAACTTGATTGCATTCCGATTATGTGTGATAGTACTAGTGCTATAAGTTTTACTAAGAATCTAATACTACACTCACAAACTAAGCACATTGAGATCCGACACCATTTCCTAAGATATCATGTGCATAAAGGATATGTTATTTTTGAGTACGTTGACAGCAAAAATTAGTTTGCTGATATTTTTACAATACCACTGTCATCGGAATCCTTCCATAAGATTTGTAGGAACTTTGGAATCTTAGACTCTTCTTGCCTTAAGTCGAATGAGGTTTTAGTTTTTATTTTCATTTACTATACATGTTTTAAATTGCACTAACACTATCTTATAGCAAATCGTAGCTTTCACCAATCTACAATGGTATGTCTCTAACCCTTGTATCATTCTATGTACTTGTACTAGAGCTATGCATTAGTTTGCTTATTTCCTCCATGTCTCACTCATTCATCTCTAGCTTATGTCTTTGATTGTTCTTACTTGCATTTAAGTATTTTAAATGTGTATTGCTAATTATGTGCATTAGAACATTTGATTACTTGTCCATGCATTATTTATCGTTGTTAATGCATACCTTGTTTTACAAGTTTGATCACATAATTGTTAGATGTTGAATGTTGTGTTGCATTTCTAAATTGCATTATGTTGCTTGTGACATGTCTATATTCGTTGTATATGTGATCATGGTTGTTGTATATGCTTCTTAGCTGCTTAGCTCATATGCTCTTTGAAATTATCTATTTGTGGTTGTTTTTGATGGTTTTAGATAGATTTCAAACTATCTCTTTTTGATGTTGTCAAAGGGGGAGAAGTTGAAAGGAGTATAGAATTGTTTTATGCGTTTTTATGCCGTGAGTAGTTGTACAATATTTTAGGGGGAGTTATATGCGTGTTACTCAATGGTTGACTCAATTCCAAGTGAAAGCTTGTAAAGCATCAAAAAGGGGAGATTGTAGTTGCATATCCCTACTATCCAGTTATTTTGTTGCTTGTCTTATCGCTTTCATATTTGTTTTATTTCGATTCGTTGAGTCTCCTTCATGTTTGCCTTTCTCATAATCGAGTTTGATTTCATTCGTTTTTAGCATGCATACAACTTTGGTTAGATTTGATCTTGATCTAAATATTATTTGATCAATAACATATGTTAGTGGAATAAAATCATTTTATGTTTTGGTTCAACTTTGATTCAAAGGTAAAATCTCAAAAAGCTTTTGAAAATTTGAAATTTTTAGATTTTACAAGATTGACTCAAACCATTCTGTTTTACACTAAATTTTTGATCCTGATCAAATTGGATAGTATCTAAACTCAGTAACTTATCCTAATTAAATTTGACACTTGATCCTGATCATTTTTTGGGGAAAACATATTTTGTCTAGTTTGAATCGAATCAAAATTTGTACATGATTCGAATCAATTTCATTTTTCAAAATACATGTTTGATAATGTTTGATTTGATCCGAATCAAACTTTGAACATGATTAGAATCAAATATTTTTCCAAAAATCATTGTCACCTCAGTGTCATTTGATCCTAATCAAATTTTATGCTTGATTTGAATCACAAGACATTTTATTCGAATCACGTTTTGCCTGATCCGAATCAACTGGCATCTTTTTCAAAAATTTGTTATTTCTTTCATTCCACCTTAATTTGCTCATTTTGATCTAAATCATATTTTTCTTGATTCGAATCTAAGCACCTTTTTTCAACCATTTTGTGTGCTTTATCTCAAGCATATATAAATCATTTTTGTCATCATTTTTCAAAAATCATTTATCATTTTGTTAAGATTTTTCAGTGTGATTTTGTGTGAAAATCAATTTCCTCTATTTTGAGTGTTCAAAGTATTGCTCTGGATTTCTGACATCTTCAACTTCAATTGAGTTCAGATCTTGATAACGATAGTTTTGAGATTAATTGAAAGAGCCGCGTACTTTAAACTAACTGTTCTTGGAGAGTCTGTTGAGTTTTCAGGTTGTTATCAAGATTGAGGGATTGTCAAATGGTGGTGACAAATTCCATTGAAAAGAAGTAGGTTCTTCTCTCCACAATTGCCTTAGTAGTAACTGTGTGGAATGCTTCTCCAATTTTTGGACAATTTCACTGTTCAAGGAATCGGTAAGATTAAGGGGTTGATTGCTACGCTCGAAGGCTTGGAGCAGAATTGGTGTCATTGGAATATTCAAGAAATGTATTAGAGAAAAGATTACATAGAAAAGGTTGGCAAGTTTGATGTATACAAGTTAAGATCCAAATTAGGAGATTTATTTTCTCAACTGTAATGGTAGTTTGGTTATTGTATGAACTCTTGGAAATATTTGTCAAATAACAAGGAACTATACAGGTTCCAATGAGAAACCATTGAAGAGTGCACGTAGGCAAAGCGAGGATGAATGTCGGAGCACTATAAATCTCGGTGTCATCTCTTTAACTCTTCCTCTTACATTTAAATTCGTAGTTATTAAATGCTTGGTTTTTCAATTCTTTATATTATATCGTTTTGTTCTTAATAGCAATTTATTACGTAAAGCTTTAGGTTTTGTTGGATTTGGAAAACTAGTCAAGTTAGTATTGTGATTGATAAATCTGAAAACGAATTGAATATTATAATTCCACATTGAATCAATTGTGTACACTTCTTGTGATTACACAAATTGAATCAATTCATACCAAAAGTTTCATCATTATAATCTTGGATATTTGTGAAACGAACTGTGTTAGCTTGATCAATAATCAACTGTAAAATTTTCATTTCCTCTTAAAACCTTCCGCTCACAACTTATTTTTAAAAACACTTTGATTTTGGAAAACAGTGGTTGCATTTTTTAATTTGGGTCTATTTACCTCCCTCTAGACTGTTTTTCTACTTCCATATTCAAACCTAACTGTAAGAAATGTTCTTCCTGCTACTCCTCCATCAAATTTCCCATCTATAAATACTCAACTAGGAAATTTAGTTCATTCATTCACTCTTTACATATAATAACCAAATAAGCCATCTTATGCTCCCTCACATAAGTAGGGTCCTTACTATTATACTCACCGCAAGTACAGTAAACTCCTATTGTGGGTCCCAATAAAATTAACTCAAACCTCACTTTCATCTAAAAGCATATGTTAACCTGACCATCGTTCCACAATGGTGAGACTAACTACTAGCAATAACAATGGCGACAAAGACGCCAAAATGGAGATGCATACCACTAAAGTAACATCGAAACAATGAAACCCTAAAAGACAACATTTTTCACCTCCAACAACAATGATAACAAGAGGTCGACCAACCAGAGGATACAAATAATTTCAAGTCGTCATCGTTAGTAATCTTTGGATGGAAAAGTGACCCCCAAGAGTGTATTACTACCATCAGCGCTCAGATGGCAATAATATGCCCCACTAACTCCCTAAAGTACAAACTCTTCTCCATAACACTTCCGGAGACGAAACTGAGATGGTATATAAACCTTTTTAGGATATTTGCGACCTGCTACCAAGACCTTTCTAGAAAGTTGATTCACGAATTCTCCACATGCAAACACCAGAGGGTCTCAATAATACGTTTGTTTAATGTATGCCAAAGCCATTTTAAATCCCTAAGAGAACATCTAGCCAAATTCAAAGATGCGACCATTAAGGCGATCCTCCCCAAAAAAAAAAAGTTAGTGGAAGTTTTTCAGGGCTGGCTCAAAGTTAGGCATTTCAATGAATCTCTCTCCCAAAATATTCAGATTCCATGGAAGAGTTATGGCACAAGATGAATGTTATATAAAAGGTGATGAGAGAAATGTCAAAAAAGGCTATGGACGCAAAGAAATGTAGCATATAAGGGTCTAAGTACTCACGCCAGCGCAAGAATCACTATTACGCCACCCATTCATGATAAGGTGACCTTTAAACCTTATCAAGATGCCCACATAAAGCTACATGCCACTAAAAACCCAAAAAAATAAAATATGGTAAGAAGTATTTCACACAAAGGCCATTCCGCTGCCTCCAGCTTCAAGTTAGGATGAAGAATGAACTAAAAAAGGCGTTTAATTACCACAAAGTCAAGGGCCACCATACAAAATAGTTCATCAATTGAAGAATCAGACATAACGCCTCATTAAGGAAACGCATCTAAGAAGGTATGTTCAAGGAAACCCATATTATTTAGGAGGTGGATCGCATCCCTCATGGCGAAATCTTCCTAGAAGCCTACAACCTCAAAAAGATAAGGAGCCAAAAAAGAGGAGGGATGATGACAAGTCCGCCGCATACTCAACACCATCACTAGAGGATTTTCTAAGGGTAAAATAATCTAGCTCCTCTTGTAGAATCTATGCACGTGGTAGACTCGCCTCTAAAACCAAAGTTAACTCGCATGCCCTAAATCACCTTATCACGTAGAGATGAAACATGATTTTTGCTTCATAAAAATAACCCTCATGGTCATAAGCATACAATTATCTTATTGGAACATCATGCATGTTATCATGAATCTCTAAATTTTGACTTATATCCTCTATTGGGACACATTTTAGATATTTTTGTTAGATCCTGACAACCTATATCCCTTCAAAGGCTCTATAAGAGGCTTCTTAGGCGATCAAGTTTAGGTCAAGGGATACATCTCCTTCAAGATTGTGTTTGGGTTATGCATAAATGTGAAGATGATAAATGTGAGACACCTCTTTGTTGATTCCTCTTTTTCATATAATATTCTCAAGCCAACAGGTTGAGTCGGCTAGCAAGTTCATCTTCTGCAGTATTAAAAAAAATCTCGATGAGGTAAAAGACCTATGGTTTGATTAGTTATACGAGGTACACCCATTATTTAATTTATTATTAACTAAATTCATCATACTTTTTCATCTTTCGCTCATGATATTGTTGAACATGTGACTCCACACACAAGAGATGGGTGAATTGTGGGGGTGTGAAAAACAATTGTTTAAAAAAAATTATTTTCTAAATTAAAGTTAAAAAAAATTTCTAAAAATGATTGGATGAGCAGTGAAAATTCAAGATTAAGAAAACAAGAAGAAATTAAAAAGTTAAGAGAAGAGAGATAACGTTAGATATTTATAGAGGTTCGGTCTTAAAGAAGTGACCGACTCCTCTCCCTAAGAAATAATCTTGATGGTTGATGATAATATGTCATTGCATGAAATTAGGCGAAGAATCGGAGAAAAACAAGTCAAAGAGGAGCTATCATGAAGAAGAAAGACCAAAGAATGAAGAAAAAATAGCTAAGTGTGAAGAAATTGGACTTAGGAAAAAATCGGGTGAAATGGGGAGCAAAATCGTGCAACTACCGGAATAATCATGCGTTGCATCGCGCACACGATATATTTGTACTAGTTGTAATGCGCGCACGATGCAAGTCATCACGCCTGCGATGACCTCTTTTTATGGGATTTTTCTGACGCGTCTGATCCATTCTGAGCTTTTTTTAAGGGGAAATTCTACACTTTTACAAGGGTTACAAAAATTAGCACTGGAAGTACGATTTTTACAGCATCAAGGGTGATTTAAAGAGCATTTGGAGCCATTGGAGGCCAATCTTTCAAGGGAAATCATATGCTATTCTTATTTATTCAATTGGTATTGTAATCTGATTTATGAGTAGCTAAATTCCTCTAGGTTAGTTTGTGTGTGATGAACCTTTTTCAATATTGTTGGATAATATGTTGATTTAAATTTGTATGAATCCTTTTATCTATAATCCTATTAAATTGGTTATTATTCTTAATGATTTTTATGTGAGATGTTCTTTTAAATTTATTTTGGGCTCATAGGGAATACTGACCATTAGTCTATGTGTTGGACCTAGGGTGTCATACCCTAATTTTTGACTATAAGATCCCGCATCTTTTTGCATCATCAGCATAGTTTATCACCTTTTTCATCTTTCATAATACCCAATTTATCAGCTGGAATAAACTTGTTAAATTTACATCTGAATCAGTCAAAATAAAAGTCAATTATGCAAAAAATCAGTGGCAAATTTTTTTTTAAATCGAGCTTGCAAACGACAGTGATATTAACATGTGTTTCGCATAATTTAACCTGGCATGCTCATTTAAATTTTTCGACCACTTTTCGGTCGCATTTTGATCAGTTTAAGCCATTTAACTAGGTAAAATTATTTCAAAATTTGACCAAACGCTGTATTTTTTCGAATCGTATAGTTTTTGCTGTTCACTTTGGTGTATTCATTTTATTTTTTTGAGCACTTCGATACCAGTTCAATTATTCGTTTTTTACCGATTTTTATTTCTATTTTTAATTAATAATATTTTTATTTAATCTATTTTTATTTTTATTTCATTATTTTTATCTTAAATATTTTATTTTTATTTTATCTATTATTTTCTTATTTTTAATATTTAAATTTTGGTCTTTACCTATATTTAGAACTATTTGTTAATTAAGTTTCAAGAGTTCTTTTGTTTTATTTAGAGTGTGTTTGGATGAAGGATTTTAATGAGGAAAAGTAATTTTTTGAGGGAATTTAAAATGACTTGATCAAAATCAATTGTTTGGATAAAAAATATGGAGAATTGTTAAAATGATGTAAATTTATGGAGTATTTTATTCATGTTAAATTTTAGGAATTTAAAATGATACCAAAAAGTAAATAATTTCAAATTGCTTCTTAACTCTATATAATATGAATGTTAAATTTTTTATTATTAATTTTTCAAATTTTGCAACATGGTCCTCATATTTTATGAAAATTTTAAATTCACCCCCAAATTTTCAAAAAAATTGCAAATTAGTCCCTAATACTTTTCAAATTTTAAAAATTGGTCCTTCAAAATTTTCAAAAATTACAAATTGGTCCCTATTTTTCATATTTTAAATTTGATCCAAAAGCTTTAAAAATTATGAAAATGATCCCAAATTTTTTACATTGAATCATTTTAATACTTCATCCAAACAAAAGAATTTAAAAATGAATGAATTTCAATTGAATCATTTACATTACTTAAAATTTTAAATTCCCTAAAAATTCTTAAATTCCTCGTCCAAATACACTCTTAAATTTTTATGAAAGTACATAGCATGCATGCACATATCCTCACATCACTCATTAGTTGACAAAGAAAAAGACAAATTCAATCCTTGCACATGAAAGGGAAAAAAAATGGGGAATATGCTTCATGAACTCACTTTAATAATTCACCTCCAAATTATTTTGCTACCCTTTTTTCACAACCACACATATCACCCTTTCACTTTTGTTACATAGAAAAACAAAAAAAAAACATACTCCCTCATTATTTTAATACACACACTTGGTAAAAACAAAAACATCAGGACACTTCTTTCATTTTTCATGCGCATGACCACTGCTCACACTCTCGTAGTTTCCTCTGCCGCATAGACAACTTGGATTTCCTTTGGGAGCTTCAAATCATATTGGTCCAAATATAATTCCTCATGATGTGTCTTTGGATTCAATGTCTTATACCTTTTCAAAGGAACCGTTTCAAGCTTGGTCAGGTCCCATAGGTAATACAACCGGCAATGGTTTCACGAAGCAGAAGAAAAGCTTGTGAGTTTCCTTTTACTGTATGTATCACACCTTAGTAACTTTAATGTTTTTTTAATTAATTTTTTTAGTTTATATAATTAAATATGAGAAAAATGTTTTAATTAGTTTTTAGTTTCTTTATTTTTCTAGTTAATTTTAAGTTCATTTCTTCTTTGATTTTAATATTAGAAAAATACCAACAAAAAAAAAGACATTTTAATTATTTTATTTTTAACATTTTCATTTCTAGTTTTATTAATGATTAAATACTAAAAATATAAAAAACTTGTTTTTGTGATATTTAGAAAACACTAAAAAAACATTCATCATTTTCCTTTTATTATTTTAATTTTCTAATTTTTATTATTTAATTTATAATATTAAAAATGTAAAAATATGTTAATTATTAACTAATTTAAATATTTTTATTTAATATTGATTAATTAAATTATTAATTAATCTTATTAAATATTTATATTTAAATTAATTAATAATTTATCTTGTTGCCCAATTTTATCTTGCGACTTCTTCGTTTTCATGTCTTGAGTTTATTTTTCGTGATTTAATCTTGATGTTTTCCTTGATTATTTTTCGATGTTTTCTCACGATGCTTTGCCGTGTACTTTATGTTATGTTGATTAATTTCCCATGATGTTTTGCCGTGGATGTTTATTTTTTTCACGATGCTTTGCCATAAATGTTGTTTGTTGCTTTCTCACGATATTTTGTCGTGACTGTTTGAGGATTTTATTCGTGATGCTTTGTCGCGTATCTCTGTTTATTTACTACGTGATGCTCTTCCCCGTACCTGTTATTTTATTCGCGATGCTTTGCCGCGTATCTTTGTCTATCGATTACAGAATGTTTTTCCGTGTATTTCTGTTGACTTTTCATTGTCTGATTACCATGATGTTTTTCCATGTGTATTCAGTGGCATCTTTGTTTGTCGATTACATGATGCTTTTCAGTGTATTTTTGTTGACTTTTCACTGTCTGATTACCATGATGTTTTTCCATGTGTATTCTGTGGTATTTTTGTTTGTCGATTACATGATGCTTTTACGTGTATTTCTGTTGACTTTTCACTGTTTGATTACCATGATGTTTTTCCATGCGTACTCCGTGATATCTTACCTGTCTGACTGTACATGATTTTCTAGTTGTGTATTGTGTTTGTGTTTGATGCTTGCAATTTACATGATGTTCTTCCCTGTATCTGTTGCTTTCTTTTGATCCTTGTTGACCTAATCCAAAAGGAGGGATTGTATGTTGACTTATTGTCATTGTGAAGGTCCCTTGTATGTTTGTCTTTGTTGTTGTTTCGCTTCTTAGAAACCTAACAACTCGTAGTTCTGAACTACGATTGCTCTAACTTCCTAGTAAGGATACGTAGGCATAGGATTGCGATGATCCTAGTAAGCTACCTTTTTCTTTTTCCACTTTTTCCCTTTTCTTTGCCCATCCTTACCTCTAGAAAACAATTTTAGCCAAAACACAAATATTTCAAGAGCTTCCTATAGAGTACTACAGACGCTTAGGGTGCTAGTTCATTCCCTTAGTATAACCAACCCCCGTACCTTTTATCTCTCTTTGCTTAGCTTTAGGCCTTGCTTTTTGCTTTGTATTTTACTTAGGGTTTTTGTTCGATCTTTTCTCCCTTCCCTTGGATATAATAAAAGTTTAGTGGTGATATCATTATTTTGCGAGCCAAGCTGATCCTATAAATTTGGTATCCAATTCTCACCACGACAAAAAGTGGCGACTTCACTGGGGACCATTGTTCAGTGGGTTGAGCCTAACTTGTTATATTTGTGTTGCTATTTTTGTTTGCTGTTTTGCTTGGGTTTTTCTGTTTTTCAGGCTGACCTATGTGTGTGAGATAGGTCCTAAGCCGAACTTGAGAGCAGTTATGATAAGATGGGTGGTATAGTCAAGGAGACTTTGAGGGAGTTAATCCTGAAAAGGTTGACTTGAGATCCCCCGCTCAGTTGAGACCCTCTTGGGCATAGTAGTGCTGAACGAGCCATCGTCAATGCACTATTACTTTCGACCTAGGAGCCCGTGGCACTGATGACCTTTAGTTACCCACTTACCCCACTTGGCCTTTTAGGATGTAGTGCGGTGACTATGAGGGTGTAAATCTAAAGTAGTTGATACGTGATACTACACTCAGACGAGGTTCTCTTGAGAATATTACTGATTCTCGAGTAATCGGAGTGTTGGTAATATTCGAAATATGGATTAATGACTTAGGTAACTTTGTTAGAACCTGTTGTGGATGTGCTTTACCCCTAGTACACACCATGTGGTTGGTTTTATACCCAGACTCCATGTTGTGATCTCGAACCTTTGATCATGTTGTCTGTTATCTGCATCTTGTGTTGCATTGCATTGCATATCATTTGCATCATTTGCATGATTCATTACATACATCCATTTTTTCCAGCAACTCATTTCTAACTGTCTCTATCTTCTGGTGTCATCTATCAGTTGTCAAGCTGATTCCTCGACACCGATACAGGACCAGAGCTAACTTCAGACGCAGAATGTCCAGAACAATCCTCTTCCAGGGCATGACAAATGAAGCTTCAGTCGACTTCAACCGGCTACTTCCCAAAGATAAGACAACTCATCCTTGTTACTGATTAGTCAGTAGGCCATGTTTCTTATTGTTTGCATTTTCCTTTATTTTGTACTAGCTATTTGCATTTAAATTATGTTTGTACTTTCGTAATTAATGAAATGAGCATTGCAACTTTTGATTCAATTCATTTTTCCATTATTTACATCTTTATGCTTTCCTGTTCAAAAATATTTTATCTCTTTTCCGCTTTCTTTTTGATCGTGCAAAGATTGGAGGGAGGATGACGAAAACGTTATACCCATAATTGCTGGTATGCTTTTGAAACTTTGCTGACGATGTAAGGCATTGTTTCAATCCCCCAAACACTGGAGAAATAAGGAAGTTATTCCCTTGTCAACCCCTTCGAGCCTAGAAGTATAAGTTTCTTTCTTTACAAAAACCTACAATCTTAACCTTGGGATGGGTAGTTCTCAGTCAACTTGGTTGTGCGTTCATACAATACACCTTTTATATAAAGGTTGCAACCACAATTTTTTTCCTTCGCACACAGCAAGCAAGTGTCGAAGATGTTTTTCAATTCAAAAGCCAATGATGGTTCACCGTAATCATTAAACTCGGGCAGCAACTCTCTTTCTTTCAAAAAAATCAAAAGAAAAGCCCACTAAGTCAAAACCTATGAAGGAGACTTAGGCAAAACTGGGGCATCTCGCTGACTGTAAGCTTCAAAAGAAACAGTTCAGGAAAAATTTAGGGATAATAAAAAGAGGAGATCTTTAAATCCTTACCATAAAAATCCTCAATGCCAAAAACAATTGAATGTTGTAAGGAAGCACTGACTGCCATCTCAAGAGTCCCTTGACTTTTGAACCATCATCAATATTATCATCAGTACAACTCCCAACCCTTGGGAACCTGAGCACATAGTCTGAGTTAATTGAGCGTAAGACTGAAGATCAGCACGAAGATTGGGTGGGTACAAATAAAATTTGAGCCTTTATCCTTTGTTTCATAAATCGCGAACCAGTCCACATTACAACCTTCAAAAGACCTAACTGAAGCAAGGTTATTTTGAAAGCATACTACAACAAGGTTGCGTAAACTGACTCCAAAAGATCTTTGCAGATCATTTGTTTTGGCATCATACATGTGATTTAATTTTTACTTTGATATGTCTTGAACCGCCGTGTTCTGACTAATGACTCATATGCTTTGCATCTTTCAAAAATGATTTTGATTTCAAAAGTTGCATGAACTTTAACTTTACCATGTTTGTACAAATACCTTTGTTTGCAAATTGGCTTTCCTCTCAAGGAATTTTCAAACAGTTAAGAAACTTGGTCGGTGATCCTATCAGGGGCAATTTCCTTCCAGATCATGTCAAGAATCAGTTCAAGATTTTTCGTTCAGCGCAAGTCCTTCTCAGAATTGGTTTATCCAGAAGATTTTTCAAGACTAATATTGGGCAAGCTTTCCAAGAGCACAGTAAAAGCAGTCATTTACAGAATCAGACAAGTTGAAGCAATGATCAGCTCATCTACAACAGTCAACTAATCTGGGGCAATTTACTTGAAGAATTCCCAAGCAGCTCTTAATCCTTCCTACAAGGATCAACTTGATACAGTTTACTAGTGTGGCAGAGATGTGTTCAGTAGTAGCATTTTTAGTCCCCAAGCAGAACAACAGTGATCTTCGTATTGAGGAATCAGTCTTCCAGTCTTGTCCTCTCCCTAAAAGAGTCAAGCCATGTCGTCAGCATCTGCATTTTTTTTTATCATATATCTTAGAAAAATTCATATACATATGCATAACATGATTGTTTCATCCTCATTTGCATTTCTCCCTAGGTCGTGTTGTTATCCACGTCTTACCTCGCGGTCAAAGTTCAACTTACTTGGCACCTACCAAACATATATTGTCGCGTCTATCTGAAGTTCTTCCAGATATGACATTTCTTATCCGATTGTCTTTACGGATATGTTTGTCCTTCTTTTGCGTCCAATGTTATTCTTGGATGTATCTGTTTTTTCTCGTGTCCAATGTCATTCTTAGATGTTGTCTCTTTTGTATCTAGTGCCATTCTTGGATAATTGTGATTCCTTCACATCCAACGCCATTCTTGGATCCCTACCTTGTTTATATTCATCTGATGCCATTCTCATATATTATGATTATACCTTTCATTCAAAGCCATTATTGGATGTCTGGTTTCTTTAAATCTGATGCCATTCTCAGATTTTGGTTACCTTTCATTCAATGCCATTATTGGATGTCTGGTGTCTTTTCATCCAATGCCATTCTTGGGTGTCACATATGTTTACATATCTGATGTTTTCTAGATATTCCTTTGTGATTCTGATGCTTTTCCAGAATTTTTCCGAGGTTTTGCCGGATGTGTTTATCTCTCTGATGTTTTTCCAGATTGAGTCTTTTGTTCTGATGTTTTTCCAGAACCTATCTGATGTTTTTCTAGATATTCCCTTTGATTCTGACGCTTGTCCAGAATATATCCAAGGTTTTACCGGATGTGTTTACCTATCTGATGTTTTTCCTGATATTTCCATTGTAATTCTGATGCATTTCCATAATTTGTTTTACTCCCTAGTGAGTTTCCAGATATATACCTTTGTATTTCTGATGCATTCTCAGAGTTTCATTTCTTTTACCGTCTAACGTTTTTCCAGATGTGCCTTATGTTCTGATGTTTTTCTAGAACTCCTTGTGTCTATCTGATGTTCTTCCAGATACGACTTTTCTTTAGATGTTTTTCCAGAACTCCTTTGTGTCTATCTGACGTTCTTCCAGATACGACTTTTCTTCTGATGTTTTTCCAGAACCCCTTTGATTCTATCTGATGTTCTTCCAGATACGACTTTGTTTCTGATGTTTTTCCAGAATCCCTTTGTATCTATCTGATGTTCTTCCGCATACGACTTTATTTCTGAGGTTCTTCCGGGCACGACTTTGTTTTTGATGTTTTTCCAGAACACTTTTCGTGAATATTTGACGTTCTTCTAGATACGATCTTGATTATCTGATGTTCTTCTGGATATGATGTTGCTTATCTGATGTTCTTTCAGATATGTCTTCAAAATATTTTCCCGTACATTTAATGCTTTTCTAAATGTTTCAGACGTATCTTCAGAATCTTTGTCAACATCTAATGCTCTTCTAGATGTCTTCAATTTATTTCTGACTTTGGTTAACAACTGTTGAATATTTTCGAATCTGTTTCCATTCTCCATCCAATGATTTTCTAGATATGTTCTGGAGTTTATTCGATGTTTTCTCGAATATATCTGATGTTTTCCAGAGTCCATTCAATGTTTTTCTGGATGTCTATGATGTTTTCATATGTTTCCCGGAGTTTATTCAATGCTCTTCTGAATGTCTCTGATGTCTATTATTTTCCAGAGTTTATTCAATGCTTTTCTGAATACCTCTGATGTTTTCTTGAATGTCCCTAATGTATTTCCACGAGTTTTCCTCATCTCATTCAATGATCTTTTGAATGTTATGATTCCTTTCCATCCAGTTCCATTCATGAATGATGATTGCTGACTCCCCAGTGGAGCTTATTCAATGCTATTTTGAATATCTCTTTTGTTTTCCTGTATATCTCTGATGCCTACTTATGTTCCAAAGTTTCATTCAACGTACTTCTGAATGACTTTTATGGTTGTTGTTATTCTTTTCCAGGGTTTGTTCAATACATTTCTGATAAAAAACTTCTGATGATTGTGATCCTTTCCCCAGTAAAGTTGCTTCTGCTTTCTGGATGTTCCTGTTTATTCCACAGTAAAGTCCTTTGCTTTCTTGGAAATCTCTGTTGTATCTTCAGATGTGGTTCTACTCCACATCTAATGCTTTTCTAGATGTTTCTGATTTTTATTTTCCAGAATGTGTTACTTTCAGCATCTGATGCTCTCCCGGATGTTTGGATCTCTGTTTAGGGTTTGTCCATCTCTTTTCAAGTATTACTGGATACTCTTTGTCACCTTGACGGATTTCCATAATATCTTGTTTTCCTCACTTGTGTCTTTCTGTTGTTTATTTCCCTGTGGTATTCCCTTTATTCTCAGCTTAGTTTTTTCTAACAGTAGTTTGTCTTCTGTGGTTTCATTCCCCACGGAACGTCGAGTCTTGCATTCATATCATAACATAAGCATTTTTGTGGTATCTTAGGGCCAAAAACTGCGCATGTTTGCATTTAAGTCTCTCCAATCTTGTCGAGACGAAGATTTCAATCTTCATATCTCCGGATCGAAGAAACTTAAATAGGGGCATCTGTCATACCCTAATTTTTTACTCTAAGATCCCACGTCTTTTTGCATCATCCGCATAGTTTATCACCTCTTGCATCTTTCATAATACCCAATTTATCAACTCGAATAAACTTGTTGAATTTACCGTCGAATCGGTCAAACTAAAAGTCAACAGGCGAAAAATAAGTGGACGAAATTTTTTTAAATCGAGCTTGCAAACGACAGTGATATTAATCTGCGTTTCACGTAGTTTAACCTGGCGTGCTCATTGAAATTTTTTGACCACTTTTCGGTCGCATTTTGATTAGTTTAAGCCATTTAACCGGGTAAAAATATTTCAAAATTTGACCAAACGCTGTATTTTTCCGAATCGTATATTTTTTGTTGATCACTTTGGTGTATTCATTTTATTTTTTTAGCACTTCGATACCAGTCCAATTATTCATTTTTTTACCGATTTTTATTTCTATTTTCAATTAATAATATTTTTATTTAATCTCTTTTTATTTTTCTTTCATTATTTTTATCTTAAATATTTGATTTTTATTTTATCTATTATATTCTATTTTTAATATTCAAATTTTGGTCTTTACCTACATTTAGAACTACTTGTTAATTAAGTTTCAAGAGTTCTTTTGTTTTGTTTAAGTTTTTATGAAAGTACATAGCATGCATGCACATATCCTCACATCACTCATTAACTGGCAAAGGAAAAGACAAAAATTCAATCTCTGCGCAAGAAGGGAAAAGGGGGATATGCTACATGAACTGACTTCAACAATTCACCTCCAAATTATTTTGCTACCCTTTTTTCACAACCACACATATCACCCTTTCATTCTGAAGATGGTTGGTTTATACCTGAGTGAATCACACACTCAAAGATACAACAGATTCGCCACCGAACTTTATTTAGTCCCAGAGGACAGGGAAAATATCAATAAAACCCAAGGGGAAGAGAAACGTGAACGGGGGTCAGTTATGCGAAAGGAAGGTACTAGCACCTTACGCATCCGTCGTACTCGATGGGAACCATTTCGCTTGCTTCTAGGCTTGGATGGGTTATCTATCTAAAGGCTTCTAGCTAAAAGAAAGGAGGAGAAAAGAGAAAAAGAAAGAAAGAAGAGTGCTCGCGGAGGATTAGGGCCCTCGTGCCTACGTACCCTCATAGTGCAATGAGGAAATCAGAGCGCCGTAGTTCATAGAACTAGGGGAAAGAAAAAGAAGGAGGAAGGAAGGGTGGAAGTGTGCTCGCCAAGATCATCGCGATCTCGTGCCTACGTATCATACATTCGAATGAATGCAGAATCAGAGCTTCCGTAGTTCGGGGAACTAAGACGGAAAAGGAAAAGGAAATGTGGTGTCTAAACCAAGAGCAAAAGAAGGTAAAAGGTAGATCCACTGGGGATAACAAAGAGGATTGGTGTCGAAACCAAGAAAGCAGAAATGAAGAAAGATGATAGAAAGACTCCACTGGAGAGGTAAGAGAACAAAGCGACAGTGCTAGGGACCAGAGGGTAGCGACCTACTGGGAAATGAAAGGATAAAAGCTCGATATATTAACTGACTGGCAGTGGTTAACCAGAGAGGAAAGGAGATAAAACTCTGATGGGAAAAAAGGGAACTCTACTGGGGAAACCCGAGCAGAAAGGGGTGACTCTGCTGGGAAAAATGAAAGGAAAGATGTCAAAACCAAGAGAAACAGGATTCGGTATGTTAACTGACTGGCAGTGATTAACTGAAGAAAAAGAGATAACAACTTTGGAGTTGATAAAAGACTTGGTGTCAACAGGCAAGTTGTGATGAACCAAAAGAAGAGAGTACTGAACCAAAAGAAGGTGTTTGACTCTGAAAGGGTTTCAGTATATTAACTGATAAACAGTGGTTAACCGAGGAAAGAGAAGATTACAACTTTGTGGGGAGAAAGGTTTTAACAGATAAACTATGATCAACCAAAAGAACGGGTGTAGAACCAAGCGAAGGTTTTGACCCAAAGGGTATGTCGATACTTCCTGAACAAATAGTACTAGACCAACAAAAAGGGTATTGAACCAAAACAGGTTGCCAACCGATAGGGATTCGGTGTTAACAGAGAAACTGTGATTAACTGAAAAGAAACGAGTGATTAACCGAGAGAAGGTGATTAACTCAAAAGGGGTTCAGTGTTTTAACATACTAGATGTGGTTAACTGAAAGAACGGGTGATTAACCAAGAGAAGGTGATTAACCTAAGAGTAACTCAGTTTGTTAACAGATAGACTGTGGTTAACTGAGAAGACGTGAATTGGTGTTTTAACTGACAAACAGTGGTTAACCAAACAAAGGAGAAGAACCAAGAGAAGGTTGCGAACTCCTGGGGATACGGTTTTAATAGAAAGACTATGTTTAACCGAAAAAAGAAACTCTTCTTGGGGAATCAAAAGAAATGACTGACCACAAGAAAAGAAAGTAGGGTATTGAAACAAAGAGAGTTTGCTAACCCAAAGACGATGATCTTAACCAAGAAGGTAAGGATTGATCAAAAGAGATTGCAAGAGATAGGAGTGATCAAGGATTGACACAACTGAGGAAGGAGATACACTACCGCCTAAGGATAAAGGTGACTAAGCTAGGCACAGGGTCATTCATCCCCTACCTGTAGTAGTCAAAATGAGAGTAGGAATTCTCCCTTCTCATTCCTTCTCTAACACACAGGGTGTAGTGCAGAAGTTGAAATAGACAGCGTAACAACTCTAAGTTGTACAGTGCTCTAGTGTCGTGCGACGCACGAATCTCTGACTCAGTAGGGGATCGAGAGAGAAAGTTCTAAAGGAAGCCTAAAGAGAAGCGCTGAAGGGAAGATTAATAATCGAAACAAAGTTTCGATTAATTAGTCAAAAGGGAGGAATATGTTAATAATTTTCCAAATGAATGAAAAATTATTAACGCAATGGGGTGTATTATTGATTATACAAGATTAAGCTTGTTTATGAAGAACAAACTTAATGCAAGAGCATGCAAAACAGTACCAAATGACATTGAGAATGCAACACCAATCATGTCACTATGTGAGCAAATTGTGCAAGAATGGTCATGTTCACACCATGTCAAGAATATGAACAAATTGAATAATCGAAATCATGCATCAAAAGTTCATGAATATGCTTCAAACAGAAGTTAAATGACACTTAAAACATCCATAAAAATCAAACTTATCAAGCCATGGAAGTTAAAGGAAGAAAGCATGGCAAACACACTTGAAAAAGCATGAAAATGGCCTTCTGGTTCAGTGCTAATCGATTAACACTTTTGCACTACAAAGTGTTAATCGATTAACACTTGAAAAATAGAAAAATTACACTGGTTAATCGATTAACACTTTTGCACTACAAAGTGTTAATCGATTAACACTGAAACAGGGGCAGAAAAAACAGTTTTCAAAAGTGCTTTTGGCCACTTATTGATTGTGCAATCACTCCAATGCTAAGGCAAACAATTATGCACAAATAATCAAGTTTAATAACAGCAAATGATCAACAATGGAATCAATTAAATCATCAAGATCATGGATCAAGCAATGGCATAATCAATTCTTGCACGAAAAGCATCGAAACTACATCGCGAATGATACGAAAACGTTCAAAATAGTAAAATGAATGAGATCTACCAACCTACATGCCGGAGGATTGGCTTGGTAATTGTTGCAAAGAGATATTGGTGTAGATAATCAAAGAAAACCAGAGGAATCTTCAATTATAGCCGAACCGTACCGAAACCGAGCAAATTACGACGAAACTCCGAAATATGAATTCGAACCGTTGAATCTTGAAGCAAACACTTGAGATGAATCCAAAAGCTTATAAAACTCCAGAAATCCAAGTATAATTGCAAGATGATGAAGGTTAACCTCAAGAAATAATCACTTCCAATGTAGAAGTGATTATTCTTCAATGGTGAAGAGTTATGGTGAGGTTTCGGAAGAAAATTGAGATGTAGATGAAGAAGTTGTAGAAAAATTCAGAGAGAATGTGAGAGAATTGAGAGTGAAGTGTGTGAAATGGTTAAGGGTTGTGGTTTTTTTGGATCCTTGAAAAAGTGAGTGAAAGCTTGTTTATATAGATTTTTGGTTTGGAGTGTGAGAGGTTTGGAATTTGTTTTGGACTTGGCTTTGGGTGGTTTGGCATTAGGCTAGGAGTTAGTTATACTTGATTCACCGAGTCAAGCGGTTAACTCGGTTAGTTAGGAAGTTAACTCGGTAGCAATCCCAATGTAGGCCTCACATCCAAAGGTTCACATACTTGGACATCAAGGAACATGGTGCACTTATTTGGAAATGATGCATTGGAATAAATTTGAGTGAATTCTTGAATAGTCTTGAGATGTCTAGAGATGTCTAGAATGTTCCACATGCTGCTAGAACAATGTAGAATCCCAAAATGGGGAGGAAAAGTTGTTGTCCTGAAAAAGCAGCAAATTCTGCCTGTTTTGCATGTGTTAATCGATTAACACATTTGCACTGCAAATGGTTAATCGATTAACCAGGCTAAAATTCCCTAAATTTGCCTGAAAAATGGTGTTGTGGCCACGATTTCGATTTTCAACCTCTTGCTTTGATGAATAACCATGGAAACTCTTATTGATGCTTGTTTTGATAATGTGATGACCTTGTGAGGATGCGATTAGTCGGGCTTAGAAAACCTGAATATCCTGTAACAAGAAACACATAGAGAAAAGCGCGAATGCGTATGCCGACGATGCGAATGTACATGCTTATGCAAAAGGCAAAAGGGAGGTCAAATTTCGGGTTACGACAGCTATCCCTATTTAATCCTCTTGGACCTGAATGTACAAATTGCGCTAGCTTTTCGATGATTTGAGGTAGAAGGGGATTAAATAAAAGAGTATCTCGAAGATTTGGCCGACGGCGGCCAAAGAAGAGCTGCAAGCGTAGAGAGTGTTTGAAGTTTGGCTGAATATCTGCTGGGGAGACGAATCAGGCCAAAGGAAAGGGAGTATGCTTGATGCATATGCCATGTATGTTTTCTACATGATGCTTGATATCATGCAATGCAAATGTGCGGGTCAAGGTAATATGCGGCGGGTTAGGCAGCGATTGTAGCAAAACGAACTCTACATCCTCGTTCGGGGAGAGAACCCACAGATGAAAATAGAACCTGCTGGGGAAGGGCCCCCAAAGGGTGATAACTATGATGTGGAAAAGCCCAAAAATGGTGAAGACTCCGCTGGGGAAGAAACTGAGAAGTCTCAAATCTCCAGACCATCACCAATGATACTGCAGGGGATAAGAGAATTAGGCCAACCTTTCCATCACGACTTACCTTGCCTGGGGAATGAAATCAGAAAACCCCGATTTCTAAGCTACCACTGACTCTGCTATAGGGAATTCACAAGGCTCGGAGGATCTTCTCTGCTTGAGGAAGACGAGGAAACAAATCGTACGGCTGCTGGGGCGTGACATTTCGACATGCTGGGGGATGATGCACAACCCGTGTTGGGGAGAAGAACACCCAAGTCTCTTCTCGGGGTACATCATGGCAACTTTACTGGGAACCTTATGGATCTGTTGGGGAAATGGAATGTAATCAACCTTTCCAGAGAACCATAATGGCGCTTGCCGGGGAAATGATGGCTCTGTTGAGGAAATAATAACTCTTCAAAGAACCATCACGGTGTTGGCCAGGCGTTCGGCTTGCCAATGGACATTACTGATTATCCTGCATGAATTACCAGTAAAATATGCAATGCATAATGCTTTCTCGATTGATTTAGCTTTTTATTGTTCTCAACGTTTTATAGTATTATGTGATCACAAATAATTGTTATTTTGCAAACAAAATACTGGAAAGAAAACAAATGGTATATTTTTATTGAATGTGAAAAAATATTTGAAATTCTGGTACAGATGTGTGATGTCTTGTGCAATGTCACAACATCGCAATCTGCTGAACAAGGCAATAATAGAAACAGTAAATGAACACAATCAATTGTTCACCCAGTTCGGTTCAACCAACCTACATCTGGGGGCATACCAAGCCAGGAAGGAAGTCCACTATTAGTAGTATCAAATTACAGACTCAACACACCAGTTGACAATCTACCTAATTCAATCACTACCCAATGACCCTTCTACCTAAGTCCTCCCTAGGTAAGAGACTCCATCTCACTTCCAATCATCTCGATGATGTCTAGCAGTCAACTACACCGTCACTGCATCAACAGCTTGACTCCTTAAACTTTTCTATTACATAGACTTTGGAAGACACACTTCCATGACAATACCTAGACATGACCCTCATGACTAAGACCAATACTTAGAGTTGCTTAACAGCTTCCTCCAAGAACAATACATCTCTTACCTACAGGCTTCGAGATAACCTTAGTGACCATCTCACACCCCGAGTGGTTCACTAGACAAAGTCCTAAGGTTCTACATCTTGGACCCGTGTTCATTCTAGGTTACAAGCACTCTATTTATAATATCATCCCAGCTGAATTTGGGCCTTCAATCATATCATATCAACTGTAACAAATCTGATCATATCTTCAAATAAATCTTCATTTATTAGATCAGAATCTTCTCCATATCTTTATGCTTTAGATTCCTAACAATCTGATCTTCATAACAGATTGTAACAGAATATATATCTCCCTTGATTTTTGCCTGCATTCTCTGAATCTCTTTAGCAGAAAATCTCAAACACACCAGAACCACATGCAGCCCTACACACATTAAAGTCTGATGTTCTGGTATAGTGATGTTACGACATCGCATGTGACATCACTCTTCAGCACTTTAATTCTTCAACAGCAAACCAGAATGTTAGTTAAAACATACCTATACTGTTAGAAGCTCATGTTGTAACATCAACCATGACAACACATTGGTTTAACAAAATTACAGCCAATTACAAGAACTTACAATCTCCCCCTTTGGCTAATTTTGGCTAAAACATATACATAGATATTACAACTCAGATTACAGCAGTAATTACAATTCTACACTACTGTTGGGTGTTATCTGATCCTAACAATGTACTGCATTCATGGGGAATACTCTTCTGACTGATGTTAGGACATCACCATACGACATCAGCTCCAGGCAGCACATCAGGAGGTGCACATGAGGAAGAAGATATCTAATACTCCCCCTTAATACAACACATTTCTTTTTCCTTTCAACTCAGACCCGGAGAGGATGTAGAAGACTCCTCCAGAAAAGAAATGCTTGTCTAGACATCAAAGACCAATGGTGGCATGAGAGACTTATGCACACCTAAATTGATCAGACGCCCCCAGTCGACCTATGGCATAAGATGAAACTTAAGACGTGCCAATCTGCCAACTCATGTAACTCAGAACATAAGTCACAACTGTGTTCATAACTCAGGACACAAGTCACAAAGACTCAACCCCAACTGTGGCTGAGACCTCGTTCTGCAACAGCTGGGACTGCAGACTTCAGGCAAAACATCTGCGCAAACCATTTAGCCCATCTCTCACTTTTCTCCCCCTTTTTAGCCACAAATTGGCAAAGGAAGCCCTCACAAAATCAGATCCAAGAAGTACTCACCCAAAGGCACACAAAAGCCATAAGACTTATGAAACAAGAACACTCACTGTTTGAAGGAGAGAAGAATAACCCCTATATATTTTGGATCAGTTACTTAGGAAATAACGAGCTTTGAATATTTCAAAGTTCTTGGTCAAGGAAACGCTATTTTAGGAACTAAAAACTCCATCCAAATTCAATGTCTTCCGTCCAAAACAGTCTTGACCAGATTTATTATTTCCTAACTGATATATACCATAATTTGTGCCAATACCGTTCCATGCAGGGTCGGATCCACGTGTTGCACCTTATCCTTACACCACCGTCCAGAATAATTCCTTGTTTGGCCCAAGAGAAACATGTCCTATCCCATGTTCTGACATCTCATCAGACATTGTCTGCTGGTTCACAGCACAACCAATCCAAGACTTCACAGTAGATTCCAAGACACAACCAATATCAATCACATCCAAAACTTCACAAGGCTAAACTCCTCCTAAAGGCAGGAACCGGCTGTACAAACATGCGCACTCCCCCTCAATCCTAGAGCCTTCTTAGTCAACACACATTGGCTATCTCTCCCTCCTTGTAGCCACAATAGGACAACCAAGTACACATAATTCCAAAGACAACCTCTTAAACATCCAATCACCATACTCACACAATGAGGTAGATGTACACTACTGGTTCAATCAGGTCAAAATTGTCATGTCCACACCAACATGTCATAACATGTTGTCTGACATTATATCCAGTCTTCTTGATCAGCATGCAGTCTTCAGAAACATCAGCAATAACTTCCTCTCAACATATGAACCATATCAGACAAGGTCACACACCTACACACCTAGGCTAACTCTTCACAAGCTTGAACACCCTGCAAGCTTCACACTATGTGCACCTTTGCAGCAAAAACCATAGCCAAGTACCCCAATGCATTTGCCCACTACTTCACATATCTGCTGAACCTCTTGGTTAGTTCACTTCACATGCTAGGCTGATCAACTTCTCTCCAGCAGGACTTGACCAAAGGGCTAAATCTCCTTCACAGGCGTTTCTTCACTGAAACAATAGGTGAATAACCCTTTTCAGACTCTCAAGCAATCAATCCTGATCTACTTCAGTCTTCTCTACATACTCCATCTAAGGCAGACCTTCTACTTCATCATTCTCCCGTATGACTATGTAGACGCTCCTTAGGCATAATGTAGGCACCAAGCTCGTGACCCAAAGCATAATCATCCTTCACCAAGGATATCCAAAATAATGTCCCAACATAAGTTAGAACGCCTCTCATCCACCTTCAAGAAGAATAATCTCCTTGAGTCTTCAACCCATCACCCTTCTGCCCAAGAGTAACTTGTTCCAAGACAAACCTCAATAATAACCAGCTGCCACTCTCTGATTATTTTGATTCCTCGAATCCACTTCTGAGATCAACCACATGCCACAGTTTGGTCACCTCATTCACGAATCCTCATATGAAACCAGTCAAATGCCACATTTTGACCTTTTTCACGTTGTCAGAACTCTCACTAAGGTATCTTGATCTTCAAGTCACACGATCCACTTGCTCAAAAGAAAACCCACTTAGACACCCTAAGCCATGGTCATGTACCATCTTCTCCTTCCTGCAGCTCCTGCAAACTGCCATGAGAACGATCTTTTTAAAGCCCCCTATCATTCCTGTAGATCATCCTATCATTAGCTGATGTGCCACATCACCAGCTGAGACTCCTGATGTTGAGCAAGATGTCAGAACATCTAACTGTTGAATTCAGCTCAACCTTCTGCCACTCAGAAGAACCTCCTCCCTTTGCAGAAACAGATTTCCATGCTCTCATAGGCTTGATTCAATAATCAAGTTTGAGTAGACAACCTCTATCCTGCTTAGAAACTCCAAAGACTTCAAACCTACCACATCTGAATCTTCAGAAAATAAGTAGTCCAAGACTACCCCATAGCTATACCAAAGAATGCCACTTCCCTTAGTAGAGCCGTCAGTAGAAAGCCAGAGATAACTGCCACTTATCCTAGACCTTCACAACTAGAGCAACCACCCTGCTCCAAACCACTTAGATCATAAATAAACTGATCCAAGCTGAAACCCACAAGACTATGATGTCTTCATATCTTTTAGCCTTAAACACATTAGCTTGTCAACATTCCTCAACACTCTGCCTCTTCTAATTCAAACTTATCCCAGATAATTTGGATGATGCTCCAAGTACACAGTCACCAATCAACCCCACCAGATGATACATTCTCACACCACAAAGAGAAATAACCAGCCACATAGAGAAAAATAAATTCTCAATACTTCTGCAGTCCTGCACTTGTACCTCAGACATATACATAGTCTCCCGTCAATGTATATTGTCATTAGTTGAAGACAGACAAAACCTCAACATTTGATCTGGTCTGAAACTTGAGGCCCTAGCTGATCCCTCTTCTGCTAATCCACATCACTGATCACTATCTTTCTTTGGCTGAAATGATGTGTCAACATCAGTTCTGACATCAGTCTTCATCACATTAAACACTTCTACAATGGATTTGGAGACTCCGACCATATTAATCCACACATATCTCATGTAGGGGACACATGAGAACATATCAACATCTGATCAACTTCCAAGATTAGACCAACAAAACTGCAGTAACTTGCATACCACACTCTTCCAAAAGCTTCTTCTTATAAGCACAAGGTTCAGACCTTTGTCAACTTAAGAGTGATAACTACCATCCTTCTGCATCTAAAGCCATACCATGGACACTCTGCTACTTCCAATCCTTTAAGCCTCAAAGCTGGAAGAGTTCACTCCATACGACTAATGCAGACACCAATTGACCCCAGACTGATTTACACTGCTATTGAACACAAACTCTAGGATGCACTTTCCCTATAATATTGTCCTCAGACAGTTTAGCTCAAGCTTACTACCTTTTATATGAAGAACATCTCATAAATTGTTCAACTTCACAGCTTCAGTGATCCTTCAAAATAGCTACAGTCTAACAGGTCTTTGACTCAGAATTTACCTTTAAACTGCTGATGTGTAGCGCGATGTCGAGACATTAGGATTGACATATCAAGCTTAGCTTCTTTCTTGATGAAACTGATAACATAACCAGAAAGACCCTCCTGAATAGGTCACCATAACTTAGCTTAAGAGATACCTTATCAAGATCTTCACTCCCGCATGAAAGATTTGACAGTGATACTCTTTTGCCTTGGGCTCCACCCTCTTCTTTCTTCATCAAGCCTTAAAAACAATCCATTCACCTTCTGATCACTTCTTTCCCCAAAACAAAGGTATGAGATAATCCTCAAGAATCTTTGATCTCTCAAACCAACCAGTTGAAGTTGCCTAGCACCAACTACCACGTCAGAGACCAACCTGCAGCGGAACATACAACGACTCCTCAACAACCTTCAGGTGCTGCTAAAAAATCCTTGCTTGTCACCAAGGGTCAACACTCTCACAATGGCAGCTCTGATAAATAGTCCATCCTTTACTTCAAGGGATCCTACACCCAACTGTATGAACTGACCTAGTCCACAACTTAGCAACTATCTTCCTTGCTCACGAACCAGAAAGTATCTTCCCTAGATCTCATCCAGAAACAGACAGGATGCCTGCTCTGATACCAATTGAAATTCTGGTATAGATGTGTGATGTCTTGTGCAATGTCACAACATCGCAATCTGCTGAACAAGGCAATAATAGAAACAGTAAATGAACACAATCAATTGTTCACCCAGTTCGGTTCAACCAACCTACATCTGGGGGCATACCAAGCCAGGAAGGAAGTCAACTATTAGTAGTATCAAATTACAGACTCAACACACCAGTTAACAATCTACCTAATTCAATCACTACCCAATGACCCTTCTACCTAAGTCCTCCCTAGGTAAGTGACTCCATCTCACTTCCAATCATCTCGATGATGTCTAGCAGTCAACTACACCGTCACTGCATCAACAGCTTGACTCCTTAAACTTTTCTATTACATAGACTTTGGAAGACACACTTCCATGACAATACCTAGACATGACCCTCATGACTAAGACTAATACTTAGAGTTGCTTAACAGCTTCCTCCAAGAACAATACATCTCTTACCTACAGGCTTCGAGATAACCTTAGTGACCATCTCACACCCCGAGTGGTTCACTAGACAAAGCCCTAAGGTTCTACATCTTGGACCCGTGCTCATTCTAGGTTACAAGCACTCTATTTATAATATCATCCCAGCTGAATTTGGGCCTTCAATCATATCATATCAGCTGAAATAAATCTGATCATATCTTCAAATAAATCTTCATTTATTAGATCAGAATCTTCTCCATATCTTTATGCTTTAGATTCGTAACAATCTGATCTTCATAACAGATTGTAACAGAATATATATCTCCCTTGATTTTCGCCTGCATTCTCTGAATCTCTTTAGCAGAAAATCTCAAACACACCAGAACCACGTGCAGCCCTACACACATTAAAGTCTGATGTTCTGGTATAGTGATGTTACGACATCGCATGTGACATCACTCTTCAGCACTTTAATTCTTCAACAGCAAACCAGAATGTTAGTTAAAACATACCTATACTGTTAGAAGCTCATGTTGTAACATCAACCATGACAACACATTGTTTTAACAAAATTACAGCCAATTACAAGAACTTACAATATTGTACATAAGATGTGTACAAGGATGAAAAAATCCTTGATGAGGAAAATTGCGATGAAATTGAAAAACAAATATAAATGGCAAAGGGAAATTATGCTTTGCATTGATTACAACATTGGCTACCATCCACTGTAAGTCTAGGTTCCAACGCCTTGCGCCAGTTGATGATGATTCGACTGCTCTGTTACCGTCTGAGGTCCAGCTATGACGAAGAGAGGCTCGAGTGTTCACAGTCAAATGCCTTTATCCCTAATTTTTGCCTGGACATTTTTTCTATTTTTTTTCGTCCACCGGGATACCCATTTTTGCCTAAGTCACCCTTTCGAGTTTTTAACTTAGTTGGCTGTTATTGTTTTTTTTCATTGTCCCTAACTTTTGCATGGACATTTCTTTTTTTGGTCCATCGGGATACCCATTTTTGCCTAGATTGTCCTTGCGGAGTTCACGGGCGATGGCAACTCCTCCCCATCCATGGTGGTGAGGATCAGGGCTCCGCCTGAGAAGGCCTTCTTGACAACAAAGGGTCCTTCGTAATTGGGAGTCCACTTGCCTCGTGGATCCGAGTAAACAGGTGAATACTTCTTGAGCACGAGTTCGCCTTCATGGAACGCTCGAGGGAGAACTTTCTTGTCAAAAGCTCGTTTGAGGCGTCTCTGATACAATTGACCATGACAAACGGTTGTAAGGCGCTTCTCTTCGATGAGATTCAGCTGGTTGTATCGGGATTGAACCCATTCGGCTTCATCAAGATCTGCTTCCATGATGACTCTGAGCGAAGGGATCTCAACTTCAATGGGTAGAACGGCCTCCATACCATACACAAGCAAATACGGGGTTGCCCCAGTAGTAGTACGGACTGACGTTCTGTAGCCATGCAGTGCAGATGGAAGCATTTCATGCCAATCTTTGTAAGTCTTGACCATTTTCTGGACAATCCTCTTGATGTTTTTGTTTGCTGCTTCGACGGCACCATTCATCTTGGGCTGATATGGTGAAGAGTTGTGGTGCTCGATCTTAAATTCTTGACACAACTCCTTCATCATCTTATTGTTTAGGTTGCTTGCATTGTCGGTGATAATGTTGCTAGGAATTCCATAACAACATATTATCTCTTTATTGATAAATCTGGAAACCACTTGGCGTGTAACGTTAGCGTAAGAAGCAACTTCAACCCACTTGGTGAAGTAGTCGATAGCAACTAGAATGAATCGGTGACCGTTGGAAGCCTTCGGCTCGATCATCCCAATCATATCTATACCCCACATAGAAAATGGCCAAGGTGAAGTCAAAACATTCAATGGAGTTGGAAGCACATGGATCTTGTCTCCGTAGATTTGGCACTTGTGACATCTCTCGGCAAAGTTGTAACAATCTACCTCCATTATTGTCCAATAATACCCAGTCCGAAGGATCTTTTTATCCATGGAAGGACCTTTAGCATGTACACCCTCGCAGCCCTCATGTATGGACCTTATGATCGTGTTTGCTTCGTGTCTATCCACGCATCTGAGCAACACGGAATCATAATTCCTCTTGTACAGTACACCACCGCTTAAGAAAAATTTGGCGCAGAGCCGCCTAAGAGCTTTCTTGTCAGTGATAGTAATACCCTCAGGATATTCCTGTTTTTCCAGATATCTCTTGATGTCGTAGAACCAAGGCTTAACATCAGACTTATCCTCGATTGCTAAACAGCGTGCTGGTTCGTTCAAATGATCAATGCAGATATGAGGAGCTTCATTCTTCCACTTGACTTTGAACATGGATGCTAAAGTGGCAAGAGCATCAGCTAATTGATTTTCCTCTCTGGAAATATGATGAAAAGAGATCTCATCGAAGTAAGGAATCAACTTCGCTATGTGTTTTTGGTATGGAACCAACTTGGAATCCCGAGTCACAAAGTTCCCTCTGACTTGGCCAATAACTAAAGCAGAATCTCCATAGACCTCAAGAATATTGATTCTCATGTCAATTGTTGCTTCAATACCGTAGATACATGCTTCGTATTCAGCCATATTGTTGGTGCATGCAAAGCATAATCTGGCGGTGAAGGGAAGGTGAAAACCTGTTGGAGAGATGAGGATAGCACCAATTCCATGACCTTTAGCATTAGAGGCACCATCGAACACGAGCGTCCATCGCGCCCCTGGTTCGGGTCCTATGTCCGGTTCTGGAGTCTCATAGTCTCTGATAAACAGAACATCCTCATCGGGAAAGTCAAACTTCATTTGTTGATAACCCTCTATAGGTTGATGAGCAAGGTAGTCAGACAAGACGCTCCCTTTTATCGCTTTCTAGGTAACATGCTGGATATCATACTCAGTTAATAGCATCTGCCACCGAGCAATCCTTCCAGAGGCAACAGGCTTTTCGAATATGTACTTTATTGGATCCATTTTGGATATCAACAAAGTAGTATGGCAAATCATGTATTGTCTTAGGCGTCGAGCAGCCCAGACCAGAGCGCAACAAGTTTTCTCCAAGAGTGAGTATCTAGTCTCACAATTAGTGAACTTCTTGCTCAGATAGTAAATTGCATGTTCTTTTCTGCCAGTGTCGTCATGTTGACCCAATACACATCCCATTGATTCATCGAGAACAGTGAGATACATGATTAAAGGCCTACCAGGAACCGGCGGTACTAAGATCGGTGGTTCTTGCAAATATTGTTTTATTTTGTCAAATGCTTCGTGAAAATCATTGTTCCATTCGACCGATCGATTTTTTCTTAGTAATTTGAACATCGGTTCACAGGTAGCCATCAAGTGGGAAATGAATCTTGAGATGTAATTAAGTCTGCCCAGAAAGCCACAGACTTCTTTTTCTGTTTTTGGAGGCGGCATGTTCTGAATTGCTCGAACCTTGTCGGGATCAACTTCAATGCCTTTCTGACTCACAATAAAGCCCAACAGTTTACTCGATCGAACTCTGAAGGTACACTTTGCAGGATTCAATCGCAGTCTAAACTTTCAGAGTTCGTCAAACAGTTTTTTCAGATGAACCAGATGATGATCTTCAATTTTGGACTTGGCAATCATATCGTCCAAGTAAACCTCAATATCTTTATGAATCATATCGTGAAAGAGGGTTGTCATGGCATGTTGGTATGTTGCCCCTGCATTCTTCAAACCAAATGGCATGACTTTGTAACAATATGTACCCCATGGTATGATGAAAGTAGTCTTTTCCATATCAGCTGGGGACATTTTGATCTGATTATATCCTGAAAACCCATCCATGAATTAAAAGACAGAGAACTGCGTTGTGTTATCTACCAAGACATCAATATGAGGCAGAGGAAAATCATCTTTCAGGTTTGCCTTGTTGAGATCTCGATAATCCACACACATTCTGACCTTCCCGTCCTTCTTTGGAACCGGGACAATGTTTGCAATCCATTCAGGATATTCGGAAGTGGCTAGGAACCCAGCATCAAGCTGTTTCTTCACTTCTTCTCTGATTTTAAGTGCCATGTCGGGTTTAGTCTTCCTGAGTTTTTGCTTGACAGGAGGACATCCGGGCTTGAGTGGCAAGTGATGTTCAACAATATTGGTATCCAACCCAGGCATATCTTGATAAGACCAGGTGAATATATCAACATACTCTTTCAATAACTTGACTAACTTGGAGTGTACATGCTCTGCAAGGGATGCGTCAACCTTGACTTCTCTTCTGACCTCATCAGTACCAAGATTGACAACTTTCACTGGCTCTTTGTGTGGCCGAATCTCTCTATGCTCATGCTCAAGGAGCCTTTATAGTTCGGCCGATAATTCACAATCTTCCTCACCATCTTCTTCGGCTTGGTTGATTGGAATCCCAGAATTACAACGGATGTTTGCCATGTTGTTATCAATGCTTTTATTAGTTCTGCATGTGTATGAATATGTTTAGAATTAGCTATTTTAAAAAGTAAAAATAAAAGGAAACTTTTGCCATTTGTTTGTGAAAAAGTAAAATAAAGAAAGAAAATAGAGCATGATTTTGAATGCAAAAACTTTTATTTATTGATCACATAATATCGCAAAAGCGTGAGGCCCTTTACAAGCTATCCACTCGTCTCGGGCGAGGACGAGAAAATGAGAAATCAAAATGCATTACATGTTATTTAGAAAAAGTACAGGAATCACGGTAGATGTCCAGTTGTTAAGCTTGAAACCTGGCGGGAACTTGCGCACAAAGCTCGAAATCCGGTTGCTAGGACCAGCGTCATCAATAGTGGCCACGTTGTCACCCTTTTGAAAATCCGCGCTACTGAACTTGATGGAGTTGCACTATTTCTGACCATGTAAACTAGATTGTCGACCAGGGCAGAAACCCAATCCAAATCGATTATGCTTTTCAACCACATCAATCACATGCCCCCAACATGGCAAGGCACCTTTCTCGATGGTCTCTTTAGCACTCTTGGCAGATGCTAAAATCATTTATGGTGATCTACTTTGACTAGTTGAAACAGAGCTGATATCTTCGAACTCGAGACACTGCAACGGCACCTCAGCTATGCCTTTTTCGGTCTCGACGTATCGGAAAGATGATAACTCGCTTACAATCAGATCCTCTTCACACAGACGATGACTAGCTGATCGTCAAACATGAATTTCAATTTCTGGTGTCAAGTGGAAGTAACTGCTCCTGCGGCGTGAATCCACGGGAGACCCAATAGGAAACTGTACACGGGATTAAAGTCCATCACTTGGAAAGTAATGGTGAACAAATACGGTCTAACCTTGATGGGTAAATCCACTTCTCCAATGACCTGCCTTCAAGAACGGTCAAAGGCTCTGACAACCAAAGCGCTTGGCCTCATCTCGCTCCCTTTTATCAGTAACTGACTCAATGTGCCCTTGGACATCACATTGAGGGAAGAACCGGTATCCACTAGGACACGAGATAATAAGGCATCCATGCAAGTTACGGATATGTGCAGTGCTTTATTGTGGGCAGCTCCTTCAGGAGGCAAATCTGATTCATTAAAACCCAAATATTGACTTGCAGTTATATTGGCCATTACATCATCGAACTCAACAACGGAGATATCATACATCACGTGGGCAGTGTTTAAGACCTTCAACAAAGTTGATCTATGCACATGAGAGCTCATGAGTAAGGACAAGATTGAGATCCTTGAGGGAGTCTGCCCCAGCTGATCCACAATTTTAAAATCACTTTTCTTGATCAACTTTAGGAACTCTTGATCATCAAGGGTCTCTTCATTCTTTGAAGCATCCTCAGACGGAACAAATGGCAATGGTATTATAGTAGATGCCCATTGTTGAACAACAGGGGTTGCGGATGTGTCCTTGAGAGGAACAACGGTGGGAACTTGAACCGGCTTTGTAGTGACCTTTGGAGTGAATACCCGTCCACTACGAGTCATACCTCCGAGGCTGTAACATTCACAATCTTATACTCAGCAAACCTTATCTCTTGACTTCCAGAAAACACAGTAGACCCATATCTCCAAGGTACCTCCTTAGAATTCTAATACGGAAACGGCTTTGGCGAGCAAACAATGATAGGTTGTACCTTCTTCTGCTTACGAGTTTCAACATGAACCTTCCTATAGACGATGGTGAATGGCTCGATAGTAGCAACCTATCCAATAGACTTAGCTCTGGCGAATTGAACCTCACCTCGGTTCATCAAAATTTGGACACAACCCTTCAGCCTTCGACACTGGTTGGGATTATCGTCACAAATCTGACACTTACCATGCAGTCCTTTCAATAGCCCATGCTCATTTAATCTCTTGATAACCACAACCATCGGGGTCTTTACCTCGTCAATATCCATGATCAATTCAGCCCTTGAGTTATTCTCAACCATATTCACCGCAGGTCCACTCTGATTGGGCAATGGATTATGCTGAATGTTAAGACCTTCTTCAGCAAAAGTCAAAATCTTTCGATCGATGAGCTCTTGAACCTTGGTTTTGAAAACAAAACAGTCCTCTGTCGCATGTCTTATGTATCCAGTGTGATAAGCACAAGACGCATTTGGATTATGCTTCAGGTTGAACGGAGGAATTGCAGGTGCGATTTCCTTGGGAACAATTGCCCCTTGGTGAACCAAGTAAAGGAACAATTTAGTGTATGACACTGGAATTCTGTCGAAATTTGGATGCTTACGATTTCCTTGGTTGTTGTTGTTTTGTCGATTTTGATTCTGCTGACTTTTGTTATTCTGTTGATTCTGTTGCTGACGTTGCGGTTGTTGCTGATTCTGAGCATTCTGAACTGGTTGTTGCGGATGATACTGGTATGGCGGTTGTTGATATTGTGCAGCAGCAATGTACGGATACAGATAGTATGGCATAGGAGCTTGATACTGAGGAGAAACTTGAGTTGTCACAGCGTTGGCTTCACCTTCTTTCTTCTTGGACTGACTGTTCTGAGATTTTCTATTTGCCGGCTGCTGGGAAGCAGCTTCAGAAATCTTTCCAGTCTTCAAACCATTCTCAATTCGTTCACCAATGGTTACAACATCAGCAAATTTCGATGAAGAACTACCCACCATTTTCTCATAGTAGGATCCTTGCAATGTACCCATAAAGATGCCAACCATCTCATTGTCAGAGAGAGCAGGTCGCACACAAGATGCCATCTCGCGCCATCTTTGTGCATACTCCTTGAATGTTTCATTTGAGCGCTGAGACTGATTTTGCAGCTGTAACCTGGTAGGCGCCAGATCAAGATTGTATTTGTATTGCTTCAAGAATGCTTCAGACAGATCTCTCCAAGTACGGATTTTGCTGCGTTCTAAGCCCATGTACCAATCCAATGAAGCACCAGACAAACTATCTTGAAAACAATGAACTAGCAATTCATCATTATCAATATAGGATGCCATCTTCCTGCAGTACATAGTGATGTGACTGCGCGGGCAACTCAAACCTTTATACTTTGGTAGCTCAGGTATCTTGAATTTCTGCGGCAGTACAACATTCGGAACCAAACATAGGTCTTTAGCCTCCATGCCAAATGCAGAAAACCCTTCAATAGCTCTGATATGATCTTCCAACAACTTGTAGTCAGCATGTCTACTATGATTAGTGGGCCTGACAAGATCTGAGGATTTGGCAGCTGAGATTCGGCTGGAGCATGCACTTGCGGAGTAGCAAACTGAGAAGGATACACCAAACCTGGATTAACCATCTGACTAGCATTCTAACCTAACTAAACACCAAACGGATAATTCGGAGGAGGTACCATAGCAGCGGATGAAGATGCCCCAGGGTAGAACATCCCAGGATGAACATTTTGGACAGCAGTTTGAGCAGCTTGAGATGAAACCGGAACATTGGAGGACCCCTATACACATGCTCTTCCTCATTAGGAGTTTCAATGTCAGTCAATACAGGAGTCTGACGAGTCTGAACCTGAAGATTCTCATGATCATCATTCACCACCGGAGGTGGAATAGGAGTAGGCATACCCCACGGATATGCAGCAGCATTCCCGTTAGGCATGGGCATAACAAACGACTGATATGGTACGAAGGCACTACCATTATTTGCAATCTGATGAGTGTAATTCAGAGGCATTCCCCAAGGAAAAGCAGCAGGCATTTTGTTCAAACCAGACCGAGAATTTGACGGATGAACAACAGGCTGGATCACAGGCTCAACTGGTACTTCAACCGTAGCAGGAGAATGAACAACAGCAGGAGTAGCCGTAACAACAGAAGACATAGTCACAACAGGAGTGACAACAGTTGCATCAGTGACAGTTGCAACAACAGTGGCAGCAGCAGAAGCGTCCTTCTGAGCACGAAGGAGTTCCATAATAACATTCATATTCTTCTGAAACTGATCCATCCGACCTTGGAATTGAGCCAGAGTTTCCTTATAAGCAGCGTTCTCATCTTCGAAGTCAGTCATGATTCTGGATTTTCTTGAGCGAGTGAAATACCGATGTCGAGTCGTCGTCTTGCTACAAGCGGAAGACGGACAAGGATGAGCAACAGTTTTTGGATGAAGAGACGTGCATATGTGTGCAAATAAATGTATGTTATGCATGCAAAAATAAAGTTTTAAATTCCAGGAATTCTTAAACTTATCTTTGTTAACAATAATCATAAAGTATACAAGTAAAGGTGCAAAAGATAAAGCTGGCGAGAAACTTCATTCATTCATTCAACAATAAAAGAAAAAAGTACAAGTCAAGTACAAATCAAATATCTGCCTTTTGGGCTATAACAAAATCAGCATGGATCCTATCAAAGACCACCCTACAAACAGACAAGAAGTGGAAAACAGCCCAAAGAAGCTGGTATGGCAACACATCAGCATATGCATCCCTCAACAACCCAGGTAAGTCCTCCAGCGCATGCTCAACAAATTTGGCTAGACGACCATGCCTCTCACTCCAATACTTTGCATCCTTCATGAGGTTGCGTAGTAAGGAATGGTTAGGTCCCTGAAGCATATCCTGAAGAAAGGCCTCTTTCTGATCCAAGAGGTTTTGTAGATGACAACTTTGTTGCTCCCAATGAGTGCTCTCTGTATTGAGCTGACTGATCTGTTCTCGGCTCTGATGTGCTTGATCTTGTAACTTCTGAATCTCACCGAAGACTTTGTCGAGCTGGGCTTGACACTGAGAAAAGTCCTTTGCCAACTGATTAGCACGGTCTTACTCACCTTGCCACTTCGTCTTGAACTCGGATAACTTCCCTCGAAGCTCTTCAAGTTGCTTTTGTAGCTCAACTCATCCTTATAGGCTTGATACTGGGTATCAGCGAGTTGTCTTTTCTTTGAAGCAAGTCCATCATAGGTGCTCTTCAAAGCATCGCCCACTTTCCTTTGCTTGTTCTGTTCAACCTCCACCTCCTTGAGCATGCGCTCACGCTTCTGGTGGAGCTCAATCTATTGACTATCCTTCTCGGAAGTGACTCTAACAAGGTTGAGACAAAGATCAACATTCTCCTTCTTCAACTTCTCAATAGTCAGCTTGAGTTAGTCGACTTCAGATGGAGGAACAATGGCAAGTTCAGAAGGCTTGGCATTCATGGAAGGCTCAAAAGAAAATGGCAACAATATCTCTTTGACGCGCTCTTTGACCCAAAGTGTGTAAGCTTCCTTGGCTATGCAATTCTTCTTACCCAAATAGGCTCTTCCTTCGAAGTAAATCTAAGTCCAAGCAGCACTAAACCTCTTCAGCAATCCCATGTCATCAACCCCTTCATGAAAATGAACTCTTCCACTACCCCAGGATCTGGTTTGGCAACCATAAGATATCCCGACTAACGGAAGGTAAGCCTCAGATTGTAGTTAATTCCGCTCTTTGTACCCAGGAGAGGCACATTGGAGAATTTCCCACAATGAAGAATGATCATAGTATCGTCGAAGACTCGAGAATACCAAGAAATATCATCAGCAGTGAGAGACATGATCTGTTGCGACCACTTGAGATTACCCTTATTCTCAACAAAGGGACCCTTCTGCGGAAGGTGAGACATGAACCATCGTTACAGCAGAGGAGCACAACAGATAATGGTTCCCTTCTTCTTTTCACTCCTGGAATAAATAGAATGATAGGTATCAGCAAGAAGCATCGGAACAGGGTTCTTGGACAAGAAGATACTGATGGCAGCCTGATCTACGAAATCCTCCATGTTTGGAAACAAGATAATCCCATATATCAGCAAAGCAAGAACGGCGTTGAAAGCCTTCCAATTTCCATCTACAACAAAGGAAGTGGCTTTGTCAACCAAGAACTTCGAAGCAAACCCTCGAATACCCTTCCCTTTGGTCTTGAGATTATCCTCCACCTCCTTCTTACTAATGCAAAGAGCATCAGCAATAAGGGGAAACTTCGGACAACCGCTAGTGTAGAAAAAAGGAACCGGCCTCTTGATCTCAACCCCTAGAATATAAGCATACTCCTCGAGTGTAGGTGCTAGCTAATAATCCTGGCATGTAAAGCACCTAAGCGGTGGATCATAGAACTGAACCAGAGTATGAATGGCAATAATGTTGACTTCTGTGTTGAGGATGGACAACAGATTACCATAAGTATCCTTGAAAACCCCTCTGTTATCTTCGACCACACGGGATGCTAGACCTCTCAAAGTGCTCAGCTTAGGCTCCACAAACTTGTAGCTAAAAATGCCTTGACAACCAGTACTCATCTCTATGATAATGTCAACAAAGAATAAGTCTTCGAATAAGCTGGAAATGCACATGCAAAAATTAATTTACATGATGATATGTTATACAACACAAACAACAAGAAGCCATCACAGTCTGAACAATCAAATCTGAACAATCTAGATATCTGCATATAATTTTGTGTCGGTGTAACATAATCTGATGTGTCGGTGCAAAATCTAACGTGTGTGGGAGAACAAAGGTATGAAGTGGCTTGGTTTCTTGCAAAAACCCATCCCCCTCACAGGTGTGATCTAGACACAACAAGGTGGTCCCTAGAAAGGTCGCCCAAACCATATGACTCAGAATGAAAACACCCCGCCGTAGTGAATTCTCACAGGACGGAAGTATTCTCAAGCGAATCACGATCTGGGATATGGCTCTCGTGGTAACCCAACGTGCGAAACGCAGGCCTCACAACTATCCACGTTCTATCCTATATGTATGCTAAGCCCGGTGTTAGGACTTATCTCTCCAATAATATCTACCCATCCCAACAACAACAGAATATAGCAGATATCCAGAATATACAACATATGAATATTTAAAGCAGTAAAGAAATGCAGTAAATAAACATAAAATTAAATAAAGCGTAAAGATAAAGCTAGTAAAGTACAAAAGATAAACACCCAAGCAAGCAAAAAAAGCAAACAAAACTAGGCGAGACCCCAACCTGCTAGAGCAAGGAAATCCCCAACAGAGTCACCAGCTGAAGATGGCTAGTTTATACCTGAGTGAATCGCACACTCAAAGATACAACAGAGTCGCCACCGAACTTTATTTAGTCCCAGAGGACAGGGAAAATATCGATAAAACCCAAGGGGGAGAGAAACGGGAACGGGGGTCAGTTATGCGAAAGGAAGGTACTAACACCTTACGCATCTGTCATACTCGACGGGAACCATTTCGCTTGCTTCTAGGCTTGGATGGGTTATCTATCTAAAGGCTTCTAGCTAAAAGAAAGGAGGAGAAAAGATAAAAAGAAAGAAAGAAGAGTGCTCGCGGAGGATTAGGGCCCTCGTGCCTACGTACACTCATAGTGCAATGAGGAAATCAGAGCGCCGTAGTTCATGGAACTAGGGGAAAGAAAAGGAAGGAGGAAGGAAGGGTGGAAGTGTGCTCGCCAAGATCATCGCGATCTCCTGCCTACGTATCATACATTCGAATGAATGCAAAATCAGAGCTTCCGTAGTTCGAGGAACTAAGACGAAAAAGGAAAAGGAAAGGTGGTGTCAAAACCAAGAGCAAAAGAAGGTAAAAGGTAGATCCGCTGGGGATAACAAAGAGCATTGGTGTCGAAAACAAGAAAGGAGAAATGAAGAAAGATGATAGAAAAGACTCCAGTTGGGAGGTAAGAGAACAAAGCGACAGTGCTAGGGACCAGAGGGTAGCGACCCTACTGGGAAACGAAAGGATAAAAGCTCAGTATATTAACTGACTGGCAGTGGTTAACCGGAGAGGAAAGGAGATAAAACTCAGATGGGAAAAAGGGAATTCTACTGGGGAAACCCGAGCAGAAAGGGGTAACCGTGCTGGGAAAAATGAAAGGAAAGATGTCAAAACCAAGAGAAACAGGATTCGGTATGTTAACTGAATGGCAGTGATTAACTGAAGAAAAATAGATAACAACTCTAGAGGGGATAAAAGACTTGGTGTCAACAGGAAAGCTGTGATGAACCAAAAGAAAAGAGTATTGAACCAAAAGAAGGTGTTTGACTCTGAAAGGGTTTCGGTATATTAACTGATAAACAGTGGTTAACCGAGGAAAGAGAAGATTGCAACTTTGTGGGGAGAAAGGTTTTAACAGATAGACTGTGATCAACCAAAAGAACGGGTGTAGAACCAAGCGAAGGTTTTGACCCAAAGGGTATGTCGATACTTCCTGAACAAACAATACTAGACCAACAAAAAGGGTATTGAACCAAAACAGGTTGCCAACCGATAGGGATTCGGTGTTAACAGAGAAACTGTGATTAACCGAAAAGAAACGAGTGATTAACCGAGAGAAGGTGATTAACTCAAAAGGGGTTCAATGTTTTAACATACTGGATGTGGTTAACTGAAAGAACGGGTGATTAACCAAGAGAAGGTGATTAACCTAAGAGTAACTCAGTTTGTTAACAGATAGACTGTGGTTAACTGAGAAGACGTGAATTGGTGTTTTAACTGACAAACAGTGGTTAACCAAACAAAGGAGAAGAACCAAGAGAAGGTTGCGAACTCCTGGGGATACGGTTTTAACAGAAAGACTGTGTTTAACCGAAAAAAGAAACTCTTCTTGGGGAATCAAAAGCAATGACTGACCACAAGAAAAGAAAGTAGGGTATTGAAACAAAGAGAGTTTGCTAACCCAAAGACGATGATCTTAACCAAGAAGGTAAGGATTGATCAAAAGAGATTGCAAGAGATAGGAGTGATCAAGGATCGACGCAACTGGGGAAGGAGATACACTACCGCTTAAGGATAGAGGTGACTAAGCCAGGCACATGGTCATTCGTCCCCTACCTGAAGTAGTCAGAATGAGAGTAGGAATTCTCCCTTCTTATTCCTTCTCTAACACACAAGGTGTAGTGTAGAAGTTGAAACAGATAACATAACAGCTCCAAGTTGTATAGTGCTCTAGTGTCGTGCAACGTGCGAATCTCTGACTCAGCAGGGGATCAAGAGAGAAAGCTCTAAAGGAAGCCTAAAGAGAAGCGCCAAAGGGAAGATTAATAATCGAAACAAAGTTTCAATTAATTAATCAAAAGGGAGGAATATGCTAATAATTTTCCAAATGAATGAAAAATTATTAACGCAAAGGGGTGTATTATTGATTATACAAGATTAAGCTTGTTCATGAAGAACAAACTTAATGCAAGAGCATGCAAAGCAGTACCAAATGACATTTAAAATGCAACACCAATCATGTCACTATGTGAGCAAATTGTGCAAGAATGGTCATGTTCACACAATGTCAAGAATATGAACAAATTGAATAATTGAAATCATGCATCGAAAGTTCATGAATATGCTTCAAACAGAAGTTAAATGACACTTAAAACATCCATAAAAATCAAACATATCAATCCATGGAAGTTAGAGGAAGAAAGCATGGCAAACACACTTGAAAAAGCATGAAAATGGCCTTCTAGTTCAATGTTAATCGATTAACACTTTTGCACTGCAAAGTTTTAATCGATTAACACTTGAAAAACAGCAAAATTACACTGGTTAATCAATTAACACTTTTTCACTGCAAAGTGTTAATCGATTAACACTGAAACAGGGGCAGAAAAAACAGTTTTCAAAAATGCTTTTGGCCACTTATTGATTGTGCAATCACTCCAATGCTAGGGCAAAACAATTATGCACAAAAAATCAAGTTTAATAACAACAAATGATCAACAATGGAATCAATTAAATCATCAAGATCATGGATCAAGCAATGGCATAATCAATTCTTGCACGAAAAGCATCGAAACTACATCGCGAATGATACGAAAACGTTCGAAATGGTAAAATGAATGAGTTCTACTAACCTACAAGCCGGAGGATTGGCTTGGTAATTGTTGCAAAGAGATCTTGGTGCAAATAATCAAAGAAAACCAGAGGAATCTTCAATTATATCCGAACTGTACGAAACCGAGCAAATTGCGACGAAACTCCGAAATACGAATTCAAAATGTAAATGAAAGAAACAGGTAATCGGGCCACTTACTTTAGGAAAGATCCATGAGGGCTTTCTTCTAACATTGTTCATCATATTCACTTGCTCCACAACACTATACATTGAAAATGAATTATACATATTACATGATAAACTAAGTACAATGTCAAAGAAAATGAATTAAACATGTACACTCTTACGAATTAATAATCTCTTTCATTTTCTTTTCGAGTGGATCATGCAAGGAACACAATACAGTTACCGTATTCGTCCTAAAAGATATGATGATCAATTGCCAATGACCACTGAATAAACACAAGCATATATATTATTATTATTTGCTAAAACAAAACTAAATATAGAATACGTAAACATCAATTACAAAAATACTTACGAACAGTGAAATGGTGCTAAGTAACATTCTTTTCCTCCCTCATTTAACCATTTTTTCAAGTACTCTAGAATGTCTCTTGGTTGATTAAACGCCCATCGAATACAAAGTGGATCCAAGATTCCATAAAGACTTGATTTATTTAACTCTATACAAACATGGTGAATGTACCTAAATGGTTAAAGAAAATGAATAAATTAAGGGAGGAAATACAAAAAATGATAATGTTCTATAATGACATGTATATTCAACTATATACTTACATGCACCAAACTTGCAATATCCCTACATCCAGCCACTTATATCCACCGAAAAAATCCCTTACATCCTCAGGACTGTAATAGAATAACTCCAAACACAGACAATGTTCTATCGGGAGAGGTTGCGTATCATTTATCACCGCAACGTTCAAGTATAGCGTGGTGATTTCATTTGCGTTAGGGTCCATTATGTCATTGCAGTTATCTGTAGGGGCGGGAGAGGCTGAACAATTACTTCCTTTGGTAGAAGCACAACGTACAACACTTTTACTTGGAGTTTGATCATCATCATCATCACAATCAACATAACGATGATCTTCATTTGTACGTTGTTCGAGGTTTTCACTTAACCTCTACATCATAATATTCAATTAGAACATAAAACAAAAATAAGCACAATATATATCCCACAATTCCGATAAAACACTAACATCTCAAGTAAAGCACATACCGAATACAACTCTTGAAACCTTTCCATATGTTTCTCCCTTTTTTCCTTCTCCTCTTCTAACATCCTCCATTGTTCTTCTAATTGCTTCTCAACATTCTCAATCTTTTGTATTTGTGCAATAAATTCTGGGCTTTCAGTACTTTTTATTTGAGACCCAAAGAATGTCCTCAAGCCGACACCATCTCCAATACCACGGACACGCGCACCATGTGTCGCAACTGCGAAAAACACCCGGCGGAAAAAAACAGAAGATTCGCCACCGAACATTATTTATCTCGACAAAGGGAAAGGAAACGATCGAAAAAAACCTAAAAAAGGAAAGATGTGGTCACCACAACCATAGTCTGGGTTTGGGAGTCGGTTACGCGAGAGGAAGGTATCCGTTGTACTCAACGGGATCCACGCTTGTATCTAATCAAAGGGTGAGTTATTTAAAGCCTACTGCTAAACAAAAACAGAAAACAAAAGGAGACTCGATAGGACTTCGTCATCCTAGGCCTACGTATTCCCTTGTGCAATGGGAAAGTCAGAGTCAACATAGTTTGGAGGACTATGGGTGAAAAGGGGGAGGTTGCTCGCCAAGATATCATCGTCTTGTGCCTACTTATCCTCATTCGGACGAGAATGTGGAAATAAGAGTAGACGTAGTTCGACCTACGAGTCTGGAGAAGGTCTCGATCGCACTGGGACGAAAGAAAAGGTTCAACTAGCTGGTTGGTCTCGATCGCACTAGGGAGAGAGAAAAGGGAAGTTAGTTGTTAGTGTGCTCGCCAAGACATCATCGTCTTGTGCCTACTTATCCTCATTAGGGAATGAGGAATCAGAGCATATGTAGTTCACAGGACTACGGGAAAATGGGATCTCGATCGTAGTAGGGCGAGAACAATGGTCCTGGACTTATCAAAGAACTGAATTGACTTTGTTTGAGACTCGTACTGCGCTAAAGTCTATGACATAGTGTCATACCCCAAATTTTGACCACTAAGATTTCCCATCATTGTGCAAATCATCAGCACAATATGGATGTACCTTTGTACCTCATTAGTCTCCCCAAAGGTGGGTGAGCATTCACTACAAACAGGATTTAGGGTTTCAAGCCCTCGCAGAGCTCTTAGACAAAGGATCAATCAAGGAATAACATGATCTTCAACTTGTCTAGCCTCTCAAATATCCACAATGGATCAAGAGGACTCCCACTTCAAGGATTAAGCACAAGGCTGCTCCCTTCTAGGTGGATCAAGCCTCAGGATCGCCAGTGTCACCAAATTAGGGTTTGGTCGACTAGGGCCTCCAGATGGAAATTTTCCTCTGGGCATGAGCCAATGCTTCAAAGCATAACCTAAAATGCTCCATGGAACATCATAAACCCCATCATCAAGTCAATTTAGCCTCAGATGATGCATACATAAAAAATCAGGAATTAGGGTTTCTTGACCTAATTCACCCCTAAGTTGACTTTTGGGACGAATCATGAGCCAAGACCTTAAGACATGATTTGAGGGTCTCCAACATACCACGTTGATCCATTTGCAACAATGGATTGACCCAAGAAGCTTGAGCAACAGGTTTCATTTTCATCTGAACCACAGTTAGGGTTTCGCGAGAAAAGACAACTGTAGCTTTGACTTTTGACCAGGACATGCTCCCAAGCCGTGGGACATGATTAAATAAACCCTATAACACCTATGGAACATGTCCATCAAGTTTGATTTAGGTCAAGGACATGATTTCCTAAAGGATCGCACAGTTTGGAATTCATCTGATAAAAAGTCAACTGTGCACAAAAGTCAAACTTTGACTTTTTGAGATTTTTCATAAAAATGGTTTTTTAACCCTAAAATGATGTTAATGTGTGATTGGAATCATCATTCATCAAGAAAAATCAAAGAAAGTCGGATAACTTGTAAAAGGGGTAACCATAAAAACTTAGAAATTTTTCTAAGTTATGGAATAAAGTGGCAAGGGTACCAACTTTGGAGGATCATAACTCCTAAACCACAAAGCCATTTTCCCCATCCAAAGATGGATTTGTAGCCCTCATGGCCCTCTACAAAAGTGTCAACTACACTTCATCCCAATTCATCATGGATTTTGAGTTATGGTTGGATCAAAATGGCTAAAAACTTAAAATTGACATTTTTCAGCACTTAGCCAAAAATCTGCCTTGTAATTTCAGCACAATGTCCCAACTTCAAGGCTGTTTTTCTCCATGATCCAAGTTGAACCAGGTCTAGTGTCAAACATCAAAGTTGAAGTACGTCATCTAAGCTTTCCGGAAAGTCCTAGAACGTCCATGTAGCATACTCGAAGAGGGAGTTATGGATCTTACAAAAAGGCTTGCTGCAGCTGAATTTTTCAGGGCAGATTTGCACATTTTTTGTACCACACGAATTTTCAAGCCTTGTCAACATTTTGGACACATCTAAGGATCAAATCCAAGTGGGATAATCTGATCCATGAACCTCCCAAGTCCAAGGAACCAAAAAAAGCATGCCAAAACCTAGAAATCCCTAAAAGAGGGACAAAACTCCAATTTTGGTTTGGAGCATTTAATGGATGCTTAGAGGTGGCATGAACTGAGCTTCCTCCAACTGAATTCAGTCAAGATTCCTCCAACAACTAGGGAACCAGCAGCCTGTGCTCTAACCTCTAGTCAATGGCTAGAGGAGACTTGGATTTTCATTGGCCAACATTGGCCAAACCTCTGCTGCAGCCACCATTCACTATTGCTTGCAAAACAAACTTGCTCTACTATAAATAGAGCTCATTTGTGCTCAGTCTGAGTACACCAAAGCCATCAAACAGATGCTTTCCTCAAATTCTCTCTTTCACTCCAAAATGCCTTCTTTAGTAAGGAAATTCTGAGTTTTTGAGTTAGAGAGCATTTCCATCGCAGCTCATGATCCTAACACCTCATAAACATCATATGTAGGTGATCCAAACTCTCACAAGTGACCTATAACACCAACATCACAAAGTCACCTCTCAAAACCTCAAAATGGCACTGTTTTGCATTTTTTAAGCCATGTCTTGATTCAGTCACTTTCCAAACCAGATAAAACCTCAAACACACTCTAAATATCATCCTTGAACTGTCCCAAAAGGTGTCACACATCTGGAACACCATTTGAGAGAGTTGACATTTTGGCCACTTTTGACCATTTTGCGAGAAAGTGCTCAAACTTGCTCCAGAGGTTTCCAGCTGATTCCAACCATCCTAAAAGCTTCTAAGAGGTCATTTGAGGTTGTCCAAAGCATCAAATCATTTCTGGAACAAAGCACTTGGTAGGTTGCCCAAAATCTCCAAAAAAGAGGTAAAATTCACAACTTGAATTCTTTGAATCATGCTTACCTTTATTGTCCACATACATGCATCATATTGAACAATTCTTGAGGTAAAAATGTAGTCCTTAATGTGTATGTTGTGATCCTCCCACTGTTTGCATTTTAACATGTTTATATGTGGAATTTTGGTTGTTTTAAAATCATGTCCAGTTCTGGTTTTTTTTATTGATGTGTTCTGTACATTAAGTTTTAGTGTGCATGAGTAACACCATTGGATTCCTTGCAAAAAATCGGTCAAGATAGGTTTTTACGGATTTCAATTCCGATGAAAATTGAGAGAGTTACGCGCGTTGGAAATTTGACGCGAAACGGCGCCGAAAACAACGTGCAGTTCTGGTTTTTTAATTGCTGCGTTTTGTGTGTTGATTTTCCATGTGCGTGGGTAATACCATTGGATTCCTTGCAAAAAATCGGTCAAGATAGGTTTTTACGGATTTCAATTCGGATAAAAATCGAGAGAGTTACGCGTGTTGGAAATTCGACACGGAACGATATTTTCAAAACAGTGCAGTTCTGGTTTTTTAATTTCTGCATTTTGTGTGTTGATTTTCCATGTGCGTGAGTAATACCATTGGATTCCTTGCGAAAAATTGGTCAAGATAGGTTTTTACGGATTTCAATTCGGATAAAAATCGAGAGAGTTACGCGCGTTGGAAATTCGACGCGGAACGACGTTTTCAATTAGTAGTAGTTCTGGTTTTTTAATTGCTGCGTTTTGTACGTTGAGTTTCAGCAAGCATGTGCGATACCATTAGATTCCTCGCGAAAAATTGGTCAAGATAGGCTCTTTCGGATCTTAATTCGGTTAAAAATCGAGAGAGTTACGCGTGTTGGAAATTCGACGCGGAACGATATTTTGAATTAATAGCAGTTCTGGTTTTTCGATTTGCGTGTTTCGTTTGTCGAGTTTCAGTGTGTATGTGTGGTACCATCGGATTCCTTGCGAAAAATCGGTCAAGATAGGTACTTCCGGATTTTGATTCCGATAAAAATTGAGAGAGTTATGAGTGTTTGAAATTTGATAAAAAACGTGTTGAAAATTAAAATTTCGGTACTCGTTTTTACCCCATAAGAAACGTCGGAGATGATATTGTGACATCTTTCCTCTTTTTCTTATTTTTATTTTTAAAAACTCAACCAATTATTTTACATAGCAAAAAATCATCATTTTCTAATTCATACCCCATAATATTTTAATTCACAAAAAATCACAAAAAAAAAGTATTATTTTTAATATATTTAAAAATAGTGTTTTAAATTGTTTTAAATGCTTTTAAAATGATTTCTTTTTTCTTGATTTTTAAAAACAAAATGATTTTGAATATTTATGTGGATAAAATATTTTTTTCATAAACTTTAATCATTATTTAATGATTTTATTTGATATTTTTATCATTTTTTACTTAATTTTTCTTGGAAAAAAGCCTTAAAAAATGAAATTGGGGTTTTCTTTGATTTTCACCCTAACAAATCTTTTTCAGACGCCTTGGGCCTCTATTAGAGTGTAAGACTCAATCCCCTTTTAACAAAACAATTTTGGGCCTCAGCTATTGTATAAGTCCCGATACGTTAAAAATCTCGGCGCGATCGCCATTTTCAAACTGAAAATATTTTGAGACTCTCCCTGAGTTGTAAGCCCCATATTTTGTACAAAAATACACTTTGGGCCTCTAATAGAGTGTAAGACCCAAAACCTTTTTTTTTTATCACTTTTTCATATTTTCTCATTTTTCATATTATTTTTTAATGATTTGGAAAATTAATAACTCCCTCAATTTTGATTATTTTTTATTGGTTCTTTTTCTGAAAAATCAAAAAAATAGTAAAATATTTTATTCTACAAAAAAATCAAATTTATATTATTTATTTAATATAGTTGGTATTTTTGTGAATAAATTCATTTTTAATTGTTTTTAAACATTTTAAAAGTGAACATTCATCTTGAAAATCAAAACTAAATAAGTTTTAAATCATCTTGTGATTAAAACCTCATTTTTCAAACCTTAACCAAAAATCACAAGTGGTTTATTTAAACTTATTTAATTTTTTGTCATTTTTTATTAATTTTCTTTGAAAAATTACTTTTAAAAAGTGAAAATTAGGGTTTCTTTGATTTTTAATCATACTCAAATGTTTCAAGACTCTTTGGGCCTCTAATAGAGTGTAAGACCCAATCCCTTTGTAAATACCAAAAATTTGGGCCTCAGTCACTTGTATAAGTCCCACGGTGTTTCCAAAAACTCGGCGCGATCGTCGCCCTTTTCAAAATTAACCATTGGGCCTACCCTCGAGTAATAAGACCCATTTCTTTTCTTAAAACTCACTTGGGCCTCTAATAGAGTGTAAGACCCATCCCTTTGTACAAAAAACCTTTCTTGAGCCTCAGTCACTTGTACAAGTCCCTCTGTACAAATTCAACAGTGCAATCACAGGTAAAACTTTTTGGGCCTCTCCTTGAGCTGTAAGCCTCAACCATTTTTATTTCAAAGCACTTTCTCCTTTGATTTTGAATATACTGTTGTTTTCAATCTTTCTTTGTTGAACAACTAACCAAACAGCATGGAAGCTCTACAACCGAGTAAGTGTTTACCCGCTTTCATTTACCGCTTTCATATGTATATAACTGTATTGTGGGGCTGTTTCACTGTAAGTCTCCTTTCATAAACTCATATATATATATATATATATATATATATATATATATATATATATATATATATATATATATATATATATATATATATATATATATATATATATATATATAACTGTATTGTGGGGCTGTTTCGCTGTAAGTCTTCTTTCATAAACTCATATCAACTGTGTAATAATAGTATAGATATTTAGAGTTTCCCCGGCAACTACGTCTAGCACTAGGTAAATCCGTTTCAATCACTCTTAGAAATAGTCTAAACTAGATCCCCATAGGATTACCAGACACAGTCTTCCCTCCTCTCGGGGTTAAACAATATGGAGATATGAAAGGCAGCATTCTCTGTGAACCCTTTCATAGACTGCCACTCATAGAAGTTGTCAAGAAACTCTATTCCCCAGAGATGATCTCTTCTCCGTGAATTGCATCTCTTGAGTTTCTTCCAAATTCTCGAACTTTCCTGACTTTGATCTATTCTCGGTGAATAACATTGCCTTGAATTTCTCGGGGTTTGGGGACCCACGGGCTTCTTAAAAGCACTTGTCAAGAGACTCTACTCCCCAGAGATGATCTTTTCTCCGTGAATGGCATCTCTTGAGTTTCTTCCAAATTCTCGAACTTTCCTGACTTGATCTATTCCTTGTGAATAGCTTGCCTTGAATTTCTCAGGGTTTGGGGACCCATCGGCTTCTTAAAAGCAATCGGCCTCCTCTTGGGCATCGAACAAGGACCCACAGGCTTCCTAAAAGCAACCCCGCCTCCTCTTGGGCTTAGTACAAGGACCCTACGGCTTCTTAGAAGTATTCACAGCCTCCTCTTAGGCTTCGTATAATGATCTCTTCCTCCGGGAATGATAGCCTCCTCTTGGGCTTCGTACAAGGACCCGTCGGCTTCTTAAAAGTTTCCAGCCTCCTCTTGGGCTTCGTACAAATTGTCCCGACGACCTCCTAAAGGTATAGGAACAGAACTTAATCATCTTCATAGAACAGTCCTTTCATAGAGTCTACTACTGTTTCTCAAAGCATAGCACAAAAGATAAAACTCTATACTTGGACAGTCTAATATCCTTGAGTCTCAAAGACATTCTCAAGTGACCCCTTCGTTAAATAGGAAGGAAACCCGCAGACTCGGACAGTCTCAATACCCTTCGGATTTCCCGCTTCCTTAAAGAACAGGAATAACCCGGATCCTTGAATCAAATCCATGAGTACAGTGTTGCTCATATAAGAACTGATTTTCTCTTTCAAAATCAGTATACTGGACCTGTCACTTAACTGAAATAGTTACCATAGCCTCCTCTTGGGCTTTGTTCAATGATTCTTCCCAGCGAAGCAAATGTTTAGCCTCCATCTCGGGCTTCGTACGAGATACCAAAATTATCCCCAGTGGAGTCAAACAACGTTTAGCCTCTCTCTCGGGCTTTGTACGAGACACATAAGAGACTCCCTCGTTGAGTCAATCACCCCTTTCGCCTCTATCTCGGGCTTCGTACGAGATACAAAGACTCTCTTGTTGAGTCAAACATTTTTAGCCTCCATCTCGGGCTTCGTACGAGATACAAAAAACACTCTCTTGTTGAGTATAAAAGACTCTCTTGTTGAGTCAAACCCTTTAAGCCTCCATCTCGGGCTTCGTACGAGATACAAAATCACTCTCTTGTTGAGTATAAAAGATTCTCCTGTTGAGTCAACCCTTTTAGCCTCTCTCTCTCGGGCTTCGTACGAGACACATAAAAACTCCCTCTTGTTGGGCCAATAGCCTCCTCTTAGGCTTTGTATAAGGAAACCCCAGTTGAGTCAATCAACCTTTTAGCATCAAAGTTGTGCCTCGTTCACAGTATACAAACATCAACAACTCCTTTCCCTTCATCTAATCGCTGTAAGCGGCAAGCCTCTGGATTATTTACATCCACGCCATTGTCCCTCTTTTAGCATGAGAAATTCCTAAGGAAAGATAGCATTGCTCTACACTGAGTTAAAGTCTTCTCCTTCAGGTTGGAACTCCCCTATAAAGGAAATTATGGCATTTTCGGATTCACATATCCCGGTTAAAGTAATTCTCCTTTATAAACAGTTGTGACAAAAACCCCCTCTTTAGAGATGACAAATTCTCTCTAAAGACAACACCTTTCAGCTTTACATCTTGGGCTTTGAACAAGATACAAATCACCATTCGCTTCACGTCTTGGGCTTTGAACAAGACACCAAAACACCATTTCCTCCCATAGAATAGGAGGAACTACGAACGCTTTGATTTCCCTGTTTCGGTAAACGGGAATACGTAGGCATAAGATCGAAAGAAAAGATCTTAGCGAGCACAATCAACAAAAAACCCAAATCCCATATCAACATCAATCAAAAGCAGTAATTCAAAAAGCATCAGTCCTAACACCCTAATCCTTGTTCCCCGCCAGAAACCTTCTTTCAAAATGAAAAGAAAGAAAACAGTATTGGCGAAAATACAAATAACCAGTACAAAGGCCCCCCCCACATTGATAGCATCTGTAACCTAACAGACCGCTGTTTAAACTCAGTATGCAAAGCAGGGTTAATTGGAGACATCTATTTCCCTTCCTTATTCAGCTCACAATAGGATAAAAAATGAATCGACATGTAGTAAGCTCAAACCGCAGAGAGCGACCAGCGCTTAAGAACCGCGTCCAAAATCGCTCGCTACAGAAAAATGGCGCCCACCGTGGGGCCCTTCTCTGTTTTTCTTCTTCCTTTTCACCTCTTGTGTGAATACCACAGATTGGGGCTTCCGCCGGGGAACCCAATTTCTGTCAGGAACTTAGGATTCATAGCTTTCAAGGTCTAGGATGTTTAGGACAAATATATATATACCACTTTTCCTAATTGCTATACGTGTTTATTTTTCTGCTAATGGGAATGCGGGTGATGCCGTATGTGGAAATATTGAGTATACACTTAAGATAAGTGATGGCGAAGGGGTGACCATCAACCTCAGTGGAGGCTGACTAATGTAACCATTCTCTCACCTAGACAATGGGTAGGTTGTGATGCCTGAGAAGCTGAGGAGCCAAACCCTTTCGTAGTGCGGAAACTATCGGGAATAGTTGTTACGCGATACTACCCTCATTTGAGGCTGGTGATCTATTCTCGGTGAATGGAACTTACTCTAAGATTTCTCTACAACTCGATGGTGATCCGCTTGTTGTTTTTCTTTCCTGGGAGGAGCTGATGATAATGAGTACAGGTACAAAAATACCCTAGTATAAACCTTTGGGGATGGGTAGAGCCTTGTGTAATACCCCAAATTTTGACCACTTAGATTTCCCATCATTGTGAAAATCATCATCACAATGTGGATGAACCATCATGCTTCATCAGTCTCCCCAAAGATGGGTGAGCATCCAATACAATCAAAATTAGGGTTCCAAGCCCTCTCTGAGTGCTTAGACAAAGGATCAATCAAGAAATGACATGATCTTCAACTTGTCTAATCTCTTAAATATCCACAATGGATCAAAAAGGACTCCCACTTCAAGGATTAAGCACAAGGCTGCTCCCTTCTAGGTGGATCAAGTCTCAAGATCGACAGTGTCACCAAATTAGGGTTTTGGTCGACCAGGGCCTCCAGATGGAAATTTTCATCTGGGCACAAGGCAATGATCCAAAACATGACCTAATATACTTCATGGAACCTCATGAACCCATGCATCAAGTCAATTTACCTCAGGGGATGCATTCATCAAAAATCAGGAATTAGGGTTTCTTGACCTAATTCACCCCTAAGTTGACTTTTGGGATAAACCATGAGCCAAGACCTCAAGACATGATTTGAGGGTCTCTAATATACCATATTGATCCATTTGGAACCATGGATTGATCCAAGAAGCTTGAACAACAAGTCTCAATTTCATCTGCACCACAATTAGGGTTTTAAGAGAAAAGTCAACTGTAACTTTGACTTTTGACCAGGACATGCTCCCAAACCCTAATACATGATTGAATATACCCTATGACACCCATGGAACATGTCCATCAAGTTTGATTTAGGTCAAGGACATGATTTCCTGAAGAATTGCACAGTTTGGAATTCATTTGATAAAAAGTCAACTGTGCACAAAAGTCAACTTTGACTTTTTGAGATTTTTCACCAAAATGGATTTTTAACCCTAAAATGATGTTAATGTATGATTTGAATCATCATTCATCAAGAAAAATCAAGAAAAGTGAGATAACTTGTAAAAGGGGTAACCATAAAACTTAGAAATTTTTCTAAGTTAAAAATAAAGTGGCAAAGGTACCAACTTTGGAGGACCATAACTCCTAAACCACAAGGCCATTTTTTCTCATCCAAAGATGGATTTGTAGCCCTCATTATCACCTACAAAAACTTCAACTACATGTCATTCCAATTCATTAAAGATTTTGAGTTATGGAGTGACCAAAGTGGCTGAAAAGTGAAAATGTCACTTTTTCCAACACTTAGTGAAATTTTCACTAAGTCAGATTCTGCCTCACTTTTTGCCAAATGTAGGGGGATAGAAAATGATATGTGGATTGCATGATATGATTACGTATTCATGGAGATTGGATAGAAAATGCAAATCTGAGAAACCAAGAACACGCGCGTGTTCTTCAGCTTGTTCTTGGCGCCATTTTTAGAAATTCAAATATTTGAATTTTGTGATTTTGTTTAATTGATTCAAAAACTAATTTCTCTCTGAGTTTTAATGATTTTGAGTTGATTCTTTTTTTAATAATTCACAAAAATGTTAAAATATTTTATTTTCACAAAAAATCCCAAAAAATATTATTTATTTCATATAATTGATATTTTTGCAAAGAATTAATATTTTAATTGTTTTTGACATTTTAAATATTTTTTCTACATTGATTTTGCAACTTTTAATGCTTTCTAATTATTTTGTAGGTCAATACTTAATTTTTGAAGCATTAATCCAAGATCACAATTTGTTTTCCATGTGTTAAACAATTTTTGATCATTTTAATTGAATTTTTATTCAATTAAATACATTTTGAAAACAAATTAGGGTTTTGGATTAATTCAACCCTCATAAATCACTTTCAAAACCTTTGTGGGCCTCTTGAGAGAGTGTAAGACACATCCCCGCTTGTACAAAAACATTTTTGGGCCTCACTCATTGTATAAGTCCCTCTGTACAAGTAAAAGGCGCGATCGTCGCCCGTTAAAAAAATAAAAATCATCTGGGCCTCTCCTTGAGCTATAAGACCCATTCAAAACACTTTGGGCCTCTATTAGAGTGTAAGACCCAATCCCCCTTTTAACCAAAACATTTTGGGCCTCACTTATTGTATAAGTCCCTCTGCGTTAAAAGAAAACCTCGGCGCGATCGCCATTTTTAAACGAAAAATCATTTGGGCCTACCCTCGTGTTATAAGCCCCTCTCTTTTCTTTAAACCTTTTTGGGCCTCTTGAGAGAGTGTAAGACCCATCCCTTTGTACAGAAAACCTTTTTGGGCCCCAGTCACTTGTATAAGTCCCGCTGTACAAAGTCAAACAGTGTGCTCACTGATAAAACCCTGGGCCTCTCCTTGAGCTGTAAGCCCCAAATCTTTCTTTTTCAAAGCACTTTCTCCTTTGATTTTGAATATACTGTTGTTTTCAATCTTTCTTTGTTGAACAACTAACCAAACAGCATGGAAGCACTACAACCGAGTAAGTGGTTATCGCTTTCATTTACTGCTTTCATATTATAAACTGTATTGTGGGGCTGCTCACTGTAAGTCTCCTTTCATAAACTCATATCTACTGTGTAATAATAGTATAGATATTTCGAGTTTCCCTGGAAACTACGTCTAGAACTAGGTGACGCCGTTTCATTTATTCGTAGAAATAGACGCCTAGATCCCCAATAGGAGCACCAGATACAGTCTTCTCTTCGGCTGTCCTCCTTAGGAATCGTCAAGAAGCTCTACTCCCCAAGATGAATGTATTCTCTGTGAATGGCATTTTTGAGTTTCTTCCAAATTCTCGAACTTTCCTGACTTGATCTATTCCTTGTGGATAGCTTGCCTTGAATGTCTCGGGGTTTGGGTACCCACTACGGTCATAATCTTGGACCTTAACTAAGGAACCCTCTTCAAAAGCTAAAAGTCGCTGGATAGTAAACCTCGCACGTTTACCAGTGGTTTTTATCTTTAAAGGAGTTATCTCTCCTAATGGAAAGGAGATGATAGACCCACGGGCTTCTTAAAAGCATTGGCCTCCTCTTGGGCATTATTCAAGGACACTACGGCTTCTTAGAAGTATTCACAGCCTCCTCTTAGGCTTCGTATAATGATCTCTTCCTTCGGGAATGATAGCCTCCTCTTGGGCTTCGTACAAGGACCCGTCGGCTTCTTAAAAGTTTCCAGCCTCCTCTTGGGCTTCGTACAAATTGTCCCGACGACCTCCTAGAGGTATAGGAACAGAACCTAGTCATCCTCATAGAACAGTCCTTTCATAGAGTCTACTACTATTTCTCAAAGCATAGTACAAAAGAAAAAAACTCTAGACTTGGACAGTCTAACTTCCTTGAGTCTCAAAGACAATCTCAAGTGACCCCCTTCGTTAAATAGGAAGGAAACCCGCAGACTCGGACAGTCTCAATACCCTTTGGATTTCCCGTTTCCTCAAAGAGAAGGAAATATCCCTGATCCTCAAATCAAATCCCTGAGTACAGTGTTGCTCATATAAGAACTGATTTTCTCTTTTAAAATTAGTATGTTGGATCTGTCACTCAACTGAAACAAACCTTTAGCCTCCATCTCGGGCTTCGTACGAGATACAAAAACACTCTCTTGTTGAGTATCAAAGACTCTCTTGTTGAGTCAAAACTTTTAGCCCCTCTCTCGGGCTTCGTACGAGACACAAAGACTCTATCGTCGGGTCAAAAACTTTTAGCCTCTCTCTCGGGCTTTGTACGAGACACAAAATAGCCTCCTCTTAGGCTTTGTATAATGATTTTCCTAGCGGAAATTAGCCTCCTCTTAGGCTTTGTATAAGAAAACCACTGGTTGATCCAATCAACCTTTTAGCATCAAAGATGTGCCTCGTTCACAGTACATAAACATCAACAACTCTTACCTTTCATCTAATCGTTGTAAGCAGCAAGCCTCTGGATCATCTATATCCATGCCACTGTCCCTCTTTTAGCATGAGAAATTCCTAAGGAAAGATGGCATTGCTCTACACTGAGTTAAAGTCTTCTCCTTCAGGTTAAAACCCTTTCTTCGGAAATTATGGCATTGCTCGGATCCGCGTATCCCAGTTAAAGTAATTCTCCTTCCCCCTCTTTAGAGATGACAAATTCTCTCTAAAGTCGAGGTCTTTCAGCTTCACGTCTTGGGCTTTGAACAAGACACAAATAGACCTTTCAGCTTCACATCTTGGGCTTTGAACAAGATACAAACCACCTTTCGCTTCACGTCTTGGGCTTTGAACAAGACACCAAAAACACCCATTTCCTCCCATAGAATAGGAGGAACTACGAATGCTCTGATTTCCCTGTTTCGGTAAACGGGAATACATAGGCATAAGATCGAAAGAAAAGATCTTAGCGAGCGCAATCAACAAAAAACCCAAATCCCATATCTCCATCAATCAAAAGTAGTAATTCAAAAGCATCAGTCCTAACATCCTAATCCTTGTTCCCCTCCAGAAACCTTCTGCCCAGGTAAAAAAGAAAGAGAACCGTATTGGCGAAAATACAAATAACCAGTACAAAGGCCCCCCCACATTGATAGCATCCGTAACCTAACAGACCGCTGTTTAAACTCAGTATGCAAAGCAGGGTTAATTGGAGACATCTATTTCCCTTCCTTATTTAGCTCACAATAGGATAAAAAATGAATCGACCTGTAGTCAAAGCTCAAACCGCAGAGAGCGACCAGCGCTTAAGAACCGCGTCCAAAATCGCTCGCTACAGAAAAATGGCGCCCACCGTGGGGCCGTTCTTTCTTCCTTACAATTTAAACCTTGGGTAAGTCATTTTCATGGCGGTGGCCGCTAACAGAAAAATGGCGCCCACCGTGGGGCCTTTCAAAGTTAGATCTAGGCACGGTCTTCCTTTTCACCTCTTGTGTGAAAAACCACAGATTGGGGCTTCCGCCGGGGAACCCATTTTCTGTCAGGAACTTAGGATTCTTAGCTTTATAAGTCTAGGATGATTAGGACAAATATATATACTGCTTTTCCTAATTGCTATACGTGTTTATTTTTCTGCTAATGGGAATGCGGGTGATGCCGTATGTGGAAAGATTGAGTATACACCTAGAAAAGCCAACCCTTTCGTAGTGCGGAAGCTATCGGAAATAGCTGTTACGCGATACTACCCTCATTTGAGGCTGGTGATCTATTCTCGGTGAATAACACTTACTCTAAGATTGCACACAACTCGCTGGCGATCCGCTTGTTGTCTGCCTTCCTGGGAGGAGCTGATGATAATGAGTACAGGTACAAAAATCACCCTAGTATAAACCTTTGGGGATGGGTAGAGCCTTGACTTCATGACAACGACCCTCTGACCCCATGTTTTTTCTATGTTTTTGTGTGCTGCATTCATGCATCCATTTAATAAAACATTAAAACACTAAAAAAAAACTTTCTCTTCTAGTCTCTCTATTTTTCAAATTAAACTAAGACTGTGATTGCAAATATCAGAGAAAAAGATTACGCTAATGGATTTCGGTAGAAGGAGAACTCGCCAGTATACCTTCAAGGTTCCAAAACTAGGGGATTTGAGAAGGTTAGCAAGGATGATCGTTAACCCAGAGGCTTTCAGAGCCAAGCACGGTGGTTTGCTACCACTGTTAAGAGTCCATGTGATTAAGGGGATCATGGACGCACTCATTCAATTCTACGATCCAGTTTATCACTGTTTCACGTTCCCGGATTACCAGCTCTCACCAACGCTGGAGGAGTATTCTTATCTGATTGATCTACATATCACTGATCAAGCTCCATTTTCAGGACTGGAAGAAATTCCAAAGAATCAGATCATTGCAAGAGCAATTCATTTGGACGAGTCTGAGGTCAGGACTCACATGACCACTAAGGGTGGCATCCAAGGTTTGCCAGCCCAGTTCTTGACAAAAAGGGCTCTATACTTCGCTAGTATAGGGAACAGGACTGCTTTTGAAAGCATCTTTGTCTTGCTCACCTACGGGTTATTTTTGTTTCCTAACATCAATAACTTCGTCGATATCAACGCTATTAAGGTTTTTCTCATTGGAAACCCTGTGCCGACTTTGCTCGCAGATGCGTATCATTCTGTACACTTGGGAGATTTGTACAGCGGAGGGGAGATCACATGCTGTGTACCTCTGCTTTACAAATGGTTTATCTCTCACTTGCCCAAGTCTGCTGCTTTTTGGGATTGTAAGAGTGTCTTACGTTGGTCGCAGAAGATCATGTCTCTCACCAACTCTGATATAGATTGGTGTAATAGGATTTATGAGGGAATCAGAATCATTGACCGTTGTGGAAACTTCCCCAACGTACCCCTCATAGGAACTAAAAGAGGAATCAATTATCATCCGATATTAGTTCTTCGTCAATTTGGATACCCGATGAGACACATCCCACTGGGTGTTCATCTGGAAGGTCTTTTCTTCAAAGAAGGAGAAAGTGACAGAGCACTAAAGATGGAAATAGTGCAAGCTTGGAAACATGTTCATAAGAAAGGACGAGAGTCTCTGGGAAAACCGGACTGTGTCTCGATGGAGCCTTATCTCCAATGGGTACAAACCAGAGCTCTCAAGCTAAAAATGCCTTATCCTCGTTACGGAATTCTTCCACCAAGGGAAACTGTCATGTACTTCATGACGGAAACTGAAAAGCTTCAGGTTTCTCTCAACAAAGTTCAAAAGGAAAGAAGATCTTGGAAGAACAAGTACCGCACCCTCGACGTAGAGTGTATCCAAATACAGCAACTACTAAAAGAGAAAGATGCTCTGATTGAAATTTTGGAGCAGCATGCTGTAGAGAATCAAGATGACCAAAGGAATTTGCTCACTCCTTTCACTTGGCAAAGGAATGACAACCCAACAACGGCCCAAGCGCCCCGGTCAAAGAAGAGGACTCGGGACCCATTAGTTTAGGTTTCTGTTTCTGCACTTTGTAATCTACTGTATTTCCATTTCTGTAATCCTTTGGAATTCAATAAAAAGGGGTTTCCCCAGTGTTTGATATTTGCAATCTAATTGTCGAAGTTTATTTTGATTAAACCAAAAAACAACAATTAATATAATCATTGCATTCATCATTCTCACATCGCGTATTCTTCTTCCCTACGAATCTCACGTTTGTGTCTCGATTCTAGAGTCAAACTGTCTCATTCGTACAATACTCGGGCCAATCGTCAGAAAAGGATGGATGATCTTGAGGAAGAAAACAGAGAGTTGAAAGAAGAGATCGACGCTCTGAGAGAGGATATGAGAAAGCTTCGTAACGACATGCAAGCCATGGCAGAAGCTCAGCTACAAAGAACTGTGATCTCAGAGATCACCTCAACGCCCATCATAGAAAAGTATGATCCTAGGTATCAGATGCCGAAAGATCGTCCTTGGGGCATGCCTGTTAACTATATCCCGGAAGGATATGTTCCGCCGATCACTGAAGATCAGGGAATCGCAACAGAAGCCGCTGGGCCTGAAGGTTACAAACTTCGGGAAAGCGAAGATGCCAGGGGCATACTGAAGACTCCTGAAGGTTACAAACTTCGGGAGGCACCAAGACTTACTGTCGTAGTCACGGTACCACCCCCTATGGTGCACACTGTCCCGGAAGGACAGATTCCACAGACACCTTCTGGTAAGAAGGAAACTATGTTTGACAGAATGGAGGAATTCCAGGAACAGTTCCTGGAAATGCAGAAAGAGCTGCAAGCCATTCGCGGTCAGGATCTATTTGGAAAGGACGCCGCAGACCTCTGCTTGGTCCCAAATGTGAAAGTCCCGCACAAGTTCCAAGTGCCCGACTTTGAAAAATACAAGGGTAACTCTTACCCTCAGAGCCATCTGGTGATGTACGCTCGGCGGATGTCAGCTCAGACGGAGAATCAGGACCTGCTGATTCACTACTTCCAGGATAGTTTAACCGGTGCCGCACTCAAATGGTACATGGGTTTAAACCGTACTACGATCAGTACATTCAGAGATCTTGGTACTGCCTTCATCCAACAATACAAATACAATTTGGACATGGCACCCGACAGAGATCAACTCAGATCAATGTCACAAAAGGAAAAGGAAACCTTTAAGGAGTATGCTCAAAGGTGGCGTGAAATTGCCGCTCAAATTTGTCCACCTCTTGAGGAAAAAGAGATGACAAAAATCTTCTTAAAGACCTTAAGCTCATTTTACTATGACCGAATGGTTGCCAGTGCGCCCAGTGATTTCACCGAAATGGTCGGCATGGGAGTACGTCTTGAGGAAGCCGTCCGAGAAGGACGTTTGGTAAAAGACACTGGATCGACGAGCGGTACTAAAAAATACGGTAGTGCTCTCCCTAAGAAAAAAGAGCAAGATATTGGGAATATCTCTCTCGGAAAGCAAAGGCGTCGTTATCAGCCAGTAGCAGCTGTTACTCCTGCTATCGGCCCCGCGCCTGTTCCTAGGTATCAACCTCAGGTTGCGCAGAGCCAACCTGACCAACAAAGGACACAACAGCCTCTTCAGCAGGCTCGTCCTCCATATAACAACAACCGTACAACACGGCCACCAGGATTTGATCCTATACCCGTAACGTACGCAAAGCTGTTTCCGTTACTGCTGGCTAAGAGGCACATTCAGACTAAGTCTCCCCTTTCAGTTCCAGAAAATCCGCCTTTTTGGTTTAAAGCGGATCAAACATGCCCTTATCATCAAGGAGGTTCAGGGCATAACATTGAGACTTGTCTCAATTTCAAATCCGACGTGCAAAAGCTTGTTAGGAGTGGGCTCTTATCTTTCAAAGATACGAATCCTAATGTTCTTACGAACCCGCTGCCTCAACACGAGAAAGCTGCAGTCAATCTGATTGAGAAAGAGACTAACAATGTCTATCAAATTCACGATGTACTCTTGTTAAAGACCAATCTGGTCAAGATGCATTGTAGACAGAGTGGATATGGCCATGTGCCACCTCATGATTATCACCAGTGTGATATCCGCTCTAAAGATAACCAAGGATGTTCGGTAGTGCAATCAGCTCTACAGGAACAAATGGATCTCGGATGGATCCAAGAGCACCGAGTTCGTGGAGTTAACATGGTTTACACGAATTCCAACGTCATTTAAAACCACGACATCCGTGCGATGAATGTCAACTTGGTGGCGATGCACTCAAGGCAAAGCTAGTATCATAATCTGCCGCGGCACGATTACAGCTCCTGTCTGATTTGCTCGGTAAACAAACAGGGATGCTCTTTCATACAAGAGGCCCTCCAGCGTCAGATGGATCTTGGATGGATCCAAGACTACCATGATAGGAACTCCTATCAAATCAACATGGTTCAGATCTTCGATATCCGCGTAATGGATACCAACCTGGTAGAGTTACATGCTGAGCAGGTTCGACTTGGATTCTTAATATCACATGACTATCAAAATTGTAAAGCGGGTTGCGAAAACGATCGAGGTTGTACCCTTGTCCAGGAGACACTTCAGCACTTGTTAAATCACTGGTGGATGCCAATCTATATGGACGAAGATACTCAACAGATTAGTATCAATAATAGGAATCCTACTCGTCGTCAAAGTCAGGATGTCCGATCAATGGAAGGTAACCTAGTGAGGTTACATTGTATTCAAAGTGGGCGTGGCCAGGTGCCACCACACAACTATGACAGTTGTAGCGTCTGTTCGGAAAGTAACCAAGGATGTTACCTTGTGAGAGCAGCTCTTCAGGGTCAGGTCGATCATGGAGAAATTCGTCTATATCCAGGTTCTGGACCTATCAACTGGACGCCGAACTACCTTGCTGAGCAAGTTGAGGATGTTGTCACAATCTCTAGTCATCATAGGACCAGGGATGTTTTTGCCATCATTCCTCTACTTGACGAATCTAAAGTTCCCAACCAGGAACGGATCGAGATTACTTATGATGGTCAGAAAAATCAGAAGGTTCCCATAGTCATCTATCTACCGGGGCCACTGCCGTATGAATCAGCTAAGGCAATCCCTTACAAATACGGTGCAACAATAATCGAGAATGGAAAGGAAATTCCATTACCCTCTGTCGTGAATATCGCAGACATCAGTCGTGTAACACGGAGCGGTCGAATCTTCAACCGAGGGGTTGGAGAATCCAACAAAGAAAAGGAACTTCAGGCGGAAATTCCTGATCCACCAGTCGGTCAATCTGGTAATCCCGACTTTTCAAAAGACAAGGATGAGATGCTAAAGCTCATCCAAAGGAGTGAATATAACATTGTTGATCAACTGTTACAGACTCCTTCAAAGATCTCAGTATTATCACTGTTACTCAGTTCAGAAGCACACAGAGAGGCTCTACAGAAATTCTTGGAGCAAGCCTTTGTGGAACAGGATGTAACAATCAGACAATTCGATAGCATTGTCTCTAACATCACTTCCTGCAATAATTTGGGATTTAGTGATGAGGAATTACCTGAAGAGGGTTGCCGTCATAACATGGCGCTCAATATCACAGTTAACTGCCAGGGCGATGCTTTAGCCAACGTACTGGTAGACACAGGGTCAGCCCTGAATGTTATGCTGAAGTCCAACTTGATGCAATTATCATTCAAGGGCCCTCCGATGAGAGTCAGTGAGGTCGTCGTCAAAGCATTCGACGGATCCAGAAAAACAGTTATCGGCGAAGTTGATCTTCCCATAACTATTGGTCCTCACACTTTCCAAATCACTTTCCAGGTCATGGACATCCGGGCAACATACAGTTGTTTATTAGGAAGACCTTGGATACATCAGGCTGGAGCGGTTACTTCAACCCTCCACCAAAAGTTAAAGTTCGTCAAGAACGATCAACTTGTCATGGTTTGTGGGGAACAAGCCTTGCTTGTGAGCAACTTATCATCATCTACTTGTGTGGAACCCGAGGAGGTTATTGGAACTCAGTTCCAAGCACTATCGGTGAGCAAGAACGATCAATCCGAAGAAGGAACTTCAATTTCTTCATACAAAGATGCTATCAAAGCGGTCGAGAGTACCGATACGACAGGATGGGAACGGCTTGTCATTCCTATTGACAATAAAACAAAGAAGGGTCTTGGTTTTTCTGCAACCTGTACCCAGACAGCCACCAACGAAGAAAGTCTTCATCCCCTTTAAAACTTCTTCCACAGTGGAGGTTTTCTTCACCCAGTGTCTCAGACAGTTCATGCTATCAATGAGGAAGATCCCTCTGACACAGATGAAGAATGGAAGTCCTACCTTAACAAGGACGGCTATATGTCTCAGGAAGAGGTGCCTATGCCTTTTTGCTTTCCTACAGAAAGTCCGAGATTTATACCAAGATCAGATGTCGAAATGATCTACGGAGATTGTGATCCGGAAGGATGTCGTGCTCCGCCAAATTCATTAGAGGAAGACACTCCGATGAAAGACAACTTTGACCACAATTACTATGGCCCAATGGATGGTCTGCCAATGTGGCAGCCTTACCCAGGAAACTTGGGGCAAGAAAGTCAGCCGAGTAATGAAACTCAGCTGAGCGTCATTGAACAGAATACCTGTGTCCCCACCCTGTCATGGGATCAACACTCAGGTCATTCGGAAACTACTCAACATGAAGATGAATTCGCAACGTTTGCAGGACTAGAATTCATCAACTATGCTTTTCCTGAGGTCAACGTCATCGAGAGGGATGACTTCTCCAATTCCAAAGAAGTTTAGGACACCTTGGGACAACCGAGTGGAAAATACGACTATATGGTCAAGTACACTGCTCCCGAAAGCTCTCGTATCAGGCTCGAATATATCCAGTCAACTGGATGGGGAGATACAGCTGAGAGCACAAATGCTATGCAAAATGCAACAGAGGATTCCTCCTACGACAACTCTGCTTGGGAGACAGATTCCAATGATCCTACTCCACCAGAAATCAGTGTCATTTCTGAAGACAAATCAAGGAAGGTGCCATACTTTGTGATTCACCGAGGAGTTCGCCGCCAATGGGTTACCGTCGAGGTTCCGAAGGTCGTTCGTCAGTCAAAGTAATTGCCATCTTTAACCTTTCACCCTGCCCAGGTGAAACGGATATTTTGATAGGGCTCGTTTTATGTAAACTTCCCTCTTCGCTTTGCCCAGAGCGAGTGAGTTTTGTTTTATAGGGCTGTAGTTTCAAGATTCGACTTGTTCATTAATAAAATAACGTCGTTCTGTAATTTCCGCATTAATTGCTGTTTTCTCTTTTTGCTTTTTCAGAAAATGGTAATCCTAAAAAACATTCAATAATAAAAACAAGCAGTAAAATCAAAACACTGTACACACTTGCATTTTCTCTATCTCTTCTAAACACGAATCATCACGTCATGTAGATTGCTTATTTTATACCCCGTTGAAACATACGATCCGATGCCTTCTCCCAATTTTGAGTTCCCGGTATTCGAGGCTGAAGAAGAAAATGACGACGAAATTCCAGAAGAGATCTCCCGACTACTCAGACAAGAGGAAAGGTCCATTGAACCTCAAAAAGAGCCGTTGGAAACGGTAAACTTGGGTTCAGAAAAAGAGAGAAAAGAAATCAGGATCGGAGCACTGCTCAGTCCAACTGTCAAAGAAAGTTTGATAAAGCTTCTCAAAGAACTCCCCGATGTATTCGCTTGGTCCTATCAGGATATGCCAGGGTTGGATACCAGCATCGTGGAACATCACTAACCGCTAAGATCGGAATGTCCGCCAGTAAAGCAAAGGTTGAGACGGACTCACCCGGACATGGCCATCAAAATCAAAGAGGAGGTACAGAAACAGATCGACGCGGGTTTCCTCGCTACATCTGAATATCCTCAATGGTTAGCCAACATCGTACCCGTTCCCAAAAAGGATGGAAAGGTCAGAATGTGTGTTGATTACAGAGATCTAAACAAGGCAAGTCCAAAGGAAGACTTTCCTTTACCACACATTGACATGCTGGTTGACAGCACAACAAAGTTCAAAGTATTCTCCTTCATGGATGGATTCTCGGGCTATAACCAGATCAAAATGGCGCCGAAAGACATGGAGAAAACTTCGTTCATTACCCCATGGGGTACCTTTTGTTACAAGGTAATGCCGTTCGGTTTGAAGAATGCCGGGGCAACCTATCAAAGGGCCATGACTACTCTGTTTCATGACATGATACACAAAGAAATCGAGGTATATGTCGATGATTTGATTGCAAAATCAAGAACAGAGGATGAGCACGTTGAACATCTGTCAAAATTGTTCGAACGTCTAAGAAAATTCAAGCTCCGCTTGAATCCCAACAAGTGCACCTTCGGTGTCCGTTCAGGGAAATTACTAGGGTTCATCGTTAGCCAGAAAGGAATTGAAGTTGATCCTGACAAGGTCAAGGCCATTCAAGAAATGCCTTCTCCGAAAACTGAAAAACAAGTAAGAGGATTCCAGGGACGTTTGAACTACATCTCCAGATTCATATTCCTTATGACCGCAACGTGTGCGCCGATTTTCAAATTACTCAAAAAGAACCAGGATTGCGTTTGGTCAGAAGATTGCCAAACCGCCTTCGACAGTATCAAGGAATATCTGTTGAATCCTCTGATTCTATCACCTCCAGTGGAAGGAAGACCACTGATCATTTACCTCACAGTCCTAGAGGACTCAATGGGATGTGTACTTGGCCAACAAGACGAAACTAAAAGGAAAGAGTCTGCCATTTACTATCTAAGCAAGAAATTCACCGACTACGAGACTCGGTACACGATGCTTGAGAAAACTTGTTGCGCTTTGGCTTGGGCAGCCAAACGTCTTCGCCAGTACATGATTCCTCATGCTACTTGGTTGGTCTCCGAAATGGATCCAATCAAGTAAGTTTTCGAAAAACCTGCTCTCACGGGAAGGATTGCCCGTTGACAGATGTTACAATCAGAATATGACATAGAGTACCATGCTTAGAAAGCCGTTAAAGGAAGTATTTTAGCCGATCATTTGGCTCATTAACCGATTGACGATCAAGAATTAATGGGGTTTGACTTCCTAGACGAAGATGTCATGTATCTAAAGATGAAAGATTGCGATGAACCGCTACCCAGTGAAGGGCCAGAACCAGGTTCCCAGTGGGGACTTATCTTTGACGGAGCAGTCAATCATTATGGAAACGGAATTGGGGCAATCATTGTTACCCCTCAAGGTTCCCACATTCCTTTCACTGCCAGACTTACATTTAAATGTACGAACAACGAGGCCGAATACGAAGCATGTATCATGGGTCTCGAAGAAGCGATTGATTTAAGGATCAAAAATTTGGACGTATACGGCGATTCAGCCCTGGTTATTAACCAGATAAAAGGAGATTGGAACACATACCAATCAGGATTGATTCCTTACAAAGACTATGCAAGAAGGTTGTTACCCTTCTTCAACAGAGTCGACTTTCATCACATCCCTCGTGATGAGAATCACATGGCTGATGCATTAGCCACTCTCTCTTCCATGATTAGTGTAGGTCGATGGAATGACATACCTAAGATCGACATCATGCGCCTTGAACGGCCCGCTTACATCTTCGCGATTGAAGCAGTTATAGACGACAGACCTTGGTATCACGATATCAAATGCTTCCTTCAGAAACAAGAGTACCCATCTGGGGCACTCAGAAAAGACATGAAAACCCTCAGAAGATTGGCTGGAAACTTCTTCCTGAGCAGTGACACTCTTTATAAGAGAAATTTTGACATGGTCTTGCTCCGATGTGTCAACAGACCAGAAGCAGACATGCTCATGAAAGAAATTCATGAAGGATCCTTTGGCACTCATGCCAACGGACACACAATGGCGAGAAAAATTCTCAGGGTTGGGTATTATTGGTTGACCATGGAATCTGACTGCTACAAGTACATGAGGAGGTGTCACAAGTGTCAGATATACTCCGACAAAATTCATGTACCGCCATCACATCTCAAAGTTCTTTCTTCCCCGTGGCCTTTTTCCATATGGGGAATCGACGTGATTGGTATGATTGAGCCCAAGGCTTCAAACGGACATCGGTTCATCCTGGTAGCCATTGATTATTTCACCAAGTGGGTCGAAGCAGCGTCATTCGCCAATGTAACCCGACAAGTGGTGGTCCGATTTATCAAAAACAATATCATCTGCCGTTATGGTGTTCCAAGCGAGATCATTACTGATAATTGATCTAACTTGAACAATAAGATGATGAAAGAGTTGTGCGCAGAGTTTAAGATCGAACACCATAACTCATCTCCCTACCGACCCAAGATGAACGGAGCTGTAGAAGCGGCTAACAAGAACATCAAGAAAATTGTTCAAAAGATGGTTGTAACCTATAAAAATTGGCACGAAATGCTACCCTTTGCTCTTCACGGTTATCGAACATCTATCCGCACTTCAACAGGGGCAACCCCTTTCTCTCTAGTATATGGCATGGAAGCAGTGCTCCCCATAGAAGTAGAGATCCCATCAATCCGGGTATTGATGGAAGCGAAGCTCACCGAAGCTGAATGGTGTCAAAGTCGACACGACGAACTGAACCTAATAGAAGAAAAGCGAATCACGGCATTATGCCACGGTCAGTTGTATCAACAGAGAATGAAGAGGGCGTTCGACAAAAAGGTCCGACCTCGTATTTTCAGAAAAGGAGACCTCGTGCTCAAGAAGATACAATCATTTCTCACTGACTCTCAGGGAAAATGGACCCCAAATTATGATGGCCCCTATGTGGTCACGAAAGCTTTCTCAGGCGGCGCCTTGAGACTTGCAACCATGGACGGAGAGGAATTTGCCTACCCCACGAATGTTGATGTAGTCAAGAAATACTTCGCCTAAAAAAAAACGTCTTGGTGGATTGAAAACCCGAAAGGGCGGTCCAGGAAAAAGTTAGAGACATGAAAAAAAATCATCCCGATGGATAGGAAATCTCATAGTACAATCCAGGCAAAAATTAGGGATAATGGCAAGTAACTATGTTCAACAGAGGCAAGTCCCTCAGCAGCAGTTACAGCATCATCTATCGGAGGAAATCTTCAGTCAAAGGTCATCTTCGACGGAAGCTCAGGATGTCCCGAACTCAAAGTTGGTAGAAGGATAGTGGTCGTTATGTTTCAACGTAGCCCTTTTCCCTGTAAATTACCATTTTCTAACTTTGTATATACTCTTTGGAATCACGCGTTTGGCTGATCTACATCGTATCAATAAAATTTGAGCCCTTGTGCTTTTGTTTGTAATTCTTTACTTGTTTTAGCTTTACAGAACGACGTTGTTTAAACTTAATCAGCGATTCTTGAAATAAAACAAAAATGAATTTACTTGTTAAACTTTTTCTGCTTTTAAATTAAAGATGGAATTTCTTTTGACTGTTGAACATCAGAAGAACATCGATCGCTTTTCCCGAAGTAAGCGAACTTCAAAGTGCAGAATCAAAGTACTCCTTCTAAGCCAGTATGCCTGAATGAAGGGATCAATAATGTCAGAGACCATGTTTCATCTGACATCCTCGGCCGAGTTCTCATCTCCTAAGCCCGATCAACATAGCTCCCAACGGGACTATCTCTCCTAAGCAAGGTGGAATTGCTATTTTGAATCAACGGTACTTTTTCGCCCCGCGATGGCCGAGTATCCAATTGTGTTCATCTCTTAGTCTGTATGTTGCGTCTGTTTTGTCAGCACATACATACATACATCATGCATTTTTTATTTACATTCACATTTCATATTGCATCACTATCACTCTAGTCGGTCCTGTCCCCTAGTGGTAGAAGTCCTCTCAATCGAGTTGTCAGTTCTTGCCACGTCAGGAAATATTGTGTCTGAACAACCTCGCTTCCAGTTTAATTCTGGAAAGAAGTTGGTCCTTGACCACTTTGATAACTTGAACCTCTGAAAAGCCAGAGAAAACTTTCAATAAGCATCACTCTTCGCCATTGAAGATGATATCCTTGCTTTCCCGAATTAAGGAAAATCCACAGAGAAAGCCTCGTGATCAGAGATTCGGCAGCACGCCAGTTTTGCTCCGAAAAACCACTGATGAGAAGGTCATTGGCACCTCAAAATTGGATCCCATCATATGGCATTTCTCCGGGAAGATCCCGAGAAAAGTATGATGTAACCCCAAACGAAAACAGTCTCTCAAGAGACTCGCTTTCCCCAGTAGAATCGACAAATGGCGTCTCCAACAGAGAAGTTTGTGTACCTCTACAACTCAGACGAATGGGTTCCCCAGCAAGTCTGACATCAAAACTTTTTCCACTCAAATGGCATCTCCCCAGGAAAATTCGGCGAGAAGTTTGAAGGAAAGCCGCTACGAATAGCGTCCCTTGTCAGTAAAGTTTATTGACAAAAGAAACTAAGACCAGTTCCTTGGTAGGAAACCAGGATCGAGGGGAAGTTTAAATCAGAAACTAAGACCAGTTCCTTGGTAGGAAACCAGGATCGAGGGGAAGTTTATTTCCACAATTGAGACCAGTTCCTTGGTAGGAAACCAGGATCGAGGGGAAGTTTAAATCAGAAACTAAGACCAGTTCCTTGGTAGGAAACCAGGATCGAGGGGAAGTTTGTTTCCACAACTGAGACCAGTTCCTTGGTAGGAAACCAGGATCGAGGGGAAGTTTATTTCAAAAGAGACTGAGACCAGTTCTTGGTAGGAGACCAGGATCGAGGGGAAGTTTACCTTTTCTAAGCATCATTGCTTAGCTAAAGAAGATGAATGCATAAGCTACCATTCATAACCGCCATCAAAATTTCAGGTATTCCGATATTTAATCCTCTTGCACCCCGAATGCCCGAATCCCTTCGTCATTCACACCTTCGGGTCCAAGAAGATTAAATAGGGGCATCTGTAATACCCCAAATTTTGACCACTTAGATTTCCCATCATTGTGAAAATCATCATCACAATGTGGATGAACCATCATGCTTCATCAGTCTCCCCAAAGATGGGTGAGCATCCAATACAATCAAAATTAGGGTTTCAAGCCCTCTCTGAGTGCTTAGACAAAGGATCAATCAAGAAATGACATGATCTTCAACTTGTCTAATCTCTTAAATATCCACAATGGATCAAAAAGGACTCTCACTTCAAGGATTAAGCACAAGGCTGCTCCCTTCTAGGTGGATCAAGTCTCAAGATCGACAGTGTCACCAAATTAGGGTTTTGGTCGACCAGGGCCTCCAGATGGAAATTTTCATCTGGGCACAAGGCAATGATCCAAAACATGACCTAATATACTTCATGGAACCTCATGAACCCATGCATCAAGTCAATTTACCTCAGGGGATGCATTCATCAAAAATCAGGAATTAGGGTTTCTTGACCTAATTCACCCCTAAGTTGACTTTTGGGACAAACCATGAGCCAAGACCTCAAGACATGATTTGAGGGTCTCTAATATACCATATTGATCCATTTGGAACCATGGATTGATCCAAGAAGCTTGAGCAACAAGTCTCAATTTCATCTGCACCACAATTAGGGTTTTAAGAGAAAAGTCAACTGTAACTTTGACTTTTGACCAGGACATGCTCTCAAACCCTAATACATGATTGAATATACCCTATGACACCCATGGAACATGTCCATCAAGTTTGATTTAGGTCAAGGACATGATTTCCTGAAGAATTGCACAGTTTGGAATTCATCTGATAAAAAGTCAACTGTGCACAAAAGTCAACTTTGACTTTTTGAGATTTTTCACCAAAATGGATTTTTAACCCTAAAATGATGTTAATGTATGATTTGAATCATCATTCATCAAGAAAAATCAAGAAAAGTGAGATAACTTGTAAAAGGGGTAACCATAAAACTTAGAAATTTTTCTAAGTTAAAAATAAAGTGGCAAAGGTACCAACTTTGGAGGACCATAACTCCTAAACCACAAGGCCATTTTTTCTCATCCAAAGATGGATTTGTAGCCCTCATTATCACCTACAAAAACTTCAACTACAAGTCATTCCAATTCATTAAGGATTTTGAGTTATGGAGTGATCAAAGTGGCTGAAAAGTGAAAATATCACTTTTTCCAACACTTAGTGAAATTTTCACTAAGTCAGATTCTGCCTCACTTTTTGCCAAATGTAGGGGGATAGAAAATGATATGTGGATTGCATGATATGATTACGTATTCATGGAGATTGGATAGAAAATGCAAATCTGAGAAACCAAGAACACGCGCGTGTTCTTCAGCTTGTTCTTGGCGCCATTTTTAGAAATTCAAATATTTGAATTTTGTGATTTTGTTTAATTGATTCAAAAATTAATTTCTCTCTGAGTTTTAATGATTTTGAGTTGATTCTTTTTTTAATAATTCACAAAAATGTTAAAATATTTTATTTTCACAAAAAATCCCAAAAAATATTATTTATTTCATATAATTGATATTTTTGCAAAGAATTAATATTTTAATTGTTTTTGACATTTTAAATATTTTTTCTACATTGATTTTGCAACTTTTAATGCTTTCTAATTATTTTGTAGGTCAATACTTAATTTTTGAAGCATTAATCCAAGATCACAATTTGTTTTCCATGTGTTAAACAATTTTTGATCATTTTAATTGAATTTTTATTCAATTAAATACATTTTGAAAACAAATTAGGGTTTTGGATTAATTCAACCCTCATAAATCACTTTCAAAACCTTTGTGGGCCTCTTGAGAGAGTGTAAGACCCATCCCCCCTTGTACAAAAACATTTTTGGGCCTCACTCATTGTATAAGTCCCTCTGTACAAGTAAACGGCGCGATCGTCGCCCGTTAAAAAAATAAAAATCATCTGGGCCTCTCCTTGAGCTATAAGACCCATTCAAAACACTTTGAGCCTCTATTAGAGTGTAAGACCCAATCCCCCTTTTAACCAAAACATTTTGGGCCTCACTTATTGTATAAGTCCCTCTGCGTTAAAAGAAAACCTCGGCGCGATCGCCATTTTTAAACAAAAAATCATTTGGGCCTACCCTCGTGTTATAAGCCCCTCTCTTTTCTTTAAACCTTTTTGGGCCTCTTGAGAGAGTGTAAGACCCATCCCTTTGTACATAAAACCTTTTTGGGCCCCAGTCACTTGTATAAGTCCCGCTGTACAAAGTCAAACAGTGTGCTCACTGATAAAACCCTGGGCCTCTCCTTGAGCTGTAAGCCCCAAATCTTTCTTTTTCAAAGCACTTTCTCCTTTGATTTTGAATATACTGTTGTTTTCAATCTTTCTTTGTTGAACAACTAACCAAACAGCATGGAAGCACTACAACCGAGTAAGTGGTTATCGCTTTCATTTACTGCTTTCATATTATAAACTGTATTGTGGGGCTGCTCACTATAAGTCTCCTTTCATAAACTTATATCTACTGTGTAATAATAGTATAGGTATTTCGAGTTTCCCCGGCAACTACGTCTAGAACTAGGTGACGCCGTTTCATTTATTCGTAGAAATAGACGCCTAGATCCCCAATAGGAGCACCAGATACAGTCTTCTCTTCGGCTGTCCTCCTTAGGAATCGTCAAGAAGCTCTACTCCCCAAGATGAATGTATTCTCCGTGAATGGCATTTTTGAGTTTCTTCCAAATTCTCGAACTTTCCTGACTTGATCTATTCCTTGTGGATAGCTTGCCTTGAATGTCTCGGGGTTTGGGTACCCACTACGGTCATAATCTTGGACCTTAACTAAGGAACCCTCTTCAAAAGCTAAAAGTCGCTGGATAGTAAACCTCGCACGTTTACCAGTGGTTTTTATCTTTAAAAGAGTTATCTCTCCTAATGGAAAGGAGATGATAGACCCACGGGCTTCTTAAAAGCATCGGCCTCCTCTTGGGCATTATTCAAGGACACTACGGCTTCTTAGAAGTATTCACAACCTCCTCTTAGGCTTCGTATAATGATCTCTTCCTTCGGGAATGATAGCCTCCTCTTGGGCTTCGTACAAGGACCCGTCGGCTTCTTAAAAGTTTCCAGCCTCCTCTTGGGCTTCGTACAAATTGTCCCGACGACCTCCTAGAGGTATAGGAACAGAACCTAGTCATCCTCATAGAACAGTCCTTTCATAGAGTCTACTACTGTTTCTCAAAGCATAGTACAAAAGAAAAAAACTCTAGACTTGGACAGTCTAACTTCCTTGAGTCTCAAAGACATTCTCAAGTGACCCCCTTCGTTAAATAGGAAGGAAACCCGCAGACTCGGACAGTCTCAATACCCTTTGGATTTCCCGTTTCCTCAAAGAGAAGGAAATATCCCTGATCCTCAAATTAAATCCCTGAGTACAGTGTTGCTCATATAAGAACTGATTTTCTCTTTTAAAATTAGTATATTGGATCTGTCACTCAACTGAAACAAACCTTTAGCCTCAATCTCGGGCTTCGTACGAGATACAAAAACACTCTCTTGTTGAGTATCAAAGACTCTCTTGTTGAGTCAAAACTTTTAGCCTCTCTCTCGGGCTTCGTACGAGACACAAAGACTCTATCGTCGGGTCAAAAACTTTTAGCCTCTCTCTCGGGCTTTGTACAAGACACAAAATAGCCTCCTTTTAGGCTTTGTATAATGATTTTCCTAGCGGAAATTAGCCTCCTCTTAGGCTTTGTATAAGAAAACCACTGGTTGATCCAATCAACCTTTTAGCATCAAAGTTGTGCCTCGTTCACAGTACATAAACATCAACAACTCCTTTCCTTTCATCTAATCGCTGTAAGCGGCAAGCCTCTGGATCATCTATATCCATGCCACTGTCCCTCTTTTAGCATGAGAAATTCCTAAGGAAAGATGGCATTGCTCTACACTGAGTTAAAGTCTTCTCCTTCAGGTTAAAACCCTTTCTTCGGAAATTATGGCATTGCTCGGATCCGCGTATCCCAGTTAAAGTAATTCTCCTTCCCCCTCTTTAGAGATGACAAATTCTCTCTAAAGTCGAGGTCTTTCAGCTTCACGTCTTGGGCTTTGAACAAGACACAAATAGACCTTTCAGCTTCACATCTTGGGCTTTGAACAAGATACAAACCACCTTTCGCTTCACGTCTTGGGCTTTGAACAAGACACCAAAAACACCCATTTCCTCCCATAGAATAGGAGGAACTACGAATGCTCTGATTTCCCTGTTTCGGTAAACGGGAATACGTAGGCATAAGATCGAAAGAAAATATCTTAGCGAGCGCAATCAACAAAAAACCCAAATCCCATATCTCCATCAATCAAAAGCGGTAATTCAAAAGCATCAGTCCTAACATCCTAATCCTTGTTCCCCGCCAGAAACCTTCTGCCCAGGTAAAAAAGAAAGAGAACCGTATTGGCGAAAATACAAATAACCAGTACAAAGGCCCCCCCACATTGATAGCATCTGTAACCTAACAGACCGCTGTTTAAACTTAGTATGCAAAGCAGGGTTAATTGGAGACATCTATTTCCCTTCCTTATTCAGGTCACAATAGGATAAAAAATGAATCGACCTGTAGTCAAAGCTCAAACCGCAGAGAGCGACCAGCGCTTAAGAACCGCGTCCAAAATCGCTCGCTACACCTTGACTTCATGACAATGACCCTTTGACCCCATGTTTTTTCTATGTTTTTGTGTGCTGGATTCATGCTTTCATCTAAAAAACATTAAAACATTCAAAAAATTCTTCTCTTCTAGTCTCCCTGTTTCTCAAATTAAACTAAGACTGTGATTGCAAATATCAGAGAAAAGGATTGCACTAATGGATTTCGGTAGAAGGAGAACTCATAGGTATACCTTCAAGGTTCCAAGGCTAGAGGATTTGAGAAGGTTAGCAAGGATGATCACTAACCCTGAGGCTTTCAGAGCCAAGTACGGGGGTTTGCTACCACTGTTAAGATTCCATGTGATTGAGGGAATCATGGATGCGCTCATTTAATTCTACGATCCGGTTTGTCACTGTTTCACATTCCCGGATTACCAGCTATCACCAACGTTGGAGGAGTATTCTCATCTGATCGATCTACACATTATAGATCGAGCTCCATTTTCTGGACTGGAAGAAATTCCAGAGAATCAGACCATTGCAAGAGCAATTTATTTGGACGAGTCTGAGGTCAGGACTCACATGACCGCTAAGGGTGGCATCCAAGGTTTGCCAGCCCAGTTCTTGACGAAGAAAGCCCTGTATTTTTCCAGTATAGGAAACATGACGGCTTTTGAAAGCATCTTTGTCTTGCTCACCTACGGGTTATTTTTGTTTCCCAACATCAATAACTTCGTCGATATTAACTCCATTAAGGTTTTTCTCATTGGAAACCCTGTACCGACTTTGCTCGCAGATGCGTATCATTCTGTACACTTGGGAAATTTGTACAGCGGAGGGGAGATCACATGTTGTGTACCTTTGCTTTATAAATGGTTTATCTCCCACTTGCCCAAGTCTGCTGCTTTTTGGGATTACAAGAGTGCCTTACGTTGGTCGCAGAAGATCATGTCTCTTACCAACTCTGATATAGATTGGTGCAATAGGATTTATGAGGGAATCAGAATCATTGACTGTTGTGGAAACTTCCCCAACGTACCCCTCATAGGAACTAAAGGAGAAATCAACTACCATCCGGTATTGGTTCACCGTCAATTTGGATACCCGATGAGACACATCCCATGGGGTGTTCATCTGGAAGGTCTTTTCTTCAAGGAAGGAGAAAACGACAGAGCACTAAAGACGGAAATAGTGCACACTTGGAAACACGTTCTTAAGAAAGGACGAGAGTCTCTAGGAAAACCAAATTGTGTCTCGGTGGAGCCTTATCTCCACTGGGTACAAACTAGAGCTCTCAAGCTAAAAATACCTTATCCTCGTTATGGAATTCTTCCGCCAAAGGAATCTGTCATGTACTTCATGACGGAAACTGAAAGGCTTCAGGTTACTCTCAACAAAGTTCAACGGGAGAGAAAGTCTTGGAAGAACAAGTACCGCACCCTCGACGTAGAGTGCACAAAAATACAGCAATTACTGAAAGAAAAAGATGCTCTGATTGAAATTTTGGAGCAGCATGCTACAGAGAATCAAGATGACCAAAGGAATTTGCTCGCTCCTTTCACCTGGCAAAGGAATGACAACCCGACAACGGCCCTAGAGCCTCTGTCAAAGAAAAGGAAGATACCAGAATCAGCACCCGAGTCTTCTCGGGACCCATTAGCTTAGGTTTCTGTTTCTGCACCTTGTAATCTACTGTATTTCCATTTCTGTAATCCTTTGAATTCAATAAAAAGGGGTTTCCCCACTGTTTGATATTTGCAATCTAATTGTCGAATTTTATTTTGATTAAACAAAAAAAAACAATTAATATAATCATTGCATTCATCATTCTCACATCGCGTATTCTTCTTACCTACGAATCTCACGTTTGTGTCTCGGGTTCTAGAGTCAAACTGTCTCATTCGTATAATACTCGGGCCAATCGTCAGAAGAAGATTGATGATCTTGAGGAAGAAAACAGAGATTTAAAATAAGAGATCGACGCTCTGAGAGAGGATATGAGAAAGCTTCGTAACGACATGCAAGCCATGGCAGAAGCTCAGCTACAACGAACTGTGATCTCAGAGATCACCTCAGCGCCCATAGTGGAGAAGTTTGATCCTAGGTATCAGATGCCGAAAGATCGTCCCTGGGGCATGCCTGCAAACTATATCCCAGAAGGATATGTTCCGCCGATCACTGAAGATCAGGGAATCACAACAGAAGCCGTTGGGCCTGAAGGTTACAAACTTCGGGAAAGCGAAGATGCCAGGGGCATACTGAAGACTCCTGAAGGTTACAAACTTCGGGAAACGCCAAGATTCGCTACCGTAGTCACGGTACCACCCCCTGTGGTGCACACTGTCCCGAAAGGACAGATTCCACCAATACATGCTGATAAAAAGGAAACTATGTTTGACCGAATGGATGAATTCCAGGAGCAGTTCCTGGAAATGCAGAAGGAGCTGCAAGCCATTCGCGGTCAGGATTTATTTGGAAAGGACGCCGCAGACCTCTGCTTGGTCCCCAATGTGAAAGTCCCGCACAAGTTCCAAGTGCCCGACTTTGAAAAATACAAGGGTAACTCTTGCCCTCAGAGCCATCTGGTGATGTACGCTCGGCGGATGTCAGCTCAGACGGAGAATCAGGACCTACTGATTCACTACTTTTAGGATAGTTTAACCGGTGCCGCACTCAAATGGTACATGGGTTTAAACCGTACTACGATCAGTACATTCAGAGATCTTGGTACTGCCTTCGTCCAACAATACAAATACAATTTGGACATGGCACCCGATAGAGATCAACTCAGATCGATGTCGCAAAAGGACAAGGAAACCTTTAAGGAGTATGCTCAAAGGTGGCGTGAAATTGCCGCTCAAATTTGTCAACCTCTTGAGGAAAAAGAGATGACAAAGATCTTCTTAAAGACCTTAAGCTCATTTTACTATGACCGAATGGTTGCCAGTGCGCCCAGTGATTTCACCGAGATGGTCGGCATAGGCGTACGTCTTGAGGAAGCCGTCCGAGAAGGACGTTTGGCAAAACACACTGGATCGACGAGCGGTACTAAAAAATACGGTAGTGCTCTCCCTAAGAAAAAAGAGCAAGATATTGGGAATATCTCTCTCGGAAAGCAAAGGCGTCAGTATCAACCAGTAGCAGCTGTAACTCCTGTTATCAGCCCTGCGCCTATTCCTACGTATCAACCTCAGGTTGCGCAGAGCCAACCTGACCAGCAAAGGACACAACAACCTCTTCAGCAGACTCGTCCTCCATATAACAACAACTGTACAACACGGCCACCAGGATTTGATCCTATACCCATGACGTACGCAGAGCTGTTTCCATTACTACTAGCCAAGGGGAACATTCAGACTAAGTCCTCTCTTGCAGTACCGGAAAATCCGCCTTTTTGGTTTAAGGTGGATCAAACTTACCCTTATCATCAAGGAGGTTCAGGGCATAACATTGAGACTTGTCTCAATTTCAAGTCCGACGTGCAAAAACTTGTTAGGAGCGGTGTCTTATCCTTCAAGGATACAAATCCTAATGTTCTTACGAACCCGCTGCCTCAACATGAGAAGGCTGCAGTCAATCTGATTGACAAAGAGACTAACAATGTCTATCAAATTCACGATGTACTCTTGTTAAAGACCAATCTGGTTAAGATGCATTGTAGACAGAGTGGATATGGCCATGTGCCACCTCATAATTATCACCAGTGTGATATCTGCTCTAAAGACAACCAAGGATGTTCTGTGGTGCAAGCAGCTCTACAGGAACAGATGGATCTCGGATGGATCCAAGAGCACTGAGTTCGTGGAGTTAACATGGTTTACACAAATTCTAACGTCATTCAGAACCACGACGTCCGTGCAATGAATGTCAACTTAGTGTCGATGCACTCAAGGCAAAGCCAGTATCATAATCTGCCACGGCACGATTACAGTTCCTGTCTGACTTGCTCGGTAAACAAACAGGGATGCTCTTTCATACAAGAGGCCCTCCAGCGTCAGATGGATCTTGGATGGATCCAGGACTACCATAATAGGAACCCTTATCAAATCAACATGGTTAAGATCTTTGATATTCGCGTGATGAATACCAGCCTGGTAGAGTTACATGCTGAGCAGGTCCGACTCGGATTCTTAATATCACATGACTATCAAAGCTGTAAAGCGGGTTACGAAAATGATCGAGGTTATACCCTTGTCCAGGAGGCACTTCAGCACTTGTTAAATCACTGGTGGATGCCAATTTACATGGATGAAGATACTCAGCAAATTAGTATCAGTAACAGGAATCCCACTCGACGTCAAAGTCAAGATGTCCGATTAGTGGAAGCTAACCTAGTGAGGTTACATTGTATTCAAAGTGGGTGTGGCCAGGTGCCACCACACAATTACGATCGTTGTAGCGTCTGTTCAGAAAGTAACCAAGGGTGCTACCTTGTGCGGGCAGCTCTCCAGGGGCAGGTGGACCATGGAGAAATTCGTCCATATCCGGGTTCTGGACCCATCAACTGGACGCCGAATTACCTTGCCGATCAAGTTGAGGATGTTGTCACCATCTCTGGTCATCACAGGACCAGGGATGTTTTTGCCATCATCCCTCTACTTGACAAATCTAAAGTTCCCAACCGGGAACGGATTGAGATTACTTATGATGGGCAGAAAAATCAGAAAGTTCCCATAGTCATCTATCTGCCGGGACCATTACCGTATGAATCAGCTAAGGCTATCCCTTACAAATACAGTGCAACGACCATTGAAAATGGAAAGGAAATTCCATTACCCTCCGTCGTGAACATTGCAGACATCAGTCTAGTAATACGGAGTGGTAGAATCTTCAACCGAGGGGTTAGGGAAGTTAACAAAGAAAAGGAACTTCAGACAGAAGCTCCCGATCCATCAATCGGTCAATCCAGTAATCCCGGCCTTTCGAAAAATAATGATGAGATGCTGAAGCTCATCCAAAGAAGTGAATACAACATTGTCGATCAACTGTTACAGACTCCTTCAAAAATCTCGGTATTATCACTGTTACTCAGTCCAGAAGCGCACAGGGAGGCTCTACAGAAAGTCTTGGAGCAAGCCTTTGTGGAACAGGATGTAACAATCAGACAGTTCGATGGTATTGTCTCTAACATCACTTCCTGCAATAATTTGGGATTTAGTGATGAGGAATTACCCGAAGAGGGTCGCCGTCATAACATGGCACTCAACATTACAGTTAACTGCCAGGACGATGCTTTAGCCAGCATACTGGTAGACACAGGGTCAGCCCTGAATGTTATGTCGAAGTCTACTTTGATGTAATTATCGTTCAAAGGGCCTCCGATGAGAATCAACGAGGTCGTCGTCAAAGCGTTCGATGGATCCAGAAAAACAGTTATCGGCGAAGTTGATCTTCCCATAACTATTGGTCCTCATACTTTCCAAGTCACTTTCCAGGTCATGGACATCCGGGCAACGTACAGTTATTTATTAGGAAGACCTTGGATACACCAGGCTGGAGCGGTTACTTCAACCCTCCACTGAAAGCTAAAGTTCGTCAAGAACGATCAACTTGTCATAGTTTGTGGGGAACAAGCCTTGCTTGTAAGCAACTTGTCATCGTCTACTGGTATAGAACCCGAGGAGGTTATTGGAATTCAGTTCCAAGCACTATCGGTGAGCAAGGACAATCATTTCAAAGGAGGAACCTCGATTTCCTCATACAAAGATGTTATCACAGTGGTCGAGAGTACCGATACAATCGGATGGGGACAGCTTGTCATTCCTATTGACAATAAAACAAAGAAGGGTCTTGGTTTTTCTGCAACCTGTACCCGGACAGCTGCCAGAGATGAAAGTCTTCATCCCATTCAAAACTTCTTCCACAGTGGAGGTTTCCTTCACCCAGTGTCTCATGTAGTACATGCTATCAATGAGGAAGATCCCTCTGACACAAATGGAGAATTGATGTCCTATCTTAACGAGGACGGTTATATGTCTTAGGAAGAGGTGCCTATACCATTTTGCTATCCCGCACAAAGTCAGAGATTTATACCACGGTCGGATGTCGAAATGATATATGGAGATTGTGATCCGGAAGGATGTCGTTCTCCGCCAAATTCATTAGAGGAGGACACTCTGATGAAAGACAACTTTGACTACAACTATTATGGCCCAATGGATGGTCTGCCAATGTGGCAACCTTATCCAGGAGATTTGGGGCAAGAAAGTCAGCCGAGTAATGAAACTCAGCTGAGTCTCATTGAACAGAATACATGTGTCCCCACCATGTCATGGGATCAACACTCAGGTCATCCTAAAGCTACTCAACATGAAGATGAACTCGCAACGTTTGCAGGACTAGAATTCATTAATTATGCTTTTCCCGAGGTCAACGTCATCGAGAGAGATGACTCCTCCAGTTTGAAAGAATTGTGGGACACCCTGGGACAACCAAGTGGAAAGTTTGACTTCATGGTCATGTATACCGCTCCCGAAAGCTCTCGTATCAGGCTCGAAGACATCCAACCTACTGGATGGGGATATACAGTTGAGAGCAGAAATACTCTGCAAAATACAACAGAGGAATTCTCCTACGACAACTCTGCCTGGGAGACAGATTCCAATGATCCTGCTCCACCAGAAATCAGCGTCATTTTTGAAGACAAATCAAGGAAGGTACCAAACTTTGTGATTCACCGAGGAGTTCGCCGCCAATGGGTTGCCGTCGAGGTTCCGAAGGTCGTTCACCAGTCAAAGTAATTGACGTCTTTTAACCTTTCACCCTGCCCAGGTGAAACGGATGTTTTGATAGGGCTCGCTTTCTGTAAATATCCCTCTTCGCTCCGCCGAAAGCGACAGAGCTTTGTTTTATAAGGTTGTAGTTTCAAGATTCGACTTGTTCATTAATAAAATAACGTCGTTCTGTAATTTCCGCATTAATTTCTGTTTTCTCTTTATGCTTTTTCAGAAAATGGTAATCCTAAAAAACATGTAAAAATAAAAACAAGCAGTAAAATAAAAACACTGCACACACTTGCATTTTCTCTATCTCTTCTAAACACGAATCATCACGTCATGCAGATTGCTTGTTTTAAACCCAGTTGAAACATATGATCCGATGCCTTCTCCCAACTTTGAGTTCCCGGTATTTGGGGCTGAAGAAGAAGTTGACAACGAAATTCCAAAAGAGATCTCCCAACTATTCAGACAAGAGGAAATGTCCATTGAACCTTACAAAGAGCCGTTGGAAACGGTAAACTTGGGTTCGGAAAAAGAGAGAAAAGAAATCAGGATTGGGGCACTGCTCAATCCAGCTGCCAGAGAGGGTTTGATAAAGCTTCTCAGAGAATTTCCCGATGTATTTGCTTGGTCCTATCAGGATATGCCAGGGTTGGATACCAGCATCGTGGAACATCACCTACCGTTAAGAACAGAATGTCCGCCAGTAAAACAAAGGTTGAGACGAACTCACCCGAACATGGCTATCAAAATCAAAGAAGAAAGTACAGAAACAGATTGACGCGGGTTTCCTCGCTACATCTGAATATCCTCAATGGTTAGCCAACATCGTACACGTTCCCAAAAAGGATGGAAAGGTCAGAATGTGTGTTGATTACAGGGATCTGAACAAGGCAAGTCCAAAGGACGACTTTCCTTTACCACACATTGACATGCTGGTAGACAGTACAATAAAGTTCAAACTATTCTCCTTCATGGATGGATTCTCGGGCTATAATCAAATCAAAATGGCGCCGAAAGACATGGAGAAAACTTCGTTCATTACCCCATGGGGCACCTTTTGTTACAAGGTAATGTCGTTCGGCTTGAAGAACGCCGGGGCAACCTATTAAAGGGCCATGACTAATCTCTTTCATGACATGATACACAAAGAAATCGAGGTATATGTCGATGATATGATTGCAAAATCAAAAACAGAGAGTGAGCACGTTGAACATCTGTCAAAATTGTTCGAACATTTAAGAAAGTTCAAGCTCCGCTTGAATCCCAACAAGTGCACCTTCGGTGTCCGTTCAGGGAAACTATTAGGGTTCATCGTCATCCAGAAAGGAATTGAGGTTGATCCTGACAAGGTCAAGGCCATTCAAGAAATGCCTTCTCCGAAAACTGAAAAACAAGTCCGAGGATTCTTGGGACGTTTGAACTACATCTCCAGATTCATATTCCTTATGACCTCCACTTGTGTGCCGATCTTCAAATTACTCAAAAAGAACCAGGATTGCGTTTGGTCAGAAGATTTCCAAATCGCCTTCGACAGTATTAAGGAATACCTGTTGAATCCTCCGATTCTATCACCTCCGGTGGAAGGAAGACCACTGATCATTTACCTCACAGTTCTGGAGGACTCAATGGGATGTGTACTTGGCCAACAAGACGAAACCAAAAGGAAAGAGTCTGTCATTTACTATCTAAGCAAGAAATTCACCGACTGCGAGACTCGGTACACGATGCTTGAAAAAACTTGTTGCTCTTTGGCTTGGGCAGCCAAACATCTTCGCCAATACATGATTCGTCATACTACTTGGTTGGTCTCCGAAATGGATCCAATCAAGTACGTTTTTGAAAAACCTGCTCTTACGGGAAGAATTGCCCGTTGGCAGATGCTGTTATCAGAATATGACATAGAGTACCACGCTCAGAAAGCCGTTAAGGGAAGTATTTTAGCCGATCATTTGGCTCATCAACCGATTGACGATCAAGAATCAATCGGGTTTGACTTCCCAGACGAAGATGTCATGTATCTAAAGATGAAAGACTGCGATGAACCGCTACCCAGTGAAGGGCCAGAACCAGGTTCCCAATGGGGACTTATCTTTGACGGAGCAGTCAATCATTATGGAAACGGAATTGGGGCAATCATTGTTACCCCTCAGGGTACCCACATTCCTTTCACTGCCAGACTTACGTTCAAATGTACGAACAACGAGGCCGAATACGAAGCTTGTATTATGGGTCTCGAGGAAGCAATTGATTTAAGGATCAAAAACTTGGACGTATACGGCGACTCAGCCTTGGTTATCAATCAGATAAAAGGAGATTGGAACACATACCAATCAGGATTGATTCCCTACAAATACTACGCAAGAAGGTTGCTACCTTTCTTCAACAGAGTTGAGTTTCATCACATCCCTCGTGATGAGAATCACATGGCCGATGCATTAGCCACTATCTCTTCCATGATTAGTGTATGTCAATGGAATGACATACCTAAGATTGACATCATGCGCCTTGAACGGCCCGCTTACATCTTCGCGATTGAAGCAGTCATAGACGACAAACCTTGGTATCACGATATCAAATGTTTCCTTCAGAAACAAGAGTACCCTCCAGGGGCATTCGGAAAAAATAGAAAAACCCTCCGAAGATTGGCTGGAAACTTCTTCCAGAGTGGTGACACTCTCTATAAGAGAAATTTTGACATGGTCTTGCTCCGATGCGTAGACAGGCCAGAAGCAGACATGCTTATGAAAGAAATTCATGAAGGATCCTTTGGCACTCATGCCAACGGACACACAATGGCGAGAAAAATTCTGAGAGCAGGGTATTACTGGTTGACCATGGAATCCGACTGCTACAAGTACATGAGGAGGTGTCACAAGTGTCAGATATACTCCGACAAAATTCATGTACTGCCATCACATCTCAAAGTTCTCTCTTCCCCATGGCCTTTCTCGATATGGGGAATCGACATGATTGGCATGATTGAGCCCAAGGCTTCAAACGGACATCGGTTCATCCTAGTAGCCATTGACTACTTCACCAAGTGGGTCGAAACAGCGTCGTACGCTAATGTAACCCGACAAGTGGTGGTCCGATTTATCAAAAACAACATCATCTGCCGTTATGGTGTTCCAAGCGAGATCATTATAGATAATGGATCTAACTTGAACAATAAGATGATGAAAGAGTTGTGTGCAGAGTTCAAGATCGAACACCATAACTTATCTCCCTACCGACCCAAGATGAACGGAGCGGTAGAAGCGGCTAACAAGAACATCAAGAGGATTGTTCAGAAGATGGTCGTAACCTACAAAGACTGGCACGAGATGCTACCCTTTGCTCTTCACGGTTATCGAACGTCTGTCCGCACTTCAACAGGGGCAACCCCTTTCTCTCTAGTGTATGGCATAGAGGCAGTTCTCCCCATAGAAGTAGAGATCCCATCAATCCGAGTACTGATGGAAGCGAAGCTCACCGAAGCTGAATGGTGTCAAAACCAACACGATGAACTGAATCTGATCGAAGAGAAGCGAATCACGGCACTATGCCACGGTCAGTTGTATCAGCAGAGAATGAAGAAGGCGTTCGACAAAAAGGGTTCGACCCCGTGTCTTCAGAAAAGGCGACCTCGTGCTCAAAAAGATACAATCGTTTCTCACTGACTCTCGGGGCAAGTGGACTCTGAATTATGATGGCCCCTATGTGGTCAAGAAAGCTTTCTCAGGCGGTGCCTTGAGACTTGCAACCATGGACGGAGAGGAATTTTCCTACCCCACAAATGTTGATGTAGTCAAGAAATACTTTGCCTATACTAAAAAAAAAATGTCTCGGTGGATTGAAAACCCGAAAGGGCGGTCCAGGCAAAAATTAGAGACATGAAAAAAATCATCCTGATGGATTGGAAATCTCATAGTACAATCCAGACAAAAATTAGGGATAATGGCAAGTAACTATGTTTAACAGAGGCAAGTCCCTCAGCAGCAGCAGCAGCAGTTACATCGTCCATCGGAGGAAAACTCCAGTCAAGGTCATCTTCGACAGAAGCTCAGGATGTCCCGAATTCAAAGTTGGTAGAAGGATAGTGGTCGTTATGTTTCAACGTAGCCCTTTTCCCTGTAAATTACCATTTTCAAACTTTGTATATACTCTTTGGAATCACGCGTTTGGCTGATCTCCATCTTATCAATAAAATTTGAGCCCTTGTGCTTTTGTTTGTAATTCTTATTTGTTTTAGCTTTACAGAACGACATTTTAACATGATCAACGATTCTTGAAATGAAACAAAAATGAATTTACTTGTTAAAACTTTTTCTGCTTTTAATAGAGATGGCAATTTCTTTTGACTGTTAAACATCGAAAGAACATCAATCGCATCTCCAAAGGTGTTTAAACCTCAAAGTGCAGAATCAAAGTACTCCTTCTAGACCAGTAAGCCTGAATGAAGGATCAACAATGTCAAAGACCATGTTTCGTCTGACATCCTCGGCCGAGTTCTCATCTCCTAAGCCCGACCAGCGTCACCCCCAACAGGGACCATTTCTCCTAAGCAAGGCAGAATTGTTATCTTGAACCAGCGATATTTCTACATGCCCCATTGTGGCCGAGTATCCAGTCGTGTTCATCCTTTAGTCTGTATGTTGCGTCGTTTTGTCCGCATATACATACATACATCATGCGTTATTGATTTGCATTCACATTCATATTGCATCACTATCACTCTAGTCGGTCTTATCCCCTAGTGATAAAAGTCCTCTCAATCGAGTTGTCAGACCTTTCCTCGTTAGGAAGTGAATCATCTAAGCAATCTCTCTCCCGTTTATCTCTGGATTAGAGACGGTCCTTGACCACTTTGATGACTTGAACCTCTGAGAAACAAGAAAACTTTCAACAAATATCACTCTTCGCCATTGAAGATGATATCCTTGCTTTCCCGGATTAAGGAAGATCCCCAGAGAAAGCCTCTTAATCAAAGATTCGGCGGTACGACAGTTTTTCTTCGAAAAAACCACTGATGAAAAGGTCATCGGCACCTCAAAATTGGATCCCATCATATGGCATTTCTCCAGAAAGATCCCGAGAAAAGTATGATGTAAGACCCCAAACGAAAATAGTCTCTCAAGAGACTCATTTTCCCCAGTAGAATCGACAAATGGCGTATCCAAAACAGAGAAGTTTGTGTACCTCTACAATTCAGACGAATGGGTTCCCCAGCAAGTCTGACATCAAAACTTTTTCCACTCAAATGGCATCTCCCCAGGAAAATTCGGCGAGAAGTTTGAAGGAAAACCGCTACTAACAGCGTTCCTTGTCAAGAAAGTTTATTGACAAAAGAAACTGAGACCAGTTCCTTGGTAAGAAACCAGGATCGAGGGGAAGTTTATTTCAGAAACTGAGACCAGTTCCTTGGTAGGAAACCAGGATCGAGGGGAAGTTTATTTCAGCGACTAAGACCAGGTCCTTGGTAGGAAACCAGGATCGAGGGGAAGTTTACTTTAGAAACTGAGACCAATTCCTTGGTAGGAAACCAGGATCGAGGGAAAGTTGACAAAAGAAACCGATACCAGTTCCTTGGTAAGAAACCAGGATCGAGGGGAAGTTTATTTCAGAAACTGAGACCAGTTCCTTGGTAGGAAACCAGGATCGAGGGGAAGTTTATTTCAGCGACTAAGACCAGGTCCTTGGTAGGAAACCAGGATCGAGGGGAAGTTTACTTTAGAAACCGAGACCAGTTCCTTGGTAGGAAACCAGGATCGAGGGGAAGTTGACAAAAGAAACTAAGACCAGTTCCTTGGTAGGAAACCAGGATCGAGGGAAAGTTTATTTCAAAAGAAAACTGAGACCAGCTCCTTGGCTGAAGACCAGGATCAAGGGGAAGTTTACCTTTTCTAAGCATCTTCTCTTAGCTAAAGAAGATGAATGCGTAAGCTACCATTCATAACCACCATCAAAATTTTGGGTATTCCAATATTTAATCCTCTTGCACCCCGAATGCCCGAATACCTTCGTCATTCACACCTTCGGGTCCAAGAAGATTAAATAGGGGCATCTGTCATACCCCAAATTTTGACCACTAAGATTTCCCATCATTGTGCAAATCATCAGCATAATATGGATGTATCTTTGTACCTCATTAGTCTCCCCAAAGGTGGGTGAGCATTCACTACAAACAGGATTTAAGGTTTCAAGCCCTCACAGAGCTCTTAGACAAAGGATCAATCAAGGAATGACATGATCTTCAACTTGTCTAGCCTCTCAAATATCCACAATGGATCAAGAGGACTTCCACTTCAAGGATTAAGCACAAGGCTACTCCCTTCTAGGTGGATCAAGCCTCAGGATCGCCAGTGTCACCAAATTAGGGTTTGGTCGACTAGGGCCTCCAGATGGAAATTTTCCTCTGAGCATGAGCCAATGCTTCAAAGCATAACCTAAAATGCTCCATGGAACATCATAAACCCCATCATTAAGTCAATTTAGCCTCAGGGGATGCATACATAAAAAATCAGGAATTAGGGTTTCTTGACCTAATTCACCCCTAAGTTGACTTTTGGGACAAATCATGAGCCAAGACCTCAAGACATGATTTGAGGGTCTCCAACATACCACAGTTAGGGTTTCGCGAGAAAAGTCAACTGTAGCTTTGACTTTTGACCAGGACATGCTCCCAAGCCATGGGACACGATTAAATACACCCTATAACACCTATGGAACATGTCCATCAAGTTTGATTTAGGTCAAGGACATGATTTCCTAAAGGATCGCACAGTTTGGAATTCATCTGATAAAAAATCAACTGTGCACAAAAGTCAAACTTTGACTTTTTGAGATTTTTCATAAAAATAGTTTTTAACCCTAAAATGATGTTAATGTGTGATTGGAATCATCATTCATCAAGAAAAATCAAAGAAAGTGGGATAACTTGTAAAAGGGGTAACCATAAAAACTTAGAAATTTTTCTAAGTTATGGAATAAAGTGGCAAGGGTACCAACTTTGGAGGATCATAACTCCTAAACCACAAAGCCATTTTTCCCCATCCAATGATGGATTTGTAGCCCTCATGGCCCTCTACAAAAGTGTCAACTACACTTCATCCCAATTCATCATGGATTTTGAGTTATGGTTGGATCAAAATGGCTAAAAACTTAAAATTGACATTTTTCAGCACTTAGCCAAAAATCTGCCTTGTAATTTCAGCACAATGTCCCAACTTCAAGGCTGTTTTTCTCCATGATCCAATTTGAACCAGGTCTAGTGTCAAACATCAAAGTTGAAGTACGTCATCTAAGCTTTCCGGAAAGTCCTAGAACGTCCATGTAGCATACTCGAGCAGGGAGTTATGGATCTTACAAAAAGGCTTGCTGCAGCTGAATTTTTCAGGGCAGATTTGCACATTTTTTGTGCCACATGAATTTTCAAGCCTTGTCATCATTTTGGACACATCTAAGGATCAAATCCAAGTGGGATGATCTGATCCATGAACCTCTCAAGTCCAAGGAACCAAAAAAAGCATGTCAAAACCTAGAAATCCCTAAAAGAGGGACAAAACTCCAATTTTGGTTTGGAGCATTTAATGGATGCTTAGAGGTGGCATGAACTGAGCTTCCTCCAACTGAATTCAGTCAAGATTCCTCCAACAACTAGGGAACCAGCAGCCTGTGCTCTAACCTCTAGTCAATGGCTATAGGAGACTTGGATTTTCATTGGCCAACATTGGCCAAACCTCTGCTGCAGCCACCATTCACTATTGCTTGCAAAACAAACCTGCTCTACTATAAATAGAGCTCATTTGTGCTCAGTTTGAGTACACCAAAGCCATCAAACAGATGCTTTCCTCAAATTCTCTCTTTCACTCCAAAATGCCTTCTTTAGTAAGGAAATTCTGAGTTTTTGAGTTACAGAGCATTTCCATCACAACTCATGATCCTAACACCTCATAAACATCATATGTAGGTGATCCAAACTCTCACAAGTGACCTATAACACCAACATCACAAAGTCACCTCTCAAAACCTCAAAATGGCACTTTTTTGCATTTTTTAAGCCATGTCTTGATTCAGTCACTTTCCAAACTAGATAAAACCTCAAACACACTCTAAATATCATCCTTGAACTGTCCCAAATGGTGCCACACATCTGGAACACCATTTGAGAGAGTTGGCATTTTGGCCACTTTTGACCATTTTGCGAGAAAGTGCTCAAACTTGCTCCAGAGGTTTCCAGCTGATTCCAACTATCCTAAAAGCTTCTAAGAGGTCATTTGAGGTTGTCCAAAGCATCAAATCATTTCTGGAATAAAGCACTTGGTAGGTTGCCCGAAATCTCCAAAAAAGAGGTAAAATTCACAACTTCAATTCTTTGAATCATGCTTACCTTTGTTGTCCACATACATGCATCATATTGAACAATTCTTGAGGCAAAAATGTAGTCCTTAATGTGTATGTTGTGATCCTCCCACTGTTTGCATTTTAACATGTTTATATGTGGAATTTTGGTTGTTTTAAAATTATGTCCAGTTCTGGTTTTTTTATTGATGTGTTTTGTACATTAAGTTTTAGTGTGCATGAGTAACACTATTGGATTCCTTGCGAAAAATCGGTCAAGATAGGTTTTTACGGATTTCAATTCCGATGAAAATTGAGAGAGTTACGCGCGTTGGAAATTTGACGCGAAACGGCGCCGAAAACAACGTGCAGTTCTGGTTTTTTAATTGTTGCGTTTTGTGTGTTAATTTTCCGTGTGCATGAGTAATACCATTGGATTCCTTGTGAAAAATCGGTCAAGATAGGTTTTTACGGATTTTAATTCGGATAAAAATCGAGAGAGTTACGCGTGTTGGAAATTTGACGCAGAACGATGTTTTCAAAACAGTGCAGTTCTGGTTTTTTAATTTATGTGTTTTTTGTGTTGATTTTCCATGTGCGTGAGTAATACCATTGGATTCCTTGTGAAAAATCGGTCAAGATAGGTTTTTACGGATTTCAATTCGGATAAAAATCGAGAGAGTTATGCGCATTGGAAATTCGACGCGGAACGACGTTTTCAATTAGTAGCAGTTCTGGTTTTTTAACTGCTGCGTTTTGTACGTTGAGTTTCAGCATGCATGTATGATACCATTGGATTCCTCGCGAAAAATTGGTCAAGATAGGCTCTTCCAGATCTTAATTCGGTTAAAAATCGAGAGAGTTACGCGTGTTAGAAATTCGACGCGGAACGATATTTCGAATTAATAGCAGTTCTGGTTTTTCGATTTGCGTGTTTCGTACGTCAAGTTTCAGTGTGTATGTGTGGTACCATCGGATTCCTTACGAAAAATTGGTCAAAATAGGTACTTCCGGATTTTGATTCCGATAAAAATTGAGAGAGTTATGAGTGTTTGAAATTTGATAAAAAACGTGTTGAAAATTAAAGTTCCGGTACTCGTTTTTACCCCATAAGAAACGTCGGAGATGATATTGTGACATCTTTCCTCTTTTTCTTATTTTTATTTTCAAAAACTCAACCAATTCTTTTACATAGCAAAAAATCATCATTTTCTAATTCATACCCCATAATATTTTAATCCACAAAAAATCACAAAAAAAAGTATTATTTTTAATATATTTAAAAATAGTGTTTTAAATTGTTTTAAATGCTTTTAAAATGATTTCTTTTTTCTTGATTTTTAAAACCAAAATGATTTTAAATATTTATGTGGATAAAATATTTTTTTTATAAACTTTAATCATTATTTAATGATTTTATTTGATATTTTTATCATTTTTTACTTAATTTTTCTTGGAAAAATGCCTTAAAAAATGAAATTGGGGTTTTCTTTGATTTTCACCCTAACAAATCTTTTTCAGACTCCTTGGGCCTCTATTAGAGTGTAAGACCCAATCCCCTTTTAACAAAACAATTTTGGGCCTCAGCTATTGTATAAGTCCCGATACGTTAAAAATCTCTGCGCGATCGCCATTTTCAAACTGAAAATATTTTGGGTCTCTCCCTGAGTTGTAAGCCCCATATTTTGTACAAAAATACACTTTGGGCCTCTAATAGAGTGTAAGACCCAAAACCTTTTTTTTTTATCACTTTTTCATATTTTCTCATTTTTCATATTATTTTTTAATGATTTGGAAAATTAATAACTCCCTCAATTTTGACTATTTTTTATTGGTTCATTTTCTGAAAAATCACAAAAATAGTAAAATATTTTATTCTACAAAAAAATCAAATTTATATTATTTATTTAATATAGTTGGTATTTTTGTGAATAAATTCATTTTTAATTGTTTTTAAACATTTTAAAAGTGAACATTCATCTTGAAAATCAAGACTAAATAAGTTTTAAATCATCTTGTGATTAAAACCTCATTTTTCAAACCTTAACCAAAAATCACAAGTGGTTTATTTAAACTTATTTTACTTTTTGTCATTTTTTATTAATTTTCTTTGAAAAATTACTTTTAAAAAGTGAAAATTAGGGTTTCTTTGATTTTTAATCATACTCAAATGTTTCAAAACTCTTTGGGCCTCTAATAGAGTGTAAGACCCAATCCCTTTGTAAATACCAAAAATTTGGGCCTCAGTCACTTGTATAAGTCCCACGGTGTTTCCAAAAACTCGGCGCGATCGTCGCCCTTTTCAAAATTAACCATTGGGCCTACCCTCGAGTAGTAAGACCCATTTATTTTCTTAAAACTCACTTGGGCCTCTAATAGAGTGTAAGACCCATCCCTTTGTACAGAAAACCTTTCTTGGGCCTCAGTCACTTGTACAAGTCCCTCTGTACAAATTCAACAGTGCGATCACAGGTAAAACTTTTTGGGCCTCTCCTTGAGTTGTAAGCCCCAACCATTTTTATTTCAAAGCACTTTCTCCTTTGATTTTGAATATACTATTGTTTTCAATCTTTCTTTGTTGAACAACTAACCAAACAGCATGGAAGCTCTACAACCGAGTAAGTGTTTACCCGCTTTCATTTACCGCTTTCATATGTATATAACTGTATTGTGGGGCTGTTTCACTGTAAGTCTCCTTTCATAAACTCATATATATATAACTGTATTGTGGGGCTGTTTCGCTGTAAGTCTTCTTTCATAAACTCATATCAACTGTGTAATAATAGTATAGATATTTAGAGTTTCCCCGGCAACTACGTCTAGCACTAGGTAAAGCCATTTCAATCACTCTTAGAAATAGTCTAAACTAGATCCCCATAGGATTACCAGACACAGTCTTCCCTCCTCTTGGGGTTAAACAATATGGAGATATGAAAGGCAGCATTCTCTGTGAACCCTTTCATAGACTGTCACTCATATAAGTTGTCAAGAAACTCTATTCCCCAGAGATGATCTCTTCTCCATGAATTGCATCTCTTGAGTTTCTTCCAAATTCTCGAACTTTCCTGACTTTGATCTATCCTCGGTGAATAGCATTGCCTTAAATTTCTCGGGGTTTGGGGACCCACGGGCTTCTTAAAAGCACTTGTCAAGAGACTCTACTCCCCAGAGATGATCTTTTCTCCGTGAATGGCATCTCTTGAGTTTCTTCCAAATTCTCGAAATTTTCTGACTTGATCTATTCCTTGTGAATAGCTTGCCTTGAATTTCTCGGGGTTTGGGGATCCATCGGCTTCTTAAAAGCAATCAGCCTCCTCTTGGGCATCGTACAAGGACCCATAGGCTTCCTAAAAGCAACCCCGCCTCCTCTTGGGCTTAGTACAAGGACCCTACGGCTTCTTAGAAGTATTCACAGCCTCCTCTTAGGCTTCGTATAATGATCTCTTCCTCCGGGAATGATAGCCTCCTCTCGGGCTTCGTACAAGGACCCGTCGGCTTCTTAAAAGTTTCCAGCCTCCTCTTGGGCTTCGTACAAATTATCCCGACGACCTCCTAAAGGTATAGGAACAGAACTTAATCATCTTTATAGAACAGTCCTTTCATAGAGTCTACTACTGTTTCTCAAAGCATAGCACAAAAGATAAAACTCTAGACTTGGACAGTCTAATATCCTTGAGTCTCAAAGACATTCTCAAGTGACCCATTCGTTAAATAGGAAGGAAACCCGCAGACTCGGACAGTCTCAATACCCTTCGGATTTCCCGCTTCCTTAAAGAACAGGAATAACCCGGATCCTTGAATCAAATCCATGAGTACAGTGTTGCTCATATAAGAACTGATTTTCTCTTTCAAAATCAGTATACTGGACCTGTCACTTAACTAAAATAGTTACCATAGCCTCCTCTTGGGCTTTGTTCAATGATTCTTCCCAGCGAAGCAAATGTTTAGCCTCCATCTCGGGCTTCGTACGAGATACCAAAATTCTCCCCAGTGGAGTCAAACAACGTTTAGCCTCTCTCTCGGGCTTTGTACGAGACACATAAGAGACTCCCTCGTTGAGTCAATCATCCCTTTCGCCTCCATCTCGGGCTTTGTACGAGATACAAAGACTCTCTTGTTGAGTCAAACATTTTTAGCCTCCATCTCGGGCTTCGTACGAGATACAAAAAACACTCTCTTGTTGAGTATAAAAGACTCTCTTGTTGAGTCAAACCCTTTCAGCCTCCATCTCGGGCTTCGTACGAGATACAAAATCACTCTCTTGTTGAGTATAAAAGATTCTCCTGTTGAGTCAACCCTTTTAGCCTCTCTCTCGGGCTTCGTACGAGACACATAAAAACTCCCTCTTGTTGGGCCAATAGCCTCCTCTTAGGCTTTGTATAAGGAAACCCCAGTTAAGTCAATCAACCTTTTAGCATCAAAGCTGTGCCTCGTTCACAGTATACAAACATCAACAACTCCTTTCCCTTCATCTAATCGCTGTAAGTGGCAAGCCTCTGGATTATTTACATCCACGCCACTGTCCCTCTTTTAGCATGAGAAATTCCTAAGGAAAGATAGCATTGCTCTACACTGAGTTAAAGTCTTCTCCTTCAGGTTGGAACTCCCCTATAAAGGAAATTATGGCATTTCCAGATTCACATATCCCGGTTAAAGTAATTCTCCTTTATAAACAGTTGTGACAAAAACCCCCTCTTTAGAGATGACAAATTCTCTCTAAAGACAACACCTTTCAGCTTTACATCTTGGGCTTTGAACAAGATACAAATCACCTTTCGCTTCACGTCTTGGGCTTTGAACAAGACACCAAAACACCATTTCCTCCCATAGAATAGGAGGAACTACGAACGCTCTGATTTCCCTGTTTCAGTAAACGGGAATACGTAAGCATAAGATCGAAAGAAAAGATCTTAGCGAGCACAATCAACAAAAAACCAAAATCCCATATCTCCATCAATCAAAAGCAGTAATTCAAAAAGCATCAGTCCTAACATCCTAATCCTTGTTCCCCGCCAGAAACCTTCTTTCAAAATGAAAAGAAAGAAAACAGTATTGGCGAAAATACAAATAACCAGTACAAAGGCCCCCCCACATTGATAGCATCCGTAACCTAACAGACCGCTGTTTAAACTCAGTATGCAAAGCAGGTTTAATTGGAGACATCTATTTCCCTTCCTTATTCAGCTCACAATAGGATAAAAAATGAATCGACCTGTAGTAAGCTCAAATCGCAGAGAGCGACCAGCGCTTAAGAACTGCGTCCAAAATCGCTCGCTACACATAGGATCGAATGCTTCGCAAGATCGACCCAAGACGAGACGTATGCAAAACACTCTAGACAATGTAAGGAGAGACTCCCGCTTATCACTTCCCACACACTTAAGGCTCGTGGCGCACAATACTCGTCGTATTAATTATGTGTTTTAATTTTTGTTTTTAGAAGAGAAAGAAGACAAACGAAAGGTCTAAAGGGAAACTCAGTCCTACAAGTCATCATGCAAAAATGGCCCTAAGGTTGAAGATGCGAAGGGAATCTCTATCCAAATATTAGCATGCATGGATTACCTCCTAATGTCTATCCTACTCCAAGCTTAATCAAAAATTAAGTTGGACTAGGGAATCCTAAGGGCACATGCAAAAGCAAACCAAAACCAAGAAAATAAACAAAAAATAGCGGCTACAACAGCGCTCCAGCACAGAACAGCAATAAAATCCAACAACATCACCAAACAGCATTTAATAACAAACAGCACTTAATAACATGTATTTTCAGCACAAAACAGGTGTAAAATGCAGCAAACCAAGTAAGGCAGCATTCAACAGCGACTATTTAGCACAACAGCAGTGTATAACCAAGACAGCATGCAATGCATCAAACAAATGCTCATGAATAGGCATCATGCATGGATGATTATGTGACAACGTAACAACAAGTATGAGCAATTAAACACAAGCAATCAAGCATGAACAACATTCCAATGAAATTGCAGCATTCACCAAAAGCATCATGGATAATTCAATAATGAATCACTTGAAACGAACATGCGTTCTCGGAATCGAAAGCAATCATGAACATGAATCACGGATCCCAGGAAAGTAAACAACAAGTACGAGCAAACAAGTATGAACAAGCGATTATCATGAAGAATGCATCAAGAATGCACAACAATTGATCATGAATATGCAACATGAAAATCGATGCGCCGCGCATCGAAGAATCACATGCAAATTGCCAAACAGAGTGAAACAACACAAGAAAATTCCACACATGTGTATCATGCAAGTCCATGAAGTTTAGAGGTGAAAAGAAATCAAAACAAGCTTGAAAATGCACAAAAATCACATTCTGTTCCAGTGTTAATCGATTAACCATATATGGTTAACCGCTTAACCTTTTAAAAATAGACAAAAAACACGCAAATATGACTGGTTAACCGGTTAACCATATTTGGTTAACCCGTTAACACTGTAAAAAACAGCAACATAAAATTCAACATAAAATCACTTTTCAGCCACTTAATCACTTAATCCCCACATGTTAGAGCATGCAATTGATCACAAAAATTATATCAAATGACAACAATTAAACACCAATTGAATCCAACAAACATCAAAATCTAAAATCAAATCCAACAATGAACCAATTCACATAAAATACTCAAGGATCTACATTGCAAAAGTTGTAAATAAGCTAGAATAAGCTTGGATCTGAAATTTACCAACCTACAAAGCGGAGAATTGCTTTGATGAGTGTTGCAAACTGAAATTGATGAATCAAAGCAAGAAAACCAGAGATCTATGAAGCTTTATCAAGAAAACTTGAAGATCCAAGCAATAATCCACAAATAAGCAAAAAAGCTTTTCAAGAAAGTGATTCCAAAACTTGATCTAGATCCAAACAAGTTGCAACTTCAGAATTTGCGTTGATGAGAGGAAGTAATGAAGGTCTAGATCTAGAATTCACAAATTCCAATGAAGAATTTGAGAACTCTAATGGAAGAGCTTTGGTGAAGGTTGAAGATGAAAATGGAGAGTGAAAAAGTGAGAGAGAATTGAGTGAAGTGTAGAAAATTCAAAAAAATGAGGGTGAATGTGTGAGGTTTGGAGCAAACTTGCTTAAATAATCCCTAGGTTAGGAATCAAAATATGGTTCGGAGTGTGGGTTAGTATTAGGAATGGAAATTAGGAGTGAAATTATGAATGGAAATGTTTGAATTTTTGGAGGGAAATAAAATAAAAATTGAAATGAATCAAAACTGGAATTAATTCTAGATCCTTCCAACTTGTAAGAGTGAATTCAAGTGATTGGAATTGAGTAACAAATGTTGCAGCACTGAAAATCAAATTTTAAGGCAAATTACGCACTGGTTAATCGATTAACCGTATATGGTTAACCTGTTAACACCTTCAAAATTCAAATTTAGCGCCAAAAGGAGGAAAACTTGGAGAAATGATTGTTGCCATTTGTTATGAGCCTCGTTCCACCTCTGAAACTTGTCCTTTGATATTGCCACTGAATTATGCCTGAAATAACCTGCGAATTCCCTCCTGTACACGAAATACCCGACTGGAAAAATATGGTCCAGTACTGGATCACCGAGCAAAGTAAATGCCAGAGCCTCTGATGCTAGCTGCTTGAAAACTTGAAATAAAAAAGAAGTCATGAGCCATAAAACAATGTGATCCCATGTCTCAAGCACTAAATACAATGCATGATTGACGGTAATGACCTAATGGAAATGCAGGTGAATGCGAAGCAAAAACCAGTTAGGGTTAGAAACGAGAGGGCAAATTTTGGGGTGCTACAACTGCCCCTATTCAATCATCCTGAACCTGAAGGGATGATAGCATCGGCTTTCAGACATTCGAGGTGTAAGGTGATTGAATACAAAAAGAACCCTGAAATTTGCATACTGTGGAAAGCTAAATGATAGAGTGATTGTCAGCCGAAGGTGGACTTAAGATAAAGACGGCACTCGAAAGCGGACTCAAAAAGAATGTCGACCGAAGGTGGACTCACATCAACAGAAGAAATGTTTGCTGACCGAGGGAGGACTCACAACCGAAGGATGCCATCCAAAGATGGAATTCCGAAAGAGTTAACAGGATGTACAGTCAACGGACTTATGACCTGAAGAGAATATGACTCCGCTGGGGATAGAAAGGTAGACCATGGTACAACCAATGGATCTACGACCCTGGGAATTGATTAAAAGATCTGCTGGGGAATGAAACTTCTGGTGTAAAGAACCCTGCGATAATAAAAAGGCTAGTCGTCAGCACTGCGGCTGGGAAAATACATTGTATGATATCAGGACGATGACTGAAACGTCGGTTTGGTTAACTAGGAGTACGACATCAACTTTGAGGTTAAGAAAAACTACACATCAATTCTGAGACTCGGAGGTTGGGGCAAAAACCTGACATCAACTCTGAGGTTAGAGGAAAGGGATATACATTGACTCTAAAAAAGATAAACATCAACCCTGAGGTTGAGAAAAAGGTAGACAACAACTCCGAGGTTGGGAAAAAAGGGATACAAATCAACTATGGGGTTGGCGAAAGAGAGGCGTCAACTCTGAGGTTGGGGAAGAAAGGCGTTAACTCTGAGGTTGGGGATCAACTCTGAGGTTGGAGTTTGAAAGAAAATACATCAACTCTGAGGTTGGGAAAAATATATGCGTCAACTCTGAGGTTGGAGATAACAGGATTGGCCGTCAACTCTGAGGCTGGGGAAGAAACTAGACATCAACTCTGAGGTTGGGTAAAAGGATATGCGTCAACTCTGAGGCTAGAGATCAAGGATATACGTCAACTCTGAGGCTGGAGATCAAAGATATACGTCAACTCTGAGGTTGGGAATAGAGCAGCTTCAACTCTGAGGTTGGGGAAGAAAGCCATCAACTTTGAGGAATACAAATATCAACTCCGAGGTTGGAGAAGAAAAGGAGTCAACTCTGAGGTTGGGGAAGAAAGGCGTCAACTCTGAGGTTGGGGAAGAAAGGCGTTAACTCTGAGGTTGGGGACAAAAGAGTATATGTTAACTCTGAGGAAGACAAATATCAACTCTGAGGTTGGAGAAGAAAAGGCATCAACTCTGAGGTTGGGGAAGAAAGGCGTCAACTCTGAGGTTGGGGAAAATAGTCTTAACATCAATTCTGAGATTGAGGATAAAAATATAGACTTCAACTCTGAGGTTGGGACTAGATATTGGTTAACACCAACCATTGGGTTGAGAAAAAAATTCGTACAAGCACCGACTTTGAAGTTGAGAAAAAGATAGACATCAACTCTAAGGATGAGAAAACTAGACATCAACATTGAGGTTGAGAAAAGAGGTAGACGTCAACTCTGAGGTTGGAGATAAGCAAGACAGACATCAACCTTGAGGTTGGAGTCTTAAAGGAAAGACATCAACTCTGAGGATAGGAAAAAGGTATATGCGTCGACTCTGAGGATGGAGAAAAGACAGGCGTCAACTCGGAGGTTGGGAATACAAGCTAGACATCAACTTTGAGGTTGGGAAAAATAAGATTGGTCGTCAACTCTGAGGTTGGGGGGCACAAGGGTATACGTCAACTCTGAGGTTGGTAATAAAAAGGATATGCATCAACTCTGGGGTTGGGAAAAGAGGCGTCAACACCGAGGTTGGAGTTTGAACGGATAATGCTCTCTTCGGAGGAATGAAATCACTGTTTTGATTGAGGGTTGATCTGAGCTTTCGCGCAAGGTACCGAATCTGGCTTATGCTTCGATGCATGTTTGAATTTTTCTATAGCATAATGCTCCTTATCGAATGGAAATGCTACGCATTTTGGTAGATGCAATGCAATGATGATTACTATATGCAAAAATGAGAGGACACTCCGTCGGGAAATGCGCAGAACGGAACAGGAAAACTTCACCGAGGAAGGGATCACTAACATCTGATCTCATGTGGGGAGATAACCAACTGTACCACCAATCCTACGTTCAGTTAATTCGGCACAAGCGCTCATCTCCCAAAAGGATTTTGTGAGGAGTGACAGTTAAAAGACCCACGAGGTTTTCAGAGTGGCAGTCACCCCTTTATCTTTGTGTCTGTTGTCACGCGACTTTGTTCTTGTTCGAGGATTTTTCTTTGGATGATTTGCTTTTTCTCTTTGCTTTTGATTTTCCTGGACTGATTCTTTTGAATTTTCCGATTTTGAAGTCCAGCGGGATACCCTAACTTTTGCCTAAGTCACCTGTTTTTAAACTTTCGACTTAGCGAGCTTTCTTTCTTCTTTTTTTTTCCAAACAACTCGTGCGACATTGGTTATCTTGATTTTTTTTAAAGGGTTGTGACTGCCTTACTCTTTGGTTGATGAGGGATAACCATTGTGGTTTCACGCCCCTTGACCTCCTGATGAGTGAGGAAATAAAAGGTGATTGCTCCTCAAATGGGACACTCCTTTTGAAATTTGAACGCTTGGTCAAACTACCCTGCCCCTGGGTTAAATGTGAGTGTTTTTTTTGCATGAAAAGAAACTCCTACTTCCAGACTCAAAGGGGTTAACGAGGGTCTATCTCCCTTATATCTCCGGTGTTTGGGGATTTGAAACAATTCTTGTACTTCATCAGCAAGGTTTTATCCAAAAACATACAACCATAGATTTTGCGTTTTTACTTCATCATCCTCCCTCAAAGAGTTTAAGCAAGAAAGTTGGTATTACAGTGCATAGAAATATTTATGAATGAATAAGAAAATAATACTTCAAGAAAAACATATTCATTGCATTAAGATAACCATTCAAAACAAACAAGTTTTTACATGCAAACAGAGCATTAACAAACAAGGAAAAATACAAATGAAAAATGCAGTAAAGAAGCTGAAGATTACCATTGTTGAGGAGGCCTGACTCCGTCTGGACTTATTGCTTCTGACGACGCCCTTGCATTATGAGTGCTCACTTGAGAAAATAGGCTTTAATTGATGTGCAGATCGCCTGCGGTGAATATGATGACCTCTGAGTCGACCAGATCTTGCACCTTGTGGTTGAACACGTTGTAATTTTCAATTGAATGGCCTGGTGTGCCCGAGTGATATTCACATCTAGCATCCAGATCATAACCAGGAGGAATGGGGTCTGGAACAGGCTTGGCCTCCCTTAGTTGAACCAGAGAACTTTCGAGCAGACGAGCAAGCAAATGATTGTGAGGAATAGGAATTGGACCGAACCTTCTCTCAGGCCTTCTTGATCTTTGTTGTCTCTATTGCTGATAGCTTTGCTACTGAGGAGCATAGGGTTGCTGATACTGAACAGACTATTGAGCAGCAGGTGGAATATACACAGTATTAGCTTCTCTTTCCTTTCTCCCGGCATAAGGTTTCTTTGCATCTTCAGAGGAACTAGCAGCAACTTGAATCTTTCCCATTTTGATGCCGCTTTCGACTCTTTCTCCTGCCAATACAAGATCTGAAAACCCAGCTGACAAACATCCCACTAATTTCTCATAATAAGGCCCCTGAAGCGTAGCCATGAACATGTCAATGATTTCTCGCTCCATCATTGGAGGTTAAACTCGGGAAGCCAATTCACGCCACCTCTGAGCATACTCTTTGAAGCTTTCGTTTTGTCTTTGTGCAAGACTCTGCAGCTGGGTCCTGTTAGGAGCCATGTCTGTATTATATTGGTAGTGCTTGACGAACGCTTCTTCCAAATCCTCCTAGCTACGGATATGAGTGCTCTCTAGTTGCATATACCACTCTAAGGATGCCCCAGCCAGGTTGTCCTGAAAGAAATGCATCATCAGCTTCTCATCATCCGAGTACGCATACATTTTTCTAAAATATGCCCTAATGTGAGTCTTAAGACAGGTGGTTCCATTGTATTTGTCGAAAACAGGCACCCTGAACTTTGGAGGAATTTTCACACTCGGGACCAAACTCAAGTCATCCATGTCTATACCCAAAGCACTCTGCCTCTCAAAAGCCTTCATTCTCTCCTCGAGCATACAAAACATCTTGTCTGTCTCAGTAGGAAAACTCATCTCATCATCGTAAAATTGTTCATCCTGATTATCCATCTTCCGACGAGGAACAGGAATCTCAGCAGTACTTCTTCTTGATTGACTCATAGGAGGGGGTGGACGAAGATCAGTACGTGGAGGATTCACATCTCTGCCCGGAAGATTACCACTAACAACATTCCCATTACCAGCCTCTGGGATAACAACAACAACCCTGTGGATAAGCACCCTTAATTCCTCTTGACGTTGAGCCATACCTTGCATCACTTCCATGAACTGAGCCATACGAGTCTGGACTTCCGACAATTCTATTTTTACCTGATCCATGATTCGCCTCTGGTTGCTTCGAGTTACGCAGTGGTGAGAAATCAGGTTTGCAGTTCTGAAGAGAAGACCAGGTCAGAATAAGAATCCTCAACCTTGAATACCTGCTATGAAATGCAATGCAAAATGTCGGGTGATACAAATGCAAAGACACGGGATCAAGGTATCCATAAATTCTGAATAGCAGTTGTACTGATGATGGAATAAGTTCGCAAGTTCACTCTGACAAAAAACCGGAATACCCCAAATACCAGGATGATCATAATACCAGGATACCAAGATGATAAATCCGCACTGATAAGAAAACCAGAAAACTGGGTTGGTTGAAAGTCAAGGTTTCCTGCAAAAACCCATTCCCTCTCACATGTGGGTTCTAGTCTTGGGCGGCATCCTAGCAGGTCCACAGCATCACGGGCTCTCAGGTCGAGAAATTGTGATACGGTCACCATTCCTGGTTTGACATCATCATCAATCGAGGAGGCCTCAACTGACTTCCACTGAACGGTCTCCAGAGTCATAAGATCTCTAAATCGACACCCTGACATGCACAAGACATGAAAATCAGAATATCTCCCAAGAAAACCTCATTTGAATGTGGATTTCGTGTAAACCAAACATACCAAGACGCTACGCAGGCCACACTACTCTTCACTCTAATCCTAAGTGTATACTCAAGCCTGGGTATTGGGCTTATATCTCATGGAACCAACACACCCAACATCACAGCAACAACAGAGCAATATGATAACAATAATCAAATGTGATAAATGTAGTAAAATACAGTAATATACAATAGATAATGCACACAAATAAACACCTAATGAACAAAAATAGACAAGCGCTAGGATTAACTCGTATAGGGAACCAGATCCCCAGTTGTCGCAACTGCGAAAAACACCCGGCGGAAAAAAATAGAAGAGTCGCCACCGAACGTTATTTATCTCGAAGAAGGGAAAGGAAATGGTCGAAGAAAACCTAAAAAGGGAAAGACATGGTCATCACAACCATAGTCTGGGTTCGGGAGTCGGTTACGCAAGAGGAAGGTATTAGCACCCCCTCGCGTCCGTTGTACTCAACGGGATCCACGCTTGTTGTCTAATCAATGGGTGAATTATCTAAAGCCTACTGCTAAACAGAAATAGAAGACAAAAGGAGACTTGATAGGACTTCTCCGTCCTAGGCATACGTATTCCCTCGTGCAATGGGAAAGTCAGAGTCAACGTAGTTTGGAGGACTACGGGTGAAAGGGGGGAGGTTGCTCACCAAGACATCATCGTCTTGTGCCTACGTATCCTCATTCGGATGAGAATGAGGAAATCAGAGCAGTCGTAGTTTGACCTACGAGTCGGGAGAAGGTCTCGATCACACCGGGGCAAGGGAAAAGGTTCGACTAGCTGGATGGTCTCGATCTCACTAGGGCGAGAGAAAAGAATAGTTAGTTGTTAGTGTGTTCGCCAAGACATCAGCGTCTTGTGCCTACGTATCCTCATTAAGGAATGAGGAATCAGAGCATCCGTAGTTCACAGGACTACGGGAAAACGGGATCTCGATCGCACTGGGGCGAGAACAACGATTTTGGACTTATCAAAGAACTGAATTGACTTTGTTTGAGACTCGTACTGCGTTAAAGTCTATGACATAGGATCGAATGCTTCGCAAGATCGACCCAAGACATGACGTATGCAAAACACTCTAGACAAGGTAAGGAGAGACTCCCGCTCATCACTTCCCACACACTTAAGGCTCGTGGTGCACAATACTCGTCGTATTTATTACGTGTTTTGATTTTTATATTAAGAAGATAAAGAAGACGCACGGAAAGTATAAAGGGAAACTCGGTCTTACATGTCATCATGCAAAAATGGCCCTAAGGTTGAGGATGCGAAGGGAATCTCTATCCTAATGTTAGCATGCATGGATTAGCTCCTAATGTCTATCCTACTCCAAGCTTAATCAAAAATTAAGTTGAACTAGGGAATCCTAAGGGAACATGCAAAAGCAAACCAAAACCAAGAAAATAAACAAAAAACAGCGGCTACAACAACACTCCAGCTCAGAACAACAATAAAATCCAACAACATCACCAAACAACATTTAACAACATGTATTTTCAGTACAAAACAGGTGTAAAATGCAGCAAACCAAGTAAGGCCACATTCAACAGCTATTATTCAGCACAACAGCAGTGTAACCAAGACAACATGCAATGCATCAAAAAAATGCTCAGGAATAGGCATCACGCATGGATGATTGTGTGACAACGCAACAACAAGTATGAGCAATTAAACACAAGCAATCAAACATGAACAACATTCCAATGAAATTGTACACTTAAGCATTCACCAAAAGTATCATGGATAATTCAACAATGAATCACTTGAAACGAACATGCGTTCTCGGAATCGAAAGCAATCATGAACATGAATCATGGATCCCAGCAAAGTCAACAACAAGTACGAGCAAACAAGTATGAACAAGCGATTATCATGAAGAATGCATCAAGAATGCACAACAATTGATCATAAATATGCAACATGAAAATCGATGTGTCGCGTGTCGAAGAATCACATACAAGCTGCCAAACAGAGTGAAACAACACAAGAAAATTCCACACATGTGTATCATGCAAGTCCATGAAGTTTAGAGGTGAAAAGAAATCAAAACAAGCTTGAAAATGCACAAATCACATTTTGCTCCAGTGTTAACCTTTGAAAAATATCCAAAAAACACGCAAATATGACTGGTTAACCGGTTAACCATATTTGGTTAACCCGTTAACACTGTAAAAAACAACAACATAAAATTCTGTATAAAATCACTTTTCAGCCACTTAATCACTTAATCCCCACATGTTAGAGCATGCAATTGATCACGAAAATTACATCAAATGACAACAATTAAACACCAATTGAATCCAAAAAACATCAAGATCTAAAATCAAATCCAACAATGAACCAATTCACATAAAAAAACTCAAGGATCTACATTGCAAAAGTTGTAAATAAGCTAGAATAAGCTTGGATCTGAAATTTACCAACCTACAAAGCGGAGAATTGCTTTGGTGAGGGTTGCAAAGTGAAATTGATGAATCAAAGCAAGAAAACCAGATATCTATGAAGCTTTATCAAGAAAACTTGAACATCCAAGCAATAATCCACAACTTCAGAATTTGTGTTGATGAGAGGAAGTAATGAAGGTCTATCTCTAGAATTCACAAATTCCAATGAAGAATTTGAGAACTTTAATGGAAGAGCTTTGGTGAAGGTTGAAGATGAAAATGGAGAGTGAAAAAGTGAGAGAGAATTGAGTAAAGTGTAGAAAATTCAGAAAAATGAGGGTGAATGTGTGACGTTTGGAGCAAACTTGCTTAAATAATCCCTAGGTTAGGAATCAACATGTGGTTTGGAGTGTGGGTTAGTATTAGGAATGGAAATTAGGAGTGAAATTAGGAATGGAAATGTTTGAATTTGGAGGGAAATAAAATAAAAATTGAAATGAATCAAAATTGGAATTAATTCTAGATCCTTCCAACTTGTAAGAGTGAATTCAAGTGATTGGAATTGAGTAACAAATGTTGTAGCACTGAAAATCAAATTTCTAGGCAAATTGCGCACTGGTTAATCGGTTAACCGTATATGGTTAACCGGTTAACACCTTCAAAAATTCAAATTTAGCGCCAAAATGAGGGAAACTTGGAGAAATGATTGTTGCCATTTTTTCTGAGCCCCGTTCCACCTCTGAAACTTGTCCTTTGATATTGCCACTAAATCATGCCTGAAATAACCTATGAATGCCCTCCTGCACACGAAATACCCGGCTGAAAAAATACGGTCTGGTACTGGATCACTGGGCAAAGTAAATGCCAGAGCCTCTGATGCTAGCTGCTTGAAAACTTGAAATAAAAAAGAAGTCCTGAGCCATAAAACAATGTGATCCCATGTCTCAAGCACTAAATACAATGCATGATTGATGGTTATGACCAAATGGAAATGTAGATGAATGCGAAGCAACAACCAGTTAGGGTTAGAAATGAGAGGACAAATTTTGGGGTGCTACACCATGCTCATCTGTTCCAATAGCTTCTACTAATATGTTATGTCATTCTTCTTGAACAAACGTGCCTTCACGGGCCGCCTCAACCAACTTATCCTACACAACATGAGCAACATACATATATTGTTACCAACGCATTTAAATAACAAATAACATAACTTACAATTTTCTTAGCAACTACTCTTGACGCCTGAGAGGTGTACTCTCCATTGGGTCTTAATCTAGCCATCTTCCATTTCTCATGTCTTGACGGTGGAGATGGGATGCGATCATCTCCTATTTGTGTTTGTTTTTCAAGCATGATTCTTTTCTCAAGTTTCCTGTAACCCCCACGAGACAATCTATAGGGGTACATGTTCTTTGCCTTGTTTTGGATTCCTATGTCGCTTTTAACCTGTTATTAACATAATGAAAAATATATATGATTAGTATCTATAACTCATTAGTATAACATTAAAGGTTACAAAAGACTAGTACTAACCTTGAATTCCTCAGAACGATGTATCTTCGCAAACTTGTTCCATTGGTTCTTCGATATAAAACTATATCGAATCCCTGGACGAACAAGACCGCTCTTAGGCTTCCTAATGTAGTCAATCGTGAGTTATGACTTAAATCCCCTCCAACGAGTACCGGCATAAGATATCCACTTTTTTCAACTTTGAGTCATCGGTAAACTCAAAATTCAAATACATTTAAATCAACATATAAGTATGTATTAGAAATTATAGGTAGTGATATCGAATATATGAAAATTATAGTATGTAATACCTTAACGTCTGTCCATATGCTTTCTTTGACTTTATCATCCACTTGTTTCCAATCATCTATCAGTATACTCACTTTTCTACGTGCAAGGAATGCAACATAACTCTTAAAAGTAGAGTAATGTTCACAATCCACTACTCTGTAGAACGAATCAAACTCAATCGGAATTTTTTCACCTGATGTGTTGCAGACTGATGTGAATTGGGGCATCATTGTGACACCTCTTTGTGATCTTTTCGATAGAGTATCATTTGTTTGAGTTTCATTCACACAACTCTCATATGTTTGAGTTTCTTCGCTAGTATCTGATGTTGAACTCGACAAGGTTAATATCTATGTTCAAAAACAACAACAACAACCACAACATAAACAACAACAACCACAACAATGGCAAATGAAGTTTACTGTAGATGCATGGCAAAAATATTTTACGTACCCTAAACGTGATGACTAAGTAAATGATGTTGGTGTTGGTGTTGGTGTTGTCTTTGTTCCTTAAAGCAACGACGATGTTGTTGTTGTCTTCCTTCTCAACGGTGTACTCTTCCTTCTCGACGTCATGATCGTGATGGTCTTGTCAACGTCCTTGATGATGATGACGAAAATGACAAATACACAGTGAAGAATGGATACTGAAGAATGGGTGAACGATGGTGTTTTGGTTAAAATCGTGTATTGTTTTAGAGTATTGAATGTTAGGGTTTAGGGTTAAAATCGTGTATTATTTCGTCAGCTAGCTTCTATTATCAGTGGAAAAAGGATACTGAAGAGACAAGCTAACTAGGAGTGTATATTACTATAAAGCTACCACCATGACCAATACCAACAACCGTTATGATATATTACTTTCATAGTGAAATTTCATAAAGAAGCGCCAAAGTTAAATTTACAATTAAAAATTTTAAATTAAAAAACAAAATATATCACAACGGTAGAACTCAACAACTATAGTCATAACCCTTTAAGTTTTTTATTTAAAAATAAATAAAAAAGAAAAGGTGTGCCTTAACATTAAAGTAATAATATGTATGAGGGCGCTGAGGTTCGAACCCATGAAAGCTTGATGGCGTCACCACGGTTGGCTCCTCAACCGTTGTTATATTCAAATAATTTTTAATCAAAAAACAAAAATAAAATGATAGCGCCTTGGTTTAGAGATGTCACCACGGTGTAGGGAAGAACCGTGGTGACCATGGCGTTGTTGTTTACGCATTTTGTAGTAGTGTCATAGTGCTATTGATGTATTTTCTGTTTGTGCATGTGTATCTCAGGATCAACATTAATACCATTGGATCCAGAAATTGAAAGAACTTCACATGCTCTCAGAAAAGCAGTTAGAGAAGAAAATCTGGCCGATGGGATTCCAGTAGAAGATCGACCACTTCTTTTTTCAAACACTGAAAAGTAAGATACCATGGCAATACCAGCACCTCAAACCATGGGGGATTACTGTAAAAGAACCAACGACTGATAAGTTTTTAGAGGGTTTATACCGGCAGACCCCGTTAACTTTGATATTAAGAATTATGTGCTTTCAGGTTTAAGCGACAATCCGTTCTACAGGAATGCTATCAGAGACCCGTGGGCTCATATTGAACCCTTCTACAAAACTACTTCGATGTGCAAACCAGATGATGTCATGGAAGACAGAGTCAAGCTACGATTGTTTGGTTTCTCACTCATTGGAAGGGAGAAATATTGGTTACTATGCCTTCCAAATGGAACCATTCAAACATGGAAGTTGCTGGAGGATAAGTTCCTAGAAAGATTCTTCACCACCACTCAGTTTATTGAGAAAAGAGCTGAAATAATGAATTTTGAGAAACAAGACATTGAATCACTATATGAATCATGGAAGAGGTTTAAATTATTATTACGCAGGTGCCCGAGTCATAATATGAATAATATGGAGCAAATGCAAAATTTCATTAAAGGCCTCAATAGTCAGACACGCATGTTGTTAGATGTTTCCACGGGAGGTACAGTCAAATCAATGACCGAACCACAAGTCAAATATCTAATTGAGAAGATGTGCTTGAATGAGTAACAATCCAAGAGAAAAAGGTCAATAAAAACTGAAATAGTAGGCCCCCTTAAATGTATGTTAGTTGTCAATACTCAAACTGCACTTTTAGCTCAAATGGAATTTCAAATAAGCAGCTTAAATAAAGCTAACATGAGCCAGGTACAAGCACTTAGGTGTGCTTTTTGTGGAGGAAGATGTTCTTTGGAAGAGTCATGTGAAGAATAATCCTTACTCTAACACCTACAATCTGGGATGGAAGAATCACCTAAATTTTCGATGAGGCAACACCTACCATATTACCTGTGAATACTCCACTCGAGCTCGGTGAAGCAGCTATTTGTCTAGACATTTGGCCAATCTGCATCTCCAAATTTTTTATAGATGCATCATGGTTTCTACTCATGGTCTCATGATTATTATTTACCTTATCAAAGCTACTCTGAATGACCTTGATGAAGTTTTGCAGGGTCTCTTCCAACTGCGAAGGTTTTCTTTGGATGTGGAAAAAAGTTTTAAAGTGATTTCTAACAAGGGTAAGAATGAAATAGTTGAAGAGGTGATGATGAAAAAAGGAGAATTAATGACTGAAAGGGAGGAGAGTGAAATTCAAGGTGACCAAGAAGAGAGAGAAGTCACCATTGAACAATTAATAGACAAAAACTCCTATTAGAGAAGGACCAAGAAGCAAATTCTCAATGAACCCAATCTAAAATTACTTGATTACACCAAGCCACCATATCCAATAATAAAGAAGAAACCCATTCATGAAGATGAGGCAGGAATGTTTGCAAAGTTTAAGGAGATGTTGAATACACTCCAGGTAAGTATTTCATTCCATGAGGTTTTAGAACTAATGTCTAAGTTCGCTAAATTTATGAAGACATTTCTAAAGGGTATGAAGCAGAAAGTGGGAAAGGAACAAGTAAACATGACTGAAAAGGATGAGACGGAAGTGCCTAAAACATTGCCACCAACGCCAAAGGATCCAAGAAAGTTTTATATCTCTTGTACTATTTGTGGAGTAGAGATCTCACATGCTTTATGTGATTTAGAGTCTAGTATAACTGTTATGCCACTAGATAAGGTTAAAGAGTTTGACTTAGGAGAGATCATACCGAGTAATATGACTCTTACTTTAGCTGATTCATCTGTTACTTATCTGCTTGGTATCTTACAAGACGTATTAGTGCATGTCGATGGTTTGGTGTTTTCTGTCGATTTTGTGGTACTTGACATGAAAGGATATTTTGAAGGGTCGGTTATTCTCGAACGTCCATTCTTGGCAACCGGGAAAGCAAAGATAGATGTGGAGATGAGTGAACTTATCTTGAAGTTCAACAAAGAAAAAGTGGGTTTTAAGGTGTATGACTGGACATCGTATGTGGAGGACTTGGGTACATCCTACCATCTGGAAGAAAATGGTAGCAAGGTTGACAAAGGAATGACAACAAGTGAATTGACCGGCGTGAGGGTATCCCTTGCACCTGGTGTACCTTGGGCATGAACCGTCAAGCTAGTGACAAAAAAGAAGCGATTGATGGGGTGCAACCCATCGGTAAGAATTTATTTTAAATTTTACTTTAAATTTTATTTTGTAACATGTCAAATTGTGTGTTATTTTTGTTAGAAGGTAAATCAGGTAAAAGAAGAGAACAAAGAAAAAGCAAGGGAGAAGAAAAGATGAAGAAAAGAGAAGGAAAAAAGTAAAGCCCCTGGAATAATCTCGCAGGCTATGATGCACGTGATATATGCATAACGTGCATAATAGAGATTTTGGGGCGAATCTGAGGAACATTAGCATCGTGCGTGATGATTACACAACGCGCACGATATGAACGTTAGAGAGAGAGAGAGAGAGAGACGTGTTGGAGAATACAATTGTCATCGCGCGTGCAGTGGATGTATAATGCGCGCGATGAGCATCGGTCACTTGGCCTATAAATAGTATTGGGGTTTAAAATAATTTTCTCACAATTCTTTCTCTACTCCTTCTTCTTTATACTCATTCATCTGAGCACTCCATGTGCATTTTTCTTCTTTTTCTCTGTGCAGTATTATTTTTATGTTGTTGTAGGTATAATGGCTTCCAAGAGAGCAAGAGTTACAAGAGTCTCATCATCAAGGGCTTCCCCGACTCCGAATGCTCCTACCTTTCCCAACATCAAATTCCTTTCTGAGGCTCATGCTAAAAAATACCTCAAGTTGGTGGATTATCCCATTGTGAGGGAAAAAGCCTTTGCTTGTGAAGATTTGCAAGGTTTTTATGAGGTGGTCGAGATGCTTCAACAAAGGCGAAGGGTAAGCTTTAATAATTTAATTCGTGAATTAGATAAAATATTTTTCCGCTATTGCGGCATTTGGCGAGGTAGGCACTTACACCTCTTATGTGCAAGGTAAGTATATAGATTATTCTCCTTCTGTTATTAATTCTATTTTTAATTTGCAACCCCCCTGCATGTGCCCTTAGGAACTATAGACATGAGAATAAAGTGATAAATGAGGCATTATGCCAAGAAATAGTATAAACTTTTTGTAGGCCTGGAGTAGAGTGGGTGGTAAAGCGTGGCTTAATGCTACGTCTTAAAACCGCCGAATTCCTAGGGCCTGGGCATCATATTTTGTGCAAATTTTAGATGCTGCATATAATCAATCACAATTTATTGTGATGTGGTGTTTAGGTCTTTTAGCTCTTTTGAGCGGGGAACCTATTAACTTGGGGAACTTAATTGTTAAAAATATAAAATATATGGCTAACGCTACACAACGAGCTTGTGGGCATTTTTGTGTTATAAATGAACTATGCAGGAGAGCAGGTATACCTGAGTACCTCGATGATGAGACGATTATTATGAAGGAACCTCTCAACACTTCGACTATAAGGAGGCTGAAACATATGCATCAAGGAGAAGTTGCTCAACATAATCAAGAGGAAAATCAAGCATCCAACAATGAAGAATTCTACCAACCACAAATGAAAAATCAACCACATCAAATGCAAGGTCAACACACTTCAGAATTTCAAAGAAGAATGAAAGCTCACGCCATGGGGGTTATAAGGTGGATTACAGAAGCTTTACCCACTTTGTATGTTGACCCTCCCAGATTCGCTCCAGTGTTCAGAGACTTCTACAATCAGCAAAAATACCATATGTCGGCACAAAGCTTAAGAGCCCGATTTGCATCAGCTGAGGAGATAGAGAATTACTTCACCAACCAAGATTAAGAGCAATCAAGGAGGAGAGACCATATGCACACAGAATGGACTAGGCAGAACAACGACTTCGACAACACCATGAACGATATGCATGACCTTTTCCGCAATGATAACATATGAAAAGACATTTAGTTTGTTTTTAATTTTTAGAAGACTTTATCATTATTTTTATTTTTCAAATATGTACTAGAGAAGAGCAATAGCTACTATAAGTGCTCTCCCCCTCCCATTGTATTATTTAGTTAATTGTCTTTAATAAACAAGTTTGTAGTTGTTCTTTTTTCTTTAGATTTACAAGTTTATCACTTTAGCATTAAACAAATGATCCAAAAAAGAAAAAAAGGGACTTAATCATCAGAAAAGAAACTTACAACTTGAAGGCAATGGATGAGATAAGAATCAAAGGACTTGTACTCAACCTTCAGATACCTCATCTAGTAAGGCCTGAGATAAATAAATTCTAGTGTTCACTTTTCTTTCTTTTTTAGTGTATCCATGCATTATTAGTTTATCTGGTTTGATCTATTTCTGATTAAGTTTATTTCGTTTGATTTACATACACTGAGGTAGTTATTTGTTTATAACTTTGAGCCTTTGTAACTACCTTGTAGTAATATGAATATCCATTTGCTAACCACTTTGAGTTTAGCCTTTCTTTCGGTGACGTGGCCTAAAACTCTTATCCATATGACTTGAAAGATCTTTTCTTTTCACCCTCTCTTTGGAGTTTGGTAGAAGTATTGTCTTAAGTTGTATGAAAAAGATTAAGTTTGGGTTTGCTCTTGGAAGTGAGCAAGGTTCTAAGTTTGGGGTTGGGGTACTAGAGAAAATTGGTCCAAATTTTTTTTTGAGAAAATAAGAAGTGGAAAAAGACACTCCTTCAAAAAAAATTAGTAAAAGAATATAAAAGGGCTTAATAAGGACCACATCTCTAGTACCATCAAGAAGGAACAAAGCGGTATGAGAATAGAAGGAGAACTAGGCACCTAACTCCAAAGGTTTAAACCTACTTTCTTAAAAATATCCTACCCGAACATAAGCCAAGATACAAACTAAAAAGACCTCAAATGTGTGTGTTGTGATTTCTGTGGTGACTTATATTAGAACCTGATCAAGCTAAGCATAACTTAGTTTGCATGTTGAATGAGAGATGACCTTATCCATTGAGTGAGTCAAAGTGAGCTCAGAGACAGTTTGAGTACTCGTCAATGTTTGAGGACATTTTCCAAATTTGCTGGATGGAAGTTGGAAGCTACAACAATGGTCAGGTAACGAAAAAAATTATATGGTGATGTTCAATTGTTATTGTGCGGCTTGTTTTCTAATGAAATGTGCAGTTCCAAGCGAGTTACTTGAGGACAAGCAACGATTCAAGTTTGGGTTTGGGTTATGATGGCAATCCATCATTGCAAAAAATTAGTCAAAGAATTAAAGAAAAACAAGTCAAAGAGGAGATAAAATGAAGAAGAAAAACCAAAGAATGAGGAAAAAATAGCTCAGTGTGAAGAAATTGGACTTAGTGAAAAATCAGGTGAAAATGGAGCAAAAATGTGCAGCTACTGGAATAGTCACGCACAGCATCGCGCACACGATAGATTTTTAGAAGTTGCATCGTGCGCGCGATGCAGGTTATCACGCACGCGAAAACCCCTTTTTTGGGCTTTTTATGACGCATCTAATCTATTTTGAGTTTTTTTTAGGGAAAATTCTTCACTTTTGCAAGGGTTACAAAAATTGGCACTACAACTACGATTTATACAATATCAAGGGTGATTTGGAGAGCATTTGGAGCCATTATAGGTCAATCCTTCAAGAGAAATCATATGATATTCTTCTTTATTCAATTGATATTGTAATCTGAATTATGAGTAGCTAAACTTCTATAGGTTAGATTGTGTGTGATGAACATTTTTCAATATTATTGGGTAAGCTTAAATGCACTTTTGGACCCCCTAGTTTGGGCGTTTTAAACTACTGGTCCTCCTATTACAAAACCAGTGATTGTAGTCCCTTAATTTTTTGATGATCTTGGGATTTTTGTGATCTTCCTCCACTTTTGCATACGTGGCAGTGATGACTAATATTTAAAAATTATTTTTAATTACGTGGCAAGGAAGACTAGGATATTTTAATATTTAATAATATTTTAAATAATTTAATATTTAATAATGTTTTTAATTAAATTAACATTTAATAATCTTAATTAAGTTTTTTTAATAAATTAATTAGTTAAAATATTGAAAACATTATTGGGCCTAAGCCTATTTGCTTACAATATCAGTCCTACACACACTTGACAACTTATGATGTACATGTGACTTATATAAATAATTTTATTTTTAGTAAAAAAATTAATGTGGGACTAAAACAATATAACTAGATTTCAACACAAACAGTTCTGAAGAAAAGTGAAATGTATCATGCTCAGATCCAAAATCAACCATATATGAACTTGGATTGTATTATCTGGGAAAGGGTTTTCAAGATCAAGTGGATCAAAATCCCAAGTTCCAAAACCAACCATGGCCTTGGAATTGATCTTTCTAGCAGCTACGAGGCATTGTGAATCGTCTGGTTTGTTGCTTTAGAGAGCATAAAATAAGATGATATCTAGTTGGGATATTAGGTTTTGTAAAGAAATGCTGAGGCGTTGTCCTCTCAAGTGATCAATCAAGTGGATGTGCAGTAATTGGATTTGAAGAAAAGTGAAATGTATCATAAGATGTAGTTCATCCTGTATCTCTTGCTGTAGGTTTGATTGTCCTATTCTGTATCTTTAGATGTGAAAACCTGGCCCCCTTTTGATTGTCCTATTCTCAATTATTTGCATGATTCTATAACACATGAAGAAATCTTGTTTGTTTTGATATTGTTTGTTTTCTAAGTCTTATATTACTCAAATAATTGGCTAATATCCAAGCATTCCTGAAGAAATCTGATGTTATTGTAGATTATATGTTGTTACATGAATTCAATTGGAGTGCTTTTAGCTTTATCATTTGCAATTTGTTCAAGCTTTTACTTTTTATTTTCACTTAGTTCCATTGTGCATGCAGTCAATGGGTTTTCTACATTTTGTCTATCAGATTTCCTGTTTTAGTTTATCCTTATTTTCTTTGTGTTGTTCTTTGTGTTTTGAGCATCTTTTGTTTTACAACACCCTTTTGTTGCTAGTGTTGTTTTTGGGAAGATTCATTCAAGGTTTCCAAATCCATATCCCTGAACTGACGATTGTAGATAAAGTAGCTTTTAATTCAACAAAATTCTTTTCTATTTTTGAGCTAGATAGATTCCAAATGCCAAACTGCTTAAAGCCTGCTTATGAGACTCACGCTTGATTAAGAAGCATGAGGTGATTTGTATCTCTTAAACTTGTTTTTTTCTTCTTCTAAAGAGTCTTGTTGTGAAACTCACTAACATTAAATGTTGGAACTCGGGATCTGAGCATGATTGGTTTTGGATCTGAGCATGATACATTTTACTTTTCTTCAGAACTGTTTGTGTTGAAATTCAGTTATATTGTTTTAGTCCCACATTGATTTTTTTACTAAAAATGCAATTGTTTATATAGGTCATATATACATCACATGTTGTCGTGTGTGTTGGAGTGATACGCTAAGCAAATGGGCTTAGGCCTAATAATATTTTAAATATTTTAATTAATTAATTAAGATTATTAAATGTTAATTTAATTAATGTAATACCCATATATAGATACATGCATCAAATCATATATTATACATGAAAAGTACGTTTGGTACTGAAATACAACACTGTATACATAAAATACCCAAAGCATGATCTCAAAAGACTCCACAATGGAAGCAAAACCAACAGCTAAGCAAGGATAGTCACACGGCCTTATCCTTACCCTTTGCGGAACCTCCAGAACCTATGATGTAAACAACAACAGTGGGGTGAGATACATCAAATCTCAGTGAGTTCCCTATCATAAAGTCCTCTCGGCTCTACAAGGTTCTAATAAACCTAACTCAAGTCAAAAGGGAAAGGAAAATGATTTTGAGTACACACACTACAAAAGTATCCACACTGGTGAGCCTGTTAACTCACACAAGTACGAAAGTACGTCCTGAGCCTGTTAGCTCAAGAATCTCACAAATCAGTAACCATACCAAGACATCCCCTTTTCCCGTCCGCTTCTACGTCTAGAAGACGACCCGAGTCATGGATCCTCGAAATTACTTGGCATACGAAATGGATTCGGGAACAACGGCCTGTTAGCCGTGAACCGTCACTTCTCATGGCATGTTAACCATCACAAGTCTCTACCCTTAGGTTCCATTCGTACTAAACGCGAGAATCAAACCTGCCAAGTAATGGTGCACATGTTTCAGAGGAGCTCGAGACCCATGAAATGCACTATAAAAAATAACTGGTTACGATTACACAATACACACGCCTCGGCCTTACTTGCACGAGCGTTGTCACTATTCCATTACTCACACACACAACATTGTTTAGGGTAAGTCCTCACTCTACCTAATTCATATTTTAACATGCATATCTGATCAACCATGTTTAATAATGAGAACAATAAACAAAGCATAATACATTTGCACACTAGAAATTACAAATGATAAAAACAACACACTTATCCCACTTTTGGGATTTCCTCCGATTATTTAATCGGGCATCAAAACCGATATTTTACACCTTCATGGTGTAGAATATCTCCGTAGCTTCCCATCGGTACCAAGAACTCCTCGATCGGAAACACGGTTTAAAAGATATGGATTTTTAAAGTATTTTTCCAAAAAGTTACAGTGTTAATCGGTTAACACATTTGGTTAACCGATTAACCAAATTCAGAAACTTTCTGTTAACCGATTAACCAAAATGGTTAATCGATTAACCAGTTCAATTTTCACGTAAAACACCAGATTTCTCACTGGTTAATCGGTTAACCCATAGCGTTAATCGATTAACCACGTTGCAGAAACCCAAAAAACTCTGTTTTCTTGGATTCTTTCCATTCCAATCCCAATCAAAACCATTTCAAACATTCAACCAAGCATAAACAGATGATTATACATATATAATTGTTATTCTATACGATTTATATCTCATTTTATCCGTTAGATTCGTCGATTAGCAAAATTATTCATTTTTCCTCAAATTCAACCTAACTCTAAAACCTCAAGAACTTCTACACTAAAGTCTCTAGCTAGAACCCACCTGGATAACAAGATGAGAATGATGAAGATGAAATGAAATGATGAAGAGTTGATGAATGGATGATGATGATCTTGATGGTCTTGAGCTTTCTCCCCTTTCCTCTTTTCTCTCCTTTCCTTTCCTTTCTTTCTTCTTTCCTTCAATGTTTCTATCTTTCTCTTTTTGTTTGGAAAATGGGAGAAAAAGGAAATAAGTAGTAAAATAGTATTAGAACTAATACTGCTAAATATCCAAAAAGTCTCTACAGCTCCAAATAATTAAAACCTCAGAGTCGGGTAATATTAACTTGAACGGCTCTGAGTTCAACAGTTACTCCAATTATCTTTGCAGATAATTTCTCAGAGTACACTGGAGCTCAGTTGATCACAACTTAATATTATCCAGAGCAATTAAAATTACGGGGTATTACATCCTCCCCCCCCCCCTTAAATAGAAATTCGTCCTCGAATTTAGAAGATTACCTGAACAGATGCGGATAAGAATCTCGCATTTCCGACTCGAGTTCCCAAGTAGCATCGCCCGGATGCGTCATATCCCATTGCACCTGAACAAGAGGAATGTCTTTGTTCCTTAACACTTTTGTTTCTCTTCTCACAATACAACTCGGTTGAGGTTCAAAAGTCAAGTCCGCTTCTATTTCCACGGATTCTGGTAGAATTGGCTGAAGAGGATCAGGAATAAACTTACGGAGCTGAGATACATGAAAGACATCATGCATTTCAGACAGAGAATGTGGTAAGGCTAATATGTAAGCTACTTCCCCAATCATTTCCAAAATCTGTACGGTCCTACGTATCGAGGGCTTAATTTCCGCGATTTAAATGGTCCTTTCAATCACAATCTCGGAGTAACCTTCAAAAATACATGATCACCCTCCTCAAACTCCAACGGTCTCCTACGGTTGTCCACATAGCTTTTCTGACGATCTTGGGCTTGTTTGATCTTTTCACGAATCATTCTAATCTTTTCCGTAGTCTCGTGAATAATCTCGGGTCCCAAAATCCTATCATCGCCAACCTCCGTCCAACACAATGGCGTTCTACACTTCCTACCATACAACGCCTCATAAGGTGCCATACCAATGCTCGCATGATAACTGTTATTATAAGAGAATTCGATCAACGGCAAAAGTTCTCTCCAATTTGCCCCAATTTCAAGCACACAAGCTCTTAACATGTCTTCCATGGTTTGTATTGTCTGTTCCGTCTGACCGTCCGTTTGCGGATGGTTCGACGTACTCAAACACAACCTCGTTCCCATGGCTTGTTGAAAAGCTCTCCAAAATCTGGAAGTAAATTTTGGATCTCTATCCGAAACAATACTAGCAGGAATACCATGCAATCTCATTATCTCTGAAATAAACAACCTTGCGAGATGACTCGCCTTGTAGGTAGTCTTCACAGCTAAGAAATGCGCGGATTTCGTTAACTGGTCCACAATTACCCAAATTGAATCATAACCACCTTGCGCACGAGGTAATCCTACTGCGAAGTCCATCGAAATACTATCCCATTTCCACATCGGAATTTCTAAAGGTTGTAACAAGCCACCCGACATCTGGTGCTCAATCTTCACTTGCTGGCACACCGCACATTCCGACACAAACACCGCAATATCTCTTTTCATCCCGGACCACCAATAGTCCCTCTTTAAATCTTGATACATCTTTGAAGCACCAGGATGTATAGTAAAAGTACCCTTATGCGCTTCCTCCAAAATCCTTCGTTTTAACTCGGTGTTGTCCGGAACACAAATGCTTTGGTTAAACGAAATGACTCCATCGTTAGTTCGCACAAAACCCGGTTGAGTCAACAATTCTTGTAACTTCTCATCCAACCCTTGCTCTTGTTGGACTTCTTCCCTGAGAGTAGAGATGATATTCAAATTTCCCATAACCACACAATCAGGAGTCCAATTAAATTGAAGATTTAGATCTCTAAACCTTTCCATTAAGGCATACTCTAACATCATCAACTCGGCACTATGCAACTCTTTCCTGCTTAAAGCATCCGCCACCTTGTTTGCTTTACCTGGATGGTACTTTAGTTCCAAATCATAATCCTTCAAATATTCCATCCACCTCCTTTGACGCATATTCAATTCTTTCTGATCAAATAAGTACTTTAAGCTCTTATGGTCACTAAACATCTCAAAACGTACACCATACAAATAGTGACGCCATACTTTCAATGTAAAAACAACTGCCGCCAATTCTAAATCATGCGTCGGGTAATTCTCTTCATGTACTTTCAACTATCGCGAAGCGTAAGCCACTACATGTCCATTCTGCATTAACACTCTGCCTAAACCCTTCTTCGATGCATCACAATATACCTCATAGGACTTGCTAGGATCGGGAATAACCAAAACAGGAGTGGTCGTCAGCCTCTCCTTCAAATTCATAAAACTTTGCTCACAAGCCGAATCCCATTCATAAGAGCAATCTTTCCGAGTAAGTCTCGTCATCGGTAAAGCCAGTTGGGAAAAGCCTTTAATAAACCTTCTATAATAACCTGCTAGTCCCAAAAAGCTTCTAACTTCAGACACATTCTTCGGTCTCTCCCAATTAATTACTGCTTCAACTTTTGATGGATCGACCGCCACACCTCCCTGGGATATAACATGACCAAGGAAATTAACCTCAGACATCCAAAACTCACACTTACTTAACTTAGCAAAAAGTTGTCTCTCTTGCAAAATGGATAAAACGATTCTTAGGTGTTCACCGTGCTCTTGAGGATCATGAGAATAAATAAGAATGTCATCAATGAAAATTACCACAAATTGGTCCAAGTAAGGTTGAAATATCCGATTCATGTAATCCATGAAAACTGTCGGAGCATTCGTCACACCGAAAGGCATCACAAAAAATTCATAATGACCATAACGGGTTCTAAATGCAGTCTTTGGTATGTCTGAACTCTTCACTCGGATCTGATGATAACCCGACCGTAAATCAATCTTCGAGAACACGCAGACTCCTTTCAATTGATCTAACAAATCGTCTATCCTTGGCAATGGGTATTTGTTCTTGATGGTGACCTTATTCAATTGACGGTAATCAATACACAACCGCATTCCACCGTCCCTCTTCTTCACCAACAACACTGGAGCTCCCCAGGGAGAAACACTTGGTCGAACAAAATGCTTAGCCAACAACTCTTCCAATTGGTCCTTTAATTCTCTTAGTTCAAGTGGCGCCATCCGATACGGAGAAACGGATATTGGAGCCGTTCCCGGTATCAGGTCAATAGAGAATTCCACTTCCCGTTCCGAAGGAAGAGAAGTGATATCCTCGGGAAAAATCGCAAGAAAGTCACAAACTACCGGAATACTCAAAACTGGAATGCTACTACTCTCCTCCTTAGTAAGAATCATAAGAACAGATTTTCTCCCTCAAACAAGAAATTAATCATTCCAACTGTACCTTCTAAAATAGTAGTTAACACATCCTTTGGAGTAGCCTCGGTAGATGGGATAATAATCAACTTCTCCTCGCAACCGATAAAAACCGAATTAGCAGAAAGCCAATCCATTCCCAAAACAACATCCACTTTCTTAAGCGGCAAACAAATAAGATCAATCTGGAAAACTCTTTCATTCACCGATAAAACACAATTTTCACACATCAACGGTGTTTCAACAATTTCATCCATGGCAGTAGTAACCACCATAGAAGGGAATAAAGGAACAGCTTGCAACCCAAGTCGCTTCACACAACGCGTGGACACAAAAGAATGAGTTGCCCCACAATCAAATAAAACAAAACAAGGGTGTCCATTTACGAAACACGTACCCGCAATCAAGGAGTTGTCATTCTTTGCCTTTCTCGCATCCAAGGTATACACTCGACCGGTATTCTTCCCTTGTGCCTGATTTCTACCCTGAGCACAATCCTTCGCTATGTGGCCCACTTTATTACACTGATAACACCTCAATCCCTCCAAACTGCACCTACCATAATGATTCTGTCCGCACATACGACATACCAGAGGCACACTAGTTCTAGAACTCTGAGCTTGCTTCCCTTTAAAGGATTGTTGCCCGGGCCTAACCTGTTAATTCGGTCTCCCTCGATCACTTTGATTCATCCTATTCAAATCTCCTTCTATTTGTACCTTCTTCAAACTATGTTCAGCCACATAACACTGTCTTAATAGTTCGACATAAGTAGTAAATTCCCGTTGAGACACGCTATGTGAAATTTCAGCCCTTAAACCAAACAGAAACTGATCAATCTTCCACCTCTCATCAGGAGCATACATGGCTTGTCTAGAATAAGCGGCCATAGTTTCAAATTTCTCAGCATAAGAAGTCACAGTCAAGTTACCTTGCCTCAGTTGTTGAAACTCGAATTCCTTCTGGGACCTCAAGGAACTTGGAAAATATTTCTCCATAAAAATTACCTTAAACTGTTCCCACACCTTTGGTACCTCTTGAATCGTCATTAAGGCTGAAGCACTTTCCCACCACCTCATGGCAAGACCCTTCAACAAGTGGGAAGCGAAGACCACCTAGTTTTCCTCACTGCACTGAACTATTTGGAAAACCCGTTCCATACCTGATATCCATTCATGAGCCTTTACTGGATCTAACCCTCCCTGAAATTCCGGAGGACTCAACCGAATGAAATCCCTAAAGTTTCCTCCTGCACCCTCAGGAACAACCACTGGAGAATGTAGACCACCCGCCATCTGCTGAACCATTTATTGCATAAACTGATTTTGTTGTTGTTGCATCTGCTGCATGAATTGGTACAACGGAGCATTCCCTTCTTCAACCGGCGGATTAGTCCCTGCTGGAGTGTTTCTCGGTCTACCACGATTGTTTCTGCGCCTTTCAGCCATGTTCCTGAATGTCATAAAGATAGGATTAAGTTGATCAGACTCAATACCATAAATATAACAGACAAGACCTATGGCGACACGCCGCATGTGAAACGGAAAGAAAACTTATTCTATTTCATGGCTAGGTCGAGGATACGACCTACTCTGATACCAACTGTAATACCCATATATAGATACATGCATCAAATCATATATTATACATGAAAAGTACGTTTGGTACTGAAATACCTAAGTTCCTAGTAACACTGTATACATAAAATGCCCAAAGCAACCTAAAATCAAACACTGGCATGTTATATGTACAAAATGTTCAAAATATAAAACTAAGAACTACATCCCTAAGGATCTCAAAAGACTCCACAACGAAAGCAAAACCAACAGCTAAGCAAGGATAGTCACACGGCCTTATCCTTACCCTTCGCGGAACCTGCAGAACATGTGATGTAAACAACAACAGTGGGGTGAGATACATCAAATCTCAGTGAGTTCCCTATCTTAAAGTCCTCTCGGCTCTACAAGGTTCTAATAAACCTAACTCAAGTCAAAAGGGAAAGGAAAATGACTTTGAGTACACACACTACAAAAGTATCCACACTGGTGAGCCTGTTAACTCACACAAGTACCAAAGTACGTCTTGAGCCTGTTAGCTCAAGGATCTCACAAATCAGTAACCATACCAAGGCATCCCCTTTTCCCGTCCGCTTCTACGTCTAGAAGACGACCCGAGTCATGGATCCTCGAAATTACTTGGCATACAAAATGGATTCGGGAACAACGGCCTGTTAGCCGTGAACCGTCACTTCTCATGGCCTGTTAACCATCACAAGTCTCTACCCTTAGGTTCCATTCGTACTAAACGTGGGAATCAAACCTTCCAAGTAATGGTGCACATGTTTCAGAGGAGCTCGAGACCCATGAAATGCACTATCAAAAATAACCGGTTACGATTACACAATACACACGTCTCGGCCTTACTTGCACGAGCGTTGTCACTATTCCATTACTCACACACACAACATTGTTTAGGGTAAGTCCTCACTCTACCTAATTCATATTTTAACATGCATATCTGATCAACCATGTTTAATAATGAGAACAATAAACAAAGCATAATACATTTGCACACTAGAAATTACAAATGATAAAAACAACACACTTATCCCACTTTTGGGATTTCCTCCGATTATTTAATCGGGCATCAAAACCGATATTTTACACCTTCATGGTGTAGAATATCTCCGTAGCTTCCCATCGGTACCAAGAACTCCTCGATCGGAAACACGGTTCAAAAGATATGGATTTTTAAAGTATTTTTCCAAAAAGTTACAGTGTTAATCGGTTAACACATTTGGTTAACCGATTAACCAAATTCAGAAACTTTCTGTTAACCGATTAACCAAAATGGTTAATCGATTAACCAGTTCAATTTTCACGTAAAACACCAGATTTCTCACTGGTTAATCGGTTAACCCATAGCGTTAATCGATTAACCACGTTGCAGAAACCCAAAAAACTCTGTTTTCTTGGATTCTTTCCATTCCAATCCCAATCAAAACCATTTCAAACATTCAACCAAGCATAAACAGATGATTATACATATATAATTGTTATTCTATACGATTTATATCTCATTTTATCCGTTAGATTCGTCGATTAGCAAAATTATTCATTTTTCCTCAAATTCAACCTAACTCTAAAACCTCAAGAACTTCTACACTAAAGTCTCTAGCTAGAACCCACCTGGATAACAAGATGAGAATGATGAAGATGAAATGAAATGATGAAGAGTTGATGAATGGATGATGATGATCTTGATGGTCTTGAGCTTTCTCCCCTTTCCTCTTTTCTCTCCTTTCCTTTCCTTTCTTTCTTCTTTCCTTCAATGTTTCTATCTTTCTCTTTTTGTTTGGAAAATGGGAGGAAAAGGAAATAAGTAGTAAAATAGTATTAGAACTAATACTGCTAAATATCCAAAAAGTCTCTACAGCTCCAAATAATTAAAACCTCAGAGTCGGGTAATATTAACTTGAACGGCTCTGAGTTCAACAGTTACTCCAATTATCTTTGCAGATAATTTCTCAGAGTACACTGGAGCTCAGTTGATCACAACTTAATATTATCCAGAGCAATTAAAATTATGGGGTATTACAATTAAAAACATTATTAAATATTAAATTAGTTATAAACATTATTATATATTAAAATATCGTAGTCATCATTTCCACCTAATTAAAATTAATTTTTAAATTTTAATCATCACTGCCACATATGCAAAAGTGGAGGGGGCCATAAAAATCCAAAGGTCATCAAAATGAAGGAACTAGAATCCCTGATTTTGTAATATGGGGGCCAATAGTATAAAACGCCCAAACTAGGGGATCAAAAGTGCATTTAAGCCTATTGGATAATATATTGATTTAACTTTGTATGAATCCTTTGATCTATAATCCTATTGGATAATATACTTTGTTAAATTGATTTTGGGCACATAGGAAATACTGACCATTAGTCTATGTGTTGTACCTAGGGTAATTGTTGTACTTACGTTGGTTGAATAGGAATAAGAGACCCCAAGTAGTGGCATAAGTAATTAATGTTTTGTGCATTGCCTAATCCCGCTTACGCTGGTGGACTAGGGATAGGAAACTCAGAGTAGTGATTAGTGAGCTATTTCGCAAGGGATTGGCTATAGCAGCTTTGTTAATTTTTTGTGGGATTATACTGATAAGATTATTCATATAAGGCATCAAACATCAACAATAGAGAAATAGGGAATTCAATACGCAACCGGACCGCTTTCGTAATTTTGTTTAACACTTATTTTACAATTCGCATCGCAAACTTGAAACCCCCTCCCCATTTACTATTTTTCTATATATTGCACAAATTTGTCTTGTTCAGACGCAGCCCCTGTGGATTCGATCTTAATTATAACTTCAACACTATCGGTACACTTGCCGAGAAGTGATCAATGCTATCCAATAATTCTTGAGAGCTTTTAGAATGTTAAGCCCAGAAACCCCCTTATACAAGGAAAAGTAAAATTTCAGGTTTACTTCCAACCAAACAACAAGTAGTAGAATGAAGTTTGTACTCTTCACGCCAAACAACGAATAGATCTACGAGCAAATGGGCTTAGGCCTAATAATATTTTCAATATTTTAATTAATTAATTAAGATTATTAAATGTTAATTTAATTAAAAACATTATTAAATATTAAATTAGTTATAAACATTATTATATATTAAAATATCGTAGTCATCATTTCCACCTAATTAAAAATAATTTTTAAATTTTAATCATCACTGCCACATATGCAAAAGTGGAGGGGACCATAAAAATCCAAAGGTCATCAAAATGAAGGGACTAGAATCCCTGATTTTGTAATAGGGGGCCAATAATATAAAACGCCCAAACTAGGGGATCAAAAGTGCATTTAAGCCTATTGGATAATATATTGATTTAACCTTGTATGAATCCTTTGATCTATAATCCTATTCAATTGTTTATTGTTCTTAATGCTTTTTATGTGAGATACTCTTTTAAATTGATTTTGGGCACATAGGAAATACTGACCATTAGTCTATGTGTTGTACCTATGGTAATTGTTGTACTTACGTTGGTTGAATAGGAATAAGAGACCCCAAGTAGTGGCATAAGTAATTAATGTTTTGTGCATTGCCTAATCCCGCTTACGCTGGTGGACTAGGGATAGGAAACTCAGAGTAGTGATTAGTGAGCTATTTCGCAAGGGATTGGCTATAGCAGCTTTGTTAATTTGTTGTGGGATTATACTGATAAGATTATTCATATAAGGCATCAAACATCAACAATAGAGAAATAGGGGATTCAATACGCAACCGGACCGCTTTCGTAATTTTGTTTAACACTTATTTTACAATTCGCATCACAAACTTGAAACCCCCTCCCCATTTACTATTTTTCTATACATTGCTCAAATTTGTCTTGTTCAGACGCAGCCCCTGTGGATTCGATCTTAATTATAACTTCAACACTATCGGTACACTTGCCGAGAAGTGATCAATGATATCCAATAATTCTTGAGAGCTTTTAGAATGTTAAGCCCAGAAACCCCCTTATACAAGGAAAAGTAAAATTCCAGGTTTACTTCCAACCAAACAACAAGTAGTAGAATGAAGTTTGTACTCTTCACGCCAAACAACGAATAGAGCTACGAGCAATTAATGTCTAAGCTAAACAAATATTTTTTACGGACTTATCTCGAATCAAGATGGATTTTTGAATTGGATATACAATGAAATTAAATGATGTTTTATAACAAGTTGCCACGAAGCGAAGGAGATTTTATATTGGGCTGAGCTCAAGAACCGATGTGAAGATTTTTATCTAGTTATTCTTCACGAACCCAAAAGGAGAATTTTTCCTTTAGTGGAGAAACTCATGAACGAAACAGATACTAACACTAATCCCCCCAAAATATCTTTTAATAGGTTTATCTGTAAACCCAAACAAACACTTCCTAGTGAAGAATAATTCACTCATGAGGAAAAAGAACTAATGTTGAGTTTAAAATAATAAGTGTAATGTCTTAATTTCTTAAGCAAACGTAATTCTTTCCTAATGGTAATGAAGTGTGCTAATGAGGAATATTAACCTTGATTAAGTTAGCAAGGGACATCATTAGTAATTGTGATAAAGTATTAAGGGCAAAAGTGACAATTGTTGAGGTCGTTATATAAAAAAATTGAAGCCTTTTTCCTCATTTTCTCAGATCAATTCTCTTTATAAAATAATATTTTGATATATATATATATATATATATATATATATATATATATATATATATATATATATGCAAAAATTACAAGAGGAAAGGGAGGAAGACATGAGTTCTTCATTAACAATTCTTGCATGTGCAATCAATAGTAAATTTTTTAAGTAAAATCATCAAGGAAGGCTTCGATCACCATCTTTCTGCACCTTCATCAACAATCTCTCCATCATTCGTTTTCAGTTTCAGAATTCGTCAAGTAGAGGTGGGTTTTATTTAAGATTTCAATTGGGGAAATGGTACCAATTAGGTTAATTTATGATGCACATGGAATTGATTACATGATTCTTAATCGTCTTGCTTAGTGTGATAATTATGTGATTATGTGATTCTATGTAAAAAAAATTGATGTATGAGGATAACATGAATGTTGAACATGTCTTGCTATTGCATAAATGCACATATTAAACTGATTTTCCTACTCAAGAAAATAGAAACCTGTGCTTTAGAGCATGTATGAAAAAAGGTTTAGAAGGAAGCTAATTGCTCATTGTTGGATGTCATTCTTGCTGGAAAAATGCCTATTCTTGAATTCTATGACCATATGCTTAAGTTGGCTGGTTGTGATTGTGTTTTGATGCAGGAAAAATCATGTTAGAAGTGTGAAAAATTACACTTGAGAGAATGCTCTATTTTCTGGGCCAGACATGGATTGTGCACCCCTGCACGGGTCACCTATGTCCATCTTTGATTTTTGGTATGAGGGCATGTTGGGTGCAACACATGCCATGCAGGCTAACACAGCTTGACAGTGTAACCCTATAGTCCATGTGTGGGAGGCGCATGTTGAGCCCAATACGGGTTGTGTCACCTGACACGGATAACCCATGTTGGCACCCCAAATTTCTCCGTTTTGTCAATTCTTGATCCCTTATTTGGTGATTGGACATGAATCATCTTGTAGGATCAAAGTGAGTAATCTTAGGCCTAAGTTACTTGAGGAATAATGATTCAAAACTCACTCAGTTGCTTGTGCAATGTATGATACTGTGAGTGATAATAAGAACGTACCCACACTAAGACTTGTATGCAAGATCGAGAGCGGTTGTATGAGTTAGAAACCCTTGTTACACATATTTCTTATTAGAATGCTTCACATTATGGTCGATGTTTGAAGTTGGTCCTTCAATTGACAATATTATTAGAGTTAGTATATAGAGATAATCACTTAGGATAGTATTTGAATCCCATTAATTTGATTGTTATTGCTTACCTGAAAGATGATATTTGGTAAGTGAGGAAACCTATGATGAGTATAGAATCCTACAGCGAGGAAAAGTCCCAACATAAGGAAGGCAAGTAAACTTTCCTTGAGGGACTCGTTCCTAAAAGTAGGAAGGAAGGTAAACCCGTAAGACCTTACCTTGCAAGAAGCGTAATAGTAATTTCCGACAGAATGAAGGCACGTAAACTCAAAACACCTTACCTTGAGGGATTCATTCCCAAAAGCAGGAAGGCGTGTAAATTTGGATGACCTTACATTGAGGTTAACATAATAGTAATTCCATATAGAAGGAAGGAAGATAAACCCAGAAGACCTTACCTTAAGGGTAGCGTAATAGTAAGTCAAAACAGATGGTGTCATACCCCAATTTTTACCCCTCATATTCTACCTCCATTTGCATCATTTGCATGACATCAAGCCTTTCATGTATCACTAACCTCGTGAAAATACAAAAAATATATGCCTTGCTTGCTTTGTTTACAAGTTAGGGTTTTGCATCAAAGAAGACAAGTGGTTGATCAGTCAATGGTTTGGTATGTTCATCAACATCTCAACTATCTCAATCACGGATCAAGAGTCTCTCTCCATCAACAATCAATTTTGAGATTGCATCAACTCAAGATCATCAAGCCTCAATTCCTCAAGTGCACCAAATTAGGGTTTTAGTCAAAGTCAATTGGATATTGACTTTTAAACCAAGACATGATCCCATGCTTTGGAACATGATTCAAGACCCTCAAATACATCTTTGGAGTCCAATCACATGATCTAATTAGCTCATGAAGCTTGATTCATTGACAAGTGCAAGATTTGAATTCATCTAATACAGAGTCAACATTTGATCAAAGTCGAAGTTTGACTTTTGACTTTTTTGGTCAAACATGACTTCCTCAAGTCAATAATCATGAAAATATGGAAACAAATTGAGTTAGATCATGATTAATCAAGAAACCAATAAAGAGAATCAAAGTTGTAAAATTAGGGTTTTGAAATTTTTCGAAGTTATGGAAATACATGAACAAGTGACCTACTTTTCAAGATCATAACTTCTTCCTCAAGCATCCAATTGAAGCATTTGAGGATTGTGTTTAAAGAAGGAATTGTATACTATAAGTTGTTGAAATTACAAGCCAAAAGATTTCTTGAAGTGGAAGTTATGATTGATCAAAGTTAAGATTTTTCAAGTTGTTGAAAATCCAAACACTTAGAAAATTTTCTAAGTTTTTCACCTTAACAAGTGCATGACTTTATGACCATTTCATGATCAATTCAAGCAACCATTTTTCATGCCCAATGGATGTACTTAAAGATGACATTACATACTTCAATATTGTGGAATAATTGGGTCAAAAGCTCATGAGAGTTGGAAGTTATGAAGTGCCAAAGTTGAGATTTCAAAGTTGTTGAAATTGCCAAATACTTAGAATTTTTTTCTAAGTGTCAAACAGTTGAAAAATCTAATTTTGATGATCAGTTTTCTTAATGATGCAAGTTGGTTTTCTTCAAGTGATCAACATGAAAGTTATGGTATATCATGTCCTCTTTCCAGTGGTACCAAAAGCATGATTTTTTTTTACTTGAACATGAAGTTTCAAAAATGGGAAGTGGCCATGGTAGGGCTATTTTGTTCAAGCCATAATTGCATCAAGTTATGGACCAGATTGTTGTGCACGATTTTGATCCACTTTTTTGCCACTTTCCAAGCTTCTTTTCAGATCATGATCAACTAGGAACTTGTTCCATGTCATGAGATCTTCAAGTTGGTAGCAAATTCAACAAAATTGGATATTCATGCACAATGCAAAACCTTGATCCAACATGCCAACATGAAGTGATTTTGGGCATTACATGTTTTTTGCTTTAATCATGTTGACTTGTGCTTGAAGGTATAAACATGATCGGAATATTGGATAGAGTTGGTACAAGTTGAAGACATGATCATGCAAGGTCAACTAGGAGCTACCAAAAGTGAAATCCACTTTTGTACTTTTTACCATCTTTATGGTTTTCCTCAAAATTCCTCAAAACAAAGTCAAAGTCCATTGATCATTCTTCAGATCATTTGCACTACAAATAGAGGCTCCATATCATATGCAAAGACACACAAAAAAACTCAAGAAACTCAGAACCACATTAAGCCAAAAATCTCAAACTTCCATAGTTGTCAAAAAAACCATATCTTCACATTTCACATATCATTCATTTTCTTTGCCATTTTTCTATCCAAACACCGTCCACGTACATCATACAACTTTCTGTATGCATTAGAATCAATCAGAAACATCTCAAATGCCATAGCCATAACCTCATTTTTCATCATTGTAAGTGGATTTAGATAGAGAGTTTCAGAGGGCCATGTAGGGATCATCACATTGCATCTGGAAGTGCTCTAGAGCCAAACACGATTTCACCATTTTGAGGTAAGTTAGCATTTCTGGAACTCCATCTTTAAGGCACCATTTGCATTCATTCTTGTTACCACATTGTTGTCATGATGTAGTGAGTGAAAGCCATAAGCTCTTGGCCATTGGTTGTGTGTATTAGACACATTTAATTTTATTTTGAAATTTCTAGGGTTTTCTGGTTTTGTTAGAAATTCATGAGATAGAGTCAATACAAATGAAAACTAATATTATATTTAGATTCCTCATGAAATTCTAAGCAAGATGCTATATTCACATATTTGACTGTGTTGAAAGAGTGACCACTGGTTTGATCTAATCTTAGACCTAGTTGCCGGGGAAAACTCTAAGCAAGATAATATACAGGCATATATATATATATATATATATATATATATATACAGATGAAATATATACAAGTATGTAAAAGAAAGTTGATAGAACTTACAGGTGAGTAAGCTTCCAGTACCACAGCTGTATGGTTAGTTATTCAAGAAATTAAAGAAAGTTTTGATAACAACTATGAATTTGAATCTAAATCAAAAGGGAAAGTTGTTTTGAAAAGAAGATTGGGGCTTATACTCAACGAGAGGCCCAAGAATAACAGTGATCGCACCGTTGTTCTGAAAATTGTATAAGGACTTATACAATGACTGAGGCCCAAATTTATTGTATTTACAAAAGGATGGGTCTTACACTCTATTAGAGGCCTAAATTTGTTTGAAAAAGAAGAAAAATGGGACTTACAACACAAGGGAAGGCCCAGATGAAAATGTTTTGAAAACGGCAATCGCGCCGAGATTTTTTTTAACGTACTGGGACTTATACAATGACTGAGGCCCAAAAAGGTTTTTATTTACAAAGAGGTGGGTCTTACACTCTATTAGAGGCCCAAAGTTTATTTTTGTATAAGAGATGGGGCTTACAACTCAAGAAGAGGCTCAGATGATTTGAAAAATATTTGTATGAGTGAAAACAATAAAACCCTAATTTGATTAAAAATGTATTTTAATTTGAATGAAAAAACATTTTAAATGATCAAAATTATCAAACATGTATGAAAAACAAGTTGTGATCTTGGATAAATGTTTGAAAAATCATGTTTCATCCCTAGAATGATTTAAAAATCATTTGAGTTTGAAAGACCAAGAGAAAGAATTTATTTAAAAGGTTTTAAAACAATTAAAAAAGAGTTCTTTACAAAAAATACCAAATATATGAAATAAATAATATTTTTGTGAAATTGTTGTAGAATAAAATATTTTAACATTTTTGGGAATTTTGGAAAAAAAAACCAATAAAAAATAATTAAAATTGAGGGAGAAATTAATTTTGAAAGTTATTAAAAGATTGTGAAGAAAATGAAAGAAAATAAGTGGCAAAAAAATATGGAATGGTCCTCCCATGGTTTGAACTCACGCCCTTGGGGTGGTGAGATTAAAACTTTACCATCTGAGCCATTTGCGTGTGACTGATAGAGGATGGCAAGTGATGATAATATATGAAAAAACCTTTGAAAATGGTTTAAAAGAATAAAACCAAAAGGTTTGGGGCTAGGGGGATTCGAACCTCAGACCTCTCGCTCGCTACACACACAAAACTAGTTGATCAACCACTGGGGCGCAATGCCAATTCAAATATATAGTGGCAAGTGTATAATATATACTAAACTTGATTCTGAAAGTTTGAAAATGGCGCCATGGTTATCTTCTTCCTTAGGCAAACATCAGACTTGTGTGAAGCAAGCCATCTCCCTCGTCTCTCAGCCATTTTATAAGATGTAAACATGAAACTCGTGTACTTTTTAACAAGGAATATGATGGCAATATTCAATTTCATTTATTTTTAGTGTATCAAAAGAAATTGTCTGAAAGCACATATGAACCCTAACTGATCGTTTTAAAATTAAATTCCATATGATCATAATATGAAGCAATTAATTGAGGGGAAATGATCTATAAACATCCCGAAACACAATGGTAACTTGAAAACATGTTTATGATGCATGATTCATTGAGTTCAGTTTTAAGGAAGCTTACCTTGCAAGTGAGAATCGAATTTTGGCATGAAGGTGTTACAGATGTGTTCCAACGATCTGGACAACTTCCTTGACCTCTATGGATGGTGTTCCAATGCTTAGATTTATTTGAAAACCTCTGGATTGGTTAACTCGATCCAACCTGCATCTACCTTGTAACTTTGAACAATTGAGGGGTGAGTTGATGATTTAGATGTTTCAGAAACTTGGTGAGTGTTTAGATCACTTCCATATGAAGTATATGAAGTGTTTGAGTGGCTAGTTTGGATGGAATTGCTCAGATATGAGAAATTCGATTTCTCACTCTCTTGGTTTTTGAAAATTGGAGTGAGAGCAAGAAGAGTGTGAAAACCAGTTTGGTATTGTTTTGGTGTGATCTGAATGAGGCAATGTGACCTCTATTTATAGGTGATCAAGTTTTGTCTTGGAGGAATAGTGAATGGCTACAAGATCAGACCACATTCAATGGCTTTGGCTTGGTGGCATTTCTTCTTATGCAAGGCAAACTAGCCCCTCGAAGTAGCAAGGCTATGTTTTGACCAATTCCACATTCCTCAGATGTTTTAATTGTTGTTTATGCATGAACATTGACTGAGGATAGTGGTTTTGTTGAAAGTGCACTATTGCACATAAATGCACTTTGAATTCCAAGTCTTTGTACAAAGACTCATTATGCCACATGACAAAGTTCTAAGCATCTTGGCCTAATTCTGCAGGTTTGATATGATCATATTGAGTGTATGTGGCATAGTGATAATTGTTTCTTGTCTCAAACTCGAGTATAGCACAAAAACAAACAAACTAATCTTTCAGACCAATTGCAGCAGCATGACTTTGAGCTGCCATATCTCTTGGTTTCCATGGAGTTTTTCCATGCTGATGGACTCTTTGAATTGCTAGCAAGATGCACAATAACTTTGATGTTTACATTTGAGATTGATTCATCTTGCAACTAGGTGAAAAAGTTCTCCAAGTTTTGGTGTTTTACCTAAAATCTGTCTTGGACAGAATTTTGTCTAAGTCTTGGAAAAAAGGGTATTTTCATGTTTTAGTTATTTTGCTCTATTCATAACTCAAAATCCATGAAGATTTGGAATGAGATGTAGTTGACATATTTGAAGTATGTAAGATGAACTTTCATCTGAGCTTTGAATGGGAGAAAAGGACTTGTGGTTTAGGAGTTATGACCTTGCAAAGTTGGTATAAAATAACTTTTGTTCCATAACTTAGAAAAATTTTGGTTTCTCATGGTTGCCCCTTTTGCCAGAAACCTCACTTTTCTTGATTTTTCTTAATGAATGATGATCAATACCATACATTAACATTATTTTTGACTTAGGGGAACCATATTTGTGAAAAATTCCAAAAAGTCAAACTTGATTTTGGGCACAGTTGACTTTTTGTCAGATGAAATCCAAACTGTGTGATCCTTTGTGCAATCAAGTTCTTAAACCAATTCAAACCTAATGGATGGATTCCATAGTTGTTTTAGGGTGTCTTGAATCATTTCCCAAGGTTTGGGAGCATGTCTTGGTCAAAAGTCAAAGATACAGTTGACTTTTCCTCAAAACCCTAATTGTGGTCCTGGTGAAATTGAAACTTGTGAATCAAGCTTCTTGGATCAACCCATTGTTGTAAATGGATCAATGTGGTGTGTTTGACGTCCTCAAATCATGTCTTAAGGTTTTACCTCATGCTTTGCTCCAAAAGTCAACTTAGGGGTGAATTAGGTCAAGAAACCGTAATTTCCTGATTTTTTATGAATGCGTCCCCTGAGGCTAAATTGACTTGATAATTGGGTCCATGAGGTCCCTTGGAGTATCTTAGGTTATGCTTTGAAGCATTGGCTCATGCCCAGAAGAAAAGTTTCATCTGGAGGCCTTGGTCGACCAAAACCCTAATTTGGTGACACTGGCGATCTCGAGGCTTGATCCACTTGGAATGTTGCAACTTTGTGCTTGATTCTTGATATGGGAGTCCTCTTGATACTTTATGGGTGTTTGAGAGGTTGGATAAGTTGAAAATCATGTCATTTCTTGATTGATCCTTTGTCTAAGTACTCTGAGAGGGCTCAAAACCCTGTTTCTTGATTGTGGTGAATGCTCAACCATCTTTAAGGAGATTGATGAGGCACGAAGGTACATCCATATTATGGTGATGATTTGCACAATGATGGGAAATCTTGGTGGTCAAAATTTGGGGTATGACAGATGCCCCTATTTAATCTTTTTGGACCCGATGGTGTGAATGGCGGAGATATTCAGACATTCAGGGTGCAAGAGGATTAAATATCGGAATACCCAAAATTTTGACGGTGGTTATGAATGGCAGTTTTCTCATCCATCTTCTTTTGCTAAGTAACGTCACTTAGAAAAGGTAAAAACTTCCCCTCGATCCTGGTCTTCAGCTAAGGATCTGGTCTTAGTTTCTTTTAAAATAAACCTCCCCTCGATCCTAGTCTTCAGCCGAGGAACTGGTCTCAGTTTCTGAAATAAACTTCTCCTTGATCCTGGTCTTCAGCCACAGAACTGGTCTCAGTTTCTGAAATAAACTTCCCCTCGATCCTGGTCTTCAGCCAAGGAACTGGTCTCAGTTTCTTCTTGTCAATTTTCTTCCTTGACAAGGGACGCTATGTGTAGCGACCTTCATCAAACTTCTCGCCGAGTTTTACTGGGGAGACGCCGTTTGATGGAAAAAGATTTGATGTCAAACTTGCTCGGGTACCCATCTGTCTGAGCTGTAGAAGTGTGCGAACTTCTCTGTTGGAGATGCCATTTGTTGATTCTACTAGGGAAAATGAGTATTTTGAGAGACTATTTTTTTCTTGGGGATATTTCATCATACTTTTCTTCGAGATCTTCACGGAGAAATGCCATGTGATGTAATCCAATTTTGAGGTGATGATGACTTTGTTAACATCGACTTTCTTGGGAGAAAAACCGATGTATTGCTGAGAGTCTTCGGTTGAGAGGCTTTCTCTGGGGATTTTCCTTAATCCGGGAAAGCGAAAATATCATCTTGAATGGTTGTAACGGCCGATTATTTAATTATTTATTTAATTAAATAGTGTTGAATATTTTCCGTTTGAATTGTTGAAGTTGTGTGATATCGATTTAAGTTGTGTTGATTGTTATGGAATTGTTTAGTTGAATTAAGTGGTAGAAATTAGAATAATACTAGACTATATTAATTGGGCCTATTTAATTGGTTGCAGGTAGTAGAAAAGGAGGTGTAAGAACTTAAGCCCAATAAGATTATAGTATTATTTTATAATGGTTATTAGTTATCAGAAGATAGATTGAAAAGAAATAGTGGCAGTTAGAAATACAAAGAGGAAACGAGGTTCTGTGAATAAAAGAGGAACGTGGGAGTTGCAGGCTAGAGGCAAACGAAATTCTATCGAGAATTTAGAGAGCGACCTTCAATCCAAGGTAAGGGTGGGGTTCTGACTCTATAATGGGGTATTTGATGAATGATATTTGGGGTTGGGTTTGTAGAATTACCTCTGTCTATGTTGTAATGGCTGTCGTGGATATTGAATTGTGTTGGCTGTTGATGAATAGGTTGTAGGAAATTAGTCTATGTTGCATTAAGGTATAATTTTGTTGTGTTTCAGTTGTACTGTAATGAGTGAATTTGTGGAATTGTTTGGAACGAAATGCACTGAGACGGAGGAAATTGGGAATTGGGGGAAGGTGACGACCGTGATGGAGGGCGTGACGAGCGTCACGCTGGTCGTGTGTGAGTGACGACTGTCACTCATTGTGTTACGACCGTCACGCATTGTGACGAGGGCCAGGAAGCTGTGACGAGCGTCACACGGGCCTGCTGTGTAATTTGTTTCTGTTTCGTTTCTGTTTCTTCTGTCTGCTATGGTTCCACTTGGTCTGTTCCATTTTAACTTTAGTTGAGAGGTTGATATATAAATCAGGAGTACTGGATAGAGAATTGATAATGGAATTAATTAACCAAATTTCAGTCGAAAAATACCGAACAATGACATGATTGCTGGTAGTATATTTTAGTTGGTGCAGAATGTTTTTATAGTTGCTGTAACATTGTTGATTGGTTAATTATAAAGTTGCAGGTGTGAAACATGTTACCTTGCTTCTTGTAATTGGCAAGAATAAGTTGCAGGCCTATGGCCAATGTTGAATTGTTGTGGTGCTGATTTTTATAATTATCGTTGATTATTTTGATGTTTGAGTTGAGTCGCATTGCATAGCATATCAAGTAGGAGTTGTTGCTTGGTAAGTTGGCCTGGATTGGCAAAAATATTAAGTTGAAGGCTTATGCCTTGTTGACGTCAATATTAATTGGCAAATTTCTAAGTTAGGAGTTCTGCTCTAATGGTACCACATGCATATTATGAGTCGCATTTCAAAGTTGCATAATTACATTGTTATGTTGTTTATTATGTTGATTGATGTTGATTGTGAGTTGTGGAGTGGTGATTGTTTATAGTCTAATCTAATATGTTATTTATCATATATTCGATTATATTGTTCGATATCTCACCCCTTCTGTGTATGGTGAAGGTTTATATGCCATCCTGCAGGTAATCCGGAGTGAAGGCTGTCTACCTTCGTTAGTTCGAGTCGGTGTCGTTGCTCTGATATGTAACACTCGGGGGGATGAGCGCTGGTTTTTTTATTGTTGCTTTTCGTATTGTTGCTGAATTTTTGAGTTGTTTCCTTTAAAGATTATTATTTTGACGATGTTTAAGTCGGATAAAGTTGTTATGTCATTTAAGTTGACGTTTGCGACTCCGCCGCTTAATTATAAAAGTTGTTTTGGTTTACAAAGACTAAATTATGTTTTTATCATTTCACCCAAGCTTTTAGTGTTATGTATCTATGTTAAAATGCGAGTAAATGTTGTTGCTGTAAGTTGTGAATGTAGCATCCTATTCGTATGTTGAAATTTCGTAACTCTGATTTTATTAGTATTCGCCGGGTAGAAAATGGGGTGTTACATTAGTGGTATCAGAGCAGGTCGGTCTGTCCGGCCAAGTTGTCGAGTCGTAGTTTGTTTGACAATCGAGTATTGTTAACTAGTTCTAACCTTTGTTTATGTTGTAGTGATAAGTTGAGATGGCTGGAAGGAACGATGCTGCAATTGCTGCTGCGATGCAAGTAATGGCTCAGGCTTTGCAGAATCAGCCGAACGTTGACGAGGATGCTGGATCTCGCAGTTTGGCAAATTTTCAGAGGGAGAATCCGCCTACCTTCAAGGGCAAGTATGATCCTGATAGAGCGTTGGATTGGTTGAAAGAGATGAAGAGAATCTTCCGTGTGATGGACTCCACTCCAGCGCAGAAGGTTTGATTTGGGACTCATATGCTAGCAGCCGAGGCTGATGATTGGTGGCTAGAGACTCGTCAGAGGTTGGAAACTGCAGGTGAAGGTATCACTTGGGATGTGTTCCGAAGAGAGTTCCTGAGGAAGTATTATCCAGAGGATGTTTGTGGTAAAAAGCAAATCGAGTTTCTTGAGCTGAAGCGAGGAAACATGTCGGTTACTGATTATGCTGCAAAGTTTGTTGAATTGGCTAAGTTTTATCCGCACTATAACGATGATAATGCTGAGTTTTCAAAATGCATCAAGTTTGAGAGTGGGTTGCGCCCAGAGATCAAGAAGGCAGTTGGATATCAGAAGATTTGTGTTTTTGCTGATTTGATTGATAGTTGCAGAATTTTTGAAGAGGATAACAATGCTCATTATAAGATCATTAATGAGAGAAAGAGCAAGCACTAACAGAATCATGGCAAGCCTTATGATGCTCCAACTGGAAAAGGTAAACAGAAAGTGGCTGATGGCAAGGGGACTAGTGGGGGAGATGCTCCTGCTGGCATAACTTGTCTCAAATGTGGGAAACCTGGTCATAAGAGTAATGTGTGTACTGCTAAGGTGAAGAGGTGTTTCTGTTGTGGTAAGATTGGGCATGCCATATCTGAGTGCAAGCATAAAGAGATGATTTGTTTCAACTGTGGTGAAGAAGGACACATTGGTAGTCAGTGTCAGAAACCAAAGAAGGAGCAAACCGGTAGGAAAGTGTTCGCTTTGGCTAGGGCTCAGACAACTACTGAGGACAGACTCATCAGAGGTACATGTTTCATTAATAATACTCCTTTAATCACTATGATTGATACTGGTGCTACTCATTGTTTTATTGCTGCTGAATGTGTTGAAAGATTGGATCTTGTGTTGTCTTCTATGAATGGAGAAATGGTCGTCGAGATTCCGGCTAAGGGATTGGTGACTACTTCTCTTGTGTTTTTAAAGTGTCCTTTGACGATCTTCGACAGAGACTTTACTGTTGATTTGGTGTGTTTGTCGTTATCTGGGATGGATGTAATCTTGGGAATGAACTGGTTAGAATATAACTATGTTCATATCAATTGTTTTAACAAGTCAGTGAGATTTTCTACTCCTGAAGAGGAAGAAGCTGGTTTGTTGTCTTTTAGGGAGTTACAGCAGTGGGTGCAAGAAGGAGCTCAGATGTTCTCAGTGATGACGTCATTATCTATTGAGAGTCGAGCTGTAATTGAGGAATTGTAAGTGGTGCGTGAATTTCCTGAAGTTTTCCCTGATGAAATTCCTGATGCACCGCCAGAAAGAGAAGTAAAATTTACAATTGACCTTGTACCTTGTACCAGACCTGTGTCTATGGCACCATACAGGATGTCTGCATCTGAATTGTCAGAATTAAAGAAACAATTGGAGGAATTGCTTGAAAAGAAGTTTGTGAGGCCAAGTGTATCGCCGTGGGGAGCTCCAGTGTTGTTAGTAAAGAAGAAAGATGGAAGCATGAGGCTCTGTGTTGATTATAGACAATTAAATAAAGTGACGATTAAGAACAAGTATCCGCTTCCGAGAATAGATGACTTGATGGATCAATTGGTAGGTGCTCGTGTGTTTAGTAAGATTGATTTGAGGTCGGGCTATCATCAGATTAAAGTGAAGGATGAAGATATTCAGAAGACGGCTTTCAGAACGCGTTATGGACATTATGAGTATTCAGTGGTGCCTTTCGGTGTTACTAATGCGTCGGGAGTATTCATGGAGTACATGAACCGTATCTTTTATACTTATTTGGATCGGTTTGTGGTGGTGTTTATTGATGATATATTAATTTACTCTAAATCAGAAGAAGAGCATGCAGAACACTTAAGACTAGTATTGCAAGTTTTGAAAGAGAAGAAGTTATATGCAAAGCTGTCCAAATGTGAATTTTGGTTAAAGGAAGTTAGTTTTCTTGGTCATGTCATTTCGGGTAGTGGCATTACTGTGGATCCATCTAAAGTAGATGATGTGTTGTAATGGGAAACTCCAAAGTCGGCTACCGAGATTAGAAGCTTTTTGGGACTAGCTGGCTATTACCGAAGGTTTATCGAAGGATTTTCTAAGTTAGCACTTCCGTTGACTAAGTTGACTTGTAAAGGTAAAGCTTTTGTGTGGGACATTCAATGTGAAGAAAGTTTCACAGAATTAAAGAAGAGATTGACATCGGCTCCGGTTTTGACGTTACCTAATCTAGGAGAACCTTTTGTGGTGTATTGTGATGCTTCTAAGATGGGTTTAGGAGGTGTGCTTATGCAGAATGATAAGGTAGTTGCTTATGCGTCGAGACAGTTGAGAACTCATGAAAAGAACTATCTTACGCATGATTTAGAACTTGCTGCAGTTGTTTTTGTGCTGAAGATTTGGAGGCATTATCTTTATGGTTCGAGATTTAAAGTGTTTAGTGACCATAAGAGCTTAAAGTATTTGTTTGATCAGAAGGAATTGAATATGAGACAGCGAAGATGGTTGGAATTATTAAAAGATTATGATTTCTGTTTGAACTATCATCCAGGTAAAGCTAATGTTGTGGCTGACGCCCTAAGTCGAAAAACTTTACATATGTTGGCGATGATGGTTAAAGAATTGGAATTAATTGAGCAATTCAGAGATATGAGCTTAGTTTGTGAAGTGACACCGCAGAGTGTGATGTTGGGGATGCTGAAGATTAACAATGATTTTCTGGATAGTATCAAGGAAGCTCAGAAGTTAGACGTGAAACTAGTAGATTCGATGGTTGGAATCAATCAATTTGAGAATGATGATTTCAAGTTAGATGCGCAAGGTGTGTTAAGATTCCGAAATCGAATTTGTATTCCTGATGAGGCAGAGATGAAGAAAGTAATTCTCGAGGAAAGTCATAGGAGCAATTTGAGTATTCATCCGGGAGCTACAAAGATGTATCAGGACTTGAATAAATTGTTTTGGTGGCCTGGAATGAAGCGTGATGTAGCTCGTTTTGTGTATGCATGTTTAACTTGTCAGAAGTCGAAAGTTGAACATCAGAAGCCTGCAGGGTTGATGCAACCGTTAGAAGTTCCAGAATGGAAATGGGATAGCATTTCAATGGACTTTGTGACTGGATTACCAAATACTTCAAGAGGACACAATTCGATTTGGGTGATTGTTGATAGGCCTACGAAGTCGGCTCATTTTATTCCTATTAACATCAGTTTTCCAGTATCGAAGTTGGCAGAGATTTATACTTGCGTAATTGTAAAGCTACATGGTGTTCCTCTGTGTATTGTGTCTGATAGAGATCTGAGGTTTACTTCTGATTTTTGGAAGCGTTTGCAAGAGGCGTTGGGTTCTAAGTTGAGGTTGAGTTCGGCGTATCACCCCCAGACGGATGGTCAAACGGAGAGGACTATTCAGTCGTTGGAGGATTTGTTGAGAGCTTGTGTTCTTGAGCAGGGAGGCTCGTGGGATAATTATCTTCCATTGATCGAGTTCACGTATAATAACAGTTACCATTCCAGTATTGGAATGGCACCTTTTGAAGTGTTATATGGTCGGAGGTGTATGACTCCTTTATGTTGGCATGAATCTGGAGAAAGTGTAGTGCTTGGACCTGAAATCGTTCGAGAGACTACTGAGAAGGTGAAGTTGATCCGAGAAAAGATGAGATCTTCCCAAAGTAGGCAGAAGAGTTATCATGACAAGCGAAGGAAAGACTTAGAATTTCAAGCAGGTGACCATGTGTTTTTAAGAGTTACACCTGTGACAGGTGTTGGGCGTGCATTGAAGTCTAAGAAGCTCACTCCTCGTTTTATTGGTCCGTATCAGATTTCGGACAGGGTTGGAAATGTTTCTTATAGAGTGGCTTTACCGCCTAATCTTTTAAATTTGCACGATGTATTTCATGTGTCACAACTCCGGAAGTATGTTCTAGATCCATCTCATGTGATTCATATGGATGATGTGCAAGTACGGGATAATCTTACTGTGGAAACGATGCCTGTACGAATTGTGGAACGTGAGATGAAGATTCTAAGAGGCAAGGAGATTGCGTTGGTGAAAGTTGTCTGGTTAGGAGCTGCCGGAGAAAGCATGACTTGGGAGCTGGAAAGCAAGATGAAGGAATCCTATCCCGAGTTATTCGAATCAGGTAAATATTTTAGGACAAAAATATCCTAAGTGGGGAAGAGTTGTAACGCCCGATTATTTAATTATTTATTTAATTAAATAGTTTTGAATATTTTCCGTTTGAATTGTTGAAGTTGTGTGATATCGATTAAAGTTGTGTTGATTGTTATGGAATTGTTTAGTTGAATTAAGTGGTAGAAATTAGAATAATACTAGACTATATTAATTGGACCTATTTAATTAGTTGGAGGTAGTAGAAAAGGAGGTGTAAGAACTTAAGCCCAATAAGATTATAGTATTATTTTATAATGGTTATTAGTTATCAGAAGAGAGATTGAAAAGAAATAGTGGCAGTTAGAAATACAAAGAGGAAACGAGGGTTCTGTGAAGAAAAGAGGAACGTGGGAGTTGCAGGCTAGAGGCAAACGAAATCCTATCGAGAATTTAGAGAGCGGCCTTCAATCCAAGGTAAGGGTGGGGTTCTGACTCTATAATGGGGTATTTGATGAATGATATTTGGGGTTGGGTTTGTAGAATTACCTCTGTCTATGTTGTAATGGATGTCGTGGATATTGAATTGTGTTTACTGTTGATGAATGGGTTGTAGGAAATTAGTCTATGTTGCATTAAAGTATAATTTTTTTGCGTTTCTGTTGCAGTGTAATGAGTGAATTTGTGGAATTGTCTAGAACGAAATGCACTGAGACGAAGGAAATTGGGAATTGGGGGAAGGTGATGACCGTGACGGAGGGCGTGACGAGCGTCACGCTGGTCGTGTGTGAGTGAAGACCGTCACTCATTATGTTACGACCGTCACGCATTGTGACGAGGGCCAGGAAGCTGTGACGAGCGTCACACGGGCCTGCTGTGTAATTTGTTTCTGTTCCGTTTCTGTTTCTTTTGTCTGCTATGGTTCCACTTGGTATGTTCCATTTTAACTTTAGTTGAGAGGTTGATATATAAATCAGGAGTACTGGATAGAGAATTGATAATGGAATTAATTAACCAAATTTCAGTCGAAAAATACCGAACAATGACATGATTGCTGGTAGTATATTTTAGTTGGTGCAGAATGTTTTTATAGTTGCTGTAACATTGTTGATTGGTTAATTATAAAGTTGCAGGTGTGAAAAATGTTGCCTTGCTTCTTGTTATTGGCAAGAATAAGTTACAGGCCTATGGCCAATGTTGAATTGTTGTGGTGCTAATTTTTATAATTATCGTTGATTATTTTGATGTTTGAGTTGAGTCGTATTGCATAGCATATCAAGTCGGAGTTGTTGCTCGGTAAGTTGGCCTGGATTGGCAAAAATATTAAGTTGAAGGCTTATGCCTTGTTGACGTCAATATTAATTGGCAAATTTCTAAGTTGGGAGTTCTGCTCTAATGGTACCACATGCATATTATGAGTCGCATTTCAAAGTTGCATAATTACGTTGTTATGTTGTTTATTATGTTGATTGATGTTGATTGTGAGTTGTGGAGTGGTGATTGTTTATAGTCTAATCTAATATGTTATTTATCATATATTCGATTATATTGTTCGATATCTCACCCCTTCTGTGTATGGTGATGGTTTATACGCCATCCTGCAGGTAATCCGGAGTGAAGGTTGTCTACCTTCGTTAGTTCGAGTCGGTGTCGTCGCTCTGATACGTAACACTCGGGGGGATGAGCGCTTGTTTTTTTATTGTTGCTTTTCGTATTGTTGCTGAATTTTTAAGTTATTTCCTTTAAAGATTATTATTTTGACGATGTTTAAGTCGGATAAAGTTGTTATGTCATTTAAGTTGACGTTTGCGACTCCGCCGCTTAATTATAAAAGTTGTTTTGGTTTACAAAGACTAAATTATGTTTTTATCATTTCACCCAAGCTTTTAGTGTTATGTATCTATGTTAAAATGCGATTAAATGTTGTTGCTGTAAGTTGTGAATGTAGCATCCTATTCGTATGTTGAAATTTCGTAACTCTGATTTTATTAGTATTCGCCGGGTAGAAAACGGGGTGTTACAGTGAAGAGCGATATTCCAGAGGTATCGGTCGAATGTCTTTTTGCCTTTCAGAGGTTCAAGTTATCAATGTGGTCGAGGACCTTCTCCAATCCAGAAATAAACTGGGGAGAGATTGCTCAAACGATACATTTCCTGACGAGAAAAGAACTTAAATTGGGATTTTGTCTTATCTGACACGGAGAGGACAACTGACAACTTGATTGACAATAGGGCTTTATCACTTGGGAAATGAGTATGACCAGAGTGATATTAATGCTATATGATTATGAATGTGAACCAATTATGCATGATGGATGTATGTTTATGCTGACAAAATAGACGCGACATACAGACTAATGAATGAACACGACTAGATACTCGGCCACTACGGGGGATGAAAAGTATCATTGGTCCAAGATAGCAATCTTGCCTTGCCTAGGAGAGGTAGTCCCTATGGGGGAGAAAGAATCGTTAATCGGTCTTAAGAGGTAAAAACTCTGCCGGGGATATCAGATGGGATATTATATCTGAAACGGTTATTTCTTCATTCAGGTGTACTGGTTTATAAGGAGTACTTTGATTCTGCACTTTGAGGTTCAATCACCTTCGGAGAAGCTATCAACGTTCTTTGTGCGTTCAGCAGTTTAAAAAGAAATGCCATCTTTATTTTAAAAGTGGAAGAAAATTTGACAAGTAAATTCATTTTTTTTGTTTCAAAAATTGTTGATCATGTTAAAAATGTCATTCTGAAAAGCAAAAATAATTGAGAATTGCAAACAAAAGCACTAGGGCTCAAATTTTATTGATAGGATGGAAATCAGCCAAGCGCGTGTCCCATAGAGTATTTACAAAGTTTAGAAAATGGTAATTTTAAGGGAAAGAGGCTACATCGAAACATAACGACCGTTATCCTTCTACCAACTTTGAATTCTGGACATCCTGGGCGTCTGTCGAAGATGACCTTGACTGGAAGTTTTTTTTGATGGATGGTGTTACCATTAGGGATTTAACCTTGTCAGACTTAGTTACTTGCCATTAATCCCTAACTTTTTCCTGGATTGTATCTTTAGATTTCCATTCCATCGAGATGATTTTTGCTTATGTCTCTAATTTTTTCCTGGACCGCCCTTTCGAGTTTTCAATCCACCGAGACGTTTTTTTTATTTAGGCGAAGTATTTCTTGACTACATCAACATTTGTGGGGTAGGCAAATTCCTCTCCATCCATGGTTGCGAGTCTCAAGATGCCGCCTGAGAAGGCTTTCTTGACCACATAGGGGCCGTCATAATTCGGAGTCCATTTGCCCCAGGAATCAGTGAGAAATGATTGTATCTTCTTGAGCACGAGGTCTTCTTTCCTGAAGACGTGAGGTCAGACCTTTTTGTCGAACGCCTTCTTCATTCTTTGCTGATACAACTGACCATGGCATAGAGTCTTTATTCTTTTTTCTTCGATTAGGTTCAGTTCATCGTGTCGACTTTGACACCATTCAGCTTCTGTTAGCTTAGCTCCCATCAATACTCGGATTGATGGGATCTCTACTTCTATGGGAAGCACTGCCTCCATGCCATATACTAGAGAGAAAGGGGTTGCCCCTATTGAAGTGCGGACAGATGTACGATAACCATGAAGAGCAAAGGGTAGCATCTCGTGCCAGTCTTTGTAGGTTACAACCATCTTTTGAATGATCTTCTTGATGTTCTTGTTAGCTGCTTCTACTGCTCCATTCATCTTAGGCCGGTAGGGAGATGAGTTATGGTGTTCGATCTTGAACTCAGCGCATAACTTTTTCATTATCTTGTTGTTCAAGTTGGATCCATTATCCGTAATGACCTGGCTCAGAACACCATAACGGCAGATGAGATTGTTTTTGATAAATCGGACCACGACTTGTCGGGTAACATTGGCGTATGACGCTGCTTCAACCCATTTGGTGAAGTAGTCAATGGCTACTAGGATGAACCGATGTCCGTTTGAAGCTTTGGGTTCAATCATGCCAATCATGTCAATTCCCCATATAGAAAAAGGCCATGGGGAAGAGAGAACTTTGAGATGCATTGGTGGTACATGGATTTTGTCTACGTATATCTGACACTTGTGACATCTTCTCATGTACTTGTAGTAATCGGATTCCATGGTCAACCAATAGTATCCTGCTCTCATAATTTTTCTCGCCATTCTGTGTCCATTGGCATGAGTGCCAAAGGATCCTTCGTGAATCTCTTTCATCAACATGTTTGCTTCTTATCTATCTACGCATCAGAGCAAAACCATGTCAAAGTTTCTCTTATAGAGTGTATCACCACTCAGGAAGAAGTTTCCTGCCAGTCTTTTGACGGTTTTCCTGTCTTTTCTTGATGTCCCAGGCGGGTACTCTTGTTTTTGAAGGAAGCATTTGATATCGTGACACCAAGGTTTTTCATTTATGACTGCTTCGATCGTGAAGATGTAAGCGGGTCGTTCTAGGCGCATTATGTCGATCTTAGGTACGTCATTCCATTGACCTACACTAATCATGGAGGAGAGAGTGGCTAATGCATCATCCATGTAATTCTCTTCACGAGGGATATGATGAAACTCGATTCTGTTAAAGAATGGTAACAACCTTCTCGCGTAATCTTTGTACGGAATCATTCTGGATTGGTATGTGTTCCAATCTCCTTTGATCTGATTGATAACCAGGGTTGAGTCTCCATACACATCCAAGTTCTTAATCCTTAAGTCAATTGCTTCTTTGAGACCCATGATACAAGCTTCGTATTCAGCCTTGTTGTTTGTACACTTGAATATCAGTCAGGCGGTGAAAGGAATGCGGGTACCCTGAGGTGTTACGATGATTTCCCCAATTCCGTTTCCATGATTGTTGACAGCTCCGTCAAAAATTAATCCCCATTGGGAACCTGGTTCTGGCCCTTCACTGGGTAGCGGTTCATTGTAATCTTTCATTTTTAAGTACATGACATCTTCGTCTGGGAAGTCAAACCCGACTGATTCCTGATTGTCAATCGGTTGATGAGCCAAATGATTGGCTAAAATACTTCCTTTGACGACTTTTTTAGCATGGTACTCGATGTTGTATTCTGATAACAACATCTGCCAACGAGCAATCCTTCCCGTGAGAGCGGATTTTTCAAAGACGTACTTGATCGGATCCATTTCGGAGATTAACCAAGTAGTGTGACAGAACGACGTTATTTATATATGATTTGTCGATTCTTGAAATACAGCCCTATAAAACAAAACTCTGTCGCTTTGGACAAAACGAAGAGGGACATTTACAGAAAAGAGAGCCCTATAAAAACATCAGTTTCACCTGGGCAGGGTGAAAGGTTTAAACAAAGACGACAGTTACTTAGACTTATGGACGACTTTTGGGACATCGACAGCAAACCATTGGCGACGAACTCCTCAGTGAATCACAAAGTCTGGTACCTTATTTTTTGGTTGGTCCTCAGAAATGACGCTGATTTCTGGCGGAGTAGGATCATTGGAGTCTTCCTCCCATGCAGAGTTGTTATAAACGAACTCTTCTATTGTATCTTCCCTAATGTATTCACTCTCAAGAGGATCTCCCCATCCAGTTGGCTGGATGTCCTCGTATCTGATGCGAGAGCTTTCAGAAGCGGTGTACTTGACCAAGAAGTTGTACTTGCCACTCGGCTGTCCTAAGGTGTCCCATGCTTTTGTGGGGCTAGAGAAGTCATCCTTCTCAATGACATTGACCTCAGGAAAAGCATAGTTGATGAACTCTTGACCTGCAATCTTTGCTGATTCATCATTGTGGTGGATATCTTTGGAATGTCCTGAGTAATGATCCCATGACTTGGTGGGGATATGGGTATTCCTTTCAATATTACTCAGCTGATAGGCATTGTTTGGCTGACTCTTTTGCCCTAAGTTTTCTGGGTACGGTTTCCAGATAGGCAAGTCATCCAGGGGATCATAATAGTCCTGATCGAAGTTGTCCATCATTAGATCATCTTCTAATGAGTTAGGTGGACCACGACATCCTTTAGGATCACAATCTCCATAGAGCATTCGAACGTATGATCTTGGTATATATCTCGGGCCCTGCTTGGGAAAACAGAATGTCAAGTGTGCTTCTTCCTGAGACATATAATTGTTGTCATTGAGATAAGACTTCCACTCCTCATCCGTTTCGGAGGAGTCACTCTTATTGATGGTGTGTACTTCTTGAGACACTGGGTGGAGAAAGCCTCCACTGTGGAAGAAGTCTTGAATGGGACGAAAACTTTCGTCTTTAGTAGTCTGGGTACAGGATGAAGAGAAACCAAGACCTTTCTTTGTCTTGTTAACAGTAGGAATTATGAGCTGTCCACATCCTTTTATGTCATTACTCTTGATCACTTCGAAGGCATCTTTGTATGAGGAAATCGATGTCCTTCTTTCTGATCGATTCTCATTGCTCATCGACAGTGCTTGAAACTGAGTTCCAACAGCCTCCTCGGGTTCTACACAGGAGAATGATGATAAGTTGCTCACTATTAAGGCCTGCTCTCTGCATACTGTGACCAACTTGTCATTCTTGACGAACTTCAGATTCTGGTGAAGTGTCGAAGTGGCTGCCCCAGCTTCGTGTATCCAAGGTCTTCCTAATAAACAGCTGTATGCTGCCCGGATATCCATGACCTGGAAAGTGCGAGAATCGATGGATATGGGAATATCAACTTCGCCGATAACTGTTTTTGTAGATCCGTCAAAGGCTTTGACGATGACCTCGATGCCCCTCATCGGAGCTCCTTGAAATGATAGTCGTATCAAAGTTGATTTTGGCACAACATTCAGAGCTGATCCTGTGTCTACCAGTACGCTGGCTAGAGCATCGTCCTGGCAGTTGACTGTAATGTTAAGCGCCATATTGTAATTTTTGCCTTCTTCCGGAAGTTTTTCATCACTAAATCCTAAGTTGTTGCAGGAAGTGATGTTGAAGATGATGTTGTCAAATTATCTATTCGTCACATCTTGTTCTATGAAAGCTTGCTCCAAGACTTTCTGCAGAGCTTCCTGTGAGCTTCGGAACTGAGCAAGAGAGATAGCGCAGAGATTCTCGATGGAGTTTGCAACAGTTGGTCTACAATGTTGTACTCACTTTTCTGGATGAGCTTCAGCATCTCATCACTGTTTTTTACCAGTTCTGGATTACTAGATTGACTGACTGGTTGATTAGAAGCTTCTATTTGAGGTTCCTTTTCTTTGGCGGGTTCTCCAACTCCTCTGTTGAAGATCCGGCCGCTCCGTGTTACTCGACTGATGTCGGCGATGTTTACGATGGAGGGTAATTGAGTTTCCTTTCCATTTTGGATGGTTGTTTCACCGTACTTGTAAGGGATAGCCTTTTCTGATTTGTACGGTATTGGACCTAGCAAGTAGATAACCACGGGAGCTTTCTGATTTCTCTGACCGTTATAGGCAACTTCAATCAGCTCCTAGTTAGGAACTTTTCTATCAAGAGGAATTCTTGATTCATCGAGTAGAGGGGTTATGGCGCAAACGTCTTTGGTTCTTCCATGATCGGAGATTATGACAACGTCTTTGCTTTGATTAGGGAAATAGTCTTGTATCACGTTGATCGACCCAGAACTTGAACATGGTCGAATCTCTTTTTGGTCCAACTGATTTTGAAAAGCCGCTCGTACGAGGTAGCATCCTTGGTTGTTCTCTGAACAAACTCTACAGCGCTCATAGTTGTGAGGTGGCACCCGACCACGCCCGTTTTGTATGCAGTGCAACTTTACTAGATCTGTTTCCATCGAGCGGACATCCTGACTTTGATGCCTACCAGGATCCCCGTCAGTCATACTAACCTGCTGTATAGCTTCATCCAAGTAAATTGGAAGCCACCAGTGGTCCAACAAGTGTTGAAGTATTCTTTGGACAAGTGCACACCCTTGGTCGTCTTCACAGCATTCCTCACAGTCTTGATAATCATGTGAAGCCAAAAAGCTGAGCCTGACTTGCTTAGCGTGTAATTCTACCAAAATGGTATTTATCAAGCGTATGTCAAAGATCTGAACCATATTGACTTGATGGTTATTTCTCTCACGGTAGTCTTGGATCCATCCAAAATCCATCTGATGTTGGAGTACCTCTTGTACAAAAGAGCATCCCTGATTGCTTGTTGAGTAGATCGGACAGGTGTTGTAATCATGTTGTGGCAGATTATGGTATTGACTTTGCCTTGAGTGCATTGCCACCAAGTTGACGTTCATTGCACGGATGTCGTGGTTCTAAACAATGTTGGGGTGTGCATGGGCCATACTGACTTCACGGATTCGGTGATCCTGGATCCATCCTAGATCCATATGTTCTTGTAGAGTTGATTGCACTACGGAACACCCTTGGTTATTCTTTGAGCATAAATCACACTGGTGATAATTGTGAGGCGGTACATGACCGTACCCACTCTGTCTGCAATGCATCCTGACCAGATTGGTTCCTAATAGGAGTACATCGTGAATTTGATAACTGCGGCTAAATTATTCCTCTATTAAATTTACTACAGTCTTCTCATGTTGCGGCAACGGGTTCGTTTGAACATTCAAATTATTATCTTTGAAAGATAGGATCCCGTTCCTAACAAGCTTCTGTACATCAGACTTGAAGCTGAGACAGTTCTCAATGTTGTGCCCCGATCCTCCTTGATGGTAAGAGCAAGTTTGATCCGCTTTGAACCAAAAAGGCGGATTTTTCGGTACTATAAGAGGAGACCTGGTTTGGACGTGCCCCTTGGCCAGTAGAATTGGAAATAAATCTGTGTACAACATCGGTATAGGGTCGAACCCTGATGGTCGTGTCGTACGATTGTTACTATTGTACTGCGAACGAGCCTGCTGAAGAGGTTGTTGTGTCCTTTGTTGATACTGTTGTTGACTTGGTTGACTTTGAGCAACCTGAGGTTGATAAGTCAGAGCTAGCGCTGGGTTGATAGCGGGAGCTATTGCCGCTACCGGTTGATACCTTCGCCTTTGTTTTCCGAGAGAGACATTATTGATATCTTGCTCTTTTTTCTTTTGGAAAGCACTACCGTATCTTTTGGTACTGCTAGATGGCTCCGTATTTTTTACCAATCGTCCTTCTCAGACTGCTTCTTCAAGGCGTACTCCCATGTTCACCATTTCAGTGAAGTCGATGGGCGCACTTGCAACCATTCGGTCGTAATAGAATGAGCTTAATGTTTTCAAAAAGATCTTTGTCATCTCTTTTTCCTCAAGGGGGAGGGGGCAGATCTGGGCGGCAATTTCACGCCATCTCTGAGCATATTCTTTGAAAGTTTCTTTGTCTCTTTGTGACATTGCTCTGAGTTGATCTCTATCTGGTGTCATGTCCAAATTGTATTTATACTACTGAATGAAGGCTGTGCTGAGATCTCTGAAAGTACTTATCTTGGTGCGATTTAAACCCATGTACCATTTGAGTGCGGCAATGGTTAAACTGTCTTGGAAGTAATGGATCAGTAGCTGTTGATTCTCTTCTGAGTTGACATTTTTCGAGCGTACATCACCAAATGACTTTGAGGGCAAGAGTTGCCTTTGTATTTTTCAAAGTCAGGCACCTTGAATTTGTGCGGGATCTTTACATTAGGGACCAGACAGAGGTCTGCAGTGTCCTTTCCAAATAAGTCTTGAGCGCGAATGGCATGCAGTTCCTTCTGCATCTCCAAGAATTGTTCCTGGAACTCATTCATTCTTTCGTACATGTCTTCGTTTCCACCATAAATTATTTGTGGAATTTGTCCTTTCGGGACAGTGTGTACCACTTGTTGTGGTATAGACATTACAGCGGTGATCCTTGGCGCTTCAGTGTCCTGAAGGTTGTAACCTTCGGGTGTTGCTGTCGTAAACCTTGCGTCTTCACTTTCCCAAAGTATGTAACCTTCAGGTCCCAGTGGTTCCTGCTGCAGTTTCTTGGTCTTCAGTGACCGGCGGGATATATCCTTCAGGGATAAAGTTGAGACGCATGCCCTAGGGGCGACCTTTAGGCATGTTGTACCGGGGATCATTCTCATGTGTCTCCATAATGGGCGTAGATGTAATCTCTGAGATCACAGTCCTTTGTTGTTGCTTCTGAGTTGCTGCCAGGGATTGCATGTTACTGTGAAGTTTTTCCAAACTTTCCTTTAGAGCGTCGATTTCTTCTCTCAGCTCTCTGTTCTCTTCCTCGAGATCGTCCATTTTCTTTTGTCGATTGGCCCAAGTATTGTACGAGTGAGACAGTTTGACTCTAGAATCGCGGCACATACGTGAGACTCGAAGATAAGAAGAACGCGTTATGTGAGAATGATGAATGATATGCAAAGACGTATTTTTTTAGTTTTGGTTTTAATCAAAAAGAAACTTCAATAAATAGATTACAAATATCATACAGTGAAGGGTGGAGACCTTGTTTATTGAATTCGAAAGATTACAGTATGTTTCAAGGAAAAGTACAGTATTTTACAAAGTGTTGCGAGGAAAATGGCTACGCTCATGGATCCTGAGTCCTCTCTGAAGAGATCTCAGATGCTGGTTCTGGTACTTTCCTTTTCTTTGACCGGGGCTCTTCAGCCGCTGCCGAGTCGTCAGTCCTTTGCCAAGTGAAAGGAGCGAGCAAATTTCTTCGGTTTTCCTGACTTTCTACAACATGCTGCTCTAATATCTTAATCAGAGTATCCTTTTCCTTTAACAGTTCTTGAATCTTGGTACACTCCACGTTGAGGATTCGGTACTTGTTTTTCCAAGAGCTCTTTTCTCGTAGAACTTTGTTGAGAGCTACCTGGAGTTTTTCCGTATCAAACATGAAATAAAGGACAGATTCCTTTAACGGAAAAACTTCTTGGCGAGGGTACGGCATCCTCAGCTTGAGGACTCTAGTTTGCACCCAGTGGAGATAAGGTTCCATGGAGGTACAGTTTGGTCTTCCTAGAGAATCTCTTCCTTTCCTGTGAATATGTTGCCAGGCATGCACTATTTCCTTCTTCAGTGCCCTGTCATTTTCCCCTTCCATGAAGAAAAGACCTTCCAGATGAACATTATGCGGGATATTCTTCATCGGGTATTCGAGTTGACGGTGAACTAAAATTGAGTGATAGTTGATTCCCCCTTTAGTTCCAATGAGGGGTACATTAGGGAAATTTCCACATCTGTCGATGATCTCTATCCCTTCGTAAATCCTATTATACCAATCTATGTCAGAGTTGGTAAGGGACATAATCCTTTGTGACCAACCTAAAGTACTCTTGTGATCCCAAAAAGTAGCAGACTTGGGTAAATAGGAAATGAACCATTTGTAGAGTAAGGGTACACAACATGTGATCATTCCTTCGCTGTATAAATTCCTTAAGTGTACGGAATGATAAACATCTGCGAGCAAGGTTGGTACGGGGTTTCCAATCAAAAATATCTTAACAGCGTTGGTATCAACGAAGTTGTCGATGTTGGGAAAGAGGAAAAGCCCATATGTGAGGAGGAAAAAGATATCTTTGAAAGCAGTTACGTTTCCTATACTGGCAAAGTATAGAGCTTTCTCTATCAGGAATTTAGCTGGTAAACCCTGGATTCCTTCTTTGGGGGTCATGTGAGTCCTAACTTCTGACTCATCCAAAGAGATTGCTCCTGCAATGACCTGATTCTTTGGAATTTCTTCCAGTCCAGAAAATGGAGTTTGATCAGTGATAGGCAAATCAATTAGGTGAGAGTACTCCTCTAGTGTTGGTGCCAGTTGTTAATCCGAAAATGTGAAGCAGTGATAAATTGGATCGTAGAACTGAATTAGCGTGGACAAGATTCCTTCAACCATGTGGACCCTTAATAGAGACAACAGTCCTCCATGCTTAGCTCTGAAAGCATCAGGGTTGGTAATCATCCTTGCCAACCTCCTTAAATCCTCTAGTTTTTTATCCTTGAAGGTGTACTTGTGCGTCTTTCTTCTACTGAAATCCATAACGCAATCTCTCTGATATTTGCAATTATTGTTTTAGTTCATTTTGAAAAAAGGAAGAAATTTTTCTTTGTTTAAGAGTTTTTGAGATGAATGCATGAATACAGCACACAAAAACATTGAAAAAACATGGGTTCAAGGGTTCAATGACACGAGCATGGAGTCATGGCTCTACCCATCCCCAAAGGTTGTACTATTTTGGTCAACTTTTGTACCTGTAGAACGGGTTCCAGGTTCCCAAAATTATTGACCCCTCCTAGAGATATCAACAGCAAGCTGGTTCACCCGAGCGAGTTGTAGCATCCTAGGATGAATCTCATTTGAGTGTAGTATCATGTATCAACTATTCCCGATAGTCACCGCACTACCAAATAGTCATAGAGTTAATTTCTACTAAATCCTCAGGGTCACGGGTGCCGCACTAGGATAACTTTGCTTTCACGATGATCGGTCATTCAACATTTAGTATCTACACGGGCCCTCGCCTGATTTGGTGGTCTACCAGGATCGCTTGTTCGGGATTCACTCCCTACAAGTTCCCCTGTCTATGCCACCCCTTATCTTAGGGTTCTCTCAAACTTTCCACATGCGTATCAATTGCATTCCCATTGACAGAAAAATAAACATGGATATCAAGTAGGAAATAGCAGTAAATATATATATATATATATATATATATAGTATGTAGTATGATTGCTAACAACCTAGACCTCTTAGGAATTCTGATCCTAGTTTGGCTCCCCAGTAGAGTCGCCATTTTCTGTAGCGTGCGATTTTTGTCGGTGACGCGACCACCTTATCGCCATTGGTTGGAATTGGGTGCTACTTTCTGATTTCTTATTTATCCTATAAAGCTGGAAAGGAAAGGGAAGCTATCTAAAACTAACCTTGCACGCAAATGTTTTCTTTAACAAATGCTTAAGAGATTAGGGGGTCTGGGGCCAGGTTATATAATGGGGAGTTGTCAATTACCCATCCTATATATGGTTATCCATAGATCGTTAGCAATTTCTATTATTTTCTACTTACTGGTGTTTATCTGTTTATTGGGAAAGTTTCTCCTTTGGGAATGTTTGAGAGAGAGTATTTTTGTTGATGCCGGGTTTTTTCGATGTTTTTGGTAAGGTATTGGACCTAAGGTTTTTGTTATGTGTGCTCACTAAGATTTTCCATGCCTACGTATTCCCGTTAAAGAAAACAGGGAAATCAGAGCAATCATAGTTCCTCCTATTCTATGGGAGGAAAAAGATATTTGGTGTCTTGTTCAAAGCCCAAGATTGAAGCTAAATGAGTATTTGTGTCTTGTTCAAAGCCCAAGATTGAAGCTAAAAGGTTTGACTGAGAGAGAATTTGTCATCTCAAAGGGAGATATCTCATCTGTTTATCAACGTTGTTGGGTGACTGATTATAAAGGAAAATTACTTTAACTGGAATATATGGAATCCAGCAATGCCTTAATTTCCTTTATAAGGGATTTGTCCTGAAGGAGAAAACTTTAACTCAGTGTAGAGCAATGCCATTTTTTCTTAGGAGTTTTGCATGCTAAGAGATGGACATTGGCTTGGATGTAAATAATCTAGAGGCTTGCCACTTACAACAATTAGATGAAAGAAGAGTTTTTACCAGGATAAAGAGGGACCACAACTTGGATTTTTGAATCAACATGTGTGCCACTTACAGGAGTTATCTGGGATTTAAGGTTTATTTTGATTGTCTGTTTTGATGTGTGATTGTACAGAGAAATGTCTTCCTACAGAGAGATTTTTGATTTCCTCTGAGGGGATTTTGGTTTTTTGTGTGCCTTGATTAAAGCCCAAGGTTGAAGATAAAAGGTTGGCTCTACTAGGGAGTTTTATTTCTGTCTTGTATAAAGCCCAAGATTGAGGCTGAAAAGAGACTGGCTCTTTTGAGGAGATCATTATACAAAGCCTAAGAGGAGGCTGGGCATTTGACTTTTCTGGGGAAATATTCTATCTGTCTTGTACAAAGCCCAAGATTGAGGCTAAAAGGGATTGACTCTACTGAGGAGAGGTTTTATCTGTCTTGTACAAAGCCCAAGATTGAGGCTAAAACGATTAACTCCACTGGGGAACTTTTATCGGTGCCTTGTATGAAGCCCAAGATTGAGGCTAAAGGGATATTGACTCTGCTCAGGGAGATCATTATACAAAGCTTAAGAAGAGGCTAGAAGGATTTGACTTCTTTGGAGAGAGTTTATATGTGTCTTGTACAAAGCCCAAGATTGAGGCTAAAAAGGATTTAACTGACTCAGCTGAGGATATTTATAGGTGCCCTGTACAAAGCCCAAGATTGAGGCTAAAAAAAAGGCTGAGGGAAAATCATTATACAAAGCCTAAATAAAGCCTAAGAGGAGGCTAGCTTCTGCTAAGGATTATTGAGATCCGGAGACAGGTCCAAATTGGGGAATAAACTCTTGTTGAGGATAGAAGAATTGAAATATCAGAGACCATGAGGTTCTGATTGAGGGTTTATTGATAGTAATTAGACCCTAGCTGGGGAAATTTAAAGTGAGGGTTTAAAAGTTGAATTTTAAAACCTATAGAGGTTTTAACTCTGATGGAAATTGATCAGGGTTTTTCCTTGTGTTTTTAGGAAACTTGAGGGTTTCTTTGAGATCCAAGAGGAGATGAGACTATCCAAGTCAAATGGTATGAGAAGGTTTATCTTTGTATGATGCCCAAGAGGAGGCTGAGATTGTCCAAGTCTACTTGTATGAAGCCCAAGAGGAGGCTGGTGTTTTAAGGGATGAGAATCAACCCTAAATTGGTCTGATGTTTTGACTCTTTGGAAGACTGCTCTAACAAAGGATGACTAGGTTCTGTCATATACCTGTAGGAGGTCTTTTGGTCCTTGTAATAAGCCCAAGAGGAGGCATGAGAACTTCTAAGAAGCCTGAGGGTCCTTGTACAAAGCCCAAGAGGAGGCTGGGGATGCTTTTAAGAAGCCTGTGGGTCCAAACTTAAGAAAATTTCAAGAAAGGTTTCACCGGGAATTAATCCTTTCTTTAGTGAACAGTTCTAGGGTTTAAAGAAATTCAAGAGAGGTTTCACCGGGAATTAATCCTCTCTGGGGGGAAATGAATTTCTTAGACAAATTTCTAGTAGTGATAGTCTTGAGAAAAGTTTCACCAGGAATAATGCCTTTCTCTGTTCCATATTGTATAAGCCCAAGAGGAGGCAAGACTGTATCTGGAATTTCCTAAGGGGAACTAGTTTTGACTGTGTTGAAAGAGTGACCACTGGTTTGATCTAATCTTAGACCTAGTTGTCAGGGAAAACTCTAAGCAAGATAATATACAGGCATATATATATATATATATATATATATATATATATATATACAAGTATGTAAAAGAAAACTGATAGAACTTACAGGTGAGCAAGCTTCTAGTACCACAGTTGTATGGTTAGTTATTCAAGAAATTAAAGAAAATTTTGATAACAACTGTGAATTTGAATCTAAATCAAAAGGGAAAGTTGTTTTGAAAAGAAGATTGGGGCTTATACTCAAGGAGAGGCCCAAGAATAACAGTGATCGCACCGTTGTTCTGAAAATTGTATAGGGACTTATACAATGACTGAGGCCCAAATTTATTTTATTTACAAAAGGATGGGTCTTACACTCTATTAGAGGCCCAAATTTGTTTGAAAAAGAAGAAAAATGGGACTTACAACACAAGGGAAGGCCCGGATGAAAATGTTTTGAAAACGGCAATCGCGCCGAGATTTTTTTTAACGTACTGGGACTTATACAATGACTGAGGCCCAAAAAGGTTTTTATTTACAAAGGGGTGGGTCTTACACTCTATTAGAGGCCCAAAGTTTATTTTTGTACAAGAGATGGGGCTTACAACTCAAGGAGAGGCTCAGATGATTTGAAAAAGATTTGTCTCGGTGAAAACAATAAAACACTAATTTCATTAAAAATGTATTTTAATTTGAATGAAAAAACATTTTAAATGATCAAAATTATCAAACATGTATGAAAAGCAAGTTTTGATCTTGGATAAATGTTTGAAAAATCATGTTTCATTCCTAGAATGATTTAAAAATCATTTGAGTTTGAAAGACCAAGAGAAAGAATTTATTTAAAAGGTTTTAAAACAATTAAAAAAAATTCTTTACAAAAAATACCAAATATATGAAATAAATAATATTTTTGTGAACTTGTTGTAGAATAAAATATTTTAACATTTTTGGGAATTTTGGAAAAAAGAACCAATAAAAAATAATTAAAATTGAGGGAGAAATTAATTTCGGAAGTTATTAAAAAATTGTGAAGAAAATGAAAGAAAATAAGTGGCAAAAAATATGGAATGGTCCTCCCATGGTTTGAACTCACGCCCTTGGGGTGTTGAGATTAAAACCTTACCATCTGAGCCATTTACGTATGGCTGATAGAGGATGGCAAGTGATGATAATATATGAAAAAACCTTTGAAAATGGTTCAAAAAAATAAAACCAAAAGGTCTGGGGCGAGGGGGATTCGAACCTCAGACCTCTCGTTCGCTACACACACAAAACCAGCTGATCAACCACTCGGGCGCAATGCGAAATCAAATATATAGTAGCAAGTGTATAATATATACTAAACTTGATTCTGAAAGTTTGAAAATGGCGCCATGGCCATCTTCTTCCTTGGGCAAACATCAGACTTGCGTGAAGCAAGCCATCTCCCTCGTCTCTCAACCATTTTACAAGATGTAATCATGAAACTCGTGTACTTTTTAACAAGGAATATGATGGAAATATTCAATTTCATTTATTTTTAGTGTATCAAGAGAAATTGTCTGAAAGCACATATGAACCCTAACTGATCGTTTTAAAATTAAATTCCATATGATCATGATATGAAGCAATTAATTGAGGGGAAATGATCTATAAACATCCAGAAACACAATGGTAACTTGAAAACATGTTTATGATGCATGATTCATTGAGTTCAGTTTTAAGGAAGCTTACCTTGCAAGTGAGAATCGAATTCTGGCTTGGAGGTGTTACAGATGTGTTCCAATGATCTAGACAGCTTCCTTGACCTCTATGGATGGTGTTCCAATGCTTAGATTGATTTAAAAACCTCTGGATTGGTTAACTCGATCCAACCTGCAGCTACCTTGTAACTTTGAGCAATTGAAGGGTGATTTGATGATTTAGATGTTTCAGAAACTTGGTGAGTGTTTAGATCACTTCCATATGAAGTATATGAAGTGTTTGAGTGGCTAGTTTGGATGGAATTGCTCAGATATGAGAAATTTGATTTCTCACTCTCTTGGTTTTTGAAAATTGGAGTGAGAGCAAGAAGAGTGTGAAAACAAGTTTGGTATTGTTTTGGTGTGATCTGAATGAGGCAATGCGACCTCTATTTATAGGTGATCAAGTTTTGTCTTGGAGGAATAGTGAATGGCTGCAAGATCAGATCACATTCAATGGCTTTGGCTTGGTGGCATTTCTTCTTATGCAAGGCAAACTAGCCCCTCGAAGTAGAAAGGCTATGTTTTGACCAATTCCACATTCCTCAGATGTTTTAATTGTTGTTTATGCATGAACCTTAACTGAGGAGAGTGGCTTTGTTGAAAGTGCACTATTGCACATAAATGCACTTTGAATTCCAAGTCTTTGTACAAAGACTCATTATGCCACATGACAAAGTTCTAAGCATCTTGGCCTAATTCTGCAGGTTTGATATGATCATATTGAGTGTATGTGGCATAGTGATAATTGTTTCTTGTCTCAAACTCGAGTATAGCACCAAAATAAACAAACTGATCTTTCAGACCAGTTGCAGCAGCATGACTTTGAGCTGCCATATCTCTTGGTTCCCATGGAGTTTTTCCATGCTGATGGACTCTTTGAGTTTCTAGCAAGATGCGCAATAACTTTGATGTTTACATTTGAGATTGATTCATCTTGCAACTAGGTGAAAAAGTTCTCCAAGTTGTGGTGTTTTACCTAGAATCTGTCTTGGACAGAATTTTGTCTAAGTGTTGGAAAAAAGGGTATTTTCATGTTTTAGTGATTTTGCTCCATTCATAACTTAAAATCAATGAAGATTTGGAATGAGATGTAGTTGACATATTTGAAGTATGTAAAATGAAATTTCATCTGAGCTTTGAATGGGAGAAAAAGGCCTTGTGGTTTAGGAGTTATGACCTTGCAAAGTTGGTATAAAATCACTTTTGTTCCATAACTTAGAAAAATTTTGGTTTCGCATGGTTGCCCCTTTTGCAAGAAACCTCACTTTTCTTGATTTTTCTTAATGAATGATGATCAATACCATACATTAACATTATTTTTTACTTAGGGGAACCATATTTGTGAAAAATTCCAAAAAGTCAAACTTGATTTTGGGCACAGTTGACTTTTTGTCAGATGAAATCCAAACTGTGTGATCCTTTGTGAAATCAAGTTCTTGAACCAATTCAAACCTAATGGATGGATTCCATAGGTGTTTTAGGGTGTCTTGAATCATGTCCCAAGGTTTGGGAGCATGTCTTGGTCAAAAGTCAAAGATACAATTGACCTTTCCTCAAAACCCTAATTGTGGTCCTGGTGAAATTGAAACTTGTGAATCAAGCTTCTTGGATCAACCCATTGTTTTAAATGGATCAATATGGTGTGTTTGAGGTCCTCAAATCATGTCTTGAGGTTTTGGCTCATGCTTTGCTTCAAAAGTCAACTTAGGGGTGAATTAGGTCAAGAAACCGTAATTTCCTGATTTTTTATGAATGCATCCCCTGAGGCTAAATTGACTTGATGATTGGGTCCATGAGGTCCCTTGGAGTATCTTGGGTTATGCTTTGAAGCATTGGCTTATGCCCAGAAGAAAATTTTCATCTGGAGGCCTTAGTCGACCAAAACCCTAATTTGGTGACACTGGCGATCTCGAGGCTTGATCCACTTGGAATGTTGTAACTTTGTGCTTGATTCTTGATACGCGAGTCCTCTTGATCCTTTATGGGTGTTTGAGAGGTTGGACAAGTTTAAAATCATGTCATTTCTTGATTGATCCTTTGTCTAAGTACTCTGAGACGGCTCAAAACCCTGTTTCTTGATTGTGGTGAATGCTCAACCATCTTTAAGAAGATTGATGAGGCACAAAGGTATATCCATATTGTGGTGATGATTTGTACAATGATGGGAAATCTTGGTGGTCAAAATTTGGGGTATAACATATGTCTATTTTGATTTGAACTATGGTGGTTTGATCTTTTGATATTTATTTAACAGAATAACTTTTGTGTACCATGTGAATTATGTAATGTTAATTTACGTTGTTTTGGTATTTCTTATATTCGTTTAATTGTTATTTTATATTGTTATCTCTTTCATGTTGCATATTTGTGTCAATTCCTATATGCGATGTACATGTTTATGTTCAGGATTTTCTAAGTGTGACATTTAGTTTTGACTTTTGCTTTAGCTTGGATTCTATTTGTGTGTCTTTTTTTTTTGTCTGGTTCTCTCCTTTTTTATATTTGATAAAAGGGGAGAAGTAGCTGAGATATTATCGATATTTATGCACATTAAGTGTTTAATACAGGGTGAGCTTTACAGCTTCTACGACTCAAAGGAAGTATTATGTAATAGTCATTAGATTGACTAATTTTTCATCAAATTCTAAATTTTGCCTTGGGTTTTTTCATCAAAAACAATCTCAAAATCTTGCCAAACATTAAAAAGGGGATACTGAAAGCATATAGTATCATTTGGTATCATTTACGTACTTTAGGTATCTATTGTGTTTTGATGTTTTACAATTCGATTATTGTTTTATTACGTATTTGTAATTTGTATGTTATTACAATTCATCTGTACGATTGTAAACTTTCTTTCCATTTGATTGTAATCATTTTGGTTATGTAACTGTACCACTAACAACCCTTTGCATTTCATATTATAATCAGTTGATCCTAGTTAGCTATTTCCTTTTTGAGCTTATGAAAGTTACTGTTTGTTATTTCCACTGAGTAGCTTGAATCACAAGTTGGAACATTTGAATTTTGATGTTTTTTGTATTTGATTTGGATCATGTGTAATATCTAATTCAAATCATTCACCTGTTGAAAATTGGAATTACAATCTGGATCATTTGATTCGGATCAAAAATTAAACATGATTTGAATCATAATCCCATTTGATTCAAATAAAGTGCAAATAATGATTTCAATCATTTGCTTTGAAAAGTATCTCTTTTTGATGTTGTCCAGATTGATTCGAATCAAATTTCATTCTTGATTCAAATCAAACCATTAAAAAAACCTATTTTCCTCTCTTCTTAGTGTGTTCATCTTTACACCATGCTTCTTTCTCCTTCTCCAAAATACCAATCTTTGATATTGAACCCATGTCAATTTTTTATCTGTTTTGTTGCATCTTGTTTGTGCAATTGGGTTTTTATTTTTGTGTGAATTTGAGAATAAGTTGATCAATCTTGTTGAGGATTTGATCAAGTTCTTGATAACCATCAAGAACCAAGACTCACTTATCTAGAAACTTGTTTGAACCTCGTGTGTGTTCATCATTCATCAAAACTGAATTACTTAACTAGTCGCTCGTAATGTCAGTTGTCGTTGAGATTATCTGGAACTGTTCGATATATTCACTAGGGGTGGAAAACAAACATGTGTACCCCGTTTAGGTCCACCCCGCAAAAACCCGGAAAAAAAAGGGGCGGGGCGAGGCAGGCATATTTGAGGGTGTCGGCCTAAAACCTTGCCCCACCCCGCATAAAAAGTGAGGACGGGGCGGGAATACGGGCATTGAAATTTTTAGACCTAAAAATTACAAAATTTTATGTAAAAACCGGTGCCCACAGAAGCCTAGAAAAATAGGGCGGGCACATTAAAGGGTGCAGGCTTAAAGGCAAAAACAGCGTGCCCGGCGGCCCGAGCTCGTTTTCCACCCCTAATCTTCATCCTTAGTCTCTTTCCTTGTTTATGGATCCTCCTCTAAATATTGAGTGAATGGGAGACAAGTGGTACATTAGGGTATCTAATGTTTTTGTGTGTAGCTGGTTTTTTATTGTAACATGTGAATGTATCATTTCTTGAGTGCAGTTTGGTATTGAGAAGTTATCTAACTAGATGCGAGTTTCTATTATACTTGTCATACCCCAAATTTTGACCACTGTTTTTGATTTGACTGAGTCCTCCTTGACTCCATTCCCTGCATCAATATAGGTCATCTGCATTTAAGTCCTTGATCAATTTCATTTCATCTGAGTCAATTCAATGTCATTTAAGGCATGGTATTTCATCTGAGCACATCACCTGCGTCAGTCGTAGTATCAACTCCAATGACCCAAAAGTCAAAGGAGGATCATTTTGACTTTTGTAATTTTTATTCATTTTATTTTATCATTAGCTTATTTATTCTTTTTATTTTATCTATTAGTTATACTTTATTAGCATATTTTTTTTTTCCTTTTTTTTTTCATTTTTCACTATTATTGATATTACTATTATTTTGTTTTAGTAGTTATTATTTTTATTTTATTATTAATAGTTTTTTATTTTATGTTATATTATTTTTGGTTATTAGGATAATTTCTATTTTTTTTATTAGCAAATTTAAAACTTAGCATTTTACCATCGTTATTTTTTTCATGTTTTATTATTATTGGTTTTGATTTTTTTTTTCCTTCAAATTGTATCATTCTTATTAATAAAATTATTATTTTCTTTTTAGGTTTATTTTCTTATTAGTACTATGCTGCTATTATTATTTTGCTTTTTTGTTTATTTTTATTTTATGAGTCCAAGTCAGTCCTAGGGCTAAGTCAACACAACCAATAACGGTCCAAAGAAACAAGAAAATGCGTGAAGAAAGATTTGAAATAGATCTAAAGCTAAAAATAGAAAGAATCTTTTTACATTATACCAATTTCGGTTACAACTTGAGCTTGCCAAAAATTACAAATTTGATTCAAAACCTAATTTAATTTTCTTAAAACAGAATAAATCAAACTTAAACCAAAACCTAATGTTTACACTATAAAAGAGACCTTAAGTGTAAAAGGAGTGGCCCAGTCACGATTCACAAAGAAAATTCTAAAACAATAACTTCTTCACACTAAAGAAGTTAGCCCTAAGTCTAATCCCTAAAGCTCCACCATTGTTTGGCTCCTTGCGTCCTCACCATCACCAAGTACCTGCAAGAAATAAGAAGAAGTAGTAGCTTAGCTCAGAGCACATACGAAGCAATAAAAAGCAAAGGCAAAAAAAAGAAAGGAATGGGACACAATTTAAAACCGCTCACGGCAGGTGAGGTAAGCGTCAGTTCTTTATCGCTCCCATAATGCATGTATATGTTTGAATGTTGTGTTTTTATGTGTGTTTGGGATAATATGAGGGTTAGGGTTTCATTTTAAGGTTTGGAGGTTTTGTTGGTTAAGGTTTAAGATTGATGATAGTTAGGTGTTGATCTATGAATTGGTGAGGGTTTTATGTTGATCTGGGTTGTTTAGGGATGTTTATAGGTTAGGGTTAGGGTTATGCTAAGGTTCTTATGGATGAAGGTTAGGGTTATTGGGTAGGCTAGGGTTCATCATTCACGGGGTTTATGGCTTAAGTCTTTAGGGTTTGTTAGGGTTCATAAGGGAGGTTAATGTTCTTGGTTGGATGAATGTTCATGATGAATATTCATCGTGTTCTAGGTTTGGGGTGGTTTATGGGGGTGGCTGATGGTGTGGTAGGGTGGACCATCCGGCATAATCGATTTCTGACCTGCGGTCAGATGAGAAGGGGTAGAGAGAATGGAGAGGTAGAGAGGGGCGAGAGAGAAATGAGATAAAGAGAGAATGAGAAATGGGAAATGAGCCATTTCTGAAGGTCATTTTGTGCTAACTGAAAAAAGGGATGTGCCAAAAGTAAGTCCTTTAATCAATTGACCCCCTGATGGTCAACTGATCTAACGCCCTAAATTAGATCTTTGACCAGCCATAGTAGGATGATCCGAAGGTCATTGTTTTTTCAATTTTTTTATTTCTTTTATTCATTTTATTGTTTTTTTTTCTCTTCTAATTTTTTGTGGGCTCTTCTGCACCATTGGGCCTAGCCAAGTGCTTTTGGCACATCCTTTTTTTCAGTTAGCACAAAATAACCCCCCCCCCCCCCCTCTTTAGTTTTCAATTTATATTTATATTTTAGTTTATTTTTTAGTTTTTAAGCTCTTTTTAATTTAGTCTTTTAATTGTTTAGTTAAATTTTTATTTAGTCCTTAATATTTATGATCTCGAGTGTTCGATCAGATCCACACACGCTGGTCGTCAGATAGCAAGGTGCTCGGTAGATGATGGTCGCTGGACGTGCTGGGTGTTCGGACTGTTGAGGAAAAAAGGGGGTGTACCTGCAAGGCACTCCGACGCTCAAGTAAGAAAGGGTCAGAGAAAAAGGGGCAAGTACAAAGTGTATTCTGAGGGTGAAAAATGTGATACCTCGCCCTCTCAAATGAGAGGGTTTATATAATGTTCCCCAGCGCGTGGCCAACGGTCCTATTTTCGAGGCGAAATAACCGTTTTCCTGAAGAATAGGTAACTGCCCAAACTAGCCGTTATGACGGGCAGGAGGGTAGTTGCGGGCATCTGTCTGTCAGCTGTCGGGGAGCTGTAGCTCGTGTGTGGCGGACAATAATTCCGGGCAGGGCTGAGCAGTCAGTGCCCGGTTGTAGTGGCAAAAGGGTACTTTTGTCATCTTAATGGACTGGATCCAAGCGTTTGGGCCGTTACTGTAGCAGTCACGGATTGGGCCGCGCATAGCCGTTGGCCCAGTCCAGAACAGTAGCCCCCCAAGTCGTTGCTTCCGAGCATGGAAGTGATGACTTAAGGATAGCGTACAGTCTCGGGGAAGTGGAGCGTTTTGCTCGTCGGCTATGGAAGCCCGTGGTTTCTACTGACCGTCGTGGCTGTTGGTCTTGGTCGTTATACGTTGCCCGTTACCGGTGGGTACCATCAGTTTAGTGGAATACGAAACGGTACGGGGGTTGCCACGTGTGTGTTGGAACTTGTGTCGCCGCCGCTTAGGCAATGATGGCTAGCGGGTAGTCATTATGACCTATGTGCGCGTGTGGTTGCACGTGACCTCCTGTATAAATAGGGGGAAAACCTTCATTCAGAACCTTTTCCTTCAATCTTCAGCAAATTCCTTGCCCGTGAACGCTGTCCGTTGCAACCTTCATTGTTTGAAGCTCCGAGCAAGTCCTTCCAGCCTCATATTTACGAGTAAGTCGTCTCTTTTCCTTGTTTTACTTTTTGTCGATGTTTACTTAGACGGTGCATGTGGTTAGGTTAGATTTTAGGAGACTTAGGGTTGTATATGTGGTAGTCGCCGGTGGTGGACGATGGTTCCGCCGTCTCCATCGCCGTTAGCCTGTCGTTACGTTGTGTATATGTCTGTGACGCCGTCGCGATGGTGACGTGCCCGTGACCGTGCGAACGTTGTGTTTTACGGAGTTGTGAGCTGAATGAAAAACTCGTGATCTTGCTTTGGAGAAATTCCTCGTGTGGGAGGAGAGTTCTGGGCACTGTCTCGCGGGGAGACTTTTCGCAGTGTTGTCAGGGCTTAGGCCGGGGACGTCGTCCTCAGCCCTTAGCGCGCCCTTTCACTTGTTCAGCGGTGGAAGGGTGGATTTGATTAGCTGTCGAATTCACTATCTTTCTCTGCTTTTCAAGTGATGGCGACAGGGCCCCGTGGAGAAATTGTATTAGATTCGTCCGAGGAGGAGTCTGGTTCCTCGGGGAGTAATAGCACTCAGTCTTCAAGTGGGTCCACTTAGCAGGATACGGACTACGAGCAAGAGGACGAACTGCGGGACGATGATCAGGACGAGGTGCTCGAGGAGGAGGTACCCTAGGAGGATGCACCCGAGGAGGATGTAGCAGAAAATAAAGCAGAGGAATGGGAGGTAGCGGAACCCTCTGAGCATGTGTCCGAGTTTGCGAGCTATGTTGGAGACTGCTTCCGGACGGTGGGAGACGACGGGGATTGGAGAGTCCACTTTCCCACTGCTAATGAGCTCGTCTGCACCAATTACGGGGAGCATTTCACGATGTATGAATATGTCTTCAAGGAGTTGGGCTTGAGGCTTCCATTCACGGATTTCCAGCAGTCCGTCTTTCTACATCTTCACCTGGCCCCTACGCTGCTCCACCCCAACTCGTTAGCGTTCATACGGGCGTTTGAGCTGGTGTGCGAGCACTTGCAGGTAGGGGCGACTCTTCCATTCTTCTTCACCGTATTTCATCTTCAACGGCAGACTTCTGGAAAGAGCTATGGCTGGGTCTCTTTGAAGCAGCAGCGTAAGCTGTTCAAACCTTTCTCTGAATCTATCCGTACATTTAAGACGAGGTACTTCGTCATGGAGCCCGTATCGGAGGCTGCCCAGGATAGCACGTTCTGCTGGGAGCTTGAAGTGGATGAGAACAGGGAGGACAGGATTAACGAGGAGGGTAAATACATTGGGCGGCGATTGCTGAAATATCCCTTCCAGTGGACCGGGGCGCATTTTACTAAGCCGCCAAAGGACTATGTTTTTTAGTCGACCGATTTGGATGAGGGGGATGCTGCCTCATATGAGAAACTGCTGAAGTACGTGAACTCGTTCCGGATGGCCGAGTGTGTTACGAAGAAGAAAGTGGCGATCCTTGAGGACGACGGTAGTCCTCGAGTAGAGCCTCGTTTTATTAACGTTAGGGCACTGCTGGGGTTCAACACTTATAGGGATGCTATGGATCTTCTCGGTATTCAATCTTAATATATTGATTTGTATTGCTCGTTATTTTTTATCACCTGGCGCCTATTTTTGTCTTTTGCAGCCGCTATGCCTTCAGCCCACGAAAGGATGGTGAGGAACGTGGCCGCGCGGAAACAAGCTGCTGCAGCTGCTACTCCTAAGGTTCGTCCTTCCCCTGCCCGTGCAATTGGTCCTTCCCAGCCTCCTCAGGGGAATGCTTCACCGGCCAATGCACAACGGTCTCCAATGCCCCTGGCGACCAGGTCTAAGCGTCCAAGGAACGAGGCAGTGGATCTGGGCAAGGCGCCAGAGAAAGCGAAATTCGAGTTGCCTCCTTGTGTACTGGACAAGAGGTTTTTTGAAGGGACCTCTTTGGTGATTCCCCACGCTGATTCTCTTCATCTGCAAAGCCTGGACCATCCGAGCAAGAGGGCGTTGGTGGCTCAGGATGCCTCTGTGGTGGTCAGGCTGCTGGAAATGGCGGCCACCTATGCCGAAGGGGACACGGCCACTGAGGGTGAGTTGACTATTGCCCGCGGGAAGGTGAACGCTCTCGAGGAGAGCTTGAGGAAGGCCAGGGAGGAAGCTAGGGCTGCCAAGGAGGCGAGGGATAAGGAGAGCGAGGAGGTTGCCCAACTAAAGGGGAAGATGGTTACGCTCGAGGCTGAGAAAAAGGCTGCTGAGGACTTGGTCGCGCAACTGCAGGCGGTCAATGCTCCGGGCGAGGAGGAGCCTGAGGACGTGAAGGTGCTGAAGACAAGGTCAGAGTTAGTTGCCCGACTGGTGGTGGCCGAGGATGACAACGCGGTGCTCGGCGAGGAGTCCTTCCAAAACGCAGTGTCTCAGCTTCAGGTGGTGAATCTTGGTGTTGATTTGGTGACCGAAGGTACCAATTTCCTGGCGTACGTTAAAGACGGGCAAATAGTGATGCCATAGTCTATCCTTGTCGGCCAAGCTAGAACCCAAACCTCTCCGCCCAATGATGAACGAGTCGAAGACACCGAGGAATGATGTTTGCCGATGATGATGTTTTGCTGGCCTGCGTGCCGTGTAGTTTACTGTAATTTTATTTGGTTTGGGGGGCGTGGCCCCCCTTTTTATGTAATTCGTACAATCTTTGGCCCTGGTGGCCTTTTTTACTTTATGCCCGGTTTATGTTGGCCGGTTTTGTTACTTATATGATTTTTGTTTATGTTGCTGTACTTTACATTAGTGTTGTACTTTATCTTAATTGTACGTGTATGACTGCCCGTCGGAGGGTGTGTCCGTTAGTGGAGCTTTCTTTTGGAAGGTAGCCCGCTGCGTGTGAGTTCGCCAGTGCGGGGAACTGGGCGAACAGCCGGGGAAGGTCCTGGCGAGGTTGCGGGTCTCAGGTCGCGATTGAGGCCTGAGGTCGCGGTGTGAACGTCCCATCGCGAGCTGGGGTTCTGCCAATCATGGTACTTGGGCAAAGGCGATGCTCGGTCGAGGACCGCCGACGAGCAGAGTTCTGGCTTGCTTGTTTGAGCGGGATTCTACTTTGTGTGCATGCGTCGCTTGTACCTGGGCGAGCATGATGACTGCTAGGTGGTCTCTTGATACGAGGAAGCCTAAGGTCACTTTAGCTGTAGTATTGCTTAAGTTTCTCAGCATTCCATGGTCGAGGGAGTGCCTCCCCGTTGAGGTTTTCTAGGAAGTATGCGCCATTTCCCGTTTTGGCACGGATTCTGTATGGCCATTCCCAGTTGGCCGCTAGTTTGCCTTCGCGAGGGTCCTTGTGGTTTCTCCGCAGGACAAGGCTGCCCACGTCGAATTCTCGTCATAAGACTTTGGCGTTGTGCCTGATTGCTATTTTTTTCTTAAGAGATGCTTCGCGGAGGGCTGCTCCTGTCCAGATTTCCTCGACGAGGTCGAGCTCTTCTCTTATTGCTCTGTTACTCCTCTCCTCGTCTAGAGGTGACTCGGTCCTCCTGGACGGTACGTGGATCTCGATGGGTAAAACAGCCTCCATGCCATATGCTAAGCGGAAAGGCGTCTCCCCGGTGGTGGACTGGGGAGTAGTACGATATGCCCATAAGACGCCGTGGAGCTCCTCGGCCCAGACCTTCTTCGTTTCGTCCAGTCTTCGTTTGAGGCCACGAAGGATGACACGGTTGGCCGCTTCCGCCTGCCCGTTGGTATGGGGGTCCTCGACCGAAGCGAAGTGTTGCTTTGTTCCGAGATGGGCGACGAAGTCTTGGAACTTCTTGTCCGTGAATGGTGTTCCATTGTCCGTGACGATTGCTTGGGGAATCCCAAAACGGGCAAGGATATTCCGCTTGTAGAAGCATAGAATGTTAAGTGCTGTTATCTTCGCTAAGGCTTCTGCTTCTATCCATTTTGTGAAGTAATCTATGCCCACTATCAGGTATTTGTTTTGGCTAGACCCCGTCACGAAGGGTCCCAGGATGTCCAGGCCCCACCAGGCGAATGGCCACGGGGATGTCAAGCTTTTCAGCTTGTTGGGGGGAGCTAGGTGCATATCCCCGTGCTGTTGGCATTTGTCGCATTTCTTCACATGCTCTTTGGCGTCTTGCTGCATAGTTGGCCAGTAATATCCCGCCCGGAGGGCCTTGCGGGCAAGGGTCCTTCCCCCCAGGTGCTGGGCATTAATACCTTCGTGGATTTCTCGTAATACGTGGGGGACAATCTCCTCCTCTATGCACTTTAGTAGCGGAATGGAGAAACCCCTTCGGTAAAGTTTGTTTTCGAGGATGACGTACGAGCAAGCTCTTCGTCTGATGGTGCTGGCTTCTTTGGGGTCATCCGGAAGTCTTCCCTGGTGAGGTAGTTGTACACGGGCGTCATCCAGCAGTCGGTGTCCCCGATTGCGTGCACGTGTAGGGTCGAGGGCCCCTTGTCGATGCTGGATCGGGGAAGTATCTCTTGGATGACTGACCTGTTTCCGCCTTTCCTCTTGGTGCTCGCTAGCTTGGATAGGACGTCTGCTCGCACGTTGTGTTCGCGGGGAACATGTCTTACTGCTACCGTCCTAAACTTCGATATCTTTTCCCTAACTAGGGAGAGGTATTCAGACAGACTGTCGTTTTTTGCCTGATACTCCCCGGAGACCTGGTGAGCTACGAGCTGAGAGTCTGTGCAGATGACGATTTCTTCTGCCCCTAGGTCTTCGGTTAGGCGTAACCCAGCGAGGAAGGCTTCATACTCGGCCTGGTTGTTCGACGTGGGAAAGGATAAAGTGAGAGACGCTTCGACTATGGTCCCCTCGTCGTTCTCCAGAATGACTCATGCCCCGCTGCCGCTCAAGCTGGATGCTCCATCTACGTAGATGGTCCATCTGTTTGCTACGTGGGGCGAGGAGTCTGAGAAGGTTACTTCTGCCACGAAATCGGCCAGGGCCTGTGCTTTGAGAGACTTTCTGCTTTCATACCGGACGTCAAATTCGGACAGCTCCAACGACCACTTGAGCATTCGACCTGCCATGTCTGGCCGTCCCAGCAACTGCTTGATAGGCTGATCCGTCCTCACCACGATCGTGTGGGCCAAGAAATAGTGCCTCAGTCATCTGGCAGCGTTAACGAGGGCCAGTGCTACCTTCTCTATCTGTTGATATCGCAACTCCGCGTCTTGCAATGCTTTGCTCGTGAAGTATACGGGCTTTTGCCCGGCGTGATTCTCGCGGATGAGAACAGCGCTCACGGCCTCGGCGGTGACGGCGAGGTATAGGAACAAAACTTCCCCGGTATCTGGCCGCGATAACACGGGCGGTTTCGACAGAGCTTGTTTTAAGTGAAGGAGGGACGCCTCGCATTCTTCGGTCCATTCAAACGTGGCTTCTTTTCTCAAGAGCTTGAAGAAAGGAAGGGCGTGTTGGGCGGATTTTGCGATGAAGCGGGACAACGAGGTGAGTACCCCATTGAGGGACTGGATGTTCTTCTTAGACGTGGGCGTTGGGAACTCAGAGAATGCCCGGCATTTGCCTGCCCGTACTCCGAACATGCACTTCTCTGGGTTAAAACGCATTTGATATTTTCTTGCTTGCTCGAAAATTGTTCGAAGATGGGCGACATGGTCTAGTTCCTCGTGGGACTTGACGATCATGTCGTCCATGTATACCTCGAGCATGTCGCCTATTTGTCCTTGGAAGACTTTGTTCATCATTCGTTGGTATGTAGTGCCGGCGTTCTTCAGACCGAAAGGCATCACGTTGTAGTAATAATTGCCCGATTCGGTCATAAAGGCCGTGTACATTTTATCGCTCGCGGCCATTGGGATTTGATTGTAGCCCGAGTAGGCGTCGAGGAACGATAGCAGGTTAAAACCTGCTGAGTTATCCACGAGCTTATCTATATTGGGGAGGGGGTAGGCGTCCTTCGGACAGGCCTTGTTAACATCAGTATAATCAACGCACATTCTCCATTTGCCATTATTTTTTCTTACAAGTACAACATTTGAGAGCCACGTAGTGTATTTGGCCTCGGAAATAAACCTAGCTTCTAGAAGGTCTTTAACAGCCTTCTCCGCAGCTTCCATCTTCTCCGGGGACTGTTTCCTTCTGCGCTGGGCAACGGCTTTGACGGCCGGATCGATGGTAAGCTGGTGGCAAGCGACGGAGGGGTCCAATCCTGGCATTTTAGCAGCGTTCCATGCGAACAAGTCTGCGTTCTCCCTGAGGCACGCTTTTAGTTATCTTTTGGCCAGGTCGGGGAGGTCTGCTCCGATCTTTACTCCCCGTTGGGGGTCTTCTCCGAACAGGACGAGCTCGAAGTTGCCATCTGGTATGGGGCGCGGGAGATGGCCGTTGTTGTGGGACTGGCTGCCCGAAGTCGTCGGGGCTTTGGCGTGATCCTCCTCGTTGAAACGGCTGTCCAAGTCGATAGATTCGACCTGGGGGAGTGGTTTTGGCTGCTCGGAGCTGCTGGGCAGAGGAGGGCGACCAGATGTCCTCGGCTTCGCTGAGATTGTGCTCAATCCTTTTGATACGGCTTCAAAGCATCGACGGCCAGCTTCGATTTCGCCGTGGAGGGTGGCGACCATCCCTTCAGAAGTGTAGTACTTCATCTTGAGATGTACGGTGGAAGGCACTGCAACCAACTCTGCCAGGGTTGGCCTTCCAAAAATGCACTGATATAGTGACGGGCAGTCGATTACCAGAAACTGTGCTTTGATTGCTCGGGTTGTCTTTCCTGAACCGAAAGTCACGATGAGCTCTACGTAACCTCGGGGCCTTGTTATTGCTCTGTTGAATCCCTGCAGGTCGGATCCAACGTATGGGGTAAGGTGAGAGTCGTCCAACTGCAGTGTCTCGAACAGGTGGTTGTACATAATATCAACTGAACTGCCCTGGTCCACGAGTATCCTGCGAACGTCGAAGTTCGCCATCCTTACCCGGATGAGAAGCGGGATGCTTGAGTTCGGTGACCCGCCGAGGAGCTCCTCTTTGTAGAAGGAAATGGGAGAGGATCCTGTGCGAGTGGTATCCAGCGTGGTGACTTCGTTGGCCCTCTTGCTGATCAGTTGATCAAACTTTCTTTTGACCGAACCAACCATGATTTTGTTGAATCCGCCACCAGAGATGACCATAGCCGACGGGAAGGTTTCCCACGGGCTGTGAGCACCGAGGAACATGGAAGCGGGCAGACTGTCAGGGATGCAGAAGTCTTCTGGTCGAGTCACGAACATAGCGACCTATACGTTGGTGTCATCGGAGGGCGGAGTCTCTTCAGCCGCCTTCGTGCTCTCCTGGGTTTCTTGCCAGGGAGCTTCTTTTTTCTTCGCGAACTGCTTCAGATGGTCGTCGCGAATGAGGATCTCTATGGCATCCCTGAGGTGGATGCATTCTTCCGTCGTATGGCTGTGGCTCTTGTGGAAGCAGCAATACTTGGATTTGTCCACACCTGGCCTGGCCGGCAGCTGTTTGGGGAAATGGACCCCCGCTTGTTTGAACTCTGAATTGGCACATTCGGACAAGATTTTCTCCCTCGAGGTAGTGAGGGGGGTATAGTCGTGGAACCGTCCAGAAGGTCCCTTCTGTTCGCGTGCATCGCGAGGCCGATCGTCGCGTCTTTTATCTCCTCGACGGGATGTCGAGGGCTCTTCAGCTCTGGATGTCCGGGTACCTTCTTGGTGATGGGAGGCCCGAACAGAGTGGGCAGCGACCTTCTCCTCGTACTGTATATGCGACTGGGCTTGGTGGAGGAGAGCGTTGAGGTTCCTTGGTGGATCTAGGCCGATAGCTTTCGCAAAATCTAAGCCAGGGCGTAATCCCTGCTCGAGCAGGAATTTCTTCATATCGTCGGTCGTTGGCACTTGGACGGCTTCCTTGTTGAACCGCTCAATGTAGTCCCGAAGGGGTTCATCTTTCCCCTGTACAACAGCTCCAAGGGACGCCTCAGTCTTAGGATGGCGTCGTGATGCAGTAAAGTGTCGGGAGAAGATCCTCCTGAGCTGCCTCCAGGAGGTGATGGATTCCTCGGGCAGTTGTTTGTACCAGGTCATTGCTCCCTTCCGGAGCGTGGTCGGGAACAGGCGGCACTTGATGGCTCCTCGTACACCTCGGTAGTCCAGAAGAGCATCTATGTTTTCTATGTGCTCGGCTGGGTCCGTGGTTCCATCATAAGTCCCTAGAGACGGAGGCTTCTATAGTCCTTTGGGGAGACGGGTGGCTAGGATCCTTCGGGACAACGGGCCGCGAGGCTCGTCGTCGCTGTCCGAACTTGAAGTCGACGGTGACCGTTGTCTGCGCTCGCGGTGGCGGTCTCTGCGAGGTGAGGGCGATCGTGGCCGGTCGCAATGTCTGATCGGGGAAGAATGCTCGTCCTGCCTCGTTCTCTTGTGTCTTGGTGGTGACTGGTCCCGCGGGGAGATCTGGTCGGGTTTGCGAATGCGTAGTGGTTCGGGCCTCGTCATACGGTCTTCCTGGCGCCTAGGCGGCAGGCTTCTTGATTTCTGGTGTTTCCATTTGGGGGGAGAAGATCTTGGAAGAGTTGCTTCTTCGAGGGCTCCTATCCTTTCACCTTGTTGCAAGATAAAGAGGTTCGTGCGGTTGACAGCATCTAGGAGGGTTGCGACGGCTAGATCAGTGCTGGGGGGGCCAGGAATTGGTCGCTCCCCCAACGGTGACTGTTTTTCTCCTTGCTCGGTGGGAGGAGGAGTTGGAGAAGCAGTGGCCCCGTCTCGAAGGAAACGGGGATCAGAAAGTAACAGCGAACTGCCATTAACGTCCACCTTGTTGACGGGGACAAGAACTGTAGCGTAAGCACTTTTTGCGGGGTTCTGAGCGGCCATGTGTGGGTGGATTAACGAAGGTATGTTTTGATCTTTAGTTTCCGAGTAAGAAAGAAAGAAGGGGAGAACAAGGAGTTCCCACAGACGGCGCCACTGATCTCGAGTGTTCGATCAGATCCACACACGTTGGTCGTCAGATAGCAAGGTGCTCGGTAGATGATGGTCGCTGGATGTGCTGGGTGTTCGGACTGTTGAGGAAAAAAGGGGGTGTACCTGCAAGGCACTCCGACGCTCAAGTAAGAAAGGGTCAGAGAAAAAGGGGCAAGTACAAAGTGTATTCTGAGGGTGAAAAATGTGATACCTCGCCCTCTCAAATGAGAGGGTTTATATAATGTTCCCCAGCGCGTGGCCAATGGTCCTATTTTCGAGGCGAAATAACTGTTTTCCTGAAGAATAAGTAACTGCCCAAACTAGCCGTTATGACGGGCAGGAGGGTAGTTGCGGGCATCTGTCCGTCAGCTGTCGGGGAGCTGTAGCTCGTGTGTGGCGGACAATAATTCCGGGCAGGGCTGAGCAGTCAGTGCCCGGTTGTAGTGGCAAAAGGGTACTTTTGTCATCTTAATGGACTGGATCCAAGCGTTTGGGCCGTTACTGTAGCAGTCACGGATTGGGCTGCGCATGGCCGTTGGCCCAGTCCAGAACAATTTATTTTCAATTTAGTTTAATTATTGTAGTTAGTCTATTTAATTTATAAAAAAAATACAATAACACTTCTTTATTTCATTGAAATTCAAAGACAAAAAAATAGAGAGAGTTTTTTATCAGTAAATAAACCATTTGTACATAGTCGAATATCAAGCCTTTTTCTCAATCAAATTAAATTAAACTATTTGCAAATAAAAATGATAAGTTGATGAACATCTACTAAGTCCTCGAGTAACTAATTGGTTGGTGCATGCCACATTGACCGATTATTCAAAATCAAAATGAATTAAAATTAACACAACTCATCAAATGTATTTCATGCCCTTGCGTACTTAATTCAAACTTTTTTTTCATAAAAAGGATAGGTTAGGTCATTTCGACGTGAAATACAAACGAGTGCTTCCGCCTCCATTGTACGAGCATACACGCCAATGTTTAACCGCAAGAACATGGCTTAAAACTTATTCTCTAAAATCAACCAACCCAAACTTATTTTTTACAAACTATGAAGCTCTGAATTTCTCATTCCACATGAGAATATGTAGGCACGGGGTTTTGAAATGTTGATGAGCACACTAATTAAAAAACTTTTTTTCTTTATTTGTCTTTTGTAAATTTCTCTTTTTTTGAAAATATTTTAATAAATAGAATAAATAATTGCAAACATTCCTTAGACAAACCCTTAACCTTAGAACTATAGGAGGTTCCCATTGAGTACAACGGATGTGACATGTGCTAATACCTTCCCCTCGGATAACCGACTCTCGAAACTATATTTGGTTGCAATGTCCATCTTACCATTTTTTCCTTAGGGTTTTATCACTATGCCCCCTGTCTTTAGGAATAAATAAAACTCTGTGGTGACTCTGTTAATCATCAACAAGCACGTGATGCACTCATGAGGTCGTATTTTTTGAGATGCGACAATAATCATAGGAAGACTTTTGCAAAATCAAGTATCAACGGTTCATAAGGTGAAGTTAGGAGTTGTTCTTCTCTGGTGGCGTTGGAGAAAAATTGCTAGCTGTAGCGAGCGATTTTGGACGCGGTTCTTAAGCGTTGGTCGCTCTATACGGTTTGAGCTTTAAACTACAGGTCGATTCATTTTTTATCCTATTGTGAGCTGAATAAGGAAGGGAAATAGATGTCTCCAATTAACCCTGCTTGCATACTGAGTTTGAACAGCGGTCTGTTAGGTTACGGATGCTATCAATGTGGGGGGCTTTTGTACTGGTTATTCGTATTTTGCCAATACAGGTTTCTTTCTTTCTAGGACTTTCTAGCGGGGAACAAGGATTAGGATGTTAGGACTGATGTTTTTGAAATACTGCTTTTGATTGACGAAGATATGGGATTTGGGCTTTTTGTTGATTGCGCTCGCTAAGATCTTTTCTTTCGATCTTATGCCTACGTATTCCCGTTTACCGAAATAGGGAAATCAGAGCATTCGTAGTTCCTCCTATTCTATGGGAGGAAATTGGTGTTTTTGGTGTTTTGGTGTCTTGTTCAAAGCCCAAGACGTGAAGCGAAAGGTGATTTGTATCTTGTTCAAAGCCCAAGATGTGAAGCTAAAAGGTCTATTTGTGTCTTGTTCAAAGCCCAAGACGTGAAGCCGAAAGACCTCGACTTTAGAGAGAATTTGTCATCTCTAAAGAGGGGAGAAGGAGAATTACTTTAACTGGGATACGCGGATCCGAGCAATGCCATAATTTCCAAAGAAAGGGTTTTAACCTGAAGGAGAAGACTTTAACTCAGTGTAGAGCAATGCCATCTTTCCTTAGGAATTTCTCATGCTAAAAGAGGGACAGTGGCATGGATATAGATGATCCAGAGGCTTGCCGGTTACAGCGATTAGATGGAGGGAAAGGAGTTGTTTGATGTTTGTATACTGCGAACGAGGCACAGTTTTGATGCTAAAAGGTCGATTGGATCAACCAGTGGTTTTCTTATACAAAGCCTAAGAGGAGGCTAATTTCCGCTAGGAAAATCATTATACAAAGCCTAAGAGGAGGCTATTTTGTGTCTCGTACAAAGCCCGAGAGAGAGGCTAAAAGTTTTTGACCCAGTGGGGCATATCGTTATACAAAGCCTAAGAGGAGGCTAGCAAAAAGTTGACTCAGTTGGAGAATCTTTTATACTCAGTAAGAGAGTGTTTTTGTATCTCGTACAAAGCTCGAGAGAGAGGCGAAAAGGTTATTTTGACTCCACTGGGGAGAATTTTGGTATCTCGTACGAAGCCCGAGATGGAGGCTATTGTAACTGTTTCAGTTGAGTGACAGATCCAATATACTGATTTAAAAGAGAAAATCAGTTCTTATATGAGTAACACTGTACACAGGGATTTAATTTGAGGATCAGGGATATTTCCTTCTCTTTGAGGAAACGGGAAATCCAAAGGGTATCGAGACTATCCGAGTCTGCGGGTTTCCTTCCTATTTAACGAAGGGTGCTTGAGAATGTCTTTGAGACTCAAGGAAGTTAGACTGTCCATGTCTAGAGTTTTATCTTTTGTACTATGCTTCGAGAAACAGTAGTAGACTCTATGAAAGGACTGTTCTATGAGGATGACTAAGTTTTGTTCCTATACCTCTAGGAGGTCGTCGGGACAATTTGTACGAAGCCCAAGAGGAGGCTGGAAACTTTTAAGAAGCCGACGGGTCCTTGTACGAAGCCCAAGAGGAGGCTATCATTCCCGGAGGAAGATATCATTATACGAAGCCTAAGAGGAGGCTGTGAATACTTCTAAGAAGCCGTAGTGTCCTTGAATAATGCCCAAGAGGAGGCCGATGCTTTTAAGAAGCCCGTGGGTCTATCATCTCCTTTCCATTAGGAGAGATAACTCTTTTAAAGATAAAAACCACTGGTAAACGTGCGAGGTTTACTATCCAGCGACTTCTAGCATTTAAAGAGGGTTCCTTAGTTAAGGTCCAAGATTATGACCGTAGTGGGTACCCAAACCCCGAGACATTCAAGGCAAGCTATCCACAAGGAATAGATCAAGTCAGGAAAGTTCGAGAATTGGGAAGAAACTCAAAGATGCCATTCACAGAGAATACATTCATCTTGGGGAGTAGAGCTTCTTGACGATTCCTAAGGAGGGCAGCCGAAGAGAAGACTGTATCTGGTGCTCCTATTGGGGATCTAGGCGTCTATTTCTACTAATAAGTGAAACGGCGTCACCTAGTTCTAGACGTAATTGCCGGGGAAACTCGAAATATCTATACTATTATTACACAGTAGATATGAGTTTATGAAAGGAGACTTACAGTGAGCAGCCCCACAATACAGTTTATAATATGAAAGCAGTAAATGAAAGCGGGTAAACACTTACTCGGTTGTAGAGCTTCCATGCTGTTTGGTTAGTTGTTCAACAAAGAAAGATTAAAAACAACAGTATATTCAAAATCAAAGGAGAAAGTGCTTTGAAAAAGAAAGATCTGGGGCTTACAGCTCAAGGAGAGGCCCAGGGTTTTATCAGTGAGCGCACTGTTTGAATTTGTACAGAGGGACTTATACAAGTGACTGGGGCCCAAAATGGTTTTCTGTACAAAGGGATGGATCTTACACTCTCTCAAGAGGCCCAAAAAGGTTTAAATAAAAGAGAAATGGGTCTTACTGCTCGAGGGTAGGCCCAGATGATTTTTCGTTTAAAAATGGCGATCGCGCCGAGGTTTTCTTTTAACGCAGAGGGACTTATACAATAAGTGAGGCCCAAAATGTTTTGGTTAAAAGGGGATTGGGTCTTACACTCTAATAGAGGCCCAAAAGTTTTGAATGGGTCTCATAGCTCGAGGAGAGGCCCAAATGAGTTTTATGTTTAAACGGGCGATGATCGCGCCGTTTACTTGTACAGAGGGACTTATACAATGAGTGAGGCCCAAAAAAAGTTTTTGTACAAGGGGGGATGGGTTTTACACTCTCTCAAGAGGCCCAAAGAGTTTTGAGATGAATAAATGGGTCTTACTACTCGAGGGTAGGCCCAGATGATTTTTGAAAAGGCGACGATCGCGCCGTTTGTTTTTTGACGATATCGGGACTTATACAATAAGTGAGGCCCAAAGATGATTTGGTCAAAAAAAAGGATTGGGTCTTACACTCTAATAGAGGCCCAAAGTGTTTTGAAGAATGATTTATGAGGGTTGAATTAATCCAAAACCCTAATTTGTTTTCAAAATGTATTTAATTGAATAAAAATTCAATTAAAATGATCAAAAATTGTTTAACACATGGAAAACAAATTGTGATCTTGGATTAATGCTTCAAAAATTAAGTATTGACCTACAAAATAATTAGAAAGCATTAAAAGTTGCAAAATCAATGTAGAAAAAATATTTAAAATGCCAAAAACAATCAAAATATTAATTCTTTACAAAAATATCAATTATATGAAATAAATAATATTTTTGGGATTTTTTGATAAAATAAAATATTTTAACATTTTTGTGAATTATTAAAAAAAGAATCAACTCAAAATCATTAAAACTCAGAGAGAAATTAATTTTTGAATCAATTAAACAAAATCACAAAATTCAAATATTCAAATATATGAAAATGGCGCCAAGAACAACACCAAGAACACGCGCGTTTTTCAGTTTGCCCAGATTTGCATTTTCCATCCAATCTCCATGAATACGTAATCATATCATGCAATCCACATATCATTATGCTCGTCTCAACCTCACGATCATGTCTATGTACTTTAATTTCATTTAAATTAAACATACAACAAGAAATCACGAAGAAACCTCAAGAACCCTAATTTCTGCATGAAGGCTAGGATTTTTGATACACGATTCAAACAATGCAATTAATTGAGGGAAAACATTCCATGCATGATTATGAACATATGGCCAAATTATTGTGCGAGGAAATATGCATAGATTGAGAGATGACCAAGCATGTGCTTACCTCCAAGTCGTGACAGCAAGTTCAAAGTGATTTTTGATTTGGAGGTGTTACAGACAAGTTGTGATGATCTGGACAGCTTCCCTACACCATATGGAGTGTGTTTGAACACTTGGATTGAATTGAAATGGACTGGATCAGTTTATGGCATCTCAGCTGCACCTTGTTTGAAAATTTGAGCAACCAGCTGGTGATTTCATGAAATTGATGTTTCGGAAGTTATGTGAGTGTTTGATCAGCTCATATGTGATGTATGTGAGGTGTGTGAGTGATTGGTTTGTGCAGAATTGCTCTCAAACTCAAAACCCGATAGCTACCTTGCTAAGAAAGGCATTTTTGCCAAGAGAAAGAGATTTTGAGGAAAGCATCTGTTAGATGGCTTTGGTGTACTTAAACTGACCACAATTGAGCTCTATTTATAGTAGAGCAAGTTTGTTTTACAAGGAATAGTGCATGGCAGCTGGTAAGTAGGTTTGGCCAATGTTGTCCAATGAGAATCCAAGTCTCCTCTAGCCATTGACTAGAGGTTAGGGCACAGAGCTTTGGTCCCCTTGGTCTTGGATAAGTCTTGACTGATTTCAGATGAGAATGGCTCAGTCCATGCCACCTTGATGGTTCCATTGAATGCCTCATTCCAAATTTGAAGTCTTGTCCCTATTTTGGCCATTCTAGGTTCAACATGTTATTCCTTGTTCCTTGGACCTTGGAGGCTTGGCTCAGTGATTGTCCCCTTTGGATTCAATCCTCTGAGGTGTCCAAGTGGATTGGAGCAATTGCAATTGGATGATTTTGGCAAATCGAGCCAAAATGCAAATTCTGCCTTGCCTTGACAGATTTCAGCAAGGCAACTTACCAATGTTGTATCTCATGATGTAGGTTGAATTTGGCAATGTTCTTGGCCATTTTGGAAAGCCCTAACATGATACAACAACTGTTTGAACAAGTTTGGTTTTGATCTCTTTTGACTCCAAGTGAAAAATCCCCCTACATTTGGCTAAAAGTGAAGGCAAATTCTGACTTAGTGAAAATTTCACTAAGTGTTGGAAAAAGTGACATTTTCACTTTTCAGCCACTTTGATCACTCCATAACTCAAAATCCTTAATGAATTGGAATGACTTGTAGTTGAAGTTTTTGTAGGTGATAATGAGGGCTACAAATCCATCTTTGGATGAGAAAAAATGGCCTTGTGGTTTAGGAGTTATGGTCCTCCAAAGTTGGTACCTTTGCCACTTTATTTTTAACTTAGAAAAATTTCTAAGTTTTATGGTTACCCCTTTTACAAGTTATCTCACTTTTCTTGATTTTTCTTGATGAATGATGATTCAAATTATACATTAACATCATTTTAGGGTTAAAAATCCATTTTGGTGAAAAATCTCAAAAAGTCAAAGTTGACTTTTGTGCACAGTTGACTTTTTATCAGATGAATTCCAAACTGTGCAATTCTTCAGGAAATCATGTCCTTGACCTAAATCAAACTTGATGGACATGTTCCATGGGTGTCATAGGGTATATTCAATCATGTATTAGGGTTTGGGAGCATGTCTTGGTCAAAAGTCAAAGTTACAGTTGACTTTTCTCTTAAAACCCTAATTGTGGTGCAGATGAAATTGAGACTTGTTGCTCAAGCTTCTTGGATCAATCCATTGTTCCAAATGGATCAATATGGTGTATTAGAGACCCTCAAATCATCTCTTGAGGTCTTGGCTCATGGTTTGTCCCAAAAGTCAACTTAGGGGTGAATTAGGTCAAAAAACCCTAATTCCTGATTTTTGATGAATGCATCCCCTGAGGCAAAATTGACTTGATGCATGGGTTCATGAGGTTCCATGAAGTATATTAGGTTATGTTTTGGATCATTGCCTTATGCCCAGATGAAAATTTCCACCTGGAGACCCTGGTCGACCAAAACCCTAATTTGGTGACACTGTCGATCTTGAGACTTGATCCACCTAGAAGGGAGCAGCCTTGTGCTTAATCCTTGAAGTGGGAGTCCTTTTTGATCCATTGTGGATGTTTGAGAGATTAGACAAGTTGAAGATCATGTCATTTCTTGATTGATCCTTTGTCTAAGCACTCAGAGAGGGCTTGAAACCCTAATTTTGATTGTATTGGATACTCACCCATCTTTGGGGAGACTGATGAAGCATGATGGTTCATCCATATTGTGATGATGATTTTCACAATGATGGGAAATCTAAGTGGTCAAAATTTGGGGTATTACAGATGCCCCTATTTAATCTTCTTGGACCCGAAGGTGTGAATGACGAAGGGATTCGGGCATTCGGGGTGCAAGAGGAATAAATATCAGAATATCCGAAATTTTGATGGTGGTTATGAATGGTAGCTTACGCATTCATCTTCTTTAGCTAAGCGATGATGCTTAGAAAAGGTAAACTTCCCCTCGATCCTGGTTTCCTACCAAGGAACTGGTCTCAGTCTCTTTTGAAATAAACTTCCCCTCGATCCTGGTTTCCTACCAAGGAACTGGTCTTAGTTTCTGATTTAAACTTCCCCTCGATCCTGGTTTCCTACCAAGAACTGGTCTTAGTTTCTGATTTAAACTTCCCCTCGATCCTGGTTTCCTACCAAGAACTGGTCTTAGTTTCTGATTTAAACTTCCCCTCGATCCTGGTTTCCTACCAAGAACTGGTCTTAGTTTCTGATTTAAACTTCCCCTCGATCCTGGTTTCCTACCAAGAACTGGTCTTAGTTTCTTTTGTCAATAAACTTTCTTGACAAGGGACGCTATTCATATCGGCTTTCCTCAAACTTCTCGCCGAATTTTCCTGGGGAGATGCCATTTGAGTGGAAAAAGTTTTGATGTCAGACTTTCTGGGGAACCCAGTCGTCTGAGTTGTAGAGGTGTACAAACTTCTCTGTTGGAGACGCCATTTGTTGCCTCTACTGGGGAAAATGATTCTCTTGAGAGACTATTTTCATTTGGGATCTTTCATCATACTTTTCTCGGGATCTTCCCGGAGAAACGCCATATGATGGGGTCCAATTTTGTGGAGCCGATGACCTTTTCATCAGCGGTCCTTTCGGAGCAAAACTGGCATGCTGCCGAATCTCTGATCACGAGGCTTTCTCTGTGGATTTTCCTTAATCTGGGAAAGCAAGGATATCATCTTCAATGGCGAAGAGTGATGTTTATTGAGAGTTTTCTCTGGCTTTTCAGAGGTTCAAGTTATCAAAGTGGCCAAGTGCCGACTCTGATCTAAAGATACACTGGTGGCGAGATTTTGCAGACGCAACACTTCCTGACGAGGAAAGAACTGACAAACTCGATTAAGAAAACTGTTTATCACTAGGGGACAAGACCGACTCAAGTGATAGTGATGCAATATGAAATGTGAATGCAAATAAAAAATGCATGATGTATGTATGTATATGCTGACAAAACAGACGCGACATACAGACTAATGGATGAACACAATTGGATACTCGGCCATCGCGGGGCGAAGAAGTACTGTTGATTCAAAATAGCAATTCCACCTTGCTTAGGAGAGATAGTCCTGTTGGGAGCTATGTTGATCGGGCTTAGGAGATGAGAACTCGGCCGAGGGTGTCAGACGAAACATGGTCTCTGACACAGTTGATCCCTTCATTCAGGCATACTGACTTAGAATGAGTACTTTGATTATGCACTTTGAAGTTCGCTTACTTCGAGAGAAGCAATCGATGTTCTTCTGATGTTCAACAGTCAAAAGAAATTTCCATCTTTATTTTAAAAGCAGAAAAAGTTTTAACAAGTAAATTCATTTTTGTTTTATTTCAAGAATCGCTGATTAAGTTTAAACAACGTCGTTCTGTAAATCTAAAACAGGTAAAGAATTACAAACAAAAGCACAAGGGCTCAAATTTTATTGATAAGATGGAGATCAGCCAAACGCATGATTCCAAAGAGTATATACAAAGTTAGAAAATGGTAATTTACAGGGAAAAGGGCTACGTTGAAACATAACGACCACTATCCTTCTACCAACTTTGAGTTCGGGACATCCTGAGCTTCTGTCGAAGATGACCTTTGACTGGAGATTTCCTCCGATAGATGATGTTGTAACTGCTGCTGAGGGACTTGCCTCTGTTGAACATAGTTACTTGCCATTATCCCTAATTTTTGCCTGGATTGTACTATGAGATTTCCAATCCATCGGGATGATTTTTTTCATGTCTCTAACTTTTGCCTGGACCGCCCTTTCGGGTTTTCAATCCACCGAGACGTTTTTTTTTTAGTTTAGGCAAAGTATTTCTTGACTACATCAACATTCGTGGGGTAGGCAAATTCCTCTCCGTCCATGGTTGCAAGTCTCAAGGCGCCGCCTGAGAAAGCTTTCGTGACCACATAGGGGCCATCATAATTTGGGGTCCATTTGCCCCGAGAATCAGTGAGAAATGATTGTATCTTCTTGAGCACGAGGTCTCCTTTTCTGAAGACACGAGGCCGAACCTTTTTGTCAAACGCCCTCTTCATTCTTTGCTGATACAACTGACCATGGCATAGTGCCGTGATTCGCTTCTCTTCGATCAGGTTCAGTTCGTCGTGTCAACTTTGACACCATTCAGCTTCGGTGAGCTTAGCTTCCATCAATACCCTGATTGACGGGATCTCTACTTCTATGGGGAGCACTGCTTCCATGCCATATACTAGAGAGAAAGGGGTTGCCCCTGTTGAAGTGCGGACAGATGTGCGATAACCATGAAGAGCAAAAGGTAGCATCTCGTGCCAATCTTTATAGGTTACAACCATTTTTTGAACGATCTTCTTGATGTTCTTGTTAGCCGCTTCTACCGCTCCGTTCATCTTGGGTCGGTAGGGAGATGAGTTATGGTGTTCGATCTTGAACTCTGCGCATAACTCTTTCATCATCTTATTGTTCAAGTTAGATCCATTATCAGTAATGATCTCGCCTGGAACACCATAACGGCAGATGATATTGTTTTTGATAAATCGGACCACCACTTGTCGGGTTACATTGGCGAATGACGCCGCTTCGACCCACTTGGTGAAATAGTCAATGGCTACTAGGATGAACCGATGTCCGTTTGAAGCCTTGGGCTCAATCATACCAATCATGTCGATTCCCCATATGGAAAATGGCCATGGGGAAGAAAGAACTTTGAGATGTGATGGCGATACATGAATTTTGTCGGAGTATATCTGACACTTGTGACACCTCCTCATGTACTTGTAGCAGTCGGATTCCATGGTCAACCAATAATACCCGGCCCTAAGAATTTTTCTCGCCATTGTGTGTCCGTTGGCATGAGTGCCAAAGGATCCTTCATGAATTTCTTTCATGAGCATGTCTGCTTCTGGTCTGTCGACACATCGGAGCAAGACCATGTCAAAATTTCTCTTATAAAGAGTGTCACCTCTCAGGAAGAAGTTTCCAGCCAATCTTCTGAGGGTTTTCCTGTCTTTTCTGAGTGCCCCAGATGGGTACTCTTGTTTCTGAAGGAAGCATTTGATATCGTGATACCAAGGTCTGTCGTCTATGACTGCTTCAATCGTGAAGATGTAAGCGGGGCATTCAAGGCGCATGATGTGAATCTTAGGTATGTCATTCCACCGACCTACACTAATCATGGAAGAGAGAGTGGCTAATGCATCAGCCATGTGATTCTCATCACGAGGGATGTGATGAAAGTCGACTCTGTTGAAGAAGGGTAGCAACCTTCTTGCATAGTCTTTGTAAGGAATCAATCCTGATTGGTATGTGTTCCAATCTCCTTTTATCTGATTGATAACCAGGGCTGAATCGCCGTATACGTCCAAGTTTTTGATCCTTAAATTAATCGCTTCTTTGAGACCCATAATACATGCTTCTTATTCGGCCTCGTTGTTCGTACATTTGAACGTAAGTCTGGCAGTGAAAGGAATGTGGATACCCTGAGGGGTAACAATGATTGCCCCAATTCCGTTTCCATAATGATTAACTGCTCCGTCCAAGATAAGTCCCCACTGGGAACCTGGTTCTGGCCCTTCACTGGGTAGCGGTTCATCGCAATCTTTCATTTTTAGATACATGACATCTTCGTCTGGGAAGTCAAACCCAATTAATTCTTGATCTTCAATCGGTTGATGAGCCAAATGATCGGCTAAAATACTTCCTTTAACGGCTTTCTGAGCATGGTACTCTATGTCATATTCTGATAGTAACATCTGCCAACGGGCAATCCTTCCCGTGAGAGCAGGTTTTTCGAAAACGTACTTGATTGGATCCATTTCGGAGACCAACCAAGTAGTATGACGAATCATGTACTGGCGAAGACGTTTGGCTGCCCAAGCCAAAGCGCAACAAGTTTTCTCAAGCATTGTGTACCGAGTCTCGCAGTCGGTGAATTTCTTGCTTAGATAGTAAATGGCAGGCTCTTTCCTTTTAGTTTTGTCTTGTTGGCCAAGTACACATCCCATTGAGTCCTCTAGGACTGTGAGGTAAATGATCAGTGGTCTTCCTTCCACTGGAGGTGATAGAATCGGAGGATTCAACAGATATTCCTTAATACTGTCGAAGGCAGTTTGGCAGTCTTCCGACCAAACGCAATCCTGGTTCTTTTTCAATAACTTGAAAATCGGCGCACAAGTCGCGGTCATAAGGAATATGAATCTGGAGATGTAGTTCAAACGTCCCAGGAATCCTCTGACTTGTTTTTCAGTTTTCGGAGAAGGCATTTCTTGAATGGCCTTGACCTTGTCAGGATCAACCTCAATCCTTTTCTGGCTGACGATGAACCCTAGTAGTTTCCCTGAACGGACACCGAAGGTGCACTTGTTGGGATTCAAGCGGAGCTTGAATTTTCTTAGACGTTCGAACAATTTTGACAGATGTTCAACGTGCTCATCCTCTGTTCTTGATTTTGCAATCAAATCATCGACATATACCTCGATTTCTTTGTGCATCATGTCATGAAACAGAGTAGTCATGGCCCTTTGGTAGGTTGCCCCGGCATTCTTCAAACCGAACGGCATTACCTTGTAACAAAAGGTACCCCATGGGGTAATGAACGAAGTTTTCTCCATGTCTTTCGGCGCCATTTTGATCTGGTTATAGCCCGAGAATCCATCCATGAAGGAGAATACTTTGAACTTTGCTGTGCTGTCAACCAGCATGTCAATGTGTGGTAAAGGAAAGTCGTCCTTTGGACTTGCCTTGTTCAAATCTCTATAATCAACACACATTCTGACCTTTCCGTCCTTTTTGGGAACGGGTACGATGTTGGCTAGACATTGAGGATATTCAGATGTAGCGAGGAAACCCGCGTCGATCTGTTTTTGTACCTCCTCTTTGATTTTGATGGCCATGTCCGGGTGAGTGCGTCTCAACCTTTGCTTTACTGGCGGACATTCCGATCTCAATGGTAAGTGATGTTCCACGATGCTGGTATCCAACCCTGGCATATCCTGATAGGACCAAGCGAACACATCAGGGAATTCTTTAAGAAGCTTTATCAAACCCTCTCTGGCAGTTGGACTGAGCAATGCTCCGATCCTGATTTCTTTTCTCTCTTTTTCTGAACCCAAGTTTACCATTTCCAACGGTTCTTTGTGAGGTTCAATGGACCTTTCCTCTTGTCTGAGTAGTCGGGAGATCTCTTCTGGAATTTCGTTGTCATTTTCTTCTTCAGCCTCGAATACCGGGAACTCAAAGTTGGAAGAAGGCATCGGATCGTATGTTTCAACGGGGTATAAAACAAGCAATCTGCATGACGTGATGATTCGTGTTTAGAAGAGATAGAGAAAATGCAAGTGTGTGCAGTGTTTTGATTTTACTGCTTGTTTTTATTTTTGAATGTTTTTTAGGATTACCATTTTCTGAAAAAGCAAAAAGAGAAAACAGCAATTAATGCGGAAATTACAGAACGACGTTATTTTATTAACGAACAAGTCGAATCTTGAAACTACAGCCCTATAAAACAAAACTCTGTCGCTTTGGGCAAAGCGAAGAGGGAAATTTACAGAAAGCGAGCCCTATCAAAACATCTGTTTCACCTGGGCAGGGTGAAAGGTTAAAGATGGCAATTACTTTGACTGATGAACGACCTTCGGAACCTCGACGGCAACCCATTGGCGGCGAACTCCTCGGTGAATCACAAAGTCTGGCACCTTCCTTGATTTGTCTTTAGAAATGACGCTGATTTCTGGTGGAGCAGGATCATTGGAATCTGTCTCCCAAGCAGAATTGTCGTAGGAGGATTCCTCTGTTGCATTTTGCATAGCATTGGAGCTCTCAGCTGTATCTCCCCATCCAGTTGACTGGATATCTTCGAGCCTGATACGAGAGCTTTCGGGAGCAGTGTACTTGACCATAAAGTCGTATTTTCCACTTGGTTGTCCCAAAGTGTCCCAAACTTCTTTGGAACTGGAGAAGTCATCCCTCTCGATGACGTTGACCTCAGGAAAAGCATAGTTGATGAATTCAAGTCCTACGAACGTTGCGAATTCATCTTCATGTTGAGTAATTTCTGAATGACCTGAGTGTTGATCCCATGACATGGTGGGGACACAGGTATTCTGTTCAATGACGCTCAGCTGAGTTTCATTACTCGGCTGACTTTCTTGCCCCAAGTTTCCTGGGTAAGGCTGCCACATTGGCAGACCATCCATTGGGCCATAGTAATTGCGGCCAAAGTTGTCTTTCATCAGAGTGTCCTCCTCTAATGAATTTGGCGGAGCACGGCATCCTTCCGGATCACAATCTCCGTAGATCATTTCGACATCTGATCTTGGTATAAATCTCGGACTTTCTGTAGGAAAGCAAAAAGGCATAGGCACCTCTTCCTGAGACATATAGCCATCCTTGTTAAGGTAGGACTTCCATTCTTCATCTGTGTCAGAGGGATCTTCCTCATTGATAGCATGAACTGTCTGAGACACTGGGTGAAGAAAACCTCCACTGTGGAAGAAGTTTTGAAGGGGATGAAGACTTTCATCGTTGGCGGCTGTCTGGGTACAGGTTATAGAAAAACCAAGACCCTTCTTTGTTTTATTGTCAGTGGGAATGACAAGCTGTCCCCATCCTTTTGTATCGGTACTCTCGACCGCTTTGATAGCATCTTTGTATGAAGAAATTGAAGTTCCTTCTTCGGATTGATCGTTCTTGCTCACCGATAGTGCTTGGAACTGAGTTCCAATAACCTCCTCAGGTTCTACACAAGTAGATGATGATAGGTTACTCACAAGCAAGGCTTGTTCCCCACAAACCGTGACAAGTTGATCGTTCTTGACGAACTTTAGCTTTTGGTGGAGGGTTGAAGTAACCGCTCCAGCCTGATGTATCCAAGGTCTTCCTAATAAACAACTGTATGTTTCCCGGATGTCCATGACCTGGAAAGTGATTTGGAAAGTGTGAGGACCAATAGTTATGGAAAGATCAACTTCGCCAATAACTGTTTTTCTGGATCCGTCAAATGCTTTGACGACGACCTCGCTGACTCTCATCGGAGGGCCCTTAAATGATAATTGCATCAAAATGGACTTCGGCATAACATTCAGGGCTGACCCTGTGTCTACCAGTACCTTGGCTAAAGCATCGTCCTGGCTGTTAACTGTAATGTTGAGTGCCATGTTATGACGGCGACCCTCTTCGGGTAATTCCTCATCACTAAATCCCAAATTATTGCAGGAAGTGATGTTAGATACAATGCTATCGAATTGTCTGATTGTTACATCCTGTTCCACAAAGGCTTGCTCCAAGACTTTCTGTAGAGCCTCTCTGTGTGCTTCTGAACTGAGTAACAGTGATAATACTGAGATTTTTGAAGGAGTCTGTAACAGTTGATCAACAATGTTATATTCACTCCTTTGGATGAGCTTTAGCATCTCATCTTTGTCTTTTGAAAAGTCGGGATTACCAGATTGACCGACTGGTGGATCAGGAATTTCCGCCTGAAGTTCCTTTTCTTTGTTAGCTTCCCCAACCCCTCGGTTGAAGATTCGACCGCTCCGTGTTACACGACTGATGTCTGCAATATTCACGACAGAGGGTAATGGAATTTCCTTTCCATTCTCGATTATTGTTGCACCGTATTTGTAAGGGATTGCCTTAGCTGATTCATACGGTAGTGGCCCCGGTAGATAGATGATTATGGGAACCTTCTGATTTTTCTGACCATCATAAGTAATCTCGATCCATTCCTGGTTGGGAACTTTAGATTCGTCAAGTAGAGGGATGATGGCAAAAACATCCCTAATCTAGTGATGACCAGAGATCGTGACAACATCCTCAACCTGATCGGCAAGGTAGTTCGGCGACCAAATGATGGGTCCTGAACCTGGATATGGATGAATTTCTCCATGATCGATCTGACCCTGAAGAGCTGCTCTCACAAGGTAACACCCTTGGTTACTTTCCGAACAGACGCTACAACTGTCATAGTTGTGTGGTGGCACCTGGCCACGCCCACTTTGAATGCAATGTAACCTCACTAGGTTACCTTCCATTGATCGGACATCCTGACTTTGACAACGAGTAGGATTCCTGTTATTGATACTAATCTGCTGAGTATCTTCGTCCATATAGATTGGCATCCACCAGTGATTTAACAAGTGTTGAAGTGCCACCTGGACAAGGGTACAACCTCGATCATTTTCACAACCCGCTTTACAGCTTTGATAGTCATGTGATATTAAGAATCCGAGTCGGACCTGCTCAGCATGTAACTCTACCAGGTTAGTATTCATCACGCGAATGTCAAAGATCTGAACCATGTTGATTTGATAGGAGTTCCTATCATGGTAGTCTTAGATCCATCCAAGATCCATCTGACGCTGGAGGGCCTCCTGTATGAAAGAGCATCCCTATTTGTTTACCGAGCAAATCAGACAGGAACTGTAATCGTGCCGCGGCAGATTATGATACTGGCTTTGCCTTGAGTGCATCGCCACCAAGTTGACATTCATCACACAGATGTCGTGGTTTTGAATGACGTTAGAATTCGTAGAGACCATGTTAACTCCACGAACTCGGTGCTCCTGGATCCATCCAAGATCCATTTGTTCCTGTAGAGCTGCTTGCACTATAGAACATCCTTGGTTGTCTTTAGAGCAGATATCACACTGGTGATAGTTATGAGGTGGCACATGGCCATATCCACTCTGTCTACAATGCATCTTGACCAGATTGGTCCCCAATAAGAGTACATCGTGAATTTGATAGACATTGTTAGTCTCTTTCTCAATCAGATTGACTGCAGCTTTCTCGTGTTGAGGCAGCGGGTTCGTAAGAACATTAGGATTCGTATCTTTGAAAGATAAGAGCCCGCTCCTAACAAGCTTTTTCACATCGGATTTGAAATTGAGGCAAGTCTCAATGTTATGCCCTGAACCTCCTTGATGATAAGGGCATGTTTGATCCGCTTTAAACCAAAAAGGCGGATTTTCCGGAACTGAAAGGGGAGACTTAGTCTAAATGTGCCCCTTAGCCAGCAGTAACGGAAACAGCTCTGCGTACGTTATGGGTATAGGATCAAATCCTGGTGGCCGTGTTGTACGGTTGTTGTTATATGGAGGACGAGCCTGCTGAAGAGGCTGTTGTGTCCTTTGTTGGTCAGGTTGGCTCTGCGCAACCTGAGGTTGATACGTAGGAACAGGCGCGGGGCTGATAGCAAGAGTCACAACTGCTACCGGCTGATAACGACGCCTTTGCTTTCAGAGAGAGATATTCCCAATATCTTGCTCTTTTTTCTTAGGGAGAGCACTACCGTATTTTTTAGTACCGCTCGTTGATCTAGTGTCTTTTACCAAACGTCCTTCTCGGACGGCTTCCTCAAGACGTACACCCATGCCGACCATTTCGGTGAAATCACTAGGCGCACTGGCAACCATTCGGTCATAGTAAAATGATCTTAAGGTCTTTAAAAAGATTTTTGTCATCTCTTTTTCCTCAAGAGGTGGACAAATTTGAGCGGCAATTTCACGCCACCTTTGAGCATACTCCTTAAAGGTTTCCTTGTCCTTTTGCGACATTGATCTGAGTTGATCTCTATTGGGTGCCATGTCCAAATTGTATTTGTATTGTTGGACGAAGGCAGTACCAAGATCTTTGAATGTACTGATCGTAGTACGGTTTAAACCCATGTACCATTTGAGTGCGGCACCGGTTAAACTATCCTGGAAGTAGTGAATCAGCAGGTCCTGATTCTCCGTCTGAGCTGACATCCGCCGAGCGTACATCACCAGATGGCTCTGAGGGCAAGAGTTACCCTTGTATTTTTCAAAGTCGGGCACTTGGAACTTGTGCGGGACTTTCACATTTGGGACCAAGCAGAGGTCTGCGGCGTCCTTTCCAAATAGATCCTGACCGCGAATGGCTTGCAGCTCTTTCTGCATTTCCAAGAACTGCTCCTGGAATTCATCCATTCTATCGAACATAGTTTCCTTCTTACCAGAAGGTGTTGGTGGAATCTATCCTTCTGGGACAGTGTGCACCACAGGGGGTGGTACCGTGACTACGGTAGTGAGTCTTGGCGCCTCCCGAAGTTTGTAACCTTCAGGAGTCTTCAGTATGCCCCTAGCATCTTCGCTTTCCCGAAGTTTGTAACCTTCAGGCCCAGCGGCTTCTGTTGCGATTCCCTGATCTTCAGTGATCGGCGGAACATATCCTTCCGGGATATAGTTAACAGGCATGCCCCAAGGACGATCTTTCGGCATCTGATACCTAGGATCATACTTTTCTATGATGGGCATTGAGGTGATCTCTGAGATCACAGTTCTTTGTAGCTGAGCTTCTGCCATGGCTTGCATGTCGTTACGAAGCTTTCTCATATCCTCTCTTAGAGCGTCGATCTCTTCTTTCAACTCTCTGTTTTCTTCCTCAAGATCATCCATCTTTTTCTGACGATTAGCCCGAGTATTATACGAATGAGACAGTTTGACTCTAGAATCGAGACACAAACGTGAGATTCATAGGTAAGGAGAATACGCGATGTGAGAATGATGAATGCAATGATTATATTAATTGTTTTTTTTTTTTTTGTTTAATAAAAATAAACTTCGACAATTAGATTGCAAATATCAAACAGTGGGGAAACCCCTTTTTATTGAATTCCAAAGGATTACAGAAATGGAAATACAGTAGATTACAAAGTGCAGAAACAGAAACCTAAACTAATGGGTCCCGAGTCCTCTCTGAGGAGAAACCGGGTGCTGATTCTGGTATCTTCCTTTTCTTTGACCGGGGAGCTTGGGCCGTTGTCGGGTTGTCATTCCTTTGCCAAGTGAAAGGAGCGAGCAAATTCCTTTGGTCATCTTGATTCTCTACAGCATGCTGCTCCAAAATTTCAATCAGAGCATCTTTCTCTTTCAGTAATTGCTGTATTTGGATACACTCTACGTCGAGGGTGCGATACTTGTTCTTCCAAGATCTTCTTTCCTTTTGAACTTTGTTGAGAGTAACCTGAAGCCTTTCAGTTTCCGTCATGAAGTACATGACAATTTCCCTCGGCGGAACAATTCCGTAACGAGGATAAGGCATCTTTAGCTTGAGAGCTCTGGTTTGTACCCAATGGAGATAAGGCTCCACCGAGACACAGTCCGGTTTTCCCAGAGACTCTCGTCCTTTCTTATGAACCTGTTTCCAAGCATGCACTATTTCCATCTTTAGTGCTCTGTCGTTTTCTCCTTCTTTGAAGAAAAGACCTTCCAGATGAACACCCAGTGGGATGTGTCTCATCGGGTATCCAAATTGACGAAGAACTAATATCGGATGATAGTTGATTCCTCCCTTAGTTCCTATGAGGGGTACGCTGGGGAAGTTTCCACAACGGTCAATGATTCTGATTCCCTCATAAATCCTATTACACCAATCTATATCGGAATTGGTGAGAGACATGATCTTCTGCGACCAACGTAAGACACTCTTGCAATCCCAAAAAGCAGCAGACTTGGGCAAGTGCGAGATAAACCATTTATAGAGCAAAGGTACACAGCATGTGATCTCCCCTCCGCTGTACAAATTTCCCAAGTGTACAGAATGATACGCATCTGCGAGCAAAGTCGGCACAGGGTTTCCAATGAGAAAAACCTTAATAGCGTTGATATCGACGAAGTTATTGATGTTAGGAAACAAAAATAATCCGTAGGTGAGCAAGACAAAGATGCTTTCAAAAGCAGTCATGTTCCCTATACTAGCGAAGTACAGAGCCTTTTTTGTCAAGAACTGGGCTGGCAAACCTTGGATGCCACCCTTAGTGGTCATGTGAGTCCTGACCTCAGACTCGTCCAAATGAATTGCTATTGCAATAGTCTGATTCTTTGGAATTTCTTCCAGTCCAGAAAATGGAGCTCGATCAGTGATATGTAAATCAATCAGATGAGAATACTCCTCCAGCGTTGGTGATAGCTGGTAATCCGGGAATGTAAAACAGTGATAAACCGGATCGTAGAACTGAATGAGCGCATCCATGATTCCCTTAATCACATGGACTCTTAACAGTGGTAGCAAACCACCGTGCTTGGCTCTGAAAGCCTCTGGGTTAACGATCATCCTCGCTAACTTTCTCAAATCCCCTAGTTTTGGAACCTTGAAGGTATACTGGTGAGTTCTCCTTCTACCGAAATCCATTAATGCAATCTTTTTCTTTGATATTTGCAATCACAGTCTTAGTTTAATTTGAAAAACAGAGAGACTAGAAGAGAAATTTTTTTTTTGAATGTTTTAATGTTTTATTAAATGAATGCATGAATGCAGCACACAAAAACATAGAAAAAACATGGGGTCAAAGGGTGTTTGTCATGGAGTCAAGGCTCTACCCATCCCCAAAGGTTTATACTAGGGTGATTTTTGTACCTGTACTCATTATCATCAGCTCCTCCCAGGAAAGCAAAACAACAAGCGGATCGCCAGCGAGTTGTGTGCAATCTTAGAGTAAGTGCCATTCACCAAGAATAGATCACCAGCCTCAAATGAGGGTAGTATCGCGTAACAACTATTTCCGGTAGTTTCCGCACTACGAAAAAGGTTGGCTTTTCTTAAGTGTATACTCAATCTCACCACATGCGGCATCACACGCATTCCCAGTAGCAGAAAAATAAACATGTATAGCAATTAGGAAAAGCAGTATATATATTTGTCCTAATCATCCTAGACTTATAAAGCTACGATTCTTAAGTTCCTGACAGAAATGGGTTCCCCGGCGGAAGCCCCAATCTGTGGTTCCCTGCCTAAGAGATGGACCAGCATAGGTCAATCTTTCTCTTCGGTAGAGTTCCCATTTTCCGTAGAAAATGAGGATGATGCCCTAAGGTAGAAAAGGAGACTCCCCAGCAGAGTCGCCATTTGTGTAATTTTTCACACAAGAGAAGTAGAAAGAAAGGAACGTGCCCCACGGTGGGCGCCACTTTTCTATACCGAGCGATTTTGGACGCGGTTCTTAAGCGTTGGTCGCTCTCTGCGGTTTGAGCTTTAAACTACAGGTCGATTCATTTTTTATCCTATTGTGAGCTGAATAAGGAAGGGAAATAGATGTCTCCAATTAACCCTGCTTGCATACTGAGTTTGAACAGCGGTCTGTTAGGTTACGGATGCTATCAATGTGGGGGGCTTTTGTACTGGTTATTCGTATTTCGCCAATACAGGTTTCTTTCTTTCTAGGACTTTCTAGCGGGGAACAAGGATTAGGATGTTAGGACTGATGTTTTTGAAATACTGCTTTTGATTGACGAAGATATGGGATTTGGGTTTTTTGTTGATTGCGCTCGCTAAGATCTTTTCTTTCGATCTTATGCCTACGTATTCCCGTTTACCGAAACAGGGAAATCAGAGCATTCGTAGTTCCTCCTATTCTATGGGAGGAAATTGGTGTTTTTGGTGTTTTGGTGTCTTGTTCAAAGCCCAAGACGTGAAGCGAAAGGTGATTTGTATCTTGTTCAAAGCCCAAGATGTGAAGCTAAAAGGTCTATTTGTGTCTTGTTCAAAGCCCAAGACGTGAAGCTGAAAGACCTCGACTTTAGAGAGAATTTGTCATCTCTAAAGAGGGGAGAAGGAGAATTACTTTAACTGGGATACGCGGATCCGAGCAATGCCATAATTTTCGAAGAAAGGGTTTTAACCTGAAGGAGAAGACTTTAACTCAGTGTAGAGCAATGCCATCTTTCTTTAGGAATTTCTCATGCTAAAAGAGGGACAGTGGCATGGATATAGATGATCCAGAGGCTTGCCGCTTACAGCGATTAGATGGAGGGAAAGGAGTTGTTTGATGTTTGTATATTGCGAACGAGGCACAGTTTTGATGCTAAAAGGTCGATTGGATCAACCAGTGGTTTTCTTATACAAAGCCTAAGAGGAGGCTAATTTCCGCTAGGAAAATCATTATACAAAGCCTAAGAGGAGGCTATTTTGTGTCTCGTACAAAGCCCGAGAGAGAGGCTAAAAGTTTTTGACCCAGTGGGGCATATCGTTATACAAAGCCTAAGAGGAGGCTAGCAAAAAGTTGACTCAGTTGGAGAATCTTTTATACTCAGTAAGAGAGTGTTTTTGTATCTCGTACAAAGCCCGAGAGAGAGGCGAAAAGGTTATTTTGACTCCACTGGGGAGAATTTTGGTATCTCGTACGAAGCCCGAGATGGAGGCTATTGTAACTGTTTCAGTTGAGTGACAGATCCAATATACTGATTTAAAAGAGAAAATCAGTTCTTATATGAGTAACACTGTATACAGGGATTTAATTTGAGAATCAGGGATATTTCCTTCTCTTTGAGGAAACGGGAAATCCAAAGGGTATCGAGACTATCCGAGTCTACGGGTTTCCTTCCTATTTAACGAATGGTGCTTGAGAATGTCTTTGAGACTCAAGGAAGTTAGACTGTCCATGTCTAGAGTTTTATCTTTTGTACTATGCTTCGAGAAACAGTAGTAGACTCTATGAAAGGACTGTTCTATGAGGATGACTAAGTTATGTTCCTATACCTCTAGGAGGTCGTCGGGACAATTTGTACGAAGCCCAAGAGGAGGCTGGAAACTTTTAAGAAGCCTACGGGTCCTTGTACGAAGCCCAAGAGGAGGCTATCATTCCCGGAGGAAGAGATCATTATACGAAGCCTAAGAGGAGGCTGTGAATACTTCTAAGAAGCCGTAGTGTCCTTGAATAATGCCCAAGAGGAGGCCGATGCTTTTAAGAAGCCCGTGGGTCTATCATCTCTTTTCCATTAGGAGAGATAACTCTTTTAAAGATAAAAACCACTGGTAAACGTGCGAGGTTTACTATCCAGCGACTTCTAGCTTTTAAAGAGGGTTCCTTAGTTAAGGTCCAAGATTATGACCGTAGTGGGTACCCAAACCCCGAGACATTCAAGGCAAGCTATCCACAAGGAATAGATCAAGTCAGGAAAGTTCGAGAATTGGGAAGAAACTCAAAGATGCCATTCACAGAGAATACATTCATCTTGGGGAGTAGAGCTTCTTGACGATTCCTAAGGAGGGCAGCCGAAGAGAAGACTGTATCTGGTGCTCCTATTGGGGATCTAGGCGTCTATTTCTACAAATAAGTGAAACGGCGTCACCTAGTTCTAGACGTAATTGCCGGGGAAACTCGAAATATCTATACTATTATTACACAGTAGATATGAGTTTATGAAAGGAGACTTACAGTGAGCAGCCCCACAATACAGTTTATAATATGAAAGCAGTAAATGAAAGCAGGTAAACACTTACTCGGTTGTAGAGCTTCCATGCTGTTTGGTTAGTTGTTCAACAAAGAAAGATTAAAAACAACAGTATATTCAAAATCAAAGGAGAAAGTGCTTTGAAAAAGAAAGATCTGGGGCTTACAGCTCAAGGAGAGGCCCAGGGTTTTATCAGTGAGCGCACTGTTTGAATTTGTACAGAGGGACTTATACAAGTGACTGGGGCCCAAAATGGTTTTCTGTACAAAGGGATGGATCTTACACTCTCTCAAGAGGCCCAAAAAGGTTTAAAGAAAAGAGAAATGGGTCTTACTACTCGAGGGTAGGCCCAGATGATTTTTCGTTTAAAAATGACGATCGCGCCGAGGTTTTCTTTTAACGCAGAGGGACTTATACAATAAGTGAGGCCCAAAATGTTTTGGTTAAAAGGGGATTGGGTCTTACACTCTAATAGAGGCCCAAAAGTTTTGAATGGGTCTCATAGCTCGAGGAGAGGCCCAAATGAGTTTTATGTTTAAACGGGCGATGATCGCGCCGTTTACTTGTACAGAGGGACTTATACAATGAGTGAGGCCCAAAAAAAGTTTTTGTACAAGGGGGGATGGGTCTTACACTCTCTCAAGAGGCCCAAAGAGTTTTGAGATGAATAAATGGGTCTTACTACTCGAGGGTAGGCCCAGATGATTTTTGAAAAGGCAACGATCGCGCCGTTTGTTTTTTGACGGTATCGGGACTTATACAATAAGTGAGGCCCAAAGATGATTTGGTCAAAAAAAAGGATTGGGTCTTACACTCTAATAGAGGCCCAAAGTGTTTTGAAGAATGATTTATGAGGGTTGAATTAATCCAAAACCCTAATTTGTTTTCAAAATGTATTTAATTGAATAAAAATTCAATTAAAATGATCAAAAATTGTTTAACACATGGAAAACAAATTGTGATCTTGGATTAATGCTTCAAAAATTAAGTATTGACCTACAAAATAATTAGAAAGCATTAAAAGTTGCAAAATCAATGTAGAAAAAATATTTAAAATGCCAAAAACAATCAAAATATTAATTCTTTACAAAAATATCAATTATATGAAATAAATAATATTTTTGGGATTTTTTGATAAAATAAAATATTTTAACATTTTTGTGAATTATTAAAAAAAGAATCAACTCAAAATCATTAAAACTCAGAGAGAAATTAATTTTTGAATCAATTAAACAAAATCACAAAATTCAAATATTCAAATATATGAAAATGGCGCCAAGAACAACACCAAGAACACGCGCGTTTTTCAGTTTGCCCAGATTTGCATTTTCCATCAAATCTCCATGAATACGTAATCATATCATGCAATCCACATATCATTATGCTCGTCTCAACCTCACGATCATGTCTATATACTTTAATTTCATTTAAATTAAACATACAACAAGAAATCACGAAGAAACCTCAAGAACCCTAATTTCTGCATGAAGGCTAGGATTTTTTATACACGATTCAAACAATGCAATTAATTGAGGGAAAACATTCCATGCATGATTATGAACATATGGCCAAATTATTGTGCGAGGAAATATGCATAGATTGAGAGATGACCAAGCATGTGCTTACCTCCAAGTCGTGACAGCAAGTTCAAAGTGATTTTTGATTTGAAGGTGTTCAGACAAGTTGTGATGATCTGGACAGCTTCCCTACACCATATGGAGTGTGTTTGAACACTTGGATTGAATTGAAATGGACTGGATCAGTTTATGGCATCTCAGCTGCACCTTGTTTGAAAATTTGAGCAACCAGCTGGTGATTTCATGAAATTGATGTTTCAGAAGTTATGTGAGTGTTTGATCAGCTCATATGTGATGTATGTGAGGTGTGTGAGTGATTGGTTTGTGCAGAATTGCTCTCAAACTCAAAACCCGATAGCTATCTTGCTAAGAAAGGCATTTTTGCCAAGAGAAAGAGATTTTGAGTAAAGCATCTGTTAGATGGCTTTGGTGTACTTAAACTAACCACAATTGAGCTCTATTTATAGTAGAGCAAGTTTGTTTTGCAAGGAATAGTGCATGGCAGCTGGTAAGTAGGTTTGGCCAATGTTGTCCACTGAGAATCCAAGTCTCCTCTAGCCGTTGACTAGAGGTTAGGGCACAGAGCTTTGGTCCCCTTGGTCTTGGATAAGTCTTGACTGATTTCAGATGAGAATGGCTCAGTCCATGCCACCTTGATGGTTCCATTGAACGCCTCATTCTAAATTTGAAGTCTTGTCCCTATTTTGGCCATTCTAGGTTCAACATGTTATTCCTTGTTCCTTGGACCTTGGAGGCTTGGCTCAGTGATTGTCCCATTTGGATTCAATCCTCTGAGGTGTCCAAGTGGATTGGAGCAATTGCAATTGGCTGATTTTGGCAAATCGAGCCAAAATGCAAATTCTGCCTTGCCTTGACAGATTTCAGCAAGGCAACTTGCCAATGTTGTATCTCATGATGTAGGTTGAATTTGGCAATGTTCTTGGCCATTTTGGAAAGCCCTAACATGATACAACAACTGTTTGAACAAGTTTGGTTTTTATCTCTTTTGATTCCAAGTGAAAAATCCCCCTACATTTGGCAAAAAGTGAAGGCGAATTCTGACTTAGTGAAAATTTCACTAAGTGTTGGAAAAAGTGACATTTTCACTTTTCAGCCACTTTGATCACTCCATAACTCAAAATCCTTAATGAATTGGAATGACTTGTAGTTGAAGTTTTTGTAGGTGATAATGAGGGCTACAAATCCATCTTTGGATGAGAAAAAATGTCCTTGTGGTTTAGGAGTTATGGTCCTCCAAAGTTGGTACCTTTGCCACTTTATTTTTAACTTAAAATTTCTAAGTTTTATGGTTACCCCTTTTACAAGTTATCTCACTTTTCTTGATTTTTCTTGATGAATGATGATTCAAATCATACATTAACATCATTTTAGGGTTAAAAATCCATTTTGGTGAAAAATCTCAAAAAGTCAAAGTTGACTTTTGTGCACAGTTGACTTTTTATCAGATGAATTCCAAACTGTGCAATTCTTCAGGAAATCATGTCCTTGACCTAAATCAAACTTGATGGACATGTTCCATGGGTGTCATAGGGTATATTCAATCATGTATTAGGGTTTGGGAGCATGTCTTGGTCAAAAGTCAAAGTTACAGTTGACTTTTCTCTTAAAACCCTAATTGTGGTGCAGATGAAATTGAGACTTGTTGCTCAAGCTTCTTGGATCAATCCATTGTTCCAAATGGATCAATATGGTGTATTAGAGACCCTCAAATCATCTCTTGAGGTCTTGGCTCATGGTTTGTCCCAAAAGTCAACTTAGGGGTGAATTAGGTCAAGAAACCCTAATTCCTGATTTTTTATGAATGCATCCCCTGAGGCAAAATTGACTTGATGCATGGGTTCATGAGGTTCCATGAAGTATATTAGGTTATGTTTTGGATCATTGCCTTATGCCCAGATGAAAATTTCCATCTGGAGACCCTGGTCGACCAAAACCCTAATTTGGTGACACTGTCGATCTTGAGACTTGATCCACCTAGAAGGGAGCAGCCTTGTGCTTAATCCTTGAAGTGGGAGTCCTTTTTGATCCATTGTGGATGTTTGAGAGATTAGACAAGTTGAAGATCATGTCATTTCTTGATTGATCCTTTGTCTAAGCACTCAGAGAGGGCTTGAAACCCTAATTTTGATTGTATTGGATACTCACCCATCTTTGGGGAGACTGATGAAGCATGATGGTTCATCCATATTGTGATGATGATTTTCACAATGATGGGAAATCTAAGTGGTCAAAATTTGGGGTATTACACTAGCAGACAAAGTTGGGAGTTATCCAATATACACTCAGTTAAAGGCAATCGCTTAGACAAGAAATGAATGGGATCAGGTGGATTGCCACACACGAATACTCGGACCAGGTTATTGTAGATAGTGAGGTTATTGGATTAAGATCTTGAAGGATATTGTTTTTTGTAAGCAGTTCAGTGTCTGCTTCATCAGAAGGAATTATTGTGTGATAGTTCCTTGTAATTAAAACAATGTAATCATTTTATCATCATAGTGGAAGTTCATGATTATGTTCGGATGGCATCACCCATTGAAGAGTGCACGTAGGCAAAGTGAGACGAATGCCGAAGCACTATATATTTATGTTTTTCTTTCTTTCTCCCTATCCTTTTTACTTTACATACATTCATTAATTTCATATTTTCTACTACATGTTTGCAATTGCATAAATTGTATATCATATACGTTAGAATGTGCTTATAGTAATTTAATGTATAAACTTATGTTTGTGGTGTATCAATCTTAATGAATCGTCGTGAAGTCAATTACGCATTGTTAATAATATACAAGTAATGTGTTTTAAAATCGGTTTATTTACAAGTGGTTGTGGATGTCATGTAAATGACTTGCACCGGGAGTGATCTATCTTTTAGACATTGTTGTCTCAATATTCTCACCCAACATGTCCTTCATCAAGGTGAGCCAATAATAGCCCGCCCATAGTAGCTTGTGTGCTCATCCACCCATGTGGCTGCCACAATCCCCCTAGTTCATCACAACAAGGACTATGGTGGTTTCATGTTCCCCTAGGCAATTTAGAGTGAGTGAGGTCCTTCCAATTTTTTAGAGCCTCCATACTATGTTGCACGCTTGCGATTTTATTCAGCAGACATAATTGATCTCTCTACCTCCAACAAATCCTCCTGAGATGGTATTAAGGGTGTGACATACAATTCTATCCTTGCACCCTTGCTTGGTTTTTTCCCTTTTTGGACTTGTGACTCCTAGAAGCATCTCGCCCCTGAGAGTTGGATCTGGATGGCATTTATAAGGAGTCACCATTGACATATTTCTTTAGGTAGATTCTTAGATCAAGCTCTATGTCTCCTTCTTTAGTTGATAGCAGTGCTCAGTGTGGTGCTTCTTGACTTTGTGGAACTTGCACCATTTGATATGTCAATCCCTATGACAATTAACTCTAGAGCTAGCGAATGTAGAATGTTATGCATATGGAAGACCTCTTTTCGTATCTGCTTATAATGAGTGTTCAAAGGAGTGAAGTTCTCTATATTTTTTTCACTTCGGTTGAATGTTGTTCTGTCATTCCCTAATGGGTGAGGTATATCGATTCTTCCTTTACTATTGTGTGTTGTCACGGTTACTAGATGTAAGGTCTTTGACATATCTAGTCGTACTTTCAGAATTACTTTCCTCGCCTTTTATATAGAATTATGCATGTGTCACCACCTCATCCAAGGAAGACAGGGGCCTTTAGGCGAGGGATAAATGACCTTTGACATCTCTCGACTTAAGCCCATTTTGAAATGCTCTTAGGAACATTTCTTGGTTGGGATAAACGACCTTGATTGTCGTCTCTTTGAAGTGAGAAATTTACTCCCTTAGATATTCTAATGGGCCTTCACGAATCTTGAAATGGTTGGTGGCGGCCATCTTTTTGTCTCTGCTTGTTACAAACTGGTGGACTAGTTTGTTCAGCAAGTCCTAATCGATGGTGACAGAGAGATGAGGCAGGCCCATGTGCCACCTTAGTTTTACCTCTATGAAGGTGCTAGAGACGAGCATTCATTTCAAGGAATCAATATCTTCAATGATTTCCATCTGGGTGTTTATGGAAGTAACATGTTCATACAGGTCGCTGCATCCTTCAAACTTAGCGAACAAAGGTAACTTGAAATATTTCAGCACTGAGTGCTCCCATATTTCATCTGAGAGGAGTTGGAGATCCATTATTTTAACCTTTTTTTAGGGTTAAACTCTTGTTGCGTTGATGTTTATGTAGGAATTATGATCCAAAGTTTGATTATGGCAGCTTAAGTCGTCCATGGCATGGCACTTTCTTTACTATGAAACTCATCATTTTCAAAAGTTGATGCCTTCTTTTTCTCCATGATGGACAGAGGAGTGGAACACGAGGACAAAAATCTTGTTGAATGTGGTGGCCCAGGTCATTTTTATTAGGGCCCCATGGTAAGGTCAATTGTACTTGCTAAAAGTACAATATGTGACAACCCCTAGTGATTAAGAGTTAATAGAGGTTTTTAGGGTTTGTTGTATGGTTAAATCTAGGTCACGCATGGAGGTAAAAAAAACTCTATATATGATATTTTTGTGTAATGAGTTGGATCCCTCTCATCCTTAGTATTGAGGTATTTATAGAATTCCATGGGCTTGGACCTCATGCTCCAAGAAAGTAGTAATTGTTTCTACGAGCGAGGGAGTGGGAAATTTACCTCCATATTATTCAGAAGGATGTGATATTCCCATTTGACTCCCTCTGCCATACCATTATGGATCGGGATAGGCTGCATCATATTCCATAAATGGGCATGTAAATCAAGAAACGGGTGACACAACTAAGAAAGGGGTGTTTGATCCAATAAATGGGCGGACTAGAGGCACGTGCGAATAAAGTGAACCTTCTGCCAAAGTGTTCCCATTGAATAAAATTATAAGATGAGCTATAATGAGGAAACTGCCAAAGTTGACAAGGGATAATATAAGAGGTTAGTGAGAAAGTTGATTAATTAACACACACTAGACCAAATTTGACATATGCAATTAGTGTTGTGAGTTAATTCATGCATGATCCTAGGGTGAGACACTTGCAGATTTTATACCATGTTTTACAATATCTCAAAGCCACTTTAGGGAGAGAACTCTTGTTTAAAAGATGTGGAATTACAACTATGGAGGATTACATTACTGCCGATTATGGAGGTTCATTGATTAATAGAAGGTTTACAGGTTATTGTATATTCTTGCATGAAAACCATATTGATTGAAGGAGTAAGAAGCAAAGTGTACTTGCTTGATTATGTGTTGAATCGAAATTACGGAATTAGGAATTTGTAAACTATAATGGATGAAACAAGTGCTATAAAATTTGAAAATACAATGTTAAAGCCATATAAAGTTATTTTGTAACAATAAATCAACCATCAGTATTGCACATATTCTAGTTTAGCATGATATGACAAAATATATTGAGATTGAATGACATTTCATCAAAGAAAAGTTGGATAGTGGATTAATAACTATCATCTACATACCTCACGGGCATCATCAGACGTATATGTTAACACATGATTTACAAACAAAACAATTCAACCAACTTACTTGCAAAATCACCAACTTGAGGGGGTGTTGTAAGTATTACGTTGTAACTAGTTACATTTATAATTGTTTTATTCTATTAGTATGTTACTTATAATATAAACTCATTAAATTTAAATTTACCAATATTTAAGTAATGATCTAACAGATCGTAAACTAAACTCTAATATCATCTTAAAAATTGTGATGGGATATAACTCTTTCTTACAAACATTATGTCTAAGGAGGGGTTTCAAGTGAACAAATAAGCTTACTCTTTCTGTTAAATAAAATTTTGTCTGATAGAAATTATGCAATTCACTTTAATCTAGATTGACAAGCATTAAGTAATAATACCTATCTCCCAATATTTTTCACAACAAATCTTTGTTGGTAAAACTGGTGTTAGGGTAGGACTAAAGGCTCTTCTAACTCAAGAGGACCTGTGATTGAATCCTACAATGCTGAAATTTTATATTTTGACAATTATAATTAATTAATTGTTCGAATCTTACAATGGTGAAATTTTATATTTTGACAATTATAATTAAATAATTGGAAATAATTGAAAAAATTAACTCTTCTAAAAATAATAAACAATTTAAAAATTAATGCTTATTTAATTTATGATATTAATTATTTTTTAGTTTAAATCTAAAAAATTTATATTATTATTGTAATTAAAAATATTATAAAGGACATGAAAATTGAATCATACCACTTAAGCCATGACACATCATCACTTCATCTACCATGTCATGAAAAAGGGCAACAAAATAAGACAGGACTAAAATTTCAAAAAAGACAATGGAAAGATTAAAAAACAATTTTTTTTGGGAAAAAGGAAGGGCCTAAGCCCAAAAGCAAAAACTACACAAGAACAGATAGGGGTGGACAAGTTTTCATCACCCGACCGAAAACCGACCTGTCCGATATTTTTGCATGTCATCGGTCGGATTAAAACGGTTTGCCGGTTATGACGGAGTGGCTGAAGCGGATGCTGCCAGATTTATACGGTCGGGCTTGGTTGATAATTTTACAATCGTCTGTGTCCGAACCCGACTAAATAACCATAGATAATTAGACCCATGTATGTGAGGTCCAGAAGTTTTGGCCCAATTTCAAGACCCACCTCAGGTAATAAGGATGGTATTCCTCAATCTTCTCTTTGTATTTGTAACCCTAGCCACTCCACTCTCACATTTAATCCCTCACAAATCTCAACTAATAATGACTCTCATCTCTTCATCTTGTAAAAACATTTCTTCTTCAAATTTCCTCTCTTAAAGGGTCTCTGATGAGGCTCTCGACAGTTGTTTTGAGGTTGTTATAAGCATTCAATCATATGTGAGTGTTTGTTGTTCTGTTTTTGGGTTTACAATATTCATTTTCTAACATTATACTATATTTTTAACATCTTTTAGTTGCTGGAAATTCACTACTTAGAAACTCTTCATCACCAAGAACTAAAGAAGCAATTATCAAGCAATATGGGTAAGGTTTTATATACATATATTTGTTTAGTGTTTCACTTTTTTTTTTGTAATTAGGTATTTTCTTTTTGTTGAATGATTGGGTTTGTTTGGGTCTTGTTCTAGAGTTTTTCTTTTTTCTTCATTTAGTTTATAGATTTATAACTTTTATATTGTTTGTTGGAGCAATTATCATTCCACTTATACAGTGTTTAATGTTTCACTGAATATTGCAGATAGAGGACTTTGAGCTAAATGAGTTCTATGAGGAGGTTATTCAGGACATAGAAGAAATTTTGCTGAAGTATAGGGATTCTTCCGTTGCAAGGTATGCCTTCAGAATACTTAAATATTTGTGTTTATTTCTGTTTGAGATTGATCCACAAACAATTGCAGATAGACTTTTTTTTACCAAGAGTTTATATCTTTTGCTTGTTTTAATATTTGGTGTTTCAATCACTACTGAAAAAGTTTTTGAACATACTTCAGTGATAACATCATTATCTATAAGCTCAAGTAGATCACCTACACAAGAAACATCTTTATAATAATTTATAGATAATGTCTAAATTATAGATAGTGTCCACACAATTTGTGAAATACCTATGTCTCTACCTTGAATATTTAATAGTCCATAATATGTTTTCCCTTGAGACTTTGAGACTGCTAATGGCATATACTAATGCTTTTCTTGTTTTTGGTTGAAGGAAATAATTTGTTTTAGAAATTTAACAAGAACTAATGAAATTCAAGAAGACCATGTAGTATGATTCTAAAAAGGTTGTTGAAGAAGCATTTAATGTGCAGAGATTATATATTAATGTGCAGATTGAAGAAGCAAGAAATATATAATGTGCATATTGAAAAAGTAACAAATATCATGGTGTTGTGACTAATTTATACTGGTTGTTGCAATTGAATCCTTGTGTGTCATAATTTGTGGAGGTTATTACCATTATATGAAGTGTGTTTATGATTTTGGAAGGAATTGGAATCTCATTTTTTTTTACTAATATGCAGTTCACATATTTTGCAGAGGTTTTATTAATGAATGTTTTCTTAATGGATTTGGAATGCGATTACTTGGTTTCGTTATGCAAAATTCACAACTTTCAAAATAGCTCAAACCGATTGAACCCACTCGTATAAATCGTTCAAACCGATAAACCGTCAACCGATAAAACCGAACTTTAATTTGGGTGAAATTGGGTCTAACTTTTTCAACCTTGAGTTAGTTCGGGTGAGCTATTTTGGACCCGAACCCACCCATAACCGACCGCCGTCCACCCATAGGAACAGATTTAGCAAAAGAAATGCCCAGAATGTCACCCTCATACAAGTGTTTTATTATCGAAGGGCACGAGTCCAGCAAACATATGCCTCCATCATGATGGATACCTAGCTTAGCCAAGGCATCAACACATAAATTAGCTTCCTTGTAAATATGCATGATTCAGATCTCCTTGTTGTTATTCACTATCATCCTGATTTTTTCAATCAGGACTCTCCCTATTATGTTACTATCTTTGCTAGCATTGATGTCGTGCACCACTTGAGAAGAATCCACAAAAATATCAATCCTGGTGAAACCTTTATCTATGGCTAAAAGTAGAACTTCTAGCACTGCCCATAATTTTGTTGTGTACACATCGCAATGGTCAACATGTTTAATAAACCTCCCAAGCCACTCTCCTTCGTTTCCTCGGATAATTCCTCCATAACCTGTCATTCTTATCTCTGGCCCCATCTGCGTTTAGCTTCACCCTACCTGCACTATGAGCTTCCCATTTGACATGAATTCATTTTTGTCTATGCATGTTGACAACTTTGGATGCTAGCATTGCCTGATGATATCTGTGAATATTGTTGTTGACATGGATCATCATATTCGAAGGTATAGAAAAGTTATCTTCATGAATCTCCCTGTTATGCCACTTTCAAATATTATAACAAGTAGTGGTCCAAAACGATGTCCATTCGATATTGGAATTCCATCCCATATTATTGTACATATTTAACATCATCCACTGTTTTAGATCACCTACAAAAAAAGGAAACACGATAGTTAGTGTGCACCGCTGATAGCCAAAGTGACATTGTCAGCGGGCAGTCCCAGAGCACATGGAGGGCATCTTCCTCCTCATCCCTACAAAAATGACACATAGTAGATCCCAGGCCCGTCTTATTCTTTCTACAGTTGGTGAGGAGCCCATCATGGCTTAGCATCCAAACAAAGCTTGTACCCTCTCAATGGTTTTTAATTTCCATATTTGCTTCAAAATATCTTCATTCATATGCATGTTATCTCCTTCCAGCATCTCATACATTTCTCTAATGGAGAAGTCCCCTCCTTTATTTCCAAAACTAATTATGCTGTCTAGACCAGCTTCCATTGAAGGCGGACCAAACCCGCAATGGTGTTAGTAACTGCTATAGGCAGCCACTGATGAAACAGTCTCTAATTCCAATTACCATCTAATCCAACCAAGTCCGAGACATAACCATTACAATGGTTCTGAAGTATATTCACATCCATATTAGCAATACACATATGTTTTCCTAGCCATATCGAATCCCAAGCCTTTACCATTTTGTCGTTGCCAACTTTCCATTGGCTATTAGCTTCCACTCTAGGCCCACATCTTCAGAAGATGTTTCCAAAAGGAATAATCAGAAGCTTTGCTGCTGCATATCATCCTACTACTCCCTCTCCCATACTTTCTCCACACAACACTGCTCCATAACTCATTTCCTCCATTGATAAGCTTCCACCTGCTTTATTGACATTGACAAGGTTTCGAATTCCCAACCCACCTTTATCCTTGGACCTGGTAACCGTCTTCCAATTTACTGCATGAAACATTTCTTTTGTTGTCTGAATCTCCCCAAATAAATCTCCTTTGAATTTTGTGGATTTCTTATATACAAGCCTTAGGAATCAAGGATGTCATCATGGGATAAATAGGCACTACTTCTATAACGCTTTTGGCTAACGTTACGCATCCTGCAAAAGCAAGATTGCTACCCTTCCAAAGTCTCATCTTTGCACTAACTTGATCAATAATATATTGATAATTACTTCTCCTAAGGGCCTTGACAGTTAGAGGGACTCCAAGATATTTGCCAAGACTCCTAGCTTCCTTGAACCCAATCATATTGAGTAACTAGTTCTTTATGTTCCTGCTAACATTCTTGGAAAACATAACTCTTGTTTTTTTCCTCATTCACTTGTTCATCCGACATGGCTCAAAACTTATTCAGGCACTTCATTACACACTGCATTTGTTTAGTAGTCGCTTCTCCAAACAAAAGCAAATCGTCGGCAAACATAAGATGAGAAATTGATGTCCCTTGATTGCCAACCTTCATCGCTTCCACTCACCATCTTCCACAGCTTGCATAATAAGATGAGACAACTTGTCCACACAAAGAACAAATAAATATGACGGATTGGATCTCCTTGCATAATCCCTCTACTAGGACGAAAGAAATCAGAAGGAGAACCATTCCATTTAATATTAGTCTCAACACTCGTGACCCCGTGCATGATTACGTTAAGCATCTTCAGAGGAATATTGACTTCAACAAAGACCCTCCAAATGAACTCCCAACTGAGCTTGTCGTAGGCTTTCGATAAATCCACTTTAATTGCGAACCAACCTTTCTTACTCTTCGTTTTCTCCATGCTATGCACCACCTCTTGTGCCACTATAATATTTTCATGTATGCTTCTGCCTAGTATAAAGCCCGATTGGTAAGGTGAAAGAATGGTAGACATGCACACCTTGAGTCTCTCCATTATGACCTTACTCACGATTTTATAAGTAACGTTGCATAAAGACATTGGTCTAAATTGGCTAAGCAATTCAGGCTGAGTACACTTGGGGATGAGGCAAATGTCCGTCTTATTAATATCCGCAATTCTGCTTGGATTCTCCCACACCCCTTTAACATAGTCACACACTGAGCTGCCTATATTATTCCAAGATTTTTAGTAGAAACCGGCAGAAAAACCGTCCGGCCCTGAGGCTTTCCACGGGTTCATGTAAAAAAACAGAATTTAATAATAGAAGGATTAAATCTAAAAAAAACAGGGGAGCAAAAGTGCAACTAAGTCTAGTATTAAATAATTCATGATAATTTAATCTATACCTTAACATATTTCTTTGATATTTTCTTTTTATTTATTTATAAATTAATATTTTAAACTTTTTAGTATATAATAAAAAGATTATAATGGAATTGTTTTATATTTTTTATTTTTCATTTTATAGTTTTTAGTTGATTGTAATTAAATATGTATCATTATTTATTTTTACTATTTTTATCATATATAATTTTTTTCAAAGTATTTATACATTTTGTAAATATTCGTAGGAGTGTTTCTTTTCTTATAATAATTTTCTTTCATTTAACACAAAAAGACAAAAAAAAATCATTTTACCTTTTCCTTATTTGATCTTTTTTATTTATGTTTTTTTGAAAAATCAAAATTGTATTTATTTCTTTTAGAATTAAATCCGAAGAAAACGAATCTTCATTTTATTTTTGTTCAGCAGATTAATGGTTGAAACTTCATCACGAGTTCGAACCTGCATTCCTGCAATTAGATGTTGAAAAATAAAAAAATCTAATCACTTACATGTAGAGATTGGAAAAAATATATATAAATCAGGAGATTAATCATTAAATATTTGAAAAAAAAATGAAAATCGAATGAGTGAGTCGAAAGTTTTCAGTACAGTGTAAGAAACATGAAAAGAAAAAATAATAATTTTGATTATTTAGTATATATAAAGTGGACAAATTGTATAAAATATATGAGTGAAGATAAAGCTATAGGATGATGGATAAACTTTACAAAATAAAAAACAATATACTTGTACTATATTATTAAGCCTAAAGACAAATTTCAAAAAAGCCCAGAAGTCGGCGGAAGTGCATATATTAGCATATTTGGAAAAATAATCTATCATATAAGAAAATTAGGTGGTCTTAAAAATCTCTAATTATCTTTACTAGATAATAATATGCCATTTGACTACTTCAATTAACAAAATTTTGCCACTTGACAACTTAATCACATTCATCCATTTAATTAGATTAAATTAAATTAAATTAATTATGAATAATGAATAATAAAATAATTAATAAGTTATTTCACGGGAGGAAAACCACCATCCCTTCATCCTTTTGTTCACGATCTCAGAAAACCCCCACCCCTTTGGCAACCTCCTCTCCCACGATTCCTTGTGAAAACCCCCACCCATTTGGAACTTCAAAATGACACTTCACTATAAAGATACAACACAGATCCTTCACATTCTTATGCGAAAAAAAAATTTCTTAAGAACCACATTTGATTTTTGCTCATGGCCAGACCGTTCGAGAGAATCGCTGACATCAACGACAGCAATGAGCTATGGAAGGTGGCTGTCAGGGTGCACCACAAATGGACGGTTGTTTCCAACAACAAGGAGCACTTCGAGATGATATTCATGGACAAGGAGGTAATCTTGAATCTGCGAATCACATAACCAATTTTTTTATTCAAATTTGTTATTAAATCAATTAGTTGTTGTTTATTGAATCTGCGAATTACATAACCAAATTTTTTATTCTAAATTTTTTTTAATCACAGGGGGATGATATACATGTTGTTGTGCCAACAGTCCATATGGATGTTTTATATGAAAAATTAGCATTGAACCGTAGCTATACTGTGTCGAACTTCAAAGTTCAGCCTAATTCGTGTACCTTCAAACCCTCATCCCACAAGTTTATGGTGAAGTTTACCAGGGGTACATCCGTTGCTGATGAGGATAAACACGAAATACCCGTGAAACCGCTAAAATTTACAAGTTTTTCTGATATCATCACCGGCAAGTTCAACAAAGATGTCCTGATAGGTAACTGATCTCTGTTTGTATTTTGATAGTGTTTTGCTTATGTGAGTTGTTTTATTCTGATATCCATTTGATTGTTTACGCAGACATCATTGGAATGGTGGAAACGATTGGATTTTCGCAGACACAATCAGCGGGGAAAAAACAGCAAGTTAATTTAGTGCTACGTGGCCACAGGTATTTATTGCAACTCCCGACACTCCATGCTGATTTCATGTCTCATTGCTCAATATGGTGTACTCTTTGTTTAGCAACAACACTCTGAACTGCGCTCTTTGGGAGTCGTATGCCGACCAATTCGTCAAGTTCAGCCAGGATTGGGTCAATGCGTCTGCTCCAACTGTGGTTATGCTTCAATATGCAAAGGTCAAGGAAGAGGGTTAGTTGGTTTATCTGTTGCAATGAATAGTTCGAAATTGGTAAATAGTCGCACTTACATGTTATTTGGTTGATGTAGGAAAGTTTCCGCTGTCCGTCACAAACACTTACAATGTTACCGTGCTCTCCTTTGATACTGATTTTCTTCCAATCAAAGAGTTTATAGACAGGTATATTTTCTTATTTTATATGTATTGTTGACTGTTCTCATGCATTTGTGTTAATTGTATGCCACTATGTGCAGGATCCCTAAAGATTTGGTGGTTAGTGTGTCGGGACAACTAAGCTGTAATTCTCAGCTTTCGTCGCAAGGCTCTGAAAATACTCAACAGACTCCTGTTCAGAAGTTGCTCTCTAAGGCTGTTGTTATGCCGCTCGTTGAGATTACAAAGCTTACTGACGTATTGATTACTCCATCTTCATGACTTTTACTTTAATTATTTGTTAATTGTGTTAATTGTTAGTGCCTTTTGCGTCATTTGTGTTTTATGTTATGTACGGTTATTACAGATCACCTTTTGTGTTACTGTTGCCGAGACCAAAATTTTGGTAGCATCTCCATTTGGGTGGTATTATCGAGCATGCCATCTATGCCCCAGGGTTGCACGCGGTGACAAACCTCCATATCATTGTGAAGCTGGTCATTCCACTGAAGCCGAGATATTTCGGTATGGTTGCTTATGATCTGTTGTATGAGTTGTCTCTGCAATTTATACTCTTATGTATATGATGGATGATGGATACTAATTGTTATAGCCTTAAAATACACATATCGCAGGTATAAGATAGAAATTGAAGTTTGCCACGCAGGGAAATCTTGCAACTTTGTTTTCTGGGACAGAGAATGTTCACAAATTTTGGATTTATCTGCTGCTCAAATGCGTGACTCCATGATTCAGGTTTATTATTTATTTCAACATCAGCATAATAACACCGTCGAATCATACCGTCATACTAATTGTGTTGTTTCCTTCTATAGGCTGGAATTCATGATCCCTTAGAATTTCCACTGGCACTTGATACGATGTTGAAATTGGAGATGGCTTTTAAAGTTAAGTGGCATCCGCGTTGGAAAAATTGCTCGGTTGTTATGATACTGAGAGATGGCGGGTTCATCAAACAACTTAAGGCTCCTTGGGAGAAAATGCTGCAGGTATAATTCATTATTACTCCTTTTGTATTTTTATGATTTCATGTTTTTCTAGCATGTTACACGCTACTGATCCTACTATGATCAGAACAAAAAGGAAACACAAATGGTCGCGGCTGTAACACCGGAGCTGCTGCAGGTTTTTTCCTCGGCCCACTATTTAATTTATCTTTTACTTTTCTTTGGTTCTTTTCTGTTGATATATATTGGACATTGCAAATTTCTCTTGATTATGTTTAGATTAAAGAGAGTGTCGATGAGGCGAAGACTGACGCACCCGAGGAATCTGATTTGGTTACGGTAACCATCGATGGTTTCACAGTGTGCCAATTTAATTAGCATATGTTAACAATATATATTACTGCATGTATTGCGTTACCTGACTATTTTCGATTGTGCAACAGGATCTCGAGATTACGTCTAAGCTTAACCCCGATCCAAAAACTCCCTTTGATCACCCTTAGGTTATCCCAAGCAGCCATAGCCATCTCTATAGCATAAGATCACAAACGACGTCCTCAAGTCGAGTGTCTTATGAATTTTTATCAGAACTAACTCCTGCATATGGAGGTCATCTCAGTCCTTTATTAATACCAGACAATAATGATATTGTGAACTTTGAAATGGCAAATGGAATCTTTCAAGATTCAGATTTTGTGAATGCTAAAGACCGTCTTTCGTGTGAAGATGATGCAACCATGGACTTACTACAACTTTCGTCGCAGCTTCAGCGAGTTGAGCATCATAGACAATCCTTGCAGGTGAAGAACGAGAGTGATTCTTGCACTCTTCGGATTACTTAAGCTGATTTCGAAGAGGTATGTTGTACTTGTGTTGTGCTACGTGAAAATTCAATCAACTTTATCATGCACTAGCTTAATTTCATATTCATTTGATGTAGGAAACAAGTTGTGCATTATATGACACACCTATGTATGCTGGTTACCTTAGACAACTTGGGCCACAGGGAAGTAGAAACTTGAAATGGTGCGATTCTCTTCTTCTGATTCGAATTAAGAATTTACTAAACATGTTAGACTATATTCATGATATTATGTATGCTGGTTACATTTGAATAGAATATTTATTATGAAAGTTATTGAGAACTGGCTTTTTTCTCTCTCACCATTGGGATTAGGATTTAGGAATAGTGAGACTTTAATTTTTGTAAGAAAAATTACAAAATTCATTTTTTTTACACTTCGTTGCCCATCTCTATGGTACTATACTACTTTTTTTTAAAGTTTCTTATCTTTTCATCACATCAATAATCACTTTATGTTAAGGTAGGGACACAATTATGCATCTCTTAGACACTAAATACCATAAAATATTGCTCACCACCCAAATAATAATAGTACTATTATATTAAATATCAACACTATAGAATTAACACCAAAGTGATTATTGATAACCTGCTTTGTAAACTGAGCCATTGAATCTAAACATTTAGTATATAATTTATTATCTCACCCAACCCTCCCCTTCAACAGTACCTTTTATATATAGGAATTGTGCAATGCTTAATTTTAGTAATACACATAATTATCCAAACCACCAACCGCTCAACATTTGCAGTGGCTCTTTAGCATTAACTTAGCCTCCTATCTAATTCTGACATACTTTCTAATACCTTCCTAAAAAATATAAAATAATATAGGAAATAAACATAATGACGTAAGCTGAACTGCTGGAGTACTCTTTTGGAAGCATTAACCAGGTTAATGGTATCATGTTTCCACATATAAATATAAATCAAATCAGCAGAGTTTATTGAAGTGAAAGCAATTACTTCTTTTTATTTGAACTGAAGACATGGTAAATCAAATACACGACTTCAAATAGATTGAATAGAATTAAAACAACAGTACAATTGAAGATTAATTTTTGATAATTTTATTTTAGATTGATACAACACTGCACAAATTAAATTATAAAAACATACAAAAGAAAATTATATCATGAAATTGAGGGTTAGTTCAAATGAAAAGAGATCCATGGATATGCATCTGACATCAGTTGACATGTATAAGTGCTAGAAATTCATATGAATTTCATCAGAATCGCACAACATAAATGATCTTGAGATTTCCCTGCCAAACATGCCCAGTTATGCATATCAGAGATGATAACATAAGCATCACACTGAGAGAAGCAAACAAATCTGTTTCTTAAAAAGCACTTAAATTCAAAACATAGTAATTCTATCATACATCAATGCAAATCCTACAAATTACATCGATGCAAAGATAAAAAATTAAAATATAACACTTACAGACAAATTGAAAAAACAAAATTAAAGGAATACACATACACCAATTAATATATAATCATGTGTCTTACATATAGATTACTAATCAAACTAGCAAAAGAAATGCTAGCTGCAAAATATCCCAAGAAAATTCAAACTTAAACACCTAACATGAAACATACAAACAGCAAACAACCATCACTACACAAAAAACCTTAATATCAAGTACAAAAGCACCTAACAAACTTCCAGCTAGAATATTCCAACCAAACCAAACATGTCACAACGACAGCAATAGGAGAAAAGATCAGATAAGCCAGTAAACTAACAACAACACAAAACAGTTGCGAGATTCCCCGAAAACCGACCGAAAGAGCCAAGAGAACTACGATGCAGCTTGCGGAAATCAGCTTCCAATGTCAAACTTCTTCCCTACAAGGGGTAATGCTTTTGCACGGACACTGACAGCCGGTCCGCGGGAGGATACTTAATTGACAGGGAAAGCACATCGCCTTCACTCAAGGCCCGATTTTCAGCAAACTCATACCAATCATTGCAGATGTACATTTCGGCCTTATCTTTGCGTTTCTTCAGCACGCAATTGTATGTGGCATCGAAATCAGCATCATAGAGTTCTATCGAACTCCGGGCCTCGGTGAAACATTTCCTAATGACGCCCATAGGAAATTGCTACAGAGAAACACAAAAACAAGTGGATTAGTATTCTTTTTCAAATACAATTTTATATAACTTCAGTTTGTTATATAACTAACTTACAAACACATTATTCCGGATAGTCTTTGCGTCCTTAACCTGTCGTGTCCACTTGCATTCTTCGCGGACACCAGCATCATCAATGTGCAGCTCAGCTGCTTCATCCATGACTTTAGCTCGAGATCTTGCCCGTTCATGGTTGTCTCTCCATTCTCTAATCATATGATGGATTTCATAAGCCCGATTCAGGATTCTTTTTCTGCTAAGCCGTCTCCATATCATTGTAGTCAGCGTCGTTTCGACGGGTCTGCAAATAAAACACGAAGCCAAATTTTATTAACTATGCACAAGTTGTGCTACGGCAAAGGCAATACATCAAGTTATAATTCAGCAATGTCAATCATTACTAACACCAAAATCGGGAGACGAATGAACTGCTAACTACTAACAGCACCTTTACGGGACTAAAGTAAACACTAAAATACAAGCTACACCCTGAAGCACTGGTTCAATGTTTAATGATTGAACTGTGATCAAACCAATTATTAGTTTCAATAAGTAATCTGGTTTTCAATGCAATGTCAACAGTGGTAGTAAAATTAAGCAAGTTTGGCATTTTTACACCCAATTCCTTAATTTAAAAACAAATGACCATTATATTTCTAAACTTGCTCCCTACGTAGTTTTTGAATTTCATAGGTAATTATAACATTTAATTACTAACAATTAACTAACTGACTAACTAAATAACAGAATTTTTGATTCCCCAACTTGTGTACAGCATGTTCATATGAGTATAAGTGTATTAATACAATATAATAAATCCAGATTCATCATCCATAAGAATAGATGCGTCAGTATCTAAAATTTCTAATCGATGCTCAACACATCATCCATAATACATATTCTAATTCATAATTAAACAAGATATGATGATTGATTCCCAAAAAAAAATATACATGCATACGAATCTCTTCTCATACAGCCCTAAACAAATAAACTCTCAACTTCATTATACTTTTGCAAGTACAAACAACAACCGACCGCGTTGTACAAACAAATGAATACAATCTCAAAGACCAACAACACAGATTTTAGTGTTTTACTGTTGCATGCAATGCGCATTTTACAAAAATTACCTCTTTTTCGTATTAGAACATTCTCCAGCACTCGCCTTCTTCCTTCTAGCCTTCTTATTCACATTTTGTCCAGCACTCGCCTCCTCATATAGTTCTTTGATTCTGGATTGAACCCATTCGTCATCTCTTTCGGATTCTGAAGATGATCTGCAACGGATTCAACAAATTTGTTACAGAAATGTTATCAATGTTATATTAAGCTGAGAGAAGAGTTTAGAATCAAAAGTTTGAGTTGTTTACACATTACCCGCTCGAGATGGCAATCGGCCTTGACCGGATTCGTCCGTCCAGGATATGCATGTTGGCTTCTTGCGTTGGGATTTCGTATTTGATCTTTGTTTTCCGATTTAGCTATACGTGCATATCACAAATGACGTTTCATTTTTTTTGTTTATATTACAAATATTTAAACTTATTAAAAAAATAAATTTTATTAGATTTTTTTAATTTTTTATTTTTCTAAACATACATATTTATTCCAAATAAGCGTCACCAACGGGTACCCGTGCGAAGGCACGGTTATCATACTAGTTGGTATAAAATTTGAAAAATGTAAGAAGTGGAATTTCAACCCATTGCTCTTTCAATAGAATCAAAATTTGAGTTTGACTTTATACCATGGTGCACTTCATATAAATAAGTTATACAGTTAATCTCACACATAAACAAATTTTAAAATCTTTTTTTTAATAAATATTTTTAAAAATGCTTTGAACTCGTGTTAGTTAAATTGAGAACTATCCGAAAAATTATGGCTAATTTTCGAGGGTAGATACATGTTGAGGCAAGCCACACCAATTTTTTTAAAGTTTTTTTTATGATATATATATATATATATATATTATCAAAATTTATTTTTATTATTTTTATCGATGGCCTCAAAGGTGAAGGAGAGGTTAAGTTCCTAACCGGTGTACCATTAATTATATATCATTGGATGTGTTATTCGATGATTTAGATTTGATGAAAATATAATATTATGTTTCACCATCAAATGATGCTATGTTGACATCAATCTTACACAAAAATTTGATATCGTATGCACTGTTTATTGTATTTATGCGGTAAATAATGTTTTTTATTAAATAAATAATATATTTTTATGAACAATGTCATATAAACACTACACATGTGCGTTAATAATACTGTTAACAAGGTTCTGCACATTGCATGACCAGTGGTTTTTTATAATTAAATAAAGATGGTTAGTGAAATGTAAAAAGTTGATTAATGAAGTGATGCAATTTGGTTAATAAATGCTTAGATATTAAAAATAGAGAAAAAGGATGGTGCACTGACAGTGTAAAATATTTTTACACTGTCAACCAATGACAACCATGTATCCTACCAAGTCACCCTTTAAATTTTAAATTATTTAAATAATTTGACACTTTAAAATATTTTGATTGGATGTATGTGTAATACTTTTTTACACTGACAGTGCACTATCATTAAACCCTTAAAAATAACTATATTAAAAATAATTTTTAACAGTAAATAAAATTGGTTAATAAAATGTATAGTTAGCTAATAACGTGTAAAAGATTGGTTAACGAAATTATGAAATTGGTTCATCACACACACACACACACACACACACACACACACACACACATATATATATATATATATATATATATATATATATATATATATATATATATATATATATATATATATATATATATTGTTCTGGACTGGGCCGAGGTCTGCTCCTCGGTTGAGCAGGCCCAACCCACACGTCCTGGAATGGCCCAACAAGGGCCTTTTTGGCATGACCAATGTCGGGCACTTGCCCTCTCCCCGTGTCAGGCACACACATGGTGTAGGGCGTCGGGCAAGATGCTAGGCCTCCCCGGGCTCGTTCCTCCTCGACACTCAGGGTACTCCTCCCCGCGAGGAGCCCACCTTCTGCACATGAGGGTCCTCCCGCGAGGACACGTCTCTCCCCGACACGCAAGAGTCCTCCCTGCGAGGACACGTTCTCATGTAACCGCTCCACTCTCGATGGAATCGGTCTGCCCTAATTCCAGAGATCTAGGAAAGGTTACCCCGGGGCGAAGACCACGTGCTGGTCTTCACTATGCCACGTAAGCCCTGGAAGTTACTTGGATTGGGCCTGGCAATCCAGCCCAATGCAAGTAACCGTTGGCCCCGCGCTGGGGGCTCTCTATAAATACCCTCTCACTTGAGAGGGTCAGGTTACGTTCACTTTTACTCTCATCTATGTACTTGCTATTCTCTGACAGTTACCTTACTTGAGCGTCGGAGTACCTTGCAGGTACACCCCCCACCTTCTTTCCACCGCACCGGAGCTGAAGTCCAGACGACGTTGTTGGCCACAGAAACTGTCTGATCCAGGTACGATCAGTGGCGCCGTCTGTGGGGACCCTTTGCTTCCCCGTTTTTCCTCCGTTAAACCAAAGCAACTCTCATTCATCACTGTCATGGCCGGCAATTCGTCCGCCACCAAAGCTCTGGACACCGTCCTCGCGCAACTCGAGAACGGGAACCACCGCGAAGACGCTGCTGCCCTCCACGTCGAATAAGGCGACGTGAGAGACGGCCAAACCGCCTCCCCAGACTCCCAAGACGTGGCTTACCACGCCACCCACCAAGACGACCAGCAAGCCGCGTTTCAGCCAGTTGCTCCTCCACCCAATGCAGACGCGAGCACTGTGGCCCTGTTCGCCTTGATCAATCAAACCAATCAGCTGATCGCGCACCAGAATACCAGAATAGAAGCACTGGAGCAAGGGCGGGCGCGACGATCTTCCCCGCGAAGACATCGCCGTCCACCGTCGCCTCGCCGTTCCCCTTCCCCGCGAAGGACTCCTTTAGACGAATCTCGGACCCCGTCGCCGGTACGCGAGGGTCGTCGACCACGTCTCGAGCGTCCCTAGCCGACGATCTCCCAGAAACGCCCTCGTTCCCCGCCTCGGAAGGAACCCAGGGCCTCCACCACTACCAAGAAGTCCAAGCAGATCGAAGAGAGGCCGAGACATCGCTCGAGGAATTCCCCTCCACGACATCAACGATCCCCTTCGGTATCCCCGACAAGAAGTGACGACGAAGACCAGAGGACCCCACTGTCGTGGGAGATCATGAATGCCCCAAGAAACCTCCACCGCTGGGGACCTACGACGGTCTCTCCGACCCCGATGATCACATCGAGAGTTTTGAAGCAATGCTCGACTTCCGAAACGTCAGAGGAGCCATCAGGTGCAGGCTTTTCCCCACCACCTTGCGGAAGGGCGCGATGACTTGGTACAAGGGTTTGGAACCTGGGTCGATCACGTCCTGGAAGCAGCTAAGACGATGCTTCACCAAACACTTTACTGCGTCTCGGCGACACCGGAAGACGGAAGCTGCCTTAGAAAGCATCTTCCAGGGGAAGAACGAACCTCTCCGAAATTACATCGAGAGATTCAACAGAGAAGCTGTCAAGGTCCATACGACCGACGACATGAAGAAGTATTTAATCATCCATGGACTGCGTTCCGGATCTGATTTTGCCAAGTCCGTAGGCCTCCGTAGACCCCGTCGTCTCGAGGACCTTCTCCAACGAGCTCAGTCGTATATCGAGCTCGAGGAATCCGAGGCAGCGCAGATCGCCCTTGAGCCAAGGCGCAAAGAAGGCCCCCGCGGCCACAAAGATGAAGATTCTCCTTCCCGGCGGGGAGGAGACAGGAAGAAAGAAAATCGACCCTGTGATCCACGTGAATCGCGCGGACCAGCTGGCCGGTTAACCGAGTACACCCCACTCAATGCTCCCCGCGCGCGTATCCTCTCCGAGTGCCAGAACTCAGAATTTGTGAAAGGAGGAGTCCGCTTTCCGAAGCCCACTGCCCCTAAATCAAACGTCAATAAGTCAAAATACTGTAGATTCCACCGGAGTCACGGGCATGTGACGGAAGACTGCATCAATCTCAAAGATGCGATTGAAATTCTGATCAAGGAGGGGCACTTGAAGAAATACGCCCAGAAGAACGATACTCCTCGTCCCAGCTCCCGGGAAGCCCAGAACGTCGAGGAGACGATCCCTCCTCCCAACGAGAGTCGCCCTCAGTGTCACCCGAACCGAAGACTTCTTTGTCCCCCCAATCATTGAAGGACAAGAAGCAATTCGCAACATGTGGGCGACATTCCCCCACGAAGACCTCGTTACTGCCCGTAGAACTTGGGAAAGCTTCCCCAGGGCGATGGTCATCTCCGGAGGAGGTCCAGAGAAGCTGTCTGTCGGATCGATCAAGCGGAAATTTGACGAGCTGGAATCCGCAACGTCGGCGAAGGCAACCACTCTCGAGAAAGTGCGGGGAAACTCCAACCCCATCACCTTCTACCTCGAGGAACTCCCCGGGGGAGCACCAAACGCCACTATTCCCCTCCTGATCAGGGCGCAGATGGCGAACTTTGACGTTCAAAGGATCCTAGTCGACCAGGGGAGTTCGGTCGACATCATGTATGCTCATCTGTTCGGGATCCTTCAGCTCGACGAGAGGCATCTAACCCCGTATGTCGGTTCAGATCTACAGGGGTTCAATGGAACCACCACCAGAACATGGGGTTACGTGGAGCTAATGGTTATATTCGGGGCCAAAGACACTGCCCGACAGGTGAAGATCCGTTTCCTGGTGGTCGAATGCTCGTCCCTCTACAACTACATCCTCGAGAGGACCACCCTGGCTGAACTCACAGCGGTACCATTAATGGTCCACCTCAAAATGAAGTACTATACGACCAGGGGACGAGTAGTGATGATGCACGGGGACATCGACGCGGCCAGAAGGTGCTTCGACGCCGCCATCAAAGGCCTGAGTTCCATCGGCCCCAAACCCAAGACCGTGGCCAAGCCACCCCAGGACGCCGAACAGGCACCTCTCCCGCGCGTCAACGCAGTCGAACTCGACAACAGGTTCCCGGGCAAACCCGATGAAGAAGGGGCAGAAGACCTCGACCTCCAGGAGGACAACAACGGGCGGCCTCTCTACCCAACGTGCCCTATCCCTGACGGAGACTTTGAGCTCGTGGTACTTGGGGACGACCCAGATCGTAACGTGAAGATTGGCACCGGGATCCCCGACCTGGCAAAGGAGCAGCTGAAGGCATGTCTGAAGGAGAACGTTGATCTCTTCGCGTGGAGCGCATCCGAGATACCTGGCCTCGACCCCGAGGTGGCTTGCCATCAGCTCGCAGTAGATCCGACCGCTAGGGCCATAGCACAACGTAGGCGTAAGCAGTCTCCCGAAAATGGCCCAACAAGGGCCTTTTTGGCATGACCAATGTCGGGCACTTGTCCTCTCCCCGTGTCGGGCACACGCACGGTGTAGGGCGTCGGGCAAGACGCTAGGCCTCCCCGGGCTCGTTCCTTCTCGACACTCAGGGTGCTCCTCCCCGCGAGGAGCCCACCTTCTGCACATAAGGGTCCTCCCCGCGAGGACACGTCTCTCCCCGACACGCAAGAGTCCTCCCCGCGAGGACACGTTCTCATGTAACCACTCCACTCCCGATGGAATCGGTCTGCCCTAATTCCGGAGATCTAGGAACGGTTACCCCAGGACGAAGACCACGTGCTGGTCTTCACTACGCCACGTAAGCCCTGGCAGTTACTTGGATTGGGCCTGGCAATCCAGCCCAATGCAAGTAACCGTTGGCCCCACGCTGGGGGCTCTCTATAAATACCCTCTCACTTGAGAAGGTCAGGTTACGTTCACTTTTACTCTCATCTCTGTACTTGCTATTCTCTGACAGTTACCTTACTTTAGTGTCGGAGTACCTTGCAGGTACACCACACCCCCCCCCCCCCCCGGCCGTCTTTCCACCGCACCGGAGCTGAAGTCCGAACGACGTTGTTGGCCACAGAAACTGTCTGATCCAGGTACGATCATATATATATATATATATATATATATATATATATATATATGTCATTTTTATAAAAGAACATTAGAATAAATCTGAACCATTAAATTTTAAAATAAATGGTGGAGTTTATTTGTGATTTTTGTTTTTCTCTCTACTCCATTCATCGAATTCATCGATGAATTAAAAGTGAAATAACTTGCACGGTATATGTGTCAAATTTTAGTATTGGAATATCATTTTATTCTTTTTTCCACAACCGTACGTTTGGTAAAGTAATTTTTCACAAGCTCGTTGTTTACGTTCTTGTTTACCCATTTGTTTGCTGCAATGAACCCTTGCAGTTGCAAACACAAAACATTGAAATTTAAACTCATTCAAATCTATGACAATTTTCAACAGACTGTCCAAAATCAAGTGATAATACTGTAATTTCAACTTATTCAAACCTTAAACAAAAAATAACTATAATACATTTCTAATAATCGTATTTTTGTGATTGCTTCCCTTTCCATTGATTAAAAAAAATCTTAATTTTTATGTTGTCTTGGTGCTTTATCTTTTTAAGTTCGCTCAAGACTCTGTTTTGTTCAGCTACAAATCAGGAATGTTGCAACTTGTAAGTTCCACGCGAAGATGACAAATTGATAATAACATCACTATGTTATAAGTAACTTTTTCTCATATTATACGTAAATTTGGACATCTTAAACCTTATCACTTTTTTTCCTCACCCACAATCTCTACATTCAAACAAACATTCATATTCATCGTATTCATTTGGATTCTTTAAATGGATCCTACTCAATTTTTTTACATTATATCTATAATATAAGAAAAGAAGATGCTCTGGAAATCACAACATTGCCCTTAGTTGGTTTTTTGCCACATCATGATTTTAGGGGTATTTTGTGTCCAAAATTTACTTTTTGTAACCAGTGATGTCATATTGTTCAAATGCAACTTGAAGTTTGTAGAATAAAGTATAATGTAATGGGATGATGATGTCACAACATAAAATTAATTGGAAACTAACTATGTCCAAAATTTAATTTGTTGACTTATTCTCTCTCTCTCTCTTTGCGTGTGATTCCCCAAACCATGTGCCACGATCTTCATTTCGTTAATGTTTTTCTCTCTCTTCGACCATCTCCAAGTGGTGGCGTCTTCTTCGTCGTCTGTTTTCTTTCTTCTTCGTCTTCTTCAGAATCTCATGTTTTTCTTCATCTTCTTTGATAACAATGCAGTGAGGATTTTTTATATTGTTGAATCGAACATTGGGAGAAGAGATGTTTCATGGCAAGGCGATATTGTAACTGTCGAACAACATTAGTTGTATTTCGTCCAGATGCAAGACGCAGCCATTGTGAACCTCTTCTGTCGAATGTTCGAGAAAAAGTGAATCTGAGCCTTATTTTGTTGATTCGTCTAGGAAAAATTGTTTGATATTTAGGGTTTTTTGTTTGTACATTTTGAAACCCTAAATCTGTAATTGATTTGAACGAAATCTGAACGAAGAACCCTAGATCTGTACTTATTTTGGCTTGAAAGTGATAGTGTTAAATGTTTGAAGGTGAAACCCTATATTGACACGAAATCTGAACGAAGAACCCTAGATCTGTAAGTATTGTGTTTTGTAGTCTTATTAGTTTGGCTTGAAATCTGAACTAATTAAGTATTTTCTAATTAATTTGTTTGAAAGTGATGCTAATTAGTTGCTTTGTTGCAGGTTGTATAGGGTAAAATGTTGATGGTTGATTAAGTGCGAAATCTTCTGGAAAAACGTGCAACAAGATTCTCCAAAAGATGAACTCATTCAAGGTTACATTTAGTATTTCAATGTTATTAGTCTAATATTGTGTTTGTAACATAATCATTAATCTTGAAGGATTGTATATGTCACGTATTTCACTTAAAATCTCAATTCAATGTGAATAGATTTTTTCTAATATTAGTTGCTTAACTTGCTTACAGCATTCAGATGTTTGTTAGAAGGAAAATGGAGTGATTTCCATTGTTGGTTGTTCATAGTTTGTATAGTTCTATTGAATTTAATATATTGTGACAATTATTATTTGATTACCATGGAGTGATTTCCATTGTTGGTTGTTCATAGTTTGTATAGTTCTATTGAATTTAATATATTGTTCATAGTTTGTAGAGTTCTATTGAATTTAATATATTATGACATTTCTCCTTATATGAGACCAAGTTGTGAAACTTTCGTCATCGGAAATCCCAGACCATACCAATAGAGTCGACCGGAGTATTGCAACACATTATCGTCTGTTGTGGAAATTAATATATTGTGACATTTCTCCTTATATGCAGGTATCTCCTTACAGTTGTGCACAGAAGATATTACACCACATGATCATAAGAATTTCACAGAGCTTTGCAAAGTCAGTTGTCTATCTCATGTTTTCGCTTGATAATGTGTTTGTGTTTAATATCCAAAAGTAACACCTAAAATTGAGACCCAGTGGGTCACTTCTTCTTTATTTTGGTATGGCTCCATCATTTATTTTCACACTTTTGCCTCCAGTCATTCTCTCCCTTATTTTTTACTGGGTTCGTATTATATGATTAGTTGTCATGTTGTTTGGTTTTCTGTTACCTATTCATGACTTTACTATGTGAATGTTCTAATTACCCTTTGTTGAGCCACATTTAGAGGTAAGCATATTCATGTTTTATTGTGATGTTGCTTTATTAATGTCTGCTGACCACTGTTTGTGTTGTGTTTTGTTCAAACAAAAGTGTTTTCAGGCGAATAGGTTGTTATACACGGTTCAAAATAGTTGTGCCACTTTAGTACCTTTCCATTCTCACTGGCAATGATGATAACAACTCAGCTCTTACGGCTGCCATTTTCTTCTATGGTAGTAGTTTGACTATTTTTTGCCAACAAATGTTATTCTGAGCCAGTCTCGCTCATCCAGCTTATGCTATCTGAGCCACTACGACTAATCCTTCAAGTTTTTCACGATGCAGTTTTAGCGGTAACTATCTTCATGTTATTATGTCATGTTGCTTCAATTATGTCTGTGATCCGTGTTTTTGTTGTGTTTTGTATAACTATATTGATTTCACTGGCAATGATGATAACAACTCAGCTCTTACAGCTGCCATATTCTTCGATGGTAGTAGTTTGACTATCTTTTGCCAACAAGTGTCTTTTCTGAGCCAGTCGCACCCATCTAACAGACTCTTTCTGAGCCTCTTCGACTAATCCTCCAAACATTTCCCGACGCTAATTTAGAGGTAACTATCTTCATGTCATAAGTCATGCTGGTTCAATAATCTCTGTCATCAGTGTTTTTATTGTTTTGTAGAACTATGTTGTTTTCACGCTATGGGATTTTTGTAGACAATTGTGCGCAAAAGATTTTACACCACATGATAAGAAGAACTTCACAACGCTTTGCAAACTCATGTGCCTATCTACTCTTTTTTCTTAATTGTGTGTTTATGTGTTTAATATCCTAAATTAACACCTAAAATTGACACCCGGTGGGTCACTTCTTCTTTATTTTGGTATGCCCCCATCATTTATTTTCACACTTTTGACTCCAGTAATTCTCTCCCTTCTTTTTTACTCCCTTCGTATTATATGATTAGTTGTCATGTTGTTTGGTATTCTGTTACCTATGTTACATTGAATGACTTTACTAAGTGAATGTTTTAATTACTCTGGTTTTAATATGTTGTAATTACCAATGTTAATCATTAATTTGACCTTTAGTTTTCAATTACAGTTTATTGAAACGTTATTGATAGGCTTGACCATGAATACTCAATAAACAACATTGGCTTTTGAATTAACCAAACAATTATGATATCCCACTAAAAAGTTGTACATTTCCAATGTAAATAGAATATCAAGAATCAAATAACCCATTATAAAATCCTACTTTCTCTTCATAGTATCACACAACCATCACCTGAGGATAGGGAAACAACAAAATGAATTCAAATTATGCTGTCCCGGTTGAACCTGAGTCAGATGTTCAACAACCACAACACGTCTAACAGGTTCCTCATGTAATTCCTATGGTTGATGAGGTTCAACAAATACACCATGTTGAACAGGAAGTACTCTTCCAGGCCGAGGAAGTTGCGGAAGCCCAAGAAGCTGCTACATTGCGAATAAGACAAGCCAGGAGACGATTAAGAAGGGCATTGCGAAGAAGACAAGCCAGCATGTGGTTATTCGATTCAGACGATGAAGATGAAGCACCTTTTAGCTGGAGTAACTTCATGCGGGCACGGGGTTTTAGATTTGATCTTTAATATTTTAGATTTTCATCTAGGGCTCTTATAAAATCTATGATAAAGTAGTTTATTATTGTCAGAATCGACTTCAACTAATATGTTTTTTGGAACCATTTTGCTACATTGTATGCATTTTTATATTTTGATTGAATGTCGTATATTGGCTATCTGTTTTATTGCGTTTTCTGCTACATATGATGTATTTCTGTTAGTATATTGCCCAAGTATGTTTCTTATGCAGAATCTGGAAATGAATTACCAAGAAGCTGAGAATGATAAAACAGGTACATATCTCAATCGTAAACAGTATTCAGTGACTATCAGATTAATAATAATATTTTTTCTTTTTAATTTTTTCAGTCGTTTGAAGTTCTTCATCGACTTTTACGCAAACAATGGACAATTGTTGGACTATTTAACAACTGTACGGTCGTTTGAAGAGTGATTTCCATTGTTGGTTGTTCATAGTTTGTATAGTTCTATTGAATTTAATATATTGTTCATAGTTTGTAGAGTTCTATTGAATTTAATATATTGTGACATTTCTCCTTATATGAGACCAAGTTGTGAAACTTTCGTCATCGGAAATCCCAGACCATAACAATAGAGTCGATCGGAGTATCGCAACACATTATCGTCTGTTGTGGAAATTAGTATTGGGCTACATGCAGGTATGTTACAACTACTCTTGAAACAATACAACTTTCAGAATAGAAATGACTATTGTATTATAACTACACTTGATTGATGATATATAATATCTTTCAGAAAGTTGATAGATTGGATTAAGTGACTACACAGACATAACTTACCGCCTTTGATTATAACCGTCTTTCTAACTACACAGACATAAGTTGTCGCCTTTGATTATAACTGTCTTTCTAAGGTAATGTGATATATCATATTGTATTGTATTTGATGTTCTAAGGCACATCTAACATGATATTAATATGGATATGTGATTCATGCATAGGAGTTTTGCGTTAGGGATGTCGCCTACAATATCTACAGAGCTATTGATCATTTGAGACAATGTTATCTATATTTAAGAAGTGTTTGTTTATAATGTATGTTTGGCTTCTGAATTGAGCAGTTTGAATGATATGGATTTCAATTTATTTTAATGAAATTATCGTTGCTTTTATGATTTCCATTTATGTGTTATATAGTTTTAGGTGGTATAGGGTTAAATGTTGATGGTTGATGCAGTGCTACAACTTGTGGAAAATGCTCAAGAAGATGAACTCATTCAAGGTGACATTTAGTATTTCAATGATATTACACTAATATTAACACCTTACAGAATGCAATTAAAATCTCAATCAAATGTGAATAGATTTTTTTCATTTAGAATTGTTAATGTTTGAAGGTGATGAAGTGGAAGGCAATGTGGAAATTATGATATGGAAGACAAGGTGGAACCTTTGCAAATCAATGATACTGAAGAAGGTTTGTCAAATATACTGCCTCTGTATTGCTACTATTCACATTAATAATATTGTTCAGTATTTTTTTCTCCTGACATGGAATTTGTTAATCACCTTTCAGGGAGATGGGAGAATGCACCCACCAAAATGGTAAGACAATGGTATACGACAGAAAATAAGTACTCAAAGTGAGTTATTAATTAACAACCTTAGTTTTGTTGGACAAGGTTTTTATGGAGCTTTTATATTAATTAACAAGGTTATTTTTCTTGGACAAACTTTCTATGGAGTTTTTCAGGTCTACCAAAGTGTGTTAAGTTTGGATAATCATTTGCAAATTTGTTGTTATAGACTTAGGATATAGTTACATGTATAATGAGGAAGCTGGCTGGTCTTACAGATTTAATTTACTTTTGTTTGTAGATATCAAACAGGAGGAAATTTCAAAGATATGACAGTTGTACATCAAAAGAGTAATAAACCAGAACTGCAGAATAATCAGGTACCTGTTCTAACTATTCTTGCTCTCTCATCTCATTAATTTTATATCAATTTATTTATGTTCTAATACCTACCCCTATTAGCTACAGTTCATGACAGTAAAGAGTTGTCTAATCATGAACAATAATGATGCAGGCTAGGTAGGTTATACAGCCAAGGAAAGACTGGTCTAATCTGAAGGGTTTTTAAAAATAGAGTGTCATAACATATTAAAGAATAGTAAAGGTAATATCATGCAATATCTTTTGCGCTTTTCAATAAATATCAAGTAATATAATAGTCAAATCAATAAATATGAATTAAGACCTCAATTAATTAAATATCAATTAATATCAAATAATTTTTATTATATTAAATAATATAATAAAAATCTATAAATATAGTCATTAGTTAGACTTACTGTTAGTATTCTATTGATTTTGTTTTTCACAATGAAGTTAAAAGTAATATTGGGTTGAGTTGGACAAAGGCCCAACTTTATGTAGTATAAATTGAATATCATTCATAGTAAAGAAAACCATAACAAGGTATGGTTAGGGGCATTTGTTGGAACTGTACATTAAACAAACACTCCATGGAAACAGCGAAACCCATTTCATCTTCAAGCCGGTAAGCTCTTGGTTTTCCTGTCAAGTTATACAAAAACATGTTTTTCTTCCAGGCCGCATCAATGTTTCAAAGTATGGCAGTTTTTATTTTATTTCAGATCTTCCTCAGATATCTCAGCAACAGAGGAACGAACTGAACAGTATGTTGACAAAGTTATTGAAGTGCGTCAAGAGGTAGAAGCAATACCGAGAAATGAAAAAAAAAAGGAAAAGCACATGCAACTGTTCTTGATAGATGGAAAGTACGCAAGGCTGCTAAAAGGGGTGTGAACAAACACATTATTATGAAAAAAGCATCCTTTGGTGAAAGTTCTAAAGTTAATGAGTTTGCTGAAAACAAGTTTAACAGGTATGATTGAAAATTTTTGCTTTAGGGTTAGGTTTTGTAAATGCATGCAGTATTTCATGATACATTTTCGTTTTGGTCATGTTGCATCTATCAATGACATTTTCGTTAGGGTTATGTTTATCAATGACTTTTTCGTTTTGGGTTTGGGTTATTTACTTTGTTATTATTAGTTCTGCATGTTGAATGTTATGTTTTGTAATTTGTTTATGAATGTTTTGAAGGGAAGGAAACATAGTTGACGAAGAAAATGAGGAATCGAAAAGCGAATAACACAACGGTGAGAAATACCAGTCTGATGATGACGACTCAAATGAGGAAGAATTGGAGAAAGAATCTGAAGATGAAAAAGAGCTGGTATTTTACTGGGAAAAGGAAATTTCTTTTGGTTATAAGGCTCAGAAAAATGTTCTTGTAAGACCACCTAACTCAACCTATTTTCTAAATCATATGTATGTTACAAAATTGATATTGAGTGGTTTTAAATTTAAATTTTACAGCATTTTCCAAGGGAGGTCACAATGAATTGTCTATTTTGGGATCAAAAAGAAATATTAATAGTTGATGAAGATACTGCTAATACTTACTCAGGAAACATTCACTGTGCAAAGCGAAATGGAAAAAACTTGAAAAAGGAAAAATTTATAGGGACCGGGTGGTATGAGTATGCTAAAAATAAGAAATTATGAAGAGGTGATAAGCTTGGATTTTCGATACATACTGCCTGTCCAGAAACCATGTATGTATGTCTGTTAAACCGTTGATGGTCTTGAAAGAACTAATGTGTAGCAGTTAATGAATAGGTGGTGCAATTTTTGTTTTGTTTTTGTATTTGTAGTTGAACCTGGTTTCAATTTGCAGAATGTTTTGGTTTGATTTTATGAAATAGGTGGGGTGTTGTTATGTGTGTGTTGGTTATTTGATTAATGTTTTGTTTCGGTACATTTTATGCTGCATATAATTTATTTTGTTTCGGTACAGTTGATGTATTGTTTCTACGAACTTAACTGTTTACACCATGAAAGATGTACAGTTGCTGCATATAATTTATTTTGTTTCGGTACAGTTGATATATTCTGATTCACATTTTGTATATAAAAAAATGATGAATGCTACCTACATTATAGAGTTAGAAAATGGTGAATGATGTTCTGTTACTTTCGATAAATGCACGGTGAATTTCTACGTTGATGTTAAAGCTTGCTTTTGTTGCTTCTACAAATCACGTTTAATATAACATTGAAATATGAGATTGTATAAAAAAACGCTAAACCAAACACACTAGAATACTACCCACATTTTCATAATTTTTAATATACACTAATTATAGTTATAAATTTAATTATATATAATTATTATTAATAAATAGGCATTAATTGTACAATAATATATCATACTTTTTTATATAATCATATATAATTATTGAGTTAGAAAGTTAATTATATATAATTATTAATGGTACAATAAGACTTCATAATTTTTTTTTATAATTGTAAAAATTTAATAGTGAGAAAAAAATTTTAAAACTTTTTAATATGACATTGATGATAGAGTAAGAATTGGAATGGTAGATAATCAATGACAATAAATAATGAGAAATTATAACTCTTTTTTTTTTTAATATGACAATAATCGTAGAGTTAGAATTTAGATGAATAGATAGATAATCACTTTTAATCAATATTAAAAAAAATGTTTCAAATTGTTATGACACTAATTAAATAGCAAGAAAATGGATTGGTAAATAGTCATTGATACTAAATAATAAGCAATAGAATTTTAATTTTTTTAAATATTTCATTAATTAAATAATATCAAAGAACTATGGTATGTAACGGTTCATTGATTCAAATTTTTAATTCACGAAACAAATATTATTGTAATCAACGGGCGACAACTTTTTTTTTATTTAAAATTTTTTATATACAAACAAAATACATATGTTATAAACGGACATAATTTAAATTTGGATTCAATTTTTTAAATAAACGAAACAAATATTTTAGTTATAAACGAGCGCAATTTTAATTTTGATTCAAATTTTTAATCTACGAAACAAATACTATTGTAATCAACGGGCGGCAACTTTTTTTTTATTCAAATTGTTTTTATATACAAAAAAAATACATGAGTTTTAAACGGACACAATTTTAATTTGGATTCAAATTTTTAAATAAACGAAACAAATACTATAATTATAAACGAGCACAACTTTAATTTTGATTCAATTTTTTAATCTACGAAACAAATACTATTGTAATCAACGGGCGGCAACTTTTATTTTATTCAAATTTTTTTTATATACAAAAAAAATACATGAGTTATAAACGGACACAATTTTAATTTGGATTCAAATTTTTTAATAAACTAAACAAATACTATAGTTATAAACGAGCACAACTTTAATTTTGATTGAACTTTTTAATCTACGAAACAAATACTATTGTAATCAACGGGCGACAACTTTTTTTTTATTCAAATTTATTTATATACAAAAAAAAAAAATACATTTATTATAAACGGACACAATTTTATATACATAAACAATTTCTATTATTATAAACTGAAACAACTATACTACTAATTCAAATTTTGAATAATACAAATTTCTCGACAATTTTGTGAAATCTATTTTTATAATTTTACAATTTCTTTTTTCAATTTGATAAACAATTACGCATCCATAACATAAAATCCTCGAACAGACATGCCCGTGCAAACACACGGGTTAGTTACTAGTTATACTTTAAAATAATTTAAACAAATCATCTATATTTTTCAAATACCCATTCAACTCATCAAAACCTTTAAAATGGATCTCATTAGACCCACAATTAATTCCAATAATACTTGTATCCAATTTAATTATTATTTTTTATTTAAAAAAGAAAAGAGTCAATTGAGATAAAGCACGGTGCTTTACAGCACTAACGTTTGTGCATTTGATAACGAAATTTTCAGCCAAATATCCATGGATTAGGCTTGGGTGACTTTCCCCCGCAAAAGTCACCATAACTTTCACCCAAACAGCACCGTAGGATCAATCAATTGTCTTATATTGAGCCACATGTGTTTCCTTTTTCTTTGAACAAACTGAAGTAAATGAAATAATCTTCTGCATCAAATAAAAAACTCATTTCACAATTGCCGTTACCTGCAGTTTTCTCACGCCGTCGCTGCCACTATCCTGCTCGCCATCTTGTCTCCTCTCACTGCCATCTTTGTATTTGACATCGCCGTCTCGCCGACGAACCCGCCATTATCGGAGTTAACTTCACCTTCGTTTCTCCAACGCCGATGAGTTGATGGGATAAAACTTTACATGTACAATATATGAAGCTAATATCTTAAGACAAAAAATAAAATGCCTCATAATTAAAAGTTGAATCATGTTCTGACACACAAAATCAAATTCATGACAAACTATGTTATTTTGGATGCTTTTATTGTTTTCTCACTTTCTGCAGGTACTGTTATGAAAATCTATGGCATTGGTTTTAGAAAATGAGCCCGTTTATTAAGACTTATATTTTCTTCTATTATGATTGTTAAGTTACATCCACAACAATATATTAGAAAATGGGTTACAACTTTAAAAGAAATGACCATTAAAATTGAGAGCAATATAAGTTAGAGACATACTCGGTCATTTTTTAAGTTATTGCAAGAATTGGCATGTAGCATGCATCTTAACATAATTTAAGTGTCACAATTACAATATGGAACTCATGTCTATTTTCTTATTCTGAACACATAATTAAGTGTCTGAGATGTATAATTTAAGATACTTTCACCTGCTTGAAGTTGTTGAACTTTCTGTCCAGTTTTCAGTAGCATTTAGCCGTTGTTGTTGGTAATCAAGCATCTAATGAGCATTCTTGAGTTGGGTGTGGACATGATTTTAGAAATTAGGTGGTTGTGTGAGGTGTTAGCTGTTTTGTGTTTCAGTGACGGCTTACAAAACAATGATGCGAGACAATTTTTGTGTGCATTGAGTTGTTTCTATTTGGTTTTTATTAATATTTATCATTGTTTTGTTTGGTGATATTGTGCTTGTATATTTGCATAGTTTGATATTATACTAAAGTTATACTCTATAAATTCTACACAATTGAGAATACTAGTATAATTTTTCTGCTTGTGTACATAATTGATGTTATACTAAAGTTATACTCTATCAACTGAAATGCCAATGCGGCAATGTCTCCAACCTAGAGTGCTCAGCATTTTGGAAAACAATACACCCAGTTGGGTGGTCTCAGTTTGCATAAAGCTCCTCATTTATCATCATACTCACACAGAGGAATCAAATATCCTAAACTGATAGTTCCTTACAACACACATTTTTTCACAACTGATAGCCCTACAAGCCACAAATGAGACGAAGAAAGAACAATCCTACAATATTTGCCCACTACATTCAAAGTTGTTTGTAAGTTCTGAACATATCACATGTCCTAAACTCATCTCTCCCTACAACAAGAAACATTTTAAAATACATTGGAAATTTTATTGTTCCGCAAAACTGAATTTATCTTTTCTGCATTGATTTGTTTTTGTGAAATAAAATGAATAACTTTAGACTATTAAACAAAAACAGAAAAGCATGTAAGCATAGCAATTTGATGATTGAAAACCCGACAAAAGAAATCCCAATGTCTCTTCTCCTGAGCATCAGTATCGTGAATGGGTGGATTAGAGAAATGCCAGCGTTGAGCACAGACCCGCCGGCATTGCAGCAACAACATGCATAGTGGTTGTGAAAACAAGACATAGGTAGCGGGAAGACGAGATATATATATTGCAAGCACGATGCTAGCAGCAAGACAAGACAAAAACGGCAATTGTGAAATGGATTTTTTATTTGATGCAGAAGACTATTTCATTTATTTCAATTTGTTCAAAGAAAAAGTAAACACATGTGGCTCAATACGAGACAATTGATTGATCATACGGTGCTGTTTGGGCGAAAGTCATGACTTTCGCAACCAAGCCTGATCCAATATTGTTTTTGGTTACATGGTAGGATCAGCCAAAAAGTTGCAGATAATCATGCTCTTAGATGTCACCATTTTTTAACACTGGAATGCCTTATTAACATTCAAACGAAAAAAGATCATTAACAAATAATAACAAGAGTCAACAATTACTTTTAACAAGCATGTGATGTGCAGAAATTAGATAAAGACTAAACAGTGATTATCCCAGCATAGAATTCAAATTTCCAGTTATACATTTATTATAACACCAAACCTCAATTTTTCGTCTTTAACCCGATTCATCTCTATTCAGAGGATTCGCTCTCGGCTATGGCATCTTCGATCTTGAGACGTTCTAGGGCTTTTTCATGGGCCCACGTTTCAATTGTCAGATCAGGCTTAGCATTAAGGCCAACACCAAGGATCACGATGGTGAGAAAACTAGTGATGTAGCAAGGGAGTTCCCAATCTTCCCATTTGCGAGACTCACCTGGAGCAAGAGGCGTTCTGTTGAAGAGGTAGCCCTTGGGTCTTTCTTCGTGGCCGGGGCTTGTCCATCGGCCTGCACTGGTGCCTGAGCCGCGGAGGCGGAGAGTGGAGAGGAGACGCTGACGGAGCATGATGGAGGCGATTGGATTGTTTGTTGGATCCCTCTTTGTGTTAGGGGAAGGGGGTGAGAGAAAGAGAGTATAGTTTTCTTTTATTTAACTCAAAAGACCAAAAAACCAATTTACTTTTTATTTATTTTACCTTTCTTATTTATTTATTTATGTTTTTCTTTCAAAAATCAAAATTGTTTTCATCTACTATAAAGCAATTACAAGAAAGTGCATTGCTTTTCCATTTCTGCCCTTTCCACAAAATTTATTTACACTAACACAAGGGCAAAACAGTAACCCAGCAATTCAACACAATTCCAATTCCAATTGCCAAGTGTCACTCAGATTTTCATTTCAATGTCAAATTCTCTTCCATCTTCCCACACTTTTCCCTCTTCCATTTTCACACTTTTATCTCTCTCTCTCTCTCCCGGTTTTCTCTTCCCCCCACCCCACAACCCTAACCGCCCGCCACCCTCTTTCTCACTATTTCTCCTCTTCAGTATCTCCCTTTCCTCTTCTCACTCGTGTTTTCTCCTTCCTCTTCTTTAATCCTCAAATCAGATTTTTTAATTCAAACACAACCATTAATCCATTGATGACTAAAAAACAGAGCCACATTATCGATTCAAGATCACGACAGCTAATGAATGGTGGCGCGGCGGTTCGTTGTCGTCGGAGGAAGCACAAGCGGTGGGCTTTGTGGTTCGATTCGCGTCGTTTGAAGTGAGTTTGAGCGATTTAAAAAAATGGAGGAGAAGAAAAGTTGGTTCGCATCAAGGTTCAGTTGTCCTGCTGAGTTTTCTTTGATTCGCAGGTATGTGTTTTTGACCTTGTGTTTGTGCCTCTGTTCTCCGTGTGAATGAAAGCAATCCTGCTTTATAGGCTATGCGACTAAGGGACAAATTAATTTTTCTCGGTCGCTGAAGATTCTCGCTTTTAATTATTGTAAATGGCTGCTGATAAGCTTTTCATGTTGTGATTTCTTCCAGATGATACTCGGTTGTGCTCAGATGACATGCTATGTGAGCTTCTTTGAGCACCAGAGCTTTTACGGGTTGCTCCTTGACTTGGGTCCTGCGTAAGAGGACGGGAGGAGGGCTCAGTCTCACTGTCAAGAACTGCATCACGACTGCTGCTTAAGATGGCATTTTGCCTTGTAAGTTTTGCTTTTGCTTGAAACTTTACTATCCTCGTGTCATCATCCATCAAGTGTAAATAAGGTACTTTGAGTCTTGATGCTATTAGTATGTGGTAATGCAGTCAGAAGTAACAATGCAGTCTGTTAGGAAAACAGTTATGGATACGATAATCAAGTTAACAATGCATTGAAGAAAGACCACATGAATGATCCATTTGGATCGACGGGCATTTTCAGCCCCAAAACTAAGAATCAATGGAATTTTTGCCAACAATAATAACCCCTGGTATGAGAAACAACATTAGTTGTTATAAATTTCTTTGACTCATGTATCAGACCAATTGGTACAAATGTTGAAGATTTTGCTAAATCGCTTATTGTTTCCAATGCAGATTAAGAAAGCCAACTTTCGTGATGAACGCCAAATGCTGATGTGTTCTGTATTTATTATGCATCAAATAGCCTGATTTCTAGGAAAATCCACTGCATGCTGTTAAGAAAGCATGTAAACCTACCGACGAGGAGTTATTCGAAAACATAGCTGATTGGAGTGGAGGATCAACCGCTGTGGCAGCAACAGGCCCAACACCAAACTTTGCAGCCTGTTTTACCTGCTTCTGCTGGTGTTAATACTTCAACAGGAACCTTAGCATGAACCAAATACCACTGGTCCCATGCTCTTATTTTAGTTGGAGTCCTGACTGCTTCAGGTGCTGGAACAGTTTTGATAATTAAGGTATTACCACCAACTGTTATGTATGAATTATGATGCCATCTAAATCAGTATCTTAATGGTTGTGTGCTATTCTCAGTTTTTTATTGAACTTTTATTCACTTATTGTAATTAATATTTTGATACATGTACAATTTTGGTCACATTTTTGTATTATTCTGAACTTCAAGAATGCTTCATGTTTTAGAATTCCCTTCTTCCTAGGTTAAAATCTTGGATACGCAAGGTTGTCTTAGACAACGATGATGAACTAGCAAAGGAAACTAACAACAAACCAAATCTGGCTGAAGAAGTTGCTCAAGCTGCAAAATCAGCAGCAGGTGCTGCTGCAGATGTGGCAAAAGCAAGCCAAGATATGTGAGTCTTTTAGATAAGCAAATACAAGAAATGAAGTTAATGACAAATGCAATAAGAAGATTGGAAGGTCATTGGGTGTTGCTATTTAATATATTGGCCTGACATGAGAGGCTACTATTGCTTTGAATATTCTGTTGTGGTTTTCATTTATGACTTACCAATAGACTTTCCATTTATTTAATTGCTTTTTGTTTGAATTCTGTTGTAATTTATGTTTGTTTTATTAGGTCATTGTCAGTGGAACATTGAGGGCCCAAAGAGCTAAATCCATGAAGTTCAAGGATGGATACATGATTTCCTCTTTAAACAGAATCTATGTGAAGGATTTGTTGACTCAAGGTGTAGAAAATGGAGTTTCTAAGCTACCACCTCTCAAGTATAGAGTTGTTCGTGCAGATCAATCTTATTGTGGAGAAGTTGATGTTGCCATTACTTTTACTCCAAAGGTATAACATATATACTATTATCATGTTAGTTAAACAATTGCTAATGATGCAAACTTGAAGTTCAAATACAAATCCAATAATCTACTTTATGATAATGCATTGAATGATATAATGTTAAATGTTTATATATATGTAGTTATGGTTATTGAGTTTTGGTTTCATGTTTGGTTGGTTTTTTTCTTTGTTGGAAATAGGTGGAAGATGAACTTAATATTGAAGAAGACATGGGAGGATGGAAAGAAAGTAATTACTATCTATCTTAGATTAGCATTGATAGCATATGTAAACAAAGTGTAACTTGAGAGTAGTTTTGAATTTTTATTTTTTAATATCATTACTTCATATTCTTTTGTTTTTTTAGCAAGTGTTAAAGGTAAAAATGTAACTTACGCATTCTCTTTTTATGTTGTAGCTTGATATTGTTGTACTTCAGTATCAAAATCAAAAGCTTACACAGAAATTAGAGACTCAGAAGTTAGAATATGCAACTTTTAAGAATAAATTTTCTCAACTGAAGGAGAGGCAATAGTCATATGATTCTACTTTAGCAGTGGTCAAGAAGTCTTGGGAGCAGGTAATTGGTTCAATTTCATTACTGCTTCCTTCTGTAATATCATATGATTGCCTTAGTTTTAAGTTTTCTTATTGATTTATTATCAATTTACATCACTGTGGTATACTGATTGTTGTCCATCTTCTAAGCATAGCTGGTTAATGATCTAGAGTTGTGTTTTGAACGCACAAGGGAGTCTAACCGCAAAGCATATTCCAGATTTGTCCTAAAACATTGTTCATGTTATTTTTTATTTCAATGTTAAGGCTACAAACTGATTTATTTCAGTTGTTGTTTGTAACATAAGATTGTTTCTGCACCACCATTGGAAAGACTTTGAGATTAAAATCAATAACCTTTGGTTGGTACTATAATTGTTGCTCAACATGCAACTGGTCTACCAAAAGTTATGGCATTCCTTTTCAATTCACCAGCTGTTTCTAATAAGGAATGAAAATAGCCACACATTCAGATATTGCAAGGTCCTGCCTCGCTCCTTTGTTACCAAGGCTACCAGACAAGGTTTGCAAATTGTTCTCTTTAGTATATCACTGGTGGTGGTTGTGTTATTCATCTTGATAATCATTTTGAATTTATTTGGTAGTTTGAAATTCTGCAGCTGGGTTTACAAAGATACCAGGTATTTTATATCAGGTGTTAACATGTTTTATGATATTTAGTGATTATTTCCCAATGGAATCTATTGGCTTATTTAAAAATGCTGATTTTCAGGTGTTAATCTGGCTTATGATTTGCGCAGACTCCCGAGACTTCAAACTGTATCTCTAGAATATGCTTACATGTTGACAACAAATAACCAATCTTTTCATATGCAGGCTCTTGCTCATTGTAGGACGGTGCTTAACAATTTAGGTGTGACAAAATTGGTGACCAGGATACTGCTGTTCCTGCTAAGGTATATTATGGATTTTCTTTGTGTGAAAGTACGTATCGACTAGGTTGTAGAGTGACATGTCTTAACTATTAATATTTTGTGAGTTTTGGTATTTTGCATGGAAGTTTATTGTACTGTGATTTTTAAAATAAACATTTTTCTGGTGGCAGGTATTTTTTCTACCTCTTCTTCATCGAAGCTTCAATGGCAGAACCTCATGCACAAAATGCTTTAGGATAGTTGCAGGTCCATCAATTATTCATCTCAGTTCTATATATTTCCCCTACTTTTTTTTGAATGATAATGTTGTTATTTTGTTAGTGGAGGGAGTTCAACCTATATAACCTCTTTATCACTCTAACTGTGAATTTTTACCAAGCAGCATCACAGTTAGAAAACTTTCTTCCATATGAGTTGCATGTTACATTATTAAAATTCTCTTTGCAGCAAATAAATGAATCCATACATAATCACACAACCCTTCTCTAGCTCTCACTATGTTTTTATCTACTAGCGGTGTTATATTTCTTTAGTGACTTCAACCACATGTTTAGCGTTCATATCAGAAGGTATATCAAATTGTTGGTAACATCTGTTTTTGACATTTACAGTTCAGGAATATGCGAGTTTTCTTCGATTTCTTGGTTGTTATCCAATGGATACACGTGTATAAAACTTCTTCAACATCTTTAAAGTATAGCTAGGAGCAACTAAAGACGCTGTTTGTTTTACTGACAACAAGAGCGGATAGGCTACAACCAGAGTCAAAGGGAGATGCAGCTGTTTCTAAATTATTTTGATTTGCTAAGAAGTTTTGTCATAGTTCATCTTAGGATGAATGCCATGTCGGCATCCTCATTTATTATATGGAGACATTCTGCATATCTTTGTACACTTAGCAGAAAGAATGCAATCTATGACTACACTTAGCATTTTTTCTGTATCTAACAAGATATTTCACTCTATCAGTTTCAAAACCCTCTGGTAATGGATGTTGAAGCTTCCCTCTTCACGGCCATCATGAGAATTGGAGCAATTCCTATCCGCCTTGAACTATGTTGCAAAAACCATCATTTTTCAATGGAGCTTGTGCAGCACCTATTCTACAAAAATAGATCCAAATTCCTATGACACCATCACGATGCCATCAACACTGATAGCCTTAATGTAAGTAGAAACCTCAATAGTAGGGTCTGAGCCCTGTTGAATTGAAATGAGAATTATGAGTTAAAGTGAGTGTTTGTTGAATCTTGATATTGAATTTAGTGATTGATGGTTAATGGTTATTGTGATAGGAATTTGGTTCACATGTTTTTCTCTTTGTTTTTAGCTTGGGGCAAATTCCATATTGGCAGTGTCTCTTGCAGTGTGCAAAGCTGGTGTTGGAGTTCTAAAAACACCTTAAAACTGGTGTTGTAACAACACGCCTCTGAATACTACTGTCGTGATCCTTCGACGAGGTAAGAGCAAGGGCTTCGAAAGGAGTAGCACAGGAAGCAATATTGGTGCAGGTCATGTTAGATTTGAGATAAGTTTCATGAATGTCTTCTTGATTCAATTGATTTATATGCACCTGCTGAGATTGTTGTTTGTTGTAGGTTAGTGATGTATTACTCTGGTCCATATGGAGGTCTGGAATGGATATTTGGCTGACTAACAGGAATAACAGAACTATCATCTATGCCTACCAAATCACCAATTAAACCTAGCACTGGCGCAACAGCAGGTGGAGAAGCAGCTGATGCAAAGGCGTTGGAAGTTGGTTCTTTCGCAAGCGTTCCCATTTTGTATCATGATTTGTTTGGTAAGGACGATAAAATACTGACACATTTGTATTTGAAATTATCTTGGACAGATCAAGGTGGCAATCAAAGCAAGAGGAGAAACGCAAATATGTGTCATCCAGTATCAGAATTGATTCGTCATTGGATTTGGGAAACAAGTTCAGAAGGGAAGCAGAACTCATGGTATTATCTTCTGGCAGGTAAATGTTTTGTGATTGTCCAACACGGCTGGTCTGTCCAACATGGCATTATTTGCACCGTTTGTATTTGTTTTCACAATTCCTATTTTTAAGACTGAGAAGCATAATGGGATTGCTGAGTTCTTGGAAATTCTAGGGAGTATCATTAATGGTTTTGCTTTGCCTTTGAAAGAAGAGCATAAATTGTTTCTGGTTCGGATATTAATTCCGTTGTACAGACCAAAGTGCTTAGCAATGTATCATCAGCAGTTATGTTAATGCGTTACTTAATTTGTGGAGAAAGATTGCAAGCTTGCAGATACAATTATTAGGGGCTTATTGAAGTACTGGCCAATAACAAATAGCTCAAAGGAAGTTATGTTCCTAGGTGAGTTGGAAGAAGTCTTGGAAGCAACACAACCTCCAGAATTCCAGCGATGTATGGTGTTGTTGTTTCGCCGTGTTGCTCATTGTTTGAATAGCCCTCATTTTCAGGTATTAAATTTTCAATGATTTCCTCATGTTCATTTTCTTTTACTCTAAACGGTATATTATAAAAATAATAATTTTCTGAAACAACAAAATACTTTACCTTATGATTCATTTCCTCATAGTTGAGACTTGAGAAGAATTAACATATGAATTGCCTTAAAATGCTTATTTCTTAACCTTCTGTTTGGTTTGTTTTGTTTTGTACAGCCAAGATATATACGTGATTGTGATTACATCCCAAAAGCTAGGATAGTTGTGATTAGTTAGTTATTAAAACAAATAAGTCTTGAAATTGTTTAGTCTTAACTATCTTTTACTTAGATACTTAGCTTGTGAGCTTGTGTATTGTTAAATGCTCTCATTCTCAATTTTACTAGCAAATTTTGCTTTTTAGAGGCTTTTGCTTTTTCACAATTTGTTGTTGTTGTTTCACGGGACACTTTCATCGTATGCCACTATTTTTATCAAGTGGTTATATTCATTTATATATTTCTTATTATTATTGATCTTTGAAATTTTTTGTCAAATGTTCTATTACATATTGTATCATAATATTGTTTTTTTTTTATATTTTAATTTATAATTTTTTCGTGTACTTTCTCAATTAAAATGACCTTTTAAGAGGTATATCTAAAATAATTATTTTTGCAATATCAAAATTAATTTACCCGTGCGGGAGCACGGGTCTCTTACTAGTTTTTTTTAGAATTATATCGGAAAACTAGAATTCCACTTTTATTATGACCTTGAACTAATCTAATCTGATGGAACTTTTATATTCCAAGTTGTAAATCGTAAATATTTCCTTTCTTGTCTCACTTGTTTATTGGGTCAGACCAGTGTAAGAAAAAAAAAATTGATAGTTTAATGTATAAAGGAGGATAAAATAGACAAATCATATTAGTGGAAGTAATTTGTAGGTATAATGGATAAATTTACTTAATAAAATTACCTGGGCTATATTATTAGGCCCAAAGACAAATTTCATAATAGTGTACATGGAAATGTAAAGAAAGCAGCACATTTGGTAAAATAATTGGTATAAAAAATTATAATTTGATGGTTTAATGTATAAAGGAGGGTAAAATAGACAAATTATACTAGTGGAAGTAAAATTGTAGGGATAACTGGTAAATTTACATGATCAAGTTACCTGGCCTTAGGCCCAAAGAAAAATTTCATAATAGCCCAAAAGTCCATGGAAATGTAAAGAAAGCAGCACGTTTGGTAAAATAATTGGTGATCGTACCTGGATCAGACAGTTGATAGTGGCCAACGGCATCTGGAACGGCAGCTCCGGTGATGGTGAGAGATGGCGGGGGGGGGGGGGGGGGGGGGGGGGTGTACCTGCAAGGTACTCCGGCGCTCAAGTGAGAGAGTGTATAGAATAACAACAAATACAGAAAGTGTAGAGTGGCAAGAAGAATGTGTCTAACCTGACCCTCTCATATGAGAGGGTATTTATAGAGAACCCCCAGCGCGGGGCCAACGGTTACCTGCAGTGGGCTGGATCAACTAGGCCCACTCCAAGCAACTGCTAGGGCTTACGTGTAGTAGTGAAGACCAGCACGTGGTCTTCGCCCTAGAGTAACTGCTCATAGATTTCCGGAAGTAGGGCAGACTGAATCCTTCGGACGTGGGAGGTTACTTGGAACGTGTCCACGTGGTATGGACCGTTGGGTACTCCTCACGGGGATGAGCCTTCTATGTCGAGGAGATATGAATCCCGTAGAATGGACATGGCCTCGCGGGGAAGAGCCTTCTGTGTCGAGGATATGTCAAGCCGTAGAATGGACATGGCCTCGCGGGGAGGAATCATGTCCGTCGAGGAGTGATGTGTAGCATTCTCGCAGGGAGAAGCTGATCTGTCAGGGAGGTACATCTCAACAGGGTGTGATGTCCTCCTTTCCTATTGTCCCAAGTGCCCGACACTGCCTAAGTGCCCGGCAAAACTGTAGCTTGCACGTGGCAGTCACGTGTCTTACAGAAGGACCTTATTGGGCCTCCCCAGGCTGTATAGGTTGGGCCTGCTCGACTGTTGGACAGCCTCGGCCCAGTCCAGAACAGGAGCCCCCCAAGTCGTTGCTCTGAGATGTCAGAGTAATGACTTAAGGGTTATTGGCATGTCGGGGATACGCCAAGAGAGGAACCGAGGAGGCCATTCTCATGCTCGACGTTCCTACGGTCGCACATAAGTCGGGCATCGGACAGCTGTGTCTGGTCGTAACGCCGGGGAGATGAGGGGTTTCAGATTCGGAATGTTGGGGAAAATTGAAAGGACACACGTGGGAGGATGAACGGCTGCATGTGTGCCACGTGTCGTCTGTTATCATTATCTAGGGAGGCTAGCTAGGGTAGCGTACTCAAGTGCCCTATGTCCCTCGAGTTCCGTGAAAACCACTATAAAAACTCCTCCCCTCGTTCATTTTCCCACTTTTTTCATTTCTCTCTCAACAATCTCTCTCCTTCTCTCTCTATCTTCTACAGCAGCTGTTCGCCGCCGTCAACTGCCAGAACTCTGCACCGGAAACCTAAATCGTCGCCTATAAGGTATTTGTTCAAAAACTGACCTTTTTCTTGCGTTTCCTCTTGATTTTAACTAGCGTATAGCACTTCCTTGGTGAACTGATGAAGTTCCCATGAGAAATGAAAGGGTTCCTGGCGAATACGGCGGGAATCTTTTGTTGTTGAGAGAGGAAGTGTTAAGAACTTCTCTCGCTTTTGTTGAATGTCTCGGGGATAAGGGATGAATATCTCGGGGACGCGATGAATGTCCTGGGGTCCCCAATGGTCACTCTTTTCGTTAGCGTTATGGGAAAAAAGGGGGCAGAATTTTTCGGGGAGGCGATGAGTTCCCCGGTGACCATGTTGATCCTCGGCCGGCTATGTCGGGGAAACGAGAAAGCCTTGCCCCTTCCTCGCCCATTTGCTTGAACAGCGGTGGAGGGGTGAATTTGATATGACCCATCGAATTCACCGTTTCCTTCTGCTTTTCAGGTAAATGGACGGTTTGGCTGCGAAGGTGGCCGTAGGATCCTTTGAAGAAGACGACCACCCAGAATCTCCTATGGCTCATATGGCTTTTGCCCAAGAGCGTCCGCTCGAGGAGTGGTCGTCCATCTTTGTCTTCAGAGACGTGGAAGACGCGTTCTGTACCGTCGAGCATCGGCTAATTGGGTCTGATAAATCACGGAAGGTTTTCCGCCCTGAAGAGCATCACTGAATATGCTCGCCTTACCGAGTAATGCGTATCCCGTTATACGAGTTCATGTTCGACGAAGCGGGGTGGAGGCTGCCCTTCACGGATTTCAAAGAGGGGGTCTTCGCCTGGTTGAAGCTGGCACCCTCACAGATTCACCCGAACTCGCTGGCCTTTATCCGGGCTTTTGAGCTTGTTTGTAAACACCTGAAAATTGGACCGACAATGTCCCTCTTCTTTCGAATATTCCATCTTCAAAGGTCGTCGGTCGGTGGACGACACGGCTGGGTGTCCTTTAAGCAAAGCAAAGCTCTGTTCCACACGTATTTGGATTCCATCCGGGATTTTAAGTACTGTTACTATTTTGTGAAGCCGGTCACCCTTGGGGCTATCAACTCGCTGTACCGGAGAGTTACCCATAAAGTAGACGGTCGCTCCGAGGAGGTTCTGGAGCCGAAGTTCCCCCTGTACTGGACGGGGGAACACTTCAAAAAAGGGGTGGATAAATACAAGGTGAAACACAATACGTTGGACGTCGACGACCGGGCAGCTTACGATAAGATCGTCGCGTTCGTCGAAAGCTTCAATGAAGCTCGGTACGAAACACTGGATGACGAGCCTATAACGGGAGCAGACGGGCGGGTGATGAAGCAGCGTCACTTGATCAATACTCGTGTTCTGCTCGAGACCTTCTCCGATGAAGAAGCAGATGAGCTGTTAGGTGGTGAAAACATCCTCGATCTAAGCCTTCGTCGCGTCTGTATACCTTGCCTTACTAATGTTTTCTTTCTTTTTGCAGGGAAAATGGTCGGAGCTGAGGAGAGGCTCAAGAAGTTGAAGGCGAAGAGGGCTCAGGAAGAACAGGCTCGGAGAGAGTCATCTCATTCAAAGGGTCAAGGTGTTGCTTCTTCTAGGGCCATGCCCGAGGGTGTTTCCTCTACTGCGATGCCAGAAGGTTCCAGCCAATCCCAGCCTGCTTTGACTACGTCGGGGATTTCAGGTAGGCGCACACCTCCTGCTGGGAGCCAGTCCCCGGGTACCCAAGGGACGCCGAAACGGCTATGGGTTTCGAATGCGGAGTTTGTCGACCTGGACCACGAAGAAAGTCCCCCACCTCTTTCAAGCTTCGAACTCCCACCATGCCATCTCAAGCCCCGCTTCTTCTCTGAAGTCATCTATCCTCACGTCCCTCCCTCTGAAATCTAAGCTGTGCTAGGGACCGCTGCGGAAGCGAGGAGGAGAACGATCTTTGAGGACATGTCTGCAGTTATGCGGCTCTGTTCAACTGCTATTGTCTTGAACGATGAAACCCGCCCCGCTATTGAACTTTCTCGACTGCAAGAAAGGCTCAAGACCTTGGAGGCTGAGCTGCTAGACCTGCGCAAAGAGTTGAAGGAATGCAGGGACCTGAACAAAGAACAGAGCGAGCAGCAGCAGCGGGCGGAGACAACGCTAAAGGAAGCTGAGGAAGCGGAGAAAGGTCATCTTGCCTGGATCACCGAGCTGGAGGCAGAGGAGAAGCGGCTCAAGGAGAGGGTTGCAGAGCTGGAGGATGTTGTTCGGCCAACTGAAGGCGAAACTGAAGAGGATAAGCTCCTAACCTCTCGGGCAGCTCTGGTGGCTAAACTCAGGAGAGTCGAGCAGGATCTCTGGCTAGCCGAGGATGATACTCTTGAAGCCGCGGGCATAGGGTTCCGAAATGCCGTGGCGCAGCTTCGGATCCTAAATCCCGACCGACGGGGCTGATGCTAACTACGAGGTGGTCGATGGCCGGATAGTGCTGCCCGGGCAAGAAGGAAATGCCAACGAAGGAGGTGGGTCAGACGCTGCCGAGACTGCTGTTGCGTAGGAGTATAGTTTACTTGGCCTGCATGTCATTTTGTTGTTTTTGCCCGGCTTGTGGGCTTATTGATGTAATATTTGTACAATGGGCTTTGCCCGATTCTAATACTTCGCTTTGCCTCTTTATTTATTTTGCTTGTGTGTGATACTTTATACATTACTTATTTTTTCCTAAGTAGTTGAGATCGCTGGCGCCTTGGGAGTTTGCTCGACTCTGACGATCCTCGACTGCGAAGAGAGCTAGTCGAGTGGTCGGGGGTTGTACTCCGACCTTCAACGAGGCTAAGAAGTCGGTCGAGGTCTTAGCTTCGTGGCGTGAACTTCCCATCGCGAGATGGGTGTTCTGCATATTTGGTACGTCAACGACGGAGCTCGGTTGAGGTCTCCTCGTCGGGCCAAAAAGTCTCACGCACACACTTCGTGGTTTTTGGCCGTCGTGTGTTATATAGAGGTGTCGCGCATGTACCGTTGCACGCCCCCGTGGTCGCGACATCGTACTGTCCCGAGCAGTGTCTAACTGTAATATTGTTTGAGCTTCTCAGCATTCCATGGTCGAGCAAGTTGTTCACCGTGGAGGTTTTCAAGGTAATAGGCACCTGTCCCCGTCTTTGCGACGACGCGGTATGGGCCCTCCCAATTTGCGGCCAGTTTTCCTTCACGTGAATCTTTCTGATTTCTCCGTAGGACAAGACTTCCAACTTGGAAGTCTCGTTTGATAACTTTGTCATTATAACACAAAGTTATTTTTTGTTTTAAAGAGGCTTCTTGGAGGGCAGCGCCGGTCCTTATCTCTTCGACCAGGTCGAGCTCCTCTCGCAGGGCTTCGTTGTTTGTTTCTTCGTCGAGGGGAGCTTCTGTCCTCCTCGAGGGTTCCCTGATCTCCACGGGGATAACTGCCTCGGTTCCGTACGTTAGGCGAAACGGGGTCTCCCCGGTCGTGGAGTGTGGGGTTGTTCGATACGTCCATAGGACACTGTGCAACTCCTCGACCCACCATTGTTTGGCATCGCCGAGTCGTCGCTTTAGTCCCCGGAGTATCACTCTGTTCGCTGCTTCGTGTGACGCCTCCAATCTAATACCCCCAAATCACGCAATTAAAGCGGTAAAAGAAAATTCGAAATTTAATCAGAGTACATTTGAAAACACGGCATAGAAAGGGGAAATCACATCAATGTAACAAATACATAACATACAACACCTGCCCATAAAGATATGCAACTATGGGGTAGCAATCATACAGAGGAAACTTTGTTCCTTACACCCACTTTTCAGAAATTAGAATAAAAGCGGAAAATCTAAAATCTGAATAACATATATATACATATATACATATAACCATGTCTGTCATACATCAAGTTATACATGTACAACCAAAATATATCATCAGATATACAAAACAATCACAAACGGCCACCCTAGCTACCCGGAGTCACATATCAGAGCCGACCGACAAAAGAATGAAGACGCAACGCTTCACAAAAAGAATACCTCCAGCAACTCTAATCTGCAACGCCTCATAGAGCGTTATAAAACAGCAGAAGGGTGAGAAAAACAACCATAATATAATTGCATAAAATTATATATTAACACAAAAGTGCACAAATACCAACTTCTCACCACAATCGCATCACAATCAAATATAACATAATACAGCATAATTCTCACGTATCAAATACCACTACACTCAATCATTCATAATCACAATTCATACACAATTAACTCATGATTTATGCAATGCACATAGACCGACACAACAACTCTATGCACATGCCATGCGGTACCGACTTCCAATGTCTCTTGTCTCATCATCAGTTCACTCAGGAACTATTGGAACCATCGCTCGTTACTGAGAATCTCAAGTAACTCCCTGTCGGGCCTACGATGTTCACCCGTCGCTTTAAGTCCTCAGGCAACGCCTCATATTTTTTAGGCCCACGACGTTAAGGATTGCTTTAAGTCTCCAAAGGAGCCCACAATCGTCCATACCCATCGCTTTAAGTCCTCAGGCAGCACCTCATATTTTCGAGGCCCACGATGTTATAGCAGATTCCCTCGGGAACCAAAGCGTCACTCAGGACGTTCAACAATGCACATCATGATGCTTGGCATACAATGACTCATGACATTCACATTGCATACTCACACACGTCAATAATCATGCAGATATAATCAATTACCACACTTAGCATGTCTTGCTTTTCGGCCACAAATCATCCTCACAATAGCACATAAAGCATACCCATCCAAAGTACAAACAGATAACATAATACACGTCAAATACGCACCATTTAAAACAACAAAAGTCGAGAATCGGCACTATTCCCAATTTCCGACATAATCAAATCGGCCAACAATTTCCAAATCATCATAATCATAAAGTACATTTTATAAGCTTTCCAACGACACCAAAAATGCAAAAATCGGATAAACAGAACAAAAGTTATGAATTTTCAAAAACTAAGAATTTATTAAGAAACAACCAAATTCGCCTGGCCACGTGGTAATTCTCCTGGCGACTTCCCATTCGCCAGCCTTTCGCCTGGCGAGTCACCAATTTAGGAAAAAAAACAAAAGTTACAGAAGCTACCCCCTTTCTGTAATTCCAATTTCGCCTGGCGACTTACTAATTCGCCTGGCAAATATGCCTTCGCCAGCGCTTCGCCTGGCGAGCTAGTGGCGAAACCCAATCCGCCTGGCGAATCCCAAATTCGCCTGGCGAATCACACCAGAACCAGAAAAATGCTGATACGGGTTACACGATCCAAAACCCCCCAAAAACCTCATTTTCCACTCCAAATCAATTCCAACAGCAAAACAATTATCAGCAATGATTCATAAACACCAAGTAATCATGCAACGCAAATTATATCGATTTTCGACCGTAAAAACATCGATTTCTACTCGTTTATCTCGTTTCGACCTAGAATTCAAAAGTTATGGAAAGACAAGAACATCCAAGCAAACACACATACATAATCGTATACAATCATAGAATAATCGAGTTTCGCACCCTTACCCGATTTAATCGACTCTATAACTTGTTCTTGATGATTTTTCCACTCTTTCTCCAATTTTCTCTCTTCTCCTCTTTTCTTCTCTTTTTCCTTTCTTCCACTTTCTTTCTCTCTATTTTTCTTTCTTTCCTTTTTCTATTTTTTTTCTTCTTTTCTTTTCTTACTAACTTATCAAAAATATCTATGAAATGTCCAAAATACCCCCACACTCAAATATCTCGCAAATGTTCCCAAAACGCGGTAAAATATAATTACGATGAAAAATAACACATTTCCACATAAAAGTCGAAAATAACAATAAAATAATCAAAAAGACTCAATAAAATAAAACTGGCAAAAACTGGGGCGTTACAATTCTCCCCCACTTAGAAATTTTCGTCCTCGAAAATCTTACCTGATACAAACAACTCCGGATACGACTCCCGCATCCTACTCTCCAATTCCCACGTCAAATTACCCTCAGCAGCGCCTCCCCACGCCGCTTTCACAAGTGCAGTCTCTTTACCCCTCAACCGCTTCACCTCGCGATCCAAAATACTAACTGGTAATGCCTCGATCGTAAGGTTATCTCTTACCTCAACCTCGTCCGTAGGAATCACATGTGAAGGGTCCGGAACATACTTCCGAAGCTGTGAAACATGAAAAACGTCATGCAAATTCGACAGATTCGGCGGTAACGCCACACGATACGCTACAGCACCCACTCTCGCAGATATCTAGTAAGGACCAATAAATCGAGAAGTAAGCTTCTTAGATTTCAAAGCACGACCAACACCCGTTACCGGCGTAACCCTCAGAAATACGTGATCACCCTCTTGAAACTCAAGATCCTTCCGTCTCCGATCATGATAACTCTTTTGTCTACTCTGAGAAGCCTTCATTTTCTCACGAATAAACTTTACCTTTTCTGTCGTCTGTTGCACTAATTCCGGTCCAACCACAGAACTCTCACCAGTTTCGTGCCAACACAACGGCGTTCTACATCTTCGTCCATATAAAGCCTCAAAAGGTGCCACTCCAATACTAGAATGGAAACTATTATTATACGTGAACTCAACCAATGCAAGATAACTGTCCCACGTACCACCTTGTTCCAAAACACACGTTCTCAACAAATCCTCCAACGACTGAATAGTTCTTTCGGTCTGACCATCCGTCTGCGGATGATAAGCCGAACTCAACCTCAATTTAGAACCCAAAGCCTTCTGTAAACTCTCCCAAAATCTCGATGTGAACCTAGGATCTCGATCAGAAACAATACTCAATGGAACCCCATGCAATTTCACAACCACACTGATATAGATCTCAGCTAACCGTTCCAAAGAAAAACTTATGTCAATCGGAATAAAATGCGCCGATTTAGTCAGCCTGTCCACAATCACCCAAATAGCATTATGCCCACGCTGAGTGTTCGGTAATCCCGTCACAAAATCCATCGAAATGCTATCCCATTTCCACTCAGGAATATCCAACGGTTGCAACAAACCACTAGGTCTCAAATGTTCCACTTTCGATTTCTGACAAGTCAAACATGCATACACAAACTGAGCCACATCTCATTTCAAACCAGACCACCAGAAAATCTTCTTCAAATCTTGGTACATCTTATTCGCTCCCGGATGAATACTTAAATTACTCCGGTGTCCTTCCTCCAAAATCATTCTTTTCAACTCCGCATCATCAGGTATACAAATACGACCACGGAATCTCAAAACACCAAAATTATCAACCTTGAAATCCACATTTTCATTCATCATCAAATCAACGAATTTCAAATCTAACTTCTGTTTCTCACTCACCGACAACAAAAATTCATTAGTAACTTTCAACATTCCAAGCCTTACACTATCCGAAGTCACTTCACATACCAAACTCAAATCCCTAAACGATTCCAAAAGTTCCAACTCTTTCACCATCAATGCGGACATATGCAACGATTTCCGGCTCAATGCATCGGCTACCACATTAGCTTTACCAGGATGGTAATTCAAGCCAAAGTCGTAATCTTTCAAGAATTCCTACCATCTCTGCTGCCTCATGTTCAACTCTTTCTGATCAAATAAATATTTCAAGCTTTTATGATCACTAAAGACCTCGAACCTCGCACCATAGAGATAGTGCCTCCAAATCTTCAACACAAAAACTACAGCCGCTAATTCAAGATCATGAGTAGGATAGTTTTTCTCATGAACTCTTAATTGCCTTAAAGCATAAGCTACAACTTTACCTTCCTGCATCAGAACACCACCCAAACCAATTAAAGAAGCATCGCAATACACAACAAATGGTTCATTAGGATTAGGTAAAATAAGAATCGGAGCTGTCGTCAATCTTCTCTTCAGCTCATTAAAACTCTCCTCACACCGAATATCCCAAATGAACGCCTGACCCTTGCAAGTCAATTGGGTCAAAGGTAATGCTAGCTTAGAAAACCCTTCAATGAACCTCCGATAATAACCAGCCAAACCCAAAAAGCTTCGAATTTCAGTAACGGATCTAGGAACCTCCCATTGTAGAACTGCGTCTACTTTAGATGGATCCACAGTTACACCATTACCCGAAATTACGTGTCCAAGAAAACTCGCCTCAGACAACCAGAATTCACACTTGGACAATTTGGCAAAAAGCTTCCTTTCCTTCAAAACCTGCAAAACAATACGCAAATGCTCTGCATGTTCTTCCCGAGACTTAGAATAGATTAAAATATCATCAATAAACACCACCACAAAACGATCCAAATGCTCGTGAAAAATACGATTCATGTATTCCATAAACACACCAGGCGCATTAGAAACCCCGAACGGCATCACCGCATATTCATAATGACCGTAACGTGTTCTAAAGGCCGTCTTCTGAATATCCTCTTCTTTCACTCTTATTTGATGATAACCCGATCTCAAATCAATCTTACTAAATACACAAGCACCAACCAACTGATCCATCAGATCATCAATCCTTGGAAGCGGATACTTATTCTTAATCGTCACTTTGTTCAACTGGCGATAATCAATACATAATCGCATACTCCCATCCTTCTTTTTCACTAACAAAACTGGAGCACCCCAAGGAGAAACACTTGGCCTCACGAACCTCTTTTCCAACAACTCATTCAACTGCTTTTTCAACTCCACCAATTCAGATGCCGACATTCGATAAGGTGCCATAGAAACAGGTCTAGTACCAGGAACTAGATCTATTGCAAACTCTACCTCTCTCTCTGGCGGTACATCTGAAATATCCTTAGGAAACACTTCAGGAAAATCACACACAACAGGAAACACTTCAAGCTCAACTTTACTTTCCACCGACAAAGATGCAAACAATCCAAACAACTGAGCTTCGTCTGCTAAAAGTTTCTTCAACTCTTTAGTAGACAAGAAACTCGAGTCTTCATCTTCCTCCAGAGAAGGAAACCTTACTAACTTATGATAACAATCAATGTGCACCTGATTAAATTGCAACCAGTTCATTCCCAACACCACATCTAAACCTTCCAATGGTAAACACACTAAATCCATTACAAAGTCTTTACCATAAATGGCTAAAGGACAACTGAGACAAACTAAAGAAGTAGTTACTGACCCCATCGCTGGAGTATCAATAACCATCTCAAAATTCATCACAGACAACACAAGATTCAAAAGCTTCGCGCACTCAGACGAAATAAACGAATGAGTCGCTCCAGTATCATTAATAGCAATTAAAGGCATATTATTAATAAAGCAAGTACCTCTTATCAGACGATCTGCACTTGAGGTCTGAGTTCCCGCCAACGAAAACACTTTGCCACTAGTCGGAGCTTTCTTCTGATGCGGACACTTCGAACTAATGTGACCAGGTTCCCCACAATTGTAACATTTCACCACATTCTTCCTTTTACAATCATCTAAAACATGCCCTTCACCGCCACAATTAGAACACTTAATCACATTCTTCCTACATTCATGCTGGCGATGATCCAATTCACCACATTTAAAACACCTAGGAGAATTAGACATACCACCTCCACCTGACCTACGATCAAAATTACCCCTTTGTTTACCTTTATCAGCCGGTGACACATACGGACCACCACGGAACTGTTGCTTCCCTTTCCGGTCACTTACACTTTTATAGTGAGCAGAATGAGCCTTACTATCTTCGTCATAAATCCTACAACATTCCACCAAATCAGCAAACCTTCGAATCCTCTGATAACCAATCGCCTGCTTTATCTCAGGACGTAATCCACTTTCATACTTCACACACTTAGAAAATTCAGCAGTCGCTTCCACATAATGAGGATAAAACTGCACAAGTTCCACAAACTTAGCAGTATATTCAACAACAGACAAATTACCTTGTTTTAGTTCCAAAAACTCAATCTCCTTCTTTCCTCGGACATCCTCGGGAAAATACTTCCTTAGAAACTCTCGGCTAAACACTTCCCAAGTAATCTCTTCTTCCTCCTCCTCCGCTTCCAACACTTGACGAGTACTGATCCACCAGTCGTCAGCCTCTTCATGTAACATATGAGTGCCCAGCCTCACCTTATGCTCCTCGTCACAATCCATCACCCTGAAAATCCTCTCAATCTCTTTCAACCAAATTTGTGCACCATCCGGATCATGTTTCCCTTTAAAGACCGGCGGCTTATTCTTTCTAAACTCATCATTTCCTGCAGCATTCGGTGCACCCTGCACAGCTCGTGCCATAGCTTGCATCGCCGCAGCCAAAGCAGCATCATTACGACTAGCCATATTCTGTTCGTCCAAACACAGAAACTATGGTTAAACCACAACTTGCTCAACACAACTCGCCCAATATGCCAGACACAATAGACGCAAACGACACAACTGACACGGACTGGCTCTGATACCACTTAATGTGACGCCTCCAATCTAATACCCCCAAATCACGCAATTAAAGCGGTAAAAGAAAATTCGAAATTTGATCAGAGTACATTTGAAAACACGGCATAGAAAGGGGAAATCACATCAATGTAACAAATACATAACATACAACACCTGCCCATAAAGATATGCAACTATGGGGTAGCAATCATACAGAGGAAACTTTGTTCCTTACACCCACTTTTCAGAAATTAGAATAAAAGCGGAAAATCTAAAATCTGAATAACATATATATACATATATACATATAAACATGTCTGTCATACATCAAGTTATACATGTACAACCAAAATATATCATCAGATATACAAAACAATCACAAACGGCCACCCTAGCTACCCGGAGTCACATATCAGAGCCGACCGACAAAAGAATGAAGACGCAACGCTTCACAAAAAGAATACCTCCAGCAACTCTAATCTGCAACGCCTCATAGAGCGTTATAAAACAGCAGAAGGGTGAGAAAAACAACCATAATATAATTGCATAAAATTATATATTAACACAAAAGTGCACAAATACCAACTTCTCACCACAATCGCATCACAATCAAATATAACATAATATAGCATAATTCTCACGTATCAAATACCACTACACTCAATCATTCATAATCACAATTCATACACAATTAACTCATGATTTATGAAATGCACATAGACCGACACAACAACTCTATGCACATGCCATGCGGTACCGACTTCCAATGTCTCTTGTCTCATCATCAGTTCACTCAGGAACTATTGGAACCATCGCTCGTTACTGAGAATCTCAAGTAACTCCCTGTCGGGCCTACGATGTTCACCCGTCGCTTTAAGTCCTCAGGCAACGCCTCATATTTTCGAGGCCCACGACGTTAAGGATTGCTTTAAGTCTCCAAAGGAGCCCACAATCGTCTATACCCATCGCTTTAAGTCCTCAGGCAGCACCTCATATTTTCGAGGCCCACGATGTTATAGCAGATTCCCTCGGGAACCAAACCGTCACTCAGGACGTTCAACAATGCACATCATGATGCTTGGCATACAATGACTTATGACATTCACATTGCATACTCACACACATCAATAATCATGCAGATATAATCAATTACCACACTTAGCATGTCTTGCTTTTCGGCCACAAATCATCCTCACAATAGCACATAAAGCATACCCATCCAAAGTACAAACAGATAACATAATACACGTCAAATACGCACCATTTAAAATGACAAAAATCGAGAATCGGCACTATTCCCAATTTCCGACATAATCAAATCGGCCAACAATTTCCAAATCATCATAATCATAAAGTACATTTTATAAGCTTTCCAACGACACCAAAAATGCAAAAATCGGATAAACAGAACAAAAGTTATGAATTTTCAAAAACTAAGAATTTATTAAGAAACAACCAAATTCGCCTGGCCACGTGGTAATTCGCCTGGTGACTTCCCATTCGCCAGCCTTTCGCCTGGCGAGCCAGTGGCGAGTCACCAATTTAGGAAAAAAACCAAAAGTTACAGAAGCTACCCCCTTTCTGTAATTCCAATTTCGCCTGGCGACTTACTAATTCGCCTGGCGAATATGCCTTCACCAGCGCTTCGCCTGGCGAGCTAGTGGCGAAACCCAATCCGCCTGGCGAATCCCAAATTCGCCTGGCGAATCACACCAGAACCAGAAAAATGCTGATACGGGTTACACGATCCAAAACCCCCAAAAACCTCATTTTCCACTCCAAATCAATTCCAACAGCAAAACAATTATCAGCAATGATTCGTAAACACCAAGTAATCATGCAACGCAAATTATATCGATTTCCGACCGTAAAAACATCGATTTCTACTCGTTTATCTCGTTTCGACCTAGAATTCAAAAGTTATGGAAAGACAAGAACATCCAAGCAAACACACATACATAATCATATACAATCATAGAATAATCGAGTTTCGCACCCTTACCCAATTTAATCGACTCTAGAACTTGTTCTTGATGATTTTTCCACTCTTTCTCCAATTTTCTCTCTTCTCATCTTTTCTTCTCTTTTTCCTTTCTTCCACTTTCTTTCTCTCTATTTTTCTTTCTTTCCTTTTTCTATTTTTTTTTCTTCTTTTCTTTTCTTACTAACTTATCAAAAATATCTATGAAATGTCCAAAATACCCCCACACTCAAATATCTCGCAAATGTTCCCAAAACGCGGTAAAATATAATTACGATGAAAAATAACACATTTCCACATAAAAGTCAAAAATAACAATAAAATAATCAAAAAGACTCAATAAAATAAAACTGGCAAAAACTGGGGCGTTACACTTCGGCCTGCCCGTTGGTTTGAGGGTGTTCGACCAACGTGAAGTGCTGTTTAGTGCCCAGTTTGGCGACGAAGTCTTGGAAGTTCCTGTCGGTGAACTGTGTTTCGTTGTCGGTGACAATGGCTTGGGGCACACCGAATTGGGCGAGGATGTTTCTCTTGTAGAAACGGAGTATGTTGAAGGCGGTGATTTTGGCCAGCGCCTCTGCCATAATCCACTTCGTGAAGTAATCCACCCCGACGATGAGGTACTTGTTTTGGTACGACCCTATGACGAAAGGTCCGAGGATATCCATTCCCCACCATGAAAACGGCCACGGGGATGACAATGACTTAAGCTCGTTTGGGGGAGCGAGGTGCATGTCCCCGTGTCTTTGACAGCGGTCACATTTCTTGACGTGTTCCTTTGCATCATGTTGCATAGTGGGCCAATAATACCCCGCTCGGAGTGCTTTTCGGGCTAGGGACCTTCTGCCGAGGTGCTGGGCGTTGATCCCTTCGTGGATTTCTTGGAGGATCCCCGAAACTTTGTTTTCTTCGACACACCGGAGTAAGGGAATGGAGAATCCTTGACGGTATAGCTTTCCTTCGACGACGGTGTACGCACATGTCCGCCTCTTGACTATCCCCGCTTCTTTAGGATCGTCGGGCAGTTTGCCCGTAATCAAGTATTTGTAAACTGGGGTCATCCAACAGTTTGCGTCCCCGATGGCGTTGACCTCTGTGGTCGGTGTGGGTTTGTTTATGCTCGGCTGGGACAGTATCTCCTGGATAACTGATTTGTTCCCTCCTTTCTTCTTAGTGCTCGTAAGCTTGGAGAGCACGTCTGCTCGAGTGTTGTGCTCGCGCGGGATGTGAACCACCTCCGCGGAGACAAATTTCTTCAACTTTTCTTGCACCAAGGTTAGGTACTCGATGAGACTATCGTTTTTGGCCTGAAATTCTCCCCGAACCTGTGATGCCACGAGCTGGGAGTCTGTAAAGATTTTGACTTCTTTTGCGCCAAGGTCTTCCGCAAGTCAAAGTCCCACGAGGAAGGCCTCGTATTCGGCTTGGTTATTCGATGTCTTGAAGGACAGTTCGAGGGAGACCTCTATCAGGATGCCCTGCTCATTTTCGAGGATAATGCTCGCTCTGCTACCTTTTGGACTGGAGGCTCCGTCGACATAAATCGTCCATTTCTGGGAGCCATTGGTCGAGGATTCAAGGACGGTCATTTCCGCTACGAAGTCGGCCAGTACCTGAGCTTTCAAGGCTTTTCTTCCTTCGTATCGAAGGTCGAACTCGGATAGCTCGAGAGACCACCGGAGCATTCTCCCCGCCATATCTGGCCGACTGAGGAGTTGTCTGATAGGCTGCTCCGTCCTTACCACGATGGTGTGGGCCAGGAAGTAATGGCGTAATCTTTTGGCTACAGACACGAGGGCCAAGGCGACCTTTTCAATCTGTTGGTATCTGAGCTCGGGGCCCTGAAGAGCTCTGCTCGTGAAATAAATCAGTTTCTGTCCATCGGGGGTCTCTCGTATGAGGACAGCACTCACCGCTTCGCCGGTGACGGCCAGGTACAAGAAAAGTGTTTCCCCGTTCTCTGGTCGGGACAAGACCGGGGGTTGTGACAAGACTTGTTTTAGATGGAGAGGGCTTGTTCGCATTCTTCACTCCATTCAAAAGTTGTCTTCTGTCGGAGAAGCTTGAAAAAAGGGAGTGCGTACTGAGCAGATTTGGCGACAAAACGGGAGAGAGCAGTCAGCATTCTGTTAAGTGATTGTATCGACTTCTTCGAGTTCGGGGTAGGGATTTCGGAGAATGCCCTACATTTGTCAGGGTTCGCCTCGATTCCCCTCTCCGTGAGGTAGAAGTCGAGGAACTTTCCTGCGCGAACACCGAAGGTGCATTTGTCGGGGTTGAACCTCATGCGACATTTCCTCGCCGTGTCGAACACTTTCTTGAGATGAGCAGCATGGTCGACTTCTTCTGCAGATTTGACGATCATGTCGTCCATATAGACCTCGAGCACGTCGCCGATATCTGCCCGGAAGACTTTGTTCATCATCCGTTGGTAGGTGGCGCCAGCATTTTTCAAGCCGAAGGGCATTACGTTATAGTAGTAATTGCCCGACTCGGTCATGAAGGCGGTGTGCTGCTTGTCGGCCTCGTCCATGGCGATTTGGTTGTACCCCGAGTAGGCATCCATGAAGGATAGTAATTTGAATCCTGCAGAATTATCGACCAGCTGGTCGATGTTAGGTAAGGGATAAGAGTCTTTCGGGCATGCTCGGTTAAGATCCGTGTAGTCAACGCACATCCTCCATTTTCCATTATTTTTCTTAACGAGTACAACATTTGAGAGCCAAGTCGTGTACTTGGCCTCGGAAATAAAGTTTGCCTCTAGGAGGTCTTTTACAGCTTTTTCAGTAGCCTCCATTTTTGGAAATAAAGTTTGCCTCTAGGAGGTCTTTTACAGCTTTTTCTGCAGCCTCCATTTTTTCTAGAGACTGCCTACGCCTACGTTGAGCTACAGCCCTAGCGGCCGGATCTATAGTCAGCTGATGACAAGCTACTTTGGGGTCCAGTCCGGGCATCTCTCCAGCACTCCAGGCGAACAAATCTGCATTTTCTCGGAGGCATGCCTTCAGTTGTCTCTTCGCCAGGTCGGGGAGTCCATAGCCAATCTTCACGCTTCGATCTGGGATGTCGCCGAGAGGAACCAGCTCGAAATCTCCATCTGGGACGGGCGCGTTGGGCGGAGAAGCTGCCCATTGATTTCAACTGGGAGGTCCTCGTCTGCAGCTTCTTCCTGATCCCCGGGAAACCTGCTGTCAAGGTCGACCGCGCTGACCGACGGGAGTGAAACCTGCACGACGTCTGGAGATGCCTCAGCCTGAGTCTTGGGTTTGACGCTGCCGACGACACTCAGACCCTTGATTGCTGCGTCGAAACATCTTTTGGCTGCCTTGATGTCCCCATGGAGAGTGACCACATGTCCACGCTTCGTGTAGTACTTCATCTTTAAGTGGACCGTCGATGGGACGACCATCAGTTCCGCCAATGTGGTCCTCCCCATGATGCAGTTGTAGAGGGACGGGCAGTCCACCACCAAGAAACGCGTCTTCACCTGTCGGGCAGTTTCCTCAATCCCGAAGGTGACCATCAACTCCACGAAGCCCCATGGTCTGGTGGTCGCGCCATTTAAGCCTTGTAGGTCTGACCCTACGTACGGGGACAAGTGTCTCTTGGTCAGCTGGAGGGTCTCGAAGAGGTGGATGTACATGATATCCACCGAGCTCCCCTGGTCAACCAAAATTCTGTGGACATCAAAATTGGCCATCTGTGCCCGGATCAGGAGGGGGATGTTGGCGTTAGGTGCCCCACCGGGAAGTTCCTCGAGGTAGAAGGTAATCGGAGTTGATCTTCCATGAACCCTCTCGAGGGTAGGGGCTCGAGGAGTTGTTGCTTTCAGTTCGTCGAATTTCCTCTTTATTGATCCTACGGTCAAACGGTCAGGGGCTCCGCCAGATATGACCAGGGCTTGGGGGAAAGACTCCCAGGTACTGCGGGCACTTATTGGCTCTTCTGCTGGGTAGCTCTTCCACATGTTTCGGACAGCTTCAGGGTTGTCGAGTTCTCCCGAAAATCCAAAGTCTTCAGGTCGCGTGATGCTCAACGCGACTTGCAGCGATCTGTTATTAGGAGAAGGAGTTGACTCCTCGATATTCTGGGCCTCCTGGCCGCTGGGGCGGGGGGCCTCTTGCTGCTTGGCGTACTTCTTCAGGTACCCTTCTTTAATCAGCGTCTCGATTGCGTCCTTAAGGTGGACGCAATCTTCAGTAACGTGCCCGTGACTGCGATGGAACCGACAGTACTTGGACTTGTCAGTATTTGGTTTGGGGGCCGTCGGTTTTGTGAAGCGGATTTCCCCTTTGACGAACTCTGAATTGGCACAGTCACTGTAAATGCGCGCGCGGGACGCGTTTAGCGGGGTGTAGTCTTTGAAAAGGCCAGACGGTCCCCGTGATTCGCGGGGCTCTTTGGTCCAGGCTTCTTTTTTTCTTTCCCCACCTCACCTAGGTGGAGGGGAGTCTTCTCTTCTCCTGTCTCCACCCCGCCTGGGTGGAGGGGAGTCTTCTTCCTTGTTGCCGCGATGACCTTCTCTGCGCCTCGAATCGAGGGCAATTTGTGCGGCTTCAGCTTCCTCGAACTCAATATGCGACTGAGCCCTCTCGAGGAGGCCTTCAAAGCTGCGGGGACGGTGTAGTCCGATGGATTCTGCGAACTTGGATCCCAGTCGCAAACCCTTGATCATGAGATACATTTTGATGTGATCGGTCACGTGGATTTCGACCGCTTCTTTGTTGAACCTCTCGATGTAGCTCCGGAGAGGTTCATCCTTCCCCTGAAAGATGGCTTCCAGGGAGGCTATCATCTTCGGATGTCGACGAGAAGCCGTAAAATGTTTTCTGAAGCGCTCCCTCAGGACCTTCCATGACGAGATTGATTCAGATGCTAGGTTTTTGTACCAAGCCATGGCCCTTTTCCGAAGAGTCGTAGGGAATAATCGACATTTGATAGCGCCGGAGACATTCCTGAAATCGATCAGAGCTTCAAAACTCTCGACATGGTCATCAGGATCAGATGTCCCGTCATATGTCCCTAAGGATGGGGGCCTCTCCAGGCCCTTAGGAATAGGGGCGTCCATGATGTGCCTGGCCAGAGGGGTCCGATAATCGTCATCCTCGCTGGCTCCCGGAGACACATAGGGGGAGTGTTGTCCATGAACATAGTGACGTCTCGGGGAGTTGTCCTTTGGACGGCCTCTGGGCTCCTCGGCGTCCGGCCTGCTCCTTTTATTTTTTGAGGAGCGAACTGGTCCCTTTGGTGGCGGGGAGCGGCGGCGTTTCTGAGGATGTTCCCGCTGAGTACGCTCCAGGCGTGGTCTGCGACCCCTGTGGACTAGGGAGGGGCTGCGAGATGCCTCTGGGGACTGCGAATGTCTTGGAAATGGCGGTGGTCGGTGCCTTCGCGGGGAAGTTCGACCACGACCTTTCTCCAGCGCCTCGATCCGGATGTTCTGGTTGAAGATCATCTGGTTGGTCTGATTGACCAAAACAAACAGGGTAGCAGTGCTCGGGTCCGCATTTGGCGGCGGGTCCACGGGCTGGAAAACGGACTAGAGGACTGTTTCATGTCCGTCTTGGTGAGCTGTCTCGTACTCCACTTCCTCGGAAAATGGTGAGGCGGTGAGTCCGTCTCTGATGTCGTTCTCCACGACAGGTTGGGCAGCGTTGTTGTCGACGCGGTTGCCATTACTGAGCTGCGCGATAACGTTGTCTAGAGCTTGATTCGCCGACGGGTTGGCCATGATGGTTGTTGAATGGAGAAAGCTTTGGTTTATCGAGCAGAAAAACGGGGAAGCTTATAAGTTCCCACAGACGGCGCCACTGATCGTACCTGGATCAGACAGTTGATAGTGGCCAACGGCGTCTGGAACGGCAGCTCCAGTGATGGTGAGAGACGACCGGGGGGTGTACCTGCAAGGTACTCCGACGCTCAAGTGAGAGAGTGTACAGAATAACAGCAAATACATAAAGTGTAGAGTGGCAAGAAGAATGTGTCTAACCTAACCCTCTCAAATGAGAGGGTATTTATAGAGAACCCCCAGCGCGGGGCCAACGGTTACCTGCAGTGGGCTGGATCAACTAGGCCCACTCCAAGTAACTGCTAGGGCTTACGTGTAGTAGTGAAGACCAGCACGTGGTCTTCGCCCTAGAGTAACTGCTCCTAGATTTCCGGAAGTAGGGCAGACCGAATCCTTCGGACGTGGGAGGTTACTTGGAACGTGTCCACGTGGTATGGACCGTTGGGTACTCCTCGCGGGGAGGAGCCTTCTGTGTCGAGGAGATATGAATCCCGTAGAATGGACATGGCCTCGCGGGGAAGAGCCTTCTGTGTCGAGGATATGTCAAGCCATAGAATGGACATGGCCTCGCGGGGAGGAATCATGTCCGTCGAGGAGTGATGTGTAGCATTCTCGCGGGGAGAAGCTGATCTGTCGGGGAGGTATATCTCAGCAGGGTGTGATGTCCTCCTTTCATATTGTCCCAAGTGTCCGACACTGCCTAAGTGTCCGGCGAAACTGTAGCTTGCACGTGGCAGTCACGTGTCTTGCAGAAGGGCCTTATTGGGCCTCCCCAGGCTGTATGGGTTGGGCCTGCTCGACTGTTGGACAACCTCGGCCCAGTCCAGAACAATTGGTATAAAAAATTATAATTTGATAGTTAATGTATAAAGGAGGGTAAAATAGACAAATCATACTAGTGGAAGTAAAATTGTAGTGATAATTGGTAAATTTACACGATCAAATTACGTGGGCTATATTATTAGGCCCAAAGACAAATTTCATAGTAGCCCAAAAGTCCATGGAAATGTAAAGAAAGCAGCAGATTTGATAAAATAAGTGGTATTAAAAAAAATGTCAAAAGTGGGATTTGAACCCACGCTCTCTCACGAGAACCAGAACTTGAGTCTAGCGCCTTAGACCACTCGGCCATCCTGACTGATTGATGGGTGCATTTCATATAAATAAATCTATAATGACTTCAACTTAAGCCGTTATTGGATCATTGTGTTTGGTTCATGTGAAAAGGACATCTAAATCCTACAATAGAATGTGTAGCACAATGGCTTTACTCTTCTGCATTGTTAAATAATGAAAGCAGTTTATATTTTATTTGTTCAAAAGTTTATTATTTTCAAAAATCACGTTACTTCAATAATATAACAAAACAATAGTTATTAGAAGAGTTTAAATTTTTATTTTTTTATGAATTCACTCCATTCAATGAAAATGGTTTGATTCAAATATAAAATAAAATTTCTCAATTCAAAATTGGTTGTGTTCTCTACAAATAAAAAAACTGTATTTGTTCTCTTCAATGTGTGCAATTGTTTTTAAGACAATTGTTAGGGTGAAGAAGTGTTACATGTATTATCTATGCGTCTATGTTTTTAAAAATATTTCAAAACATCAATTATAACTAATGTTGTTAAGTTAAAAGTTAAAGGTTCATCGCATTCTTACACCTCTCCATTGTCATCCATACTATAGAACAGAATGATCAATGATGTTTAATTAAATACATGGCAATGGAGAGGTGTTACTCCATTTGACACATGTATGACAAATAATATGAAACAAATGGAGTATTAAAATAGAAAATAAAGGCTAATGATAAACAAACATGTCAACTTGATCAATTCTTTTGATCATGTAACTAAAAAAGATTAATTTCTTATAACATAAACTGAATATGTTGATAACAAAATCATCAGTTTCAAAACTCCATCGAGCTATAGCATGTGACAAAATATCATCATCCTTCTATGTAGCATGAACACACTCATAGCATGACATAGATTTCTATACTAACATCTCTCCTAGGCACTTCAGCATTGTACCTCTCCAAGTCATGCCTTGCTATACCATAACAATAACTTTTTCTCTTGCATATATGTTGAGCTTCTTTCATAGACTTGTTGATATTGGTAGTAGCCATCATTTCTAGCACCTAGTGGCATGAAAGGAGCAACATCCATTGTTCTTCTATGGTGTTCTGTAAAACAAAGTCTACAATTAGTTGGAATCGGCCACTGTTGTGAAAATTGGTTATAACTTGACTCCATTGGTGGTTGTGGCAATCTTTGAGCATAATGATAATAGTCAGCAGAAGAAGCAACTTTTCCATGTATTTCTGTCACGTTTGTGATTGTATTGTATCCATTTCTCAAGTCAAATTCTGATCTCATTGGTTCATTCCTTTTTGCAAAGAGATTTGTTTGAGAATAATGATCGAGTCGATCTGTTTTTGGAAAGATACTTGTCTGAGGGTAGTAACCAAGTTGATTCGGTTTTTGAACGAGAACTGTTTGAGGATGATAGTTGCGAACAACTGGAGCTGGAATTTGCTTCATGTTGTGAATCTCTTGCTGTCTAGAAACCTCTACATGAGTTCTCCTCAAATTTTCTTTCATACTTCTAGGATTGTATATAAACTTGAAAGTGCTGCACTTACCAAGAGGAAACGGGTCATCACATCGAGACCTATGACCTCTCTTATTGTTATAACCAGGATAATCTTCTTGCTTGAAATCAGCACACTCGATCATCATCAGAAAGCTTTGCTCGGCGAGCTTCTCTATGTTCCAGGTATCAAAAGGGGGAGTAGTTTTGTGATTGACATGAACTTCACCGTTGATCCTAAGCATGTGACTTGCATTCTTGAAGAAACCAAACACAAGATCCACATGCATCCTAAAAATTCACAAGAAAACACAAATCACATAGTATTGTTAATATAAGTTTCATTCTGAAAGCCTCAACTATTATAACTATATTAAAGGATTTCTGAATATGAAAACTAACAATTCTGAACAAACTTGTACATAACAATTCTAAAAGTCATTAAACTGAACTCTACTAGAAAACTTACTTGATCATCATCAAGTTATCTTCCTTCCCGTGAAAGCCTGCATGAGGAAAGTTGAATATAATGCGATCAAACCTCCGCATTTTTAAGTCCGGATGAAATTTCATTTTTGTAGCATCAACTCCATGTAACAAGCATGCTCCCAGCTTCTGCAATTCTTCTAGATTTGACTTTGCATTCTTGTACTTCTTGGTAACCTCGGCTATACGAACAGAAGAGCATTGATGACAAAGCCAAGGCCAAAACATTTCAATTTTGAAGTGCAATGTGGGTAATATTTGATAGATACAAACTGACAAAGCATTTAGTTTTTGAACACAAGTCTATGAATTTTGTAAACAAGTATCATTTTGATTTTCGTATTTGGAATACAATCATGCACCTTCGAAACTAGATGACACCATATATGAATAAGTAAAAGAAGTACTACAAAAATTAAAAATAAGCTATTAATCAAAGAAAAAAAAGATAGAAAAAGAACCCAAGTTCATTGACATACTCAACTTCTCAAAGCAATCAAAATACATCATCAATGCATGAAGCATCACCTATGAAGCAAGGACATCGGAAACACAACAGCAACACTGACACATTGACACTAATAATATTTTGAAAAAAATAAATGAATTAAATGTAACCACGTGTCTCGGTGTCGGTTTCGTACACGGACGGAAAAGAGGTGTCGGTGCTACAGAGTGCATCACATAAGCACTCCCCTAAATTATGAACAATATGAAAATGATTAAAAGCTATCAACAAACAAGGAAAAGGAACAAACTTGAGAGAAGCTCGTTCCAAATGGTTCTAAAGCAAAAGAAAATCACATTGACTAGTCTCAAACTCAGTAAACCCATAAAACACCACCAAGTAAAAACAACCATGTAGCACATACCATTAAATGATAAAAGCATAAACCCTAAATCTACACAATGATGTTACAACCATGCATATTAAGGGCTTAGAAGAGAGAGAGTAAACCATATGTGTCGAGAGAAGACGCAACAATGTTTGAAGCAGAAGCAAAAGCTTTAGCGAGGGAAAGAGAGAATGAGAAATCGCCATCACCCACCAAAAGTATTTGATGATCACTACAATAATGTGTGATCCATTTTCTTTCATCATCTTCTTTTTCTTGTTGATAATACTCAGCAGTAATCCATTGTTTCTTGCAAACCCTTTTCTTTGATTTTCGTGGTCTTTTCATTTTTCTTTGATGTTGAAAATGGAAGTGAAAGAGACTTCACCTTTCACCACCTTGTTGTTTCGAATGCGTCTTTATATAGCAAGCTTTGCGTGCGCAACATTTGGGGATTTTACCGTTGTGTGTCTTTGTTATTAATCATCATTTTCAATTTGAGTTTAAAACGCATTAATTACTTCATGCTTTGATATCCTTATAAAAAATATTATGATTTATTTGGCTCTAAAAATTTCGATAAATTTTTTAAAAAAAAAATTGGAAACTAAAATAATCATTACGGCAGAACAACGAAATCATGCGGCAACCGTTAGGGTTTGTTGGGGCAAGTTACATGAAACAATCCCATGAAGATGGTTCACAATTACGAGGCAATAAACGTATCAAAGAAGGAACTGATGTGGATTCAACCCGTCATCATCCACTCTTAAGGTGTCTGATGAACTAGGCTACAATCATAACCAAGATAGCCCCTCTGTGGAAAAAGCAGTGTCCAAATAATAAAAAAAAATACTATGTTAGGAAGAGGTGATGAAGGTCAACCGGAGGTAAAAAAGAGGAGGAAGAGGAAGAGTCAGAAATACCAAAAGAGTTAATAGGAGTCAGAATAGAGGAGAACAAAATTGAAGGCTATGAATGTCGAGATTTTGTCCTCTTTAAATTTGAAGAGAAACACATTCATAGATCGTGGAGAAAAAGAGTTATCGTCAAGCTGCTAGGGAGAAAGTTAGGTTACAAGGATTTGGAAACTCGACTGAAGCAGATGTGGGTTAGGAGAGGAGTAATTGGCATCATAGACCTGGGCAATGATTAATATCTTGTGGCATTTTCTCATGAAAAAGATAAGGTGACAACCCTCTTTAATGGACCATGGTTCATTTATGATCACTACTTAACAATTAAGGATTGGTCACCCAACTTTCATCCTGAAAGTTACGGAGCTTTGCTCCGGCTTTAAACGGGGCCCCCGCTAGTGGATGGTGGGATTGGTCCCTCTTGGATTAGTCGGTCGCAAGGCCGGATACCAAGATTTTCAAAAAAAAAAACTTTCATCCTAAAAGTAATATTATACTCCCTCCGTTTCAAAATGACTGCCGTTTAAGGTTTTTGCACGCAGATTAAAGAATGCAATGATATTGTCATAAGATATTGCACTTTTACTAAATTAGTCTTATTAATGTGTTGAAAATAGTGTACAGAGTAATAATTATATGACACAATTGGAAAAATAGCAATTATTACTACATTGAAAAGTGAGAACGATAGTCATTTTGAAACAAAAATTTTCTCCTAAAACGACAGACATTTTGAAACGGAGGGAGTAGTTGAAGTGACGATATGAATTTGAATTGCAGGACTCCCCATAGAATTCTATGACGCTAATATTTTAGCAACCATTGGAAATTGAATTGGGAAGACCATAAAAGTAGACAAAAATACGACGCATATGGAAAGAGGAAAGTATGCATGATTATGTGTCAAAGTAAATCTTACCAAACCTTTACTGGTCATGTTCTCCATCAAAGGAAGTATGTTCAAGATTGAATACGAATGGCTACATCTACTGTGTTTATCATGTGGCAAATTTGATCATTACAAGGAAGGTTGCTCTGATAAAAAATCGATGAACAATGCGAGTAATATGGAAACATCAAATGGAGTTATTCAGCAATTTGGGAACAGAGAGGTAGAAGGTACGTCGAACAGTTCATGGAGCATCGTTCAAAAATAGAGAAAGGGAAGAAAGCAGGTGACTGGCCGGAAAAAGCAAGCTCTGGGAAACATTAATGGCAGACCGAAAATGATGGGATCACAATTTGTAACGTTGAGTGAAAAACACCTGATTTGAATATCATAATTAATGATAATCATGAATAATTATTATGCAATAATGAAGATATTGTAGTGAGAGAAAATGTTACGGTTATGGAAGAAAATAGAGGTCAATCATTACAATGCAATCAGGAGAATAATACAAAAAAGAATATAATTAATTCCAAGTCCAAAGAGGTTATAGGCAAAAGCCCGGTGGAAGTTAATAACAAGGCGCACATCAAAAAAATGGAAAGAGAAAAGATCAAAGATAATAAAGGAAAGAAAAAGGTGGCTGCATGTGGGTGTGAGAGAATCAACAAGTCTTTGGCTACACTTGGAAAAATTTCATTTCAAGGAAAACAAAATGGCGTGGATAGAATTGAAAAAGGTATCTTTGTGAGAAACACAAAAAGAAAATTCATTATTGGAATGGGCCAATCAAAAAATAAAGAAGTGGGGGAAAGCATCACTTCTAAAATCATAGCCATGCAACACGTGATATTGGAAGGAACTGAAGTCTCAAATGAAGCCTTAGGTGACAATCAAAATAAGGTGAACATTGGAGGGAAAAGCACATATGTCCCGCCAGATAAGCAGATTGAAGGCTCCACTCTTAATAAGTTTCATGTCCAGGAGGGAGAAGAAGAGAAAGACGCAGAGGTTAACACGTGCTCCCTAAACTACGAAATGGAAGTTGAGCTTGTGCATGAAACTCCAAGTCACAACCAAGGTTAGTTTTACCCCTGGGTTTAAATCTTTTCACAACCATTATTATTTATGATAGCTCAAAATAAAGTGATAGTTTGGAACTGTAGGGGAGCAGCTAACAAAATGTTCAATAGGTACTGCAATCAATATGTGATTCAGAAAAAAAACCTGAGGTTTTGTTGTTATGGAAACTAGATGTGATCCAACTAAGTTAGATAGCACTTTTAAGAGAACGAGGTTTGATTAGGCATGGCAAGGAAACTCAGACCCGCCCGGACCCGCCCCAAAATTAACGGGGGAAACCCGGTTTAACTTGGTGTGGGTGCGGGTGCGGGTAAGACCTAGTTTTCTATTACGGGTGTGGGGGCGAGGGATGCTACTACCCGCCCCAGTCTACTTTAATTTTCTTTAATGTCTCATTTTAATTATTTTATTATACATTTATTAGAGTTATTTTAATTATTAGAAATAGTTTTACTAGTGTTATTTTACTTTTTAAAAACATGTTTATTAGAGTTATTTTACTCTTTAGAAACATGTTTACTATTAAAATGATTAAGTATTTAAGTAAATTATTAATTTTTATTATTATGAAAGATATATATATTTAGAAAAAATTACGGGTGGGAGCGGGGCGGGGGCGGGTCTGGGTGGTAATTTTTTACCCCCGACTGGGTTTGGGTGCGGGGGCGGGTCTGTTACAGGGAGGCGGATGCGGGTGCAGAACTGCTTAAACCCGCCCCCGACTCGCCCCGTTGCCATGCCTAAGTTTGATAATTGTTTATCAGGGGAGAATAATGGATTTGGAGGTGGCATTATCATTGCTTGGAAGAGAGATAACATCAACATTGATATAATCTTTAAAAACACTCGGTGTATTCATGTAATAGTGAGGGAACCAAAGGAGAGAGACTGGTTTTACACAACCATCTATGCTAGTCCCTGTGATGATAGGAGGAGAATGATGTAGGAAGATCTGAATCAAATTTCAACATCGATAAACAGACTGTAGATGTTTGCAGGAAACTTAAACGACATTGCAAGCATTGAGGAGAAAAAATGTGGAGCCCCTGTGTCAATTAGAAAGTGTAATCTTTTCAGAGATCGTATTCAAAGTTGTAAGTTAATTGACATTGGGATTGCGGGACCAAAATTTACTTGGCGGGGTCAAATCTATCATGGAGGCCAACAAATCTATGAGAAACTGGATTGTGCACTTTGTAACAAAGATTGGTTACTCAGATTTTCTAATGTTCATGTGAGAGTCTTAAACACAGTGAATTATTCTAATCATCATCCTCTTCTTATCATGATTGATAATCATAGAGGGTATAGCATAACGATACAATTTAAATTCAAAAGTTCATGGTTGACTAACAATAATTATCAAGAACTATTGAATAAAGCTTAGAGAGATGATATGAGACTGGAAGACAATCTCGCTAAAATCAGAGAAGAATTTAAAGAGTGGAAATTCAAACCAAAATACAGTACAAGAGACACCATGCAGGCTTAGTACAATTGGAAAACAAGCTTCAAAAAGAGTTGGTTATCATCCTTAAAGAGGAAGAGCTCATGTGGTCCCAGAGATCTAGAACTAAGTGGTTGACAGATGGCGATCACAACACCAAATATTATCACATGAAGACCATTACCAGAAGGAGCCACAACAAAATCATTTCCTTAAAAAATGACCAAGATCATTGGATAGGAGAGGAGATTGAACTTAAAGGATTGGTGAATGTTTACGACCAGAAGCTGTTTGATCTCAAGAGCCCTTGGTGTACTTGGATAGAGACTGGAGTCAAGTTTCTTATGTTAGAGGCAAAGAATCTCCATATTACCAGCAGAAGTTTGGAATATATAGAAGTAAAAGAAGCTATTATGTTAAGAATATTTCTATATAAAATAGTTACTATAGCATGTAAATAGTATAAGACCCTAACAACCCCAATGCGAAACACAATATGAATATAAGCAACTATACATATAACGTGTCACTCAAAACACTACAAAAACTTGATCTGTAACACGGGTTAGTTAAAACATGTAATCATTCAAACATTTATCGTCACATGATCGGCTTTACATAGGCTCATCGCAGCAGAAAACAAATCAATAAGGTAACTCAACAAACGATTAAGTCTCATAACTCTTTCTTTAAAACATAAACTTAGTTATGGCAGAATGCCTTCAATGTCAACAAAACATAACATAAAGAGATACAAGTCTCATAATCGAATCAGTAACATCAAAACAATAATTAATAAATATGATGTTTGTCCGCCCAGTGTTACAAATCAAAGCAACGAAATCTAAATATCGCATAAAACAGAACAAGAAGAACAACCTCAACGTCATCCTTCAGCTTCTAACAACTACTCATCTACCTACTCGTTTGTACCCCAAGAAGGAGAACATAACCACACAAACAACAAAGGGGTTAGAATATGCTCAAAATATATAATGGTGCAAAAGTATGCAAGGGTAGCCTAAGCAAACATCAACAATCGTATAACTCATTCACATTAGTTCCACGCAAGTCATTCACAAATAACCACACAAGTATATTCTCAACCACCAATATTAATATAATCATTCCATTACATATACAAAATAATGGATGCAATGTACTCAACATCAAGACTCTACAAGCATGTGGTACCAATATGGACAATACAGGTCCATCTCGCTCCTGAATTCCATCCATAGAACCAGAGCACACCAATTCACTACTAACACCTTTAGTAACACTTCACCGATTCCCATATAGAACAAGCTACTCACTCCTGAATCCACACCATCGGACTAGAGCACACCAAAATTGGACCGAAGCTCGTACACCATGATGCATGATTTACAACAACATGCATTATCACCAAAATTATGACCATATAATCGCCACAATTATGCACACCATCATTCTTAATACACAACATGTGATTAATCCTACAATAATTGTTAAACAACACCAAGGTATCTCTAAATAATAGCCAAACAGTAGCCTAATCACAACACAACATCAAAATTCGAAATCGACAATTCATTTTCCACCAACCGGTATTCCCCATATTACTTTCACCAAGGCAATCTCCTTACCATGGAGATTAACAAGCAGTGGTGGCAAGGTAATCTGATATGTTACCTCTCTTATTCTCTATTAGATCTGATATGGACCAACAAAACGTGGCGTGAGCTTTCACGACTTCAAAGATCGACTAGCACCAGTTATCGAAGTAACTCGGAAAAACACTTGATCTCCCTCCTGGAACTCAAGTGATTTCTTCCTCTTATCATGGTAACTCTTATAGTGAAACTATGAAGCTTTCATCTTCTCTTGGATCATCTTGATATTTTCATATGTTTGTTGAACAATCTCAAGTCAATCACAACACTCTCACTTGTTTCATACCAACATAAAGATGTCTTACACCTCATACCATACAACGCCTCAAACGGTGACATCCAATACTAGAATGGAAATTGTTGTTGTAGGTAAACTCAATCAATGACAAGTAACTATCTCAAGCACCTCTTTGTTCTAGCACACAAGTCCTAAACAGATTTTCCAAAGATTGGATGATTCTCTCCGTTTCTATCTGCGGATGATAAGAAAAACTTAACTTTAGCTTAGTACCCATCGCTTTTTGTAAACTCTGCCAATACCTCGATGTGAACCCCGGATCTCTATTCGACACAATACTCAAAGGAGTACCATGTAAGCTAACAACCTTCTTAATATATAAATCAACTAACTTCTGCAACAAATAACTGATTTTAATCGGAACAAAATGAGTTGATTTAGTAAGTCTATCAATAATAACCCAAATTGAATCACATACCTTCTTCGTCTTCGGAAAACTCATCACAAAATCCATGGAAATACTGTTCCATTTCCACTCAGGAATGCTCAATGGTTGCATCAGACCCAACGACTTCTGATGTTCAATCTTCGACTTCTGATGTTCAATCTTCGACTTCTGGAAAATCAAACAAACATAAATAAACTCAGCTACCTACTTCTTCATTCTGGGCCACCAAAACATCTTCTTCAAGTAATGATACATTTTAGTTGCACAAGATGAATACTCAAACCACTTATGCGCCCTTCCTCGAGAATACTCTTCTTAAGTTCAGGCACATCGGGTACACAAAACATGTCTCTGAATCTCATCACACCATTCTCGTCGATTCTGAAATCACCTCATTTACCTTGATTGATTAACACTAATCGGTCAACCAATCCTAAGTCGATCTCCTAACCCTCTCTAATCTCCCCAATATTACCACTAGTCAGCTTCAACATACTTAACTTCACACTGTCTCTTCACACAGCAAACCCAAATCTCTGAATTGCTCGATTAACTCCAACTCTCAAACCATCAGCATCGACATATGTAATGACTTCCTACTCAAAGCATTAGCCACAACATTGGATTTACAAGGATGGTAACTCAAGTCAAAATCATAATCCTTCAGAAATTCAAGCCATCTCCTCTGCCTCATATTCAACTTTTTCTGATCGAACGAGTACTTCAAACTCTTGTGGTCACTGAACACTTCAAATATGGAGCTAAACAGATAATGTCTTCAAATATTCAATACAAACACCACAAATTCCAACTCTAGATCATGCGTAGGATAATTCCTCTCATGAACTTTTAATTGTTTAGAAGCATAAGCCACAACCTGGTCATTTTGCATCAACACGCCGCCTAGAGCCATCTTTGAAGCATCACAATACACAACAAAGGACTCACTAGAATTCGAAAAAATCAAAACTGGAGCATATGCCAACTTCCTCTTGAGTTCTTGAAAACACTCCTCACTATGCACATCCCAAACATAAGTCTGACCCTTTCAAGTCAACTGAATTAAAGGCGATGCTAACTTCAAAAATCCTTAAATAAACCTTATGTAATAACCAGCCAATCCAAGAAAACTTCTTATCTCAGTAAGGTACTTCGGAGTCACCCATTGCAACATAGCATCTATCTTCGACGGATCAACGAAATTCCCCCTACTAGAAATCACACGGCCGAGGAAACTCACTTCTTTCAACCAGAACTCACTCTTAGACAACTTCGCATACAACTTCTTCTTTTGCAAGATTAGCAATACAACCCTCAGATGCTCCACATGCTCGTCATCAAATTTCGAATATGTCAAAATATTTTTAATGAACACAACAACAAATTGAACTAAGTACGGATGGAATATTCTATTCATGTACTCTATGAACACTACAGACGCATTAGACATCCCAACGGCATCATTGAATACTCATAGTGACCATACCTTGTTCTGAATGTAGTCTTCAGAATATCTTCCGACTTCACACGAATCTGATGATAACCCGAATGCAAATCGATCTTACTGAACATGCAAGCAACAACCAATTGATTCATCAGATCATCAATCCTCAAAAGTGGATTCTTGTTCTTGATTATAACTTTATTCAACTGTCGATATTCAACACACAACATTATGTTACCATCTTTCTTCTTCACTAACAACATTGGCACTCCCCACGGAGAAACACTTGGTCAACAAACTTCTTCTCAAGCAACTCTTCCAACCTCCTATTCAACTCACTCAACTCTGAAGAAAACATTCTATATGGCGCCATCGACACACAACTAGTACCAGGTACTAAGTGTAACACCCCAAAATTTGCCCTCACCTTTTTCTAACTTTTTCAGGATTTTGTTTCACATTCATTTGCATCTTCATTAGGTCATAGCTCATAACCATACATTGCATTGGTCTTCTAAGACATAGGATCGAAGGGTTTTCTTGTTATCGGTGTTTGTCCTATGCAGAGGTGATTCAGTCGGTTCCTATTTCAGGTCATGTTGAAGCAGGGTTTGAATTCATATTATCATGAATATCTTCTTATTCAGAGGTTCATCAAGCTCCAAGGTTTTTCTATTCATAGGATTCATCAAAAGCATCGGGTCAGGATTTCTTGGTGTGAAACGGGGTTTGGCTTTTTCTCAGTTCAAGTCATTTCTTCATCAGTGTGTATCTCAAGGATAGTTATGGTTTCTCCTTCTTGGTTGAGTTTAGATCTAGATTCATCAATGTTTTAAGCATACATAGTGTAAAAAGGGTCCATGTGGATTATTTGGAATTCAAGATACCAACCCATTAAACCAGGTCCATTTGTCTACTCACATATCCATCTCTATGTCATTATCCATATCACTTTCATTTTTATCCATTTCAATATCCATTTGAAAATCCAATTAACCATTTACCCATTATTTTCTAATTCACATCCAACTATCCCCATCAAACTGTTGTAGTCCATTTACATATCCATTAAATCAATCATAATCCAGTTCCATTTTGAATTAACCTTTTTCTTAAAATCCACTTTATCAAACTCATTTTCTCTATCCATATTTCTAATTCCAAATATCCATGTCACTGGGGCCCTACCGTGGATGTTTCACGCCTTCTTGCTGAAAATGTTCAGCATGGTCTTCATTGTGTTGCATATTGTAAATCACGGAAGCTTTGTGAGCTTGTTTCATCTTATGCGCGTGAGATTCTTCATGAGACAGCCCCGCATCTACTGGATTTCGTATGTGCATATCGTGGTGGTTACATTGCAGAGGAAAGAAGAAAAATAGAATGCTTTATTTAGTGGTAAAATTTATCGTGTTGCTGCAACCAATGCTCTTGAGTTAGGCATTAATGTTGGAGAAATTGACGTCACTTTGCATAGGGGATTTCTTGGTAGTATTGCAAGCTTGTGGCAACAAGTTGGTATGGGCGGGAGGAGAGATAGACCATCTCTTGTTATATGTGTTACATTTGGTGGACCGCTTGATCAATACATCATGAAAAATCCTAGAAAACTTTTTGGAAGATCAATAGAATGATGTCACATTGATACTCAAAACAAGCAGCCCCTTGAACAGCATTTGGCTCGCGCAACCCATGAGCATTCTCTGAGTGTGCAGTATGATGAGCAGTATCGTGGTGGTTGCTTAGAGAGTGTTTTGAATTATCTAAAAAGATAGAGGATACTTATGTCCCGATCTATCTGATTCTTCTAGAATTTGGAGCTACATAGGTCTCAAAGAAGTACACGGTGGCATATCAGTAAAATAAATTCACAGCATTCCATATTAGTTCAAAAACAAGATTTTAACAGCATAAAGAAAAGTCCCTAATAGAGTGTATTGCAATAGCTGGAAGAGAAAAGCAAAACAAGAAAAACCACAACAGCTTTTTCACTCTAACACAAAGCTCTACCAAAATTTTGCACAATTTCATAACAGAATTCAATTAAAAATCCTAAACTACCCTTCATTTTTCCTTCTATAAAGTCGTAGTTCTTCACGTTTTGGGGATCCGGGGCTCACGATTCCTCACTTCTCTTCTTTCACTATAACAAACTCTTCCACGCTGCAAAAAAAATAAAGAAAGAAAGTAGCTTCAAACCACTTCCAATCTCCAAGTTCCCCCTCACTCACGATTCTCCAACTCTGCTCCTTCCAATCTTCTCTTCATCATCTTGAATTTCAAACCTGCAACAAACTCACAACAACCTTCTTCAATTGGCATCATCATCATCATCACCTGCAGAGGATCAGGAACCATTCAACAACACAATAATTTCACACACTCAAGAATTCAACAACAGCAATGGAAGCACGCAGGAAATTCCAGAATACTAACGTTCAATATTTCACAGTAGAATAAAGAAAGAGATGAAGATGATTTGAAATCTCAGCAACGTTCAAGAGCCTTACCTCAAGCTTCACTTCGTGTGAATCGCAACAACGAACTTGTGGTGTCACGTTGATTTGAAGCGTTGTCGTCACGCGATTACGATAATCCATTCTAAACTGTGTTTTTGTGATGAATTCATTCTCGTGTTTGATGGCTCTGAGCTTGTGTTTGATTAATTGAATCTGAATTATAATCTGCGATACGAAGGATAGAGTGAGCATTATGCAAGATTGTTGTTAGTTTCTGTATATGACGTTTTTCCGTGAGAGTGTTGCGATTGAATGCTAAGGAAGCGGAAGCGTGAGTGATGCGATGCGTTGAGAGGCAGTGTTGCGATGTGGTGCGGCGGAACATTGAAATAAAAGGGCGACGCTTCATCGAAAAAGAGTAAGAATGAAACGGAGAAGACGATATCGTCAGTGAGGTATCAAGAGCATTTTTGCGGCGGCGTTGAGGAAGACGGTGGCTGAACGATGTGGAAAGAAGACGGCGTGACGGAATAGATCAGTGAGGTTTTCGCGAATGAAGGAATGAAATGAGCGAACGGAGAGAGTTGAGCTGTCGGCGAAACATTTTGTGTAATTTGGAGAGCAGCGAATCTGTGAGAAATGTGAAAGGTATGGTGAATTGTAGACGACGAGGGTATACAAAAGAGGAAGACGGGTTGTACAAGTCCCCTGTGGTTATTTGCTTCAAACCGGGTTTCACTTTGTATTGGTTAGGCTTCAGGCCCTTTCTTTTCCTTTACACACCCGTTTTTTTTACTCATCTCACCCCCCCTCCCTGGCTCCTTGATAAAAAGCTCTTGGACCTAGCATAGAAGGCCCATGCACCCTTGTTGTTTCTACTATCTCCACACACCAAAACACTCCTGGACTTTCTAATTTTTTTAGATTTTCTTTTAGTTGTTTTGGTTTTAATTAGTTTTCTTTTAATTAGAAATAGAGTTTATTTTATTAATTAAATATTAGGAGTTAATTTTGAATTGATTTTTAATTTTAATTAATTGTTGGTTAGCTATTCCTCTTAATATTAGTTTTAATTGTTGAATTGACTTTTAACATTAATCTCGATTTTAATTGTAGATTAGCTTGCATTTTAATTTTAGCTTGGATTTTAATTGTGACGTTAATTGTGATTAGATTTTGATTGCAATTAATCCTTAATGACACTTGTAAATATTTCTTGTGAATTTCTTTCTGGTTTTGTTGCCATGATTCTGATGCCTATCTTGATTAATTCTTGATTAAATTCTTGATGTGCGCCTCGAGCTTGGTACTTTGTCTTGAGCTTTGTTTCGTTTTTTATTTTTCTTTGTGATTGAGTTGTGTGGTGTTTACTTGTTGATTACTTCGTATTCACATGCTCCCTTAGGGATTCCTAGTCCAACTTAATTTCTGATTAAGCTTGGAGTAGGATAGACATTAGGCGCTCAATCCAAGCATGACAACATTAGGTAGACTTCCCTCCTAATATTGACCTTAGGGCCATTGTTAAATGATAACCTCTAGGATTCAGTTTCCCTTAGACCTTCTGTGCGTCCTTCTCTCCTTTTCTCTCGCACCCGTGCGATCGAGATCCCGTTTTCCCGTAGTCCTGTGAACTACGGATGCTCTGATTCCTCATTAGGGAATGAGGATACGTAGGCACGAGGATCCCTATCCTTGGAGAGCACACTAACAACTAACTCCCATTTTCTCTCGCCCTAGTGCGATTGAGATCCTTTCCTAATCTATGGTCGTACCCACGAACTACGAACGCTCTGACTTCCTCATTCCCGTCCGATGGAGGATACGTAGGCACAAGATGGTGATGTCTTGGCAGCAACCTTCCCCCTATTCACCCGTAGTCCTCCAACCTAGTTGACTCTGACTTTCCCATTGCACGAGGGAATACGTAGGCCTAAGACGGTGAAGCCCTATAGAGTCTCCTTTTTATTTTTCCCTTTTCGTTTTTGTTTAGCAGTAGGCTTTAGATAACACACCCTTTGATTAGATAACAAACATGGATCCCGTTAAGTACAACGAATGCGAGGGGGTGCTAATACCTTTCTCTGCATAATCGACTCCTGAACCCAGGACTTTGGTTGCGATGACCATGTCTTTTCCCTTTTGAGGTTTCTTCGATCATTTCCTTTCCCCCGATAGGATAAATAACGTTCGGTGGCGACTCTATTTATTCCGCCGGGTTTTTTTCGCGTTGCGACAACTGACGACTCTGCTGGGGATCGAACCCAGAATCTCTGGTTCCCTATGCGAGTCAATCCTAGTGCTTGTCTGTTTTTATTTCACTGGGTGCTTATTTTTGTGCATTTATCTGTTGTATCTGTTGTACATTATCTGTTGTATATTACTGTATTCTACTACATCATTTGCATTACTGTTATCCTATTTTGCTGTTGCTGCTGTGCTGTTGGGTGGGATGGTTCCATGAGAGATAAGCGCAATACCCAGGCTTGAGTACATACTTAGGATTAGAGTGGGTAGTAGTGTGGCCTGTATAGCATCTTGGTATGTTTGGTTTACACGAGACCCACATCCAGACGAGGTTTTCTTGGGAGATATTCTGACTTGCGCGTCGTGTGCATGTCAGGGTGTCGACTTAGGAGCTTATGACTCTGGAGACCATTCATTGGAAATCGGTTAAGGCCTCCTTGATTGGTGATGATGCCAAACCAGAAATGGTGAACGTATCATCATTTCTCGACCTGAGAGTTCGTGATACTAAGGACCTGCTAGGATTGCCTTGTCCAAGACTAGAACCCACATGTGAGAGGGAATGGGTTTTTGCAGGAAACCTTGACTTTCAACCTACCTGGTATTCTGGTTTTCTTATCAGTGTGAACTTATGATCCTGGTATTCTGGTATTCTGATATTCTGGTATTCTGGTATTCTGATTATTCAGGTATTCTGGTATTCCGGTATTCTCTTCTGAGCAGACTCGTGAACTTACTCAGTCAGCAACACAGTTATTCAGAGCATTTGGAAGTCTTGATCCCATGTCCCTGCATCCATATCATCATGCCATATTTGCATTATGACATACATGTTCTTGTATTTCCAAGGATCTTAAAATTGGGTCTCGTAGTCGATCATTCCATCTATTTCTTGTGGTTCTTCTGTGAAAAACTTGAGTCAAAGCAGGAAGACTCCCTGGAAATATTCGAACATGGCATTTGCATTGCATTTTCATACTCATTTGCATAGCATGTGTGGTGAGGCTAGTTATTGTTATCTTGATCTGGTTTTCTTCAGAATTTCAGACTTAACTTTTCAAAGAAGCCAAAAGTTGACTATGGAGCAAATTCAAGCAGAGTTGAAGGAAGTACAAAGCCAAATGGGGCAGTTCGTGGTGGATAGGCAAGTTTTGTCTCAGGATCAGAAAATGTTGAGGGAGGAAGTCCATCAACTGAAGACTCAGATGGGCCTGATCATGGAAGTCATGAGAAGCGTGTTAAGAAAGGAAGGTAATCCTATATCTGAGGCTGCAACAGAAATTGTTATTCCTCTCTTGCCTGTGGGATCTCTCCCAAAGTGTGACGTGCCTCACGGAATTTCTGCACAACCTGGGGTTCCAGAAGTTCCCCCTCAGCAGCTATCTCCTTTTTCCCAAGACAATCCTAAGATTAAGAAGTACACACAGAGGCCGAAGAAGCCTGAAAGAATTTTTGATCCATTTCCTATGCCTTATGCTCAGCTGTTGAGGCATCTACTCTAGCTTCAATTGGTTAAACTTCGGACGCTTGCTCCGCTTACTAGCACTCCCCCATCGGGCTATGATGCAAGTGCCCATTGTGATTTCCATTTTGGGGTGCCAGGGCATAGTGTTTAAAAATGTAGGGCCTTTCAGCACCAGGTCCAAGATTTGGTTGATGCAAAGGCGATTGAATTCACGTCGGCCAACGTGAGCATACAAGGGGGTCTTACTCCAGCTGCTGCAAAAGAAATAAATATCCCTGTTTTCTCTCCTAAGGCTACATCAAGCCAGGGGCATATCTTGCAGTCCTTGGTCTAGAATCTCCACGTCCGCAACTGTTGCCTATTCCTAAGCTAAGTCAAAGGATGAAAGTGCCTGAACGAGAGGAACACCCAAATCCGTATCAGCAACAAACTAGCTCCCAGAAGAAACAGCAAGGACCGAGAAGGCCCGAGAGAAGGTTTGATCTCATTTCTGTTCCTCACAATCAGTTGCTTGCTCGACTACTTCAGGGCCCTTTGATTCAGCTAAGAGAAGTTGCTCCTGTTCCAAATCCCCTCCCTCCAGATTATGACATGAATGCTAGGTGTGAGTATCACTCAGGGACACAGGGCATGCAATTGAAAATTGCAACGTGTCAAGCATAAGGTGCAAGATGTAGTCACATCTGCGAAAATCAACCGGCGGAAAAGACAGAAGATTCGCCACCGAACGTTATTTATCCTGACGCAGGGAAAGGAAACGATCGAAGAAAACCTCAACAAAGGGAAAGACATGGTCATCGCAACCATAGTCTGGGTTCGGGAGTCGTTTACGTGAGCAGAAGGTATTAGCATCTCCTCGCGTCCATCGTACTCGATGGGATCCACACTTGTTGTTAAGATCAAAGGGTGTAGGTATCTGAAGTTTTAACTGCTAACTGGAATGGGAAAGGAACGGGGAACAGAGAAACGGGGAAAGAAAAGAAAAGGTGTCTCGATAGGACATTACCATCCTAGGCCTACGTATTCCCTCGGGAACGGGAATATCAGAGTCAATGTAGTTTAGAGGACTACAGAATTGTGTGGGAAGGTTGCTCGCCAAGACATCGTCATCTTATGCATATGTATCCTCAATCTGACCAGAGAGAGGAAATCAGAGCATTCGTAGTTCGACCTATATGGTCGGTTTTGTTTGCTTGGTGAAAGAGTCTCGATTGCACTAGGGCAAGAGAAAAGGTTTGATTAATAGGTTAGTCTCGATCGCACGGGTGCGAGAGAAAAGGGAAGTTAGTTGTTAGAGTGCTTGCCGAGATATCGCATCTCGTGCCTACGTATCCTCAATCGGACGAGAGAGAGGAATCAGAGCATTCGTAGTTCACACTACTATAAAAAATAGGATCTTGATCGCACGGGTGCGAGAGAAAAGAATCGGGACTCACGAAAGGTCTAGGGGAAACTCGGTCCTACAAGTTATCATGCATTGATGGCCTTAAGGTCAGGATCAGAAGGGGAATCTACCTAATCTTGTCATGCCTGGATTGAAAGCCTAATGTCTCTCCTACCTCCAACTTAATCAGAAATTAAGTGGAGCTAGGAATCCTAAGGGATCCTGTGAATAAACACAAGTAAACACAGGACAAATCAATCACAAAATGAACGATGTCGTGATCTCAGCTAAGCAACAAAACTGAGTGACTCATCGTCCTCAACTGAAAGAGAAATGCAACAGAAATGGATGATGTCGTGATCTCAACTATGAGGAAGTTGAGTGACTCTTCGTCAACCACAAGATAAAAACGATGTCATGATCTCAACTATAAGGAAACTGAGTGACTCTTCGTCCATCACAAAGTAAGACAAACAAGAGCACAGTATCCAGGAATTGGCACCAAGCCAAGTATACAGCTAGGAGTGAAAACTCCTCACTTAACAACAAGTTTCAAACAGAATTGCTAAACCCTAGGCATGCTTCCTACAAGTGTGCAATTGGTACCTAACAGAAAAGGTCCATTGCCTCTTCAAAGCGCACAACAAGCTCAAGCCTCGAAGCTATCAGGCACTTCCAACAAGTAAGCAAGTCCCGTAGTCAAGCATCTAACATCAAGTTCAAACAACGTCAGAATCTAATAAGCATCAAATACAAGCACTATCATCAAAGGTATGCAACTAGGAGAACCAGAACTAATATCCAGAATCGGTCCAAACGGTATCAGGGACTAAGTATAATCTGCATCAAGACAACTCATTAGTCCAAACAAGGTTATGAAAAATATTCTGAACAAAATCAAGAGAAACAATCGTAAGTGTAAACAACGTTTAATCAACTTGTTCCACTACAAATTCAAACAAAATGAACCAGAAATTAGTTTAATCAAAATTAGCAATGAACTAAAATCAGTGTTGAGATTAGAAATCAGAATGACAATTAAAAACTAAATTGAAACTCTAACTAAGCGAAACTAATTTCCAACTTGCAATTAATATCAAATTCTAAAATTATGAACCAATTCTAAAGGAAATCTAATTCTAGAATTATAAACTAAATCTAATTCTAAAATTATATCTAAAACAAAAACCAATTCCAAAATTATTATCTATATCTAAAAACTAATATCTAAATTAATTATCCTAAACCACTAATTAAGAATTAAAAACAAAATTAATTTCTAAAGCAAAAATTAAAAAACCAATCACAACTCAAGGAACATTAACATGAAAGGGTTTGGGGGGTGTAGAACTGAAAACAGATGGTGAGGATAAAATTTCTATGGACGAAAGGCCCAATTCACCAGCCAAGACCCGGTCTACTATGTTGCAAGGATTTAACCTAAATATACACATGATAGTCTCCGTCTCCTTCACTCTTCCCTCATGAAAAGCGCCGCTCCGTCTATGTCCTTCACCTTTCTCTTTCACTGCGCCCTCCTCGAAAGAAAACTCGTCGGAAACAAGCATGACTCCACCGGAAACGCACTCACCAACATCACCATCTTCGTCTGTTCTCTTTCTTTCATTTCACGTCACCTGAGCAAATGCTTCCGCCGCGCCGTAGTTCATCACCGGTGCTGGAGGAGTGCGACACTTCACGATGCTTACCTCATTTGATGCGTCTCACCTTCCTCAACTCAAATCTGTTATCAATTTTTCTTGATTCTTCCTCACCCACTCAAACTGAGTTCATCTCTCTTAGAACCCTAGATCACTAGTTCAGCAAATGGATACGAAACAGAGGGAATTAAAGCCATTATTGATATGGATTTAATCCCTAGGATACAAGCCTACATTGCGATGGCGAATTTGAAGTGAAATCAGGAACGAGCTCTTACCCTTGTGGTTGCTGCGCTACGAAGAAGATGAATATGCTTGAAGAAGAGAAATTCAAATGGAGCTTCACTCACAGGTACGAGTTCAGAGTGCTCGAACTCTTCCCCTTCTGTTACGATATCTTCCTTCTCCTTCTCTTTCTTTGTGTTTGTATTGTAGTTGTGGTTCTTGATGCAGTTTTTCTTGCATTGTGTTGTTGGGAGCGTTCTTGAATCTGTGCAGAGTTTGTTTGCACTGTGAATTGATGCTGATGAATTTGAGTGTTGTTATCGCGATGTTGTGCAGGTTTGATTCTGAGTTGTTTATGGTTTTTGCAGGTTCGCGAATTGGTGAAGATTATTGAAGGTTGAAGCTTGATTTTGCAAAGGAAAAAATGAAGGTTTATGTGACGTGAAGAGATGATTGAAGAAAATGATTGAGGAAGATGAAAGAAGAAGAAGAAAAAATGAGGAGGAAGTTTGAAGATTGAATCGAGAGAGTGAGAAGAGAGTGAAGTGGAAGATAAAGAAGTTGGTTCAGTTTTTTTCTCTGTTAGAAATCTTCTGTTAGGAAGTGTTAGAGGAATTGTTATTGAATGTCCATGAAAAAAACTGTCATGGATTTCTCTGTTTTGCAATTTTCTTATGAATTTTTGGAAATTAAACTGTTATGAGTTTTTTTTCCGGTTAGTTTTTCCTGATGTATCTCTCTTTCTGCTATGAACTTGGTTTTTGGGTTTTTATTTTTTCTGTAAAGATTATGTTATGAAATTTTTCTATTTCATTGCTATGTTTTTTTTTTCTGCAATTTCTCCTTTGCTTCTGTTATGGTTAATTCTGATTTTTTCTCTGATTTGCTGTTATGAACTCTTTTTTCTGAATATCTACATCTATAGCTTGTCTGCTAGCACCTCCAGGTGGTTGACTAATCATGATTCGCGTATTGGGCATAGCTAGACGCTTGCCTTTGGTGCCACCGCCGAGGATAATGGGGGTTATTGATGCTACAATGCCCATTGCAATTGTGGATACATCAACCCTCACAAGTTGTACCGCGTCGTAGATAGCCAATGTAGCATTGAGAGAACCACCAGGAGAATTGATAAAAAGCTTAATATCTTTATTAGGATCTTGCGCATCCAAAAGCAACAACTGGGTCACAATAGCATCAGCAACAAAGTCATCAATTTCACTTCCCAAGAACACAATCCTCTCCCTCAACAACAACCCCATAGTATCCGATTCAGCACCTCTCATGGCCCTCTCCGATGTCTGAGGGGAAGATAATTGAAAAGTGATTGAGGGTTTTTGAAGATGGGATTCGAAATTTGAGGGTTTTAGAGATGCGGTTGAGAGGACACAACTGATTGGGGTAGTGCGAAATTGGGAAAAGGGTGAAGGGGTGAAGGTTTTGAATATGAATTTGGTTAAAGGTTTATATATTAGGATGGGCTTGTATCAAAAATGTATATTGAATAATATTTGGTTTATGATAGAAATTGGTGAAATGGATTTTATTTGGATATAGAAAAAATGTTTTTTTAGCTAAATAAAAATGGACCTAAATGAACCCTCCACATGCACCTTGATTGAACTCCAAACCCAAACATGAACATTTTCCTCACATTTCTAACGATAATGGATCCCCTGAACCACTGAACAATTCACCACTGAAACAACACCATCTGAATTAATCATCCTCTGAATGTTCGACCAAATAAATCTTGAATCACCTTGAATCTATCTGAATCGTCCTCTAGGAGAATAAATCCACAGTGGAGCATAACCTGAGCTGACAAACCTGACTTTGAAACTAACTTCTCACGAATTATTGCCTGATAACTTGATGAAGTCCGTAACTCAACCTTGGCCACACACTGCATGGGAAGTCAACCACTGAAGCGGATAACTTGCGATTGAAGCAATCTCTTGATATTTTGACCAAGATTAGGTCAAAACATCCACCTGAACTGGATCATGAATGGACACTCACCCCTGAACTAAAACCAAAGTTTATGAGATGTTGAGAAAGAAACAAACCGTAATTCACAGCCTTCTCAGCCTGGCACTTGATGACATTGAGAAACCTTGGAGAAAATAAGCCTGATACTCTTGCGAAACTTTTGAATAAGATAAATTTGATGAGAATTCAACCCCGAATAAAGATGAGAATCTCACAACAAAGGAAATCCCGAGCTTGCACATTGTACCCTGATCACATGCCTTAGGAGCTTATGCAAATGTATGATTAATGCAGTTATAACCTACTGTGATATGCAGATGAATGAAGCATAAGCCAGAAAAAGTTAGAAAAAGGTAGGGCAAATTTTGGGGAGCTACAGATGTGATTGACTCAAAGGTCATCACGTTCACTGCAGACAGACTGCGCATTAATTGAAGCCTCCCAAGTGAGCACTTGAGACTGCGAGGACATCGTCAGAAGCAATCAGTCTAGTTGGAACCAAGCCTTCTCAACAATGGCAACCATCAGCTTTCTTTACTGCATTTTTCATTGTTTGTTAAAGCTTTGTTTGCATGTAAAAACTTGCTTGTTTTTGAATAATGATCTTAATGCAATGAGTATGTTTTTCTTGAGGTATTTCATTCGTGTTCACTCATATAACATTTATGTGCATTGCAATACCAACTTCTTTCTTAAACTCTTTGAGGGAGGATGACGAAATTAAAAGACAAAAAACTTCTGATTGTATGCTTTTGAACAAAACCTTGCTAATGATGTACAAGAATTCTTTCGAATCCCCAAACACCGGAGACATAAGGAAGATAATCCCTTGTCAACCCCGTTGAGCCTAGGAGTAGGAGTTTCTTTCTGAAAATGAAAAAACCTCAATCTTAACCCGGGGCAGGGTAGGTGTCAGTTAATTTGACCAAGTGTTCAAATTTCAAAGGAATATGCATCCAAGGATTCATTACCTTTTATCCTTCACAATCCCACAATGTTCATCCATCACCAACCAAAGGATGGGGCAGTCACAACCCTTCCAAGACAGCCAGTGTCACACGATTCGTTCAAAAGAAAGAGAATCAAGAGAAAAGAAAAAGAAAAAAGAAAGCCCGCTAAGTCGAAACCTGAAAACGAGTTACTTAGGCAAAAATTAGGGCATCCCGCTAGACTTTGAAATCGAAAGAATAAAAAAATTAGTCCAGGCAAAATCATGGAAATCAAAAAGTAAAAGAAAGAATGAAAAGGATGAAAAAATAGAAATCCTCAATAAAGAATAAGTCGTGTGACCACAGACACCAAAGACAAAAGGGGTGATTGTCGCTCCGAAAACCTTGTGGGTTCCTTAACCATCACTCATACCATTCATTAACTTTTTGAAAGGTGAGCGCTGGTGCCGAACTAGCTAAACGTAGGACTGGAGAACATCAAGGAGAATGGGTGGGTACAAACAAAATTTTGAGCCATAATTCCTTTTTTCTCAAACCGTGAACCAGGCCACGTTTCAACCCTCAAAAGTCCTAATTGAGGCAAGGTTTATCCTGAAGGCGTACTTCAGCGAGATATCATCCTGACTCCCATGAGTTATGCTAAAAGATTTTGTTGATATCATCCTGACTCCCATGGCGTACAAACAAAATTTTGAGCCATAATTCCTTTTTTCTCAAACCGTGAACCAGGCCACGTTTCAACCCTCAAAAGTCCTAATTGAGGCAAGGTTTATCCTGAAGGCGTACTTCAGCGAGATATCATCCTGACTCCCATGAGTTATGCTAAAAGATTTTGTTGGTATTGCATGTGCATGATGCCTTTCATTCAAAAAAATCAATGTCGTAACTAGTGACTCATTCATAGGGTCTAGCGACATCTTTTCGGCATGAAAACTTCAAGATTAACATATGTGTTGCATTAGAATTATCATTCTCGGAATAAGCATTTTCTGCTTGCATACATTGTACTTGACGCCAATGAAGTTTGCATAATGAGCACCAGTCGTCCAACTTGGCCAAGAAGAAATTCCTAGACAGTCATATTAAGGGGTATGCAGCCAAGAAACTCTATCAAGCGTGTGAGTTTCCAGCAAGTTTTGCTCGGAAGTTGCCAGTCTAGGGCAGTCACGCCAAGAAAACCCTATAAAGTTCAGCTAATCTGAGGCAGTCAGGTCGAGATTCGACAAATCTCTCGAAGGCCAGCTAGTCAGGAGCACTCTTTCACAAATCAGCCAGTCAGGTGAAAAATCATTTCAAGACTCCGTGGAGCAAAAGATTCAATCAAACTAAGGCAGGCCACTTCAAGAGCACAAGAAGTTATCCTCTCCGGAGAACGGGTAATCAAAGTCATGGGGAAAGATATGTCAGATCCTCATGATGCCTCTTGAAGACATGTTCCTTTATGGATTATTTTGTATCAAGGCACATTTTAGTCATATCACATCTGCAGGGTTCATGTTGATAGCTAACGTGTGATGTCCTCAGTAGATTTTCTCTCCCCGGCAGAGATAGCTAAAGTTTTATCACCCTCAGCAGAGCATTATGAAGGTTGTGATTATTCTCCCTAGCAAGAGTTCAGGAGTTCACTCTCCTCTAGCCAGGTTGATGAAGTTTATTGTTCTTCAACAGGAGTTCATATTCCCGTATAAAATAAGAGTGGCTGGCATGTGCTTCCCAATCGTGTTTGTGGTATAGTTATTTTCGTCTCCCTAACGGAGAAAGGGTAGGAGGTAGGTCTCCAACAGAGGAGTAAGTCCAATATTGTCCCCTAGCAGAGTTGATATCGTCAACCATTGTTCCCCAAACAGATTTGTTGGTGGTGGTTGGTATTCTCCAGCAGGTCAAATGCTGATTGTCATTGGCACTTTTCTTCAGTATATTCCTAAGACGTTTCCCCAGCAGATGTTGGTTATTCCTACTTTCCGGCAGAATGGAAGTTTGGTTGGGTTCTCGAGCAGAGTTTATGACCCTAGAGACAGTTCAGTTTGTTATCTCCAACGGAGTTGGCCTCGTCCCTTCAACATTTATTTTGCTAGAGTGGTCCTTTTGCATATCATAAGCATCATTGCATTGCATCCTCAAAAGCGTAGCATTCGTTTTTTATGGAGCATTACGCTATAGAAAGAAAATCAAATATGCATGCGAAGCATAAGCCAGATTTGGTACCTTACGCGGAAGCCCAAATCAACTTTCAGTCAAGATAGTGACATATCCTCAGAGAGAATGTCTAGCCATTCCCCAGCAGACATTTCAATCAACCCATTTGCTTACTTTTCTTTAGGGTCGTAGATCATACGTCAATCTAACCCTCTATCAGTCCTTGTACATCAACCCTTTGATGACGACATTCCAAAAACAGGTTTTCTTCCCATCAACTCTTTGACGATGTGTTCCTTCGGACAAGTTTGCTTCCCATCAACCCTTTGATGATGTGTTTCTTCAAACATATTTTCTTTCTGTCAAATCTTTGACGATGTGTTCCCTTAGTCAAGTTTTCTTTCCGTCAACTCTTTGACGATGTGTCTGTTCGGTGATGTTGTTCGTTTCCATCAACCCTTTGACGATGTCAGTTTCGTTTTTCGTCAGCCCTTTGACGAGGTCTATTTTCTTGCCATCAACCCATTGATGACGACATTCCAGATGTTATATTTCCGTCAACCCTTTGACGAGGTGTCTCTCTAATAAATTTTGCTTCCCGTCAAGTATTTGACGATGTGATTATTTGGATAGTTTCTCTCCCCGTAAAATCCTTTTGACGATGTGTTCATTCGATGAAGTTTTTTTCCATTCCGTCAACCTTTTGACGATGTTAGTTTTCTTTTCCGTCAATCCTTTGACAAGATCCGTTTTCTTGCCATCAACCCTTTTGATAACGACATTTCAGATGTTATCTTTCCGTCAACCCTTTAACGATGTGTCTATCTAAATAGGCTGGCTTTCCGTCAACTCTTTGACAACGTGTTTCTTTCAGACATGTTTGTTTCCCGTCAACTCTTTGACGATGTGGTTCTTTGGGTATGTTTTCTTCCGTCAAACCCCTTTGACGATGTGTTTCTCCAGTGCGGTTTTTCTTTCCGGTAAATCCCTTTGACGATGTGGTTCTTTGGGTATGTTTTCCTTCCATCAAATCCCTTTGACGATGTGTGACAGGGCTCCAATTACATTTTCTCTCCCCACAGTTTGCAAATTTTTGGGTTCTTTTTGTATTCAATCACCTTCTACCTTGAACGTATGAAAGTCGTTGTTGTCATCCTTTCAGGTCCAAGTTGATTGAATAGGGGCAGCTGTAACACCCCAAAATTTTCCCTCACCTTTTTCTAACTTTTTCTGGCTTTTTTTTCACATTTATTTGCATATTCATGAGGTCATAGCTCTTAATCATACATTGCATTGGTCTTTTAAGACATGGGATCGAAAGCTTTTCTTATTATCGGTGTTTGCCCTATGCAGAGGTGATTCAGTCGGTTCCTATTTCAGGTCAAGTTGAAGCAAGGTTTGAATTCATATTATCATGAATATCTTCTTATTTAGAGGTTTATCAAGCTCCAAGGTTTTTCTATTCAGAGGATTCATCAAAAGCATCTGGTCAAGATTTCTTTGGTGTGAACCGGGGTTTGGCTTTTTCTCAATTCAAGTCATTTCTTCATCAGTGTGTATCTCAAGGATAGTTAGGGTTTCTCCTTCTTGGTTGAATTTAGATCTAGATTCATCAATGCTTTAAGCATACAAAGTGTGAAAAGGGTCCATGTGGATTATTTGGAATTCAAGATACCAACCCATTAAACCAGGTCCATTTGTCCACTCACATATCCATCTCTATGTCATTATCCATATCACTTTCATTTTTGTCCGTTTCAATATCCATTTAAAAATCCAATTAACCATTTACCCATTATTTTCTAATTCATATCCAACTATCCTCATCAACCCGTTGTAGTCCATTTACATATCCATTAAATCAATCATAATCCAATTCCACGTTGAATTATCCTTTTCTTAAAATCCACTTTATCAAACTCATTTTCTCTATCCATATTTCTAATTCCAAATATCCATGTCACTGGGGCCCTACTGTGGATGTTTCACGCCTTCTTATTGAAATGGTTCAGCATGGTCTTCACATCGTTGCATTTTGTAAATCACGGAAATTTTGTGAGCTTGTTTCATCCTATGCGCGTGAGATACTTCATGAGACAGCCCCGTATTTGCTGGAATCCGTATGTGCATATCGTGGTGGTTACATTGCAGAGGAAAGAAGAAAAACAGAGTGCTTTATTTAGCAGTAAAATTTATGGTGTTGCTGCAACCAATGCTCTTGAGTTAGCCATTGATGTTGGAGAAATTGACGTCACTTTGCATAGGGGATTTCTTGGTAGTATTGCAAGCTTGTGGCAACAAGTTGGTAGGGGCGGGAGGAGAGATAGACCATCTCGTGCTATATGTGTTACATTTGGTGGACCGCTTGATCAATACATCATGAAAAATCCTAGAAAACTTTTTGGAAGATCAATAGAATGTTGTCACATTGATACTCAAAACAAGCAGCCCCTTAAACAACATTTGGCCCGCGCAACCCATGAGCATCCTCTGAGTGTGCAGTATGATGAGCAGTATCTTGGTGGTTGCTTAGAGAGTGTTTTTGTTCTGGACTGGACCAATGGCTAGAATTGGCCCAATCCGCTTCTGCTCCAGAGCGGCCCAAATTGCCTAAGCCCAATCCACAGAGGGGCAAAAGTGACATTTCTGCCCCTCCACCCGGGCAAGGAACGCAACGTCCCTCCCCGGTTCCGACGCCCGTTACGCACGGCTGCCTCGCTGCCCGAAAGTCAACGAGCAGGTATCCGCAACTGCGTCTATGCCTCACATAACGGCTAGTTTATGGCACCCTGCCCGTCACAACGGCTAGTTTGGGCAGTTACCTATTCTTTGGGAAAAACGGCTAGTTCGCCCCGAAAATAGGACCGTTGGCCACGCGCTGGGGGCTCTATATAAACCTTCTCACTTGAGAGGGTCAGGTATCACATTTTCACCCTAAGAATACACTTTGTACTTGCCCCCTTTTTCTCTGACCCTTTCTTACTTAAGCGTCGGAGTGCCTTGCAGGTACACCCCCTTTTCTCCTCATCAACAGTCCGAACACCCAGCACGTCTAACGACCATCATCCGCCGAGCACCTTGCCATCTGACAACCAGCGTGCGTGGATCTGATCGAATACTCGAGATCAGTGGCGCCGTCTGTGGGAACTCCTTGTTCTCCCCTTCTTTCTTTCTTACTCGGAAACTAAAGATCAAAACATATTTTCGTTAATCCACCCACACATGGCCGCTCAAAACTCCGCAAAAAGTGATGCGCTACAGTTCTTGTCCCCGTCAACAAGATGGACGTTAATGGCAGTTCGCTGTTACTTTCTGATCCCCGTTTCCTTCGAGACGGGGCCACTGCGTCTCCAACTCCTCCTCCCACCGAGCAAGGAGAAAAACAGTCACCGTTGGGGGAACGACCAATTCCTGGCCCCCCCAGTGCTGATCTGGCCGTTGCAGCCCTCCTAGATGCTGTCAACCGCACGAACCTCCTTATCTTGCAGCAAGGCGAAAGGATAGGAGCCCTCGAAGAAGCAGCTCTTCCAAGATCTTCTCCTCCCAAGAGGAAACACCAGAAATCAAGAAGCCCGCCACCTAGGCGCCGGGAAGACCGTATGACGAGGCCCGAACCACTACGCGTTCGCAAACGCGACCAGATCTCCCCGCGGGACCAGTCGCCACCAAGACACAAGAGAACGAGGCAAGACGGGCATTCTCCACCGGTCAGACCTCGCGACCGGCCACGATCGCCCTCACCTCGCAGAGACCGCCGCCGCGAGCACAGACAACGGTCACCGTCGACTTCAAGTTCGGACAGCGACGACGAGCCTCGCGGCCCATTGTCCCGCAGGATCCTGGCTACCCGTCTCCCCAAAGGACTAGAGAAGCCTCCGTCTCTAGGGACTTATGATGGAACCACGGACCCAGACGAGCACATAGAAAACATAGATGCTCTTCTGGACTACCGAGGTGTACGAGGAGCCATCAAGTGTCGCCTGTTCCCAACCACGCTCCGGAAGGGAGCAATGACCTGGTACAAACAACTGCCCGAGGAATCCATCACCTCCTGGAGGCAGCTCGGGAGGATCTTCTCCCGACACTTTACCGCATCACGACGCCATCCTAAGACTGAGGCGTCCCTTGGAGCTGTTGTACAGGGGAGAGATGAACCTCTTTGGGACTACATTGAGCGGTTCAACAAGGAAGCCGTCCAAGTGCCAACAACCGACGAGATGAAGAAATTCCTGCTCGAGCAGGGATTACGTCCTGGCTCAGATTTCACGAAAGCCATCGGCCTAGATCCACCAAGGAACCTCAACGCTCTCCTCCACTAAGCCCAGTCGCATATACAGTACGAGGAGAAGGTCGCTGCCCACTCTGTCCGGGCCTCTCGTCACCAAGAAGGCGCCCGGACATCCAGAGCTGAAGAGCCCTCGACAGGATGTCGAGGAGATAAAAGACGCGACGATCGGCCTCGCGATGCACGCAAACAGAAGGGACCTTCTGGACGGTTCCATGACTATACCCCCTCACTACCTCGAGGGAGAAAATCTTGTCCGAATGTGCCAACTCAGAGTTCAAGCAGGCGGGGGTCCGTTTCCCCAAACAGCTGCCAGCCAGGCCAGGTGTGGACAAATCCAAGTATTGCCGCTTCCACAAGAGCCACGGCCATACGACGGAAGAATGCATCCACCTCAGAGATGCCATAGAGATCCTCATTCGCGACGGCCATCTGAAGCAGTTCGCGAAGAAAAAAGAAGCTCCCCAGCAAGAAACCCAGGAGAGCAAGAAGGCGGCTGAAGAGACTCCGCCCTCCGATGACACCAACGTACAGGTCGCTATGTCCGTGACTCGACCAGAAGACTTCTGTATCCCTGACAGTCTGCCCGCTTCCACGTTCCTCGGCGTTCACAGCCCTTGGGAAACCTTCCCGTCGGCCATGGTCATCTCCGGTGGTGGATTCAACAAAATCACGGTTGGTTCGGTCAAGAGGAAGTTCGATCAACTGATCAGCAAGAGCGCCAACGAAGTCACCACGCTGGATACCACTCGCAAAGGATCCTCTCATATTTCCTTCTACAAAGAGGAGCTCCTCGGCGGGTCACCGAACTCAAGCATCCCGCTTCTCATTCGGGCAAGGATGGCGAACTTCGACGTTCGCAGGATACTCGTGGACCAGGGCAGTTCAGTTGATATAATGTACAACCACCTGTTCGAGACACTGCAGTTGGACGACTCTTACCTTACTCCATACGTTGGATCCGACCTGCAGGGATTCAACGGAGCAGTAACAAGGCCCCGAGGTTACGTAGAGCTCATCGTGACTTTCGGTTCAGGAAAGACAACCCGAGCAATCAAAACACAGTTTCTGGTAATCGACTGCCCGTCACTATATCAGTGCATTTTTGGATGGCCAACCCTGGCAGAGTTGGTTGCAGTGCCTTCTACCGTACATCTCAAGATGAAGTACTACACTTCTGAAGGGATGGTCGCCACCCTCCACGGCGACATCGAAGCTGCCCGTCGATGCTTTGAAGCAGCATCAAAAGGATTGAGCACAATCTCAGCGAAGCCGAGGACATCTAGTCGCCCTCCTCTGCCCAGCAGCTCCGAGCGGCCAACGCCACTCCCCCAGGTCGAATCCATCGACTTGGACAGCCGTTTCAACGAGGAGGATCACGCCAAACCCCGACGACTTCGGGTAGCCAGTCCCACAACAACGACCATCTCCTGCGCCCCATACCAGATGGTAACTTCGAGATCGTCCCGTTCGGAGAAGACCCCCAACGGGGAGTAAAGATCGGAGCAGACCTCCCCGACCTGGCCAAGAGACAACTAAAAGCGTGCCTCAGGGAGAACGCAGACTTATTCGCATGGAGCGCTGCTGAAATGCCAGGATTGGACCCCTCCGTTGCTTGCCACCAGCTTACAATCGATCCGGCCATCAAAGCTGTTGCCCAGCGCAGAAGGAAACAGTCCCCGGAGAAGATGGAAGCCGCGGAGAAAGCTGTTAAAGACCTTCTAGAAGCTAGGTTTATTTTCGAGGCCAGATACACTACGTGGCTCTCAAATGTTGTACTTGTAAGAAAAAATAATGGCAAATGGAGAATGTGCGTTGATTATACCGATGTTAACAAGGCCTGTCCGAAGGACGCCTACCCCCTCCCCAATATAGATAAGCTCGTGGATAACTCAGCAGGTTTTAAGTTGCTATCGTTCCTCGACGCCTACTCGGGCTACAATCAAATCCCGATGGCCTCGAGCGATAAAACTTACACGGCCTTCATGACCGAATCGGGAAATTATTACTACAACGTGATGCCTTTCGGTCTGAAGAACGCCGACGCTACATACCAACGAATGATGAACAAAGTCTTCCAAGGACAAATAGGCGACATGCTCGAGGTATACATGGACGACATGATCGTCAAGTCCCACGAGTAACTAGACCATGTCGCCCATCTTCGAACAATTTTCGAGCAAGCAAGAAAATATCAAATGCGTTTTAACCCAGAGAAGTGCACGTTCGGCGTACGGGCAGGTAAATTCCTTGGTTTCTACCTAACGGAACGAGGAATAGAGGCTAACCCCGACAAATGTCGGGCATTCTCTGAGTTCCCAACACCCACGTCTAAGAAGAACATCCAGTCCCTCAACGGGGTACTCACCTCGTTGTCCCGTTTCGTCGCGAAATCCGCCCAACACACCCTTCCTTTCTTCAAGCTCTTGAGAAAAGAAGTCGCGTTTGAATGGACCGAAGAATACGAGGCATCCCTCCTTCACTTAAAATGAGCTCTGTCGAAACCGCCAGTGTTATCGCGGCCAGATACCAGGGAAGTTTTGTTCCTATACCTCGCCGTCACCGCCGAGGCAGTGAGCGCTGTTCTCATCCGCGAGAATCACGCCGGGCAAAAGCCCGTATACTTCACGAGCAAAGCGTTGCAAGACGCGGAGTTGTGATATCAGCAGATAGAGAAGGTAGCACTGGCCCTCGTTAACGCTTCCAGACGACTGAGGCACTATTTCTTGGCCACACGATCGTGGTGAGGACGGATCAGCCCATCAAGCAGTTGCTGGGACGGCCAGACATGGCCGGTCGAATGCTCAAGTGGTCGTTGGAGCTGTCCGAATTTGACGTCCGGTATGAAAGCAGAAAGGCTCTCAAAGCACAGGCCCTGGCCGATTTCGTGGCAGAAGTAACCTTCTCAGACTCCTTGCCCCACGTAGCAAACAGATTACGTAGACGGAGCATCCAGCTCGAGTGGCAGCGGGGCAGGAGTCATTCTGGAGAACGACAAAGGGACCATAGTCGAAGCGTCTCTCACTTTATCCTTTCCCACGTCGAACAACCAGGCCGAGTATGAAGCTTTCCTCGCTGGGTTACGCCTAGCCGAAGACCTAGGGGCAGAAGAAATCGTCATCTGCACGGACTCTCAGCTTGTAGCCCACCAGGTCTCCGGGGAGTATCAGGCCAAAAATGACAGTCTATCTAAATACCTCTCCCTAGTTAGGGAAAAAATGTCGAAGTTCAGGACGGTAGCAGTAAGACATGTTCCCCGCGAACACAACGTGCGAGCAGACGTCCTATCTAAACTAGCGAGCACCAAGAGGAAAGGCGGAAACAGGTCAGTCATCCAAGAGATAATTCCCCGGTCCAGTATCGACAAGGGGCCCTCGACCCTACACGTGCATGCAATCGGGGACACCGACTGCTGGATGACACCCGTGTACAACCACCTCACCAGGGAAGAACTTCCGGATGACCCCAAAGAAGCCAGCACCATCAGACGAAGAGCTTGCTCGTACGTCATCCTCGAAAACAAACTTTACCGAAGGGGTTTCTCCATTCCGCTACTAAAGTGCATAGAGGAGGAGATTGTCCCCCACGTATTACGAGAAATCCACGAAGGCATTAACGCCCAGCACCTGGGGGGAAGGTCCCTTGCCCGCAAGGCCCTCCGGGCAGGATATTACTGGCCAACTATGCAGCAAGACGCCAAAGAGCATGTGAAGAAATGTGACAAATGCTAACGGCACGGGGATATGCACCTAGCTCCCCCTAACGAGCTGAAAAGCTTGACATCCCCGTGGCCATTCGCCTGGTGGGGCCTAGACATCCTAGGACCCTTCGTGACGGGGTCTAGCCAAAACAAATACCTGATAGTGGGCGTAGATTACTTCACAAAATGGATAGAAGTAGAAGCCTTAGCGAAGATAACAACACTTAACATTCTACGCTTCTACAAGCGGAATATCCTTGCCCGTTTTGGGATTCCCCAAGCAATCGTCACAGACAATGGAACACAATTCACGGACAAGAAGTTCCAAGACTTCGTCGCCCATCTCGGAACAAAGCAACACTTCGCTTCGGTCGAGCACCCCCAGACCAACGGGCAGGCGGAAGCGGCCAACCGTGTCATCCTTCGTGGCCTCAAACGAAGACTGGACGAAACGAAGAAGGTCTGGGTCGAGGAGCTCCACAGCGTCTTATGGGCATATCGTACTACTCCCCAGTCCACCACCGGGGAGACGCATTTCCGCTTAGCATATGGCATGGAGGCTGTTTTACCCATCGAGATCCACGTACCGTCCAGGAGGACCGAGTCACCTCTAGACGAGGAGATGAATAACGAAGCGATAAGAGAAGAACTCGACCTCGTCGAGGAAATTCGGACAGGAGCAGCCCTCCGCAAAGCGTCTCTTAAGAAAAAAATAGCAATCAGGCACAACGCCAAAGTCTTACGACGAGAATTCGACGTGGGCAGCCTTGTCCTGCGAAGAAACCACAGGGACTCTCACGAAGGCAAACTAGCGGCCAACTGGGAAGGGCCATACAGAGTCCGTGCCAAAACGGGAAATGGTGCATACTTCCTAGAAAACCTCAATGGGGAGGCACTCCCTCGACCATGGAACGCTGAGAAACTTAAGCAATACTACAGCTAAAGTAACCTTAGGCTTCCTCGTATCAAGAGACCACCTAGCGGTCATCATGCTCGCCCAGGTACAAGCGACGCATGCACACAAAGTAGAATCCCGCTCAAACAAACAAGTCGGAACTCTGCTCATCGGCGGACCTCGACCGAGCACCGCCTTCGCCCAAGTACCATGATTGGCAGAACCCCAGCTCGTGATGGGACGTTCACGCCGCGACCTCAGGCCTCAATCGCGACCTGAGATCCGCAACCTCGCCAGGGACTTCCCCGGCTGTTCGCCCAGTTCCTCGCACTAGCGAACTCATACACAGCGGGCTACCTTCCAAAAGAAAGCTTCACTAACGGACACACCCTCCGACGGGCAGTCATACACGCACAACTAAGATAAAGTACAACAATAATGTAAAGTACAACAAAAATTGTATAAATGTACCGGGCATTAAATAAAAAGGCCACAAGGGCCAAAAAACTGTGTGTATTACATAAAAAGGGGGCCATGCCCCCCCCAAACCAAATAGATTACAAGTTAATCAACGGCACGCAGGCCGGACAAAACACAACAACATCAAAACAACATGAATCCTCATCCTTCCACATGCTCGGTCGCCTCGGGCTCGGTCTCCTGCTCCTCCGCGGGCTGATCTTCGGACTGAGCTTCAGGGGTGTCGAGAACCAGGCCTGCGGGTAAGACAATGCGGTCATCTTCCACCCGTGCAAGGTAGTGGATACCATCGGTCGAAATATCAAGCCCGGGGTTCACCACCCGCAACTGGGCCACTGCACTTTCAAAAGACTCCGATGCCACAGCAATACCATCCTCCTCGACTTGCATTATGCTGGCGACCAGCTCAGCCCTAGTTTTCAGCACCATTATCTCGTCCGGTTCATCAGCACCCGGGGCACTGTCCGCCATCAGCTCCTTGTTCAAGTCCTCCGTAGCCTTCTTCTCCGTCTTCAGCCTGGTTACCTCCTCCTTCAGCTTAGCTGTCTCCTCCTCGACCTTCCTCCTAGCCTCGCGAGCACCCTTGACTTCTTCCTTTAGGGACGCCTCGGAGGCCCGGGCAGTAGTGAGTTCAGCCTCAAGCACAAAGTCCCCTTCCGCATAAACGGCCGCCATTTCCAGCATCCTCACCATGGCGGAAGCATCCTGGGCCACCATCGCCCTCTTGCTCGCTCGGTCCATGCTTCCGAGGTTGAGTGACTCTGCCCGCGGAACGATCAAAGTGTTGCCCTCAAAGAACCTCCGGTCAAGGACACACGGAGGAAGCTCAAACTTTCCTTTCTCGGGTGCCCGAGTCAGGTCCACGGCATCCGACGACCTTTGCCGCTTCGCTCGCCCAGCCAGAGCCAATGGAGAGTCCCGGGGAGCTGGAGTAGGAGAAGCAGAGGTTCCCACCGCAGCTTGAGCAAGGGGAAGAGCATGAGCACCACCAGCAGGATGGGACTTAGGAGGAGCCGCTCCAGCCTTGCCCCTCTACAGGGCATTCCTCACCACACGATCGCGGGCCTGAGGCATCTCCCCTGCACAAATGAAACAAACACGTTAGCAACGGGGAAGAAAAAGAAATAACAAATAAAGTCTAAGTATCTAAGACTACCGAGCAACTTCATGGCATCCGCGGGAGTCTTGCACTCCAGCAGAGCCTTCACATTGATAAACCTGCGCTCGACTCTCTGGCTCCCGTCGTCCTCGTAGATAGGGGCACCCTTGCTCGTCCAGCAGGTCGCAAGATCGAAGGAGTTTACCCACTTCACCAACGCCTCATAGGACACAGCATCCTGCCCGCGCAACACGCTCGGCTCAAAGACGTAGGCACTGGGCTTCTTTGAAAAGTGTTCGGATGTCCAGCGGATAGGAAACTTATACACTCTCTCCCCGATATATTTCCCTTCCTCGGTAAGCAGCTCATCTCCGTTCTTATCATACTCTACCTCCCAGACATACACGCTGTCCTGCGCAGCTTCGAACAAGGGCTCGACGATATAATACCGTCCCTTGAACGTTCGGATGGACTCCGAGAACGGCTTAAACAGCTTTCTGGGCTGCTTCAAAGAGACCAATCCATACCTCTTCCCCGCCAGCTGCCGCTGTAGGTTGAAAACAGCAAAGAATAAAGGAAGAGTGGTCCCCAGAGCAAGGTGCTCGCACACCAACTCAAAGGCCCGTATGAAGGCCAACGAATTGGGGTGGAGCTGGGAAGGAGCCAACTTCAGGTGCTCGAACACCGACCGCTGGAAGTCGGTAAAGGGCAACCTCAGCCCCAATTCCTTGAAGGCGTATTCGTACATGGCGAAGCAGTCCCCGAAGTTCGAGCAGATCCGCTCGTCCAAATTAGGCATAAGCACTCTCCATTCACCCGCCGGCCCCACCTCAGTAAAAACGTCCGCCGCAGACCGGGCAAACGTGGAAATATGGCTGGAAGGTTCTGCCACCTCCCATTCTTCCGGGCAGAACACATCAACGTCCTCTTCCATCGCGTCCTCCTCCACGACCTCCAAATCCTCTCCCTCCTCAGCATCGCTCGCCTCCCCCTCGACTTCGCTCAAGGAGTTCGAAGCCGACGAGCTCGAAGACGCAGAGCTCGAGGCCGTTGCGCTACTGCTCTCCTCGGACACAGTCTCCTCCTCGGATGTAACGAGGATAACTTCCCTCTCTGGCTCCATCGCCCCTACGATCACCTAAAAAAGCATAGAAAGAAAGTGAATTCGACAGAAAATCAAATCCACCCTTCCACCGCTAAGTCAAGTGAAAGGGCGCGCAGAAGGCTAAGGACAACGTCCCCGGCCTAAGCCCTAACATCAAACGAAGAAAGAAAAAAAACCTCCCCGCGAGGAGATGACCGAGACAGCCCATCCTCCAACGAGGAACCTCCCCGCACTCGTGCCCAAACTCCGGTTGAAGTTCCACCGGAATCTGGAAACGTTCCACAGGAATGTTCACCACTCCACCGGAAGATGGTAAGACGCGGTGGTCACGACTCACAACCACGACATGGACCACCACGCGCACCGAACGTACTACCTACTCCGACGAGATGCTTGATGCAGCATATGGGCAGAACCGCCGCCCACCACCAACACTCGCCAAAAATCTACCTACTTTGTCACCTAAAACTAAACCTAGCCGCATGCAATCTACCATTGACAGTGAAGGGAAGTAAAACAAGCTGGAAACCAAAAAACTTACTTGTTTTTAAGTAGAAGAGAAGGCTGCTCGAAACTTGACATGGTGGTCGGTTGCTCTAAGACGGTGACGGGCAGGAACGCTGGTGACGACGAAGAAGGATCAGAAGGAAAAAAGTGCAAAATGGGACAACCTTCCCCCTTTTATACTGGGGGGCACGTGCACACACGCGCCCGTAGGTAATAATGACTGTCCACTAGCCATAATTACCTATTAACTGCTACGCAGGGCTCGATGCACACGTGGCAGCCCAACGCTTCCCATTCTGTCTGACACTTGATCTTCCCGAATACCGGGCAGCGTGGTCACGACCACAAACATCGCGAGCACAGAGGACCACGGGCACCTCGAGACAATTTTCCTCATCTCCAAACGACGAATCTGCGCGACAAGAAGTTCTTAAGTCATCACTCCCATGCTCGGGAGCAACGACTTGGGGGGCTCCTGTTCTGGACTGGACCAATGGCTAGAATTGGCCCAATCCGCTTCTGCTCCAGAGCGGCCCAAATTGCCTAAGCCCAATCCACAGAGGGGCAAAAGTGACATTTATGCCCCTCCACCCGGGCAAGGAACGCAACGTCCCTCCCCGGTTCCGACGCCCGTTACGCACGGCTTCCTCGCTGCCCGACAGTCAACGGGCAGGTATCCGCAACTGCGTCTATGCCCGACATAACGGCTAGTTCATGGCACCCTGCCCGTCACAACGGCTAGTTTGGACAGTTACCTATTCTTTGGGAAAAACGGCTAGTTCGCCCCGAAAATAGGACCGTTGGCCACGCGCTGGGGGCTCTATATAAACCCTCTCACTTGAGAGGGTCAGGTATCACATTTTCACCCTAAGAATACACTTTGTACTTGCCCCATTTTTCTCTGACCCTTTCTTACTTAAGCGTCGAAGTGCCTTGCAGGTACACCCCCTTTTCTCCTCATCAACAGTCCGAACACCCAGCACGTCTAACGACCATCATCCGCCGAGCACCTTGCCATCTGACGACCAGCGTGCGTGGATCTGATCGAATACTCGAGATCAGTTTTGAATTCTCTAAAAAGATAAAGGATACTTATGTCCTGATCTGTCTGATTCTTCTAGAATTTGGAGCTATATAGGTCTCAAAAAGGTATACGGTGGCATAGTAGTAAAATAAATTCACAGCATTCCATATTAGTTCAAAAACAAGGTTTTAACAACATAAAGAAAAGTCCCTAATAGTGTGTAATGCAATAGCTGGAAGAGAAAAGCAAAACAAGAAAAACCACAATAACTTTTTCACTCTAACACAAAGCCGTAAGATAGAGTGAGCATTATGCAAGATTGTTGTTAGTTTCTATATATGATGTTTTGCCGTGAGAGTGTTGCGATTGAATGCTATGGAAACAGGAGCGTGAGTGATGCGATACGTTGAGAGGCAGTGTTGAGATGTGGTGCTGCGGGATATTGAAACGGAAGGGCGACACTTTATTGGAAAAGAGTAAGAATGAGACAGAGGAGACGATATCACCGGTGATGTATCAAGAGCATTTTTGCAGTGGCGTTGAGGAAGACAGTGGTGAAACGATATGGAAAGAAGACGGCAGGGCGGAATAGATCAACGAGGTTTTCGCAAATGGAGGAATGAGATGAGCGAACGGAGAGGGTTGAGCTGCTGGAGAAATATTTTGTGCGATTTGGAGAGCAGCGAATCTGTGAGAAGTGTGAAAGGGATGGTGAGTTGCAGACAGAGAGGGTATGGGAAAGAGGAAGACGGGTTGTACAAGTCCCCTAGGTTCATTTGCTTTAAACCGATTTTCACTTTGTATTAGTTGGGCTTCAGGCCTTTTCTTTTCCTTTTCACATCTATTTTTTTACTCATCTCACCCCCATTGGCTCCTTGATAAAAAGCTCTTGGACCTAGCATAGAAGGCCCATGTGCCCTTGTTGTTTCTACTATCTCCACACACCAAAACACTCATGCACCTTCTAGTTTTTTTTAGATTTTCTTTTAGTTGTTTTGGTTTTAATTAGTTTTCTTTTAATTAGAAATAGAGTTTATTTTATTAATTAAATATTAGGAGTTAATTTCGAATTGATTTTTAATTTTAATTAATTGTTGGTTTGCTTTTACTCTTAATATCAGTTTTAATTGTTGAATTGACTTTTAACATTAATCTCGATTTTAATTGTAGATTAACTTGCATTTTAATTTTAGCTTGGATTTTAATTGTGACATTAATTGTGATTAGATTTTGATTGCTATTAATACTTAATGACACTTGTATATATTTCTTGTGAATTTTTTTCTGGTTTTGTTGCCATGATTCTGATGTCTGTCCTGATTAATTCTTGATGTGTGCCTTAAGTTTGGTACTTTGTCTTGAGCCTTGTTTCGTTTTTTATTTTTCTTTGTGATTAAGTTGCATGGGTTTTACTTGTTGATTACTTCGTATTCACATGTTCCCTTAGGGATTTCTAGTCCAACTTAATTTCTGATTAAGCTTGGAGTAGGGTAGACATTAGGCTATCAATCCAAGCATGACAACATTAGGTAGACTTCCCTCCTAATTCTGACCTTAGGGCCATTGTTAAATGATAACCTCTAGGATTCAGTTTCCCTTAGACTTTCCGTGCGTCCTTCTCTCCTTTTCTCTCACACCCGTGTGATCGAGATCCTATTTTCCCGTAGTTTTGTGAACTACAAATGCTCTGATTAATGAGGATACATAGGCACGAGGATCCCTATCCTTGTCAAGCACACTAACAACTAACTCCCCTCTTCTCTCGCCCTAGTGCGATTGAGATTCTTTCCTAATTCGTGGTCGTACCCACGAATAGGGGTGGAAATAGGTTGGGCTGAGCTAGGCTTTGCCAAGCCTAAGCCTGGCCTGCCAAAAAAATTGAAGCCCAAGCCTGGCCTGTAGCCTGTCATATGCTTATTTTTAGGCCTGAACCTGGCCTTTTCTAAGGCTTGGTTAGCCTGTTAGCCTACATAAAAGCTTATTATTTTAGACATATGTAAATAAGCAATTAAAATAATATTTAAATTGACAAACAAATTAAAAAACCAATGAGACTAAAAATTTATTTGCATTGACTTATTTTAACTTACCTATTAGCATAAGTTTGTTGAGACTATTTGTTTAAGACAAGTAATGAAAATAACTTATAACATTGTTCATAAGGTTTTTTCATATTATTTCATAAGTTTTCTAAGATAACCAATTTTTATTTATGTATTTTAACTCAAAGTACAAAACATAACATAATGATAATAAAACATTATTTATATTTATTTAAATAGGTCGACCTGTTAGACTTAAAAGGCTTTTTTATGGCCTGAGACCTAGCTTTTTTAACTAAATAGGCTTATAAAAAAGCCTAGGCCTTTTCTATTTAAAAAAAACTTGGCCTGGCCTGAACCTGTATAGGCTAGCATGTAGACCCCTGTTATCGGCCTGGCCAATTTCCACCCCTACCCACGAACCACAGACGCTCTGACCTCCTAATTCTCATCTGATGGAGGATACGTAGGTACAAGACGGTGATGTCTTGGCGAGCAACCTTCCCCTATTCACCTGTTGTCCTCCAAACTACGTTGACTCTGACTTTCCCATTGCACGAGGGAATACGTAGGCCTAGGACGACGAAGTCCTATCGAGTCTCCTTTTTGTTTTTCCCTTTTCGTTTTTGTTTAGCAGTAGGATTTAGATAACACACCCTTTGACTAGACAACAAGCATGGATCTCGTTGAGTACAACGGACGTGAGGGGGTGCTACTACCTTCCTCTCGCGTAATCGACTCCCGAACCCAGGACTTTGGTTGCGATGACCATGTCTTTTCCCTTTTGAGGTTTCTTCGATCGTTTCCTTTCCCCCGTCGGGATAAATAACGTTCGGTGGCGACTCTGTTTTTTCCGCCAATTGTTTTTCGCGTTGCGCCACTAAGTCTATGACAAACTCAACCCCGCGCTCCGACAGATAATCACTAATATCATATAGGAAAACTTATGGGAAATCGCACACTACTGGTAGTTCACAAATCACAACTTTGCTTTCAGCCTTCATAGAAGCTAATATAATAAACACCTCGGCATCATCCTTCAAGGAGTCACCCACTTACTTAGCAGACACAAACCAATCTTCATCTTTAACAAACTATGGAATTGATATCGTCTTGTAGTAATAGTTGATATGAACATGATTGAATTCTAACCAGTTTATTCCAATGATAACATCGAGTCTTCTCAATAATAGAGAGACTAGTTCTATCCTAAAATTCTCACCGAAGATAGTCAGCGGATAATTCAAACAAACCCATGAATTAGTTACCGGACCCAGAGTTGGGGTATCAACAATCATACTCCTAACCATAGAAGACAATTCTAAATTCAACCTCTCAGCACAAACAAGAGAAACAAATCAACGTGTCACACCCGTGTCAATAATAGCAATTAGAGGAATACCATTGATAAAACACATACCTCAAATCAATTTTTCTGAGCTAGTAGTCTCTGATCTAGTTAAAGCAAAAACTTTCCTTCTAGACTGAAACTTATTTGGTTTCTGACAATGAGTACTGATGTGACCATGTTCACCATAGTTATAACAAGTCGGCTTATCACTCTTGCAATTTGCAATACAGTGACCTGTATTTTCATATTTAGAGCACCTCAGAACTTTATTTTGGCATTCATAAGCACGGTGATCCGACTTGCCACACTTGATAAAAACGAGAGCCTCTCCCCCATTTGGCTTTTTCTCATCTGGAGCACTATATGGGTTTCCACAATACTGACTTTTCCATTTCTTCTCACTAATCTCTTATAGCGAGCAGAACTAGCCCTATTATCTTCTTCATATATCCTACACTTATTCACTAATGTAGGAAACCTCTGAATCTCCTGGTAACCAATACCTTTCTTAATCTCAGGATGCAGTCCGCTTTCAAACTTGATACACTTTGATCCCTTAACAACTACATCATTGTAGTGTGGACAAAACTTCACAAACTCTTTGAACTTGGAAGCATACTCAACAACTCTCATATTTCCTTGCTTAAGCTCAAGTAATTTGATTTCTTTCTTACTACACATATCCTCTGGAAAGTACTTCTCTAGGAAATGAGCTATGAACACAACCCAAGTAATCTCAGTACTAACATCTTCTAGTCTCTGACGCAAATTATCCCACTAGTCTTCAGCCTCTTTTGAAAACATTTGAGTACCGAACTGGACCTTCTGAACTTTAGTGCAAGCCATCACTCTAAAATTATTCTCAATCTCTCCAAGCCATGCCCGTGAACCCTCCAGATCATATATGCCCTTGAAAGTCGGCAGATTGTTTCTCTAAAACTTCCTCAATCCATGTAATTCATCACTAACCTAATTATGTTGACCCTGCAGCGCCTAAACCATTGCTTCCAAAGCATCAACAATTGATCAGTCATTTCTTCCAGCCATTCTGCACACCAGCAAACAGACATTAGAAGAAACAATGCTTCGACAATGTTTACACACTCGTCGCATACTAGGGAAAAGAAAACATTACAAAAATCTGGCCGGATAGACCGACCTGGTCTAATACCACTATGTAACACCCTAACAATCCCAACACGAAAATAATACAATTATAAACAACTATACACATAGGTGTCACTTAAAACACAACACAAACCTGCTTCGCAACACGAGTTAGATAAAACATGTAATCACTCAAACATCAATCATACATGCTCTCCTTTACATAGGCTTATTGTCATACCCCTAATTTATCCCGACCTTTTTCATTTTTTATTTGGCCTATAGCTCATTACATCTGCATAAACTCCATGATCGAATCATGCATCTACATCACCATTTTTCAAATAACTTCATGAGATTTAAAGGTTCCTTATTACAAAGTGTTGTACACCAAAATTTGCCCTATCTTTTCCTAACCTTAAGTGGCTTATGCTTTACATACTTTTGTATTTTCATTAGATCATAACAATCATTCATACATTGCATTGGTTCTAAGACATGGGATCAATGTATCTTGTGCTTGTTGTTTTTCATCGGTCAAAGAGGAAGAGATAATAAGAGAGGAGATGTCCGCAACATCATGGTATTCTTAAGCTACTAGGGCTTCATACCCTCCAAAGTGTCTCAACAAGATCACATGTTCATATGGTGATTAGGGTTTCAAAGAAATTGAAGATTGATCATGGCTCATATATTGTGGCTCTGAGTTAAGGTTTTTGGGCAAAAGCAACTTATGGTGGATTTCTTGGGCAAGACATGTTTCCATGGTTCAATATACATTCCAAGGCACCTATGTGTTCATCATTGGTTATCTCAAGGCATTTCACAAGACTTAGTGGATAGAAGGAGAATTTGAATTCATCTGATCAAGAAAAGTCAATTGATGCCCTAAAAAGTCAAAGCTTGATTTTTGAGTATTAGGGTCATATATGGATATTTCAAGTCATCTTTCATGTTATCTTAAGGGTTGATCAAGGGAAATCAAGAGAAATCAGAAAATCAAGAAAAGTTGCTAAATTAGGGGTTTTCTTGAAATTTTCCTAAGTGTTGAAGTCCTTATGAGTGCATGACTTCCAAGGCAAATTTCTTGATGATCCAAGCTTCAATTCACTTTGTTTCCAACATGAATGTTGTTGTGCTTCCTTCAAGCTTTATTTTGGTACAAAGAACTCCTCATCTGGCTTAGTACATCTCAAGTTATGTTGCTTTAAAGTCAAGACATTCAAATGGTGGAATTTGGTTTTAACTTAGATTTTTTCTAAGTTCTTTGAGTCAGTTTTGAGGATATGGATTTAAAGCCATTTTTCTTGATCTTCCAATCCTTATTTCAAGAAGAAATTAGCATGAGAAATGTTCCTTGTTACAAGAGCTTTCATTTGATACCAAGAGTGTAAGCTATAGGCCATTGTACACCAATATACTATCATTTAAAGTGGCTTCCATGGAAGGCATGATACTCTTGCAATACATGTTCAAATCGTGCAAAACCATAACAAACTTGTAGTGTACCTTAGAATTTGTACTAGCCTCATTCCATATGATCAGAATTACCCCAAGTGCCTTACAAAATTTTCCAATTTGAGCTAAACACATCACCTGCCATCAAGAAAGAGAATTTGCCAAGAATAGCCAAAAGTAGAAATATCCAAATTGGATTCAAATGTGGTCAGCAAACCCTTAGTTCATGTTAACCCATTACTACACACATGAATACTCTTTCTAAGCCTCAAACCAAAGCTAGAGAGAAGCCAAAACAAACTTGCCTGAGCCAACATCTCACATTTTTCATTTTTCTCATTTTGGTTTGCAAAACCACAATAACCAATTCATAACCATTTTGCTTCATTTCTTGACCGTACTCCAACCCTAAACACTTCATATTTAAGCCTCTCAACTCCAAACCTGAGGGATTCATGCACATTTTCCAGATCTGAGCTCCATTTTTCTCTCAAATTTCTCTTCTTTGATTTGCTTTTCCCTTGAGATTTTTCTTTCATTTCTTAGTTGATTCAGCTTCAAGCAAGTTTTATCTCCCTTCTGTATGCATTATTTTGCATCTGGGAGCACCATAATGACTGGACCATTTCCCCCATCTTTATCATCCATACAAATTTGGTTTGAGAGTTTGAAGAAGAATCATAGGAACTAAAGCCTCGGTCTACACTTCTTAAGCTTCAAGGAAGCATTCTACATACTTTGTTGATCTTTTTGCTAGCTAAAAAGAGGAAACAGACCTTCTCCGTTAGGTACAACTTTAGCTCTCTTTAATCTCTCTTCCACACATCATTTTAGGTCATATTTGTTGCTAGAATCATGTTAGGAATAACATGAGTTGAAGTCCTATAAAGATAGGCTATGAATGTGCATTGCATGTGTGTTTGTAATTTTTTACGGCTTATGTATTTACTTCTATTCAGTGCCTTAGAGTGGTCATAAATGAATTCTCATGTTGGATTTGAAACCTACGTGAAATTTCAAGTGGAGTGATGTCCTTGTTTTTCATTTCTGGACTTGGTTGCGTTGCTCCGGTGGCCTATTGGCCGGAGAAGACAACCGGAGCTAGGGCTCCGACGTCTCTTAGGTTGATGGTGATGACATGGACTTAGCAACCTTTTTCAAATTCAAATGAAATGAGTTGTGTGCGTGTGATTGGATCGTGCATGCTGATTGTTTTAATGAAGGTGATGTGGACATGGTGATGTGGATCTAATGTTGTGTTTTGGTTTGGGCTTGGTTTGTTTTACTATTTACACCCTTGCTTTTCTAGCCCAATGCGTGTTTGTTCATGTTTCAGTTCATTTGGTTTTTCATTATTGCACCTCCTCTGTTTATTTGTTTTATTTTATTTTTTCATTTCCAATTTTATTTTTGATCTTCCTCTATTTTAAAAAATCATTAAAAATATGTTTATGATGTTTTAGTGTCTTTAGAATTTTATCATATTTTTATTTTTTATTTTACAATTATTTTTATATTTATTTGGAATTTAATAGTAAAGGTGTTTTTAATTGTTTATCTTTGAATTAGGGTTTGTATTTGAGGCACTTTGAGACACTTATTGAGCCAAACTTTTCACCATGTCTAGGCACATATATGCTTAGGGTTTGAGTGGTATTATGATGTGTTTATGCTCCATATTTGATCATTTGCTATATAGTTTTGATGAGCCTCGATGCATGCCTAATTGTTGAAGTATAGTTGACTTGATGAATTGTTTTGAGGATGCACTTGTGCAATTTTCTTTGGGATCCTTTTCTCACATGTTCTTGATTGTTTGGCCATGAGGTAGAGCCTTAATTTAATTTTTTTAATCATTGAGATGCCTTGAATTGATGTTTCTTTTTTATGTTGTTTTAACATGATAATTGCCTAACTTGTGACCTAATCTTTGAGCATGCTTTGTGTTTAAACTTATTGAGGTTTATGAATCTTGTATGACTTGAATGTCTTGTTTAAGCTACTGCCCTTGCCATTTATCAATTTTCAATTGCATGATCACTTGCTCTTTTATTGGATAGTTGCTTCCTTTTAGGGGTGATCTTAATTGATGCATACCTAATTATTTGTGCATGCTTTGAATATGATACTTGATGAATCTTCTTGCTATCTTGAACTTTGCTTTGAATTGACATTTATACTTGTGCTACAAACTCATCATGATTCCATACCCTAATCTCACATACTTGATCACTTGTGGTTTGTTTTTCATGAGCTAGTTGCTGACAAATGTTTAACCATTGATGTAGTTCATGTATGATCCTCTTGTGATTATTTTTCAATATTTGGAGTGTGTTGAACATGTTATAATGTACCTACTAACTTGTATGGATTCTCATCTTACTTGTTTCAATTTTCCTTTGTGTGCTAAATGATGATGTTTGGTTATTACTTCAAGATATGAATGCTTGTGCATTACTTGTTTGTCATTGTCTAAGTTCCTAAACCCTAATCTTTGGATTTTTTTGAGCATGGCCTATGATGTTTGAAATGTGTGCATAAGTGTTTACTTTCATGCACCATTGTTTCTTTGATTCAAGTTTGAAGCATGTCTTAGGGTTTGACATTGATGTTTGCCACTTGTGGATTGACTGTTGAATCTTCTTACTTTGTTGAGTACTTGATGGCATGATCTCTTTCATATTTGAAATTTTTTTCTTTTTTCTTTGAGTCTTGTATACTTAAATGTGTTCATGTTTGTGATTAATTTGTCTTGTGTTTATTTATGCTTTGTTCACATGCTCCCTTAGGGTTAAGTTTGGAGTAGGATAGACATTAGGCTCTCAATCCTTTGTATGACAACTTTAAGTTAGCTCCCTTTTAACCTCAACCTTAAGTCCATCTCTTGTATGATAAAATTAGGGTAGAATTCCCTTTCTCATCTCAACTATAGGACCATTTGGCATGACAACATTTAGGGTGGAGATCCCTTAGTATTTTTCTGTGGCACTTTAAGTCTCTCTCCATTCTCTCTCTCAAGTCAAATAAGACACTTAATAAATACGATGTGCATAGTACGTCACGAGCCTTAAGCACATGGGAAAAGATAGACAAATGCATTTCTAACCTCATCTTAGGGTACTTTGTGCGCGAGACGTTTGGATCGTTAGCGCAAAGTATTCGATCCTATGTCATAGACTTTAGCACGGCGCGCATCTCAAACAAAGTCAATTCACTTCTTTAAAGCACTTGAACAAATTCAAACCATTTTTTCCTTCGGGATTTTCTCTTCAAAACTTTTCAGAAATGGTATGCTACTTTCGTTCTATCGTAAATAAGCGATGTCCATAACTGATGGAACGCGAACGTTAGCATTGCTCATAAAAGACACTAAATAACTCGTGGTCCCACGAACTATGAACGCTCTGATTTCTTCATTCTCGTCCAAATGAAGATACGTAGGCACAAGACGCCAAAGTCTTGGCGAGCACCATCCCCCTTCCACCCGTAGTCCTCCGAACTACGTTGACTCTGACCTACCCACTGCACAAGGGAATACGTAGGCATAGGACGACGAGGTCATATCAAGTCCCCTTTTGTTTTTTCCCTTTTTGTTTCTGCATTTCCTTAGTAAGTAGGTCTTTAGATATACACACCCAACAAGAGTGTCGTAACCCAAAACTTGACCTCCCATTTTTGTTTTTTTCATAAGCTTGTGTACTCGCATTCTCAGCATACACATCGGCATTTTTATCTGTGAATTCATTGCAGGCATATACTCAAATCCCCATAGAATCTAAAGGATATGAATATGTTTCTCACAGAGTCATCATAGCCTCGATACAAGCCAAGCAGGGGGATTTCTATTCCTATATATCAAAGCACAAGGTTAAAATGCTGAACCACGACCAAAGCACTCTATTTCAAGGCAAAAAGTGAAGTTTTTGGTGAGGTAACGGGTTACCTTATGAGGTAACCAGTTACATCACCCTTTTCAGCCCAGAAGGTCATTTTCAGCCTGAGGTAACCGGTTACCTCATGATGTAACCGGTTACACCAGCATAATTTTGCAAATTTCAGTTATTTTTTAGCACTGCAGTAATTCCTTTTATCTATATTGTTCTAACATTGTGTGGAAGGTTCTAGACACTTCAAGATAGCACTTGCATTTGCTCCAATACACCATCAACAATAAAATTCATCATGCACCCTCATTTCCAAGCATGTGAACCATTTGATTAAGTGAGTTGCATTGGGATTCTCCAACCGAGTTAACAAATAACTAACCGAGTTAGACTCCAGCTCAGTGAGTTGAGTCTAAGTAACTCCAAACCAAATGCCAAACCAGCCTTAACTAGCCCCAAGCCTAATTCCAACCCTACCTCACTCTAAACCTATACTCTATTTAAGCAAACCTGCACATTGTTGCAAAGGACCCTTGATCATTCTCTCATTTTTCACTCTTCACTCTCAATTTGCTATGCATTTTCTGCAACTCTCTCTCAATCATCTTCATCTTTTTCACCAAGCCTCACTAGAGCTCTTTCCACCATTAAAGCTTAGCAAGCTTCACATTGAACTTGCTATTCTTTGAGCTAGACCTCCATTCCACTACATTTCTTCTTTGAATTCTGCAGCAACAACATCATCTACTTCAATTCAAGCTTTGGAAGTTGATCATTGCAAGATTTTCGGTGCAAATTCAGATTTGAAGCACTTATCGCGTTTTCTTCAGTTTCGCTACGCATTTCTAAAGATCTTTGAATTCTTTAGTTTTATTTGCTTCTTTGCATCACATTTTGTGCACAACAATTACCAAGGCAAACCTCAGCTTTGTAGGTTCGTGAATTTCTACTTAATTTACCGCTTTCGATCGATTTTGCGTCTTCGCAATGTAGTTCCTAATTGATGCTCTGTTGCTTGAATTCTTGCTTTGCATGATTAATTCTTTTAGCTTTCATTTGCTATGAATTAACATGAATTTTTCATCTTCTTCTATGCTTTGATCCACTGTAATTACATGAAATAAGTGATTCTGAAAAGTGCTTTTGAAAATTCTGTTTTTGCTGTTTTTTGCTGAGGTAATGGGTTACCTCATGACGTAACAGGTTACCTCACCTATCTACGCCCCTGGAAGTGTTGTTTTTCATGATGTAACCGGTTACATCATGAGGTAACCGGTTACACTGCTACTTTATTTTTACCAAATATTGACTTTAGGGGTTGTTTTGCATATTATTCTTGTGCTATTTCCCATGCTTGCTTGTATTCATGATAATGTCATTGTTCTAGGGCAGAATCTCCTTGACACAACCTTTGCTCTATTAATTGCATACTTTTTCTCGATTATTTTGCAACTTGATCACATGTTTCATGGCATTTTTTTGCATAATTCTTGCTGTGTGTCAACATGATTACATGCATGATAATTTTGTCTTTGTTAATACTTGGCAATTTCAATTGGATGCCTTAGATTTGTTCTTCATTGAGCAAATTTTATTTTGTATAATCACTACTTCGCACGCTTGCTTTGATGATCTTTCGACTCGCTTGAAAGATTATTGGCTTGTTCTTTCCCTTTGATCGATTGATCGAAACCTCGTTTTGATTGGTTAATCTTCCCCCGCTCTCTTCTTTAGGATCTCTTTAGAGCCTTTCTTCCTTGATCATGTTTCGAGCCAGAGGTCTGCACAAATCATTGAAGCACTGTACAAGTTTGCGCCGTTGCTCTTTGGTTTCAATTTCCGCACTATACTCTGGTGCTAGAGAAGGGATGAGAGTGGAGAATTCCTACACTCATTCTGGTTATTTTGGGTAGGGGACGAATGACGTTGTGCCTGGAATAATCATCCTTATCTCCAGACTGTAGTGTCTCCTGGTCCCCTGCCGAACCGATCTTTGATCACTCTTTCCCTTTTAATCTTACCTTTGATCAATAAATATTTCCTTAATTCAAGATCAATGTTTCTTTTGGGTTAATCACCTTCTCTTGGTTCATCACCAATTCCCCAGTTAACCACAACCTGTTTGTTAATATACTAAGTTTCTTTTGGGTTAATCACATTCTCTTGGTTCATCACCCGTTCCTCAGTTAACCACAGTTCGTCTGTTAACATACTGATTTTCTTTTGGGTTAATCACATTCTCTTGGTTAATCACCCGTTCTTTGGTTAATCACAATCCGTTTGTTAAAACCAATACCCTTGTGAGTTAGCAACCTTCTTTTGGTTCAAATACCCATGCCTTTGGGTTGGTAACCTTTTCTTAGTTCAAATACCCTTCCCTCGGTCGAGTACTGTTTGTCAGTTTGTGTATCGAACCCCTTTTGCGTCATAACCTTCGCTTCGTTCCACACCCGTTCTCTTGGGTAACAACATTCGCTTGGTTCCACACCCGTTCTTTTGAGGCACAACCTTCGCTTGGTTCCACACCCGTTCTTTTGGGTCACAACCTTTGCTTGGTTCCACACCCGTTCTTTTGGGTCACAACCTTTACTTGGTTCCACATCCGTTCTTTTGGGTCACAACCTTTGCTTGGTTCCACACCCGTTCTTTTGGGTTACAACCTTCGTTTGGTTCCACACTCGTTCTCTTGGGTCACAACCTTCGCTTGGTTCCACACCCGTTCTTTTGGGTCACAACCTTCGCTTGGTTCCACACCCGTTCTTTTGGGTCACAACCTTCGTTTGGTTCCACACCCGTTCTTTTGGGTCACAACCTTTGCTTGGTTCCACACCCGTTCTCCTGGGTCACAACCTTCGCTTGGTTCCACACTCATTCTCTTGGGTCACAACCTTCGCTTGGTTCCACACCCGTTCTTTTGGGTCAAATCTTCGCTTGGTTCCACACTCGTTCTTTTGGTTGATCACAGTTCATCTGTTAAAATAAATCTCTCTTCTTATTGTTGGTTTAATCACCTCTTGGTTCATTACCCTCTCCTCTGGTCGATCGCAGTCCGTCTGTTAAGACCAATTTCCCTTTTTCCCCATCAAGGTTACTTCTTCTCTTTCTTCGGTTAACCACTGTTTATTAGTTAACATACCAAATCCCCCAATGGTTCAAACACCTTGTCTCGATTCAACACCTTTGCTTCTTTATTCTCTTGGTTTTGACACCACTTCCTTGCTCCTTTATTCTCTTAGTTTCAACACCGTTCCTTTTCTTTTCTCTCTTGGTTTTGACACCATTTCCCTTTCTTTCTCCGTCTTGGTTCCCCGAACTACGGAGCTCTGACTTCCTCATTGCACTGTGAGGATAAGTAGGCTCGAGATTGCGAGATCTTAGCCAGCAACCTTTCTTCATTTTCACCTATCTTTCAATCTTCTTCCTCCTTTCTACTTTCTTTTCCCTGGTTCCATGAACTACAGAGCTCTGAATTCCTCATTGCACTATGAGCCTACGCAGGCACGAGGGCCCCGATCCTCCGCGAGCACTTTCTTCGTCTCTTTTCTTTGTCTCTTTAGCTAATAGCCTTTAGATAGATAACCTATCCGATCCTAGAAGCAAGCAAAATGGTTTCCGTCGAGTACGACGAATGCGTGGGGTTATAATACCTTCCTTTCGCACAACCGACCCCCTTATCTGTTTCTCTTCCCCTCGGGTTTTATTGACATTTTCCCTGTCCTTTAGGACTAAATAAAGTTCGGTGGCAACTTTGTTGAGTCTTTGAGTGTGCGATTCACTCAGGAATAATTCCGCTAGCTTCAAGGAGTGGATCCCGTTGAGTACAACGGACGCGAGGGGTGCTAATACCTTACTCTCGCGTAATCGACTCCTGAATCCAGAATTTGGTTGCGAGACCATGTTCTTTCCCTTTTGAGGTCTTCTCGATGTTTTCCTCTCCCCGTTGGGATAAATAAAGTTCGATGGCGACTCTGTGTCATCGCCGGTGGTTTTTCACGGTAGTGACACAAAGCATTATGGTGATTGGCAAACTTATAATCATGATGTTTATTTGGACATTTAGGGTTAGGGGCACAACCCATTGGTGTTTTTCTTTAATCATGGGAACCCTAAACTTTGGTTTTGATCACCTGATCATTTTGGATGTTAGGGTTACCTAGTGGCTACTTTGGTTATGGTCTTGTTTGGTTCATGGAATGAAACTCCATTTAGGTTCTCAAGATGTTCAAGTTAAGATTCTTTTTGTCAAGATTAATTCGAATTATGGAGAAAAAATGCATACAAAAACAAATTACACAATTCATACAAAAGAAAGTTGTTTTCATAACAAACCATCTATGAATTACATTGCAAATCAAAATCACAAAACTTTACACAAATTTACACTTTATGACCTAACAATTGACTTTTGTCAATTGTTGACTTTTTAGCCAACCAGTTGACCAAAGTCAACCTCTAATCCTAACCCTAAGTCCTACAGCTTCTCCATTCTTAAGCTATCTCCTCTTGTTAACAAATCCTTTAGGAGTATTGATCTGGTTCAAAATGTCCTATTATTCATGAATGGCCTTGTCAACATTCCATGCCACATTAAACCTGCAACACATAACCACACAACACATAATTAGAATTAACACCAATCATTTACACAATTATTCCCTCACTAAAAATCACAATCAAAATCATTCACCAATCTCTCAGAATCAGATCTCTCTCTACCACTATTCTCTCACGCACATCACAACAACAAGAACAACACTAAGCAACAACAATCACCTACAAGCTATACTTTGAAGAAGACGATAATAGTGGAAATAAAGTCGAGATTAGAATAAATGAGATATAAACGATGGTTTTTATGAAAGTTTGAGGACATTTGAAGCTCCGCCGCCATAGGCGATTTCTGACGCGGCGGAGGAGTGACTAGAAATCGTTTGAGAGGGGAGAGTGCTTGAAACAAGGAAGCTTTGAATGATCCATCCTGAGGTTCTCCCTTTATTTGCTTTGCCCTAGCATGTGGGCCGAGCCACTATTAAACCTCACTAGCAATGATACGCCCCATGTTACTCCATTGGCAATGTGTTTGGGCTTCCCATAAACCCATCCGGAATTACATCACACACCCTGCCAACCCAAACATACCCCCTGCATTCTATATTTTTTCTTTTTTTCTTTTTTTCTTTAGACTTTTTGTTGATTTTTAATATCATAAAAATTGTTTTGAAAAATACTTAGATGTTAATTACGTTTAATTGATTTTACCATTTAATCCATATTTAAAAAACTAATAAAAATAATACACTTTGGCTTAGAATTAATCATTAGTTTTTAGAATCTAATTAGATTTTTAGAAATTAATAAACATTTTCCTTTTAGATAATTTGTAGAAATTAAGCATGATAACACTTTGCTTTTCCTTAGGTTTTTTAGACTTGAGAAAACTCATGTGTTTGCTCATACTTTGATCCTACCCATGACTGATTGATTGATCAGATTTGTCTTTAATTAAATAGCCTATTGACCTATGTCCGATTCCCCTATCTAATTAAGTGATCAAAAGCCTCTTGAATATTTGATAGGATTAGTCCTATGTAGTGGCACTGCACCTGATTTCAATCCCAAGTCAAGTTTCTCTTGCAAGACTTTTAAGACTCTGGACATTAAGATTGCATCACTGCTCAAGCACAACAAAAAGATTCTCCTATCAGCACTTGCCAATTATGATGTGAATCACACACCACGTGCCTTAAGTAATGGAGAAGGATTAGAGGTATTATTCCTATCTTTGTTCTGAGTGCCTTTGAATATGGGATGTAGGCCCCAGTTATTCAGAGTATTTGCCTATGTTCATAGACTTTAGTGAAATTCAACTCAAATAATTGACAAGTCTTCTTCCTTACATTCAACAATTCAAATCCTCAACACTGCCACAACCAACATCAACAATATTTGTCCTTGTGGATTAAATACAATTCTCCTTGACATTCAGTCTTTTAAGGTTAATCACCAATTCTTGGTTAAAATACTATTTCCTTTGGTTAATCACCGATTCTCATTTAAAATACCACACTTTTTCTCTTTAGGTTAATCACCAATCCTTGGTTAACATACCCTTTATTTTGGTTAATCATCGATTCTCAGTTAAAATACCATACTCTCCTTTCTGCATTGGTTAATCACTGATTCTTCGTTAAAATAACACACTCTTCTTTATCTTTGGGTTAATCACCATTTCTTGGTTAACATACCCTTTCCTTTGGTTAAACAACGATTCTCGGTTAAAATACCACACTCTTCTTTCTCTTTGGGTTAATAACCAATTCTTGGTTAACATACCTTTTCCTTTGGTTAATCACAGATTCTCAGTTAAAATACCACATTCTTCTTTCTCTTTGGGTTAATCACCAATCCTTGGTTAACATACCCTTTTGTTTAGTTAATCATAGATTCTGGGTTAAAATACCATACTCTCATTCCTACATTAGTTAATCACCGTTTCTAGGTTAAAATACCACACTCTTCTTTCTCTTTAGGTTAATCACCAATTTTTGGTCAACATACCCTTTCCTTTGGTTAAACACCGATTCTCGGTTAAAATACCACACTCTTCTTTCTCTTTAGGTTAATCACTAATTCTTGGTTAACATACCCTTTCCTTTGGTTAATCACCGATTCTCGGTTAAAATACCACATTCTTCTTTCTCTATGGGTTGATCACCAATTATTGGTTCCTTTCTTTTGGTTAATCACCGATTCTCTATTAAAATACCACACTCTTTCTCTTTGGATTAATCACAAATTCTTGGTTAACAAACCTTATAAGTCCTGCATTAGTTAATCACTAGTTTTCGGTTAAAACACCCACCTCTTTGCTTTAAACACCACTTCTACTTCTTCTTCGGTTTAAACACCACTTATATTACCCTTTTGATCTAAACACCGTTTCTATTATCTCTTCTTCTGTTTAAACACCACTTCTATCACCTTTATTTTTTCTGTGGTTTAAACACCACCTTTTCATTTCTTGGCCTTGATTCCATGAACTACAGAGCTCTTATTTCCTCATTGCACCAGGAGGATACATAGGCACGAGGGCCCGAATCCTCAAACGAGCACACTAATTAAAAACTTATTTTTCGCCTTAATTAATGCCAATCGCAAGTAACCATTAGATAGTAACACCCATTCGAGCAAAGAACAACCAAAACAGTTACCATTGAGTAATACGTATGTGAAGGATGCTAATACCTTCCCCACCGACTCCCTTACCCATTTCTCTCCCCCTTGGGTTTTATCGATATTTTCCCTTTCCTTTGGAATAAATAAAGTTCGATGGCGACTCTGTTGTATCATCGAGCGTGCGATGCGCTCGGGTATTTTTTGCACCGTGATAGTTGGCGACTCTACTGGGGATTTAATTGCTCGTGTAAGAGAGAGTCTAGCCTAGTTTTGTTTGTTACTCGCTTGTTTGGATGTTTATCTTTATTTTTTACTTGCTTTATCTTTATGTTATTTATTGCATTCTTTATTGCTTTAAATATTCATATTATGCATACTCTGGATATCTATTGTATTTTTTGTTGTGGGCTGGAATGACGTTACATGAGTGAGAATCTCTATACCCGAGCTTAAGCATAAACACATGATAATATTGTGGCAAGAGTCGTGTTGACCTACTTGGTGTTATTCCTCTATTAGGGTCAACATGAGACGCCACACCTAGATTAGATCCTTTTGAGAGCATCACTGTCTGACAAGTCATTCGTCTCAGGCAGTGGTATCTCAAAACATGTCTATGACTCTAGGGACCTTTTAGGGACCTCCTTCTTTGAAGACTAGTACCTACCTATGAGGGGATATTGGGTTTTTGCAGGAAACCAACACCCTATGTACCTTTCTCATGTATGCGCCAGACCTTTGAACCTACGCCGAGCAGTATATACAGATTATCTAGAATATACTGAACCTTTGAATCCATGATGGCTGCATTGCCATTACATCATATCAAAATTAATTTAAGCATGCACATTTTTCAGGGAATCCTTAGTCAGTCATTCATAGTAGATTATTCAATTATGGAGAAGTCTGGCCGGAGAAACACATCTCAGTACAAACTTTGGGAGTCTAAGCTTGATGAGCTTAAGAAGCTTGGAGCTCTTTAGATTAATGATCACGGGGATGCCTTCAAGAAGGTATATGGTAACTTATTGGGTGTTCTGTTGACCAAAGAGGATACTAGATTGATTTTCACTTTCTCCCAGTTCTATGATCCCACTTTGCATTGCTTTACTTTCCAGGGTTTCCTTTTGGCTCCCACTATAGAGGATGTTGCTCACATCCTCCGTATTACAGTCAAAGATCAAGTTCCTTATATGAGTACAAATGGTTTTCCAGAATATGTTGTGATTGCACAAGCCCTTCACCTTAAGAAAGATGTGGTTGATTCCAACATTCGCCCCAAGGGAAACACTAGAGGATTTCCTTCAAAGTTTCTAATTGAGATGGCCATCACTTTTGCTGATAGTGGAAGCTGGGATGCTTTTTATGTTGTCTTTGCTCTCCTTATCTATGGTTTGGTGCTCTTCCCAAACGTTGAAGGGTTCATTTACAAAGCTGCTATTACAATCTTCATCTCCAGAAATCCAGTTCCTACTCTTCTAGCTGATGTATTCTTCTCTTTCTATTGGAGGAAAAAGAAGAAGGGTGGAACGATTAACTGCTGCATGCCTTTACTCTACAAATGGCTCTTGACCCACTTACCGAGAAAATGAGCTTTTGCTAACAACGTGGGAGCATTGAAGTGGTCTCATAGGTTGATGTCTTTGAACGCTAACGACATAGTATGGTATAACCGTGACTATGATGGGGTTGAACCTATTTTAGTTGTGGTGGTTTCTAGAATGTGCCTCTTATTGGTGCCAAGGGTGGATTGATCAACTACAATCTTGTTCTTTCACTTTGTTAGTTGGGTTATCCGTTGAAAGAGAAGCCTGGAGACAAACAGTTGGAAGAATTTGTGATTGCTGAAAGGGTTGATGATTCTGAACTATTGAAGAGAATACGTCGTGCTTGGAGCAAAATCCACCATATTGGGAAGAAGAACTTGGTAAACAGAATTGCATTGCATTTGAGCCATATACAGATTGGGTTAGGTCAAGAGTCAAGATTGTCAAGCTGCTATATCCATGGGAACCTTCCATGAGTCTCAAGCATCCTCGACCTTTTGTCGTTTCTATCTCTGAAGTGGACAAGCTCAAAGAGACTATCAGGCTATTGGAGAAGGAGAATGGTGATCTCCGGTCTAATCTTGGTAGACTTACACAAGAGAAAGAAGACTTGTAGATTAACCTCAACTAGAAGAGAGAACGCATGTTCGAAGCGGTTGAAGTTTGTCAAGTAGAACATAACAAGAGAAGGAAAGTTGATGATGCTTTGAGGGGAACCTAGGTTGGCCTCTCTGCCAAGAAGAAATAACTCGCTAAGACTCACTACCAAGCTAGCAAGATGGTTACTACTTGAAACCAGACTCTGACATCTCACAAGGAGATGGAAGAAAGCTACAAGGCATAAGTCAAAGAACTTCAAGACCAATTGAAGGACTGCAAGAAGGAGTTGAAGAAAGAACAAGGCCATGCTGAGAAGCTAGTGGAGTCTCTCTCTCAACGCCAGGCTGAACTTTATAAGGTCTTTGAAGAAGTCAGAGAGTTGAAGAGTCAAGCGCACCAGAGCCGAGAAGATGCCAATCAACTCAACCAAGAGATCACTCATTGGGAAAGACACGGCCTTCATCTTCAAGTCTTCCTGGATCAGAAGGAAACATTCCTGCAAGGCCTCATACATGGACTTGATCGCACCTTATTACATAATATCCTCAAGGATGCGCAATACTGGAGTGATAGACATGCACGCCTGGCCAATTTTATTGACCACACACTTGAAGATTGCCTGGGGTTGCTAAAGAAGCCTATGCAGATATGTTTCCACAAAACACTATGTGGGTTATTTTTCATTTTATATCTATTTGTAGGGTTGTATTTGAAAGGTTCAAAGCTGACCTTTTTGTAGCTCATTGAGCGGACCCCTGAGATTGCAACCTTTGTACTCTTTATTCTTCATGATTGAATAAAATGAGTATTTTCATTATTGGCTTTATATATTGTCTTACTTTTTGTAATTGTATGACTACTTATATGCAATTTGACAATCTCTGGATTCCCTGGGAATTTATAATTTTTCTTTCTTGCATACATTCATTTATTCACGCATTCATGCATTCCAACAATAAAAACAAAATGCTCATACCATCTTCCTCCAACTATTCAGAAAAGACGACGACTCGCCACAGATATCTTACAAGAGCTAACATACAAAAGATCATGGTTGACATTGAACAAGAAAATGCTACCTATAAGGAGACCTTGGATCAGTTCCAAGGCCAGATGAATCAATTTCAAGGCAATGTGGACTCCATTCTAGAGTACCTTCGTACTAAAAAAGAGGCAACCACTTCCGCTGCTGTTGTGACTCCTGCTGAGATCACTGCTCAACCTATCTCCTACCAATTGAGCTCTATTACTGAGCCTAGTGGTCCTACTGCTTATCCCTAGGGCATGCCTCAGAATTTTGTTCCTCAAACTGCTAATGGGGGTGCCTTTGTTTTGTACTAGCCATTGACTATGCCCCTGTCAATGGGAATTTTGCTGCTCACCCGTTGGAAATGCCTCCCCAATTTTCTCCTCTAGTTATCAATGTTGACATTGATGATGTTCCTCAAGAGCAACCTTGACACAACTCCGTGCTTTTTCTACAGAGGGGCTATCTTGGTTATGATTGTAGCCTAGTTCATCATACACCTTAGGAGTGGATGATGATGAGTTGAATCCAACAGTTCCTTCTTTGATACGTTTATTGTCTCGTAATTGTGAATCATCTTTATTGGATTGTTTCATGTAATTTGCCGCTGCAAACCTGACGACTGCTGCAACATGACTTCGTTGTTTTGCCGTAATGATTATTTTAGTTTCCAATTTTTTTTAAAAAAAAAATATAGAAATTTTTAGAGCCAAATAAATCATAATTTTTTGGCGAATTCTTATCTACCCACTTCAAAAAGTTGGGTAGAGTTACCCATAGAGTAAATTAGGCTACATTGCATTGGAAATCTATAAAATTTAAATTATTAAATAAATAATTAAGTATAATAAAATGATATGACATTAGTGAATTGGTTGAAGGTAGATTATTCAACTTTTTGTGATAAGTCACCAAGTTGTCCGCTATTTTTTTTTATAAGGATATCAAAGTATAAAGTAATTAATGCGTTTTAAACTCAATTTGAAAATGATGACGAATAACAAATACACACAACGGTAGAATCCCCAAATGTTGCGCACGCAAAGCTTGCTATATAAAGACGCATTCCAAACAACAAGGTGGTGAAAGGCGAAGTCTCTCTCACTTCCATTTTCAAAGATCAAAGAAAAATGAAAAGACCGCGAAAATCAAAGAAAAGGGTTTGCAAGAAACAATGGATTACTGCTGAGTATTATCAACAAGAAAAAGAAGACGATGAAAGAAAATGGATCACACATTATTGCAGTGATCATCAAATACTTTTGGTGGGTGATGGCGATTTCTCATTCTCTCTTTCCCTCGCTAAAGCTTTTGCTTCTGCTTCAAACATTGTTGCTTCTTCTCTCGACACATATGGTTTACTCTCTCTCTTCTAAACCCTTAATATACATGGTTGTAACATCGTTGTGTACAATTAGGGGTTATGCTTTATCATTGAATGGTATGTGCTACATGGTTGTTTTTACTTGGTGGTGTTTTATGGGTTTACTGAGTTTGAGACTAGTCAATGTGATTTTCTTTTGCTTTAGAACCATTTGGAACGAGCTTCTCTCAAGTTTGTTCCTTTTCCTTGTTTGTTTATAGCTTTTAATCATTTTCATATTGTTCATAATTTGGGGGAGTGCTTATGTGATGCACTCTGTAGCACCGACACTTCTGAAAAAATGTCCGTCCGTGTACGAAACCGACTCCGAGATACTTGATTACATTTAATTCATTTATTTTTTTCAAAATATTATTAGTGTCAATATGTCAGTGTTGCTGTTGTGTTTTCCGGTGTCCTTGCTTCGTAGGTGATGCTTCATGCATGGATGATGTATTTTGATTGCTTTGAGAAGTAGAGTATGTCAATGAACTTGGGTTCTTTTTCCATCTTTTTTTTTTTCTTTGATTAATAGCTTATTTTTAATTTTTGTAGTACTTCTTTTACTTATTCATATATGGTGTCATCTAGTTTCGAAGGTGCATGATTGTATTCCAAATATGAAAATCAAAATGATACTTGTTTACAAAATTCATAGACTTGTGTTCAAAAACTAAATGCTTTGTCAGTTTGTATCTATCAAATATTACCCCACATTGCACTGCAAAATTGAAATGTTTTGGCCTTGGCTTTGTCATCAATGCTCTTTTGTTCGTGTAGCCGAGGTTACCAAGAAGTACAAGAATGCAAAGTCAAATTTAGAAGAATTGCAGAAGCTGGGAGCATACTTGTTACATGGAGTTGATGCTACAAAAATGAAACTTCATCCGGACTTAAAAATGCGGAGGTTTGATCGCATTATATTCAACTTTCCTCATGCAGGCTTTCACGGGAAAGAAGATAACTTGATGATGATCAAGTAAGTTTTCTAGTAGAGTTCAGTTTAATGACTTTTAGAATTGTTATGTACAAGTTTGTTCAGAATTGTTAGTTTTCATATTCAGAAATCCTTTAATAGTTATCATAGTTAAGGCTTTCAGAATGAAATTTTTATTAACAATACTATGTGATTTGTGTTTTCTTGTGAATTTTTAGGATGCATATGGATCTTGTGTTTGGATTCTTCAAGAATGCAAGTCACATGCTTAGGATCAATGGTGAAGTTCATGTCAATCACAAAACTACTCCTCCTTTTGATACCTGGAACATAGAGAAGCTCGCCGAGCAAAGCTTTCTGATGATGATCGAGTGTACTGATTTCAAGCAAGAAGCTTATCCTGGTTATAAGAATAAGAGAGGTCATAGGTCTCGATGTGATGACCCGTTTCCTCTTGGTAAGTGCAGCACTTTCAAGTTTATATACAATCCTATAAGTATGAAAGACCATTTGAGGAGAACTCATGTGGAGGTTTCTAGACAGCAAGAGATTCACAACATGGAGCAAATCCCAGCTCCTGTTGTTCGCAACTATCATCCTCAAACAGTTCTCGTTCAAAAACCGAATCAACTTGGTTACTACCCTCAGACAAGTATCTTTCCAAAAACAGATCAACTCGATCATTATTCTCAGACAAATCTCTTTCCAAAAAGTAATGAACCAATGAGATCAGAATTTGACTTGAGAAATGGATACAATACAATCGCAAACAATGTGACAGAAATGCATGGAAGAGTTGCTTCTTCTGCTGACTATTATGGTTATGCTCGCGATACGACACAGAACTCAAATGGATACAATACAATCTCAAACAGTGTGACAGTAATACATGGAAGAGAGTGGCTTCTTCTGCTGACTATAATCGTTTTGCTCGCGATACAACACTTAACACCATAGAAGAATGGATGTTACAACCAATCTTCACAACAATGGCCGACATCAACTAATTGTAGACTTTGTTTGACAGAACACCATAGAAGAATGGATGTTACTCCTTCCATGCCACTTGGTGCTAGAGATTTTGGTAGAGAAATACATGTTATGCAATGAGATTGTTGATGCTACATAGCAGGATGATATTTTGTTACATAACTATAGGTAGATGGAGTTGTGAAACTGGTGATTTTGTTATCAACATTTAGTTTATGTTGATCTTTGGCAGGATGCTAGTATGCTATAAGAAATTAATCTCTTTTAGTTGAATGATCAAAAGAGTTGATCAAGTTGACATGTTCATTGATCATTAGTCTTTTTATTTCCTATTTTAATACCTCATTTATCTCATATTATTTGTCAAATATACACGTGAGTAACATCACCTTTATCATGTATTTTTTTATTTGAAAATTTTATATCCAGTTTGAAGCCGACTAATCTAACAATCAATCTTATCCCCCACTAGCGATGTTGGTATTTGATATGTGAAATTATGGGGAGAGGATTCACTATCTTTAGTGGTTATATGATTAGAGAGAGAGATAAAAAAGTCACAAAAAAAACACCAACTTTCAAAATTTCAATCAAGGATTTTAATAATAAAAAATGTATAGAATAAGAAAAAAGTAAAGAGGTTTCTTTCAATAACTTGGACCGCTTTTATTTTCTTATTTCCTTTGTGCTACTTATAGATCATGTATATTTATTGATTATACAGAGAATTGAATCTAAGTCATGTCAAAGAATAAACAGAATTATTTGGGATGCTCTATGGTAGACCAAGACTTGAAAATAATATGAGCAATAATGTTTTTTTATATACGAGTCAAATCATTTTCATTGAATTGAGTGAACTCATTGTTGTTTTGTTATATTATTGAAGAGACATTATTTCTGAAAATAATAAACTTTTGGACAAATAAAATCTAAACTGCTTTCATTATCCATTGTGCTGGACAATCTATGGTAGGATCTACATATCCTTTTCATATGAGCCAAAAATAGTGGATCCAATAATGACTGAAGTAGAAGTCATACACAATTATTTTAGACAATAATTGAAGGGAATAATTGAAGTAATAGACAATAATTGCTGAAGTAGAAATTATAGATAATCTTCTTGTTAAGACAACTTAGTTGGTAGTGTATACGGACATCATATGCAGGGATGCAAGTTTGAATTCATGACATCTTTAATGAGGTGGACTCCATCCATTAAGTTACTTAATAAAAAAACGAAGTCATAGACAATAATTGAAGGAAATGAATAAGAGAACTGGTTATTCTATCGACCAGGGGTCTTAAGACCATCTCCGCAACCTTCAAAGATGTGACCGATCAAGTGGAGTTGCTGTGTCCAAGTACTCGGGTTCCCCAATCAGAATTGGACCCAAAGAAAGTGGTCTAGGATGTCGCTATAGTTGGAGATAATGGACACCTAGAGGTCATGATGAATAATGTTCATATATCACTTCGGCATGCTTGCCTTTGTTGCTCTTTTAGGCTTGTAATGATATTGTTCTATTAATTAAACTTCTTTCCTTCTAATGTTATGCTTGCTTTTGAGTTGCTTTTTTTCCCTCCATTGATCTGTATGCCTTTGGTCTTGACATCTCTTGAGTTGATTTTGCTTTACACTTTCTCTCTGCTGGGAATTGGAGAAGCATGCTACGTTTTGGTTCAGATGTCCTATGTGTAGGGAACTAGCGTGATCTTTTGAGTTTCATTATTACATGTCTCATTCATCGGGAGCTGGTGTAATTTTTCAGAGTCGCTGGGGACCGTCCCTAACCAAGATTTGGGTCTCCTTCCCTGCCACCAAGTTTGAGCTTAGTTCAAGAATGACGTCTCCAAGCTCCACCGCTTACGCCCTTGGAGTGGCTAGCTCTTAAATGGCCAGAGGCACCTGTTGCAACTTAATGCATTTTTTTCTTTGACTTTGATTTGAAAGGGGTAACTTGTAACATTTTGATAGAGAATATAATGTTGTTCATATCAAATAATATTATATCGTAAGATAATTAAATGATTCGATCTCTAAATTTCTATTAAAAATAATTATCCTGAATATTGTTTGGACCCTACAGCTTAGGTTAGGTTCTTAGATAGGGTCTTTTGATGTTTCGTTTGTTAGGAGTTGGTGTAGTATTTAAGGTTCGTTGGGGACCATCCCCGACCATGATTTAGGCCCTCTGCATCTAAGTTTGAGCTTGTCTTTGGTACATGAACTATCCTTATCACAATGTTGGGTTCTATTTTTCTTGGTTGTTGAAGTTGACTATACCGACCTATCCATGAACCTTTTCAAACCTTGCCCGGTCTAGATGCCCTTTCTTTTAGCGTCAATATTCCGGTCAACCTCAATTCTGTGCCACTGTGGCTACGAGGTATTCTCCACTTTAGATGTGGGAGCCCTCACAACTATGTCCTTTACAAAAGACGCGTCGTTCTGTATGGGACAAAAATGGTGATGACTATCTCTTTGTACTCACTTGTGAAACTCTTTCATTGGTGGATTGGGGGTGACACTGTGTCTAGCATCGTTATTCAGATACCACCTTACAGCGTCGACGATAAATTCCTTGAGGGGATATCGATGAAGCATACATTCTTTCATATTCATACGTCCTCGGACATTTAGAAGTGCATCGAATCACCAGAATTTCCATTGTCGCCTGAAATTTTCATTATGGCAGAGCTCATGACTTTCAAGAATGTTGCACCAAGAATCATGTCAATCTTTTTATGCTCTCAAAATATTTGACCTCATTTTGTGATCACCTTATTTTTTGTTCTGCTATGCCGATCGAAGAAGGTTTAGTTAGGAAAATCTCTTTTTACATGGTGATTTTCCTTCTGCCTCATTAACAACGAGAATTGAAAGTCTGGTCAGAATATTTTAAGAAATTTTCAACGTGACAAGATATATAATCTTTTACATCTCAGCGAACTGGATTTAGGATCAGACACAATTTGATCGTGGAAATTTGAGAGAATCGAAAGTCGATTCCCACAAACGGTGTCACTATTCTGGATCGGAGCCATATTTAAGTGTAAATTGAGGTAGTGGACTTTTGATGTGGTGATGCAAGTCTCCAAGGCAGTTGAACGCGGAGGAGTATCTGCAAGGTTAGACTCCAATGTCTAAGTCTGTGAATGAGTCTAAAAAGAGGTAGAGTGAAGTATGAAAAATGAGTGTATCTTAAGCCTTACACATGTGTGTGTGGGGGTGGGGGAGGGGGTATTTGGTTCACAATTCCCTTAGATGCTTAAATCACAACTTAAAACCTAAAGTTACTGTGATATCAGAATCTATAGACTTGTCCACTATAGATTTGTCTATTATGCTTGATAAATTACATGAACATGATATTAAACTGGATTAACTTGCTGAAAGTGAAGAAGGCGGTAAGAAAAAGAAGAGACTTGCATTAAATGTTGTAGAGGCCAAAAATATGGAGTAAAAAAAATTGTCAAGATGATAGTGATGAAGACATGGATCTTCTAAGTCGCAAATTCAAAAAATTCATGAGGCACGAAAAAACCTCAAACTTAGAAAGATCACCCTTCATTCCAACATGCTTCTATGTCCGGAAAAAATTTCACATAACCCACGTACAACGAACAGGGGAAAATGCAACAACAGGGTTTTACAAGACATTAGGACCCCTTATAATCTCCAAATTGTGAGAAACATGATCGGCTTGCTGAAAGCGAAGAAAGTGATAAGAAAAAGAAGAGACCTGCACTAAAAGTTGTTGAGGCCAAAGACATGGAGTCAAAAATAAAAAGTTGTCAAGATGATAGTGATGAAGACATTGATCTTTTAATTCGAAAACTCAAAAATTTCATGAGGCACGAAAAAAAACCTAAACTTTCAGAATAAAAATGAGAAATGTATGACATGCTTGACACATACCTTTGACTCTTTAGAGGAATCTCATGATAAACTAACTATGATAACATAGATTTCCCCCGTCATATTTCACTAAAGGTCACACCGACGGCCTTTGATTAGAGAAGAATAACTTCGTCCAAACTATATGGAGTCTGGAACAAAGTAATTACCTAACTATCGTGGGTTGAGACTTGGAGCTTGCTACTCAAAACTCATGAGAATCAACAAACTAGATAATGAGCACACTCTAAAATAATATATGATCTTATCCGAACGACCTTTTACAATCCATTAGATAGGGATAATCACATGATCTCGTGGCACATGTCCTACAAGACAATTGTTCTAGGGAAAGTTTTAAATTCGTTAACCCTAAACCTAGCTATAACTGCTAGTGAATGTCTCTGACTCAAAGTGCATTATATTCTAAAATCATAAACACTCAATGTATTTACAAGTATACCCACCACTGGCAAGTTCAACAAACAGATTTCATCTTGGAGGAGTCCATCATTGTCATCACCATCACAACCCTTGAAAATTAACATTTTTTTCAACTTAAAAAAAATATTAAAAAAATAGTATCTTATTTTAGTTTTAACCATATATTTACTTTTTATATAAATATTTGATAAATGAAAAAAAAAAAAACTCTAGCATTTCTCTACTTTTTATTTCCAAATCCTAAAGTTTATTCATGCATTTTAAACTCAATGAAAATGATGATCAATAACAAACACACAATGGTGAACGCAAAGCTTGCTATATAAACACGCATTATAAACAACAAGGTGGTGAAACGTCAAAGAAAAAAAATGAAAAGACCACGAAAATCAAAGAAAAGGGTTTACAAGACAATTGATTACTGAGTATTATCAACAAGAAAAAGAAGAAGCGGAAACAGAGTTTCCAAAATGGATCACACATTATTGTAGCGATCATCAAATACTTTTGGTTGGTGATGGCGATTTCTCATTCTCCCTTTCCCTCGCTAAAGCTTTTGCCTCTGCTTCAAACATCGTTGCTTCTTCTCTCGACTCATATGGTTGGTTTATTCTCTCTCAAACTCTCTTTCTCTTCTAAACCCTCAATATACTACTTAACACATGGTTGTAGTAGATTTAGGGTTTATGCTTTATCATTGAATGTTGTCACTATTCATTCATGTGCTACATGCTTGCTTTTACTTGCTCTTTTATGAACAATTTAGCACCAGCACCACAGACACCTCTAAAAAAAATGTGTCGGGGTTGGTATCCATAACCGACCCGACATTTGTGATTACAAATAATTTATTTATTTTCTCAAATTATTATTGGTGTCGACGGTGTATGTGCTTCATAGTTTATGAGTCTACTCGGCCAGATCGCAGTTGCGGGATTGAACCGAGATCCTCCCTACCAAGTCTAGCGTCAATCACCATTGGACCAAGTAACAATTGGTTTAATTAGTTATTTGCTTTTGGTAATTTGGTCTTTTATTTTGCTTTAAAACCATTTGGAATGAACATCTCTCAAATTTGTCCCTTTTCCTTGTTTGCTTAAAGCTTTTAATCATTTTCCTATTTATCATAATTTAGGGAGTTCTTGCGTGATGCACTCTATAGCACCGACACTTCTGAAAAAAAGGTGTGTCCGAAACCGACACCGACACCAACACCGACACTTGCGATTACGCTTAATTCATTCATTTTTTCAAATTATTACCGGTGTCAACCAATCAGTGTCAGTGTCGCCGTTGCGTTTCCGGTGTCCGTGCTTAGTGATATGTTTTGATGATATATTTTGATTGCTTTGAGAAGTAGAGTGGGTCAATGAACTTGGATTGTTTTTCCTTCTTTATTTCTTTGATTAATAGCTTATTTTATTTTTTGTAGTACTTGTTTTACTTGTTTATTATTCACATCTAATGTCATCTAGTTTTGAAGGTGCATGATTGTTATTGTTGCTTGGAGTGCAAATATGAAAGTCAAAATGGTACTTGTTTACAAAATTCATAGACTTGTGTTAAAAAACTAAATGCTTTGTCAGATCGTATCTATCAATTTTTACCACATTGCACTGCAAAATTGAAATGCATTGGCCTTGGTTTTGTCATCAATGCTCTTTTGTTCGTGTAGACGAGGTTACCAAGAAGTACAAGAATGCAAAGTCAAATTTAGAAGAATTGCAGAAGTTGGGAGCATACTTGTTACATGGAGTTGATGCTACACAAATGATATTTCATCCAGATTTAAAAATGCGAAGGTTTGATCGCATTATATTCAACTTTCCTCATGCAGGCTTTCACAGGAAGGAAGATGACCGCATAATGATCAAGTTAGTTTTCTAGTAGAATTCAGTTTAATGACTTTTAGAATCGTTAGTTTTCATATTCAGAAATGCTTTAATAGTTGTCATAGTTAAGGCTTTCATAATGAAACTTTTATTAACAATACTATGTGATTTGTGTTTTCTTGTGAACTTTTAGGATGCATATGGATCTTGTGTTTGGATTCTTCAAGAATGCAAGTCCCATGCTTAGGATTAATGGTGAAATTCATGTCAATCACAAAACTACTCCCCCTTTTGATACCTGGAACATAGTGAAGCTGGCCAAGCAAAGCTTTCTGATGATGATCGGGTGTGCTGATTTCAAGCAAGAAGATTATCCAGGTTATAACAATAAGCGAGGTCATAGATCTCGATGTGATGACCCGTTTCCTCTTGGTAAGTGCAGCACTTTCAAGTTTATCAACAATCCTAGAAGTATGAAAGACCATTTCTGGAGACATCATATGGAGGTTTCTAGACAGCAAGAGATTCAGAACATGGAGCGATTTTCAGCTTCAGTTGATCTCAATTATCATCCTCGAACAAGACTTCCTTTTGAAGGGATTCATTACATGGAGCGAATTTCAGCTCCAGTTAATTCCAATTATCATCCTCAAACAAGACTTCCATTTGAAGTGGTGATTCACAACATGGAGCGAATTCCAGCTCCAGTTGATCGCAGCTATCATCCTCAAACAATTCTCGATCAAAAACCGAATCAACTTGATTACTACCCTCAGACAAGTATGTTTCCAAAAACAGATCAACTCGATCTAAGTAGCTTTCCGAAAACAGATCAACTCGATCATTATTCTCAGACAAATTTCTTTGCAAAAAGGAATGAACCAATGAGATCAGAATTTGACTTGAGAAATGGATACCATACAATCACAAACAACACGACAGAAATACATGGAAGAGATGCGTCTTCTTCTGACTATTATCTTTATGCTCACGATACAACACAGGACATTCAAAGATTGCTACAACCACCAATGGAGTCAAGTTACAACCAATTTTCACAACAGTGGCCGATTCCAACTAATTGTAGACTTTGTTTTACAGAACACCATAGAAGAACAATGGATGTTGCTCCTTTCATGCCACTAGGTGCTAGAAATAATGGCTACCATCAATATCAACAAGTATTAGAAAGAAGCTCAACATATTTGCAAGAAGAACTTTATAGAAATGCTCAGAGGTCAAGTGATTGTTATGATATAGCAAGACATGACTTGGAGAGGTACAATGCTGAAGTGCCTAGGAGAGATTTATTAGAGAAATATATGTTAGCGCAGTGAGTATGTTGATGCTACATAGGATGATATTTTGTTACATACTATAGGTAGATGAAGTTGTGAAACTGGTGATTTTGTTATCAACATATTTAGTTTATGTTGATCTTTGGCAGGATCATATTATGCTATAAGAAATTAATCTCTTTTAGGTAAATGATCAAAAGAATTGATCAAGTTGATAGGTTCGTTGATCATTAGTCTTTTTATTTCCTATTTTAATACTCCATTTGTTATTTGTCGAATATACAAGTGTCAAATGGCGTAATACCTTACCTTTGCCATGTATCGAATTAATTAATTAATTAATTAATTAATTAATTAGTTAATGTCATACGTTGTTTTTTGATGTGTGAAATAATGGTGGACCAAAGCACTATACGTATAAATAAAATTATAGTGGCCACTTAGTAAATAACGTTACATAACATTTTCTGTAAAAAATTTACAAGATACTTATGGTTTAATCAGATCACAAGTTTTAATTTATTTATAGGTTTAAATTCGAAAAAAAATTTAAGAATATATTGTGCAAAAATGTTTGTGAGAGTGTATTCGTGCTCGATAACGTAGGGTTCGAATGTAAAACAATTGGATAAAAAATACAAGAAGTAAAGTGCATAGTTACTTAAAAAAATAAAGTAAATGAAGGAAAGTAACTAAAACGATGAAGTAAAAGTGATTGGATTAATGGTAGGACGCAAATTCAGATATTTTTCATAAATCATGTTATCTCTGTAACTGAGATGATTGAATTCTATAGAGAACAACAATGAAAAATGCAAACTCTTGTTATAGAGATTAAATAGACTTATATATATGTACATCAATAATCGCCGACAACTGTCAACTCTCTAGAAATGGACACGTACACCATTATGTGGCCTTTTGTCCTCTACAATACTTCCACGTGTCTTCGGTCCTTGAACTCCTGCAAAACTGCTATTGTTGTCGAAAGAACATCTCCAGATCTCTTACTTCCTTTGTCAAGTTTTAGATCTTCCAACTCCCTCTGTCGAAAATCCTCCCTGCCGAACCTTGTGACTTTGGTATCAAAAACATGATTTAGTTATCTATACTTAGCTTGTATATTTATCTCACCTCCACTTTTGTTGAACATACTGGGTCGAAAATCTCAGGCTAATAGATGCTCCTCAAAAATTAAACTTTCGATCATGTTTGTAATATCGAAGAAAGGTTGCGTTTTTAGTACACTTTCGACACTGTTCAAAGTAGTTTGCATACGTCACCATCATCATGACCACTTTCACCTAACTGTCATGGCAATGGTCGTGCATGCAATCTCCATCATGGTTCCAACTTCCAAGGGCATCGTAGGCCACAAGAATTAACTGTATTAAAATATAAAGAAAAACATTAATTAAAAACTTTAATACAAAAACCAAAACGCCACTTGTTTTGATTTCAGAGGGAAACTAAAGAGTCTCTTTTCATACGACTATATATACCATCTTCTCCTTCTTTCTTCCTTTTCGCAACATTGTTTTCTTTCTGAAACCTAAGAGCTTTTGTTTTCCTGCATCTTTCATTTTTATCACTTTTTTTCCACTCAATTTATAAGAACAATGACTTCTTCTTCTGGCACAAAAAAGTAACTCTCACTTCCTTCTGTTGTTGATCTTCAAGGACATATCCTCACCAGCAATCGTAGATACATTCCAAAACCTCCAATGGAGAAAGAGAAAATTGTCATTTGGGTTTCCTTGGTATTAATCCCCTTTTCTTTTATAGGTATTGTTCATGCGTTTATGGGCGCTTTACCCAAATCATCTATGAAACCAAACAAACTGGAAACATTCTTCCCATGTTCACCATCAACCAAACCTCGTGCGCTCGAAGACAAAAGCTTTGAGTTACCAACAGTGATGCTTATCTTAGTTGGTTACACATAATAGAAAAGAAGAAAGAACAAACCTTCAAAGATTAAGGTATTTTTTACTTGATTCAACTGTCGAAAATTGGCCACAGGTATAACCCTAACATGCTTATGGCTACCATCTGTTTTTGTGAGTCTTCGACTAATACTTTCCATTTACCATGTGGAATGATCACTCCCACTCTTTTCGACATTGCTGCTATTACCGGTCTTCGACCAATTGGGGAAACTTTCGACCCCACTCTTAAACACCAGATCAAACTAAATTTTACTTTTGCCATCCTAGTTTCAGTAACTACATCAAAGACCATCATGACAAAACAGAGGAAGTCTATGACTATGAGCATATTTCTTTCCTCACTCTGTGGCTATCTCATTTATTTTTTGTTCTAGCACCCTCCAAGTATCCAAGAAATTAAAACCTCTTGCAACTCAGATTCATGAGAAAAAGGATGCTTGTCTTAGCAAACTGATTAGGCTACCTTTATGAATCTTTAGGAATTACTTCTCGTGACCACAAAGAACGAAGAATCCCCGAGGATAACTTCCTGGTCTCTGGCCATATCTGGCTCTTACAACTTTGACTTAACGTCACTTTTGAACCTTTTCTAAACACTAGCATTTTGTCTACTTTGGAAAGACGAGTCAAAGGTATAAGGCTCGATTTGCTGACCCTAACTGACTATAATATTTCGACTAAAAAAGCTTTTTAAAAGTATTTCTTCATGCTTAAGAACTGTAATGAATTTGTCTCAACTATGACACCATATTCCAGTCGAAGTTATGGGTTAGAGTGGTTCGAAAGAACATTTCCAACTTCTTCACCTGGAATCCAAATTAAAGCTCTCGACATTTGGATGGAGTTTTTCAAACCCGCTGTCTTGTCGACTAGAACTTCAACTGCGAAAGTTGGCTTTGGACTTGTTGTATATCAACCAAATTTAGTGGCTCGAAAATTTGGCTTCAGTTAATTCCTGTTGAAATCTCTTTTCACCAAAGAAGACGAAGTCTGTCTGGCTACTGATATGCCAATTGAAGCATATTATAAGGCGTGTTTAGACTTTCACGCTAAAAAGTCATTAATTTGAATCCCTTTGAATTCGAAAACTCTTTTCACTGCATCAAAGAATTTGAAGATTGGTGGTTTGCCTACTACAATCATGTTGTTGTTGACACTTCGACTCTACTCCAACATCTAACAGATGCATGCCTGCTGAATAAAAAGAAGAAGAGATGAGGTATGCACATCAAAGAGATTTGAGCTTTTCAACGTTACTTTGAAACTGTGTATAATCCCTGTCAACTTAGTCGAATTATTTATGATGCAGCTTCTACTTTGAAACAAAAAATCATTGAAAAATTTCTCCAACTTCATTTTCCTCCTCATATAAAGGACTGATATGGTTTTACTTTAGAATTTCATCTTCCCAAATTCCCACCATTACCAACTTTTGAATTTGGAAAATCTTTTTGGTCTCCATTTACATACGAGTTACCTTGTGGGTCTTTGTTAACTTTAAATAATGAATTGAAGAACCCTGTCCAAAAAGTAGTTTCGACTAAGTACAATATACATAATTTCCCACAGCGTTTGAGAATCGATATTGATCACGTTCAAGTCATATCCACCATCCAAGAAGGTGAAATAAAGAGACTTGTAAAACTCACTAACTCCACTTTATGTTTCCCTCTATTTACTTGTTTCGAAATCTTGCAGCTCTCTCCAAAAGGTCGAAGATGAAGAAGGGAACTAAAGCAGTCGAGGACAACAAAGAATCTAATCATCCCAAAGAAGTAAAACAAGTATATTTTCTAAACCTTCGTCCTCTTCTACAAAAATATATTTTATTTTATCCAATATTTCTCCTTGTTCCTATTTTCAAAGTAAAAAACGAGGAAGTAGTTACACAACTACTACTCCAAGTGAAAATAAAGCAAGGAAAGAGCAAGTAACAATCGCTCTCGGTAGTGAAAGGACATGGGGGGTTTAGATTAAACTCCAAACTTTATTACTATCTTTATTCCTTTGAAATTCTATTTAGCCAGTGACATATGTAATACCCGAGGACGAAGAGGGCAGAGAATGGATGTAACGATCGAGACCGAAGAGGATGGAGAGTGGTCGCCGAATTCACATCGGAATGAGAGGGATCCTGAGGTTGTGTAAAGATGGGACTTCATGGTTGAATGAAGGATTATAAGGATTGATTGGTACTACATATGCCAACAAGATGCATCTTCTTTTCGGTAGCCAAACAAATAAGAACTCCATAGTTAAGAAGGTTTGACTTGGAGTAGTATTTGGATGGGTGACCTTCTAGGAAGTTTCCCAGAAAGTGAGTGAGTGAGGACAAAGCATGCTCAAAAGACCCGTGTTTGTTTGTAAGGTCAGTCGATAATCCTGAAAGAGGTATGTGGCTTTACAAATGGTATCAGAGTCATAACTCTCACATTACGATGTGGTTCGGGGACGAACCAAGCAGGTGCTGGTAGGCATGTAACACCTAAGGTCGACGAGGGCAGAGAATGGATGTAACACTCGAGGCCGAAGAGGTCGGAGAGTGGTCTCCAAATTCACATTGGAATAAGAGAGATCATGAGGTTGTGCAGGGATGGGACTGCATGGTTGAATGAAGGCTTATAAGGATTGATTGGTACTACTTATACCAACAAGTTGCATCTTATTTTTTGTAGCCTAACAAATAAGAACTCCATAATTAAGGAGGTTTGACTTGGAGTACTATTTGGATGGCTTTCCCAAAAAGCATGTGAGTGCGGACAAAGCATGCTGAAAAAGACTCGTGTTAGTTTGTGGGGTCAGTCGGTAATCCTGAAAGTAGTCTGGGGCATTACAACAGATGTTGGACCAGATGTCTGGGACAACATGTACAAATATTTTATGACAAATGACAGATTATGGAGACATATGTCAGATACGATGTCTGAGACATTGTATACCAGAAAAGCTAGTTTATACTACCAAGTTATAACAGTTTAACTTATACAATATGATGGAGCAGAAAAGTAATAAAGAACACAATAATTGTTAACCTAATTCAGTGCAAACAACACCTACATATGAGGGGCACACTACCCAAGAAAGGAAATTCACTATCTAGAATTAGTACAATTAGTATTATTGGAACAAGAACCCCATGTTGTCAAATGCCTCTTCCAAATCCTAGTGACTTTATATTTAAGACTCCTTATAGAACTATTTCACTCATAATAGTTCAAGGTCAAATGGGTTTATTCTTAACTCTTTTATTTCAAGGCCATTTTCCTAATACTACATGTGAAGCTTCGTTCTACACCCCCTAAATATGAGAACCATCTCACTTTCACTCAAACACTCTTCCAAGTGTTTAGACAATTACAATATGATAAAACAATTGTACCACATAACTACTTTGTTCTCAAGCTTATAGAATTAATATCTAGGAACAAAGGATTACAACTTAACTAACAAACCAAATTTTATGTCTTAAGATATGAATGAAGCAATAGAGTGGTGCACAATTAACAACAAAAACAAAGACTCAAAGGATAAACCCTAACACACAAATCTTCAATAAATGCATACCTCAAGAGTTAGGTTTGAGTTTACTTAAATAGCAATGCTTCTCCTGAGCTTTTTCCAATGGGCATAAGCAGCTTTGATCTCGTCCAAAATTATAGGAGATTTTGTTTTTATTTGTCTCCAAAAGATGTGATTTGTTTTTTATTCAAATTCAAATTTAAATATACATTTAAATTTATTTGATCAAATCCAATCTAATCAAACAAATCTACATAAAACATTGCTAAAACATAGCAACAAATCTTATTGAAATCAATATGAAATTTCGCAGCTAACAACATCCATTACGGTCTGTTGACAAGGGCCAGTTGTTGTACTGCACACATGCTAGAACACCGAGTTACACATGTTGCACCAGAACATCCAAATTAACTCTCTTCATGGAATATGAATCTTATTTGTAGAGTAAATCTTGGATAAAATAAATCTGAACCAAATCTTCCTTCAAAGCAAATCCAATCAAGTCTTCTTTGACTAAATCAAATTCAAATATTTTAATTAAATCATATCATCCATTTCATGATTTAATAACGTCTTATACAAATTGATTTGGATTAACAAACTTTTTCCAAAAGTAACATTCTGCATCTTCTAAAGAAATTAACACCAAAACAAATTTGAAGGAACTCTGAAGATAATCAGAACCCAATCCTTACGCCAGGATGTAAACACAAATATTTTTCAACAAGTTGCTTACAACCAAATCTTTTTGTCAAGCACTTTAGCATAAACTTGTACTGAACAAATCTTCTTAGAAACAAACACAAACACGCTTAAATTTCTTCATGAAATCTAGATAACAGACTGAGGCCACATGCTGGAACATCTTGTTCCACAGGTTACTTCTACACCAAAATACATCTTGTATATATGTTGTTTTACCTAATGCAGCCAATCACATATGACAACATCCTTTAAACACATTATTCATTTTATTCATCATCATGAATATCTAATTCTGATTTGAATACCAAAGAAAAAGACAACGAAGATAATGAAAGTGATGAGAGTGAAAGTTCTAAAGACAATACTGAAGTTTCCCATAGATCTCTACCCCCCAAATATAGGAGTAAATGGAAAGATGATGTTAAGGCCTCAGCAAAAAAGAAAAAGGTTGTTGTTGAACCCTCGACACTTAGACAATCCAAAAGGACAAAGGTACAATCCTCTAAGGCCATTCCACCAAAGAAAACAAGAAAGAAATTTGTTATCGAAATTGTTGATGATGATGGAGAAGAAGAAAGTATTAGGTTGATCAGAAAGAAGACCACACGCTAAGGAAATCCACTCATGTTGAGAGTTCAAAAACCGAAGACTCAAGACTAAACGCTCAACCTCCTCGAACGTGATTGCCTTAGAAATCAGAGTAGGAGTTAGAATGACAGGAATTCCAAAAACATTAGACTTAATGCACGAAGCATCTTGTCTAATCTTCAAGAAATACATATTTGTCCAAAATTCTCTAATGAGAACATGATAGATGGGTCCTTTAAGCATGTTAAAGTAATTCTCTCACTTTTGGGATCGAACATGACTTAGAAGATCCAGACCATGATTTCTAAATTCATTGAAGTCAATGAATTTTTCAGAAGCAATGGTGAGGGGGCAGACAACTCCACAAATAGAATACATTTTTTAGATTTTAAAAAGAAGAAGGAAGATTGATATTTTAGAAATTGATTTTATCAAGTGCAAGATGAGATGAAAAATAAGAGATTTGAATAGGAGTTTAAATAGAGAAAGGAATAAGGAGTTAAAGAGATATAGGAGGGAGTAGGTAGAAGCATAAACAAAAAGACTCAACAGGTATCAATGCATGCAGCAGGAATAACATTTAAATCAAGACACGCAATAGAGCCCACTTGTCATAAGCTATTATTACTAAAAATTGAAAAATATCAAAAATAAGCCATTTGAAAAGACATATAAGAAAGCAGATTTGAAAAAGTAAATAAAATTTTAAAAATCACACGCAGCCTGACAAAGGGAGGTAAGTGAAGATATATTCTCTTGAACCAAGAAATATTATCCCAATGGGTAACATCAAATGTTTAGATGAATTTAACATATGACATTAGTCTTACTTTAAGATCCATGTAAAAATGCTTGATTACATCATTAATATTAACAACTCAGAGTCTAGAAGGCAGAAAATCCCAAAAGGGTTCTGGCTTTGGACCTTCTAACCAGGAGAGCCTCCTAACTTCAGAGGACTAACTGGTTCAGAGCCAATATATCTCAAAGTCATATTTTACTCTTTAGAGGCTACACATTTGAAAATATTTTGTTTTATTCTGGACAAATTTCCATTTTCATATTTTTCAAAATTTTAACAAATTTATCTTCAACAAGGGGTTTGTCAAGATGTAAGCCCATTGATGGTTTGTATCTATAAATTTTAAATTAATTACACCCTTTTGACCATGATATCATATATAATGATGTTTGATTTCAATGTGTTTAGCTCTGGAGTGCAAAATAGGATTCTTTGATAAACAAATTGCAGAAGTATTATCACAAAGAATAGGAATGTTACTCTCATATAGATGATAATCTTCTAGATAGATTTTCATCCAGAGAATATGAGTGCTGCAACCAAATGTTTCAATGTATTCAACTTCCATTGTTGATAATGTTATTGTTGACTGCCTCTTGCGAGACCAAGAAATGAGATTCTAACCTAGAAACTGACATCTTCCACTGGTGCTCTTCCTTTCTAGTCTATCTCCACTATAATCAGCATCACAATAACCTACTAACTTGTAATATTTGGATTTTCTATAAAACAAACGAAGATTAATAGTACCTTTCAAATATCTAAAGATCCTCTTAACAACAGTCAAGTTGGATTCTCTAGGATCTGATTAGAATCTAATGCAAAGACATACATTGAATAAAATATCAGGTCTAGAAGTAGTCAAGTATAATAGAGATCCAATCATACCTCTATATACCTTTTATTCTACCTGTTTTCTTTCATCTTTCTCTAGAATGCATGTTAGATGCATTAGAGTTTTGGCTACTTTACATTTTGACAAGTCAAACTTCTTCAGAAGTTTCCTTGTATATTTGCTTTGATGGATAAATGTTCCTTCTGAATTTTGATTGATCTGAATTCGTAGAAAGAACTTTAATTCTCCCATTATAATCATCTCAAATTTTTCCTTCATAGACTTAGAGACTTCTTTGCAAAGAGTTGTATTAGCAAAACCAAAAATTATATCATCAACATGAATTTGCACAACTAAGATATCATTTTTGAATGTTTTACAAAATAAAGTTGAATCTACTTTCCCTCTTGTAAAATCATTTTTTAGAAGAAATTGCTTAGTCTTTCATACCATGCTCTAGAAGCTTGTTTAAGACCATACAAGGATTTCTTGAGTTTGTAAACAAAATCTAGATTTTTGTGATTTTCAAAACTAGGAGGTTGATGTACATAAACCTTCTTCAGTAATGTAGCCACTCAAAAATGCACTTTTAACATCCATCTGATAAAGAATGATGTTGTGGTTTACAACAAAGGAAATTAAGAGACTAATAAACTCTAACATGGCCACTAGTGCAAAGGTCTCAGTATAGTGAATTCCCTCTTGTTGACTATAGCCTTGTGCAACAAGTATGGCTTTGTTCCTTACCAATTATACTTGATCATTCAACTTGTTTCTGAAGAACCATTTTGTTCCTATCACATTGGTTAGTTTGGGTCTGGGCACAAGATCCCATACATCATTTATAGAAAATTGATTTGGCTCTTCTTGCATAGCCAGAATCTAGTCAGTGTCCAAAAGTGCTTCATTAATGGAGGTAGGTTCTATTAAAGACACCAATCCAAGAAGCATTTCTTCAAAAGGTTTAAATGAAGATCTGACTCTGATGGGTTTAAATTTATCTCACATAATCAATTCCTCAGGATGTGAAGAACTTTGCATTTATTTCCTCAAAGGTTCTTGAGAAGCAGCAACATCTGGTTTAGATTGATCCTCTTTGTGTTCAAAATCTTCAGATTCCTTTCCTTCAGAATCTGAGTAGCTAATCTCCAGATCTGCAAACTTTTTAACTAGCTTTGACTTGTCAAAGTCAAGCTTACCATCAAACTTAACATGAATTGATTCCTCAACAATTCTTGTTTTAGTGTTATATACTTTGTAGCCTTTTGAGTGTTCTGAGTATCCTAACATGATACACTTATGTGCTTTGGAATCTGTCGCAACGTGAAAAACAACCGGCGGAAAAATAGAGTCATCACCGAACGTTATTTATCCCGACGGGGGAAAGGAAATGATCAAAGAAACCTCAAAAGGGAAAAAGCATTGTTTCGCAACCAAATTCCGGGTTCGGGAGTCGATTACGCGAGAGGAATGTATTAGCACCCCCTCGCGTCCGTTGTACTCAACGGGATCCACTCTTGTCGTTCTAATCAAAGGGTGTGTTTATCTAAAGCCTACTTGCTAACAGAAACAAAAAGGAAAAAAAATAAAAAGGAGACTCGATAGGACTTCTCTGTCCAAGGCCTACGTATTCCCCCGTGCAATGGGAAAGTCAGAGTCAGCGTAGTTCGGAGGACTACGGGTGGATGGGGGAAGGTCGTTCGCCAAGACATCACCGTCTTGTGCCTATGTATCCTCATTCGGACAAGAATGAGAAATTCAGAGTGTCAGTAGTTTGTGCTACGAATTGTTAAGTGTTTATTATAAGCAATGCTAAGTTTGCATTCCAGAAGTTAGGGTCGATGCCTGTTTGCGGTAGAACAAAAATAACACGCATTTCTAAAAAGGTTTGACGGAAAATCCCGAAGGACAAAATGATTTGCAGTTTGTTTATGAGTTTTAACAGAAGTGAATTGACTTTGTTTGGGAGACGTATTGCTCTAAAGTATATGACATAGGATCAAATGCTTCGTAAGATCGACCCAATACGGGACGTATACAAAGCACTATAGACAAGGTAAGGAGAGACTCCCGCTTATCACTTCTCATGTACTTAGGGCTCGTGGCACACAATACTCATCGTATTTATTAAGTGTTTTGATTTTTGTTTTGAGAGAGAGAAGAGAAAGACGCACAGAAGGTCTAAGGGGAACTCGGTCCTACATGTTATCATGCAAAATGGCCCTAAGGTTAGGATGCGAAAAGAATTTCTATCCTACTGTTAGCATGCAAAATGGACCTAAAGTTGAGGTTCAGGAAGCTATCCTAATGTTATCATGCATGGATTAGCACCTAATGTCTATCCTACTCCAAGCTTAATCAAAAATTAAGTTAGACTAGGAAGCCCTAAGGGAACATGCAAGAGCAAGTAAAACAAGCTAAAAGAAGGCACAAATAGCAGCATACAACAGCACTTAAAACATGACAGCAGTGCATTTACAGCAACAACACAACAACATTTAACAGCATGCATAGAAGCAACTAACAACGATGAACAGGACAACGGTGTATACATCGGCAGAATTAACATGAACATGCATCATGTATTCCACAAGGTTGTGCAAGTATCATAAGCACACATCAAGAGTTCAAGCAATCATGAACATGTGTTGCGCAAGATTAAGCAAAGTGTATGAACATGTGACAAAGGAATAATCAACTATGATGAACACGTACCAACAATAATCGAGTGAACATACACCATGGATTTCAAAAAATGATAATGCGCATGAACATGTATCCACATTAAGCATCATGAATATGCAACATCAACAAGCAAGAATCAACATATAAACAAGTGTGCAACATGGAAATGCTTTAAGAATACAAACAATTACATAATCAACAAATCGTGCATAAAAAATATGCATACGTAATGCAAACGGAGGTTAAACAACTCAAGAACATTCCACATATATCAAATATATCAAGCCATGGAAGTTACATGTGGAAAGGAATCAAAATAAGCTCAAAAACAAGCAAAAAACACATTTTACAGCAGGTGTAATCGATTAACACATGTCTGTTAATCGATTAACAGCTGTCCAGAAGCTGAAAATAAGACTTTAAAAAGGTGTAACAGATTAACACATAGTTGTTAATCGATTAACAGCTGTCCAAAAACTGAAAATAATGTTGTGAAAGGGTGTAATCGATTAACACATATATGTTAATCGATTACACCTGCTGTAAAAGCAGAAAATCAATTTTCAAAAGCACGTTTTCATTATTAATTCAAGGTTTAAATGCAACATGTAATAGCATGCAATTGTGCACGAAAATTACATCAATTATGACCAAATGAACACATATTGAATCAATTAAACATTAATAACATCAAGCAATTGAATCAAAGGATCAAATCACACCAAAACCATAAGGATCTACATTGTGAAAGTTGTAAATAAGCTAAAATGAGTTTGGATCTAAGAATCACCAACCTACAAAGCGGAGATTTGCTTTGGTAAGTGTTGCTAACAGAATTTTGACAGATCAAGCAAAGAAAATCAAAGATCCAATGAATTTCTAGCAAGAAACTTGAAGAACAATATAATAATATGAACTTGCTTCAAAAGTGCTTCAAGAAAGTGCTTCCAAACTTCAGATCTAGATCCAAATAGCTCCAACTTCAGAATTGAACAATGGAAGATGATGTAATGGAGGTTTAGCTCAAGAATTTACAAATTACAATGTATAATTTTTTAAGCTTTTGGTTATGGAGCTTTGGTTAGGGTTTTGGAATGAGAGAAAATTGAGAGAGAATTGTAGAGAATTGAGAAGGAAATGACATTATGAGTGAAGTTTTGTGAGGTTTGGATCAAATTCACTTAAATAAGCTCTAGGTTTGGAATGAAAATAAGGTTCTGAGTGTGGGTTTGAATGAGGGTTAGTATTAGGAATGGAATTAGGAGTGGAATTGTTTGAATTTTGGGAGGGAAGATGAAATTAATTTGAAATGAACCAAAATTTGGAAGTATTCTAGATCCTTCTACTGATGCAAATGTGAAACCAAGTGATCAAAGTAAGTTGCAAATGCTGCAGTGCTGAAAAATGAACTTTCTAGGCAAAAATTCCTCGTGTTAATTGATTAATCATTTGCTAGGCAAAATGTGTTAATCGATTAACACATCAAAAATTTATATTTTGGCGCCTTTTGGAGGGAAACTTGGAAAACCACCTGTTGCCACTTGTTCTGAGCCCTGTTCTACCTCTGAAACTTGTCATTTGATAGTGCAACTGAATCATGCCTGAAATAAGCTGTGAATTCCCTTTTCGCACTCAAAATATCTTGCTGGAAAAAGAATGGTCCGATACCAAATCATTGAGCAAAATAAATGTTGGAAAACCCTGACGAATATCCGTTTAACATTGAATACCGCTGAAATAACCTCTGAACTGAAGAAAACTCTGAACTGCGATAAATGCACTGTGATCCCATGTCTAGAACCAATGCAATGCATAAATGAAGATGCAAATGAAATGAAGCATAAGCCAAAAAGATTAAGAAAGGGAGGGAAAATTTTGGGGTGTTACAGCTGCCCCTATTCAATCGACTTACACCTGAAGGGATGATAGCAATGACTTTCAGACATTCAAGGTAGAAGGGGATTGAATACAAAAAAGACCATAAAATTTGCACTCTGTTGGGAAATAAAAAAGGTAATTGGACGCCAGCCGATGGTGGACTTACAACCAAAGGTGCCGACCGAAGGGGGACTTACAACTAAAGGTGAAGAAAAGATGATTCCACTAGGGAGGGAGAAATCTTAGGGAAACCACTCAGCATGGGCAAACGCCAGATGTTTGGAAGCAAACTCCACTAGAGAGACACATTGTCAAAGGTATTTGACGGAAAGAAATACTATCATTAAATAAAACACATCGTCAAAGGGATTTGACGGAAAGAAAACCTAATTCAAGACCTTGGTGAATTTTGGAGAAGAATAACCTTTGATGCAGAGGAGATCCTCATTAACCATGGATCAAAACCCTAATTCCTCTGGAGTGAATGAAGATCCTCTTAAACCAAGATGTTGTATATGATAGGATTGTGTCAAGGCTTCAAGATCCTTGCCCATGATGATGCCACATGCCCAGATAAACCAAAACCCTAATTGGGGGATCAAGATATGGGAGAGGGTGATTCTCTTCAATTTTCTTGTCAATCTCAATCCCTTGATGAAATGGTGAATCAAATAGCATGTCTTGAGGTTTGAGGAGCCTTGGTGGCTTGAGTGATTAAGTATGTCCCATTCTCCTTGCTTTGCACAATCAATGATGAAGGAACCCTCGATACCATGCCTTGGGACAACCAATGATGCATATTCAATGCTTATGATCTAAAATTACATGAGATGTGAAGCATAAGCCACTTATTGGGTATAAATAAGAGGGTAAATTTTGGGGTGTTACACATGGTAATGATTATGCAAGGACTCGACGGCTCAACCGGTGGTTTCGAGGTAGGTCAGGTACGGCTGACGTTGGAATGTGTCTTGTCTGGCTACAAGATCTCTAGTTGAAAGGTTATGGGATGTGTTAGTATGACTTCCCGACATCCATCTTGAACTCGAAGATTGACAGAACTCGTCTAAGTAGCTCTAGAAGTTTGGAGAAGAAACGTTCCTTGGTCGCCAATCTTACCCCAGCCTGCGGGATCTCTGTAGGAATCTGCCTCGAAAGGAAACCTGGGACTTCTGTACCCTAATAATTTGAGACGGACTGCCCCCAATATTCTAAACTTTGAAGGGGTGCTTCGGACTAATTGCCTTCTGGACAAGATTGACTTCTTGTGTTTATGGGGTGGTCTGCCCCATCCTTGAAGTGATTTTTCCCCTGACTGGCTGATCTGTGAAAGAGTGCCTCTGACTAACTTACCTTCAAGAGATTTGTCGAATCTCGACTTGATTGCCATAAATTAGCTTAATCTTGTTTGGTTTGCCCTTCTACTCAATAGAGTCATCAGGAATTCTGCATCTTATCTTGATCAATCCTTCCATTGCAGAAAATTTCTTGAGGTCAAGTGCTTACTTACAAGTAAAACTGATCGTTTTGAAAATGATAATTTTAATGCAATGCATATGGCAGTTTTGAAATCCAAGTATGTTCACTGGAATAATGTTGTGACATATAGTGAATGAATCACTGTTCAGATTGTCACACCGATACCAACATGAATGGTAAGAAAATCCTTTTAGGAGTCAGCTTTAACGCGATTTTACCGCAGTATGCTTTCGAAACAATCCTCCTTCAATTAGGTCTTTTGAAGGTTGTTACGTGGCCTGGTTCACGGTTTGAAAAAAAAAAGGATTCACGGCTCAAAGTTTTGTTTCAACCCACCCATCTCCTTAATGTTCTCCAGTCTTACGTTCATCTAATTTGACGCAAGTGTTCACCTTTCAAAAAGGCATTGAATGGTAGGAATGATGATTAAGGAACCCACAAGGTTTTCGGAATGACAGTCACCCCTTTTGTCTTTGGTGTTTTGTAGTCACACGACTTGCACTTTATCGAGGATTTTTATTTTGTAATCCTTTTCATTTTTCGCTTTTCATTCTTTTGCTTTTTTGTTCCCTAATTTTTGCCTGGACTGATTTTTTTTATTTTTTTTATTTTTGATGTCCAGCGGGATGCCCTAATTTTTGCCTAAGTCAATCATTTTTTTGTTTTCTACTTAGCGGGATTTCATTCTTCTATTTTTTTCTTTTTGATTCAAATCGTGTGACACTGGTTATCTTGATTTCTTTGAAAGGGTTGTAACTGCCCCACTCTTCGATTGGTGGGGGATAACCATTGTGGGTTTGTGAGGTGCGGCCCCTTGTGAGGGATAACAGGTAATGGATCCTTAGATGCACATTCCTTTTGAAATTTGAACGCTCGGTCAAATTAACTGACGACTACCCTGCCCGAAGTTAAGGTTGAGGGTTTTTCGTTTTTAGAAGGAAACTCCTACATCTAGGCTCAACGGGGTTAACAAGGGATTATCTTTCTTATGTCTCCGGTGTTTGAGAATTTGAAATAATGCTTGTACATCATCAGCAAAGTTTTATTCAAAAAGCATACAATTGGAAGTTTTGCGTCTTTTAATTTCATCATCCTCCCTTGGACTTTGCTTAAACAAGCGTTTGATATCGATAAAAAGAGTATGAGTGAACACAAATGGATTTATTCAAAACATGCATATTTATTTCATTATCATTATCAATTGAAAACATACGAGTTTTACAAATGAGTTTGCACTTAACAGAAAGAAACTACAAATGCAAACTAAAGATAAGATCTTAAGATTGCCAGCTTCGGGGGACTGGGCTTTCCAATCTTGATTAGCTAATGAGCTAGCCATCTTCAGAATTGCTCGTCGAAATCAGTTTGATAATCATCTTCACATCTACTCTCAGTGATTTCTTCCATAACATGGACTGATGGACCCACATAACCAAGTGAAGAATTATTGATTCGAATGCCTTGAGGAGTGAAAGAGAATATCTTGGAGTCAAGCAGAGTCTGAACCTTGCTCTTGAGCACCTTACAGTCTTCAGTTGAATGCCCATGTGCTCCAGCATGGTAGTCACATCGGGCGTTGGCATCAAAACCTGATGGGTATGGAAAAGGCACTAGGTTCAATTCCTTCGGCACTATTAATCTACCTTTGATCAAATCTGGCAATACCTAACTGTACAACATTGGCAACAGAGTGAAATTCCTTTCTGGCTTTCTTGGCCTTTGTCGAACGTGCTGACGTGGTTGACGGCGGTATGACCGTTGATACCGAGGAGGTCCTTGATACTCTTCATGTAGAGAGAATGGTATCTGACATAGAGACCCAAAAGATTGCTGACTCTGAACATTTGAGATGCATGAGTACTGAGGATGAGGTAGCAGAGATTCCCAGATAGAATTATTTTCTTCCTCCCATTCTTCTTGAGAACTGACAACTGATTCACTTTCGCTAGCTTGGATGTTCGAGGCATCTTGGATTTTTCTGCTCTTGAGGCCGCTCTCGATGCGCTCTCCAACTACTACCAAGTCAAAGAAGTTTAACATCCCACTACCAATCATCTTATCCAAGTATGGGCCTTGCAAAGTACCCATGAACAAGTTAACCAATTCTCTATCTAAGAGCGGTGGTTGAGCGCGAGCAACTAACTCTCTCCATCTTTGAGCATACCCTCGGAAGGATTCCTTGTCCTCTTGAGATAAGCCTTGCAACTGCATGCGGCTGAGAGCCATGTCAAGATTATATCTGTATTGCTTCACAAAGGCATTTGCTAGGTCTGACCATGACTAGATGCAACCACTCTCCAACTGCATGTACCAACTCAGTGATACCCCACTTAGACTGTCATGGAAACAGTGAATCATAAGTTTATCGTTGTGAACATATGAGGTTATTCTTCTACAAAGCATCACCAAATGTTTCTTTGGACAGTCATCCCCTTTGTACTTCTCAAACTTCGGTGTCTTGAACTTTGGGGGTATTACAAGGCCAGGTACCAAACACATGTTCCAAGCATTCAGATCAAAAGCATCACGCCCCTCCAGGGCTTTAAGCTTCTCTTCCAACACACGATATCTTTCCATAATCTCAACGGCTTGTGGGTCCTTGGTTTTCATCACAGGGACCGTCCCTTGGAAATTTGGCACAGAGAATTCAAAACTCTGATAGTCTATGGCATAAAGAGAAGAGAAATGTCCATCTCAGACAATGGGACGTTCTTGTATAACCTGGTTCTCAATAGGGATCTGCACAGGTTGAGCTTGAGCAACATTATTCACTTGAGGTGGAACGACATTCCCAGTGACTGGGGTCCTCAGAATATTATCATCTCTCTTTGCCAAGGCTGTCATAGCTTCCACAAGTTAGTCCAACTGGTTTTTCATTAATTCAACATCCTCCCTAGTCACAAACTGGTTCTGCTCTCCTGAGTTCATGATCCTTCCAAAAAACTGATTCGAGTCCAATACGAGAGTTGGTAAATCAACTGCGGGGTGGACAAAGGATGGATGAGCTCTGCTGTTTTTTGTTGAAGAATGATATGAAAAATGAAGCACAAATGCTTATGTTATGCAATGTTATGAATGCAATAGACATGGGATCAAAGCTTCCATATGCTCTGAACGACTGCTGTGCTGCTGATTGAATAAGTTCAAATGTCGGCTCTGACGAGAATATTGGAAAACCAAAATACCAGGTTCAAAAGTCCACACTGATAAGAAAACCAGAAAAATACGTAGGTGGAAGGTTAAAGTTTCCTACAAAACCCATCCCCTCTCCCATGCGCGTTCTAGTCTTGGACATGACATCCTAGCAGGTCCTCAGTCTCACGGGCTCTCAGGTCGAGAAATGATAATACGTTTACCATTTATGGTTTGGCATTATCACCCCTTAAGGAGGCCTCTACTGATTTCCCATGAACAGTCTCCAGACTCATCTATGGGAACACCCTGTCATATGCACAAGACGCGCAGGACATAATATCTCCCAAGAAAACCTCATCTGAATGTGGGTCTCGTGTCAACTAAATGTAACAAGATGCTACGCAAGCCACACGACTATCCACTATAATCCTATGTATGTACTCAAGCCTAGGTAGTGGGCTTATCCCTCATAGAATGATCCCATGCAACAACACAGCAGCAACAGAACAGTATGACAGCAATAATCAAATGTAAATAATGCGAGAAAAATGAAAACAAATAAAAGCATAGAGATAAACACGCAAAGACAAGAAACAAACAAGCGCTAGGATTGACTCGCATAGGGAACCAGAAGTCCCCAACAGAATCGCCAGTTGTCGTAACGCGAAAAAAAACCGGCGAAAAAACAGAGTCGCCACCGAACGTTATTTATTCCGACGGGGGAAGGAAATGATCGAAGAAACCTCAAAAAGGGAAAGAACATGATATCGCAACCAAATTTCGGGTTCAGGAGTCGATTACGCGAGAGAAAGGTATTAGCACCCCCTCGCGTCCGTTGTACTCAACGGGATCCACTCTTGTCGTTCTAATCAAAGGGTGTGTTTATCTAAAGCCTACTTGCTAACTGAAACGAAAAGGAAAAAAACAAAAAGGAGACTCGATAGGACTTTGCTGTCCTAGGCCTACGTATTCCCTCGTACAATGGGAAAGTCAGAGTCAACATAGTTCGGAGGACTACGGGTGGATGGGGGAAGGTTAATTGTGATGCGCTTCGAGAAAACTGGCGTGTCCGTCGAATAAAGACTGTAAGTATACAACTGTTCACGTAGTTTAAAAAAAAGGTTATCTAACCCACAAGGAAGGGATAATCAAACTAATGCAATCTATTGTTGCAGTACAAAGCTAAGGCTAACGATTAACGGATTTAAGACGGAAAGAAAGAATTACTAAATTCTAAAGGTCTTAAGAAATAACAATAAAAACGAGTATGAAATATGGATTCCGCGTACCTAAGGGACTTGTAGAAATCGGGTGCTAATTACGACTGAATTTACTTCCGTAGAAAGTACTAACTTAAAGACTTTGTCTTACACTCTCACGCTATCGACAAGAACCACACCTTTCAACCACTGGATTTTGCTCTCACTCGCCCGTTTCAATTGAAAAGCGTACTTTGAAAGTTAATGAAATTCTAAATGATGCCTAAAGTACTCTCGCTATTTTTAGGACCGATGCCTAGTTTCTACTATCAGTTCATCCCTCACACTCTCGCGCTATCGGTCCGAACTTAGTATATTCCTCACTCTCGTGTCGGAATAATAAAACATGAAAATCAGAAACAATGACCAAAACTAACATACAATCAATAATTTTGCACCTAAATTTTCTACGGAGTCTCGTCGGTAACGACGATCCTCATACGCCGAACTTAATTAATTTAGCAAGACATGATATTTTTCATAGCAAACATGTTAACGGTAATCGGAATTAAAACTAACATTGCAGACAAATTAAAATAAATTCAAATGCAAAAGTAAAACATAAGAAATAACCTGCAGAGTAAAAATACGAAACTGAATTGAAATTATGTCGGCAGGCTTGTTCGTAATCCACGGTACAACAATGAAAAGAAAATTACAATAAAAGTGCGACAATTCCCCGATGTGAGTAATTGCCGCTTTGAAACTAAGTTTATGGCTAAAAATCTAAACAGGATTTTAGCAGAGCTTCCGCGCGGTTTCTGGATGTCCAGAACATGACCAAAGAGTCCTATATATAGAGGAAATGTTGATCTCAACTGTCCCGTCGTGGTCTCTGAGTGGAGGGAAAAGAGGAAGTGTGGTAACTGCTCAAAATGGTTACAGAATTTGAATTCTGCAACTGCGCTGCTATGGAGAACGCCATCAGGTCATGGTGAACGCCATGGCCTTGCTTCATTTAACTACGTGACAGTTTGATGTATGGCGAACGCCATATCATCAAAATGGCAGATTTCTTTCTTTCTTGCTGCATTTTCCTCTTCTTTCACTCTTTTTCCACTTCGCTCCCGATTCCACAACAGATGAAGCTATCAACTGTAAAACACACAAAACAAAGTAAAATGAAAATAAAATGTGATAAAAACGGATGAATAATATGTGCAATGAGCCTAAAAATATGATACGATTACTCGTTATCAAACTCCCCCACGCTAAGACTTTTGCTTGTCCTCAAGCAAACTCCCAACATATATGAAAATAGTAGATGCAATATACGAAACAAAAACACGACACGACTCTAAAACGGTACACAACTATTAGGCTAATGCTAAAAGGATAGGTACTAGACTTTGATAACAAGGGAACCATGATGTCACATATCCGCATTTGCTGACAAAAACTCCCTATATGCGATACTAATCCAAATCATACCATTATAACTCACCTACATTCCTTGTTTCTTTTTCCCTCTTTTTCATTCTCGCGCGATCACATTAAGCATGTTATCCCTGCACTCGCGTGGTAAGTGAACCTGTTAGTGTTATGATCTCGGTATTCAACTTTTTTTCTTCTTTTCTTTTTCTTTTCTTTTCGAATTTCAAAAATCTGATCCGTTGGGCTAAATGGCCGGGTGAGGGCCACCTAACTTAGGGGAACCGATTTTTTTCATTCGCTTTTCTATAAAACAACTCAGTTCAGATTATTATTTTTTTCGAGATCACCACATATTTGCATCGGTTAATTACTTAGCATGTGCCTTAGGATGGTGCTGACCGCTAACATAAACTACTCAACAGACAACTACATAAACTCGGAAATCAATATCTCGGCATAATGGTTATTTATATCGGTGTCGCATACTTAGGGAGTCTAGGGTGCTAGGACGGTACCGACGATATAAAGACATTCACAAGTCTAATTAACATAGCCTATAAGTGAAAAGTGTCATGCTATTGAATCGGAAGAAAAAAAAATTCGTTGGGGTCAATTTTTATCAATCTTAGGGGAATTATCTAACAAAAGAAAAATAACATACAATAGGACTCAATTGACGCATAAAAGACTCGACATAACTAAAATAGAAATAAACTAACTAGAAAAAACATAAAATCAACATAAAAATAACGAAAAAAAAACAAAGCGATAAAGCTCATCCCCAACACTTGAACGAAACATTGTCCCTAATATTTTAGTACAAGGTGAAAGAAGGAGTGGAAAAACCTGGTGGAATCAATGGTGACGGCCTCAGCCGCGATGACATCCTAATACTCTGCCAAGGGCGGGGTTAGGAACGTGCTGCACAAACTCTCTCAATGATGTCACCTCCATCCTCATAGCCTTCATCTGCTCAGTAAGATCTCCCATGTCATGCTCTATCCGGTCTGCAAAGTCAATCTGTTGCTGGTTGGCACGGTCCAAAGCAACTTTGAGGCCCTCCTGTTGTCGCTGCATACTCTAGAGCAGTTAATCATACTCCGCCTCTCTGTCATTCCAAAACTGTAACTCGGACAAGATGTCGTCTAGACTGCTCCGGATGACGACGTAATCATACTCCTCACAGGGCTGGTATGTACCTAAAAATTGATCAGAAAAAGTGGGTGCAGTGTGTGCACGGGTACAAGACCGTGGGATGTCAGCAGCATTGGCACGTGTGCCAGTCTATGGAGCAAACCCCATAGTCTCAGCATAGGTCCTGTTAACAGTCTCCTCCTCTAGGTCTGGGGCCTCAGTGTAAACAACCACTTAGTGCTAATGCACACATTAATGTGCGTCGCGCATGGTAAAGCGATTCTCCTCACCTCTCTGTTACTAATCATCAACCTATATTTGTCGCTCAACAGATTCTTAATGAGGCGCATGTTGTGGCAATACTCTAGTCAGTAAAAGGAATAGCTAGCTGCTTAAGGGCAGCCAACTCAGCAATTAGGCCTAAAGTATAAGCTATGGAGGTAATCACTCCTCTGACACAGATATGACAACCGGCCCTACCGGCGACATATGTAAAATGAGGTAACAAGAAAGGGGTAGGGTCTACCTTAGTTTCGGATAAAGCACAGTGAATGAAAAACAAGTCTTTGGAATTGACATTCCATGTGTTCTCCCTTCCAAAAATTGTGTTTTGCTAAAATGCGGTGAAGGTATCTTATGGCGGGGTTGTGGATTGCGGTGGCTTTTAGACCTTCCCAATAGGTGGAGGTCTTGCCAGTAATTTGGCGCCAAAAGCCTAAAGCACTGTCTTGCCACTCGCTTTCAAGTGGTGCTTGGCAAGTGTAAGCCTCTCCGCTCGGAAATTGAAAAATAGTGCCTACTCTCTCTTGTGTCAGTGTATAGTCCCTATTGAACATTCTAAAATTGACAGTGCCAGAAGTGCGGAACAGATCACAGGAATACTGAAAAGTGCTTAAAAATTCGTAAGTTAATCTAGTGTAAGTGGGGTGACTGAGAGAGCAAAAGTGAGACAAACCTAGATTGGTCAGCATCCAGTTGATGCTATCAAACTGCCCCAAAGCACGAATAGTATCAATGTGGGCGTATCGAGTTGCTACAACAGGTCTCTTACAAAGTTTGTGGAAGACGGTTTGTTGATGCTCACCAACGATTCCTTCCGTGAACTCGATTCCCGTGTAATTGATTTCTCGAGAAACTCTTGGAGGCATTCTAGAAATTTTGAAAAGATTAAGAGAGTTTGGAGGAGAAAAAAAGTGAGTCAGAGGAGAGTTTAAGAGTGGTGGTGATGATGGAGTTAGAATGAGAGTTTGTGGTTTTTATAGAGAAAGAAAAGGTATATGAATGGTTGGGGGTTAGGATAATGATTAAAGGGAGTTATTATGGGTGGTTATTGAGAAGTTTGGGAATTTGAAAAGGTTTTGTTGGGAAACCGCGCAAAGATTGTAACAGAATACGCGCAGAACTTCTGCTCGTTCCATCTCCATGGCGAACGCCATTAAGCACATGGCGAACGCCATGTGTTTAAACGTTGGATTTTTTAAAGTACGAACTGATGGTGGACGCCATCTAGCAATGGCGAACGCCATTAAGCTAGAATGCACAAATTTCAATTTTTAAGGTTCAGAACCAAGATTTTTTTTCATTTTTATTATATGAAACAAATATATTTAAAAGAGTTAAATGCACAAAATTTAACTTTGAGAATGAAAAGGTGCATAAACATAAAAATATAGTAGGAACATAGATAAATAACATAAAAGGGAATCACATTAATTAATAATAAAAACAGCATGTCTTCGCCGATAAATCGATGATACAGTAAATTAAGAACAACAATGGAAAGAAATACAATAATAACTAAAACAATCTAAAACAGAAAAACAACGAAACACCATCCGTACATGGCATCAATCATCTATTAAAGTGCCTACTAAATGAATGGACTTGCTGAAACAAATGATCGAACTGCTCTTTAGCAACATCCATAAAACCAATGAGATCTCCTCGGATGGAAGTGATCTCATTCCTAAGAGTCTCTACTTCAGATTGCAAAGCACCAATGGCAGCAGCATAGTCTACACGAGCTCCAGAGACATGAGAAGTGGCATCAGGGGGAATGGCATCCCGAACTTCATATAGTTGAGGACTATAAGGTGGGTTGGTGATTCACTCTACTCCTCTAAGTCATACAGCCAATTGTTCCTATTGTGCACATTGGTCCTCTCATGGTTAGGTAAGGTGAAGTTGTAGACCACTTTGTTATCAATTAAGAACTCAAATTCGGCTGGTCCTAAGTTAGCTAAAATACCACGGTTGAAGCAAAAATTCAAATGCATGGGACGGATGTCTCCATAGGCACGGATACGGTTAAGCTGGTAGCGTAAGCCTATGGCATCTGCAATCATGGTGACTAATCCTCCAGCGAGAATAGCACCATGGGTCTCATGTGCAATACGGTTCAGATTTGCTAATATAAAGAAGGAGGCATTCACAGGCCTTCCCTGTGAAGCACAATACATAATAAATAGCTCGTCCTTAGAAACAGAAGTGACATTTTCCTCCTTACAAAATAAAGTGTGGGTATTTTCTGAGAACATGGTGTGAGGTTTAGGGTGGTAATTACCGGTTATGGTTCCCCATAAATAATTAAGGTCGAGGTCGGTGAAGGCGTCATCAGGTGTCAGGGAATGGGCATCAAGTCCATTCGATAATCCTAATAGGTCGGCCATTTCATGATGGGTAAAATGGTATTTTTGTTTCGAACAACCTGAAAGTGGCTAAACCTCGGCCAAAACCGAGACCTCGGTTAGGGTCATAATAAAGTGAGCTAAGGAACTGGAGGGTAAGCATGCGGTAAGGGCTAAATCTCCTCCTCACACCAAAATTCACCCAACCTATTTGGTCAAGCAGATACATAACACTGTCCCTGAGTCCTAGGGTGGTCAAAGTAAGTCCATCTGGGTAAATAGGTAGAGCCAATCCCCTCTGAACCAGGACATCAAATCGGCGTCTCTGAGCTTCGTTCCTAAACACAATCTCCACATCAGCATTAGGCTCCATACTCTAAGTCAATTACAATTATCCTAAGCTAAGCTAGCCTGAAATTAGACAAAGATTATACTATCAATGAATTGTACCGTGGAAGGTGTTAAAAAAGAAATAATAATAATAATAATAATAATAATAATAATAATAATAATAATAATAATAGAAATAACAGTAACGACAACAAAACACAAAAATAGATAATTATGGCAGCAACTAATAAAGATAAAAAGTAAAGTCTAAAGGTTATGGGTTGCCTCCCACACAACACTTGTTTAATGTCTGTAGCTCGACGTCAGGTTTGAGTCGAACTATTCCTTCGAAAGAGCGGGCAGCTCCTCTAACTTATAGCTTATGCAGAAATCCTTGTTTTCAATGTTATGGTAATTCTTAAGTCTCTTCCCATTCACAATAAACGTCTCATTAGATTTTCCTTTAATTTCTACGGCTCCGCTTTGGAGAACTCTTATAACCTCGAAGGGGCTAGACCATCTGGAACGGAGTTTGTCAGGAAATAGCTTAAGTCGAGAGTTAAAAAGGAGAACTATTTCACCTTTGTTGAACTCTCGCCTAGCTATTCGTTTATCATGCCACTGTTTGGTTCTCTCCTTATAGATCCGGACATTTTCGTATGCATCTAATCTCAGTTCCTCTAGTTCATGGATATCCAGAATTCTCTTCTCTCCTGCCGCCGTGTAATTCATATTCAGGGTCTTAATGGCCCAATAAGCTTTATGCTCAAGTTCGACAGGCAGATGACATGATTTGCCATAAACTAGTTTGAATGGGGTGGTTCCTATCAAAGTTTTATAAGCTGTTCTATAAGCCCACAGAGCTTCATGAAGTTTCACAGACCAATCCTTCCTAGAGGTCGCAACTATTTTTTTTCTAATATCTGTTTGATCTCTCTATTGAAAACCTCAACTTGTCGACTCGTTTGAGGGTGATATGGTGTTGCTACTCGATGTCGCACTCCATATTTATGCAACAATTTCCCAAAGATATTCGAGATAAAATGGGATCCACCGTCGCTAATGACAACTCTCGGCACATCGAATCTAGGAAAAATTACATTCTTGAAGAGTCTTATTACTACTCGTGGATCGTTGGTAGGGGAAGCTATTTCTTTGATCCACTTTGACACATAATCTACTGCGACGAGTATGTATTTGTTGCCAAAAGAAGATGGAAAAGGGCCCATGAAATCTCTACCACAAACATCAAAGACTTCTACTTCTATGATACCCCTTAATGGCATCTCATCGCGTCTAGAGATGTTACCAGTGCGCTGGCACCGGTCGCAATTTGTAACCGCAATGTGGACGTCCTTCCAAAGGTTAGGCCAGAATAGGCCGGATTGTAAGATCTTCACGCAGGTCTTTGAAATGCTTGCATGCCCTCTATAGGGTGCAGAGTGGCAGTGAGATATGATATCTTTTACTTCAGATTCATGGACACATCGGCGAACAATTCCGTCGGCTCCTCGCTTGAAAAGCAGGGGTGTAACACCTCAAAATTTGCCCTATTGCTTTTAGCACTAACTGGTTTATGCTTCCTTTCATTTGCATTGTCATTTTTGCATTTACATATTTTCTTTTGGGCATGGGATCAAGGTATTCTCTAGCAGCTCACGGCGTCATCAGTTCCAGTATGATTTTTAATAGTGTTCAGAGCCAAACAGATAGCTTTCCAAGTCTTTTGAGCATTTATTTTGCTCATTAAGCGACTGGATGATCAGAAACTTCGGCAGTTAATTTTTGATCAGTTATTCAGCACCAGCCAGTTGTTATCAGCAGTTTAATCCGAGTGCGAATAAAAAACATTTCGCAGCATATTTCAAGTGTATTCCAGTGGTAATATCAGATGGCAAGTTTCAGAGGTCTATCATGGTTCAGAACAGGTGGAACCAGACGAATATCCAAGTTTCCCTCCTTTTGGCGCCAAAATTTTGAATTTTTGAATAGAGTAATCGATTACTCAAAGTGAGTAACCGATTACTCTGGGCGAAATTGCAAAAATATGGCATTTTTCAGCACTGCATAATTTTTGAGCATTTGTGATCATGTGCTTGGCTTGTGCATGTGTGAGAAGGATCTAGAACTGATCTATTTTCATCATTTTCCATCCAAAAATTCAAATTCTTTCCACTCCAATTCCACATTTTCTTTCCTAATTCACATTTCATCCCAATTTCCACTCACTTAACCTCACTCCCAACCCAAACTTAACTCCTAACCATGGGGTTATTTAAACTAATTCATTCCAAACCTCAAGGGGAGATCATTTTTTTCCACTCTCAATTTTCAGAATTCTCTCAATTCTCTCTCACTTTTTCACTCTCAACCTCCATTTTCAACCACACTCAAAGCTCCTTCATAGAGAATAACAAGTTCTTCATTGGAACTTGTTAATTCTTGAGCTAAAACCTCTCATCCTCACCACCTTTCAGCTTTTCAATTTGGATTTTCGTTTGGATCTGGTGCTGAATTTTCAGAAGTGATTTTTGGAAGTGCTTTTGGAGTTTTAGTTGCTTATTGCTTGGATCTTCAACTTTTGAGTGCAAGAAGCTTGTGGATCTTGGATTTCTCTACTTGAATTCATCCATTTCTGTTTACAACACTTACCAAAGCAAATCTCAGCTTTGTAGGTTGGTTAATTTCAGATCCATACTCATTTTAGCTTAATTGCAACTTATACAATGTTGATCCATGAATTTTGATGTGTTTTGATTCATTTGGTTGATCTTGATTGTGGACGTTGATGATTGTTGGATCTAATTGATGTTTGATTGCTGTGATTGAACTTAATTTTCATGCATGATTGTTCACATGATCATTTGGATGTTTGGATAAGTGATTTGCTGCTGAAAAGTGCTTTTCAAAGTTGAATTTCTGCCTCTGTTTCAGTGGTAATCGATTACTCTAACAGGGTAATCGATTACTATGCCTTATTTTCACGTTTTTAGCCAATTTTCAACTGAGTAATCGATTACCCTATGTGAGTAATCAATTACCACTGAAGCAGATTGTGTTTTTCTTGCATTTTCTTGCTTGTTTGAGATCTCTTGCATGTCTAAACTTCATGGATTGATACGTTGATGATTCGTGGATTATTCTTGAGCTGTTTTGCCTCACACCTTTGCATGAGCACAATTCTTCGACACGCTGCTTTTGGTTTTCATTGATGAATGTTCATAATTGTTTTGTTGATGTGATGAACACTTTGCACACACTCCTTGAGCATGATAATTGTTGATTATTGATGGTGTCGCTGGAGTTGTTGTGTTGCGCATGCTTGCTTGCTTTCAATTTCATGAGATGCATACTTGGTTTGACGTGTTCATGTGTTTAATGTTGTGCATCATCTCATGATGTTCTTTCATGATGTTTACCATGGTGTTTGGTATGATTTGTGATCATGTTTGATTGAAGAATATGTGATGCTTGATGCATGTTTGCTTTTCCATGAGTGAAGCATTTTTGAATGCATGCTGACTTGTTCTTCTATTGCTGTCTATGTACATATGTGTTGTTATATGTGTTGCTGTTTGACCTTTTTACACCCTTTCTTGTGCTGAATTGTGTGTTGTGGAAAGCTGTCTTACTGGTGTGCTGCTTTTTACTGCTGTTTTGGTGCAGGGGCGTTGTGGTAGCTGCTGTTTTTATTTATTCGCTTCTTTTCCTCCTTCGTCTCCTCCACTTTTTCTCTTCCCTTGAATCTCAAGACTTGTTTAAGTCTTGGATTCACTCCCTTAGAGCTACCTAGTCCAATTAATTTTCGATTAAGCTTGGAGTAGGATTAGCATTAGGCTTCCCTTTGCATGCTAACTTAGGTAGAAGTTCCCCTTTCAACCTCAACTATAGGGCCACCTTTGCATGATAACATTAGGATAGAATTCCCCTTAGTGTTTTCTTTTTCCTTTGAATATTCTCTTCTCATCTCATAACACTTCTAAAACACTTAATAAATATAACGAATATTGCGCTCGAGCCTTAAGTGTAGGAAATGAAAAACGAGGGGTCTCCCCTCCTCTTCTAGAGTGTTTAGCATACGTCCCATTTGGGGGCGACCATGTGATTCACTCGTTCCCGCATGGTAGACTTTGGTGCAATGTAAGTTACGAACTAACTTCAATCCACTTCTGTCTAAAAAACGCAAAAACAAAATAAAATCCTTTTCATCCTTTGGGATCGTTCAGTTCAAATCATTTTCAGAAAAGGGCACGTTACTTTCGTCTCGTCACAAACAGGCATCGACCCTAACTGCCGGACACGAATCTAACGTCGCTCATAAAAAACACTAACCGACCTTGTTAGATCGAACTACGACTACTCTGATTTCCTCTCTCTAGTCCGATTGAGGATACATAGGCACAAGACGGCGATGTCTTGGCGAGCAACCTCCCCCTTTAGTTCGCGTCCGAACTACGTTGACTCTGACTTTCCCATTGCACGAGGGAATATGTAGGCATAGGACGAGCGATGTCCTATCGAGTCACTTCTTTTTCTCTTCTTCTTTTTTTCTTCATTCCTTTCCGTTCCCGTTTCTTTTCCTTTCCAGTAGCAGCGGAGTTCCAGATGACGACACCCTTTGTTCGAGACAGCAAGCGTGGATCCCATCGGGTACGATGGGCGCGTGGGGTGCTAACACCTTCCCTTCGCGTAACCGACTCCCTTACCCGTTTCTCTTGGTCGCGAGACCATGTTCTTTCCATTCCCTTCAGGTTTACCCAGTGTTTCCTTTCCCTCTCTCGGGATAAATACACATTGCTGGCGACTCTGTTTTTCGCGCCACTTTCGCGTTTGTACCATGGATGCAAATCCTCGGGAGCGACAGCTGGCGACTCTGCTGGGGACAGATAGACCTCTGGCTGGTCCATCCCCTTTTCCAAGTCAATCCTAGCGCTTGTTTGTTTTATTTCATTGGGTGTTTATCTGTTGTGCTATATTTTGTTGTATATTACTGTATATTAATATTTTACTGTATTTACCGCATTTATAGCATTGCATTTCATTATTGCTGTACTGTTCTACTGCTGGATTAGCGTAGAAAGTAGTGTGACTTGTTTGGCATTTGACCAGACTTAGTATACATGAAAACTCCACATCCAGATGAGGTTTTCTTGGTAATATTCTATCCTGCTCATTTGGGGCAGACGATAGAATATAACCCGGAGAACTGTCACTCTGGCAACCGTCTCCCGAGGACTCAGCAACGCCTCTCCTCCCGGCATGTGATAATGGCAGTCCAGAAATGGCAAACCCATGACACTTGTCGATTCGAGGACCCAATGTTGGGGACTTACTATAGGATGACCTTATTTTTGGGGGAATCAGTGGACGACCTCTTTGTTTGGCGATAGTATTGTACCCCGAGGGATGAATGTACTATTGCTTCTCAAATCGAGAATCCGAGACTGAGGATCCCATTTTCTAGAACCCACATATGAGAGGGGATGGGTGTTTGCAGGTCTGCAGGTAACCAAAACCTTCAACCTACCCAGTTTTCTGGATTTCTCATCAGTATACTGTTATCATCCTGATATTCTGGCAGTTTGAGTGGGCCGTTATTCTGGATTTCTGGGTTTCTGATATTTGGGGTCTCATGTTAGTCAGCAGAACAACAACTGTTTTATGCATCATGGATACCTTGATCCCATGTCTGTTGCATTTGCATCATCAATTTTTGCATACATGTTCTTGTATTTCCAAGGGATATTAACTTTGAGACTCGCTGTTAAGCGTTTCCGTCTATTTCTTGTGGTTCTTCTGGAAAAAAAAATTGAATCAAAGTAGAATGATTCCTTGGAAATACTCGAGCATGGCATTTGCATTCGCATACTCATACGCATAGCAGGTGCTCAGGAGCGGATTTCTCATTCTGACTTGGTATTATCTTCAGAATTGACAGCTTGACTTGCCACCACTACTCAGTCTGTGATAATCAGAGGATAGCCATGGAACAACTCCGCGCAGAAGTAATTGAAATGAAGATTCAAATGAGGCAGTTTAGGGAGGACCTGCAAGCCATGTTCCAAGGTCAGAAACTGCTGAGAGAGGAAGTCAACCAGATGAAGACCCAGATAGGCCTGGTTATGGAAATCTTGGATAAGGTGTTAAAGAAGGAAAACAATCATGTGCTCATTTCCACAACAGAGGTCCTTACTCCTCCCATCTCTGTGGGATTTGCTCTAAATCATGGGTTGCCTCGTGAATCCCCTCCACAATCTGAAGTTTCAGAGCTTTCTCATCAGCAATCATTTCCTGCTCCTCAAGAGGATCCTAAGTCGGAGGGGCCTAAGAGGAAGTTTGATCCCATTCCGATGCCGTATGCGCAGTTGCTTTCCTATTTGCTCAAGCTCAAACTGGTTGAATGTGTTAGTTTGAGACCTCTGCCCACAAAGCTTCCTATGGGACCTAATACTAATGCTAGATGTGAGTTCCACTATGGGGCACCTGGTCACAATGTTGAGAATTGTACAAGGTTCAAGCATAAAGTCCAAGAGCTCATTGATTCAGAGGCAATCAAGTTTACATCAGTTGGCACTGGTAAACAAAGTGATTTTACTCCCACTGTTGCAAAGGAATTGGGGACTCCTTCCTTTTCTAAAGGATCCACCTCATGTCATGGATCTCTTCCACAGCCTTTTGCTTCAAAAGTTCTGCGTCAGCAACCCTTGTTTGTACCTCAGCTGAATGCAGAAAGGAAAGTGCAGAGGTGATCGGGCGCCCAAATCAGCAGCAGCAGCAGAATTATCAGCAGCAGAGGCAACTCAGACCAAGAAGGCCCAAGAGGATATTTGATCTTATTCCTATTCCTTATAGTCAGTTGTTTGCTCGCTTGCTCAAAAACTCACTGATCCAGCTGAGGAATGCCATGCCAGTGCCATACCCTATTCCTCTGGACTATGACATGAATGCTAGCTATGAGTTTCATTCAGGAACGTTTGGGTATACACTTGATAATTGTAATGCATTCCAGCACAAGGTGCAAGATTTGATTGACTCAATGGTCATCACCCCAGATGGTACCCCCACAAGGTGAAGCTTCTTTATCAGAGTGAGCACTCGAGGCTACGAAGACATCATCAGAAGCAATAAGTCCAGACGGAGTCAAGTCTCCTCAACAAGGGCAATCATCAGCTTCCTTTACCGCATTTTCATATGTAGCTTTCATTTGTTTGTTTAAACATTGTCCGCATGTAAAAACTTGTTTGTTTTTGAATGTTGATTTTAATGCAATGATGTGTTGTTCCTGAAGTATCTTACTTTTATGCACTCATGTCACGTTTATATGCACTACAATACCAACTTTCTTGCCTTAAACTCTTGAGGGAGGATGATGAAGTGAAAAACGCAAAATCTCTAATTGTGTGCTTTTGGATAAAACCCTGTTGGTGATGTGTAAAGGCATTGTTTCAAATCCCAAACACTGAAGATATAAGGAGATAAACCCTCGTCCAAATAGGAGCCCTAAAGTAGGAGTTTCTTTTAGTAAAAAACCCCTAATATTTAACCCCGGGGCAGGGTAGGCGTCAGTTAGTTTGACCAAGCGTTCAAACCTCAAAAGGAGTGTGCATCTGAAGATCCATTACTTTTCACTCTACCGCATCAAGAGGTCCAAAGAACGAAAACCACAATGGTTATCCCTCATCAACTGAGAAGTGAAACAGTCACAACCCTTCCAAAGAAATCAAGACAGCCGATGTCACACGACGTGTTCAAAAAAAAAAAGAGAATAAAAAAAAAGAAATGAAAAAGCCCGCTAAGTTGAAACTTGAAAACAAGCAACTTAGACAAAAGTTAGGGCATCCCGCTGGACTCCAAAATCAAAGATTCAAAAGAATCTGTCCAGGCAAAAGTTAGGGATAAGCAAAAGAATGTGAAGGTGAAATGTGAACAGGATTACCCAAGAAAGATCCTCAAGCGAAAGAACAAAGTCGTGTGACACAGACACAAAGACGAAAAGGGATGACTATTACTCCAATAAACTGATTGGTGCTTCAACTGTTAAAAGTCAATGGTTCCTCAACCATCACAAAGGTTTCTTTTGAGAGGTGAACGCTAGTGCCGAACTAACTGAACGTAGGACTGGAGGACATCACGAAGAGTGGGTGGGCACTAATAAATTTTGAGCCTTATATCCCTTGTTTCAATAACCGCGAACCAGGCCCCGTTACAAAACCAAAAGTCCTCAATTGAAGTAGGGTTTATTCCGAAAATGCACTTTAACGAGATAGCGTTCCTGACTCCTATGAGTTGTGCTAATAAGATTTTTGTTGGTATTGCATGTGCGTATTGTTTTCCATTCAAAAATCAATGTCGCATCCCCGCTAGTGATTCGTTCACAAGGCTTGGCGACACATTTTCAATAAAACTTCAGGTTAACACGAGTGTTGCATTAGAATTGTCATTCTCATAACAAACATTTTCTGCTTGCATGTGTTTGACATCAAAGAAGCTTACATGATGAACGTCAGTTAAGAAGCTCGATCACGCCAAGTTGAGATGGTGAAAACTCCGAAGGACAGTCATGTCAAGGGGCATGTGGCCAAGAGACTGGGCGCAGCCTGTGGGTTCTCGATAAATGGTGATAAGAAGTAGCCAAACTGGGGCAATTATGTCGAGATTCAATAAATCTCTCCACAAGCGCTTAATATGGGGCAATCAGGTCGATTTGACAAATCTCTGTAAGATCAGTCAGGGGCAAAGTTCCTTCAAGACTTGGGGCAGGCCACCTCTAAAGCATGGGAAGTCATCCACTCCTGAGGACGGTTGATTAAAAACACCTCTTCAAGGTTCAAATTACTGGGGCAGAGTATTTTTCAAGTCATTACAAATCCTTTCGAGGTAATTTACTTCATGGATCATGAAGTCTGGGGAAGTTGCGCCGAGATCTGATAAATCTCTCCAAGAGTTTGAAGACCCTGGGGCAGTGTGAATGCCTGGTATTCTTTAGACCTGGCAGTCTGGGGCAAGTGGAGAGTTCAAAGGGCCGTTTATGACCATAGAGACAGGTCAGGCTGGGTAACAAGTTTGTTTTCCCCCAATAGCGTTACTCTTCCCGGCACTGAAAGTTCATCATCCTCAATAGAAATTATTCTTCCTCAGCAAGAGTACAGAGGATTGTGTTCCCCAGCCGAAGTCATGGTTGGTTTATTATTCCACCCAACAAGTAGTTTAAAGTGGATTGCTCTGAGGTGGGTGTGTTTGTATCTCCAGTAGGAGGTGTGTTGGATGTCTTTGAAAAGACTTTATTTTCCCCACAGAGCCTGGTAATCACTTTCCTCAGGAGGTCAGGAAGTGTAGTTTCGTCAGCAACGACATGCTCTAATCCCCAGCAGGGTAGCAGGGTTTCTCCCCAGTAGAGCTACTCTCCTTGACATTGAAAAGTTCATCCTCCTCAGCAAGTTGTTACTTTCCCCAACCAGAGTGTCGAGGATTATCTTCCTCAACAGAGTACAGAGGATTATTTCCTCAGCTAGAGTTGTGATTGTTTCATTACTCTTTCTGCAAGCAGTCAGAAGTTGATGCTGACGCATCCCCAACAAGAGACTTATAGAATATCTTCTTTGGACAAAGATGTTATTTTCCCCACAGGGTCTGAGCACTCAGCTAGTCAAGAATTGTTTTTCTCACCAGCAACGGTATGAGTTAATCCCCTCAGACGAGTAAGCTTGATGTTATCTTCTAGCAGGGTGGATGTCAGCATCTACCGTTCCTCAAGCAGGTTTGCTGGTCATGGCCGGTACTCCCCAGCAGGGTAAAAGTACTGATATTCCCCGACAGGGTAAAATCAAGGACATCTCCCAACAATAGGTTGAGTTCAGTAATGTCCCCAAACAGGTCTGGAATTATTGACTTGTCTCCCCAAGCAGGGTTCGATGGTGATCTTCACAGTGGTTTGTTCAACAACAGTTGAAATCCCCGGCAGGTCTTAAGTCCAATGGTTATTGGCATGTTTCATATCCAGGTGTTAAGTCCTGTCTTTGATGGAAGTCATTAGTAATCCCCAGCGGAGAGAGTTTCTCTTTGGGTTCCATATTCAATTATTCGTTTTTATCCATCTCCAGCAGAGTGGATCTTCTCTTGGAGTTTTCACATCCAACAGAGTTTGCGATCAGGATCTTCCTCAGCAGAGTGAAGTCTTTCTCAGCAGGTCTTTTATTTTAGAGGATAATTTAGTTTGTCATCCCCAGTGGAGCTGCCTTGGTCTTCAACATTTATTTTGCTGAGACGTTCCTTTTGCATTGCATAAGCATTCTTGCATGGCATCCTCCCAAATGCGTAGCATTTCCATTTCGTATAGAGCATTACGCCATAGAAAAATTCAAACATATGCATTCGAAGCATAAGCCAGGTTTGATATTCTTTACCAGATTCTTTCCCTAGCAGAAAGTAATAAAATTCAGAAGATGTTGGTTAACACTACACCGCAACTAGTGGATTCGTCCTTCTTGTTGGTCCTTCCTATACTCCCCCGCAGAGTTGTCTGTTTAGATTTCTCTTTTCCCCGGCGGAGTCATCTTTGTAGAACTGTTGATTCTACATATTGTTGTTTGAAAGTCTACCTTCGGCTTAGTCTTTCTTTGAAAGTCTACCTTCGGCTTAGTCTTTCTTTAAAAGTCCACCTTCGGCTTGGTCTTTCTTTTTTTTCGAGTTCGCCTTCAGCCGACCTCGCACCCGCTGTTATCTTGTTCTCCCCAGGAAAGTCTACCTTCGGCATAGTCTTTCTTTGAAAGCCCACCTTCGGCTTGGTCTTTCTTTTTCGAGTCCACCTTCGGCATGGTCTCGTATCCTTTGTTTGAAAGTCTACCTTCGGCATAGTCTTTCTTTGGAAAACCCACCTTCGGCTTGGTCTTTCTTTTTCGAGCCCACCTTCGGCATGGTCTCGTATCCTTTGTTTGAAGTCTACCTTCGGCATAGTCTTTCTTTGAAAACCCACCTTTGGCTTGGTCTTTCTTTTTCGAGTCCACCTTCGGCATGGTCTCGTATCCTTTGTTTGAAAGTCTACCTTCGGCATAGTCTTTCTTTGAAAGTCCACCTTCGGCTTGGTCTTTCTTTTTCGAGTCCACCTTCGGCATGGTCTCGTATCCTTTGTTTGAAAGTCTACCTTCGACATAGTCTTTCTTTGGAAAACCCACCTTTGGCTTGGTCTTTCTTTTTCGAGCCCACCTTCGGCATGGTCTCGTATCCCTTGGTTGAGAGTGTACCTTCGACATAGTCTTTCTTTGAAAGCCCACCTTCGGCTTGGTCTTTCTTTTTCGAGCCCACCTTCGGCATGGTCTCGTATCCCTTATTTGAAAGTCTACCTTCGGCATAGTCTTTCTTTGGAAGCCCACCTTCGACTTGGTCTTTCTTTTTCGAGCCCACCTTCAGCATGGCCTCGTATCCTTTGTTTGAAAGCCCACCTTCAGCCTGGTCTTTCTTTTTCGAGCCCACCTTCGGCCTGGTCTCGCATCCTTTGTTTGAAAGTCTACCTTCGGCATAGTCTTTCTTTGAAAGCCCACCTCCGGCTTGGCCTTTCCTTTTTCGAGTCCACTTTCGGCATGGTCTCGTATCCCTTGTTTGAGAGTCTACCTTCGGCATAGTCTTTCTTTGAAGGCCCACTTTCGGCTTGGTCTTTCTCTACCTTCGGCATAGCCTTTCTTTGAAAGCCCACCTTCGGCTTGGTCTTTCTTATCGAGTCCGCCTTCGGTCGTTCTCGTAGTACCTTTATATCTCCCAGCGTGGTCCGCCTTTGGTTGGTCTACCTTTTCGAGTTCGCCTTCGGCCATTCTCGTTTATCCTTATATCCCCAGTTTAGCCCGCCTTTGGCCGGTCTACCATTCCGAGTTCGCCTTTGGCCGTCTCGTATTCGCGTTATTTCATCATCCCCACAGATTGCAAATTTTCAGGTTATTTTGGTATTCAAACCCCGTGTATCCCGATTGTCTGAAAGCCGTTGCTATCATACCCTCGGATCCAAGGAAGTTTGAATAGGGGCAGTTGTAACACGTCAAAATTTGCCTATTGCTTTTAGCACTAACTGATTTATGCTTCCTTTCATTTGCATTGTCATTTTTACATTTGTATATTTTCTTTTGGGCATGGGATCAAGGTATTCTCTAGCAGCTCACGACGTCATCAGTTCCAGTATGATTTTTAATAGTGTTCCGAGCCAAGCAGATAGCTTTCCAAGTCTTTTGAGCATTTATTTTGCTCATTAAGCGACTGGATGATCAGAAACTCCGGCAGTCAATTTTTGATCAATTATTCAACACCAGACTGTTGTTATCAGCAGTTTAATCTGAGTGCCAAAAAAAACATTTCGCAGCATATTTCAAGTGTATTCCAGTGGTAATATCAGATGGCAAGTTTCAGAGGTCTATCATGGTTCAAAACAGGTGGAACCGGACGAATATCCAAGTTTCCCTCCTTTTGGCGCCAAAATTTTGAATTTTTGAATAGAGTAATCGATTACTCAAAGTGAGTAACCGATTACTCTGGGCGAAATTGCAAAAATATGGCATTTTTCAGCACTGCAGAATTTTTGAGCATTTGTGATCATGTGCTTGGCTTGTGCATGTGTGGGAAGGATCTAGAACTGATCTATTTTCATCATTTCCCATCCAAAAATTCAAATTCTTTCCACTCCAATTCCACATTTTCTTTCCTAATTCACATTTCATCCCAATTTCCACTCACTTAACCTCATTCCCAACCCAAACTTAACTCCTAACCTAGGGGTTATTTAAACCAATTCATTCCAAACCTCAAGGGGAGATCATTTTTTTCCACTCTCAATTTTCAGAATTCTCTCAATTCTCTCTCACTTTTTCACTCTCAACCTCCATTTTCAACCACTCTCAAAGCTCCTTCATAGAGAATAACAAGTTCTTCATTGGAACTTGTTAATTCTTGAGCTAAAACCTCTCATCCTCACCACCTTTCAGCTTTTCAATTTTGATTTTCGTTCGGATCTGGTGCTGAATTTTCAGAAGTGATTTTTGGAAGTGCTTTTGGAGTTTTAGTTGCTTATTGCTTGGATCTTCAACTTTTGAGTGCAAGAAGCTTGTGGATCTTGGATTTCACTACTTGAATTCATCCATTTCTGTTTACAACACTTACCAAAGCAAATCTCAGCTTTGTAGGTTGGTTAATTTCAGATTCATACTCATTTTAGCTTAATTGCAACTTATACAATGTAGATCCATGAATTTTGATGTGTTTTGATTCATTTGGTTGATCTTGATTATGGACGTTGATGATTGTTGGATCTAATTGATGTTTGATTGCTGTGATTGAACTTAATTTTCGTGCATGATTGTTCACATGATCATTTGGATGTTTGGATAAGTGATTTGCTGCTGAAAAGTGCTTTTCAAAGTTGAATTTCTGCCTCTGTTTCAGTGGTAATCGATTACTCTAACAGGGTAATCGATTACTATGCCTTATTTTCACGTTTTTAGCCAATTTTCAACTGAGTAATCGATTACCCTATGTGAGTAATTGATTACCACTGAAGCAGATTGTGTTTTTCTTGCATTTTCTTGCTTGTTTGAGATCTCTTGCATGTCTAAACTTCATGGATTGATACGTTGATGATTCGTGGATTATTCTTGAGCTATTTTGCCTCACACCTTTGCATGAGCACAATTCTTCGACACACGGCTTTTGGTTTTCATTGATGAATGTTCATGATTGTTTTGTTGATGTGATGAACACTTTGCACACACTCCTTGAGCATGATAATTGTTGATTATTGCTGGTGTCGCTGGAGTTGTTGTGTTGCGCATGCTTGCTTGCTTTCAATTTCATGAGATGCATACTTGGTTTGACGTGTTCATGTGCTTAATGTTGTGCATAATCTTATGATGTTCTTTCATGATGTTTACCATGGTGTTTGGTATGATTTATGATCATGTTTGATTGAAGAATATGTGATGCTTGATGCATGTTTGCTTTTCCATGAGTGAAGCATTTTTGAATGCATGCTGCCTTGTTCTTCTACTACTGTCTATGTGTATATGTGCTGTTATATGTGTTGTTGTTTGACCTTTTTACACCCTTTCTTGTGCTGAATTGTGTTTTGTGGAAAGCTGTCTTGTTGGTGTGCTGCTTTTTACTGCTGTTTTGGTGCAGGGGCGTTGTGGTAGCTGCTGTTTTTATTTATTCGCTTCTTTTCCTCCTTCGTCTCCTCCACTCTTTCTCTTCCCTTGAATCTCAAGACTTGTTTAAGTCTTGGATTCACTCCCTTAGAGCTACCTAGTCCAACTTAATTTTCGATTAAGCTTGGAGTAGGATTAGCATTAGGCTTCCCTTTGCATGCTAACTTAGGTAGAATTTCCCCTTTCAACCTCAACTATAGGGCCACCTTTGCATGATAACATTAGGATAGAATTCCCCTTAGTGTTTTCTTTTTCCTTTGAGTCTTCTCTTCTCATCTCATAACAGTTCTAAAACACTTAATAAATATAACGAATATTGCGCTCGAGCCTTAAGTGTAGGAAATGAAGAACGAGGGGTCTCCCCTCCTCTTCTAGAGTGTTTAGCATACGTCCCATTTGGGGGCGACCATGCGATTCACTCGTTCCCGCATGGTAGACTTTGGTGCAATGTAAGTTACGAACTAACTTCAATCCACTTCTGTCTAAAAAATGCAAAAACAAACTCAAATCCTTTTCATCCTTTGGGATCGTTCAGTTCAAATCATTTTCAGAAAAGGGCACGTTACTTCCGTCTCGTCGCAAACAGGCATCGACCCTAACTGCCGGACGCGAATCTAACGTCACTCATAAAAAACACTAACCGACCTTGTTAGGTCGAACTACGACTACTCTGATTTCCTCTCTCTAGTCCGATTGAGGATACGTAGGCACAAGACGACGATGTCTTGGCGAGCAACCTCCCCCTTTAGTTCGCGTCTGAACTACGTTGACTCTGACTTTCCCATTGCACGAGGGAATACGTAGGCATAGGACGAGTGATGTCTTATCGAGTCACTTCTTTTTCTCTTCTTCTTCGTTTCTTCGTTCCTTTCCGTTCCCGTTTCTTTTCCTTTCCAGTAGCAGCGGAGTTCCAGATGACGACACCCTTTGTTCGAGACAGCAAGCGTGGATCCCATCGGGTACGATGGACGCGTGGGGTGCTAACACCTTCCCTTCGCGTAACCGACTCCCTTAACCGTTTCTCTTGGTCGCGAGACCATGCTCTTTCCCTTCCCTTCAGGTTTACGCAGTGTTTCCTTTCCCTCTCTCGGGATAAATACACATTGCTGGCGACTCTGTTTTCCGCGCCACTTTCGCGTTTGTACCATGGATGTAAATCCTCGGGAGCGACAAGGGGCTCATCCCAATAATAGTGTTTAAGAACATGCAAGAATTTCTTCTTTTGTTGGTAGGATAAATCTGGTGGAAGTACCCTAGCTGCTAGGTAGTTGACAAAGTCGGCATACCACGGCAGTATGGTCTTTGTGCAAATTGATTTCACAACTTCATTTGTTTCTGCATCATGATAAATTAAAGAGCATTCACTCATTTCGCTTTCACTTTCTAACTGGGCTACAAGTCTATCATAGGGAAAATCGTCATTGATGGGCACTCGCTCAGGTTCTTGATCCTCGATTCTAGAAAGATGACCCGCTACTACATTTTCGGTCCCTTTCTTATCATTGATTTCTAGATCAAACTCTTGCAAAAGCAGGATCCATCTAAAAAGTCTCGATTTTGCATCCCTCTTATTCAACAGGTACCTAATTGTGGCGTGATCGGTATAGACAATTATTTTCGCTCCCACCAAGTAAGAACGAAATTTATCCAAAGCGGACACAACAGCCAGGAGTTCCTTTTCTGTGGTGGCGTAGTTTATCCGTGCACTTACCAAGGTTTTACTTGCATAATATATAGCATGAAGCTTTTTGTCCTTTCTTTGTCCTAAGATAGCACCAATAGAATAATCACTGGCGTCGCACATTATTTTGAATGGTTTACTCCAATCGGGCGGTTGCATAATAGGTGCAGTTATAAGAGCGTTTTTCAGATGTTCGAACGCTTTTAAGCAGTCCTTATCAAATATAAATTCAGCGTCTTTCATTAATAATCCCGTTAGTGGTTTGGTTATTTTAGAGAAATCTTTAATGAATCGCCGGTAGAAACCGACGTGTCCTAGAAAACTTTGAATTTCTCTAACAGTTTTTAGAGGTTGAAGGTTTTCTATAATTTCAATTTTTCCTTTATCAACTTCAATACCTCAGCTCGATACTACATGTCTAAGCACAATTCCTTCTCGGACCATGAAATGGCATTTTTCCCAATTCAGCACTAGATTGACTTTAACGCAACATTCGAGTACCATTTCTAGGTTCGACAGACATCCTTCAAAACTTTCCCCACAAACAGAGAAGTCATCCAAAAATACTTCCATTATGTTGTCTATAAAATCGGCAAAGATTGACATCATACATCTCTGAAAGGTTCTGGGCACGTTACACAGTCCAAACGACATTCGTCTATAGGCAAATGTACCATAAAGACATGTAAAAGTAGTCTTTTCTTGATCTTCAGGATGGATAGGAATTTGGAAGGATCCTGAGTATCCGTCTAAATAGCAGAAGTGAGAATGTTTAGCCAGTCGCTCAAGCATTTGATCTATAAAGGGTAAAGGAAAATGCTCCTTGCGATTGGCCTTGTTTAGCTTTCTATAGTCTATGTACATCCTCCATCCAGTTTGAGTTCGTTTTGCAATGGATTCGCCTTTTTCGTTACTAACAACCGTAACACCTCCCTTCTTTGGCACAACATGCACAGGACTGGCCCAGTTACTATCAGATATCGGGTATATGATTCCTGCTTCTAGTAGCTTTTGTACCTCCTTTTTTACTACATCGCTCAAGATAGGATTTATTCTTCTCTGATGCTCTCTAGAGGTCTTACAATCTTCTTCAAGCATAATGTGATGCATGCATATAGAGGGACTTATTCCTTTTAGGTCCGAAATGTTATACCCTAGTGCTTTAGGATGCTTTCTTAGAACATGTAGCAGTTTTTCGGTCTCTATCTGTCCCAAGTCAGCGTTGACTATCACTGGTTATTCCAGTTCGGTGTCTAGGAACTCATACCTTAGATTTTTGGGCAGCGTCTTAAATTCTACATAAGGTTTCTTCGGGCATGGTATTGGATTGGGTGTTAGTGCTAGACATTCCCTCAGACTGTCATCTACGTATGGCTCACACCAATTATTGTCTTCGAGTATAGGAGGTGCTGGAATCTTTAGTATTTCTATATACTTAGATGGTTCCATCTCTATTTCTTTTACGCATTCGTCGATGACGTCGAGGAAACAACATGAATCATCTATAGCGGGAGCTTAAGCTTTCAAGAATTAGGCTAGAATAAATTCAACTTTTTCTTCACCAACTTCAAAAGTTAGCTTTCCTTTCTTAACATCAATGATGGCTCCAGCTGTAGCTAAAAAGGGTCTTCCTAAAATAATAGGAATGTTGGAATCCTCTTTTATATCCATTACCACAAAATCAGTTGGAATATAGAATTATCCTATACGAACGGGCATGTTCTCTAGCATACCTATGGGAAATTTAACAGAACGGTCCGCTAGTTGTAGAGACATTTTCCTTGGTCACAACTCTCCTAAATCGAGCTTCTTACAGGTGGATAAGGGCATTAGACTAACACTGGCTCCTAAATCTCATAGAGCGTTGTCTATGACATACTTTCCGATTACACAGGGTATGGAGAAACTACCTGGGTCTTTCAGCTTATGAGGCATGTTGTTTTGAATGATGGCGCTACACTCAGCAATGAGCATAACAGTTTCATTATCCTCGAGCTTTTTCTTGTTAGACAGGATCTCTTTAAGGAATTTGACATATGAAGGCATTTGCGTTATGGCTTCTGTGAATGGTATAGTAATATTGAGTTGTTTCAAAAGCTCCATGAACTTCTTAAATTGTCCTTCATTTTTAGGCTTAGCAAGCCTTTGAGGATAAGGTATTGGAGGTTTGTATGGTGGCGGAGGCACATAAGGTGTTTCATTCTCTACGACCTCTTCTCTTTTGCCTTCCTTTTTGTCATTATTCGGTTCTATTACCTTTTCATCTCCTTTACCAGGATTTTGATACAGGGCAGGATTTTGGAATCTTGGGTCCATCGGTCTATCTAGTTCGGTTCCGCTTCGCAGTGTGATAGCATTAGCATGTCCTTTCGGGTTTGGTTGTGGTTGTCCATAAAATGTTCCTGCAGGGGCTGCTACTGTTGCTTGTTGTTGGGCTACTTGAGAGATTTGAGTTTCTAACATTTTGTTATGGGTAGCTATGGCATCAAGCTTAGTTGCCATCTGCTTTAACAATTCACTTGTGTGCACATTTTGGTTTGCAAACTCTTTGTTTTATTGAGTTTGGGTTGCAATAAAATTTTCTAATAATAGCTCAACGTTTAACTTTCTTGGTGCTTGAGGGGCAGCGGGTGCTCCCTTCTGATATCTTGGAGGAACTGTAGGGCCTTGGGCTGGAGCAAACAAAGTGTTGTTGCTCTTATAGGAAAAATTAGGATGATTCCTCCAGCCAAGATTGTAGGTGTTTGAGTACGGGTTTCCTTGGGCGTAATTCACTTGGTCGGTAGGAATAACAGCTAATAAATGACATTCAGCGTTACTATGCCCAGGGGTTCCATACAATTCACAACTTAGTGTCACAGCGGCCGCGGTGACTTCTGGAGCTACAATCAAACTTTCGATCTTTTGAGTAAGCGCGTCCACTTTAGCACTGACACAGTCTAAACTGTTAACTTCGTACATTCCGTTCTTTGTAGCAGGCTTTTCTGTCGGAGTTCTCTCGTCTCCCCATTGGAAGTGGTTTTGAGCCTTATTTTCAATGAGTTGATAAGCGTCTTCATATGGTTTGTCCATCAGAGCGCCGCCAGCTGCAGCGTTCAGATTCAACTTTGTGTTGTAAAGAAGACCATTATAGAAAGTATGGATTATCAACCATTGTTCAAGTCCATGGTGTGGACAAAGCCTTAGCATGTCCTTGTATCTTTGCCAAGCATCGAAATGAGATTCATTGTCTTTCTTCCAAAATCTTTTGATTTGGGTTGTTAGCATAGCAGTTTTGCTTGGCGGAAAATATCGGGCTAAGAAAAATTTCTTCAACTCGTCCCACGTAGTGATGGAGTTGGATGGTAGAGACTGGAGCCAAGCTCTAGCTCTATCTCTTAAAGAGAAAGGAAAAAGACGTAGTCGTATGGCTTCGTTACTAACACCATTTGCTTTTACGGTATCAGCATATTGCACAAACATAGATAAGTGAAGGTTCGGGTCATCCATGGAACTTCTAGAAAATTAGTTTTGTTGAATGGCTTGTGACAACGATGGTTTCAGGTCAAAATCGTTTTGATTGATGGCAGGGGTAGCAATGTTGTTATGCGTTTCATCTTGCGATGGGACAACATAATCCTTAAGAGGACGGTTCGGTGGGTTCTCAGCCATGGGTATTTTTAGTTCTGGGTAAGGGATTTCAGGTTCGGGAAGATTATACTTAATTTGGAATTTTTTAATTCGGCGTCTTAAATTAATAAAGCACTCGATGTCGTCAATCGGTTTCTCAAGCTTGTCACCTCAAGAGCGAGTGTTTGGCATACAATCAACGAATTTAGAGAAAAAGGAAAAATATTGGTGCCTTAGTCTATATTGCACAACAATGGAATCACAATATTGACTAAATCATCCCTCCCCGGCAACGGCGCTAAAAACTTGATGCCCTTCGATCACACTGACGTGTCCGTCGAATAAAGACTGCAAGTATACAACTGTTCGCGTAGTTTAAAAAAAGGTTGTCGAACCCACAGGGAAGGGATAATCAAACTAATGCAATCTATTGTTGCAGTGCAAATCTAAGGCTAACGATTAACAGATTTAAGACGGAAAGAAAGAATTACTAAATTCTAAAGGTCTTAAGAAATAACAATAAAAATGAGTTCGGAATATGGATTTCGCATACCTAAGGGACGTGTAGAAATCAGGTGCTAATTACGACTGAACTTACTTCCGTAGAAAGTATTAACTTAAAGACTCCGTCTCACACTCTCGCGCTATCGACAAGAACCACACCTTTCAACCACAGGATTTTGCTCTCGCTCGACCGTTTCAATTGAAAAGCGAACTTTGAAAGTTAATGAAATTATAAACAATTCCTAAATCTCTCTCGCTGTTTTCAAGATCGATGCCTAGTTTCCACCATCAGTTCATCCCTCACACTCTCGCGTTATCGGTCCGAACTTAGTATATTCCTCACTCTCGTGTCGGAATAATAAAACATGAAAATTAGAAACAAAGACCAAAACTAACATACAATCAATAATTTCACACCTAAATTTTATACGGAGTCCCGTCAGTAATGACAGTCCTCATACGCCAAACTCAATTAATTTAGCAAGACATGATATTTTTCATAGCAAACATGTTAACGGTAATCGGAATTAAAACTAACATTGCAGACAAATTAAAATAAATTCAAATGCAAAAGTAAAAACAAGAAATAACCTGCAGAGTAAAAATACGAAACTGAATTGAAATTATGTCGGCAGGCTTGTTCGTAATCCACGGTACAACAATGAAAAGAAAATTACAATAAAAGTGAGACAATTCCTTGATGTGAGTAATTGCTGCTTTGAAACTAAGTTTATGCCTAAAAATCTAAACGGAATTTTAGCAGAGCTTCCTCGCAGTTTCTGGATGTCCGGAACATGACCAAAGAGTCCTATATATAGAGGAAATGCTGATCTCAACTGTCCTGGTCGTGGTCTCTGAGTTGGGGGGGGGGGAAGCGGAAGTGTGGGTAACAGCTCAAAATGGTTGCAGAATTTGAATTCTGCAACTGCGCTGCTATGGCGAACACCATCACGTTATGGAGAATGCCATGGCCTTGCTTCATTTAACTCCGTGGCAGGCTGATGTATGGCGAACGCCATATAAGCAAAATGGCATATTTCTTTCTTTCTTGCTGCATTTTCCTCTTCTTTCACTCTTTTTCCGCTTCTCTCCCGATTCCGCAACAGATGAAGCTATCAACTGCAAAACGCACAAAACAAAGTAAAATGCAAATAAAATGCGATAAAAACAGATGAATAATATGTGCAATGAGCCTAAAAATATGATATGATTTCCTCATTATCAACTCGCCAAGACTTCGTCGTCTTGTGCCTATGTATCCTCATTCGGACGATAATGAGGAAGTCAGAGCGTCCGTAGTTCGTGCTACGAATTGTTAAGTGTTTTTTATGAGCAATGTTAAGTTCGCGTTCCAGCAGTTAGGGTCGATGTCTGTTTGCGGTAGAACGGAAATAACACGCCCTTTCTGAAAAGGTTTGACAGAAAATCCCGAAGGACAAAATGATTTGCAGTTTGTTTACGAGTTTTAACAGAAGTGAATTGACTTTGTTTGGGATGCGTATTACACTAAAGTCTATAACATAGGATCGAATGCTTTGTAAGATCGACCCAAGACGGGACGTATACAAAGCACTCTAGACAAGGTAAGGAGAGACTCCCGCTTATCACTTCCCATATACTTAAGGCTCAGGGCATACAATTCTCATCGTATTTATTAAGTGTTTTGGTTTTTGTTTTGAGAGAGAGAAGAGAAAGACACACGGAAGGTCTAAGGGGAACTTGGTCCTATATGTTATCATGCAAAACGACCCTAAGGTTAGGATGCGAAAGGAATTTTTATCCTAATGTTAGCATGCAAAATGGAACTAAAGTTGAGATTCGGGAAGCTATCCTAATGATATCATGCATGGATTAACACCTAATGTCTATCCTACTCCAAGCTTAATAAAAAATTAAGTTGGACTAGGAAGCCCTAAGAGAACATGCAAGAGCAAGCAAAACAAGCTAAAAGAAGGCACAAACAGCAGCATACAACAACGCTTAAAACATGACAGCAGTGCATTTACAGCAATAACACAACAACATTTAACAGCGTGCATGGCAGCAACTAACAGCGCATGAATAAGACAGCGGTGTATGCATCGGCAACATTAACATGAACATGCATCATGTATTCCACAAGATTGCGCAAGTACCATAAGCACACATCAAGAATTCAAGCAATCATGAACATGTGTTGCACAAGATCAAGAAAATTGTATGAACATGTGACAAAGGAATAATCAACTATGATGAACATGTACCAACAATAATCAAGTGAACATACACCATGGATTTCAATAATTGATAATGTGCATGAACATGTATCAACATTAAGCATCATTAATATGCAACATCAATAAGAAAGAATCAACATGTAAACAAGTGTGCATCATGAACATGCTTCAAGAATACAAACAATTACATAATCAATAAATCGTGCATCAAAAATTCACGTACGTACTGCAAACGGAGGTTAAACAACTCAAGAAAATTCCACAAATATCAAATATATCAAGCCATGGAAGTTACATGTGGAAAGGAATCAAAATAAGCTCAAAACAAGCAAAAAAAACACAATTTACAGCAGGTGTAATCGATTAACACATGTCTGTTAATTGATTAACAGCTGTCCAGAAGCTGAAAATAGCTATGTAAAAAGGTATAACAGATTAACACATAGCTGTTAATCGATTAACAGCTGTCCAGAAGCTGAAAATAGTGTTGTGAAAGGGTGTAATCGATCAACACATATATGTTAATCGATTACACCTGCTGTAAAAGCAGAAAAACAATTTTCAAAAGCACTTTTTCATCATTAATTCAAGGTTCAAATGCAACATGTAATAGCATGCAATTGTGCACAAAAATTACATCAATTATGACCAAATAAACACATATTAAATCAATTAAACATCAACAACGTCAAGAAATTGAATCAATGGATCAAATCACACTAAAACCATAAGGATCTACATTGTGAAAGTTGTAAATAAGCTAAAATGAGTTTGGATCTAAGAATCACCAACCTACAAAGCGGAGATTTGCTTTGGTAAGTGTTGCTAACAAACTTTTGACAGATCAAGCAAAGAAAATCAAAGATCCAATGAATTCCTAGTAAGAAACTTGAAGAACAATACAATAAGATGAACTTACTTCAAAAGTGCTTCAAGAAAGTGCTTCCAAACTTCAGATCTAGATCCAAATAAGCTCCAACTTCAGAATTGAACAATGAAAGATGATGTAATGGAGGTTTAGCTCAAGAATTCACAAATTGCAATGTACAATTTGTGAAGCTTTTGGTTAGGGTTTTGGAATGAGAGAAAATTGAGAGAGAATTGACTTAAATTATGAGTGAAGTTTTGTGAGATTTGGAGCAAATTCACTTAAATAAACTCTAGGTTTGGAATGAAAATGAGGTTTGGAGTGTGGGTTTGAATGAGGGTTAGTATTAGGAATGGAATTATGAGTGGAATTTTTTGAATTTTGGGAGGGAAGATGAAATTAATTTGAAATGAACCAAAATTTGGAAGCATTCTAGTTCCTTCTACTGATGCAAATGTGAAACCAAGTGATCAAAGTGAGTTGCAAATGTTGCAGTGCTGAAAACTGAACTTTCTAGGCAAAAATTCCTCGTGTTAATCGATTAACCATTTGCTATGCAAAATGTGTTAATCGATTAACACATCAAAAATTTGAAATTTGGCACCTTTTGTAGGGAAACTTTGAAAACCACCTGTTGCCACTTGTTCTGAGCCATGTTCTACCTCTGAAACTTGTCATTTGATATTGCAACTGAATCATGCGTGAAATAAGTTGTGAATTCCCTTTTCGCACTCAAAATATCATTATGTAAAAATGATGGTCTGATACTGTAGCACCCCAAAATTTGCTCTCCATACTTTAGTACTAACTGGCTTATGTTTCATCTCATTTTGCATTATCATGTGTGCATATCTTTGGTTCTTAGCATGGGGTCAAGGTGCCTGAGGCAGTTCAAGAGGAGAAGATGTTCTTCAAAGGGTCAAGCAAGAGTCCTTGTATTGTCCAAGAGAGCTCAAGTGGATCACTCTCTCCTAACCAGTGCAGAAATTAGGGTTTTGAGATTCTTGGGTTTATTGCTCCAATGGGCAAGCTTCTTGGGTTTTTATCATCACCAAATGACATATCTTATCTTTGTTGGAGAGGATACACATCATATTCAGAGGAATTTGGATTTGGAGACTGTGTTATTTCCTCCTAGACTGAGGGTACCAAAATTAGGGTTGGCTATAAAGTCAGTTTATTTCTGATTTTTTGGGAAAGACTTGATTCCATGGTATTCCTTGGGTCCCTAAGTATCTAGGAATGGAAGATGGTCCATCAGTATGGTTCATGAGAGATTCAATTGGCCAATGGATTGGGAATCAGGTGAATTGGAGAAAAGTCAACAGTGAGAGGGGAAGTCAACTGTGAAATTTTGAGGTTCTCTTCAAGGTTTTCAAGGTCTCACATCCTCATATGGTCTTCAAGAGTCAAATTTCATACCATTTATCAAGAATTAAGGGTTGGCACAAAAGTTACTAAATATGGAAATGACCCATAATTTGAAAGTTTCCTTTTTGGGCAAGTTCTTACACTATGTTCAACTTGACTTTTCATCATGAAGGAAGCTTCAAATTAATTTTCCTCAAACATGAAAGTTGAAGATCTTTTTCTCCTCTTTCCAACAAGTACTAGAAGGTCTCCATATCATTTATGACACTCAAGTTATGATCAAAAGAAGGCAAGGTGGTTTTTAGGGTTTCCTTATGGTTCCATTTTCACAACTTTTGCATTTTGGGACATAGTGACCCATATTTGGTTCCATTGCTTCATGTCACATTCTAACATCAAAGAAAAATCCATAAGGATCATTTTTGGCCTTTGAATCAAGTGGATCCATGGTTTATTCATCACTTATTTTCCATTATGCAAAATTGCAAGATCATTGAAAACTCAAGAACCAAGACATCTCAAGGCCCAAATCCAATTCAGGTGTGATTAGCAATTGTTAAATAAGTGATCCATCATCAAGGGTTTGGATATACATGCATGGAGGAGGGTGTATTTCACATTATGCAAATTTCTCAAATTACCCAATACTCATTAAGTGAGGAATTAACAAGGCCCAAGTGATCATCAGTGGATTAACCCTAAGTATTTAAACTTACTCATGCACTGGTTAGAGGAGAACACACGTGATTTTGAGGAGAACAAAAGTTTGAACCCTAATCCTTCTCTCATTCGAATCTAACAATCCACAAAGGCTTTGGGCAAAATTCTTCACAGTCTTCATCCTTGGAATCCATAGAGCACAAACCACCCATCGTTAGAAGCTAAAAGCAAGGATACAGACTGCTTGATCTCAGGTTAGTGCAATTTTGCATGCTCTTAAAACTCCTTTTTTAAATGTGCATAATGATGTGTGACATTCACTGATGATTTTGATGTAGTTGGTTTGGATTTTGGACGCATGGTTTGGTTGTACGATGAGTTGGAAATTTTTGAACCAAACCTTTTTTCATTCGTGTTGCCTTATGTGTTGATTATTTGCTATTTTTAATGTGATATTATTGATCCTGGTGAAATTCTGGTCAAGAACATATATTCGCTTGCGTGTTTTGGTGACTTTTTGGTTGCAGGTGAATGGAGAAGACGACCGGAACCCTAGTTCCGGCGTCTGTGTCAATCTCCGGCAAGTTTAGGGTTTGAAGGTAGGAGACGAAATCCTGACCGTCCAATTATTTGATCCCACGGTCCACAACATGGCACACATTTTAAATTTTTGTTTTTATTTATGGTTTGTGTGTTTGCCATCCCACGATTACTATTGTGTTCCTTTAATCTACGCAGTCCATCATGTTAAAGTCTGAATGATCTGGGACGTTGGATCCATCTGGTGGCCATAATAATGCCAGCACATTAATGATTACATGCGCCTATCACGTGTGACCCTTTTTTTTTTTTTTTATTCTGAGTAATTCTGTGCGTGCATGTGTATGTTAATTATTGTGTGCTTGTGATCTGGGCTGTCAATCATTATTACTTTGTATTTATTTGACTGGATTGTACGCGTTGGATGGATCCAATGGCTGATGATGAGTCTGACCGTTGACTGGATCTACATACTCCTTTTTTATTTTATTTTTGCTGTTTTTTTTGTTGTTGGGCTGGGCTTGCTACTTGAACCCCCCTCATTAAGTCCATTTCCATTTTCAACGTGAACCAGTTGCTAAACACACCCCCCATGCTTATTTCTTTATTTTTGTTTTTATTAATTATTGCATTTCATTTTAATTTTTTAAAAACAGTTTCTTGCATTAAAAAATTCCCAAAAAATTCATGAATCATATTTATAGTTTTATAAAATTTTCTCAAATTTTATTTTTTATTTATTTTTTATTTTTAGCATCTGAAATAATTATTTGTTTATTTTCTTTTGAATTTATTCCATACATGCGTACTCTAACTTGTTTATTTTATTTCTCATCATCCATAAAACATTTTGAACTCATTCTTGTTGCATTGTTTCATCAACACATTGGATTGCATTAAAATATTTTTCTCTAATTTTTAAAACTTTTTCATATTGCATTTTAGTCCTCCTCTTTTGCATATTGAGTCATGTTTCTCATTTGAATTTGCATAATTGTTTGAGTGACCTATCTGGGGAATTTTGGCATGAGCTTTTGATATGTTGTTTGTTTCTGGTTGAGCTATTTTGATAATTAATTTGGTAATTTTAGAAGATGTTTTACTAATTATGTGTTTGCTCTTTGTTTAAGATCTTCTTGTATGCACATCCTTGTTCATGTCTGATTACTTGTTTGAGAAGGCACTTGTGCCATTGCTTGGGGGTTGTTTCTTTGACTTCATAATTCATGTTTGAATCATTGTAGGTCATTTTATTGCCATTGGTGTGAGGTTATTGCATACTTTGTGCCTATGTTCAATGTTTGATTTACATGCCTCTTTGTGTTTCATATGCTCACTTCTTCTCATCTGTGCCTCTTCATGATCTATGTTTGGTTCATGTATGCTATGCCATATCATCCATTTGTATTTCATTGGATGTATGTTTCTGACCTTGGAGCTTTGCCTTCATTCATTTCATATGCTATTCATGCTTCATCTCACCTACTTGAACATGTTTCACTTACATGCTTCGTTCTTCGTCTTCTATTGATGTTTGATGCTTGGATATCTGTTTGCATGCCTCATGTGACATTTACATAGCATGTTTAGGCACATGTTTAGGTTATCCACATTCTGACTTGGATGAGTTTCATTTGGTTTGTAACCTTTTCTCTTTGGTTTGTGACTTGCTTGGGTTTCATTTATCTTATTGTTACGTATGTCTGTTTTGTACTAACCTTTTATGCAGAGGTGGAGGTAAGTAATTTAAGGGTGTGGATAAGTATCCATGTCCACTCTCATTTTTTCTTTCTCTCATATTTTCTTTTCTTTAGGCTTAGGTTGTTGTCAAACCTCCCCTTAGGGCCATCTTTGCATGATAACATTACGATAGATTTTCCCCGTAGTGTTTTTCTTTTCTTTTGAGTACCTCTTCTCATCTCATAACATCTCTAAGATACTTAATAAGGTCAAATTACCTTGCACACAAGCCTTAAACATAGGAAATGAAGATTGAGGGGTCCCCCTTCTCTCTTCTAGAGTGTTGAGCATACGTCCCATTGGGGGCGACCATGCGACGCATTCGCTCCCGTGTCATAGACTTTGGTTCAAGTTGAGTTATGAACTAACTCAAGTCACTTCTGTCCTAAAAAATACAAACAAACTTCAAACTTTTTTATCCTGCGGGATTGTCAAACTAAAGGCTATTTTCAAAAAGGGCATGTTACTTTCCGTCTGAGTCGCAAACAGGCATCGACTCTAACTGCCGGACGCGAACTTAACGTCGCTCATAAAAAACACAAAAAGAACTTGGTCTGAACTACGTTGACTCTGAATTTCCCATTGCACAAAGGGAGTACGTAGGCCTAGGATGTCGACGTCCTACCGAGTCTGTCTTTGTTTTCCCCTCCCCCGTCTCAGTACAGCCATAGATGTTAGGATAACTCACCCTTAGAATATACAACAAGCGTGGATCCCATCGAGTACGATGGACGCGTGGGGTGCTAGCACCTTCCCCTCGCGTAACCGACTCCCGAACCCAGGCTATGGTTACGATGACCATTCCTTTCCCTCTTCCTCAGGTTTATGCGGTGTTACCTTTCTCTCTCTTGGGATAAATTTACACGGCTGGCGACTCTGTTTTCCGCGCCACTCTCGCGTTTGTACCTGGATGAAAATCCTGGGAGCGACAGCTGGCGACTCTGCTGGGGACTCTGGTTGACCTATGCTGGTCCATCCCTAAGCGAGTCAATCCTAGCGCTTGCTTGTCTTTGTTCTCTTTGGGTGTTTTTGTTTTTGTTATTGTTTTGTTTTGCTTTATTTGTTGTATTTTATTTTTTACCGCATTTACTGCATTGCATATTATTATCATCTGCTGCACTGTTCTTTTGTTTGGTGGGTTGGGAGTTCTGAGAGATAAGCCCAATACCCAGGCTTGAGCGTACACGTAGGATTAACGTGGCAAGTAGTGTGACTCGTGTGGCATTTGGCTAGACATAGTATACATGAAAACTCCACATCCAGACGAGGTTTTCTTTGGTAATGTTCTATCCTGCGCATTGGTGCAGATGATTGAATGTAACTTGGAAAATTGTCGACTCTGGCGGCCATTCCCGAGGACTCAGTAACGGCACTCCTCCCGAGACGTGATAATGGCAGACCAGAAATGGCAAACCCATTACACATGTCGATCCGAGGACCCAATGCTGGGAACTTGCTATAGGGTTTCCTTTTAGGAAAGAATCAGTGGAAGCACTCCTCGATTGGCGATAGTACTGTACCCTGAGGGATGAATGTACTATTGCTTCTCGACCTCAGTGCCGAAACTGAGGACTTGCCTTAGGATGTTTTCTTTTTGAGGGGAATCAGTTGAGGCCTCCTTGATTGGTGATGATGCCAAACCAGAAATGGTGAACGTATCATCATTTCTCGACCTGAGAGCCCGTGATATTTAGGATCCTCGGCTTTCTAGTACCCACATGTGAGAGGGCAGGGTGTTTACAGGTTTGCAGGTAACCTTGACCTTCAACATACCCGGCTTTTCTGATCAGCAGATTTATCAGTGTGGTACTATGGTTATTTTGGGTATTCTGGGTATTTGGACAGATCCTTGAGATTATACAGTTGTTAAGTGCAGCAGTTGTCCAGTCTGTGTGGCATCCTTGATCCCATGTGTGCATTTGCATCATCATTTTGCATCCTAACATGTTTATTCATTTGCAGGGCTGCATCCTAACTTTGATTCTGGTTTTTGAAGACTATTAAGGATGAGTACTGAGAAGAGAAAGAACATCATAATGTACAAGTTCCCATAACTTATTCTGGATCATGTTCACCAGATTGTGTCTATGGCAGAACAAGGGGTATTGGCAGACTTTAGAGGAGAGTATGGAAGAATTCTGGATTTTGCTCGCAACATCACTGAATACGAGTATAGGGCTTTGTACACTCTGGTGCAATTCTATGACCCTCACCTGCGTTGTTTTCTATTCACTGATTATCTTTTGGCTCCGACATTGGAGGAATTTGCCCTTATCCTGGATGTTTCTATTAAAGAAGAGGCTCCTTTTTATCCTTCTAAAGAACTTCCTGATTTGGGAAAGGTTTCCGAGGCTTTGCATTTGGATTTGTCTTTGTTGAAAAATAACGTTGCCAGTAAGGGAGGGTGTAAAGGCTTTCATGTGAAATTTTTGATAGAACAGGCTGCTGTGTATGCTAAAGCTAGATGTTGGTCAGTTTTCAACGCCATCTTGGCCATGTGTGTCTATGGAACGGTGTTGTTTCCAAGTATGAAGGATTTTGTGGACATGCACGCTGTCCGGATATTTACCATGAAGAATCCGGTACCTACTTTGCTTAGAGATCTGTATTATTCAGTGCATTATAAGAACGAGAAGAGGAGGGGAGGACCCCTTTATTTTTATGCGCCAGTCTTCTACAAATGGTTTGCTGATCGTCTTCCCAAATCTGGGGCATTTGTAGATACTCAAGGAACATTGGATTGGTCCAAGAGATTGATGGGCTTGAGGGCAGAAAATCTAATTTGGGTTAACCGTGACTTGTTGGGCCAAGATATCATGATTAGTTGTGGAGGTCTCCCAAATGTGCCTCTAATAGGAAGGAAAGGGGGAATTAACTACAACCCTATTCTTGCTATTAGGCAATTCGGGTATGCCTTGAAAGAGCCACCAAGAGACGAGGAGGTCCAAGAATCTTTATATCTGAGTGGGGAAATCAATCCAGAATGTTAAAAGAAGCTGCAAATACTTGGGGAGACCGTCATAAGAAAGGGAAGACTTATTTTGGGAAGAGCAACAACAGAACATTTCCTGCGTATGAAGATTGGATTTAGAAAAGGGTAGAGGAGGAGCTTTTGCCATTCTCCAAAAAACCACCATCTTACCCCTTGCTGATTGAGCCTCCAACCACAGTTGAGATAGAGAAGTTTAACAAGTTGTGGGCTGAAAAAGAAAAGCTACGAGAAGAAAACAGTGAGCTACAAAGAGAGATTTACCAATTGAAACATGAGCGGGGTGAAGCTGTTCACATCGCCGAGTTGAAGACAAAGCTTCTCGCTAAGGCAGAAAAGGAGCTAGCTGACAAGGTCACAGCCAGACAAAGGATGAAACAAGCTTTAGATGGTATCAGTAAGGTTCTCGAGTCTAAGAAGGAGGAATTAGACAAGGCTTTATTGAAAATTCACAAGTTTGATGCTCTCCGAGACACTGCAATGGCTGAGAATAAGCGAAAGGAAGACGATTATCTAGCTCAGATTAATCAATTGAAGCTGAAGCTCAAGAAGAAAGACGTTGAGATCCTATCAGGGGTATTCCAGAGACAAGCGGTCGAGGGTCGACTCAATGAAGCCATAGCCTCCATAGAGGAACTGAAGATCCAAGCTGAAGTGAAGAGACCTAGAAATAAGGGTCCTAGCATGGATGGTGTTTCTAGAGAAGACGCTTGGGAGTTGCATTGCCGATACTTGGAAGGGATCATGCATAGGAGAGACGTTCTCATTCAAGAGCTAATTCAGAGACCGGAGCATCCCGACACCAAAAAGCTGTTCAAGGAAATTCAAGACTGGAGCAAAAAGCATAATGGATGGGGGGGATTAACACTTGTGGACTTTGATGACATGCCGTAGTTTTCTATTTTCTTTCATTATTTGGACCACCGCCAGGCTTGTTGGTTGGGATCTATGATTATTGTGTTCAGACTTGTTATCTTGGATTGTGATTATTGACATTTGGTTTTCCTCTGGTTTTCTTAATATATGAGCAGAAGTTCCGTTCTATCTTGTTGTTAAACTGGAATCAAGGGGTGGATCGCCCTGCGAATATTCAAACATGTTCATTTGCATTTGCATATTCATAATCATTTTGCATAATCATTTTGCATGACAGGTGTTTATCTCTGGTGTTCTTACTTTGTTCTCCTCCGCAGTACAGGATTTCAGATCAGCACATTCACCGGTATTCTACCAGACAAAATCAGAAGAGATTTATGGATCAACTACAAAATGAGATGACTGAGATGCGGACTCGCATGAACCAATTCATGTAATTAATGCAAGGTGTTGCTCAAGGCCAAGAGCAGTTGAGGACTCTCGTTCAGCCACTGATTGCGAGAATTGATGAAGAAGGTGTCCTTCATACTAGTGTTACTGGTAATAATGTTCAGAATGGCCCTCCGGGCAGAGGTATTCCTGTTACTGGTGTTGTGATCCCTCCGGCCAGAGGAGAAAATATTGTGGTTCCTATTATAGTGGGGGGAGGTAACAGTGCCGGCGCAGTTCATGGCCTTTAGTATGATGATCTTCAGGAAGATGCATTCTCTGTGCCAGGTGGGGATGCTGATCCCCAGATTAACAATGATCAGAGGTTCAGGTTGATTGAGGAACAACTGAGGGGTGTTGTAAATCAGGATTCTGTGGGTATGGATCTAGAGGATTTGGGGCTGGTTCCAGGCGTTGTTATCCCGCACAAGTTTCAGACTCCTACTTTTGAGAAGTATAATGGTATGACTTGCCCAAGGACCCACGTGAGGGCATACGCAAGTAAAATGGCTGTGCATGCAAAGAATGAGAAGCTGATGATGCATTGCTTTCAGGATAGCCTATCTGGGGCATCCCTGGAATGGTATATGCAACTAGAGAGGAAAGATGTTCGTAGTTGGAGAGAGCTGGCAGGGGCATTTATCAAACACTATCAATACAACACTAATATGGCTCCGAACAGAACACAGCTACAGAATTTGTCACAGAAGAACAATGAGAGTTTCAAGGAGTAGGCCCAGAGGTGGCGTGAACTGGAAGCGAGGGTTCAACCTCCCATGTTGGAGCGAGAAATGATAACTATGTTTATGGCCACCTTGCAGGGTCATTACTATGAAAAGCTGGTACCGTGTATGACTGGAAAGTTTGCTAATTTGATCTTAGTGGGAGAGATGGTGGAAAGCGGAATTAAGGCGGGAAAAATATCAGGCGGTGATGGGTCCTCATCTAGAGGAAGTAAGAAACCTTATGCCAGTGGTTACAAGAAGAGGGAGGGAGATACAAACTCTGTGTCATCATATCGTGGTAGAGAAGGGCCTCGTCAGAACTTCAATCAGCAGGTGGCTTCTGTAACCATCCCAGCAGCACCTCAGCAGCCAGCAGTGTCTCAACAACAAAATCTGGCTCCTCGCCGATCACAGCCTCTGACTAGGCGTGATAGGCATTTTGACACTCCACCTCTTCCTTACTCTCAGTTATTTCAGCACTTGTTAAAGCTACAGTTAATTCAGAAGAGAACATTGGCTCCACCTACTGGTAATCCACCTCCCGGCTATGACGCCAACGCCCACTGTGAGTTTCATTCTGGGGCACCAGGACATTATATTGAGAACTGTAAAGTTTTTAAGCATCAGGTTCAAGATTTGGTGGATTCCAAAGCCATCAATTTCTCCAATGATGTTCCAAATGTGAATCACAACCCGATGCCAAATCACGGTGGACCGGGGGTCAATGCTATTATTAAAGATTGTGAAGACTTGAGTTTGATTTCAGATGTGAACGAAGTCCAAACTCCCTTGGGTGTGGTGAAGGAAAGACTGTTGAAGGGAGGGGTATTTCCCGGCTGTGATGAAGGTTGTGTAGGATGCGTATCGCAGCCAGGCGGTTGTGATTTATTGAAAGCAGGTATTCAGAGAATGATCAGTGAAGGGATATTATAGTTTGACAGGGGTTGTAGGCAGAGTAATGTTACTGACAGAGAGATTGATGTTGCCACAATAACAATTCCATTCAAGACAATAACTATATCAGCGCCGGCGAGACCAGCGCCGGTCATTATCACTGTTCCTAGACCAGTCCCGTATGAGAGTACCAAGGCCATCCCATGGAATTATGGGGCCGAGGTGTTTGTTGATGGTAAGAAGCAGGAATTGGTAGAGACATCAGCTGTGAATATAGGGGTTGAAAATCTTGTTGAAGTAGGGGCTATCACTAGGAGTGGTAGAGTCTTTATTCCGTCCGAGGATCAAGTTGGCAGTTCAAAACAAGACATAGGTAAATAGATGATGGATGAGTCTGTACAGAGGCAGGAAGCAAATAATTCTATGACAAAGCCAGTGGAGGATACTTTCTCAGAAGACGTAGAAGAGTTTATGAGGTTGATCAAGAGAAGTGATTACAAGATTGTTGATCAACTGCACCAAACCCTATCGAAGATTTCCATTCTATCCTTACTGTTGTGCTCTGAGGCACACCGAAATGCATTGCTGAAGGTTTTGAACATGGCCTATGTACCGCAGGAGATATCTGTCAATCAGTTAGGAGGGGTTGTGGCTCATGTGAATGCTAGTAATGGTTTGGGTTTCACCGATTTAGATCTGACTCCGGCTGGGAGGAATCACAACAACGCTCTATATATTTCAGTGGAATGTCGTGGTTCCTTAATGTCGCATGTATTAGTTGACACTGGGTCGTCTTTGAATGTGTTACCAAAGAAGGCTTTGATGAAATTGGATACTCGTGGGTTGATTTGTACACCAAGTGACTTGGTGGTACGTGCTTTTAATGGTTCCAAGAGGTCGGTTTTTGGAGAGTTAGTTCTGCCAATCAAGGTGGGATATTCAGCCTGCCTATAGTTATTTGTTGGGTCGCCCTTGGATCCATGGTGCTGGGGCAGTAACATCTACACTGCACCAGAAGTTGAAGTATATGGTGGATGGCCACGTCGTGACTGTTTGTGGTGAGGAAGAGATCACGGTGAGTCACCTATCGACCTTCAAGTATGTAGAGATAGATGGTGAAGTACAGGAAACTTTGTGCCAAGCCTTTGAAGCTGTGAAAATTCCCGAGGAACCCCCAAAGGCAGTCAGTCAGCCTGAGGTGGTTGCCCAACCTGAAGTCATCAGACAACCAGAGGCTCCAATGTCCTCTTTCAAAGAGGCACGCGCTATAGTTGAAGCTGGTGGTTCTCAGAAGTGGGGCAGTGTCATTGATGTTCAAAGAAAGCAGGATACCCATGGACTAGGGTACAAGCCACCCCGACGAGCTCAAGAGCCTCCCAAGTATGCTGGTCCGATTCGGTTCACAAGTGCTGGGGTTTTCTTTAATCAGGCTAATGCTATTGGGGATGAAGGAGATAGTGACTGTGACATGGATGAATGGATCCGTCCCTGCACCCCTGGTCAGAGCTTAGGCAACTGGTCTTCCGAGAAAGTCATCCAAGTGACGCGCCCGGAGTAATTTACTTTTGTTTTCTGTTATATTGAATCCTACATTCTGCCCAAGACGTAGTGATATTTATTTGTAGGGATTGGATGTTTATTTGCTACTTTTATCATCAATAAAGGACGTTTTTCATTCAAATATTTTGATCCCTGTCTTTCTGTTTTTACTTTTTGCATTAACCCACATCAAAATGGCAATGTGTTTTCTTGTTTGTTGCACTCATAATAAACATAAAACATCCATCATGCAGGTTCCTTTGTTCAGATTCCACCCAACATGACTTAGCTATGGCTCGATATAACTTCGACAATCCCATCTATCAGGCCGAAGAAGAGACTGACGAAGACTGTGACTTACCAGAAGAATTAGCCAGGCTACTGAAACAAGAGGAAAGGGTTATTCTACCTTATCAGGAGGAAGTTGAGACTATTAATCTGGGAACCGAGGATGTTAAACGAGAAGTAAGGATTGGGACTGCCTTGGAAGACACTGTTAAAGGAAGATTGGTTGAGTTGCTTCGAGAGTATGTGGATATCTTCGCCTGGTCTTACCAAGACATGCCCGGGCTTGACACCGACATTGTTGCACACCGGTTGCCGCTTAAAGAGGGTTGTACTCCAGTCAAGCAGAAACTAAGAAGGACGAAACCAGATATGGCTGTGATCAAGGAAGAGGTTCAGAAACAGTTGGACGCCGGATTTCTCGTCGTGACAAATTATCCTCCATGGGTTGCTAATATCGTACCTGTACCTAAGAAAGACAGGAAGGTCAGGATGTGTGTTGATTATCGAGATCTGAATAGGGCAAGCCCGAAGGATGATTTCCCGCTCCCCCATATTGACGTGTTAGTAGACAATACTGCTCAATATTCTGTGTTTTCCTTCATGGATGGCTTCTCTGGGTATAACCAAATCAAAATGGCCCCAGAGGACATGGAGAAAACAACGTTCATAACACCGTGGGGAACATTTTGCTACAAGGTAATGCCCTTTGTATTGAAGAATGTTGGGGCAACCTATCAGCGGGCAATGGTGACTCTCTTTCATGATATGATTCACAAGGAGATTGAAGTCTATGTTGATGACATGATTGAAAAGTCACAGACAGAGGAAGAACACTTGGTAAACCTCCAGAAGCTGTTTGAAAGGTTGAGGAAGTTCAGACTGAGACTGAATCCGAACAAGTGCACTTTCGGCATGAGGTCTGGTAAATTGCTGGGATTCATTGTTAGTGAAAGAGGTATCAAGGTTGATCCTGCAAAAATAAGAGCCATACAAGAGATGCTTTAACCAAGAACAGAGAAAGAGGTTTGTGGTTTCTTGGGGAGGTTGAATTACATTGCTAGGTTCATCTCTCATCTGACAGCCACGTGTGAACCAATTTTCAAGTTGCTAAGAAAGGATCAAGAGGTCAGGTGGAATGAAAATTGTCGAGAGGCGTTTGAAAGGATAAAGACGTATTTGCAGGAACCTCTAGTCCTTATGCCACCAGTGTCTGGGAGACCGTTGATTATGTACCTAACGGTTCTTGAGAATTCAATGGGTTGTGTGCTCGGTCAACACGACGAGACAGGTAGGAAGGAGCACGCCATTTACTACCTGAGTAAGAAGTTCACTGATTACGAACCAAGATACTCTATGTTGGAAAAGACATATTGTGCACTCGCTTGGGCAGCCAAGCGCCTAAGGCAGTATATGTTAAACCACACAACCTTGTTGATTTCGAAGATGGATCCGATTAAGTACGTGTTTGAGAAGCAAGCACTTTCTGGAAGGATAGCCCGTTGGCAGATGGTTTTGACAGAGTACGATATTCAGTATGTTTCTCAGAAGGCTATTAAGGGAAGTGTTCTGTCAGAGTATCTTGCTGAACAGTCGGTCGAGGATTATCAGCCAATGAAGTTTGAGTTTCTGGACGAGCATGTTATGTTTCTGAAAATGAAAGATTGTGAAGAGCCTCTGCCTGACGAAGGACCTGAGATTGGGTCTCAGTGGAAGATGATTTTTGATGGAGCTGTCAACTCATATGGTAATGGAATTGGGGCAATCATTACGACCCCGAAGGGTTCTCATATACCTTTCACTGCCCGGTTAACATTCGTGTGTACCAACAATGAGGCGGAGTTGAAGCATGCATCATGGGGTTAGAAGAAGCAATTGATTTGAGAATTAAGAACCTCGATGTTTATTGTGATTCCGCATTGGTAGTTAATCAGATTACCGGAGAATGGGAGACTCGTCAAGAAAATTTGGTGCCTTATAACAACTATGCCAGAAGGTTGTTACCCTTCTTTGACAGGGTGGATTTTCATCATGTGCCCCGAGCTGAGAATCAGATGGCTGATGCGTTAGCAACATTGGCATCCATGTATAAGGTGAACCGTTGGAATAAAACTCCGTCGATCAGAATCATGTGTCTGGATAGACCAGCTTTTGTGCTTGCAATTGAAGATGTGTCTGATGGTAAACCGTGGTATCATGATATTAAGGTTTTTCTGAAGAGACAGGAGTATCCAGAGGGTGCCTTCACCAAAGATAAGAAGACTCTGAGAAGGTTGGCAGGAAACTTCTTTCTGAACAAGGATGATGTGTTATATAAGAGGAACTTCGATATGGTCTTGCTACATTGTGTTGATGAACATGAGGCAGGTTTGTTGATGGAGGAAGTTCATGAGGGTTCTTTCGGTATTCATTCCAGTGGACACACCATGGCTAGAAAGTTGTTGAGGGCAGGATATTATTGGATGACTATGGAGTCTGATTATTTCAAGTACGCCCGAAAGTGCCATAAATGCCAGATTTATGCAGATAAGATGCATGTACCGCCTACGCCTCTAAACGTGTTATCATCTCCTTGGCCTTTTGCAATGTGGGGCATAGATATGATTGGAAAGATTGAGCCCACTGCTTCCAATGGGCATCGTTTCATTTTGGTTGCCATTGACTATTTCATAAAGTGGGTGGAGGCGGCCTCGTACGCCAATGTCACCAAGCAAGTGGTAGCCCGGTTTATAAAGAAGGACATCATCTGTCGTTATGGGGTCCCGGAGAGAATCATCACTGATAATGGCTCGAATTTGAACAATAAGATGATGAAGGAACTATGTCAGAGTTTCAAGATCGAGCATCACAATTCTTCTCCATATCGTCCGAAGATAAATGGTGCTGTTGAGGCGGCAAATAAGAATATCAAGAAGATTGTGCAGAAGATGGTGGTAACGTATGAAGACTGACATGAGATATTACCTTATGCCCTACATGGTTATCGTACTTCGGTGCGTACGTCAATTGGGGCAACCCCTTTCTCATTGGTATATGGTATGGAAGCAGTTTTACCCTTAGAGGTCGAGGTTCCGTCTTTGAGAATTCTGGCAGATGTGAAGCTTGATGAAGCTGAATGGGTACGTTCCAGGTTGGATCAGTTGAACCTTATTGAAGAAAAGAGATTGGCAGCCATCACACATGGTCGGTTGTATCAGAGCAGGATGAAGCACGCCTTTGACCAGAAAGTGCGTCCTCGGAGTTTTCAGACAAGTGAATTGGTTTTGAAAAGGATCCTTCCTCCTCAGACAGATCACAAGGGCAAATGGACTCCAAACTACGAAGGGCCATATGTGGTAATGTTATACCCCAAATTTTGACCACTAAGATTTCCCATCATTGTGCAAATCATCATCACAATATGGATGAACCATCATGCCTCACCAAATGCCTTAAGGATTGTTGAGCATTCACTACAATCAAAATTAGGGTTTTAAGCCCTCTCAGAGCCTTAGACAAAGGATCAATCAAGGAATGACATGATCTTCAACTTGTCTAACCTCTCAAACATCCATAATGGATCAAAAGGTACTCCCACTTCAAGGATTAAGCACAAGGTTGCTCCCTTCTAGGTGGATCAAGTCTCAAGATCGCCAGTATCACCAAATTAGAGTTTTGGTCGACCAGGGCCTCTAGATGGGAAGTTTCATCTGGACACAAGCCAAAGATCCAAAACACAACCTAATGTACTCCATGGAACCTCATGGACCCAAGCATCAAGTCAATTTGACCTCAGGGGATGCATACATCAAAAATCAGGAATTAGGGTTTCTTGACCTAATTCACCCCTAAGTTGACTTTTGGGACAAATCAAGAGCCAAGACATCAAGACATGATTTGAGGGTCTCTAATGAACTATATTGATCCATTTGGAACAATGGATTAATCCAAGAAGCTTGAGCAACAAGTCTCATTTTCATCTGCACCACAATTAGGGTTTCGCGAGGAAAGTCAACTGTAACTTTGACTTTTGACCAGGACATGCTCCCAAACCCTAGGACATGCCCCAATATACCCTATGACACCCATGGAACATGTCCATCAAGTTTGATTTAGGTCAAGGACATGATTTCCTGAAGAATTGCACAATTTGGAATTCATCTGATAAAAAGTCAACTGTGCACAAAAGTCAACTTTGACTTTTTGAGATTTTTCACCAAAATGGATTTTTAACCCTAAAATGATGTTAATGTATGATTTGAATCATCATTCATCAATAAAAATCAAAGAATGTTGGATAACTTGTAAAAGGGGTAACCATAAAACTTAGAAATTTTTCTAAGTTATGGAAAAAGTACCACTAATGCACTAACTTTGGAGGATCATAACTCCTAAACCACATGGCCATTTTTTTTCATCCAAAGATGGATTTGTAGCCCTCATTACCCTCTACAAAAACTTCAACTAGACCTAAGTCCAATTCATTAAGGATTTTGAGTTATGGAGTGATCAAAATCAAGAAATCACACTTTGTTCCAACACTTAGTGAAAATTTCACTAAGTCAGATTTTGCTTCACTTTTTGCCAAATGTAGAGGGATTTTTCACTTGGAATCAAAAGAGATCAAAACCAAACTTGTTCAAATAGTTGTTGTATCATGTAAGGGCTTTCCAAAATGGCCAAGAACATTGCCAAATTCAACTTACACCATGAGATATGACATTGTCAAGTTGCCTTGCTGAAATCTGTCAAAGGCAAGGCAGATTTTGCATTTTGGCTCGATTTGCCAAAATCAGCCAAATTCAAATGCTCCTATCCACTTGGACACATCTAAGGATTGAATCTAAAGGGGACAATCACTGAGCCAAGCCTCCAAAGTCCATGGAACAAGAAATAGCATGTTGAACCTAGAATGGCCAAAATAGGGACAAGACTCCAAATTTGGATTGAAGCATTCAATGGAAGCATCAAGGTGGCATGGACTGAGCCATTCTCATCTGAAATCAGTCAAGACTTATCCAAGACCAAGGGGACCAAAGCTCTGTGCCCTAACCTCTAGTCAATAGCTAGAGGAGACTTGCATTTTCATTGGCCAACATTGGCCAAACCTACTTACCAGCTGCCATTCACTATTCCTTGCAAAACAAACTTGCTCTACTATAAATAGAGCTCAATTGTCGTCAGTTTGAGTACACCAAAGCCATCAAACAAATGTTTTCCTCAAAATCTCTTCTTTCACTCCAATTTTGCTTTCTAAGGCAAGTCACTATCGGGTTTTGAGTTTAAGAGTAATTCCAATCAAACCAATCACTCACACACCTCACATACATCACATATGAGCTGATCAAACACTTAGATCACTTCTGAAACACCAATTTCACAAAATCTCCAGCTGGTTGCTCAAATTTTCAATCAAGTTGCAGCTGAGGTACCACAAATTGATCCAGCCAATTTCAATCAAGTCCAACCATTCAAACACACTCCATAGGGTGTAGGGAAGCTGTTTAGATCATCACCACTCATCTGTAACACCTCCAAATCAAAAATCACATTGCACTTGCTGTCACGGCTTAGAGGTAAGCATATACTTGGTCATCTCTCAATCTATGCATATTTCCTCGCACAATAATTTGGCCATATGTTCATAATCATGCATGGAATATTTTACCTTAATTAATTGCATTGTTTGAATCGTGTATCAAAAATCCTAGTCTTCATGCAGAAATTAGGGTTCTTGAGGTTTCTTCGTGATTTCATGTTTTATGTTTAATTTAAATGAAATTAAGTGTTATAGACATGATCGTGAGGTTGAGACGAGCATAATGATATGTGGATTGCATGATATAATCAAGTATTCAGTGAGATTGAGGAGAAAATGCAAATCAGCCAAACCCAGAACACGCGCGTGTTCTTGGTGTGTTCTTGGCGCCATTTTTGAATAATTCAAATATTTGAATTTTGTGATTTTATTTAATTGATTCAAAAATTAATTTCTCTCTGAGTTTTAATGGTTTTGAGTTGATTCTTTTTTTAATAATTCACAAAAATGTTAAAATATTTTATTTTATCAAAAAATCCCAAAAATATTATTTATTTCATATAATTGATATTTTTGCAAAGAATTAATATTTTAATTGTTTTTGACATTTTAAATATTTTTTCCACATTGATTTTGCAACTTTTAATGCTTTCTAATTATTTTGTAGGTCAATACTTAAGTTTTGAAACATTAATCCAAAATCACAATTTGTTTTTCACATGTTAAACAATTTTGATCATTTTAATTGAATTTTTATTCAATTAAAACACATTTTGAAAACAAATTAGGGTTTTTGGATTAATTCAACCCTCATAAATCATTTTCAAAACACTTTGGGCCTCTAATAGAGTGTAAGACCCAATCCTTTTTTTGACCAAAACATTTTGGGCCTCAGTGTATTGTATAAGTCCCGATACCGTCAAAAATAAACGGCGCGATCGTCGCCTATTCAAAGAATCAATTGGGCATCTCCTTGAGCTATAAGACCCATTCAAAAACACTTTGGGCCTCTAATAGAGTGTAAGACCCAATCCCCTTTTAACCAAAACATTTTGGGCCTCACTTATTGTATAAGTCCCTCCGCGTTAAAAGAAAACCTCGGCGCGATCGCCATTTCAAACGGAAAAATCATTTTGGGCCTACCCTCGTGTTATAAGCCCCACTCTTTTTCTTTAAAACTTTTTGGGCCTCTTGAAAGAGTGCAAGACCCATCCCTTTGTACAGAAAACATTTTGGGCCTCAGTCACTTGTATAAGTCCCTCTGTACAAATTTAAACAGTGCGCTCACTGATAAAACCCTGGGCCTCTCCTTGAGCTGTAAGCCCCAAATCTTTCTTTTTCAAAGCACTTTCTCCTTTGATTTTGAATATACTGTTGTTTTCAATCTTTCTTTGTTGAACAACTAACTAAACATCATGGAAGCTCTACAACCGAGTAAGTGGTTATCGCTTTCATTTACCGCTTTCATATACATATAACTGTATTGTGGGGCTGTTTCGCTATAAGTCTTCTTTCATAAACTCATATCAACTGTGTAATAATAGTACATATATTTAGAGTTTCCCCACAACTACGTCTAGAACTAGGTGATGCCGTTTCGTTTATTCGTAGAAATAGACAACTAGATCCCCAATAGGATCACCAGACACAGTCTTCTCTCAGGCTGTCCTCATTAGGAATTGTCAAGAAACTCTACTCCCAGAGATGAATGTATTCTCCGTGAATGGCATCTTTGAGTTTCTTCCGAATTCTCAAACTTTCCTGACTTTGATCTATTCTCGGTGAATATCATTGCCTTGAATTTCTCGGGGTTTGGGGACCCACGGGCTTCTTAAAAGCATCGGCCTCCTCTTGGGCATCGTACAAGGACCCACAGGTTTCCTAAAAGCAACCCCGCCTCCTCTTGGGCTTAGTACAAGGACCCTACGGCTTCTTAGAAGTATTCACAGCCTCCTCTTAGGCTTCGTATAATGATCTCTTCCTCTGGGAATGATAGCCTCCTCTTGGGCTTAGTACAAGGACCCGTCGGCTTCTTAAAAGATTCCAGCCTCCTCTTGGGCTTCGTACAAATTGTCCCGACGACCTCCTAGAGGTATAGGAACAGAACCTAGTCATCTTCATAGAACAATCCTTTCGTAGAGTCTACTACTGTTTCTCAAAGCATAGTACAAAAGATGAAACTCTAGACATGGACAGTCTAATCTCCTTGAGTCTCAAAGACATTCTCAAGTGACCCCTTCAAAAATGGGAAGGAAACCTGCAGACTCGGACAGTCTCAATACCCTTCGGATCTCCCGCTTCCTTAAAGAACAGGAAATATCCCAGATCCTAGAATCAAATCCCTGAGTATAGTGTTGCTCATATAAGAACTGATTTTCTCTTTAAAATCAGTATACTGGACCTGTCACTTAACTGAAACAGTTTCTAGCCTCCTCTTGGGCTTTGTACAATGATTCTCCCCAGCGGAGCTAACAATTTTAGCCTCCATCTCGGGCTTCGTACGAGATACCAGAGACTCCCTCGTTGAGTCAGTCACCCCTTTCGCCTCCATCTCGGGCTTTATACGAGATACAAAAAGGTTCTTATTGAGCCAAACAAACAACAACCTCCATCTCGGGCTTCATACGAGATACAAAAAACTCCCTTGTTGAGTCAAATAGCCTCCATCTCGGGCTTTATACGAGTTACCAAAAAATTCCATCGTTGAGTCAAAACCTTTTAGCCTCTCTCTCGGGCTTTGTACGAGACACATATTAGCCTCCTCTTAGGCTTTGTATAAGAAAAACACTGGTTGATCCAATCAACCTTTTAGCATCAAAGCTGTGCCTCGTTCACAGTACACAAATATCAACAACTCCTTTCCTTTCATCTAATCGATGTAAGCGGCAAGCCTCTGGATCATCTACATCCATGCCACTGTCCCTCTTTTAGCATGATAAATTCCTAAGGAAAGATGGCATTGCTCTAAACTGAGTTAAAGTCTTCTCCTTCAGGTTAAAACCCCCTATAAAGGAAATTATGGCATTGCTAGGATCAGCGTATCCCGGTTAAAGTAATTCTCCTTTATAAACAGTTGTGACATACAACTCTCTCTTTAGAGATGACAAATTCTCTCTAAAAGAAAAACCCTTTAGCTTCATATCTTGGGCTTTGAACAAGATACAAATAGACCTTTCAGCTTCACATCTTGGGCTTTGAACAAGATACAAATCACCTTCCGCTTCACGTCTTGGGCTTTGAACAAGACACCAAAAACAACCATTTCCTCCCATAGAATAGGAGGAACTACGAACGCTCTGATTTCCCTGTTTCGGTAAACGGGAATACGTAGGCATAAGATTGAAAGAAAAATCTTAGCGAGCACACTAAACAAAAACCCAAAATCCCATATCAAAAGCAGTAATTCAAAAGCATCAGTCCTAACATCCTAATCCTTGTTCCCCACCAGAAACCTTCTGTCAAGGTAAAAAGAAAGAAACAGTATTGGCGAAAATACAAATAACCAATACAAAGGTCCCCCCCACATTGATAGCATTCGTAACCTAACTGCCCGCTGTTTAAACTCAGTATGCAAAGCAGGGTTAATTGGAGACATCTATTTCCCTTCCTTCATCAGCTCACAATAGGATAAAAAATGAATCAACCTGTAGTTTAAGCTTAATCGCAGAGAGCGACCAGCGCTTAAGAACTGCGTCCAAAATCGCTCGCTACAGAAAAAATGGCGCCCACTGTGGGGCACTTCTTTCTTTTTCCTTCTTCCTTTTCATCTCTTGTGTGAATACCACAGATTGGGGCTTCCTCCGGGGAACCCATTTTCTGTCAAGAACTTAGGATTCATAGCTTTAAAGGTCTAGGATGTTTAGGACAAATATATATACTGCTTTTCCTAATTGCTATACATGTTTATTTTTCTGCTAATGGGAATGCGGGTGATGCCATATGTGGAAAGAATGAGTATACACCTAAGATAAGTGATGGCGATGGGATCGACCATCAACCTCAGTGGAGGCTGACCAACGCAACCCATTCTCTCACCTAGACAATGGGCCGGTTGTTAAGTCTGAGAAGCTGAGGAGCCAAACCCTTTCGTAGTGCGGAAACTATCGGAAATAGTTGTTACACGATACTACCCTCATTTGAGGCTGGTGATCTATTCTCGGTGAATGGCACTTACTCTAAGATTGCTCTACAACTCGTTAGCGATCCGCTTGTTGTTTTACTTTCCTGGGAGGAGCTAATGATAATGAGTACAGGTACAAAAATCACCCTAGTATAAACCTTTGGGGATGGGTAGAGCCTTGACTTCATGACAATGACCCTTTGACCCCATGTTTTTTCTATGTTTTTGTGTGCTGCATTCATGCATTCATTTAAAAAACATTAAAACATTCAAAAAAAATCTTCTCTTCTAGTCTCTCTGTTCTTTCAAAATAAACTAAGACTGTGATTGCAAATATCAGAGAAAAGGATTGCACTAATGGATTTCGGTAGAAGGAGAACTCACCAGTATACCTTCAAGGTTCCAAAACTAGAGGATTTGAGAAGGTTAGCGAGGATGATCACTAACCCAGAGGCTTTCAGAGCCAAGCACGGAGGTTTACTACCACTATTAAGAGTCCATGTGATTGAGGGAATCATGGATGCGCTCATTCAGTTTTATGATCCGGTTTATCACTGTTTCACATTCCCGGATTACCAGCTTGCACCAACGCTGGAGGAGTATTCTCACCTGATCGATCTACACATTACGGATCGAGCTCCATTTTCTGGACAGGAAGAAATTCCAAAGAATCAGACCATTGCAAGAGCAATTCATTTGGACGAGTCTGAAGTTAGGACTCACCTAACCGCTAAGGGTGGCATCCAAGGTTTGCCAGCCCAGTTCTTGACAAAGAAAGCCCTGTACTTCGCCAGTATAGGAAACATAACTGATTTTGAAAGCATCTTTGTCTTGCTCACCTACGGGTTATTTTTGTTTCCTAACATCAATAACTTCGTCGATATTAACTCCATTAAGGTTTTTCTCATTGGAAATCCTGTGCCGACTTTGCTCGCAGATGCGTATCATTCTGTACACTTGGGAAATTTGTACAGCGGAGGGGAGATCACATGTTGTGTACCTCTGCTTTACAAATGGTTTATCTCTCACTTGCCCAAGTCTGCTGCGTTTTGGGATTGCAAGAGTGCCTTACGTTGGTCGCAGAAGATCATGTCTCTTACCAACTCTGATATAGATTGGTGTAATAGGATTTATGATGGAATCAGGATCATTGATCGTTGTAGAAACTTCCCCAACGTACCCCTTATAGGAACTAAAGGAGGAATAAACTACCATCTGGTATTGGTTCGCCGCCAATTTGGATACCCGATGAGACACATCCCACTGGGTGTTCATCTGGAAGGTCTTTTCTTCAAAGAAGGAGAAAACGACAGAGCACTAAAGATGGAAATAGTGCACGCTTGGAAGCATGTTCATAAGAAATGACGAGAGTCTCTGGGAAAACCGGATTGTGTCTCGGTGGAGCCTTATCTCCATTGGGTACAAACTAGAGCTCTCAAGATAAAGATGCCTTATTCTCGTTATGGAATTCTTCCGCCGAGGGAATCTGTCATGTACTTCATGACAGAAACTGAAAAGCTTCAGGTTACTCTCAACAAAATTCAAAAGGAGAGAAGGTCTTGGAAGAACAAGTACCGCACCCTCGACATAGAGTGCATCAAAATACAGCAATTACTGAAAGAAAAAGATGCTCTGATTGAAATTTTGGAGCAGCATGCTGTAGATAATCAAGATGACCAAAGGAATTTGCTCGCTCCTTTCACTTGGTAAAGGAATGACAACCCGACAACGGCCCAAGAGCCCCGGTCAAAGAAAATGAAGATACCAGAATCAGCACCTGATTTCTCTTCAGAGAGGACTCAGGACCCATTAGTTTAGGTTTCTGTTTCTGCACTTTGTAATCTACTGTATTTCCACTTCTGTAATCTTTTGAATTTCAATAAAAAAGGGGTTTCCCCACCGTTTGATATTTGCAATCTAATTGTCGAAGTTTATTTTGATTAAACAAAACAAAACAATTAATATAAATCATTGCATTCATCATTCTCACATCGCGTATTCTTCTTCCCTACGAATCTCACATTTGTGTCTCGGTTCTAGAGTCAAACTGTCTCATTCGTATAATACTCGGGCCAATCGTCAGAAAAGGATGGATGATCTTGAGGAAGAAAACAAAGAGTTGAAAGAAGAGATCGACGCTCTGAGAGAGGATATGAGAAAGCTTCGTAACGACATGCAATCCATGGCAGAAGCTCAGCTACAAAGAACTGTGATCTCAGAGATCACCTCAATGCCCATAGTGGAGAGGTATGATCCTAGGTATCAGATACCGAAAGATCATCCTTGGGGCATGCCTGTCAACTATATCCCGAAAGGATATGTTCCGCAGATCACTGAGGATCAGGGAATCACAATAGAAGCCACTGGGCCTGAAGGTTACAAACTTCGGGAAAGCGAAGATGCCAGGGGCATGTTGAAGACTCCTGAAGGTTACAAACTTCGAGAAACGCCAAGACTCACTGTCGTAGTCACGGTACCACCCCCTGTGGTGCACACTGTCCCGGAAGGACAGATTCCACCAATACCTGCAGGTAAGAAGGAAACTATGTTTGACAAAATGGATGAATTCCAGGAACAGTTCTTGGAAATGCAGAAGGAACTGCAGGCCATTCGCGGTCAGGATCTATTCGGAAAGGACGCCACAGATCTCTGCTTGGTCCCAAATGTGAAAGTCCCGCACAAGTTCCAAGTGCCCGACTTTGAAAAATATAAGGGTAACTCTTGCCCTCAAAGCCATCTGGTGATGTACGCTCGGCGGATGTCAGCCCAGACGGAGAATCAGGACCTACTGATTCACTACTTTCAGGATAGTTTAACCGGTGCCGCACTCAAATGGTACATGGGTTTAAATCGTACTACGATCAGCACTTTCAGAGATCTTGGTACTGCCTTCGTCCAACAATACAAATACAATTTGGACATGGCACCCGACAGAGATCAACTCAGATCGATGTCGCAAAAGGACAAGGAAACCTTTAAGGAGTATGCTCAAAGGTGGCGTGAAATTGCCGCTCAAATTTGTCCACCTCTTGAGGAAAAAGAGATGACAAAGATCTTCTTAAAAACATTAAGCTCATTTTACTATGACCGAATGGTTGCCAGTGCACCCAGTGATTTCACCGAAATGGTCGGCATGGGTGTACGTCTTGAGGAAGCCGTCCGAGAAGGACGTTTGGTAAAAGACACTGGATCGACGAGCGGTACTAAAAAAATACGGTAGTGCTCTCCCTAAGAAAAAAGAGCAAGATATTGGGAATATCTCTCTCGGAAAGCAAAGACGACGTTATCAACCGGTAGCAGCTATGACTCCTGCTATCAACCCTGCGTCTATTCCTACGTATCAACCTCAGGTTGCGCAGAGCCAACCTGACCAGCAAAGGACACAACAGCCTCTTCAGCAGGCTCGTCCTCCATATAACAACAACCGTACAACACGGCCACCAGGATTTGATCCTATACCCGTGACGTACGCAGAACTGTTTCCATTACTACTGGCTAAGGGGCACATTCAGACTAAATCTCCTCTTACAGTACCCGAAAATCCGCCTTTTTGGTTTAAGGTGGATCAAACATGCCCTTATCATCAAGGAGGTTCAGGGCATAACATAGAGACTTGTCTCAATTTCAAGTCCGACGTGCAAAAACTTGTTAGGAGTGGGGTCTTATCCTTCAAGGATGTGAATCCTAATGTTCTCACGAATCCGCTACCTCAACACGAGAAGGCTGCAGTCAATTTGATAGAAGGAGAGACTAACAATGTCTATCAAATTTACGATGTACTCTTGTTGAAAACCAATCTGGTTAAGATGCATTGTAGATAGAGTGGATATTTCCATGTGCCACCTCATAATTATCATCAGTATGATATCTGCTCTAAAGACAATCAAGGATGTTCGGTAGTGTAAGCAGCTCTACAGGAACAGATGGATCTCGGATGGATCTAGGAGCACCGAGTTCATGGAGTTAACATGGTTTACACGAATTCTAACGTTATTCAAAACCACGACATCCGTGCGATGAATTCCAACCTGGTGGCGATGCACTCAAGGCAAAGCCAGTATCATAACCTGCCACGGCACGATTATAGTTCTTGTCTGATTTGCTCGGTAAACAAACAGGGATGCTCTTTCATATAAGAGGCCCTCCAGTGTCAGATGGATCTTGGATGGATCCAAGACTACCATGATAGGAACTCCTATCAAATCAACATGGTTCAGATCTTCGATATTCGCGTAATGAATACCAACCTGGTAGAGTTACATGCTGAGCAGGTCCGACTCGGATTCTTAATATCACATGACTATCAAAGCTGTAAAGCAGGTTGCGAAAACGATCGAGGTTGTACCCTTGTCCAGGAGGCACTTCAACACTTGTTAAATCATTGGTGGATGCCAATCTACATGGATGAAGATACTCAGCAGATTAGTATCAGTAATAGAAACCCCACTCGGCGTCAGAGTCAGGATGTCCGATCAGTGGAAGCTAACCTAGTGAGGTTACATTGTATTCAAAGTGGGCGTGGCCAGGTGCCACCACACAACTATGACAGTTGTAGCGTCTGTTCGGAAAGTAACCAAGGGTGTTACCTTGTGAGAGCAGCTCTTCAGGGTCAGGTCGATCGTGGAGAAATTCGGCCCTATTCGGGTTCTGGACCCATCAACTGGTCGCCGAACTACCTTGCCGAGCAAGTTGAGGATGTTGTCACGATCTCTGGTCATCACAGGACCAGGGATGTTTTTGCCATTATCCCTCTACTTGACGAATCTAGAATTCCCAACCGGGAACAGATCGAGATTACTTATGATGGTCAGAAAAATCAGAAGGCTCCTGTAGTCATCTATCTACCGGGACCATTACCGTAAGAATCAACTAAGGCTATCCCTTACAAATACGGTGCAACAATAATTGAAAATGGAAAGGAAATTCCATTACCCTCTGTTGTGAACATTGCAGACATCAGTCGAGTAACACGGAGTGGTAGAATCTTCCACCGAGGGGTTGGGGAACTTAACAAGGAAAAGGAACTTCAGACAGAAGCTCCCGATTCCCCAGTCGGTCAATCCAGTAATCCCGACCTTTCGAAAAATAATGATGAGATGCTGAAGCTCATCCAAAGGAGTGAATATAACATTGTTGATCAGCTATTACAAACTCCTTCAAAGATCTCGGTGTTATCACTGTTACTCAGTTCAGAAGCCCACAGGGAGGCTCTACAAAAAATCTTGGAGCAGGCCTTTGTAGAACAGGATGTAACAATCAGACAGTTTGATAGCATTGTCTCTAACATCACTTCCTGCAACAATTTGGGATTTAGTGATGAAGAATTACCTGAAGAGGGTCGTCGTCATAACATGGCGCTCAACATTACAGTTAACTGCCAGGACGATGCTTTAGCCAGCGTACTGGTAGACACAGGGTCAGCCCTGAATGTTATGCTGAAGTCCACTTTGATGCAATTATCATTCAAAGGCCCTCCGATGAGAATCAGCGAGGTTGTCGTCAAAGCATTCGACGGATCCAGAAAAATAGTTATCGGCAAAGTTGATCTTCCCATAAATATCGGTCCTCATACTTTCCAAGTCACTTTCCAGGTCATGGACATCCGGGCAACGTACAGTTGTTTATTAGGAAGACCTTGGATACACCAGGCTGGAGCGGTCACTTCGACCCTCCACCAAAAGCTAAAATTCATCAAGAACGATCAACTTGTCACGGTTTGTGGGGAACAAGCCTTGCTTGTGAGTAACTTGTCATCATCTACTGGAATAGAACCCGAGGAGGTTATTGGAACTCAGTTCCAAGCACTGTCGGTAAGCGAGAATAATCAGTTCAGAGGAGGAACCTCGATTTCCTCATACAAAGATGCTATTAAAGCGGTCGAGAGTACTGATACGACAGGATGGGGACAGCTTGTCATTCCCATTGACAATAAAACAAAGAAGGGTCTTGGTTTTTCTGTAACCTGTACCCGGACAGCTGCCAACGATGAAAGTCTTCATCCCCTTCAAAACTTATTCCACATTGGAGGTTTCCTTCACCCAGTGTCTCGGACAGTTCATGCTATCAATGAGGAAGATCCCTCTGACAGAGATGAAGAATGGAAGTCCTACCTTAACCAGGACGGTTATATGTCTCAGGAAGAGGTGCCTATGCCTTTTTTCTTTCCTACAGAAAGTCCAAGATTTATACCAAGATCAGATGTCGAAATGATCTACGGGGATTGTGATCCGGAAGGATGCCGCGCTCTGCCAAATTCATTAGAGGAAGACACTCCGATGAAAGATAATTTTGACTACACCTACTATGGCCCAATGGATGGTCTGCCAATGTGGCAACCTTACCCAGGAAACTTGGGGCAAGAAAGTCAGTTGAACAATGAAAATCAGCTGACCGTCATTGAACGGAATACCTGTGTCCCCACCATGCCATGGGATCAACACTCAGGTCATTCAGAAACTACTCAACATGAAGATGAATTCGCAACGTTTGCAGGACTTGAGTTCATCAACTATGCTTTTCCCGAGGTCAACGTCATTGAGAGAGATGACTCCTCCAGTTCCAAAGAAGTTTGGGACACTCTGGGAGAACCAAGTGGAAAATTCGACTATATGGTCAAGTACACCGCTCCCGAAAGCTCTCGTATCACGCTCGAAGATATCCAGCCAACTGGATGGGGAGGTATAGCTGAGAGCACAAATGCTATGCAAAATGCAACAGAGGAATTCTCCTACGACAATTCTGCCTGGGAGACAGATTCCAATGATCCCACTCCACCAGAAATCAGCGTCATTTCTGAAGACAAATCAAGGAAGGTGCCAGACTTTGTGATTCACCGAGGAGTTCGCCGCCAATGGGTTGCCGTCGAGGTTCCGAAGATCGTTCATCAGTCAAAGTAATTGCCATCTTTAACCTTTCACCCTGCCCAGGTGAAACGGATGTTTTGATAGGGCTCGCTTTCTGTAAATTTCCCTCTTCGCTTTGCCCGAAGCGACAGAGTTTTGTTTTATAGGGCTGTAGTTTCAAGGATCGACTTGTTCATTAATAAAATAACGTCGTTCTGTAATTTCCGCATTTATTGCTGTTTTCTCTTTTTGCTTTTTCTCAGAAAATGGTAATCCTAAAAAACAATTAACATAAAAACAAGCAGTAAAATAAAACACTGCACACACTTGCATTTTCTCTATCTCTTCTAAACACGAATCATCACGTCATGCAGATTGCTTGTTTTAAACCCAGTTGAAACATACGATCCGATGCCTTCTCCCAACTTTGAGTTCCCGGTATTCGAGGCTGAAGAAGAAAATGACGACAAAATTCCAGAAGAGATCTCTCGACTACTCTGACAAGAGGAAAGGTCCATTAAACCTCACAAAGAACCGTTGGAAACGGTAAACTTGGGTTCAGAGCAAGAGAGAAAAGAAATCAGGATTGGGGCACTGCTCAATCCAACTGCCAGAGAGAGTTTGATAAAGCTTCTTAGAGAATTTCCTGATGTATTCTCTTGGTCTTATCAGGATATGCCAGGGTTGGATACCAGCATCGTGGAACATCACTTACTGTTAAGATCGGAATGTCCACCAGTAAAGCAAAGGTTGAGACGCACTCACCCGGACATGGCCATCAAAATCAAAGAGGAGGTACAGAAACAGATTGACGCGGGTTTCCTCGCTACAGCTGAATATCCTCAATGGTTAGCCAACATCGTACCCGTTCCCAAAAAGGACGGAAAGGTCAGAATGTGTGTTGATTACAGAGATCTGAACAAGGCAAGTCCAAAGGACAACTTTCCTTTACCACACATTGACATGTTGGTTGACAGTACAACAAAGTTCAAAGTATTCTCCTTCATGGATGGATTCTCGGGCTATAACCAGATCAAAATGGCGCCGAAAGACATGGAGAAAACTTCATTCATTACCCCATGGGGTACCTTTTGTTACAAGGTAATGCCATTCGGTTTGAAGAACGCCGGGGCAACCTATCAAAGGGCCATGACTACTCTGTTTCATGACATGATACATAAGGAAATCGAGGTATATGTCGATGATATGATTGCAAAATCAAAAACAGAGAGTGAGCACGTTGAACATCTGTCAAAATTGTTCAAACATTTGAGAAAATTCAAGCTCCGCTTGAATCCCAACAAGTGCACCTTCGGTGTCCGTTCAGGGAAACTACTAGGGTTCATCATCAGCCAGAAAGGAATTGAGGTTGATCCTGACAAGGTTAAGGCCATTCAAGAAATGCCTTCTCCGAAAACTGGAAAACAAGTCAGAGGATTCTTGGGACGTTTAAACTACATCTCCAGATTCATATTCCTTATGACCGCCACATGTGCGCCGATTTTCAAATTACTGAAAAAGAACCAGGATTGCGTTTGGTCAAAAGATTGCCAAACTGCCTTCGACAGTATTAAGAAATATCTGTTGAATCCTCCGATTCTATCACCTCCAGTGGAAGGAAGACCACTGATCATTTACCTCACAGTCCTAGAGGACTCAATGGGATGTGTACTTGGCCAACAAGACGAAAATAAAAGAAAAGAGTCTGCCATCTACTATCTAAGCAAGAAATTCACCGACTGCGAGACTCGGTACACAATGCTCGAGAAAACTTGTTGCGCTTTGGCTTGGGCAGCCAAATGTCTTCGCCAGTACATGATTCGTCACACTACTTGGTTGATCTCAGAAATGGATCCAATCAAGTATGTCTTCGAAAAACCTGCTCTTACGGGAAGAATTGCCCGTTGGCAGATGTTGTTATCAGAATATGACATAGAGTACCACGCTCAGAAAGCCGTTAAGGGAAGTATTTTAGCCGATCATTTGGCTCATCAACCGATTGAAGATCAAGAATCAATCGATTTGACTTCCCAGACGAAGATGTCATGTATCTAAAAATGAAAGATTGCTATGAACCGTTACCCAGTGAAGGGCCAGAACCAGGTTCCCAATGGGGACTTATCTTTGACGGAGTAGTTAATCATTATGGAAACGGAATTGGGGCAATCATTGTTACCCCTCAGGGCACCCACATTCCTTTCACTGCTAGACTTACGTTCAAATGTACGAACAATGAGGCCGAATACGAAGCTTGTATCATGGGTCTCGAAGAAGCGATTGATTTAAGGATCAAAAACTTGGACGTCTACGGCGACTCAACCTTGGTTATTAACCAGATAAAAGGAGATTGGAACATATACCAGTCAGGATTGATTCATTACAAAGACTATGCAAGAAGGTTGTTACCTTTCTTCAACAGAATTGAGTTTCATCACATCCCTCGTGATGAGAATCACATGGCTGATGCATTAGCCACTCTCTCTTCCATGATTAGTGTAGGTCAATGGAATGACATACCTAAGATCGACATAATCCACCTTGAACGGCCCGCTTACGTCTTCACGATCGAAGCAGTCATAGATGACAAACCTTGGTATCACGATATCAAATGCTTCCTTCAGAAACAAGAGTACCCATCTGGGGCACTCAGAAAAGACAGGAAAACCCTCAGAAGATTGGCTGGAAACTTCTTCCTGAGCGGTGACACTCTCTATAAGAGAAATTTTGACATGGTCTTGCTCCGATGCGTAGACAGACCAGAAGCAGACATGCTTATGAAAGAAATTCATGAAGGATCCTTTGGCACTCATGCCAACGGACACACAATGGCGAGAAAAATTCTAAGAGCAGGGTACAACTGGTTGACCATGGAATCCGACTGCTTCAAGTACATGAGGAGGTGTCACAAGTGTCAGATATACTCCGACAAAATTCATGTACCGTCATCACATCTCAAAGTTCTCTCTTCCCCATGGCCTTTCTCCATATGGGGAATCGACATGATTGGCTTGATTGAACCCAAGGCTTCGAACGGACATCGGTTCATCCTTGTAGCCATTGACTACTTCACCAAGTGGGTCGAAGCAGCGTCATTCGCTAATGTAACCCGACAAGTGGTGGTCCGATTTATCAAAAACAATATCATCTGCCGTTATGGTGTTCCAAGCGAGATCATTACTGATAATGGATCTAACTTGAACAACAAGATGATGAAGGAGTTGTGCGCTGAGTTCAAGATCGAACACCATAACTTATCTCCCTACCGACCCAAGATGAACGGGGCGGTAGAAGCGACTAACAAGAACATCAAGAAGATTGTTCAAAAGATGGTTGTAACCCACAAAGACTGGCACAAGATGCTACCATTTGCTCTTCATGGTTATCGCACATCTGTCCGTACTTCAACAGGGGCAACCCCTTTCTCTCTAGTATATGGCATGGAGGCAGTTCTCCCCATAGAAGTGGAGATCCTGTCAATCAGGGTATTGATGGAAGCTAAGCTCACCGAAGCTGAATGGTGTCAAAGCCGACATGACGAACTGAATCTGATCGAAGAAAAGAGAATAACGGCACTATGCCACGGTCAGTTGTATCAACAGAGAATGAAGAGGGCGTTCGACAAAAAGGTCCGACCTCGTGTCTTCAGGAAAGGAGACCTCGTGCTCAAAAAGATTCAATCGTTTCTCACTGACTCTCGAGGCAAATGGACTCCGAATTATGATGGCCCCTATGTGGTCACGAAAGCTTTCTCAGGCGGCGCCTTGAGGCTTGCAACCATGGACGGAGAGGAATTTGCCTACCCCACGAATGTTGATGTAGTCAAGAAATACTTCGCCTAACCTAAAAAAAACGTCTCGGTGGATTGAAAACCCGAAAGTGCGGTCCAGGCAAAAGTTAGAGACATATAATAAAATCATCCCGGTGGATTGGAAACATCAAAGTACAATCCAGGCAAAAATTAGGGATAATGGCAAGTAACTATGTTCAACAGAGGCAAGTCCCTCAGCAACAACAGTTACATCATCCATCAGAGGAAAACTCCAGTCAAGGTCATCTTCGACGGAAGCTCAGGATGCCCTGAATTCAAAGTTGGTAGAAGGATAGTGGTCGTTATGTTTCAACGTAGCCCTTTTCCCTGTAAATTACCATTTTTAAACTTTGTAAATACTCAATGGAATCACGCGTTTGGCTGATCTCCATCTTATCAATAAAATTTGAGCCTTGTGCTTTTGTTTGTAATTCTTGCTTGTTTTGGCTTTACGGAACGACGTTGTTAACATGATTAACGACTCTTGAAATAAAACAAAAATGAATTTACTTGTTAAAACTTTTTCTGCTTTTAAAATAAAGATGGCAATTTCTTTTGACTGTTAAACATCAAAAGAACATCAATCGCGTCTCCAAAGGTGTTCGAACCTCAAAGTGCATAATCAAAGTACTCCTTCTAGACCAGTACGCCTGAATAAAGGGATCAACTGTGTCAGAGACCTTGTTTCGTCTGACATCCACGACAGAGTTCTTACCTCCTAAGTCCGATCAACGGTATTCCCCGCAGGGATTATCTCTCCTAAGCAAGGTGGAATTGCTATCTTGAACCAGCGATATCTCTATACGCCCCGTGATGGCCGAGTATCCAGTCATGTTCATTTTTTAGTTTGTGTGTCGCGTCAGTTTTGTCAGCATATACATACATACATCATGCATTATTGATTTGCATTTACATTTCATATTGCATCGCTATCACTCTAGTCGGTCTTATCCCCTAGTGATAAAAGTCCTCTCAATCGAGTTGTCGGACCTTTCCTCGTTGGGAAGTGAATCATCTAAGCAATCTCTCTCCCGTTTATCTCTAGATCAGAGTCGGCACTAGACCACTTTGATAACTTGAACCTCTGAAAGGCCAGAGAACCTTCAATAGATGTCACTCTTCGCCATTGAAGATGATATCCTTGCTTTCCTGGATTAAAGAAAATCCCCAGAGAAAGCCTCTTAAGCAAGGGTTCGGCAGTGCATCAGTATTTCTCCAAAAATCCACTGATGAAAAGGTCATCGGCACCTCAAAATTGGACCCCATCATATGGCATTTCTCTGGGAAGATCCCAAGAAAAGTATGATGTAAGATCCCCAAGTGGAAACAGTCTCTCAAGATACTCGCTTTCCCCTAGTAGAATCGACAAATGGCGTCTCCAACAGAGAAGTTTGTGCATCTCTACAACTCAGACGACTGGGTTCCCTAGCAAGTCTGACATCAAAACTTTTTCCACTCAAATGGCATCTCCCCAGGAAAATTCGGCGAGAAGTTTGAATGAAATCCACTACAAATAGTGTCCCTTGTCAATAAAGTTTATTGACAAAAGAAACTAAGACCAGTTCCTTGGTAGGAAACCAGGAACGTTAGGGAGGTTGACAAAAGAAAACTGAGACCAGTTCCTTGGCTGAAGACCAGGATCGAGGGGAAGTTTACCTTTTCTAAGCATCATTTCTCAGCAAAAGAAGATGGATGCGATCCGCCATTCATAACCACCATCAAAATTTTGGGTATTCCGATATTTAATCCTCTTGCACCCCGAATGCCCGAATACCTTCGTCATTCACACCTTCGTGTCCAAGAAGATTAAATAGGGGCATCTGTCATACCCCAAATTTTGACCACTAAGATTTCCCATCATTGTGCAAATCATCATCACAATATGGATGAACCATCATGCCTCACCAAATGCCTTAAGGATTGTTTACCATTCAATACAATCAAAATTAGGGTTTTAAGCCCTCTCAGAGCCTTAGACAAAGGATCAATCAAGGAATGACATGATCTTCAACTTGTCTAACCTTTCAAACATCCACAATGGATCAAAAGGGACTACCACTTCAAGGATTAAGCACAAGGTTGCTCCCTTCTAGGTGGATCAAGTCTCAAGATCGCCAGTATCACCAAATTAGGGTTTTGGTCGACCAGGGCCTCTAGATGGAAAGTTTCATCTGGACACAAGCCAAAGATCCAAAACACAACCTAATGTACTCCATGGAACCTCATGGAACCAAGCATCAAGTCAATTTGACCTCAGGGGATGTATACATCAAAAATCAGGAATTAGGGTTTCTTGACCTAATTCACCCCTAAGTTGACTTTTGGGACAAATCAAGAGCCAAGACCTTAAGACATGATTTGAGGGTCTCTAATGAACTATATTGATCCATTTGTAACAATGGATTAATCCAAGAAGCTTGAGCAACAAGTCTCATTTTCATCTGCACCACAATTAGGGTTTCGCGAGGAAAGTCAACTGTAACTTTGACTTTTGACCAGGACATGCTCCCAAACCCTAGGACATGCCCCAATATACCCTACGACACCCATGGAACATGTCCATCAAGTTTGATTTAGGTCAAGGACATGATTTCCTGAAGAATTGCACAATTTGGAATTCATCTGATAAAAAGTCAACTGTGCACAAAAGTCAACTTTGACTTTTTGAGATTTTTCACCAAAATGGATTTTTAACCCTAAAATGATGTTAATGTATGATTTGAATCATCATTCATCAATAAAAATCAAAGAATGTTGGATAACTTGTAAAAGGGGTAACCATAAAGCTTAGAAAATTTTCTAAGTTATGGAAAAAGTACCACTAATGCACTAACTTTGGAGGATCATAACTCCTAAACCACATGGCCATTTTTTTTCATCCAAATATGGATTTGTAGCCCTCATTACCCTCTACAAAAACTTCAACTAGACCTAAGTCCAATTCATTAAGTATTTTGAGTTATGGAGTGATCAAAATCAAGAAATCACACTTTGTTCCAACACTTAGTGAAAAATTCACTAAGTCAGATTTTGCTTCACTTTTTGCCAAATGTAGAGGGATTTTTCACTTGGAATCAAAAGAGATCAAAACCAAACTTGTTCAAACAGTTGTTGTATCATGTAAGGGCTTTCCAAAATGGCCAAGAACATTGCTAAATTCAACTTACACCATGAGATATGACATTGTCAAGTTGCCTTGCTGAAATCTGTCAAAGGCAAGGCAGATTTTGCATTTTGGCTCGATTTGCCAAAATCAGCCAAATTCAAATGCTCCTATCCACTTGGACACATCTGAGGATTGAATCTAAAGGGGACAATCACTGAGCCAAGCCTCCAAAGCCCATGGAACAAGAAATAGCATGTTGAACCTAGAATGGCCAAAATAGGGACAAGACTCCAAATTTGGATTGAAGCATTCAATGGAAGCATCAAGGTGGCATGGAGTGAGCCATTCTAATCTGAAATCAGTCAAGACTTATCCAAGACCAAGGGGACCAAATCTCTGTGCCCTAACCTCTAGTCAATGGCTAGAGGAGACTTGCATTTTCATTGGCCAACATTGGCCAAACCCACTTACCAGCTGCCATTCACTATTCCTTGCAAAACAAACTTGCTCTACTATAAATAGAGCTCAATTGTGATCAGTTTGAGTACACCAAAGCCATCAAACAGATGTTTTCCTCAAAATCTCTTCTTTCACTCCAATTTTTCCTTCTAAGGCAAGTCACTATCGGGTTTTGAGTTTGAGAGCAATTCCAATCAAACCAATCACTCACACACCTCACATACATCACATATGAGCTGATCAAACACTTAGATCACTTCTGAAACACCAATATCACAAAATCACCAGCTGGTTGCTCAAATTTTCAATCAAGTTGCAGCTGAGGTACCACAAATTGATCCAGCCAATTTCAATCAAGTCCAACCATTCAAACACACTCCATAGGGTGTAGGGCAGCTGTTCAGATCATCACCACTCATCTGTAACACCTCCAAATCAAAAATCACATTGCACTTGCTGTCACGACTTAGAGGTAAGCATATACTTGGTCATCTCTCAATCTATGCATATTTCCTCGCACAATAATTTGGCCATATGTTCATAATCATGCATGGAATGTTTTCCCTCAATTAATTGCATTGTTTGAATCGTGTATCAAAAATCCTAGCCTTCATACAGAAATTAGGGTTCTTGAGGTTTCTTCGTGATTTCATGTTTTATGTTTAATTTAAATGAAATTAAGTGTTATAGACATGATCGTGAGGTTGAGACGAGCATAATGATATGTGGATTGCATGATATAATCAAGTATTCAGTGAGATTGAGGAGAAAATGCAAATCAGCCAAACCCAGAACACGCGCGTGTTCTTGGTGTGTTCTTGGCGCCATTTTTGAATAATTCAAATATTTGAATTTTGTGATTTTATTTAATTGATTCAAAAATTAATTTCTCTCTGAGTTTTAATGGTTTTGAGTTTATTCTTTTTTTAATAATTCACAAAAATGTTAAAATATTTTATTTTATCAAAAAATCCCAAAAATATTATTTATTTCATATAATTGATATTTTTGCAAAGAATTAATATTTTAATTGTTTTTGACATTTTAAATATTTTTTCCACATTGATTTTGCAACTTTTAATGCTTTCTAATTATTTTGTAGGTCAATACTTAAGTTTTGAAGCATTAATCCAAAATCACAATTTGTTTTTCACATGTTAAACAATTTTGATCATTTTAATTGAATTTTTATTCAATTAAAACACATTTTGAAAACAAATTAGGGTTTTTGGATTAATTCAACCCTCATAAATCATTTTCAAAACACTTTAGGCCTCTAATAGAGTGTAAGACCCAATCCTTTTTTTGACCAAAACATTTTGGGCCTCAGTGTATTGTATAAGTCCCGATACCGTCAAAAACAAACGGCGCGATCGTCGCCTATTCAAAGAATCAATTGGGCATCTCCTTGAGCTATAAGACCCATTCAAAAACACTTTGGGCCTCTAATAGAGTGTAAGACCCAATCCCCTTTTAACCAAAACATTTTGGGCCTCACTTATTGTATAAGTCCCTCCGCGTTAAAAGAAAACCTCGGCGCGATCGCCATTTCAAACGGAAAAATCATTTTGGGCCTACCCTCGTGTTATAAGCCCCACTCTTTTTCTTTAAAACTTTTTGGGCCTCTTGAAAGAGTGTAAGACCCATCCCTTTGTACAGAAAACATTTTGGGCCTCAGTCACTTGTATAAGTCCCTTTGTACAAATTTAAAGAGTGCGCTCACTGATAAAACCCTGGGCCTCTCCTTGAGCTGTAAGCCCCAAATCTTTCTTTTTCAAAGCACTTTCTCCTTTGATTTTGAATATACTGTTGTTTTCAATCTTTCTTTGTTGAACAACTAACCAAACAGCATGGAAGCTCTACAACCGAGTAAGTGGTTATCGCTTTCATTTAGCGCTTTCATATACATATAACTGTATTGTGGGGCTGTTTCGCTGTAAGTCTTCTTTCATAAACTCATATCAACTGTGTAATAATAGTACAGATATTTAGAGTTTCCCCGGCAACTACGTCTAGAACTAGGTGACGCCGTTTCGTTTATTCGTAGAAATAGACAACTAGATCCCCAATAGGATCACCAGACACAGTCTTCTCTCAGGCTGTCCTCATTAGGAATTGTCAAGAAACTCTACTCCCAGAGATGAATGTATTCTCCATGAATGGCATCTTTGAGTTTCTTCCAAATTCTCGAACTTTCCTGACTTTGATCTATTCTCGGTGAATAGCATTGCCTTGAATTTCTCAGGGTTTGGGGACCCACGGGCTTCTTAAAAGCACCGACCTCCTCTTGGGCATCGTACAAGGACCCACAGGTTTCCTAAAAGCAACCCCGACTCCTCTTGGGCTTAATACAAGGACCCTACGGCTTCTTAGAAGTATTCACAGCCTCCTCTTAGGCTTCGTATAATGATCTCTTCCTTCGGGAATGATAGCCTCCTCTTGGGCTTAGTACAAGGACCCGTCGGTTTCTTAAAAGATTCCAGCCTCCTCTTGGGCTTCGTACAAATTGTGCCGACGACCTCCTAGAGGTATAGGAACAGAACCTAGTCATCTTCATAGAACAGTCCTTTCGTAGAGTCTACTACTGTTTCTCAAAGCATAGTACAAAAGATGAAACTCTAGACATGGACAGTCTAATCTCCTTGAGTCTCAAAGACATTCTCAAGTGACCCCTTCAAAAATGGGAAGGAAACCTGCAGACTCGGACAGTCTCAATACCCTTCGGATCTCCCGCTTCCTTAAAGAACAGGAAATATCCCGGATCCTGGAATCAAATCCCTGAGTACAGTGTTGCTCATATAAGAACTGATTTTCTCTTTAAAATCAGTATACTGGACCTGTCACTTAACTGAAACAGTTTCTAGCCTCCTCTTGGGCTTTGTACAATGATTCTCCCCAGCGGAGCTAACAATTTTAGCCTCCATCTCGGGCTTCGTACGAGATACCAGAGACTCCCTCGTTGAGTCAGTCACCCCTTTCGCCTCCATCTCGGGCTTTATACGAGATACAAAAAGGTTCTTATTGAGCCAAACAAATAACAGCCTCCATCTCGGGCTTCATACGAGATACAAAAAACTCCCTTGTTGAGTCAAATAACCTCCATCTCGGGCATTATACGAGTTACCAAAAAATTCCATTGTTGAGTCAAAACCTTTTAGCCTCTCTCTCGGGCTTTGTACGAGACACATATTAGCCTCCTCTTAGGCTTTGTATAAGAAAACCACTGGTTGATCCAATCAACCTTTTAGCATCAAAGTTGTGCCTCGTTCACAATACACAAACATCAACAACTCCTTTCCTTTCATCTAATCGCTGTAAGCGACAAGCCTCTGGATCATCTACATCCATGCCACTGTCCCTCTTTTAGCATGATAAATTCCTAAGGAAAGATGGCATTGCTCTAAACTGAGTTAAAGTCTTCTCCTTCAGGTTAAAACCCCCTATAAAGGAAATTATGGCATTGCTAGGATCAGCGTATCCCGGTTAAAGTAATTCTCCTTTATAAACAGTTGTGACATACAACTCTCTCTTTAGAGATGACAAATTCTCTTTAAAAGAAAAACCCTTTAGCTTCATATCTTGGGCTTTGAACAAGATACAAATAGACCTTTCTGCTTCACATCTTGGGCTTTGAACAAGATACAAATCACCTTCCGCTTCACGTCTTGGGCTTTGAACAAGACACCAAAAACAACCATTTCCTCCCATAGAATAGGAGGAACTACGAACGCTCTAATTTCCCTGTTTCGGTAAACGGGAATACGTAGGCATAAGATTGAAAGAAAAATCTTAGCGAGCACACTAAACAAAAACCCAAAATCCCATATCAAAAGCAGTAATTCAAAAGCATCAGTCCTAACATCCTAATCCTTGTTCCCCGCCAGAAACCTTCTGTCAAGGTAAAAAGAAAGAAACAATATTGGCAAAAATACAAATAACCAGTACAAAGGCCCCCCCACATTGATAGCATTCGTAACCTAACAGACCGCTGTTTAAACTCAATATGCAAAGGAGGGTTAATTGGAGACATCTATTTCCCTTCCTTCATCAGCTCACAATAGGATAAAAAATGAATCAACCTGTAGTTTAAGCTCAACCGCAGAGAGCGACCAGCGCTTAAGAACCGCGTCCAAAATTGCTCGCTACAGGTAAGAAAGGTTTTCTCTGGTGGAGCCTTACTACTTTCAACTATGGATGGCGAAGATTTTACATCCCCTGTGAGCGCAGACGTAGTCAAAAAATACTTCGCATAAAAGAGACCCGCTGGACATAAAAAGAAAGTCCGGGCAAAAAAGGGGCATCCCGACGAACCATGAAAAGGAAAAGGTTCGGGCAAAAATTAGGGATAAAATGTAAAAAGAAATGTGTAAACCCGCAAAGTTGAAAACCGGTAAAGGCAACTTTGGCAAAAATGGGTATCCCGATGGATTAAAAACTCGAAAAGGGCGATCCAGGCAAAAGTTAGGGATTTATAAGCGAAAGGCTATGGTCTGCGTTCGATCTGTGAGCACTCTCAATACCTGGAAATTCTGAAAGAAAGGAATCAGTACAGTTAGTCCCTTCAAAGGTCAAGACATTTGTGGATAAGCAAGACATATGGGTCATAGCTGAGTCGAATCATGGTGGATATCTGTTCCCGCATTGCCGACATATGTATTTTCCTTTTGATTTTGCGCAATTACCTCTTTTTAAGAATTGCTTCCAATTGTAAATGCCTATTTACAGGCCACTTTTCTCAATAAAACATTCATTTCACTCAAAGAGCTTTCCATTGTTTATTTTACTTTTATTGTTTTGTTTGCAAAAGCGTCCGATATTTTTTATAAACATTGCATATAAAACTTCGAGCTTTGCAGAGCATAACGAAAAGCAGTAGAAATTACTTAGGCATTATTGGTGATAGTCATGTTGTGGCATATTCTATTTGTTGTTATTTGACTTGCAGGGCAACAGCATTGTACTCCCCAGTAGGGTTGCTTTCCCCAGCATTGAGATTGCACCTTTCCTCGGAAGAGCAGACCTTCCCCAGTAGGAAACTTGGGAAGTATTTCCTCCGGATCAAGATGTTCTTTCCCCACAGAATCAGGGTGTTCACCTTCCCCATCCAGTCAGGAAGCGTGCTTTCACCGACGATGTCATCCCCAGCAAGGTGAGAGTAAAGTCATTCTCCCCATCAGCAGGCTAAGTTCAGCAGTATCCCTAAGCAGGATGGTATTATGGACTGTTTTCCCCAAGCAGGATGGTATTATGGGTTGGCATCCCCCAGCAGGTCCTAAGCCCATCTGTTATTGGCAATCCTTAGTAACAGACTTCCGGTTCCGTTATTGGCATTCATTCTCAACTCCCCCAGCAGAGGAGGAATCTCTGGTTTGATGTCACCTTTAGTAAAGGACGTGTGTAATCCCCGGTAAAGCGTATAGGCTTTTGGATCTCATCCCCGGCAGAAGTTGTGGATCCAAAGAGTCGGTCAATGTGATCTTTCTTAGCAGAGTTCATGGATTCAGAGGACAATTTATTTTTGTCATCCCCAGCTGAATTGGTCTCTTCTCTCCAGCATTTATTTTGCTGGAGGGGCCCTTTTGCATATCATAAGCATTTGCATTGCATCCTCAAACGCGTAGCATTTCCACTTCATGTGGAGCATTACGGCAAAATTCAAACATTTTCATTCGAAGCATAAGCTAGGTTTGATACTTTCCTTGCCAGTTCTCTTTCTCAGCAGAGATGGCATAACTCAGGAGATTTTGGAGGGATGCGTTCCTCATATTTGTGCTCCTCGGCAGAGTCTTTTATTTAGACTTCTCCTTTCCCCAGTGGAGTCATCTTATCTGTGGATCGTGAGTCCGTTAGAAGTTTGCCTTTGTTTGGCCCTTCTCTTTTGTGAAATCCAGTTTTCGCCTGGTAGTCAGTTCTCGCTTGACACATTTTTTTTGCCAGTTTCCCTTTTTCAGTAGGGGTGGTATAAACCAGAACTTTTGTTTCACGTTATCCCCAGCGAAGTCCACTTTATGTTGGTTATCCTTTGCGGGTACAATTGAGGTTGTATTCGTTTGGTGGGTGCGATTGAGGTCGTATTCATGTTTTCTTTGTGGGCAGAGTGATTGAGGTCAGTCTTCCTTTGCGGGTATAATTGAGGTTGTATTCGTTTTGTGGGTGCGATTGAGGTCGTGTTCATATTTTCTTTGTGGACAGAATGATTGAGGTCAGTCTTCCTTTGCGGGCACAATTGAGGTTGTATTCGTCTTGTGGGTGCGATTGAGGTCGTATTTATATTTTCTTGGTGGGTAGAATGATTGAGGTCAGTCTTCCTTTGCGGGCACAATTGAGGTTGTATTCGTCTTGTGGGTGCGATTGAGGTCGTATTTATGTTTTCTTTGTGGGCAGAGTGATTGAGGTCAGTCTTCCTTTACGGGCCCAATTGAGGTTGTATTCGTCTTGTGGGTGCGATTGAGGTCGTATTCATTTTTTTCTTTGTGGGTAGAGTGATTGAGGTCAGTCTTCCTTTGCGGGTATAATTGAGGTTGTATTCGTTTTGTGGGTGCGATTGAGGTCGTATTCATATTTTCCTTGTGGGTAGAGTGATTGAGGTCAGTCTTCCTTTGCGGGTATAATTGAGGTTGTATTCGTTTTGTGGGTGCGATTGAGGTCGTATTCGTCTTTTTTCTTTGTGGGTAGAGTGATTGAGGTCAGTCTTCCTTTGCGGGTATAATTGAGGTTGTATTCATTTTGTGGGTGCGATTGAGGTCGTATTCATCCTTTTTCTTTATGGGTAGAGTGATTGAGGTCAGTCTTCCTTTGCGGGTACGATTGAGGTCGTATTCGTCTTATTTTTGTGGGTATGGTTGAGGTCATACTCCTTATTGTTCAACACGCTCCAGTTCGTTATTCTCACCGTTAGCAAATTTTAGGTCTCTTTTGGTATTCAATCCCCGTGAATCCTTTGAACGCATGACAGCCGTTGCTATCATACCTTCAGGACCAAGTTGATTGAATAGGGGCAGCTGTAGCACCCCAAAATTTGCTCTCCATACTTTAGTACTAACTGGCTTATGTTTCATCTCATTTTACATTATCATGTGTGCATATCATTGGTTCTTAGCATGGGGTCAAGGTGCCTGAGATAGTTCAAGAGGAGAAGATGTTCTTCAAAGGGTCAAGCAAGAGTCCTTGTATTGTCCAAGAGAGCTCAAGTGGATCACTCTCTCCTAACCAGTGCAGAAATTAGGGTTTTGAGATTCTTGGGTTTATTGCTCCAATGGGCAAGCTTCTTGGGTTTTTATCATCACCAAATGGCATATCTTATCTTTTTTGGAGAGGATACACATCATATTCAGAGGAATTTGGATTTGGAGACTGTGTTATTTCCTCCTAGACTAAGGGTACCAAAATTAGGGTTGGCTATAAAGTCAGTTTATTTCTGATTTTTTGGGCAAGACTTGATTCCATGGTATTCCTTGGGTCCCTAAGTATCTAGGAATGGAAGATGGTCCATCAGTATGGTTCATGAGAGATTCAATTGGCCAATGGATTGGGAATCAGGTGAATTGGAGAAAAGTCAACAGTGGGAGGGGAAGTCAACTGTGAAATTTTGAGGTTCTCTTCAAGGTTTTCAAGGTCTCACATCCTCATATGGTCTTCAAGAGTCAAATTTCATACCATTTATCAAGAATCAAGGGTTGGCACAAAAGTTACTAAATATGGAAATGACCCATAATTTGAAAGTTTCCTTTTTGGGCAAGTTCTTACACTACATTCAACTTGACTTTTCGTCATCATGGAAGCTTCAAATGAATTTTCCTCAAACATGAAAGTTGAAGATCTTTTTCTCCTCTTTTCAACAAGTACTAGAAGGTCTCCATATCATTTGTGACACTCAAGTTATGATCAAAAGAAGGCAAGGTGGTTTTTAGGGTTTCCTTATGGTTCCATTTTCACAACTTTTGCATTTTGGGACATAGTGACCCATATTTGGTTCCATTGCTTCATGTCACATTCTAACATCAAAGAAAAATCCATAAGGATCATTTTTGGCCTTTGAATCAAGTGGATCCATGGTTTATTCATCACTTATTTTCCATTATGCAAAATTGCAAGATCATTGAAAACTCAAGAACCAAGACATCTCAAGGCCCAAATCCAATTCAGGTGTGATTAGTAATTGTTAAATAAGTGATCCATCATCAAGGGTTTGGATATACATGCATGGAGGAGGGTGTATTTCACATTATGCAAATTTCTCAAATTACCCAAAACTCATTAAGTGAGGTATTAACAAGGCCCAAGTGATCATCAGTGGATTAACCCTAAGTATTTAAACTTACTCATGCACTGGTTAGAGGAGAACACACGTGATTTTGAGGAGAATAAAAGTTTGAACCCTAATACTTCTCTCATTCGAATCTCACAATCCACAAAGGCTTTGGGGGAAATTCTTTCACAGTCTTCATCCTTGGAATCCATAGAGCACAAACCACCCATCGTTGGAAGCTAAAAGCAAGGATACAGACTGCTTGATCTCAGGTTAGTGCAATTTTGCATGCTCTTAAAACTCCTTTTTTAAATGTTCATAATGATGTGTGACATTCACTGATGATTTTGATGTATTTGGTTTGGAGTTTGGACGCATGGTTTGGTTGTACGATGAGTTGGAAATTTTTGAACCAAACATTTTTTCATTCGTGTTGCCTTATGTGTTGATTATTTGCTATTTTTAATGTGATATTATTGATCCTGGTGAAATTCTAGTCAAGAACATATATTCGCTTGCGTGTTTTGGTGACTTTTTGGTTGCAGGTGAACGGAGAAGACGACCGGAACCCTAGTTCTGGCGTCTGTGTCAATCTCCGGCGAGTTTAGGGTTTGGAGGTAGGAGACGAAATCCTGACCGTCCAATTGTTTGATCCCACGGTCCACAACATGCCACGCGTTTTAAATTTTTGTTTTTATTTATGGTTTGTGTGTTTTCCATCCCACGATTACTATTGTGTTCCTTTAATCTACGCAGTCCATCATGTTAAAGTCTGAATGATCTGGGACGTTGGATCCATCTGGTGGCCATAATAATGCCAACACATTAATGATTACATGCGCCTATCACGTGTGACCCTTTTTTTATTTTTATTCTGAGTAATTCTGTGCGTGCATGTGTATGTTAATTATTGTGTGCTTGTGATCTGTGCTGTCAATCATTATTACTTTGTATTTATTTGACTGGATTGTACGCGTTGGATGGATCCAATGGCTGATGATGAGTCTGACAGTTGACTGGATCTACATACTCCTCTTTTTATTTTATTTTTGCTGTTTTTTTTATTGTTGGGCTGGGCTTGCTAATTGAACCCCCCTCATTAAGTCCATTTCCATTTTCAACGTGAACCAGTTGCTAAACACACCCCCCATGCTTATTTCTTTATTTTTGTTTTTATTAATTATTGCATTTCATTTTAATTTTTTAAAAATAGTTTCTTGCATAAAAAATTCCCAAAAAATTCATGAATCATATTTATAGTTTTATAAAATTTTCTCAAATTTTATTTTTTATTTATTTTTTATTTTTAGCATCTGAAATAATTATTTGTTTATTTTCTTTTGAATTTATTCCATACATGCGTACTCTAACTTGTTTATTTTATTTCTCATCATCCATAAAACATTTTGAACTCATTCTTGTTACATTGTTTCATCAACACATTGGATTGCATTAAAATATTTTTCTCTCATTTTTAAAACTTTTTCATATTGCATTTTAGTCCTCCTCTTTTGCATATTGAGTCATGTTTCTCATTTGAATTTGCATAATTGTTTGAGTGACCTATCAGGGGAATTTTGGCATGAGCTTTTGATATGTTGTTTGTTTCTGGTTGAGGTATTTTGATAATTAACTTGGTAATTTTAGAAGATGTTTTACTAATTATGTGTTTGCTCTTTGTTTAAGATCTTCTTGTATGCACATCCTTGTTCATGTCTGATTACTTGTTTGAGAAGGCACTTGTGCCATTGCTTGGGGGTTGTTTCTTTGACTTCATAATTCATGTTTGAATCATTGTAGGTCATTTGATTGCCATTGGTGTGAGGTTATTGCATACTTTGTGCCTATGTTCAATGTTTGATTTAAATGCCTCTTTACGTTTCATATGCTCACTTCTTCTCATCTGTGCCTCTTCATGATCTATGTTTGGTTCATGTATGCCATGCCATATCATCTATTTGCATTTCATTGGATGTATGTTTATGACCTTGGAGCTTTGCCTTCATTCATGTCATATGCTATTCATGCTTCATCTCACCTACTTGAACATGTTTCACTTACATGCTTCCTTCTTCGTCTTCTATTGATGTTTGATGCTTGGATATCTGTTTGCATGCCTCATGTGACATTTGCATAGCATGTTTAGGCACATGTTTAGGTCATCCACATTCTGACTTGGATGAGTTTCATTTGGTTTGTAACCTTTTCTCTTTGGTTTGTGACTTGCTTGGGTTTCATTTATCTTATTGTTACGTATGTCTGTTTTGTACTAACCTTTTATGCATAGGTGGAGGTAAGTAATTTAAGGGTGTGGATAAGTATCCATGTCCACTCTCATTCTTTCTTTCTCTCATATTTTCTTTTCTTTAGGCTTAGGTTGTTGTCAAACCTCCCCTTAGGGCCATCTTTGCATGATAACATTAGGATAGATTTTCCCCGTAGTGTTTTTCTTTTCTTTTGAGTCCCTCTTCTCATCTCATAACATCTCTAAGATACTTAATAAGGTCAACTTGCCTTGCACACAAGCCTTAAACATAGGAAATAAAGATTGAGGGGTCCCCCTTCTCTCTTCTAGAGTGTTGAGCATACGTCCCATTGGGGGCGACCATGCGACGCATTCGCTCCCGTGTCATAGACTTTGGTTCAAGTTGAGTTATGAACTAACTCAAGTCACTTCTGTCCTAAAAAATACAAACGAACTTCAAACGTTTTTATCCTGCGGGATTGTCAAACTAAAGGCTATTTTCAAAAAGGGCACGTTACTTTCCGTCTGAGTCGCAAACAGGCATCGACCCTAACTGCCGGACGCGAACTTAACGTCGCTCATAAAAACACAAAAAGAACTTGGTCCGAACTACGTTGACTCTGAACTTCCCATTGCACAAAGGGAGTACGTAGGCCTAGGACGTCGACGTCCTACCGAGTCTGTCTTTGTTTTCCCATCCCCCGTCTCAATACAGTCATAGATGTTAGGATAACTCACCCTTAGAATAGACAAGAAGCGTGGATCCCATCGAGTACGATGGACGCGTGGGGTGCTAGCACCTTCCTCTCGCGTAACCGACTCCCGAACCCAGGCTATGGTTGCGATGACCATTCCTTTCCCTCTTCCTCAGGTTTATGCGGTGTTCCCTTTCCCTCTCTTGGGATAAATTTACACGGCTGGCGACTCTGTTTTCCGCGCCACTCTCGCGTTTGTACCTGGATGAAAATCCTGGGAGCGACAGATACCAAATCACTGGGCAAAATAAATGTTGGAAAACCCTGGCGGCTATCATTTTAACTCTGAATACCGCTGAAACAACCTCTGAATTGAAGAAAACTATGAACTGCGATAAATGCATTGTGATCCCATGTCTAGAACCAATGCAATGCATAAATGGAGATGCAAATGAAATGAAGCATAAGCCAAAAATATTAAGAAAGGGAGGACAACTTTTGGGGTGTTACAGAATCAAACTTATTTAAGTTTTCTTTAGTGTTCTGAATAAAACAAGAACATCCAGAAGGATGAAAATATGAAATGTTGGGTTTTCTGTTTTTCTATAATTCATAAGGAGTCTTACCCAGAATAGGTCTTATATAGATCTTGTTATGAATGTAACAAGTTGTGTTAACTGCTTCTGCCCAAAAGTACTTTGCAACAGTTGTTTCATTGATCATGGTTATAGCCATTTCTTGTAAAGTTTTATTTCTTCTCTCTGCAAATCCATTCTGCTGAGGATTTCTAGGGCAAGATAAGTCATGTGAAATTCCATGTTCATCAAAGAGATTTTCAAAATCTTAATTTTCAAATTCTCCACCATGATCACTTCTGAATTTAACAATCTCAAAGTCTTTCTCATTTTGTACTCTGGAGCAGAAGGTAGAAAACAGAACATGTGATTCATCCTTGTGTTTAAGAAACTTGACCCATGTCCACCTACTATAGTCATCAACAATGACTAAGCCATACTTTTTACCATTAAAAAAGGCAATATTCACAGGCCCAAATAGGTCAATGTGTAAAGTATCCAAAGGCCTATAGGTTGAAACAACATATTTGCTTTTGAAAGAAGTTTTAGAAAACTTGTCTTTTTGACATTCTTCACAAAGGGAGTATGAAGAAAACTTCATATTTGGAATGCCTCTGACTAAGGTATCTTGTTAAGAATTTAGATCATTCTCATGCTAACATGGCCTTACCGTCTATGTCAGGTCCATTGCTCTTCGTTTACAGACATGAGGCACTTAACATTTTGATTTTCTAAATCAGAAAGTTTAATCTTATAAATGTTGTTTTTCCTCTTGCAATTAAAGAGTACATATCCAACCTTCTGACTAACAGCTTAGTAGGATTTTTTATTAAAGATAATGTCATAACCATTGTCACTTAATTGACTTATGGACAATAAGTTATGCATTAAACATTTAACAAGAAAAACATTATTTATAGAAGGGAGATAGCCATTACCAATAGTTCTAGAGCCAGTAATATTACCCTTTTGATTACCTCTGAAACCTATAGTGCCTCCAGGCTTAAGTTCCAAACTTTGGAACATATGTCTTCTTCTTGTCATGTGTTGTGAGTATCCAGAGTCCAGGTACCATGACTAGTGTTTCAACACTACTGCTAAGGATGTCTACAACATAGATTATTTTATCTTTAGGTGCCCATATCTTTTGGGTTCTTTTTTGTTAGTTTTCCCAGAGTTTTTCTTAACCTGGAATTTTTGTGCAGCATAATCATGTGTGTGCCCATAAGTGAAATGGGAGTATAGATCTTTTGGTTTTGTAGCCTTTTGTTTATATTTAGGTTTGACCCTAGAGTGTTCATTTGTCATATAACCAAGACCTTTTTTCCCATTGCTTCTTACTCTATAGATCATGGAAGTCATTTTGCTTATGTCTATGATTTGTGCAAGAATTTTTAGAAAAGCCATGTCATATTTCTATATGACATCATCAGATTTTATAGGAGCTTTTGAAAGAATTTCCTTTTTAAGTTCTTTACTCTTTAGTTTTTAGAGCAGAGTTATCTATTTGAAGAAAAGAAAAATTTTCTTTCAGACTAGAATTTTCTTTCTTTAGCCCACTAAGGGCTTCAGAGTTAACTACATGGATTTTTTTCCAGATCTTGCGTATGTTCTGAAGACTCTGGAACTTTTCAAAGACTTTAGTGAGATAGAACTCAACTTCAGAACAAGTAATATTAGAGAATACCTCATTTGAGTCTGAATCTGATTTTGATCCAGATTTAGATGCTTCTGATCTAGCCATCAGTGGCATGTGCGCTTATTCTTCTTTAGAGTTATCTTCTAAACCTTCTGAGTCGTCCCAGGTAGCCATAAGAACCTTCTTCTTTTCTTTAGAGAATTTCTTTTTATGCATGAGTTTGGGATACTCAGTTCTGTAATGCCCAAGGTGATTTTACTCAAAACAAGTGACTTCGTTGTCAACTCTAGACTTCTTCTGCCTAGAGGTTGACTCAACATGTCCACCTTTTCTTCTGTGGCCTCTGAAATTTGTCTGTCTTTTCTTATAGAGTCGATTGACCGTTTAGGAAATGAGAGACAACTTATCTTATTCTTCTAAACTTTTTTCAGACTCTTCTTCTTCAACTTGAAGAGCGTTGGCCTTCTCAGATTTACCTTTGGATTTTAGAGCCACAAACTTGGTTTTTTTCTGAGGCTCATCTTCCTCAAGTTCAATCTCATGACTCCTCAAAGAACTTATAAGTTCCTCCAAAGTTGTTTTGTTCAGATATTTTGACACCTTTAGTGTTGTCACTATAGGTCTCAATTTTTTAGTCAGACTTCTGATGATTTTCTTTACATGATCTGAAGTGGTATAACCTTTGTTCAATACTTTTAATCCATCTACAAGAGTTTGAAATCTTGAGAACATTTCCTCAATCATTTGATCCTCTTCCATTTTGAAAGATTCATATTTCTGGATCAAAGACAAGGCTTTAGTTTCTTTAACTTGCTAATTTCCTTCATGAGTCATTTTCAAGGAATCAAATATAGACTTTGCAGAGTCTCTGTTTGTTATCTTTTCATACTCAAAATAGGAAATGGCATTCAGTAATATAGTTTAGGATCTATAATGATTCTTGTGATCTTTCTTTTATTGATCATCCATTTTTCTTATTTCAAGCTTAATATCATTTACATCTACAAGATGTGTGTAACCATCTAACACAATATCCCATAGATCTGCATCACAACCTATAAAAAAACTTTTGATTTTATCTTTCTAATAATCGAACTTTTCTCCATCAAAGATTAGAGGTTTAACATATAATGATCTTTATCATTGATTGCTTGTGCCATAATGTGTTTAAAAAAGAATGGATTTTTATCTGAAACAGTTAAGTGTTTGACACAAAATAGTCAAAACCAGAACCAGAGATCTGATGCCAATTGAAGGTGCAAGAAACACGATAAAGGTGAGTTTGAACTAGATTTCTGTAAAGAAAAACTTTTGCCACCCAACATATAAAAAAACTAGTATAATGATAAATATAAGAACAAAAGTATTTTTTATCCTGGTTCGCTGTTAACGAAGCTACATTCAGTCCATCCACCTGAGTGATTTCTCCTTTAAAAAGGACTTAATCCAATAACCAAATGATTATATAGTTCAAAGACCAATTTTCTAAGAATTCTGACTATACCCTAGTCTCTCAAGGAAAACAATCTCAAAGACTAACTGTTAATGACTTCTTGAGAATTCTGACTACACTTAGTCTCTCAAGGAAAATAACCAAAAGTAATATAACAGGTTTTGTGTTTACAAGATGCTTCAACAAGCAAATACACAAGTTTAAACTAAATATTACACTTAACAAAAATATTAAATGAGTTTATGTTCAAAGTATATAAGTGTGACAAACACTTCTTTTATATTTCTCTATACGTATTTTCTTTGAGTGTAAGTATTGATATTTGTTCAATGCTTCTTTTTTTACTTCCAATCTTCAAAGACCTCTTTATATAGATGAAAATAGATCCTTTGAAGGTTGAAGTTAGAGTTATCCTTAAAGTATTCATTGTATGAAGATCCTTTCATATGGAACAATATAGTGGCGCTTGCAGTAAAGAGTTGGTGAGGATGATGGGATGTGAGAAGCTTCTTTGGTACCAAGTACAGTACTTTACATAGAAAGTAGTTTTGCTTTTGTACTTTAGTCACATTAATCAGCGTTGACCTTTTAATACAAATCTTCTAGTCAGAGCTTATTATGCAAGTGGATTGAAGCTTGAGTAGAGATCATAATCTATCTTCAGAACTTGGTGAGACTTCAGAGTCTTTGGAGAACTGGGTTTTGAGACTTTTAGAAGCCGGTAGTCATAAACTGCATCAGAATCTATCTAGATATTTTTTTATTTAGAAACGTTGACTTTTACTTACTAGAGTTGACTTGTTTGTAGACACCCTTTTATCATTTGGTTCAGAGTTTAGACGTCTTCGGAGTCAGAGTCTGTTTCCAATTTTCTACACACTTGGCAAAATAGTTAGAGTACAAAATTGTTTTCTACACTTTGTTATCATCAAAACTAAATGATAGTTATAGAACCAAACTTGTCCCGACAAAGGCTTCATACTAAGCCTCAATATCAGAGTAACAACCATGATTTTAAATTTGAAAATATTTGGAATTTATTTTGGAGAAATAATCAAAATTCCAATACTAGTTCCATTTTTATGTTTGGAGGCTTCGAAATACAATCTCCAGGGTTTTAGACCAACATAATTTTGTTTTACTTTGACTATTGCATGATAGACAATAAAATAAGTAATAACTTGGCCTTTCACAACTCTTAAAGGTGTATATGTTAAAGAATATTTAGTTAAAGCCAAAGCCTACTTCCCAATTCGACTGTGTAAAATAGGTTTCGACAGTATGTGCTTAATAACATCAAAATTGGAATAAATAAAAACATATGTAGGCTTTATATAACATTTCAATTTAGTACATGAGAAATACAAACAAAGACATAACTTCTCTACTGGACTATACCTAGTTTCTGCATCTTTTAAAACTCAACTAAGGTAATAAATGTCTCTTTAGACACCATCATCATCCTCTTGGGCTAATATACTTCATACTATCAGTTTAGATGTATATTAGGCAACATAATAGGAGGATTCATCAAATAATTCTTAATTTCATCAAAGACCCTTTCATGCTCTTGGTCCCCACTTGAATCCTTCCTCCTTTGAACACAGCAGTGGTGAAAATACTTTTATTTTGCCACTTAGATTTGAGATGAAACTTCTTAATAAATTGATCTTGCCCAGTAAATATTGAAGTTGCTTTTTGTTTGTTGGAGATTTCGTATTGAATATAAATTTCATCTTATTTTGGTTTCTTATGCCCTTTTGTGAACCACAAACCCCATAAAGTCACCAGAATAAAGGGATCAATGAAATCATGAAACATATAATTCATTACCCTTTGGTATGTTGCATCGGAATTCTGAAGGTGACAAGAAGCACAAGAAAGGGGAAGTTTGAATTAGGTTTCTAAGATTAAAACTTTTCGTACCCAAAAAAACTCAAAGATGAAACAAGAACAAAGTTAAGTGAACACAAATGTTTTTTATCCTGGTTCACTATTAACGAAGCTAGTCTAGTCCACCCACCAAGGTGATTTCGCCTTATCAACAAGGACTTAATCCATTATAATCAACTTATTACAGACACACAAAGACAACGCATGTCTTCTTGAGAATCCCGACTAAACCTTAGTATCTCAAGGAATACAAACTCAATCAAAGAGATACAAGAAATGTGTTACAAGATTACTTCTAAGAAAGTAGATTACACAAATTTAAGTACAATGAATTTATCACACAAAAACGAACAAAAGCTTTATGTGTGCTTTCTTTTAAATATTCATAAGAATAATGTTCAGTTCAGCAAAAGCATTGTGAGATATTGGATAAGTGTTCAAAGCAACATTTTGTCCATTCTTCCAAGTGTTCCTTATATAGGCAAGGAAAGATCTGTTGGAGAGTTGGATGGAAATCTTCACAAATGAGCTGGCACCTTGCATAATGGTCTGCAAAGGTGGTAGACAAAATGGTACAATATTACAGTCCTTATTCCGCAAAATCAACATAGCGGAAGGAATATTTGATCTTGTATTGTGCACTATTTTTATCACGTAAAACCTTTTGTTCTTATCTTCAATTTTTAGAGGTTTCTGATATGTTGGTGATGAAGCATGCATAAGAGCAGAATAAGAATCTGGTAGAGAGAATCTTCAAAACCTTTGGTCTTTAGAATCTTGATCCACTTCCTCAGAACCTGGTCTTCAGAGTCTGTTGACAAAGTTCAGAGTTGATTGGAGCGCAAAGCTTTAGAGAGTAAAAGCATCAAAAGCTTCAGAGTGTCAAAGCTTTGGATGAGCGTAGAGTCAGAAGCGTTGAAGTACAAAATCTAGAGCTCGAATATCTTGTAAACCACGTATCTCAAAGTCAGAGTGTATTAGGTTCAGAATCTGATGACATCACATGTCATTCATTCTGAGTCATAACTTAAGTCTAGTATCTGCACACTAAATAAATTGATTAGGTTACACAATTGTTCTCTAAAACACTATGTATTGTTATCATCAAAACATAAGGCCAGATGCAGAGCTAAATCTTGTTCTAACACATTCTTCAGGCCAAAAAGAATCACCACCCATTCACAGATTCCTAAATCCCTAGGACATCGAAATGTCGTTTTTGGCACATCTCTTCTGCAATGTAAATTTGATTATACCCAGAATAACCATCTAAAAGAATTAGATATTCAATATCTTCTATTTAATCGACTAATATTTCTGCTACATGTATTGGGTACTCATCTTTTGGAGTAGTAGCATTTAAATCTCTAAAATTAATACAGACTCTAAGAGTCCCATTATATTTAATAAAAAGGGATATATTTTCTAACCATTCGACATACCTTATAGTTCCTATGAATTTTTCCCTTAGAAGACTTTCAATTTCCTCTTTTATCTTCGACATCACTTCTGGTGCAAACCTTCTTAGCATTTTATTCACTGGCCTCATGTCTGGTCTAATTGACAGCTTTAACTCTAACAAATCTCGACTGAATCATGGCATTTCATCATAATCCCACGCGAAGCAATCCTTGAATTCTTTAAGTAACTCAATCAATTGTATCTTTAGGCTTGGATAAATCTTTGCGCTTATGTAAGTTGGTTTTTTTATTGTTTCCTCTCCTAAATTAACCTCTTCTAGTGGATCTTGAGCTTGTTACCTCGTATCTAAAGCTAATGGATCTTTCTTGAATCCTTAAGGCTCATCATCATAAATACAATCAAGCCGCTGGCCATCTAAAATTGTATTCTCACCAATCTCATCTATTTTATTAGTCTCAATTGTGGTGGCTTCGACAACCATTCTTTGTTAGGAATCAGACTCTAAGGTAACCTTTATTCTATTTTCAGTCATAGAAGCCAAAATTTGAGCAGGTGTGCTCAACTCATTCATTGTTATCATCCATCTCTGACCATCCAGTACCTCCAATGGTCTCGTAGTCCCATATGAACACATGTGTCGGATGTAACTTCATTTAATAGAACATATCTCCCTGCAGGGAGAATCTTGTTCCAGCAGGCATACATGGTAAAATGTTTGCCAATTGTTTGTCAAAAAATTTCTTATCTATATGATTAACCTAAGTCAGAAAATAAATTTAGTCAGCCTCAATATTTTCTATAATACCATTTAATCTCCATATCGAAATCCTCTGGTGCAGAGTTGAGGGGCGCCCCCACACCATGGATCCACTCTCAGCCAAGCAATAATTTGTAGTTTGCTTTAGTCAAAATGACCACAAATAATTTTAGTCTTATAGTTCTGCCTATAGTAATATCAACCTGAATAACTCCTAATTTTTTACTTGTCTTGCCTTCGTAGATAGACAAAACCATATTATGAGGCCTTAGATTAGTATCATACATGCAAATTTTCTTTAATAAAGAATATGGCATCAAGTTAATTGATGTTCCTCCATCTACTAGGACTTTATTAACGCCTACATTGTCAACCTTAGCCCATTTGAAAAGGGGTTTTAGGTGTTGTTTCATACCTTCGTCTGGCCTTTCCAAAATGGCCTTTTCTTCCTCTACACACCCATTATTCATTACATAATAACATAAAGGATTATAATTTTCTATTTCTGTAGAAAAATTAACTTCCTCTTCTTTAGTTACCTCAGTAATCTGGTCATTTCTATGGGTATAACATATATCATATTGCATATTATATATAGTTCACCTTTCAATACAGAATCAAAATTATTAGTTAACATTTCATCATCTTCATTTTGCATGGCGTCCTTCTCGTTGGGTTTAACTATTGTTCTCAAAGGAGGAAAAAATATTTCCTTCATAGGTTTCTTCGCCATCTGGAATTTTGTCAACGCCTAGGAACTTAAATTCTTACTCAAATTTGCAGCCTCAAAAGTCGCTCTCTTTTTGATTTGATGTCTTTTCCACTAGGTTCTAGTCATATTTATGTTGCCCAAGTAATTTTTATAAGCGTATGAAAGCTTCTTTGGCACACGTGAGTTATCATGGTACGACGAGCCCACACCAACTTTGATCAACCTCCATTTTTATTGATCAGTGTTTGTTTTACCTGTAGGTATAATCTACTCATTAAGAGGAACATTGGTATGTGGAACATAGGTCCTGTTCTGGCATGTCTTATAGGTAATGCCTCTTTTGTCGAAAGAAAATTGGGTCCTCCAATTGTCTCGACTAACCTTCCTTAGCAATCGAGGATTGATCTTTTCAAGGTCTTTGGTAGCCTCCTTATCGATCATAGCACTGCGACAAGGACACAACATTGCCTTAGAGCCATTAATCTTGCACCTGTTCAAGAAGTCAATCAACTCTTCCTTAGCCTTCAGGTATTTCTGCCATACCTCAAATTTGTCCTACTTGTGTATATTTATCATCTGTACATCCATCCACTAACCATTATTCAGAAAATTCAAAAAATATGTTGCTTCCGTTTCCTAAGTCCAATTGTTGCAAGATTGAGTTCAGGCATGGTTATCAAGTCAGGAGTGTATATGTAGTGGACTGAGAATCGTCCTGGTTTGACCTAGTCTTAGTCAGGCAGGGGTCTGTCTCATAATCGAGGTCAGAGTAGGCATAACCTGAGTAGTGTATACCTGGAGTTCCATATTAGGGTTTGTGCTTCAAGACACGGCAATTGTGAAAGAGTCAAATTTTCAGGATGTTCTGAATTCAAGTGCTTCATGGTTGATAATCAAGGACCAAATCGTTTTCCAGTTAGGGTTTATGCAATGTGCTGAGGTCCACATCCTAGTGTGTAGCATTTTTGGTGTCAAAGTACTTTCTTATTCATAAAGGTTTAAGATGAAAGTTCAAAGTTGATTCAATTGACAAACTCCAAGATTTAAGGCCATAATGCATTCAATGATCAGGGTGGACTCATAACATTAATATCATTCATTTCAAAGAGGATTCGTATTTGACTTAAGGATGATTCGTGGGTGATGTGTTGCAAGGTGTACAAATGGGAATTCAATTTCAAGTCGTCCAATATCTGATCTTGTTACAATTGGGGCTCATTATTCACAAAAGATCATGGCATCATACGAGGTCCAACCATTCATGTTTTGAGGAGAAAAGAATCAAGAATCATGATTTCTTTTAGTCCATACATTAATTTTGATAGGTTCAAGTCATTCAAGGTTGATTCAAGTATCTTTTTACAAGTGCAAGTTCCAAGTATTGATTTTAAATTCCATCCTACTCAAAGGATTCCAAAATCCAAATCCCTCTCATGATTTTTTTTTCTCAACAAGGTTGTCATGTGCTAAAGCAACTTAAAAGAATGAAGAATTTCCATGAACAAATAACCAAAGGACAAAGAGCTTATTTGTTTCCAAGATTACAAAAGCCTTAAGTTGCAAAGAGAAATCTATATGTCAAATCTTACAAATTTAAAGAATGTCCAAAAGGCTCAAAATATCATAAGGAGTTTATAAAAGGTTGGAATTACATTACATTCAATCCAAAATTACAAGTTGTTCCTCAAAGTTTTACAATGCCAAAAGAACTAAGTTCCAAGATTACATTTCATGGCTTCATGATACAATTTGTCAAGCTTCATGACCCAAGCTTCCACTCTAAACTTCAAAGTAGCCTCTGGATTCACCTTACAACACATAAAATTTTAAGCCTAAAGCAAAAACATATGCTAGGTAGAAGATATCAATTGCATAAGAGAAATGTGAAGCAAGATGTTGAAATACAAAATAATAACAAGTTGTCCCAAAGGCATACCTGTAGCGTAGTTTTCGTGACCTCCCACATCCGTCAGTGGATGGGATTAGGTGCTACTTTCTAATTTCTTATTTATCCTATGAAGCTGGAAAGGAAAGGGAAGCTATCTCAAACTAACCTTGCATGCAAATGTTTTCTTTAACAAATGCTAAGAGATTGGGGAGTTCGGGGTCAGGTTATACAATGGGGAGTTGTCAATTACCCATCCTATACATGGTTATCCATGGGTTGTTAGCAATTTTCCTTACTGCTTTCTACTTACTGGTGTTTATCTATTGTAAATGGGAAAGTTTCTCCTTTGGGAAGGTTGAGAGATGTTGAATAGATATTTTTGTTGTTTTCGGGTTTTTTGATGTTTTTGGTAAGGTACTGGACCTAAGGTTTTTGTTTAGTGTGCTCGCTAAGATTTTGCAATCTTATGCCAACGTATTCCCGTTAAAGAAAACAGGGAAATTAGAGCAATCGTAATTCCTCCTATTCTATGGGAGGAAAAGATGTTTGGTGTCTTGTTTAAAGCCCAAGATTGAAGCTAAAGGGGTGTTTGTGGCAATTGATTGAAAGAGGGAAGAGATTAAAGATTGAGATATGAATATCCGGGAAAAACATCGGATGAAAATAGAAGGAATATCCAGAAAAGCGTCGGATGTAAAGAAAAGGAATATCCAGGAAAGCGTCGGATGTTAAAAAATAGGAAAGGGTTTTTCCTGTGTTTTTTAGGAAACTTGGGGGTTTCTTGAGATCCAAAAGGAGGTGAGACTGTCCAAGTCCACTGGTATGAAAAGGTTTATCTTTGACTGAAGGATGGTCTTTGTATGATGTTTTGACTCTAGAGATGACTGCTCTAACAAATGATGACTAGGTTCTTTCCTATACCTGTAGGAGGTCTCTGGGTCCTTGTACTAAGCCCAAAAGGAGGCATGAGAACTTCTAAGAAACCTGAGGGTCCTTGTACAAAGCCCAAGAGGAGACTGGGGATGCTTTTAGGAAGCCTGTGGGTCCAAACTTAAGAAAAGTTCAAGAAAGGTTTCACCGAGAATTAATCCTTTCTTTAATGAAAAATTCTAGGGTTTGAAAAAATTCAAGAGAGGTTTCACCGGGAATTAATCCTCTCTAGGGGAATTGAATTTCTTTGACAATTTCTAATAGTGACAGTCTGAGAAAAGTTTCACCTAGAATAATGCCTTTCTCTTTGTTCCATATTGTTTAAGCCCAATAGAAGGCAAGACTGTATCTGGAAAGTCCTATGGGGAACTAGTTTGACTGTGTTGAAAGAGTGACCACTGGCTTTATCTAATCTTAGACTTAATTGCCGGGGAAAACTTTAAGCAGAATATACAGGCATATATATATATATATATATATATATATATATATATATATATATATATATATATAGAGAGAGAGAGAGAGAGAGATATAGATATATAGACAAGTATGTAAAAGAGGGTAGGAGAACTTACAGGTGAGCAAGCTTCCAGCACAAACAAAAAAAAAAAAAAAAAATATATATATATATATATATATATATATATATATATATATATATATATATATATGTGTGTGTGTGTGTGTGTGTGTGTGCAAGTATGTAAAAGAAAGCCGTTAAAAACTTACAGGTGAGCAAGCTTCCAGCATTACAAACAAATATGTATATATATATATATATATATATATATATATATATATATATAAGCATGTAAAAGAAAGGTGATAAAAACTTACCGGAGAGTAAGCTTCCATAGCTGTATGATTAGTTATTCAAGAAATTGAAGAAAGTTTTGATAACAAATATGAATTTGAATTTAAATCACAAGGAAAGTTGTTTTAAAAGGAAGCGATATGAATATCCGGGAAAACATCGGATTGCAAGAGAAACATAAAAAATGAAAAGGTTGCAGATATCCGGGAAAACGTCGGATTGAAAGAGATAAAATAATAAGAGGTTGAAAATACGAATATTCGGGAAAACGTTGGATGTAAAGAGACGATGAAAAAAAGAAAAGGTCGCTCGCTAAGACTTTACAGTCTTATGCCTACGTATTCTCAACGGGATCTTGAGAAATCAGAGCAGTCGTAGTTCACCCCTAAGGGGCATGAACTACAGAAAAGAAAATTTAAATCGCACGGCGACGAGAGGGAAAATCTACCCTAATGTTATCATGCTTGGTTAAATATCCTAAAGTCTTTCTTATTTCAAACCTAATCGAAAATTAAATTTGAACTAAGAGATCCTAAGGGAGCATGCATACGTGGCAAAACATCACAGAATAAATGAAGACACGGCAAAGCATCGTGACAGATAAAATATACACAGTAGAACACCGTGAGATAAAAGCATATACACGGCAAAATATCGTGGATAAACAAAGAGAAAATACACGGCAAAACATCGTGGCAGATAAAATATACACGGGAGAACATCGTATGTGAAACTGAATACATGGAAAAACATCATGTGATAAAATATATACATGGCAAAGCATCGTGGAAAGATATAAACATTCACGGAAAAAAACATCGTGAAATAATCAAGGCACAACATCAGGATTTAATCGAGGAAACAAGCAAGTCACGAAATAAAATCGGGCAACAAGAAGAATTATCAATTAATTTAAATATTAATATTTAATAAGATTAACTAATAATTTAATTAATCAATATTAAATAAAAATATCTAAATCAATTAATAATTAAACAATATTTTTTACATTTTTTTAAATATTTATTAATCTAATTAAAACTAGAGATATGAAAATTAAAAGTAAATAATGAAAGAGAGAAATATATGTGTGGGAGAGAATTGAGAAAGCAATGTGAGGTATTGTTTTTGTGTAAATTATGAAGTGAAAAATCCTCCCTATTTATAGAGATTTGAAACTTGGTGATCAAGAAAATAATGCAAGCAATGCCATATAACAAGTTTATTAATTAAGCTAACTTAGTTTTTAAACTAAGTTAAATATCTATATAATAGAATAATATTAAAACAAAGTTACTAGAAGAAGAAAAAAGTGGTTATGTGATGGTAGTAGCAAAATATGAAAAGAAAAAAAAGTTACATATAGTGAGAGAGAACAAGGCGTGGGATTTTGTGTAGTATGGGAAGAAAATAGTGAATTTGAGAGACTAGTAGTATAAAAGAATGACTAGTAGTGTAAAAATAATAAAACAAAAATTATACTTTATATTATAATAATATACTTAATATAATAAACAAATTAAATATAATAAAAAAATTTAATAAAAATTAAGTTATTAAAATCTTGATTAATTAATAAATTAATTAAAACTGGAACCGAAACCGGTAAAAAATGATAAAAACTCTCTGTATCGAAGTGTCTGAAAAAATAAAATGAACACACCAAAACAATCAACAAGAAAAAATATGTATTGAAAAAATACACCATTTAGTCAAATTTTGAAATTGATTTTACCCGTTAAAAAGGCTCAGACAGATCAAAAACATGATAACCGGAAAGTCAAAAAATTAAAATAAGCATACCGGGTTAAAGTACGCGAAAAATAAATAAAAAATGATGTCTGAAAGTGCGATTTTAAAAATTGCTCGGATACCGACTTTTTGCACTGTTAACTTTTTCAGTTTGACCAAAATACCTGAAAATTTAACACGTTAATTCCGGCTGATAATTCAAAAAATATTCATGAAGAAAATATATGATATTATATGCAGACGACACAGTATGAAAATATAGACAAATGAAATGAGAAAAAATAAAAACGTCTGGTCAAAATTTAGGGTATGACAGATGCCCCTATTTAATCTTCTTAGACCTGAAGGTACGAATAGCAAAGAGTTTTAGACATTCGAGGTATAAGAGAATTAAATATCAGAGTACCTAGAATTTTGACCACAAATGCAGATGAAATGATACGTGATGAATGAAAGACTTTTGAATACTGTGGGGAATGATGCCACAGGAGACAGACCAACAGAATTTTCTTGAGGAAGTAAGATATTGTGGAATTTTGTCAAGGCGACAAAGAGTATTCAGCAGTTCTTGAAAAGAGAGGGATAAACCCTGGAACAAAGATACAGACATCCGGAAAAACATCAGATGTAAAAGAAGTGTCATACTCTGGAAAATATATCATAAACATCTAGAAAAGCATTAGATGTAGAGTGAGACCAAATCTGAGGATATGCCAGAGACTTTTGAGAAAGCAGTTTAATTTTATTGTGGACTACACGGAAACATCCAGAAAGCGAAGGTAACTTTACTGGGAAAAAGATTACAGTCATCAGAGATTTTCATACATGTATTGAAAAACCCTGGAAAAGAACAGTAACAACCGTAAAAGACATTCAGGAGAACGTTGAATGAAACTTTGGAACATAAGCAGGCATGATTATCAGAGACATTCAGAAGATCATTGAATGGAATTGGGAAAAAGAAACCGGGGTACATCCAGAAAATCATTGGATGAACGAGGAAGACAATAGAGATTTTTGAGAAGACATCCAGAAAAGCATTGGATGTATTAAAAATAATTTTGAGTGTAAATCCGAAACATTTTAAAAAAGCGTTAAATGTACATAATTTTTTTTTAGAAAACTGACAGAACGATGAACATATCCGGAAAAGAATCAGATAAGTCATCAGAACAAAAGTTACATCTGGAAAAACATCAGATGAGAAAAAGTCATATCCTGGAGAGCATCAGATAGATATGTAAGGAGTTTCTGGAAGAATGTCAGAACGAGTTTTGGAAAAAACTTCAAAACCAAAATATATATCCAGAAGAACATCGGGTAGACACAGAGAAACGTTCTGGAAAAGTATCAAAACAGATAGACATATCCGGAAGGACATCGTATAGACACAGAGAAAACATTCAGGAAAATCATCAGAACAGATAGACATATCTGGAAGAACATCAGATAAGACATAAAAGTATTGGTGCCAGATAAGTTGGACTTTGTAGAAAGGTAAGATGTTGATAATAACACGACAACTGATGAATGCAAATGAGGATTAAAACACTCTTGAATGCGTAGTATATGAAAATGTCATGATGTATGATTAAATGTATGTAATGCAAATGAAAATGCTGATAACAAGTTTAGACTCTTTGAAGAGTGAAAATCAACAAGTTTATACTCTTTTGGGGGAGTGACAGACAAAACTGATTCCTCAACACAAAGATCACTGTCATTGCTTAGGGACTGAAAATGTTGTTTGTTAAACACCTTTTTGTCATATTGATAAACTGTATCAAGTTTATAATCCTTGGAGGAAGGCTGGATAGCTTGCTTGGGGATTTTTCCAAATAAATTGCCCCAGACTTGCTGACTGTTGTAGATGAACTGATAATTGCTTCAGCTTGAATGATAATGACTGTATGTTGTATACTAGGAAGGATTGCCCTAGTAATGAGTCTTGAAATTTTTTCTGAATAAACCAATTTTGAGAAGGACTTGTACTGAACAAATCTTGAACTGATTCTTAACAGGCTCTGGAAAGAACTTGCCCCTGATAGGATCACTGACCAAGTTTCTAAACTGTTTTGAAAATTCCTTGAGAGGAAAGCTAGTTTGCAATCAAAAATGTTTATTTAAACATGGCAAATTTAATGCAAAGTTCATGCAAAAAATTTGAAAACAAAATCATTGTTTTAGAAAAAGCACAGTAATATGAATTATTGATTAAAAACACGGTGGTTTAGAATGAAAAATAAAATAGAGGTATGATACCAAAACAAATTATTTGCAAAAAATGATTCTGGAGTCAGTTTACGCAACCTTGCTGTAGTATGCTCCCGAAATAACCTTACTTCAATTAGGTCTTTTAAGGGTTATAATGTGGCCCGGTTCACGGTTTATGAAAGAAAGATAAAGGCTCAAAATTTGTTTGTGCCCACCCTAACTTCATGATGTTCTCCAGTCCTATGCTCAGTTAAACTTAAATTGTGCATTCAGGTTCCAAAAGGTTTCGGAATTGTACTGATGATAGTGATGACGATGGTCCAGAAGTCTTGAGACGGCAGCTACTGCTTCTTTACAACATTTAGTTGTTTTTCGTCTTTGTTGATTTTTTGAAGATCGAGGATTTAAGGATCTCTTCTCTGTGTTATCCCTAACTTTTGCCTAAACTATTTCTTTTGAAATTTATAGTCAGCGGGATGCCCTAGTTTTTGCCTAAGTTTTTTTTTACTTAGCGGGCTTTTTCTTTTTTATTTCTTCTTATAAAGAAAGTGATTGCTTGATTTGATGATTACGACGGACCATCATTGACTTTTGATTTGAAAGACGTTTTCAGCATCTGCTTGTTGTGTGCAAACTTTTTGAACTTGAATACATAACCCAAATTAAACTGAGAACTACCCTGCCCCTGGTTAAAATTGCGGGTTTTTTTATAAAGAAAGAAACTCTTACTTCAAGTCTCAAAGGGGTTAACGAGGGATTATCTTCCTTATATCTCTAGTGTTTGGGAATTGAAAAACAATGCCTTACATCGTCAGTAAAGTTTATTCGAAAGCGTACCGACAACAAATATGGGTATTACGTTTTCGTCATCCTCCCACAAATATTTGCATAGTCAAAAATTTGAAAAAAGGTGTATTTTTTGAAAGTTTTTGTTTTTTGAAAGAGAAAGCATAGAGATGCGAATAAACAGAGGATTTGAATCAAAATACTGTACATGCTCATTTCATTAAAACTGACATTTAAAGATAAACAAGCTTGAAAGCAAATAAATATGATACAAACAAGGAAAATGCAAAATAGACAGAAAAAAGGTCAGTGACTAATCAAACACAAGGATGAGTTGTCCTGTCTTTGGGAAGTAACTGAGCTGAAGTTGATTGAAGTTTTAGTTCTTATGTTCAAGCAAAGGATTGCGCTGGACATTAGGATTGGTGTCACGAAAGCTGAGGAGGTTGTCCCTGATCAGATCCCGCACTCTAGCCTTTAGTGCATAGCATTTTTCTAAATCGTGGCCCGCAGCTCCTTCATGGAATGCGCAATGAAGGTCAGATCTGAATCCAGGTGGAAGTGGATTTGGAGGAAGAGGTGTTGCCCTAGTAGTAATCTCTCATTTTTTAATCAAAATAGGGTACAGTTCAGTGTACGTCATAGGAATAGGATCAAAGTGAGTCCTATTATAGTTCTGGTTTTGTCCAACAGCCGAACGTTGAGGAGCTTGAGCTGGTCGAGCAACAAACAGAGGAGTGATAGCAGCAATATGAGCTTGATTAGACTGCTGAGGTCTATAATGAGGTTTCCTATCCTCAGCCAAGACAAAATTAGTCTGATCTTCCCTCTTCTTTTGGAAGTTTCCATAGGGTTTCTTTACAGCGTTAGAAGATTCAGCGGTTTTAGAGACCTTTCCATTCTTGATGCCTTCTTCAAGTCTCTGGCCAATGATGACCAAGTCTGTGAAGTTTGATGAAACACTGTCAATTATCTTTTCCCAAAAGATGGGAGGTAAAGTGTCTAAGAATATTCCGGTAAGTTCTTTCTCCGCCAAAAGGGGTTCGACCCGAGAAGCCAACTCCCTCCAGCATTGAGCATACTCTTTGAAAGATTCCTTCTCGTTCTGAGTCATGTTCTGGAGTTGACGACGGTCTAGAGTCATGTCCATGTTGTATTTGTACTGATTCATAAAAGCATTGATAAGATCCTGAAAGCAATGACTGTTGCTTTGCTCAAGGTTCATGTACCATTTGAGTGAAGCTCCACTTAAGCTATCCTGAAAGCAGTGGATGAGCAACTTATGGTTGGTTGTATAGGCATCCATTTTACGAAAGTACATAACCAAATGAGCCTTTGGGCAGGAGTCGCCTTTGTACTTTATAAATTAAGGGGTCTTAAATTTGGCTGGTATGGCAAGGTTAGACACAAGACACATGTTGTCTGCATCAACATTAAAGAAGTCATTTCCTTCTACAGCTCTGAGCCTTTTCTCCAAAGTTTGATATTGTTCATTGGCATCTTCAGGCTCAATGTCCACATTGTCCTCACTTTGAGCACTAGCATTATAATCAAAGTTAGGATTCTCAAAGGGAATTCTGGCAGTCCGTACCAGAGGTCTAGGTTCTGAGACAATAGAGACTTGAAACTCTGGTCTTGGAGCTTGACCGACCAAAGTGGTAGTGACCTGTTGTGGAATGAAGTCGTGAGGTAATCCAAATTTCGGCCATGTAGATGGTGGCATCTGAATAGGCTGAGGCTCAATAGCAGCACTCATGATTTCTTGGATGACAGTCCTATGAGGTGGTTCTCCTCTGTCAATTAGGACCTGAAGCATTTCTGTTAAATTAGTCATGCTTAACTTCAGATCGTCTATTTCCATCCTAATCTCTGAATTGTGCACTTCTTGTTCTGACATTTGGCGCCTGACGTTAGCTCTAGTCCCGTATCGGTGATGAGGAATCAGTTTGACGACTTACAGATGACTGAAAGACAAATAGTTGGAATGAATTGACGATGACCTGGACGTATGTATGTTTTAAGCAAGTGATATGCAATGCTTATGCAACACATGATACAGTTCACATTTAAAAGATTTGAAAAAGTTTAAAGAACGCACAGACGTATAAACACAAGCAAAATTACAAACATGGGGTTCAAAGGTTCGACATCACGAGCATGGAGTCAATGGCTCTACCCATCCCCAAAGGTTGTACTATTTTGGTAATTTTGTACCTGTAGAACGGGTTAAGGTTCCCAAAATCATTGACCCCCCCTAGGGATAACAACAGCAAGCTGGTTCACCCGAGCGAGCTGTAGCATCCTAGGGTAATCTCAATTGAGTGTAGTATCGCGTGTCAACTATTTCCGATAGCTACCGCACTACCAAATGGCCACACGGTTAATGTCTACTAAATCCTCAGTTTCATGGATACCACAATCGGACAATCTTCTTTCACAACTGAAGTCGTTAGACATTGAATCCGCAAAGGGTATCTCCACTGATTTGATGGTCTACCGGGACAGCTTATTCGGGATTCACTCCCTGTAAGACTACCCGTCTATGCCATCACCTATCTTATGTTTCTCTCATACTTTCCACATGCGTATTAATTGCATTCCTATTGACAGAAAAATTAACACGGATATCAAGTAGGAAAAGCAGTATATATATATATAGTAGAGCAAATGCTAAACAACCTAGACCTCTTAGGAGTTCTAATCCTAATTTGAAATCCCCAGCAGAGTCGCCATTTTTCTGTAGTGCGGTTTTCGTGACCACCCACATCCGTCTGAGGATGGGATTGGATGCTACTTTCTGATTTCTTATTTATCCTATGAATCTGGAAAGGAAAGGGAAGCTATCTCAAACTAACCTTGCACGCAAATGTTTTCTTTAACAAATGCTAAGAGATTGGGGAGTTCGGGGTCAGGTTATACAATGGGGAGTTGTCAATTACTCATCCTATACATGGTTATCCATGGGTTGTTAGCAATTTTCCTTATTGCTTTCTACTTACTGGTGTTTATCTGTTGTAAATGGGAAAGTTTCTCCTTTGGGAAGGTTGAGAGATGTTGAAAAGATATTTTTGTTGTTTTCGGGTTTTTTGATGTTTTTGGTAAGGTATTGGACCTAAAGTTTTTGTTTAGTGTGCTCGCTAAGATTTTGCAATCTTATACCTACGTATTCCCGTTAAAGAAAACAGGGAAATCAGAGCAATCATAGTTCCTCGTATTCTAAGGGAGGAAAAGATGTTTGGTGTCTTGTTTAAAGCCCAAGATTGAAGCTAAAGGGGTGTTTGTGGGAATTGATTGAAAGAGGGAAGAGATTAAAGATTGAGATATGAATATCCGGGGAAAACATCGGATGAAAATAGAAGGAATATCCGGAAAAGCGTCAGATGTAAAGAAAAGGAATATTTGGGAAAGTGTCGGATGTTAAAAAAGAGGAAATGGTTTTTCCTGTGTTTTTAGGAAACTTGGGGGTTTCTTGAGATCCAAAAGGAGGTGAGACTGTCCAAGTCCACTGGTATGAAAAGGTTTATCTTTGACTGAAGGATGGTCTTTGTATGATGTTTTGACTCTAGAGAGGACTGCTCTAACAAATGATGACTAGGTTATGTCCTATACCTGTAGGAGGTCTCTGGGTCCTTGTACTAAGCCCTAGAGGAGGCATGAGAACTTCTAAGAAGCCTGAGGGTCCTTGTACAAAGCCTAAGAGGAGGCTGGGGATGCTTTCAGGAAGCCTGTGGGTCCAAACTTAAGAAAAGTTCAAGAAAGGTTTCACCGGGAATTAATCCTTTCTTTAATGAACAATTCTAGGGTTTGAAGAAATTCAAGAGAGGTTTCACCGGGAATTAATCCTCTCTGGGGGAATTGAATTTCTTTGACAATTTCTAATAGTGACAGTCTGAGAAAAGTTTCACCGGGAATAATGTCTTTCTCTTTGTTCCATATTGTTTAAGCCCAAGTGAAGGCAAGACTGTATCTGGAAAGTCCTATGGGGAACTAGTTTGACTGTGTTGAAAGAGTGACCACGGGCTTTATCTAATCTTAGACTTAATTGTCGGGGAAAACTCTAAGCAGAATATACAAGCATATATATATATATATATATATATATGTGTGTGTGTGTGTGTGTGTGTGTGTGTGTGTGTGCAAGTATGTAAAAGAAAGTCGTTAAAAACTTACAGGTGAGCAAGCTTCCAGCATTACAGACAAATATGTATATATATAAGCATGTAACAGAAAGCTGATAAAAACTTACCGGCGAGCAAGCTTCCATAGCTGTATGGTTAGTTATTCAAGAAATTGAAGAAAGTTTTGATAACAAATATGAATTTGAATTTAAATCACAAGGAAAGTTGTTTTAAAAGGAAGCGATATGAATATCCGGGAAAACATCTGATTGCAAGAGAAAAATAAAAAATGGAAAGGTTGCAGATATTTGGGAAAACGTCGGTTTGAAAGAGATAAAATAATAAGAGGTTGAAAATACAAATATCCGGGAAAATGTCGGATGTAAAGAGACGATGAAAAAAAGAAAAGGTTGATCGCTAAGTCTTTACAGTCTTATGCCTACGTATTCTCAACGGGACTTGAGAAATCAGAGTAGTCGTATTTCACCCCTAAGGGGCATGAACTACAGAAAAGAAAATTTAAATCGCACGGCGGCGAGAGGGGAAATCTACCCTAATGTTATCATGTTTGGTTAAATATCCTAAAGTCTGTCTTATTATCTAAAATTAAATTTGAACTAAGAGATCCTAAGGGAGCATGCATACGTGGCAAAACATCACAGAATAAATGAAGACACGGCAAAGCATCGTGAAAGATAAAATATACACGGTAGAACATCGTGAGATAAAAGCATATACAAGGCAAAACATCGTGGATAAACAGAGAGAAAATACACGGCAAAACATCGTGGCGGATAAAATATACACGGGAGAACATCGTGTGTGAAACTGAATACATGGAAAAACATCATGTGATAAAACTTATACACGGCAAAGCATCGTGGAAAGATATAAACATTCACGGAAAAAACATCGTGAAATAATCAAGCCACAACATCAGGATTTAATCGAGGAAACAAACAAATCACGAAATAAAATGGGGCAACAAGAAGAATTATCAATTAATTTAAATATTAATATTTAATAAGATTAACTAATAATTTAATTAATCAATATTAAATAAAAATATCTAAATCAATTAATAATTAAACAATACTTTTTCCATTTTTTTAAATATTTATTAATCTAATTAAAACTAGAGATAAGAAAATTAAAAATAAATAATGAAAGAGAGAAATATATGTGTGGGAGAGAATTGAGAAAACAGTGTGAGGTATTGTTTTGGTGTAAATTATGAAGTGAAAAATCCTCCCTATTTATAGAAATTTGAAACTTAGTGATCAAGAAAATGATGCAAGCAATGACATATAACATGCTTATTAATTAAGCTAAGTTAGTTTTTAAACTAAGTTAAATATCTATATAATAGAATAATATTAAAACAAAGTTATTAGAAGAAGGAAAAAATGGTTATGTGATGGTAGTAGCAAAATATGAAGAAGAAAAAAAAGTTACATAGAGTGAGAGAGAAAGAGGCGTGGGATTTTGTGTACTATGAGAGGATAATTGTGAATTTGAGAGACTATTAGTGTAAAAGAGAGACTAGTAGTGTAAAAATAATAAAATAAAAATTATATTATATATTATAATAATATACTTAATATAATAAACAAATTAAATATAATAAAAAAATTTAATAAAAATTAAGTTATTAAAATCTTGATTAATTAATTAATTAATTAAAATTGGAACCGAAACCAGTAAAAAAAGATAAAAACTGTTTGTAACGAAGTGTCCGAAAAAATAAAATGAACACACCAAAACGATCAGCAAGAAAAAATATGTATTGAAAAAATACACCATTTTGTCAAATTTTGAAATTGATTTTACCCGCTAAAAAGACTTAGACAGATCAGAAACATGATGACCGGAAAGTCAAAAAATTAAAATAAGCACACCGGGTTAAAGTAAACGAAAAATAAATAAAAAATGATGTCTGAAAGTGCGATTTTAAAAATTTCCCGGATACCGACTTTTTGCATTGTTGACTTTTTTAGTTTGACCAAAATACCTGAAAATTTAACACGTTAATTCCCGCTGATAATTCAAAAAATATTCATGAAGAAAATATATGATATTATATGCAGATGACACAGTATGAAAATATAGACAGATGAAATAAAAAAAAATAAAAACGTCTGGTCAAAATTTAGGGTATGACAATACCGTACGCACACATACTATTACCGTGATACCCCAGCATGACACAAATAATGATGGCTACGGAATGTATTGCCTCAAGCCATGAATTCTAAAATTTTGTCCAAAACACCAATGGACCTTCTTGCAACCAAAAGCAATAACTTATACTAATTTGTTCTATGTAAACCATAAGAGATACAAAACACATCGCGCACGTATCCTCACCACCTGCAGTAGTACCTTCAGCTACCACAAAATAAAACTCACAAAACCTTCCTGAGCTTCATTTTAGCCGAGCCACAAAACCAATGTAAAACAAAAAGCAAGTCGTGAGGGGAATAAAGCAGCATATCAGTACACACCTTGGGGACCACACAAAGATGACGTATAGCATGAAATACGCGAAAAATTCCACCAAAATTGTCAAAAGATCCTAACAGAATTTCACTGATTTTTTTTAATGTAACTTGTTTTTTCAAAAAAATTACCAAAAAAACTCTCTTTTCAAAATATTTACAAAACTGACATGTTTTTGAAAACCCTTTAAGGGTGGCGCCATATGGGATGACGCCCCAGTTAAAGGCGAGGAGCCAAACCATATGGCGCCTCAATACAATCAGATGCCCAAGTTTTTTTTGCCAAATTTTTAAAGGGTGGTGCCATCCCAGATGGCGCCTTAGTGTATTTCTTTTTTTTTTTTAAGATGGGAAAATAAAAAAAAAAAAAACATTAATTTTTTTTTTTTAATATTTAGCACAATAGTACAATAGTTGGATAAAAAAAAAAGTCAATGATTGTGCCTATTTAAACGACCATTGGTCCCACAATCAGGGGCTCTTGTTTGACGTCTCTGTCTAGCACCACGAGGTTGTTGAGGAGTGGCTGGTCTCTGTGTTTGTTGAGATGGCCCCGGAGTATGAGATAAATTCTGCAGCATCTGTCCCCAATAGCCGGGGGGTTGCCGCCGACAGCACTTCCATAATCCACCTGCATGCCCATGTTTATGTAATTTGGATGAGGGGGTTGGGTTGGTTCCATACGGTATGGTTGGCCAAAATGATGCATTGATGGGTGTTGGTATTGATGCAGTGGTTGATATGGGGTTTGATAGTTGAAAAGAGGGGGGGGGGGTTTGTTGGGTGTATGATGATTGTGGTTCTGAGTGGTAGGTAGATGGGGTCATCATTTGTGTGGGGGGGGGGGGGGGGGGGTTTATTTGTGGGGGGCTTGGGTGTGCGTCGGTAGGTTTGAAAGACTCGTCAGGGCTATAGTAAAGGTTTTGTGTTTGTGGTGGAGAGGTTGGTGAATGATGTTGGGCATATTGCTGGGAGGAAGACGCACGTTGGCGGGGGTCAACTAGATACGTCGGCTGAGAGAGGAAAGGTTGTGGTGTGGTAACAGACCTAAACCAGCTCATATATAGTTTTGTTGGCCGAGCAGGTTGTACAATGGGGGCTGTCAAGACGAGCTGGTGTCGCATCTCTCACTGGTGACACAACGCTGCTGCAAAGTTGGTCCACATACCATCCTTCCACTGCGTGTCGACTCTGCGCAGGTGCCACATTCCCAAATTGGTAGGATCCACTGGAATGTCCTAATGCATACTGAATTATAGTTTCACTCGGTCGCTTTGGTGCATCTCAACAGTTGTGAACCGAATTATTGGTGTTTTAGAAGTCCACACAGCAGCATCATTTGCGTTGGGCTAGTGGTCGAGATCGTCGTAAGGCCTTCAGACAAACTACAATGAAAAATTGTTTAATGAGTAAGTATACAAAATGTTAGAAATATCTATGGAAGAAATGTTACAAAAGTTGTAGGAAAATATATGTCGTCAGGGCCAATGTGGTCTAGCAGGTTGCGGTAGACTGTTATGGCGTTCCTGGGGTTTCTATCGTAGTTCATTTTCGGAACTGCCCACCTGAAAATGTAGTTAGAAAATGAATTAGTTACACCTGAACATATCAGTATAGGCCATAGGCGCAGGGATGTGTATAGACTTACCTTAATGCGTAGGGGAATGTGAAGGGGTTTCGGTTTATTGGAGCTAGTGTTGGCATTCTCGACCAACCCCACGCCTGTAGGAGATAGGCGCAACCATAAAATGTACACGCATTTTTTTTGGAATTTTTGCAGAGTGCACTATACAGATGTGCCAGGACAGCTGAACCCCAACTATATTCGTGCACACTGTTAATGTTAAACAACAACGGGAGATACATAATATTTACACTGTTTCCAGTGCTTTTTGGAAACAAAAAACGACCGAACAATAACAACAAATAACATCTAATTTTTTGTATTATGTGCAAAGGGAGGGAATCCTCGTCTAATATGATGGAGTCATGGTATTCCCTAAGGCATTTTAAGTTAATACCTTACCCCCTAGGTTTACCGTCGGGTGAAGGCTTAGCTTCTTCAATCTCTAGGTGGTGCCCAACAAATTGAAGCATACTTGGCTATTTATATTTACGGGGCCGTTGACGGCCATTCCATCTATGCGGAGGCCCAGTAACATATACACGTCTTGGAGGGTGATCGTGCATTCACCAAAAGGAAGGTGAAATGTGTGGGTCTCCGACCTCCATCTTTCTAGCAAGGCCAGAATGAACTTTGGATCTACGTGGTATGATGGGATTTTAATCACATCTCCAAATCCACATCTTGTTAGATATGGTTCAGTGATAGGGTCGTGAGGGAAGTATGTGTGTCCACGGCAACGGAACCTTGAAACATCCTGAACAAAAAAAACCAGCAACATTACTAAGACAATAATATATATCAAGGTTTAATATTGTAAAACAAAATAATACAGGAAAACTTAAGAAGTCTTCAATGTTTTCTGGCGTTCCTCGGTGGTTGCTTCCCATCGTGAGTAAAGACATTTTCGTAACTGGTTGTGAGATAATGGAATGGATGCAAAGGTTTGAACAGAAAATAAGAGAAGAAGAAGAAGAGTTTGGGATGAGATGAAAATTGTGACATGTTGAGATGGTTTTTATAATGGTGTAAAGGGGGGGGGGGGTCACATGAGTAGGCATGTGTTCTCTTGCATGCTTCTTAGCCTTTGCAGTCTGCCATGTGTAGGCATGCTTGTATTGTCATGTCAACAGTGGCTTGAAACAAAAATAGTGGTGCAGAGGCATGCGAATGAATAGTAGACACAGAGTATAGGTCTGCAGATTCATCAGTCTAGAGGCATGTGAATGAATAGTAAACATTTAAAAATTAAAAAAAAAACATCTCAACTGAGGCGCCATCTGGGATGGCGACTCTCAGTTGAATTTCAAAACGAATTTATTTGTTGGGGAGACACCTGAGGCGCCATATGGTTTGGTTCCTTGCCTCTAACTGAGGCGCCATCCCATATGGCGCCACCCAGATGGGGGATTTTCAAAATATGTCACTTTGGTAAATTGTTTCAAAATTTGGTTTTTTTGGTAATTTTTTAAAAAATACATGTTATCTTAAAAAAAATTCCGAATTTCACCCAAATGGTTGGCACGGGTCGAAAAAAATCAAAATAAACTCACACATATCAAAACTTCAAAGAAATCCCTATAAATAAGGCTTACCATTTCATTCAGAGGGAGGGGAGAAATACCACCATTATGCTGCAGAAATTTCTGCTTAAAAAAAACGAACCTTCTTGAGTGAACCTTCAAGCGTGATACCCTTTTGACCTTCACCTTCGTTCTCTCAATCAAACCTTCATCTCCTTTTCAATCGACTCCATTCCCAAACCCACAAACACAACCCTTCAATCAAACCAAAACCATCTATTACCTCCAAATAAACCTCAAACCCCAAATCCATATCAAAACACAAACTAGAAATAGAAAATGAGATGAAAAGAAATTCACATACCGATAACCACACGGATTGAGAACAGAGAGAAAGCGATAAGAAGAAGAGTGAAAACAACTTGAAACAACAAATTGAAAAAATAACAGACCTGAATCGCGAATCGAGATCGAGCCACACGGAGGCGGAAGAAACAGATCTAGAGAAGGTTGGATAAGTGTTGGTTTCTCTTCATGACTTGTTTTTCTTCAAGTTGCGTTGCCATGGATTTGGCTCTGCATCCAGATTTCACGTGTGAAATTGGAATAAGAGGACTTGGTTCCTCTTTTGACCCTTTTTTATTTTCCGTTTACTTTAACCTTGCTGAAACTGGTGTTTTCATTAAGTTTTTATTTTCTGGAGGAAAATTTTACCCCTTATCCCTACAATTATACCCATACCCCTACAAAAAAAAATTATGACCAAAATACCCTTGTATAAATAGTTAAAACTCATAAATTTTTCCATTTCCGTCTTCCATAATTTTAAGTCATCCGGAGAAGATTTGAACGCACTGCATTCCGGAACACTTTCAACAAGTCTTCCGGTTCACAATTTCAACTCTGGAACACATAGGAAAAGTCATCCGGTGCATTATATAATACCGGAACACATCAAGTAAGTCTTCCGGTAGTCTTTTTGTTCCGGAATTCATGGAAGATGTCTTCCGGTTCAAGGAATTTATGAGTTTGTTTTCCGGAACTCTTTAGCGAAGTGTTCCGGAACGCTTCGAAAACATGTCAAACCAGAACTCTTTACTAAAGTGTTCTGGAACGCTTTTTTTTTAATATTTGTTATTTATGTTTTTATTTTGACAGTGGTGCACACACGAGGCAGAGACGGTTTGATCCCTAAGCGTAGGCTAGGACGGGGCGAATCATCGCAAGTGGCTGAGGACAAGCATACTGGTGCATCTGCTTCAGCAAGACAGCCCGTTGGATATCCAGGAGGACCGTACGATATGTCTCTTTTGGTTACGTACGAACATCATATTGCTAGACATATATGGTTCGGTGAGGTAAATAAACTACAATTATTTGATATTGAATAAAAGTTGAATTTGTTATGTTGTAATTTATAATATATTTATGTTTAATTATTTTCAGGAGAGGGGTTCGAAGAAAGAGCTGAAGGTAGCAGGACATGGGTTGAAGCTGGCTCAGAGGGTTCCACAGCTTCTTCCTAGAGAGATGGAGAATTTAATAGCTCGCTCTAGTTTAGCTTCACTTCAGAGGACCAGTATGTCGAAGATAGATACGAACCTGGTATCTGCATTTGTGGAGAGATGGCATATAGAGACATCTTCATTTCACATGCCGTTTGGTGAGATGACGATTACTCTGGATGACGTCTCTTGTCTGCTTCACTTGCCCATCAGGGGAGTCTTCTGGAGCCCTCAAGATATCAGCGAAGGGCTTGCTGTCGATTGGGCCGTTGATTACTTGGGAGTTTCATGGAGAGAGGCACAGAAACAAGTCCGTGAATGCGGGGGTTCTTATTATAAGCTGGAGTGGTTATATGATCTATTCGTCGAGCACAGAGCCGCTTCTAATTGGACATTAGCGACTAGAGCTTATTTGATGATGTTAGTGGGTTGTACCATTTTTGCGGATAAGACATTTAAGCTTGTGGAGGCACGATACCTTGCGCTATTTATGGACTTGGGGGGCTTATCAGGATACAGTTGGGGAGCAGCTGCGTTGGCTACCCTTTATAGACATCTCGGAGATGCTTCCATGTTCAGTTGTAAGCAGCTCGGTGGTTATCCGACTCTCCTACAGGTATTTATTTTAATTTAGTTTATTTTCTTGTAATTAATTTTATTTAATATATTAATTTTATTTTTCTAGTTTTTTATGTTATAATTAATTATTTTAGATTAACTAATAGTATTTATTTTGTAACAGTGTTGGATTCATGAGTATTTCCCAGCACTTGGAAGAAAATGAGAAAATTGGACACCAGCTACTAATTTTGGTCTCCCTCGAGCGATGAGATGGTCCTATAAGCAAGGTGTCCTGAAGGTGGATGACTTGCGACCTATTTTGGATGAGCTGACACCTGACGATGTCATATGGCGCCCGTTTGAGAACCATAGAGCATGGTGGCAGTTTGATGAGTTGTGTCTGTATAGGGGGTGTCTGAGGTGGGGTGACATTATTGTTCCATACTTGCCTGACAGATGTATTCGTCAGTTTGGATATAGGCAGTATGTTCCACCTCCACCTCTTGATTATACGATGGTTGGTGATATTGATGTTGAGTGGATTAGTTACCATCAGAGTGTTGCAGATGTGATTCGTCCGACATCACTAGCCACCACCCCATCTGAGACAGTTGATGGATATCTTCAGTGGTAATATCGTGTTTCGTATCCTCGTCTCATACCGCCCTGTCGTGATGCGCCAAGAGAGGTGCCAGTTCCCGTTTACGACGCAGGACCATCTGATCCTAGCTGGGCTCGTGTTTCTTCATTGATTCGTCGTTATCTTCAGCGAGTTGGTGCTGAAGAGGATGATCCACAGTTTGCTGACTTGTTCGAGGCTTTACAGATTGCTCGTGATCATTGACTTATATTTATGTTTATGTTTATTTAGACTTTGTCTCTTATGTTTATGCTTATGTATTAACCTTTAGACTCACTTGACATAGTTGAGATATGTTTATGTGGTAACTTGTAGACTTTTGTTTAGCTTTAAAATGAATAACTTGTTAATTGTAGACTTTTGTTTAGCTTTAAAATGAATAACTTGAAATAAGAAATGAATAACATAATTTATATTTCATAATGCGTTGGCAATATGGGCGTAAGTTGTTGCCAATGTTGTAGACGTGCTGCAAATCCTATCATCAAAGATGTTGCTTCTGTAGAACGAAACTTCTTCCAATCTACCGTCACTGGTGGCAATGGAAACCCTTCTTTCATGTTTACCTGAACAAAAAAAATAATCAAAAAGTTAAGTAAAAATAACTAAGAAATTGGGTGAGTCACATTAACTAAAAAAAACTAAGTACCTGAACCCAGTGATTCCCGTTTACAAAACCAATGCAATAAAAAGATACATTTGGTGAAAATGGGGTTGTCATAGGGAAGAAAGTCAAGCATTCAAACCCTAAACAGACAAGTACAACATTATAGCGATTCGCTATCAAGTAACCCATATCTGGTAGAGTCAACCATTTCTGTGGTGGTTGAGGACCAAATGCCTCTATCATCAAAGATTCTCTCACTCCTGCTAACCGTTCACCAAATAAATTGGCATACAAACTTGATCTTTCATTATGTATTATTTCCAACCCCAAGTCTCGACGAACCATTGGCCAACCATCTTCACCATATCCATGCAATGAAGCAATGACTCTAAATCCACAATTACCATCTGATACAACATTAACTACATCATCAATATACGACCTGATGTGATTAGGAAACTGAAGGATGAACTGCTTAGATGATTGCGAAGATTTTGATATTTTCAACTTCTTCGAAGCCTGTGATGCCTGAGATTTCTTCTCTGAAGATTGTGATAATTTCAACTTCTTTGAAGTTTGTGATGGTTGAGATTGTTTCTGTGAAGATTGAGATGCTTGATCAACATACTCATGATACGAAGGGTCCCTATAAACATCATACCTACTGGTTTTTTGCCTTTCTTCTTGACCCCCCCTTTGGTTTTTATTTTCTCAGGTGGTGGACACAAAGAAGTCATTGTGGGAAAGACAAGTTCAAAAACCCTACTTTTTAATGCCCTATTCCCAACAATATCTAGTGACCTAAACCTTTTCCATAAATCGTCTATTGCCCTACTCATATCCACCTCTGATCCATCATCTACGTCTTCCTCCAACTTACCTTCCATACTTAGTTTCTTCCAATGAACATGCACAGCATCTATTGGTATCGATATACCACCAATTCTATATCCTGTCAACTCACAAGCACAAGGTAATCCATAGGTTGTTCTAAGAGTACAATGACATATTTCCTTGTTAGTTCCTACATAATCAACCCGTGTTAACTCTTTAGCAATGCATCTCAATGCAGCTCGAGACACGGAACCCCGTAAGTTATTGTAAAACGGACCTACGTGGGCATGCTCAACTTTATAAAAACTCTTTTGAAAAGAAGCTCTAATGTTGCCCAGCTGTAACTTTAAGTTGTCATTCATAGCCTCCCAACATTTGACCATGTCACCAATACTGTTCCCCAACATATACTTTAACTTCCAATGAGCAGACTCAACCCTAAAAAATAATACATATTAAAAATACAAAAATACAAAAAAAAAACATACAATTTAGAAATACTTAAAAAAAATACATACCGATTAGTCGTCATGTTACCCAAATGTAGCACTTGATCAGTCCATGCTCCAACAAATCTTTGTCTATGTGGTGTCAACCATGTGTCCTTCACATAATCAATAAATTCATTATAATCAACACACGCCTGCTCAAGTAGCTTCAACCGTTCATCATACTCAATCTCATCACTAGCCCATACAACTTCAGTCCATAATTTATCTATTGTCTCTTGCTTGTCACTAGCCACATATTGTTTCCGTTTTGCACCAACATTTTTGTTAATATGAAATCGACATAGCAAATTTATCGACCTTGGAAACACAGTTTCAATGGCTTTCATTAGGGCAAGATCTCTATCTGTCACAATCACTTATGGACACAAATCTTTCTTCACAAACAATTGTTTAAGCTTATCTAACACCCAACAAAACGTCTCAGTCTGCTCTGACTCAATATACGCAAATGCGACAGCAAAAGTCAACTCGGTTGATGTCATGCCAACAATTTCAAACAGCGGTTACCTATATTTATTTGTCTTGTAAGTGTTGTCCATAACTAACACAATAGGAAAAATATTTAACAACTTAACTGAATCTGGATGAGCCCAAAATATATCTCTAATAACTTCAGAGTCATCTCTTTTTCTACACCAATAAACATAACCTGCACCCTCAATAAGCTTAAACAAATGTTGTATCTCACTTCTAGGACCTCTTATCTCTTTTTCTATCATACTCTTCTGCTTGTATATTTGTGTGATCCGAGTGACATTATCTGGATCTTGCTCTTGCAAGGAAAATAATATATGTCTAGGTGGAACCTTTCTCTTTGTCAAATCAACAACATGTTGCTTCTGATCCGCTGTCAACCTACCGACAAATGCGTGACCTTCTAATGTATCAGGCAGACCATGGTTATGAACTCCACATTTTACATCAACCTTCCATCCAGACCTATCTTTCGCCGGAGTCGACCTGATTTTAAATGGGCATCCACATTATTTCGTTGCACTTTGGGTTCCACTACGACTATCCTTGTGTTTCCCACCTTTATCACAACCAAATATTAATTTGTTACTTCTTCCTCTCTTGTCTATTTCAATATCTGAACGAGTGATGATAAGTGTTACTTTATTCTGAATTCCGATCTCTTTAATCCATCTTATCACCTCTTCTCGTGTACCAAATCTTTGATTAGTTGAAAAAGCATCAGACGTATCTACACATATTTGATCTTTATCGGTTATTTGCAGAGGAATTTCTTTACCTACATAAAAAAAAAAATAGAATTACGAAAACAAACCGGAAGACTCAGAAAAAGTGTTCAGGTGAACAAACTTAACAAACCGGAAGACTCACAACAAGTGTTCCGGTGACCAAATTAACAAACCGGATTTCTTAACAATAGTGTTTCGGTACACATTTCAAACAAACCGGAAGTCTTGATGATAGTGTTCCGGTGACGCAAAACTTAGTCTAAAAATCGGAAGTCTTTTAACAAGTCTTCCGGTACGTACTTTTTAATTTACCGGAACTCTTACTAAAAATTTTCCGGTATGAAAATTTGCTTACCGGAAGTCATTGGGAATGTGTTCTGGAACGAGTAAAATGAGGTAAATTTTTTTATCTCTGACACACTGACAATGAACAGTAACGTAAAAAAATAAAAAAATAAAAAAAAATTAAAATTAACCAGGGATAGAATTGACATTTTTTTAAAAATGTAGGGGTATGGGTATAATTGTAGGGGTATGGGGTAAAATTTTCTTTCTGGAGCTTTCATCTTGGACTGGGCCTGGTTGCTAAAATTTGGTAGCCCATTTAATTTCTAACATACACTCCCCTATCATTTTTTTTGCTACTGTATGTTTAAGGAAAAGATCGGAAAAGTGAGCTATGTTGGTACTGTTAAAAAATGATGAAGAGATATAATAGCATTTTATTGGTGTGAGATCTGATGATAGAACCTTGCTTTATGGTGGTGTGGGCTTTTAAGCTCGTTTTAACTTCTTAATCATACACACCCATATCTTTACATTAGCCCTGCAGCGCCTACCCCCATCCCTTTCTATTTTTTTTACTTCCTCTTCTTTTTGGAAGATGATCTTGGGTTGTGAGCTTTTGTGAGCCCATGGTGATTTCTAAACCCACACCTCTAATATGTTTTTAATTGTTTTGGTTATTGTTAATTAGTAATTAATTTTTTTATTATTTAGTTTTAGATTTTAACCTCAATTGTTAGATTTTTATTTTAATTAATTTTTGCTCTTCACTTTCTGTTAATTCTAATTAAATATTGATTTTGGTTCCAATCTCATTTTTTTAATTAGTATTAGATGTTGATTTCGAACTTTGATCTCGATTCTATGATCCTTTTATTATTTTTCACCCCATTCTATTTCCTTTCACTTCTTTTTATGAGGTCAATGAAAGTCTAATTGTCGATTTATCGATTTAAAATCATGATTAAGATGAGACCATTTTATTTTCATTTTCCATTTCCATTTCATTTCACATTTTCTTCTTCTATTTTCGTTTTCGATCGATGAAGTATTTTTATTCACGAATGTTGATTATCGAGGTTGATTAACCTTCATTATTTTAAATCTGTAGTGAGTGATCATCGATATCACTTTCTATACTTTGGGATCGTGATAGGTTACCTTCGATTAATCGACGAAAGTTTGTGACTAAGACGAGACCGTCATCTTTTCTTTTTCGTGTGACACGATTTCTTTGGAGAATGATCCTCAATATCATTTCTCTGTCGTGTTTTAGCACAAAGATCAATTGCGCGACCTCCTATAGTATGATCTTCGTCATAGATCGTGCTACGATGGTTTAACGCTACATGTCCCGTATCGGAAAATGATTCTTCGTGACCCAAACTTATGTTTGAATGCCCAAGGATGCTTATTTAACCTGAAAGCTCATGTGGTTTGACGAAATTTTGGTAAAACATGAATATGATAAAGATGAAGAATATGCTCAGAATAAAGATGTCAAAGAAGATGTCCTAACAGCAAAACACGACATCTTGGAGTGATTAGCAGGATTTAAATTAGTAACAAATCTGTCCAAGATTTGTTGAAGATTTAAAGACTGGATCAAGGATCAAAAGATTGAAAGCCCAAGACAACAGGAGACTATATAAGGAGAGTTAGACCTAGGGTTAAGTGACTGTAACTTTTGTATCACTTATAACTTTGTAACCTAGTTCTCTTGTGTTGAATAAGGGTTTAGGGTTTGAGAGTCATTGGCACTCTTAGGAGTTATAAGTCTCCACTCTGTAATATGGGATGCAGAGTGGAAGGCATAGGTACAGGTACACAACCAGAAGCCTGTAGGTAATGGTTGTTGTATTGTTCTTGGATGAAGCTTTGAAGCAAGTCCAAGATAACTTGGAGGTTAAGAAACCGCGACTGGTTCTGTATTGGCAAAAAATAGAGATATCACAGGTTGTGATTAGGATGTGAGTGGGGTATCTCATATCAGGGTTCTAAATGTTTGAGTTTAACCTTGGTAAAGATGTTCATTGGGTATATGTTAGGATAAAGTTGTAAACGGGGGAGTTTAGCTTTGTAACAGTTCTACAGATAGTGAAGTCTTCATCCTGGATTGGTATCCCCCAGATGTAGGTGAATTGCACCGAACTGGGTTAACAATTACTATCTTATTTAACATTCTTCAATTTATAGTTTTGTTAATGTTCTTGTCTAACATGTTGGATCAGATGTTGTGACATCTTTGAGTTGGCAGTTCTGATATTCAATGTATCAGTCTGTTGTTGCGCCTCTGAATTTAAATGATTATGTAGCACAATGTCTTGACATGTGTTAGGACATTTGATGTCTGCATAGGCCAGAATTTCAATTGGTATCAGAGCAGGCATCCTGTCTGGTTCTGGATGAGATCTTTGGGAGATACTTTCTGGCGTTTAAATAAGGAGGAGTTTTGAAGATCAGATCAATCAACTCAGACATACCCAAGGGTATTAATGGATGAGATGGATGTTCTGGATCGAAGGGAGCAACCCGGAGGTTGTTCATGTTGCTGAGGAGATTCTACAATAATTACAGGAGAAGTGGCTAGCTCTCTTGTTGGTGTGTCTTATAAGATGTTGTGACATCTTATTAGGGCAAGCAGGATATGTTCCTTGGTGGTTCCGCTGCATGTGTTTCTGATGGAAGAGCTCTAGAATTATGGGATTTTGGAGTTGTTACTGAAGACAGTTGGTGGAAGGTCTAAATCGTCGGCCTCTATATATTTGAAGATATTTGCATTCTTTTATTCCAAAGTTGGGAGCAATGGAGTGAAGGGAGTTGTGGTTAGATATCTGGTATGGTGACTTGGTTCTTGGAAGCTTGGTTTCTTAGTACAGTTGAAGTCAGTTGAAGCGGAGAGGAGTTGAGTTAAGTTTATCAGGTTCTTGCTCTAGGAGTTTGATAAATTTTTGGTCGGCTAGGTTGTCAAAGATACTTGAGAATTCTCTCAAGTCCATATCATAAAGGCATCTATGTCGTGTATCTGGAGTCTTCTAGTTACTCTTCTGACTAGAAGGTGTTTAATTGAAACACAATCTGAAGAAAGTGGAGGTGATTTATTTTCACCATCCAAAAACAGCAAGGAAGGATTCATCTCTCTTGACCCTGAGAGTGGATCCAATCTGATTGAAGAATTATTGAGGTAAATAAGATTTGTTCAGAGAAAGTCTTAGTTACTTGAGTCAAGGGTGGCAACCTTGGTATCTTAACATTTTCCTTTGAAGAAGATACTTGCAAAAAGATTGAATACTTTATAAGTGTTCATGACATGATCTGGTAGAGCTCAGCTACGGCATTGAAGAAGGGTTATTGGACAAGGATTTAAGATCAATTGCTATTTGTGGAATCCACAAGTATTTAATTGATTATCCTTGAAAGTTAAGATTGTTGATGTTCAACAAGATGTTGGAACATCTCATCATCAGAGTTTGTGCAGAATCATGGGAGGGGTACTGCATACGCTTTAGCATCTATTTGAGTCTTGGGTGGTGACCTAAGAAGTGGCTTTAACCGGGTGTGACAGAAGCATGTGTTCTCTGGAGAGTTTCCTGGCAAGAAACTAGTCTGGACTTTGATGCTGTTGAAGATGAAGATGAAGACATCATAATCTTGATGGTTACAACTTGGATCAGTTTATTTCTGATCTAGGTGCTTTGGAGCATAGATTTTGCTCTGTTTGTGAAGGTCGAGGATAAGTGGCAGTTATCTCTGGCTTTCTATTGACGGCTCTACTAAGGGAAGTGGTATTCTTTGGTATGGCTATGGGGTAGTCTTGGACTACTTATTTTCTGAAGATTCAGACGTGGCAGGTTTGAAGTCTTTGGAGTTTCAAAGCAGGATGGAGGTTGTCTACTCAAACTTGGTTGTTGAATCAAGTCTATGAGAGCATGGAACTCTTATTTTACGAAGGGAGGAGGTTCTTCTAAGTGGCAGAAGGAGGAGCTAAATTCAACAGTTGGATGTCAAATCAAAATGTTCTGACATCTAGCTTAACATCAGAAGTCTCAGCTGGTGATGTGGCACATCAACTTAAGATAAGGTGATCTACAGGAGAATGGAAAGTATGGATGCTTCAAAAAGGTCTATCTCATGCAGTTTGCGGGAGCTGTGGATGGGAAGATGTTACATGACTAAGAGGCTTGGTGGATCCAAGATGTCTTGCTATGGGGCAAGTAGTTCATGTGACTTAAAGATCGGATTTCATTAGTGGATCAGTGTATCTTGTGGGAGTTCTGAAAAAGAGTGAGGACAATCAAAAAGTGGCATTTGGTTGGTTTCACAATGTGCATTCAAGCAGGATGCTTGAAACTGATTGCTCTTGTGCAGAAGAGTAGTTAGTTGAAATTGTAAGGAGGTTCTGGTTCTCTGGGAGCTTGTGGCAGAAGTTCTGGGTTGAGAATGGAAGCATACCTTCTTTGGCGGATGAGAGTTTATTTCTCTCTGGGTTTCTGAAGTTTTCTTTGTTCAAGCTGGTGGCGCAGTGTTGTTTGAAGATCTTCAGTGTGGATTACTATGCTGATAGTAAGTCCAGTGGTGGAGCATATCAAGAGCCATGGTGTGTGGTGTCTGTGATGTGTGGAAGATGTCCTAACTGATGTTAGAGCATCTTTGGGTTAGTTATCCTTGGTGAAGGATTTTAGGTTCTGTGAGGAACTAGTTACTTGCATCGTGTCTAAGAAGTATACAATGTCATATGGGAGAATGATGGAGTAGAAGGACTGTCTTGGAGGACTGATGTAAGGTTTTAGAAGACTGGAGTGGATCATGGGTTGATTGCATAAAGGTATGGATTTTGATGCGATCAGAAGTGGGTATTCGCCATAAAATCATAAGTATTCCAGGTTATCATACAGGAGAATGATAAGGAATGACTGTCTTGGATTGTGGGGTGTCTATCTCTATTGCTGGCTGGGTAAGGTCAGTGGAAAATCTTGTGAAGGGGATGTTGCCCTGGCTGCAAGTCATGCTAGTAGTGGATCAGTTTAGCAGCTGTGAAGTTCTGGAGCATGCATACGATAGCTGACATCGTTATAACAAACTAAGGGGCCTTGTGCGTCTCTTTGAGGAATGTTAAGCATTCTGATTCAATTGGTTTGTGCCTCAAGCAGCTGGAGGTCTATACATGAGAATTCAAGAGGAGTTCATGTGGTGTGTAGATGGTTGCAGGATGGGGGGATCAATGAGACTTTGATCTCAAGCCAAGAGTTCATTATGGTTGGTATACATTTCCTCACGGGTAGCATGATGGTGATCATGTGTGAGTGGTTATTGTTTCTTGTCAGAGGGAGCAATAAGAGAGTTGATGATTATGTTCAGCTGGTAAGTTGGACTGAGGGTGCGCTCTTGAAGACATGAAGATGCGTCTTATGTTTTCCATTCATTATCTTAGGTGTTATGTGGAGGAGCACTGGTTACCTTAGATAGGGGGAGATGCCTCTTGATCTAATATAATTTACTGTGAGGATGTAGTTGATGTTCCAGTTTGCATTTGTGCATCAAGCAAGCTGAGATGTCAAGGAGGATGTATTGACATTATTGTATTGTTGCAAGTTGGGGGAAACTTGGCAGTACATGTGTATTGGGAATGGTTCTTATTGGATGCTTAAGAATCATTGATGAGTCTGGGAGAATTTATTTTTCTCTGCAGACTATGATCATAATCCTGTGAAGAAGTCTCTGTATTGTCAAATCAGAAGAAGAGTCTGGGAAGAATAGACAATGTCTGACATGATGTTAGGACATTGTTATAACATATGTTTGCATGTGATGGGTTCCTTGGTCGGTGTTCTTAAAAGAAGAAACAGTCAACAGTCTTGGCCGGTGCGCAGTTTTCTGGTTCTTAGGATCATTTCTGCAATGACAGTGCAAGAATGTTGGAGAAAGATGTTCTATCATCTTAACATTCAAATTTATATCTTTTTGTGCCTTGTGATCTGAGTTGTGAAGCAGGTTGTGTCTTGTAACCTGAGTTACATTACAATTATTGTTTCTTTTCTGGAGGAGTGTTCTGGTGTCAACCTCTTTTTGGATCTTTCTTGGAAGGAAAAAGAAATGTGTGAGGAGGAGACTCTCTCAGAACAAAAAGCTCTAATCAATTCTCAAGATGGAGAAGTCTTGCAAAGAGCAGAATGCAGAAGAAGATGTTTTAGCCAAAATTTGTCAAAAGGGGGAGATTGAAAGCTCTTGTGGTTTGACGAAATTTTGGTAAAACATGAATATGATAAAGATGAAGAATCTGCTCAGAATAAAGATGTCAAAGAAGATGTCCTAACAGCAAGACACGACATCCTGGAGTGATTAGCAGGATTTAAATTAGTAACAAATTTGTCAGAGATTTGTTGAATATTTAAAGACTGGATCAAGGATCAAAAGATTGAAAGCCCAAGACAACAGAAGACTATATAAGGAGACTTAGACCTAGGGTTAAGTGACTGTAACTTTTGTATCACTTATAACTTTGTAACCTAGTTCTCTTGTGTTGAATAAGGGTTTAGGGGTTGAGAGTCGTTGGCTCTCTTAGGAGTTGTAAGTCTCCACTTTGTAATATGGAATGCAGAGTGAAAGGCATAGGTACAGGGACACAACCAGAAGCATGTAGGTAATGATTGTTGTATTGTTCTTGGATAAAGTTTTGAAGCAAGTCCAAGATAACTTAGAGGTCAAGAAACCGCGACTGGTTCTGTATTGGCAGAAAACAGAGATATCACAGGTTGTGATTAGGATGTGAGTGGGGTATCTCATATCAGGGTTCTAAACATTTGAGTTTAACCTTGGTAACGATGTTCATTGGGTAGATGTTAGGATAAAGTTGTAAACGGGGGAGTTTAGCTTTGTAACAGTTCTACAGATAGTGAAGTCTTCATCCTGGATTGGTATCCCCCAGATGTAGGTGAATTGCACCGAACTGGGTTAACAATTACTGTCTTTTTTAACATTCTGCAATTTACAGTTTTGTTAATGTTCTTGACTGACATGTTGGATCAGATGTTGTGACATCTGTGAGTGGGCAGTTCTGATATTCAATGTATCAGTCTGCTGTTGCGCCTCTGAGTTTAAATGATTATGTAGCACAATGTCTTGACATGTGTTAGGACATCTGCTGTCTGCATAGGCCAGAATTTCATAACCATCGTGGATCATTTGCTCTAACAACTAATCAATAACAACTAACTTTAATTTCAGTCAATATACTCTTACTTTACTTTCTTGTCAATATTATAGATTGATTATATCTTATATTATCTTGTCCATATTCATCTTATTCATACATTGTTCATCTAACCTTCTTCTTGTTTCTTTGTTCATACCTTAATCGAAAACACATTAATAACGATCGAAACCCTAAAAAACTAAATTGGTGGACTGTTGGTTACTTTTTCGAGCAACAGAACTTTGACTTTGTACACAAACCCTAACAAAGGAGCTTTTATGCGACTCTTGCTCAAGGCTTAGTTTAGGCACCTCACATACACACGGCTTCCTCTTGGGCTACCGTACAATGAGACCTTTTATTTCGGGCAATCCCCTGTAATTTACATGTACCCCGCTCCCATTCCGATGTACGCATTCGATTTTCTTTGATTGTGGTTTGTTTACTAGGAGCACCCCTAAGGACTAGCATAGACAAAACCGTTTTCAAACTAATTCTCGATTCGTCGTCGAGCCCATTTTCAAAACACCCCGTAAGTCGATTGCTCATTAGCATTCGCCATCAACCTAACGTACACACTCTTACAACTCATCATGGTTTTGTTACTAGGAGCACCCCTAGGGACTAGGAACGATTCTCACATTTTGAATCAAACCCTCGATTCATCGTCGAGCCATTTTCAAATCAACCTCTTCGCGAACCCTAATTCGATTCGAATAAGCAACCAAACATTTTCTCAATCAAACTTTGAAAGAAGGAAATTCTTGGAATCTAGCATTCCTTGGATCTTCGAATAGATGGCTCTCGAGGCACGCCCCTTGGGTTGTCGTTCATTCAACCTTTAGACTTTTTCAAATCAAACCATTTCTAAACCAATCCTTGATTTGTCGTCGAGCCATTCGTAAGTCGAGTTCCTTTTGCCTCGCCATCAAATGCACACTTGCACATTTTGTGGTTTCGTTACTAGGAGCACCCCTAGGGACTAGTATCGATCCTCACCTCTTTTCACAACCCATCCGATTCAAACGCTTTCTTAATCAACTTACGAAAGAAGGATATCCTTGGAATCTAGCATTCCTTGGATCTTCGAATGAATGGCTCTCGAGGCCCGCCCTTGAATTGTTGTTCATTCACCCATTCGTCTTAAAACCCTTAATCATGATCAAACATTTTTGTAATTAACTCACGAAAGAACTGAGTTCTTGGAGTCTCACATTCCTTGGATTCTTGAGTGACTACTCTCGAGGCATTCCCCTTGGGTTGTTTGTCATTCAATCTTTCGTCTCTTAAAATATACCCCCTTTCTTTTCATGGTCGTATCCACGAACTACGATTGCTCTGATTCTTTATTCTCGTCTGAGTAAAGATACGTAGGCACAAGATTGCTATGATCTTGGCGAGCTACCTTTTTCTTTTTCCACCATTTGCGTCAACCATATTTCCATCTTTTTCGTCCTTTCCCTGTATTCGAACTACGATTGCTCTGATTACTCATTCTCTTCCAAATGAGCATACGTAGGCACAAGGGCCCCAATCCTTGGCGAGCACCCTATCCTAAAACCACCCATTTCCCCTCCGTATCGAATCCTTTTCCTTTTCCTTTATGCTTTAATCGATGAAAAGAAAATAAACAAGCTTAGCAAACGTTCATCACAAATCGAACTAAGAGGTTCCCGTTGAGTACAACGGACGTGAGGGGGTGCGCGTACCTTCCGCTCACGTAACCGACTCCCGAACCCAGAATGTGGTTGCGACGACTGTGTTCTTATCTCCTTTAAATGTTTTTTCGATATTTTCCTTTCCCTCTTTTGGGATAAATAAAGTTCGGTCGACTCTGTCGAACCGCAATTTCTTATGCGCCTTTCGCGCGAGGGTTATGTCTTTGGTTGATTTTTCGAGGTGCGGCAATTTCCTCATTTGTTCCCCATAGTAATTGGGGATCAAAAATCAGTAAATTTGATGACTTATTAAGGGAAATATGAAGTAAGAACATGCAATAACCTTTATTTTCTTTGTGTAATCCAGCATACTCACTTCTTCAACAATCTTATCGAGACCTTCAGTAATGTCGACCATCACAATTTCTCTTGGTTTGACAAAGTGTGTTTCCTCGACTTTTAGAGGATCTGAATTGTAGGCTTGGGTTCGCCACCAAACTTCAACCTTTTATCTTTCAAAGCATTTTGCAACAATCCCTGAAAAGGACACATTGAGACGTTTTGTGACCCCAAAAATTACGATATTCACAAAAACCTTTTTCTTTCTTTGTTCCAGTGGTGGTGTTTTTAGGCCTGTCGACACTATGATTTGACCATTGGCAACTAGAAGTTCAAAGATCTCGACACCATGATTTGTAATAAACATTTCATTTTTACTTGGTTCGACGGGATTATTTTTCCATTTGAAGGTCTTAAAACATTGAAAACATATAGAGGTCCTGGCTTTATTTCTGCCAGATTAACCTCGTTTTTTCGACACATTCAAAAACTATGTCAATCTCTTGACCATTTTTGTCTGTCTCTACATAACCGAATTTCTCCTTCCTAGGGTGTCGATTTTCTCTAGCCTTCTCAACCTTTAGTTTTTTGAATTCTCGAACCCTGTCTGCTAATTGGGTCATGTCCCTTAAATATTGGGTATCTAACTTCTTTCTAATTGAATAGTATAAACCACCCGTAACCATATCGGCTAACTTATACTCAGAAACTTGACTAAAACATATTGCCCTCATTAACCTAAACCTATTGAGATAGTCATCTATCGACTTGGAGAATTTTCTCTTCACACTAGCTAATTCTTTCAGGATAATTTTTTACTGACCCATATAGAATTTCTCATGGAATACTCTTTCTAGTTGATTCCAATTGAATATGGAGTGTGGAGGGAGGGTAGTGACACATATGAAAGCGCTCTTAGTTAAGGAATTCGGGAAATATTTCATCTTTAAGTTTTCATTATTGGCCAAATCACGCGCCTCTGATTGATAACGAGCAATATATTCGACGGTAGATTCGCTAGTATCGCTTGCAAACTTAGTGAACTTAGGGATTTTCCAACCCCTTGGGAGTTCAGTCTATATACATATTCAGGCATGGAAGAAACTAAATTTGGTCTGTGAATGCCAATGTTAAGACCATTTTGGGCTAATATTTGTTTAACCATATTGGCTATGTTATTTTGCCCCCCAAAATTGTTTTATTGGACTCCTCTAACCACTTGGTCTACATCCTAATTCCTATTTACCAACACTACCTCTGGGTCATTTCAACCTAAGTCCCCTTTGATTACCCTGGGTATAGGTTGGTCGACCGGTTAAGGCATAACCTTTTGTTGCACTTGATTATTAAGAAAAACTTCGTTGTTTATAACTCCTAGATTTTGAATTGTCCCAACTTCTTGAATTTAAGGGACTGGTTGAATAAGCGCTTGGGGAACACCAAAGAAATCATAAATTTAACCAATTTGGTGCGCCAATTGTTGGAATGTATGGTTTGTGTTTTGGATTAGAGGATTAAACACAATACCAATTTGTTGGGTAAGCATATTAACCATATCATAGTTGCTATCATCCATTTGTTGCCTCATAGCCAAGAGGCAACTAGTAGTTAAGGATGGCATAACTTGAGGGACATATCCTAATCCTCATTGGGGTTGTGCCATTCAACTAGGATAACTGGTAGCACATCCTGATGCTAAGTACTAATTATGAAGAGATACAATATTCATTGTATTATCTGCATATGTAGATGCATTAGTTTGTAGGTCTATCATCATTGCAGTTAACATGCCATATGTATATTCCCTAATACCAAGGGGTAGCGTAAAGCTTGGGGTGAATGAAGGCCTAGAGTCTTCTATAATAGTTTGTGTAACCCTGGGAGTAGTTGGAAAACTGGTTGATTGTGGTGGGGAAACCACCACTTCTGGTAACATTGTTGAAATTAATATTTGACTTATAATAGGAGTGGCCACTCCAACGGACGTTGAAGTTCTTGCACCACCAACCGTTGATTGGATTGGTTATTCTTCTACATTTGGAGCATCGTTATGGGGAAGGGAAGGATTTTTCAATGATTGACAGGTCATCTTAAGAATTTTACCATTCCTTAGACCCATAATCACCCAAACATTGAAAACATTGCCTGTATGAAGAACAAAACAATAAAAGCACACACAAATTTCTGTAAAAGTTTGAATTTCTTGCATAAAAGGGTCCGACTGGGCTCGCCAATTTGTTTAGTGTTGTTTTTAGTAAATAAAATAAAAAATTTCAATTCACTTACAGGATTAAACTCAAAAAAATCCTAAGGATATATTGTGCAAAAATGTTTGAGAAAGTGTATTTGTGCTCGATAAATTAGCATTTGAATGTAGCACAATTGGATAAAATGACAAGAAGTAAAGTGCATAATTGCTTAAAAATATTAAGTAAACGAAGGAAAGTAACAAAAATGATGAAGTAAAAGTGTTGAGATTAAAAGTGGGATGCAGATTTATCTTTGTAACTTGGATGTTTGAATTCTATAGAGAACAACAATGAAAAATGTGAACCATTATTACAGATATTGAATAGACTTATATACATGAACATCAGTAACCGACGACAATGACTAACTCTCTAGAAATCAACATTTACACCATTATGTGGCCTTTTGTCCTCTGCATTGCTTCCACGTGTCTTTAGTCCTTGAACTACTGCGAAAATGCTATTACTATTAAAAGAATATCTCCAGGTCTCATTATTGCCTTTGTCGAGATTCAGGTCTTCCAAATACCTCTGTCGAGAATCCTCCTTATCGAACCTTGTCATTTTGGTTTCGAAAACATGATTTAGCTATCTATAGGGCTTCTCACATAAGGTTTCACTCTTCATAGCCAAAACACCATTGAATAGGGTTTCTCACCACCGTGAGCAAGCCCCAAACCACGGAAAATCCCTAAAGCCTATGGCCACCCCTACAAGCATAAGGGTGCCACGCATATATACTTTTTAGCAAGTACATTGGCGCCCACCATAGGGCCTCGGTAAAACTAACTCGCTTTACACCTTCCATTATCATCACCACTCCTACACTCACTAAATCCTTCACTCTTAGCCATAACCATCCTCAATCATGGTTGCCAAGAGAGCGGAAACCCCTACATAAGAGGATATCAAAGGTGATAGTGATCCTAATGAAATAGCATAAATGTGCACCATCGTGGACGAACTACGCCACCATAATAAAAATATGGAGGACAATGTCCACGAAACCCAACAATGCCAACAAAAGGATACTCCCGAAAAGGAAATGGAGTGTTGTACCCCCATCCATTTCAAACGAAATATGGGAAACACGTGTTCTATAAGGCTTCAAGCATCCATCTTTGGTGAAGTTCGATTTCCGCAGTGACCATACAAGTATGTCGCCTCTATTAATACACAGGTGGCCATCATCAGAGTGTCCAACTCTTTAATAAAATTTAAGCTATTTTCTAACATTTTCAGATATGCAACCTTGAGATGGTACATGGGCCTACCCTGAGCTTCCATCGACAACTATCATGAGCTGGTGAATAAATCTGTGCACTAGTTCATAGCCAATCGACACAAGAAGATGTCCACCACAAGCCTATTTAACATTCGAATGGCCCCTCAAAGTCATTGAGGGAATACCTTGCTAGTTTTAATGAATCCACCATAAGAGTGGTCCACCTGAAACAAGAAATATTTATGGGGTTATTTTAGAATGTTCTCAAAGAAGGGCACTTTGACGAGTCTCTCGCCTAAAGGACAACATCTTAGTTAGAATAAGTGGTCATAAGGGCAGAATGCTACATAAATAGCAAAAAGAGTAATGTCGAGAATAAGGCCCAAGATGTAAAATAGTGCATACCTAGCATCAAAGGATCACACCACTCATCTACACCTCGCTTATAAGGGAAAAAGCTACGTTCTAGCGAGGTGGAAAGGTTGTGGAGAGCTTCACGCCCCTGAACACTCGACGTGAAAAGATCTGGCCAAAGGTTCTCCACTTGCATGATATTCCTGCACATTTATCCCTAAAAGCATACCTGGCATGAGTCTAAAAGATAATGTAAGTTTCATAAAGTTAAAGGACACCACACAGAAGACTGATACTAGCTCAAGAACAAGATCGAGCAACTGATGTAGGAGGGACACCTTAAGAAGTATGTAAAAGGTGATTCCTCTCAAGGGTCAGGAAGGCCCAACTGCCACGAGCGGGACGATACAAAAAGATCTAGACACAGAAAGGGAAATGAGCCATCCAAATAAAAGGGCAACAAGGAAGTACGCCATACACTCAATATTATTGCAGGAGGATTTGTTGAGGGTGGGAAGATTAGATATGCCCAGAAAAGATATGCCTGCCAGGTAATAAATATAGAGGATAACCCCATGGAGCCGAAGGAAAGCGAGACCAAGACATAAGAGGTAGAGATTGCCTTTTCAGAAAAGAATGCAGGAGGTATCCACCCCCACAACAATGACCCCATGGTCATCACTATGAAGTGCATTGTCTGGATGATCAGAATATTTTTGATAGATCAAGGGAGCTCTACAAATATCCTTTAATGGGGTGTATTTAAGAGGATCTTCCTCGATCCAGATGATCTAAAAGCTTTCATGGGATCACTAGTTGGCTTCTTCGGGGAGCAAGTGCAAGTGAAAGGATACATAAAACTGAAGACCATGTTTGGGGTGGGGGAACAAGCCAAGGAGGTCAAAGTCAGGTATCTGGATATAGACACCCCAAGTTCTTATTATATGACTATAGGGCGGCCACCATTTTATTCAGCAGGGCGGCACCTTGTCTGCTTTATATTTATGCATGAAATACCAGCTCTCTAATTGGAAGGTTTGAGTCATCTAAGGAGACAAAGAAATCGCTAGGAAGTTCTATGTGGAAAGTCTTAAGCTGAAGAGAGTCTGAACCCTAAGCATGAATACCAGGAAGATTGGTTTGGGAATAAAGCCACCAAAAAAAGCACGCCAAGGTGGAGAAGTTCCCCCTCAAGAGGGCAAAAAGATAAGAAATTGAATTCTCAGTGGGAAGGTCTCTTAATGAACTTTTATCATTGTTTGTTTGCTTCGTTGTTATTATTTTTTATCAGGCGAATATTGCATCTTTGTCGCTTTTAAGTACAAGTTGTTTCTCTAGGAACACACTCTTTTACTTTGTGCCTCATGAGGGGGCAAGTGTTTTCAATGAAGCTCCTCACTTTCTAATTTCTTAGATATTATTATTGTTGCATCCCTCTCTTTCTTTATAAGAAACTAATAGAAACTTCCCTTTGAAGCGATTAAAATGCTAAATCTCTTACGCATGATCCTTGTCGCCCGTTGAGGTGAAAAAAATGTTAGACCCCTATGTGAGATCCTTGTTGACCTTTGAGGAAATAAAACATATTGGATCCTCATAGAGGGATCCTTTCTTCCCTATGAGGCCATCAATCAAGATGGATCCTCCTAAAGGGGTCCTTGTCGTCTGATGAGGAAATTAAACAAGTAGGATCCCTATGAGGAATCCATGTTGCCCTTATAGGAAATTAATACACTTAAAACTTGTAGAATGACCCTTTTCCCTTTTTTGGGTGACTAAGCATGCGGAACCCTTAATAACAAGCCATTGTCATCGTGTCTGGGACGATAAAAGGCTCAGAATCCAAGCGTAAAAATTATCTCTGTCGTGAGGAGAACTGGGAATTGATGGAAAGCAAAAAAGGAACATGTATAAACAAATATCACATCCAAAAGTAGTAAATAAACTAAGCCATTATATAATCCTCTAGAGAGGGACATATTACAAAAAGGGTTCAAGGTGCAGGAATTGTTAGGGGGACTTATTCATCATCCATTAAATGACCATCCTGAACCACCTTAAACAAGTTCATTTAGTTCAAATCTAAGTTCAGATAGAAGAAGGCCACCTGTTCTTTTGCCCTCTCCAAATACTAATTAGAGATGGCCACAACTTCATCCTTAAGCGATGATGCCTCCTTATCCATGTCTTTTAGGGAATTAAGAGTTTCTTCAAGTGATCTCTCCAAGCACTTCCCGTCCTCTATGTGGGCCATATCCTTTGAAGCCACATCCTTGACGCAAACTCTTAAATGATTTTGTTCCTTTTCCATAATTGCCACCGTCTTTTGACGATCTTGAACGCTACCTATGATAAGGTCTATCTTGGACTACAACTCACCTATCATCTGAAGATGTTTTCCCGCATGACTTTTTCCACCATGAGGCCTCTCAACATATAAACGTGTAAGAGGTTTGTTAAATAGGAATGAGACTCGTTGTTAAGTGACTGGTAGTCATTAGGAAAATTATCAAGGAAAGAGAGGAAACGCACAGATAACTCTACTGCATCAAAAGAAGGGTCACTCCACAATGAGGGTCGAGAAGCACCAATCATAGGAACAAGCCCCTCATCTGTGTTTCCTCCTTCATCGATTGTATGGTGGCCTCCTAAAGGTTTCTAAGAACCCTCCTCCCACTTTTGATTCTTTGGAGGACGAGTTTCACCATCACGAGATGTCTCGCTCTATCCCTATCTATAATAATCAATAAACCCATAGGGAAAGGGGGCAACATGGATGTTAGTTATTTTTTGGCTTGCATCCTGACCAAGCACTCTCTCCTTTCGCCAAGCGATATTCTGGACCTATCCCTTGCAAAATAGCAGTGTTAAAACATACCAAACGGTAAAGAAGAGATCAATTCAGGAGTTTCCTTTCATAAGATAAAGCTTACCCAGGTACTTCTCTACCCCCAGCATCGTCCTCTTGGTCCAGGGTTATTAGAGTACGATAGCTCATAAGCTAGAAGCAACTTAAAACCCGCATCACCTCTCGCTCAAGGGTGTAAAGGGAGATATAGTCCACCCCTTTGATGAGTTGAGGATTCATTGTCCACGATAGACGAAAAATGAAAGAAACTTGTCTCCTATGTGGTCACCATGGAAGTGTCATCTTGCCTTTTAACTCGCACAAATATGTCTTTCCAATCCTCATATGGCTCCATGTAGGGTTCCAACAAATGCCTATCATACACAACGCAAATGATGTGAAGATAAAAGTAAAAATAAGGAGTGGATGAGCCGCCTCAGATGGCTATGTTGGCTATTCTATTCTATGAACAGGGTTCCAGGATTACACCCTATTTCTGCTCTGTATTGGAGAACCTAATATACTAGCGGAACCTAATGATCTATCAGGATCAAAATATAGAGACACAATGTCGCGACTGGAAAATTACAAAGTTGCCATCATGTTAAGGGTGAGACACTAGGGTTCGGGAGTCAGTTAAGTGAGAGGAAGATATTAGGCACCTGTCATCTCTGTTGTACTCAATGGGAACCTTATCTAGTTCTAGGGTTACTATGTTCAGCTAAGGGAAGTTTGCTCATGTTATTTACTCTTGCTTAATTGCTTTTATTTATTTACGAGAAAAATGTTTTATTAAATTTTTTTAAAGAAAATATTTAATTACAAAAAGGACTAAGCAAACACGTCTGCGTACTCGCGTAGTAATTCGACCAATCTTTTCTTTATTTCCTCGTTTAAGGAAGCACCGACCTTGGCCTCTTTCTTATCTTCTTCAGTTCCCAGATTGATCACATCCACTGGTTCCTGATGAGGTTGTATTACATCATCAGGGGTTGAAGTCCTTCCTAACCCTTTTTGCAGTAAGTAAGATAGGATATGAGTATACGTCATTGGTATGGGGTTGAAGTCCTTCCTAGGCCTCTGTTGATCCCTTTAGGGATATCCATTCCTATGTTGTTGTTGACTCTGCGGAGGTGGTATTCCAGGTTGCTGAACTTGAGGCACAAGGTATGCCTGTTATGGATACTGATTAGGATTTAACGTAGCTACATACAAATTGTAAGGAATCTAAGAATACCCATCAATTGTAATAGATTTCATTTCAATTTTCTTCAAATTATTGTTATTGGAGTACCTCTTATTATTATGTTGACTATAGGACGATTTTCCAATCTTACGACTCTTCAAGCCATTCTCAATTTCCCCCCCAATTATTACCATGTCAGCAAATCTGGTAGATACCGATCCTACCATTTTCTTGAAATATGGGCCTTGCAGGGTGCCCATGAACATATCAACTAGTTCACTTTCTAAGAGTAGAGGTTGCACACGAGAAGCTAGTTCCCTCTATCTCTGAGCATATTCCTTGAAGGATTCATTTCCCTTTTGAGACTGATTTTGCAGTTGCATGCGGTTATGAGCCATCTCCACATTGTACTTGTATTGTCCTAGGAAGTCATTAGCAAGGTCTTCCTAGGTCTTAACATGAGTCCTCTCTAATTACATATACCAATCTAAGGATGCCACACTTAGACTGTCTTGAAAGGTATGCATCATCAACTTCACATTTGCCGCACAAGCAACCATCTTTCTAACAAATTTAGACTTTTAGGACAACTGACACCCTTGTACTTTTTAAAATCTGGTGCTTTGAACTTCGAAGGTATAACCACGTCAGGTACTAAGCACATTTCCACAACATCAATTCCAAAGATATTGAAGCCTTCAACAACCCTAAGCCTTTCTTCCAGGACTCTATACTTGTCATCGACCGTTGGTTCTTTAACAATAGTGACCGGATGAGCATTCAGTTTATTTTTAGGGATCATATGGCTTATATCTTTGTATTCATATTGAAGGTTCTAGTCTACATAGTTCTCGCATGGAATAAGTATTTGTATGACGAGATGCCCGACTATGGATAGGCGGAGGAACAGGTCATTCATTTGCTTTCAATTGAGTAGCCTCGGCATCATCACATTGAATATCTGCGACAAATCCTAACAAACGGTTATTGTCACCAAGTGGAGGGATGGAAGTGGAAGCATTCATTCTATTGTTAGTCTCCTCATTTCTGGCTATCATGTTAGTAATGGCGCAATTAAGTTGATCGATCTTATCTATCATCTCTTCCACATTCCCTTTGACTGCATCTACGTCTCCTCTGAGAGCGGTCTGATTTTTCTCCAGTTGTTCCATAGCCTTTCTTCGGTGAGCTCAAGTTTGATAAGGCGGTCAAAGAGTCAAATTGTCGTGTTCGATACTTCTGAGAAAGATGGGAAAATAATTTTTGTATGCAAAGGATGTATGTATGTGTGCATATATGCTAGACAATTTTGTTTTTGTTTTTACTTTTTCTTTTACTTCGGGGAATTTCAAGATTTGTTGTTGCACATTAGAGATATGAACACATTTAAAGAATAAAGACCATACAATTGACGCAAAAGCAGAAATAACTTTATTCATAAATCCAAGATAATAGGTTCATAGAGGAAATAATCCATAATGATAACGGTACACAAAATAATTCTGAAACCGAATTTTTTTTAAACAAAAACATAAACTAGAGCGGTGTCTTCATAGCCACGTCCAAGTGGCCCCTAAACTCCTTCAACAAAATATCACACAGGTCAATAAACTACAAGACTTATTGGGGGTGTTGCCAAAGTGTGCAACACTGTTGGCTCTCCTGTGCATTCTAGATATGTTCCTAACTAGGTTGTTTGTGAATTCTGCCATGTTAGAATGCTCGATCCTTCATGCCCCAGCCTTGTCACTCTGCTCTTGAACTATAACTTGGGCAGCATTTGCAAGCTCCCTTAGGTGTTGGACGTCTCCCTCCAGTTGTAGGACTTGAGCTCTCAAGACTTCATGATCTTGATCTTGAAGGCGCACACGCTCCCTAAGGTTCAGTAGCTCCCTATAAGTTCTCCTTCAATCATGGGGTAGCATTTCTTCAGCTTCGGCTCAGAGATGTTGCTGTCTAGCAGCAAAGGCTTGGGATTCTTCAAGTGATTCTTCAAGTAGGAATATTTTAGCTGCTAGCACATCATTCATCTCTGCTTGTTTCCACCTGGATATTTCCCATGCTACTTTCCATCTCCGACTTTGTGTCCGAGCCTCTTTCAACTGCTTATTAAGATTCTCGAAGTTGAATCCAGTGCTAAATAATCCTTCCAATGTTTTCTATCTTTTACTTCTTTCAGACTTGACCTCCTCCCCGCTTTCACGAAATTGCTTCTCCCTTTGCTCAAGGTTGGAGCTAACCTGATTCTTCTCATCGGCTATATCATAGAGGTCGTGCTATAAGCCTTCCTTTTCTCGCTCGAGTTGAGCGATGGTTGCTTTGAGGTGGTCGACCTCTTCAATGGACACTGGGATGGGGTTAGGTATGTCTGGACAGTATGTAGGATTAACAACAAAAGGTAGCTTAACCAGCCAGACCCTTTTCCTTAACCCATTGGGTATAGGATTCCTTGGTTGTGGTATTCTTACTTTTCAGACCATTTCCCCTGACATGCACCTTTTCCCATGCACGAACGATTCTTCTAAGCAACTCCTGGTATGAGGTACCCCCATTATGCAAGATGAATTCCTTTATATCGTTCTCCTTAGGCTTTTCCTATATTGGGTGACCCAACTGTCTCATAGCTATTACACGATTATAGTTGATACACCCCTTGGAACCAATGAGGGGTACGTTAGGGAAACTCCAGCAATTGACAATTATGTCTTTATTGTTTATTTTTTTAAGTACCAAAAGATTGATCTCTCGGTGGGGGGCATTAGCTTCTGAGCCCAAGCATGATTGTCCTTGGTTTTATCATATAGATGTCTTTGTAGAGATGTAGGCTAGCCATTGATACAACAGAGGAATGCAACAACGTAACGACCCTCTCTTCTTGTCATGGCAGAAGTTCAAAGTGTAGTATACATCAGCTAGCAGAGCAGGTACTGGATCCACCCCTTGATTTTTCACAACCCAGAATATGCTAATAGCAAGAGCATCAACAAAGTCATTCATGTTTGGGAAAAGGATTACCACAAAAACTATCAAATCCAAAAATCAAGATCCTCTAATTTAAAAAAATTAAAAAATGATATTGGACGAGAAATTTGTAGGATTTTGAAGGACTTAGACAAATTGTTCAAATATAATTTATATTGTTATAGTATTCCAAAAATAAAAAATATATTAATGATAAACATTCTTTTATTATTTATATAAAATCATTTTTGAAATTTATCGATATTTAAAAAAAAAAATATTTTTCTTAAAACGCTTAATTTTATCTCTCCTAAATTTTCAAACAAAACCTTAAAATAGAATTGTAAATATTATCTTAATGCGAGAAGGTAGACCAGTACATAAAAATAGTACCAGCAATAATGTTTTTTATAAGTAAAAATTTATATTATTATCTATCTTCACGATTAAAACAATTATCAAATGTGTGTCTGAAAATTCAATCTATATTTGATGTCTTCTTCTATTAACGTTAAATTAAGACAATAATCTTAGTGATAAGTATAGGAGGAACCTTAAACTTATAGTTTAACAACATTAGTTATAGTTTGTTGTTTTGAACATTTTTAGAACACATACACCGTATAATACATGCAACACATCTTCACCTTAATAAAGTGTATCGAAATATGAGTTTTAAATTCATTTGTAATGATAAAATAATATCAAATGTCAGGATGGCCGAGTGGTCTAAGGCGTTAGACTCAAGTTCTAATTCTCGTGAGAGAGCGTGGGTTCAAATCCCACTTCTGACAATTTTCAAATTATTTTACATTTTCTTTACATTTGTGTTGGCTTTTGGACTATTTTCAAATTTGTCTTTGGGCCTAACAGTATAGCCCAGGTATTTTAAATACTAAACTATCATTAGTTTACTAAAAAAAAATGAAAATTTCTTTTCTTTTTATTTAATTTTAAGAGAAATAAAAATGATTTTGAATTCTGAAAAAAAATAAAAAATATGAATAAATAAAAAGGATAAAATAAGTAAAAAATTAAATGATTTTTCGGTATGAGATAAAATTATTATAGAAAAAGAAATGCTCCAAACAATATTGAGAGACTATATAAATAATCTAAAAAAGTAAAATATCATAAAAATAGTAAACATAAACTATGATAATTATATAATTACAATCGATATAAAATGAAAAATAAATATATAAAACAATCTCAAAACAACTTTTTATTTGCTTTTAATAAATTTAAAATATTAGCTTAAAAATAAATAAAATAAAAATGTTCATCGACCAATACACATTCTCTCATCTCTGCTGTAGTTCATGGCAAACCACCAACCATCAGGGAGGGTAAGAGAATCAGAGTACCCTCCTGACGAATACCCGAAGCAGATGAGTCCCTTGACTCTTGGAAAAAGGATTAACTTCAAAGAGGTGGAAAAAGAGGTTTAAGAAAGATGAGTCCATAATTTTGTGATATTTATACCAGTATTGGATAACCCTTACAAATGCCCAGACACATGGATGAAGTTGCGACGGGGGAGTGCAAAGATGACATAGTACCCCATTTTCAAAAGCAGCCAAAGAGATAAAGTACCCCTAATTTATCAAAGACACCAGAGTAAAAAGGGATAGAGTACCCTTTGACTATACGACATACCCTCTTATTTGCGGGGACTGCCAAAATCTTCTAGTTTGAATAAGACCCCACTTCGAAGGGATCCTCTATCTCTCGTCTCCCTCGATAAACTTTGAGGGAATCCTTAAACATTGCGGTATACCCATGAATAATCTCTAACATTTGTCGTTGCCATGTTTACAGTATTTCCACCCCATAGACGAGTAAATTTGGTGGAAACAATTAGATGAGACTCAAAAGACAACATTTAATAATACAAGAAAGAAATCCTAAAGGAAGGATGAGAAGAGAAATGGGCAAAACAATTTTTTTATAGAAAAACCGACCAAATATTAATGATCCAGATTAAAAGCGGAATATCAACACGCCGCTCGTTGACAAAAACACTCTAGTATCCTAAGAAATTAAATCATTTCATAGCTTACGTCACTAGGAGAACATGACATTAGCAGGTATCCAAACAGTCTTAAGACAAGAAAGCTTTTAATGCTCATGTCCTCTACTACCTTTCAATTGATCTAATTATATCTCACTGTGAACTATGGCATGGAGGTCAATCAATGATATTTAAGGCTTACCCTGAATCTTTAAATGTCCGACACAGCTTAGGGGGTAACTGTTCTAGACTGGCTAAAGCCCAATTAACCAAAGCCTAATCCATAAAAAGCCCATTATACTCAACCCAACATATAAAAATAGTTCACACACTATGAAAGGGTACACAATCTCAACGATGAGAAAAACTGTAATGAAATTAAACCGTAATGAAATGAAATTAACGTATCACAATGATGAGGAAAACAAAACAATATGTTTTTCAAAATAACGTTTGAACAATTGTACACTTCGATAATCAATTTCCAATAAAATTAAGAAACAAAAATTGACTAGGACAATTTATCAAACACTTGGTGTGCAATGAACGCCAAGCTCATTTTTCCTTTGTGTTGTTGATGTGAAAACCAATTGCAATTTTATAGATTGCAATTATCTTACTAAAAAACAATTTAAAATATTTCAACATAAAAGGAATTATAACTATATAAAATCACACACAATGAGTTCACAAATTGTAGAGATAGAGAGAGAGAGAGCGACAGAGAGAGAGAGAGAGAGAGAGAGAGAGAGAAAGAAAGAAAGAAAGAGATAGAGAGAGAGCATAAGGATTTGTTTAGGCAATTCTCCAATTGTCCTAAAAAAAAAAAAAATATATATATATATATATATATATATATATATATATATATATGTGTGTGTGTGTGTGTATGTGTGTGTGTGTGTGTGGTGTATGTGTGAGTGTGCGCACGCGCATGTGTGCGTGTGCGTGTGCAGGTGCGTGTGTGTGTGTGTGTGCGCACGTGTATGTCACTACTACGGAAAACCCATTTAATAACGGTTGGGAAAGATAAATAATCACGTGGGCCAAATCGTTGTTATGTAGAGTGTGGTTGTATATATGATACTTACAATCACGGCCCAGTAACCGTTGTAATAAACTAGAAAGCGTGCGCCCTATCACAACTGGTTTTCAAAAAGATTGTTGTGATAAAAATAATGGTTCTAGGTTCAATTCCCAACTGCGCCGTTCTGATATTTATTTTTTTCTAAAGAGCATGCGAGATATTATAAAGGTTATGATATATAACCGTTGTTACATTTTTTGCAGAATTAACAAATATTATCCTGCTTTTATAATTAATCCCATTTTTTACCTATATTATTGTTCATCATATCACAGTAGAAAATACAACTCACATTTGTGATAAAGTTATCATAATAATATTAATTATATCATATTCATAATATCACATAATTGTATCATATTCAATACACCATAACATCATCACATGAATCCAAGGTAACCAATACATCAACCATTACACCATCAGTCAACATAAAAACCTAATCAACTATAACCTATTTCGTCATTGTTGTTACAACAAATGCAATGAACACTACAAATAAAAAAAATCCAGGTAATCTTCAATTGTTTCTTCAGGATATTCACCTTCAACTTCAATTCGTCCTCTTTGGCTTTGTAGGTGTTAACAATCTCCTTCTCCTCATTCAAGCTCTTTATCAGTGAAGAAATTATTTGTTTTGCCCTAGGGTCTATCTCCTCATCTAACCAAGCAAAGTGAGAGCATTTATTGTATCCTTGAATCGTATACATCCCACAACCATAGAAACAGAGGTCTGGGTTCGAATCGGTCCATGCCATCATCAACAGAGCATCGAGAACACACTTGCATATGTACCTTGAACGACTTGAGGACCTGCTTCCATGGCTACAACCGGACTGCTGAGACATTTTAATGGAAGGATTTGATGGAAACTAGGTGAGAAGAAGACGCACAGTGACTGGGGAGAAAAGAAGACGAAAAGTGACTAAGAACATTAATCAACAACAACAACATACAACAACATACAATAACACAAGATATTATGTAATGTTTCAAGAATGCACATTTTTTTTAAATAATCGTGGATCTCAAACAAATTATGAAGTTCATCTAGTTTATGAAGCTATGAAGAAGAAGTACAAGGTGAATAAAGTTTACATAATGGCTTAATACTTCTTGTATTTTTCTTCATAGCTACACAAGCCATATGTATCATAGCCAAAGTATGCACTTTGTTAAGGTGGTGAAGACGAATCTGAAAAAATGAGAACATTCACCAAATGAAAAATTGAGAACCCATTGTTAAGTTTAATGAACGAACCTCAAGTTAGCGATTGGTGAAGACGAATCTGAAGATATATCTGAAGGTTGAAGTATGTTTAAAGAGTGATATGAATGTTAGGGTTATGTTATGAGAGAGAAGAGTGAAATATGTTAGGGTTTTCTTTTGAGAGAAAGATTGTTATGTACTGAACGATAGATACTTTCACTTATATACTAAAAAATATCACTTTTCATCACGGTTAGAAAGAAAAACCGTGATGCAATTTTCAAATTTTACAACAGTTGTATTGTAAAACCGTGGTTAAATAACTTTCAAATTTTTATTTATTTTTAAACCGGTTGTATTGTAGTACATTACAATTTATATGTCTTCTAACAATGGTTGGTTTACTTCACCGTTGTAAAATTATTTACAATTTATTTTTTAAATAATGGACTTAAGTGACACACGCTTAATGTACTCTAAAAAAATAGAAAAAATGTAGTTGCTGGGAATCGAAGCTTGCTACACATCATTTATTACTACGGTGTTTTAAGACAACCGTCATTAAATTACTGTTTATAAATCCAGCTACTCACTGGGCGCGGAAATTTTAACCTATTACAACGATGTATATGAATCCGTTGTAAACCTGACGTTGTTGTTTGCGTGTTTTGTAGTAGTGTGTGTATGTGCGTGTGTGCGTGTGTGTCTACCTAAGACATAAGTGTGTCGATCCATAGAAGCATTTAATCTTCTATGTGTCGACCTAAGACAACCTAGGCATCAATCTCAAGCAGGAAGAGACTTAGGCTTTGCCAAAGGCTCAGCATGCATCGACCTCAAGCATGCATGAGTCGACCTGAAGGTCCTATGCATCGGCGCATATTGGACAGAACTTTAGTTCTTACAAAAACTTTGGTATGTGTCAACCTCAAAATATAATGTGTCGACCTAAAGACCATTTTTTCACATAAAAACTTAATTTATCTTGTAAAAACATATCTGACGTGATTTTAAGTATCCTAAGATGAAAATGAACATCTACACTTAGAGGATAAGGTCCAATATACACAAATTCCAAGTTTCCTAGTTTTAACATCATTCAAAATGTTTCTAAAAGGAAAGTGCACTCACATACTCCCCATTTTTTTTATGGAAAAATGTATGAAGTATTTGATGTCTTGATAATAGTTCCCCCTGAATATGTGCACCTTAGAGACTTCGTTCTTGTAGGAACTTTTCCCTCTTTGACAACATCAAAAAGAGGCAAAGCTACAAAACGTGAGAAGCATCATGTGAATCATACAAAAAACATATATAACAACTCAGAGGCGTTAAAGTTAAGAATGCCTAAACATAAACAAACATGCAATTCATAAACAAATTTAAGGAGTTCATTACAAACACCGCATAACGTTGTCAATAATAAAAAAGCATAAGGACAATACATAATAACATGAAATACAAAAAAAAAATGCAAAATGTTATTTTTCATGCAAAATTCGATAAATAACATGCTCAACCATCAATAGCTTCAAAAATACTTCTAATGTGAAGATAGAATAGCATGAAACACATATGAAAATGACATAATAACACGAGGTCACTATAAACATATAGATTGAAAACACATGGTTTAACAATGAAATTTTTGGAAGTGAGCATACATGAAATGTATCATTCATCAATTATAACACACATTTTTGGAACATAAACACGCAATAAAAAAAAACTTACGAACAAAGAGATAAGTGAAACAATACTACCTCATAGGATGAGAGATGGAAGACACACTCACATAAAATAGAACTTTCTAATGAAAGTTGAAACAAATGTAAAGAGTGCATGCAACAAAATATTTAGGTATGACTTGAGATATCGAGAATTCTCAATCCCCGTCAAATATTGAAAAATGACTCAGTCACAAGAGGTTTTGTGAAAATGTCCGCAAGTTGATTTTTGCTATCGACATGTTCAAAAATGACATATTATTTTTCAACATGGCTGCGTAGGAAATAGTGATGTATCTCAATGTGTTTTGTACAAGAATGTAACACAGGGTTTTTGGTTAGGTTAATCGCACTAGTATTATCGCACATAATCGGAATACGCTGAAGTTTGATATCGAAGTCAAGTAGTTGTTGTTTGAGCCATAAAATCTGAGCACAACAACTACCGGCTACGATGTATTCTGCCTCGACAGTTAACAAAGCAACAAAGACTTGCTTCTTACCATGCTAACTAACTAAGGAGTTTGAAAATAGGTGGCAAGTTCTGCTAGTACTTTTTCTATTCGATTTGAAACCGATAAAATCAGAATCGGAGTAACCAACCAAACTACAATTGATACCTTTGTAAAACAAAATCCTATAATTAGATGTACCATGAAGGTATCTAAGGATGTGCTTTACAGCTATTAAATGTGATTCCTTAGGAGCGTATTGATACTGAGCAGACATTCATACAATAAACATGATATCGGGCCAACATGCAGTAAGATATAAAAAAGATCTGACTATACCTCTATATCTTTTGACGTTAACATCCTTACCAATTTAATCTCTATCTAAGTTCCCTCCAGTGGGTATTGGAGGGTCAATTGACTTTGCATCTGTCATTCTGAAGCATTTAAGCAACTTTTGGTTGTATTTTGTTTGACACACAAACGCCCATTCCTTGAGCTGCTTGATTTGAAGTCTAAGAAAGTAAGTCAACTCTCTCATTAGACTCATTTCAAATTCTCCCTGCATTAACTTTGAGAACTCTTTGGCCAAGTAGAACCAAATATAATATCATCAATGTAAATTTGAACGAGAATAATATGTTTTCCTTAACGTTTGATAAATAGTGTTGTATCAACTTTCCCTCGAAAGTATCCTTGATCAAGTAGAAACTTACTTAGTCACTCATACCAAGCCCTAGGGGCTTGTTTGAGACCATACAAAGCTCGTTTTAGTTTTAAAACATGGTTAGGATACTCGTGATTTTAAAAACCGGGAGGTTGTGAGACATACACTTCTTCACTTATATAACCATTGAGGAAAGCACTTTTCACATCTACTTGAAATAATTTGAAATCTTTAGAGCATGCAAACGTTACTAAAAGGCGTATAGCCTTGAGGCAGGCAACCGAAGTATAATTTTCCTCATAATTTATGCCCTCCTCTTGGTTATATCCTTGAGCCACTAGTCGGGCCTTGTTACATGTCATCACTTCGTTTTCGTCCAATTTATTTTTAAAAACCCACTTAGTGCCTATAACTTGATGATTTCGCGGAGGTGGGACAAGGTACCACACATCATTTCTTTTAAATTGATTCAACTTATCTTGCATGGCCATAAGCCAATGCTCGTCAATTAAGGCATCTTTTGCGTTTTTTGGTTCAATTTGAGACACAAATGCAAAGTGATGACAAAAATTACTTATCTTATAGTGTGTAGTTATGCCTTTAGCGATGTATCTAAGAATGTTGTTTAATGGATGGTCTTTGGCACATTTCCAAGCAAATGGAAGATCATCCACTTTAGTTGGACTCTCTTCCTTCTCTTTTTCAGGATTGTCATCTTCCTACTTCTCAGGTTTCACCGCCTTGGGTTGATTAATTCCTTCTTTGGTATCTTTAAGTATGTCTTCTAAAGATACACCTGTATCATGAAAAGAAATACCTTTCTCGACATTTCTCGGATAAGATTCATCAAAAGTGACATGCACAAACTCTTCAATATTAAGATATCTCTTATTATACACTCTATAGGCTTTGGTCAACTGGGAGTATCCGAGAAAGACACCTTTTTCGTCTTTCGAAACAAAATTTCCAAGGTTTTCCTTACCATTATTCAATATAAAGCACTTACATCCAAAGACACGAAGATGTGATAAATTCGGTTTTCTACCTTTGAGAAGTTCATAAGGTGTTTTATTTAAAATAGGACATATAAGTATCTTTTTAAAAATATAACATGCTATGCTAATTGCATCAGCCCAAAAATATTTAGGTAGACTTCTCTCATTGATCATAGCTCTTGCCGACTCCTCAAAATTTTGGTGTTTGCACTCCACAACACCATTTTTTTGTGGAGTCCTTGGAGCAAAAAAATTATGTTTAATGACATATTTATCACAATAATCTTCAAAGAGGTGGTTTTCAAATTCACCTCCATGATCGCTTCGTATTGCAATTATGTTTAAGCTCATTTTATTTTGGGACAACTTTGATAAACTTTTAAAAGCTGAAAAAAGTCTCATCTTTACTACGCGGAAAGATGGCCCAACAAAATGTAGAATAATCATTTAAAATAACAAAACCATAGTAATTACCACCTAAGTTTTTTGTCCTTGAAGGAGCAAAAATATCCTTTTGGAGAAGCTCAAGAGGCATAGAAGTTGAAACAACATTTTTAGATTTAAAAGTGACTTTAGTTTGATTTCCCATTTGGCACGCGTCACATAGGTGGTCTTTTAAAAATTTAATCTTAGGTAGACCAATAACTAGATCCTTTGGGACCACTTTGTTTAGTAAATCAAAGTTAACATGGACCAAGCGTTTAAGCCATAACTAAAAGTCTTCACTCATAGTTACTAAACACTTGGTACTTGCCAATGATACATAATTCAAGTTAAGCATATATATATATATATATATATATATATATATATATATATATATATTATTTGCCCTCAAGCCCTTAAATGAGTAATCTTTCTTTTCATTATGTTCAAACTTGCAACAACTATTTGTAAAAGTTATTTTATATCCTTTGTCACATAGTTGACTAATTCTAAGTAGATTATGTTTAAGATATTCAACAAGAATAACATCAAAGATAGTAGTAGAAGAGGGATTACCTACACTGCCTTTACCAAGTATATCACCATTATTATTGTCTCCGTAGGTCACATAGCCCTTCTTCTTTGGCGTGAAGTCAGTGAATAGGGAAATTTCACCCGTCATATGCCTTGAATATCCACTATTGATAAACCACATTCTCTCCATGGAGCCAAGACATTCAACCTACAAGATCAAACAAGAGTGATAGGTACTTAATTTTCATTGGGTCCTTGAGAGTGAGTGGAAACATTTTCACTTGGGCAACCATTGAAATACACCTTTATGATCCAAGTATCTCCTAAATTTTCATTTCACAATGGTATGATCTTTCTTGCAACAATAGTGACAAGTCAAGTGATGATGAGAGTGACTTTTTCTATTTGATTCCCTTACAACAAAATTATAATTTTTGTACAGTACATTTAAATATCTTTTAAATTTTGTTGGATCAATAGCGAAGATAACTTTTGGTTCTAAAGCCTTATTTAATTTGGATTTTAGAGTAATAATCTCCTTTTGACAAATGTGACAAGTTTCACAACTAAACCAAGAAGACTTATCATCCTCAACATCAACTTTTGAAGCCTCTAACATGGTTTGCTTAAGAGCTTCCATTTTTTCCCGTTTCTAAAACTTTGGCTTCTAAGTATGAAAATATTCTTTTATTTGAAGCCAACCTTTTAAAAGCTTCTACGGCTTCATCATATAGATTTTCAAAAGCAATTTGTAAATCAGAATAAGACATTTTATCAATAGGTTCATATTTGGAATGACTTACATTCTTTTTCTTCTGATTGGCCATGAGGCAAAGATTTTCCATTTCATCACTTTCACTTGAGCTACCCTCATTTGATGATTTACTATCACTTTCCCAAGTGATGTATGCTCTTCTAGACTTGCTAGACTTATTTTGTTGACCCTTTCCTTTATCCTTATTATGCAATGGACAGTCTGGCTTGTAATGACCGACTCTTCCACAATTATAACATGAATCTTTAGTTTTTTCCTTCTTATTTTCATCTTGCTTTCAGGTATTTGATTGGCTTCTATAGTTGATGAGATTCTTTTTGGAATGCTTCACTCCATTTTTCTTGATATTGAAGGGAAATCATGATCCAAAATGCAGAGAAAATTAAAATTTTCCCTTTAGTGATCCTTACGAATGGTCATGATCAGTGATAGAAACGGTTACCTCTTGTGGCGATGAAACCTTTGATGCTAAATTGAAGGAGTGATCACGTGCTTTGAATGATGAACATCGCCTCTGTTCAGTCCACACGAACAGATTCCTTCAGTTCCAGTGCTAGCTATTATGATTGAAGGCTTTGAGTGAGAGAGAGAGAGATAGAGAAAGAGAGAGAGAGAGAAGGAAAATATGGCTAGGGTTTCACAGTCCGAATTTTCATCAAGTGTGAATGCTTTCGCACAAGGGTTCTATTTATAGAACCAATTGTGTGGGATGCAAGCTAAAAAACCCACTTAAGTACATGCGCACCATATCTTTTGGTGTACCGTGTATCAATTAAGCGCGTAGTACCTTATCACATTTCGTATTCTACTTAAGTGCATCGTACCTTATGGTGTTCTACATTTACTTAAGTGCACCGTACCTTCAGGTGTTCCTTATTTACTCTACCTCTTATCAATCTATTTTTATGTGTGTGACCCTGTAGGTTTCGCGACGTTGGCAATTATATTAAATCACGCATTTAACATAATAAACATTGAGCAGTATCTAGCAACACATCAGTGCTACCCAAGTCACAAAAATGTCAAGTGATCTGACAAAACCTTTTGTGATAATACTTGTGTGTACAATTACCCTTTTGCTATTATATCTATATTGAACACAAGGCATATATCCTGTCATCCTTGTCCAGTTCAATATTGGGCCCTTAGACATTTATCCTGTTATGCAGGATAGGCAAATTCCATCTAGGTCACTCATGTCCCTCATCATGCTTTGTGGAGTGCCCATCAACTGTCTTTATGGTCATCCAGTTACGGACAATGTTAGATCAGCAATAAAGTACTCGACTCCACATCTAAGGTCCATAGTGGTTTCAGGTCCAAGGGTGGTCTGCACCACTATCACCATGAGAGTAACTTCTTATGACACATTGCATAACATTCTATGTAGTACTCTCATAGCAGGTCAATCCAACATAAATATTACTCCTAATATTCATACCTATGTTAAGACTTGATAACTCCTTATCCATGATCCATGAGATGTGATCATCAGTCTATCTACATAATATTCTTAATGCTTTAAGGTTATCCCACTTCACAGTAAAACTCGACTACGAATACTTTAAGAATAGTGCCCTTATGTTTAATGGGATCTCATGATTAAGTCACACTTAATATTTCATTAAACGGGCTATCTATTCTATGGACTTTATTATTCTAGAAAAACAAACATGATAAAGAAATGCCTTTTGTTAATAATAAATAATTCGATACAAATACCAAAAGTATTTGCCTCTAGGGCTTACACCAACATATATACTTATGGTACCTTTTAAAAAACATCCCCATTTCTTCATCATCCGAACACTCACCATCACTAGTTCCACTATCATCTTGCTCTATAATAGTGGACTTAGAACTAGAAGCCACTAGAGAAATTGACTTCTTGTCTACCTCCTTTTCCTTGTTCTTTTCCTTCTTAATCTTCTTCTCATGCTTCTCCAAGAAAATGAGCTCTTACTCATGTTTTTCAAGCTTTCCAAACAAAGTAGTAATTTCTAATGTCAAGATATTATTAGCTTTCTTGATTACGGTGACCTTTGGTTACCATTCCCTGTTAAGACATCTTAAAATTTTGTTAGTAGCAATTTCATTGGAAACGAGCTTCCCGAGTGCATTCAAACAATTTACAAGATGAGTGAATCTCTTTTGCATATCATCAATAATTTCACCATGCTTCATATGAAAGAGTTAAAACTCTTGGATCAAAGTATTAATTCTAGCTTGTTTAATTTCATTTGTGCCATCATGGGCAACTTGCAACGAGTCCCACATAGCTTTAGCAGTTGTACAATGAGAAACGCGATAATATTCATCAAATCCTAAAGCGGATATAAGAATATTCTCTGCTTTCCAATCACATAACCATTTGTTCACATCATTTGTGTTCCATTGTGCTTCCGGTTTAGGTACAACAACACCATCTGCATTGGTCATAGTAATTTCAAAAGGACCATTTTGGATAGCGTTCCGTACATTTCTATCAATAGAATTAATATGGGCACACATACAATCCTTCCAATAACCCTAGTTTTTGCCATTGAAAACAGGCGCTCTATTATACACCCCTTTAGGTTCGGGACCCATAATCTAATAAGCGATTTCGAAGCACAAGATAAACCGCTGCTCGTGACACCACTTGTTAGACGAGGGCAACGATCTAGAGGGTGGTGAATATATCACAAATACAATTTTCTTTTATTAAAAATTTGGTTTTAAAAATAATTTTCTATGAAAAGTGAAAGCGATTCCGGACCGATACTCATCTATCCCAAACCGTTATAAGAAAAATCAAATATTCGCATTAAACCATAACAAAATGAAATTAATGTATCACAATGATGAGAAAAACAAAGAAATATGTTTTTCAAAATAATGTTTGAACAATTTTCACTTCGATAATCAATTTCCAATGAAATTAAGAAACAAAAATTGACTAGGACAATTTATCAAACACTTGGTGAGCAATGAACACCAAGCTGGTTTTTCTTTTGTGTTGTTGATCCGAAAACCAATTGCAATTTTATAGATTGCAATTATCTTACTAAAAAACAGTTTGAAATATTTCAACACAAAAGGAATTATCACTATATAAAATTACACACACAATGAGTTCACAAAATGGAGAGAGAGAGAGAGAGGGTACTAGGATTTGTTTAGGCAGTTCCCCAATTTTCCTCACTATGGGTACATCTTCCCCCAATTCCAAATGGAATTGAGATATTCAATAATCTTTGCAAAATGTTGAACACAAGAGAGAAATAGAAACTCAAGCCCCCAAATCCTAAATTTGATGTTGATTTTATCTTCTTCTCTTCACTTGTTCTTAAGCAAGATCAAGTGTCGCAAGATTTTTCAATTCGATCCTTCGTCTCCGCTACTTTTTTGACAGAAACCCCTTTCTTCAAAGCTTTCACTCGGTTGTTTCCTCGTTGCAAAGTCTTGTGCCAATAAACCCCAAATTACCATTGATCTTGGAGGGAAAACCCTAACTGGTTTTATCAATGAAACCCCCAAAGTAATCTCAACCTAATTTGATTTACAAATCCTAAGTTGGACCTTATCAGTCTTGTATCTAGATGGCACCCAATAAAAATAATTATGCGTAATTTTTGCGTGTATGCATAGCAAAAGGTTGAAGATGATGAGAATAGCTTTGCATATTCTTTGGTTTCAATTTGTGAAAAAGATGCATGAATGATATATATATATATATATATATATATATATATATATATATATATATATATATATATATATATATATAAAGAGAAAATAACAAAATAAACTGGACATAGAAAATTTACAAATATTTGGAATTCCCAAAATAGTATGTGTCGACCTAAGATAACCTAGGCGTCGATCTCAAACAGGCTTAGACTTTGGATTTGCCAAAGGCTCGACATGCATTGACCTCAAGCATGCATTAGTCGACCTTAAGGTCCTATGCATCGATGCATATTGGACATAACTTTGGTTCTTACTAAAACTTCAGTATGTGTCGACCTAAAGACCATTTTTTCACATAATAATTTTGACTTATAAAAACATATCTAACCTGATTCCAAGTATTCTAAGATGAAAATACACATCTAGATACAGTGGATAATGTCCAATATACACAAATACTAAGTGTCTTAGTTTTGACATCTTTTAAAACATTTCTAAAAGGAAAGTGCACTCACAAGGGACACCCCCTAGCATTGGGGGGTTTAGCTACTCATAGAATTCAAGAAAAACATCATAAAAGTTGTAAGAATTACATATCAATTGATGAAGATAGGTTTTCTATCACTTAGAGCTCATGAAAATCTTGATCCACCTTGAAAATATGAGTTTTCCAGCCTTCCACACTTGTTCCTGCCGTCAAAAATCGTCCAACCCTTGGAAATCCGCACTCTCTGGTTAAGTAGGTAAATTATGTTTTTTGTAGATTTAGGCCTTTTCATATGCGTATGACGTTCTCCCACACGCGTATGGCACCTTTTTCTTCACCATACATGTATGGTCCAGGGTGTGGCGTACGACCGACCTAGTCTCATACGCGTAATGGTCTGACCTGGTCGCTGGTTGCTGGTGTTGGTTCCCCATACGCGTATGGGAAGAGACATTGTTTTCTTGCCCCCTCTGTTTTTACGCATATCATGGAATGTAGTGGTGGATGGGTCATACGTGTATTACACCCTCATACGCGTATGGGCAATTGGCTTAGAAATATCTCATTTTTTATCTGCTCGTGCATTCTGGCCCAAATTTTGCTCTGATTATCTTTCCTTTGTTTCTTCATACTTGCAAACACATGAAAAACTACCACAAACACGTAAAATAGACAAGAAAAAATCAACCCACGATAGCTAAACACATGACAAAAATAAAACAAAACAGACATAAACTACCACACAACTCACAATAATCCACATCACTATAAACTCAAAATAACTGAGGTCGAATGATCTGCCATGTAACACCCCAAAATAATTATAATATTTATTTAATTGAATTATTATGATTATTCAGTGTTTTGGTGAATTTTGATGGATATTGTGACGCTTGATGACTTTGGGTGGTGTTGTGGGGTAGTCTGAGTTAAGAGAATATTGAGGTATCTTAGAATTAGTAATTAATTAGAATTATTTTATTAGTAATAATAATAATAGAATAATTTGAATATTTAGAATATTAATTAGATTATTATTATTATTATTATTAAAAATAATTAGGAGGACCATTAAGGATAAGGCGGTAATATTGAGAAGGTTAATTGAGGACAAGACGGGTAAATCATAATTAGGGCCCAAAAGATAGGTTTAACAAAAAGAAAATAGAGAATTAGGATTATTCTGTGCAACCCTAAGAAGTGAAGAGAGAGCAAGGAAAAGAGGCTAGAACACATAGAACGAGATGATCAACCGTAGAACCCCAAAAAGAAGAATCTTTTGCTGGAAAATTCGAGGTATGGGGGGTTAATCTGGGTTCATATGTTTGATATGGGTTTAAGGTAGAGTAGTCTATGTGTTTTGTGTTTTATGATGAATTTTCGTATGCTGAATCTGTGGTGAATTTCCGTGCATCTGTGTTGGTCGATTTCTGATATAAAATCTGGTATGTGTTGCTGTAAATCCTGCGAATTTCGTGTGAATGATTATTGTTGCTGTGATGAATGTATGAATAAACCCGATCTGAAATCGAAGGTGAGATTAATTAATTAGGACTTAATAATTAGGAAGAAATTGATGAAAATAATGGAGTAGGATACTGACTTAGATCTCTGATGAATCGAAACTGTTTTGGGTCCGATTTTGGAAGATCGAATGCGTTGGAATGGGAATTTTTCGTTCAGATACAAAATCTGAGTTTTGAGTGGTTTTTGGCCATACGCGTAACAGGGGGAGTATTACGCGTATGAAGGGGCATCCCCAGGGTGTTACGTGTAGCATACGCACCCGTCCCTAGGGCCAACACGGCCCTCTGCCAGTACGCGTAAGGGAATGGTGGGAATACGCATATGGGATGCCATTACGAGTATGAGAAGCTGAGGAGGAAGAGGCATACGTGTATGGGAAGCCATTACGCGTATGGGGTTATTGGGAAAGGTGCATTACGCATATGGATTAACCATTACGCGTAATGGGACATTGGAAGGGAATTTTGATAGGGAAACCTCTCTGATGATATGTGTAACAAGGAGAGTATTACGCGTAAGGGAGGCCTGGGCAGGTGGCCCTACGCATATGATACGCAGGCCAGTGGGCGAGGGATTGAGCCATATGCGTATGGGGCATGGACATACGCGTATGGACAGGGCTGTTGGCAAATTTTCCTGTTTTTTGCGATTTCTGTCCTGATTTCGCTTGTGATGTGGTTTCTTTGAGACGTAAGGCTATTATGGGGTAATAAAACATAAGTAAACTAGTAATGAAGATGAATGGAATAAAATCGGGAATTTTTGTGTGACGAGTATAATATGATGAATTGTGATATATAGTGACAAATTGTGACGAGTGCGGATTGGTGTTGAATAATGATGCTCGATATTGATTCATGGATGATGATGCAACTATGACGATTTTATGATGATGATTATTATGACGATTTGCATCATGCATTCATGGCATAGTTAGGACTTCGCTTCATTTGGTGGCTTCAATCCCATTGTGTGGACTGAAGTGTTTTGTGACGTGCTCCGGTTCATGTGTAGAATCGATCCTATTGGTGGGGATCTTTGGAGGGTGATGGCCCATTGTCCATGAATTATGACGAATTGGTACCACATGCATGAGTCTATGATGTTGCATTGCATATTGTGTGGCATTGCATTATATTGATGTGATTGATGTATTAATGACGTTGTGAATGATTTGATGATGTTTGTGCTTATGCTTTATCTTTTGCTTATATCTTATATATTGATTCGTGATTACTCACCCTGCCTGTTTGAATGTTGCCTCCACGTGGGTAATGTGCAGGTGATCAGGCTTAGCTTTCTTGGTGCATGAAGATTTATCATTTGAAGTATTTTGATTTCTCCGTCGATTTAGAGGGTCTTGCTCTGATATGTAACATCGGGTCGGGACGTTTGAGTCGAACATATTATGTTCTTTTATTTGTCGGCATGAGGATGTTCTATGATGTTTTGTTTTAAGAAGTTTTGGATTATAAAATTGTTTTAAATTTTGATTTCCGCTGCGTGATGTTTAAATAAATTCATGATGGTAAAACCCGTGTTACTGAGCAGGTGGTTATTTGATGTTTTGTGACAAAATGTGGAGCCCTTTTTGGGACTTTACTCTGATTAAATTGTTGTTTTTATTCGTGATGCTTGTTGGATAGAAGAGGGTGTTACATTAGTGGTATCAGAGCAGGTCGGTCCGTCCGGCCAGGTTTTATATGATGGCAGTCCCCTGTCAGTCGACGAGTGTGTGTACACTGTCGATGTTTTGTTTCTTCTAACCTTGTTGGTGGTATGCAGGATGGCTGGAAGAAATGATCGTGCTATCGCTGATGCATTGGAGTCACTTGCTCAAACAATGGCACAGAATAATCAGAATGGTGGAGCTCCGGACGAGTTTCGTGCTTTGGGGAAGTTCCAGAGGAACAATCTGCCAACTTTTGTGGGTACTCATGATCCAGAGAGTGCACAGAAGTGGCTGAAGGTGATTGAAAAAATCTTCTGGGTGATGGGGTGTAATGAAGCACAACAAGTTCAGTTTGGAACTCATATGTTGTCAGAAGAGGCTGAGGATTAGTGGGATAACACCCGTCAGAGACTGGAAAACGTCGGTACCGTGATAACCTGGGCTGTGTTCAAGCAGGAATTTTTGGGAAAGTATTTTCCAGAGGATGCTCGTGCCAAGAGAGAGGTAGAATTCCTTGAGCTGAAGTAAGGAAATATGACGGTGGCAGAGTATGTTGCAAAGTTCGAGGCGCTGGTGAAGTTATGTCCTCACTACAACCATGCTGATGCTGAGGTGTCCAAGTGTGTCAAGTTCGAGAATGGGCTGAGACCAGAAATCAAGCAGGGTATTAGATACCAACAAATTCACATGTATGCTGAGTTGGTGGATAAGAGTAGGCTCTATGATGAGGATCGTCGAGCTTGATCTGCTCACTACAAGCATCTTAGTGAGAAGAAAGAGAAGGGGCACTATAGAGGAAAGCCTTATACGACTTCAGCTGACAAAGGGAAGCAGAAGGCTTCAGATGGGAAGAAGAGAAGAGGGGGAGCAGCTCCTGCTTCTGGGAAGTGTTACATGTGTGGCGACCAAGGCCACCGTGCTGATATTTGCACCAATAATGTGTTGAAATGTTATAGATGTGGCAAGAAGGGCCACAGAGCTACTGATTGCAAGAATGACGGTCCAACCTGTTTCAATTATGGTGAGAAGGGTCACATCAGTACCCAGTGTTAGAAACCGAAGAAGACTGCTACTGCTGATCATACCAATGGCAGAGTGTTTGCTTTGAGTGGTGCAGAAGTTCCAGAGAAGGACAACTTGATTCGAGGTACTTGTTTTATTAATAATGTTGAGTTGGTCACTATTATTGATACTGGTGCTACTCATTCGTTTATTTCGTTTGACTGTGCTAATATACTGGGTTTGAAATTGTCTGATATGAATGATAATATGGTAATAGAAACTCCAGCTAATGGTTCTGTTACTACTACCTTTGTGTGTTTGAGATGTCCTTTGACGATTTTTGGGAAGAGTTTTGTGATGGATTTGGTGTGTTTACCCTTGCACCAAATCGATGTAATCTTTGGAATGAACTGGTTAGAGTTCAACTGTGTTTATATCAATTGTTTTAATAAGATTGTAGAGTTTCCTGAGTTTGGTGACAGTGGGGAGTTGATGCTCTTGTCTGCTAAGCAAGTAGACGAACTTCTGGAAGACAGAGCCTTGGTGTTGGCAATGTTTGCATCGTTGCAGGTTGGTCGTTAAGCTGTGAGTGTCGAATTACCTATTGTTTGTGAATTTCCAGATGTGTTTCTAGGCAACATCAATGATTTGTGTTAGACGATGGCTTGGATCTAGAAGGGGGGTTAAATAGATCCCACAATTTATTACACGCTAATGGTGTTCCAAAAATTGGTTTTAAAAATTTAATGCGGAAGTAACCACTGAATCAATTCGTCTACAACGAACCGCTACTAGAAAAATCAGATATGTGTAAAGCCACTAAGAATGATGTGGCGGAGGAGAAAAACACAACAGAATCAACAATACACAAAATAATCAACTCAAATATATGCACTTGATATTATCCAATCACCAACGGGTGAATACAACAAACTTAATTCACAAAGCGGTTTAGAAACTTGTGCTTAATCAATTTATCAAACACTTGGCGTGCGAGGCACTCCAAGTGTAAATTTCAAAGCAATGTAAGTGTAGATCTAATCTAAATACAATCCAAAGGATTGTAGTGTTTTTACAAGTCAATTATTCAGCTCTATACTACACTACACCAGAAATTTTCAATCAATTTATAATTCACAAGTTTAATCAATATCAAAATTGTAAAAGGATAGGGAAAGAGAGAACGAACACGATTTGTTTAGGCAGTTTCCCTTTCGTCCTTGCTATGGGTACCTATGCCCCAAATTCTGAAAATGGAATTGAGATATGTGTATATTACGGTTACAAATTGTTTGTACAAGAGAAAACAGATACACCAAACCCTCAAACGTCTTTAATGTCGATGCAAAGTCTTCTCTCCCCTTGATTTAAGATGAATCAAGTGCCTCGAATTTGGTCGAACAAATCACCGTCTCATGCTACTCGATTGCAGGAACCCGCAGCTCTTCAATCCCCTTCACTCGGTCAATTTCGATCTTCCACAATTCGATCCCAAATCTTTTTCCTACGATCCTTCGATTGCTGCTACTAGACTGACTGAACACTATATTTTTCAATCACCTTCGCACGACTGAATCCTTGTAGAGAAACGATTTGTGCAAAAACCCCCAAAATCACCAGGATTCTTGGAGGACAAAACCCTAGGGTTTTATTCAAGAAACACCCACTGATTCTCAACCCAGCACGAAGGATACAACACACCTAAGTCTGAACGTTATCACTTCACAAAATACACAACACTAACAAAAATGGTTATGTGTAGTTGTTAGAGAATGTAAGGTTGAAGAAGAAGATGAAGAGAAAAATCAGTGCCTATTTCACATTTCTTGTTCATTGTTGTAAAAATGAGCCAAAAGCAATATATATACAATGCTAGAACCAAGTAACAAGAATAAAAAACATTTGAAATCAAAACACAGCAGAAAAATAGTACATAACGAGCGAACGCTCGACCTATGCAGATGGGGGGTCGACCTGAGCGACCTCGTTGCTACAACTATGCAGAAACATCATGTTTGCGTCGACCGGAATAGGACATGCGTCAATGCAAACCTCCTAGTTTTTTATAATTATAAATGCAATCAGTATGGGTCGACCGGAGGGTCGACGCGAGCCCTCCAGCTGCTAATTCTAAGAAATGCAACATCTTTGAGTCGACTCAAACCCTTGAAACTTGCAAAACTCAATATTTTGACATTTCTAAAGGTTCCTATTAACACCTAATGCATATAAGACATTATCAACTTGATCAAACACATTTAAAAACACATAGTATACACTTCTATATGAACCTACATGTGTATTCTATATATGCTTGACATGATATACCATTCTACACATAAATGTTTTGACATCATTAAAACCGAGTATAGAGACAACTTGCGCTCACATACTCCCCCTTTTTGATGATGGCAAAACAGTAGCAACAAGTCACGCTTGGAGTATGTATCATCCTCCCCCTAACTTCATGCATCCGTTGATGTTTGATCAATCTCATTAGCTGTTATTGCTTGCGGTTTCTTCTCCCCATTTGACAACGTCAAAAAGAAAGAAAGAAATAATATATCAAAGATAAAATATCGAATTTGGCATTTTTACAGAATTTGCAACACGTAACCATTAACACACATCCACATAAAATGATTGTTAATGAGAAACATAGTAAGATAAATAGAAGCATGACAATAAAAATAACAAGTCAAAACGCTCAATAAACACACCATATGGTGCAGTACATTGTCACGCCATAGGAAAGCTGGAAGCAAAAAGTACAAGACCACTAAAAAAAGCGAAAACACATAATGAAAAACATATAATAGAGTCATTAAAATGAAATGCGAAAAACAAAACACAAGCATAGATGATATGAGATGCAAGAGAAAATCCTCAAGGCCTCCTCCCCTTAAAGTGATGGCCTCTTCCGCGAAAATGATGATCATGAGGTGGTGGTGGAGGTTGTGTGTCCAAGTACTCAGTCAATTCCAACACAGCTCGGTTCAAAACGTTAAAACTTGTTATAAGGGCACAGTTTTGGCTAGCAGCTGTCTCATATATGGTGTTGAACCTTCCCATTACATTGTTGGCAAAAGATTTGAAGTTGTTGGCTTGAGCGTGAAGCTCATCGTGCAGTGCCGTGAAGCGTTCATCTTGATATGTGGCAAATTATTGCTGTTGGAGCTGCATGTTCCTCATAAGCTCAAGAAGTTCCTCATGATTTTGTTGAGGACGCGGAGGTGATGGAGGTGTGAAGTAGGAGTCTTGGTGATCCCAACTATGAGTCGATGGCATATAATTAGGACCGAGAGAGGTCCAACTGGTATCTTGCCATTGACCCCAACCTTGGTCTTCCTCAGTTTCTATGGTAGATGATTGAGGCACCCATCCACTGGTATGTTGCCATTGACTCCAACCTTGGTCTTCCTCAGATTCCAAGGTAGATGATTGAGGCATCCAAGCACTGTTATCTTGATTATCAACACCTGTATCCATCGGATTTTCTTCTTCTTCTTCTTCACTTTGTTCTTCTTCTTCGTCTTCTGCTTCCTCACTATCATCAGATTCCTGCAAAACTGAGGTGGTTAATTTCATAATATACCGATACCTTTTGTCTTTAGCATCCCAGACATGCCCCATCATGGTCATCGTCTTCTGACTAAATTCTTGGTCGGTGGTGAGAGATTTGTACGAAAGACCAGGAACACATATTTTTGCATGGTTGAGCACAGTCTGGATGAAGGAGGCGTAAGACAATGCGGTCCCTCTACCGGAATCATGCAGAGCATACATCCTGCTTACAAAATAGTAAGGCCAACTGATTTTGATTTTATTTTTCAGAATATACATCAAGTGGACCTCAGCCTGATCAACCATAGAATATCCGCCTTTCTTGGGTCGAAGGATATGTGATACAATCCACTGCAGGATCCTGTCAATGGGATTTAAACGCCCGGTTGTCACCAACTTTGGAAACATATCACTATCCATAATCTGTTCTGAATACGGTTTCTTCAGCATAGAGTTCAAAGCTCGCTTAAAGTTATAACCCTCAATAATCTGCGTATCAGTTGCATGTTCTACAGGACCAGCATTGAGCACATGCATACTAAACAAATCCCTCCAAGTAGAATCTTTTATCGCAACAAATTTATCCTCTAGCTTACAGTTAAACATATAACCCTCAAACTTACCCATCAAACCAGTGTAGAAAATGCGAACTAAGTCCTCATTGTATTTAGTGTCACATTCTAAAAAATTTCTGAAGTTTTGAAAGTCCAACAGATCAATGACTTCCTCTATATGCATTCTTTCAGCCGCACGACGGTAGTAAACAAATTGCTTAACAATAAAGTGTTTGCTCAAATTGGTGTCATATAGAGGAGTGAATTCATCTGATACAAGAGATAAAAGTGTTACCGGTGAACTAGGAGGAGGTTGAGAAGTACCAGCTTGAGATGATGGGTCCCTTGTGCTTCTTTTGCGAGTGATTCTTCGAGAAGCCATTGAAATATATGCTTGAGAAGGATGAATAGTAACTGACTTGTATCAATTTGATGAGAAACCCAAATGTGGTTGTTAAGAGATTTGGGGTTAGGGTTTGTTTATGGATATTTAGGGAAGAGGAGAAGATGAGGAGAATGAAGACTTGATGCAATGAACACAATGTGATAATGACAATTAAGAGAATCATAAAAAGCATAAACCTAATAAATGCGTCAAAGTGCTATGAAAGAAAATCGTGAAACCCAAGGCATTTTTCAGTATCCGTCAGTGACGCGTCGACCGCTGGTCTGCGTGCGTCGACGCATACTGTTGTGTTTTCAACAATAACAAATATCAATGCTTTGAGTCGACCAAAGGGTCGACCCGAGCTTCCCAGATTCTACACATGAACAAATACCATCATGGTGAGTCAACCAGATTCCTGTTTAGGTCGACTCAACTAGTGAAACAATGAAAAAGACATATTTATGTGTCATTTATGCAACAATTTTGGATAAATAAGAAGCCAACACAAATATCAAACATTTAAATGGACAAAATATTCTTAATTGTGCAATAAACATCAGTTTCAACACTCAACATGGTACATTCACTTAAAAATACTTGTTAAGAGGAACGATATTACCTTAATCACGATTGTCGATGAATGCCCTCACATATAGCTCAATAATTCTTTATATTGTTAGTCAAAGACATAAACAAGCACATATATATGGAGAGTCAGTATATTTATGAATTCTTAAGCACGATCCGAGATGTCGAGAACGCCTAGTTCCCTACGGGTATGAAAGAAAGGTTCTGTAGCGAGTGGTTTTGTAAAAATGTCAGCAAGTTGATTTTTAGTGACAACATGCTCAAAGATCACATCACCTTTCTCTACATGATCCCTAAGGAAGTGATGACGTATTTCGATATGGTTGGTGCGTGAATGCAATACGGGGTTCTTGGTTAGATTAACGACACTTGTGTTATCGCATAAAATAGGAATACGCTTAAGTTTTAAATTGAAGTCGAGCAATTGTTGCTTAAGCCATAGGACTTGAGCACAAAAGCTGCCGGTTGCAACGTATTCCGCCTCGACTGTTGACAAAGCAACGAAAACTTGCTTTTTGCTATGCCAACTCACTAAGGAATTTGAGAAAAATGACATGTGCCACTGGTTCTTTTCCTATCAGATTTGCACCCAGCAAAGTCGGAATCAGAATAGCCAACCAAGGAACAATCACTACCCTTGGAATACCAAAGCCCATACTTTGGAGTACCGGAGAGGTATCTAAGTATGCGCTTAACGGCTTTCAAGTGAGATTCCTTGGGACATGATTGATACCTCGTACACATGCAAACACTGAACATAATGTCGGGTCGAGATGCGGTAAGATAGAGGAGAGAACCAATCATATCTCTATACTTCTTTACCTCTACATTCTTACCATTCTCGTCACGATCAAGGTTAGCACAAGTAGGCATCGGAGTATCAATTGCCTTGCAGTTTACCATGTCAAAACGTTTGAAAAGCTCAAGATAATATTTCGTCTGACTCACAAACGTATGTAACACCCCAAAATTTGCTCTTTTGTTTTGAAGCTAACTGGCTTATGTTCCTTTGCATTTCTTGCATTAGCATTTGTGCATAGCATTGGTTCTTAGCATGGGATCAAGGTACTTGGCTCATCTCAAAGGAATCTTAAGCCTCAAGTTATTTTGTGGAGGTCATCATATCTTCATAAGACCAAGAGTGGCAAGAGTTTTCAAGTGAATCTTCCCCTCCTAACCAGAGGGACCAAATTAGGGTTCTTGGGTTCAAAGAGCTTCTTGAGAAGACTTTGTGGATTCAATCATGCTCTCATAGGTTCCATATGCTCACAAGCACTCATAGAGGAAGGCTTGGCTAGTGGTTCATTGTGGAAGATGTTCAGTGGATCAGTTACTTGTGAAGTAAGCAAAAGTCAACAGTTCAAAAGGAAAGTCAACCAGGGAATTTTGAGGTCCTCTTCATGACTTTTAAGGTCTTATGCCCTCATATGGTCCTCAAATGTCAAGATTCATGTCATTCATCAAGAATCAAGAGTTTGTGCAAAAGTTACTATTTTTGGAAAATGACCTATAATGTGAAACTTCCATTTTTGGCAACTTTTCAAACCATCTTCAACTTGACTTTTCATCATCAAAGAAGCTTCAAATGATTTTTCCTTAAACATGAAAGTTGAATATCTCTCTCTCCCATTTCCAAAAAGTACTAGATTGTCTCCATACCATTTGTGGTTCTCAAGTTATGATCAAAAGAAGGCAAGGTGTTTTTTAGGGTTTTCTCATGTATCCATTTTTCCACCTTTTGCATTTTGGTTCAAAATGACATGTATTTGTTTCTAATGACTCAAGTCACATTGCCATATTCAAGTACACTCCATGAGGACCATTTTTGACCCTTGAATCACTCTAATCCGTGCCATGTACTTCACTTATTTCACAAAATGCAATTTTGCAAGATGGATTGAATCTCACAAATTAAGCATCCACAAAGCCCAAACCCAATTCCATTGTGATCAGCAAGTGAAATGGAGATGAATCATACTTATTCCATGACCTTTGCACGTGTGGATTAGTGGTTTCATGACAACTTGCATTTTTGCAAATCACTTTGGATAGCCTAAATCAAAGGATTAACAAAACCCTTATCATGCTCAGAGCTCTAACCAAGTCTATATAAGAAGACTCACACGTTCATTCACACCTCATGCACCCTCATTTGCTCAGAATTCCATTTTTCACTCAAACTTTCTCTTCTTCGAAACTCTCTCCTCACAAGGATTTCTGAAGATTTCTTTCCATATTCTTGATCTACATACTCCATAAAGCAAGAATCAACCATTATTTGAAGCTCTAAGCAAGGTTTTCACTATATACGAATTTGAGGTGCTCACTTTCAAAATCCAAGATCCAGCTTGATTCAAGTCTCTAGTTGCATTTATTTTGCAATCAGAGGTCCTAAGGAGTAGATCTGCAGCTTTCTGAAGGATTTCTTGGTGTATTTTGAGCTCTACAAGTTTCAGGTTAGTGTGATTTTCATGATCCTAGAACTCAGTTTTCTTGTGTGCTTAATGTTCCTCGTGAGTTGCTGATCATCCTGATGTGTTTAGATCTTGATTTGGACGTGTATTATGGTTGTAATGTGGATCTGAAATTTTTATGTTCAAACTTTTTTCCTTCGATTTGGTTTATTCTTGCATGATCTGTTTATTTGAACTTGATATTCATGATCCTTGTGAAATTCTGAGTGGAATGGTGTACTTGTTTTTGATTTCTGGAAAACTATTGTTGGATCTCCGTTTGGTGTTGCCAGAGAAGACGACCGGAGCTAGGGCTCCGGCGTCTGGTTCATTTGCAGGTGATGAAGGAAGAAGACGTAATCCTGGCCGTTCGTGGTGTTGATCTGATGGCTCATGTTTAGCCACCTCATTTAATTTTCACATGTTTGTGTGTTTTTAATCCATGGTTGTTATTATGCACACACAGATCTGAGCCACACATCTTGCATGTTTTTGATTTTGTTGACTTGATCTGATGCGTTAGATTAATCTGATGGTGTTGATTGTGCCAACGCATTAAAAATCTCATGTGCTATTCATGTGTTTTGTTTTTAATTTCTGATGGTGTGGATGTGCGCGCATGTATTGTTGTTATCATGAACTCTTAATCCTGGCCTTTCATCATGATTACTTTGATTTTGTTGACTGAATGTGGCACGCTGGATTGATCTAAGGGCAATGAGTCAATCTGGTTGACTCTGAGCCTTCATAAGAAGCGCTTTGGGCTTCTTTGCTGTTGGCGCCCCCTCCTTTGGTCCAGCCCAATTTTCAACGTGATTTCCTTGCTTGTTGCACCCCTGGCTTGATTTATTTTCTTTTTATTTTATTTAATTGCTTCATTTTGCATTTTTAATTTTTAAAATTAGTTTTATGCATCTAAAAATCACCAAAAAAATCATGAAGTATCTTTGGAATTTTATAAAAAATTTTCAAATTTTATTTTCAAATTTTATTTTATTTTGTGCCTCTGAATTAATTGTTTGATTAATTTTCTTTGTGAATTGTCTCAATTGTGCACACCTTGCCTTGTTGATTTTTGTTATCACCATTGGTACATGATTTGCATCCCATTCTTTTTGTATGTTTCAGAGGACATCTTGAGGTCCCTAAAAATATTTTTCTCATATTTTTAAACTCATTTCATATTGCATTTTAGTCCCTCTATTTGTGCATTGTTCTTCTTTGTTTTTATGAAACTTTGAAGCATTGTTTGAGGTACTTAACTTGAGAATTTTTCTGTGATCTTTTGGCATGTTGCTAGCTTCTGACTTAGGTCACTTGGGTTTTAATTTCACAATTTTTGAATATCATTTGATGTATGTTTGATTATTTGTGCTTAAGTGAATTATGCATGATCATTTCTTAACACCTCTTAACCCTAATTGCTTTACCATGCCTAATTGATTGAGTTTCTTTGTGATTCTTTGCATGAGTATTTGGTATGATGTTTACCCCTAGTTGAGGTCCCTTGTGACCAAATTTTGCAATTTGTGGATCATGTTTGGGTATGCTTTAAGTGTTTGTACTTTGACTTCCTTTTGTGGACTTTCTTTGGTGCATAATGTTCCATGTTTTGATCTTCTCTTGCACATGAGAATTGTTGATGATGGTATGATCTTGGTTCTGACTTGTTTTCATCTTCATCTTATTTTTCTCATTTCATCTTTATATGAAGTTCATTGGTGCTTAATTGTGCATTTCATATAAGTATGCTTGCATTCTTTCATGATTACCTTTGCATGCTTACTTGAGATGTTTTGCATGATCTTTGAGACTTGTTTATTGATGTGGGTTGGATGTACTTGATATGATGTGCTTGCTGCCCTATCTTGTTTCTTATCTCATCCTTCTCTTTCTCGTTCTTCTCTTTCACTCTCTTTCTCCCATGAATCTCAAGACTTGTTTAAGTCTTGGATTCCTTTCCCCTTAGAGCTACCTAGTCCAACTTAATTTTTGATTAAGCTTGGAGTAGGATTAGCATTAGGTTTTAGGTAGTCGTCCCTCCTAAGCCTCACTAGCCTTAGGTCACCCATGCATGATAATATTAGGACTCTTAGTTTCCCTTTAGAGTTTCCTTTGGGTCTTCTCTCTTCTCACCTCAAAACTTCTTGAAAACACTTAATAAAGATAAAGTGTATTGCGCACGAGCCTTAAGCATGGGGAATGAGAAATGAGGGGCTTCCTCTCACCTTTCTAAAGCGCTTAGCGGGCGTCTTGTCTTGGGACGATTCGTTAAGTAGTCGTCCCTGTGCCATAGACTTTGGTGCAATGCAAGTTATGAACTAACTTAAAAAGAAAACACTTCTGTCTAAAAAACACAAAACAAATTCAAATCTTTTTATCCTTCGGGATTGTTGGGTTTCAAATTTCATTTTCAGAAAAGAGCTCGTCGCTCACGTAAAAAACACTTACCCATTCGTGGTCGTACCCACGAACTACATCAGCTCTGATTCCTCTCTCTCTCGTCCGATTGAGGATATGTAGGCACAAGACATCGATTGTCTTGGCGAGAAACCTTCCCCCATAGTTCCCGTCTGAACTACGTTGACTCTGACTTTCCCATTGCACTGAGGGAGTACGTAGGCCTAGGGCATCGAATATATCCTATCGAGTCCGTCTTAGTCACCCCCATCCCCGTTTTCTTTTGTTCAACCATAGATAGTAGGACAGCTCAGCCTCCGTTTAGACAACAAGCGTGGATCCCATCGAGTACGATGGATACGTGGGGTGCTAACACCTTCCCCTCGCATAACCTACTCCCGAACCCGGACTATGGTTGCGATGACCATGTCTTTCCCCCCTTTTCTTCAGGTTTATGCAGTGTTTCCTTTCCCTCTCTCAGGATAAATACACATTGTTGGCGACTCTGTGTTTTCTGCGCCACTCTCGCATTTGTACCGTTGGATGCGAATCTCTCGGGAGCGACAGCTGGCGACTCTGCTGGGGACTCTAGTTGACCTCTTGCTGGTCCATCCCCTTTAGCGAGTCGATCCTAGCGCTTGTTTGTTTTCGTTGGGTGTTTATTTGTTGTGCTTTATTATGTTGTATATTACTGTTTTACAGCTTTTATTGCATTGCATTTCATTTTATTACTGGCATACTGGATATTGCTGTGTTGTGCTGGCTAGTTTCTGTTTGGCTGGTTGGGTTGTTCTGAGAGATAAGCTCAATACCCAGGCTTGAGTACACCCTAGGACTAGAGTGGAGAGTAGTGGGACCTACGTGCCAGCTTGGTGCATTTGTGTGTTCACGAAATTCACAACCAGACGAGGCTATCTTGGGACACATTCTGACGTGCGTGTCTTGCGCATTTGAGGGTGTTGATCTAGAGAGCTGTCGACTCTGGTGACCGTTTCTCTGATACCTCAGTTGCGCCTCTCCTCCCGACCCGTGATAATGGCAGACCAAAAATGGCAAACCCATTACACTTGTCGATCCGAGGACCCAATGCTGAGGGACTCGCATAGGATGACCTTATTTTTTAGGGGAATCAGTTGAGGCCTCCTCGATTGATGATGATGCCAAACCAGAAATGGTGAACGTATCATCATTTCTCGACCTGAGAGCCTGTGATATTAAGGATCCTCGACTTTCTAGAACCCACATGTGAGAAAGGACGGGTGTTTGCAGGTCTGCAGGAAACCAAAACCTTCAACCTACCCGATTTTCTGGATTTCTCATCAGTGTTTGATTATCTGGGCTTCTGGTTATCTCAGTGGTTCGGTATTCTAGAATTCTGGTTTTCTGGGTTGTGGTTCTCATTCAGTTAACAGCACAGCACGTCCAACAATGATGCCTTGATCCCATGCTTGCATGTGCATATCATTTTTCTTGCATTCTAACATGTTTGACATTTTTCAGGGCTTGTATCTTACTCTTGATTTCGATTTTCTGAGGTTGCCTTAACATGGATGTCCAGAGAAAGAAGACTGTTGCTTATTCATTCCCAGACCCGACCTTGACGTTGATTCACAAGCTGATTAGTATGGCTGGTCCCGGAGTTCGTACAGAGTTCGGTGGAGAGTATGGGAGACTTCTAAAGTTTTTCTACAATATCTCCAAGTATGAGAAGGATGCCATTCATACACTTCTTCAGTTCTATGATCCGTCTTTGTGTTGCTTCACTTTCCCAGACTATATTTTGGCTCAAACGTTGGAGGAGTTCTCATTTATTTTGGGAATCCCCATCAGGCATGACATAGTATTCTTTTCTGAAGAACGTCCCGGGATAAAAGAAATGGTCGTTGCTCTTCATATTGGTGAATCCGCTCTGAGTAGTAATATTGTGGAGAAACAAGGAGCTAAGGGTTTCTTATTGAAGTTCTTGTTTGATCAAGCTTGCATACATGTTAAGGAGAGGAATTGGACTGCTTTCCAAGCTATTCTGGCTATGTGCATCTATGGGATTGTCCTGTTTCCCAATATCCCTGATTTGGTGGATATGCATGCTGTCAGAATCTTTATTTCAAAGAATCCTATACCTACCTTGCTAGGTGATATGTATCACTCAGTCCACTACAAGAATGAAAATAGGCGTGGAAAAACTGTGAGTTGCTATGCACCACTATTATCTACTTGGTTTCTGAGTCATCTCCCCGAAGCTGGCGCTTTCGTTGATACGAGAGATTCTCTGAAGTGGTCAAAGAGGTTAATGGGCTTGACTGCTGACAACATTGTTTGGTTCAACCATGTCTTACTAGGGATGGAGATTATTTGCAAGTGCGGAGAATTTCCTAATGTACCCTTGATAGGGAGAAAAGGTGGAATTAACTATAATCCTTCCCTTGTTATCAGAAAGTTTGGTTATCCTTTAAGAGGTCCACCAGAAGAGCGAGATATCATAGAGTCCTTATTCTTCAATGGTACTGGGGATTAAGAGATGATAAGGAAGATTATGAATGCTTGGAAGCAGGTGACCAAGAAGGGAAAAACTTCATTCGGGAAATGTAATAACTGGGCTTTTCCTTCCTATGAAGAGTGGATTAAGAAAAGAGCAGAAGATGAGCTTCTTCCCTTCTCGGTGGAACCACCATTGTATCCTTTGATGATCAAGGCTCCCACGACTGTTGATATAGAGAAGTATGATAAGTTATGGACTGAGAAGGAGAAACTCCGAGAGGAGAATCGTGAGCTGGGTAGAGAGGTTGGTCAGTTGAAGCACGAAAAAGGTGAAGCTATCCATGTTGCCAGGTTGAAATCAGAGCTTTTGGCTGTGAAGGAGAAAGAATTGTCTAAAGAAGTCATAGCCAGAGAGAAAGTGGCTCAAGCGTTGAAAGGTGTTAGCAAGGTCCTTTCGTCCAAAAAGAAAGAGTTGGCTTATGCTATGTCAATAATTCACAGGTTCTGTGACCGTCGAAATACAACAATTACTGCCAACAGGTTGAAAGAGGACAACTATCTGAAGCAGATTGAAGGTTTGAAGACAAAGCTTCGGAAAAAGGATAAGGAGATTTTATCAGGGATCTTTGACAGGAGAGCAATTGAGGAAAAGCTCAAGGAAACCATGGCAGATATGGAACAGATAAAGATCCAAGCCAAAGTGAAAAGAGCCAGAAGCCAAGGTCCAAGTTCAGGTGGAGTTTCTGGAGAAGATGATTGGGAATTACATAGTCGTTATTTAACAGGGATCTTGCACAAGAGGGATCTTTTGATTCAGGAGTTGATTCAGAGACCAGAGCATCCTAATACCAAGAAGCTTCTCAAGGAAGTGCATAATTGGTGCAAAAAGAATGACAAATGGGGAATTCTAGCACGGCTGAGTCTTGATGATATGCCTTAGTTTCCTTGCTGTTGTTTCCTTTGTATTTCCGGGATCACCGCCAGGCTTGTTGGTCGGGGTCTCTGTTTATGCTTATTCAGACTTGTTTTGTAACAAATGCTTATTCTCTTTATATGATCAGGAATTCAGTTCTAGTCTGTTGTTAAAACTGGAATCAAGGGATAGATCGCCTTGATAATGATCATACATGTTTGCATTTGCATTTGCATAATCATCTCCTTTTGCATAGCAGGTTATCTTGGATTCTCTGGTTTTCTTATGCTCTCTCTTTTTTCAGTCAGGATTGATCAACCAGCTCATCGGTATTCTACCAGGCTTAATCAAAGTAGAGTGATGGACAAAGTTCAGGAAGACATGGCAGCTATGCAAGCTCGCATCGATCAATTCATGGAGATGATGCAAGGTGTGGTGCAGAGCCAGAACGAATTCAGAACTCTAGTTCAGCCTTTGGTGGCGCAGGTTGATGAAAATGGTATCTTACATGGTGGTCTTCTTAATCGTGTTATTCCTCCAGGCAGAGGTGGTACTGGTGCCAACATTCCTATCCCTGGTGCTGGTGGACAAGGTGGGATTCCTTCAGTGGTTGGAGAAGGAAGCACTGTTCGAGCTATCCATGGCCATCGTTTTGATGATCAACAGGATGATGTTTTTTCAGTCAGAAGGTTGGACGCTGGCCCTCCCGTGGTCAGTGATGAGAGGATCCATTTAATTGTGGCGCAACTAAAAGGGGTTGTGAAGCAGGATGATCTGGGAGTAGATTTGGACGACCTAGGGTTGGTCCCTGATATCGTCATTCTGCACAAGATTCAGATTCCTACACCGGAGAAGTATAATGGTTCTACTTGCCCGAGAACTCATGTAAAGGCGTATACCAGGAAGATGGATGCCCATGCTAAGGACGAAAAGCTCATGATGCACTTTTTCCAAGACAGCCTGTCTGGCGTGTCTTTGGAATGGTATATGGCGCTGGAAAGTAGAAATGTTCGTACTTGGAGAGAGTTAGCTGCAACTTTTATCAAGCATTACCAATACAACATAAACATGGCTCCCAACAGAACTCAGCTGTTGAGCATGTCCCAGAAAAATGATGAAAGTTTCAAAGAATACGCGCAAAGGTGGCGTGAATTGGCGGCTAGTGTACAACCACCAATGCTAGAGAAGGAAATGTTGGATATGTTCATGGACACACTGCCTAAGCACTATTATGAAAAGTTATTGCCTTGTTCACTAGGCAAGTTTGCAGAAGGTAGAGGTAGAGGTTGGAATTAAGGCTGGAAAAGTTTCTAGTGGTGACGGATCGTCCTCCGGGCATGGAAAGAAGCCATTTGATGGTTATAAGAAGAAAGGAGAGGCCAATGCTGTATCATCTTACAAGGGAAAAGGGAAACAGCGTCAGAACAATAATCAATAAGTAGCATCGGTAACTATCCCAGCAACGTTACCTCCACCACAGCAGCAAAGGAATAATGCTAATCAGAACAGGCAGCAGGGCAAGTATCAGAATAGACAAAGAAATGCAGAGAGGCATTTTGAGCAACCACCGATGTCGTATGCACAGTTGTTACAACATTTGCTGCAGTTGCATCTAGTTGAGCTCCGTACCCTGGCTCCACCAACAGGGGAACTCCCACGAGGCTACGATGCTAACGCACGCTGCGATTTTCACTCTGGTGCTCCGGGGCATACTGTAGAGAAATGTAGGGCGTTTCATCACAAGGTGCAAGACCTTGTGGACTCCAAGGCTATCAATTTCTCGAATGATAGACCCAATGTTGTTCAAAACCCGATGCCTGATCACAATGGGCCGAGGATGAATGCGATAATTGAGGAATGTGAAGCTTTGAATTTGATCATGGATGTTGAGGAGCTGAAGACTCCACTGGCTGTGGTTAAAAACAGGTTACTAAAGGGTGGCGTCTATCCGGGTTGTGATGAGAACTGTTTAGATTGCTTGACAAAGGATAAAGGTTGTGATTCGTTGAAGATGGGTATCCAGAATCTGATTGATGAGGGCTGTTTATAGTTTGATAGAGGTAATTGGTAAGAAAAGGTTGTTAGTGAGAAGGTTGCTACTATTACTATTCCTTTCAAGATGATTACTATTTCAGGTCCGGCAAGACCACCTCCAGTTATTATCACAAGGGCTGGACCCATTCCGTATGAAAGTACTAAGGCTATTCCCTGGAATTACGGCGCAGAGGTGTTTGTCAATGGACAAAAACAGGAATTAATGGCTACTTCATCAGTGAGTTCTAATCCTGAGGCTAAGGTTGAGACGGATGCTATAACGAGAAGTGGTAGAGTGCTCACTCCTGTTAATGATCAACCCAGTACTTCTAGGCAAGATAGGGGAAAACAGGTAGCTGATGGTCCTGTGCAGCCTCCAGTGATTATTGATTCTACAGTAAAGCCGTCTGGTGATGCTTTTTCTGAAAATGTAGAGGAGTTTATGAGACTCATCCAGAAAAGTGATTACAAAATTGTGGACCAGTTACTTCAGACCCCGTCCAAGATTTCTATTTTGTCGTTGCTGTTGTGCTCTGAAGCTCATAGGAATGCCCTTCTGAAAGTTTTGAATACGGCATATGTGCCCTAGGAGATTTCTGTTAACCAACTGGAAGGGGTTGTGGCGCACGTAAATGCGGGTAATGGCTTGGGTTTTACAGATCTGGATTTGACTCCCGCTGGGAGGAATCATAATAATGCCCTGCATATTTCGATTGAGTGTCGTGGTTCACTGATGTCACATGTGTTGGTGGATACTGGATCATCGTTGAATGTATTGCCAAAGAAAGCATTAATGAAGTTAGATACCAGGGGACTTATTTGTACACCAAGCGACTTAGTGGTGCGAGCTTTTGATGGCTCGAAGAGATCTGTCTTTGGTGAGATTGTGCTTCCGATCAAGGTTGGGCCGGAAATCTTTGATGCAACATTTTATATAATGGATATTCAGCCAGCATACAGCTGTCTGTTGGGTCGTCCTTGGATCCATGGTGCAGGCGCTGTAACCTCCACTTTGCATCAAAAGCTGAAATACATGGTAGATGGTCACGTGGTGACAGTGTGCAGAGAGGAGGACATAATGATTAGTCAGCTGTCAACCATTAAATACGTGGAAGTGGATGGTGAAATCCATGAGACGCTGTGTCAGGGGTTTGAAAAAGTGAAGGTGTCTGAAGAGGTTATTCAGTTTGAGGATCAGTCCGAGACCACAGAGCGGCCCGCAATGGCAGATCAACCTGAGGTTTCTATGTCTTCGTTTAAAGACGCCAAGGCTATAGTCGAAGCTGGTAGCTCACAAAAGTGGGGCCAAGTAATTAAAGTTTAGTCGAAAGGGAATACCTATGGATTGGGATACAAGCCACCCAGGAAAGCCGGGGATCCTCCCAAATTCTATGGCCCAGTCCGTTTCACCAGTGCCGGTGTTTTCTTCGACAGAGTTAATGCCATTAAGGAAGAAGAGGACAGTGATTGTGATTTGGATAGCTGGATCCGCCCTTGCGTCCCAGGAGAAAGTCTATGCAACTGGTCTTCTGAAAGAGTCATTCAAGTGACTGGCTTCGAGTAATTGCTTTGTTTTCCTATTATGTTAATCCTGCGTTCTGCCCAAGACGTAGTGATTTTGTTTGTAGGGCTTTTAACTGTTGCATGTTTTGCTTTATCATCAATAAAGGACTTTTCACCCTCAAATATTTTGATCTCTGTCTTTCTGTTTTTATTTTTATGCATTAAAAACCCACATCAAAATGGAAATGTGTTTCTTTTGTTGCATACATAATAAAACATACCTCATCAATCATGCAGGTCTTTTTGTTCAGATGACACCGATCATGACTCAGCTATAGCTCGGTATGACTTTGACAATCCAATCTATCAGGCTGAAGAAGAGACTGGCGAAGATTGTGAACTGCCCGAAGAGTTGGCCAGATTGTTAAAGCAAGAGGAGAAGGTCATCTTACCTCATCAGGAGGAAATTGAGATTGTGAATCTGGGAACCGAGGACGCCAGAAAGGAAGTAAGGATAGGGGCTGCATTGGAAGACAGTGTCAAGGGAAGATTGATTGAAATGCTCCGTGAGTATGTGGACATCTTCGCCTGGTCTTACCAAGACATGCCTGGGCTCAATACTGATATTGTTGTACACTGGCTACCACTTAAAGAAGGTTGTGCTCCAGTCAAACAAAAGTTGAGAAGAACTAAACCGGAGATGTCTGTCAAAATCAAGGAAGAGGTTCAGAAACAACTGGATGCCGGTTTTCTTGCCGTAACAAATTATCCTCCATGGGTTGCTAACATCGTGCCTGTACCTAAGAAGTATGGGAAGGTCAGGATGTGTGTTAATTACAGGGATTTGAACAGAGCAAGCCCAAAGGACGATTTCCCGCTCCCTCACATTGACGTGTTAGTTGACAATACTACTCAGTATTCGGTGTTTTCCTTCATGGATGACTTCTCTGGGTATAACCAAATCAAGATGGCCCCAAAGGACATGGAGAAAACAACATTCATAACACCGTGGGGAACTTTCTGCTACAAAGTGATGCCCTTTGGATTGAAAAATGCAGGGGCAACCTACCAGCGGGCGATGGTGACTCTCTTTCATGATATGATTCACAAAGAGATTGAGGTCTATGTTGATGACATGATTGCGAAGTCACAGACGGGGGAAAAACATCTGGTGAATCTTTAGAAGCTATTTGAAAGATTGAGAAAATTCAAACTGAGGTTGAATCCAAACAAATGCACCTTCGGGGTGAGATCAGGAAAATTGCTGGGGTTTATTGTTAGTGAAAAAGGTATCGAGGTTGATCCTGCTAAGGTAAAAGCTATACAAGAAATGCTTGTGCCGAAAACAGAAAAAGAGGCTCGTGGTTTCTTGGGGAGATTAAACTACATTGCTAGGTTCATCTCGCATCTCACAGCCACGTGTGAACCAATCTTCAAGTTGCTAAGAAAAGATCAAGCGGTCAGGTGGAATGAAAATTGTCAAAAGGCGTTTGAAAAGATTAAAGAATACTTGCAGGAACCTCCGATCCTTATGCCGCCAATACCAGGACGACCTTTGATTATGTATCTCACGGTTCTTGAGAATTCAATGGGTTGTGTGCTCGGTCAACAAGACGAGTCAGGTAGAAAGGAGCATGCCATCTATTACCTGAGTAAAAAGTTTACTGATTGCGAGTCAAGGTACTCGATGCTGGAGAAAACATGTTGTGCACTCGCTTGGGCCGCTAAGCGTTTGAGGCAGTATATGTTAAACTACACAACCCTCTTGATTTCAAAGATGGATCCGATCAAGTATGTGTTTGAGAAGCAAGCACTTTCTGGTAGAATAGCCCGTTGGCAGATGGTTCTGACGGAATACGATATTCAATATGTTTCCCAAAAGGCCATTAAGGGAAGTGTTTTGTCAGAATATCTTGCCGAGCAGCCAATTGAGGATTATCAACCGATGAAGTTTGAATTTCTGGATGAGCATATCATGTATCTGAAGATGAAGGATTGTGAAGAACCTTTGCCTGATGAAGGACCTGAGATTGGATCTCAGTGGAAGTTGGTTTTTGATGGAGCTATCAATTCATATGGTAACGGAATCGGGGCAATCATTACGACTCCAAAGGGTTCTCATATATCCTTCACTGCCTGATTGGCGTTCGTATGCACCAACAACGAGGCAGAGTATGAAGCATGTATCATGGGGTTAGAAGAAGCGATTGATTTAAGAATCATGAACCTCGATGTTTATGGTGATTCTACGTTGGTGGTTAATCAGATTACAGGTGAATGGGAGACTCGTCAAGTGAATCTTGTTCCGTATAACAACTATGCCAGAAGGTTGTTACCCTTCTTTGACAGAGTGGATTTCCATCACATTCCCCGGATAGAGAATCAGATGGCTGATGCGTTGGCAACGTTGTCATCAATGTATCAAGTGAATCGTTGGAATGAAACTCCTTCAATCAGAATCATGCGTTTGGACACACCTGCTTTTGTATTTGCGGTTGAAGATGTATCAGATGGCAAGCCTTGGTATCATGATATCAAAGTCTTTTTGAAGAGTCAGGAATACCTAACTGGGGCATCTTCCAAGGATAAAAAGACATTGAGGAGGTTATCAGGAAACTTATTTTTGAACAAAGATGATGTGTTATACTAGAGAAACTTTGACATGGTCTTGCTACGTTGTGTTGATGAACACGAGGCAGGCCTGTTAATGGAAGAAGTTCATGAAGGTTCCTTTGGTACCCATGCCAATGGGCATGCTATGGCAAGAAAATTGTTAAGAGCGGGGTATTATTGGATAACTATGGAGTCTGATTGTTTTAAATACGCCCGGAAATGTCATAAATGCCATATTTATGCTGATAAGGTGCACGTACCGCCTACTCCTCTGAATGTTTTGTCGTCACCTTGGCCTTTTGCCATGTGGGGCATTGACATGATTGGGAAGATCGAGCCGACTGCTTCAAATGGACATCGTTTTATCTTGGTGGCTATTGATTATTTCATGAAGTGGGTGGAAGCAGCGTCGTATGCCAACGTCACCAGACAAGTGGTAGCCCGGTTTATTAAGAAGGACATCATCTGCCGGTATGGAGTCTCGGAGAGGATTATTACTGACAATGGTTCAAATTTGAACAATAAGATGATGAAGGAGCTATGCCAGAGCTTTAAGATTGAACATCATAATTCTTCTCCCTATCGCCCGTAGATGAATGGGGCTGTTGAGGCGGCTAATAAGAATATAAAGAAGATTGTGCAGAAGATGGTAGTGACATACAAAGACTGGCATGAGATGTTGCCTTACGCTTTACACGGATATCGCACTTCGGTACGCACATCAACCGGGGCAACCGCTTTCTCACTAGTGTATGGTATGGAAGCAGTTCTGCCATTAGAAATTGAGATTCCTTCTTTGAGAATTCTGACAGACGTGAAGCTTGAAGAAGCTGAGTGGGTGCGTTCCCGGCTGAGTGAACTGAACCTCATTGAAGAGAAGAGATTGAAAGCCATTGCGCATGGCCGGTTGTATCAGAGTAGGATGAAAAAAGCATTTGATCAGAAAGTGTGTCCTCGGTGTTTCCAAACAGGTGAATTAGTCCTAAAAAGGATCACCCTTCCTCAAACAGATCACAGAGGCAAATGGACTCCGAACTACGAAGGGTCATATGTAGTAAGACAAGTTTTCTCTGGTGGAGCCTTATTACTCTCAACTATGGATGGCGAAGATTTTATGTCCCCTGTGAACTCGGATGTGGTAAAAAAATACTTTTCATAAAAAAGACCCGCTGGACATAAAAAGAAGGTTCAGGCAAAAATGGGACATCCTGGCGAACCATAAAAAGAAAAGGTTCAGGCAAAAATTAGGGATAAAAAAAAAAGAAAAAGAAATAAACCCGCAAGGTTGAAAACCTGAAAAGGCAACTTTGGCAAAAATGGGTATCCCGGTGGATTGAAAACCCGAAAAGGGCGATCCAGGCAAAAGTTAGGGATTTAAAAGCAAAGACTACGATCCGCGTTCGATCTGTGATCACTATTCATACTTGGAAAATTCGAAGGAAAGGAATCAGTCCAGTCAGTCATCTTCAAAGGCCAAAGCATCTGCGGATAAACAAGTCATATGGGTTATAGCTGAGTCGAGTCATGGTGGATGTCTGTTCCCCACATTGCCGACATGTGTATTTTCTTTTACTTTTTGCGCAATTACCTCTTTTCAGGAATTGCTTCCAAATGTAAATGCCTATTTACAGGCCGATCATTCAATAAAGTTTGCATTTCAGTCAAAGAGCTTTTGTTTATTGTTTTACCTGTTTTGTTTGTGAAAATGTCCGATATTTTTGATAAACATTACATGCTAAAATGTTGAGCCTTGTGAAACAAGTTGGAAAACAGTGGCAATTGCTTAGGCGTCAGTCACTATGATGATAATCAAAGTAATCATTTTGTGCGTAGACCTTTCTGTTGGTTTTGTAGGATAACAGGTTTGTACCTCCCCAGTAGGGCTGCTCTCTTCAACTTTGAGGTATAATCGTCCTCAACAGTTTATTGCTCTCCCCAGTTAGAGTAGCAAGGATCGTCTTCCTCAACAGAGTATAAAGAGGTAATTCCCCAAGAGGAGTCGTTGAGGATCATCCCCCTCAGCAGGATATAAGAGGTTTACCCCCAGCCAGAGTTGTGGTTTGGCTCATCCTTCCTCAGCAGGTAGCCAGAAATTTTCATTTCTGCAGCCTCTCCAGCAAGAGATGGATGGCGCATCTTCTTTGATCAAAGATGGTGTTTCCCCACAGAATATGGGGCAGTCGTTTTTTCCTCAGCTAGTCAGGAAACATTTTTTTATCCCCTAGCAGAGTGGATGTTGACAACTACTATTTTCCAAGCAGATGTGCCGATGATGATCAGTACTCTTCAGCAGGATAAAGGTGCTCATATCCCCAAGCAGAGTCTGGTGGTGATTTCTATCCCCAACAGGTCTTAAGTCCAATCATTTTTGGCAGGCATTAAATCCAAGTTCTGAAGTAGTTCGTGATCCCCAGCGAGGAAGTTTCCATGTTCAGTATTTGGTTTCCATCCCCAAACAGAGTTTGTTGGCGATTAGTACCCCCAACAGGTTTTGATTCCAGGGTCTGAAACATTTGGTCATCCCCGGCGGAGGAGTTTCCATCTTCAGTTTTCAGTTCCTGCCCGATAGAGTGGGTTTTCTCTCGGAGATTTATCCATCTCCAGTAGAATTGGTGATTGTGATCTTCCCTAGCAGGGTGAAGTTTTCCTCAACATGATTTCTTTGGTTTGATGAGAATGTAGTTTGTCGTCCTCGGTGGAGCTTCTTCTGTTCTTAGCGTTTATTTCGCTGGGACGGTCTTTTGCATTGCATAAGCATTTTTTTGCATGGCATCCTCCCAAATGCGTAGCATTTCCACTTCGTGTGGAGCATTATGGCAAAATTCAAACATATGCATCCAAAGCATAAGCCAGGTTTGAGTTTTCCTTCGTCAGGAAAACCGGATTTCAGGAGAGGATCATTCGACTTTACTCCACAAGTGTTGGGTTTAGTAATTTAAAGCAATATTTGACAGTCCCACGGCAGAGTGTTTTGCCAGGATTGTGAACCCATGATCTCTTTTCACCCCTTTCGTCCAGGTGGTCTTTTGATTCATCCCTTCAAGGTTTTTACCTTGACACCCGTCCGTGTTTCCTTCAACACTCGTCTGTGTTTGAACCTTTGATTTCAATACCCGTCCGTATTGACCTGTTGATAACGCCCGTCCGTGTCCAGTTCATCATTTTAATCCCCAATAAGGCCAATCCCTAGTAGATTTAACCTCTTTACACCCGTCTGTGTACCTTTTCGATACCCATCCGTATTGAACCTTTTTACACCCGTCCGTGTATCTTTTCGATACCCGTCCGTATTGAATCTTTTTGAACACCCGTCTGTGTACCTTTTTGATACCCGTCCGTATTGAACCTTTTTACACCCGTCCGTGTATCTTTTCGATACCCGTCCGTATTGAACCTTGTTACACCCGTCCGTGTATCTTTTTGATACCCGTCCGTATTGAATATTTTCGAACACCCGTCCGTGTACCTTTTCGATACCCGTCCGTATTGAACCTTTTTACACCCGTCCGTTTATCTTTTTGATACCCATCTGTATTGAATCTTTTTGAACACCCGTCCGTGTATCTTTTCGATACCCGTCCATATTGAACCTCTTTACACCCGTCCGTGTACCTATCTTTTCGATACCCGTCCGTATTGACCTGTTGATAACACCCGTCCGTGTATCTTTTCAATACCCGTCCATATTGATATCTTTTATTCCTTGACACCCGTCCGTGTTTATCCCCGGCATAGCTAACACTCGTCCGTGTTGTGACAGTGCAGCATTTATTGCTTGTTCCCCAGCGGAGTCGTCCCTCCTTTGAGGATTGCAAATTTCAGGTTTCTTTTGGTATTCAATCTCCGTGAATCCTTTAAACGCATGACAGCCGTTGCTATCATACCTTCAGGACCAAGTTGATTGAATAGGGGCAGCTGTAACACCCCAAAATTTGCTCTTTTGTTTTGAAGCTAACTGGCTTATGTTCCTTTGCATTTCTTGCATTAGCATTTATGCATAACATTGGTTCTTAGCATGGGATCAAGGTACTTGGCTCATCTCAAAGGAATCTCAAGCCTCAAGGTGTTTTGTGGAGGTCATCATATCTTCATAAGACCAAGAGTGGCAAGAGTTTTCAAGTGAATCTTCCCCTCCTAACCAGAGGGACCAAATTAGGGTTCTTGGGTTCAAAGAGCTTCTTGATAAGACTTTGTGGATTCAAGCATGCTCTCATAGGTTCCATATGCTCACAAGCACTCATAGAGGAAGGCTTGGCTAGTGGTTCATTGTGGAAGATGTTCAGTGGATCAGTTACTTGTGAAGTAAGCAAAAGTCAACAGTTCAAAAGGAAAGTCAACCAGGGAATTTTGAGGTCCTCTTCATGACTTTTAAGGTCTTATGCCCTCATATGGTCCTCAAATGTCAAGATTCATGTCATTCATCAAGAATCAAGAGTTTGTGCAAAATTACTATTTTTGGAAAATGGTCTATAATGTGAAACTTCCATTTTTGGCAACTTTTCAAACCATCTTCAACTTGACTTTTCATCATCAAAGAAGCTTCAAATGAGTTTTCCTCAAACATGAAAGTTGAATATCTCTCTCTCCCATTTCCAAAAAGTACTAGATTGTCTCCATACCATTTGTGGTTCTCAAGTTATGATCAAAAGAAGGCAAGGTGTTTTTTAGGGTTTTCTCATGTATCCATTTTTCCACCTTTTGCATTTTGGTTCAAAATGACTTGTATTTGTTTCTAATGACTCAAGTCACATTGCCATATTCAAGTACACTCCATGAGGAGCATTTTTGACCCTTGAATCACTCTAATCCGTGCCATGTACTTCACTTATTTCACAAAATGCAATTTTGCAAGATGGATTGAATCTCACAAATTAAGCATCCACAAAGCCCAAACCCAATTCCATTGTGATCAGCAAGTGAAATGGATATGAATCATACTTATTCCATGACCTTTGCACGTGTGGATTAGTGGTTTCAGCACAACTTGCATTTTTACAAATCACTTTGGATAGCCTAAATCAAAGGATTAACAAAACCCTTATCATGCTCAGAGCTCTAACCAAGTCTATATAAGAAGACTCACACGTTCATTCACACCTCATGCACCCTAATTTGCTCAGAATTCCATTTTTCACTCAAACTTTCTCTCCTTCGAAACTCTCTCCTCCAAGATCCAGCTTGATTCAAGTCTCTAGTTGCATTTATTTTGCAATCAGAGGTCCTAAGGAGTAGATCTGCAGTTTTCTGAAGGATTTCTTGGTGTATTTTGAGCTCTACAAGTTTCAGGTTAGTGTGATTTTCATGATCCTAGAACTCAGTTTTCTTGTGTGCTTAATGTTCCTCGTGAGTTGCTGATCATCCTGATGTGTTTAGATCTTGATTTGGACGTGTATTATGGTTGTAATGTGGATCTGAAATTTTTATGTTCAAACTTTTTTCCTTCGATTTGGTTTATTCTTGCATGATCTGTTGATTTGAACTTGATATTCATGATCCTTGTGAAATTCTGAGTGGAATGGTGTACTTGTTTTTGATTTCTGGAAAACTATTGTTGGATCTCCGTTTGGTGTTGCCGGAGAAGACGACCGGAGCTAGGGCTCCGGCGTCTGGTTCATTTGCAGGTGATGAAGGAAGAAGACGTAATCCTGGCCGTTCGTGGTGTTGATCTGATGGCTCATGTTTAGCCACCTCATTTAATTTTCACGTGTTTGTGTGTTTTTAATCCATGGTTGTTATTATGCACACACAGATCTGAGCCACACATCTTGCATGTTTTTGATTTTGTTGACTTGATCTGATGCGTTAGATTAATCTGATGGTGTTGATTGTGCCAACGCATTAAAAATCTCATGTGCTATTCACATGTTTTGTTTTTAATTTCTGATGGTGTGGATGTGCGCGCATGTATTGTTGTTATCATAAACTCTTAATCCTGGCCTTTCATCATGATTACTTTGATTTTGTTGACTGAATGTGGCACGCTGGATTGATCCAAGGGCAATGATTGAGTCAATCTGGTTGACTCTGAGCCTTCATAAGAAGCGCTTTGGGCTTCTTTGCTATTGGCGCCACCTCCTTCGGTCCAGCCCAATTTTCAACGTGATTTTCTTGCTTGTTGCACCCCTGGCTTGATTTATTTTCTTTTTATTTTATTTAATTGCTTCATTTTGCATTTTTTTATTTTTAAAATTAGTTTTATGCATCTAAAAATCACCAAAAAAATCATGAAGTATCTTTGGAATTTTATAAAAAAATTTATAATTTTAGTTTCCATTTTTATTTTATTTTGTGCCTCTGAATTAATTGTTTGATTAATTTTCTTTGTGAATTGTCTCAATTGTGCACACCTTGCCTTGTTGATTTTTGTTCTCACCATTGGTACATGATTTGCATCCCATTATTTTTGTATGTTTCAGAGGACATCTTGAGGTCCCTAAAAATAGTTTTCTAATATTTTTAAACTCATTTCATATTGCATTTTAGTCCCTCTATTTGTGCATTGTTCTTCTTTGTTTTTATGCAAATTTGAAGCATTGTTTGAGGTACTTAACTTGTGAATTTTTGTGTGATCTTTTGGTATGTTGCTAGCTTTTGACTTAGGTCACTTGGGTTTTAATTTCACAATTTTTTAATGTCATTTTATGTATGTTTGATTATTTGTGCTTAAGTGAATTATGCATGATCATTTCTTGACACCTCTTAACCCTAATTGCTTTGCCATGCCTAATTGATTGAGTTTCTTTGTGATTCTTTGCATGAGTATTTGGTATGATGTTTAACCCTAGTTTAGGTCCTTTGTGACCAAATTTTACAATTTGTGGATCATGTTTGGGTATGCTTTAAGTGTTTGTACTTTGACTTCCTTTTGTGGACTTTCTTTGGTGCATAATGTTCCATGTTTTGATCTTCTCTTGCACATGAGAATTGATGATGATGGTATGATCTTGGTTCTGACTTGTTATCATCTTCATCTTATTTTTCTCATTTCATCTTGATATGAAGTGCATTGGTGCTTAATTGTGCATTTCATATAAGTATGCTTGCATTCTTTCATGATTACCTTTGCATGCTTACTTGAGATGTTTTGCATGATCTTTGAGACTTGTTTATTGATGTGGGTTGGATGTACTTGATATGATGTGCTTGATGCCCTATCTTGTTTCTTATCTCATCCTTCTCTATCTCGTTCTTCTCTTTCACTCTCTTTCTCCCATGAATCTCAAGACTTGTTTAAGTCTTGGATTCCTTTCCCCTTAGAGCTACCTAGTCCAACTTAATTTTTGATTAAGCTTGGAGTAGGATTAGCATTAGGTTTTAGGTAGTCGTCCCTCCTAAGCCTCACTAACCTTAGGTCACCCATGCATGATAACATTAGGACTCTTAGTTTCCCTTTAGAGTTTCCTTTGGGTCTTCTCTCTTCTCACCTCAAAACTTCTTGAAAACACTTAATAAAGGTAAAGTGTATTGCGCATGAGCCTTAAGCGTGGGGAATGAGAAATGAGGGGCTTCCTCTCACCTTTCTAGAGTGCTTAGCGGGCGTCCTATCTTGGGAAGATTCGTTAAGTATTCGTCCCTGTGCCCTTGACTTTGGTGCAATGCAAGTTATGAACTAACTTAAAAAGAAAACACTTCTGTCTAAAAAACACAAAACAAATTCAAATCTTTTTATCCTTTGGGATTGTTGGGTTTCAAATTTCATTTTCAGAAAAGAGCTCGTCGCTCACGTAAAAAACACTTACCCATTCGTGGTCGTACCCACGAACTACATCAGACCTGATTCCTCTCTCTCTCGTCCGATTGAGGATATGTAGGCACAAGACAGCGATTGTCTTGGCGAGCAACCTTCCCCCACAGTTCCCGTCCGAACTACGTTGACTTTGACTTTCCCATTACACTGAGGGATTACGTAGGCCTATGGAATCGAATATGTCCTACCGAGTCCGTCTTAGTCACCCCCATCCCCGTTTTCTTTTGTTCAGCCATAGATAGTAGGACAACTCAGCCTCCGTTTAGACAACAAGCATGGATCCCATCGAGTACGATGGATGCGTGGGGTGCTAACACCTTCCCCTCGCATAACCGACTCCCGAACCCGGACTATGGTTGCGATGACCATGTTTTTCCCCCATTCTCTTCAGGTTTATGCAATGTTTCCTTTCCCTCTCTTGGGATAAATACACATTACTGGCGACTCTGTGTTTTCTGCGCCACTCACGCGTTTGTACCGTTGGATGCGAATCTCTCGGGAGCGACAACGTGCCCTCTTTGAGTTGTTTGATTTGCAATCCGAGGAAATAGTTAAGCTCCCCCATCATGCTCATCTCAAACTCACCCTGCATCAAACTAGAAAACTCCTTGACCAAGGTCATGTTAGTAGACCCAAAAATGATATCATCAACATAAATTTGTACCAAAATTAGATGTTTTCCTTGACGTTTAATGAAGAGGGTTGTGTCAACCTTGCTTCTTGTACCAAAATTTGTACCAAAACATTTGAAATCAAAACACAGCAGAAAAATAGTGCATAACGAGTGAACGGTCGACCTATGCAGATGAGGGGTTGACCTGAGCGACCCCGTTGCTACAACTACGCAGAAACAACATGTTTGCGTCGACCAGAACAGGACATCCGTCTACGCAAACCTCCCAGTTTTTGATAATTATAAATGCAATCAGTATGGGTCGACCGGAGGGTCTACGCGAGCCCTCCAGCTGCTAATTCTAAGAAATGCAACATCTTTGAATTGACCAGAACAGGGTTGTGAGTCGACTTAAACCCTTGAAACTTGTAAAACTCAATATTTTGACATTTCTAAAGGTTCCTAATAACACCTAATGCACATACAACATTATCAACTTGATCAAACACATTTAAAAACACATAGTATGCACTTCTATATGAACCTACATATGTATTAGAAGAATTGCTCGAGAAGAGGTTTGTTCGACCGAGTGTTTCTCCATGGGGTGCTCCTGTGCTGTTAGTGAAGAAGAAGGACAGAAGTATGAGATTGTGTGTTGATTATCGACAGTTGAATAAAGTGACTATCAAGAATAAATATCCACTTCCAAGAATCGACGATTTGATGGATCAGTTAGTAGGCGCCTGTGTATTTAGCAAGATTTACTTAAGGTTTGGTTACCATCAGATTCATGTTAAACATGATGATATTCTGAAGACAGCTTTCAGGACGAGGTATGGTAACTATGAATACACTGTGATGCCGTTTGGAGTGTCCAATGCACCTGGTGTGTTCATGGAGTATATGAATAGGGTTTTCATGAGTATTTGGATTAGTTTGTTGTGGTTTTCATTAATGATACTCTGATATACTCTAAATATGAAGAAGAGCATACTGAGCATTTGAGAACCGTGTTGCAAGTATTGAAGGAGAAGAAGTTGTATGCAAAACTGTCAAAGTGTGAGTTTTAGTTGAAGGAAGTGAGTTTTCTTGGCCATGTGATTTCAAGTAGTGGAATTTCTGTTGATCCTTCTAAGATTGATGCGGTGTTACAGTGGGAGACTCTGAAATCTGCTACTGAGATACGAAGTTTCCTTGGATTGGCAGGATATTACTGCAAGTTTATCGAAGGCTTTTCTAAGTTGGCATTACCTTTGACTCAGCTGACTCAAAAGGGGCAAGCTTTTGTGTGGGATGTACCTTGTGAGGAGATTTTTGTGGAATCGAAGAAGAGGTTGACGACCGCTCCAGTGTTGATTTTGCCTAATCCGAATGAATCTTTTGTAGTGTATTGTGATGCGTCGAAAATGGGTCTTGGAGGAGAGTTGATGCAGAATGGTCAAGTTGTTGCATATGCTTCTAGGCAGTTGAGGGTTCGTGAAGTGAATTACCCTACCCATGATTTAGATTTGGCAGCTGTGGTGTTTGTGTTAAAAATGTAGAGACATTACCTGTTTGGCTCTAAGTTCGAAGTGCTCAGTGATCATAAGAGTTTGAAGTACTTGTTTGATCAGAAAGAGTTGAATATGAGGCAGAGAAGGTGGTTGGAATTGTTGAAGGATTTTGACTTCGATTTGAATTACCATCCGGGTAAAGCAAATGTAGTGGCTGATGCATTGAGCATGAAGTCATTGCATATGTCAATGCTTATGGTGAAAGAGTTGGAGTTGATTGAACAATTCTGAGATTTGAGTTTAGTATGTGAAGAGACTCCTGACAGTGTGAAGTTTGGAATGTTGAAGTTGACTAGTGGATTTCTGGAAGAGATCAGTGTGGGCCAACAATCTGACTTGAAGTTGGTTTACCAGTTGACATTGATCAACCAAGGTAACGGAGGTGAATTCCGGATTGATGAGAGTGGTGTGATGAGATTCAGAGACAAGGTGTGTGTTCCAGATGTTCCAGATATTAAGAAAAGCATTCTTGAAGAAGGACATCGAAGTAGATTGAGTATTCATCCCGGTGCTACGAAGATGTACCAAGATTTGAAAAAGTTGTTTTGGTGGCCAGGTATGAAGAATGATATTGCGGAGTTTGTTTATGCGTGTTTGACTTGTTAGAAGTCGAAGATTGAGCACCAGAAGCCTTTAGGTATGATGCAACCGTTGAATATCCCATAGTGGAAATGGGATAGCATTTCCATGGATTTTGTGTCGGGGTTGCCGAGGACTGTAAAGGGAAATGATTCGATTTGGGTGATTATGGATAGATTAACTAAATCGGCTCATTTCTTGCCGATGAAGATTAATCATTCTATGCAGAAGTTAGCCGAGGTGTACATTGAGGAGATTGTGAAGTTGCATGGGATACCTTCGAGTATTGTTTCGGATAGAGACCCGAGATTTACATCGAGGTTTTGGAAGAGTTTGCAAGATGCTTTGGGTACTAAGTTAAGGATGAGTTATGCATATCATCCTCAGATGGACGGTCAGACGGAAAAGACTATCCAATCCTAGGAGGAATTGTTGAGGGCTTGTATGTTGGATCACAGAGGATCTTGGGATAGCCATTTGCCATTGATTGAGTTCACGTACAACAACAACTTTCGTGATACTATTGGGATGGTGCCGTATGAAGCTTTGTATGGAAGAAGATGTAGAACTCCTTTGTGTTGGTATGAGTCAGGCGAAAGTACTGTACTCGGACCTGAAATTGTGCAGGAGACGACTGAGAAGATTAAGATGATCCAAGAAAGGATGAGGGCTTCGCAGAGTCGTCAGAAGAGTTATCATGATAGGAGAAGGAAAGCACTTGAATTCAAAGAGGGAGATCACGTGTTTTTGAGGGTGACGCCAGTGACTGGTGTGGGTTGAGCTTTGAAGTCTAGGAAGCTCACTCCATGTTTTGTTGGTCGATATCAAATCTTGCAGAGGATATGAGAGGTAGCCTATCAGATCGCTTTACCGTCGTCACTTACAAATTTGCATGATGTGTTCCATGTGTCTCAGTTGAGGAAGTACATTCCAGATCCATCGCATGTGATTCAGATGGATGATGTACAAGTGAGGGATAATCTGACTGTGGAAGCATTGCCTGTACGGATGGATGGTCGTGAAATGAAGCAACTGCGGGGCAAAGACATAGCTTTGGTGAAGGTGTTATGGGGTGGACCAGCTGACGAAAGTTGGACATGAGAGCGTGAAGATCAGATGAAGGAGTCGTGTCCGACTCTGTTTCCTTATGGTAATTTTCGAGGGCGGAAATTCTTTAAGTGGGGGAGAGTTGTAACACCCCAAAATAATTATAATATTTATTTAATTGAATTATTATGATTATTCAGTGTTTTGGTGAATTTTGATGGATATTGTGACGCTTGATGACTTTGGGTGGTGTTGTGGGGTAGTCTGAGTTAAGGGAATATTGAGGTATCTTAGAATTAGTAATTAATTAGAATTATTTTATTAGTAATAATAATAATAGAATAATTTAAATATTTAGAATATTATTATTATTAGAAATAATTAGGAGGACCATTAAGGATAAGGCGGTAATATTGAGAAGGTTAATTGAGGACAATACGGGTAAATCATGATTAAGGCCCAAAAGATAGGTTTAACTAAAAGAAAATAGAGAATTAGGAGAGTTATTCTGTGCAACCCTAAGAAGTGAAGAGAGAGCTGAGGAAAAGAGGCTAGAATACATAGAACGAGAGGATCAACCGTAGAACCCCAAAAAGAAGAATCTTTTGCTGTAAAATTTGAGGTATGGGGGGTTAATCCGGGTTCATATGTTTGATATGGGTTTAAGGTAGAGTAGTCTGTGTGTTTTGTGTTTTATGATGAATTTTTGTAAGCTGAATCTGTGGTGAATTTTCGTGCATCTGTGTTGGTCGATTTCTGATATAAAATCTGGTATGTGTTGCTGTAAATCCTGCGAATTTCGCGTGAATGATTATTGTTCCTGTGATGAATGTGTGAACAAACCCGATCTGAAATCTAAGGTGAGATTAATTAATTAGGACTTAATAATTAGGAAGAAATTGATGAAAATAATGGAGTAGGATACTGACTTAGATCTCTGATGAATCGAAACTGTTTTGGGTCCGATATTGGAAGATCGAAGGCGTTGGAATGGGAAGTTTTCGTTCAAATACGAAATCTGAGTTTTGAGTGGTTTTTGGCCATACGCGTAACAGGGGGAGTATTACGCGTATGCAGGGGGCATCCCCAGGGTGTTACGCCTAGCATACGCGCCTGTCCCCAGGGCCAGCACGTATGGCGTACGCATAAGGGAATGGTGGCAATACGCGTATGGGATGGTATTACGCGTATGGGAAGCTGAGAGGAAGAGGCATACGCGTATGGGAAGTCATTATGCATATGGGATTCTTGGGAAAGGTGCATTACGCGTATGGATTAGCCATTACGCGTAATGGGACATTGGAAAGGAATTTTGAGAGGGAAAACTCTCTGGTGATATGCGTAACAATGAGAGTATTACGCGTAAGGGAGGCCTGGGCAGGTGGCCCTACGCGTATGATACACATGACAGTGGGCGAGGGATTGAGCCATACGTGTATGGGGCATGGCCATACGCGTATAGACAGGGCTGTTGGCAGATTTTCCTATTTTAGCGATTTCTGTCCCGATTTCGCTTGTGATGTGGTTTCTTTGAGACGTAAGGTTATGATGGGGTAATAAAACATGATTAAACTAGTAATGAAGATGAATGGGATAAAATCGAGAATTTTTGTGTGACAAGTATAATATGACGAATTGTGAGATATAGTGACGAATTGTGACGAGTGCGGATTGGTGTTGAATAATGATGCTCGATGTTGATTCATGGATGATGATGCAACTATGATGATTTTATGATGATGATTATTATGAAGATTTGCATCATTCATTCAGGGCATAGTTATAACTTCGGTCTATTTGGTGGCTTCAATCCCATTGTGTGGATTGAAGTGTTTTGTGACGTGCTCCGGTTCTTGTGTAGAATCGATCCTATTGGTGGGGATCTTTGGAGGGCGATGACCCAGTGTTCATCAATTATGATGAATTGGTACCACATGCATGCGTCTATGATGTTGCATTGCATATTGTGTGGCATTGCATTATATTGATGTGATTGATGTATTAATGACGTTGTGAATGATTTGATGATGTTTGTGCTTATGCTTTATCTTTTGCTTATAGCTTATATATTGATTCGTGATTACTCACCCTACTTGTTTGAATGTTGCCTCCACGTGGGTAACATGGAGGTGATCAGACTTAGCTTTCTTGGCGCATGAAGATTTAGCATTTGAAGTATTTTGATTTCTCTGTCGATTTAGAGGGTCTTGCTCTAATATGTAACATCGGGTCAAGACGTTTGAGTCGAACGATTATGTTCTTTTATTTGTTGGCATGAGGATGTTCTATGATGTTTTGTTTTAAGAAGTTTTGGATTATAAAATTGTTTTAAATTTTGATTTCCGCTGCGTGATGTTTAAATAAATTCATGATGGTAAAACCCGTGTTACTGAGCAGGTGGTTATTTGATGTTTTGTGACGAAATGTGGCACCCTTTTTAGGACTTTACTCTGGTTAAATTGTTGTTTTTATTCGTGATGCTTGTTGAGTAGAAAAGGGTGTTACATGCCACACATACACTTGATGGTATTGCTTCACCTGTCAGCTTAATTCACACTCTCACCAAATCTCTCAAGTGTTTTTGTGTTTACACTTAATATTCATAGTACACAATATCATACCATAGGCTTGAATAAATTCTCTTTCAATTACCAGATGCACATCACAAACACTTTTTGAGGTCTTTAATGGTTCTAACGGGTATACAGTTAAGGTGGGATAATTATATGGATTAGGGGTAGAAAAATGGGTTGTGGCATGCTGGGACGGCCCGTGCACCTGCCAAAAAATGGAGGGTTGGGTTGGGATTTTATGTCCGCCTTGCCCGCCCCGCTTTAAGCCCGACCCGCCTTAAGCCCGCAAAAAAAAAGGGCGGGTTGCCCCGCCAGTCAGCTAATGTAGTTATCAAGCACTAAAATCATTTTTTGTTGGTTGAAGGTTAATACTTTAACTATATTTTGGAATACTTGTTGATGATTTTATTTTATACATTTATTTTGTGAATAAATCCAATATTTTTTTAAGTAAAATTTGGTAAAAAGATGCTTTATAAAAAAAATTTCTAAAAAATAAGTGAAAAATCTAATTGAAATGTAAAAATAAGCCTATAAATCTTTTTAAAAAAATGAAAATTAAATAAATAAAATAGGCGGGCTAGATTTTTAATCCCATTTTCACTTAGCGGGCTTAAGGCAGGGCGGAGCGGGTGGCCCGTTTTGCCACCCCTTATATGGATGAGTAGGCTGATGGTTCAGAGTCACTGAGATCATTCTCCTCACTATTTTTATTTTAATGTATCACTGTTGGAATTTTTCACACACTTACCTTTTAGGGTTAGCCATCAATGACTATTCAACTTTTTAGATTTTTCTTTATTTTTTGGTATCATGCTGAGTTCTCTTTCTAGTGAGTACGTTTATGATAGTTTTCCAACTCTTTTTTGTGTTTTTTTCTTCAGATAAGTTGATTTTTCAAATCCCTTTTTTTATTTTCTTTTTCTTTCTTCTTTTTTTCTTAGGTGCACTCACCTTTACCAATGTTGCACAACTACCCCAAACTTAAAGGTTGTTATTCCAACAATAACCCCAAACTTATAATGGAACACAGATCCTAGAATTCGACACAATAACTTTGAACATGGTAGGGATGTGTTTAGGTCATGGGTTAATAATGTGGTACTTACACAAACAAAGGGATACAAGGGGTGAACAAAGGATAATTATGATACATGGGATAGCTAGAAAGTCTCAGGGCTAAAAACAAACAATGTGCCTCAGTGTGTGTGTCTGTGTGTGTCTGTGTGTCTGTGTGTGCGCGCTCGTGTGATCATGCAATGGACATTAGGAAAGAATATATGCAATTTCTGAATGAGAAAGACATACCTAAATGTTCTCTCATGATGAATATTTTGTTTGACTTTTTTTTATCTCACCATGTTGGTTAGGCCTGACAGCTTCCACAGTACCGCTTGTGTGATGTAACTTCACACTCAATTACGATAACCCTTATTCCCTTCAATAGAACTTAAGAAAACTACATCAACTCATTTTAGAAGTATCAAAATTTTATGGGTATCGACATGTATAGGGCATACAAGCCTTTCATCTGGGTCATCCATGTCAACCATTCATGCTAGCAATCATCGCTTAAATAAAAACATGAACTGAATTAACCGAAATAGCTGCTGATATGATATTCAAATAAAATTTTAGGAAAATATAATGGAATCAAAATGACTAAAATAACAAAACATCAAAAATAACTAACTAAAGAGGAAAGAAAAAAATAAAACAAAAATCCATAAAACTACTCCTCATCCTTTCTGCCCCTGTCCTCCATATGCTCATCAAAGTTGATCATGTTAGCTGGATCACTTCCATCATGCACAAATGTAAAAAGAGGGGACATATGTCCCTGCTGAGTTGGCCTCCTCTATCCTGAACTCGAGAATAGGCTCTGGTGCTGTTAAGGAGTCGGATGATAGAGAGGGCTCTACTGAGGCTTTTGTTGAACGGGTCCTCCTAGTTGGATCAGAGTCTCAATCTCAGGATACTAATAGTGGCTGAAAAACAAAGCTGGAGGGTCTCCTAAAAAATGATCTCTGAAGCGCTGAGTCGCTTCCCATATGTCTACCTGATAGTGAGGTAGCACCCTAGTAAATATGCATGCACATAGAAGTTCTGCATGAAGCAGAACATGCTCATCCGCTCCCTATGTTCCAGAGAATCCTTATCAGTGAGAGGCACTCCCTTAGGTATGTTTTGTGTCCTAGGCGCACTCAGCCCTACAGAATATGTTGGTCTCTCCTTTGTGTCTCTAACACCCGTCACCTGTGCTACCTTCTTAGGATGACCAGCTATCCATACAACATCTAATGTATGTGTTGGTTGCACCATTTGTCCCCCTAAAAAGTCCTCAACTCATGCTTTCTTACACAGCATAACGATCATAGTAGCATGTCCCAGAGACTTATCGTCTTACTCTTAGCCATCTCAACCATATAAGCATAAATGATCTGCCTAATGTTAACCAGTTGTCGTGTCAAGATAATATACAACCCCAAAGCTCACATAGTAATAAGGTCGAAGTTGCTCCAGTTTGTATCCAGATTATGATGAAAGAAATAGGTTCACACTTTTAAAACCGCACAAATGCAGTCTTCCTCGGAGGAGGGCTAGATGACGGTTGCCAATATTTACCCTACAATGTTAATAGATCTAACATCGCATTGTACGACCATCTTAATCGAGCAGATGTCCTCTGCATCAAATACTTATAATTATGCTCTCTAAATTTCATCTTCATCAGCTTTTTCACCGTCTTCCAATCATAACAAATTTTGTTCCCTGGACCCATGATACCGATTTAGGCACTAAAGCAGTGTTCTCAAAGGGGATTATAAGCGTTTGCATAGAACTCCAACATAAGATCCCTAGCCACAGACTAGATCTGACTGTTCAGATAATTGAGTTTATGCTTTTTCAACTCGGTATAAATTTCAGGGGGTTCATCTGGGCTCAAATGGAAAGCTTTTTTCTCAATGATTTTACGATCTACCAAAATTTTGAACCTTTCTCTCTTGTGCGCGCGCGTGTGTGTGTGTGTGTGTGTGTGTGTTAGTGCTCTAAGAGATGCACACTTAATATTACATATGATCTTATAAAATATAAATAAACAAACATAGCAAGAATAAATGGAGAGCTTGGATCTGTTGACTTCGTTTCTAGGTGAAGTTCTTTAGATTTTGATTATCTTAGTGCATATGACCAAAAACCTTTTCGCTTTTTTATTTGTTACAAAATTATTTATTTGCTTGATCAAGTTATGATGTTGCTTTAATTCATTTTTTTATCATCAAAACCAAGTGTAGATGTACAACACATAAAACCACATAAGTTACACGATAACAATCATCAATAAAAGAAACAAATCATCTCATATCGTAAATGTTATAAACAGGGGTATGCCCCCAAACATCTAAAAGAACAAGATCAAATGCTTTAACACTTTTATCAAGAGTCGAAGGAAAATTAGATAAAACACTCAACAAATTGTTTTGAAAATAGTCATGAAACAGATACACTTCATTAATGAAAAAAGATGATGGCCATTATGTTTATTTTAATGCCATATTTGGGAGGTGAAACAACACTTAATTGAGATTGAAGTGCATTAGACAATATATTATAATCAGATCATGCATTATAGATATAATATAACCATCAATGTTCCTCAACAACTCTAATCGTCTTCCTCGTTGCAAGATCCTAAAAAGTTTACAATGAGAATAAAAAAATATAACTACATAATTTTATCAGTTGTAAGCTTACAAATAGAGATAAATTTGTTTGAACTGAAAATATAAAACACATCTTTCAATTTAAAGACTGAAGATCAATGTCTCTATAATCATCAACTTGCGTGAAATTCTGGTATCAGACGTGTGATGTTAAGGTGTGATGTCACAACAACACACTCTGCACAATGGACAACAATAATAGTAAATTAACACCAAGAATTGTTGACTCAGTTCGGTTACAACCAACCTACTCTGGGGGCTACCAAGCCAGGGATGGAATTCACTACTTGTAGATATAATTTACAGACTCAACAACCCGTTGACAATCTCCTAAACTTATACTCTACTAATGACTTCCTACCTAAGAAACCACTTAGGTATGAGAGCACCACTCAATCCCTTAAAAACACTCAAAGAAACCACTTTGAGTAACCTTGATCTTACTTCACGGCTTTGATCAAGCAAACACTCTCTATTACTTCACAGCTTCTAGAGAGGACAGAAACTCAACACCTATTCAAACCCTAGAATAGTGTAAATACAAGCACTCTAAACAAACTCTAGACACTAAGCCTCCAGCTCTTGATCTTCTGAATGTTTTCTGTCCCTTTTTCCTTTGGTCTTGTGCGCTTTATATAGCTCCTTGAATTGGTCTTGGACTTGCTACAATATCTCCTAGATTTGTTATTTAAAACTGAATATCTAAAACAGATTTTCTCCTAAAATCTTTTTAAATCTTCAACCTTTTAAATCTCCTACAAATTTGCAGCAGATCTCCTATGCAGCAGCAAATATCTATCCCAAGATATTCGCATCCAATGAGACAACTTGCTCTCCACAATTCTAGCTAATACGCAACCCTAACAACATCACAACCTGCTGTTGTTAATTCTGCAGATCCGATGTTACAACATCACCTATGTGACATCAGACATCCAACTTCAGCAATTAAATACTTAACACAACCCAGTGTTAAGACTTCAATGTTGCAACATCAGCACCTTGACATCAACATTGAACATACTTTGTTTTACCAAAATTCCAGCCAATCCAAGAACTAACAATCTCCCCCTTTGGCTAATTTTGGCTAAAATAATCTCTGCACTCTGTACCTTCAGAGACTTCAGCAGCGGAAAACTTGAATAAATTTCCAACACTTTGCAGCAGCAGCAATTCTTCACAATAGGTTCACCTCACAAGGACATTAGCATGCTGCACAAACACTCCATCAGCAACACTGGCTTTAACACCTTCAAATAGCTGTTCAACACAACCCAGCAGCATGGGGTAAATCTCCCCCTCAAGGCAAGAACCAGCATACAGCTTTTCAACAACTTCTCCCCCTCAATATCTGCACTTCAGCACCACACTAGCAACACTCCTTCAAAACTGACATTGCAGCTTGACTAACTCTTGGCTACCTCTCCCCCTTTTTAGCCACAATTGGACAAACCTCAACATGTACATCTTCTGTCAGCTCCTCTACTATTAGTCATAGTCTTCATCCATCCAGTCAAGAAGGCTTCACACAATCATCCACACAATGCCTTCCACTGAACTCTAAGTCAACTCCTCACACTTAGAATAACGCACACCAAGACAAGTGTACAATCTATTCAAGGCCATGATTCAATCTTGTCTTTAGACATCTCCTCAAAAGCATGTGCGCACAAGATTCAAATAATTTGCTTCATATGACTAGAACCAATCAACAGCCTAATGTCATAACATGCTATCTGACATTATATCCTCATAAGAGGCAACCAATCTTCACAAGAAATGTACCTTTGCTACAAAATCCATAGACAAGTACTCCCCCTGTCATGATTAACAAATGCTCTAGATGGAGATGAACATTTGAGCACATTTTCTGAGTAGATGCATTTTGGTGCCATTGTCCCTTTCTCCAGAGGCTATCATATAATTCATCTTCACCATCCAAGGCAAACCTTCTACTTCATCATTCTCCCGTATGACTATGTAGATGCTCCTTAGATATAATGTACGCACTAAGCTTCAGATCCAGAACAAAGACATCCTTCACCAAGGATACTTTTAACACTCTTGACACCAGGGTATTACATATGCTCCACTCAACACTGTGTCACAAACTCCACAAATTCTCAGTTTACTTATAAGCTTTACTGAGATCCAGTCTCTTCAAGAGATCAATGATCAGATCATATCATAATACCTCTACCATTACATCCACCAGTAGTTGTTGATACTAGTGAAGTCTTCAAAATCAGTAGTCATGCTAAACTTCACATTCCACATCATCAGAAACACTTCTTCCACATGTCCAATCTAAATCATCTTCCAGATAAACCACCAGCAAACATGATGTTATAACATCTTTTGGGACATCAGCTTCTCATCACCATTCAAAGGACTCATTGCACAAAGAAGTCCTTCAAGAAGCTCCCAAAAAAACACAGTCAGAGTAGTTTATTCAGGTTAACAGACACACCTGAATACCATAAGTTCCCACACCCTCTCTGAACCATATCCTAGCAAACTCAACCATATCCTGAGTATCTATACCAAATTATTTTTCCAGAACATACTTCCACCATTTTATGAAAAGCACAGGAATGTTATCTAGTATTTTCTCAGAAGTTCTAACAACAACGGTTTCCTTCATGTGAGAGATATCCTGGACATTATCATCAGACTTATCTCTGATCTTCCTATTTCTGGAAGAGATGAACACTTTACTCCTGGATTTTGTAGTACCATCCACATAGATCTTCAGCTTATTAGTTCTCATCTTTGGAGGTGACTCAATAGCTTTCCTCTTCCTTGATTTCAGTCGTTTAGCAACCCCAGGAACCACTGTTGCAATTAGTTCATCATCACTCTTCTTTATTTTAAGGCTAGAAGTACCTTTCTTGACTTGAGATGTTTTAACATCAGCTCTAACATCTGCATCTTCCAACCTAAGGATTGTCAACTTGTGAAATTTTTCTTCTGAACTATAGGAGTCATTAGTCAGGTTGTCATCTTTCTTGGCCTTGCAAGTATTCAGCTCCCAACACTTCTTAAGGTCACAACTTTTGATCCTTCCATCAGCATTGTTGACTCCTTCATCTTGCTCACATAACTGACTACTCAAGTTGGCTTTTAACACATCATCCAACTTAGGAGTAACAACACCATAAGTCATTAACCCAGATTGACTTTTTACCATACTTTCACACTTGATGTCACCATCTGATGTTACAGCATCAACCTTGACATCACTAGATAAGTTGTCCACTTGAGGTATCCACTGATAACAATTATCTTTGGATCATACTCCTTTCATCACTACCTCATTCTGCTCATCAGCTACCACACATTCATCTTTGGTGTAGCTTACCTTGTAACCTTCATCACAAAGTTGACTTATGCTAATTAAATTAGCACTCAACCCTTGAACAAGGAGCACATTATCAAGAATAAGACCATCATGATTCTTCACTCTTCCACCTCCTTCTACTACTCCTTTTTCACCATTGCCAAAAATAACATCATTTGCATGGCAAGGATTGAACTCTACCAAATGCTTCTTGGATCCAGTCATGTGCTTGGAACACCCACTGTCAAAATACCATGTTCCTTCTTTAGCCTCTTTGTCATCCAAGTGAGCCAACAAGCACTTCACCTTCTCCTTAGGTACCCATTGTTTAACAACTTTGGGCATGTGCTCTCTCCATCTGTTTTGAGGTTGAGGGTATCCATGCAGCTTGTAGCAAGAGTACTGCATATGTCCAAACCTTCCACAGTAATAGCATCTCACCCTTTCATCTCTGAATCTTCTGCCATGACGAGATTGCTTATGCTGCCATCCATAATGTGGTCTCCTCCTACCATAACTGCCCTGCCATCTATTATGCTGGTATCTTCTCCCATAGGACGACTGAGAATGTTGTTTCCTTGATTGTCTCCCATGATGGTGTGGCTTTCTTCTTCCATAGATATAAGGAACAACATTGGTGTATCCATATCGATAACCATACCAGTTGTCCTGATGTTGAGACACCTGATGAGACATGTGCTGTTTGAACTGAGCAGCTTGCATGCTCTCGTGGTATTGTGGGGGCATATACTGACTAGCTCCTTGTGGCTGCTTTCTCTTCTGATAGGGACCAGTCTTCTTCTCAATCTTCTTAGGTTGTGAAACATCAGCTTTCTTAGGGGTAGTATCCTGCTTCTTTGGCTGATGTTGAGATGAAAGTTGTGACACTTCCTTCTTTGAACCTGAAGTGCTTTCTTCTGAAGTTCCCTTATCCTTAACCACATAACCTATCCCAGCTTTGTCTCCAGCAACTTTTTCTGACTGAAGGATCTTGTCAAGTGTGTCTGTACCACAGCTCAGCATCCTAACAGACTTGGTCATTTGATCAAGGTGAGCTCTAACTAGCACAACTTCCTTTTCAAGATCAGTTTTTTCATTCTCTAGCTGAGCAATCTGTTGCTTATGGCACTTGTTTTCTTGGCAAATCTCAGCACTTTTTAAACACAACTCTTGATAAGTAGATGCTAACTCCTCATAAGTTACTTCTCCATCACTAGAATCATCATCAGATACAACAGCTCCTGTTAGGGCTCTAACATGCTTTGCTGACTCACCTTCACTTTCACTATCTGAGTCAGACCAGGAAACTGTCATGCCCTTCTTCTGATTTTTCAAGAAGGTGGGACATTCTTTCTTGACATGTCCATACCCTTCACACTTAAAGCACTACACTCCTTTATCTTGGGCAGTTTTCTCTTCATCCTTCTTGCTGGTGTTAGAAGTCATGTTCTTGACATTAGGCCTGGAGTTATTATTCATTCTCTTGAATACTTTGGTGAACTGTCTTCCCAACATCACTATGGCCTGAGATAGATCCTCTTGGGATTCAGATCTCTTCCCTTTCTCTTCTTCACCATTTGTCACCAGGGTTATACTCTTTGGCTTCTTTTCTGGTTCTTCCTCATTCAACCCAAGCTCAAAGGTTTGAAGAGATCCAATGAGCTCATCAACTCTCATCTTGCTAATGTCTTGTGATTCTTCAATGGCAGTAACCTTCATATTATACTTCTTAGGTAGGGACCTAAGGATCTTCCTCACAAGCTTTTCATCTGACATCTTCTCACCAAGAGCACTGGATGCATTAGCCAGCTCCAGAACATTCATGTGGAAGTCATGAATGGTCTCATCATCCTTTATCTTCAGGCTTTCAAATTTTGATGTTAAAATCTGAAGTCGTGACATCTTGACTCTAGATGTTCCTTCATGAGTAGCCTGCAAGATATCCCGCGCTTCCTTAGCAACTTCACAGGTATTGATTAACCTGAAGATATTCTTATCCACTCCATTGAAGATGGCATTTAGAGCTTTGGAATTTCCAAGGGCGAGCTCATCTTCCTCCTTGGTCCATTCTTCTTCAGGCTTTAGCTTAGAGGTGCCTTCTTTATCTTTACCAGCATCGTCCTTCTCATATACAACAGGTGTTTTCCACTCTTTAATAACAGCCTTCCAAGCCCTACTGTCCAAGGATTTTAAGAAGGTGGTCATCCTTCGCTTCCAATAGTCATAATTGGATCCATCCAAAATAGGGGGTCTGTTGACGAATCCTCCAACTTCTTTGTCCATCTTTACACCAGAAAGTAACTTCCCTAGATCTCACCCAGAGACAGACAGGATGCCTGCTCTGATACCAATTGAAATTCTGGTATCAGACGTGTGATGTTAAGGTGTGATGTCACAACAACACACTCTGCACAATGGACAGCAATAACAGTAAAATAACACCAAGAATTGTTGACCCAGTTCGGTTACAACCAACCTACTCTGGGGGCTACCAAGCCAGGGATGGAATTCACTACTTGTAGATATAATTTACAGACTCAACAACCCGTTGACAATCTCCTAAACTTATACTCTACTAATGACTTCCTACCTAAGAAACCACTTAGGTATGAGAGCACCACTCAATCCCTTACAAACACTCAAAGAAACCACTTTGAGTAACCTTGATCTTACTTCACAGCTTTGATCAAGCAAACACTCTCTATTACTTCACAGCTTCTAGAGAGGACAGAAACTCAACACCTATTCAAACCCTAGAATAATGTAAATACAAGCACTCTAAACAAACTCTAGACACTAAGCCTCCAGCTCTTGATCTTCTGAATGTTTTCTGTCCCTTTTTCCTTTGGTCTTGTGCGCTTTATATAGCTCCTTGAATTGGTCTTAGACTTGCTACAATATCTCCTAGATTTGTTATTTAAAACTGAATATCTAAAACAGATTTTCTACTAAAATATTTTTAAATCTTCAACCTTTTAAATCTCCTACAAATCTGCAGCAGATCTCCAATGCAGCAGCAAATATCTATCCCAAGATATTCGCATCCAATGAGACAGCTTGCTCTCCACAATTCCAACTAATACGCAACCCTAACAACATCACAGCCTGCTGTTGTTAGTTCTGCAGATCTGATGTTACAACATCACCTATGTGACATCAGACATCCAACTTCAGCAATTAAATACTTAACACAGCCCAGTGTTAAGACTTCAATGTTGCAACATCAGCACCTTGACATCAACATTGAACATACTTTGTTTTACCAAAATTCCAGCCAATCCAAGAACTAACATTGCATATGAGAGACATAAGTTCTATTAAAGGCATAAATCACAATAGATCTTATAGGAAAATATTTCATTGATTTTTATTGATCATGAACATGTATTATATACAAGAATTACAGTTGCATAATAGGAAACTAATTATGCCTCATCAATGTAAATATTCTTTGACTTTTATCTCATTAGTGTACAATATTTGTTCCAAGTATAGACATGTGTGCTGTCATGTTCTATCACACCCCCGCAGTTGAAGCGGGAGGTTGACATACGCTTAAACTGTCTCGGAAATCTTGAAAGAGTATTAGGGGAAGACCCTTGGTGAATATATCCGCAATTTGATAGCGCGATGGAACATGCAAGACGCATATATGTCCGCGAACAACTTTTTCACGTACAAAGTGAATGTCCATCTTGATGTGTTTTGTACGTTGATGTTGAAAATGATTATCGGAGAGATATATGGCACTAACGTTATCATAGTATACCATAGTAGCTTTGTGTATCGAACAATGTAGTTCGAGGAGTAGGTTACGTAACCAACATGACTCAGAGAAGACATTGGCAACTCCACGATATTTAGCTTCAGTATTGGATCATGACAATGTGGGTTAAGGTTTAGACGACCATGATAGTAAGTTGTCTCCAAGAAAAACACAATAGCCTGAAGTAGAGCTTCTAGTGTCGGGACATCCTCCCCAGTCAACATCTGTGTAAGAAATCAATGATGTAATGGATGATGGATAGAGATGTAAACCATAATGACTAGTTCCCGTAATGTAACGCAAAATGCATTGAAGAGAGTGCATGTAATCATCCATGGGGTCATGCATAAAAAGACATGTGTGTTGTACCGCATATGTGATGTCGGGTCTCGTGAAAGTGAGGTATTGGAGAGCACTAGCAAAGCTACGGTATAATGATGGGTCTTCATAGGGAGTGCTAGTCTTGGTGCTAAGTTTAGTGTCAATCGGAGTGGGACATGATTTGCATGATGACATGCCTACTCGCTCAAGAATTTCATCTGCATACTTTTCTGAGATAAGAACAAACCACCATCATGACGAGTAACTGCAATACCCAAAAAATAATTTAGTGGTCCCAAGTCTTTCATAGCAAATTCAGACCTGAGTCATGATATTATAGACTTGTGAAGATCATGAGAAGAAGTGGTGAGAATGATGTCGTCCACATAAAGAAGAAGATAGGTCATATCGGTATCTTTCCGGTAAATAAAAAGAGAGTTGTCTGACTTGCTTTGAGAGAATTCGATAGAATATACATAATCTACAAATCATATGTACCAAGATATTGGAGCTAGCTTGAGCCTATACAAAGATTTTCGCAGACGTTAGACATGATGAGGATGATTTGGATCCTTAAAGCCCAAAGGTTGATGCATATATATTGTTTCTTTGAGTTCACCATGTAGAAAAGCATTCTTGACGTCTAACTGATGAATTTTCCATGCTTTAGATAAAGAAAGACTGAGTACTGTTCGGATGGTGGTTGGTTTAACAACCAGACTAAACGTCTATCCACAATATATGCCAACCTGTTGACCTGCACTGTTAACTACAAGTCGGGCTTTATGCTTCTCAAAAGAACCATCAGATTTTTCTTTATGCCTAAAAATACACATAGAACGAATAACATTTGCATCAGGTGGACGAGGCACTAAATCCCACGTCTTATTTTGAATAAGAGCATTGTATTCATCATCCATAGCCATTTTCCAATTTAGGTCTTTTAGTGCTAACACTGGGTTACGAGGGAGAGGAGATTTTGTAACTTCGGTGTGAAGATTGATGTATTTTTGGTTTGGTTTAAAAATGGCATATTGGCTCCTTGTAACTGGTTTGTTGTCAGAACTAAGGGTAGGTTGGTAAATGGGAGGAAGTGGGATATTTGGCGGAGTAGACGTGGATAGCAAAGTTTGGGCTGATTTTGATTGATCATGGGTTTGAGATTATTGATGAGTCATGTGGTCCGTTGTCATTGGATGTAGGTCAGGTCGAGTGATGAGGTGGTTTATGATGTAAGGTGATAACTCATTATCTAGAAATTAATAATTTTTCGGATTAGGAGTGTGTAGTTTAGAGAAGGGAAATTTTGATTCATCAAATATGACATGGCGACAAAGGATGATTTTATTTTGTGATAAATCATAACATTTGTACCCGCGATGATTAGAAGGATATCCTAAAAAAACGCATGGGGTGGATCGAGACTGGAGTTTGTTTATAGTAGTGGATGGAAAAAGAGGGTAACATAAACAACCGAAAACACGTAGATGAGAGTAGGATGGGTGCTTTTGAAAAAGAATTTTGAGAGGTGATTCATAATTTACTTTTTTATTTGGTAAAATATTCAAAAAATACGTTGCCATTATAAGGCATGGTGCCAAAAACTTGGAGGTAAATAAGCATGAATTAGTAAAGTTTGAATTATATTATAAATAAAACGGATTTTTCGTTCAGCTTTTCCATTTTTAGATGAAGTATGAGGGCATGAGAAACAAAATGAAATTCCATTTGCTTCATAAAGTTTTTGAAAGCTACTATTGACATATTCTCTACCATTATCACACTGAATATTTTTAACTTCTAGTTGAAATTGAGTTTTAATATATGCTCTTAATTTTTCAAAGGTTGGAAAAACTTGAGATTTATGTGAAATTGGAAAAGTCCACAAAAAATGCGAATAGTCATCCAAAAAAAGCGCATAATATTTATGACCGGAAGTACTGAATAAGGGAGATGTCCATACATCACTATGTAGTATGTCAAATGGCATGAAAGTAGAATTATGTGAATCAATAAATGGAACTTTAACATGTTTACCAAGAGGATAAGAGGGACAAACAGTTGAAGTGGACTGTAAATTAGGAGTACAATCAATCATTTTATTTTTTCTAAGATAATCTAAAATAGATGCTCCTGGATGACCCAAACGGTTGTGCCAGACAAAGGTAGATAAAGCTGCAAACTCATAAGGGAAAATGTGTTTATTTTTCGTTGTGTTGGTGATGGGATATAGTTGTCCTTGACTCTCACATCTCATTAGAACCATCCCCTTCTGAAAGTCCTTCATAGAAAAACCAAACTGATCAAATTCAACAGAAACATAGTTATCGGTAGTGAATTTACGAACAGAGATTAAATTTTTAATCAATTTTGGTGCATGGAGGACATTGGATAAAGTTAATGGAAGGTGAGAAGGGGGGGGGGTAAGTTAGCATTTCTAAAACCATGAATAGGAACTGAATGACCATTTCCTACGATAATACTATTATTTTTGCTCAAATTAAAATAAGATGAGAGATTACCTTGTGTGGATGTCATATGAGATGTTGCACTGGGTCAGAGTGAGCAAGATGGAGAGTGTGAAGAGCAACTTTAATATATGTTGGGCTTGGCCCAGTTGCAGCAAAGGCAGCAGGTTGTGGCCTATTTCCAAAGATTCCTGCTTGCTGAGTTTTTGGGCCAGCATTGGGCCTAGGCCAAAATGAAGGATACGGAGATGGAGGAAAAACCCAAGGTTCATATTGTTGTTGCCACTGTTGCCAATAATACAGAGATGGAGGTTGCTGCTGCCACCCCGAGCTCGGGCCACCACATCCACCACCACCATTGAACTACGTGCCTCTGTGGTTGTTACGCCCTTCTCTGCCGGAGCTCCGACCTTTACCTCGGTTGCCGTTTCTTCCTCTGTTGTTGCTGCTACTGCGATTTCCATTGTTTACGGTCAAATTTCGAGAGGAAATCACGTCGGGAGAGGTGGAGGAGTTGTCAGGTGTTGGGGTTTTCACGAGTAGGGTTGTTGGAGATGAGATATCGCTGGATTATTGTGCAGTACGTTGGGCCATCATTGATTCTTCTAATTCCAATCACGATTTTTCCGTTTCAAAGATTGGTAATGGATTGTGTTACTGAATGTACGTGACAAATCCTGCATATGAATCTGTCAGTCCAGAAATCATCTTCAACACAAGACTAGTGTTGTTGACGGGAGAATCAACATGTGCAAGTTGATCTGCTAGGAGTTTAAGGCGATTACAATATGCTTTTGTCGACATGAAATCTTACAAGTCTGTGTTGGTGAATTGATATTCGAGGTGGACTGCTCTTGAATGCTTGTTATTGTAGAGAGCGATTTTTGTCGGTGACGCGACCACCTTATCGCTGAAGTTTGGGTTTTCCTCCTCGAGGAGAAAGGGTGCTACTTTCTAATTTATTATTTATCCCGTGAAGTTGGAAGGGAAAGAGAAGCTATCTAAAACTGACATTGCATGCGAATGTTTAACTGAATAAATGCTTTTAAGAGATTGGGGGTCTGGGGTCAGGTTATACAATGGCTAGTTGTCAATTACCCATCCTATATGTGGCTATCCACAGGATGTTAGCTTTTAGGTTTCGCTTTATAATTGATATTGTTTATCTGCTGATGGGTTAGGAAAGTTTCTTGGGAAGTATGAGTGAGTGAGTGAAATTTTGTTTGTGTTCGGGTGTTCCCGATGTTTTTGGTAAGGTACTAGACCTAAGTTTTGGTGTGAAGGTATTGGACCTAGAGTTTTTGATTAGTATGCTCGCTAAGATTTCGCAATCTTATGCCTACGTATTCCCGTTTAAACGAAACAGGGAAATCAGAGCAATCGTAGTTCCTCATATTCTAAGGGAGGAAAAAGATGTTTTGGTGTCTTGTTTAAAGCCTAAGATTGAAGCTAAAAGAGTATTTGTGTCTTGTTCAAAGCCCAAGATTGAAGCTAAAAGGTTATGACTGAGAGAGAATTTGTCATCTCTAAAGAAGGATTGTTGATTTTTGTGTGCCTTGATCAAAGCACAAGGTTGATATTGACTCAGCTAGGGGATTTCCTTATACAAAGCCTAAGAGGAGGCTATAAGTTTGACTTTTCCGGGGAAAATATTCTGTCTGTCTTGTATAAAGCCCGAGATTGAGGCTGAAAAGGGGTTTTGACTCCACTGGGGAGGATTATCTGTCTTGTACAAAGCCCAAGATTGAGGCTAAAGAGGGGGAATTAACTGACTCTGGTGAGGATATTTTTTATGTGTCTTGTACAAAGCCCAAGATTGAGGCTGCAATGAGTTTGACTCTGCTTGGCGAAATTATTCCTCAAAGCCTAAACGAAGGCTGGGAAGAAATGACTCGGCTGGGGAAGATATATGTCCCCAGCTCAAGAGAGGGAAATTTATGTCTTGTACAAAGCCCAAGATTGAGGCTAAAAGGGTTGACTCAACAAGAGGGTCTGAAAGGGTGATTGACTCAACAAGAGAGTTTGAAAATTGATTGACTCAACAAGAGAGTCTTTTATACTCAACAAGAGAGTGATTTGTTGTCTCGTACGAAGCCCGAGATTGAGGAAAAAAGGGTATTGACTCAACAAGAGAGTCTGAAAAGGTTAGCTCCGCTGGGGAGAATCATTTGTACAAAGCCCAAGAGGAGGCTGACCTCGCTAAGGAAGGATCATTATACAAAGCCTAAGAGGAGGCTAGCTTTCTGCTGAGGAAAGGTCCTTATACAAAGCCTAAGAGGAGGTTGTCTTTTGCCGGGGATAATTGAGATCCCCAGGCAGGTCCAAGTGGGGAATTAACTCTTGCTGAGGGTTATAGAAGAGTTGAGATGTCAGATACCTTGAGGTTCTGATTTGAGATAGTGTTGACCTTGGTCGGGGAACTCTCATGAGAGAGGTTGGGTCTCCGCTAGGGATCGATCCAGAATGCCCGGGGTTTTTCCTATAGTTGTAAGGAACTTGAGAATATCTTTGAGACTCAAGGGGATTAGACTGTCCAAGCCTGCTGGTGTGGAGGAGTTTTATCTTTTGTATGATGCCTCCAAGAGGAGGCAAATGCATTAAGGGATGAGAATCAACCCTAAAGTGGCCCGAGGTTTGACATTGGAAAGACTGCTCTAACAAAGGATGACTAAGTTCTATCTTATACCTTTAAGAGGTCGTCAGGGTCCTTGTATTAAGCCCAAGAGAAGGCATGATAACTTCTAAGAAGCCGAAGGGTCCTTGTACAAAGCCCAAGAGGAGGCGGGGGTGCTTTTAGGAAGCTTGTGGGTCCCAAACCAAGAGAAGTTCAAGAAATGCAATTCACAGAGAAGAGATCATTTCAGGAAAGTTCGAGGTTCGAAGAAACTCAGGAGATGCTATTTACAGAGAATAGATCAACTCCGGGGAGTAGAATTTCTTTGACAATTTCTAAGGGTGACAGTCTGAGAAAATGTTCACCGAGAATACTGCCTTTCTCTTTGTTCCATATTGTTTAACCCCAAGAGAAGGGAAGACTGTATCTGGGAATCCTATGGGGATCTAGTTTTGTTTGTATTTAAGAGTAACCAACAGGCTTTACCTAGTTCTAGACCTAGTTGTCGGGGAAAACTCTAAATAACTATACTAGTATATATACAGTTGATATATGACAAGTATTTTAAAAGGTATGAAAGAAGACTAACCATGCGTAGCTTTCCACAATACAGTTATATATATCTGACATGTATTTAAAAGAATGAAAGAAGACTAACCATGCGCAACTTCCCACAATACAGTTCTATATATTAAAGCAAGTAAAGGAAAGCTGTTAAAACTTACAGGTGAGCGAGCTTCCATGCTGTATTGTTAGTTGTTCAGAGAAATTAAAGAAAGTTTTGACAAAAACTGTATATTTGAACCTAAATCAAAAGGGAGTTGTCTGTGAAAAAAATTGTTGGGGCTTATACTTAAGGAGAGGCCCAAGGTTTGAACAGTGATTGTACTGTTGTTTTGAATATCGTATCGGGACTTATACAACGAATGAGACCCAAAAAGTTTTGGTTTAAAAGGGGATTGGGTCTTACACTCTATTAGAGACCCAAAGTTTATTTTTGTACAGGAGATGAGGCTTACAACTCAGGGAGATGCCCGGATGATTTTGAAAAGGGGACGATCGCGCCGTTGCTTTGAAAATATACAGAGGGACTTATACAATATGTGAGGCGCAAAAATGTTTATTTACAAAGGGACGGGACTTACACTCTATCAAGAGGCCCAAAAGTGTTTTTAAGAAAAGGAATGAGACTTATAGCTCAAGGAGTGGCCCAGATGATTATTTGTTTGAAAATGGCGATCGTGCCGAGGTTTGAAAACACAGTGGGTCTTATACGATGACCGAGGCCCAAATTATTTTGATTTTCAAAAGGGGTTGGGTCTTACACTCTATTAGAGGCCCAAAGTGTTTGATAAAGATTGATAAGGGTGGAATTAATCAAAACCCTAATTTTGTTTAAAATGGAATTAATTTTGTTAAAAAATTAATAAAAATTATTGAAAACATATGAAAAATGAGTGGTGATATTGGATCAATGTTTCAAAAATCATGTTTTTATCCACAAAATGATTGAAAACCAATTATGTTTGGAAAATCAAGAAGGAAAAAATATTTTAAATGTTAAAAAACAAATAAAACTTAATTCTTTGCAAAAATATCAAGTATAGGAAATAAATAATATTTTTGGGAATTTTTTTGTAAAATAACATATTTTAACATTTTTGTGAATTATTAAAAAAAGAATCAACTCAAAATCATTAAAATTCAGAGAGAAATTAATTTTTTAATCAATTAAATAAAATCACAAAATTCAAATATTTGAATATTTGAAAAAGGCGCCAAGAACACACCAAGAACACGCGCGTGTTCTGATTTTTCCCAGATTTACATTTTCTCATCAATCTCACTGAATACTTGATGAAATCACACAATCCACATATCAATCTACTCGTTTTTACCTCACGATCATGTCTATGGTCTTTAATTTCATTTATTTTAAGCATGGAATAAGAAATCAAAGAGAAACCTCAAGAACCCTAAATTTTGCATGAAGGCTCAGAAATTCCACACACTTCTATATGATGTTTATGAGGTGTGTGTGTGATTGGTTTGGTTGGAATTGCTCTCAAGCTCAAAACCTGATAGTGACTTACTTTGGAAGGCAAAATTGGAGTGAAAGAGGTGATTTTGAGGAAAACATCAGTTTGGGTGCTTTGGTGTACTCAAACTGATCACAAATGAGGTCTATTTATATTGCAACAAGTTTGTTTTGGATGCAATAGTGTATGGCAACTGGTACAGGTCTGTGGCCAATTGGATCACTTTGGAATCTCAAGTCTCCTCTAGCAATTGACTTGAGATTAAAGCACAGACATATGGTTCTTTGATTCAAGGATAAGGCTTGACTGAAGTGTTCATCTTTGCTCTGATACATGCCACCTCTAAGCATCCATTGAATGCCTAAAAACAAAATTGGAGTCTTGAGGCATCTTTAGCTTTTAGGGGTGCCAAACCTATATGTAGTTCCAAAGACTTGGGAGGCTAATGGATCAGTGTTTGTTCCTCATTGGTCTCCCCCTGAGGTGTGCAGATGGATAAAGTTGTTTATCATTTGCACAAATTAACCAAATCGAGCCCTAATGCACAATCTGCCTTGCCAAAACAATTTGCAGCAAGGCATGTTGCAGCTGTCATAACTCCTAGCTCAGATGGAATTTGATGGAGTTCTTGGTCACTTTGGAAAGCTGATGTATCCTAATTTAATGTGATGTCCAACATTGGTTTTGAAGCAACTTGCATTTTGTTGAAAAATGCCTCAACATTTTGGAAAAAATGAAGCAGATTCTGACTTAGTGAAAATTTCACTAAGTGTTGGAAATATGTCACTTTTGTGTTTTCAGCCATTTTGATCACTCCATAACTCAAAACCTATGAGGAATTGGAATGAGGTGTAGTTGACACTTTTAAAGTATGCCATGAGAGCTACAAATCCATCTTTGTACCATCCAAAATGGTTGCTTGGATCTCAAGTTATGATCCTTGGAAGTTGGTACCCTAGCCACTTTGTTCCATAACTTAGAAAAATTCTAAGTTTTTATGGTTACCCCTTTTACAAGTTATCCCAATTTCTTTGATTTTTATTGATGAATGATGATTCAAATCACATATTAACATTGTTTTAGGGTCAAGGAACCATAATTATGAAAAATCTCAAAAAGTCAAACTTGACTTTTGTGCACAATTGACTTTTTATCAGATGAATTCCAAACTGTGCGATCCTTTGTGAAATCAAGTCCTTGATCTAAATAAAAATTAATGGGTATGTTCCATAGGTTTTATAGGGTGTATTGAATCATGTCCCAAGGTTTGGGAGCATGTCTGGGCCAAAAGTCAAAGGTTCAGTTGACTTTTTCCTCGAAACCCTAATTGTGGTCCTGATGAAATTGAAACTTGTGGATCAAGCTTCTTGGATTAATCCATTGTTGTAAATGGATCAATGTGGTTTATTAGAGACCCTCAAATCATGTCTTGAGGTCTTGGCTCATGTTTTGTCCCAAAAGTCAACTTAGGGGTGAATTATGTCAAGAAACCCTAATTCCTGATTTTTGGTGAATGCATCCCCTGAGGTCAAATTGACTTGATGATTGGGTTTATGAGGTCCATTAGAGTATCTTGGGTTATGATTGAAGCATTGGCTCATGACCAGAGGAAAATTTTCATCTGGAGGCCTCAGTCGACCAAAACCCTAATTTGGTGACACTGGCGATCTTGAGGCTTGATCCACTTGGAATGTTGCAACTTTGTGCTTGATTCTTGATATAGGAGTCCTCTTGACCCTTTATGTGTGTTTGAGAGGTTAGACAAGTTGAAGATAATGTCATTCCTTGATTGATCATTTGTCTAAGCTCTAAGAGGGCTTAAAACCCTAATTCTTAATTATAGTGAATGCTCAACAATCCTTGAGGAGACTGATTGAGGCATGAAGGTACATCCATATTGTGATGATGATTTGCACAATGATGGGAAATCTTAGTGGTCAAAATTTGGGGTATGACAGATGCCCCTATTTAATCTTCTTGGACCCGAAGGTGTGAATGGCGAAGGTATTTGGGCATTCGGGGTGCAAGATGATTAAATATCGGAATACCCGAAATTTTGACAGTGATTATGAATGGTAGTTTATGCATTCATCTTATTTTGATAAGCAATAATCCTTAGAAAAGGTAAAAACTTCCCCTCGATTGTGGTTTCCTACCAAGGAACTGGTCTCAGTTTCTGATATAAACTTCCCCTCGATCCTGGTTTCCTACCAAGGAATTGGTCTCAGTTTCTGATATAAACTTCCCCTCGATCCCGGTTTCCTACCAAGGAACTGGTCTTAGTTTCTTTTGTCAATAAACTTTCTTGACAAGAAACGCTATTCGTAGTGGTTTTTCCTCAAACTTGATCGCGACTTTATGAGTCAAATGGGGTTACTAACTGCAAGCGCACAGTCTATCGCGTAGTTTTAAAAAGATATCGATCCCACAAGGACTGATAATCAAACTAGTGCTATCAGAATGTTACTATGTTTAGCTAAGGCTAATTGTTCCAAGGGAAATAAGGCGACATAAATTAAATCTAAGAATACTAACTTTTAATAAAAATAATCAATAACGAGATATCAGTATGTAACGCATTAATCGTCTGGAATTTAATAAGTCATCGGTGCAGGGTTAAGTGTCAAATTACTTTTCAGTAGAAAATACTCATTTAAAAGATCTTATCTCACACTCTCGTGTTTATTGATTTGGACTATACCGTTAAATAAGAATGAGCGCTCTCGCTGTATCATTTGCATTTAAAAATACTTTTTGAAAATGAATAAGTCCTAATCAATTCTAAAGTGCTTCCGCTGTGTTTAAAATCAATGTCTAGTTTCAGCTATCTGGTTAAACTCTCAAACTCTCGTTTATCTTGACCTTAACCTTAAATGCCTTTTTACTTTCATAAGAAAAACCAATCGATTAAAAATAAGAAACCAAAACCTAAAAACTAATTTGTAAAAATATAGCACCGATTATTACTTAATTCCATGTGAATAATTTGTTTACATACCGATACCAAATAACCTAGTCAGACATGGTTGGAATGGAAAACATGCTAACAATATATATATAACTACTACTAATCATGCTGCAATAAACGACAGAATAAAACATATAATAAAAACCTGGAATTGAAATAACTGGCAAACGAATCCTTGGTACAAACTTGAAGTGATCCAGTACAGTTGCTTACACGAGGAAAAATAAAGAAATAGAAGTGCAGAAGGAATACAAACTGTTTGATCGAAAAATAAGTGCAGAAAAAATAATTCACTCTGAGTTCTCTTGAAAATTCGCCGACCCCCTCAAAGGAGGGCTTCAGTTCCATTTATATGAGTCTTGGCAGTTGAGAAATTTTCGTCCCAGTCGTGTGGAAAGTGCTTGCGAAAATAACGCATGGATGGTTGAAACCTAGGGAAAATAGGAGAAGTGGGACGTTGTAAATTTTCCTCTCCCCAAAAATAGGGGGCTCGCGCCACCTCATCTTTCTCCATTCATGTGGCTTGCGCCACTTTTTGCTCTTTGGTGGTGGGCGCCACCCACAATGTGGCTTGCGCCATATGTGTGGTGGTGGGCCCACCCTTTATATTTTTTTTTTCTTTTTTTTGCTTCTTTTTCTTTCCTTTCCATTTCTTTCCATTCATTTTCTTTCATTCATTTTCTTTCCTCTTCATTTCTTTTCTCTTCATTTTCTTCAATAAATCTTCATTTTTCCATTAAATTCCGGTTCGACTTGAGTGCCTGAAAACAGAAACAAATACGGGTAGAATAAAACATAAATCGGGAAAAACCAATTAAAACACAGTATAAATTCATGCATGTCAAGTCAAATACACGATATAATTTCGCGTTATCAAACTCCCCCACACTTGAACCTTTGCTTGTCCTCAAGCAAATGAAACATCTAAACACGGGTTTGAATCAAAAACACGACACAGATCATACAGTGATGCCAAGCCTTATCAGAAAGATAGGTACTAAATATCAATACCAAGGATACCGTAATGACACAGAATTACATCATGTAATCAAAAACTCCCACCTTATACAGACAGATCCGAATCATGGTATTATAACTCGACCTATTTTCTTTCACCTCTTTTTCATTCTCGCGCAATCACATTATGCCTGTTATCCACGCACGCCCATGGTAAGTAAACCTGTTAGTGTTCAGTGATCTCATTTTCCAAATCTTTTGCATTTTTTTTCTTTTAGTTTCGAATTTCCAGAGTCCGATCCGTTGGGCTAAATGGTCGGGTGAGGACCACCTAACTTAGAGGGAACATGTCTTTTATTCTCCTTTTCTATTAATTCATTAAATTCACTTTTGAGATCGAACACATATTTGCATCAGTTTATTACTTAGTTTGTGCCTTAGGATGGTGATGACTGCTAGTATAAACTAATCAAGAGGTTATTTTAAAATTTCAGGTCTCAGCATAATAAGTACTCAGATTCATCTGTATATTCGGGGGTTCAGGGTGTCAAAACAGTACCGATTTTATTAACACTTTCCCAAGTCTTCCTAACTTAGCCTTCTAAGCTTTTAAAGTGCCATGTCATGTATCAAACCAAAATAATTTTTTTTTGTTATGGCTCAAGAAAGTTGGGAGAATCTAAGTAATAACAGAAACTATGTGTAGAGACTCGACATCACATGAATTTCTTTATTGAATACAAAAAACTGAGCATACTAATGAAAGGGAAATAAGCATGAAAAATTTTAAATCTACCTAGAAAAGCAGTAAATAAACAAAATAATTTAAATGAAAGCGATAAAACTTCCTCCCCCACACTTAAATTGAGCATTGTCCCCAATGCAACAACGTAAGGTGAAAAAGGAAGGAGAAACCTGGAAAAACGGGCTACTGGCGACCTCTTCCTCGAGTCCGTGCTCGCCTGGTGTTTCTGGTTTGTTGTTCTGAAGCACCCAGATCCTGATGTTGTTCATGTGCTTGCACATTCATACCGGTCATCCCTTGGATCAGCTCTGCCATGTCGTCCTGGCCTCGTTGCATTCGTTGTAAAACCTGGATCATCTCCGCTTGTTGGTTGTACATCTGGGTTTGCTGAGCCATCATTTAAGCTTGCTGAGCTGCGATGCTTTGTATGGTTTGGTCGCGGAGTGCGTTTGCTTCACTTTGTCTCATCACCTCAGCGTATATGCTTTCTAGAGTTCTGGATGGTTCTTCCTCTCGTCTCCTAGGCCTGCGTCTGGATGATGCACCTGTAACAAAATTAGAGGAGGAGGGTGCGGTGTGTACTTGTGCGTTAGTTTCGTCCCCGCCAGCAGCAACATTCTCAGGAATGTGCGCGGGGTCTGGGTTATCAGTATAACAATAGTTTTCCTCTCGCTGCACATCTGTGCGGCTTGGGTTAGGGAGTGTAAAATTTGGGAAAACTTTATTGTCAATCAGTAGATCATATTTACCGTCTTCTCTTTTCTTAACCAGCTTCATACGTTCAGTCATTTTCAAATCAATGGTAAGAGAAGGAAGTGGTGTTAAGGCTGCGAAATGTCCTTCGAGCCCAAGGGCACGAGCTATAGTTGTTATTAGACCACCGAATGTTATGGCGCCTTTGTTTGAGGCGGTAATGGAGCACATATGATTAATCATGAATGGAACATGGTTTATTCGGCGGTTAGCAAAGGTGTTAAGTAAATAGGAAAATTCCTTCTCATTCACTTTGTTTGAATTAGACCGGCCAAAAATGGTAGTAGCCAATAGTTGGCGAAAATAACGAAAAGCCGGGTTTTGAATGAGAGTGGCCTTATTTCCTTCACAACTTTGCGTATGAGTGCCCGTTAGACCTCTCCAAAGACACTTGTAACTGTGAACCCAGTCAGATCCACTCGGGATACTATACATTACATTGTCTCCTACTGGGAAATTTAGTTTAGCGACCAGTTCATCAAAAGTGAAATTAAATTCAATATTAAACATTCGAAACTGGACCGTCCCTTCGGGGTCATAAATAAGCGAGCTAAGAAATTCTAAGGTAAGCGGGACATAGACGGGGTCTCTATTAGACAAAAATTGTTTCAAATTTATTCGTTCTAATAAGAAGTCTACGCTTTCGGTAAGTCCTAAAACTTCTAAACAATTAGTATCCGCATACCTTGTTGGCTCGATCTCGCGTTGTCTAAGCGACTGGAGAAGAGCTGCTTGGTTTTGATCTCTGCATAGTAATGTAAACCCTTGTGCTGCTGGTGCTGGTTCCATTTTTGTTGATAGAAATTTCACTCTCACAATCTTAGACGTGGAGACCAAAATATTCTAAATACTCTAAATATGTGTGTGAGTGAATGTTACTGAAACTGCGAATTTATAGTAGAAGGATGTACCAATTAATTTGTGTAGTTGAGGTAGGTGTTGGTCAAAGGAAAATAAAGTAGAGGTGGACAAATGCATGTGAGGAGGAACATGTGCTACGCATGCAATTATGCATGCAGAGATTTGATAGGTGGCAGAAAAAGGCAATAATATTGGAATCACCCATGCACATGCATTTTTGCATGCAAAAGCCAAGACAAAAGTGGCGGGTGCCACAAGGAAAGAAGTGGCGGAAGCCACATGATTTGAAGAAGTGGCGAGAGCCACATTTTCTCAAGGTGGCGCGAGCCACATTCCCAATGGTGGCGGGAGCCACTCTAACATATATATATTATTTTTTTTTGTTTTTATCTTCCAATCCCACACTTCCCTGCATGTGAAAAGTAAGAGATTCTTTCTAATTTTTTTTTAGTTTCTGCATGTGATAAGATTTGTCATAGTAAATGCAAGCAAGCTGCTACATGACATTCTTATTAGGACCATGCGTGTCCTTACTTTGATCAACATTTACTCATGTAGCAGAGTGATGATAGATGATACAGCAAACATATGAATAATACTGAGATAATGAAATAGCAGAAAAATCAATGAAATAGCAGTCAGATTCACATGCTTGAACTGAATCGAAAAATAAATGCAACCAAAGCAAAACAATAAATGTAGCCAAAGCAAACCAACAGACTGAAAGAAATTGAAACTTGAAATTTTAGTCAATTTAAACCAAAATACATTAAACCCAAGTGCAACTGAAATGAAAAATTTGTAACAGTAAAAATTAAATTACGGAATTGAGAAAAACTGAATGAAAAGTTTACGGAATTGAGAAAAACTGAATGAAAAATTAGCTTCCGTCTCCCACACTTAGAATTAACTGTGTCCTCACTGTTAAATGCAGAAGCTCGGATGTGAAGCAAATACTCCACTAGCCACGTGGATTTAGATTGTTGGCAAGTCCTCTAGAAAACAGTTGCTGATGAAAATGATCCAATTGTTCGACCACTATATCCATAAATCCATGAAATTCAGTGCGAATAGTGGTGAATTCGGTTTGAAGGTCAGTCACTCGGTTCTCCAAGGCTGTTATGGCAGTGGTGAAATCAATGGGTGGAGGAGGAGCTATAGGAGCTATAGTAGGTGTGTGAGATTCAGCATCAGAAATATAGTCTGCATCAAATTCATAAATCTGTGGTGTATCAGGTGGTGATGGTGGAGCATGAAGTGGGTCGGTCAAGTCGTAAAACTAATTGTTTCTATTGTGGATACTGGTACGCTCATGGTTAGGTAAAGTGAAAAGACGGACGACCTCATTATTAATTAGGTAGTCAAAGGTATCTGGTCCGAGGTTTCCTATGATACGGCGGTTAAAGCAGAAGTTAAGGTTCATAGGTCGGAAGGTACCAAAAGGGTTAAACCTGATCAGAGGATGTCTCAGTCCTAAGGCATTTGCTATCATGGTGACTAAACCTCCTACTATGATAGGGGCGAGAGCATCCAGTATAAGACTCACTAAATTAGTGATCATAAAGGTAGCAGCATTTACTGGGCGGCCCTGTGAAGCACAATACAAAATATAAAGCTCAGTTCTGGATACAGAGGTGTCATTTTCTTCCTTACCGAAAATGGTATGGGCTAGGATTTTGTGAAAATACCGGATGGCTGGGTTGTGGATACTCTCAGAAAACATGCCAAAGGGTTCAGGATTATAATTACCTGTTATGTTACCCCAAAAGTAGTTCAGGTCGAGATCAAGGTGCAAATCATCTTGGTATGCGGTAACCACATCAGGTCCACTAGGAAATCCTAGGAGTTCAGCAAGTTCTCTATGGTTATAGGTATAGTCATTATCAAATAGTCTAAAAGTAACCAGCCCTCTATGGAATCCGTAACCATGGTTAGGTATGTGAGTAAGGGAGCTAAGGAACTCAAGTGTCAGCCTACGATAAGAAGTAAACCTTCGTCTGATAGAAGCAGTCTCCCACCCCAGCTGGCTAAACAGAAACAGGATGATGTCCCTGATACCCAACTCAGCCATGGTAGGTCCATCATAGTAAATAGTCAAAGCCATATCTCTCTGAGCTAACATCTCAAATCTCCTCCTCTGAGCCCTGCCTCTGAAAACAATGTTCATGTAATCTACTTGTTGCATCTTGAAAGTTAGTTACTAACTAAGCTAAGTTAGCCTGTAAGTAAGTAGATAATCATGCAAAGTTAGTGATGAATATGTAAATTATGGCATCAAGAAATAGGGAGAAGGAGAGGAAATATGAAAAAATAAAATTGCAATAAAAGGTAAAAACTAAACAAGGAGTAACATAAAATCAAACAAAATAAAATAGAATGAAATGAAACAAAATAAAATAAAGCATTTAAAATTCGGGTATTAAAAATACGTGGGTTGCCTCCCACCAAGCGCTGTTTTTAATGTTTTAAGCCTGACATAATTCTAGTGCAATGTCAGTTTTCAGAATGAACGGGCAGCTCTATGAGCTTTAGACTAGCCGAGTAATCTCTATTGTCTACGCAGTGATAATGTTTTAAACGCTGTCCGTTTACTATAAATGGTTGACTAGATCTACTTTTTATTTCTACGGCACCACTCGGGAAAACCTTACTTATTATGAAGGGTCCTGACCACCTAGATCTAAGTTTTCCTGGGAAGAGTTTAAGGCGTGAATTAAACAGGAGTACTACGTCGCCTTCATTAAATTATTTATGGGAAATTCGTTTGTCATGCCATTTTTTAGTTCTTTCTTTATATATCCTAGCATTCTCGTATGCGTCTAGTCGAAGTTCTTCTAGTTTGTGAATGTCTAAGATTCTTTTCTCACCTGCGGCAGTATGGTCTAAGTTGAGGGTCTTAATGGCCCAGTAAGCTTTGTGCTCTAATTCTACAGGGAGATGGCATGATTTTCCGTAGACTAACTTAAAAGGTGTGGTTCCTATTGGGGTTTTATAAGCTGCCCTATATGCCCACAGAGCTTCGTGTAATTTTGATGACCAGTCTTTTCTAGATGTTGCAACAGTCTTTTCTAAAATTTGTTTGATTTCTCTGTTCGAGACTTCGACTTGTCAACTTGTTTGTGGATGATACAGTGTTGCTACACGGTGTCGGACTCCATACTTCAGTAGAAGTTTTTCAAATATCTTAGATATAAAATGGGAGCCTCCGTCACTGATGACAAGTCTGGGCACACCGAATCTAGGGAAGATTATGTTCTTGAAAAGCTTGATTACTACTCGTGTGTCATTTGTTGGAGAAGCTACAGCCTCGATCCATTTTGAAACGTAATCAACAGCAACGAGTATATATTTATTACCAAAAGAAGATGGGAATGGCCCCATGAAGTCAATCCCCCACACATCAAAAACTTCCACTTCTAAAATACCCTTCTGTGGCATCTCATCGCGTCTAGAGATGTTACCGGTGCGTTGGCACCGGTCGCAGTTTAATATCGCAATATGGACATCTTTCCATAGATTAGGCCAGAATAGGCCAGATTGTAAGATCTTAGCGCAAGTTTTTGAAGTGCTTGCGTGTCCGCCATAAGGAGCAGAATGACAATGTGAGATTATGTTTTCGATTTCATCTTCGGGGACACATCGACGGAAAATTCCATCGGCACCTCTCTTAAAAAGTAGAGGCTCATCCCAATAATATTGTTTAAGGTCATGAAAGAATTTCTTCTTTTGTTGGTAAGTTAGATCTGGTGGAAGTACCCTAGCAGCTAGGTAGTTAACAAAGTCAGCATACCATGGCAGTGTTGTATTCGTTTGAATTTCTTCCACTAATTCCTTTGGTTTGGTATCGTTCAAGGTTAATTCAGACATATTACTTTCCAATTGGGCTATCAGTCGCTCATATGGGAAGTCATCATTAATAGGCACTTGCTCAGGCTTAATACCTTCTATTCTAGATAAATGGTCTGCGACTACATTTTCGGTGCCCTTTTTATCCTTTATCTCTAAATCGAATTCTTGCAAGAGTAGGATCCATCTTAAAAGTCTAGGTTTGGCATCTTTCTTACTTAGTAGGTATCTTATCGCGGCATGATCGGTATAGATAATGATTTTCGCTCCTACCAAGTAGGATCGAAACTTATCCAGAGCGAGCACGACAGCTAGGAGTTCCTTTTCAGTGGTGGCGTAGTTCATTTGGGCAGGATCTAAGGTTCTACTTGCGTAGTAAACTGCATGGAGCTTTCTGTCCTTTCTTTGTCCTAAGACCGCGCCTACGGCATAGTCACTCGCATCACACATGATTTCAATTGGTAATCTCCAATCAGGTGGTTGCATGATAGGTGCGGTAACGAGAGCCGTTTTTAATTGCTCAAACGCTTTTAGGCATTTCTCATCGAAGATAAATTCAGCGTCTTTCATTAATAAACCTGTCAGTGGTTTGGTAATTTTTGAGAAATCTTTAATGAATCGTCGGTAGAAACCGGTGTGTCCTAAGAAACTTCTTATTTCTCGTACGGATTTTGGAGGTTGAAGGTTTTCTATAATCTCTATCTTTGCTTTATCAACTTCAATCCCTCTATCAGATACTACGTGTCCAAGCACGATTCCTTGATTGACCATAAAATGGCATTTCTCCCAGTTTAGTACGAGATTGACTTTTACACATCTTTCAAGTACCATTTCTAGGTTCGATAGACATCCTTCAAAACTCTGCCCACAAACAGAAAAATCGTCCATAAACACTTCCATAATGTCGTCTATAAAATCAGCGAAAATTGACATCATGCATCTTTGGAATGTTGCGGGAGCGTTACATAGTCCAAACGGCATTCGTCGGTAAGCAAATGTACCATAGGGACATGTGAAAGTTGTCTTTTCTTGGTCATCAGGATGAATAGGGATTTGGAAGAATCCTGAATAACCGTCTAAATAGCAGAAGTAAGAGTGTTTTGCCAATCGTTCCAACATTTGGTCAATGAATGGTAATGGGAAATGATCTTTACGAGTAGCTTTGTTCAATATTCTATAATCGATGCACATTCTACTTCCTGTTACGACTCTTTGCGTTATAGATTCACCTTTTGAGTTCTTAACAACTGTAACACCTCCCTTCTTAGGTACGACATGTACTGGGCTAACCCATTTACTGTTCGATATCGGGTATATAATTCCTGCATCTAAGAGCTTTTTCACTTCATCCTTAACTACAGTACTTAAGATTGGATTAATCCTTCTCTGGTGTTCTCTAGAGGTCTTACAGTCTTCCTCTAGCATAATGCGATGCATACAGATAGAAGGACTTATTCCTTTAAGGTCAGCGATGTTGTAGCCTAACGCAGTTGGATATTTTCTTAAGACATCTAAAAGTTTCTTAGTTTCGGGTTGTCCTAAGTCTGCATTGACTATTACAGGCCGTTCGAGTTCTGTGTCTAGGAATTCGTACCTTAAACTATCGGGTAGTGTTTTCAGTTCTAACGCTGGTTTCTTTGGGCAAGGAAGATGATCGGGTGTAAGTGCTAAACATTCGCTTAGGCTATCATCTTGGTATGGTTCACGCCAATTATCATCTTCAAAAATCGGAGGTATTGGAATTTTATAATATCTGAGTATATGGTCGGTTCCATTTCCATTTCTCTTACGCACTCATCTATGACATCTAATAGATAACATGTGTCCTCTATAGCTGGTGCTTGTAAGAATTGTGTCAGGATAAATTCAACCTTTTCCTCACCGACTTCAAAGGTTAGCTTACCTCTCTTTACGTCTATAATGGCTCCGGCGGTAGCTAAGAATGGTCTTCCTAATATGATAGGCGTAGTGGAGTCTTCTTTAATGTCCATGATTATAAAATTGGTAGGAATATAGAATTGTCCGATTCGAACTGGAACATTCTCTAGTATACCAACAGGATATTTAATAGAGCGGTCGGCTAATTGAACGGACATCTTAGTTGGTCTTAATTCTCCCATATCAAGCTTTTTGCATATGGATAAGGGCATTACACTGATACTGGCACCTAAGTCGCACAGAGCCTTGTCTATGATGAACTTTCCAATTACACAGGGTATGGAGAAACTACCTGGGTCTTTCAGTTTAGGAGGCATGTTGTTTTGGATTATTGCGCTACACTCAGCAGTAAGTGTAACTATTTCGTTATCCTCAATCTTTTTCTTATTAGATAGGATTTCTTTAAGGAACTTAGCATATGAGGGCATCTGGGTGATAGCTTCTGTAAAAGGTATTGTGATGTTCAATTGTTTCAGAAGTTCAACAAATTTCTTAAATTGCCCTGCAGTTTTAGAATTTGCGAATCTTTGAGGATACGGAATCGGGGGTTTATATGGTGGTGGAGGCACATAAGGCTTCTCCACGGCCTCTTGGTCATTATCTTCCTTTTCCTTGGGTTCATTCTCCTTCTCAGTATTAGGCTTTTGGTACATGGGTGGATTCTGAAGTCTTGGATCAATGGGTCCTTCTAGTTCTTTACCACTTCTCAATATAACGGAATTTGCATATCCTTTCGGATTAGGTTGTGGCTGTCCAGGAAATGTTCCTGCAGGGGCAGCAGTAGGTGCTTGTTGTTGTGCCACTTGCGAAATTTGGGTTTCAAGCATTTTGTTGTGGGTGGCTAAAGCGTCTACTTTGTTTGCTAATTGCTTAATTTGCTCACTAGTGTGTATGTTTTGATTCAGGAAGTCTTTGTTTGTTTGAGCCTGGGTAGCTATAAATTTTTCCATCATTAGTTCAAGGTTGGACTTCCTAGGAACATTAGGGGCAGTTGCAGCAGCCTTTTGGTAGCCTGGTGGCGTAGCAGGTGCTTGACCAGGTGCATATAATGCATTATTGTTTTTATAAGAGAAGTTTGGGTGGTTCTTCCAGCCCGGATTGTAGGTATTTGCATAAGGGTTTCCTTGAGTATAATTTACTTGGTCACTGGAGACTCCTGCCAGAATTTGACATTCAGTGGCAGCATGTCCAGGGTTTCCGCATAATTCGCAGTTTTGAGCTACAGCAGCCGCGGTGGCTGCAGGCGTTATGGTCAAGTTATCAATCTTTTGGGCAAGGGCATCTACCTTAGCATTGACATGATCAAGGCTACTAACCTCGTACATCCCACCTTTTGTTTGGGATTTTTCCACTGCAGTTCTTTCTCCTCCCCATTGGTAGTGGTTTTGAGCCATGCTCTCGATCAATTGGTGGGCTTCTTCATATGGTTTATCCATAAGCGTACCACCAGCGGCGGCATCTATTGTCAATCTTGTATTGTACAAGAGACCATTGTAAAATGTGTGGATGATTAACCAATCTTCAAGACCGTGATGCGGGCACATCCTCATCATGTCTTTATATCTTTCCCATGCATCGTAAAGAGATTCGTTATCCTTCTGTCAAAAACTATTAATTTGGGCTCTCAACATAGTTGTTTTGCTCGGGGGAAATATCGTGCTAAGAATACCTTTTTCAACTCATCCCACGTAGTAACAGAGTTTGATGGCAAGGATTGCAACCAAGCCCAAGCTCTGTCTCTTAATGAGAAAGGAAAAAGACGTAGTCTTATTGCGTCCGCAGTTACACCATTTGCCTTTACTGTGTCTGCGTACTGCACAAACTTGGTCAGATGTTCGTTAGGATCTTCTGTAGGGTTTCCAGAAAACTGATGTTGTTGTACGGCTGACAGCAATGAAGGTTTCAACTCGAAATCATTTCGGTTGATAGCAGGGGCAGCAATGCTACTATGTGGTTCTTGCTCAGACGGGGTGGCATAGAACTTAAGAGGACGGTTTTGTGGTCTTTCACCCATGTTTTGTTCTTTGACTGGTTCAGGGGTGTAAGCAGGGAGATCAGGAATATTATACTTGCGTTGATACTCAAGTAGTCTGCGTCTTAAATGTAAGAAACGCTCTAGTTCGGCGACTGGGGGTTGCAAGTCTTCGCTTTGTGAGCGAGTACTTGGCATACAATCGAGAAAAAGGAAAATAAAATTTGTTGCCTTAGTCTATACTGCGCAATAAATGAATTGCACTAATGACTAAGTCAAAGTCCCCGGCAACGGCGCCAAAAACTTGATCGCGACTTTATGAGTCAAATGGGGTTACTAACTGCAAGCGCACAGTCTATCGCGTAGTTTTAAAAAGATATCGATCCCACAAGGACTGATAATCAAACTAGTGCTATCAGAATGTTACTATGTTTAGCTAAGGCTAATTGTTCCAAGGGAAATAAGGCGACAAAAATTAAATCTAAGAATACTAACTTTTAATAAAAATAATCAATAACGAGATATCAGTATGTAACGCATTAATCGTCTGGAATTTAATAAGTCATCGGTGCAGGGTTAAGTGTCAAATTACTTTTCAGTAGAAAATACTCATTTAAAAGACCTTATCTCACACTCTCGTGTTTATTGATTTGGACTATACCGTTAAATCAGAATGAGCGCTCTCGCTGTATCATTTGCATTTAAAAATACTTTTTGAAAATGAATAAGTCCTAATCAATTCTAAAGTGTTTCCGCTGTGTTTAAAATCAATGTCTAATTTTAGCATCTGGTTAAACTCTCAAACTCTCGTTTATCTTGACCTTAACCTTAAATGCCTTTTTAATTTCGTAAGAAAAACCAATCGATTAAAAATAAGAAACCAAAACCTAAAAACTAATTTGTAAAAATATAGCACCGATTATTACTTAATTCCATGTGAATAATTTGTTTACATACCGATACCAAATAACCTAGCCAGACATGGTTGGAATGGAAAACATGCTAACAATATATATATAACTACTACTAATCATGTTGCAATAAACGACAGAATAAAACATATAATAAAAACCTGGAATTGAAATAACTGGCAAACGAATCCTTGGTACAAACTTGAAGTGATCCAGTACAGTTGCTTACACGAGGAAAAATAAAGAAATAGAAGTGCAGAAGGAATACAAACTGTTTGATCGAAAAATAAGTGCAGAAAAAATAATTCACTCCGAGTTCTCTTGAAAATTCTCCGACCCCCTCAAAGGAGGGCTTCAGTTCCATTTATATGAGTCTTGGCAGTTGAGAAATTTTCGTCCCAGTCGTGTGGAAAGTGCTTGCGAAAATAACGCATGGATGGTTGAAACCTAGGGAAAATAGGAGAAGTGAGACGTTGTAAATTTTCCTCTCCCCAAAAATAGGTGGCTCACGCCACCTCATCTTTCTCCATTCATGTGGCTTACGCCACTTTTTGCTCTTTGGTGGTGGGCGCCACCCACAATGTGGCTTGCGCCATATGTGTGGTGGTGGGCCCACCCTTTATATTTTTTTTCTTTTCTTTGCTTCTTTTTCTTTCCTTTCCATTTCTTTCCATTCATTTTCTTTCATTCATTTTCTTTCCTCTTCATTTCTTTTCTCTTCATTTTCTTCAATAAATCTTCATTTTTCCTTTAAATTCCGGTTCGACTCGAGTGCCTGAAAACAGAAACAAATACGGGTAGAATAAAACATAAATCGGGAAAAACCAATTAAAACACAGTATAAATTCATGCATGTCAAGTCAAATACACGATATAATTTCGCGTTATCAAAACTTCTCGCCGAATTTTCCTGGGGAGATGCCATTTGACGGAAAAGGGTTGAGGTCAGACTCGTCGGGGAAACCCATTGGTCTGAGCTGTAGAGGTGTGCAAACTTCTCTGTTGGAGACACCATTTGTCGACTCTACTGGGGAAAAACGAGTCTCTTGAGAGACTGCTTTCTGCTTAGGGATACTACATCATACTTTTCTTCGAGACCTTCTCGAAGAAATGCCTTACAATGTACCCCAATTTTGAGGTGCTGATGACTTCATTAACATTGATTTTCTTGAGAGAAGAACCACTGTGTTGCTGAGAGTCTTTAGTTGCGAGGCTCTCTCTGGGATTTTCCTTAATCCGGGAAAGCAAAGATATCATCTTCAATGGAGAAGAGTGACGTTTGTCGAGAGTTTTCTTGTTTTTCAGAGGTTCAAGTTATCAAAGTGGTCGAAGACCGTCTCTAATCCAGAGATAAACTAGAGAGAGATTGCTTAGATGATTCACTTCCCGACGAGGAAAGAACTGACAACTCGATTGAGATGACCTTTATCACCAGGGGGTAAGACCGACTAGAGTGATAATGATGCAATATGAATATGAATGTAAATCAATAATGCATGATGTATGTATGTTTATACTGACGAAACTGACACGACATACAGACTAATGGATGAACACGACTGGATACTCGGCCACTGCAAGGGATGAAAAGTATCACTGGTCCAAAAGTAACAATTCTGCCTTGCTTAGGAGAGATAGTCCCTGTGGGGAACAACCGTTGGTCGGGCTTAGAAGATAAGCACTCTGCCGGGGGTGTCGGATGGAATGTTCGTATCCGACACAGTTGATCCTTCATTCTGGTGTACTGGTTTAGAAGGAGTACTTTGATTCTGCACTTTGAAGCTCGATTACTTCTGGAGAAGCGATCGATGTTCTTTCGATGTTCAACAGTCAAAAGAAATTGCCATTTTTATTTTAAAAGCAGAAAAATTTGACAAGTAAATTCATTTTTGTTTTATTTCAAGAATCGTTGATCATGTTAAAATGTCATTCTGTAAAACTAAAACAAATAAGAATTGCAAACAAAAGCACTAGGGCTCAAATTTTATTGAGGATGGAAATCAGCCAAGCGCGTGATCCCATCGAGTATTTACAAAGTTAGAAAATGGTAATTTAAGGGAAAAGGGCTACATTGAAACATAACGACCATTATCCTTCTACCAACTTTGAATTCTGGACATCCTGAGCTTCGGTCGAAGATGACCTTTACTAAAATTTTCTTGATGGATGACATTACTGCTGAGGAGTTGAACTGATTAGACATAGTTACTTGCCATTATCCCTAACTTTTACCTGGATTGTGCTTTGATATTTCCAATCCACCGGGATGATTTTTGATTATGTCTCTAATTTTTGCCTGGATCTCCCTTTCGGGTTTTCAATCCACCGAGACGTTTTTTTAATTTAGGCGAAGTATTTCTTGACTACATCAACATTTGTGGGGTAGGCAAATTCCTCTCCGTCCATGGTTGCGAGTCTCAAGGCGCCGCCTGAGAAATATTTCTTGACCACATAGGGGCCGTCATAATTCAGAGTCCATTTACCCCAGGAATCAGTGAGAAATGATTGTATATTTTTTAGCACAAGGTCTCCTTTCATGAAGACGCGCGGCCGGACCTTTTTATCAAACGCCTTCTTCATTCTTTGCTGATACAACTGACCATGGCATAGAGTCATTATTCGCTTTTCTTCGATTAGATTCAGTTCGTCGTGCCGACTTTGGCACCATTCAACCTCTGTTAACTTAGCTTCCATCAATACCCGGATTGATGGGATCTATACCTCTATAGGGAGCACTGCTTCCATGCCATATAATAGAGAGAAAGGGGTTGCCCTTGTTGAAGTGCAGACAGATGTGCGATAACCGTGAAGAGAAAAAGGTAACATCGTGTGCCAGTCTTTATAGGTTACAACCATCTTTTGAACAATCTTCTTGATGTTCTTGTTAGCCGCTTCTACCGCTCCGTTCATCTTTGGTCGGTAGGGAGATGAGTTATGGTGTTCGATCTTGAACTCAGCGCACAACTCTTCCATTATCTTATTGTTCAAGTTGGATCTATTATCAGTAATGATCTGGCTTGGAACACCATAACGGCAAATGATATTATTTTTGATAAATCGGACCACTACTTGTAGGGTTACATTAGCGTATGACGCTGCGTCGACCCACTTGGTGAAGTAGTCAATGGCCACCAGGATGAACCGATGTCCGTTCGAAGCCTTGGATTCAATCATGCCAATCATGTCGATCACCCATACGGAAAAAGGCCATGGGGAAGAAAGAACTTTGAGATGCGTTAGCGGTACATGGATTTTATCTGAGTATATCTGACACTTGTGACACTTCCTCATGTATTTGTAGCAGTCGGATTCCATGGTTAACCAATAGTACCCTGCTCTCAGAATTTTTCTCGCCATTGTGTGTCCGTTGGCATGAGTGCCAAAGGATCCTTCATGAATCTCTTTCATTAACATGTTTGCTTCTGGTTTGTCTACACAGCAGAGCAAGACCACGACGAAGTTCCTCTTATAGAGTGTATCACCGCTCAGAAAGAAGCTTTCGGCAAGCCTTCTGAGGGTTTTTCTGTCTTTTCTTGATGCCCCAAGTGGGTACTCTCGTTTCTGAAGGAAGCATTTGATATCGTGATACCAAGGTTTGTCGTCTATGACTGCTTCGATCACAAAGATGTAAGCGGGATTTTCAAGGCGCATTATGTCAATCTTAGGTATGTCATTCCATTGACCTACACTAATCATGGAAGGGAGAGTGGCTAATGCATCAACTATGTCTCTTCACGAGGGACATGATGAAACTCGATTCTGTTGAAGAATGATAACAACCTTCTTGCATAGTCTTTGTAAGGAATCAGTCCTGATTGGTATGTGTTCCAATCTTCTTTGATCTGATTGATAACCAAGACTGAGTCGCCATATACATCCAAGTTCTTGATCCTTAAGTCGATCGCTTCTTCGAGACCCATGATACAAGCTTCGTATTTGGCCTCATTGTTTGTGCACTTGAATGTCAGTCGTGCGATGAAAGGAATGTGGGTACCCTGAGGTGTTATGATGATTGCCCCAATTTCGCTTCCGTAATAATTGACAGCTCCGTCAAAAATAAGTCCCCACTGGGAACCTGGTTCCGGCCCTTCACTGGGTAGCGGTTCATCGTAATCTTTCATTTTTAAGTACATGACATCTTCGTCTGGGAAGTCAAACCCGACTGATTCCTGATCGTCAATGGTTGATGAGCCAAATGATCGGCTAAAAAACTTCCTTTAACGGCTTTCTGAGCATGGTACTCAATGTCGTATTCGGATAACAACATCTGCCAACGGGCAATCCTCCCTGTGAGAGCAGGCTTTTCAAAGACGTACTTGATTGAATCCATTTCAGAGATTAACCAAGTAGTGTGATGAATCATATACTGGCGAAGACGTTTGGCTTCCCAAGCTAAAGCACAATAAGTTTTCTCAAGCATAGTGTATCGAGTCTCACAGTCGGTGAATTTCTTGCTCAGATAGTATATGGCAGACTATTTCCTTTTTGTTTCATCTTGTTGGCCGAGTACACAATCCATAGAGTCTTCCAAGACTGTTAAGTAAATGATCAGTGGTCTTCCTTCCACTAGAGGTGATAGAATCGGTGGGTTCAACAGGTATTCCTTGATACTGTCGAAGGCGGTTTGGAAATCTTATGTCCAAATACACTCCTGATTCTTTTTGAGTAATTTGAAAATCGGCGCACATGTTGCGGTCATGAGGAATATAAATCTGGAAATGTAATTCAAACGTCCCAGGAATCCCCTGACTTGTTTTTCAGTCTTTGGAGAAGGCATTCTTGAATGGCCTTGACCTTGTCAGGATCAACCTCAATTCCTTTCTGGCTGACAATGAACCCTAGCAGTTTCCCTTAACGGACACCCAATGTGCACTTATTGGGATTCAAGCGGAGTTTGTACTTTCTTAACCGCTAGAATAGTTTTGACAGGTGGGTCACATGCTCCTCTTCTGTCTTAGATTTGGCAATCATATCATCGACTTATACCTCGATTTCTTTGTGTATCATGTCATGAAACAGAGTAGTCATGGCCCTTTGATAGGTTTCCCTGGCGTTCTTCAAGCCGAATGGCATTACCTTGTAACAAAAATTGCCCCATGGGGTAATGAATGAAGTTTTCTCCATATCTTTCGGCGCCATTTTGATTTGATTATAGCCCGAGAATCCATCCATAAAGGAGAAGACTTTGAACTTTGTTGTACTGTCTACCAACATGTCTATGTGTGGTAAGGGAAAGTCATCCTTTGGACTTGCTTTGTTCAGATCACTGTAGTCTACACACATTCTGACCTTTCCGTCCTTTTTCGGAATGGGTACTATGTTGGCTAGCCATTGAGGATATTCTGAAGTGGCGAGGAAACCTGCGTCAATCTGTTTCTGTACTTCCTCTTTGATTTTGATGGCCATGTCTGGATGAGTCCGTCTTAGCCTTTGTTTTACTGGCGGACATTCTGATCTTAACGGTAGATGATGTTCCACGATGCTGGTATCCAACCCTGGCATGTCCTTTTAGGACCAAGCGAATACATCAGGAAACTCTTTGAGAAGCTTTGTCAAACTTTCTTTGACAGTTGGACTGAGCATCGCCCCAATCTTGACTTCTTTTCTCTCTTCCTCTGAACCCATGTTGACTATTTCCCACGGCTCTTTGTGAGGTTTAATGGACCTTTCCTCTTATCTGAGTAATCGGGAGATCTCTTCTGGAATTTCTTCGTCATTTTCTTCTTCAGCCTCAAATACCTAGAGTTCAAAGTTGGGAGAAGGCATCGGATCGTATGTTTCAATGGGGTTTAAAACAAGCAATCTGCATGACGTGATGATTTGTTTTTAGAAGAAATAGATAGAATGCAAGAGTGTGTGTAGTGTATTTTCTGATAAATGATTGTTTTTATTATTTGAGTTGTTTTTTAGGATTACCATTTTCTGAAAAAGTGAAAAGAGAAAACAGAAATAAATGCGGAAATTACAGAACGACGTTATGTTATTTATGATTTTGTCGATTCTTGAAACTACAACCCTATAAAACAAAACTCTGTCGCTTTGGGCAAAGAGAAGAGGTACATTTACAGAAAGTGAGCCCTATCAAAACATATGTTTCACCTGGGCAAGGTGAAAGGTTAAGATAAAGACAGCAATTACTTTGACTTATGAACAACTTTCGGAACGTTGACAGCAGCCCATTGGTGGCGAACTCCTCGGTGAATCACAAAGTCTGGTACTTTCTTTCTTGGTTTATCTTCAGAAATAACACTGATTTCAGGTGGAGCAGGATCGTTGGAATCTGTTTCCCAGGTAGAGTTGTCGTAGACGAACTCTTCTATTGTATCTTGCACAGTGTTTGCACCCTCAGGTAGATCTCCCCATCTAGTCGGCTGAATGTCTTCGAGCCTGATACGAGAGCTTTCAGGAGCGGTGTACTTGACCAAGAAGTCATACTTTCCACTTGGTTGTCCTAAGGTGTCCCACACTTCTTTGGAACCGGAGGAGTAATCTCTCTCGATGGCGCTGACCTCGGGAAAATCGTAGTTGATGAACTCTAGTCAGGCAAGCATTGCAAATTCATCGTTGTGCTGTATATTTTCAGAATGCCCTGAGTGTTAATCCCATGACATGGTGGGGACACATGTATTCGTTTCAATGATGCTCAGGTGATATGCATCGTTCGGCTGACTCTTTTGTCTTGAGTCTCCTGGGTACGGCTGCCAGATAGGCAGACCATCCATTGGGCCATAATAGTCGTGGTCAAAGTTGTCTTTCATCAGAGTGTCCTCCTCTAAGGAGTTGGGTGGAGCACGACATCTTTCTGGATCACAATCTCCGTATATCATTTTGACATCCGCTCTTGATATAAATCTCACACTCAGTGCCGGAAAGCAAAATGGTGTAAGCACCTCTTCCTGAGACATATAATCGTCCTTGTTAAGATAGGACTTCCATTCTTCATCTGTATCGGAGGAATCTCCCTCGTTGATGGTATGTACTTCTTGAGACACTGGGTGAAGGAAACCTCCACTGTGGAAGAAGTTTTGCATGGGATGAAGACTTTCATCGTTAGTAGCTGTCTGGGCACAGTTTGAAGAAAAACTAAGACCTTTCTTTTTCTTATTGTCAGTAGGAATGACAAGCTGTCCTCATCCTTTGGTATTGTTACTTTTGATCGCTTCAAGAGCATCTTTGTACGAGGAAATCGACGTTCCTCCTTCTGATTGGTTGTCATTGATCACCGAAAGTGCTTGGAACTGGGTTCCAACAACCTCCCCCGGTTCTACACTAGTGGACGACGATAGGTTACTCATGATCAAGGCTTGCTCTCTGCAGACTGTGATGAGTTGGTCATTCTTGACAAACTTCAGCTTTTGGTCAAGCGTTGAAGTGACTGCCCCAGCCTCGTGTATCCAAGGTCTTCCTAACAAACAGTTGTATGATGCCCGGATGTCTATGACCTGGAAAGTGACTTGGAAAGTGTGAGGACCGATAGTTATGGGAATGTCGACTTCGCCGATAACCATTTTCCGGGATCCATCAAATGCTTTAACGATGACCGCACTGCCTCTCATTGGAGATCCTTTAAATGATAGTCGCATTAATGTGGACTTCGGTATGACATTTAAAGCTGATCTGGTATCCACCAATACACTGGCTAAAGCATTGTCCTGGTAGTTAACTGTAATATTGAGCGCCATGTTGTGACTTTTGCCTTCTTTTGGCAATTCCTCATCACTAAACCCCAAGTTGTTGCAGGAAGTGATGTTGGAGATGATGCTGTCAAATTGTCTTATTGACACATCTTGTTCCACAAAGGCTTGCTCTAAGACTTTCTGTAGAGCCTCCCTGTGAGCTTAGGAACTAAGTAAAAGTGATAGCACTGAGATTTTTAAAGGATTTTGCAACAGCTGATCAACAATGCTGTATTCACTCCTCTGGATGAGCTTCAGTATCTTATCGTTGTTCTTTGAAAGGTCGGGATCACTAGACGGACCGACTGGTTGATCAGGAACTTCCATTTGAGGTTCCTTTTCTCTGGTAGGTTCTCCAACTCCTCGGTTGAAGATTCGACCGCTCCGTGTTACTCAACTGATGTCTGTATTATTCACGACGGAGGGTAATGGAATTTCCTTTCCATTCTTAATTGTTGTTGCACCGTATTTGTAAGGGATAACCTTAGTTGATTCATACGGTAACGGTCCCGGTAGATAGATAACTACAGAAGCCTTCTGATTCTTCTGACCATTGTAAGTAATTTCAATCAGTTCCTGGTTGGGAACTTTCGATTCGTCAAGTAAAGGGATGATGGTACAAACATATTTGGTCCTCTTATGATTAGAGATTACGAGAACATCTTTGATTAGATCAGCAGCAAAGTCTGGCATCAAATTGGTTGACCCCGAACTTGGACACGGTCGAATCTCTTTGTGGTCCAACTGACTCTAAAGGGCTGCTCGCACGAGGTAACATCCTTGATTATCTTTAGAGCAAACTCTACAGCACTTATAGTTGTGTGGCGCACCTGGCCACGTCTGCTTTGTATGCAGTGTAACTTCACTAGATCTGTTTCCATTGATCGAACATCCTGACTTTGATGCCTAGTAGGGTTCCCATTAATCATACTGACTTGTTGTGTGTCTTCGTCTAAATAGATCGGAAGCCACCAGTGATTTAACAAGTGTTGCAAAGTTCTTTGAACGAGAGCGCATCCTTGGTCGCTCTCACGACATCCCTTACAATTCTGATAATTATACGAAGTCAGAAAACCGAGTTGGACTTGTTTAGCATGTAACTCCACCAAGCTGGTATTCATCAAGCGAATATCAAAGATTTGAATCATATTCACTTGATACTGATTTCTATCGCAGTAATCCTGAATCCATCCAAGATCCATGTGGCGCTGGAGGGCCTCTTGTACAAAAGAGCATCCCTAATCGTTTATTGAGCAGATAGGACAGGAATTGTAATCGTGTCGTGGCAGATTATGAAGTTGGCTTTGCCTTGAGTGCATTTCCACCAAGTTGACATTCATCGCACGGATGTCGTGGTTTTGAATGACGTTGGAATTTGTATAAGTCATGTTGACCCCACGAATTCGGTGATCTTGGATCCATCCGAGATCCAACTGTTCCTGTAGAGCTGATTACACCACAGAACATCCTTGATTGTTCTTAGAGCAGATATCACACTGGTGATAGTTATGAGATGGTACATGCCCATATCCGCTCTGTCTGTGATGCATTTTGACCAGGTTGGCCCTCAATAAGAGTACATCATGAATTTGATAGTTGTGGTTAGACTCTCCTTCTATCAAATTTACCGCAGTTTTCTCGTGTTGAGGCGGCGGGTTTGTCTGAACATTTGGATTCGTATCCTTGAAGGATAAGACCCCGCTCCTAACAAGCTTCTGTACATCGGATTTGAAGCTGAGACAGTTTTCTATTTTATGCCCCGGTCCTCCTTGATGGTAAGGGCAAGTCTGATCCGCTTTGAACCAAAAAGGCGGATTTTCTGGTACTATAAGAGGAGACCTGGTTTGGACATGCCCCTTGACCAGTAATAATGGAAATAGTTATGCGTACAACATGGGTATAGGGTTAAACCCTGGTGGTCGCGTTGTACGGTTGTTGTTGTTCTGAGTACGAGCCTGCTGAAGAGGCTGTTGTGTCCTTTGCTGAAATTATTGTTGAATAGGTTGGCTCTGAGCAACTTGAGGTTGATACGTAGGAATAGCCTTTGCTTTCCGAGAGAGATATTACCAATATCTTGCTCTTTTTTCTTAATGAGAGCACTACCGTATCTTTTGGTACTGCTTGATGGTCCGACATCTTTGACCAGACGTCCTTCTCGAACTGCCTCTTCAAGACGAACTCCTATGCCTACCATCTCAGTGAAGTCACTGGGCGCACTGGCGACCATTCTATCATAGTAAAATAAGCTCAAGGTTTTTAAGAAGATCTTTGTCATCTCTTTTTCCTCAAGAGGTGGACAAATCTGGGTGGCAATTTCACGCCATCTCTGAGCGTACTCCTTGAAGGTTTCCTTATCCTTCTGCGACATAGCTCTGAGTTGATCTCTGTCTGGTGCCATGCCCAGGTTATACTTATATTGTTGAATGAAGGCAGCGCCAAGATCTCTGAAAGTGACGATCTTAATGCAGTTCAAACCCATATACCATTTGAGTGCAGCACCGGTTAAACTATCCGGGAAATAATGGATCAGTAGCTGTTGGTTCTCTGTCTGAGTTGACATCCTCCGAGCATACATCACCAGATGACTTTTAGGGTAAGATTTACCCTTGTATTTTTCAAATTCGGGCACCTTGAATTTGTGCGGAACTTTCACATTAGGGACCAAACAAAGGTCTGCGGCGTCCTTTCCAAATAGATCCTAACCGCGAATGGCTTGCAGTTCTTTATGCATCTCCAGGAACTGTTCCTGGAATTCCCTTATTCTCTCGTCCATACTTTCATTTCCACCAGACGGTATTTGGGAAATCTGTCCTTCCGGGACAGTGTGTACCACAGGTTGTGGTATAATCATTATGGCAGTGACTCTTGGTACTTCCCTTTCCTGAAGTTTGTAACCTTCAGGAGTTGCTGTCATGCCCCTGGCATCTTCGCTTTCCCGAAGTTTGTAACCTTCAGGCCCAGTGGGTCCTGCTGCAGTTTTCGGATCTTCCGTGATCGGCGGAATATATCCTTCCGGGATATAGTTGAGTGGCATGCCCCAGGGACGATCTTTACGCATGGTATATCGAGGATCATACTTTTCCACTATGGGCGTAGATGTGATCTCTGAGATCACAGTCCTTTGTTGTTGCATCTGGGCTGCTGCCAGAGCTTGCATATCATTGTGAAGCTTTCTCAAGTCTTCTTTCAGAGCGTCGAGTTCTTCTCTCAACTCTCTGTTCTCTTCCTCGAGATTATCCATTTTCTTTTGTTGTCTGGCCCGAGTATTATACGAATGAGACAGTTTGACTCTAGAATCGAGACACAAACGTGAGATTCGTAGGTAAGAAGAATGCGTTACGTGAGAATGATGAATGATATGCAATGATTATATTAATTATATTTTTTTTGTTTAATCAAAATAAAATTCGACAATTGGATTGCAAATATCAAACAGTGGGGAAACCCCATTTTATTGAATTCAAAGATTGCGGAATGGAAATACAGTAATTTACATAGTACTATAAAAGGAAATGTCTAAGCTAATAGATCTTGAGTCCTCTCTGAGGAGAGCTCAGGTGCTGGTTCTGGTATTTTCCTTTTCTTTGACCGGGACTCTTGAGCCGTTGTCGGGTTGTCATTCATTTGCCAAATGAAAGGAGCGAGCAAATTCCTTTGGGCATCTTGGTTTTATATAGCATGTTGTTCTAAAATCTCGATCAGAGCATCCTTTTCTTTTAACAGTTACTGTATTTTTTTACACTCCACATTGAGAATACGGTACTTGTTCTTCCAAGACTTCTTCTCCTGTTGAACTCTGTTGAGAGTAACCTGAAGTTTTTCCATATCAGACATAAAATAAAGGGCAGGTTCCTTTAACGGAAGAACTTCCTGACGAGGGTATGGCATCCTCAGCTTGATAGCTCTAGTTTGTACCCAGTGGATATAAGGTTCCACCGAGACACAATCCGATTTTCCTAAAGACTCTCTTCCTTTCCTGTGAACATGTTTCCAGGCATGCACTATTTCTGTCTTTAGTGCTTTGTCATTTTCTCCTTCCTTGAAGAAAAGACCTTCCAGATGAGCATTACGCGGGACATGCCTCATCAGGTATCCAAATTGACGATGAACTAAAATTGGATGATACTTGATTCCTCCTTTAGTTCCTATGAGGGGTACGTTAGGGAAGTTTCCACAACGGTCAATAATTCTTATCCCGTTATAGATTCGATTGTACCAGTCGATGTCAGAGTTGGTAAGAGACATGATTCTCTGTGACCAACGTAAAGTATTCTTAGGATCCCAAAATGCAGCAGACTTGGGTAAGTGGGAAATGAACCATTTGTATAGTAGGGGTACACAACACGTGATCATTCCTCCGCTGTACAAATTCCTTAAGTGTACAGAATGATAAGCATCTGCGAGCAAGGTCGGTATAGGGTTTCTAATCAGAAATGTCCTAATGGCATTGATATCTACGAAGTTATCGATGTTCGAAAACAAAAATAACCCGTAGGTGAGCAAAACAAAGATGCTCTCGAAAGTGGGCACGTTCCCTATACTACCAAAGTACAGGGCTTTCTTTATCAAAAACTTGGCTGGCAAACCCTGGATTCCACCTTTAGTGGACATGTGAGTCCTGACTTCTGACTCGTCCAAATAGATTGCTCTTGCGATGGTTTGGTCTTTTGGAATTTCTTCCAGTCCAGAAAAGGGAGCTTGGTCAGTGATGGGTAAATCAGTCAGGTAAGAGTACTCCTCCAGTGTTGGTGCTAGTTGATAATCTGTGAATGTGAAACAGTGATAGACTGGGTCGTAGAACTGAATGAGCGTAGCCAGTATTCCTTCAATTACATGGACCCTTAATAGAGACAGCAGTCCTCCGTACTTGGCTCTGAAAGCATCAGGGTTGGTGATCATCCTTGCCAAACCTCTCAAATCCTATAATTTTGGAACCTTGAAGGTGTACTTGTGAGTCTTCCTTCTACCGAAATCCATAACGCAATCTGCTTTGTGATATTTTCAATCATTGTCTTAGTTTAATTTGAAAAAAGAAAGAGTAGAAGAGAAGATTTTTTTTGTTTTAATGTTTTTTAATGAAATGAATGCATGAATGCAGCACACAAAAACATAGAAAAAACATGGGGTCAAAGGTTCGGTGTCATGAAGTCATGGCTCTACCCATCCCCAAAGGTTATACTGGTGATTTTTTGTACCTGTCCTCACAATCATTGACCCCTCTTGGGATAGCAACAACAGGCTGGTTCACCCGAGCGAGCTGCAGTATCTTAGAGTAATCTCAAATGAGGGTAGTATCACATGACAACTATTTCCTATAGCTTCCGCACTACAAAATAGTAACATGGTTTCAGTCTACTGAAATCCTCAGCTTCTCAGATAACCCAATCGAACAATCTGCTTTCAACAACCGAATTCGTATAGGCATTGAATCTGCAAAGGGCATCTCCATTGATTCGATGGTCGACCGAGACCTCTTATTTGGGAGTCACTCCCTGTAAGATTATTCGTCTAGTGCCATCACTTATCTTAGGTGTATACTCAATTTTTCCAAATGCGGCATCACCCGCAGTCCTATTAGCAGAAAAGTAAACACATATATCAATTAGGAAAAGCGATAATATATTTATCCTAAAACTAACATCCTAGACCTCTTAAGAGCTATAGCCTATAATCCTGACAGATCAATAACGTCCCCAGCAGAGTCGCCATTTTCCTGTAACGAGCGATTTTTGTCGGTGACGCGACCACCTTATCGCTGAAGTTTGGGTTTTCCTCCTCGAGGAGAAAGGGTGCTACTTTCTGATTTCTTATTTATCCTGTGAAGCTGGAAGGGAAAGGGAAGCTATCTAAAACTAACCTTGCACGCGAATGTTTAACTGAACAAATGCTTTAAAGAGATTGAGGGTCCGGGGTCAGGTTATACAATGGGCAGTTGTCAATTACCCATCCTATATGTGGTTATCCGCAGGATGTTAGCTTTTAGGTTTCACTTTGTAACTGATAGTGTTTATCTGCTGATGGGTTAGGAAAGTTTCTTGGGAAGTATGAGTGAGTGAGTGAGATTTTGTTTGTGTTGGGGTGTTCCCGATGTTTTTGGTAAGGTACTAGACCTAAGTTTTGGTGTGAAGGTACTGGTGTAGTGAGCGATTTTTGTCGGTGACGTGACCACCTTATCGCTGAAGTTTGGGTTTTCTCCTCATGGAGAAAGGGTGCTACTTTCTGATTTCTTATTTATACCGTGAAGCTGGAAGGGAAAGGGAAGCTATCTAAAACTAACCTTGCACGCGAATGTTTAACTGAACAAACGCCTTGAAAGAGATTGGGGAGTTCGGGGTCAGGTTATACAATGGGTAGTTGTCAATTACCCATCCTATATGTGGTTATCCACAATATGTTAGCTTTTAGGTCTTGCTTTGTAATTGATCATGTTTATCTATTAATGGGTTGGGAAAGTTTCTTGGGAAAGTGTGACAGGGAGAGTGAGTTTTGTTTATGTTTTGGGTAAGGTACTGGACCTAAGTTTTGATTGATATGAAGGTGCTGGACCTAGGTTTTTGATTAGTATGCTCGCTAAGATTTCGCAATCTTATGCCTATGTATTCCTGTTTAACGAAACAGGGAAACCAGAGCAATCGTTGTTCCTCCTATTCTAAGGGAGGAAAAAGATATTTTGGTGTCTTGTTCAAAGCCCAAGACATGAAGCTAAAGGTGATTTATATCTTGTTCAAAGCCTAAGATATAAAGCTAAAGGGTTTTGGCTGAGAGAGAATTTGTCATCTCTAAAGAGGAATTGTTGATTTTTGTATGCCTTGATCAAAGCACAAGCTTGATGCTAAGAGGTTGATTGACTCAGCTAGGGATTTCTTTATACGAATCCTAAGAGGAGGCTAGATAAGACCGACTCAACAAGAGAGTGTATATGTCTTGTACAAGGCCCAAGATTGAGGCAAAAAAGAGATTGACTCTTTGGGGATATCGTTATATAAAGCCTAAGAGGAGGCTAACGGTTTGACTTTTCTGGGGAAAATGTTCTTTCTGTCTTGTACAAAGCCCAAGATTGAGGCTAAAAGAGATTTTTGACTCCGTTGGGGAGGTTTATATGTGTCTTGTACAAAGCCTAAGATGGAGGCTGAAATGAGTTTGTCTCAACAAGAGAGTGCTTTTATATGTCTTGTACAAAGCCCAAGACGGAGGGTAAAAGAGTTGACTCAACAAGAGAGTCTTGCAAAGGTGATTGACCCAACAAGAGAGTTTGAAAGTTGATTGACTCAACAAGAGAGTCTTTTATACTCAACAAGAGAGTGATTTGTTGTCTTGTACGAAGCCCGAGATTGAGGCTAAAAGGAGATTGACCCAACAAGAGAGTCTTTTATACTCAACAAGAGAGTGCTGAAAGGTGATTAACTCAATAATAGAGTCTGAAAAATGATTGACTCAACAAGAGAGTCTGAAAAGTGATTGACTCAACAAGAGAGTCTGAAAAGGTTAGCTCCGCTGGAGGAGGATCATTGTATAAAGCCCAAGAGGAGGCTGATTGTGTTGAGGAAAGATCATTATACAAAGCCTAAGAGGAGGCTATCTTACTGCTGAGGATTAGATCCATAGGCAGGCCTAAGGGTGGGGAACTCTCATGAGAGAGATCGGGTTTCTGCTGGAGATTTATCCAGAGTGATCGGTATTTTTTCTGATGTTTGAAAGGAACTTAAGAATGTCTTTGAGACTCAAGGGGGTTTAGAATGTCCAAGTCTACTGATGTTGAAGAGTTTTATCTTTTGTAGGATGCCCAAAAGAGGGCAAGGGCCTTAAGGGATGAGAATCAACCCTAAAGTGGCCTGAGGTTTGACACTGGAAAGACTGCTCTAGCAAAGGATGACTAAGTTCTCTCTTATACCTTTAAGAGGTCATTAGGGTCCTTGTATTAAGCCCAAGAGAAGGCATGAGAACTTCTAGGAAGCCAAAGGGTCCTTGTACAACGCCCAAGAGGAGGCGGGGGTGCTTTTAGGAAGCCTGTGGGTCCCCAAACCAAGATAAGTTCAAGAAATGCAATTCACAAAGAAGAGATCATTCCAGGAAAGGTCGAGGGTTTGGAAGAAACTCAAGAGATGCCATTCACGGAGAAAAGATCATCTCTGGGGAGTAGAGTTTCTTTGACAATTTCTAAGGGTGGCAGTCTGAGAAAAGGTTCACCGAGAATACTGCCTTTCTCTTTGTTCCATATTGTTTAACCCCAAGAGAAGGAAAGACTGTATCTGGAATCCTATGGGGATCTAGTTTTGTTTGAATTCAAGAGTGACCAACGGGCTTTACCTAGTTCTAGACGTAGTTGTCGGGGAAAACTCTAAACAACTATACTAGTATATATATACAGTTGATATACGACGAGTATTTAAAAGGTATGAAAGAAGACTTACAGTGAAGCAGCCCCACAATACAGTTATTTATATGAAAGCAGATAAAAGAAAGCGGATAAACACTTACCCGTTGTAGAGCTTCCATGCTATTTTGTTAGTTGTTCAAATAAATTAAAGAAAGTTTTTATAGCAACTATACATTTGGATTCAAAATCAAAGGAGAAAGTGTTTTGAACAGAGATCGGAGCTTACAGCTCAGGGAGAGGCCCAAATTTTAATAGCGATTGTACTGTTGTTTTGAATTTGTACAGAGATTTATACAAGAAACTGAGGCCCAAAAAGGTTTTCTGTACAAAGAGATGGGTCTTACACTCTACCAAGAGGCCCAAAAGTGCTTTAAAGAAAAGAAATGGGACTTACAACACGAGGGCAGCCCCAGTTGTTTGTTTGAAAATGGCGATCGCGTCGAGGTTTCTGACGATATCAGGACTTATACAATACACTGAGGCCCAAAATTGTTTATGTACAAAGAGATGAGACTTGCACTCTACCAAGAGGCCCAAAAGTGTTTTGAAATATTTGAGTATGATTAAAAATCTAAGAAACCCTAATTTTCACTTTTTAAAAGTAAGTTTTCAAAGAAAATTAATAAAAAAATGATAAAAATACCAAATAGGTTTAAATAAACCACTTGTGATTTTTGGTTAAGGTTTGAAAAATGAGGTTTTAATCACAAGATGGTTTAAAACTCATTTGGTTTTGATTTTCAAGATGAATATTCATTTTTAAAATGTTTAAAAACAATTAAAATGAATTTATTTACAAAAATACCAATTATATTGAATAACTGATATAAATTTATTTTTTTGTAGAATAAAATATTTTACTATTTTTGTGATTTTTCAGAAAAAGAATCAACCAAAAATGATTAAAATTGAGAGAGTTATTAATTTTTCAAATCATTTAAAAATAATATAAAAAATGATAAAAAGTGGAAAAATGGTAAAAAAAAAAAGAGGATCTGGGGTGAGGGGGATTCGAACCCCAGACCTCTTGTGTGTAGTGCCCGCCTCCTACCACTGGGGTGGTGATACATCTGTGTATCAAAACCACCCCATGGATATATGAGGCATGCCTTGTTTTTGGCCTGGCCAAGGCAAGGCAAGACAAGATTTTGGCAAAAAAACGTGAAGCTTGTAACTTTCTCATTTCTCCATGGATTGGGACAAAATTTAGGTCTATACTCCCTAGAATTTCACAAGGAATCCAATCGTGGTGGTGGTTTTTTCAGATGAGGCTCCTATTTCAAAACCCGATAGTGTTCTTGAAATAGGCCTATAATTGCATTTTCTATGCTATCTCTTGTTACAGGCATGAATTACATGATGAATTGGTTCAAACACAACATATATGACATGTATGAGATGCGCATGATCAGTGGACCTCAAAGCAATGCATATTTCAAAGAGTTCAAGGTGTGATGCTTACCTCTTTAGGAGCTTTTTGGGCAATCTGTCAAGTGCTTTGTTCCAGAAACAATTTGATGCTTTGGACACCCTCAAATGATCCCTTGGAAGCTTTTAGAATGGTTGGAATCAACTGGAATCCTCAAGAACAAGTTTGACTCTTTCTTGCAAAAGGGGCAAAAATGGCCAATATAGCAACTTCTCTTAAATGGTGTTCCAGATGTGGGGAACCATTTGGGATAGTTCAAGGATGATATTTGGAGTGTGTTTGAGGATTTATCTAGTTTTGAAAGTGACTGAATCAAGACATGGCTTGAAAAATGCAAAAAAGTCCAATTTTGAGGTTTTGAGAGGGGACTTTGTGATTTTGGTGTTACAGGTCACTTATGAGAGTTTGGACAGCTTAGATATGACATATTGGATGCGTTTGGATCATGAGCTGTGATGGAAATGCTCTCTAACTCAAAAACTCATAGTTACCTTGCAAAAGAAGGCATTTTGGCCTAGAGAAAGAGATTTTGAGGAAAGCAAGTGTTGTAGTGCTTTGGTGTACTCAAACTGAGCACAAATGAGCTCTATTTATAGTAGAGCAAGTTTGTTTTGCAAACAATAGTGAATGGTGGCTGCAGCAGGCTGTTGGCCAATTGCATCACTTTGGAATCTTAAGTCTCATCTAGCCATTGGCTAGAGGTTAGAGCACAAGCCTATGTTTCTTTGGTTCAGAGCTTATCCTTGACTCATTCAGTTGGAAATGGATCAGTTCATGCCACCTTGGTGCATCCATTGAATGCTTGGAGACAAAATTGGAGTCTTGGCCTCTTTTAGGCTTTTTAGGGTTTGGCATGCTACTTTGGGAATCTTGGACTTTGGAGGCTGATGAATCAGTGCTTGTCCCTTGGTTGTTTCCCCTTGAGGTGTTCAGATGGATAAACATGCTTGGAATTTCACAATTTGAGCAAATCGTGCCTTCATGCACAAGTCTCCCTTGCCAAGACAGTTTGCAGCAAGGCATGTTGCAGCTGTCATAACTCCTAGCTCAGATGGAGTTTGATGAAGCTCTTGGACATTTTGGAAAGCCCTTATGTGATACAACATATTGTCATACCCCAAATTTTGACCACTAATATTTCCCATCATTGTGCAAATTATCAGCACAATATGGATGTACCTTTGTGCCTCATCAATCTCCTCAAGGATTGTTGAGCATTCACTACAATCAAGGACTAGGGTTTTAAGCCCTCTCAGAGCCTTAGACAAAGGATAAATCTAGAAATGACATGATCTTCAACTTGTATAACCTCTCAAACATCCATAAAGGATCAAGAGGACTCCCACAACAGGAATCAAGCATAATGTTGCAGCATTCCAGGTGGATCAAGCCTTAAGATCGCCAGGGTCACCAAATTAGGGTTTTGGTCGACCAAGGCCTCCAGATGGAATTTTTCCTCTGGGCATGAGCCAATGCTTCAAAGCACAACCTAAGATGCTCCAAGGGACATCATGAACCCAATCATCAAGTCAATTTTGCCTCAGGGGATGCATACAATAAAAATCAGGAATTAGGGTTTCTTGACCTAATTCACCCCTAACTTGACTTTTAGGACAAAACATGAGCCAAGACCTCAAGACATGATTTTAGGGTATCTAATACACTACATTGATCCATTTGCAACAATGGATTGATCCAAGAAGCTTGATTCACAAGCTTCAAGTTCATCAGAACCACAGTTAGGGTTTCGCGGAAAAAGTCAACTGTGCCTTTGACTTTTGACCAGGACATGCTCCCAAACCTTGGGATATGATTCAATACACCCTATAACACCTATGAAATCAATCCATCAAGTTTGATTTAGGTCAAGAACTTAATTTCATAGAGGATCATACAGTTTGGAATTCATCTGATAAAAAGTCAATTGTGCCCAAAAGTCAAAGTTTGACTTTTTGATTTTTTGATCAATTATGGTCCCTTAACCCTAAAATTATGTTAATGTGTGATTGGAATCATCATTCATCAAGAAAAATCAAGAAAAGTGGGATAACTTGTAAAAGGGGTAACCATAAAAAACTTAGAAATTTTCTAAGTTATGGAACAAAGTGGCTAGGGTACCAACTTCCAAGGATCATAACTTGAGATCCAATCAACCATTTTGGCTGATCCAAAGATGGATTTGTAGCTCTCATGGCATACTTTAAAAGTGTCAACTATACCTCATTCCAATTCATCATAGATTTTGAGTTATGGTTGGATCAAAATGGCTGAAAACATGAAATGTCACTTTTTCCGACACTTAGTGAAATTTTCACTAAGTCAGAATCTGTTTCACTTTTTCCAAAATGTAAGGGCATTTTTCACTTGGATCCAAAACGTTTCAAGACAAACTATGATCACGCATATGTTGTATCATATGAGAGCTTTCCAAAATGGCCAAGAACCCCATGAAATTCCATTTGAGCTAAGAGTTACGATAGTGGCAATATGCCTTGCTGCAACTGTCATAACTAGGCAGATTTGTGCATTTTGCTCGATTTGAGCAATTTGTACAAATGACAAACAAGTTTATCCATCTGAACACCTCAGGAAGAGACCAAGGAGGGACAAACACAGATCCATAAGCCTCCCAAGTCTTTGGAACTAAAAATAGCATGCCAAACCTAAAAAACCCTAAAGAGGGGACAAGACTCCAATTTTGTTTTGGAGCATTCAATGGATGCACCAAGGTGGCATGAACTGAGCCATTTCCAACTGAATGAGTCAAGGATGATCTCTGAACTAGGGAACCAAAGGCATGTGCTATAACCTCTAGTCAATGGCTAGAGGAGACTTGGATTCCTATTGATCAACATTTGTCAAACCTCTGCAGTAGTTGCCATTCACTATTGCAGCCAAAACAAACTTGCTCTACTATAAATAGAGCTCATTTGTGCTCAGTTTAAGTACACCAAAGCCATCAAACTGATGCTTTCCTCAAAATCTCTTCTTTCACTCCAAAATTGCCTTCCAAAGCAAGTCACTTTCGGGTTTTGAGTTTGAGAGTCATTCCAACCAAACCAATCACACACACACCTCATAAACATCATATAGAGGTGATCCAAACACTTAAACCACATCTAGAACACTAATTTCACAAAATCACCAGCCAATTGCTCAAGGTTTTAACCAAGTTGCAGCTGAGGTGCCATACTTTGTTCCAGTCCATTTCAGATCACTTCAAGCATTCAAACACACTCCATATGGTGTAGGGAAGCTGTTCAAATCATCACAACTGGTCTGTAACACCTCCAAATCAAAAATCACTTTGCTCTTGCTGTCACGACCTTCAAGTAAGCCTAAACTTGGTCATCTCTTAATCTATGCATATTTCCTCACACAATACTTTTGCCACATGTTCATAATCATGCATAGAATGTTCGCCTCAATTAATTACTTTGTTTGAATCGTGTATCAAAATTCTCAGCCTTCATGCAAATTTTAGGGTTCTTAAGGTTTGTCTTGATTTCTTATTCCATGCTTAAAATAAATGAAATTAAAGACCATAGACATGATCGTGAGGTGAAAACGAGTAGATTGATATGTGGATTGTGTGATTTCATCAAGTATTTAGTGAGATTGGTGAGAAAATGCAAATCTGCAGAAACAGAGGGATGGCGCGTGTTCTTGGCGCCATTTTTTGAATATTTGAATTTTGTGATTTTGTTTAATTGATTCAAAAATTAATTTCTCTCTGAGTTTTAATGATTTTGAGTTGATTCTTTTTTTAATAATTCACAAAAATGTTAAAATATTTTATTTTGCCAAAAATTCCCAAAAATATTATTTATTTCATATACTTGATATTTTTGAAAAGAATTAATCTTTTATTTGTTTTTAACATCTAAAAATATTTTTTCCTCCTTGATTTTCCAAATTTATTTGGTTTCCAATCATTTTGTGGATATAAACCTGATTTTTCAAACATTAATCCAAGATCACAACTTGTTTTTCATAACATGTTTGGTAATTTTGATCATTTTAATTAAATTCTTATTTAATTAAAAAACATTTTGAAATTAATTTAGGGTTTTGATCTTAATCACCCTAAAAAAATCATTTTCAAACACTCATGGGCCTCTAATAGAGTGTAAGACCCAATCCTTTTTGAAACCAAATCAATTTGGGCCTCAGTTATTGTATAAGACCCATTGCGATTTCAAAAATCTCGGCGCAATTGCCATTTCAAAACGAGAACCATCTGGGCCTACCCTCGTGTTGTAAGTCCCATTTATTTTCTTTAAATAACTCTTTGGGCCTCTTGAGAGAGTGTAAGTCCCATCCTTTCATAAATGAAAACCATTTTGGGCCTCAGTGTATTGTATAAGTCCCGATACCGTCAAAAAAGTTCGGCATGATCGTCGCCCTTTTTAAACAAAAACCCTGGGCTTCTCCTTGAGCTGTAAGTCCCATATCTTGTACAAAAATAAATATTTGGGCCTCTAATAGAGTGTAAGACCCATCCCCTTGTACATAAAAACTTTTTGGGCCTCATATATTGTATAAGTCCCTCAGTATAGTTTTCAAAACAACGATGCGATCATCGTTAAAACTTGGGCCTCTCCTTGAGCTGTAAGCCCCGACAATCTTTTCAAAGCACTTTCTCCTTTGATTTTGAATTAAAATATATGTTGTCATAAAAACTTTCTTTAATTTATTTGTTGAACAACTAACCAAACAGCATGGAAGCTCTACAACGGGTAAGTGTTTATTCGCTTTCATTTACCGTTTTCATATGTATATAACTGTATTGTGGGGCTGTTTCACTGTAACTCTTCTTTCACATCCTTTTATATACTTGTCACATATCCACTGTGTAATACTAGTATAGTTATTTAGAGTTTTCCCCGGCAACTATGTCTAGCACTAGGTAAAGCCTTGTTGGTCACTCTTAAATACAAACAAAACTAGATCCCCGTAGGATTCCAGATACAGTCTTCCCTCCTATTGGGGTTAAACGATATGGAACAAAAAGAAAGGCAGTATTCTCGGTGAACCTTTTCTCGGATTGTCACCCTTAGAAATTGTCAAAGAAATGCTAACTCCCCAGAGATGATCTTTTCTCCTTGAATGGCATCTCTTGAGTTTCTTCCAAACTCTCGAACTTTCCTGGAATGATCTCTTCTCTGTGAATTGAATTTCTTGAACTTCTCTTGATTTGGGGATCCACAGGCTTCCTAAAAGCATCCCCGCCTCCTCTTGGGCGTTGTACAAGGACCCTTCGGCTTCTTAGAAGTTCTCATGCCTTCTCTTGGGCTTAATACAAAGACCCTGACGACCTCTTAAAGGTATAAGACAGAACTTAGTCATCCTTTACTAGAGCAGTCTTCCCAGCGTCAAAACTCCGGCCATTGTAGGGTTGATACTCATCCCTTAATGCCCGCACCTCCTCTTGGGCATAGTACAAAAGATAAAACTCTAGACTTGGATAGTCTAAACCTCCTTGAGTCTCAAAGACATTCTCAAGTTCCGTTCAAACAAAGGAAGAAACACCAATAACTCTGGATCAATCTCCGGTAGAAACCCAGTCTCTCTCATGAGAGTTCCCCACACTTGAACACGCTTCAGGATCTCAATAATCCTCAACATTAAGTCAGCCTCCTCTTGGGTTTTGTACAAATGATTTCCCCTAGCGGAGCCAACCTTTTCAGACTCTCTTGTTGAGTCCAAACACCTTTAGCCTCCGTCTTGGGCTTTGTACAAGACATATAAAAACACTCTCTTGTTGAGTATAAAAGTCTCTCTTGTTGAGTCAATCTCCTTTTAGCCTCAATCTCAGGCTTCATACGAGATAGCAAAACACTCTCTTGTTGAGTATAAAAGACTCTCTTGTTGAGTCAATCCCTTTTGGCCTCCGTCTTGGGCTTTGTACAAGACATATAAAACACTCTCTTGTTGAGTATAAAAGACTCTCTTGTTGAGTCAATCTCCTTTTAGTCTCAATCTCGGGCTTCGTACGAGACAACAAATCACTCTCTTGTTGAGTATAAAAGACTCTCTTGTTGAGTCAATCAACCTTCAGACTCTCTTGTTGAGTCAACCTTTTTTAGCCTCCGTCTTGGGCTTTATACAGGACAGATAAAAGTACTCTCTTGTTGAGTTAAACCCTTTCAGCCTCCATCTTGGGCTTTATACAAGATACATTCTCCCCAACAGAGTCAAAATCCCTTTTAGCCTCAATCTTGGGCGTTGTACAAGACAGAAAGAACATTTTCCCTGGAAAATTCAAACTTCTAGCCTCCTCTTAGGCTTTGTATAAAGAAAACCCCGATTGAGTCAATCAACCTTTTAGCATCAAAGTTGTGCCTTGCTCACAACACACAAACATCAACAATTCCTCTTTAGAGATGACAAGTTCTCTCTCAATCAAACCTTTTAGCTTCACATCTTGGGCTTTGAACAAGATACAAACCACCTTTAGCTTCATGTCTTGGGCTCTGAACAAGACACCAAAACAACCTCTTTCCTCCCATAGAATAGGAGGAACTACGATCGCTTTGATTTCCCTATTTCGTTAAACGGGAATACGTAGGCATAAGATTGTAAAATTTTAGCGAGCATACTGACAAATAAAAAACCCAAAATCCAGTACCTCATACATCAATCAAGAAACATCAGACCTAGTACCTTACCAAAATCCTCCTATACAGTCACGACACTGTGTTCTTAAACGAAATAACCTAAAGACAGTCCCCCCCTTTTTGATAGCATCTGTAAACCAACAGTTTTGACTGTTTAATCTCAGTATCCAAGCAGGGTTAATTGGAGACATCTATTTCCCTTCCTTAATCAGCTTCACAGGATAAAAAATGAATCGAACTGTAGTACCAAAGCGATAGTGATTCAAAACCACAAAAATCGCGCTACACATATGTGTGAACATAGTTTGTCTTGAAACTTTTTGGATCCAAGTGAAAAATCCTCCTACATTTTGAAAAAAAAGCAAGACAGATTCTGACTTAGTGAAAATTTCACTAAGTGTTGGAAAAAGTGACATTTCATGTTTTCAGCCATTTTGATCACTCCATAACTTAAAATCCATGAAGAATTGGAATGAGGTGTAGTTGACACTTTTGAAGTATGCCATGAGAGCTACAAATCCATCTTTGGACCAGCCAAAATGGTTGCTTGGATCTCAAGTTATGATCCTTGGAAGTTGGTACCCTAGCCACTTTGTTTTAGAACTTAGAAAAATTCTAAGTTTTTTTATGGTTACCCCTTTAACAAGTTATCCCACTTTCTTTGATTTTTCTTGATGAATGATGATTCTAATCACACATTAACATCATTTTAGGATCAAGGAACCAAAATTGTGAAAAACCTCAAAAAGTCAAAGTTGACTTTTGTGCACAGTTGACTTTTTATCAGATGAATTCCAAACTATGCGATCCTTGGTGAAATCAAGTCCTTGACCTAAATCAAACCTAATGGCTATGTTCCAAAGGTGTTATAGGGTGTATTGAGTCATGTCCCAAGGTTTGGGAGCATGTCCTGGTCAAAAGTTAAAGGCACAATTGACTTTTCCCTCGAAACCATAATTGTGGTCCAGATGAAATTGAAACTTGTAGATCAAGCTTCTTGGGTCAATCCATTTTTGCAAATGGATCAATGTAGTGTATTAGATACCCTCAAATCATGTCTTGAGGTCTTGGCTCATGTTTTGTCCCAAAAGTCAACTTAGGGGTGAATTAGGTCAAGAAGCCCTAATTCCTGATTTTTTTTATGAATGCTTCCCCTGGGGTTAAATTGACTTGATGATTGGGTTCATGATGTCCCTTGGAGAATCTTAAGTTGTGCTTTGAAGTACGGGCTCATGCCCATAGGAAAAATCCCATCTGGAGACCTTGGTCGACCAAAACCCTAATTTGGTGACACTGGCGATCTTGAGGCTTAATCCACTTGGAATGCTACAGCCTTGTGCTTGATTCTTGATTTGGGAGTCCTCTTGATCCTTAATGGGTGTTTGAGAGGTTAGAAAAGTTGAAGATCATGTCATTTCTTGATTGATCATTTGTCTAAGTACCCTGAGAGAGGTTAAAACCCTAATCTCTGATTGTAGTGAACGCTCAACAATTCCTTGAGGAGATTGATGAGGCACAAAGGTACATCAATATTGTGAAGATAGTTTGTACAATGATGGGAAATCTTAGTGGTCAAAATTTGGGGTATGACAGATGCCCCTATTTAATCTTCTTGGGACCCGAAAGTGTGAATGGGGAAGGTATTCGGGCATTCGGGGTGCAAGAAGATTAAATATCGGAATACCCGAAATTTTGATGGTGGTTATGAACGGCAGCTTACCCATCCATCTTCTTTCGCTAAGCAATGAAGCTTAGAAAAGGTAAACTTCCCCTCGATCCTGGTCTTCAACGGAGGAACTGGTCTCAGTTTTCTTTTGAAATAAACTTCCCTCGATCCTGGTTTCCTACCAAGGAACTGGTTTCAGTTTCTGATGTAAACTTCCCATCGATCCTGGTTTCCTACCAAGGAACTGGTCTTAGTTTCTGATGTAAACTTCCCCTCGATCCTGGTTTCCTACCAAGGAATTGGTCTCAGTTTCTTTTGTCAATAAACTTTGACAAGGGACGTTATTCGTAGTGGTTTTCCTCAAACTTCTCGCCGAATTTTCCTGGGGAGATGTCATTTGATGGGAAAAAGTTTTGATGTCAGACTTGCTGGGGAAACCCATTCGTCTGAGCTGTAGAGGTGTACAAACTTCTCTATTAAAGTTGCCATTTATGGATTCTATCGGGGAAAACGAGTCTCTCGAGAGACTGTTTCCTGTTTGGGGGTATTACATCATACTTTTCCTCGAGATCTTCTCGAAGAAATGCCATGTGAAGAGTGATGTTTGTCAAAAAATTTCTTGCTTTTTAGAGGTTCAAGTTATCAAAGTGATCGAGGACCGTCTCTAACACAGAGATAAACTGGAGAGAGATTACTTAGATGATTCACTTCCTGATGAGAAAAGAACTGACAACTCGATTGAGAGGACTTTTATCACTAGGGGATAAGACCGACTAGAGTGATAGTGATGCAATATGAATATGAATGTAAATTAATAATGCATGATGTATGTATGTTTATGCTGATAAAACTGACGCGGTATACATACTAAATACATGAACACGACTGGATACTCAGCCACTGCAGGGGACGAAGAGGTGTCTTAGGTTCAAAATAACAATTCTACCTTGCTTAGGAGAGATAGTCCTTGTGGGGAACAACGTTGATCGGGCTTAGGAGATAAGAACTCTGTCGGGGGCGTCGGACAGAACATTCGCATCTGACACAGCTGATCCTTCATTCAGGTATAATGGTTTTAGAATGAGTACTTTGATTCTGCATTTGAAGCTTAACTTCCTTTAGAGAAGCGATCAATGTTCTTTCGATGTTCAACAGTCAAAAGAAATTGCCATCTTTATTTTAAAAGCAGGAAAAGTTTGACAAGTAAATTCATTTTTTTTTATTTCAAGAATCGTTGATCATATTAACATGTCGTTCTGTAAAGCTAAAACAAATAAGAATTGCAAACAAAAGCACTAGGGCTCAAATTTTATTGATAGGATGGAAATCAGCCAAACGCGTGATCCCATAGAGTATTTACAAAGTTAGAAAATGGTAATTTTAAAGGAAAAGGGCTACATTGTTACATAACGACCGCTATCCTTCTACCAACTTTGAATTCCGGGCATCCTGAGCTTCCGTCGAAGATGACCTTGACTGGAGTTTTCTTGATGGATGGCAAGACCGCTGCTGGGGGATTTGCCCCTTTGTTGGACGTAGTTACTTGCCATTAACCCCTAATTTTTGTCTGGATTGTACTTTGAGATTTCCAATCCACCGGGATGATTTTTTTGATTATGTCTCTAATTTTTGCCTGGACCGCCCTTTCGGGTTTTAAATCCATCGAGACGTTTTCTTTTTTTATTTATTTAGGCGAAGTATTTCTTGACTACGTCAACATTTGTGGGGTAGGCAAATTCCTCTCCATCCATGGTTGCGAGTCTCAAGGCGCCGCCTGAGAAAGCTTTCTTGACCACATAAGGGCCGTCATAATTCGGAGTCTATTTGCCCCTGGAATCAGTGAGAAATGATTGTATCTTTTTTAGCACGAGGTCTCCTTTCCTGAAGACACGGGGTCGGACCTTTTTGTCAAACACCTTCTTTATTCTTTGTTGATACAACTGACCGTGGCATAGAGCCGTTATTCGATTCTCTTCGATTAGATTCAGTTTATCATGCCGACTTTGACACCATTCAGCCTCTGTTAGCTTAGCTTCCATCAATACCCAAATTGATGGGATCTCTACTTCTATGGGGAGCATTGCCTCCATGCCATATACTAGAGAGAAAGGGGTTGCCCCAGTTGAAGTGTAGACAGATGTACGATAACCGTGCAGAGCATAGGGTAGCATCTCATGTCAGTCTTTGTAGGTTATAACCATCTTTTGAACGATCTTCTTGCTGTTCTATTAGCTGCTTCTACCGCTCCGTTCATCTTAGGTCGGTAGGGAGATGAGTTATGGTGTTCGATCTTGAACTCAACGCACAACTCTTTCATCATCTTATTGTTAAAGTTAGATCCATTATTAGTAATGATCTGGCTCGGAATATTATAACGGCAGATGATATTGTTTTTGATAAATGGGACCACCACTTGTCGGGTTACATTGGCGTATGATGCTGCTTCGACCCACTTGGTGAAGTCGTTAATGGCTACTAGGATGAACCGATGTCCGTTTGAAGCTTTGGGTTCAATCATGCCAATCATGTCGATTCCCCATATGGAAAAAGGCCATGGGGAAGAAAGAATTTTGAGATGCGTTGGCGGTACATGGATTTTGTCTGAGTATATCTGACACTTGTGACATCTCCTCATGTACTTGTAGCAATCGGATTTCATGGTCAACCAGTAGTACCCTGCTCTCAAAAATTTTCTCGCCATTGTGTGTCTGTTGGCATGAGTGCCAAAGGATCCTTCGTGAATTTCTTTTATCAGCATGTTTGCTTCTGGCATGTCTATGCATCGGAGCAAGACCATGTCAAAGTTTCTCTTATAGAGTGTATCACTACTCAGGAAGAAACTGCCTGCCAATCTCCTGAGAGTCTTTCTGTCCTTTCTGGATGCCCCAGGTGGGTATTCTTGTTTTTGAAAGAAGCACTTGATATCATGATACCAAGGTTTATCGTCTATGACTGCTTCAATCGTGAAGATGTAAGCGGGCTTTTCAAGGCGCATTATGTCGATCTTAGGTAAGTAGTTCCATTGACCTACACTAATCATGGAAGAGAGAGTGGCTAATGCATCAGCCATGTGATTCTCTTCACGAAGGATGTGATGAAATTTGATTCTGTTAAAGAAGGGTAATAACCTTCTCGCGTAATCTTTGTAAGGAATTAGTCCTGATTGGTATGTGTTCCAATCTCCTTTGATCTGATTGATAACTAGGGCTGAGTCACCATATACATCCAAGTTCTTAATTCTCAAGTCAATCGCTTCTTCGAGACCCATGATACAAGCTTCGTATTCGGCCTCGTTGTTTTTACACTTGAATGTCAGTCTGGCAGTGAAAGGAATGTGGGTACCCTGAGGTGTTACGATGATTGCCCCGATTCTATTTCCATAATGATTGACAGCTCCATCAAAGATAATTCCCCATTGGGAACCTGGTTCTGGCCCTTCACTGGGTAGCGGTTCATCGCAATATTTCATTTTTAAATACATGACATCTTTATCTGGGAAGTCAAATTCGACTGATTTTTGATCGTCAATCGGTTGATGAGCCAAATGTTCGGCTAAAATACTCCCTTTTATAGCTTTCTGAGCATGATACTCGATGTCGTATTCTGACAACAACATCTGCCAACGAGCTATCCTTCCCGTGAGAGCGGGCTTTTCAAAGACATACTTGATTGGATCCATTTCGGAGATTAACCAAGTAGTGTGACGAATCATATATTGGCAAAGACGTTTGGCTGCCCAAGCCAGAGCACAGCAAGTTTTCTCAAGCATAGTGTACCGAGATTCACATTCGGTAAACTTCTTGCTTAAATAGTAAATGGCAGACTCTTTTCTTTTCGTTTCATCTTGTTGGCCAAGTACACAACCCATTGAGTCTTCCAAGACTGTTAGGTAGATAATCAATGGTCTTCCCTCTACTGGAGGTGATAGAATCGATAGGTTCAATAGATACTCTTTGATACTGTCGAAGGCGGTTTGGCAGTCATCTGTCCAAATGCAGTCCTGATTCTTTTTGAGTAATTTGAAGATCGACGCGCATGTCGTGGTCATGAGGAATATAAATCGGGAAATATAGTTCAGACGTCCCAGGAATCCCCTGACTTGTTTTTCAGTTTTTGGAGAAGGCATTTCTTGAATGGCCTTGACTTTGTCAGGATCAACCTCAATCCCTTTCTGGATGACGATGAACCCTAGCAGTTTCCCCGAACGGACACCGAATGTGCATTTGTTAGGATTCAAATGGAGTTTGTACTTTCTCAACCGCTCAAATAGTTTTGACAGGTGGGGCACATGCTCCTCCTCTGTTTTAGATTTGGCAATCATGTCATCGACATATACCTCTATTTCTTTGTGTATCATGTCGTGGAACAGAGTAGTCATGGCCCGTTGATAGGTCGCCCCGGCATTCTTCAAACCGAACGACATTACCTTGTAACAAAAGGTGTCCCATGGGGTTATGAACGAAGTTTTCTCCATGTCTTTCGGCGCCATTTTGATTTGGTTATAGCCCGAGAATCCATCCATGAAGGCGAAAGCTTTGAACTTTGTAGTACTGTCTACCAGCATGTCTATGTGCGATAAGGGAAAGTCATCCTTTAGACTGGCTTTGTTCAGATCCCTGTAGTCTACACACATTCTGACCTTTCCGTCCTTTTTCGGAACTGGTACTATGTTGGCTAACCATTGAGGATATTCTAATGTGGCGAGGAAACCCGCGTCAATCTATTTCTGTACTTCCTCTTTGATTTTGATGGCCATGTCTGGATGAGTCCGTCTTAGTCTTTGTTTCACTGGCGGACATTCTGATCTCAACGGTAGATGATGTTCCACGATGTCAGTATCCAACCCTGGCATATCCTGATAGGACCAAGCGAATACATCGGGAAACCCTTTGAGAAGCTTTATCAAGTCTTCTTTGACAGTTGGACTGAGCAATGCCCCAATCTTGACTTCTTTTCTCTCTTCTTCTGAACCCAAGTTGACAGTTTCCAACGGCTCCTTGTGAGGTTCAATGGAACTTTCCTCTTGTCTGAGTAATCGGGATATCTCTTCTGGAATTTCTTTGTCATCTTCTTCTTCAGCCTCAAATACCGAAATTCAAAGTTGGGAGAAGGCATTGGATTATATGTTTCAATGGGGTTTAAAACAAGCAATCTACATGACGTGATGATTGTTTTTAGAAGAGAGAAATGCAAGAATGTGTGCAGTGTATTTTTTTTAATGCTTGTTTTTATTATTTGTTGTTTTTTAGGATTACCATTTTCTGAAAAATCGAAAAAAGAAAACAACAATAAATGCGGAAATTACAGAACGACGTTATTTTATTTATGATTCGGTCGATTCTTGAAACTACTGCCCTATAAAACAAAACTCTGTCGCTTTGGGCAAAGCGAAGAGAGACATTTACAGAAAGTGAGCCCTATCAAAACATCCGTTTCACCTGGGCAAGGTGAAAGGTTAAGATAAAGACAACAATTACTTTGACTTATGAACAACTTTCAGAACGTTGACAGCAACCCATTGGCGGCAAACTCCTTGGTGAATCACAAAGTATGGCACTTTCCTTCTTAACTTGTCTTCATAAATGATACTGATTTCCGGTGGAGTAGGATCGTTGGAATCTGTCTCCCAGGCAGAGTTGTCGTAGGAGGATTCTTCAGCTGCATTTTGCACAGTATTTGTACTCTCAAGTGTATCTCCCCATCCAGTTGGCTGGATATCTTCGAGCCTGATACGAGAGCTTTCAGGAGCGGTGTACTTGACCATGAAGTCGTATTTGCCACTCGGTTGCCCTAAGGTATCCCACACTTCTTTGGAACTTGAGGAGTCATCCCTTTCGATGACGTTGACCTCGGGAAAAGCATAGTTAAGGAACTCTTGTCCTGCAATCTTTGCAAATTCATCGTTGTACTGGATATTGTCTGAATGCCCTGAGTAATGATCCCATGCTTCTGTGGGGATGCATGTATTCTTTTCGATGATGCTTAGCTGATAATCATCGTTCTGCTGATAGTAGTCAGAGTTATGTTTCATCAGAGTGTCCTCCTCTAATGAGTTAGGTGGAGCACGGAATCCTTCCGGATTCTCCGTAGATCGGTTTGACGTCTGACCTTGGTATAAATCTCAGACTCTGCGTGGGATAGCAAAATGGCGTAGGCATTTCCTCCTGAGACATATAACCGTCCTCGTTAAGATAGGACTTCCATTCTTCCTCTGTATCAGAGGAATCACCTTCGTTGATAGTATGTACTTCTTGAGACACAGGGTGAAGAAAACCTCCACTATGGAAGAAGTCATGAATGGGATGAAAGCTTTCATCGTTAGCAGCAGTCTGGGTATAGGTTGAGGAAAAGCCAAGACCTTTCTTCGCTTTGTTATTAGTAGGAATAACAAGTTGTCCTCATCCTTTCGCATTCTTGCTTTTGATTACTTCGAGAGCATCTTTGTACGAGGAAATCGAGGTTCCTCTTTCTAATTGGTTATCATTGCTCACCGAAAGTGCTTGGAACTGGGTTCCGATAACCTCCTCTGGTTCTACACAAGTGGATGATGATAAGTTACTCACTAGCAAGGCTTGCTCTCCGCAGACCGTGACGAGTTGGTTGTTTTTGACAAACTTCAGCTTTTGGTGAAGTGTCGAAGTGACTGCCCCTGCCTCGTGTATCCAAGGTCTTTCTAATAATCAACTGTATATTGCCCGGATGTCCATGACCTGGAAAGTGACTTGGAAGGTGTGAGGACCGATAGTTATGGGAACGTCGACTTCACCGATAACTGTTTTTCGGGATCTGTCAAATGCCTTGACGGTGACCTCACTTGCTCTCATCGGAGATCCTCGGTATGATAATCGTATCAATGTATACTTTGGCATCATATTTAGAGCTGATTCGGTGTCTACCAGTACACTGGCTAATGCATCATCTTGGCAGTTGACTGTAATATTGAGTGCCATGTTGTGACGGTGGCCCTCTTCCGGCAGTTCCTCATCACTGAATCCCAAGTTATTGCAGGAAGTGATGTTGGAGACAATGCTATCGAACTGTCGTATTGTTACATCATGTTCCACGAAGGCTTGCTCTAAGACTTTCTGTAAAGCTTCTCTGTGAGCTTCGAAACTGAGTAAAAGTGATAACACGGAGATTTTTGAAGGAGTTTGCAACAGTTGGTCTACAATGTTGTACTCACTCTTTTGGATGAGTCTTAGCATCTCATCATTGTTCTTTGAAAGGTCGAGACCATTGGACTGACCGACTGGTTGATCAGGAACTTCTGTTTAAGGTTCCTTTTCTCTGGGTTCTCCAACTCCTCTGTTGAAGATCCGACTGCTCCATGTTACTCGACTAATGTCTGCGATATTCACAACGGAGGGTAATGAAGTTTTCTTTCCATTCTCAATTGTTGTGGCACCGTATTTGTAAGGGATAGCCTTAGTTGATTCATACGGTAGTGGTCCCGGCAGATAGATAACTACAGGAGCCTTCTGATTTTTCTGACCATGGTAAGTAATTTCAATCAGTTCTTGGTTAAGAACCTTCGATTCGTCAAGTAGAGGGATGATGGTGCAAACATCTTTGGTCCTCTTATGATCAGAGATTACGACAACGTCCTTGATTTGATCAGCAAAATAGTCTAGCATCAAGTTGATTGATCCAAAACTTGGACACGGTCGAATCTCTTTGTGATCCAACTGACTTTGGAGGGCTGCTCGCACGAGGTAACATCCTTGATTATCTTCCGAGCAAACTCTACAGCGTTCATAGTTGTGTGGCGGCACCTGGCCACGCCCGCTTTGTATGCAGTGTAACCTCACTAGGTCTGTCTCCATTGATCGGACATCCTGATTTTGATGCCTAGCAGGGTTCCCGTTAGTCATGCTGACTTGTTGTGTGTCTTCATCCATATAGATCGGAAGCCACCAGTGGTTTAACAAGTGTTGAATCATTCTTTGAACTAGAGTAAATCCTTGATTACTCTCACGACACACTGCAAAGTTCTGATAATTATGCGAAATTAGAAAACCGAGCTAGACTTGTGTAGCGTGCAACTCCACCAAGCTGGTATTCATCAAACGAACATCAAAGATTTGAATCATGTTGACTTGATAAGGATTCTTATCATAGTAGTCCTGGATCCATCCAAGATCCATCTGACGCTGGAGGGCCTCTTGTACAAAAGAGCATCCCTGTTTGTTTACCGAGCAGACCAGACAGGAATCGTAATCGTGTCGTGGCAGATTATGATGTTGGCTTTGCCTTGAGTGCATCGCCACCAAGTTGATATTTATCGCACAGATGTCGTGATTCTGGATGATGTTGGAATTCGAGTAAGTCACTTTGACATCACGAATTCGGTGCTCTTGGATCCATCCGAGATCCAATTGTTCCTGTAGAGCTGATTGCACCACAGAACATCCTTGATTATTTTTGGAGCAGATATCACACTGGTGATAATTGTGAGGTGGCACATGGTCGTATCCGCTCTGTCTACAATGCATCTTGACCAAATTGGTCCTCAATAAGAGTACATCATGAATTTGATAGCTGTGGTTAGACTCTCCCTCTATCAAATTTACCGCAGCTTTCTCGTGTTGAGGCAGTGGGTTTGTGAGAACATTTGGATTCGTATCCTTAAAGGAAAAGACCTCGCTCCTAACAAGATTTTGCACATCAGATTTGAAACTGAGACAGTTCTCTATGTTATGCCCTGGTCCTCCTTGATGGTAAGGATAAGTCTGATCCATTTTGAACCAAAAAGGCGGATTCTCCGGGATTGCAAGGGGAGCCCTAGTTTGGACGTGCCCCTTAACCAGTAGTAATAGAAACAATTCTGCGTACAACATTGGTATAGGGTCAAACCCTGATGGTCACGTTGTACGGTTGTTGTTGTATTGAGGACGAGCCTGCTGAAGAGGTTGTTGTGTCCTTTGCTGAAATTGTTGTTGATTCGGTTGGCTCTGAGCAACCTGAGGTTGATACGTAGGTACAGGCGCAGGGTTAATAGCAGGAGTTACCGCTGCTACTGGTTAGTACCGTCGCCTTTGCTTTCCGAGAGAGATATTCCTAATATCCTTCTCTTTTTTCTTAGGGAGAGCACTACCGTATCATTTTGTACTACTTGATGATCCTGCATCTTTGACCAGACGTCCTTCTCGGACTGCTTCCTCAAGACGAACTCCCATGCCTACCATCTCGGTGAAGTCGCTGGGTGCACTGGCGACCATTATGTCCTAGTAAAATGAACTTAAGGTCTTTAAGAAAATTTTTGTCATCTCTTTTTCCTCAAGAGGTGGACAAATCTGAGCGGAAATTTTACGCCATCTCTGAGCATATTCCTTAAAGGTTTTCTTATCCTTTTGTGACATGGCTCTAAGTTGATCTCTGTCTGGTGCCATGTCCAGGTTATACTTATATTGTTGAACGAAGGCAACGCCAAGATCTCTGAAAGTGGCGATCTTAGTGCGGTTTAATCCCATTTACCATTTTAGTGTGGCACCGGTTAAACTATCTTAGAACTAATGGATCAGTAGCTGGTTGTTCTCTGTCTGAGTTGACATCCTTCGAGCGTACATCACCAAATGACTTTGAGGGAAAGAGTTACCCTTGTACTTTTCAAATTCAGGCATTTTGAACTTGTGCGGAACTTTCACATTGGGGACCAAACAAAGGTCTGCGGTGTCCTTTCCACATAGATCCTGACCGCGAAGGGCTTGCAGTTCTTTCTGCATTTCCAGGAACTATTCCTGGAACTCCTTCATTCTCTCATCCATACTCTCATTTTCACCAGAAGGTATCTATGGAATCTGTCCTTCCGGGATAGTGTGCACCACAGGTGGTGGTACAGTTATTACGGCAGAGACTCTTGGTGCTTCCCAAAGTTTGTAACCTTCAGGAATTGCTGTCATGCCTCTTGCATCTTTGCCTTCCCGAAGTTTGTAACCTTCAGGCCCAGCGGTTCTTGCTGCGGTTCCCTGATCTTCAGTGATCGGCGGAACATATCCTTCCGGGATATAGTTAATAGGCATGCCCCAGGGACGATCTTTTGGCATGTTATACCTAGGATCATACTTCTCCACTATGGGCGTAGATGTGATATCTGAGATCACAGTCCTTTGAATTTTAGCTTCTGCCAGAGCTTGCATGTCATTATGAAGTTTCCTCAGATCTTCTTTCAGAGCGTCGAGTTCTTCTCTCAACTCTCTGTTCCCTTCCTCGAGATTATCCATTTTTTTTTGTTGACTTGCCCGAGTATTGTATGAATGAGACAGTTTGACTCTAGAACCGAGACACAAACGTGAGATTCGTAGGTAAGGAGAAAGCGTTATGTGAGAATGATGAATGATATGCAATGATTATATTAATTAAAATTTTTATTTAATCAAAATAAACTTCAACAATTGGATTGGAAATATCAAACAGTGGGGAAGGCCCCATTTTATTGAATTCAAAGATTGCGGAAATGGAAATACAATAGATTACAAAGTGTTGCAAAAGGAAATGTCTAAGCTAACGGATCCAGAGTCCTCTCTGAGGAGGGCTCAGGTGCTGGTTCTGGTACTTTCCTTTTCTTTGACCAGGGCTCTTGAGCCGTTGTCGGGTTGTCATTCCTTTGCCAAGTGAAAGGAGCGAGCAAATTCCTTTGGTCTTCTTGATTTTCTACAGTATGTTGCTCTAAAATCTCAATCAGAGCATCTTTTTCTTTTAACAGTTGCTGTATTTTGTTACACTCCACACTGAGAATGCGGTATTTGTTCTTCCAAGACCTCTTCTTCTGTTGAACTTTGTTGAGAATAACCTGAAGTTTTTCTGTATCAGACATAAAGTAAAGGACAAGGTCCCTTAACGGAAGAACTTCTTGACGAGGGTAAGGCATCCTTAACTTGAGAGCTCTAGTTTGTACCCAGTGGAGATAAGGCTCCACTGAGACACAGTCCGACTTTCCTAGAGACTCTCTTCCTTTCCTATGAAAGTGTTTCCAGACATGCACTATTTCTGTCTTTAGTGCTCTGTCATTTTCTCCTTCCTTGAAGAAAAGACCTTCCAGATGAGTATTACGTGGAACATGCCTCATCGGGTATCCAAATTGACGACGAACTAAAACGGGATGATAATTGATTCCTCCTTTAGTTTCTATGAGGGGTACATTAGGGAAGTTTCCACAACGGTCAATGATTCTGATCCCGTCATAGATTCGGTTGTACCAGTCGATGTTAGAGTTGGTAAGAGACATGATTCTCTGCGACCAACGTAGGGCACTCTTATGATCCCAAAAAGCGGCAGACTTAGGTAAATGGGAAGTGAACCACTTGTATAGCAGGGGTACATAGCATGTGATCATTCCTCCACTGTATAAACTCCTTAACTGTACAGAATGATACGCATCTGCGAGCAAAGTCGGTACAGGGTTTCCAATTAGAAAAATCTTAATGGCATTGATATCAACGAAATCATCAATGTTGGGAAACACAAATAACCCTTAGGCGAGCAAAGCAAAGATGCTTTCGAGAGCAGTCGTGTTCCCTATAGTAGCGAAGTACAAAGCTTTCTTTACTAAGAACTTGGCTGGTAAACCTTGGATTCCACCCTTAGTGGTCATGTGAGTCCTGACTTCTGACTCGTCCAAATAAATTGCTCTTGCAATGGTTTGATCCTTTGGAATTTCTTCCAGTCCAGAAAAGGGAGCTTGGTTAGTAATGGGTAAATCAGTCAGGTGAGAGTACTCTTCCAGTGTTGGGGCTAACTGATAATCCAGGAATGTGAAACAGTGATAGACCGGATCGTAAAACTGAGTGAGTGTAGCCAGGATTCCTTCGATTACATGGACCCTTAACAGAGACAGCAGTCCTCCGTACTTAGCTCTGAAAGCATCAGGGTTGGTGATCATCCTTGCCAACCCTCTCAAATCCTCTAGTTTTGGAACCTTGAAGGTATACTTGTGAGTCCTCCTTCTACCGAAATCCATTAGCGCAATCTTTTTCTCTGATATTTGCAATCATTGTCTTAGTTTAATTTGAAAAAGAGAGACTAGAAGAGAAGATTTTCTTTGTCTATTATTTTTTTAATGAATGAATCTATGAATGCAGCACACAAAAACATAGAAAAAACATGGGGTCAAAGGTTCGGTGTCATGAAGTCAAGGCTCTATCCATCCCCAAAGGTTTATACTGGTGATTTTTGTACCTGTCTCTCAAAATTATTGATTCCTCTTGGGATAACAACAGCAGGCTGGAATCACCCAAGCGAGCTGCAATATCATAGAGAGAAATCTCAAATGAGGGTAGTATCGCGTGACAACTATTTCCGATAGCTTCCGCACTACTAAATGGTCTTAGTCTACTAAAAATCCTCAGCTTCTCTGACAACCACAATCGAACAATCTGCTTTCAACAACCGAAGTCGTATAGGCATTGAATCCGCAAAGGGTGTCTCCACTGATTCGATGGTCGACCGAGGTCTCTTATTTGGGAGTCACTCCCTGTAAAATTACTCGTCTAGTGCCATCACTTATCTTAGGTGTATACTCAATCTTTCCACATGCGGCATCACACGCATTCCCATTAGCAGAAAAATAAACACATATATCAATTAGGAAAAGCAGTATATATATATTTGTCCTAACATCCTAGACCTCTAGTCCTATGATCCTATATAGATAATGACTCCCCGGAAGAATCGCCATTTTCCTATAGAAAATGGGGACGATGCCCCATGGATAAAAATACAAGGATTCCCCAGCAGAGTCGCCATTTTACTGTAGCGAGAGATTTTTGTCAGTGACGCGACCACCTTATCGCTGAAGTTTGGGTTTTCTCCTCATGGAGAAAGGGTGCTACTTTCTGATTTCTTATTTATCCCGTGAAGCTGGAAGGGAAAGGGAAGCTATCTAAAACTAACCTTGCACGTGAATGTTTAACTGAACAAACGCCTTGAAAGAGATTGGGGGGTCCGGGGTCAGGTTATACAATGGGTAGTTGTCAATTACCCATCCTATATGTGGTTATCCACAGGATGTTAGCTTTTAGGTCTTGCTTTGTAATTGATCGTGTTTATCTGTTAATGGGTTGGGAAAGTTTCTTGGGAAAGTGTGACAGGGAGAGTGAGTTTTGTTTATGTTTTGGGTAAGGTACTGGACCTAAGTTTTGATTGATATGAAGGTGCTGGACCTAGGGTTTTTTATTAGTATGCTCGCTAAGATTTTGCAATCTTATATGCCTACGTATTCCCGTTTAACGAAACAGGGAAATCAGAGCAATCATAGTTCCTCCTATTCTAAGGGAGGAAAAATATATTTTGGTGTCTTGTTCAAGGCCCAAGACATGAAGCTAAAAGTGATTTATATCTTGTTCAAAGCCCAAGATATGAAGCTAAAGGGTTTTGGCTGAGAGAGAATTTGTCATCTCTAAAGAAGAATTGTTGATTTTTGTATGCCTTGATCAAACCACAAGCTTGATGCTAAGAGGTTGATTGACTCAGCTTGGGATTTCTTTATATGAAGCCTAAGAGGAGGCTAGATAAGACCGACTCAATAAGAGAGTGTGTATTTCTTGTACAAGGCCCAAGATTGAGGCAAAAAAGAGACTGGCTCATTGGGGATATCGTTATATAAAGCCTAAGAGGAGGCTAACAGTTTGACTTTTCTGGGGAAAATGTTCTTTCTGACTTGTACAAAGCCCAAGATTGAGGCTAAAAGGGATTTTTGACTCCGTTGGGGAGGTTTATATGTGTCTTGTACAAAGCCCAAGATGGAGGCTGAAATGAGTTTGTCTCAACAAGAGAGTGCTTTTATATGTCTTGTACAAAGCCCAAGACGGAGGCTAAAAGAGTTGACTCAACAAGAGAGTCTTGCAAAGGTGATTGACCTAACAAGAGAGTCTGAAAGTTGATTGACTCAATAAGAGAGTCTTTTATACTCAACAAGAGAGTGATTTGTTGTCTCGTACGAAGCCCGAGATTGAGGCTAAAAGGAGATTGACCCAACAAGAGAGTCTTTTATACTCAACAAGAGAGTGCTGAAAGTTGATTAACTCAACAAAAGAGTCTGAAAAATGATTGACTCAACAAGAGAGTCTGAAAAGTGATTGACTCAATAAGAGAGACTGAAAAGGTTAGCTCCGTTGGGGGAGGATCATTGTACAAAGCCCAAGAGGAGGCTGACTGTGTTGAGGAAAGATCATTATACAAAGCCTAAGAGGAGGCTATCTTACTGCCGAGGATTAGATCCATAGGCAGGCCTAAGGGTGAGGAACTCTCATGAGAGAGACCGAGTTTCTGCTAGAGATTTATCCAGAGTGATCGATATTTTTTCCGATGTTTGAAAGGAATTTGAGAATGTATTTGAGACTCAAGGGGGGTTTAGACTGTCCAAGTCTACTGGTGTTGAAGAGTTTTATCTTTTGTAGGATGCCCAAAAGAGGGCAAGGGCCTTAAGGGATGAGAATCAACCCTAAAGTAGCCTGAGGTTTGACACTGGAAAGACTGCTCTAGCAAAGGATGACTAAGTTCTGTCTTATACCTTTAAGAGGTCGTGAAGGTCCTTGTATTAAGCCCAAGAGAAGGCATGAGAACTTCTAGGAAGCCTAAGGGTTTTTGTACAATACCCAAGAGGAGGCGATGGTGCTTTTAGGAAGCCTGTGGGTCCCCAAACCAAGAGAAGTTCAAGAAATGCAATTCACAGAGAAGAGATCATTCCAGGAAAGTTCGAGGGTTTGGAAGAAACTTAAGAGATGTCATTCACGGAGAAAAGATCATCTCTGGGGAGTAAAGTTTCTTTGACAATTTCTAAGGGTGACAGTCTGAGAAAAGGTTCAGCGAGAATACTGCCATTCTCTTTGTTCCATATTGTTTAACCCCAAGAGAAGGGAAGACTGTATCTGGAATCCTATGGGGATCTAGTTTTGTTTGTATTCAAGAGGGACCAACGGGCTTTACCTAGTTCTAGACGTAGTTGCCAGGGAAAACTCTAAATAACTATACTAGTATATATACAGTTGATATACGACGAGTATTTAAAAGGTATGAAAGAAGACTTACAATGAAGCAGCCCCACAATACAGTTATTTATATGAAAGCAGATAAAAGAAGCGGATAAACATTTACCCGTTGTAGAGCTTCCATGCTGTTTTGTTAGTTGTTCAAATAAATTAAAGAAAGTTTTGATAGAAACTATACATTTGGATTCAAAATCAAAGGAGAAAGTATTTTGAACAGAGATCGGGGCTTACAGCTCAGGGAGAGGCCCAAATTTTAACAGTGATTGTACTGTTGTTTTGAATTTGTACAGGGACTTATACAAGTGACTGAGGCCCAAAAAGGTTTTCTGTACAAAGAGATGGGTCTTACACTCTACCAAGAGGCCCAAAAGTGCTTTAAAGAAAAGAAATGGGACTTACAACACGAGGGCAGGCCCAGTTGTTTGTTTGAAAATGGCGATCGCGCCGAGGTTTCTGACGGTATCGGGACTTATACAATACACTTAGGCCCAAAATTGTTTATGTACAAAGGGATGGGACTTACACTCTACCAAGAGGCCCAAAAGTGTTTTGAAATATTTGAGTACGATTAAAAATCAAAGAAACCCTAATTTTCACTTTTTAAAAGTAACTTTTCAAAGAAAATTAATAAAAAATGATAAAAAATACCAAATAGGTTTAAATAAACAACTTGTGATTTTTGGTTAAGGTTTGAAAAATGAGGTTTTAATCACAAGATGATTTAAAACTCATTTTGCTTTGATTTTCAAGATGAATATTCATTTTTAAAATGTTTAAATACAATTAAAATGAATTTATTTACAAAAATGCCAATTATATTGAATAACTAATATAAATTTGATTTTTTTGTAGAATAAAATATTTTACTATTTTTGTGATTTTTCAGAAAAAGAATCAACCAAAAATGATTAAAATTGAGAGAGTTATTAATTTTTTAAATCATTTAAAAATAATATGAAAAATGATAAAAAGTGGAAAAATGATAAAAAAAAAAAAGAGGATCTGGGGCGAGGGGGATTCGAACCCCAAACCTCCTGTGTGCAGTGTGCGCCTCCTACCACTGGGGTGGTGATACATCCGTGTATCAAAACCACCCCATGGATATATGAGGCATGCCTTGTTTTTGGCCTTGCCAAGGCAAGGCAAGGCAAGATTTTGGCAAAAAACGTGAAGCTTGTAACTTTCTCATTTCTCCATGGATTGGGACAAAATTTAGGTCTATCCTACCTAGAATTTCACAAGGAATCCAATGGTGGTGGTGGTTTTTTCAGATGAGGCTCTTATTTCAAAACCCGATAGTGTTCTTGAAATAGGCATATAATTGCATTTTCTATGCTATCTCTTGTTATAGGCATGAATTACATGATGAATTAGTTCAAACACAACATATATAACATGTATGAGATGTGCATGATCAGTGGACTTCAAAGCAATGCATATTTCAAAGAATTCAAGGTGTGATGCTTACCTCTTTAGGAGCTTTTTGGGCAATCTGTCAAGTGCTTTGTTCGAGAAACAATTTGATGCTTTGGACACCCTTAAATGATCCCTTGGAAGCTTTTAGAGAAAGAGATTTTGAGGAAAGCAAGTGTTGTAGTGCTTTGGTGTACTCAAACTGAGCACAAATGAGCTCTATTTATAGTAGAGCAAGTTTGTTTTGCAAGCAATAGTGAATGGTGTAACACCCCAATTCCCATCGCGAATAAATAATACATAAGTAAATCAGAGTAACTAAAAATTTATTTTTCCGACAGAATCAAGGATGTCACATTTAAAGAAAGAAAACACATCTCCTGCTCAATTATTTGATACATAACACAAACTGGGATAACATCAAAGAGAAACTTTTTCCATATAAAAGGAAAGTTCAATTATGGAATAAAGCGGAAAGATCCATAACTGACTTGTTTTACAAAATAAATTGTTTTATAACATCAAAATATGCATACAAAGGTAATACAAAATAAATCTAACAAAGGTATACATATATAATATAATCGTTCCCCGACTCCCGTGCTACATATCAGAGCAGACACCAAGACCGACAAATGAACGGAGGGCTAATCTTCACAAAAGCCTCCAAGACTACTAATCTGCAATTGCCTCATAGAGCAATAAACCACAGCAGAAGGGTGAGAAATAACAACTAAACCAAGATTGCATAATAATATGCAAACACATAAAAATTCACATGCATAGTTATTCTCACCACAAACATCACATACTAATACACATGGCATATATCAATTACACCAACATAATCACATATTCACACATAAGGCACACCAAAGTCATAACATATGTAAACACACCACCACATCACATAACACATGTCTATACATAACACATATCATACATACCCAATGCATTTATTACATATGCACATCAATTCACCAATCCAATCATAAATCTCAACACATACTCAATCAATTCACAATTTCCACACATAATCAATCCATTCATGATTTTCCACACATAATCAATCCATTCATGATTTTCCACACATAATCAATCCATTCATGATTTTCCACACATAATCAATCCATTCATGATTTATGCAAATGCATAGAGACCGACACAACGACTCTATGCAATGCATATGCGGTACCATCCATCCATCATCTCAACACTAGTTCACTCAGGAACTATTGGAACCATCGCTTGTTACTTAGGATTACTCATGTAACACCCCGTCGGGCAAACGATGTTCCCCGTCGCTTTAGGTCCTCTTATTTTTTTAAGGCACACGACGTTTATGGATCGCTTTAGGTCCTCTTTGTATATGGCACAGGATCCGGTCGCTTTAGGTCCTCTTTGTATAAGGCACACGATCGTCTATAATCATCGCTTTAGGTCCTCTTATTTTTTTAAGGCACACGATGTTATAGCGGATCCCCTCTCGAATCGATTCGTCGCTCACACCCACTAGGGCACACGACATCACAAGAATGCATATCATGATGCTTGGCATACAATGACTCATGACTTTCAAATGCACACATAATGCAACCATCATCATGCATATATTTCAACTCATCAATTCCATACATTCACAATTCAACAATATGAATTATCTCATCATCATTATTCATGCATTGGAAATTAATTCAAACAATGCATTTACTTGCCATAAGGCCACCAAATAACACACATTGAATTTCACATACACAAAGCATTTCATCATAAACCACAAACCATAACAATTAGCATTTTATCATATACACTCATATCATTTCACATCAAGAATTACTCACCATCAACCACAACAATTACCACAAAACCTCATAACCACATACATTGATATTCAATCAAACCATGTATTTTTCCACACAACAACATCATTATCATACATTGAAATCAAACCCAAAACAACACATTTATTTCTCCATAAAACCATAAAATCACCAACACTCATCATATATATTCACATCATATAACAACACACAAGCTATACGATACATATTAAAAGCATATCACATGATAACACGTCAATCGCACACAATTACGACGGTAAAAGCCGACAAAACAACACTATTCCAATTCCCAACATAATTTAATTGGCCAACAATCTCAAAACCATTTTAATAAGAAAGAACATGTCAAAAGCTTTCCAACGCACCAAACCGCGCCTCAAACCGACTTACGGATCAAAAGTTATAAAGAAAACAAATTGGGAAAAGCTGTCATGTTCGCAATGCGAAGCTCCTAGCGAGTCCTTCGCTCCCTCATTCGTAGTTCGAATACCCCAGCGAACCATGACAGAAAGGAAAATATCTTACAGTTTCGTAGTACGAACTCCCAGTGAACCTTCGCTATCCCTTTCGCAGTGTGAATCCCCCAGCGAACCGTGGCAGAAAGAAAAACAACACAACGTTCGAAGTGCGAACCTCACGCGAACGTTCGCTTTCCCCTTCGCTGGCCATTCGCAGTGCAAACCTGCGAAACCAGAAAAACCCAGCAGCGCTAACATAGGTCATTTGGGTCTAAATTCATCAATCTCCCACCCCCAAACACTTCCAATTCATGCTATAACAACCAAAATATGATCCAAACCTAACAACAAGTATTCTACGCAGTTTATATCGAATTTCATCCGTGAAAACATTGATTTCTATCAATTGCTCCTAATTTCAATCGATAAGAAAATTCGCGAAACAACCAAAACAATTACAACAAACAACACATATACATACACAAGCAAGATATAATTGAAACTTCTCACCCTTACCCGATTAATCGCGCTCGAAACGGAGTTATGTCGATTTTCCTCTTCTCCTCTTTTCTCTCCTCTTCCTTTCCTTCCCTTCTCTTTCTTTCCTTTTTCTTTCCTTTCTCTCTATTTCTCTCTAATCTCTATTTATGTAAAATATCTAAACCCCTAAAAGACTATTTTACCCCTCATCTCAAATATCTCGCAAACGCTCTCAAAACGCGATAAAACATAAACAACGATAAAAAATAATATATTGTCAAATAAGAGTCAAGAATAAAATAATATAAAACAAAAATAATTAAATCGACTCAATTAAATAAATAAGACAAAACCGAGGCGTTACAATTCTCCCCCACTCAGACATTTTCGTCCTCGAAAATATACTGATACAAACAACTCGGGATGCGACTCTCGCAGCCGACTAACAAACCAACATGCCAACAAAAGCACACCACGAATAACACAAACTGACAAACCACCTTTCTAACAGCAACTACAACAATGACACGACAACGAGACAACTACAACGACAAGATGCAAAGCCCATATAATGCACTTGACGACTAACTCACGACTCAAAGAATACCCAAGTTACAAACACACATGTTCACTCTTGAACCGAAACACAACAAGAACCTAAATTTCCACGACCCAACATCGTTCCAGCAACCTCTACATAACCACAATACCAACCTCCTTGTCACACAACAATATTACAACAATGCTACGATTCCCCAATCGAACATATAACCAAAACATCTATCCACATAGTAGCCCATAAATAAAATTTAAACCTTTCACCTAACACTTCCATTCTGAACGTCCAATGGTCTCATCACTCCTACATGTTTTGAATGTTCAACCTAATAACTCTTACAAGTCGCACACGCATATATGAATTGTGCCACATCACGCTTCCGCTGCGCACTCTGATTACTCGTAACCATCAAAACTACCAATCTCACGTCCAAAGTCTAACTCTTTCTCATATTCACCAAAAATCACTATTCACTTTTAATATACCCAACTTCACACTCTACTGTGTTATCTCACACACCAGACACAAGTCTCTGAACTGCTCAAATAATTTTAATTCTCTGACCCTCAAAACAGCCATATGCAAAGACTATCGACTTAACTCTTCAGGCACAACATTAGCTTCACCAATAGGATAATTCGAGTCAAAGTCATAACTCGTCACGAATTCTAACCATCCTCGTTTTCTCATACTCTATTCCTTCAGACCAAACAAGTACTCTAAACTCTTGCGATTACTAAACACTTCGAACCTAGAACCATAAAAATAATACCTCCAAATATTCCAACACATTACAACCGCAACCAATTCCAAATCCTAAATAGTATAGATCCTTCTATGAATCCTCAATTGTCGTAAAACATAAGCCACGACTTTACCCTCTTGCATTAGCATACTGACTAACTCATCAAAGACACATCACAATACCTCACAAACGGTTTATTAGGATCACGCAGTATCAAAACTGGAGCCGTAGATAACTTCTACTTTAACCCTCTCAAACTTTCCTCACAATGAACATCCAAAGCAAACGACTTACCTTTTACAATTCAATCGAAGTAACGAAAACGCTAACTTGGAAAAGCCTTCCACCACCTCCGTTAATAACCAACTAAAAGTCCAAAAAGATTCCAATCCCTTAACCAACTTCGGAGCCTCTCATTGTAGAACTGCATCTACTTCCGATGGATCCCTAACCATACTCTCATCTGCAATAACATATCCAAGAAAAATAACCTTTTCAACCCAAATTCTCACTCGAATAACTTAGCATAAAACTTCGTCTCTTTTCAACACTTGTAATTCAATTCTCAAACACTCTACCTGTTCTTTCCCTGAGTTCATAACAGATCCGAATATCCTCAATCAAAGCCATTACCAACTTATCTGAATAAATATGGAAGATACGATTCCTCTACTCCAGAAACATTATAGACACATTACTAACACAGAACAACATCACTGTGCATTGTAATGCCCAACCAAATTCCAAAAGATATTAATTCTCTAAGCTTTTGTAAAATCTTTCACTGAGTAACTGGTTACTCACATACAAGCTTAACCAAGTCAATAACAGCCTATCCTGATGATAACTAACATAACCAGTCACATTAAATCGATCAAAGCCTCAACTCACACAATTCACCACTCTTATCAAACCATCCAAACAATTGCAATCCCACTCAAATTCAACCAATTATTCCAGTTATCTAATCATGAAAGTGGACACTTGTTCTCAATCGTTACCTTATTCAACTGTTAGTAATCCATACAAAATTTCTTCTCCTGACCGTCCAATTCCACAAATTCTAACCTGTATCAACAACCAACCAAAAGAACTCTCAAACGCAATGTTACATCCACCCACAAGGGTTTCCTCACAATTTCCATTAATGCCTTAAAACTCCAAAGACTTCAAACCTCACCAGAAATCTAAGTCTTGCTTCCCATAGTATCAATACCATTATACACATCATGCTTGTTATTCCATTCAATCATCATTCCCTTTTATTACTATCAATACTGGAGCTCTCTAAGACGACACACTTGGTCTCACAAATCCCTTTTCCAGTAAATCTTCCAACCGCTCTTTCCATCTGAGTTTCACTTCCTAAAAGTTCTTCTACTTACTTAGCAGATCCAAACCTCAAATCTTCACCTTTGCCAAATTTGAGTTCACACTCTACTCTCTGAGAACAACCATTAACGATATCCAAATATTCTCTCTCAACGACTTCCCGACTGAACCAACATTCCAAAACCTCTAATCCGTCTCATCTTCCAGTATAAGAAGCTGCATTGACCCAATCAAAACAATCTGTAATCCTTTTCTTAAATCCAAACAATTCATTTTACACACTATAAAAGCCGGAAAGACACGTCTATTCCATCCAACATAATTCCCGTCTACTATCAACAAGAGATTAAGGGTTATCAGTTCCTCAATTTGTCAATAGACAGCCGACAATCATGATGGGGCCTAAACCATCTTTACCAAACTATAATAGCATTTCATGCATCTCGTGCACATAACTACCTAAGGCATAATTCCTTAGTTGACACAAACCTTACCTCCGCATTCCCTCCGGGACCGGGAACAACACTGTCCAAACAACACTTACACTCTTGCAACCAACGGCACACAACTGAAGCAACTTAGAGAAGCACAAGCTTCTCCCCCACTTATCTCATTCTCAATCCTGAAAACAAAGGATTAGAAAACCAGAAAGCACTGACAGTGTTTCACACACCTATCACGTACTAAGGGACAAACAACAACGACAGTATTCAACTGTCACACCAACTGACTCAACAACTTGGCCGGACGGACCGACCTGCTCTGATACCACTTATGTAACACCCTAATTCCCATCGCGAATAAATAATACATAAGTAAATTAGAGTAACTAAAAATTTATTTTTCCGACAGAATCAAGGACGCCACATTTAAAGAAAGAAAACACATCTCCTGCTCAATTATTTGATACATAACACAAACTGGGATAACATCAAAGAGAAACTTTTTCCATATAAAAGGAAAGTTCAATTATGGAATAAAGCGGAAAGATCCATAACTGACTTGTTTTACAAAATAAATTGTTTTATAACATCAAAATATGCATACAAAGGTAATATAAAATAAATCTAACAAAGGTATACATATATAACATAATCGTTCCCCAACTCCCGTGCTACGTATCAGAGCAGACACCAAGACCGACAAAAGAATGGAGGGCTAATCTTCACAAAAGCCTCCAAGACTACTAATTTGCAATTGCCTCATAGAGCAATAAACCACAGCAGAAGGGTGATAAATAACAACTAAACCAAGATTGCATAATAATATGCAAACACATAAAAATTCACATGCATAGTTATTCTCACCACAAACATCACATACTAATACACATGGCATATATCAATTACACCAACATAATCACATATTCACACATAAGGCACACCAAAGTCATAACATATGTAAACACACCACCACATCACATAACACATATCTATACATAACACATATCATCCATACCCAGTGCATTTATCACATATGCACATCAATTCACCAATCCAATCTAAATCTCAACACATACTCAATCAATTCACAATTTCCACACATAATCAATCCATTCATGATTTTCCACACATAATCAATCCATTCATGATTTTCCACACATAATCAATCCATTCATGATTTTCCACACATAATCAATCCATTCATGATTTATGCAAATGCACAGAGACCGACACAACGACTCTATGCAATACATATGCGGTATCATCCATCCATCATCTCAACACTAGTTCACTCAGGTACTATTGGAACCATCGCTTGTTACTTAGGATTACTCATGTAACACCCCGTCGGGAAAACGATGTTCCCCGTCGCTTTAGGTCCACTTATTTTTTTAAGGCACACGACGTTTATGGATCGCTTTAGGTCCTCTTTGTATAAGGAACACGATCCGATCGCTTTAGGTCCTCTTTGTATAAGGCACATGATCCGGTCGCTTTAGGTCCTCTTTGTATAAGGCACACGATCGTCTATAATAATCGCTTTAGGTCCTCTTATTTTTTTAAGGCACAAGATGTTATAGCAGATCCCCTCTGGAATCGATTCGTCGCTCACACCCACTAGGGCACACGACATCACAAGAATGCATATCATGATGCTTGGCTTACAATGACTCATGACTTTCAAATGCACACATAATGCAACCATCATCATGCATATATTTCAACTCATCAATTCCATACATTCACAATTCAACAATATGAATTATCTCATCATCATTATTCATGCATTGGAAATCAATTCAAACAATGCATTTACTTGCCATAAGGCCACCAAATAACACACATTGAATTTCACATACACAAAGCATTTCATCATAAACCACAAACCACAACAATTAGCATTTTATCATATACACTCATATCAATTCACATCAAGAATTACTCACCATCAACCACAACAATTACCACAAAACCTCATAACCACATACATTGATATTCAATCAAACCATGTATTTTTCCACACAACAACATCATTATCATACATTGAAATCAAACCCAAAACAACACATTTATTTCTCCATAAAACCATAAACCATCATCACCAACACTCATCATATATATTCACATCATATAACAGCACACAAGCTATACGATACATATTAAAAGCATATCACATGATAACATGTCAATCGCACACAATTACGACGGTAAAAGCCGACAAAACGACACTATTCCAATTCCCAACATAATTTAATCAGCCAACAATCTCAAAACCATTTTAATAAGAAAAAACATGTCAAAAGCTTTCCAACGCACCAAACCGCGCCTCAAACCGACTTACGGATCAAAAGTTATAAAGAAAACAAATTGGGAAAAGCTGTCATGTTCGCAATGCGAAGCTCCTAGCGAGTCTTCGCTCCCTCATTCGCAGTGCGAATACCCCAGCGAACCATGGCAGAAAGGAAAATAGCTTACAGTTTTGCAGTGCGAACTCCCAGCGAACCTTTGCTGTCTCCTTCGCAGTGCGAATCCCCCAGCGAACCGTGGCAGAAAGAAAAACAACACAACGTTCGTAGTGCGAACCTCACACGAACGTTCGCTTTCCCCTTCGCTGGCCATTCGCAGTGCGAACCTGTGAAACCAGAAAAACCCAGCAGCGCTAACATAGGTCATTTGGGTCCAAATTCACCATTCTCCCACCCCAAACACTTCCAATTCATGCTATAACAACCAAAACATGATCCAAACCTAACAAGTTTATATCGAATTTCATCCGTTAAAACATCGATTTCTATCAATTGCTCCTAATTTTAATCGATAAGAAAATTTGCGAAACAACCAAAACAATTACAACAAACAACACATATACATACACAAGCAAGATATAATTGAAACTTTTCACCCTTACCCGATTAATCGCGCTCGAAACGGAGTTATGTCGATTTTCCTCTTCTCCTCTTTTCTCTCCTCTTCCTTTCCTTCCCTTCTCTTTCTTTCCTTTTTCTTTCCTTTCTCTCTATTTCTCTCTAATCTCTATTTATATTAAATATCTAAACCCCTAAAAGACTATTTTACCCCTCAGCTCAAATATCTCGCAAACGCTCTCAAAACGCGATAAAACATAAACAACGATGAAAAATAATATATTGTCAAATAAAAGTCAAGAATAAAATAATATAAAACAAAAATAATTAAATCGACTCAATTAAATAAATAAGACAAAACCGGGGCGTTACAAATGGTGGCTGCAGTAGGCTGTTGGCCAATTGCATCACTTTGGAATCTTAAGTCTCCTCTAGCCATTGACTAGAGGTTAGAGCACATGCCTATGGTTCTTTGGTTCAGAGCTTATCCTTAACTCATTCAGTTGGAAATGGCTCATTTCATGCCACCTTGGTGCATCCATTGAATGCTTGGAGACAAAATTGGAGGCTGATGAATCAGTGCTTGTCCCTTGGTTGTTCCCCCTTGAGGTGTTCATATGGATAAGCATGCTTGGAATTGCAAAATTTGAGCAAATCGTGCCTTCATGCACAAGTCTGCCTTGCCAAGATAATTTGCAGCAAGGCATGTTGCAGCTGTCATAACTCCTAGCTCAGATGGAGTTTGATGAAGCTCTTGGGCATTTCGGAAAGCCCTTATGTGATACAACATATGTGTTAACATAGTTTGTCTTGAAAAATTTTTGGATCCAAGTGAAAAATCCTCCTACATTTTGAAAAAAAGCAAGACAGATTCTGACTTAGTGAAAATTTCACTAAGTGTTGGAAAAAGTGACATTTCATGTTTTCAGCCATTTTGATCACTCTATAACTTAAAATCCATGAAGAATTGGAATGAGGTGTAGTTGACACTTTTGAAGTATACCATGAGAGCTACAAATCCATCTTTGGACCAGCCAAAATGGTTGCTTGGATCTCAAATTATGATCCTTGGAAGTTAGTACCCTAGCCACTTTGTTTTATAACTTTGAAAAATTCTAAGTTTTTTATGGTTACCCCTTTAACAAGTTATCCAACTTTCTTTGATTTTTATTCATGAATGATGATCCTAATCACACATTAACATCATTTTAGGGTCAAGGAACCATAATTGTGAAAAATCTTAAAAAGTCAAAGTTGACTTTTGTGCAAAGTTGACTTTTTATCAGATGAATTCCAAACTATGCGATCCTTGGTGAAATCAAGTCCTTGACCTAAATCAAACCTAATGGCTATGTTCCAAAGGTGTTATAGGGTGTATTGAGTCATGTCCCAAGGTTTGGGAGCATGTCCTGGTCAAAAGTCAAAGGCACAGTTGACTTTTCCCTCGAAACCCTAATTGTGGTCCAGATGAAATTGAAACTTGTAGATCAAGCTTCTTGGGTTAATCCATTGTTGCAAATGGATCAATGTAGTGTATTAGATACCCTCAAGTCATGTCTTGAGGTCTTGGCTCATGTTTTGTCCCAAAAGTCAACTTAGGGGTGAATTAGGTCAAGAAACCCTAATTCCTGATTTTTTTGATGAATGCTTCCACTGGGGTTAAATTGACTTGATGATTGGGTTCATGATGTCCCTTGGAGCATCTTAATTTGTGCTTTGAAGTATGGGCTCATGCCCAGAGGAAAATTCCCATCTGGAGGCCTTGGTCGACCAAAACCCTAATTTGGTGACACTGGCGATCTTGAGGCTCAATCCACTTGGAATGCTGCAGCCTTGTGCTTGATTCTTGATTTGGGAGTCCTCTTGATCCTTAATGGGTGTTTGAGAGGTTAGACAAGTTGAAGATCATGTCATTTCTTGATTGATCATTTGTCTAAGTACCCTGAGAGGGGTTAAAACCTTAATCTCTGATTGTAGTGAATGCTCAACAATTCCTTGAGGAGATTGATGAGGCACAAAGGTACATCCATATTGTGAAGATGGTTTGCACAATGATGGGAAATATTAGTGGTCCAAATTTGGGGTATGACAGATGCCCCTATTTAATCTTCTTGGGACCCGAAGGTGTGAATGGCGAATGTATTCGGGCATTCGGGGTGCAAGAGGATTAAATATCGGAATACCCGAAATTTTGATGGTGGTTATGAACGGCAGCTTACCCATCCATCTTCTTTCGCTAAGCAATGAAGCTTAGAAAAGGTAAACTTCCCCTCGATCCTGGTCTTCAGCGGAGGAACTAGTCTCAATTTTCTTTTGAAATAAACTTCCCCTCGATCCTGGTTTCCTACCAAGGAACTGGTTTCAGTTTCTGATGTAAACTTCCCCTCGATCCTGGTTTCCTACCAAGGAACTGGTCTCAGTTTCTGATGTAAACTTCCCCTCGATCCTGGTTTCCTACCAAGGAACTGGTCTCAGTTTCTTTTGTCAATAAACTTTGACAAGGGACGCTATTCATAGCGGTTTTCCTCAAACTTCTCGCCGAACTTTCCTAGGGATATGCCATTTGATGGAAAAAAGTTTTGATGTCAGACTTGCTGGGGAAACCCATTCGTCTGAGCTGTATAGGTGTATAAACTTCTCTATTAAAGTTGCCATTTGTGGATTCTATCGGGGAAAACAAGTCTCTCGAGAGACTGTTTCCTGTTTGGGGGCATTACATCATACTTTTCATCGAGATCTTCTCGAAGAAATGCCATGTGATGTAATCCAGTTTGGAGGTGCTGATGACCCTTTCGTCCGCGAATTTTCCGGAGAAAAACTGTCGTATTGCCGAAGCTTTGATGAAGAGGCTTTCTCTGGGGATTTTCCTTAATTCGGGAAAGCAAAGATATCATCTTCAATGGCGAAGAGTGATGTTTGTCAAAAGTTTTCTTGCTTTTCAAAGGTTCAAGTTATCAAAGTGTTCGAGGACCATCTCTAATCCAGAGATAAACTGGAGAGAGATTACTTAGATGATTCACTTCCTGATGAGAAAAGAACTGACAACTCGATTGAGAGGACTTTTATCACTAGGGGATAAGACTGACTAGAGTGATAGTGATGCAATATGAATATGAATGTAAATTAATAATACATGATGTATGTATGTTTATGCTAACAAAACTGACGCGATATACATACTAAATACAAGAACACGACTAGATACTCGGCCACTGCAGGGGACGAAGAGGTATCTTAGGTTTAAAATAGCAATTTTGCCTTGCTTAGGAGAGATAGTCCCTGTGGGGAACAACGTTGATCGGGGTTAGGAGATAAGAACTCTGTCGGGGGCGTCGGACGGAACATTCGCATCTGACACAGCTGATCCTTCATTCAGGTATAATGTTTTTAGAAGGAGTACTTTGATTCTGCACTTTGAAGCTTAACTGCCTTTAGAAAAGTGATCGATGTTCTTTCGATGTTCAACAGTTAAAAGAAATTGCCATCTTTATTTTATAAGCAGGAAAAGTTTGACAACTAAATTCATTTTTGTTTTATTTCAAGAATCGTTGATCATATTAACATGTCGTTCTGTAAAGCTAAAACAAATAAGAATTGCAAACAAAAGCAATAGGGCTCAAATTTTTTTGATAGGATGGAAATCAGCCAAACGCGTGGTCCCATAGAGTATTTACAAAGTTAGAAAATGGTAATTTTAAAGGAAAAGGGCTACATTGTAACATAACAACCGTTATCCTTCTACCAACTTTGAATTCCGGGCATCCTGAGCTTCCGTCGAAGATGACCTTGACTGGAGTTTTCCTGATGGATGGCACGACCGTTGCTGGGGGATTTGCCCCTTTGTTGGACGTAGTTACTTGTCATTAACCCCTAATTTTTGCCTGGATTGTACTTTGAGATTTCCAATCCACCGGGATGATTTTTTTTATTATGTCTCTAATTTTTGCCTGGACCGCCCTTTCGGGTTTTCAATCCATCGAGACGTTTTTTTTTTATTTAGGCGAAGTATTTCTTGACTACATCAACATTTGTGGGTTAGGCAAATTCCTCTCCATCCATGGTTGTGAGTCTCAAGGTGCCACCTGAGAAAGGTTTCTTAACCACATAAGGGCCATCATAATTTGGAGTCCATTTGCCCCTGGAATCAGTGAGAAATGATTGTATCTTTTTGAGCATGAGGTCTCCTTTCCTGAAGACACGGGGTCAGACCTTTTTGTCAAACGCCTTCTTCATTCTTTGTTGATACAACTGACCATGGCATAGAGCCGTTATTCGCTTCTCTTCGATCAAATTCAATTCGTCGTGCCGACTTTGACACCATTCAACCTCTGTTAGCTTAGCTTCCATCAATACCCGAATTGATGGGATCTCTACTTCTATGGGGAGCACTGCCTTCATGCCATATACTAGAGAGAAAGGGGTTGCCCCAGTTGAAGTGCAGACAGATGTACGATAACCGTGCAGAGCATAGGGTAGCATCTCGTGCCAGTCTTTGTAGGTTATAACCATCTTTTGAATGATCTTCTTGATGTTCTTTCTAGCCGCTTCTACCACTCCGTTCATCTTAGGTCGGTAGGGAGATGAGTTATAGTGTTCGATCTTGAACTCAATGCACAACTCTTTCATCATCTTATTGTTCAAGTTAGATCCATTATCAGTAATGATCTAGCTCATAACACTATAACGGCAGATGATATTGTTTTTGATAAATCGGACCACCACTTGTCGGGTTACATTGGCGTATGACGCTGCTTCGACCCACTTGGTGAAGTAGTTAATGGCTACTAGGATGAACCGATGTCTGTTTGAAGCTTGGGCTCAATAATGCCAATCATGTCGATTCCCCGTATGGAAAAAGGCCATGGGGAAGAAAGAATTTTAAGATGCGTTGGCGGTACATGGATTTTGTCTGAGTATATCTGACACTTGTGACATCTCCACGTGTACTTGTAGCAATTAGATTCCATGGTCAACCAGTAGTACCCCGCTCTCAAAAATTTTCTCGCCAGTGTGTGTTCGTTGGCATGAGTGCCAAAGGATCCTTCGTGAATTTCTTTTATCAGCATGTTTGCTTCTGGCCTGTCTACGCATTAGAGCAAGACCATGTGAAAGTTTCTCTTATAGAGTGTATCACTGCTCAGGAAGAAACTGCCTGCCAATCTCCTGAGAGTCTTTCTGTAATTTCTGGATGCCCCAGGTGGGTATTCTTATTTTTTAAGGAAGCACTTGATATCATGATACCAAGGTTTGTCGTCTATGACTGCTTCAATCGTGAAGATGTAAGCGGGCCTTTCAAGGCGCATTATGTCGATCTTAGGTAAGTCGTTCCATTGACCTACACTAATCATGGAAGAGAAAGTGGCTAATGCATCAGCCATGTGATTCTCTTCACGAGGGATGTGAAGAAATTTGATTCTGTTGAAGAAGGGTAACAACCTTCTTGCGTAATCTTTGTAAGGAATTAGTCCTGATTGGTATGTGTTCCAATCTCCTTTGATCTGATTGATAACTAGGGCTGAGTCGCCATATACATCAAAGTTCTTAATTCTCAAGTCAATCGCTTCTTCGAGACCCATGATACAAGCTTCGTATTCGGCCTCGTTGTTTTTACACTTGAATGTCAGTCTGGCAGTGAAAGGAATGTGGGTACCCTGAGGTGTTATGATGATTGCCCCAATTCTGTTTCCATAATGATTGACAGCTCCGTCAAAGATAAGTCCCCATTGGGAACCTGGTTCTGGACCTTCACTGGGTAGCGGTTCATCGCAATCTTTCATTTTTAAATACATGACATCTTCGTCTGGGAAGTCAAATCCGACTGATTTTTGATCGTCAATCGATTGATGAGCCAAATGATCAGCTAAAATACTCCCTTTTATAGCTTTCTGAGCATGATACTCGATGTCGTATTCTGACAACAACATCTACCAATGGGCTATCCTTCCCGTGAGAGCAAGCTTTTCAAAGACATACTTGATTGGATCCATTTCGAAGATTAACCAAGTAGTGTGACGAATCATATACTGGTGAAGACGTTTGGCTGCCCAAGCCAGAACACAACAAGTTTTCTCAAGCATAGTGTATCGAGTTTCACATTCGGTAAACTTCTTTCTTAAATAGTAAATGGCAGACTCTTTTCTTTTCGTTTCGTCTTGTTGGCCAAGTACACAACCCATTGATTCTTCCAAGACTGTTAGGTAGATGATCAACGGTATGCCCTCTACTGGAGGTGATAGAATCGGTAGGTTCAACAGATACTCTTTGATACTATCGAAGGCGGTTTGGAAGTCATCTGTCCAAATGCAGTCCTGATTCTTTTTTAGTAAATTGAAGATCGGCGCGCATGTCACGGTCATGAGGAATATAAATCGGGAAATATAGTTCAGACGTCCCAGGAATCCCCTGACTTGTTTTTCAGTTTTTGGAGAAGGCATTTCTTGAATAGCCTTGACTTTGTCAGGATCAACCTCAATCCCTTTCTGGCTGACGATGAACCCTAGCAGTTTCCCCGAACGGACACCGAATGTGCATTTGTTAGGATTCAAACGGAGTTCGTACTTTCTCAACCGCTCAAATAGTTTTGACAGGTGGGGCACATGCTCCTCCTCTGTTTTAGATTTGGCAAACATGACATCGACATATACCTTTATTTCTTAGTGTATCATGTCGTGGAATAGAGTAGTCATGGTCTGTTGATAGGTTGCCCTGGCATTCTTCAAACAGAACGGCATTACCTTGTAACAAAAGGTGCCCCATGGGGTGATGAACGAAGTTTTTTCCATGTCTTTCGGCTCCATTTTGATTTGGTTATAGCCCGAGAATCCATCCATGAAGGAGAAAACTTTGAACTTTGTTGTACTGTCTACCAGCATGTCTATGTGCGGTAAGGGAAAGTCATCATTTGGACTGGCTTTGTTCAGATCCCTGTAGTCTACACACATTCTGACATTTCCGTCCTTTTTTGGAACTGGTACTATGTTGGCTAACCATTGAGGATATTCTGATGTGGTGAGGAAACCCGCGTCAATCTGTTTATGTACTTCCTCTTTGATTTTGATGGCCATGTCTGGATGAGTCTGTCTTAGTCTTTATTTCACTGGCGGACATTCTGATCTCAACCCTGGCATATCCTGATAGGACCAAGCGAATACATCGGGAAACCCTTTGAGAAGCTTTATCAAGTCTTCTTTGACAGTTGGACTGGGCAGTGCCCCAATCTTGACTTCTTTTCTCTCTTCTTTTGAACCCAAGTTGACCGTTTCCAACGGCTCCTTGTGAGGTTCAATGGACCTTTCCTCTTGTCTGAGTAATCGAGAGATCTCTTCTGGAATTTCTTTTTCATCTTCTTCTTCAGCCTCAAATACCAGGAATTCAAAGTTGGGAGAAGGCATTGGATCATATGTTTCAATGGGGTTTAAAACAAGCAATCTGCATGACGTGATGATTGTTTTTAGAAGAGAGAAATGCAAGAGTGTGTGCAGTGTATTTTTTTTACTGCTTGTTTTTATTATTTTTTGTTTTTTAGGATTACCATTTTCTGAAAAAGCAAAAAAAGAAAACAGCAATAAATGCGGAAATTACAGAACGACGTTATTTTATTTATGATTCGGTCGATTCTTGAAACTACAGCCCTATAAAACAAAACTCTGTCGCTTTGGGCAAAGCGAAGAGGGACATTTACAGAAAGTGAGCCCTATCAAAACATCCATTTCACCTGGGCAAGGTGAAAGGTTAAGATAAAGACGACAATTACTTCGACTTATGAACAACTTTCGGAACGTTGACAGCAACCCATTGGTGGCGAACTCCTCGGTGAATCACAAAGTCTGGCACATTCCTTCTTGACTTGTCTTCAGAAATGAAGCTGATTTCCGGTGGAGTAGGATCGTTGGAATCTGTCTCCCAGGCAGAGTTGTCGTAGGAGGATTCTTCAGCTGCATTTTGCACAGTATTTGTACTCTTAAGTGTATCTCCCCATCCAGTTGGCTGGATATCTTCGAGCCTGATACGAGAGCTTTCAGGAGCGGTGTACTTGACCATGAAGTCGTATTTGCCACTCGGTTGTCCTAAGGTATCCCACACTTCTTTGGAACTTGGGGAGTCATCCCTTTCGATGACGTTGACCTCGGGAAAAGCATAGTTAAGGAACTCTTGTCCTACAATCTTTGCCAATTCATCGTTGTACTGGATATTGTCTGAATGCCCTGAGTAATGATCCCATGCTTCTGTGGGGACGCATGTATTCTTTTCGATGATACTTAGCTGATAATCATCGTTCGGATGATTCTCTTGCCCCGAGTCTCCTGAGTATGGCTGCCACATTGGCATGCCATCCATCGGGCCATAGTAGTCAGAGTTATCTTTCATCAGAGTGTCCTCCTCTAATGAGTTAGGTGGATCACGACATCCTTCCGGATCGCAATCTCCGTAGATCATTTTGACGTCTGACCTTGGTATAAATCTCGGACTCTGCGTGGGATAGCAAAATTGTGTAAGCATTTCGTCCTGAGACATATAACCGTCCTCGTTAAGATAGGACTTCCATTCTTCCTCTGTATCATAGGAATCACCTTCGTTGATAGTATGTACTTCTTGAGACACTGGGTGAAGAAAACCTCCACTGTGGAAGAAGTCGTGAATGGGATGAAAGCTTTCATCATTAGCAGCAGTCTGGGTACAGGTTGAGGAAAAGCCAAGACCTTTCTTCGCTTTGTTATTAGTAGGAATGACAAGTTGTCCCCATCCTTTCACATTGTTGCTTTTGATCACTTCGAGAGTATCTTTGTACGAGGAAATCAAGGTTCCTCTTTCTGATTGGTTATCATTGCTCACTGAAAGTGCTTGGAACTGAGTTCCGATAACCTCCTCTGGTTCTACACAAGTGGATGATGATAAGTTACTCACGAGCAAGGCTTGCTCTCCGCAGACTGTGACGAGTTGGTTGTTTTTGAAAAACTTCAGCTTTTGGTGAAGTGTCGAAGTGACTGCCCCCGCCTCGTGTATCCAAGGTCTTCCTAATAAGCAATTGTATGTTGCCCGGATGTCCATGAATTGGAAAGTGACTTGGAAGGTGCGAGGACCGATAGTTATGGAAAGGTCGACTTCGTCGATAACTGTTTTTTGGGATCCGTCAAATGCCTTGACGGTGACCTCACTGGCTCTCATCGGAGATCCTCGGTATGATAATCACATCAATGTAGACTTTGGCATCACATTTAGAGCTGATCCGATGTCTACCAGTACGCTGGCTAATGCATCGTCTTGGAAGTTGACTGTAATATTGAGTGCCATGTTGTGACGGTGGCCCTCTTCCGGCAGTTCCTCATCACTGAATCCCAAGTTATTGCAGGAAGTGATGTTGGAGACGATGCTATCGAAATGTCGAATTGTTACATCCTATTCCACGAAGGCTTGCTCTAAGACTTTCTGTAGAGCTTCTCTGTGAGCTTCGGAATTGAGTAAAAGTGATAACACGGAGATTTTTGAAGGAGTTTGCAACAGTTGGTCTACAATGTTGTACTCACTCTTTTGGATGAGTCTCAGCATCTCATCGTTGTTCTTTGAAAGGTCGGGACCATTGGACTGACCGACTGGTTGATCAGGAACTTCTGTTTGAGGTTCCTTTTCTCTGGGTTCTCCAACTCCTCTGTTGAAGATCCGACTGCTCCGTGTTACTTGACTGATGTCTGCGATATTCACGATGGAGGGTATTGGAGTTTCCATTCCATTCACAATTGTTGTGGCACCGTATTTGTAAGGGATAGCCTTAGTTGATTCATACGGTAGTGGTCCCGGCAGATAGATAACTACAGGAGCCTTCTGATTTTTCTGACCATTGTAAGTAATTTCAATCAGTTCCTGGTTAAGAACCTTCGATTCGTCAAGTAGAGGGATGATGGTGCAAACATCTTTGGTCCTCTTATGATCAGAGATTACGACAACGTCCTTGATTTGATCAGCGAAATAATCTGGCGTCAAGTTGATTGATCCAGAACTTGGACACGGTCGAATCTCTTTGTGATCCAACTGACTTTGGAGGGTTGCTCGCACGAGGTAACATCCTTGATTATCTTTCGAGCAAACTCTACAGCGTTCATAGTTGTGTGGCAGCACCTGGCCACGCCCGCTTTGTATGCAGTGTAACCTCATTAGGTCTGTCTTCATTGATCGGACATCCTGACTTTGATGCCTAGCAGGGTTCCCGTTAGTCATGCTGACTTGTTGTGTGTCTTCATCCATATAGATCGGAAGCCACCAGTGGTTTAACAAGTGTTGAAGCGTTCTTTAAACTAGAGCACATCCTTGATTACTCTCACGGCACACTGCGCAGTTCTGATAATTATGCGAAATTAGAAAACCGAGCTGGACTTGTGTAGCATGCAACCCCACCAAGCTGGTATTCATCAAACGAACATCAAAGATTTAAATCATGTTGACTTGATAAGGATTCTTATCATAGTAGTCCTGGATCCATCCAAGATCCATTCGACGCTGGAGGGCCTCTTGTACAAAAGAGCATCCCTGTTTGTTTATCGAGTAGACCAGACAGGAATCATAATCGTGCAGTGGCAGATTATGATGTTGGCTTTGCCTTGAGTGCATCGCCACCAAGTTGATATTTATCGCACGAATGTCGTGATTCTGGATGACGTTGGAATTCGAGTGAGTCACGTTGACATCACGAATTCGGTGTTCTTGGATCCATCCGAGATCCAATTGTTCCTATAGAACTGATTACACCACAAAACATCTTTGATTATTTTTGGAGCAGATATCACACTGGTGATAATTGTGAGGTGGCACATGGCCGTGTCCGCTCTGTCTACAATGCATCTTGACCAAGTTAGCCCTCAATAAGAGTACATCATGAATTTGATAGTTATGGTTAGACTCTCCCTCTATCAAATTTACCGCAGCTTCCTCATGTTGAGGCAGCGGGTTTGTCAGAACATTTGGATTCGTATCCTTGAAGGATAAAACCCCGCTCCTAATAACCTTATGCACATCGGATTTGAAACTGAGACAGTTCTCTATGTTATGCCCTGGTCCTCCTTGATGGTAAGGACAAGTCTAATCTGTTTTGAACCAAAAAGGCGGATTCTCCGGGATTGCAAGGGGAGCCCTAGTTTGGACGTGCCCCTTGACCAGTAGTAATGGAAACAATTCTGCGTATAACATTGGTATAGGGTCAAACCCTGATGGTCGCGTTGTACGGTTGTTATTGTATTGAGGACGAGCCTGCTGAAGAGGTTGTTGTGTCCTTTGCTGAAATTGTTATTGGTTTGGTTGGCTCTGAGCAACCTGAGGTTGATACGTAGGTACAGGCGCAGGGTTAATAGTAGGAGTTACCGCTGCTACTGGTTAGTACCGTCGCCTTTGCTTTCCGAGAGAGATATTCCCAATATCCTGCTCTTTTTTCTTAGGGAGAGCACTACCGTATCGTTTTGTACTATTTGATGATTCGGCATCTTTGACCAGACGTCCTTCTCAGACCGCTTCCTCAAGACGAACTCCCATGCCTACCATCTCGGTGAAGTCGATGGGCGCACTGGCAACCATTCTGTCGTAGTAAAATGAACTTAAGGTCTTTAAGAAAATTTTTGTCATCTCTTTTTCCTTAAGAGGTGGACAAATCTGAGCGGAAATTTCACGCCATCTCTGAGCGTATTCCTTAAAGGTTTCCTTATCCTTTTGTGACATGGCTCTAAGTTGATCTCTGTTCGGCGCCATGTCCAGGTTATACTTATATTGTTGAACGAAGGCAGCGCCAAGATCTCTGAAAGTGGCGATCTTAGTGCGGTTTAATCCCATGTACCATTTTAGTGCGGCACCGGTTAAACTATCTTGGAAGTAATGGATCAGTAGCTAGTTGTTCTCTGTCTGAGTTGACATCCTCCGAGCGTACATCACCAAATGATTTTGAGGGCAAGAGTTACCCTTGTACTTTTCAAATTCGGGCACTTTGAACTTGTGCGGAACTTTCACATTGGGGACCAAACAAAGGTCTGCGACGTCCTTTCAAAATAGATCCTGACCACGAAGGGCTTGCAGTTCTTTCTACATTTCTAGGAACTGTTCTTGGAACTCCTTCATTCTCTCATCCATAATCTTGTTTCCACCAGAAGGTATCTGTGGAATTTGTCTATCCGGGATAGTGTGCACCACGGGTGGTGGTACATTTATTATGGCAGAGACTCTTGGTGCTTCCCGAAGTTTGTAACCTTCAAGAATTGCTGTCATGCCTCTTGCATCTTCACTTTCCCGAAGTTTGTAACCTTCAGGCCCAGCGGTTACTACTGTGGTTCCCTGATCTTCAGTGATCGGCAGAACATATCCTTCCGGGATATAGTTAATAGGCATGCCCCAGGGACGATCTTTCGGCATGTTATACCTAGGATCATACTTCTCCACTATGGGCGTAGATGTGATCTCTGAGATCACAGTCCTTTGAGTCTGAGCTTCTGCCAGAGCTTGCATGTCATTATGAACCATTTGTATAGCAGGGGTACACAACATGTGATCATTCCTCCGCTGTACAAATTCCTTAAGTGTACAAAATGATACGCATCTGCGAGCAAAGTCGGTACAGGGTTTCCAATTAGAAAAATCTTAATGGCATTGATATCAACGAAATCATCAATGTTGGGAAACAAAAATAACCCGTAGGCGAGCAAAGCAAAGATGCTTTCGAAAGCAGTCACGTTCCCTATACTAGTGAAGTACAGAGCTTTCTTTACTAAGAACTTGGCTAGTAAACCTTGGATTCCACCCTTAGTGGTCATGTGAGTCCTGACTTCTGACTCGTTCAAATAAATTGCTCTTGCAATGGTTTGATCCTTTAGAATTTCTTCCAGTCCAGAAAAGGGAGCTTGGTCAGTAATGGGTAAATCAGTCAGGTGAGAGTACTCTTCCAGTGTTGGTGCTAGCTCATAATCCAAGAATGTGAAACAGTGATAGACCGGATCGTAAAACTGAATGAGTGTAGCCAGGATTCCTTTGATTACATGGACCCTTAACAGAGACAGCAGTCCTCCGTACTTAGCTCTGAAAGCATCAGGGTTGGTGATCATCCTTGCCAACCCTCTCAAATCCTCTAGTTTTGGAACCTTGAAGGTATACTTGTGAGTCCTCTTTCTACCGAAATCCATTAGCGCAATCTTTTTCTCTGATATTTGCAATCATTGTCTTAGTTTAATTTGAAAAAGAGAGACTAGAAGAGAAGATTTTCTTTGTTTATTATTTTTTTAATGAATGAATGTATGAATGCAGTACACAAAAACATAGAAAAAACATGGGGTCAAAGGTTCGGTGTCATGAAGTCAAGGCTCTACCCATCCCCAAAGGTTTATACTGGTGATTTTTGCACATGTCTCTCAAAATCATTGATTCCTCTTGGGATAACAACAGCAAGCTGGAATCATCCGAGTGAGCTGCAGTATCTTAGAGAGAAATCTCAAATGAGGGTAGTATCGCGTGACGACTATTTCCGAGAGCTTCCGCACTACTAAATGGTCTTAGTCTACTAAAAATCCTCAGCTTCTCGAACAACCACAATCAAACAATCTGATTTCAACAACCGAAGTCATATAGGCATTGAATCCATAAAGGGTGTCTCCACTGATTCGATGGTCGACCGAGGCCTCTTATTTGGGAATCACTCCCTGTAAGATTACTCGTCTAGTGCCATCACTTATCTTAGGTGTATACTCAATCTTTCCACATGCGGCATCACACGCATTCCCATTAGCAGAAAAATAAACACAAATATCAATTAGGAAAAGCAGTATATATATTTGTCCTAACATCCTAGACCTCTAGTCCTATGATCCTATACAGACAATGACTCCCTAGCAGAGTCTCCATTTTCCTGTAGAAAATGGGGACGATGCCCCAAGGATAAAAATACAAGGATTCCCCAGCAGGGTCGCCATATTACTTTAGCGAACGATTTTTGTCGGTGACGCGGCCACCTTATCGCTGAAGTTTGGGTTTTCTCCTCGTGGAGAAAGGGTGCTACTTTCTGATTTCTTATTTATCCCGTGAAGCTGGAAGGGAAAGGGAAGTTATCTAAAACTAACCTTGCACGCGAATGTTTAACTGAACAAACACCTTGAAAGAGATTGGGGGTCTGGGGTCAGGTTATACAATGGGTAGTTGTCAATTACCCATCCTATATGTGGTTATCCACAGGATGTTAGCTTTTAGGTCTTGCTTTGTAATTGATCGTGTTTATCTGTTAGTGGGTTGGGAAAGTGTGACAGGGAGAGTGAGTTTTGTTTATGTTTTAGGTAAGGTACTGGACCAAAGTTTTGATTGATATGAAGGTGTTGGACCTAGGGTTTTTGATTAGTATGCTCGCTAAGATTTCGCAATCTTATGCCTACGTATTCCCGTTTAGCGAAACAGGGAAATCAGAACAATCGTAGTTCCTCCTATTCTAAGGGAGGAAAAAGATATTTTGGTGTCTTGTTCAAAGCCCAAGACATGAAGCTAAAGGTGATTTATATCTTGTTCAAAGCCCAAGATATAAAGCTAAAGGGTTTTGGATGAGATAGAATTTGTCATCTCTAAAGAGGAATTGTTGATTTTTGTATGCCTTGATCAAAGCACAAGCTTGATGCTAAGAGGTTGATTGACTCAGCTAGGGATTTCTTTATACGAAGCCTAAGAGGAGGCTAGATAAGACCGACTCAATAAGAGAGTGTATATGTCTTGTACAAGGCCCAAGATTGAGGCAAAAAAGAGACTGACTCTTTGGGGATATCATTATATAAAGCCTAAGAGTAGGCTAACAGTTTGACTTTTCAGGGGAAAATGTTCTTTCTGTCTTGTACAAAGCCCAAGATTGAGGTTAAAAGGGATTTTTGACTCCGTTGGGGAGGTTTATATGTGTCTTGTACAAATCCCAAGATGGAGGCTGAAATGAGTTTGTCTCAACAAGAGAGTGTTTTTATATGTCTTGTACAAAACCCAAGACGGAGGCTAAAAGAGTTGACTCAACAAGAGAGTCTTGCAAAGGTGATTGACCCAACAAGAGAGTTTGAAAGTTGATTGACTCAACAAGAGAGTCTTTTAGACTCAACAGGAGAGTGATTTGTTGTCTCGTATAAAGCCCGAGATTGAGGCTAAAAGGAGATTGACCCAAAAAGAGAGTCTTTTATACTCAACAAGAGAGTGCTGAAAGGTGATTAACTCAACAAGAGAGTCTGAAAAATGATTGACTCAATAAGAGAGTCTGAAAAGTGATTGACTCAACAAGAGAGTCTGAAAAGGTTAGCTCCGCTGGGGGAGGATCATTGTACAAAGCCCAAGAGGAGGCTGACTGTGTTGAGGAAAGATCATTATACAAAGCCTAAGAGGAGGCTATCTTACTGCCGAGGATTAGATCCATAGGTAGGCCTAAGGGTGGGGAACTCTCATGAGAGAGACCGGGTTTCTGCTGGAGATTTATCCAGAGTGATCGATATTTTTTCCGATGTTTGAAAGGAACTTGAGAATGTCTTTGAGACTCAAGGGGGGTTTAGACTGTCCAAGTCTACTGGTGTTGAAGAGTTTTATCTATTGTAGGATGCCCAAAATAGGGCAAGGGCCTTAAGGGATAAGAATCAACCCTAAAGTAGCCTGAGGTTTGACACTGGAAAGACTACTCTAGCAAAGGATGACTAAGTTCTGTCTTATACCTTTAGGAGGTCATGAAGGTCCTTGTATTAAGCCCAAGAGAAGGCACGAGAACTTCTAGGAAGCCGAAGGGTCCTTGTACAATGCCCACGAGGAGGAGGGGTGCTTTTAGGAAGCCCGTGGGTCCCCAAACCAAGAGAAGTTCAAGAAATACAATTCACAGAGAAGAGATTATTCTAAGAAACTCAAGAGATGCCATTCACGGAGAAAAGATCATCTCTGGGGAGTAGAGTTTCTTTGACAATTTCTAAGGGTGATAGTCTGAGAAAAGGTTCATCGAGAATACTGTCTTTCTTTTTGTTCCATATTGTTTAACTCCAAGAGAATAGAAGACTGTATCTGGAATCCTATGGGGATCTAGTTTTGTTTGTATTCAAGAGTGACCAACGGGCTTTACCTAGTTCTAGACGTAGTTGCCGGGGAAAATTCTAAATAACTATACTAGTATATATACAGTTAATATACGACGAGTATTTAAAAGGTATGAAAGAAGACTTACAGTGAAGAGCCCCACAATACAGTTATTTATATGAAAGCAGATAAAAGAAAGCGAATAAACACTTGCCCGTTGTAGAGCTTCCATACTGTTTTGTTATTTGTTCAAAGAAATTAAAGAAAGTTTTGATAGCAACTATACATTTGGATTCAAAATCAAAGGAGAAAGTATTTTGAACAGAGATCGGGGCTTACAGCTCAGGGAGAGGCCCAAATTTTAACAGTGATTGTACTGTTGTTTTGAATTTGTACAAGGACTTATACAAGTGACTGAGGCCCAAAAAGGTTTTATGTACAAAGAGATGGGTCTTACACTCTACCAAGAGGCCCAAAAGTGCTTTAAAGAAAAGAAATGGAACTTACAACACGAGGGCATGCCCAGTTGTTTATTTGAAAATGGCGATCGCGCCGAGGTTTCTGACGGTATCGGGACTTATACAATACACTGAGGCCCAAAATTGTTTATGTACAAAGGGATGGGACTTACACTCTACCAAGAGGCCCAAAAGTGTTTTGAAATATTTAAGTATGATTAAAAATCAAAGAAACCCTAATTTTCACTTTTTAAAAGTAATTTTTCACAGAAAATTAATAAAAAATGATAAAAATACCAAATAGGTTTAAATAAACCACTTGTGATTTTTGGTTAAGGTTTGAAAAATGAGGTTTTAATCACAAGATGATTTAAAACTCATTTGGTTTTTATTTTCAAGATGAATATTCATTTTTAAAATGTTTAAAAACAATTAAAATGAATTTATTTACAAAAATACTAATTATATTGAATAACTGATATAAATTTGATTTTTTTGTAGAATAAAATATTTTAATATTTTTGTGATTTTTCAGAAAAAGAATCAACCAAAAATGATTAAAATTGAGAGAGTTGTTAATTTTTCAAATCATTTAAAAATAATATGAAAAATGATAAAAAGTGGGAAAATGGTAAAAAAAAAAAAAGAGGATCTGGGGCGAGGGGGATTCGAACCCCAGACCTCTTGTGTGCAGTGCGCGCCTCCTACCACTGGGGTGGTGATACATCCGTGTATCAAAACCACCCCATGAATATATGAGGCATGCCTTGTTTTTGGCCTAGCCAAGGCAAGGCAAGGCAAGATTTTGGCCAAAAACGTGAAGCTTGTAACTTTCTCATTTCTCCATGGATTGGGACAAAATTTAGGTCTATCCTGCCTAGAATTTCACAAGGAATCCAATGGTGGTGGTGGTTTTTTTAGATGAGGCTACTATTTCAAAATCCAATAGTGTTATTGAAATAGGCATATAATTGCATTTTCTATGTTATCTCTTGTTACAGGCATGAATTACATGATGAATTGGTTCAAACACAACATATATAACATGTATGAGATGTGCATGATCAGTGGACCTCAAAGCAATGCATATTTCAAAGAGTTCAAGGTGTGATGCTTACCTCTTTAGGAGCTTTTTGGGCAATCTGTCAAGTGCTTTGTTCCAGAAACAATTTGATGCTTTGGACACCCTCAAATGATCCCTTGGAAGCTTTTAGAATGGTTGGAATCAACTGGAATCCTCAGGAATAAGTTTGAGCTCTTTCTTGCAAAAGGGGCAAAAGTGGCCAATATAACAACTCTCTCAAATGGTGTTCCAGATGTGGGGAACCATTTGGGACAGTTCAAGGATGATATTTGGAGTGTGTTTGAGGCTTTATCTGGTTTTGAAAGTAACTGAATCAAGACATGGCTTGAAAAATGCAAAAAGTCCAATTTTGAGGTTTAGAGATGGGACTTTGTGATTTTGGTGTTACAGGTCACTTATGAGAGTTTGGACAGCTTAGATATGACATATTGGATATGTTTGGATCATGAGCTGTGATGGAAATGCTCTCTAACTCAAAAACTCAGAGTTACCTTGCAAAAGAAGGCATTTTGGCCTAGAGAAAGAGATTTTGAGGAAAGCAAGTATTGTAGTGCTTTGGTACTCAAACTGAGCACAAATGAGCTCTATTTATAGTAGAGCAAGTTTGTTTTGCAAGAAATAGTGAATGGTGGCTGCAGCAGGCTGTTGGCCAATTGCATCACTTTGGAATCTTAAGTCTCCTCTAGCCATTGACTAGAGGTTAGAGCACATACCTATGGTTCTTTGGTTCAGAGCTTATCCTTGACTTATTCAGTATGACTCAGTTCATGCCACCTTGGTCCATCCATTGAATGCTTGGAGATAAAATTGGAGTCTTGGCCTCTTTTAGGCTTTTTAGGGTTTGGCATGCTACTTTGGGAATCTTGGACATGGGAGGCTGATGAATCAGTGCTTGTCCCTTGGTTGTTCCCCCTTGAGGTGATCAGATGGATAAGCATGCTTGGAATTACACAATTTGAGCAAATCTTGCCTTCATGCACAAGTCTGCCTTGCCAAGACAGTTTACAGCAAGGCATGTTGCAGCTGTCATAACTTCTAGCTCAGATGGAGTTTGATGAAGCTCTTGGACATTTTGGAAAGCCCTTATGTGATACAACATATGTATGAACATAGTTTGTCTTGAAACTTTTTGGATCCAAGTGAAAAATCCTCCTACATTTTGAAAAAAAAAAACAAGACAGATTCTGACTTAGTGAAAATTTCACTAAGTGTTGGAAAAAGTGACATTTCATGTTTTCAGCCATTTTGATCACTCTATAACTTAAAATCCATGAAGAATTGGAATGAGGTGTAGTTGACACTTTTGAAGTATGCCATGAGAGCTACAAATCCATCTTTGGACCAGCCAAAATGGTTGCTTGGATCTCAAGTTATGATCCTTGGAAGTTGGTACCCTAGCCACTTGTTCTATAACTTAGAAAAATTCTAAGTTTTTTATGGTTACCCCTTTAACAAGTTATCCCACTTTCTTTGATTTTTCTTGATGAATGATTATTCTAATCTCACATTAATATCATTTTAGGGTCAAGGAACCATAGTTGTGAAAAATCTCAAAAAGTCAAAGTTGACTTTTGTGCACAGTTGACTTTTTATCAGATGAATTCCAAACTATGCGATCCTTGGTGAAATCAAGTCCTTGGCCTAAATCAAACCTAATGGCTATGTTCCAAAGGTATTATAGGGTGTATTGAGTCATGTCCCAAGGTTTGGGAGCATGTCCTGGTCAAAAGTCAAAGGCACAGTTGACTTTTCCCTCGAAACCCTAATTGTGGTCCAGATGAAATTGAAACTTGTAGATCAAGCTTCTTGGGTCAATCCATTGTTGCAAATGGATCAATGTAGTGTATTATAGACCCTCAAATCATGTCTTGAGGTCTTGGCTCATGTTTTGTCCCAAAAGTCAACTTAGGGGTGAATTAGGTCAAGAAACCCTAATTCCTGATTTTTTTTATGAATGCTTCCCCTGGGGTTAAATTGACTTGATGATTGGGTTCATGATGTCCCTTGGAGCATCTTAAGTTGTGATTTGAAGCATGGGCTCATGACCAGAGGAAAATTCCCATCTAGAGGCCTTGGTCAACCAAAACCCTAATTTGGTGACACTGGCGATCTTGAGGCTTAATCCACTTGGAATGCTGAAGCCTTGTGCTTGATTCTTGATGTGAGAGTCCTCTTGATCCTTCATGGGTGTTTGAGAGGTTAGACAAGTTAAAGATCATGTCATTTCTTGATTGATCATTTGTATAAGTACCCTGAGAGAGGTTAAAACCCTAATCTCTGATTGTAGTGAATGCTCAATAATTCCTTGAGGAGATTGATGAGGCACAAAGGTACATCCATATTGTGATGATGGTTTGCACAATGATGGAAAATCTTAGTGGTCAAAATTTGGGGTATGACAAATGGACCTAGAGTTTTTTATTAGTATGCTCGCTAAGATTTCGCAATCTTATGCCTACGTATTCCCGTTTAAACGAAACAGGGAAATCAGAGCAATCGTAGTTCCTCTTATTCTAAGGGAGGAAAAAGATGTTTTGGTGTCTTGTTCAAAGCCCAAGATTGAAGCTAAAAGGGTATTTGTGTCTTGTTCAAAGCCCAAGATTGGGGCTAAAAGGTTATGACTGAGTGAGAGAATTTGTCATCTCTAAAGAAGGATTGTTGATTTTTGTGTGCCTTGATCAAAGTACAAGGATGGTGCTAAAAGGTTAATTGACTCGGCTAGGGGATTTCCTTATACAAAGCCTAAGAGGAGGCTATAGGTTTGACTTTTCCGGGGAAAATATTATGTCTGTCTTGTATAAAGCTCGAGATTGAGGTTGAAAAGTGGTTTTGACTCCACTAGGGGGGATTATCTGTCTTGTACAAAGCCCAAGATTGAGGCTAAAGAGGGGGAATTAACTGACTCTGGTGAGGATATTTTTTATGTGTCTTGTACAAAGCCCAAGATTGAAGCTGCAATGAGTTTGACTCTGCTTGGGGAAATTATTCCTTAAAGCCTAAACGAAGGCAGGGAAGAAATGACTCGGCTGGGGAAGATATCTGTCCCCAGCTCAAGAGAGGGAAATTTATGTCTTGTACAAAGCCCAAGATTGAGGCTAAAAGGGTTGACTCAACAAGAGGGTCTGAAAAGGTGATTGACTCAACAAGAGAGTCTGAAAATTGATTGACTCAACAAGAGAGTCTTTTATACTCAACAAGAGAGTGATTTGTTGTCTCGTACGAAGCCCGAGATTGAGGCAAAAAGGGTATTGACTCAACAAGAGAGTCTGAAAAGGTTAGCTCCGCTGGGGAGAATCATTTGTACAAAGCCCAAGAGGAGGCTGACCTCGCTGAGGAAGGATCATTATACAAAGCCCAAGAGGAGGCTAGCTTTCTGCTGAGGAAATGTCCTTATACAAAGCCTAAGAGGAGGTTGTCTTTTGCCGGGGATAATTGAGATCCCCATGCAGGTTCAAGTGGGGAATCAACTCTTGCTGAGGGTTACAGAAAAGTTGAGATGTCAGATACCTTGAGGTTCTGATTTGAGATAGTGTTAACCCTGGTCGGGGAACTCTCATGAGAGAGGCTGGGCCTCCGCTAGGGATCGATCCAGAATGCCCGGTGTTTTTCCTATAGTTGTAAGGAACTTGAGAATGTCTTTGAGACTTAAGGGGATTAGACTATCCAAGTTTGCTGGTGTGGAGGAGTTTTATCTTTTGTATGATGCCTCCAAGAGGAGGCAAAGGCATTAAGGGATGAGAATCAACCCTAAACTGGCCTGAGGTTTGACATTGGAAAGACTGCTCTAACAAAGGATGACTAAGTTTTGTCTTATACCTTTAAGAGGTCATCAGGGTCCTTATATTAAGCCCAAGAGAAGACATGAGAACTTCTAAGAAGCTGAAGGGTCCTTCTATAAAGCCCAAGAGGAGGCGGGGATGCTTTTAGGAAGCTTGTGGGTCCCAAACCAAGAGAAGTTCAAGAAATGCAATTCACAGAGAAGAGATCATTTCAGGAAAGTTCGAGGTTCAAAGAAACTCAGGAGATGTTATTCACAGAGAATAGATCAACTCTGGGGAGTAGAACTTCTTTGACAATTTCTAGGGGTGACAGTATGAGAAAAGGTTCACCGAGAATACTGTCTTTCTCTTTGTTCCATATTGTTTAACCCCAAGAGCAAGGAAGAATGTATCTGGGATTCCTATGGGGATCTAGTTTTGTTTGTATTTAAGAGTGACCAACAGGCTTTACCTAGTTCTAGACCTAGTTGCCGGGGAAAACTCTAAATAACTATACTAGTATATATACAGTTGATATATGACAAGTATTTTAAAAGGTATGAAAGAAGACTAACCATGCGCACCTTCTCACAATACAGTTATATATATCTGACATGTATTTAAAAGAATGAAAGAAGATTAACCATGCGCAGCTTCCCACAATACAATTATATATATTAAAGCGAGTAAAGGAAAGCTGTTAAAACTTACAGGTGAGCGAGCTTCCAGGATGTATTGTTAGTTGTTCAGAGAAATTAAAGAAAGTTTTGACAACAACTGTATATTTGAACCTAAATCAAAAGGGAGTTGTTTGTGAAAAAAATTGTTGGGGCTTATACTTAAGGAAAGGCCCAAGGTTTGAACAGTGATTGTACTGTTGTTTTGAATATCGTATCGGGACTTATACAACGACTAAGGCCCAAAAAGTTTTGGTTTAAAAGGGGATTGGGTCTTACACTCTATTAGAGGCCCAAAGTTTATTTTTGTACAGGAGATGGGGCTTACAACTCAGGGAGATGCCCGGATGATTTTGAAAAGGCGACGATCACGTCGTTGCTTTGAAAATATACAGAGGGACTTATACAATATGTGAGGCCCAAAAATGTTTATTTACAAAGGGAGGGGACTTAAACTCTATCAAGAGGCCCAAAAGTGTTTTTAAGAAAAGGAATGGGACTTATAGCTCGAGGAGAGGCCCAGATGATTATTTGTTTGAAAATGGCGATCGCGCCGAGGTTTGAAAACACAGTGGGTCTTATACGATGACCGAGACCCAAATTATTTTGGTTTTCAAAAGGCGTTGGGTCTTACACTCTATTAGAGGCCCAAAGTGTTTGAAAAAGATTGATGAGGGTGGAATTAATCAAAACCCTAATTTTGTTTAAAATGGAATTAATTTTGCTAAAAAATTAATAAAAATTATTGAAAACATATGAAAAATGAGTGGTGATCTTGGATCAATGTTTCAAAAATCATGTTTTTATCCACAAAATGATTGAAAACCAATTAAGTTTGGAAAATCAAGAAGGAAAAAATATTTTAAATGTTAAAAAACAAATAAAAATTAATTCTTTGCAAAAATATCAAGTATAGGAAATAAATAATATTTTTGGGAAATTTTTGTAAAATAAAATATTTTAACATTTTTGTGAATTATTAAAAAAAGAATCAACTCAAAATCATTAAAATTCAGAGAGAAATTAATTTTTGAATCAATTAAATAAATCACAAAATTCAAATATTTGAATATTTGAAAAAGGCGCCAAGAACACACTAAGAACACGCGCGTGTTCTGATTTTGCCCAGATTTGCATTTTCTCATCAATATCACTGAATACTTGATGAAATCACACAATCCACATATCAATCTACTCGTTTTCACCTCATGATCATGTCTATGGTCTTTAATTTCATTTATTTTAAGCATGGAATAAGAAATCAAAGAGAAACCTCAAGAACCCTAAATTCTGCATGAAGGCTCAGAAATTCCACACATGATTTATACAAAGCAATTAATTGAGGGGAAATATTCCATACATGATTATGAACATATGGCAAAATTATTGTGTGAGGAAATATGCATGAATCATGAGATGACCAAGTTGAGGCTTACCTCTTGCAGATGGTGATCGTGTTTTGAGTTAGAGGTGTTACAGTTTGATTCCAATGATATGGACAGCTTCCCTAGGTGCTATGGTGTGTGTGTCTGAATGCTTAGAGTGGTTGGAAACAAGCTGGAACTTAAAATGTTGTCCCAACTGCAAGTCTGCTAAAAGCTTGAGCAGTTGGATGGTGATTTTGTGAAATTGGTGTTCCAGATGTTGTTTAAGTGTTTGGACCACTTCTATATGATGTTTATGAGGTGTGTGTGTGTGTGATTGGTTTGGTTGGAATTGCTCTCAAGCTCAAAACCCGATAGTGACTTGCTTTGGAAGGAAAAATTGGAGTGAAAGAGGTAATTTTGAGGAAAGCATCAGTTTGGGTGCTTTGGTGTACTCAAGCTGATCACAAATGAGGTCTATTTATAGTGCAACAAGTTTGTTTTGGCTGCAATAGTGTATGGCAACTGGTACAGGTCTGTGGCCAATTGGATCACTTTGGAATCTCAAGTCTCCTCTAGCCATTGACTTGATATTAGAGCACAGGCCTATGGTTCTTTTATTCAAGTATAAGGCTTGATTGAAGTGTTCATCTTTGCTCTGATACATGCCACCTCTAAGCATCCATTGAATGCCTCGAAACAAAATTGGAGTCTTGAGGCATCTTTAGCTTTTAGGGGTGCCAAACCTATATGTAGTTCCAAAGACTTGGGAGGCTAATGGATCAGTGTTTGTTCCTCCTTGGTCTCCCCCTGAGGTGTGCAGATGGATAAACTTTTTTATCATTTGCACAAATTAACCAAATCGAGCCCTAATGCACAATCTTCCTTGCCAAAACAGTTTGTAGCAAGGCATGTTGCAGCTGTCATAACTCCTAGCTCAGATGGAATTTGATGGAGTTCTTGGTCACTTTGAAAAGCTGATGTATCCTACTTTAATGTGATGTCCAACTTTGGTTTTGAAGTAACTTGAATTTGGTTGAAAAATGCCTCAACATTTTGGAAAAAATGAAGCAGATTCTGACTTAGTGAAAATTCCACTAAGTGTTGGAAAAATGTCACTTTTGTGTTTTCAGCCATTTTGATCACTCCATAACTCAAAACCCATGAGGAATTGGAATGAGGTGTAGTTGACACTTTTAAAGTATGCCATGAGAGCTACAAATACATCTTTGGACCATCCAAAATGGTTGCTTGGATCTCAAGTTATGATCCTTGGAAGTTGGTACCCTTGCCACTTTGTTCCATAACTTAGAAAAATTATAAGTTTTTATGGTTACCCCTTTTACAAGTTATCCCACTTTCTTTGATTTTTCTTGATGAATGATGATTCAAATCACATATTAACATTGTTTTAGGGTCAAGGAACCATAATTGTGAAAAATCTCTAAAAGTCAAACTTGACTTTTGTGCACAGTTGACTTTTTATCAGATGAATTCCAAACTGTACGATCCTTTGTGAAATCAAGTCCTTGATCTAAATCAAACTTTATGGGTATATTCCATAGGTGTTATAGGGTGTATTGAATCATGTCCCAAGGTTTGGGAGCATGTCTGGGCCAAAAGTCAAAGGTTCAGTTGACTTTTTCCTCGAAACCCTAATTGTGGTCCTGATGAAATTGAAACTTGTGGATCAAGCTTCTTGGATTAATCCATTGTTGTAAATGGATAAATGTGGTTTATTAGAGACCCTAAAATCATGTCATAAGCTCTTGGCTCATGTTTTGTCCCAAAAGTCAACTTAGGGGTGAATTAGGTCAAGAAACCCTAATTCCTGATTTTTGGTGAATGCATCCCCTGAGGTCAAATTGACTTGATGATTGGGTTTATGAGGTCCCTTAGAGTATCTTGGTTTGTGCTTTGAAGCATTGGCTTATGCCCAGAGGAAAATTTTCATCTGGAGGCCTTAGTCGACCAAAACCCTAATTTGGTGACACTGGCGATCTTGAGGCTTGATCCACTTGGAATGTTGCAACTTTGTGCTTGATTCTTGATGTGGGAGTCCTCTTGATACTTTATGTGTGTTTGAGAGGTTAGACAAGTTAAAGATCATGTCATTCCTTGATTGATCCTTTGTCTAAGCTCTAAGAGGGCTTAAAACCCTAATTCTTAATTGTAGTGAATGCTCAACAATCCTTGAGGAGACTGATTGAGGCGTGAAGGTACATCCATATTGTGATGATGATTTGCACAATGATGGGAAATATTAGTGGTCAAAATTTGGGGTATGACAGTTATCTTGAAACATAGCAGCAATTCGTTTCCAACAGCTTTCGGCGGTGTCGTTAAGCACCAGGATAGAGCTAAGAATATCCTGGGTAACGTTGGCATACATCCACTGTAAAACAACAGCGTCGAGACGGTTCCAGAGGTTTGGACCATTGGTCTTTGTTCGTGCAACTTCTTGTTGGGTTTCCGCATCAGTGGGAGGGATAATATGATCAAGGATGTTGTGGACATGCACTTAAACCTGAAACAGAGCAAACCAAGAGAGATAGAGACTGGAATCGTTATCTAACGTGATTGGAATAATGGTTTTCACGTTTGTAATTGCAAATGCAGAGTGAAATTTAGGTTGAAGTGTTGGTGTTTCCGTGCCTGTGGTGTTGTTTGAAAAGGTTTTGGTGGTTTAAGTCATGGTGGAATAGAAAAGAATTGTTTGGAGCGGAAGAGAAAAAAATAAGGATCAAAACCTAGCCGATACCATATAGGAAAATATTTCACTGATTTTTATTGATCATGAACATGTATTATATACAAGAATTACAATTGCATAATAGGAAACTAATTATGCCTCATCAATGTAAATATTCTTTGACTTTTATCCCGTTAGTGTACAATATTTGTTCCAAATATAGACATGTGTGCTGTCATGTTTTGCAGATCTATTTTCAACCATATTGGTTAATACTTGCAAAAGTGTCTTCTCAAGAGAGAGAAAAAATCCCAGCAAATAATAGCAAAGAAACACACAAACTTTATTCTAATTTTTTCCTTTTATAGAACAAAAATTGAATGAACACTGTCGTCAGAGTAGACATTACTTGTTGGACAATTATCACGTGCAGGCATGACAACAGGGCGAGCCGAGTATGGTTTTTACCTTCCCATACACAAAACTGAATCCCCGAACAATCTCGGTTCCCCATACCCAAAATAGATCCTCAACGAGGATGAAAAATTGAAACCTAAACCCCGTTCCAAACAAGTTCGGGTTGGGTTCGAAAATCCCCGTTCTGCCACCATCCTTGTAGTGGAATCAGTTTTTTTTAATATAAATATTTATTTTTTCCAACATCAAAATACATTACAAATAATAAAATAAAACAATCTCAAAAAATTTCATACATACATTTCAAATATTTCAAATAATAAAATACAAATAAAAATATCAAAATATTGACCATATATTTAATATTCTAAATTATCAAAATTAAATAATAAAGAATATAATAAAATAAGGCTCTGTTTGGTAAAACTAGCTTATAGCTGATAGTTGGTAGCTGTTAGCTGATAACTGGTAGTTGGTTGCTGATAGCTTATAGCTTATAGCTGATGGCTGATATATGATAAGTTAATTTGAGTGTTTGGTAAATTAGCTGTTACACTAGCTGATAATTATAAAATGACTTAAAAAGACATTTTTAATTAAGAAATTGGTGATTTTATTATCTTATTATATTATATTATTAAATTAATTTTTATTCGATAAAAGTAAATGTATTAATAACAACATGCAAAACAACTTTAATATATGTGAAAAATTAAAGATATCATCAAAATATATAAATTTGTATAAAAGTTTTATGAGCTTTGCTATTTAGTATGAATATATTTATAAAGAAATTTAATGGAAAAAAACCAGCAAACCATACATAAAGCAGGGGTATTTCATAAAGCCATTTAAGAAGACATAAAAGTAAAAGTAATCCTAATAACTACAATTCTTGGTCTTGTTAACTCATTCTTTCGTAAAATATAACTTTTTTTCTTCCTAATTTTATAATGAAATTTAATAAAATATGTGAAATAATAACATTGTAATTTTGAATTTAGTTATATTAATCTAAAATAATAACAAAAATAAGTTTATTGTCTTATATTTTACAATAATATTCTGAATTTTCTTCACCTTAGTTGATTTTATTGATTATATTCCAATGTTTCACTAACTTAAGAATTATCCATAGGGATGGCAGGCAGACCCAAACCCGTGGGGCCCACCCGCACCCGAACTCGAGTCAACGGGTGAAAACCCGAGTTGATTGGGTTCGGGTTCGGGTTCGGGTGCCACCCGATATTTCGGGTGCGGGTTTGGGTAGTGTAAAACCCGTGCCCGAAACCCGAAAGCACACCCGCTATATATATATATATATATATATATATATATATATATATATATATTTTGAGTTTTTGCTACGGGTTCGGGTTTGGGTGAAAAAACCCGAACCCAACGGGTGTGGGCGTGGGTGTTATTTTGTCACCCGAATAGCCTTTGGGTTTGGGTTTGGATTCGGGTGGTGATTTCGGGTGCAGGTTTGGGTAGTGTGAAACCCGCACCCGACCCGACCCATTGCCATCCCTAATTATCCACTACTACAAAACGCGTAAACAACGACGTCATGCTCACAACGCTTCATCCCTACACCGTTGTGACATATCTAAACTAAGGCGCGGTTGTATTTTATTTGTTTATTGAATAAAAATTATCTATATATAACAACGGTTGATAAACCAACCGTGGTGATTATCTGTATATAACAATGGTTGATAAATCAACTGTGGTGATACCTTCAAGCTTTCATGTTTTCGAACCTTAGCGCATTCATATATATTATTCCTTTTATGTTAAAGCACGCCTTTACTTTTTTATTTACTTTTAATTAAAAAAATTAAAAGTTATGACTACGGTTGTTTATATACACCGTTGTGATATATTTTATATGTTTTTTTAATTTTTAATTCTAAAAATAACTCTGGCGCTTTAATATGAAATTTCATTATGAAAATAATATATCATAACGGTTTAAATTGTTGACCATCACAGTAGCTTTTCAATATTCTCCAAGATAGCTAGTTTCATTGTCTCTTCAGTATCCTTTTTTCCATTGAAAATAGAAACCAGACGAAACGTTCCACGATTTCAACCTTAAACCCTAACGTTCAATACTGTGAAACAATACACAATTTCAACCCTAAACCCTAACGTTCAATACTGTGAAACAATACACGATTTCAACCAAAGCTTGCATCATCAGTATCCATTTGTTGTCATTTTCGTCACCATCGTGAAGAAAATAGAAGATTACGCACATACCAACATTGTCGTCATCATCGTCACCGTCGAGAAGGAAGATAACAACAACACTGTCGTTGTCGTAAGGAAGGAAGACAACAACAACACCAACACAAACATTGTTTACTTCGTCGTCACGTTTAGGGTACGTAAAATATTTTCCCCATGCATCTACAATAAACTCTTTTGCCATTGTTGTTCGTGTTGTTGTTGTTGTTTTTGAACTTAGATGTCGACCTTATCGAGTTCTTCATCAGAAACCAGCGAAGAAACTCAAACAAATGAAAGGTTAGCCAATGAAACTCAAACAACTGAAAGTCAAACGAAAAGATCACAAAGAGGTGTCACAGTGATGCCCTAATTCACATCAGTCCGCAACTCATCTGGTGTAAAAATTCTGATCGAGTTTGATTCGCACTACAAATTAGTGGATTGTCCACATTATGCTACTTTTAGGAGTTATGTTGCGTTCCTTGCACGTAGCAAAGTCAGTATACTGATTGATGATTGGAGAGAAGTGGATATTAATGTCAAAGACAGCATATGGACAGACGTTAAGGTATTTTATACTATAATTTTCATATATTTGATATCACTACCTATAGTTTCTAATTCATACTTATATATTGATTTAATGTAGTTGAATTTTGAGTTTACCGATGACTCAAAATTGAAAAGAAAATGGATAACTTATGCCGGTGTTCGTTGGATGGGATTTCAGTCACGGCTCACGGCTGACTACATTACGAAGCCTGAGAGCGGTCTTCAACCTCCATGTATTCGGTATAGTTTTTTATCGAAAAAGGTGTGGCACAAGTTTGCGAAGAAACGCCGTTCTGAGGAATTCAAGGTTTGTACTAGTCTTATGTAACCTATAATTTTATGCTAATGAGTTATAGATACTAATCATACACATTTTTCACTATGTTAATAACAGGATAAAAGCGAAGTAGGAATTCAGAACAAGGCGAAAAACATGTACCCCCATAGATTGTCTCGTGGGGGTTACATGAAACTTGAGAAAAGGATCCTGCAGGAAAAACTACAAGAAGGAGGAGATGGTGACATTCCATCTCCACCTTCAAGACATGAGAAATGGAAGAGGGCTCGATTAAGACCTAATGGAGAGTACACCTCTGAGGCTTCAAGAGTAGTTGCTGAGAAAATTGTAAGTATATGTTTTGTTTAAATGCGTTTGCTTATGTAAGTTGCTCATGAGTTGTTATTTAAATGCGTTTGCTTATGTAAGTTGCTCATGTTGTGTAGGATAATTTGGTTGTGGCGGCCCGTGAAGGCACATTTGTTCCGGAAGCACGACATGACATATTAGTCGAAGCTATCGGAACAGCTGAGCATGGAGGTCGTGTCCGTGGTGTTGGAGATGGTGTCGGCTTGAGGTCATACTTTGGATCTCAAAAAAGAAGCACCGAAACCGCTGAATTTCTTGCTCAACGACTAAAGATTGAGAATGTTGAGAAGCAATTGGCAGAGCAAAGGAGGCTGTTTGAAGAGGAGAGGCAAAAAAGGGAGAAAGAAGTGGAAAGGTTACAAGAGTTGTATTCGGTATGTGTCGTAAATCGCGCTTATTTTTGTATGATATATATTGTATGTTCTAATTGAATATATTGTGCTTATTTTTGTTTTATGTTCTACTTGAATGTTATGATGTAGAGATTAAGTGAAAGCCTCGAACAACGAACTAATAAAGATCATCGTTGCATTGGTGATGATCAAACTCCAAGTAGAAGTGTCGTAAATCACGCTTCTACAAAAGGGAGTAATTGTACAGCCCCTCCCCCCTGTAGATAACCGTAATGGGATATTGGACCCTAGTCTAAATGAAATAACAAGTTTATACTTGTCCATTTCAACAACAGACCTTGCGCAAGCTCTCCCGCTAGAACATTGCCCTAAATTGGATTTCGTGTATTACACTCCTGAAGATGTGAGGCATTTTCTGGCAGGATATAAGTGGCTTGACATATCTATTTTGTAAGTTTGGTGCACGTAAGTATATAGTCGAATATACATGTCATTATAGAACATTATAATTTTTTGTAATTTCTCCCTTAATTTATTCATTTTCTTTGACCATTTAGGTACATTCACCGTGTTTGTATAGAATTGAATAAATCAAGTACCTATGGAATCTTGGACCCAAGTTTTATTGCTTGGGCGTATAATGATAAAAATATCAGAGAAAAGTACTTGAAAAGCCGACTAAATGGCGGAGGAAAAGAATGTTACCTTGCACCATTCCTATGTAGGTTAGTATTGTTGTAATTTATTTCTATATTCTATATTTAGTTTTGTTTTAGTAACAACTAATTTTATATATATATATATATATATATATATATTCTCGTGTTCATTCAATGGTCATTGGCAATTGATCGTAATATCGTTTAGGACAAATACGGTGACATTACTGTCATACCCCAAATTTTGACCACTAAGATTCCCCATCATTGTGAAAATCATCATCACAATATGGATGAACTATCTTGCCTCATCAATCTCCCCAAATATGGGTGAACACTTACTACAATCAGAATTAGGGTTTCAAGCCCTCTCAGAGTTCTTAGACAAAGGATCAATCAAGAAATGACATGATATTCAACTTGTCTAACCTCTCAAACATCCAAAATGGATCCAAAGGACTCCCACGTCAAGGATTAAGCACAAGGTTGATCCCTTCTAGGTGGATTGAGCCTCAAGATCGCCAGTGTCACCAAATTAGGGTTTTGGTCGACCAGGGTCCAGTTGGAAATTTTCCTCTGGGCATGAGCCATTGCTTCAAAGCATAACCTGTGATTCTCCAAGGGACATCATAAACCCAATCATCAAGTCAATTTAGCCTCAGGGGATGCATTCATCAAAAATCAGAAATTAGGGTTTCTTGACCTAATTCACCCCTAAGTTGACTTTTGGGACAAATCATGAGCCAAGACCTCAAGACATGATTTGAGGGTCTCCAACATACTACATTGATCCATTTGTAACAATGGATTAATCCAAGAAGCTTGAGCAACAAGTCTCAATATCATCAGAGCCACAGTTAGGGTTTCACAAAAAAAAGTCAACCGTAGCTTTGACTTTTGACCAGGACATGCTCCCAAGCCCTAAGACATGCTTCAATATACCCTATAATACCCATGGAACATGTCCATCAAGTTTGATTTAGGTCAAAGGCATGATTTCCTAGAGGATCGCACAGTTTGGAATTCATCTGATAAAAAGTCAACTGTACACAAAAGTCAAACTTTGACTTTTTGAGATTTTTCACTTTTATGGTTTTTTAACCCTAAAATGATGTTAATGTGTGATTTGAATCATCATTCATCAAGAAAAATCAAGAAAAGTTGGATAACTTGTAAAAGGTGTAACCATAAAAACTTAGAAAATTTTCTAAGTTATGAAATAAAGTGGCAAGGGTACCAACTTTGGAGGATCATAACTCCTAAACCACAAAGCCATTTTTTCCCATCCAAAGCTTGATTTGTAGATCTCATGGCCCTCTACAAAAGCTAAAAACTGACCCCCTCCCCCTCCAAATTCATTATGGATTTTGAGTTATGGTTGGATCAAAATCACTAAAAACATGAAAGTACAACTTTTCAAACAATTAGAAAAATTCTGGGCAAGGCAGATTTTGTGTTGAAACACCAAAACTTGTGGGATTTTTTAACATAGATGCAAGTTGAATCAGTTCCAAAGATAAACATCAATGTTGTTGGGCATGTTGCCTATAATCCAAACAACTCATTGGCATGAAACCACTCCACTTAAGCCAAGAGTTATGGCTGCTACAACACACCATGCCAAGGCTGCCATGAAAAATCAGTTTGTGAGTTTTCTTGCCATCCACGATTTCTGAGTCAAAAGTAATTATCACTATGCCACATGCATCCAATCTGATCATAAGCCAACTGATCCAACTGATAGGGTTGAGTCCAAAGGCCAAGGAATCTTCCAACTTGAGATTAATGCATTTTGGCATATATGCCTTGAAATTCAAAGGCATTTATGTGAAATAGGGCACTTTCAACAAAGCCACTCTACTCAGACAAGTTCTCTGATTAAACAACAATAAAAACATCTGAAGAATGTGAATTTGGTCAAGGTATAGCCCTGCTCTTGGGAAGGGCTAGGTTGACTTGTGTGAGAAGAAATGCCACCAAGCCAAAGCCTTTGAATGTGATCTGATCCAGTCGCCATTCACTATTCCTCCAAGACAAGAGTTGATCACCTATAAATAGAGGTTCTAATGGATCATTCAACTCACACCAAAGCCAGTTATAGCACTGCTTTTTCTTATTCTCTCTTAAGTGCCAAGTTTTCTTGTTTTTGAGCAACCACTATCGGGTTTTGAGTTGCAGCCATAAGCAATCCATTCCAATTGCCCAGACACATCACATATGATGTATTTGAGGTGTCCAATCACTTAAACACCAACTGTAACACCCCCAACTCAAAAACACCTATCAACCTAGCCATTATGCTTCAATTATGCAGTTGGAGTGCTCCAGCTTGATCCAAAGACTTCCAAAGTGTTCCAAAGCTTGCAACACACTCCACAACATCCATTGGAGCTGTTTAGATCATCACAACTCATCTGTAACACCTCCAACTCAAAAATCAAATTGCTCTTGCTGCCACGACCTTCAAGTAAGCCTAAACTTGGTCATCTCTTAATCTATGCATATTTCCCCGCACAATACTTTTGCCAAATGTTCATAATCATGCATAGAATGTTTCCCCTCAATTAATTGCTTTGTTTCAATCGTGTATCAAAATTCTCAGCCTTCATGCAAATTTTAGGGTTCTTGAGGTTTTGTCTGGATTTCTTATTCCATGATAAAAATAAATGAAATTAAAGACCATAGACATGATCGTGAGGTTGAAACGAGCAGATTGATAGGTGGTTTGCATGATATAATCAAGTATTCAGGGAGATTGGAGAGAAAATACAAATCTGGGCAAAACCCAGAACATGCGCGTGTTCTTGGGTGTTCTTGGTGCTTTTTTTTGAAAATTCAAATATTTGAATTTTGTGATTTTATTTAATTGATTCAAAAATTAATTTCTCTCTGAGTTTTAATGATTTTGAGTTGATTCTTTTTTTAATAATTTACAAAAATGTTAAAATATTTTATTTTATGAAAAAATCCCAAAAATATTATTTATTTCATATAATTGATATTTTTACAAAGAATTAATATTTTATTTGTTTTTGACATTTAAAATATTTTTTCCTTCTTGATTTTGCAAATTTTAATGACTTCTAATCATTTTGTAGGTCAAAACATGATTTTTGAAACATTAATCCAAGATCACAATTTGGTTTCAACATGTTAAACAATTTTGATCATTTTAATTGAATTTTTTATTCAATTAAAATACATTTTGGAAACAAATTAGGGTTTTGATTAATTCAACCCTCACAAATCATTTTCAAACACTCATGGGCCTCTAATAGAGTGTAAGACCCAAGCCTTTTTGTAAAAAAACCTATTGTGGGCCTCACTTATTGTATAAGTCCCTCCGGGTATTTTCAAAAACCTCAGCGTGATCGTCATTTTGTACGCAAATAACCTTGGGCCTACCCTCGAGTAGTAAGACCCATTCTTCTTTTTTAAAACTCTTTGGGCCTCTAATAGAGTGTAAGACCCAACCCCTTTTGTAAATACACAAATATTTTTGGGCCCCACTTATGGTATAAGTCCCGTTGTATTTCAAAAGGTTCGACGCGATCATCTTCCGTTGAAAAACAAACCTTGGGCCTCTCCTCGAGCTATAAGACCCATTCAAAACCATTTGGGCCTCTATTAGAGTGTAAGACCCAATCCCCTTTTAACCAAAACAAATTTTGGCCTCAGATATTGTATAAGTCCCTCTGTGTTAAAAGAAAATCTCGGCGCGATCGCCATTTCAAAACAAAAAAAACATCTGGGCCTACCCTCGTGTTATAAGCCCCATTCTTTTTAAACTTTTTGGGCCTCTTGAGAGAGTGTAAGACCCATCCCTTTGTACAGAAAACCTTTCTCGGGCCTCAGTCACTTGTATAAGTCCCTGTATAAATTCAAACTCACAGTGCGATCACTGATAAAACCTTGGGCCTCTCCTTGAGCTGTAAGCCCCAACATCTTTTCAAAATACTTTCTCCTTTGATTTTGTATATAATATTGTTATCAAAGCTTTCTTTGTTGAACAACTAACCAAACAGCATGGAAGCTCTACAACTGAGTAAGTGTTTATATGCTTTCAATTACCGCTTTCATATACATATAACTATATTGTGGTGCTATTTCACTGTAAGTCTTCTTTCATAAACTCATATCAACTGTGTAATAATAGTATAGATATTTAGAGTTTCCCCGGCAACTACGTCTAGCATTAAGCCCGTTGATCATTCTTAGAAGTAGACAAAACTAGATCCCCATAGGCTTACCAGACACAGTCTTCCCTCCTCTTGGGGTTAAACAATATGGAGACGTGAAAGGAAGCATTCTCAGTGAATCCTTTCACAGACTGTCACCTTTAGAAATCGTCAAAGAAACTCTACTCCCCAGAGATGATCTTTTCTCCGTGAATGGCATCTCTTGAGTTTCTTCCAATTCTTGAACTTTCCTGGCTTGATCTATTCTCTGTGAATAGCCTGTCTTGAATTTCTCGGGGTTTGGGGACCCACAGGCTTCTTAAAAGTATCCCTGCCTCCTCTTGGGCATTGTACAAGGACCCGTCGGCTTCTTAGAAGTATTCACAGCCTCCTCTTAAGCTTCATATAAATGATTTCTTCCTCCGGGAATGATAGCCTCCTCTTGGGCTTCGTACAAATTGTCCCTCAGCTTCTTAAAAGTTTCCAGCCTCCTCTTGGGCTTCGTACAAATTGTCCCGACGACCTCCTAGAGGTATAGGAACAGAAATTAGTCATCTTAATAGAACAGTCTTTCAAAAAGTCTAGATCTTGCTACTGCTGTTTCTTAAACGTAGTACAAAAGATGAAACTCTAGACTTGGACAGTCTAATTCCCTTGAGTCTCAAAGACATTCTCAAGCTCCTTTCAAAACTAGGAGATGAAACCCGTAGACTCGGACAGTCTCAATACCCTTTCGATTTCCCGTTTCCTTAAAGAATGGGAGATAACCCCGATCCTCGAATCAAATCCCTGAGTGCAAACAGTGCTCATATAAGAACTGATTTTCTCTTTTAACCAACATACTGGACCTGTCACTCAACTGAAATAGCAAACCTTCAGCCTCTATCTCGGGCTTCGTACGAGATACAAAAGACTCTCTTGTTGAGTCAAACATTTTTAGCCTTCATCTCGGGCTTTGTACGAGATACAAAACACTCTCTTGTTGAGTATAAAAGACCCTCTTGTTGAGTCCAACCTTTAGCCTCCATCTTGGGCTTCGTACAAGACACATATAAAAGATTCCCCTGTAAAGTCAATCCTTTTAGCCTCTCTCTCGGGCTTCGTACGAGACACATATAAATCACCCTCTTGTTGGGTCGATAGCCTCCTCTTAGGCTTTGTATAAGGAAACCCCGGTTGAACCAATCAACCTTTTAGCATCAAAAGTTATGCCTCATTCACAGTATACATACATCAATAACTCCTTTCCTTTCATCTAATTACTGTAAGCGGCAAGCCTTTGGATCATCTACATCCATGCCACTGTCCCTCTTTTAGCATGAGAAATTCCTAAGGAAAGATGGCATTGCTCTACACTGAGTTAAAGTCTTCTCCTTCAGGTTTAAAAACCCTTATAAAGGAAATTATGGCATTATCGGATTCATATGTCCCGTTAAAGTAATCCTCCTTTATAATCAGTCAGCCAACAGTTGTGACAAACAGACCCCTTTAGAGATGACAAATTCTCTCTAAAGTCAACACCCTTTTAGCTTCACATCTTGGGCTTCGAACAAGATACAAATAGACCCTTCAGTTTCACATCTTGGGCTTTGAACAAGATATAAACCACCTTTAGCTTCACGTCTTGGGCTTTGAACAAGACACCAAAACACCATTTCCTCCCATAAGAATAGGAGGAACTACGATCGCTCTGATTTCCTTGTTTCAGTAAACGGGAATACGTAGGCATAAGATTGAAAGAAAAATCTTAGCGAGCACACTAATCCAAAAAACCAAAATCCCATACCTTCGCATCCCAATTGGAAAATATCAGTCCTAGCATCTTACCCATAAACATTCCCGTTATCCCAGTCCCAAACCAAGAAAGAAGAAAAAGGACCCATTACCATATAGCATTCGTAACCTAACAGACCACTGTTTAAACTCAGTATGCAAGCAGGGTTAGTTGGAGACATCTATTTCCCTTCCTTAATCAGCTCACAATAGGATAAAAAATGAATCGACCTGTAGTAACCCCAAAAGAGAGGCAGTGCTTAAGAAACACGTCTAGTTTCGCTCGCTATAGAAAAGTGGCGCCCACCGTGGGGCCTAATTGACTTTCTTTGGGATTTCACTGGGATAGGACTTTTTGTTGACTTCACTAGGATCTTAGGTCAAAAACCTTTAAAGTTGGGAAGGTACCACAGAATGGCGACTCCGCCGGGGAGCCATTTTTGTCATGAACATAGGATTCATAGCTCTTTAAAGTCTAGGACTTTAGGACAAATATATATACTGCTTTTCCTAATTGATATACGTGTTTATTTTTCTACTAATGGGAGTGCGTGTGATGCCACATGTGGAAAGATTGAGTATACACATAGGAAAATCACCTTTTTTTTGTAGTGCGGAAGCTATCGGGAATAGCTGTTACGCGATAAGCTACCCTCTTCTGAGATTTCTTTGATGGACATCACCTAGCATGGTTCCCGGCCCGCTGGTGTTCTCAGGAATCAATGATTTTGAGTGACGGGTACAAAAAATCACCCATAGAAAACCTTTGGGGGGGGGGGGGGGGGGTAGAACCTTGACTTCATGACACCGACCCTTTGACCCCATGTTTTTTCTATGTTTTTGTGTGCTGCATTCATGCATTCATCTAAAAAACATTAAAACAAAGAAAATTTTCTCCTCTAGTCTCTCTTTTTTCAAATTAAACTAAGACAGTGATTGCAAATGTCAGAGAGAAAAAGATTGCGCTAATGGATTTCGGTAGAAGGAGAACTCATAAGTATACCTTCATGGTTCCAAAACTAGAGGATTTGAAAAGTTTAGCAATGATGATCACTAACCCTGAAGTTTTTAGAGCCAAATACGGAGGTCTGCTACCTCTGTTAAGAGTCCATGTGATTGATGGAATCATGGAAGCACTCATTCAGTTTTACGATCCAGTGTATCACTGTTTCACATTCCCGGATTACTAGCTCGCACCAACGCTGGAGGAGTATTCTCACTTGACCGATCGGCACATTACTGATTGAGATCCATTTTCTGGACTGGAAGAAATTCCAAAGGATCAGACCATTGCAAGAGAAATTTATTTGGATGAGTCGGAAGTCAAGACTCACCTGACCACTAAGGGTGGCATCCAAGGTTTGCCAGCCCAATTCTTGATAAAGAAGGCCTTGTTCTTTTCCAGTATAGGGAACGTGATTGCCTGTGAAAGCATCTTTGTTTTGCTCACCTACGGGTTATTTTTGTTTCCCAACATTAATAACTTTGTAGATATCAATGCCATTAAGGTTTTTCTCATTCGAAACCCTGTGCCAACTTTGCTTGCGGACGCGTATCATTCTGTACACTTAGGGAATTTGTACAGCAGAGGAATGATCACGTGTTGTGTACCCCTGCTATATAAATGGTTTATCTCCCATTTGCCCAAGTCTGCTGCATTTTGGGATCATAAGAGTGCCTTACGTTGGTCGCAGAAAATCATGTCTCTCACCAACTCTGACATAGATTGGTGCAATAGGATTTATGAGGGAATCAAGATTATTAACCGTTGTGGAAACTTCCCCAACGTACCCCTCATAGGAACTAAAGGAGGAATCAACTACCATCCGGTATTGGTTCGTTGTCAATTCGGATACCCGATGAGGCATGTCCCACGTAATGCTCATCTGGAAGGTCTTTTCTTCAAAGAAGGAGAAAATGACAGAGCACTAAAGATGGAAATAGTGCACGCTTGGAAACATGTTCACAAGAAAGGAAGAGAGACTCTAGGAAAACCAGACTGTGTCTCGGTGGAGCCTTACCTCCACTGGGTACAAACTAGAGCTCTCAAGCTAAATATGCCTTATCCTCGTCACGGAGTCCTTCCACCGAGGGAATCTGTCATGTACTTCATGACTGAAACGGAGAAACTTCAGGTTACTCTCAATAAAGTTCAACGGGAGAGGAGGTCTTGGAAGAACAAGTACCGCACCCTCAATGTAGAGTGTATCAAAATACAGCAACTACTGAAAGATAAGGATGCTCTGATCGAGATTTTAGAGCAATATGCTGTGGATAATCAGGATGACCAAAGGAATTTGCTCGCTCCTTTCACTTGGCAAAGGAATGACAACCCGACAATAGCCCAAGAGCCCCGGTCCAAGAAAAGGAAAGTACCATAATCAGCACCCGAATTCTCCTCAGAGAGGACTCGGGACCCCTTAGCTTAGGTTTGTGTTTCCGCACCTTGTAATCTACTGTATTTCTATTTCCGCAATCCTTTGAATTCAATAAAACTGGGTTTCCCCCACTGTTTGATATTTGCAATCTAATTGTCGAAGTTTATTTTGATTAAACAAAAAAAAACAATTAATATAATCATTGCATTCATCATTATCCCGTAACGTATTCTTCTTACCTACGAATCTCACGTTTGTGTCTCGGTTCTAGAGTCAAACTGTCTCATTCGTATAATACTCGGGCCAATCGTCAGAAAAAGATGGATGATCTCGAGGAAGAGAACAGAGAGTTGAAAGAAGAGATCGACGCTCTGAGAGAGGACATAGGAAAGCTTCGTAACGACATGCTAGCCATGGCAGAAGCTCAACAACAAAGAACTGTGATCTCAGAGATCACCTCAATGCCCGTAGTGGAAAAGTACGATCCTAGGTATCAAATGTCGAAAGATCGTCCTTGGGGCATGCCTGTTAACTATATCCCGGAAAGATATGTTCCGCCGATCGCTGAAGATCAAGGAATCACAACAGAAGCCGTTGGGCCTGAAGGTTACAAACTTCGAGAAAGCGAGGATGCCAGAGGCATACTGAGGACTCCTGAAGGTTATAAACTTCAGGAAACGCCAAGATTTGCTGCCATAGTCATGGTACCACCCCCTGTGGTGCACACTATCCCGGAAGGACAGATTCCGCAGATACCTTCTGGTGGAAACGACAACATGTTCGAAAGAATGAATGAGTTCCAGGAACAGATCTTGGGAATGCAGAAAGAACTGCAGGCCCTTCGCGGTCATGATTTATTTGGAAAGGACGCCGCGGACCTTTGTCTGGTCCCCAATGTGAAAGTTCCGCATAAATTCCAGGTGCCCGACTTTGAAAAATACAAGGGTAACTCTTGCCCTCAGAGTCACCTGGTGATGTACGCTCGACGAATGTCAGCTCAGACAGAGAATCAGGACCTATTGATTCACTACTTTCAGGATAGTTTAACTAATGCCGCATTAAAATGGTACATGGGTTTAAACCGCTCCACGATCAGTACTTTCAGAGATCTTGGCACTGCCTTCGTCCAACAATACAAGTACAATTTGGACATGGCACCCGACAGAGATCAACTCAGATCAATGTCACAAAAGGACAAGGAAACCTTTAAGGAGTACGCTCAGAGGTGGCGTAAGATCGCCGCCCAAATTTGTCCACCTCTTGAGGAAAAATAGATGACAAAGATCTGCTTAAATTATGATAGAATGGTTGCCAGTGCGCCCAGTGATTTCACCGAAATGGTCGGTATGGGAGTTCGTCTTGAGGAAGTCGTCCGAGAAGGACGTCTAGTAAAAGACGCTGGATCATCAAGTAGTACAAAGCGATACGGTAGTGCTCTCCCTAAGAAAAAAGAGCAAGATATTGGGAATATCTCTCTCGGAAAGCAAAGGCGACGTTACCAACCAGTAGCAGCTGTGACTCCTGCTATCAATCTCGCGCCTACGTATCAACCTCAGGTTACGCAGAGCCAACCTAATCAACAACAATTTCAGCAAAGGACACAACAGCCTCTTCACCAGGATCGTCCTCCATACAACAACAACCGTACAACGCGGCCACCAGGATTTGATCTTATACCCGTATCATACGCATAACTATTTTCGTTACTACTGGCTAAGGGGCATATCTAGACTAAGTCCCCTCTTACAGTACTGGAAAATCCGCCTTTTTGGTTCAAGGTGGATCAGACTTGCCCTTACCATCAAGGAGGACCGGGGCATAACATAGAAAACTGTCTCAGTTTCAAATCTGACGTGCAAAAGCTTGTTAGGAGCGGGGTCTTATCTTTCAAAGATACGAACCCGAATGTTCTCATAAACCTGCTGCCTCAACATGAGAAAGCTGCAGTCAACCTGATAGAAGGAGAGTCTTATAATATCTATCAAATGCACGATGTACTCTTGTTGAAGACCAATCTGGTCAAGCTGCATTGTAGACAGAGTGGGTATGGCCACGTGCCACCTCATAATTATCACCAGTGTGATATCTGCTCTAAAAACAAACAGGGATGCTCTTTTATGCAAGAGGCCCTCCAGCGTCAAATGGATCTTGGATGGATCCAGGACTACCATGATAGGAATCCCTATCAGATCAACATGGTACAGATCTTCGATATTCGCTTAATGAACACCAACCTGGTAGATTTACATGATGAGCAGGTCCGACTCGGGTTCCTGATATCACATGACTACCAAAGCTGTATGGCGGGTTGTGAAAACGATCAAGGTTGTGCCCTTGTCCATGAGGCACTTCAGCACTTGCTAAATCATTGGTGGCTTCCCATCTATATGGATGAAGACACTCAGCAGATTAGTATCAATGACAAGAACCCTACTCGGAATCAAAGTCGGGATGTCCGATCTGTAGAAACTAACCTAGTGAGGTTACATTGCATTCAAAGCGGGCATAGCCAGGTGCCACCATACAACTATGAACGTTATGGAGTCTGTTCAGAAAGTAACCAAGGATGTTACCTTGTGCGAGTAGCTCTTCAGGGTCAGGTGGATCGTAGAGAGATTCGCCCATATCCGGGTTTCAGACTAATCAACTGGGCGCAGGACTACCTCACTGATCAAATCGAGGATGTTGTCGTAATCTATGATCATCAGAGGATTAGGGATGTTTTCACCATCATCCCTCTACTTGACGAATCAAGAGTTCCTAACCAGGAACGGATTGAGATTACTTACGATGGTCAGAAAAATTAGAAGGCTCCCATAGTCATCTATCTACCAGGACCATTACCGTATGAATCAACTAAGGCTATCCCTTACAAATACGGTGCAACAACAGTCGAGAATGGAAAGGAAATTCCATTACCCTCCGTCGTGAATATTGCAGACATCAGTCGAGTAACACGGAGTGGTCGAATCTTCAATCGAGGAGTTGGAGAACCTATCAAAGAAAAGGAACCTCCGACAGAAGTTCCCAATCCACCAGTCGGTCAATCCAGTAATCCCGGCCTTTCAAAAAATAATGATGAGATGCTGAAGCTCATCCAAAGGAGTGAATAGAACATTGTTGATCTGCTATTACAAACTCCTTCAAAGATCTTTGTGATGTCACTTTTACTCAGTTCAGAAGCGTATAGGGAGGCTCTACAGAAAGTCTTGGAGCAAGCCTTTGTGGAACAGGATGTAACAATCAGACAGTTCGATAGCATTGTCTCTAACATCACTTCCTGCAATAATTTGGGGTTTAGTGATGAGGAATTACCTGAGGAGGGTCTCTGTCATAACATGGCACTCAATATCACGGTCAACTGCCAGGACGATGCTTTAGCCAGTGTACTGGTAGACACAGGGTCAACCCTGAATGTTATGCCAAAATCCACCTTGACGCAATTATCCTTTAAAGGACCCCCGATGAGAACCAGTGAGGTCGTCGTCAAAGCATTTGGCGGGTCCAGAAAAACAGTTATCGGCGAAGTTGATCTTCCTATAACTATTGGTCCTCACACTTTCTAAGTCATTTTTCAGGTCATGGACATCCGGGCAAAGTACAGTTGTTTATTAGGAAGACCTTGGATACATCAGGCTGGGGCGGTCACCTAGACCCTCCACCAAAAGCTAAAGTTCGTTCAGAACGATCAACTCGTCACGGTCTGTGGGGAACAGGCTTTACTCGTGAGTAACTTATCATCATGTACTTGTGTAGAACCCGAAGGGATAATTGGGACTCAGTTCCAAACGCTTTCGCTACACAGAGGCGATCAATCCGAAGGAGGAACCTCGATTTCCTCATACAAAGACGCTATCAAAGCGGTCGAAAGTACCAATACAACAGGATGGGGACAGCTTGTCATTCCTACTGACAATAAAGCAAAGAAGGGTCTTGGTTTTTCTGCAACCTGTAATCAAACAGCTGCCAGCGATGAAAGTCTTCATCCCATTCAAAATTTCTTCCACAGTGGAGGTTTCCTTCAACCAGTGACTCAAGAAGTACACACTATCAATGAGGAGGATCCCTCTGACACAGATGTGGAATGGAAGTCCTACCTCAACAAGGACGGTTATATGTCTCAGGAAGAGGTGCCTACGCCATTTTGCTATCCTGCGCAGAGCCCGAGATTTATACCAAGGTCAGATGTCAAAATGATGTATGGAGATTGCGATCCGGAAGAATGTCGTGCTCCACCAAACTCATTAGAGGAAGACACTCCGATGAAAGACAACTTTGACCACAACTATCATGGCCCGATGGATGGCTTGCCAATGTGGCAGCCTTACCCAGGAGACTTGGGGCAAGAGAATCAGCCGAACAATGAAAATCAGCTGAGCATCATTGAACAGAATACATGTGTCCCCAGCATGTCATGGGATCAACACTCAGGTCATTCAGAAAATACTCAACATGACGATGAATTCGCAATGTTCGCAGGACTAAAATTCATCAACTATGCTTTTCCCGAGGTCAACGTCATCGAGAGAGATGACTCCTCCAATTCCAAAGAAGTGTGGGACACCTTGGGACAACCGAGTGGTAAGTTCGACTACTTCGTCAAATACACCGCTCCTGAAAGCTCTCGTATCAGGCTCGAAGACATCCAGCCAACTGGATGGGGATATACAACTGAGAGCACAAATGCTATGCAAAAGGAAATAGAGGAATCCTCCTACGACAACTCTGCCTGGGAGACAGATTCCAATGATCCTGCTCCACCAGAAATCAGCATCACTTCTGAAGATAAATCAAGGAAAGTACCAGACTTTGTGATTCACCGAGGAGTTCGCCGCCAATGGGTTGCTGCCGATGTTCCGAAGATTGTTCATAAATCAAAGTAATTGCCATCTTTAGCCTTTCACCCTGCCCAGGTGAAATGGATGTTTTGATAGGGCTCGCTTTCTGTAATTTTCCCTCTTCGCTTCGTCCAAAGCGACAGAGTTTTGTTTTATAGGGCTGTAGTTTCAAGAATCAACTTGTTCATTAATAAAATAATGTCGTTCTGTAATTTCCGCATTAATTGTTGTTTTCTCTTTTTGCTTTTTCAGAAAATGGTAATCCTAAAAAACAACTCAATAATAAAAATAAGCAGTAAAAGAAATACACTGCACACATTCTTGCATTTTCTCTATCTCTTCTAAACACAAATCATCACGTCATACAGATTGCTTGTTTTAAACCCAGTTGAAACATACGATCCGATGCCTTCTCCCGACTTGGAGTTTCCGGTGTTTGGGGCTGAAGAAGAAGATGACAACAAAATTCCATAAGAGATCTCCCGACTACTCAGACAAGAGGAAAGGTCCATTGAACCTCACAAAGAGCCGTTGGAAACGATCAACGTGGGTTCAGAAGAAGAGAAAAAAGAAATCAAGATTGGGGCACTACTCAGTCCAACTGCTAAAGAGAGTTTGACAAAGCATCTCAAAGATTTTCCTGATGTATTCGCTTGGTCCTATCAGGATATGCCAGGGTTGGATACCAGCATCATGGAACATCATCTACCGTTAAAATCGAAATGTCCGCTAGTAAAACAAAGGTTGAGACGGACTCATCCAGACATGGCCATCAAAATCAAAGAGGAGGTACAGAAACAGATTGACGCGGGTTTCCTCGCCACATCAGAATATCCTCAATGGTTAGCCAACATCGTACCCATTCCCAAAAAGGACGGAAAAGTCAGAATGTGTGTCGACTACAGAGACCTAAACAAGGCTAGTCCAAAGGACGACTTTCCTTTACCACACATTGACATGCTGGTTGACAGTACAACAAAGTTCAAAGTTTTCTCATTCATGGATGGATTCTCGGGCTATAATCAGATCAAAATGGCGCCGAAAGACATGGAGAAAACTTCGTTCATTACCCCATGGGGTACCTTTTGTTACAAGGTGATGCCGTTCGGTTTGAAGAATGTCGGGGCAACCTATCAACGGGCCATGACTACTTTTTTTCATGACATGATACTTAAAGAAATCGAGGTATATGTCGATGATATGATTGCAAAATCTAGAACAGAAGAGGAGCATGTGACCCATCTGTCAAAATTATTTGAGCGGTTGAGAAAGTACAAACTCCACTTAAATCCCAACAAGTGCACCTTCGGTGTCCGTTCAGGGAAACTCTTAGGGTTCATCGTCAGCCAGAAAGGAATTGAGGTTGATCTTGACAAGGTCAAGGCCATTCAAGAAATGCCTTCTCCGAAAACTGAAAAACAAGTCAGAGGATTCTTGGGACATTTGAACTACATTTCCAGATTCATATTCCTCATGATCGCGACATGTGCGACGATTTTCAAATTACTCAAAAAGAACCAGGACTGCATTTGGACATAAGATTGCCAAACCGCCTTCGACAGTATCAAGGAATACCTGTTGAACCTGCCGATTCTATCACCTCCAGTGGAAGAAAGATCACTGATCATTTACTTAACAGTCTTGGAAGACTCCATGGGCTGTGTACTTGGCCAACAAGACAAAACCGAAAGGAAGGAGTCTGCCATCTACTATTTAAGCAAGAAATTTTCCGAATGCGAGACTCGGTACACTATGCTTGAGAAAACTTGCTGCGCTTTGGCTTGGGCAGCCAAACGTCTGCGCCAGTACATGATTCGTCACACTACTTGGTTGGTCTCCGAGATGGATTCAATCAAGTATGTCTTTGAAAAACCTGCTCTCACGGGAAGAATCGCCCGTTGGCAGATGTTGCTGTCAGAATACGACATCGAATACCACGCTCAAAAAGCCGTAAAAGGAAGTGTTTTAGCCGATCATTTGGCTCATCAACCGATTGACGATCAAGAATCTATCGGGTTTGACTTCCCAGACGAAGATGTAATGTATTTGAAAATGAAAGACTGCGATGAACCGCTACCCAGTGAAGGGCCAGAACCAGGTTCCCAGTGGGGACTTATCTTTGACGGAGCTGTCAATCATTACGGAAACGAAATTGGGGCAATCATTGTTACCCCTCAGGGTACCCACATTCCTTTCACTGCCCGACTTACGTTCAAGTGTACAAACAACGAGGCAGAATACGAAGCTTGTATTATGGGTCTCGAAGAAGCAATTGATTTGAGGATCAAGAACTTGGATGCATATGGTGACTCAGCCCTAGTTATCAATCAGATCAAAGGAGATTGGAACACATACCAATCAGGACTGATTCCTTACAAATATTATGCAAGAAGGTTGCTACCCTTCTTCAACAGAATTGAGTTTCATCACATCCCTCGTGAAGATAATCACATGGCTGATGCATTAGCCACTCTCTCTTCCATGATTAGTGTAGGTCAATGGAATGACATACCTAAGATCGACATAATGCGCCTTGAACGGCCCACTTACATCTTCATGATTGAAGCAGTCATAGACGACAAACCTTGGTATCACGATATCAAATGCTTCCTTCAGAAATAAGAGTACCCACCTGGGGCACTAAGGAAGGACAAAAAAACCCTCAGAAGACTGGCTGGCAGCTTCTTCCTGAGCGGTGATACACTCTATAAGAGAAATTTTGACATGGTCTTGCTCCGATGCGTCGACAGACCAGAAGCAGACATGCTGATGAAAGAAATTCACGAAGGGTCCTTTGGCACTCATGCCAACGGACACACAATGGCGAGAAAAATTCTAAGAGCAGGGTACTATTGGTTGACAATGGAATCCGACTACTACAAGTACATGAGGAGGTGTCATAAGTGTCAGATATACTCCGACAAGATCCATGTACCGCCAACGCATCTCAAAGTTCTTTCTTCCCCATGGCCTTTTTCAATATGGGGAATCGACGTGATCGGCATGATTGAGCCCAAAGCTTCAAACGGACATCGGTTCATCCTGGTGGCCATTGACTATTTCACCAAGTGGGTCGAAGTAGCGTCATACGCCAATGTAACCCTACAAGTGGTGGTCCGATTTATCAAAAACAATATCATCTGTCGTTATGGTGTTTCGAGCAAGATCATTACTGATAATGGATCTAACTTGAACAATAAGATGATGAAAGAGTTGTGCACAGGGTTCAAGATCGAACACCATAACTCATCTCCCTACCGACCCAAGATGAATGGAGCGGTAGAAGCGGTTAACAAGAACATCAAGAGGATTGTTCAGAAGATGGTTGTAACCTACAAAGATTGGCACGAGATGCTACCCTTTGCCCTTCACGGTTATCGCACATCTGTCCGCACTTCAACAGGGGCAACCCCTTTCTCTCTAGTATATGGCATGGAAGCAGTGCTCCCCATAGAAGTAGAGATCCCATCAATCCAGGTATTGATGGAAGCTAAGCTTACAGAAGCTGAATGGTGTCAAAGTCGACACGACGAACTAAATCTGATCGAAGAGAAATGAATCACGACACTATGCCACGGTCAGTTGTATCAATAGAGAATGAAGAAAGCCTTTGACAAAAAGGTTCGACCTCGCATCTTCAGGAAATGAGACCTTGTGCTAAAAAAGATACAATCATTTCTCACTGATTCTCGGGGCAAGTGGACTCCGAATTATGATGGCCCCTATGTGTTCACGAAAACTTTCTCAGGCGGCGCCTTGAGACTTGCAACCATGGACGGAGAGGAATTTGCCTACCCCACAAATGTAGATGTAGTCAAGAAATACTTTGCCTAAAAAAACGTCTCGGTGGATTGAAAACCCGAAAGGGCGGTCCAGGCAAAAATTAGAGACATGATCAAAAATCATCCCGGTGGATTGGAAACATCACAGTACAATCCAGACAAAAGTTAGGGATAATGGCAAGTAACTATGTTCAACAAAGGGGCAAGTCCCTCAGCAGCAGTTACATCATCCGTCAGGAAAACTCCAGTCAAGGTCATCCTCGACAGAAGCTCAGGATGTCCCGAATTCAAAGTTGGTAGAAGGATAGTGGTCGTTATGCTTCAGCGTAGCCCTTTTCCCTGTAAATTACCATTTTCTAACTTTGTAAATGCTCTATGGAATCACGCGTTTGGTTGATTTCCATCCTATCAATAAAATTTGAGCCCTTGTACTTTTATTGGCAATTCATGTTTGTTTTAGCTTTACAGAATGATGTTTTTAACATGATCAACGATTCTTGAAATAAAACAAAAAAATGAATTTACTTGTAAAACTTTTTCTGCTTTCAAAATAAAGTTGGCAATTTCTTTTGATTGTTGAACATCGAAAGAACATCGACCGCTTCTCCAGAAGTAATCGAACCTTAAAGTGCAGAATCAAAGTACTCCTTCTAAACCAGTGCGCCTGAATGAAGGATCAGCTGTATCAGATGCGGCTTTCCCATCTGATACCCTCGGCTGAGTTCTCATCTCCTAAGCCTGACCTACACAGCTCCCAACAGGGACCGTTTCTCCTAAGCAAGGCAGAATTATTATCTTGAGCCAGCGGTACTTCTTCGCCCCGTGATGGCCGAGTATCCAGTCATGTTCATCTTTTAGTTTGTATGTCACATCAGTTTTTTCAGCATAAACATACATACATCATGCATTCTATTTGCATACACATTTCATATTGCATCATTATCACTCTAGTCGATCTTATCCCCTAGTGATAACAGTCCTCTCAATCGAGTTGTCAGTTCTTTCCTCGTCAGGAAATGTTGCGTCTGAACAATATCTCTCCTCCAGTTTATTTCTAGAATGAAGTTGGCTCCTTGACCACTTTGATAACTTGAACCTTTGAAAAACCAGAGGCATTCAACAAACATCACTCTTCGCCATTGAAGATGATATATTTGCTTTCCCGGATTAAGGAAAATCCCCAGAGAAAGCCTCTTAGTCAGAGATTCGGCAATACAGGAGTTTTGCTCCGAAAAACCACTGATGAAAAGGTCATCGGCACCTCAAAAGTAGATCCCATCATATGGCATTTCTCCAGGAAGACCCCGAGAAAAGTATGATGTAAGACCCCAAGCAGAAGACAGTCTCTCAAAGAGACTCGTTTTCCCCAGTAGAGTCGACAAATGGCGTCTCCAAACAGAGAAGTTTGTGCACCTCTACAACTCAGACGATTGGGTTCCCCAGCGAGTCTAGCATCATTCTTTTTCCATCAAATGGCATCTCCCCAGGAAAATTCGGCGAGAAGTTTAAGGAAAACCGCTACACATAGCGTCCCTTGTCAAGAAAGTTTATTGACAAAAGAAACTTAGACCAGTTCCTTGGTAGGAGACCGGGATCGAGGGGAAGTTTACTTCAGAAACTAAGACCAGTTCCTTGGTAGGAAACCAGGATCGAGGGGAAGTTCACTTCAGAAACTAAGAACAGTTCCTTGGTAGGAAACAAGGATCGAGGGGAAGTTCACTTCAGAAACTAAGACCAGTTCCTTGGTAGGAAACCAGGATCGAGGGGAAGTTCATTTCAGAAACTAAGACCAGTTCCTCGGTAGGAAACCAGGATCGAGGGGAAGTTTTTACCTTTTCTAAGCATCATTTCTTAGCAAAAGAAGATGGATGGGCAAACTACCATTCATAACCACCATCAAAATTTCGGGTATTCCGATATTTAATCCTCTTGCACCCCGAATGCCCGAATACCTTCGTCATTCACACCTTCAGGTCTAAGAAGATTAAATAGGGGCATATGTCATACCCCAAATTTTGACCACTAAGATTCCCCATCATTGTGAAAATCATCATCACATTATGGATGAACTATCTTGCCTCATCAGTCTCCCCAAAGATGGGTGAACACTTACTACAATCAGAATTAGGGTTTCAAGCCCTCTCAGAGTTCTTAGACAAAGGATCAATCAAGAAATTACATGATCTTCAACTTGTCTAACCTCTCAAACATCCACAATGGATCCAGAGGACTCCCACAGCAAGGTTTAAGCACAAGGTTGCTCCCTTCTAGGTGGATCAAGCCTCAAGATCGCCAGTGTCATCAAATTAGGGTTTTGGTCGACCAGGGCCTCCAGTTGGAAATTTTCCTCTGGGCATGAGCCATTACTTCAAAGCATAACCTATGATTCTCCAAGGGACATCATAAACCCAATCATCAAGTCAATTTAGCCTCAGGGAATGCATTCATCAAAAATCAGGAATTAGGGTTTCTTGACCTAATTCACCCCTAACTTGACTTTTGGGACAAATCATGAGCCAAGACCTCAAGACATGATTTGAGGGTCTCCAACATACTACATTGATCCATTTGCAACAATGGATTAATCCAAGAAGCTTGAGCAACAAGTCTCAATTTCATCAGAGCCACAATTAGGGTTTCACGAAAAAAAGTCAACTGTAGCTTTGACTTTTGACCGGACGTGCTCCCAAGCCCTAAGATATGCTTAAATATACCCTATAATACCCATGGAACATGTCCATCAAGTTTGATTTAGGTCAAAGGCATGATTTCCTAGAGGATCGCACAGTTTGGAATTCATCTGATAAAAAGTCAACTGTGCACAAAAGTCAAACTTTGACTTTTTGAGATTTTTCACTTTTATGGTTTTTTAACCCTAAAATGATGTTAATGTGTGATTTGAATCATCATTCATCAAGAAAAATCAATAAAAGTTGGATAACTTGTAAAAGGGGTAACCATAAAAACTTAGAAAATTTTCTAAGTTATGAAATAAAGTGGCAAGGGTACCAACTTTGGAGGATCATAACTCCTAAACCACAAAGCCATTTTTTCCCATCCAAAGCTTGATTTGTAGATCTCATGGCCCTCTACAAAAGCTAAAAACTGACCCCCCATCCAAATTCATTATGGATTTTGAGTTATGGTTGGATCAAAATCACTAAAAACATGAAAGTACAACTTTTCCAACACTTAGAAAAATTCTGGGCAAGGCAGATTTTGTGTTGAAACACCAAAACTTGTGGGATTTTTTCACATAGATGCAAGTTGAATCAGTTCCAAAGATAAACATCAATGTTGTTGGGCATGTTGCCTATAATTCAAGCAACTCATTGGCATGAAACCACTCCACTTGAGCCAAGAGTTATGGCTGTTACAACACACCATGCCAAGGCTGCCATGAAAAATCAGTTTGTGAGTTTTCTTGCCATCCACGATTTCTGAGTCAAAAGTAATGATCACTATGCCACATGCATCCAATCTGATCATAAGCCAACTGATCCAACTGATAGGGTTGAGTCCAAAGGCCAAGGAATCTTCCAACTTGAGATTAATGCATTTTGGCATATATGCCTTGAAATTCAAAGGCATTTATGTGAAATAGGGCACTTTCAACAAACCCATTCTACTCAGTCAAGTTCTCTGATTAAACAACAATAAAAACATCTGAATAATGTGAATTTGGTCAAGGTATAGCCCTGCTCTTGGGAAGGGCTAGGTTGCCTTGTGTGAGAAGAAATGCCACCAAGCCAAAGCCTTTGAATGTGATCTGATCCAGTCGCCATTCACTATTCCTCCAGGACAAGAGTTGAACACCTATAAATAGAGGTTCCAATGGATCATTCAACTCACACCAAAGCCAGTTATAGCACTGCTTTCTTTCATTCTCTCTTAAGTGCCAAGTTTTCTTGTTTTTGAGCAACCAATATCGGGTTTTGAGTTGCAGCCATAAGCAATCCATTCCAATTGCCCAAACACATCACATATGATGTATTTGAGGTGTCCAAACACTTAAACACCAACTGTAACACCCCCAGCTCAAAATCACCTATCAACTTAGCCATTATGCTTCAATTATGCTGTTGGAGTGCTCCAGCTTGATCCAAAGACTTCCAAAGTGTTCCAAAGCTTGCAACACACTCCACAACATCCATTGAAGCTGTTCAGATCATCACAACCCATCTGTAACATCTCTAACTCAAAAATCAAATTGCTCTTGCTGCCACGACCTTCAAGTAAGCCTAAACTTGGTCATCTCTTAATCTATGCATATTTCCCCGCACAATACTTTTGCCAAATGTTCATAATCATGCATAGAATGTTTCCCCTCAATTAATTGCTTTGTTTCAATCGTGTATCAAAATTCTCAGCCTTCATGCAAATTTTAGGGTTCTTGAGGTTTTGTCTGGATTTCTTATTCCATGATAAAAATAAATGAAATTAAAGACCATAGACATGATCGTGAGGTTGAAACGAGCAGATTGATAGGTGGTTTGCATGATATAATCAAGTATTCAGGGAGATTGGAGAGAAAATGCAAATCTGGGCAAAATCCAGAACACGCGCGTGTTCTTAGGTGTTCTTGGCGCTTTTTTTTTTAAATTCAAATATTTGAATTTTGTGATTTTATTTAATTGATTCAAAAATTAATTTCTCTCTGAGTTTTAACGATTTTGAGTTGATTATTTTTTTAATAATTCACAAAAATGTTAAAATATTTTATTTTACGAAAAAAATCCCAAAAATATTATTTATTTCATATAATTAATATTTTTACAAAGAATTAATATTTTATTTGTTTTTGACATTTAAAATATTTTTTCCTTCTTGATTTTGCAAATTTTAATGACTTCTAATCATTTTGTAGGTCAAAACGTGATTTTTGAAACATTAATCCAAGATCACAATTTGGTTTCCACATGTTAAACAATTTTGATCATTTTAATTGAATTTTTTATTCAATTAAAATACATTTTGGAAACAAATTAGGGTTTTGATTAATTAAACCCTCACAAATTATTTTCAAACACTCATGGGCCTCTAATAGAGTGTAAGACCCAAGCCTTTTTGTAAAAAAACCTATTGTGGGCCTCACTTATTGTATAAGTCCCTCCGGGTATTTTCAAAAACCTCGACGTGATTGTTGTTTTGTACGCAAATAACCTTGGGCCTACCCTCGAGTAGTAAGACCCATTCTTCTTTTTTAAAACTCTTTGGGCCTCTAATAGAGTGTAATACCCAACCCCTTTTGTAAATACACAAATATTTTTTGGCCCCACTTATGGTATAAGTCCCGTTGTATTTCAAAAGGTTCGACGCGATCATCGTCCGTTGAAAAACAAACCTTGGGCCTCTCCTCGAGCTATAAGACTCATTCAAAACCATTTGGGCCTCTATTAGAGTGTAAGACCCAATCCCCTTTTAACCAAAACAAATTTTGGCCTCAGATATTGTATAAGTCCCTCTGTGTTAAAAGAAAATCTCGGCGCGATCGCCATTTCAAAACAAAAAAACATCTGGGCCTACCCTCGTGTTATAAGCCCCATTCTTTTTAAACTTTTTGGGCCTCTTGAGAGAGTGTAAGACTCATCCCTTTGTACAGAAAACTTTTCTCGGGCCTCAGTCACTTGTATAAGTCCCTGTACAAATTCAAACTCACAGTGCGATCACTGATAAAACCTTGGGCCTCTCCTTGAGCTGTAAGCCCCAACATCTTTTCAAAATACTTTCTTCTTTGATTTTGTATATAATATTGTTATCAAAGCTTTCTTTGTTGAACAACTAACCAAACAGCATGGAAGCTCTACAACCGAGTAAGTGTTTATATGCTTTCATTTACCGCTTTCATATACATATAACTGTATTGTGGGGCTGTTTCACTGTAAGTCTTCTTTCATAAACTCATATCAACTGTGTAATAATAGTATAGATATTTAGAGTTTCCCCGGCAACTACGTCTAGCATTAAGTCCGTTGATCACTCTTAGAAGTAGACAAAACTAGATCCCCATAGGATTACCAGACACAGTCTTCCCTCCTCATGGGGTTAAACAATATGGAGACGTGAAAGGCAGCATTCTCGGTGAACCCTTTCACAGACTGTCACCTTTAGAAATCGTTAAAGAAACTCTACTCCCCAGAGATGATTTTTTCTCCGTGAATGGCATCTCTTGAGTTTCTTCCAAATTCTCGAACTTTCCTGGCTTGATCTATTCTTTGTGAATAGCCTGTCTTGAATTTCTCGGGGTTTGGGGACCCACTAGCTTCTTAAAAGCATCCCCGCCTCCTCTTGGGCGTTGTACAAGGACCCGTCGGCTTCTTAGAAGTATTCACAGACTCCTCTTAGGCTTCGTATAAATGATTTCTTCCTCCGGGAATGATAGCCTCCTCTTGGGCTTCATACAAATTGTCCATCGGCTTCTTAAAAGTTTCCAGCCTCCTCTTGGGCTTCGTACAAATTGTCCCGACGACCTCCTAGAGGTATAGGAACAGAAATTAGTCATCTTAATAGAACAGTCTTTCAAAAAGTCTAGATCTTGCTACTGTTGTTTCTTAAACGTAGTATAAAAGATGAAACTCTAGACTTGGACAGTCTAATTCCCTTGAGTCTCAAAGACATTCTCAAGCTCCTTTCAAAACTAGGAGATGAAACCCGTAGACTCGGACAATCTCAATACCCTTTGGATTTCCCGTTTCCTTAAAGAACGGGAGATAACCCTGATCCTCGAATCAAATCCCTGAGTGCAAACAATGCTCATATAAGAACTGATTTTCTCTTTTAACCAATATACTGGACCTGTCACTCAACTGAAACAGCAAACCTTCAGCCTCTATCTCGGGCTTCGTACGAGATACAAAAGACTCTCTTGTTGAGTCAAACATTTTTAGCCTTCATATCGGGCTTTGTACGAGATACAAAACACTCTCTTGTTAAGTATAAAAGACCCTCTTGTTGAGTCCAACCTTTAGCCTCCGTCTTGGCCTTCGTACAAGACACATATAAAAGATTCCCCTGTAGAGTCAACCCTTTTAGCCTCTCTCTCGGGCTTCGTAAGAGACACATACAAATCACCCTCTTGTTGGGTCGATAGCCTCCTCTTAGGCTTTGTATAAGGAAACCCCGGTTGAACCAATCAACCTTTTAGCATCAAAAGTTATGCCTCGTTCACAGTATACAAACATCAATAACTCCTTTCCTTTCATCTAATTGCTGTAAGCGGCAAGCCTTTGGATCATCTACATCCATGTCATTGTCCCTCTTTTAGCATGAGAAATTCCTAAGGAAAGATGGCGTTGCTCTACACTGAGTTAAAGTCTTCTCCTTTAGGTTAAAAAACCCCTATAAAGGAAATTATGGCATTACCGGATTCACATGTCCCGTTAAAGTAATCCTCCTTTATAATCAGTCACCCAACAGTTATGATAAACAGACCCTTTTAGAGATGACAAATTCTCTCTAAAGTCAACACTCTTTTAGCTTCACATATTGGGCTTTGAACAAGATACAAATAGACCCTTCAGCTTCACATCTTGGGCTTTGAACAAGATATAAACCACCTTTAGCTTCACGTCTTGGGCTTTGAACAAGACACCAAAACACCATTTCCTCCCATAAGAATAGGAGGAACTAAGATCGCTCTGATTTTCTTGTTTCAGTAAACGGGAATACGTAGGCATAAGATTGAAAGAAAAATCTTAGCGAGCACACTAATCCAAAAAATCAAAATCCCATACCTTCGCATCCCAATAGGAAAATATTAGTCCTAGCATCCTACCCATAAACATTCCCGTTATCCCAGTCCCAAACCAAGAAAGAAGAAAGAGGCCCCATTACCATATAGCATCCGTAACCTAACAGACCGCTGTTTAAACTCAGTATGCAAGCAGGGTTAGTTGGAGACATCTATTTCCCTTCCTTAATCAGCTCACAATAGGATAAAAAATGAATCGACCTGTAGTAACCCCAAAAGAGCGGCAATGCTTAAGAAACACGTCCAGTTTCGCTCGCTATAATTACTGTGTTCCTTGCACGATCCACTCCACAAACCAATGAAAGATCTTGTATTAACGTAAGTGTCTTTGTTTAATATCATTTTCTTTGGCATTAATTGTAATTAGTTTATCATGTAATATGTTTAATTCAATTTTCAATGTGAAGTATTGTGGAGCAAGTTAATATATTGAATAATGTTAGAAAAAAGCCCACATACCTTACTCCTAAAGTAAGTGGCCCGATTACCTGTTTATTTCATTTACATTCATGCATGTGTGGTTGTATTCATGTTTTTATATTCATGTTATTTGTAGACGAGGAAACAATGCGGGAGTTACGAGTGTGGGTATTTTATCATGAAACACATGTTAAACATTGTCCTTGTCGGCACTGTTGATTCATGGGATACGGTAATATATGCCATAAAATGTTTACATATATTAATATATAAGTTGACTATTGAATTATTACCATGCATGATCTTCAATTTTTTGCTCTTATGTAGATGTTTAACGACGAAACCCCATTCCCCGTTGAGGACTTTGTGGATCTTCGTAAACGTTGGGCAATGCGCTTAAGGGTTCTGCTCCTGTTGTTTGATATATCAGCAACATTTTTTGATGCGCATATTTTTTGCTTTTGATGCACATAATGTGAACAATAGTTTTAGCTTTTGATGCACATTATGAAATCAATAATATTGGCTTTTGATTTAAACAATGTTAGCAGTTTAATTCTCTGATTCATTTAGCTTTTGATGTAAATTTCTTTTGATGTAAATTCTCTGACTCATTTATAAGGATAAAATATAGGAAGAATTGTGTTTGATGTACATATTGTGTTTGCATGTAAACAAATGTTGTTTTGACAGGATAAATTATAAGAATAATTTGATAAGCAGATAAATTTTATATTTGAAACAGGTGTTTTTGGCAGCGGTTATAAACCTATCTGTAGTTGTATGTCAAATGCTAATATAAATAAAAAATGTTGTTGCTGGGAATCGAACCAGATCACAGTTTAGTTATATCACAACGGTTGACTAAACTAACCGTCGTGAAAGGGTGCGCGCATACTGGAATACAACAACGGTCTCAGGACCGTCATTGTACGTACCTCATATACAACAACACTCTACATAACAACGTCTTCGCCCCCGTCATTATATGTCATTTCCAACCGTTATTAAATGGGTTTTTCGTAGTAGTGATCAATACTATTTCTAAATTAATTATATAATTTATATTTAATAAATAAAAATAATGTCTAATAAAGTAGAAAAAAATAGTAAAAATCTTCTATACCATTCTTCAAAATCTCCCTAAATTCAATTTTTTTAAATCAATTTTTTAATAGTAAATATTATATATATAGTGTTCAAATAATAAGAGTATAATTTGAATAAAAAGTCATAAGCTAAAAGCTACAAACTCAAAAGTTACTTCGAATAGCTTTTGAAAAAAAAGCTAAAAACTAATTAAAAAGCTATAAGTTAAAAGCTATAATGCAGTTATCAAACAAAATTTTTTAATCAAAATAAACTGAAAAGTTAAAAGGTATAAGCTAAAAGTTCTTTTTTATGGTCTTACCAAACAGACTCTAAATAGAGTGGGTGGGTCCGAGGTGGATACTAACGTCCTCATTACCTGACTCGTCTAAATATTTTATAATCGAAAAATATCCAAATTTAAACTCAGTCAACACAAATTTTCCAATCAAACTCGAAATGAGCTCAGACAAGTCTCCATTATATTGTCATGCCTAACTAGATGATGAAAAGTGTCTTGAAATGAGTGGTGTTACTAAATTCAAAGAACTTACAATTATGATAGAAAAACAAAATAAACCGCACTGTCAATAATTAAGGTTTAAAGCAGAAGTAAGATACCTAAAATCGAAAGCTCGTAATACCTTGTAAAAAGATTATTTTAATATATTTTAATTATAAAGTTTCATAAATTATAATTTAAAAAAATTTACTTAATAAATCTTGTACTAATAAAATAAACGATAGACATTATCATTTATAATTTAATATTTACTACACTTTAAATTAGATTTTATCTTATTTAAAAGTTAATAAGATGAGTATAGTATATATACTTGCAATAATTCTAAATGAAACAAATATAAACAAAAGAAAAGTATTGAATTTTTAGGGTTGACGTGTGCTTTTAGGAGGATATAACTTGCCACCTGTCACTTATATCTGGTACCCTCAATTATGTAAAATTATCTTGTTGTCTTTTAAAATTTTTCGAAAATTATAAAATTTACAGTTGAATATCAAAAATTTCGTGGTTATACCGGAAATTTCTAAAAAATTACCATGGTGGAACATTCATGTGAAATACATATCAGAAATTTTGAAATTTCCGATAGTGTATATCAGAAATTTCAAATTTTCTGGTGAAACTATACCAGAAATATGATAATTACGTAAAATGACCAAAACTTCCGAAAATTTAAAATTTTCGGTATACTGGAAATTTTAGAAATTCTAAATTTCCGATATGCATCCAGAATTTCAAAAAAATGAATAATTTCAATGTTTTTGACACATTGGCCGACATAAATGGTATTACATATAATAAATACATAATGTCCACAAGATTACATAACAAGTTAGGATAACTTCCTAACATCTTCCTCTCAATGTCTAATTCGTCCTGCTTATGCTGATTCCCATGCTTTTGCATCTTCAAAACAGTTATGTCTCCAACGGTCAATGACGGGAGGCAATAGACTATCATGTTTTAATTTTACTTGAACCCAATGATTATTGTTCACAAAATCAACAACAATAATTTTATGTCTGCTCGTATACATAGGTGGAGCTATGGTAAGAGGGGAAAATATAATGTTAAATCTTTGTGACATGGATACAAATACGAAACTGTATCTACTTGAAAAACATCCATTTTCTCTACCTTGCACATCCAAGTGTTCTACTTTTAAGGAATTCCTAACTTCAGAGATCGTGTCATAAAAAAATTGTAAAACAATTTTGGATGTTGATGAACTTGAGTATCTAACTGCATCCAGACCAACGGCTATGCCTCTTCGCCCCATCCAAGTAAAGCAACAATAACCCGAAAACCACAATTTCCATCGTCACCCACATCAATAATGTCATCAATGTATGGAAGCAAGAAACCAAGAAACTGAGACAAGTAAATATGCCTCAAAGATACAGTGGACGTTTGACTTTGACCTGACATACTTGAAGGTTGACTTTGATCTGACATACTAGAAGGTTGACTTCCTGTTGGTTTCGTGCATGATCTCTTTGTAGTATGACTCCCCTGCGAGCCCTCACCATACTCCCACTGTGAAGGATCACGATGCATATCACTCTCTTCATCCTTTCAGCTCTTCTTAACTCCCCTCTTTGGCTTGTACTTCAATGGTGATGGACACATAGAAGTTGTGGATGGATATGTTAGTTCCCAAACCTTTTTCTTCAACACCCTCTAGCCTACAATATCTAAAGAATTGAAATATGTCTTCAACTCTTCACACTCGGCTTCTAAATCCAGCGTTGTGCCACTATCGCCATAACTGCTAGCATGCTCTTGAATGTGTAATTTCTTCCAAAAAAACATGAATTAGTTCTAAAGGAACAGGCAAGCCTTGTATTTGGAAATCAACAAGTTGACATACACAAGGTAACCTATGTGTAGTTCTAATGAAGCAACCACAAATATCCTTGCTTGTACCAACACATTTTACCCTTTCTAGCTCCTTCCCTATGTGTTGTATACACTGTCTTGAAACAAAATCATGCAAGTTGGCATAGAATGGAGTGTTATACTGATGCTCAATATTGACAATACTTTTTTGAAATGACACCCTAATTGAACCTAGATACAACTTTAGCTTGATGTTCACATCATCCTAACTTTGGCATAAATCTCCCCGACTAGTAGTCAACATGTTTTTCAGTCTCCAATGAGCACACTCTACCCTGAATCACAATAATTAGACAATAATGAACCAACATGATAAATTATGCTCAGTAATAACATCAAAAGGAATTTTGTGTACCTGTTCGTTGTTGTGTTCCCAAAATGAGTGACCCTGTTAGTCTAAGCAACCACAAACCTTTCTTTATACGGTGTGAACCATGTTTCATTCACATACTTAACAAACAAAGGAATATCAGCACAAACAGTCTCAAAGTGCTTCAAGTGTGCGAGATATTCAGTTTCTCTATTAGCATATAAGATGTTGTTCCATAGATCCATGACATGTTCATGTCTTTCTGATTTAACATACTCCTTACATTTCATGCTAATTTTTTTTTATAATATGGAACGAATATAACATATGTGTCGAATTTGGAAACACAATTTCAATTGCATTCTTCAACGCAAGTTCATGGTCCGTTACAACAACATTCGATAGCAATTTCTCGAAAGAGAATGACTCTTTGATCTTCTCTAGTTCCAATGTGAAGTTCTCCTTTCTTTCATGTTTCAAATAGGCAAACCCTACCAAAAACGTCAACTTTGTTGGCCTAACACCAACAATCTCAAGCAGTGGTAATTGGTACCTGTATGTTCATTATTCAAATAATAAAAAATCTGATAAATCAATGTATGTCGAAATGGTATCAAAGTATGATCAAGATGCACATTACCTATTGGTCTTGTATGTACAATAAAAATCAACACCAAGTGAAACATATTCAACAACTTCACTGAATCAGGATTTGCCCAGAAGATATCAACAACAATATTTGAGTCTTCCATATTTCTTGTCCAACACATATATTCTTCTCTATGAATAAGAGTTAACAACATTTGCATTTTTGTCAATGTACTTCTCTTGCTCGCATTGTATGTAGATCTACCTTTATACACTTGGGTAACACTGGTGAAGTTTTCTAGATCTTTGTCTTTCAAGGCAGAAACTATGTACCGTGGAGCCATGTTGTACTTCGTAATGTCATTCACAAACTATTTCTCACGATCTTTTAGACAACCTAATATGTCATGACCATCTAAATCCTCAGATAGTTTATGATTGTGAAACTCACACCTAACCATCACCTTCCAGCCAATACCACTCGGCGAAGATCTCAGTCTAAAAGGACATTTCACTTTCATACTATATATTCCATCTGAAGATTTACTGCTTTCAGATGTATTTTTCCTTTTATAATTTCCTCCTCTCTCACAACCCATAATCTATTTATCCTTCTTACCTCGCTGATCATTTGCAGTATTAGAACAAACGGTCACAACTATAATACCATGTTGCTTGCCAGTATGTTGTGCTCAGGCTAATACTTCAGTTCGGTTCTCAAATATCTGTCGTTTACAATACATAAAATGTATATTTTCAATATCATATAACGCTACGAAAATATTAAATTTTAACTTGTTACATAGGAAACATACTTTATCTGTGGTGAAGAAATGCGAGCAATCGTTAGATGACCTTGTCGGCTCCGGACCGCACAAAGAAAGCATTTTTGCTACTTCCTGGTCTGTTACCAGAAATTTCAGCTGCAGACGAATTTCCAAAATTCCGGAAGGTTTTGTTGTGTATCGTAAATTTGAAATTTGCAAAATTTTCGGTATTATAAACAAAGGTTTGTAAGAATCATTGGATATTTTCAAATTTCCGGTATAAAATACTGGATATTTTTGAAATTTTCGATAATGTATACTAGATTTTTTCAAATTTCCGATATGTACACGTGAATTTTCAAAATTTGCGCAACAATACGAATCGGAAATTTTAAACATACTACTGGAAATTTTGAATTTTAAAGTAGAAAAAAGTAAATTTTTTTGAAAAAATAATAATTTTTTTAAATAAATATTAACAAGAGCATTTTAGGAATATTAAAAATATGATGGATGCCAAATATAAAATAGGGGTGACAAGTTTAGATCTCTGCTTTTTAGACACTTAATTTAATTTCTCTTTATTCCAACCTCCAACTTATGGGTCCAAAACTATGGGAGGTTGATAAGCTACCCTAGTTTTTCTATGGAGGGGTCGTTTTCAAATGCTTACATATTCACTTCTTTTTGACGGATGTTATGCATACATTGGTCGTTATACATATTTTTTCAAAGCCTTTGATATTTTGTGCTTCCCCATCCAACAAGGGGCCCATTTTATGGTGATAATGCAACGTGGCTTACATAAAGTTTAGAGATATTTTTAAGGATTTAATTTGTACATGCAACCAATTAAAATTTTTATATTTATCATGTTATTTTAATATTTTAAAAATAAAATTGAGATTTATTTTAATGCATATTTTTTATTGGTTGATAGTGTAAAAAATTTTACAATGTCAATATAATTTCAAAATTCAATGTAATATTAATTAATTTTGTCAAAATTATCTCTAATTATTTAACACAGAGAGAAAAGTCAAATAAATAAATAAAAAATTAAAGGTAAAATAGAAAAAAAAAAACCATTATTTAAAAAATAACAATAATGATTAGTTTTTAATTTTATTAGCTTATTTTCATAACCTGTTCAAGAAACAATTGGAGTGTCTAATGAATTTAATTCTTAGAGTAATTTATCACTAAAAATGGCTAACAAACCCCTACGGTGATTTATTGTACCAATAATAATAATAATAATAATAATAATAAAAAAAAAAGTAGTGAATTAGCAATACTGTGTCAATACAAATTGCACACTTGTCCAAATACAACTGTCTGAGTATTTATGAGTCTAACATCCCTATCATCATAAGACCATCCAACACATTTAATGCAATCCTCTAAGATAAAATAATTTGATCAATCTGCTCGCTTTCAAATCCCACCTACAAATTTGAGGAAAATTTGCTAATTTGAGTTTGAATATTTGAGTTTAATTAAGCAACTTACATATTTACTTAAGCACATACGCTTATTATAACACATACTTACGTAAAAATTACAGAAATTTTTCTTATAAATAAAAAATAAAATAAAGGTAGAAATAAAATGAATCAGACTAAATTTTGACAAGCCTAAGCATGATATATTAAGAAATTCAAAGGTTATATATATGACTTATAATCTATGGTTGACCCTTTTGAATGACAGATTAACCTACTAATTTATTTAAAAATCTATTTTATTTAAATATATGTAAATAAAAAATTTAACTAATATTTAAATAGGCTAAAAAAATAAAAGATAAATGAGAACAAATATTTGTTTGTTATGACTTATTTGATCTTATCTAGTTGCATAGGTTTTGTGAGATTATTTGTTTAAGAGAATTTATGAAAACAATTTATAATGGTGTTCATAAACTTTTCTTAGCTTATTTTCGTAACCTGTTCAAGAAACTTAAACTTTGTTTTTGTATTTTAATTCAAAGTAAAAAAATACAATGTAATAATAACAAAATTATTCTTATTTACTTATATAGGTGTGTCTGGTAGGCTTAAAATGTTATTTTTATGGCATGCGGCATAACCTTTTAAACTAAATAAGCTTATAAAGAAGTCTAAGCCTTTTTTTATTTTAAAAAATCTAGACTGAGCTTGGTTTGTATAGGCTGGACCGTAGGCCCCCTATTAGTTGGTATGACATATTTTCAATCCTAACTAGAATGTTATACCTTAACCATATTTCTCTTACATACCTCGTGCTTGAGAATCTATGGACTACAATGTCATACCTTAACCACATCGTCACTATATACCTCTTACTTGGAGGATTTGGACTGTGAAATTATTCCTAGGATATCTCTAAGTTTCTGAGTGTTTTGTCGATTGTTCCGCATTTTTCTCTCTAGTTATTTAGTTCCTCGCAATTAGTTCTTTGCATGTGTATTAGAAAAATCCGTTTTCGTTAAAATATCTTTTGCATGCATAAATCGGGTCTTTGACTAAAAGTCAACGTGAGATCATTCAAATCATAACGTTTGTGATTAAAATCAAGAAACTCATGTACTCATGATTTGATTCATGAAAATTCTTGACTTGAATCGTGAAGTTTTTATTTCCCAAAAATTTTATTTTAGAGTCAAGACTCGAGTAAAAACAACCACAACTTTAATCATGAACAAGTTTTAGAAATTGGATTTGACTTTGGATGTATGACTTAAGCCACATTTTTCTTATACTTGAATCATAAGGTGTCTGACTCAAATCACGATATGTTAAACTCGAATCATGAATGAGTTTTTCAACTTTGAATTGTTATTTGTAAGTGTGACACGAATCACACCTTGATTTGACTTGAATAAAACGTGATTTTTTCAATTTTAAATTGCTCTCTGGAAGTGTGACTCGAATAACAGCTTGATTTGGCTCAAATTAGACATGCTAAAATTTGATTTTTCTTTTCTTGACTTAAATCATTCTCTCACTAGATTTGAATCATTATTTTTCCCTGACTCTAATTAGAGTATCGTTTTACTTTATTTTAGTCTCTCTCTCTCTCCCTCTCTCTCTCTATATATATATATATATATATATATATATATATTGATTTTTCTTTTCTTGACTTAAATCATTCTCTCACTAGATTTGAATCATTATTTTTCCCTGACTCTAATTAGAGTATCGTTTTACTTTATTTTAGTCTCTCTCTCTCTCTCTCTCTCTCTCTCTCTCTCTCTCTCTCTCTCTCTCTCTATATATATATATATATATATATATATATATATATATATATATATATATATATATATATATATATATATATATATCATTTATAACTTATAATGGGTTTAATATTGGTGTAGAATGGTCTAGAATGGGGGGATAGATATTCTCCAATAAAATTATTTTAAAAAATAAGAGTTTACAATATGCGAGAGTGTAAATTTAAAAAATGTTTTAAAAAGAATTACATAATAGAATTGATATAGAGATGAATTAAATGATAACATAATAATATGAATCAACTAAGCAATAATAGGGTAATTAATCCAATGATCCAAACAAAAACATTTGAATAAAATATGATTAATTGATACAACAATCTAGAAGTGATAAATTCTAGTGAAAAGAATGAGGTTCTTCTCTCCAGGTTTACCTTGGTAGTGGTGTGTGAAAGCCTACAAACAAGGCAAGAGTTCTTCTCAATCTTTATACAGTTTATCGCTCAAGAAATCGATGGGATCAAGGGTGATTGGTAGACATGAAGACTTGGAGCAGATTAGTGAAGCTGGAAGATTAAAGAAGCGAGAATCGAGTAAAGATTTTGTAGAGAGTTCAGCCTAAAGATTGTATTCAAGTCAAGATCTAGAGATTTATTTTTCTTAGTATTATTGTGGATTAGTGATTGTATGATCTCGTGTAATATTTTTCAAAACATATTGGAAGATCTACTTTCAATGGAAGACCATTGGAGAGTGGAGTAGGCTCATGAGAGGACGATAAAGCTAAACTGCTATACATCATAGTGTACTCTCTCTCTCTCTCTCTCTCTCTCTCTCTTGTGCATTTTAATTTTTGTAGTTTATTACATGTTTAGGTAATAATTTTCTAGTGTAGTTTATTGTTAGTTCTTGTTGGTAGCAATTTATTACATAAGTTTAGGTTTTGTTAAAACTGAAAACTATTTGTGTTTTAGTGCTGATTAAAATATGGAGATTAGTGGTGTTAGAATCCTATAGCAATTATTAACTTTATAAATAACACATCTTGTGTAATTTACAATTTATCAATTCGATATTGCTGGCAACTTTTTGTTCTATTCTTTGAACAATCTAGGATATTTGTGAATTGTGTGTTTGTTTTCGTGATTGACTTCCAACTAAAGCATATGGTCTCTATTTTTGCTTTAAGACTTCTGCATTTAAAATACTTTGATATTTCATTTTGAAAATTGATTAATTTTTTAAAGGGTCTATTCACCCCCCAAGACCGTTTCTCTTCTCCATATTCCTATCCAATAATTGGTATCAAAGTCTGATTTTTTTATTAAGTCTAAGGGACTCAAAAGTTTAGGAATATGGTTGACAACGATGATCCAAAGGGAGTGTATAATAGATCACAACTTTTTAAAGTTGAGAACTATGCTTATTGGAAAGAAAACGTGTACAAACATTTACTATCAATTGGAAAAATCTATGGATAGTCGTCACCGAAGGGCCTTTTATTCCGAAAGGCAAAAATGACATTTTTAAAAACCCAAAGGATTGGACAGATGATGAAACAAAAAATGCTTCATATGATTTAAAGGCGGGGAACATAATTATATCAGCTTTAAGCGTGAAAAATATTATACTCAATTTCACATCATAAGAGCGCACAAGTTATGTGGAATGCTCTTCAAACCCTTTATGAGGGAACTGAAGATGTTAAGGATTCTAAGTTTAACATGTTAATAGAGGAGTTTGAACTTTTCCATATGGAACTCAGAGAATTAATGGATTCCATGCAGACTCGTTTCCTCCACTTAATCAACAAACTAAATAACTTAAGAAAGTCTTATTCTAGCAAAATTGTTCTAACAAAATATTATGCTCTATATGCAGGGAATGGAAACCAAAGGTTACCCCTATAAGAGAATCCAATGATCTAAATACTTTGGACATCATAAAGTTGTTTGGGAAACTTGCTGAACATGAAAATGAGCTGAAACGACTCGTGGATAGCAAAGTAAAATCGAAAAAGAAAGAGAAAAGAAATAAAGAGAAAAGTTATATTTCTTTGAAAGATTCGTCATCTAAAGCAAATAAATCAAAGGAAGAAAGTGATAATTATAATGATGAAGCTCCTAAAGAAGAGGATATGGTTTTATTAGCCAGGCGCTACAACCAATACTTGAAAATAAACAAGCTCGAACATTCCGACAAAGGTACGGTAAATTTTAAAAAGACTCACCCACCTAAAAGAGAACATAAGACAAAGGACGATGATATCACATGTTATGAGTGCGGAAAATCTAGACATTATAGAACTACTTATCCAAGTCTCACTAAGCATCATAAAAAAAAGGATAAGGAAATCTACAAGATGAAAGGCAAAAGCGCCAAAGGTCATAAAGCATATATCGCGTGAGAAGAAGAGGATGAGAGCTCCTTCTCAAATTCTTGCTCAAGATAGGATGATGAATATGCTAATCTATATTTAATGGTACGGAAGAAAATTGAATAATCACTAGTATACAATTCTAAACTTGAAGATGAAAATTCGTATAAAGAATTGTCAAAACCTTTTAATGATATGTATGCAGATTCGATAAACGTTTTTAAGAAAATTTCTCTCCAAAAAGAAATTATTTTAAAACTTGAAAAGGATATTAATAATTTTAATAGCGTTTTAGATTCCTTGAAGGAAATGCATACATCTCTAGTTGATGAGCATTATAATGTTTATGCTACTTTAGTTGAAAAGGTGGAAAAAATAGAGTGTGTTACTTGTCCAACTTTAAAACTTAAAATTGAAAATCTCAAATAACAATTAACACATGCTATTTCACTATCTACTACAAGTTCTACTTCTTCAAGTGATAAAGGAATATTTTTTAAGAAAAACCCTCACGTTGCTAGAAGAAATAAAAAAAGTATTTCATCTAAAGCTATATGTCATTATTGTGGTGATAAGGGTCATATTAGGCCTCTTTGTCATATTATAAATGTTCAAGTTCCTAGTGGTAAAATGGTATGAATATCTAAGTGCGCCTTAACTAACCCCAAAGAACCTGCTAGTTGAGTACCTAAATTGCCTATTTAATTGTCTGCAGAAAAGTATTGTCGTCGTGAAAAGGTTATGGTTCCTAGATAGTGGATGCTCAAGACACGTGATGGGAGACTCTTCAATGTTCATAAGTTCGATGAGAAAGAAATCGGTCGCGTCACGTATGCGGACAACACATGAGGTAAAGTTTTAGGAGAACTTGTTGTGGGAAATCCCTCCAGAATCACCATAGAAGGTGTGCTTTTAGTTAAAAGGGCTTAAATACAACTTACTGAGCGCTAGTTAATTATGTGACAAAGGGTACTCTGTGGTTTTTGATACCCTAAGTTTCTTAATTGAGCATAAGGCAAATAAAGACCTTGTGTTTAATGGTTCTAGGATTTATAATATCTATATGCTTGATTTGGATGATGTATCAATGCATGGAGCTAAATGTTTAGTCACCAAGAGTGAATACTCTTAGTTATGGCATATATGTTTAAGTCACGTGCATTTTGACATGATCAATAAAATATTATACAAGAGTCTGGTGATTGGTCTTCCAAAACTTAAAATTTCAAAAGACAAACTATGTGATGCTTGTCAAATGGAAAAGCAAATGAGAGTGTCGTTTAAATTGAAAAATGTTATTTAGACATCAAAACCTATCGAGTTTATCTATCTAGACTTGTTTGACCCTTCGAGGACAAGAAGTTTAAGAGGTAACTATTACGGATTTGTAACTGTGGATGACTATTGTAGATTCACGTGGACTTTATTTTGAACCCGTGTGGATGAAACTTTTAAGACTTTCGTTAATTTTGTTAAGCTTGTCCAAAATATTTTTAATTTGAAAATTATCATACTCCGTAGTGATCACAGTGGTGAATTTGAAAAACATCAATTTTAAAACTTTTATAGCAAAAATGAGATTTATCATAACTTTTCATGTTCGAGAACTCCACAAAAAATGGTTTTGTTGAGTGTAAAAATTGTGTTTCAGAAGAATTGACTCATACCATGATAAGTGAAATGAGCTTGCCTAAGTACTTTTGGATGGATGCGATTAATATCGCGGGTCATGTATTAAATAGGTGGTCATTCAAAGAATCCTAGAGAAGACACCCTATGAGCTACTTAAAGGTAGGAAACCAAACATTTCTTACTTTCGCGTTTTCGGTTGCAAATGTTTCATTTTAAATAATGAAAAGGACAATATTAATAAATTTTATGTTAGATACGATGAAGGAATATTTATAGGGTACTCATATTTGAGTAAAGCTTATAGAGTTTACAATCGTATAACATCTCCAGATGAAGAATCAATTCATGCTGCATTTGATAAGTCATCACCCCAAAAGAGGAGGAAAGGTATTTGTTTTGATATTTCAGGTGTGATAACAGAGAACTTGATCAACAAAGAAAAACCCGAAGAGGATCTGCCTCCTTCACCAAAGGATGATGACACTAATAAATATAAAGAGGAAAACTCACATGAGGAAGACTGACAAGAGACCTCAAACCATCTACCTCAAAATTGGACGATTACAAAAGATTATCTGTTGCATCAAATACTAGGAGATATAAAAAAAGATGTAAGTATTAGATCTCAAGTTAACAATTTATGTAATTACTCTACTTTTATTTCTTAAATTGAACATAAAATGATATTTTATGATTCACTTGACGAGGGATGGTTACTTGCTATGAAAGAATAACTTATCCAATTTAAACGTAATGACGTTTGGGACCTTGTTATGCATCCAGTTGATAAAATCGTCATTGGCACTAGATGAGTATTTAGGAACAAAATGGATGAAAATGGCATAATTACTAGAAATAAAGCAAGACTAGTGATAAAAGAGTATAGTTAGGCTAAAGGAATAGACTACGAGGAGCTTATGCTCCTGTAGTTTGTCTAAAAGCTATTATACTCATTTTGACATTTGCTTGCTACTTGGATTTTAAGCTTTATCAAATGGATGTTAAATTTGCTTTTCTTAATGGCTACATAAACTAAGAAGTCTGTGTCTCACAACCTCGTGGTTTTGAGGATCACGAAGATTCTAACTATTTTTTCAAACTCAAGAGAGCCCTCTAGTGTCTCAAACAAGCTCCAAGAGCTTAATATGAGTGCCTTAATGGATTTTTAATCAAACAATGATTAAATCATGGAAAATTAGACACCACTTTTGTTTATTAGACGCAAAGTAAAACATATTATTTTAGTTCAAATTTATGTTTGTGATATTATTTTCGCTAACACTATCTTGTAGTAAATTATGGTTCCACCAACTTCGTTGGTATATATGTCTATAAAAATTTTATATTCGGTTATATCATTACGTGTATGTTTGTGTTATATATGTTAATTAGTTTTCTTATTGCATTATTTATTTTATTCATTCATCTGTAGCATGCTTATGATTTTTTTCCATCTTTGTATTTAAAGTATTTTTAAATGTGTGTTGTTAATTATGTGCATTTGAGCATTCATATACTTGTTCATGCATTATTTAACCTTCTATTTATGATAGTTTTGATCCCTTCATTTTGTGTTGATGAGTGATGTTGCATGTCTATTTGTGTGTTTGTTACATATAGTATGTCAATCTTCGTGTTCTATATTCGGTCTATGATGTTGTATATTTTTCTTAGCTTTTTAGCTCACGTGTTCATTTGGAATTATTTCTCTTTGTTTCTGGTTTTAGGTGTTTTAGACTTATTACCATTTATCTGTTTTTGATCTTGTCAAAGGGGATGGGGAGTTGTAATGTTAGTCTAGAATTGAGTTATGTGTTTTATGTTGTTGTGTGTGCGCAATGTTTTAGGGGGAGTCCAAGCGTTTATTTGCTTTTGGCTTAAAGTTGACTCAATTCCAAGTGAAATCTTATCAAGCATAAAAAAGGGGAGACTGAAGTTGTATGTCTCTAATATATTCAGGGGAGAACCCCAATATGCTTTTGTTACATGTCTTTTACGCTTTTGTTTTGTTTATTATTGTTTATTTAGTCTCTTTCATAATTGCACATCTTTGGATTAAGTCTTGGAAAATTTTACTTCATACCCCTACCATTATCCCTCTACCCCTACATTTTTTAAAATATTCTAATTCTACCCTTTTCACTTATCAAATAATTTTATTATTGAAATATTTATTATTTTCAATATGTATTTTTTCTTCACCAAATAACTTGGAATTAAGTTTTCTGGTATGTATTTTTTCTTCACCAAATAACTTGCAATCAAGTTTTCTGATATGTATTTTTTCTTCACCAAATAACCTGTAATCAAGTTTTCCGGTATGTATTTTTTCTTCACCAAATAACTTGCAATCAAGTTTTTTGGTATGTAATTTTTCTTCATTAGTTAAATTACATACTGGAAAACTTGATTGCAAGTTATTTGGCAAAGAAAAAATACATACCGGAAAACTTGATTGTAAGTTATTTGGTGAAGAAAAAATACATACCGGAAAATTTGATTGCAAGTTTTTTGGTAAAGAAAAAATACATACCGAAAAATAATAAATATTAAATAATAAAATTATTTGATAAGTGAAAAGGGTAGAATTGGAATATTTAAAAAAATGTAGGGGTAGAGGGATAATGGTAGGGGTATGAGGTCAAATTTTCTAAGTCTTGAATCCATTTGTTTTAACGTGCATAATTGGATTGTTTGTATTTGAGTATGATATTTGTGTTTTAAGTTAATTGTTGGAGTTAATGGAACAATAACCATATTTGAGGTTCATTTAAATTATGTGGGAAGTGAAATCTCAAAATATTTGAAAAACTTAAAAAATTGAGATTTGTTGTGTATGACTTGAGCCACTCACAATCCATGACTCGAATCAAATCAAAAAGAGGTAAGCAAGATGATTTTGGTATTTGCGACTCGAATAACAGTTTAAACATGATTCATACCATGCAAAACTGTAACTCGAATCACAAGTTGCACATGATTCTAATCACATATCTATCGTTAGCCACTACCTCATTTGATTCGAATCACACATCCTACGACTCGAATCACAAGCTTTGTCACTTTTTCTTGGTTGGTTCTAACAAATTTGATTTGAATCAAGCTTTATACGTGACTCACATCATGAGCCTTCATGACTCGAATCACAAATCAACATGACTTAAATAACAGGGAATGGGTCATTTTTCTTTATGTTGATCTTGTTCCACTCTACTTGCTCATTTGACTCAAATTAAAAAAATGTTATTGACTCAAATCTAACGACCATTTTCACATATTTTTGTGCATAATCTTTAGCATATATAAATTCTTTTGTCATCTCATTTTCATTAAGCAATCTTATAACCAAAACTGTGGTTTTGTGAAATCAACAACCTCCAAAATTTGAAATCTCAAAATATCTTGCAAACAAAATTTATTTCATCATCAACCTTTAGTTTTGATTCAGGTCTTCATTATGGAGAATTGTAATTGTTGAGGGAGACATGTCTTGAAACTAACATTTCTTTAAGATTTGGTAAAGATTTTTCAGAAAGCTTGCAAGATTGTGGTTTTTGTGAATGGTGGTGAAAAAAATCCAATAAAAATAAGGACGTTCTTCTCTCCGAGTTAACCTCGGTATTTTTGTGTGGCAGCCTACATATATGGTATGAGTTCTTCTTAATCTTCGTACAATTTATCGCTAAATAAATCGGTGGGATCAAGGGTGACTATCACACACAAAGACTTGGAGCAGATTGATGAAACTTGAAGAATCAAGAAGTGAGAATCAAGTAAAGATTTCATATAGAGTTCGGCCTAAAGGTTGTATACAAGTCAATATCCAGATAGGAGATTTATTTTTCTCAACATTATTGTGGATAAGTGATTGTATGAACTCGTGTAATATTTGTAAAAACATATTGGAGGATCTACTTTCAATGGGAAACCATTGGAGAGCGGAGTAGGCTCATGTGAGGACGATCGAGTCGAACCACTATATAATATAGTGTACTCTCTCTCTCTCTCTCTCTCTCTATATATATATATATATATATATATATATATATATATATATATATATATATATATATATATATATATATATATCTTTCATTTTAAATTTTGTAGGTTATTGCATGTTTAGGTAATCGTTTATTAGTGTAGTTTATCAATAATTCTTGTTGGTAGCGATTTATTACATAAGTTTAGATTTTGTTAGAATTGAAAACTATTTGTGTTTTAGTGCTGATTAAAATATGAGGACTAGTGGTGTTAGAATCATGTAGCAATTGTTAACTTTGTAAAGAACACATCTCATGTAATTTACAATTTATCAATTTGACATAACTGACAACTTTTTGTTATTGTCTTTGAACATTCTAAGGATATTTGTGAATTTGATATTTTTATTCGGGATTGACTTCCAATTAAAGCACAATGTCTCTATTTTCGCTTTAAGACTTCCACATTTGAAAAACTCTGATATTTCATTTTGAAAATCGGTCAAATTTTTTAAAGGGTCGATTCACCCTTCCCCTCTAGACCGTTTCTCCACTCCATATTCCTATCCAACAAATGTGCCTTATGATTAAATTCATGTGAGGCCTTGAATCGAATCACACAATTTTAGCGCTAAGTTCCAATTTTTACCTTACTTCTTATTCGAGTCAAGCTTTTGCGTGATTTGAATCATGCTTGTATGAAAATCTTGATTTCAAGTCACAAACTAGTGATTCAAGCTTTCTTGTGTTGACTTTTACCAAAAGCTCAATTTTAACGCATTTCAAGTGATTTCAACCTAAGACGAAGTGATGGGCAATTGTGAGGGACTCAAAGTAATATAAAATAAAATACGGAAAAACATCAAAACAAATTAAATTGATATTGTTACCGACAGAGCAGTTTCAACTTGCATATCTTGCATATTTTGCATAACTTGCATGATCCATATAATAACCTTTAAGAAAAACCTCGTGAGTTCATCAATCACATGAAACTTTCTCTCAGTTTAAACTTGAAAAAAAACTTTTGAGAGTTGATTTCTTGAGTTTATAAAGTTGTTGCGTGAGATTTTTCTGAAAAAAAAAATCATCTTCTTCCTCAAACCCAAAACACCATTGATGAGTGTTGCTCAAATCTAGGAGAGGGAGTGAGATATGGTTTTGAGGATATGCATTATGTGTTCTAATGTTCTTGTGAAGATTGATTTTTAAATAGAAGAATCAGGTTTTGGATTTCTAGAGATTGACACCCATTGAAGAAAAATAAGAAGTTCTTCTCCAAGAGGTCTTGGAGTTTCTAGCTCCTTCAATTAGTTCAAAGACTCATACAAGTGAATTCCGATAGGATTAAGTGAATATTTCTGCATATGGGATCTTGGAGTGCTTTCATTCTTAGAATGTGGATTGATTCAAGATTTAGACCTTGGAGGTTTTGCATCCTAGTGAGATGTGTCCAGTTGAAGGAAAATCAAGAATAGCATTTATAGCTTAGTTGTTAGATCTTAGTTTTCAGTATATGTGATTATCATTTGTACAAAAAGACACTGAATTTTCTATTAGTGGAAGACTCGACAATTTCCAATGGAGACTAGATTAAGTGCAAGCGAGAATGACACACTGAACCAAAATAAATCTCTATGTACTTTTCCTATATCCCTCCCTCTTTTAATTTATGTATATAATTTACATGTTCTTAGGTTTTACTTGCTTTCTAGTTTTCATGTGGCTAGGTTTTATTGTTCATAGGGATTTAATGTTTAACTTAGGTATGTGCTAGATCTAGTCTACTAAACATTTATTTCTGGTGATTATTCTTGAAAGCTATAATTCTAGATTGTTGTATAAATTAATCAGACTCTATCCAAACATATTTGTTTGAATCTAATATGATTAATAACCATACTGACGATTAGTTAATTTATCATCACCTTGGTATCACTGAATTCATTTCTACATCAATTTGATTGTGTAGTGTCTTTTAAAACATTTTTTAAACTTCCGTATTTTTAACTATGATTTTGAAAACAATTTTATTGGGGGAAAGGTTTATTTAACACCCCATTCTATACTATTATATGACCATATTCAACAACAAATAAGCCTTATCACACTAAGTGAGGTTGGCTACATGGATCAACTTTCACCATAATATTTTATCAAGGACCATGCTTCTATCCAAATCATTAATTTCAATATCTTTCTTAATAACTTCTATGACGGTCTTTCTAGGTTTTCCCCTTCCTCTAATTGTTTGTCTTCTCTTCATCTAGCCTACCCTTCTTACTACATAATCTATCAGTTTTCTCTCTACATGCCTAAACCACCTAAGTCTATTTTCCACCATCTTCCCCGCTATAGGTGATACCCCTAACATTCTCTCTAATATTTTCATTTCTAATTTTATCATGTCGAGTTTTACCACACATCCACCACAACATACTTATCTCTGTTACACTTACTTTATTTTCGTGTTGATTTTTAACCACCCAACATTTTGTCATGTACAAAATCACAGGTCTTATTGCAGTCCAATAAAAATTTCCCTTCAACTTGAGTGGTATCTTTTCATCTCATAAAACATTTGTTGCCTTTCTCCATTTCAACCACCCAACTTGAATTAGATGGTTTACATCCCCTTTTATTTCTCCATCATTTTGTATTACAGACCCAATATATTTAAACTGTGTGACTTAAGGAATAATATGGTCTCCAACTTTCACCTTTAGGTAAGAAACTCTTCTTATTTTGTAGAAATTACATTCAATACACTTCGTCTTACTTCTACCTAGGCGAAAACCATGTGTTTCTAAAGCTCGTATCCAAGTTTCAAACCTCATTTAAATCCTTCTTTTACTCTCCAATAAGGATTATATCATCTCGAAAAAGCATGCATTTTAGTGATAGCTCTTGGATGTGTTCCGTGAGTACATCCAAAATTAAGGTAAAAAGGTATGGCTTATGGTTGAACCTTGATGCAAACCAATTGTAATGGGAAAATCATCCATCTCTCCACCATGTGTCCGCACACTAAAGGATACTCCTTCATACATGTCTTGGATAGCTCGAATATATGCAATCCTAACCCCTTTCTTCTCTAGGGTTTTACACAAAATCTCTATAGGAACTTTATCATATGTCTTCTCCAAGTCAATAAAAATTAAGTGTAAATCTTATTGGTCCATCTGATACTTCTCAATCACATTTCGTAGTAGATAATTCGCTTCTATGGTTGACCTTCCAATCATAAAACCAAATTAATTCTCAATGACTTGAGTCTCTTTTCTTAATCTCCATTCAGTCACTCTTTCTCATAACTTCATGGTATGACTCATAAGCTTAACCCTCTTATAATTTCACAACTCTGTATATCCCCCTTGTTCTTATATATTGGAACTAAAATGCTTATGTTTTTCCTTTTGGATTGTCTATATTATGCAAAACAACATGGCGTGTACACGATCTTTTGGTGAAGAAAGGACACATGTGGGACATGGTGTTCCAGCAGGTGTTGCACATTTGGTCCCTACTACAGTTCAAGCTTTGGTGCATTTTTTGTGATTTCTAAGTGTGCTTTTGGATTCATGCATGATTGATTTGCTGCTATCTTTCAGCTGTCTAATTAGTTAAATATGTTTTATAATTTAACAATATCAACTTTAAATTATGGAGATTTAAATTTGAATTCAAATTAAATATTTTAGTGGGGATGTTTTGAAAAATAAATCTTAACCAAATATCCACCATATCCGGTGATTAAAATTCAAATGGCCATTGGAGAAAACCCATCTATGGATTTCTATTTAAAAAATCTTATTCTAACAATGAAGACGACGAGCTTGATTGAAGATTCTTTATGGTAGGGTTTTATTTGAGTCCTTTTGTTTGTGTTCTTTGTACACCACACTAGTGCCCACATTCAGAACATATGGCATTTTATTGGTTTGTTTAGTTGAGTAGTAATTCAATAATCTTTAAGTTGTTTATTGAAGTTGATCACTAAGGTTAGTGATTGAGAGAAAGTGAGAGGGGTTCTAATATTTAGGCGGATTCCTAAATAGAAAGTCATTGGGTAGTATGAGAAAGAGGGTGTGAATAATGTGTGTTCATGTAAGATTAAGTGTACTAATACTATTAATATTGAATTTCCTTTCATGGGTTGAATGCCCTCACGACGTAGGTGATATTGCACGAAATTGGGTTACCAAATCTATTGTGTTATTTATTGCTTTTCTGCTTCATCATTTGTATGGGTTAATCTGTCATAACTTAGTTCTACACATTGTCTCAAACATCGTGTCCAACATTTGTCCCCAAGAATAAAATTTCAATTGGCATCAGAGCAGTCACCCTATTCTGTTTGGGTGAGCTCCAGGGAAGGTAAATTGTGTTTGGATGGACAAAACTAAAGATGGAGGATCAATCAATAGACCACCTATATTGGATGGCACCAACTATGATTATTGGAAATATAAAAAGGATACCTTTCTTAAATCCATGTACAAAAAAATCATGGAAGATTGTGGTAAAAGGTTGGAAATACTCTATGATTATTTCTTGATATGGTACATCAAGCTTAAAGCCATAAGCTGAGTGGACTGATTCATAAGATAATGAAGCTCTTGGAAACTTTAAAGCATTGAATTCTAATATCAACGGTATAGACAAGATCATGTTTAGGTTGATCAACATATGTACTGAAGTCAAAGATGCTTGGGAGATTCTCAAAACTGCTCATGAAGGCACATACAAGGCTAGAATGTCAAGGTTGCAACTCCTCACTACAAATTTTGATAATGTGAGAATGAATAAAGATGAATCTATATCTGACTTCAACATCATACTGTGTGACATTGCCATCAATTCCTTTGCAATAGGAGAGAAAACGTCAGAAGAAAAGTTGGCCAGTAAAATCCTAAGATTTCTTCTTAAGAAGTTTGATATGAAAGTCATAGTTATTGAAAAAGCCCAAGACCTAAGAAATATCAAAGTAGATGAACTCATTGGTTCTTTACAAACCTTTGAGGTGATCTTAATTGATAGGTCTGAATAGAAGAACAAAAGTATATCCTTTGTGTGTAACACTAAAGATGATGAAGATCAAGGTGAAGGAAGTCTATCAGAGGCTATTGCTCTTCTTGGTATAAAGTTTAACAAATCCTCGAAGAAATTGGACAGAAAATAGAGGACAAGTGTCCCAGACAAGGTGTAATACATTAGTCCCCGAGCAAGAGCAAGGATGAATACAAACCTAACAGAGGTAAAGGAGCACAATATTATGAATGTGAAGAGTTTGGTCACATTAAATCTGAATGTCCTACTTTTCTAAAGAAATAGAAAAAGAGATTGTTAATCACTTTGTCTAATTTTGATGATGAAAGTTAAGTAATATCCAATAAAGTGATGGCTTTTACTAGAAAATATAAATCTTATAGTGAGTCTAATAATGAAGATATCTCAAAAGAAGAGCTAGCTGAAACATATAGTCTTCTGCCCACTCAATTGAAGGAATCTTGCTTGAGATAAGAGAAACAAAAGAAGACCATAAGTGTCTTACTTATAGAAAAAGAGAAGTTTGGCTCAACCATTGCATGTGGAGTCACATTGTTAAAGTCTAAACTTGACAATATAACACAATATGTACGTATGTTGACCAATGGTTCCGATATGTTAGATGAGATCTTGAAAGTTATGGAGATGTCTAGGAATATGAAGGCTATAGGGTTTAACTATAGTTCCATGAACAAAAAAGATCAAAATTCTAACTAAGAAGATTGTTTCTCCTGAGAAGAAAACTTAGTTCTTAATGAAGGACCACATGTCCTAGCATCCTGCTCAATATGTGTATCCTTACAATATAGGCAACAAGAACTTATCGTGGGGGTGTAACCACTGTGTTAGATATGGTCATATAAGACCCTTTTGATACAGATTGTAGGTTATTCTCAATCCTATGGTTATCCAAGGCTCAACAAAAGGAAAAGGGAAGAAAACTCAAGATAAGAAGAAGTGGAAACCCAATGAAAGTGTCACTTGCCTTATAGCTCATACATCTCTTAGAGTTTCCTCAAGAGAAGATTGATATTTTGATAATGGATGGTCAAGGCACATGACTGGTGAAAATATATATCTTGAATAGTTAAAGCCCTACTCAAATAGTTATGTTACCTTTGGTAATGGAGCTAGAGGAATAACCAAAGGCATAGGCAAACTGGCTAGTCTAACTTTACCTTGTCTTGATGATGTGCTGCTGGTAGAAGGATTGACTACAAACTTGATCAGTATAAGTCAATTGTGTGATCAAGGTCTGAATGTGAACTTCAATAAGTCTGAATGTACTGTCTTTATAAAATTTCATAAATTATTAATGAAGGGTTCAAGATCCAAAGGCAATTGCTATATGTGGATATCTCAATCCTCTTCATGTTTGATGTCTAAAGTTGATGATACTGAGATATTGCACCCGAATCTTTGTCATCTCAATCTCATGAGCATGGAGAAAATCATATATGAAGATAATTTCAAGGGATTGTCAAAGCAGAAAAGTGAAGAAGGCAAAATTTGTAGAGATTACCAAACATGCAAGATGTCCCACAAGATGTTTCAGCATCCTACCTCCTTTAAAGCCCTGGAATTACTTCTTATGAACCTCATGGAATCCACACAAATGTAAGGCCTGGGTGGAAGAAATGACACCCTATGTTTGGATAATAATAAAGGAAAACTCCTTTATGACTTTGGATGTGGCATGTCAGACAAGATGTTGGAATTTTATGTCCAACAAATGATGTCTGAATGTGAGATGATTCTTGTAGTAAAACTCACTTATTTTCTTGGTCTTCAAGTAAAAAAAAGAGAAAGTATTTGTGTGTCTCAAATCAAGTTTGGACATGAAAATCAAAGGGGAACTAATTTCTTGAATGCTAACTTATTGCTTTCATTGCTAAGGACATGTGCAAATGGAAACTTTCTCTCTCTTGTGATCATTAATACACAACAAATAAGGTGCATTATTCCTATTTTAGTTTATTTCAAAAACATCTTTGCATTCACACACCTGAATAACGACATCTCTCTCATTTACTCTCAAACTGTTCATGTCATTCTCTCTCTCTCTCTCTCTGAGCCAAAACCTGTCACCAGCTTTTATGGGGTCAGGATGTTAGGAGTTGAAATAAGGAAGAAATAAACACCAAAGAAAACTATGGTTTCTGATTTTGGCGACAATGATGATGAACCTGGTGTGTTTTTGAACCCAAAGCCTCTGCAAATTATTGTTCCAATTGACATTTTAACACAAATAATAAAAAGTACTGCCACCAAGAAGAAGTTATCATCTTAAAAGGTTAGTGCCATTGAAAAGGAATCTTTTGTGCATGTTCACAATACTACTAAATATGTGACTATTAATGAAGAATTTATGTCCAATCCCATTGGGAAATTTATTGATCATTATGAAACCAATATTTAAGATCAACGTGTGGAGCCACATGTTGAATCACATGTCGAACCAAATGTTGGAACATCTGTCCCAGCATATGGTGAACCACAAGTTGAACCCCCTTAACCAGCTGTAGATATTCCTATTTTTAACACTTGTTTGGATGATATTACATTTGAAGATTGGAGTGATGTTGAAATTCATCATGTAGATACTGAGGTTCAGAGTAAGAATGGTCAAGATAAACACACCATTAATACTTCGGATGGAAACCATGGGTCAATTGAGAAATTGAGGAGTGAGAATCCCATAATAAATAGTCTAAGGGTCAAGAAGCTGATGAAGATGATGATGTTCCCATTGCCAACATCATGAAGAGGATTATGGAAAATGTATCCAAGCCTCAAGAGAAAGATGTAGCTAAAGAAGTGATGAGTGTAGATGGAGAAATTGAGTCTGATGAAACACCTATTGTTAAAGTAACGAAAAAGATAGCTAAGTCTATGATTGATGGGGATAAAAAGAAAAAGAAAGAGGTTCCTCCTAAAACCTCTATATAAAACACTGAAATTGTGAATAAGAAAACTCCTCAAAGGACTCTTGTGAGTAAGAAAAGAAAAGTAGAAGTGAAAACCACTGAGAAAAATATCTCAAAATAAAATTTATTCAATCAAGTGAATCTGAGACATATTTTGAAGCAACTATCCTAGACATTGTGACCTCGTATAAGAGAAAAAAATGGAGGAAAACTAATTCCTATTAACATTACTGTTGCACCCTTGGACAATGTTTCATTCCACTCTGAAGAAAGTGTGCAAAAGTGGAAGCATGTGTGTCAAAGAATAATTTCTCCTGAAAGAGAGCTGAGCAAAGATGTCCTTGAATGGTAAGAGATCCTGAATCTGCTGAAAGATACTGGATTAATGAAGACTTTTCAGACATTGGGCCATGCTACGAGAAACCAATTAAGGAGTTCATTATTAACCTATATGGTGATTTCAATGTTGAAGAAAGTATGGAGAATATGAAGGTTTATGTTAGAGGGAAATGTGTGAAGTTCTCACCCTTCATTATTAATAAGTACCTGGGAAGAAACAAGCTAGCAGGGTCTGAAAAAGTTCCCTCCATTGATGAGATTTCCAAAAAAAATCACTGTTGGGCAAGTGAAACAATGGCCCAACAAAGAGTTACTCTCTTGTGGAAAACTAAGTATGAATTATGCCATACTAAACATGATAGGTGCAGCAAATTGGGCACCCACTAATCACATTTCTAGCATCACTTCTGCCTTGACCAAGCCGATCTTTCAAATTGGAACCAAGACTAAGCTGAACTTTAGAAAGTATGTGTTTGACCAGACCATGAAGCATGTTGATTCTTTTGCAGTAAATCTACCTATAGTTTTCCTTGTTTATTAACTGGAATAATCTTGAAGCAACATCCTGAAGTTTTCTATCCTCAAGAAACTCCAAACAAAAAGGTTGGGCCTCTAACCCTATATAAGAAACTATTTGTGGGGACACATGTCCCAGACATTGTGAAAAAGCATAAAGGTGAAACCACTGGTGAGAGTTCTTCTCCTATTTCCAAATCCATAAGAAAAGATGTGTTACTTAATCTAATGGAAGTCTCAAAGGCTCTACAAGAGACAATTACTACAAGTACCCTCAGAAAAAGGCATGTTGATGGGTTAATCAAAATGATGTCCAAGGGGAATAATGTGGAGGAAGAAGACAAAGCTCACAGTGAAAAGGAATAAGAAGAATAATCTTCTAGTGATGGAGAAAATAACAACTCAGAGTCTTTAAGTGAAGAAGAAGAATCCATATCTGAAGACTGATGTCATCAAGCTGAAGTTGTCTTTGAAGTTTTTTTTGGCCTTTTGTTTTTAGGCTTATTTTATGGATCTCTAATAACTCCTTAAAAATCCTGGATCTGTTACGATATCCTTTGGATTTGGCAATATGTATCTGGTTTATTTCCTTTTATATCTTTTCCAAATTTTGGAAAAAATGGGGAGTATTGGTATAATGGTAGTAATGTGCTTGATGAGTAACCTAACTAGTAACTATTTATAGTGAAACATTGCTTAACTTATGTGTGCTCACGTGCTGGAGCATCTGGCCTTTGAGCATTTGTGAGCTGATCTAATGACTATATGTAAGAACTCTGATGTTCTAATGCTAGATGTGTAGTAGTGGTATGTTTTGACTGACTTCTGATCTGACTGACCAACTGACTACTGAATATGTGCATGCATGTTTTCTTGTGTGCTTGACGGATTATAAGAGCATCATTGTGTGACTAACTGACTGGTGTGTAGCAATCACTTGAACTTTTGATGTTTGCTACTGAATTCTACTGCTAATGTGTGTTATTCTGATTTTGTACTTCTGTTGTTGCAAATGTTTGCTTTGAGTGTTTGTTTGGGGTGTGCTTATGATGCTTAGTGTGTATTGTACATCTTATCATTTTTGAAAGAGTTGTTTTGTCAAAATTTTCCAAAGGGGGAGATTGTTGTTCCTTTTGGATTGGTAGCATTATGCAAAACAACATGGCGTATACAAGATGTTTTGGTGAAGAAAGGACACACGTGGGGCATAATGTTCCAGCAGGTGTGGCACATTTGACCCCTGTTGCATTTCAAGCTTTGACGCATTTTTGTGTGATTTTTGAGCATGATTATGGATTAGTGCCTGATTGATTTATTATTATCTTTCATTAATCTAATTAGTTAGATTTCTTTGATAATTTAATAAAATCATATTTAAATTATGGAGATTTAAATTTGAATTCAAATCAAAATAAATCTTAACCAAATCTCCACCATATCTAGTGATTAAAATTCAAATGCCCATTGGAGAAAAGCCCATATATAGATTGGTATTCAAAGAGACTCATTATAACATTGAAGATGTTGAGCTTGATTAAGTTTCTTTGTGTCAGGGTTTTATTTGAGTCATTTGTTTGTGTTGCTTGTACACCATGCTAGTTCCCACATTTAGATTATAAGGCATCATGTTGGTTTGTTTAGTTTAGTTGTAATTTAACATTATTTAAGTTGTTTATTGAAGTTGATCACTAGGGTTATTGATTGAGAGAAAATAAGAGGGGTTCTCAAAATTAGGGGGAGTCCTAAATAGAAAGTCATTGAGTATTATTAGGAAAAGGCTATGAACAAGGTGTGTTCATGTAAGACTACGTGTACTAATACTATTAATAGTGAATTTCCTTTCTTGGGTTGAATACCCTCCAGGAATAGGTAATATTGCATCGAACTGGGTTACCAAATATATTGTGTTATTTATTTCTTTTCTGCTTCATCATATTGTATAAGTTAATCTATCATATCTTGGTTGTACATATTATCTCAGACACCGTGTCTAACATCTGTCTCAAAGAACAAAATTCTAGCTTCTTCTCCATTCATCCAACCTACGATTTGACCTCATAATTTCATTAAAGAGTTTGGTGAGCCACTCAATACCTTTATCTCTAAAGATTTCTACACTTTAATTGGTATGTTGGATGGTCCCACCACCCTACTGTAACTCATTCTTTTCAACACTTGCTTTACCTCATATTTCTGAATTTGGCGTTAGTAATTATAGTTCTTATTCGTCTCTCTAATGTCGGGTCTACTAGAGTTCAGTGAGATATCATATCATTCATTAAATAAGTTGTAGAAATACGTCTTACACCTATCATTTATATCTTTTTACTGAACCAAGACTTTGCCTTTTTCATTTTTAACACACTTCACTTGATCCAAATCTCTAATCTTTCTTTCTCTTCCCTGAGCAAGCTTATATATAGATTACTCTCCATCATTGGTTCCTAGATATTGGTATAATATGTCAAAAGCTTGGGTTCTTGCTTAACTCACCACCTTCTTGGTCTCATTCTTAGCTTTCTTGTCCTTTTCTCAAGTTTCATCATTTTTACACCTAGACCAATCTTTAAAACAATCCTTTTTTACTCTTACTTTACTCTGGAAAATTTCATTCCACCACCATGATTCTTTACCTCTAGGTCAAAATCCTCTTGATTCACCTAAAATCTCTTTAGCCACTTTTCTAATCTTTTGGGACATCTTATTCCACATATAATTTGCTCATCATTGTGGCTGTCCAAACCTTCTTTCCAAAATCTTGAGTTAGAAAATTCATTTTTTCACCCTTCAAATGCCACCACTTGATTCGTGGCGTTACCATATGATTTCTTCGCTTTGCTCTCCCCTTAATTCTTACATCCATAACCAAAAATATATGTTGGGTAGCCGGGCCCTCTCCTGGAATAACTTCACAGTTCAAACAAATCTTCCTATCGAATTTTATGATAAGAAAAAAATCTATCTGAGAACATGATTCATTGTCGTACACAGGTAAAAAACGAGTAAATAAAAACTGCAATTTAGGGAAGTGACACTCGAGAGTCGTATCGTAAGGACTCTTGGATTGATTTTTACCAACTGAAGGAACAATGGGGCTTTAGGTTCGATTAAGAAAACAATAACAAATAATTGATTCTGAATAAGCTAAAACGGCTAATCCAGTGATTCGGGTTCCGACTTATCACTGATTATTATAATTTAAATCTCCTAAGCAAATTACCTATTCATATTCGATTATAAAGCTCACTGACAAGTGCAATTGGTATTATGCGATGTAGGTTCCTATTATTGGAATTAAGCAAACGAATTTAAGCTCTCGCAAATTAAGCAAATACGACTTAATCAAACACGATAACGAAAAAGCTACGATAATGTGATTATAGTTGAGGATCATATAACAATCGAATTAAATCAATATACTCTATGAAAATCAAATTAAGCACGCAAGAATCACAGAATAAAATTGAAAGGAATAGAATTTGGATTGAAATTATTATAACCTCAAAATGATGGAATCCATAATCAGTAGAATTTGCCCTTTGGATTAGTTCTCCATGAATCGTACAAAACAAGGAATATTTTCGTGAATAATGAATAGGATGAATTAACAGTACCGCAACTGACTTAAGTTAAAGGAAACAAGGAATTTGGGTTCTAATCCTAACCGGGTCGAAAAACTTAAAATCGGGCCAAAACTAATTATTTCATTTAAGTCTGAAACTAAAACAATTTATTCAAGTCTTATGCACTCCGAATATGCTTCTGACTTCAACATGAAACTTCTAGCTTATCCTCTCAGATTTCTAACAGCTATTAGAACACATCAATCTGGTTCTCGTAGCCCAAGTTATGATATGCACAACGAGAGAGTGTAAATAGTTATTTATTCAAAAAATACAACACGAAATTAAAATAAAGGTATGCTTAAATGCACTTTTGGTCCCCTTACTTTGATGTATTTTTAACTTTTAATTTCTTCATTTTAAAAACCAGCTTTTTGGTCCTAAAACTTTACATCACTTAGGATTTGGTTGGTCCCCCTTCAATTTTGCATACGTGGCAGTGATGATTAGGATGAAAAAATATTTTTAATTACGTGGCATTGATGACTAGATTATTTTATTATTTAATATTTTTTATTGAATAATTATTTCATTAATAATTTTAATTATGTTTTTATAGAAGTTAATTAATATAAATTTCAAAATATATGATTTCGGGCTTAGCTCAGGGTCCAATCCATACACCTTCTACCAACCCAAATGTGCATGCCAAGTCTAACTTGAATAAGTTATATAAACACTAATTGAAACTCTAATAAAAATGATGTGGGAGTCTTATTCATTGGAAGGATGCAAATGATTGGCACGAGTTTCATTCTTATACGTATGAACAAAAAGCTTTAGTGCATCCATAGACTTCTTGTTTTTCACATACCCACTAATCATTATTGTCCAAGAAACCACATTTCTCTTGTTTATTTTGTTAAAAACAGAGCAATGTTCCATGAAACAGTTGCACGAAATAGCTCTTCCCTTTTGGGCACTACACCAACTATTCTCATTTGCAAGAAACAGTTAAACAATCCTTCTGAGTTTTTGGTCCTATGAAAACAAGATAACATGATGTTCCATGAAACTGCGTCTTTGAGAGGAAACATTATCAAACAGGTTATGAGCGAGTCTAATTTGATTGTGTTGCACATAAGTAGTTATAATCATGTTACAGAAACAATGTTGCAGGATAAAGGATTTTCATTCAAGACATTTATGCAAAACTTGTAGAAGATATTAGACAAAATAGTGGATCCTTGCGTAATGCTCCAATATGTGGTGGTTTTATAAAGAAACAAAAACAAAAAAACTCATCTTTAACATCATTATCACCCATTACTAACTACTCTTATTCACCTTCACTTGATCATCATCATCATCTTCAGTTTCCACATTGATCCATATAATAGCTCAAATTCAATGATGGCTATAAATTTATACCATTTTTCTTCTACATTAAATGGAAGTGGATTCATTAATGGTGCAAGTGAAAATGCAATTCAAGGAATGAACTTTATGAATGACAAGAAAGCAATCCAACATCAGCAATTAGAAACTATGTTTTGCCTAAGAAATAGAGGATGAATGTTTGTTCCAGTGCACTCTTTTGCCCACAATTCCAACACCAGATGAAAAAGTTGTTGGTGAATGAGGAAAACAACAATGAAGAAAGAAACTGGGTGTAAAATGGGTCAACATGCAACAATGAAAATGATGAACAATTTATTGCAAGCTTATTTGTCCCACATCATTTTATTCAGATAGAAATTTAGTGTTTATAAAGCTAACTCATGCTTTACATTTTGAATTGAGAAGTTATTATGTGAAATATGGGCCATGAATGTTGGGCCCAATTATCCCTTTAAAGTTTTGATTAATTGATTTACAAAATATAAATAAAATTATAATTAATTAAATAATTAAAAATATAATTATAATTATAATTAATTTAAAAATATTAAATAATAAAATAATATAGTCATCAATGCCACGTAATTAAAATTTTTTTATTTTTATCTCAATCATCACTGCCACATATGCAAAATTGGAGGGGGACCAACCAAATTCCAAGTGATGTAAAATTCAGGGACCAAAAAACTGGTTTTTAAAATGGAGGGATTAAAACTTAAAAAATATTAAAATAGGGGGAGCAAAAGTGCAGTTAAGTCATAAAAGTAAAAATAACCTAAGCTAAGGAAACACATTAAAAGAGTAGAAATAACAAAAGACACTCTAGAATTATCGCAACATAATAGTGAAAGAATGTGCATGAAAATGCACTGATCAAATTCCTCCACATTTGAACTTTTGCACTCCGAACAAAATTCTAAAGTTAAAATCCAAAACAGAAAAATAGGAACAAAACAGAGCATGCAAATTCAAAGACTTTCAAAATCGCAAGGGTGCAAGTAAAATTCTCACTCTAAACTTTAATAAATATGGTGTTAGTGAATAAAATTCAACGACGTTCAAAGCACATGTCCACTTTGATTTTCAGCATTCACTTTGAACTTCTTGAACTCAGGAAACACCTCATATTTGAATTTTATAAGTGTTATTCACATCATTCTTGTGAACTCATCCACAAATGACACAATGTACTTATTTCCTCCAAGTGAAGGTACCTTAAATGACCCACTCACATCAGTATGCACCACACATAAAGCATGAGTTGCTCTTGGAGGCATTTCTGATGAGAATGACAATATTGGTTGCTTTTCTCTCATGCATATATGACATGATTTCTCTAGTGCCACAATTTTAGGAATTCCATGTACTAGATTCTTTGAACTCAGATGCCTTAAGCTTCTAAAGTTCAGATGCCTTAATCTCTTGTGCCACAACTCACTTTCCCCTTCAACACTTCTTGCACTAAGGCATTGAGTATCTGCTGTTGCAAAAATCACCTTGAATGTCCTGTTTCTGCCGAGTTCATACTGCATAATCAGCTTCTAACTACAGTCATACAACTTTAAGAGATTGTCCTTCATGGTTACTGAAAACCCTTTTTCAATTAGCTGACCTACACTAATCAGATTGATATTCATGCTATGCACATACTAAACATCCTTGATTAGTACAATTTTTCCATTGTTCAATTTCACTCTGAGATTTCCCATTGCTTTTGCATTTAGATACTCATCATCAATGCATCTGATATTGGTCCTTTTACCAGAGTCAAAAGCAACCAGCCATTACTTGTTTCCAGATAGGTGATTTGAGCAACTAGTGTCCATATACCACCAATCTACCACTTTTTCACCTACATTCTCATATGTCATCAATAACACGTGTTCATCATCAGAATCTCGCCTCGCTATGTTGGCTTATTCACCTTTACTAACCCTGTTTGACCAGCAATCAACAACAAAATGGCCAAACTTGTTTGTAACTGTAGCATTGGACCTTTTTTCTTATCAAAATTCTCCTTTCCCTTCTGAACATTCCTATATTTCGTCTCTCCAGAGTTGAAGAGTTCTGACTTTTGAACATCACCACCATACTTTTTCTTGTTATTTAGTCATGCTTTCTTCGGGTTCTTCTTAACAAAAGAAGCTTTCAGAGCCTGTTCTGACCCTTTTTCAGAGTTTCTTTCAGTCAGACGAAAACTCATGTGCCTCTAAACTATTTTGAAGCTCTTCAATTCTCATGGTGTTGGTGTCTTTAAAGTGTTATATGACTACAACAATGTAATCAAACTGAGGAGTAAGCATTTTGAGTACCTTTTCAATGATTACTTGTTCAAAAAGTGTTTCTCCACAAGACTTCATCTCATTTGTGACCACAATCACTCTGGAGATGTAATCAGACACATTCTCATTGCTTTTTCATGCTGAAATTCTCATATTGCTTGCGTAGGGATTGCAACTTTACCTTTTTGACTAATGTGTCACCATCATAGCACTACACTAGTGTATCCCACGACTTCGCTGTCGTCGAATCAATAATATATATTTTAAAATTTATTTTATAAATTTTCCATGGTAGTTTATGAAATAATATATAAAAATAATATAAATTTATTTTATTTTTGTATTAAAATATGAAACATATATTTATTTTAATAAATATTTATACTATAAACTGTAAATAAAGCTTTTATCCAAAATTAATCACTATTTGGGTTTTACTTTTGGGTTAATACCATTTTACCCCCTGCCATATAAGCGACTTTTGGTTTACCCCCCTGTAATTTTTTTTTTGCAAATGCCCCCTTGCCATTCCAAGATTCCATCAATATACACCTTTGAGAGTGGCAAATGCCAGGTGCTAATGTGGCATGCTGAGTGGCTTTTTTTTCTTTCATTTTTTTAAATTACACGTATGATTATGTTTTGCCACATCAGCATTTTATATAATATGTTACATTTGCCTTTTCATTTTAGCCCTCTTCATTTGACCTAACTGAGAACCACCATTGAAGCTTGAAGTTGTGCAACCTCATTGAAGCAATTCGTGCCCAGAATCACTCAAGGAATCAACTGAATATGTCGTGCCCAGAAATGGATTCGCGTCCAAAGGTATGACCATCTCATCCCCTTTTTTCCATTTTTTGGTTTCGTGTGTTGGTGTTTAGTCTGATGTTAGGGTTCCCTTTACAGATTATGGGTAAGTTCAGTGTTATTATTCATCATGGAGGGGAGTAATATGTTTTATAGGGGTGGGGTTCAATCTACTGTGTCTAATCAAGATATCGAAGAATGTGGTATCGATGAAGTGATAGAACTGGTACTTGGATGGGGATACGTTAGAGATAAATTTAGGGTTTGGAGCAAAATAGAAGGTATAGATGAAAATTTTGTTGAAATTAACAGTGATCACCGTGCATTGGATGTTGCTAGCTATGCTTTAGATAATAACACTGATGTGATGTGTTAATGAATAACATTTCAGAATAACATTTAATGTGATGTGTAAGCATGCTAGTTATGCTTTAGGTAAAACATGGTGTAAGCATGTTTTTAACATATGCCTTAAATGTGATGTGTTAATGAATAACATTTCAGAATCATTTAATGCAACAATACTAGGTGCTAGGGATAAACCAATTTTAATAATGTGCGAATGGATTAGAACCTATCTCATGAACAAAATTTCATCTACTGTAACTAAGCTTGAAAGATGGGAACATAGGCTTATGCCTATTCCTAAGAAGAGACTAGATAATGAGGTATTCATGAGTGGACAATGAAATCCATCTTGGTGTATGAATGACCAATGAAAGGTCAAACATGCATACAATTCTCAATAATTTTTTGTTGATGTGGGAAAAAGAACATGTTCTTGTGGGTTTTGGGATTTAGTAGGGATTCCATGTCGGCATGCTTGTGCAGCATTGGCTTATAGGCAACTTAAACCGGAGGATTATGTGGATGATTGCTACTCTAGAGAAAATTGGTCATAACCCAAGAAGCTAAGATTCAGGGGATTAGGTGAGGGAGGTTCAAGAATGAGGAGAGTTGGAGTTACCTATAGAAGCACTAAGTATGACAAAATTGGTCATAACTCAAGAAAGTGTAAAATTGCAGTTCAGAATCCAAATGCTTTAAAAAGAAAGGTACATTAACTCATTCCTATTGCAATATTTTTTGAAATGTTCATATTAATATCCTGTTGTTGATTTGGCTTCCATTTTCAAATATAGAGGAAGGCTCCTAGAAAAAAGTCTGGAGATGTACCAGTTGATGAAGCACAAAATGATGAAGGAGATGTACCGGTTGATGAAGCACAAAATGATGAAGGAGATGTACCAATCGATGAAGCACAAGTTGATGTACCAGTTGTTGAAGCACAAGTTGATGACACTACTACAATCCCAAAGAAGATGAACAAGCTCAAGGGCAAGAAAAAAGTAAAACTTGTTGGACATAACAAATCAAATGACAGGTTAAGAGTGTTGAAAACCAAGACACATAAGGGACCTGGAACAACTATTGGTGAACCACTGGTCATTTAAGAGGATGAAGAGGATACATTAACTCAAGAGCATGCTGAAGTTGGCTCAGACCCCAAGCTAGGGACATGTGTCAGGGTAATGAAGCCTTGGAGTGACATTTCAAGGGATTAGTGAAATCTTGATTAGTTTTCTATTTTTTGTGTATTGTAATAACAGTTGTACTTCAAGTGCTTTTGATTATGTTCATTTTGTTATTTTGAATGACTTATGACAGATGCACTTAGAGTGCTTTTAATTACAGTTATGTTATGACAGTTGCACTTCAAGTGCTTTTGGTAATGTTGATTTTGTTATGTTGAATTGCTCGTGACAAATGCACTTAGAGTGCTTTTAATTACAGTTTGCTTTAGACAGATGCACTTCAAGTGCTTTTGGTTATGTGAATTACAATTATGTTTAGGTCCTGCTTATGACAGATGCACTTGGAGTGCTTTTAACCAAACTTTGTAAACAACAAATTAACCAACAATTAACCAAACTTCATATGTAATTCATTACATTAAAACATTACAGTAAACATTACATTAAACATTTTGTAGACATTAAACATAAAACATTACATCAGACACATTTTGTAGACAACAGAAAACAACATCCATGACACTATCAGGGCCAGCATCAATCGAAAATTTTTTCCTTTTCAATTTTCAACATCTTTTTCAACTTTTCAATCTTCTTTGAACATGTCTCCTTCCCATATTCTTTGGCAAACTCGATTCCAAACTCCTTCCCATATTCTTTAGCAAAACCTTTAAGATGCCCAATTGTGAATTCACAGTTGTTACACTCCGTCTCTTCACCTCTGAAAACTTATGTATTTCGACTGCTCATAAGGAGGTCATCCACTTCATCGTCCCAAACGAACAAATCGCATGCTACCACACTCTACATTTAGAAATTTTCAGATGAATCAGACATGTTATTATACTCTAATTAGAACCAACAAATACAAATTACTTTTCCACGATTTTTGCATCTTCAAAACTTCCTCATAGGGTTTTCTTGGGTATTTGACACGAACATCTTCATTGGAATGTTGCAACCACATCTGGGTATTTCCCTACCGGTTGAATTGACAATGGAGGAACTTCTGCTACCACCCATTTGGAGAAGACGGAGAATATACCCTAATTTGGAGAAGATGGAGAATATGCCCAAATTTTGAGACACAATTTGGAGAAGATGGAGAATATGAACTTCTGTGGCAGACACGATTTGGAGAAGATGAACATATTATATAAAATTTCTGATGTGGCAAAATATAATCATACGTGTAATTTAAAAAAAATGAAAAATAAAAAAACCACTCAGCATGCCACATATGCACCTGTCATGTGTCAGATCTCTCAAAGGTGTATATTGATGGAATCTTGGAATGACAAATGGGCATTTGCAAAAAAAAATTTACAGGGGTAAACCGAAGGTCACCTATATGGCAGGGGGTAAAATGGTATTAACCCATTACTTTATATTAGACTTCTTTCTTTTGTTTTTTAATAACAATAATGATAATAAAAATAGACACATGGCAAGATTTAGATATTGTGATTTATCTAACGGGTGAGATTGACCCAAAGTCATGTACCGATACAAACATTTTCACAGATTAGGGTTTAAGGGTTTAAGGGTTTTGAATATTGTATTTATACTATTTATACAAATTGTCGTCCATTGAATCATATTATTTATACTATTTTTAAGTTTTATGAACTTTTTTTTTTCATTAGGAACAATTTTTAAAATATAAATGCTTATGTGAAAACAATTCAACTTTGAAATTGATATTGTGAATTAAAAATATAACAATAATAATGATACATTATTAATATTAATATTGTCATTAAAAAACAATCAATGTTAATAATAAATATTTATCATTATTATTTATTATTATTTAATTTAAGAATCTTTAAAATCAGAAAATCCTGCACATTTATCTATTATATGAAAAAATCGTATTTAGTATTATGAACGTTATCATTAGAGTTTGATTAAAATAAAGTAAATTTTTAGGTATCTATCAATTTTTTTACTAGTATCTTTAACACTGTTCTATTTATAAACTCTTAGATAGTTTATGGATAATAAAGACAGGAGAATTAATACTTAAATATGATAAAAAAATATTTAATAAAAAAATTTGAGTATTATATATTAATATTAAAATTTAGAATAATAAAAATATTCAATCGCACCGGTCACTATTAGAACAATACCTATTTTTCTGCATCTTACGAGTTCTTATGATTATTTAATACATTTGAGTTTATTTCATGACTGGTCATAATTCTTTTTATAATTAAATAAATTATTTCAAATTTATAATTGTATCTAAATACATTTTATTACAATTTTTTTTATTAAATATTCCATTACAATTATAAAAATTGGTTATAATTTAAATAAATTCATTCATTTAATAAATATATATTTTATTTTTCAAATAAAATATCTTATTTCTGTTAAATTAGATATGTTTTGTTCAAATTAAATAATATTGTGCGTGCGAACGCTATGTTATTAATATTGATATTGTGAGTTAAAAATATAACAATAATAATGTTATATTATTAATATCAATATTGTGAGTAAAAAACAATCAATATTGATGATAAAAATTTATAACTATTATTTTTTATTATTTAATTTAATAATTTTTAATATCGAAAAATTCTGCATATTTATTTATCATATAAAGAAATTGTATTTACTATTATTAACGTTATCATTAAATTTGATTCAAATAAAGTAAGTTATTAGGTATCTATCAGTTCATCACTGCTTGCACCAAAGTCTATCACTGCTTGGAAGCAACTGAAGAGACAGTTCACTAGGCATTTTACCGCGTCTCGACGCCACCCAAAGATGGTGGCCTCCCTGGAAGCCATCCTTCAAGGGAGAGACGAATCTCTCCGAGACTACATCGAGAGATTCAACCGGGAAGTCGTTGAGGTAGCCACTACCGACGACATGAAGAAGTTCCTGATGGAGCGAGGATTACGACCTCGCACTGAGTTTGCCAAGGCTATGGCCATCCAGAAACCCCGTAATTTGGAAGAACTCCTCTACAAGGCCCAAGCGTATATTCGGTACGAGGAGACCGAGGCTGCCCATTGTGCCCGCGACTTGCGGCACCAAGAAGGCCCTGGAAACTCCAGGCAAGAAGACTCTACCGCTCCCCGACGAGGGGGTGATAGAAGAAGAGAATACTGTCCCAGGGACTCTCGCGAATTGAGAGGTCCAGCTGGCCAGTTCACGGAGTACACACCACTCACTGCTCCCCGCGAGCGAATTCTGTCCGAGTGCGCCAACTCGGAATTCCATAAATGAGGTGTCCGCTTCCCGAACCTGACACCCCCCAAAGGCAACGTTGACAAGTCCAAATACTACAGGTTCCATAGGAGCCATGGGCATGTCACCGAGCACTGCATCCACCTCAAGGATGCGATAGAAATTATGATCAAAGAGGGGCAACTCAAGCAGTATACGAGGAGGAATGACCCCCCAGATAGGATGCCTGGGAAACACAAAGGGTCGAGGAGACGACCCCTTCCACCGGAGAGGGCGGACTGTAGGTCACCCTGAGCATCAACAAATCGGAGGACTTCTACGTCCCCGACGAGACCGAGATCCCCGCGATCACCCCTAGCCCGTGGAAGAGTCTTCCCCCCGAGGACCCTGTGATCGCCCCCATCCTGTGGGAAAGTTTCCCCACGACAATGGTTATATCCGGCGAAGGCTTCAACAAGGTCTCCGTCGGGTCAATTAAGCGGAAGTTCGACGAGCTGGAATCAGCGAGCTCGACACAGACTGCCACCTTTGAGACGGTGCAAGGGAAGTCGAACCCCATCACCTTCTACCTCGAGGAGCTGCCAGGTGGCGCGCCCAACTCCACCATCCCTCTCCTGATCCGGGCGCAGATGGCGAACTTTGACATTCGCAGGATCCTGGTCGACCAAGGGAGTTCGGTGGACATCATGTACGCCCACCTCTTCGAGACCCTCCAGCTCGATGAAAGACATCTAACCCCTTAAGTAGGCTCAGATCTCCAGGGTTTCAATGGCACGACCACCAGGCCATGGGGTTATGTCGAGCTGATGATCACCTTCGGGAGTGATGAAACTCCCCGACAAGTCAAGACCCGCTTCCTGGTAGTGGATTGTCCTTCCCTATACTAGTGCATCCTGGGGAGGAGAACTCTGGCCGAGCTCACAGCGGTACCATCTACAGTACATCTGAAGATAAAGTACTACACCACCCGAGTTCGGGTCGTCACCATCCACGGGGATATCGAAGCTGCAAGGAGGTGCTTTGAAGCTGCAACCAAGAGCCTGAGCTCGATCAACGTCAAGCCCAAGATCGAGAGAAGTCAACCCCAGACGCAGTGCAGAAGTCACTCCCGCGCGTCAACGCGGTGGGCCTCGACAGACGTTTCTCCGGCGAGCAGGAAGAAGAAGCAGCGAACAACGACCTCCCAGCTGAAGGCAACGGGCAGCCTCTCCACCCAACGCGCCCCATCCCAGCCGGAGACTTTGAGCTCATCGAACTCAGAGACGATCCAGATAGGAGCGTGAAGATTGGTACCGGGCACCCCGACCTGGCAAAGAAGCAGTTGAAGGCATATCTCCGGGAGAACGCAGATTTGTTCGCGTGGAGCGCGTCCGAGATGCCCGGCCTCGACCCAGAGGTGGCCTGTCACCAGCTTACTGTAGATCCAACTGCTAGGAATATAGTGCAACGTAGGCGTAGGCAGTCTCCCGAGAAAGCGGAGGCTGCTGAAACAGCTGTAAATGACCTCTTAGAGGCAAATTTCATTTTGGAGGTCAGGTACACAACCTGGCTATCCAATGTTGTACTTGTCAAGAAAAATAATGGAAAATGGAGGATGTGCGTTGACTATACCGATCTTAACCGGGTGTGCCCGAAAGATTCTTATCCATTGCCTAACATCGACCAGCTGGTCGATAATTCTGCAGGTTTCAAACTTTTGTCCTTCATGGATGCCTACTCGGGGTACAATCAAATCCCCATGGCCAAGGCCGATAAGCAGCACACCGCCTTCATGACCGAGTCGGGTAATTACTACTACAATGTGATGCCCTTCGGCCTGAAGAACGCCGGCGCAACCTACCAGCAGATGATGAACAAAGTCTTTTGGGGAGAGATAGACGACATGCTCGAGGTCTACATGGACGACATGATCGTCAAATTTGCAGAAGAAGTCGAACTCGCGACTTATCACAAAAAGGTCTTTGACACGGTGAGGAAATGCAAGATGAGGTTCAACCCCGAGAAATGCACCTTCGGCGTTCGGGCGGGCAAGTTCCTCGGTTTCTACCTCACAGAGCGAGGAATCGAGGCAAACCCCGACAAGTACAGGGCCTTCTCCGAGATCCCAGCGCCGAACTCAAAGAAATTGATACAATCATTAAACGGGATGCTGGCCTCGCTTTCCCGCTTCGTGGCCAAATCAGCACAGTACGCACTTCCAGTCTTCAAACTCCTACGCCAGAAAGCCACGTTCGAATAAACCGGGGAATGCGAGCAGGCAGTCCTCCACCTCAAACAAGTCCTTTCGCAACCCCCGGTTCTCTCGCGACCATAGGGCGGGGAGACATTATTCCTATACCTCACCATCGCGAGTGAAGCAGTCAGTGCGGTCCTAATTCGGGAAACCCCCGACGTGCAGAAACCGATTTACTTCACCAGCAAAGCCCTCCAAGGTCTGAAACTTAGGTACCAGCATATCGAAAAGGTCACTCTGGCTCTCGTCTCGGCGGCCAGGAGACTACAACATTACTTCTTGGCCCACACGATCGTGGTGAGGACCGAGCAACTCGTGAGACAGCTTCTCGGCTGGCCAGACATGGCAGAAAAGATGCTCAGATGGTCGCTCGAACTCTCTAAATTTGACATCCAGTATAAGGGGAGAAAGGCCCTGAAAGCTCAGGTACTGTTGACTTCGTGGAAGAAATGACCCTCCCAGAGCCTTCGACTAACGGGTCCTAAAAGTGGACGATCTACGTCGACGGGTCATCTAGCTCGACAAGTAGTGGAGCGGGCATCATCCTTGTTCGAAGTCTCCCTCACATTGTCTTTCCCGACGTCGAACAATTAAGCCGAGTACGAGGTTTTCCTCGCCGGGTTACGCTTAGCTGAGGACCCCGGCACCAAAGAGGTCAAAATATTTACCAACTCCTAGCTTGTGGCCTCCCAGGTACGGGGAGAGTACCAAGCCAAGAACGACAGCCTCATCGAATACTTGGCTCTGGTGAAAGAAACGATGAAAAGGTTCTCCTCGACAGAAGTGAATCAAGTCTCACGCGAACACAATACTCGAGCGGACATTTTATCGAAGCTCGCAAGAACGAAGAAGAAAGGCGGGAATAAATTCGTCATTCAGGAGGTGCTCTCTCGTATGAGCATCGAGAAATCTGTCCTCGCGGCTAACGTGAACGCCATTAGAGATGGCCACAGCTGGATGACCATGGTGTACGAGTACCTCAGCACAGGCAAACTACCCGCCGACCCCAAAGACGCTGAAGTAGTTAGGCGGCGTGCCTACTCCGATATGATCATCGAAGACAAATTATATCAATGCGGCTTCTCGATCCCTCTTCTCAGGTGCGTCGAGGAGTCCAAGGTTCCCGGCATACTCCAGGAGATCCATGAGGGGATCAACGCGCAACACCTCGGCGGATGATCACTAGCCCGCAAAGCGTTACGAGCAGGGTACTACTGGCCCACCATGCAGCAGGACGCAAGGAACACATCAAAAAGTGCGATAGATGCCAACGACATGGGGACATGTACCTAGCCCCGCCCAGTGAGCTCAAAACACTCTCGTCCTCGTGGCCGTTTGCATGGTGGGGGATGGACATCCTCGGGGCCTTCATTGTGGGGTCGTACCAAAACAAGTACCTGATCGTCGGTGTCGATTACTTCACGAAGTGGATTGAAGCTGAAGCCTTGGCCAAAATCACGGCTCATAACATACTATGTTTCTACAAGAGGAACATACTTGCCCGGTTCAGTGTGCCCCAGGCGATTGTCACCGACAACAGGACGTAAGTCACTGATAAAAACTTTCAGGACTTCGTCACGAAGTTGGGCACGAAGCAACACTTCACCTTGATCCAGCACCCACAAACAAACGGTCAGGCCGAGGTCGCGAACAGGGTGATCATGCGAGGCCTGAAACGGAGGTTGGGTGACGCCAAGAAAAGATGGGTCGAGGAGCTATACAACGTCCTCTGGGCCTACAGAACAACCCCGCATTCCACTAACAGGGAAACCCCCTTCCGATTGACCTACGAAACTGAGGCGGTGATCCTTATGGAAATAAGAGAACCCTTGAGAAGAACAGAGTCTCCCCTCGACGAGGAGACAAACGATGAGGCCATCAGGGAGGAGCTCGACTTTGTTGAAGAGATAAGGTCGGACGCGTCCCTCCGCGAAGTCTCACTCAAGCAGAAGATAACTTTACGCTATAACAACAAAGTTATTAAACACAATTTTCAAGTAGGCACCCTCGTCCTACGAAGGAACCAGAAAGATTCGCGAGAAGGCAAGCTCGCCGCAAACTGGGAGGGCCTGTAATACCCCCGTATTTTATTTTGCTCTGGATAATATTAGTTTTGATCAACTGAGTTCCGGTGTACTCTGAGAAATTATCTGCAAAGATAATTAGAGCAACCGATGAGCTCAGATCAGATCAAATTAATATTATCTGACTCTGAGGTGTTAACTTTTGGTGCTATAGAGATATTTGGAGATTTAGAAGTGTTACTAGCTAATTGATATTCTATATATCCTTCCATTTCATCACTTGTGCCAAAAATAGAAACAAAATTGGAAAAAGATAGAGAGACGGAAGAGGAAAGGGAGAAAGAGGAGAAACCTAAAAGAAGAGCAAAGAGTTTGGATCATCATCTCTTCTTCATCAAATCTTCCCAACATCTTCTTCATCTTCTTCATCTACTCCATCTTGATCATAGGTGAGTTCTAGTTAGAACCCTAAGTGTAGAAACTTAGGTTAGAACTTTGAACAAAAATGGTGGATTTGGATTAATTATGTTAAATGTTGTTTCTATGGTTGATATATGAAATAGAATGCATAACATGATTGGGTTGTGTGATAAATTGCTGAATAATACTTGTTATGGTGATGGATCATGTTTTGAATGGTTTTGGTTTGAGTTTACACAATTAAAAACAGGTTTTTGAGCTTCTGGTTCAGTGGTAACCGGTTACTCATTATGTGGTAACCAGTTACGTGCAAGAAAATTTACGGACTGACGTGAAAAATGAACTAAGTAATCGGTTACTTATTTTGAGGTAACCGGTTACCAAAATGTGTCTCTAACTCTCATTTTGATTCTGTTTTGAACAGTGCAGCTTGAGTAACCCGTTACTCACTTTGAGGTAACCGGTTACCACTGTTATGATTTTTTAAAAATGTTTAAAAATTGATATCTTTTGGATCGTAATTCCGATCGAGGCATAGTGATAGTCGTTGGAAAGCTATGAAAATATCTTACGAGATAAAAGTGAAAAATATTGATTTCGATACCCAATTAAATAAATCGGAGGGAACCCAAGAGTTATGTTAACTTTATGATTGAATTATTACATGTAATTCTATTACAAAATTGTATTATGTTTTGTCTAATCAATTGTTGTTAACTATGATTGAGAGAGTAATCATGTTTAAAATATGGAATAGGAAGAGTGAGGAAACTTCACCATAAATCTATATTAGAACCTAGTAATGTGGCTAGGAAATTGATAGATAACCTAAACAACGGCGCTCGCGCACGCAAGGCCAAGGCGTGTGTCCAAATGCCGAATGGTATAGAAAAGAATAAGACACTAGCATGGAACATGTGTAAACCATGGCAATTATTGAGAAAAGGCAAAAGAGGCCTAAAGGCAAATGTGGCCTAGAATTGTTGAATATAATTACGGTTGTATGTGAAATCACGAAATCGTAACCATTCTCATATTATGTGTCGTTTCGTGAGTAACGAGCTCCTCTGGAATGAATGCACGATTACTTGGTAGGTTTTTTCTCGATTATAGTACGAATGGAACCTATATGGTAAAGAGACTTGTGACGGTTTATGGCCTGTGTGAAGTGACGAATTAAGGTGATAATGTGTCCCTTAGTTCCGAATCCATCTCGTATGCCAAGTAATCTACGAGGGTCCATGACTCGTTCCGACTTCTAGAGTAGAAGAGGATGGGAGAAAAGGGATGCCTTGACAAGGTTATCGATAAGTGATAATTTTGAGTTAACGGACTCATAAACATGTTTCCATATAGTGTGAGATTGTGAACTCAAGGTCACTTCCCTTCCCTTGACTTGAGTTAGAATGATAGAACCTTGTAAAGCCGAGAGAATCTATAAGATAGGGAACTCACTGAGATTTAATATCTCACCCCATGTTGTTGATTATATTACAGGTACTTCAGGTTCCGCGAAGGGTAAAGATAAATTCGTTTGATTATCCTTACGTATCTTGGCTTTTGGGATGGCATGGCTTCCGTTGTTGGAGATTTATTTTGAGATCACTTTGTTGATCTAGTTCTTAGTACTTTGGAACATCTTGTATATATTATGCCTTAGATTTTTAGTGCTTTATATTTTGGGCATGTAATGTATACAATGTGTTAACTAGGAACTTATGGTATTTCAATACCAAAACTTGGATTCATATATAATATATATGCTTTGATGTATGTTGTTATATGTGGGTGTTACAGTTGGTATCAGAGCAGGTCGTATCCTCGACCTAGCCATGAAATAGTATAAGTGTTTCTTTCTGTTCATTTGCGTTGTGTCGCCATTGGTCTTAAGTGTTATATTTATGGTATTGAGCCTGATCAACTTAATCCTATCTGTATGACTCTTAGGAACATGGATGACGGACGCAGAACCCGTGGTAGACCCGAAACTACTCTTGTTGGGACGAATCCGCCAAGCGGCGAGGAGCATGTCCCATGGCCTCAGTTTTTACAACAGATGCAACAGCAGCAGAACCAATTCTTGCAGTAGATGGTACAGCAGATGAATGAGGGTCTTCATCCTCCAGTAGTTGTTCCAGATGCTGTAGGTGGAAGTTTTCGGGATTTCATCCGCATGAATCCTACAGAATTTCATGGCGGATTAGATCCTGTGAAAGCTCATGAATGGGTGGCTGGTATGGAGAGAATTTTTCTGATAGTTCAGTGTAGTGAAGAGAATAAAGTGGCGGATGAATTAAGCCGAAAAGTGTTGCATAATGTCGAGTTGATGATGTTAGAGTATGCCTTATTGGAAAAGTTTCGAGATCTTAATCTTCATTTTATTTGGACTCCTAATGGTGTGGTTATGGGAAACTTGAATGTTAATTCTACCCTTAGAGAGGAAATTCAACAAGGGCAAGTATTGGACGAAAATTTACAAGAAGTGTTAGTTTAACTGGGTTTCGTGCGAGCTGCCGACGGAATCATTTTGTTTAACCAAAGGATTTGTGTTTCGGATGATGAGGTGTTGAAAAGAAGGATTTTGGAGGAAGCGCATAAAGGTGCTTTTACTATACATCCCGGTTCTTCAAAAATGTACCAAGACTTAAAGAGGGACTATTGGTGGTCCGGTATGAAAAGAGATATTGCGGTATATGTATCGGAGTGTACGGTATGCCAACAAGTAAAGATTGAACATCAAAGACCAGGTGGCTTATTACAACCGTTAGAAATTCCGGTATGGAAGTGGGATAATATTTCTATGGACTTTGAAGTTGGATTGCCCCGTGCACAAGGTGGTTACGATTCTATTTGGGTAATTGTGGATCGGTTGACGAAATTTGCTCATTTCTTACCCGTGAAGACTACTTAAAGGCAAGTCATCTTGCAAGGTTGTTTGTTTCGGAAATTGTGAGGTTACATGGTATTCCCTCTAGTATTATTTCGAATAGAGATCCAAAGTTTACTTCAAGATTTTGGAGAGCTTTTCAACAAGCTATGGGAACAAAGTTGTGTATGAGTACGTCGAATCATCCTCAAACGGATGGTCAGACGGAACGGACGATACAAACGATGGAAGATATGTTAAGGGCTTGTGTACTTGGAAGTGGAGGAAATTGGATAGAACTTTTACCGTTTATTGAGTTTTCATACAACAATAGTTATCATGCAAGTATTGGTATGGCTCCTTACGAGGCATTGTATGGAAGGAAATGTAGGACGCCTTTGTGTTAGGCAGAAGTTGGCAAAGATGGAATTTTGGGACCCAAGATCATTCAAGAGACTACGGAAAAGATTATAATGATCCGTGACAAAGTTAAACAAGCACAAGACCGTCAGAAGAGTTATGCGGAAAACCGTAGAAGACCCTTAGAGTTCGATGAAGGTGATCATGTGTTTTTGAAGGTTACTCCGAGATTGAGGTTGAAATGACCGTTTAAGTCGCGGAAGTTAAGTCCGAGATACGTGGGACCGTATCAAATTTTAGAAAGGATTGGTGAAGTAGCTTACAGATTATCCTTACCGCCTTCTCTGTCAGAAATGCATGATGTTTTTCATGTGTTTCAGCTCTGGAAGTTTGTTTTAGACCCTCTTCAGCCAATTCTACCAGATACGATTGAGATAGAAGCAGATTTGACGTTTGAACCTCAACCAAGTCATATTACGGAAAGAGAAACTAAAGTACTAAGGAATAAAGAGAATCCTCTTGTGAAGGTTCAATGGGATGAGACGCATCCGGGTGATGCAACTTGGGAACTTGAATCGGAAATGCGGGATGTTTACCCTCATATTTTTCAGGTAATCTTTAAATTCGTGGACGGATTTCTATTTAAGGAGGGGAGGATGTAATACCCCGTGTTTTATTTTGCTCTAGATAATGTTAGTTTTGATAAACTGAGTTTCGGTGTACTCTGAGAAATTATCTACAAAGATAATTAGAGCAACTGATGAGCTCAGATTAGATCAAATTAATATTATCTGACTCTGAGGTGTTAGCTTTTGGTGCTATAGAGATATTTATACATTTAGTAATGTTACTAGCTAATTGATATTCTCTATATCCTTCCATTCCCTCACTTGTGCCAAAAATAGAAACAAAGTTGGAAAAAGATAGAGAGAAGGAAGAGGAAAGGGAGAAAGAGGAGAAACCTAAAAGAAGAGCAAAGAGCTTGGATCATCATCTCTTCTTCATCAAATCATCCCAACATCTTCTTCATCTAATCCATCTTAATCATAGGTGAGTTCTAGTTAGAACCCTAAGTGTAGAAACTTAGGTTAGAACTTTGAACAAAAATGGTGGATTTGGATTAATTATGTTAAATGTTGTTTCTATGGTTGATATATGAAATAGAACGCATAACATAATTGGGTTGTGTGATAAATTGCTGAATAATACTTGTTATGGTGATGGATCATGTTTTGAATGGTTTTGGTTTGAGTTTACACCATTAAAAGCAGGTTTTTGAGCTTCTGGTTCAGTGGTAACCGGTTACTCATTCTGTGGTAACCGGTTACGTGCAGGAAAATTTAGGGACTGGCGTGAAAAATGAACTAAGTAACCGGTTACTCATTTTGAGGTAACCGGTTACCAAAATGTGTCTCTAACTCTCATTTTGATTCTGTTTTGAACAGTGCAGCTTGAGTAACCGGTTACTCACTTTGAGGTAACCGGTTACCACTGTTATGATTTTTGAAAAATGTTTAAAAATTGATATCTTTTGGATCGTAATTCCGATAGAGGCATAGTGATAGCCGTTGGAAAGATATGAAAATATCCTACGAGATAAAAGTGAAAAATATTCATTTTGATAGCCGATTAAATAAATCGGAGGGAATCCAAGAGTTATGTTAACTTTATGATTGAATTATTACATGTAATTCTATTACAAAATTGTATTATGCTTTGTCTAATCAATTGAAGTTAACTATGATGGAGAGAGTAATCATGTTTAAAATATGGAATAGGAAGAGTGAGGAAACTTCTCCATAAATCTATATTAGAACCTAGTAATGTGGCTAGGAAATTGATAGATAACCTAAACGACGACGCTCGCGCAGGCAAGGCCGAGGCATGTGTCCAAATGCCAAATGGTATAGAAAATAATAAGACACTAGTATGGAACATGTGTAAACCATGGTAATTATTGAGAAAAGGCAAAAGAGGCCTAAAGGCAAATGCGGCCTAGAATTGTTGAATACAATTACGGTTGTATGTGAAATCATGAAATCGTAACCATTATCCTATTATGTGTCGTTTCATGAGTAACGAGCTCATTTGGAATGAATGCACGATTACTTGGTAGGTTTGATTCCCAATTATAGTATGAATGAAACCTATATGGTAAAGAGACTTGTGACAGTTTATGGCCCGTGTGAAGTGACGAATTAAGGTGATAATGTGTCCCTTAGTTCCGAATCCATCTCGTATGCCAAGTAATCTACAAGGGTCCATGACTCGTTACGACTTCTAGACGTAGAAGAGGGCGGGAGAAAAGGGATGCCTTGACGAGGTTATCGATAAGTGATAATTTTGAGTTAACGGACTCATAAACATTTTTCCATATAGTGTGAGATTGTGAACTCAAGGTCACTTCCCTTCCCTTGACTTGAGTTAGAATGATAGAACCTTATAAAGCCGAGAGAATCTATAAGATAGGGAACTCGCTGAGATTTAATATCTCACCCCTTGTTGTTGATTATATTACAGTTACTTCAGGTTCCGCGAAGGGTAAGGATAAAGTCGTTTGATTATCCTTACGTATCTTGTCTTTTGGGATGGCATGTCTTCCGTTGTTGGAGATTTATTTTGAGATCACTTTGTTGATCTAGTTCTTAGTACTTTGGAACATCTTGTATATATTATGCCTTAGATTTTTAGTGCTTTGTATTTTGGGCATGTAATGTATACAATGTGTTAACTAGGAACTTATGGTATTTCAATACCAAGACTTGGATTTATGTATAATATATATGCTTTGATGTATGTTGTTATATATGGGTGTTACAGCCCCTACCGCGTCCGTGCGAAAACGGGGACAGGAGCCTACTACCTCGAAAATCTACACGGGGAGGAACTTGCTCGACCATGGAATGCTGAAAAGCTTAAACAGTATTACAGTTAAACACTGCCCGCGACCCATCCGCGTCGCGACTACAGGGGAGCACTAAGGTACAAGTGTGACTCCCTCGAGACAAGAAGACAAGGGTCTGCATTGTGTGTGCATGAGGACCCTTGATCCGACGGGGATACCTCAACCGAGCTCCACCGTTGCCGTACCAATTTGGCAGGGCACCCAACTCGCGATGGGAAGCCCACGTCACGAAGCTAAGACCTCGATCGAGCTTTTAGCATCGTTGTAGGTCAGAATACATCTCCGACCACTCGACCAGTTCCCTGCACTGTCGAGGATCAACAAAGTCGAGCGAAACCCCCAATTACTTAGATAAAAACGAAACAAATATATCATCAAACATACAAACATCACACACACACACACACACACAGATAAATAAAAGACAAAGCATTAAGTCGGGCAGAAGCCCATTGTTCAAAGTGCATACAAAAATGTCATAAGTCTCTAGCACGCAGGCCGGGCAGAAAGCGATTCAAAATCACGACACGCAGGCCGAACTAAACAAAAAAAAACTGGCATGCAGGCCGGACAAACTAAGCAAAAGAAAAAACTAAGCAGCTGTGTTCCCCTCAGGCTACCCATCCTCCATAGTCTCGTCGTCATCATTCTCCTCGGATGTCGAGGGGGACAATATGACCTTCGACCACCTCATGGTAGGGGCCAGTCCCCTCAGTGATGAGCTGAACGTCGGGGTTCACGATCCGGAGCTGCTTCACGGCGTTAGCGAAGCCTACCTCGACAACCCCAAGGACATCCTGCTCGGTATGCCTGAGCTTTACAATTAATTCGGCTCGAGTAGTCAGCAGCTTGTCATCCTCGGTTTCCTCTTCAGCAGATCGGGCAGCCTGCTCCAGCTCAATGATTCTCGCCAAGAGATTTCTCCTCTCCTCAACAACGTTCTTCAATTTTCCCTCCAACTGCCCCTGAAGCTCGACCTGAGCCTCATTCTGCTTTTTGCACTCCGCGAGGTCCTTGCTCAGTTTCTTCATCTTGGCCTCAACTAACTTGAAGATATCCTGCAGTTTGGTCAGCTCCGCAAATGAACATGTTTCATCGTTCAGGACCAGGGTTGTAGCAGACACCCGCATCATCGCGACCATGTCCTCCACCAAGGCTTTTCTCCTCGAAACCCGGTCAGCACCTAGACGGCATGGGCTTCAGATGCGCTAACGGCAGGTGAGTTGGCCCCTGAGAAGAAATTCGGCCTCAGGTGACAAGGCGGGAGCACGAATTTCTCGCTGGACGGCTCTCAGTAAGGTCGACCTGTACCTGCCCGGTGGTTCGCTGCCTTTTCGGGGACCCCTTCGAGTCAGGAGATTGGCTACACTGAGGGGAACCGGAGGAATCCCCAGATGCCAGGATAGGACCTGGGCGCTGCTGCCAGATCTGTTTGACTCGTCCTTTCTCGCCCCTCTTCGAACCTCGAGTAGCTGCCAACTTCTTAACACGCTCCTCCATGCTCGACATTTTACCTGCAAAGGGAAAATAAAAGCACACCAGTAAACCGATGACAAAAATATACAGAAGAACCCAACCAAGGAGTTGCTTGCCACCTAATAGCTCGAGGGCGTCCTCGTAGGAAAATGTCTTGAGGAGGGCTCTCATATTAATACCCCGAGCCTCCTCTAAGATCTCCCCGTTGTTGTCACAGATAAACTTTTCGTCCAAAGTCACGAGTTGCGCAGGTCTAAAACCAGAGACGAACTTGACTATCTCCTCGTGGGCCAGACGGTCATCTTCGGCCAGCGCGCCCGGGCTAAATATGTAGCTGTCTGTGCCTTTCTTGAAGTGCGCTTTTGTCCAATGCAGGGGGAACTTCGCCTCGAGGACTTCCACCTATTGCCCGTCTATTTCTTTGAGCACCCGGTTGTACACTATCTCCGCGGCCTTAAATGAGATAGGCTTTACGACATAATACCGAGACTTAAAGTGGCGGACATAGTCCATATAAGTTTGGAATAACCGGCTCACTTGTTTGAAGGATACCTTTCTGTGCCTTCCATCAATCGTCTGCCTCTGTAGGTGGAATATGCGGAAGAACAAAGGTATGGTCGCCTCGATGCCGAGGTGCCGGCAAACAAGCTCGAATGCGCGAATGAAGGCAAGAGCGTTGGGGTGAAGCTGCGAAGGTGCAAGGCGCAGCCAAGTGAACACCTCTTGCTGGAAATCACTGAAGTGCAGGCGCCAGCCCGCCTTGTCGAATGTAAACTCATACAGAGGGAATCTCATCCCTTTGAATCTCGAGCAGATGTGGTGGTGTGCTAGAGGCTTGTACACCAGCCAGTTCTTCGAGGAGCCCTCGCATCGATCCTCGACAGTGGCAAAGGCATCATTAGAATTCGCAGCGAACTGAGACGCGACGCCCAGAGGCTCCTCGCTAGCCCAGTCTTCTGGTGGCATCTCCTCATCACCGGTGATCGGCGCCAACGGGGAGTCGGGCTCGTCGTCGGTCTCTATGAATCCCGCGGCCATGGTCGCCATTTTACCTGAAAAGCAGAAGGAATTGGTGAATTCGATAGTCCAGATCAAATTTACCCTTCCACCGCAAATCAAGTGAAAGGGCGAAGAAAGGGTCAGGGAACATGCTCAGAAAACACCCCCGATCAGAGCCTTCCTCGGGGACGTCCCGCGCTGGGGAAGCATCCCCCGACCACGATTACTGAGGGTGCTCACACCTTAGACCTCCCCCTGCTGGGGGACATGAAATTCGAGGACCCGAGCATATATCCTTGGGAGGTCCATCTTGGGAGGTCCATCGAACGTCCCCGAGACCTTCATCAGGTCCATGACGTCTTCATCCCACGTCCTCGGAACCTTCATCAGATCCTCGGGAGATTCATCCCAATTCCCCGAGGCACTCATCAGAAATCTAAAGAAGCACCGTCGTTTTCGCCGGAAGCTCTGTGGCCTCCTCGGGAACTTCACTAGTCCGTCGGAGAAACCACCGTAGAAAACATAAAACAAGAAGAAGGAACCAGAAACTTACTTGAAGCGGTTGGGAATCTCCGGTGCAGCGGCGTGTGGTGGAAGGACGGCGACGGGAGCTAAAGACAAAGAGAGAGAGTGGTGAGCGGAGAGAATGGAAACGCACAAATGGCACGGACCCAACTCTATTTATAGATCCGTCACAGAGCTCGAGGCACCCCTAGGCACTTGAGTGCCTAGAATCCTAGCCGCCCTAGGCATTGATGGCGAGTGACACGTGGCACTCGAGACCCGCGCGCACCGTTTCGCTTCCCTGTGTGCCCGCGAGATAAGCGTGTTCGTTTCCTTTCATCTCCCCGTAGAGTCGACCATAAATAACCTTTCGAATGACAGAAGACCATCAGTCCCCAAGACTCGTGCCCGGCGAACATCCCTGCGTCTGGCCGTCTACCTTTCCCATCAACTTGTCACTTCGGGCATGATGCCCTACTAAACCAGCCCCCGACGAATGGACTGCCTCTTAAATCATTACTCCAACACCGCGGAGCAACGACTTGGGGGGCTACTGTTCTGGACTGGGTCGGCGCCTGCCCATCCGTCGGGCAGGCTCAACCCAACATCATGCTAAGCGGCCCATTAAGGCCCAATTCACCTCCTCGTCGGCACACCCAATGACGTTATTCGTCGAGCAGATACTCCACATACCGGGGAGAGCTCACGCCACCCCCCCCACGTTCTCCACGTGCTCCCCCCGCGGGGACACGTCATCAGGTAACTACCCACCTCCGAAAGAGTTGGTCTGCTCACTCTCCGAAAATCTCGGGACAGTTACTCCAGGGTGAAGACTACGTGTTGGTCTTCCCTACGCCGCGTAAGCCCTGACAATTATCTGCATTGGGCCTAGCAATCCAACCCAATGCAGACGACCGTTGGCCCAGCGCTGGGGGCACAATATAAATACCCTCTCTCACGAGAGGGTCAGATATTTTATTTTATCATATTCTCTCACTCTCACTTTCTGTACTTGCTTACTCCATTCCTAACTTTGACATCGGAGTACCTTGCAGGTACCCCCCCACCGTCTCATCATCACCGGAGTAGCGGATCTCGCGGCGTTTGCTGGCCACTAATCTCCTTTCTGATCAGGTACGATCATATATTAATATTAAATTTTAGAATAATAAAAATGTTATATCTCACGGGTCACTATCAGCACAATACCTATTTTTCTACATTTCACGGGTCCCTATTATTATTAAATACAATTGGGTTTATTTGATAACGGGTCATAATTCATTTTATAACTACATAAATTATTTCAATTTTATAATTGCATCTAAATACGTTTTATTATAAGCTTTTTATCAAATATTAAATTACAATTATATAAATTGGTTAGAATTTAAATAAATTCACTAATTTAATAATTATTTATTTTATTTATCAAATAAAATATCTTATTTATGTTAAATTAGATATTGTTTGTCCAAATTATATAACATTGTGTGACCCGTGCGAATATTATGCTATTAATATTGATATTGTGAGTTTAAAATGTTGCAATAATAATGATACATTATTAATATAAAAGTTATGAGTAAAAAAATAATCAATGTTAATAATAAATAATTTTTACACATGATAAATATTTAATTCGTATATATTTTTATATACGTTTCTTAACCATAACTATATAATATTAATTTAATTGTTATATGTGAACACACAAGTAGATGACTATTTATATTAGATAAATAACGACATTTTGTGACTCGTGCGAACGCATAGGTAGATGACTACTTTGTTATTTCCTTTAATACAACCATGTTACAATATCATCAATACTAATTTAATTGTGTGTGTGTGTGAGTGTGTGTGTGTGTGTGTGCGCGCGTGTGCAGGTGGGTGTGTGTGTGTGCGTGTGCGTGTTTGCGCGCGTGTGTGCGTGCGTGCGTGCGCGTGTGTGCGTGCGTGCGTGTGATCATACTCATTTTTTTAACTCATTTTTTTAGCATAATTTCAATGTATATCCTGACAATTTCTACTACTTGATAAGTTATATTAATATTTATATGACAAGTATCATTTAAAATATTTTTCTCTTAGTTTGTACATATTTTTATATGGGAAAAAGGAATATACATTGACAGTGTAAAATATTTTTACACTGTCAACCAATGACGCGCGTGTATTCCGCCACATCATACTTTTATTTTTAAAATACTGTTATGATTTGACACTTTAAAATAATTTAATTGAATATATGTGTAATATTTCTTTACACTGACAGTGCACTATCTTTAAACTTTTTTTATATATATTTCTTAACCATAACTATATAATATTTATTTAATATTTATCTTGACATTACTTGACCTATGCGAAGGCACGGATCCTTTATTAGTTTAATAACAATAATGATAATAAAAATAGACACATGGTAAGCTTTAGATATTGTGATTTATCTAACGGGTGAGAATGACCCATAGTCATGTAGCGATACAAACATTTTCACAGATTAGGGTTTAAGGGTTTTAACCAAACAAAATTTCAACCCAGAACAAAACAAAACCGAGCAAAGTCTGAGTTTCATCCTCATCCCTCCTCCGTATATGGTAACGTGACGCGTGAGGTTGAAGTGAAAGTGTGAGGTAACAGTAACAATACGTTCATTTTGTATCGAGTATTTGATATTTGATTCCAAAGTAGATGGAAGAGTATTTGATATTTGATTCCAAAGGGTTTCTTCAACTGCTTGTTTAGAATGCTAGCATTACATTAGGAAAAATAGTGAATTTTGGCCTTTCTCGAGGTGGAAGAATATATAGGTTTTTTTCAACTGGTTGTTTAAAATGCTAGCATTAGGAAAACCGTTGAATTTTGGCCTTTCTTGTGTGATAATTGGAAATATTATGCATTTTGTTTGGTGGACATCCCTTATATGGCGAGGTTGAATATTTATTATTTTCTCTCTTTTTTCATAAATAGACAATGCGGGAGGTGAAAACAATGAAAAGAACACCATCATTTTCAAACTACATGTTAGTTGTAAAAAGGGTCATCCCCGTATTACCGGTAAATGACCTGAAACTCTTGCTTGATAGTGATGCTATGTATGCTCTCTGCTATATGTTATGGTATTGGGATGGTGCAGCTGGATGAATATTTACTATGCACACACTGTGTTTATATTATGTTAGATGTTCAAACATCATTTATGTTAAGTACTCTCACGAATTAGCTTATGGAAATTCCATGAATTTATGTGTTCTAATGAATTTGACAACCTCAGTATGAGTTATATTGATTTTGCAATCATGTAATCAGTTATTGTACTTAATAGTTATTACTGAACATAATAGTTGCTAAACACATGCTTTTCTAGGAAATCGAACTTGAAGCTCATGCTGTTAAAGGCGTTGGCAAGACACATGCAAAATGGTCTCCGGTTGCCACTGCTTGGTAACAGATGCTTCCTGAGGTAGAAAATATCATTGATATTGTTTGCTGCTCACACATAAACAGACTGAAGAAGTGACAAAAATCTGACATTTGTGTGCTTGGCTTTTCTTCTCTAGGTTGTACTCACGAAAGATGTTAAGGATGACCTGTCTGAAGAACTAGTAAGTAAATGTCCAGCTAAAGTCTTTGATATTGAAGATATTGGAAAAGGTAATTCAGTTTTTTTGCTTGATTTCCTAGTATTAGATTTTTATATCTTTCTGTTCTGAACCCTGATGGTTAGAGATTATGTCCAAGTGATGTTGCATTACCGTTAATCATTCGTGTTCTCAAGCTCCTATTTCTTTGGCTTTCTTTATATTTGCTGATTTTGTTGTTTGTTCATAGGTAGAAGAAGGGCTACTGTAGTCAATGCACGAGCATGCACTTTATGCGGGGAATGTATCAGAGGGCAAGAATGGGAGGATCGAGGAGCACTGCGTCGTGTCAAAGATCATTTTATTTGTAAGTATTATGTTGTATATTAAATTCATGGTATTAGAACTTCTAAGTTTTCTCGACACAAGTTTAGGCAACCTTAGGAATCTAGTTTCTTGTAATAAATTTAAAGCTGGAGTTTTGACAGGGCTCTGATATGGATTGTCGTTGTATATAATCTCTGAAATAACTTAGTCCTGTTTTTTTTCTACTTGTTTTTCTAGTTACTATTGAATCAACTGGAGCATTACCGCCTGATGTGCTATTTACCGTAGCCGTGAAGATTCTGGAAGATAAATGTGATTTCTTGATTATTCTTTTTGCAATGTTCTTAAATGAATGAAAAACTGAAATGTTGTACATGATCAATTCGGTTATTCATTACTTTAATTATACGTTTTTTCATATAAATAATTGATTTTTTTTATAAAAGAATATAATAACTCAATGTAAATATGGTACATATATCGTCGAATAGATATACTAATGGTAAGTAGGTCAACTTGCAAGGAGTCACACCTCCACTTGAAACAGCAGCAGGAAAAGGAATGGGTTTATTCTCCATAAAATGATTTTTTAAGTGACTATGCAATAGACCTTTGCCCATGTTGCAAATTGCAACTCTACTGTTAACAAAATGGAATCTAGCTACACAGTGATGTAGCATGCCATGTAGATGACATATGAAAGATATTAAAACTAAACAAGAGTTAATAACACACATAAAAAATATCAGAAAATGAAAAGTAACAAATTAAATATCACAATATGAAGTGACCCTACTTTAGACACTTGGAGAGAAACAAGAAGGTGATCAATTTGGGAAATATCATCAACAAATAACATTTATCCATTTAAAGGAAAACCAAATTATCTTTTTTTTTTCAATAAAAAAAATCCAATTAAAAATAAATTTCACACATCTGATTTAAACCCTCTCTTTGATTCAAAAGTATAGTTTTATGAAAATTAAACAAATTTTATAAGGAACATATACTTTGCTTCAAAGCACAAAAAATGAAATTGAATATTCTTTTCCCTTCCAAAAGACATAACCATAAAAGTCATCATGAGTCTACACAAAAACCAAACACGTACACCTTCTTGTTCCCTATTGACACAAGCAATCTTACATATTGCTATAACCAAACCAAACCCACCAATAGAAATCTTTCATATGGCCCATCACCATCCCATACCAATAAAAGTGCTTTCTCTATAAACCAAAAACATAACCAACAAAACAAAACCACCCTCTCTCTTTCTCTCACAATTTTTTTTTTTTTTTCCAATATCTAAAGAGTAAAAGCAAGTCCAAAATTGTTGCTTGTTGAAAACCATTGAAGGAAAGTAGAAAACAATCAAAACCCATATTGAAAGTTTTCATTTTTAAAGCTTTAATATAGTATAGTAGTGATGAAGTGGAAGTAAGAGAGAGAGAGAGAGGGAGAGAGAGAGATTCATATGAAGAGTAACGAGTATTGTGGAAGAAAGAGTCAACCTGGGAAAGCCGGGAGAGTTTTTGTTGGAAGGTATATTGGATTGCATCCATGAAATCACAGTTGCACTTTCCTTTCCCAATAGAATGAGTGATTCTCTTTACAAAGTTGATACAACACCACGTCTTGCTCAATGGAGAATCGAAAACTTGGCTTCTTGCACTTATCGCAAATCAGATCCTTTCAAGATTGGAAACTGGAACTGGTCTCTCTCTCTCTCTCTAAAAGTTTTCATTTTTAATCAAAGTAATGAAAATTTGAAACAGCCCACATGGCTAAATAGATTTGATTATGTTATAACATGTTTAATTTGTCATAAAGTTTGGTCTTTTACAAGAGTTTTGTGAGTGTGTGTGACTTATTATGTTATGTTTTTGTTTTGTGTGAAATTAAGGTATTTGTCGGTTGAGAAACACAAGGTTGTGTTTGTTAAATTGTTTCCTGAAATATCCAATGTCACAAGAGACAATCCTCCAATTGCATCTTTTGTTATGCGTGTGGTGAGTTCTGCTCTTGGAGATCGCAAAGCTCTCACACATCCAGGTAGTTTTTTAGATTCTGTTTTTTTTGCATTTTTTTGTTGTTTCAACAGTTTCTTGTGTTGATTCATTTCTCTATTTTGATATGATGCAGAGATAAAGGACAAAGTGATCAAGAGCAACGAGGATTTTGTTTGGTCACTTGAGGTTCCACTGTCTGGAAAATTCATTATTGACGTTGATTTCCTTGATTTGAAGATTGCATCTCCAGATGTATGTGCTCAATACCTATTTCTTTGTTATTGATTTTCATAGCATTGACACCTCTGAAAAAAACGGGTCCATGTCTGTGTCGGTGCACTTGTGATTACATTTAATTTTTTCATTTGTGCTTTTCGTATCAGTGTCGGAATCGTGTTCGGGGTGTATGTGCTTTTTCTATGGTATTCATTGAAAATGATAATCATTTAGAAACAATTGGAATGAGACAGTTTAGCTATAATCACTTTGGAGTAATAATTGGATTTAGTAATTCACGTTTTATAATCATGAGTAGTTAATTACTTCCTTTGTGCATAATCACCATTGATAAAGCAAAATGATTAGTGATAATAGATTAGTACACCTAGTAGGGGAGGTTTTAATTACGGATAAGCATCGTAAGATAGTTATAAAAAAGATAATAGTTGAATATAACTACATGTGTCAGTGTCGGAATCACACTGACTGTGTGTCAGTCACATTGACATGTAATAGACATCAGACACAATTACCTTATTTAAAATGTTATTTTTCAATCAATGCATTACAGGGTGGAGAACCTTGCTCTATATGGGGCGGTGAAGGATTTACGCAAGAGAGATCGAATGCAAAAGCGCTAGGGTCGCTTGGTAAAATGCTAAGAAAAGGAATCCACACAGACATAACCATCAATGCTTCTGATGGAAGTATAGGAGTTCATAGAGCTGTTCTCGCATCTCGATCACCTGTCTTCCAAAGCATGTTCTCGCACGATCTTAAAGAGAAAGAGTTGTCGACCATAAACATCACAGACATGTCAATCGAAACATGTCAGGCTTTTTTCAACTATCTTTACGGAATCATCAAAAACGAAGAATTTCTGACTCATAGGCTGGCCCTTCTACACGCAGCTGACAAGTACGACATATCTGATTTAAGAGAGGCCATCCACGAGAGTCTTCTTGAAGATATTGATACGAAGAATGTACTCGAGAGGCTCCAAAACGCGTCGCTATATCGCTTGACAAAACTGAAGATGAGCTGCATTCAGTATCTTGTTAAATTCGGTAAAATATTCGAAATTCGGGATGATTTCAATACGTTCCTCCAAAATGCAGACAGGGATCTCATTTCTGAAGTCTTCGCAGAAGTTCTTGGAGCCTGGAAAGGGTATTGAAGATCTTGCAACTTCAAAGAAGAACAAGGGTTTGTCTTATGAAATATACCAAAGAAATAGATTATTTGAAATTGTTGTGAAAATGTGAAGGATTTGCTTGGATGAACTTAATTCTTTTGCTCAATTGTATTTTTTTTTCGATATTTGCTTGTACATATTTATGTCATGCTGTTAAATATATACCACAGGTGTATTGTTTAAAAAAAACGTGTAAATTAAACAAAAAAAAAAGCACATATATTTGTGAATGGAAATGCTTATGAATTCTTACATTTGTAGTATTGTAACTAACAGAACAATATTCTGATATAATCAAACCTCATCTGCAGTCCTGTAGAGTTTTAATATGGTCTTGCAACTGCTCGGCTTCATAACAGGTACGAGGCGAGTATAGAAGTATTTGTGAATCTGTGTTACGATAAAACTTCCGCCAGCAATTTTGATACTGCATATTAAGCAAGGTCAACAGCATATAATCTCAGTACATACCATGTGTTGATAAATACTATCTTCCCCAAATAGAGAAATTGACAAATTAATTGATTTTGGTCCATGAATATCTCACAAAAAAGCTTAAGCAGACAAGCGAAGAACTAGGAATGGTATATTTATGTTTCAGACTTTTGGCTTAAACAGAGATAATACACAAGCTTGTTTTTAGCTTAATTGTGAATAATGGAGACAACAAGGACCAAATTCTTGACTACTTGTTCATAAAAGATCTATGATCATATCAAGGACCAATCAATGTTGTCAAATGCTGAATCATAATAAATGAAACTGTATTCCGATTTTAACTTAATCGGGTCGAAACTCTAGAGTGAATCTAAACCTGCACTAAAACTGTCTTCTGATGTGAATATAATATAAAAGCAATTTGAAACCTGTCTACCAAGTTACATGATTTTTTAACCTCAAGATTTTCATAAAACCAAAGGTTTTGAGATGCAATGAACTGATCTCATATGGTTCAGTTTCACATATCACAACATACCACTCCTTCCATTTGGCTTCTATACATTTTTTTTTATATTGAGATTAGACGGTCCTGGTGGACTGATATTGAAAACAACCTGGTAGCTGCCTAGCAGGTGATCCAATAGATCTTGAATAGACTCTGATATCATCTTAAAATTATGATTGAGACTAACTCAACTCTACAAAACTAAAAAACTGATTTATAAAGTGAAAATTGTCTTACACTTATAAACATATATTACAGTATAATACAATTCTCAGAGCCTCCAATAGTATATCATTAGAATCAAACATATTGAATTGAAGGGAATGATGAAAAGAGGACTTTTTCTTAATCTATCTCACATAAAGGAAAAAGAAAATATCTCTTGATATCTAAGGCAAGAAAAACCATTCCATTGTCTCCCACATAACTAAACACATATAATGGTCAAGAAGAAAGACATCCTCCACTTTGATTTAAATATAACGTTTCTTGCCTTGTAATTAACATGGTAACTTCAAACGTGGACCACAAAGTTTTGGTCACATGACATGAAAGAAAAGGCAACATATTTTAATTTGAATTACACATAAAGTTTAGCATCAAAACCAAAATCAACAAGTATAACACATGAAAAATTGAGAAACAAACAATACATAATAATAACACCAAAATAAAATTGAAGAACAATTCACCTTTAACAGCAAGACTATTGGAGAGGGTCATGAATCCATGTTTTCAACAGAAGTAGTTTAGTTAGAACTTGGAAGAGAAAAGAGAAAAGAGAAGGAACATGTGAATTTTACAAGCAATTGCATTATGCTTTATGTGATTCATGCTCTGGCACGAATATGGAATATTACTAGGATCTTTCTCTTGCTTATGATATGATACGCAACACTTATTTAATTATTATTACGTTAATCTCTTCTATGATTTAAAATAATTTCTCAATTAAAATAAGTTTATGGAATAATTTCTCAATTATAGGGTGTATTAAAAAATTCTCTTTATTTGTTTATTATACTGTTTTCAGCCCGGCCCAATTTGTTTGCTTTTAAGGCCCAAGCTTTCACTCAACAGACAGAATTTCAACAAAATCAAAACCCTAATAGTTTCAGTTCTTCCTCCGATTCGTGATTCTCAATCTTCTTCACCATACCTTGTCTATCTACCGCTTTTCTCAGGTTCGTCTCTCTAATTTTTTTCTTTAACTAACTTGTTGCAGAACAATTATTTTAGTAATTTGGAATGAGTTGAAATTCATCAGTTTATTTAACTTGTTGCTGTACACTTATTTCGATAATTTGGAATGATTTGAAATTTATGTATTGATTTTTTAGCATAAGATTTAAATTATTGAACTTTGCAATATGATTATATGACATTATAAATTTTAATTAACTGTTCTTTTAACAGATTCAGGATGCAGCGAAACGAGGCATCATCTTCGATGGAAGTCGACACTGTCCAATCTGAACCAAAAGTTTTACCTCCAAAGCCTCAATTTGCGCCGCTAAAGCCGCACGAGATGTCTAGTGGTCAGGTTCAGTTTCGCAAGGTATCCGTCCCGCCTCATCGTTACACTCCTCTCAAGAAAATTTGGATGGAGATCTATACACCTGTATACGAGCAGATGAAGATTGACATTCGAATGAATTTGAAGGCGCGGAAAGTTGAACTGAAGACAAGGCACGATACTCCGGATATAAGTAACCTTCAAAAGTGTGCTGATTTTGTCCATGCTTTCATGTTGGGTTTTGATGTTATTGATGCTATTGCTATTCTCCGGTTGGATGAGCTGTATGTTGAGTCCTTTGAGATTAAGGATGTTAAGACACTTCGAGGCGATCACTTGTCTCGGGCGATTGGAAGATTGTCTGGAAAAGGTGGTAAGACTAAGTTTGCAATTGAGAATGCGTCAAAGACAAGGATTGTGATTGCTGACACCAAAATTCACATTCTGGGGTCGTTTGCGAACATCAAGATTGCTAGGGATTCTCTATGTTACCTAATTATGGGATCACCGGCGGCAAAGGTTTATTCTAAATTGAGAGCTGTTACTTCTAGGATGGCGGAAAGGTTTTGATGCTATAGCGAAAAGTTATATGATAGAGTTATTTATGAATGTTTGGTGAAATGGATTGTTTCAGAGTTATCAAATTTTGGTTTTTTCTTGTGTTGTAATGATATAATAAATTTTTTTCCTTTGAACTTCCATGATTATCATCGTTAATGGCAATATCAATCAATTTCAATAGTGTGTTTATAATCTGGGCTAAAATAATATTGTCATTATATTAGTTGTGTGTATTTATGCATATTCTTCTATTAAAAAATGTCATGATCATTGAGAAATGAGTAGTAAACTACTCTCGCCCCTTAGGTTTAAGGTGTTGGCTATGCTTTGTTTTTAGGTAAATTAGCATCTTCATAGTGTATATTTTAGCTCCTGTTATGTGAGGAATTATGTGCAACTGGCTGAGTTTTTTTCACTGCGGCCTGGTTTTTTCTGCTGCTGTGTTGTTGCAGGAGCTTGGAGCTGGTTTTTATATAAGTTTGCAGTACATGGAACATGTTTTGGTTTTGGCCAAGTATAGTTTCTGTAACTTTTGCAGTACATGGAACATTATTTAAAGAAAAATCAAATGGTTTTGAAAATTTGAAATCTGGTTGTTATAAGAAATTGCTTCAAGGGCATCAAACTTTCTTTTTTAAGTTTTGATGGGTCATAATCCTAATTATGTTTGGTTAACCCTTTGTTGCAATGTAGATTAAGAAATCCTTGTTTAATGAATTATGGGTCTAATTTTCTAAATTTTGATTTGATACACTCTGTTTTTGACAGCGTAATGTAAAACAAACTTTACATTGCTTATTTAAGCTTCCGATGTATTTGTTTGGAAAAATAATTTAGAGCTTCTATGAACATTTTAGCTTCAAAATTATTGTACAAAATCAAATTTTGCTATAACTTTTGCTACCGCAGAACACACACCAAGTAAGCAAGGCTGGGATGAAAATACAATAATACCCTAATCAAAAGCCAGGCAGGGATGAAAATACAATAATACCATAATCAAATATGAATCAGGTATTGAGAAACATTAGAATAATACTCAAATAGAAAAATTCCTTCCAGAATAGAAAAATTCCTTCCAGTATGAAAGTTGACTGTAAATGCCATATCATGAATCAATGAGGTCTATAACTTGTTTTCTACAATTTGAAATAAAATTCAAGTAATAAATGAATCCTTTTTCAAAAACAAGAAACACTATTTTCAGCCAAAAAGAAACCCAGCTGCTTGTTCCTCATTGCCATTGAATAGTTGAAGAGCTTGTATAACTGCCTGTCTTTCAAATCCTAGCTCAACAAGCTTTGCAACTTTGCTTTCAAATTCAGAATCCTTCAAACCAAATCAACCATAATCAAAGAATCTTCAAATTGACATAATTCATATTCATCACACAAAATAAGCCATCATAAAATATACCTTAGACCTGTCGCCACCAGAAGCACCACCTCCTTGCGATGAATTATTGCTTCCTGATGTTACCTGAAAGAATAGCACAACATATCATAATAAGCTGTTTTCTCAAATAGTCTCGCAAGTGCTTATACGAGTAGATAAACCAAAATGAGTCAATTCAAACAAACCCTAAGATCCAGATTAAAGTGATACAGTTTCAACATTAAAGTGATACAGTTTCAACATCATCATCGCTTGCGTAATTAAAGTATACTTACTGGGGGAGGGACTCCTGAGCTTGAAGCTTCCTTGGAATACTTGTCCTCGTCTAAATATCGAGATGGAATGTCTTTCTCTGAAAATATAAAGTACAACATGGTTAAAACGTGTTGAAAACAGAACTGTGCAAACTAATGAGAAAAATTGGATTTTGTTAAAATTCCATGGATAAGATAATCAACCTTGCAGAAACGGCACTGAAACTTCTCCTCCACCAACTCGCAGAACATTTTCTTTTAAATCAATTATACACTGCAGACATGAGGCACATCGATAAGAATAACCAACAGTTTGGTGAAATTTCTGACAGTGACTATATACAAGATTGCAACTGAGGATGGTACCTGATGCTTTCGGAGCATATCCAGCCCAAAGAGAAACTCCATGTTGGGAGAATCCAGCACTAGGAATGAACAGGGGTAAAATATATTCCCAATCTACAAGAAATAGATACATACACAAAAGGAAAGTTGAAGTAAAACGCAAAATATGTGCAAGAGAATGGAGCAATAAGACACAAGTGACACGATAAGATCGGTTAAAACATTACCTTGATTGGAGCTACATGTATTCTACCCAAGATTTCGGTTTGGCCAACTCCGTGAGCAACTCCTTTGTAACGCTGATCTAAAAGTCTCAGTAATCTACAAGATAACACAACCATCAAAATAATTCTATTTTCTGAAATATCGCAACTCACAATACATTATTCTGAAATATCTAGTTATAATCTTAGAGATGTATTGGAAGCAAGTTCCAGTTATATCAAAGTGCATACCCTAAACGTTCAGCACAGGTTTTTGATATAATGGTAGACTGTGCTCCACTATCAACAAATGCCTGAAACAAAGTGAAAATCCAATTAATTCATGCTCCATTTCATACAATTTTCTGTCATTGAAGAACAGAAAACTGCAATACGTAAGCAACAAATCCTGAACTTAAAGAACAATGCTCTTTTGAGCCGCCACTTACCTTCATTGGTACGCCATTAACCTCCATGTCAACATACAACATGACCTGAAATATTACAGCTTGGGGATTATTATTACGAAGAAAAAAAAACAAATCTGTGAACATCAAGATACAAAAGTTGAAGAATCATATATACCACTCTTGCAAAACCTTCAGGATTATGTTCAAGTGCAGCTTCCCAATTTTCATCGATTCCTTTCTGTAAAATTAGTTGAAATGAGGTTATTCGCAATAAAACAAACACAATCGATGATTATGAACATTGCTCATTGAGGACAGTAAGAGGTAATTGGTTGCATCCAATGAAGCATAGTAAACATTAGAAACTGAGAAACACTAAATATATCTGTGCAACACTGCACAAACAAATATAGATTCAAAACTTTCTTATGTTTCTCAGATAAGGCAATGCTAGTGTTTTGCAAGAAAATTATGGCAAACATTAACTGAATATTAATCGGAAAAATAAATTTGATATATTTCTTTTGGTACCAAAATCAATATTTTAAAAACTATCAGTTTAACTTTGTTGAAGATGCGATTAAGTGTGACGAATGGATGTTACTTACGACAGAATCATAACCAAATACTTAATCTGTTATGTGGATGCTAATAAATTGTCTGTACGTATAACAAAACTGACCTGGCGGATGGCAGCTTCAATCTTCTTTTGTGCTTCAACATCAAAAGGATCGGCATAAAGAAGAGCCTTGAAAAAAGATCAAATAAATTTATGAGGAAAATAAATATAACAGAATAATGAAAACGTTCGAGGAATATGGATGAAGAAGCTTGTAATGATATACAGTTTAACCTCTAGACAAATGAAGAGAAGATACAATGATCATACAATCAGCTTACCAACTCTTCTTCTTTCTGACGCCGTAATTGATCTCTTTGGCGGTGACGCAATCGCAAAATTTCCTGGATTTTATTGAGATCATTCCCCAGAATAACTTGTGCCAACTCCGGGTCATTCTGTATGTTTCATTATAAATTGTGTCAGAATATAGCCAATACCAAAAACAAAAGAACCAAATAACGTACTTAAATCCGCGTATGAACTCAAAAGCACGATAAAGAAGACGGAAAAACTTTAGTAACAAAAGAAACATCAATTACCTGGAAGAGCTGACCCATCAAATTAGAATCGCGTCTAAAGTGCTGCTGAAAAGCACCGGGGTTTATAGCAGATCCATCAGTATTGAAGCTCAAATCATTGGCAGATCCACTGAAATAATTTAATTTCATCACAAAAATTATCAAGTTATCGAACATTGTAATGATTCAACTTCAACTTATTGATTACATCAAATAACGCAAGCACAAGAACATAGTTAATTCACATATAATCTTGATTAACGTGTAAGGTTTCGTTCCGATTTGAGAATACCGGTAAAAAATGCATTATCTCAAAATGTAAAATCAATGGAAATTATACCTAGAAGCACCAGCACCGGCACCAGCCCCGGCCCTAGAGACCGTCATCATTAGCAAATCATCATCCTTAACACCAAGGGCACTCAGTTTCTGAGAATTGCTCACCTCATTCCCATTGAAAAGAATCTGTTGTTGCTGTATAGGCACACTTGTCTATTGAAAAGCACAACAAAAACACAATTAACAAAATTAACCCCAAAAATCCACATATTAAAACCGTATCAGATCCAAATCAACTACCAATATGATCAAATGGGAACTTTTTTTTATTTCTAGGTTTTGATAATAATGATAATCGAATGACCCACAATTTCAAACAACATTAAACTTAACAAAAGATAAACTTTTTAATCCAAAAGTTATATTTTTAGCGAGAAAAACGATATGGGTAATGTGGAAAATTAACTCACTTCAACCTCAAGCAAAGCTTTAACGTTTTCAACCTAAAAGGGAAAAAATTAAAAATCAGTGATAACGAAAGATAAATATATGAAGATAAAAGCAAAAACGAAAACATGTTTGATGATTACAGATTCGTTGGGATCGACATCCAAGTTGAGAATTTGTTCATCAGCAGTCATGACAGTGATCTTCATATTGAAGAAGAAAACGAGAGAGACAAGGTACGAGGTTGATTTCGATTGTTGAAGAGGTAAAGTAAAAAAGACTAGTGGAAGACTAAGAAGGTTTTTAACTCTTATTATTTCTTGTTGAAGGGGTTCACTTCAAATCATGAACTAGTATATAAAATAAGGTAAATAAGGTTGAAGTTATCTACAAAGTTTATTAGGATTAGTAGTGTTATTTTTTTTTTCTTCTCTAATATAATATTTTTAATTTAAATTTAAATTAGAATTAGTTTATTTATTAGTTTGTTAAAATTAGTTTTAGGGTTGAATCAAAAATTTTAAAAAGATGTGGTGTGATTTGATTTGGAATTTAAATTAGATGAATTTTGAATCGAAAGAAATACATTTAGAATTAGTTTATTATATTAATTTGTTGAAATTAATTTTAGGGTTGAATCAAATTTTTTAAAAAGATGTGGTGTCATTTGATTTGAAATTTAAATTAGATGAATTTTGAATTGAAAGAAATAAATGATTGGATTTGATAAGATAAGAATGATAATGTTTTTAAAGAAAAATAAAATTTAAAGGAATAAAAAGATTTTACTTTTTTATTTTATTTTAAAGATTTTACGTATTTAAATATTATTATTTTGAAATAAAAATGATAAAATAATTTCAAGAAAAGAGGCGCAAATTTACCTTAAATTTTGTCATAAAAATTGAGATGTGTGATTTTTTTTTATGTTATTTTGTACTTAAGATTTCTACAAATTTATGTTCGCTTTCCAACTCCATCGAGCGAACATAGAAGTTCTAGATCTAGATTCTTACGAATTCATATCCAAATCTTCGATTTACTAATTCATGACCTCCTTATGTTACCGAATCAAGAACAAATTGATTCTCGATTTCCATATTTTTTGTGAAATCACAATCATTTTCCATCTTCGTCGTTCGCAACTTCCTTAAATCTTACAATCGAGAAACACTTAGAAGCGAGCACGGAGGTTTGTCGCAGTCTATTCGATCAACCACCATTTCCGCTCCAATTCTTCAGAGTCCGGATCTCCAATTTCCTCAAGAATTCCATAGAATAGCAAAAGGAAGAATCTCATATACAAGTATAGAGTTACATAGGGGGCTAAAGGCGATTTCCGTGAAGGTTGGACCTGAGATTCGCAATTCACCTTCCCACCTAACGTCGTCCTAATGTTTCTCTCTTGTCAGGGTGCTTATTGAGGCAGCGTCTTCAAGATACCATAAGTTCATCATTAATGACGCCCGAGTACTACAAATTCATAGTTAACACCTTGCGCTAATCCATTATCGGGCTGCCTCACATAGGCACCACATGATTTCCACTTGACGTACTAGGGTCTCCTCAATCTAGATAAAAGAGTGTAGGTTCGCAAAGCACGCCGGAAGAAAGGTAACCGTGACATCGGTTGCAAGAATACCGGTCGATAGTAACCTCCGACCGCCGCTCAGTGTAACACCATAAACCCCGAAACTTATTTAAAAATATTTACACAACAATTTAAGGTGTCACCAACGACAACCCTTCGAAAACACATCAAATCATTTGAAACTACGTAGCGGAAAAACATTTCATAGCAACTTCATAAATAAAGTAATAAACTTCAAAACAACAAATCAACATCAACATAAAACACAACAAACTCTCATCCCTGATGTTACACGATCAAAGCACTAAAAACCACTAATGTATGACAAAGCGCTAAATAAAGAAAACAAATAATAGCTCCAAAAAGCCATTTTTCACACACAGCAACAACGCTTACTCCTGGTTATCTGCAAGATGTCCATGGTGGTTAACATGAAGCAAAGGTGTGAGAAACAACATTCAATATGAACAGTGTAAAGAATGCAAAGGTAGAGAAACACACAACATTACACACATTCAATACAAAATCAATGTCATTAAAATCTCACACCCATTCATAACAACATGCACCTATGTATATGAAATGTGACTCACGACACAACAAGACACTTATGCATGTGGCACCATTATGGACAACACAATTCCATCTCGCTCCTGAATCCCCACTATAGGACTAGAGCACACTGATTCGCTACTACCACCATAAGTAACGCTTCACTGAGTCCCATCTGAAACCAACTTCTCGCTCCTGAATCCACACCATCGGAACGGAGCATACGAAAACTGGACTGAAGTCCTTACACCATGATGCATGACTTTCAACAATATGCATTAACACCAAACATCAACATTATATCAAATTTGTATTCGTGCAATGTTCAAACATATTAAATCGTTCTAACACCATTAATTAAACACAACGATTCACGAAATCATCCATACATTTCATAACATAAATCCCTACAATGAACATACAATTACACATCAATTATCTCACCAATCACCATCATGAGGTAGCTTTGCGTATTAGCTCTCCAACGCTTCAAACAACACCTCATTTGGATCTACGGAACTAAAGTTATGGCCAAAATCGTCGGGCAATGCAACATGGTTCAAAACAGAATTTTTTTTCAAAAATTGGCCTACAACAATCGATTGTCATGGGATGAAAATCAATTGTCATCAAAATCATTTATATTCAGACTTTCTCAAAATCCGCTTCAGGAGACCATGCAATTGATTAATTGGGAATGACAATTGATTGTCATGTTTCTTTTTTTCAAAAATTGAACGTGTGCAATCGATTGTCATGGGGTGACAATCGATTGTTGTAACACCCTAAACCCTGAAACTTGTATAAAAAGGTTTACTCAACAATTTAAGGTGTCACCAACGACAACCCTTCAATAACACATAGACATTTTGAAAACATGGAGCAGAAAAGTAAACAACATACAACACCTGTCATCGCATGCTCACCTTCACTTAGGGTATCATCGCAGCGGAATCATCTTAATCGCACTAATAAAACATATTAACTTCAATTTGATTCTTATAAAGACTTAACTTCCACAAAATACTTCAAAAAGGAATTTTAATAATCAATTCTCTACAACTTCAAAACAATTCAATATAGTAGTTTTTAAACTTCAACAAAACAGGTACGTCAACATCAAACATAATATAAGAAAACATTATTTGCCCTTATTGTTACATAATCAGAGCATAGCGACAAAAAATGCGATAAAATAATGAAAATAACTCCAAGAGTTATTTCTCACTCAACACAGCAACTTTACTCCCGAGTATTTGTAAGATGTCCATGGTGGACAACATCAAAGTAAAGAGGGCGAGAATTCACGTCTATAATTTAATGGCATAAGCTACAAGGTAGAATTCAAACATCTACGCATTTAATAATAATCACACAACATCATTCTCACAACCACAAAGTAATCACATATTCATCATTTAAATTATGCAATGAGACTCACAACTTCGACTAGACTCATATGCATGTGGTACCATATCATCATCAATTGGTTCTCAGGAACCTGATTCACCCTACTTGAACCCTGAATCCACCCTGCTCGGATTGGGGATAAGTCACCAATATACCCTGCTCGAATTGCAACTTGTCTCTTTCATCAACAACAACGACACAATGAATGCATGTCACAACACGTCAATGCAACAACAACATAATGTGTAAAGTTCCTTCCCGACAATAAACAAAACATGCATTTACCCAACGATACTAGTTCCCCTCCCAAACTATTATCCCATGACAACATACTCACAATTCAACGACATAATTCATGCTCTTACAACAGCATATCATCATCACAATTCACAACAATTAACACAACATCATCATCTCGTATGCACATATTCATCATTTATCAAATACTTCATAAAATTGGTTAAAATCATGTTTAATCATTAATTCATTCTAAAACATCAATCCAAACATCCACAAGAGTTGAAAGAATCGAAATTTACAATTCAACATCATCAAAATAAGTATTTCCGCTCACTGCAGACTCGTGACTGGTTACCCGACGTTGGATTGAGGTTTTTATTCGCGTTTGTATTGAAATGGGATGAAATGATTAGAGGGTTTGAAGATTGAGAAGCTACGAAAGGGTTTTGATTTGGGAAAAAAGACTTGACATTGGATTGAGATTTTGTTTTTTATTTTTTTTTCTGAAAGTTGTTGATTTTAATCTTATGTATTAACAATTAACCAGGATAATAAAATGGTAAAGGAAAGCGGTAAAATTATTACACATTTGTGGGAATGGGAGTACAATTTGCCAAATTGGGATATACAATACAATAATTTAACAATGCAAACTTAAATAAAACAAATGTAAACGACAGGAGTAAACACTAATGAAATCAATGTAAAATACATCAAAAGAAATACAAGAATTTTGAAATAAATCAGAGTTTAACTATTGAAAGTTAGCGCTATGTTAAGCAATTATAAAGCGATTCATGTAGGAATCACTTTATGGGAGCCATAAGGTAAGAAAAATACACAAGAGGGGGGGTTGAATTGTGTATTGCAAAAATTAGATTTACTTCTGAACCAGAGTTCTGATTCTAAAAACTGAGTTCAGAATCTGATGGGGTGCAGCGAAAATAGAAATATAAGTAAAGTAAAAGTAGCAAAGAATACACAGTAGTTATCCTAGTCCCTCTCCCAACCGAGAGTACTCCAATCCCCTTGCTAAGTAAGAGATTTTCCACTACAATCAACCAGATTACACTTGTTTATACACATTTGTATAAGATTTTTCTTTTTTCTCAGACCACTTGTCCAAGATTTCCCTTGCTTAGAGCTTGTGTCTAAGACTTCCATCTGCTCAATCAGCTCCTGACCGAGACTTATCTTGCTTAGACCACCTGCCTAAGACTCTAACTTTCTTAGAGCTCGTGTCTAAAACTCTCATCTGCTTAGAGCTCATGTCTAAGACTTTCCCTTGCTTAGAGCTCGTGTCTAAGACTTTACCTTGCTTAGAGCTCGTGTCTAAGACTTTACCTTGCTCAAGCTAACAACAAGAGACTTATATCTAAACAGATAGTTTAGAAAAGGAATAACTTACAACAACACTTGATAGATATCAGAGGTGTTCAAAATAATACAACACACTTTTACAAAGATTCTTAATCAACACAAGAATAAGAACTCTAAACAGACTCAACTTTCAGATAGTAGTGTGTGTATTTCTCATTTGTATTTGTAGCGTTATATATTAGTTGATCTTCAAATCTTCAGCTGCTTTTTATAGCTAAAGAAATAAATATGTTGGAGCATCTTCAACGACTACAAACATACTAAATCTTCTAGTGCATCTTTTTTTTCAATAAAGCAAGTGTTGGAACTTTCAGTCACAAGATTTAAGTACAACTATGATTCAAGTACAACACAACCTGTAGAAGATAATGTCAACAAATCTTGAGTCCCGTGTTAGCAGAACTGACGTGACATTACTCAGCATCAAAGGCAGCATAGCACGCTTCTGAACTGGAGTGTACTAGCATGATCAGAACCGAACCAAAGTCGTTTCAGTGTTAAAACCAGTTTCATCAAGTAAATATAATTCTGCACACAAACTAGCTAGTTAGAAATCCTAATTGATTTTCAAATACTTTGTTATCATCAAAACCTTAGAGGATGCATGGTATGTGTTGCACCCCAAAATTTGCCCTTCTGTTTTCTAACCTTGACTGGCTTATGTACGCATTCATATGCATTCCATATGCATCAATCATGCATTGCATTGGGTGATTAAGACATGGGATCACTTTGTTTTTGTGGCTCGGGAAGTCTATTTATTTCAAGTTTTTAAATAGCAAGCATCAGAGGCTCCAACATTTATTTTGCTCGGTGATTTGGTACCGGTCCATATTTTTTCCAGCAAGGTATCTTGAGTGCAAAAGGGAATTCACAGCTTATTTTAGGCATTATTTGGGTGCAATATCAAATAACAAGCTTCTGAGTCAGAGCCATGCTCAGAACAAGTGGCAACAGTTAGTTTTCCAAGCTTTCCCACCAAAAGGCGCCAAAATTCAAATTTTGGAGGTGTTAATCGATTAACCCGTTTTGCCTACCAACTGGTTAATCGATTAATAGAAGGGGTTTTTGCCTAGAAACTTTATTTTTAGCACTGTGGCAGTTTTAACTCCATTTTGATCACCTGGTTTCACATTTGCATCAGTAGAAGAATCTAGAATGCTTCCAAATTTTGGTCCATTTCAAATTAATTTCATCTTCCCTCCAAAATTCAAACAATTCCACGCCTAATTCCACTCCTAATACTAACCCTCATTCAAACCCACACTCCAAACCTCATTTACACTCCAAACCTAGAGCTTATTTAAGTAAATTTTCTCCAAACCTCACACGAATGACCCTCATAATTTCATTCTCCAATTCTCTCAATTCTCTCTTATTTTTCACTCTCCATTTGCATCTTCAACCTTCATTGAAGCTCTTCCAATAGAATTCTCAAATTCTTCATTGGAGTTTGTTAGTTTTAGAGCTAAACCTTCACTGTTTCCTCTCATCAACACAAATTCTGCAGTAAAAGGTGATTTGGATCTAGATCTGAAGTTTGAAAGCTATTTCTAGAAGCAACTTTGAAGCAAGTTCATCACATTGCATTATTCTTCAAGTTTCTTGATAGGAATTCATTGGATCTTGGATTTTATGTGCTTGATTTGTCAAATTCAGTTTGCAACACTTACCAAAGCAAGTCTCTGCTTTGTAGGTTGGTAATTCTTAGATCCGAGCTTATTCTAGCTTATTTACAACTTCACAATGTAGATCCATTGATTTTTTATGTGAATTGATCCATTGATTGATTTTAATTGTTGATCTTATTGTTTGATGGATTTAATTGGTGTTTGATTATTGCTATTTGATGAAATTTTGGTGCACAATTGCATGCCTTAACATGTGGATGATTGGAGAAGTGATTTGCTGCTGAAAGTGCTTTTGAAATGCTGATTTTCTGCTTCTGGTGCAGTGTTAATCGATTAACCATTTTCAAGGCAAAACTGGTTAATCGATTAACCATGTTGTTTTTTTGTGATTTTTGCTATTTTCAAAGGTGTTAATCGATTAACCAACTTAAAGGCAAAAGTGGTTAATCGATTAACACTGATGCTGAAGGTGTTTTTTGTGCATTTTCAAGCTTGTTTTGATTTCTTGTCTCTGCTAAACCTCATGGCTTTGTATGATACATATTTGTGGAAGTTTCTTGTGCTATTTCACCCCATTTTGTAACATGTATGTGATTCTTTGACACGCGGTGCATTGATTTTTATGATGCATGTTAATGACTAATTGTGTTGCATTCTTGATGCATTCTTCATGTTGCTTGCTTGTTCATACTTGTTTACTTGCTCTTGATGATTATTTTGCTTGATTCATGATACATGTTCATGTTTGCTTTCAATTATGTAAATGTGTGTTTGTTTGAGATGCTTGATTATTGATGAATATTCATGTTATTCTCGTTGAATGATTAAGTGTGCAATTTTGTTGAAAATCGCTCATCAACCTTAGGTTCATCAATCTTAGGTCCATCTCTTGCATGATAACATTAGGTAGACTTCCTTTTGCATTCTAACCTTAGGGTCATCATTGCATGAATACATGTAGGACTGAGTTTCCCTTATACTTTTTGTGTGTCTTTCTCTTCTCCCTCTTAAACAAAATCAAAACATGTAATAAATACAACAAGTATGGCACATCATGAGACTTAAGTACATGGGAAGTGATAAGCGGGAGTCTCTCATTACCTTATCTATAGTGCTTTGCATACGTCCCGTTTTGGGTCGATCTTGCGAAGTATTCAATCCTATGTCATAGAATTTAGTGTTATATGCATCTTAAATAAAGTCAATTCACTTTTGTTAAAACCCTTAAACAAACCGCAAATCATTTTTTCCTTCGGGATTTTTCGTCAAACATTTTTAGAAAGGACATGTTATTTTCGTTCTACCGCAAACAGGTATCGACCCTAACTGCTGGAACGTGAATCTAGCATCGCTCACAAAAAACACTAAGCAACCCGTAGTAGGCCGAACTACGAATGTTATGATTTCTTCATTCTCATCCGAATGAGGATACGTAGGCACAAGACGGTGAATTCTCGACGAGCAACCTTCCCCTTCACCCGTAGTCCTCCGAACTACGTTGACTCTGACTTTCCCATTGCACGAGGGAATACGTAGGCATAGGACGGCGAAGTCCTATCAAGTCTCTTTTTGTTTTTTCCCTTTTCGTTTCCATTAGCAAATAGGTTTTTAGGTAAACACACCCTTTGATTAAAACAACAAGAGTGGATCCTGTTGAGTACAACGGACACGAAGGGTGCTAATACCTTCCTCTTGCATAATTGACTCCCGAACCCGGAATTTGGTTACGAGACCATGTTCTTTCCCTTTTTGAGGTTTCTTCAATTATTTTTTTCTCCCGTCGGGATAAATAACGTTCGGTGGCGACTCTGTTTTTCTGCCGGTTGTTTTTCGCATTGCGACAGTATGAACCAAACTTGTTTCAACAATCTCCCCCTTTTTGATGATGACAACATTAAGTATTTAGAAAAACAATCAGAAGCCGATTAATTACTCAACAACTTTCAGTGTCTGAGGTGTATAAGCTCCCCCTGAGTCAAACAGTCTAAAAGGTAAGGTTTGTAAGCTCCCCCTGAGTCCTGTCTGTAAAGTCTAAGAGTTGACGTTTGTAAGCTCCTCTCCATATAGAATAATAAATCTACTCTAAAGGTGAGATTCGTAAACTCCCCATAAATAGAATTACTAACCACATTTGGAACGATTATTAAGCTAAAATACTCAATCCATTCTCCCTTTTTGTCATCAATCAAAAAGAGAAGAGAAGGAAAAAGATTTTAGCAATGAATAATGGTTTTAAAACTATTGAACACCAGTCAGGAACAAGTTTGTCAATGTTGAACTTGAATCTGAGAAAGAATCCTACCAAGAGGAATGAGAAAAGATAATTCTTCACGAGATGTAAGAATCTCTTCTTTAAGATACTAAAACATAGTCAGAGGTAAATTGATCTTGATCCTGAAGACTAGTGCCATAATGAAGAGTTTATCATCAGAAAAAATCATCATGTCCTCTTTACTCTAGGCCTTAGAATGTTCCTAATAATTTGGTACCAGACTTTTGCCATAGGAGTAAGAGTACAAGGACTTTCAGAATGGCCTTTGTTAACAAATATAATTTATAAATCATTTTCTGAGTTATTGTTATACCAATAGCTTTCAATAGTGACTCCATCTACCTCACAAATAATTGCTTGACAGATGATTTTAAAGTTGATTACAACAGAAAAAATAACAGACAGAATTAGACAATTATTTTGCTCACTCTGATGAATATGAGCATTGACCCAAAAGTCTTTCACAAGATCTGGAAATAGGGGTGTGCAAAATATTCGGTTATGTGATTCAAATCCATAACCAAATTCAAATCCATTTAAAATATTCGGATATAATTAAATGGTTATTAACCAGTTTAATTATTAATGGTTGGTAATCTAACCATATGCAAAATCCAAATGTTTCAATTTAATTCTTTTTTTTTATTTTCGAATAAAAATTTAATTTTTTTTAGGAAAATAATATTTTTTTACGAAAATAATTAAAAAAAATTTGAAAAAAAAAATAATTTTTTGGAAACAATTCTCCTTCAGAAGCATAATGTTATTAAAATAAATGGCTTCTTAGGGTGCATTCACGTTTTTCCCTCATGAATATATAGCGATTTTAAGCTGTATTGGAAAAATTGCACACTATAGGAATACACACCAAGTAAAATAAGATTCTAAATTTGATCTAAAATGGTTAGTGTTGTCAATTGCGAATCACGAAATATTGTTGTTTGTTCAGTTTTGCTACACAACAATGTTATAGCCCCGCTATAGCTACTAGTTGACAACATTTTATACTAGTATATCGCAAACAATATCAATTTGTTCAAATTCTTTTACGCGACATCAAAATGAAGAAAATGAAAAAATTAAGTTACTATAGTTCCAAAACATGTTCTATAGGAATACCCAATAAAGAGTCAAAACATGTTCCCATCCCAGAATCCTGCAGAACAACAGACACATGTAGTCATAATTAGTGTAAAATTCATCTCTTTTGAATGTGGGAATTATTTTGGACAGAAAAATGTTATGAAATGAAGAGCAATGTTCAATAGGTGTGAAACAATATTCTATTAATATCACATTATCATGTTTGAGATACTCTAACATGTTACTCCTTCTGTTCCATTTAAAGTGTTTCTAATTCTTAACTCCTTTTTATTTTGTTATTTTCAAAATTCAAAGTAGCATTAACTATTGTTTTGTCAAAATTATCTAACTATTTATTGTAAAGAGAAAAATATGTGAATTGAGATGATAAATAGTTAAGAGTATTAATGAAAAAAGACGCATAATTCTATAAAAAAAATAATGTAGTAGTATTGAAATCAAATTTTTTTAATTTTTTGGAAAAAATTATTATTATTTTTTAAAAGAAAATAATTTTTTTGAAAAAAAAAAAATAACCGGTTTAAAATCGGTTATGTAACCATAACCAATTTTATAACCAGTTTTGATTGAAATGTGGTTATGGTTATGAATCCAAACCATTTAACTGGTTTAAAAATGGTTATGGTTTGGTTTCTAAAAATAACCAACCATGCACACCCTTATTTGGAAAGATGAGCCCATAGAGTATTACAAAATATTCATCTCATTTCTGAAAATGAATATCTGAAACAATTTGTGAAACATTATTCGCCGTCAATTTGTTGAAGTCAGCGGTAAATTCCTTTAGAAAATCTAAATAAAAAATCTCTTCTTTAATGAATTACGAGGACATTTTCGTAAGAAGAAATACTAAGATGAAGAAAAGTGATTTTACAGAATTTTCTTATGTAGAAGATAACCTATGAGATCATAAAGAAATAATAAAAACAACTAAGCAACTTAACACATATAATGCTAGAATAGAAGCAAGTATGCATTAAAATATTTGGACAATTATGAGTCTGAATGAAAACAAGTTAGAATCTTTGTCAGAACACTCATTTTTAATGAACCAAACTTTTTAGAGTAGATTCTAAAAATATAAGTGATAGTCATGTCTTTTTAAGTCTTTATAAAACTTTCATAGACAACTTACTATCAGACAAGAATTTCAAGAAATTTTTTGGATCAGATTGTTAAGACAAGAAATCTTATTTTATCAGACCTCAATGAATAGTATGATTGTTAACTCAAAGCATATAGCAAGGAATTAACTTATTACTGTATGCTTTAAATAAAGCAGTCAAGGAAGAGAGAGATTCTATAACCCTTATTCAGACTTAATGACCATACTTAAGGAACTATCAGGAATAATTCAACCGACTACTAACAGATTCCAACGAATATTCCAATACACCATTAAGAGAACAAGCGTTTATTCTGCTACATAAACTATGTTTAAAATTTTATTGATAAAATCAAATTGGGTAATGGCCTGGGGCTTTGTAAATATATCAGCCCATTGATGTTCAGAATCAATGAACTGAATATCTATTACACCCTTCTAAACATAATCCATTCTAAAGTGATATTTAATTTCAATATGTTTGGTCCTAGAATGGTGAATTGGATTCTTCGTTAGACAGATATAAGCAGTATTATCAGAGAGAATATGAATTTTGTTTCAAAAAATCTTATAGTCTTCAAGTTGATATTTCATACAGAGTAGTTGAGTACAACAATTAGCAGCTGAAATGTATTATGCTTTTGCTGTGGACAAAGCAACAATTGCTTGTCTTTTACTACCCCCAAGAGATAAGGTTTTCACCTATAAATTGGCAGGAACCAATAGTGGACTTCCTTTCAATTCTATCCCCAACATAGTCAGCATCACAGAATCCAACCAGTTTATAATATGAGGACTTCTTAAGAAGTCCAATATTTAATGTTCCTTTCAGATACCTAAAGATTCTCTTAACGACTGTTAAGTGAGTCTCTCTAGGATCTGCTTGGAACCTTGCACATAAACATACACTGAATAAGATATCAGGTCTAGAAGCAGTGAGATAGAGTAAGGTACCTGATCATACCTGGATCAGATAACATGACAGTGCCAACAACGCCGTGAGATCTTCAACTCCGGCAGTGATGGAACCGCGGAGGGGGGGTGTACCTGCAAGGTACTCCGGTGCCAAAGTCAGGAAACGGGAGTAGCAAGTACATAATATAGGTGTAAGAGTAAGAATGAACATAACCTGACCCTCTCAAGTGAAAGGGTATTTATAGAGTGCTCCCAACGCAGGGCCAACGGTCTCCTGCACTGGGATGGATTGCAAGGCCCAATCCAGGTGACTGCCAGGGCTTACATGGCGTAAGGAAGACCAGTACATGGTCTTCGCCCTGGGGTAACGGTCCCGGGATCTTCGGAAGGTGCGCAGACCGATTCCTTCGGAGATGGGAGGTTACAAGATAAAGTGTCCTCGCGGGGAGGAGTACGTCCAGGTCGATGAGAGAGGTGCTCTCCTCGACCCCAAGTTTCTGCTCAACAGTGTAGCCTAATACATGGTCGACGAGGGGATGACATGAGTGTGCTCGGCGATGATAAGGACATGCTCAATGCTGACTAATAATGGGCCATATTGGGTTGTACTAGTATTGGGCTGGACCTGCCCGACGGTTGGGCAGGCGTTGGCCCAGTCCAAAACAGGAGCCCCCCAAGTCGTTGCTCCGAGGTGTTGGAGTAATGACTTAAGGACCAGCCTCTATGACGAGGACACCATAAGCGTTTGATTTGTACCAGTAATCCTTTGTTATGGATACGTGTCGATGGGGAGGTGTCCCCGTGTCAACGGGCATAATACAATAGAAAGGCCACGAGCAAGGGATGCTAGATGAGCAGGAATCTTGAACTCTGCTCAGATTGTGATGTCGTCGTTGGACGACGCTGCGGGGAGATGAGGGGTTGCGACTCTGAGGACCAAGGCAGATGAAAGGACTAACGTGGGAATACGCGTGCCACGTGCCACCTGCCATTAATGCATAGGGACGGCTAGGTTTAGGGCACTCAAGAGCCTAGGGACTCCTCGAGTTCCGTGAGGGGCCTATAAAAGGGCTTGAGATCGTGTCATTTGCACGTTCCTACCTTTTTCGCTCCGATCTTCTTTCCCCTTCTCCGCCGCTGCTCAATCGCCGTACACCGTCGTACGCCGCCGCTTCCACCGCTATGGTCCACCCTCTGCCACTGTTTCAAGTAAGCTTCTAATCTTCTTCTTTTCTGTTTTATTTTCCCCTGGTGGTTTTCCGGTGAACTGAAGAAGTTCCCGGTAATGCCACGAAGATTCCAGCTAAAACAGCGGGACTCTTCTAGGGTTCTATTTGATTCGACGGAGGCTTGGGATGAATATCCCGGGGACCCAATGACTTCCCCGAGGACAAGAGATGAATGTCCCGGGGAGGTGAGATGAGAGAGAATCGGGGACCTGAAGAAGGTCCCTAGATGGGGTGAAGGTATTGGATAGTTCCTCGTTGCTCCAAGCAGCCCCCGTGCTCTCATTGCCCTTTCACTTGATCGGCAGTGGAAGGGTGGATTTGGTCGTGGCCAACGAATTCACCTATTTCCTCTGCTTTTCAAGTAAAAATGGCCGTGAGGCTTGCGGGCATTATCCAGATAGACACCGAACCTGACTTGGTCGAACCCGTGCAGCTTCCCGGGGAGGAGCCTTTGCGTCCGGCTGCCGACTGGGCTGGCGAAGAGCCTTTACGAATTCGCTCGCAATTTGCCCTTGATGACACAGATGCCTTCGCAATCATCGAGGACACCGCTGTGGGTGAGCAGCCGAACTGGACGGTCTTTCAGCCTAGGGAACACCACCGTATCTGCTCGAATTACCGCGGGTTAAGGTTCCCTATGTACGAGTTCACATTTAAGGAGACTGGCATTCATCTCCCTTTTAACGGCTTTCAGTTGGGGGTGTTCAACCGGTTGCATCTGGTGTCGTCTCAGCTTCACCCCAACGCGCTAGCTTTCATGCGGGCGTTCAAGCTCGTGTGCGACTACCTCAACATCAGGACCACTCACTCCCTCTTCTTCCGCATATTCCACCTTCAACGGTCGACTGATCAAGGGCGACACAGCTGGGTCTCCTTCAAGCATCCGAGGAAGTTGTTCAAGGCGTACTCGGATTCTGTTAGGAATTTCAAGGATAGGTTTTACTACGTCATGCCCGCGACGCACGAGGTTGTGGGCATACTTTATGATATCGTGATCGACGGGGCCGGGGAGGAGATGTTCGTGTCCAAGTGCCCCTTGGAGTGGGAGGAAGCGCACTTTGCGTGTGGCACGAATGCCTACCTCGTGAAGCACGGCGAGCTATCGGAGGAGGACAAAGAGGCGTACGTAAAGCTGGTCGCGTATGTCACCAGCTTCAACCGAGACGAATATATAACTAGGGACGAAAAGTCTGTCCTCGACTCGCGGGGAAGGGTTGTGACTGCAACCCATTACATAAACACCAAGGCTCTCCATGAATGCAAGTCCCCTGATGAAGCCAAGAGGTTCTTAGGTAGGAGCCCCTTGATCTGCTCGGGCGTTCACCTTATTTTGTTTCCTTGTGCTAACTTGTTTCATGTTTTTCCTTGCAGGTCAAATGTCGAACGCCACCGAGCGCATCATAAAGTTGGTCGCTGACTGGGCACCCAAACGAACTAAAGGCCGTGTTCGCGATGTTATTCAAATAGCGGTGCCCCTTAGAGGAACGAGCGGCTCTTCTTCTCCATAGTGTAGCTAGTTCCCCCCTCCGGAGGGCACTCCTGCCAAGAAGGCGAGGACTGATGGACTCATCCTCATGGATATCGAGGGCCCTATCCCAACAGAGAAGTTTTTGATGCCTGCCTGTCACCTTTAGCGGAACTTTTTTGGGGGAGGCCCTCCTGTCGTCGCTGAGGCCGAGGTGAGGGCAGTCCTGGGAATGGACGGAACGACCAGGAAGGAGGCGCTTGTCGAGGACCTGGCGGCCATGATGCGAATCTTCGAGACTGCCTTGATCTTGAACAAGGGGACCTCCGAGTTGCAGAAGCTAAAGGATGAATACACAACCCTCGAGAAGGAGAAGGACAAGGTTGAGGGCGATCTGCAAGAGGCCCGGTTCAAGTGCGAGAACTATGCTAGCGTCCTCCACGAGCTGAACGAGGCCAACATTGCACTGAAGGCGACTCAAAAGGAGCATGACCGCCTCCAGACCAAGGTTGCTGAGCTGGAAGGTGTTGCCCGTCCTGCAGAGAATGAGTCTGCCGAAGAGAAAGGTTTTGCCAGCCGCGTGGCTCTGATCACTAAGATTCGGGAACTTCGGCAGGATAGTCTGAAGGCCCCCGAGATAGGCTTTAAAAATGTTGTGGCGCAGGTCGAGGCCGAGAATCCAGATGTCCAGCTTGCGCTCAGCAGGATTAGTTTGTTCCTTCGTGTGGTCGATGGTAAGTTGGACGTGCCAGAGGAGGAGGACGGGGAGACTGCTGGCCGAATCGAGGAAGAGATATATGTTTAGTTCTTTTATTTGCTGGACCTGTGTGCCATTATTTTTTTGGTCTTTTTGTTTTGGCATGCGTGCCATTTTTGTGATGACTTTTGCCCGACCTGCGTGCCAAGGGATTTTTGATACTTTGTAATATCTGCACAATGGGCCTCTGCCCGCTTAATGCTTTTATTTTCGCTTATTTGTGCGTATGATGCTTGTATGCTTTCGCTTGTTTGTGTGTGTGTGTGTGTGATGCTATTGTTTTTGTATAAGTGCTGGTAATTTGGGAGTTTGCTCGACTTTGTTGATCCTCGACCGTGTGGGGGAACTGTTCGAGTGGCTTGAGGTGTATCCCGACCTTCAGCGAGGCTAAAAGCTCGATCGAGGTCTTAGCTTCGTGGCATGAACTTCCCATCGCGAGCTAGGCGTTCTGCCTGATTGGTACGACGACGACGGAGCTCGGTCGAGGGGTCTTTGTCAGATCAAAAGTCCTCGCACACACACAACACGGCCTTTGATCATCGTGTCTCATATAGGGGAGTCACGCTTGTACCCTACTGCACCCCCGTAATCGCGACATGCTGTGTCGCGAGTAGTGTCTAACTATAGTATTGATTAAGTTTCTCAGTGTTCCATGGTTGAACAAGTTCTTCCCCGTGTAGATTTTCGAGGTAGTAGGCTCCTATCCCCGTTTTCACGCGGACGCGGTACGGGCCCTCCCAATTCGCGACGAGCTTTCCTTCTAGCGAATCTTTCTGGTTCCTTCGTAGGACGAGGGTGCCTACTTGAAAATCACGCTTAATAACTTAGTTGTTATAACGTAGAGTGATTTTCTGCTTAAGTGAGGCTTCCTGGAGGGATGCGTCCGTCCTTATCTCCTCGACAAAGTCGAGTTCTTCCTTTAGGGAAACATTTTTCACGCCCTCGTCGAGGGGGGCCTCTGTTCTCCTCGAGGGTTCCCTGATCTCCACGGGGATCACCGCTTATGTTCTGTAGGTCAGACGAAAGGCGGTCTCCCCGGTCGTGGAATGTGGGGTTGTTCGGTAGGCCCAGAGGACGTTGTGTAGTTCCTCGACCCATCTTTGCTTGGCGTCGCCTAGTCGGAGTTTCAATCCTCGAAGGATTACTCTGTTCGCAGCTTCGGCCTACCCGTTCGTTTGAGGGTGTTCGACCGACGTGAAGTGCTGCTTCGTGCCCAGCTTGGCGACGAAGTCTTGGAAGTTCCTGTCGGTGAACTGTGTCCCGTTATTGGTGACAATCGCTTGGGGCACACCGAAACGGGAGAGGATGTTCCTCTTGTAGAAACGTAGTATGTTATGGGCCATGATTTTGGCCAAGGCTTCTGCCTCAATCCACTTCGTGAAATAATCTACGCCAACGATGAGGTATTTGTTTTGGTATGACCCCACGATGAAGGGCCTGAGGATATCCATTCCCCACCAAGCAAACGGCCATGGGGATGACAATGTTTTGAGTTCGTTTGGAAGGGCAAGGTGCATGTCCCCGTGTCGTTGGCATCAATCGCACTTCCTGACGTGTTCCTTGGCGTCCTGTTGCATGGTGGGCCAGTAGTACCCCGCTCGAAGCGCTTTACGGGCTAAGGATCGCTCGCCGAGGTGTTGGGCATTGATCCCCTCATGGATTTCTTGGAGTATACCGGGCAAGGTGCATGTCCCCGTGTCGTTGGCATCAATCGCACTTCCTGACGTGTTCCTTGGCGTCCTGTTGCATGGTGGGCCAGTAGTACCCCGCTCGAAGCACTTTACGGGCTAAGGATCGCTCGCCGAGGTGTTGGGCTTTGATCCCCTCATGGATTTCTTGGAGTATACCGGGGACTTTGGTCTCTTCGACGCACCTGAGGAGGGGGATAGAAAAGCCACGACGGTATAGTTTGTCCTCGACTATCGTGTACGAGCACACTCTTCGCTTAACCACCCCTGCTTCCTTGGGATCGTTGGGTAGTTTGCCCGTGGTGAGGTATTCGTATACTGGGGTCATCCAGCAATTGCTGTCCCTGATGGCGTTCACGTCCGTCGCAGGAGCGGGTTTGTTGATGCTCGAGCGAGAAAGTACTTCTTGTATGACGGGCTTGTTTCCGCCTTTCTTCTTTGTGCTCGGCAATTTAGACAAGACATCTGCTCGAGTATTATGCTCGCACGGGATGTGGGTTACTTCCGCAGAGGTGAAGTTTTTCATCTTTTCCTTCACCAAGGTCAAGTATTCGATGAGGCTATCGTTCTTGGCTTGGTACTCTCCCCAGGCCTGAGAGGCTACGAGTTGGGAGTCATTGAAGATTTTGACCTCTTTGGCGCCGAGATCTTCGACCAACCGTAGCCCGGCGAGGAAAGCCTCTTACTCTGCCTGGTTGTTCGATGTTGGGAAGGACAATTCGAGGATGACCTCGATCAGAATGCCTTCCTTGTTTTCGAGGATAATGCCTGCCCCGCTCCCTTTCATGCTGGATGGCCCGTCGACGTAGATTGTCCACCTTTGGGATCTGTTGGTCGAAGGTTCTGGGACGGTTATTTCTGCCACGAAGTTGGCCAACACATGAGCCTTCAGGGATTTCCTTCCCTCATACTGATGTCGAACTCGGCGAGTTCGAGTGACCATCTGAGCATCCTTCCTGCCATGTCTTATCGGCTGAGGAGCTGCTTTATGGGTTGCTCGGTCCTTACCACGACCGTGTGGGCTAAGAAGTAATGGCGCAGCCTCCTGGCCGCGGTGACGAGGGCCAGGGCGACTTTCTCGATCTGCTGATACTTGGGCTCGGGGCCTTGGAGGGCCTTGCTTATGAAGTAAATCGGTTTTTTCCGGTTGGGGGTTTCCCGGATGAGGACAGCGTTGACCGCTTCACTCGTGATGGCGAGGTATAGGAACATCGTCTCCCCGTTCTCTGGTCGCGATAGAACCGGGGGTTGCGATGGGACTTGTTTAAGGTGGAGGAGCGCTTGCTCGCACTCCTCGCTCCATTCGAACGTGGCTTTTTGTCATATAAGCTTGAAAAATGGGAGTGCGTACTGCGCAGATTTGGCGACGAAGCGGGAGAGGGCGGTCGGTATCTCGTTTAATGATTGTATTGACTTCTTCGAGTTCGGGGTCGGGATCTCGGAGAAAGCCATACATTTGTCAGGGTTTGCCTCGATTCCTCGCTCTGTGAGGTAGAAACCGAGGAACTTGCCCGCCTTAACGCCGAAGGTGCATTTGTCGGGATTGAACCTCATACGACATCTCCTCGTTGTGTCAAATACCTTCTTGAGATGGGCAGCGTGGTCGACTTCTTCTGCGGATTTGACGATCATGTCGTCCATGTAGACCTCGAGCATGTCGCCGATCTCTCCCAGGAAGACTTTGTTCATCATCCGTTGGTAGGTTGCACTGGCGTTCTTCAGGCCGAAAGGCATCACGTTGTAGTAGTAATTGCCCGACTCGGTCATGAAGGCAGTATGCTGCTTGTTGGCCTTATCCATGGGGATTTGGTTGTACCCCGAGTAGGCGTCCATGAAGGACAATAGTTTGAAACCTGTAGAATTGTCAACCAGCTGGTCGATGTTAGGCAAAGGATAAGAGTCTTTCGGGCATGCCCAATTAAGATCGGTATAGTCAACGCACATCCTCCATTTTCCATTACTCTTTTTGACCAGTACAACGTTGGACAGCTAGGTTATGTACCTGGCCTCCGAAATAAAATTCGCCTCTAGGAGGTCTTTTACATCTTTTTCAGCAGCCTCTACTTTTTAGGGAGACTGCCTACGCCTATGTTGAACTATGGCCCTAGCGGCCGGATCTACGCTGAGCTGATGACAGACCACGTCGGGGTCGAGGCCAAGCATCTCGGAGGCGCTCCATGTGAACAGATCAGCGTTCTCCCCGAGACATGCCTTCAGCTGCTTCTTCACCAGGTCAAGGAGTCTGGTGCCGATCTTTACGCTTTGGTCTGGGTTGTCTCCGAGGGCGACGAGCTCGAAGTCTCCGTCTGGGATAGGGCGCGTTGGGTGGAGAGGTTGCCCGTTGCTTTCCGCTTGGAGGTCGAGGTCACCTGCTCCGCCTTCTTCCTGTTCGCCAGGGAACCTGTTGTCGAGTTCGATGGTGTTGATGCGCGGGAGTGGCTTCTGTACAGCGTCCGGGGGTGACTTTTCTCCGGTCTTGGGCTTGGTGCTGATAAAACTCAGGCCTTTGGTCGCGGCGTCGAAGCATCTCCTGGCCGCATCTATGTCACCGTGCATCGTAACGACCCGGCCCCTGGCCGTGTAGTACTTCATCTTGAGATGGACCGTCGATGGTACTGCTGTGAGCTCGGCCAGGATGGTCCTCCCCAGGATGCAGTTGTAGAGGGATGGGCATTCAACCACCAAGAAGCGGGTCTTGACTTGTCGGGCAGTGTCCTTAGCCCCGAACGTGACCATCAGTTCAACATAGCCCCAAGGTCTGGTGGTGGTGTCGTTGAACCCCTGCAGATCCGAGACCATGTAAGGAGTCAAATGCCTCTCGTCGAGCTGGAGGGTCCCGAACAGGTGAGCGTACATGATGTCGACCGAGCTTCCCTGGTCGACCAGGATACTGCGGACGTCAAAATTCGCCATCTGCGCCCTGACCAAGAGGGGGATGATGGCATTGGGCGCCCCTGGTAGCTCCTCGAGGTAGAAGGTGATGGGGTTTGATTTTCCTTGCACCTTCTCGAGAGTGGTGGTCTTTGCCGTGGTGGCGGACTTTAGTTCGTCAAACTTCTGCTTTATCGACCTGACAGACACCTTCTCGTAACCTCCTCCGGATATGACCATCATCTTGGGAAAACTTTCCCACGTGTTGCAGGCAGTGACGGGGTCTTTGTGAGGGAAGTTCGCCCACATACTGCGAACTGCCTCCTGGCCCTCGATGTCCTCGGGGACAAAAAAGTCCTCGGGGCGAGTGACACTGAGGGCGACCTGCAGTCGGCTCTCTTCGAGAGGAGGTGTTGTCTCCTCGATGCTTTGGCCTTCCCGGGCGTTGGGACGAGGAGCGTCATTCCTCTTGGCATACTTCTTTAGGTGCCCTTCCTTGATCAGAGTCTCGATCGCGTCCTTGAGGTGGATGCAATCTTTTGTGACATGTCCATGGCTCCGGTGGAACCTGCAGTACTTGGACTCGTCGGTGTTAGCCTTGGGGGCTGTCGGCTTGGGAAAGCAGACACCCCCTTTCTAAACTCCGAGTTGGCGCACTCGCTGAGAAATTGCACGCGGGGAGCGTTGAGCAGAGTATACTCCATGAACCGGCCAGCTGGTCCTCTTGATTCGCGAGACTCCCTGGACCGGCCTTCTCGCCTTCTCTCTCCCCCTCGCCGGGGGGAGGAGAGCCATCATCTCTATGGTCGCGGGGGCCATCCTGTCGCCTTGAGTCGAGGACGATTTAGGCTGCTTCCGATTCCTCGAACTCGATGTATGATTGAGCCCGATGGAGGAGGTCCTCCAAGTTGCGGGGCCTATGGATGCCCACAGACTTGGCGAACTCCGTCTCGATACGTAGTCCCCGTACGATCAGGAACTTCTTCATGTCGTCGGTCGTGTGGACCTCGACAGCTTCTCGGTTGAATCTCTCAATGTAGTCTCTGAGAGATTCGCTCTTCCCCTGGAAGATGCCTTCCAACGAGGCTACCGTCTTCGGGTGTCGGCGAGATGCATTGAAATGTTTAGAGAAGCGTCCCTTCAGTTGCCTCCAGGATGTGATTGATTCAGGTGCGATACTTTTGTACCAAGTCATGGCGCCCTTCCTAAGAGGGGTCGGGAAGAGCCTGCACTTGATAGCTCCCCCGACATTCCTATAGTCGAGCATGGCTTCAAAGCTCTCGACGTGATCATCGGGGTTGGCTGTGTCGTCATAGGTCCCTAGTGGTGGAGGCTTCTCCATGCCCACAGGGATAGGGGTGTCCATGATCTCCTTGGACAGAGGGGTCCTTTGGTCATCCTCATCACTTCTAACTGGCGATCGTGATAGGAAGCGATGGCCTCGACCAGGTCTATATCGTCGAAGGGAGTTCCTGGGGCGGTTCTTCGGTCTTTCACCGTCATCCTCGTTCCTCTTTCTGGCCGGGGAACCCCTTGGCTCGTGTGGAGGAGGGGAGCGGTGGCGCATCTGGGCGACCGTGGGCTGGGGTCGCTCCAAGCGTGGTCGGCGGCCCTCACGCTGCAGGGAGGGGCTCCAAGAGTTCGTCGGGGGAGTCCTTCGCGGGGAAGGAGGACGGTTGGGCGATGGTGGGTGACGATGTCTTCGCGGGGAAGAGCGTCGTGGTCGTCCTCTCTCGAGCGCTTCGATCCTGAGATTCTGCTGGGCAATCATTTGGTTGGTTTGGTTGACCAAGGCGAATAGGGCCAGCGTGCCCGGATCCCCATTTGGTGGTGGAGCGACTGGCTGCTAGACAACCAGCAGGATGTCCTATTGGGCTGCGTCATATGTCGCGTCTTTAGAAAAAGGGGAGGTGATCTTCCTGTCCCTTACGTCGCCTTCTTCGACGTGGACGGCAGCGTTGTCCACACGGTGGTCTCCGTTGTCGGGTTGCGTGAAGGCAGAGTCTGGAGCTTTGTTCCCAGGTTGGGTGCTGGCCATGGTAGTTATGAACAGAGAGATTGCTTTGGTTTAACGATGAAGGAAAAACGGGGAAGCAGTTGTTCCCACAGACGGCGCCACTGATCGTACCTGGATCAGAAAATATGATAGTGGCCAACAACGCCGTGAGATCTTCAACTCCGGCAGTGATGGAACGGTGGGGGGGTACCTGCAAGGTACTCCGATGCCAAAGTCAGGAAACGGGAGTAGCAAGTACAGAATATAGGTGTAAGAGTAAGAATGAACATAACCTGAACCTCTCAAGTGAGAGGGTATTTATAAAGTGCCCCCAGCATGGGGCCAACAGTCTCCTGCACTGGGCTGGATTGCAAGGCCCAATCCAGGTGACTGCCAGGGCTTATGTGGCAAAAGGAAGACCAGTACGTGGTATTCGCCATAGGGTAACAGTCCCGAGATCTCTGGAAGGTGCGCAGACCGATTCCTTCGGAGGTGGGAGGTTACAAGACAACGTGTCCTCGCGGGGAGGAGTACGTGCAGGTTAAGGAGAAAGGTGCTCTCCTTGACCCCAAGTTTCTGCTCAACAGTGTAGCCTAATACATGGTCGACGAGGGGATGACATAAGTGTGCTCGGCGATGACAGGGATGTGCTTGACGCTGGCTAATAATGGGCCATATTGGGTCGTACCAGTATTGGGCTGGACCTGCCCGACGGTTGGGCAAGCGTTGGCCCAGTCCGGAACAGAACCTATCATACCTCGATATTTTGTTGGATCCACTTTAGAACTCAATTCTTCAATACAAAGATTACATGTAGGATGAATAAGAGTGGACATGACTTTGCAATCATCAAGATTGAACTTTTTCAAGAGATTTTTTGTATACTTAGACTGGTGAATGTAAATACCTTCAGACTTCTGACAGATCTGAATTCCGAGAAAGTATTTTAATTCACCCATCATGCTCATCTCAAATTCAGCTTGCATAATCTTCAAAAATTCTCGACAAAGAGATGCATTAGCGGAACCAAAAATTATGTCATCAACATAAATTTGAACAATCAAGATTTCTTCTTTCAAAGTTTTCCTGAATAGTGTAGTGTCAACTTTTCTTTTAACAAAACCATTTTCAAGCAGAAAATTACTCAATCTTTCATACCAAGCTCTTGGAGCTTGTTTAAGACCATAGAGTATTTTTTAAGCTTGTAGACATGGTCTGGATGATTTGAATCTATAAATCCTAGAGGTTGTTTAACATACACTTCTTCAGTAATAACTTCGTCCATAAAAGTACTTTTCACGTCCATTTGATATAGAGTTATGTCATGGTTAATGGCATAAGATATAAGTAATCTTATAGCTTCTAACCTTGCAACAGGAGCAAAAGTTTCAAAGAAGTATATTCCCTCTTGTTGACTATAGCCTTGAGCTACAAGTCTAGCTTTATTCCTAACAACTTCACTAAGTTCGTTAAGTTTGTTTCTGAAGACCCACTTGGTCCCAATGATGTTTTTCTTTTGTGGTCTTGGAATAAGATCCCATACATCATTTCTTTGAAACTGATTTAGTTCATTTTGCATAGCCATGATCCAACCATTATCAGTTAAGGCATCATCAACAGAAGAAGGCTCAATCAGTGAAATAAGTCTGATAATTGAGTAATCATTTCTGAAAGGAGATCTGGTCCTCAATGGCCAGTCTTTATTACCAATGATCTGCTCTTATGGATGAGATACTTTATATTTAAACGATCTCTTAGGTTGAACATAGGCTTCTGTTTCATTGTGAGCAATCACTGAATCAGTAGTAGTAGGACCAGTTGGAGTAACTTCAGTTTCTTTAGCTTCTGGTATATCTTCAAATATAGAGATGGATTCTAGGGCATCATTCTCTACATCCTTTTCTTTAGGGACACAGACCACATATTATTCTTCATGATTCTGAAAACCTGCAGAGAAATCATTCTGAACCAAAGACTCTGACTTGTCATGGTCAAGTAAATTGTCATCAAATTTAACGTGCATAGACTCTTAAACCATTCTAGTTTATGAGTTATACACTCTGTATGCTTTTAAGCATTCATAGTATCCTAAAAAGATACCCTTCTGAGCTTTAGCATCAAATTTCTTTAGGTATACCTTGTTATTCATGATGTACAGGTACATCCGAATTGATGAAAATAAGAGATACTAGGTCTTCTACCTTTGAATAACTCATACGATGTTTTATCCATAATTGGTCTGATAAAAATTTTGTTCTGAATATAATAAGTAGTATTAACAGCTTCTGCCCACAAGTACTTATGGAGTTTATTTTCATGAATCATTGTCTTTTCCATTTCTTGCAGATATCTGTTCTTTCTCTCAACAACTCCATTTTGCGGTGGAATTTTGGGAGAAGAAAACTCATGGATAATTCCATATTTTTCACAAAAGGATTCAAATGATTCATTTTCAAACTCACCCCCATGGTCACTTCTGACCTTTAGAATTTTCAATTCCTTCTTAGATTGTACTTGAATACGAAGGTGCTAAACACTTCGTATGTTTCATCCTTAGATTTGAGAAACTTCACCCAAATCCATCTGCTAAAATCATCAACTATGACCAAACCATATTTCTTTCCACTGATTGAGGCAGTCCCAATAGGACCAAATAAATCAACGTGAAGCAATTCCAAGGGTCTAGAAGAAGAGACAATGTTTTTGTTTTAAAATAAGTTTTTATAATCTTTCCAACTTGACATGCTCCACAAAGAGCATCTGAGTGATAATTAATATCTGGCATGCCTTTAACAAGTTTTAGCTTGGAAAGTTTTGAGATTAATCTCCAGTTAGCATGACCTAACCTTTTGTGCCTGACCTATTTTTCATCACTCATTGTCATTAGGCAAACGACATTCTGAACAGCCAATTCAGAAAGATTGATTTTATAAACATTCCCTTTTCTTTTCCCTTTGAATACTACAACTTTATCAGAATTGACAACAGAACAGAAGTCCTTGTCAAACAATACATTGCAACCATTATTACACAATTGGCTTATACTGAGTAGATTATGTTTCAGGCCATCTACAAACTATACCTTATTAATAACAGTTTAAGAATTACCTATGGTACCTGTACCGATGATCCTTCCCTTCTGGCCACCTCCAAAACCCACATTTCCTTCCTCTTTCAGATTCAAGGTTTGAAACATACGCCTTTCTCCGGTCATATGTCATGAGCAGCCATTGTCCAGGTACCAGGATTGGCATTCCATATGTTCCTTTGGGCATATTTGCATCAAAGATAATTTGAGATTTAGGTACCCATACACGTATGGGTCCTTTCAGGTTAGTTTTAACAAATTTTCTCCTATTTACTCATTTTGATTTGTAAGAAGGTTTATCTTTATTCCAATCATTTTGATTAAAAATCTTTTGACTGGAGTTATTCTTAACCTTAACAGCATAATTGATCCTATCCTGTGATTCAGAAGTGTTGAATATTGATGTCATCAGAATATCTGATTTATCAGGATCTGTTATAGCAATGCCTTTTAACTTCCAATCAATGGGTTCAGTTAAATTCATTGCTTTATCAGCAGGAACAAAATGGTTACTTAAAACAGTTTGAGAAATGTTAGATGAGCAAGAATTTTGAAGCACTTTTAAAGAGTCATTTGTACTAGTGCAACCTTCATCATACCCTAATCCTTCTTTATTATATTTTTCGACTCCATAAATTATAGATGCAAGTTTGGTATGATCAATGCCAGATGTAATAAATTTATGAAACGTTTGATCATGTTTACCCAAAGATGAACACTCATTTTGAGATATACTTACTTATTTTAATTCTTCTTTTAAAATAGAGTTATCCCTTTTAAGGATATTAATCTAACTAGTTTGATTCTTATAATGATATAGAAGATTGTTAGCACATGAAATAAAGTTAGATTAAGAGAATACCTCATCTTCTATTTCAGACTCAGATAAAAGTCCTTCATCACATGAGTGAGCCATTAATGCTAGATGAGCATTATCTTCCTTCTCTGACTCTTCTTCATCCAGCTCTTCCCATGTTGCCTTGAAATTATTTTTAAACATATTTCTGAAATTATCTTTCTGATAACTTTCTTGTCTCTGACTATCCTTCAGAGGTTCAGGAAAATTACTTCTGAAGTGACCTGGTTTGTTGCAGTTGTAGCAGGTCTTGTCTTCATCTTTGAAGTTAATCCTTTTGTTGCTTTTAGGAAATCTTCTGCTTCTTCTGGCCATTTGTTGAATCCCTCTGATGAAGCATGACATGTCTTCATCATCAGATCTTCCATCAGATTCTTCTTCAGATGATTCATCAGCTTTACTGATTTTAGAAGATCTATTGGAGTTGTCACCAGATTTTTTAGAGGCAGATCTCAGTGCGAGAGATTTAAACTTAGAAGTTTCATCTCCATTGATTTCCATCTCACAACTTTGAAGATTGTTGATTAGACTTTCAACGGACAGCGTATTTAGATCTTTAGCTTCCTGAATAGCTGTTACTTTAGGTCTAAACTTCTGAGGGAGACTTCTCAGAATTTTATTCACATGATCAGCTGTTCAAAAGCTTTTGTTCAGCACTTGAAGGCCTGAGACAAGAATCTAAGACCTAGAAAACATGGTCTCAATAGCCTTATCTTCCTTCATTTTGAATAACTCATACTTTTGTATCAACAAGCCAGTTTTGGCTTCTTTGACTTGTTGATTCCCTTGATAAGTAGAACACAGAGATTCAAAGATAGTCTTTGCAGAAGACTTATTAATGATCTTCAAATACTCAGTATGTGGAAGTGCATCAACCAGAATACCTCTGACTCTAGGATATTTTCTGTAAATTTTATTTTAAGCAGGAGTCAGAGTTTTTCTGTCAGCAACCATACCAACACTGTCTACAAGAATGTCAATGCCATCTTCAAGAATATCCCATAGCTCATCATCGAGTCCAATGATATATGTATACATCTTGATTTTCCACTATTCAAATTCAGTAGAGTCACCACTGAATACATGAGGTTTAGCAGTGTAATGATTTCTCTCAGAGCTATTGTAATCATAGGGAATCCCCCTTAAGGTACTAGGATTAGTAATCTCGGGATCCATATTTTTCTCGTTGGATCTTTGAGTGTACCACTATTAAGTGTTACGCACAGAAGTTACTCTGATGCCAACTGAAGGTGATAAAAATACACAAGAAGGGGGTTGAATTGTGTATTGCAAAAATTAGATTTACTTCAGAACCATAGTTCGGATTCTAAAAACTGAGTTCAGAATCTGATAGGGTGCAACGGAAATAGAAACAGAAGCAAGGTAAAAATAGCAAAGTACACACAATAGTTATCCTGGTTCCTCTCCCTGAGAGTACTCTAGTCCCATTGCCAAGCAAGAGATTTTCCACTATAATCAACCAGATTACACTTACTTATACACACTTGTCTAAGACTTTTCTTTTTTCTCAGACCACTTGTCCAAGACTTCCTTTGCTTAGAGCTCGTGTCTAAGACTTCCCCTACTCAATCAACTCCTGACCGAGACTTATCTTGCTTAAACCACCTGCCCAAGACTTTACCTTGCTTAGAGCTCGTGTCTAAGACTCTCCTCTACTTAGAGCTCGTGTCTAAGACTTTCCCTAGCTTAGAGCTCATGTCTAAGACTTTACCTTGCTTAGAGCTCGTGTCTAAGACTTTACCTTGCTCAAGCTTACAGCAAGAGACTTATATCTAAACATATAGTTTAGAGAAGGAATAACTTACAACAACACTTGATAGATATCAGAGGTGTTCAAAATAATACAACACACTTTTACAAAGATTCTTAATCAACACAAAAATAAGAACTCTAAACAGACTCAGCTTTCTGATAGTAGTGCGTGTATTTCTCAGTTGTATTTGTAGCGTTATTTCTTAGTTGATCTTCAAATCTTCACATGTTTTTTATAGCTAAAGAAATAGAGACATTGGAGCATCTTCAATGGCTACAAACAGACCAAATTTTCTAGTGCATCTTCTTTTCCAATAAAGCAAGTGTTGGAACTTTTAGTCACAAGAATATCCACGAAACAAGGCCTTTGTCCAAAGGATACAACTGTGATTCAAGTACAACACAACCTGTAAAGGATAATGCCAACGAATCTTGAATCCCGTGTTAGCAAAACCGACATGACATTACTCAACATCAGAGGCAGCATAACACGCTTCTGAACTGGAGTGTACTAGCATGATCAGAACCGAACCAAAGTCGTTTCAGTGTCAGAACCAGTTCCATCAAGTAAATATAAGTTGGCACACACAAACTAGCTAGTTATAAATCCTAATTGATTTTCAAATACTTTGTTATCATCAAAACCTTGGAGGATGCATGGTATGAACCAAACTTGTTTCAACAGAGCCGATCTACAAAACATTATGCGTTTAAGCAGTTTCTGAAATCAAATTGAATTTTAATTCTAAAACTGCAGTGCATATGTGAAAAACCAATGCTTTCAAAAGATATTTTTACAAGTAAACAAAATAATAAACAAATTAAAGAATCCAGCGCTATGTTAAGCAATCGTAGAACGATTCATATATGAATCTTTCTATGGGAAGCCGGTGAACAATACTCTATGCGTTTGAGCAATTTCTAAAGTTAAATTCAATTTTTAACTCCGAAATTGCAATGCATCTGTGAAAACCGACAGGACTAAAAATTGAATTTTTCTTTAACAATTTAGAATAAACAATCTAATCGATAAATAAAATAAAATAAAATAAACCATAATAATAAACAAATCATAATAATCATAATAATAAATAATAATGATAAACAATAAAAATTAATAATAATAATAATATTTCTCAATAACCAAATAAATACAATAATAAATATAATGACAATAATAATTGTCACACCCCGATTTTGACCCTGAATCGCTGAATCAATACAGTTATCATAGCATTAACATCATCTGCATAGCATAACATGCATTTTATGTCTCACAACGCCTAAAATGTCAGCCATAATGAATTCTCGGATATACAGACAGACTGGTTGAATTACTTAAATACACATAAACTCTTTGGACAAAAAGTTTTGAAATCAAGTCTGTAGACATCATTTATTTAAGTTATGTTTCGCGTAGTTTAACCTGACATGCTCGTTTTAATTTTCGACGACTTTTTAGCCACATTTTAATCAGTCTGATCCTTTTTTCCGGTCAAGATTTATTTCAAAATTTGACCAAACATTTTCCAATACGTTTGTTTCGCACTGACAATTTTAATGCATTCAATTTATTTTTTCAGGCACTTGGGCGCCCGACTTTTATTCATTTTCAGTCGTTTTAGTTTTTTACCCTTTCGTCAAATTATTCAGAAAAATAAAATAGAATTTTCCATGCACGCAATTTAATTTTATCATGTGTATTTAGAAAGATGTGAATTTTATTTGATTTATTTGATTTAATTTGATTTAAACCAATTAAATCATCTAGAAGGGGCATTTTAGGTATTTTTAAATTGTCTAGCAATATGTCTTTCTCTATGTGTTTCTTTGATTTAATCACGGTCGTTACATCAAGATTAATCAAGGGTTCATAATTGGTTATCCATGTGTATTCTATCCAACCAATAAAAAATAAAGATAAGATCAAAGGGGTAGGAGTCAGCCCAAAAGATCCTCCTCTTCCCACTCACAATGCCATGCGGCCAGTTCATTCATTAGTGCCTTGAAAAAATCATCAAAGTTACCCACGCGCACTATTTTGGGAAGAGGGATATGAAATTTTGGAAAAAAGGGAAAGAGAAAGGCATTAAGAAACATTTCTCTCTATCTCAAAAAAAAAAAAACCTTCCTTTTTTTTTATTTTCCATTTTATTTTCTCTTCTTATTTTCATTATGTATTCCTTTCCACTATTTTTTCTTTTCTTCTTCCTGAACTACTACAACCACACCCAGCAGCGACTTCCTCACTCTTTCACCATATCCGCACAACACCCTCATAAAACTCACCTCTAAACCTTTCTTCCACCGTCGATACACATCACCATCACCATTTTCTCTTAAACCACCATTGTGAGCTTCTTTGTCTCCGTCTCCAGTCCTTTTCGTCTACTGAAACAACCATTCACGCCACTATATTGTCCTCTAACCACCGCACTACCGTCAGACACTATTCATAATCAAATGTAACCACCTTCTTCAACCTTTTTTTGGTGAACAAACTACCACTCACCGCGAAGTCCTCCACTCTCCTATATTCACTATTTTCATAAGAACATCCGGTGAACACTTTCAACCTCTGTCTATTCCGCCTCCAAGCTCACATAACATACACATTCACAACACCATGTAAATCTCACAAACCTCTGATCCACCAACCATGTAGTATTCTTCTCCGCCTCTCTTCATACTCTTCACTACCACCACTGCCTCTGTTTCGCCACCAGAAATGCACCACAACAACCTCCGAACAACAACACAAACAACCTCCGAAAACATCTTCTTTGCCGCCATTTCACCACCCAAGCACCTCAAATGACTACGCCTCACATAAACCATTGCCCAGCTCCCTATTTCGGCCCCCACTTCATAACGCATCACCAGAAAAATTACCTTTGTCGCGATCGGATAAAAAAGCGTTGGTGGAGAGAGTTGATATGCGATTACTAAATCTAGAGACAGTTTTATTGAATAGAAGTACGACGAGTTTCTAGAAGCTCTAATTATTTGAACGTGACTGGAGAAAGGTTGAAGCCTTTGTTGGTTCTAAAATAATTTTATATGTATATATATATATATATATATATATATATATATATATATATATATATATATATATATATATATATATATATATATATATAAAAGCCATGAACAGAGGTATATATCTCAGCTCCTACTTGTTAAACCTTACATGTTTGATTAATGTTGTGTTCATGAATCAATTTGTCATTTGAACGAAACAGTGCTTGCATTCATATTTATTATGATTTTGATCTTGATCTTCATCTTGATGGTGTAGTTTCTCTTTATTTTACTAAGATTTTAAAAAATGATATTAATATTGTTAGTGTTAGATTTGCTTTGCCTACGTTTTGATACTGTTTCCCTAAAAGTTCCAATTTGTTTTAGTCTTTTTTCTTCTCTTTATTATGTTTTTATTATTATTATTATTTTTTATTAATTACTTTATATTTAGTGGAAATTGTAGATCAAATGTTTTAGTACTTCTGGGTTTGTATCTAACATGAGATCTAAGGTCAATTTAGTTTTTTTTTGTTACTAGTACATCTCATGGTTTTATTTATTTATTTATTTATGATTGGGATTGAGTTACATTTCTGTGTTTTTTTCAATTTCGATTACGATAGTAATGATGATTTTGTAATACTGTTGTGTTAATAATAATATTGTTATGTTGTTGTTTGATTTTGCCACATTGTATAAATCGGATTTTTAATTTGTGGATTCGACATTTGTATGTCGTTATACCACCAAAATTTCGATACATCAATTTGGAATTTTTGTTACGTTATGATCTCTACGTACGACACTCCAATTTTGTGGTCGCTATGTATAAATCGGCTTTGAGCATATCTCGTTTCGATTCATTTTGCTTGTCCTTTTTTTTAAATCAATCAATTAATTTGAGATTTGGTTTAATAATTTAATTTTGCTAATAAATTTTTATTAACTTGATTATTTGACTTAATCAAATATTTTCGATAATTAATTTTAATTAGCATGATTAATCAATTAATCGAATTCCAATCATTTAACTTTATTAATCAATCTTAATTAACCTAATTATTTTATTACATTAATTTTTAATCGAATAATTTTGATAATTGATTTGGATTAATCTAACTAAGTGATTTAGTAAACTTTGACCATGTTGACTTTGCTTAATAAAATTGGGCAAAGTTTGAGGGATTCCAAAACTCAAACAAACTCAAATCACTTCCTATTTATACGCACTTGCGTATTGTGTTTGATTTCTAACTATTTTTCTTTCATCCTCATTCGACAAAATGTACCCTAATTCCCATGAAGTGTAATAAATTTATCGCTTTAATCTTGATTGTATCACATTAAACCCTTTTCAAAAGAAATAATTCCCGATTTAATGTCGAGTCATTTTTACCTTGTAAGTCGATCGCTTTTTAAGCATCGTCATCAACCTCATGCTCACACTTGCACACATTCATAGCTTACTCTTGAGCTTTCTTACAATGAGACTTACTCGATTAATTACTTCTAATTAGTTGTTTAAAGGACTAGCCCACTTTGCTAGTACACTTGTAATTTAAATTCGATTTAATTGCTTTATCGCTTTTATCTCTCATTTCCATACTTTAAACCCTCAAGCATTATTGATCCATATATCAAGCCCTACCTCATCTCGTAAGTCGACCTCCTCGTGTATCGCCATCAACCTTACCCTAGCACAATTAGGTCCTCCCTTCCAATTGTTTTCAAACTTTTGCCTACGCTTCGAACGCAAATTCAAACTTCGATCAACATCATGTATTTTTCAAATCAAATTAAGACACCTAATCATATTCAAACACTATTTTATTAAAGGTGAAAAGGGAATTGGTCTGGAGCCTTCGATTCCTCTCCTCGAATGTTTGAGTACTAGGATCCTTCCTTACTATTCGAACAATTGTCATCTCTAAAAGACTTATAATCTGATTCACATTCAAACCATTCTTGTAATAATTCGAATCAAACCTACTTTTCCTATACACTTAAATGAAAAAGAGAGAGTCTAGAGCCTTCTATTCTCTTTCCCGATTACTTGGATACGAGGAGCCTTGGCCATTCGAGTACTCGTCATCCGCTTAAAACACTCTAATCCTCTAAAACCCTTTCATAATTAAGGTTAAAAAAGAGAGAGTCTAGAGCCTTCTATTCTCTCTCTCTCTCTCTCTCTCTCTCTCTCTCTCTCTCTCTCTCTATTGTTTGGATACATAGAGCCTTCCTTGGCCATCCAAGTGATCGTCATCCAAACAAAACATCCAACACATTAATTCAACTTCTCGCCGCCGTGCGATCAAAACTTTTTCTCAAAAGAACGAGGTTTAGTCCTTTCTAATGCGCCCACAAACTAAATGCTTAAGCCCTTGCCGAGAGTAGACAAGCTAATGTTTCTCTCTTAGAATGTGACCTAAACATTCGTTTGATAAAATGAACCAACAACCCGTAGTCCCACAAACTACAGACGCTCTGATTCTTCATTTCACAATGGAGATATGTAGGCTTAAGGGCCCCAATCCTTGGCGAGCACCCTAATAAGAAACCACCCATTTCTCCTTAGAAAACAAAACCCTTTTCTCATACCCTTCACATTATTCACTTAGAATAAAATAAATAACATTAGCTAACATTTGATTGCAAATCAGACTAAGAGGTTCCCGTTAAGTACAACGGACGTAAGGAGTGCTAATACCTCCCCCTTGCGTAATCGACTCCCGAACCCGAACTTGGTTATGATGACCATGTTCTTATCTTAAAGGTTTTATCGATATTTTCCTATTCTTTCATTGGAATGAATAAAGTTCGATGGCGACTCTGTTTGACCTATTTCCTGTGACCATTCGCGAAGGATCGTATTTTTCGAGGCACGAGAGTTGGCGACTGTGCTGGGGAAATGTGCTCCAGGCAAGAGAGAGTCAAGCCTAACTTAGTTCGATTTTTGAAGAACGTTAACTTCACTTATTTGTTTTCTTCTTGATTATTTTCTCTTATTATTTTCTTGCTTGTTTGATTGTTTATTATCCACTTGTTTGCTTATCTTTATTATGTATCCCATTATTTCGCGTGACATTGTTGGGGTTCTCTGATTATTGGTACTTTGTAAGATAGGCTCCCTACCCGAGTATGAGAAAAATATAGGATTAGGATGGTGGTTTTGTAGTATAGGCCCGCGAGGAGCCTTCCTCGTTGGGACAATACGAAAACCCCACTTAGAGTAGATTCTCTTGAGGATGTTATTATCTGACGAGCCTTCGTCAAGGCGATAATGTTTTCAATTTGGACGATGACTCTAAGGACCTTTTAACCCATTCCATGGTGGTTGTGTAGTGTTAACTCACGAGGAGCCTTCCTTGTTGGGTTGATACGAAATCCCCAATTAGATGAGATCCCTTGAACGTATCACTTTCTTAACATTGATATTTCAACCTCGATCTATGACTCTAAGATACCTTTTTATAACCTTGGAGTCGACGGTTGTGTAGTAGAGGCTTGCGAGGTAGGACAATATGAATACCTCACCTAGAAGAGATCATCTTAAGGTTATTACTGTCTGACAAGCCTTCATCACGGCAATGACGTTCTAAAGAAGGATCCATGACTCTATACCATTCTTAGAGTCTACCGATGGGGTTCCGTTAATCAGAAATACCCGTTGTCATGCCTGACTTGAGAACATGATGAACCTGTGATCTTAAGAATTACTTAGAATTGATTTGCATACCATTGCATTTGCATTCCATTAGCATGCATTGCATATCATTTCCAAAAATAAATTGAACTCATTCCCTCCTTTGTCCTTAACCAGCAAGGTGATTTCTGGCACGCATCTTGAACAAAGAACCATGTCTTAAGAAACTATTGATGAGCTAATGAGAGGTCACGAAGTATTGAAATGGGGGATCAATCTTTTAAAGATCCAAATGTATTGGGTTTTGGAAACCTTACAAACCTTGTTGAGAAAAGAGGGTCACCCCGTGCCCATTGCTGCAGTAGAGGGAGCTAATGTTCTACATCCATCCGGTGTTGCCACAAGTCAAAGGCAATTCCATATGGCAACTCCTCATTTGCTAACTCTTGGCCCTCCCTCAAGATGTCATCTTCAGCCTTTGGCCGCCAAATCGGCACATCAACATCCTTTGGTTGTCTCCCCCCAAGAGTACCAGAGTCAGGATCAGGGGCAGAATCAGGATCAAAATAAAAGGAACAGAACTCACTTCAACTCGATTCCTGTATCATATAGCAAACTCTACCCGCAGCTGATTGAAATTTTGTTGGTAACTCCTCGATCTATCGAGCCTATACCAACCCCTATCCGCCGTAGTGTAATCCAAATATAACATGTGAATATCATGCAGGGGCGGAAGAACATGACTTTGATACTTATATGGCGATGCAATCTAGAGTTAGACGGTTGATCAACAACAGGAAATTATTTTTCGAAGAAGACTACCCGAAGGTCAAGTGCGAATACTATACTGGAGCAGTAGGGCATTCTGTCGAAGAATGCAAGAGTTTTAGGCTCAAGGTGCAAAATTGATCCACGCATGGTCACCTACCCTCATAAAAGAAGGCCTAGATATAAATGTCATGATTCTTGAACCATGTAGTGAGAAAGGAAAGAGACCTCTGAAATACCTCAAGATCTTGTATAACAGGGAAGAGATCAAAGACGTGGCTAGCGAGATATCGCGACTTCCATGCAAGAACACTGAAATAGCGCCACAAAACTATGATACCGCGATCCGCACAAGTGAAAGTGAAGAAGTGGGAAATAGATCTGAAAAGGATGCATCTAGTAATGAGGTGGAAAATAAAGAATTCATTGGCTCTCATGCCATTTCTAACAAGCACACAGACCCCATCCTTGGGGTGGTTAAAGATAAACAACCAGTAATACTCAGAGTGTCACGCCAGTAACCATGGCTAAGACCGTGGAGTCAACACACTAAGGCCCCCGTTCACATCAACAAGTTCCTGTAGTGCCGACTTATCAACAGCCAAGAGCTCGAGCTTCTTGCCAACAAGGTGCTCCCAACCAGAATAGGAGACGAGGGGGTAGACCTCCCATCCATCCAATTCCTATGACATACACTGAGCTCTATCCTTCTTTATTGAAAAGGGGAATAGTGGTTCTAAGGCCTCTAGGACCTCCACCTGATCCTATACCTTTGTGGTATAATCCAAATGCTCATTGTCCTTTCCATAAGGGTGCTCCTGGACATGATTTGGAGGGTTTTCATGCTCTGAAACATAGGGTGCAAGATTTGATTGACATAAAGATTTTGTCTTTCAAAGATAAGGCTCTAAATGTTGGAAACAATCCTTTTCCGGTACATGGAGCATGAAGTATGAATCAAGATTTAGAAATCATTCCCTAAAGTCTGAGGATCAGACCATGAAGTTCAATTCCCTAAAGCTGACAATCATTTAGCTGTTTCAACATTTCATTGTAATTTCTTTGCATGTTAGACGTTGTTTGCTTTCAAGCATTGTTGTTTTCTTTTAATGGTAATACTAATGAAGTAATCATGCATTTTTCTGAATTAATCATTTCGTATTCACTCTTTTTTTTTCTTTTCATATATAAAAAACAAAAATATATACATCCATATTTCTCCCACTGTTGTTTTAGCAAAGATTGGAGGGAGGATGATGATAACTAAATAACCATAATTGCTAATGGTATGCTTTCGCATAAGATCTTGCTGATGATGTACAAGAATTGTTTAAAATCCCCAAACACTGAAGAGATAAGAAGTTAATCCCTAGTTAAACCACTTCGAGCCTAGAAGTAGGTGTTTCTTTCGGATCTATAAACCATACGCTTAACCTAGGGCAGGGTAGTGATTAGTTAATCTGACTGGGCATTCGAATTACAAATAGAAACATTCTGTGTGGGGATCAACCATGTGATATTCTTCGCACACGTCCTGAAGTGTCGAAAGAATCATGCAAAATCAAAGGTTATGTCGATTGTTCCTCAATGACCAATGACTTGGCAGTCACAAACCTTTCAGCAAAGTCGGAAAAAAATCAAAAGAAAAGCCCGCTAAGTTAAACACCCAAGAAGTAGACTTAGGAAAAAAATCAAGGCAATCTTGGTGGACTAAAAGCATTAAAAAATGGTCCAGGCAAAAATCAGGGATCAAAAATATGAAAAAGCAAAAAAGGTCAGTAAATCCTCAAGCAAAGCAAAACAAGATTCAGTGACCAAAGGGTCGCTGACATCCATGACAAACGCAAAAATAAGGTGACTGTCATTTCAAGAAAAATTTGAACCATCATTTTCGCTCTCTTACCGTTGGACCCTCTTAGAAGATGAATATGTATGCTGGTTAGCTGAATGTAGGACTGAAGATCATCACGAAGAAGGGGTGGGTTAAAATAAACTTTGAGCCTTATATCCTTTATTTCAAGAACCGTAAACCAGACCATGTTACCACCCTCAAAAGACCTAATTAAAGCAGGGTTAATTCTTAAAGCATACTACAACAAGGTTGCATAAACTGACTCCTAAAGATTTGCTAATCTTCTCCTTGTTGTATCTTTCATACTAGCTAAATCAGTATTGCGTTTGGACTAATGGTCCACTCTTCACACACTATCACATCATTCAAATAATGTTTTTTTTTTCAAAACCTACATGAGCACTGCATTAAAATTTCCATTTCTGAATGAACAATTTTAATTGCAAGTCGGTACTAGACATCAAGGAAATTCCAACAAAGAGCAATCAAAGAGGACTTGATCATTCAGCAGAGTGGATCAGAATCAAGAACACCTCATAGTCCTATGGATCAGAGGTATTGGTATCTAATGATTATGGAATCATCCAGTCTAAATCAGGTCTCCAAGAATCAATTGACTGATGGGGCAAATCATTTAAGAATCTTTTGATCAGGAATAAATCATCTCAGAACTCTATCTACCAGGGAAGATCACCCCAGAGGTTTTATTTGATTAAGGGCAAAACTCTACAAAGCTCATTCTATCAAAGTTAAGTCGCTTCAATGCTCATATCGGGGCAAGTTATCTCAAGATAACATCAAATACAATCACTCTAAAAGTCGAGTAACCAAGAGAAACTGATTCAAGACTTAAACTAGGTCGAATTATAAAAAAGAGCTCATGGAGTCCAACTCCCCAAAGGGCGGTTAATCATAAGTCTACCATCTCGAGAATTGGATAATTAGGGGCAGATCATTTCAAAGTTCAGAATATTGGGGAGGGCTACTTAAAAGTCATGACAAGCTACTTCCAAATTCCTTTCAAGGTGGACTTTTCTCCAAATACCCAAACTGGGGCCAGCTGAGCCACATAGGGGCAAATCCTCTCCATGCCATCAAGTTGCTTAAGCACGACTTGCCATACGTCAGCAACCGTTGAGTTCAAGACGAGTGTCGGGGAATCATGTTATCCACCCATCAAATAACCTTTTGCCTTCTAATAGACAAGAAGCCTTGTTGTAAAGAAACCTTCACTTCCATTACCCATCGTTGGGGCATTTTGGAAACCTGCAAATCATTGCATAAATCATTCTCATGCATTAGTCATTTCACTTCGCTCTAGCATTAAGCCATGCATATCATCTCATTCATCCAACATATGCCCATAGCATGAAAGATCAAACATCTAAAACCAGTTCTTGTTTGGCAGTTCATTTTCAAAATCCAGTCTGTTTCGTGTGTCCTTAAATCATAATTAAGTGTTCACAGACATGTTGAAAGTCCAATTTTGTTGGCACCTACAAAAAAATTGATGTTTGTTCATCAAGGTAAATATCTTATGTAGTTTTGTGAGAACCCAGAACCTTTTCTTGTGGTTATGTGAGAAGTCGTAACCTATCTTTTATGTCATTATATGAGAACCCAAAACCTTTTCTTGTGGTTATGTGAGAAATTGTAACCTATCTTTTGTGTAGTTTTGTGAGAACCCGGAACCATTCTCTTGTGGCATTGTGAGAAGCTGTAACCCATCATTTGTGTCATCCTGTGAGAAACCGGAACCCATCATTTGTTGTTATGTGAGAACCCGAAACCATTCTTTTGTGGTTATGTGAGAAGTTGTAACCTTTCATTTATGTGATTCTGTGAGAAGCCGGAATACATTATTTGTTGTTATGTGAGAACCCATAACATTACTTTGTTCTGTGAGAACCCAGAACCTTCTCTTGTGGTTATGTGAGAAGCTGTATCCCTTCATTTGTGTCATGAGAGACCGGAACCCATTATTTGCTGTTATGTGAGAACCCGTAACATTACTTTATTCTATGAGAACCCGGAACCTTTTCTTGTGGTTATGTGAGAAGTCGTAACCTTTTATTTTTGTCGTTCTGTGAGAACCCATAACCTTTTCTTGTGGTTATGTGAGAAGCCCTAACCTTTCATTTGTGTCTTTATGTGAGAACCCGAAACCTTTTCTTGTGGTTATGTGACAAGTTATAACCTTTTATTTGTGTCTTTCTGTGAGAACCCATAACCTTTTCTTGTGGTTATGTGAGAAGTCGTAACCTATCTTTTGTATCATTCTGTGAGAACCCATAACCTTTTCTTGTGGTCATGTGAGAAGATATAACCTATCTTTTGTGTTGTTCTGTGAGAACTCGAAACCATTCTCTTGTGGTTATGTGAGAAGTCGTAACCCTTAATTTGTGTCGTTGTGTGAGAAACTAGAACCCATCATTTGCTGTTATCATATGTGAAAACCCATAACATTACTTGGTTATGTGAGAACCCGAAACCATTCTCTTGTGGTTATGTGAGAATCCATAACCCTTCATTTGTGTCGTTTTGTGAGAAACCGGAACCCATCATTTGTTGTTATGTGAGAACCCGTAACATTACTTTGTTTAGTGAGAACTCAGAACCTCCTCTTGTGGTTATGTGAGAAGTCGTAACCTTTCATCTTTGTCATGAGAAACCGGAACCCATTATTTGGTGTTATACCCGTAACATTACTTTGTAATGTGAGAACCCGGAACCTTTTCTTGTGGTTATGTGAGATGTTGTAACTTTTCATGTGTGTTATTTTGTGAGAACCCAAAACCTTTTCTTGTGGTTATGTGAGAAGCTGTAACCTTTCATTTGTGTCATTATGTGAGAACCCGGAACCTTTTCTTGTGGTTATGTGAGAAGCATAACCTTTCATTTGTGTCGTTATGTGAGAAACCAAAAAAATTTCTTGTGGTTGTGTGAGAAGCCGTAACCTTTCATTTATGTCTTTATGTGAGAACCCGAAACCTTTTCTTGTGGTTATGTGAGAAGCCGTAACCTTTTCTTTTGTTTCGTTCTGTGAGAACCCGAAACCTTTTCTTATGGTTATGTGAGAAGTCGTAACCTTTCATTTGTGTCGTTCTATGAGAACCCGAAACCTTTTCTTGTGGTTATATGAGAAGTCGTAACCTTTTCTTTTATGTCGTTCTGTGAGAACCTGGAACCTTTTCTTGTGGTTATGTGAGAAGCCATAACCTATCTTTTGTGTCGTTTTCTGAGAACCTGAAACCTTTTCTTATGGTTACATGAGAAATTGTAACCTTCTATTTGTGTCGCCTGTGAGAACCCGAAACCTTTTTTATGGTTATGTGAGAAGCTGTAACCTATCTTTTGTGTCATTATGTGAGAAGCCAGAACCTTTTCTTGTGGTTATGTGAGAAGTCGTAACCTGTCATTTGTGTTGTTCTGTGAGAACCCGAAACCTTTTCTTGTGGTTATGTGAGAAGCTGTAACCTCTCATTTGTGTTGTTTTGTGAGAACCCGAAACCTTTTATTGTGGTTATGTGAGAAACTGTAATCGGTCATCTATGCTATTTTGAGAGGAATTATAACTCACTTCACCTTTCTTTACTCTGTGAGAACCCGAAGTCATTTCATCTTCGTTACGTGAGAACCTGTAACATACCCGTTTTGGTTATATGAGAAGCCATAACCCTACTCTTATTGTTATATGAAAAGCCATAACATATCCTTTGTGATCTGAAAATCTGTAACATTACCTTATAGTTCTGTGAAAAGTCGGGACCTCTCTCTGCTATGCGAGAGCCAAAAGTCATTTCATTTGTTCCATTTAATAAACTCATTCTGCTCTGTGGGAACTCGGAGCTTAGCACATTACACACATTTTCAATAACCTTTGGTTTATTCTGTGAGAAGCCAGAGCTAACCATTTTTCTCAAAGTATCCCTAGTGTGTCGTTTTACCTTACTTCGTTCAATCCCCAGCAAACATCATTGGCAAGTCACCTCAACAACCCCATAGAGTCAGTTTCACATTTCATATCTCAAACCAATAGAAAGAGTCTTGCATACATGAATCACATTTCATATCATGTCATTTGCATTCAGGATCAAAACACGGGTCTTTTTTAGTATTTAACTATCTCCCACTACGATCGTATGAAGAATGTCCTTCTTCATACTCTTCAGTTAAAGATATTTAAATAGGGGCAGCTATCACACCCCAATTTTGACCATGAATAGCTGAATCAATACAATTATCATAGCATTAATATCATCTGCATAGCATAGCATGCATTTCATGTCTCATAACACCTAAAATGTCAGCCAGAATGAATTCTCAGATATACAAACAGATTGGTTGAATTACTTCTTAAATAAACGTAAACTCAGTGGACGAAAAGTTTTGAAATCAAGTCTGCAGACGTCATTTATTTTAATCTACGTTTCATGTAGTTTAACCTGACGTGCTCGTTTTAATTTTTGACGACTTTTTAGCCACATTTTGATCAGTCTGATCCTTTTTACTGGTCCAGATTTATTTCAAAATTTGAACAAACGTTGAATTTTTCCAATATTTTTGTTTCGTGCTGACCATTTTAGTGCATTTAATTTATTTTTCAGGCACTTGGGCGCCCGACTTTTATTCATTTTCAGTCGTTTTATTTTTTACCCATTTGTCAAATTATAGAAAAATAAAATAGAATTGTCCATGCTCGCATTTTGATTTTATCATGTGTATTTAGAAAGATGTGAATTTTATTTGATTTATTTGATTTAATTTGATTTAAATCAATTAAATAATCTAGAAGGGGAATTCTAAGTATTTTTAAATTGTCTAGCAATGTGTATTTTTTGTGTGTTTCTTTGATTTAATCACGACAGTTACATCAAGATTAGTCAAGGGTTCATAATTGGTTATCCTTGTGTATTTTATCCAACCAATAGAAAATAAGAAAACAAAATTTGAAATAAAAAAGGAAGATAAGATCAAAGGGGGAGGAGTCAGCGCAAAAGATCCTCGTCTTCCCACTCACAATGCCACACGGCTAGTCCATTCATTAGTGGCTTGAAAAAATCATCAAAGTTACTCACGCACACTATTTTGGGGAGAGGGGTCTGAAATTTTGGAAAAAAAGGGAAAGAGAAAGGCATTAAGATACATTTATCTCTATCTCAGAAAAAAATTTCCTTCCTTTTTTTTCCTTTTCCATTTTATTTTCTCTTCTTATTTTCATTATGTTTTCCTTTCCATAATTTTTCCTTTTCTTCTTCCTGAACTACTACAACCACGCCCAACAGCGACTTCCTCCCTCTTTCGCCACATCCGCATAACACCTCCATAAAACCTCTAAACCTTCCTTCCACCGCTGATACACATCACCATCACCATTTTTTCTTAAACCACCATCGTGAGCTTCTTCGTCTCCGCCTCCACTCATTTTCCTCTACTGAAACAACCATTCACGCTACCATATTATCCTCTAATCACCTCACTACATCAGCCACTATTCATAATCAAATGTAACCACCTTCTTCAATCTTTTTCTGATGAACAAACTATCACTCACCGCCAAGTCCTCAACTCTCCTATATTCACTCTTTTTATGAGAATATCTGGTGAACACTTCAAACCTCTGTCCCTTCCACCTCCAAGCTCACATAACATCCACCTTCACAACACCATGTAAATCTCATAAACCTTCAATCCACCAACCATGTAGTATTCTTATCTGCCTCTCTTCATACTCTTCACTACCACCACTACCTCTGTTTTGCCACCAGGAACGTAACACAACAACCTCCGAACAACAACACAAACAACCTCCGACAACATCCTCGCCGCCGTTGTTTCACCATCAAAGCACAACAAACGACTGCGCCTCACATAAACCATTGCCCAACTCCTCATTCCGGCCACCACTTCATATTGCATAACCGGAAAAATTACCTTCGCAGCGACCGAAAAAAATAACGTTGGTGGTGAGAGTTGATATGCGATTACTAAATCTAGAGAAAGTTGGACTGAACACGAGCACAACGAGTTTCTAGAAGCTCTAATTATTTGAACGTGACTGGAGAAAAATTGAAGCCTTTGTTGGTTAAAAAATAAATACATAAAGATACAAAGCCAAAAACAGAGGTATATATCTCAGCTCCTATTTATTGAACCTTACATGCTTGATTAATGTTGTGTTCATGAACCAATTTGTCATTTAAACGAAACAGTGCTTGCATTCATATTTATTTTGATTGTTCATACTGATTTTGATCTTGATGGTGTAGTTTCTTTTCATTTTACTAAAATTTTAAAAAATGATATTGATATTGTTAGTGTTGGATTTGCTTTGCCTGCGTTTTGATATTGTTTCCCTAAAAGTTCCAATTTGTTTTAGTTTTTTTTCCTCTTTATTATGTTATTTTTTTAATTATTTAATTATTTACTTTATATTTAGTGGAAATTGTATATCAAATGTTTTAATACTTATGGGTTTGTATCTAACATGAGATCTAAGGTCAATTTAGTTTTTTTGTTACTAGTACATCTTATGGTTTGTTTTATTTATTTATTTATGATTGGAATTGAGTTGCATTTTTGTGTTTTTTCAATTTCGATTACGATAGTAGTGATGATTTTGTAATACAGTTGTGTTAGTAATAATATTGTGATGTTGCTGTTAGATTTTGCCACATTGTATAAATCAGATTTTTAATTCGTGGGTTCGACATTTGTATGTCATTATGCCACCAAAATTTCGATACATCAATTTGGATTTTTTTTCCCGTGTTTTGATCTTTACGTACGACACTCCAATTTTATGGTCGCTATGTATAAATCGGCTTTAAGTATATCTCGTTTCGATTTATTTTGGTTGTCCTTTTTTTTTCTTAAAATCAATCAATTAATTTGAGATTTGGTTTAATAATTTAATTTTGCTAATCAATTTTTATTAACTTGATTATATGACTTAATCATATAATTTCAATAATTAATTTTAATTAGTATAATTAATCAATTAATTGCATTCCAATCATTTAACTTTATTAATCAATCTTAATTAACCTAATTATTTGATTACATTAATTTTGAATCGAATAATTTTGATAATTGATTTGGATTAATCGAATTAAGTGATTTAATAAACTTTGACCATGTTGACTTTGCTAAATAAAATTGAGCCAAGTTTGAGGGATTCTAAAACTCAAACAAACTCAAATCACCTCCTATTTATACGCACTTGCTTATTGTGTTTGAGTTCTAACTGTTTTTCTTTCATCCTCATTTGACAAAATGTACCCCAATTCTCATGAAGTGTAATAACTTTATCGCTTTCATCTTGATTGTGCTTTAATACTTTATTCAATGGTTAATCACTTCGTCTATCACATTAAACCCTTTTCAAAAGAACTAATTCCCGATTTAATGTCGAGTCATTTTTACCTTGTAAGTCGATCACTCTTTAAGCATCGCCATCAACCTCATGCTCACACTTGCAAACATTGATAGCTTACTCTAGGGCTTTCTTATAATGAGACTTACTCGATTAATTACTTCTAATTAGTCGTTTAAAGGACTAGCCTACTTTGCTAGTACACTTGTAATTTAAATTCGATTCAATTGCTTTATCACTTTCATCTCTCATTTGCATGCTTTAAACCCTCAAGCAGTCTTGATCCATATGTCAAGCCTTACCCCATCTCGTAAGTCGACCACCTCATGCATTTCTACCAACCTTACCCTAGCATAATTAGGTCCTCCCTTCCAATTATTTTCAAACTCTTGCCTACGCTTCAAACGCAAATTCAAACCTCGATCAATGTCAAATATTTTTCAAATCAAATTAAGACACCTAATCATATTCAAACACTATTTTATTAAAGGTGAAAAGGGAGTTGGTCTGAAGCCTTCGATTTCCCTCCTCAATTGTTTGGGTACTAGGAGCCTTCCTTACAATTTATACAATTGTCATCTCTAAAATACTTCTAATCTGATTCACATTCAAACCATTTTCGTAATAACTCGAATCAAACCTATTTTTCCTAAATACTTAGATGACAAAGAAAGAGTCTAGAGCCTTCTATTCTCTCTCCCGAATAGTTGAATACGAGGAGCCTTCCTTTGCCATTCAAGTACTCGTCGTCCGCTTAAAACACTCTAATCCTCTCAAACCCTTTCATAATTAAGGTTGAAAAATATAGAGTCTAGAGCCTTCTATTCTCTCTCCCGATTATTTAAATACAGGGAGCCTTCCTTGGCCATCTAAATGATCATCACTTAGGGAGCCTTCTATCCTCTCAAACCCTTTCATAATAATTCAACTTCTCGCCGCCGTGCGATCAAAACTTTTTCTTAAAAGAACGATATTTAGTCCTTTCTAATGCGCCTATAAACTAAATACTTAAGCCTATTTCGAGAGTAGACAAGCTATCATTTCGCCCTTAGAATGCGACCCAAACATTCGTTCGATAAAATGAGTCAACAACCCATAATCCCACGAACTACGGACGCTCTGATTCTTCATTTCACAATGGAGATACGTAGGCACAAGGGCTCCAATCCTTGGCGAGCACCCTAATAAGAAACCACCCATTTTCCCTTAGAAAACAAAACCCTTTTCTCATACCCTTCGCATTATTCTCTTAGAAAAAATAAATAACATTAGCTAACATTCGATCACAAATCAGACTAAGAGGTTCCCGTTGAGTACAACGGACGTGAGGGGTGCTAATACCTTCCCCTTGCGTAATCGACTCCCGGACCCGAATTTGGTTTGCAATGACCATGTTCTTATCTTAAAGGTTTTATCGATATTTTCATATTCCTTCATTGGAATTAATAAAGTTCGGTGACGACTTTGTTCGAACTATTTTCTGCGACCATTTGCGAAGGATCGTATTTTTCAAGGTACGACAATAATACATAATAATAAATAAAAAATAAATAAAATAATAATAATAATCAATAATCAAATATAAAAAAAAACAATAATAATAATAATTAATAATATCAGTAATACTAAAAATAAATATTAACATTAATAATAATAATAAATAAATAGTAATCAACAACAACAACAACAACAATAATAATAATAATAATAATAATAATAATAATAATAAAAAGTTAGTAATAATAATAGTTAGTAATAGTATAACAATACTAATAATGAGTTAATAATAATATTAATAGTACAAAAATGATAATGATGGTAATAATAATATATGTAATTATAATATATAATAAATATTAATTAATCCATAATGGTACTAAAAATAATAATAATAATAATAATAATAATAATAATAAATATAATGGTAATAATAGTGTATAATGGTAATAATAGTGTATAATAATAACAATAATTAATATTAATAATAACAATTAATTGGTTATAATATATACATAAAACAAAAAAGGAAATAAGATAAAATAAATATAAACAAAATATAAATAAAAAAATGAAAAAAGAAGCGAATGTATGGAGGAGGGGTAGACTAATTGCTTGGAGAAAAGAGAGAAAAAAAAATCAAAATTTAAAAGGCCACCCCCAATCTGATTCTAACGCATGGTATGGGAATAAAGACAATAAAAAAGCCGAACTCTTATCCTTCTCTCTTACTCGTGCGTTACTCTCTCTGTTTCATATTATAAGCAAATTTTACTTTTTAGATACATTAAATAATTAATGTATCTGGTATATATACATTAATTATTCAATGAATCTAAAAAGTAAAATTTGCTTATAATATGGAACGGAGGGAGTATCACAGAAGAAAGACAAACCAAATTTTCTCAACCTCCTATTCTCTCAATTGATCTCCCTCTGCAAACAAAAACTCAAGAAAACAAAGCCAAATTAACATAAAAAATGATAGAGGAACCTAAACCTTGAATTCACGGCGGTTGGTTTATGGTGGTTTTGGTGTTTGTTGTCGTGCAGGTTCCAGCGTGGTGGTGACGAGGGCAGTGCAGCGAGAAGCGTTGCGGTGGCGTGAATGAGTTGTGGCGGTCGCTAGTGGCCGGAAGTGTGAACGTGGCAGAATCACGTCGGTTCTACTTGAGAGGGCGTTTTTGCTTACTATGTTTTCCTTCTTCCCCTCCTTTTTCTGGTTGTTGATTGTTGTTAATTGTTATTGTTGTTTTTTGGTATTGTGTATGGTGGTTGATGTTATAGTTTATGGAAGTTTGAAGGTGTGAGTATTTGTTGGAGTGGGCGGTGTGTTTGAAGGTGTGGAGAAGAAGATGGTTAGAGTGGTGAGGTGGTTTAAGTTGTATGAAGAAGAAGGAAAATGTTGGATGAGTTTGTATGTGTATTTGTTATGAAGTGTGAAAGAGGGAGAGAGAGAGCGAGAGAGGAGTTATACTTGATTTTGGTGATGGTGTTAGGATTCTACAACTTTGTTTTTGTCTTTGATGGAAAGCTAGTGGAGATATTTTTAATTTTGAGAAGAGAGGGGCGGTGTAGATTGTAAAAAGAGGATAAATATTTTGTTGATATCTTTTTTTTCATGGCTTCCCTTAGTGCATGGTACAGAGGAAAGTAAAAAAAAAAATGGGAAACAAAGGTCATGGTTGTGGTTGAATCACGTGGCTGGATCCCTGTGGGTCTTTTTCTCCATTCTTTTCTTATTTGTTTTTTTTTAAATCAAGTATTATAAACAAATAAAAAATTAATTAAGATAAAATTAACTATCGCATAATTAAATCAAATTAAAAATATAGTTAATTCAAATTAATTCTACCGATTGATTTGGCTAAAAAATAAAAATAATCGGATAAAAAATGGGTAAAAAAATCCCAAAAAAAAATAAACGGAACGCATTAAAATGATCAATGCAGAATAAACTTCTCGGAAAGATACATGTTTTGATTAAATTTTGAAATAAAAATTGACCTGTTAAAAGGCTCAAGCGGATAAAAATACGACCGAACAAGTGGTAGAAAAATTAAAATGAGCACACCAGGTTAAACTACGCAAACTTTAGATTAATAATGCTGACGTCTTCAAACTTGGTTTTGAAATTTTTCGCCCGCTAATTTTACATATAGTTGAGAAACGATTCGACCGGTCTATCTGTAGATCCGAAAAGTATTCTGGTTGATATTTTAAGTGTTACATGGAACAAAATACATTGCAAGAAGTGGGTTGGTCAAGTCTACCTAGACGCATAATCTTACATATTTCCCACTTCTCTTTTGAAAGTGTTCTTGTCCACCTTAACCATTTTTTCTATTCGATCACCAATGAATGATAATACTCTATCATCACAATATTCAATTGGTAATCCAAATATTCGAACCCACACAATGAATTGTTCAATAGCATCACTCGCATGACAAAAGTTGGCACTTTATTCTCTCACCGAGAGGTAATGATCATATATTAGCCATGGTCATTTCATTATTGTTATATATTAACCTTCTTCACTAGTAAAAAAAATATGAAATAATACTTATATCCCATATCAAATATATTAATCACACATCTTCATACCCACATTTGTTGGAGTCTGTTTTTAAGGATTTTGTAGCCAATTCTTCTTCCTAGAATTTTTACAATGACGTCTTTCTTCCATGGCTTCGCAATCCTTCTTCATCATTCCCATATGACATGAACTCTAGACATTCATACTTTTCAAACTTCCTTTCTTCTACTTTCAAACCTCCGTTAAGATAATCTCCATTATTTTCTTCATCTTAAACATGGTCCCCCGGACCACATCGTACTGGGAGAGGTATAGCTCTGATACCATTTGTAACACCCCAGACTGCTTTCAGGATTATCGGCTGACCCCTCAAACCAACACGGGTCTTTTCAGCATGCTTTGTCCTCACTCACACACTTTCAGAGAAACTTCCCATAAGGTCATCCATCACAGAATTGTTGCAAGTCAAGCACGCTTAACTATGAAGTTCATATGGAACGGGCTACCAAAAAGAATATGCATCTTATTGGTATAGGTAGTACCAATTAATCCTTATAAGCCTTTCTTCAACCATGGAGTCTCATACTTGCACAGCTTCAGGATCCCTCTCATTCCGATGTGAATTTGGTTTTTCCTAGAAATTGCTAGGAGTGTCTCATTGTCATGCCTCGTGTACCGACAACCACTCTCTCACCCTCGAGTGTTACATGTAACCACTCTCCGCCCTCTTCGACCTCAGGTGTTACACTTTTCTACATGGTTCACTTGGTTTTCACACGTAAACCCTAGAGAATCGACATGGAAGTAGTTTAGAATATTGTACCCCTAGAACACTTAAATGAAATAATAAGAGATTTTTTCTAATTTAATCACATGTCTTGCGTTAGAATATAATCTTGAGCACACATATGCTAAATTCTATTAGAGGATAGTTTTTCCCCATTATGGCCATCTCTTGATACAGAGATTAGTCTATTACTGGGTAACCAACACATTTGAAGAACCAACCACAAAAAGATCAATAGATACAAATCTATACAAGTTTGAAAAATTTAATAACATAAAAATTTCTATTAAACTTATTGATGTAAAATTTTGTAGAAAATAATCTTGAAAACATTTTTCTTTATCATGTTTCATTTAAAAGTTGCCTAACAAAATGAAGAAAAAGAGAGAAAAGGTAGTTAGTTTATTCTAAAATGAATAAAGCATTTTATTTTAGTTGTAAATTGTTGAATACTCTTCCTACCGGCGAAGAAATTAAAGATTTGACAAATAATATTAATTACAAGTTAAGAAATCCCTTGACAAATAATAATGTACATATTACTAACATATGTTCATAGACCAATTCAAAAATAGATGGTTAAAAGACAAAAAAATTGACAAAAATGTTCAAAATCAAATAAGTTGATTATATATATATATATATATATATATATATATATATATATATATATATATATATATATATATATATATATATATATATATATATATATATTGGTACAAGTGGGAAAAGGAAAAGAAAAAAAAAAGAAAAATTATCTAGAAAATATATTGAATTGAAGTTGCAATTCTCATCCAAATAAACATCACTTACTCACATTTCCAGATCTTGGATATCCACATAGAGAACTTGAAGGTGGGAAAATACACAAGAAGAGTGGGTTGAATTGCATTCACTAAAAACATTTATGCTTATGAACAGAGTTTAGACTCTAAACAATAGTTTAGAATCTGATAACAAGTGCAGCAGAAAATATATCAGAAGTAGACTAAACAGAATAATGAACACATCAGATTTATCATGGTTCCTCTCCAAAATGAGATACTTCAGTCCCCTTGCAGCACAAGATGTTTTCCACTATAACCAACACATGATTACAACTGCTTGTGCACTTAAGCACAAGACTTTCACTGCTCAGACCTACAGTCTAAGACTTCCTTGCTTAATCAACACCTGATTAAAACTTCTCTGCTTAGATCCTCAGATCCTAAGACTTTCCTTGCTTAAACCCTTCTGGTTCAAGACTTCATTGGTCGGGCGCACCGTCTAAGTCTTCTTTGCTCAGATTCTCAATCCAAGGCTTCACTGCTCAGACGCACTGTCTAAGTTTTGTTTGCTCAAATTCTCAATCCAAGACTTCACTTACTTAATCAACATAGATCAAGACTTTCAATGCTCAAGTACATAGTAAGAGACTTACTTGGTTTAAGCTTTTCAACTAGAGACTTTTATGCTCAAGCACTTAGCAAGAGACTTTGATCTAAACTGCTAAACAATATGTTCAGCATAATAGAGAACAAGGTGTACTTGATACTAAGATCAGAGGTACAAGGTAATCACCTTAACAAAGACCTTAAGCACTTAAGATTTCCAAGATATTCAATGTTTAGGAAATCTTATGGATTTTTACAATTTACAACAAGTAATAGAAGTTTATGCATATTCAGTAATGTTGCTTATTGTTGATCTTGTTATGTCTTCATTCAGATAAAAATGCTGAGCACTTCTAATCTTCTTGGCATTCCTTCTTCTTCTTTTTCCTCGTTGAAGATTCAAATTGAACCTTCAGCTACTTATATAGCAGTTTGTGCATAAGACTAGCTGTTGGAAAAGATAACTTGATCAAGTGTATCTATTTTCTCCATAGTACAAGAGACATTGAGGATAGATACACTTAAATATCTTGATCCATTGTGTATCATGTTTAACCATTGAGTCTTCAAAGAGATCTTGTACTATAGAGACGTTGAGAGTTGTTATCCGTAGAGCATGTCAACTCTTATTGAGCCTTGTGAACTTATACTCTAGCTGACAAACTGATTTGACAATACAGCTTGTATTCTGCAGTACGGATAGCTTTAGCCTTGTTACTGTTTCTGAACGATCATTAGAAACTAATACAGTCACCAAGTGTAGAAACAATGTGTTGTTTCTTCTGATGCTGAGGCCTTCAGCTTCAGAGTCTACGCCAGACATCACTTAGGGAGTATTCTTCATATTCTGAATCATCAGGAGCAACTAACTCAGCTTCTCTCAAGTGCGCTTTCATATCAGATTCTGAATATATATATATATATATATATATATATATATATATATATATATATATATATATATATATATATATATATATATATATATATATATATATATATATATATATATATATATATATATATCTTTAAGCCTAAGAACATGCATACTTGAACATACATTAGATAACACCATTGTTCTTTTAATACTTTGTTATCATCAAAACCCAAGGAATATATGTCATGAACAAATCTTGTTCTAACAATCTCCCCCTTTTTATGATGAGAAAGGCATTCAAACCAGATTGGCTACTTACAGAGCACAGACTTCAGGATCCAAAGAGCACAAAAATGCTTCTGAAGATCCTTCTTCTGAGGAAACAGAATAATACTGGAAGGAATATGTTTGTAACACTGAGAAAGATGACTGAAGAAATAAAGAAGACTAGGAATAGACTTAAATTATTGTACTGTCTTATCTTTCATATGTAATTTTTAAATTCCAATGAAGTTTCCCTTATTCAGTTTATATGGTCAGTTTAGCTAACAAATGCAAGTTTCATTTAACTTTTAAAATGTCATAAAAACAAATAAGAACATTTAATCACACAGAAACATGATAAGTTCATAACTATAAAACATACAAAAATCCATAAACAAGTCAGCAAAACATATAGACGGGTTCTACATCCTAGACCTAAGTTTTCTTCAATAACTCCAAGATTGTCTTAAGATCAAAACCAATTTCTTCTTGCCTCTCAACCACAAACTTGAGTTGAGCATCCACTGAGAGTTGGTTGCTAGCCATTTGATTTTTTATAACCTCTTGACATTCAACAACTGCAGCAACTTTGGCCTCAAGATTGAGCAGTTGCTTTTGGCTTGTTTCAACTACTTTCTTTGTTGAGAAATTCTTCAGATTTTCTATGACCAAGTTGACAGATTTTATGAAGCTTTCCCATTTTTTATTATAAGTCGCAGAATCAGTGGATGTGAATCCTTCTTCCACAAGTGATTTTGCCTCATTAAATAACCCATTCTTAAAAACTTCTAACTGAGAAAGTACATGATTGGGAAGAGGTTGATGGCTGGTTATGTGCTGACATGAAGAACAAACTGAAGAACAAGATGTCCTATCATGATGATTCGACATCTTTGTCTGTTACTTTGCAGTTTTGATACTGCTAATTTATTTCCAGATTTCAGAATATTGTGGGAATATTTGTTTATCCTAGGTGGCGTTCAAGATTGAGGAATCAGAGATTTTGTTTGAATTTGAAGATGTCATTTTCTAAGTGTGGAGACATTTTAGGAAACTTTGGATTGAAGAAACTATTCTTGAGGAGAATAAGTTGCAGATTCTATGTAACAAAATTGTTGCGTTTTTGAAGCCCAAATCCAGGCTAGTTTATGGTTATAAATAGGATGGATTTAACCTAATCAAAGTGTGGAAAATACATTGTTGCTTAGTGAGTTTTAGGGTTTGTGTATTTGTGAGCATCTCTTATATCGTGTTGATGCTAGAGTTGGACTGTTTGCATTGAGTTGTAATTTCTGTCACTGTTGGGATTGAAAGGGAATTGAGAAGGTTCTCATACCTAGGAGAGGCTTAGGTAGAAATTAAGTATGGGTAGTGATTAAGTGATAAGTTGTAAACCGAAGGTTGTTTATCTTAGAATTAATACTATCTAGTGGATTTTATTCCTGGCTTGGTAGTCCCCAAACGTAGGTGTTGTTGTACACCGAACTGGGTTAACAATTACTGTGTGTTCGTTTACTTTCTGCAATTTTTATTGTTCTCCTTCTTGTCATTGTGTTTAAAGTAGAGATCAAGTGTCTCGACATCTCTTAGGAAATCTGAGATCTGCATACCAGAATTTCAGTTTTCACAGGCCTAAACAAGTCAATGTGTAAAAGCTCCAAAAGGCCTATAAGTTGAAATAACATTTTTTGCTTTAAAAGAAGTTTTTGAAAACTTTCCTTTCTGATATGCCTCATAAACATCATCAGAAGCAAACTTTGGATTTGGAAGGCCTCTGACTAAGTTCACCTTGTTAAGCATTGAGATCCTTATCATGCTAACATGCCATAACCGTCTATGTTAAGTTCATTGCTCTTCGTTCACAAACATGAGACACTTAACATTTTGATTTTCTAAATCAGAAAGTTTAACCTTATATGTGTTATTCTTCCTCTTGTCATTAAAGAGCACATAACATATTTGCAAGATTTTTTATTAAAGATAATATCATAACCATTGTCACTTAATTGACTTATGAACAATAAGTTATGCATTAAACCTTTAACAAGTGAAACATTATTTATAGAAGGGAGATAACCATTACCAATAGTTTCAGCGCCAATAATATTACCCTTTTAAGTGCCTCCGAAACCTACGGTGCCTCTAGGCTTAAGTTTTAGACTTTGGAACATATGTCTTCTTCCCCTCATGTGTAGTGAGCATCCATACTCCAGGTACCACGAACGGTGTTTCAACTCAGCTGCTAAGGATGTTTGCAACGTATATTATTTTATCCTTAAGTACCCATATCTTTTTGGGTCCTTTCTTGTTAGTTTTCCCAGAGTTATTCTTAACCAGGGGTTTTTGTGCAGTATAATCATGTGTGCCGATAAGTGAAATGGGAATATAGAGTTTTTGGTTTTGTAGCCTTTTATGTAGATGGCACGTGACCAATACCTCTTTTACCAGTTCTACTTACTCCATAGATAATGGAAGCCATTTTTCTCCTAACTATGTTTCGTGCAAAAAAATTTTGAAAAGCCATGTCATATTTCTTTATGACGTCTTCAAAGTTCATTTGAGATTCTGAAAGAATTTCCTTTTTCATGATCCTTACTCTTGCTTTCTAGAGCAGAGTTATCTTTTTCGAGAACTGAAATTTTTTCTTTTAAAATATAATTTTCTTTCTTCAGCTCACTAAGAACTTCATAGTCAGCCACATGGATTCATTTAAGATTCTTCTGTCTATTTTGAAGACTTTGAAACTTTTCAAGAATTTCAGTGAGACATGACTTAACTTCAGAATGAGTAAGATTAGAGAATACCTCATTGGGGTATGAATCTGATTTTGATCCAGAGTCAGATGCTTCTAAGCTAGCCATCAGTGCTATATGCACATGGTCTTCTTCAGAGTCATCCTCTGAAGCTTGTGAGTCATCCCAAGTAGCCATAAGAACCTTTTTCTTTTCTCTGAAGAATTCCTTTTTAGCATGGTTTTTGGATACTCATTTTCTTAATGTCGAGGCTACTTGCATTCAAAGCAGGTAACATCCTTGCCAGCTTCATGCGTCTTGTATCCAGAGGTTGACTCAGCCTGCCCACCTATTCTTTAGTGGCCTCTCAACTTCGTCTGTCTTTTCTTCCAGAGTTGGTTGACCCTTATAGAGATTAAAGACAACTCGTTTTCTTCTTTTGAATTTTCTTCAGACTTTTCTTCTTTAGCATTAAGAGTTTTGGCCTTCTCAGATTTACTTTTGGATTTTAGAGCCACAGACTTAATTTTTTTTAGGCTCATCTTCCTCAAGTTCAATCTCATGACTCCTCAGAGAACTTATAAGTTCCTCCAGAGATGTTTTGTTTAAATCTTTTGACACCTTTAGTGCTTTCACCGTTGGTCTCCATTTCTTAGACAGACTTAGATGATTTTTTTACATGATATGAGGTGGTATAACATTTGTTCAAAAGACTTTTAATCCAACTACAAGAGTTTGAAATCTTGAGAACATTTCCTCAATTATTTCATTCTCTTCTATTTTGAAATATTCATATTTTTTATTAAAGTCAAGGCTTTAGTCTCTTTAACTTGCTCTTTTCATTCACGAGTCATTTTCAAAGAGTCAAATATAGACTTAACAGAGTCTTTATTTGTTATCTTTTCATACTCAGGGTAGGAAATAACATTCAACAATATAGTTATGGATCTATGATGAGTCTTGTGATCCTTATTTTGTTGTTCATTCATTTTGCCTCTTTCAAGCTTAGTGCATTCTGTATCTCAAGATGTGTGTAACCATCTAACACCATATCCCATAGGTCAGCATCAGAACATATGAAGAAACTTTCGATTCTATCTTTTCAATAGTCAAACTTTTCTCCATCAAAGATTGGAGGTTTTGCAAAATAATAATCTTTATCATTTTTGCATGTGCCAAAATATGTTTAAAAAAGAATGGATCTTTATCTGGCACAATTAAGTATTTGACACAAAGTGGTCAAAAACCAGAACCAGGGCTCTGAAGCCAATTGAAGGTGCAATAAACACAAGAAAGGAGGTTTAAATTGGGGTTCTGGATTTAAAAACTTTTTCAACCCAATATATCAAACAACAAAGAAAATAATAAAGATAAGAACACAAATATTTTTATCCTGGTTCATTGTCAACGAAGCTACGTCCAGTCCACCCGCCTGAGTGATTTCGCATTCTCAATAAGGACTTAATCCAATAATCAATCTAATTACAACAAACTAAAAGACACATAATCTAAGACTTCTTGAGAAATTCTTACTATACCCTAGTCTTTAAAGGAAAGCAACTCAAAGACTAATTGGCAATGACTTCTTGAAAATTCTGACTACATTTAGTCTCTCAAGAAAATTAACCAAAGGTTAAAATAAACAAAGTTTGTGTTTACAATTTTCTTCAACAAGCAAATACATAATTTTAAATCAAATGTTACACTTAACAAAGATATTCAAAGAAAATGTTCTAAGTGTATTGTCGCTACTCGAAAAATAGTCGACCGGAGACGAAAAGGAAGAAAACAGAAGAGTCGCCATCGAACTTTATTTATCCCATGAGGGGAAGGGAAAACATCGAGAAAACCCAAAGAAGGAAAGGATAAGATGGTCTCGCAACCAAATTATGGGTTCGGAAGCCGGTAATGCGAGGGGAAGGTATTAGCACCCCTCACATCCATCGTACTCGATGGGAACCATTTGCTTGTCTATGTATAAGGATGTTTGCTAAAGGATATTGCTTTCTAAGTGTGTTCTAAGAGGGAAAGAGAAGGGTGAGAACCGAAGAATGTGAAAGAAAAAGATAAAGGAAAGGTAGGGAGAAGAATAGAGGAAAAGAAAAGGAGACTCGATAGGACTTCGCGGTCCTATGCCTACGTATTCCCTCGTGCAATGGGAAAGTCAGAGTCAACGTAGTTCAGAGGACTACGGGAGATGAAAATGGAAGGGGGTATGTGGACGATGGTAACATGCGCATTCTAACAGTTAGGTGTATTGCGGCTCGCTCGTGGAGTCTTATGTGTTACCTGTTTGCGGTAGAACGGACGTAACATGTCCCTTTTTGGGGGAAGAAGAAGATATGGTGTGTAAAATGGAAGATGGATAGAAGGTAGCTCGCCAAGATCATTACAATCTTGTGCCTACGTATCTTACATTCGGACAAGAATGAAGAATCAGAGCAATCGTAGTTCGACCGACTACGGTTTGTTGGTGTTTTTTATGGACGATGTTAACGTGCGGGTTCTAGCAGTTAGGTGTTTAGCGGCTCGCTCGTGGAGTCTTATGCGTTACCAGTTTGCGGTAGAACGGACGCAACATGTCCTTTTTAAAAAGGTTGATTTTCGCCATCAAGGCAAGATGTCACATTTGATTTGTTGAGGTTGTTTTTAGGGGTGAAATAAGTCCTCGAATAGGAACCCCTTCGGGTAGTACCCAATTCTTTATCTCAAAATATTTATTGTTAAAGATGTGTGGCAAATACAGTTATGTCTTCATATTGAAAGACGAGTATCGAGACCACACACTCTAAAGTGAGAGTCCTAATACTCGAAGAGGAAGAGGTCTTCACCCAATCCTCTCTTTTTTAGTTCAATACAAAGAGAACATATTCTCTTATTAAGGAAGTGTTTTTGGTTTTAGATGGTAAGTGCTTTACGACAGTGAACCCTAAAGGTAATGTCAAGCACTCGGGATAGGAGAAGGCCTTCGCCTAACCACTCCACGGCCATCTAAGTTTATTAAGAAAAGAGTTTGAAAAAGCACTTGGTACAAGACCGAGGTTTTTAGACACAAGGAGAGAATGATAATGAGGAAAAGGTTTTCGAAAGAAATGGGTGGTGAATATAGTCACGTCTTCGTATTGAAAGACGAGTATCGAGACTACACACTCTAAAGTGAGAATCCTAATACTCGAAGAGGAAGAGGTCTTCACCTAATCCTCTCTTTTTAGTTCAATACAAAGAGAAGTTTTGAAAATGAGCACTTGGTACTAGACCAAGGTTTTTTGACTTTTAGAAGAGAATGAAAATGAGAAATGAAATAGAAACCGAAATGAAATCGAAAAGAAAATGGCCTCATATTGATCAAGATTTTGAATCGATTGAAGGAAATCAAGTAATCATGACTTTTGTTATATCATTGGCCACAAAAATAGGAAATCAAAAACAAAATCGAAGATGGAAATCAAGGTAGAAATGAACAGTAAATCAAGAAATAACTCTAAACAAAGTGATAACAAAAAAATGGTTAAAAAAAGATTTGAGATAATATTTAACAAAAATATCTAGTAGAGGTAATTTACATAATTAACAAAAGAAAATATTGATATAATTTACAAAAACACCTAATAATGATAATGCTAATAAACAAAATCATTAAAAGAGTTAACAAAATTATAAAAAATATAACAAACTTTAAAAATATATTAACAATATAATTGATCAAAATAAAAATATATTTATAAAGATATTAAAAGACAGGTTAACAAAATATTAAAATGAATAAATTAAAAAATCAATATTAACAATAATAAAAAAAACCAAAAAGGGCTATAACAAAAAAAAAAAAAAAAAACCAAACCGAGTCAGACCCCTTTGGGCCCAAACCCGGGTCCGACTCCTTCGTTGAAGAAAGAAAAGGGTATGAGAGTACCCTGTTACCTCAGCCGTTAGAAGGAAAAGAAAAAAAGAAACTCAGGATCCGCTTAGACATGTAAAAACACTCATCTCCATCTCCTTCTCATCAATCCGCCGCTCACTGATCTAACGACGGCTCTCCCTGTTTTCTCTCTCTGTTATCTTGTTTTCAGTCTTTGAAGGAAATGGAAAAAACAATAAAGCTTTCACTGATAAAAGAAACACCGTGAAAGATTGAGTATCGAAACAATCGAAAGATCAAAGTCAAAAGGTTTCCACCCCGACCTTCCCTTCACGGATCCGTCACTCTAAGTCTCTCGCTCGCTAAATCTCGCTCTTCCGTCTCCGGTTTTTCTTGCCTCCGTCTGCTTGCGCAGTGGTTATCTCCGTCTTCGCTTTTTCTCGCCTCCGTCTGCGTGAGTCGTTCGCTTGGTCTCGATTTCGGATTCAGGACAGAAGGTTTGTATTTGGTTTGAGTTTTGTTACGTTTTGCGTCATTCTCACTCTCTTCTTCTTCTATCTCTCTGTTCTGGTTTTGGACTGCGGTTTGTGGTTGTTTTGGGTTGAAAGAAAGGGTTGTGGGCTGTTATTTTAATGACGGAGGAAGAAGGGTATGGTGTTCAGATTTGGGGTGAGTTGTGTCGTTGGTTTTGAAGAGTTTGGTTGGAAAGGGTTCAGAAAGATTAGGAGATGTTGAGTGGTGTTCTGTTGTTTGGTTTACGAGACGGAGGTTTGGTGGCGGTGGCCGCGAGTGTTTTGTTGTGTGGTGTTGTTTTTGTTGCTGAGGAGTTTGACGGTTTATGTTGGTGAATCGCGGCGGAGGGTTTTTGAATGGAGGTTAGTGCTTTGATTTGAAGGTTGGAATTGTTGTGAAGAGGGGTCCGTTGCGATGCAGTGGAGAGGTCAGTGTGGTTTTGTGAAATTACAGGGTCATTCGTGGTGGAAGATGAGTTTCGGTTAAAGGTGTTGTTGCTCTGTTGTTGGTTTGAAGGATAACAGAGAAGGTAGAATAAAAGAGGGGAGAGGGTTAGAAAGGTTGATGGTGGAAGAAATGGTGCGTGGAACGAGAATAAGGGTTGTTGTGTGAGAGGAGGCGGCGTACGGTTTCGGTGGTATTGTTTGGCATCTTTGTTTTGTGGCTAAACAGAAGACGGTGGAGGGAGTATTGTTGGTAGTTTAAGAAAGAAGGAGTCCTCCTCTGGTGTGCGTCGCGGGTTGGTTCTTATGAAGATGGAATCCGCTTCTTTCTTTTTTGTCTGATCACAAATGAGCAAAGAGGCCTCTTTTAGGTTGAAACTGAAGTCTCCTCTTTTTTTGAGTTGTGTCGTTGATGTTTTTAAATGAATTATGTTGTTGTTGTTGGGTCGCAGAATGCCTTGTCATTTTCATCTGCAGGTTGTTGTTGTGGTACATTTTCATTGTCATAAGCTTGCAGGTTATGGTGTTCTATTTTGGTGCAAGATTTGGTTGGTGGAGCAGGCTGTTGTTTAAAGTTGTGCGCAGCAGGGGTGCGCAGTAAGGACTGTCAAGGTTGTACGATTTTGGCTCGTAGTGTGCAAGTTGGTTGCTTTGTACAAATTCCAGCGGGTTTTCGTAGTGTAGTGGTGTGGCTTGGTGGTAGCAGGGTCCTTATTTTATTTTTTGGATTCTTGTTGTAAAGAAATCGTATTGGGCTTATTTTTATTTTTATCAAATGGGCTTGTTTCTATATTTTTGGCATGATTTTTGGATTGTAATGGGAATGGAATTTTTTATTTGGAAATTGTTGTTTTAATTGCTAATGAATAATTGAAATAAACAAATAAATGAATGGGATTAAAAATGGTTTTTGAAATGGAGGTTGTAGATGGATATATAAAAAAAAAGGGTTAAAATGGATAATTAGAAGGAAGTGGATTTTTATAGAAATTGATTTTTTATGGATATGGAAATTGAATAGATATTGAATGGATAGTTGTGGAATTGATAATTGAAATGAAAAAGTAAGGGTAATTGAAATTGAAAAAATTGTTTAGAAATTGGAAAATTGGATTTATTGGATAAATGAATGAAATTGAAATTGGTTACAGGAACGGATATGCCTTGAGAAACTTATGAATTAATCCCAGCCCTTAAAACTTTGAATCACAACGTACCATTGTTTTCATGTTAAACAAAAGTAGTCCATTCTTTTTCACACAAAAAAAGCCAACAAAGGTTATATCTTCAACCTTGATGAAATTCACTGCACGACAACCCCAACTGAAATCTTAAGCACACACCACTGCTCTGATAGTCCCCAAATGAACCTGAAATGTTGACAAACAGCAACACCTTAGTTCCTTATTATCATGATGAAACCATAAACACTTGATGCCTCTGGAGAGATCTTGAACTCGATACTTGATGAATCTGGGCAGAGGAAAACCTTGTAGCTGAATGAACTTTGATACAAAGATACTCACAATGCTGTGAGATCAAACACTTGCTTCAAATTTGTATGAAAGAACCTCAAAACAAATAAGAACCCTGATTCTTAGAAGACCAATGCAACGTATGATTATGAGTTAAGACCTAATGGAGATGCAGAGATGATATGATATGCAAGGCTAGGGTTAGGGTGAAAATGAGGGTGTGACATGTATGAGTGTGAGAAACACTTCTTTTATTTTTCTCTTTCACATATGTTCTTTGAGTGTATGCGTTGATATACTAATAAGTTCATCAGTTATTTTTCCAATCTTCCAAGACCTCTTTATATAGGAAAGAATAAATTCGTTGGAGGGTGAAGTTGGAATACTTTCAAAGTAATAGTTGTATGAATCTAACTTTATATTGCAACACTAGAGTGACGCTTGTAGCAAAGAGTTGGTGAGGATGATGGGACATGAGAAACTTCTTTGGTAAAAAGTACAATACTTTAAATAGAAAGTAGAGTTACTTTTGTACTTCTGTCATATCAGTTAGTCATTGAACTTTAGATTTTAATCTTCTAGTCATAGGCTTCTAATACAAGTTGATGAAGTTTGAGTAGAGTTCAGAGTCTGTCTTCAGAACTTGGTGAAACATCAGAGTCTTTGGAGATCAGAGTTATGAGACTTTTTTATGCCGGTAGTCATAATCGTAATCATAGTCTATCTAAATGGTTTATGTTCAGAAACATTGACTTAAACACACTTTTAATTTTATCCTTTGGTTCCGAGTCTGGACGTCTTGAGAGTCAGAATCTTTTTCTATTTTCTGCACACTCAGTAAAATAGTTAGAGTACAAAATTGTTCTCTATATTTTGTTATCATCAAAACTCAAGGATAGTTGTAGAACCAAACACTACTACAAAACGCCCAAACAACAACACGAGGTTTACAACGACATCCTATACACTGTTCTTATAGTGTGTACTGGATGCACGCACATTATTTTAATTAGAATTCTCAAGGGTATAATAACGGTTGTTATGAAAACCGTGGTGATACAATCTAGCTATCATGGGTTCGAACCTCATCGCCCTCAAATAGTTTATCCCTTTGACGTAAATGCTCCCTTTTTAAGTTTTATTAATATTTAAAAAATAATAATGATATCACGACGTCTTTTTCTTTAAACCGTTGTTACAAACTGTTATGTATTTTAAACACCAAGTATATATCAATTTATCCATTGAAAAAAGAAACAAGACGAAACAACCCTAACACCAACGCCGTCACCATTGTCGAGAAGAAGACAACAACAACAAGAAAGTGTTCTACTTTAAGGTGTTGCAATGTCACATTTGAAGACAAAATCATCCAAAGGTGTTTCTACGTCTTCTTCCAGTGTAAAATCTCGATCTGGAAATTTTTGTGGTTGTGATGGTCGTATGGTTTCGTATCAATGCAAGAAGGGACAAAATCAAGGAAGGCTTTTTTGGAGATGTCCATTTTGGAGGAACGATGAAATATGTAATTTGTTCATATGGGATAAAGACGTGGGAGAAAGAGATGGAAATGACGATGAGAGCATTATGAAGTCAGAGTTGGAAGTTGTGGGCTATCTGAAGGTTATGTATGAGGATTTAAAGAAAAATAACAAGAATTTGAAGAACAAACTGAAATCAGAGATATTTTCTGGAAATATCAAGATGTTATGTTTTCTTGTCTCCTTTATGTTTAATGTTTACTTTGTTATGAAATGTAATAGTTGAATTAGGGTTTGAATTACATTATTGATGTTTAAATTGCAGATCCATTGTGAATTACATTGTTGATGTTTAAACTGTAGATGCATTAAGTGAGAAGTTAAGGCGCACCTTTTCTTTTTTATTTATTTTAAAATTCACAAATAAAAGGGTTATCACTACGGTTCTCCTGGTCAACCGTAGTGATATATTTATAATAAATAAATACCTATCTATACGGTTTTTATTTATTTTAAAATTCATAGATAAAAGGGTTATCACTACGGTTATTCTAGTTAACCGTAGTGATATATTTATAATAAATAAATACCTATCTATACGGTTGTTATTGCTAACAGTTGTGAAATAGGTTACACATATATAAGGAAAATAACTTTCACTTAATTGACAGTAACGCCGTTGCCTTCAAAGTGAAACCCTGGAACTCATTTTTTCTCTTCGTTTTCACCATTAGCCGCGAATCATACATTAAGGTATTCTTCTTCTTCCATTTATTGTTAGATATTTCCCATTATCTCGTTTGTTGCATGTTGTTTTTGTTGATTGTTCTCATTTTTTCAGATTCATTTTCACTACCTTAACAAAGACCATACTTTGGAAACTTCATAGTGTTTGTGTTGCTATGGAAAAATGTATAAGAAGCATGAAGCTATGATGGAAACTTCATCCACCTTATACTTTTTTGCATAGCATCACGAACAAGATGTTAGTAAATGAAGAAACAACAGTGTAAGCAAACTTTATCTAGTTTTAGAAACAATGAAAAGAAGTATAAGAAGTATGAAGCTTTTGTGTAAGCTTCTTCCTCCTTATATTTCTTTTTCATTGCTTCCCAAACTAGTTCAACATCATAATTGATTCCTGTTCCGCGATTAGTTTCATTAAAAGGTGCGTTATTCCTGTTCCTCTCTTTACTCTTCACTGGATTATGGTTTTAGGGTTTGTTTTCAACTGAGGATGCTCATTTTTGAAGTTTGCTTTGTTCCCTTTCAGCTTAAGGGGATGATACAGGGTGATGATGCTGGTGTAAGAAAGCGTATTATATCAGTTTATAATTTCTGGATCTGGTATAGAATGTTGTTTGAGTTTATTATATTCTATTTACATCGTTTGTTTAACTAACCCTCACTTAAAGTTTGCTGGAGGTAGCAAGCGTATTATATGAGTTTATAATATCTGGATCTGGTATAGAATGTTGTTTGAGTTTATTATATTCTATGTAGATTGTTTGTTTCACTAACCCTCACTTAAAATACATTCAGTTAATTTGACAAAATACTTATAATCTGCAAGTTAAGTTGTATTTGAAAACCAACTTAAACAAACCAATGTTGTTTTCAGATTGCATGCCTCTCATCATTTATCTCACGTTCTTTTATATATAGATTATGGTATAATGATCTGGCTCCTTAGATGCATCACCATCTTCCATTATAGTTAAATCAAAGATGAGGCAGATTATCCAATGTCTTGTTGATCTTATGGAAATTTAACTATAATCAAATATAGCGATATATCAAAGGAGTCAGATCAATAAACCACAATATATGTAAAAGAGCGTGAAATGTACGATGAGACGAATGCAATCAGAAAACAACATTGATTTGTTTAAGTTGGTTTTCAAGAACAGTTTAATTTGCAGATTATAGACATCTTCATCAAATTGAATCCATGTATATTTATTTAGTGAGGTGTTTGGAAAACAAACAATCTACATTTAATATAATAAACTTAGGGTACTTACAACAACGATTATCTATTGTAACCGATATCATAAGTAATTTATGTTTTATATAATTTCGCTGCTGATGGGTTTCGAACCCAAAACCTAAGTGTATGTATCACAACGGTTTATTATCATAACCATTGTGCTATAGGGCTCGTGCCCTACCTTTCAATAACGGTTTCCAGCCCGTTGTAGAAACAGCTAACTTACAACGACAATCTACATAACAACGCCTTCGCCTGCGTCATTATATGTCATTTCCAACCGTTTTTAAAGGGTTTTTCGTAGTAGTGAAACTTGTTCCAACTCCGTCCTTAGTAATTAAGGGTTGTTAGAGGTTTTTAAGGCTTATTGTGAGGTTAAAATTAGTTCACGCAGAAATGTGAGAAGTTCAATTTATGGTATTTGCGTAATGATATCGCTTCATCTCAACCTTATAGTTGAGATATTTTTAGAGGTCTTTGGACCTAGATACCAGACTCTCAAGAAATAACAACAACTTATATGAACAGGAGAATGAAGTAGTTAATCCTTTATTATTAAGGTCAATGTGATAAATTCTCTTTCGACAATCTCATTGCATTGTTATGGAAGGCGATTTTTTTTTAAAAATAAGGATTATATAAATAGAAAGAAAATTGATACAAAAGATAGGGGGGACATAAACCAAGACCCTATTAAGAGGAAACAAACCTAAAGAATGGCAAACCTAGCCGATTCTTTACAAAATCTGCTCTCAAGCAAGCAGGAATAGTGTCAAAATAAGAGTATTCACTAAGATTAAGACCGATGTTAGCAAGCGTATCTGCACAGCTATTGCCCTCCCTAAAAATATGCGAGACCACAAAATTCCAGTTAGAAACTATGTTCAAACAGTTAACCCATCTATTCCTAATATGCCAAGGCACCAAAAAAGGAGGCCTAAAAGCCTTGACCACGACCATAGAGTCAGACTCCAACCAAACGTTATGCCAGTTTTTCTCATGGGCGAACTCAATTGCAAACATTGCACCTGAGAGTTCGACAATGAGGGAATTGGACAAACCCAAACTAACAGCAAAAGCTCCCATAAAATCTCTGCTGCTGCCTCTCGCAATACCCCCGCAGGCCGAGATTCTAGAGAGAGAGGCTCCATCACAGTTAATTTTAATCCAATTTCTCGGAGGCGGCTCCCACAAAACCTCAACGATTTTCGGGGCCTTCAGAGGCCGGATGGTGACCCGAAAATTCTTGAGGAAGGCGATTGATCTTAGTAATGAGTATGTCACATCGAAATGATGAACACTCAATCTAATCAAAAGGTGATCCAAAAGCTGTTGGGGCGATGTGTTACATTGTTCCCCTCTCATGTCACCCCATTTGAATCTTTTGCAAATAAAAAAGTGAATTTCTTAACACACCACCCAACCTTCTTAGGCACCTAGCGCGCTGACAAAAATACCCCTGCGTTCCGGATGTGCAAATCCGGAGGCACCGTTTTTATAAAAAAATTCAGATTTTACCGGATGTGCACATCTGGTAAACGTTCGTATTTGCAAATTCGAAAAAAAACCTGATGCAGAACACCAAAAATTCAACAATGTTTCTCACATTCATAAAATAAAATCGGGATTACATTGAGAAAATCGCCATGACATCGACAGAAATTTAAATATTACAAGATCAATAGCCCGGTGGACGCTTGCACATCTCTAAGATGTCATCGACCGTTCTTCGGATTTTGACGGTCGCCTCGAACTCGAGCGGGAATCGTTTTTCGTAGCCGAAAAAAGTTCGCCACATCGCTCTAACATCCTCTTGATTCTTGAGCTCAACAAGGCTGTAAGCGACATTCCCTTCGTTATCAACGAAAGGTGAACGATACTGAAGCTTTGCAACCTTCCGTTTGTCTCCGTAAGGTAGGAGATGTTCGATGTCGTCAATGATCTCGCCGGTTGAGATGTCCCTCGTTAACTTATACTTGCGACCGATTGTTATGCCGTCGGTATAGGAGACAGTTGTGTAACGCCCCGTTTTGCCAATTTTATTTTATTGAGTCTTTTTGGATTATTTTATTATTATTTTATTTTATTTTCGACTTTTATGTGAAAATATGTTATTTTTCGTCGTGAATATATTTTATCGCGTTTTGGGATCGTTTATGAGATATTTGAGTGTGGGGGTATTTTGGTCTTTTCCCACTTATTTTCATTAAGTTAGTAAGATAGAAAGAAAAAGAAAAATAGAAAGAAAAAGAGAAAGAAGAAAAGAGGAGAAGAGAGAAAAGAGAGAAATTGAAGAAAAGAGTGGAAAAATCATCAAGAGCAAGTTGTAAAGTCGATTAAATCGGGTAAGGGTGCGAAACTCGATTATTCTATGATTGTATACGATTATGTATGTGTTTTGCTTTTGTTTTTGGATTGATTTGGAGAATATTAGTAAAACCTAGATTGTGTAAAAATTGATTAGAAATTAATTTGATTGTGGTAAAAATCTTGTTGAATGCATTGTTGATTGTTCATACATGTTTGTGGTATGTTATTACACTTCAAATTGCTGTTTTTCTGAGTTTTAGGTGAAGAAATTGTATGATTGGGGTGGAAAAACGCAGAAAATGTTCTGCAGAATTTTTCTGGGTCTGTCCTGGCCATACGCGTAAGGGGCTTGCCAATACGCGTATGAGACCAGGCGATACGCGTAACATTGTGCTGTTTTGGGGGCAATACGCGTATGAACTTGCATGTTTTACCGGCCCTCTGGTGATTGTCCTTTAGCCATTTATGGTAAAGACTTTGTGATGGATTTGGTGTGTTTACCATTGGAAGGTTTAGATGTGGTGTTAGGAATGAATTGGTTGCAATTCAATCGGGTGCACATTGATTGTTATCATAAGCTTGTAAGGTTTCCTTCTCTTGAGGAAGATGAAGACTCGAGTTTCTTGTCTACTAAAGAGTTGAAGAGACTTTTGGCGGATGAAGCTCAGTTGTTTGGATTATTTGCATCTTTGACTGTGGATAGTCAAGTTTCATTGGAGGTGTTTCCTGTTGTGTGCGAATTTCCTGAGGTGTTTCCTGTTGATATTTCAGATGTACCGCCAGAGAGAGAAGTTGAATTTTCGATAGATCTAGTTCCTGGTACTAGACCTGTTTCTATGGCACCTTATAGAATGTCGGCATCTGAATTGGTGGAGTTGAAAAAGCAGTTAAATGAGTTGTTGGAAAAGAGGTTCGTGAGGCCAAGTGTTTCTCCTTGGGGTGCTCCAGTTTTGTTAGTGAAAAAGAAAGATGGGAGTATGCGATTATGTATTGATTATCGCCAGTTGAATAAAGTGACGATTAAGAACAAATATCCGCTTCCAAGGATTGATGATCTGATGGATCAGTTGGTTGGTGCTTGTGTATTTAGTAAGATTGATTTGAGATCGGGTTATCATCAGATAAGGGTGAAGGAAGAGGATATTCAGAAGACGACCTTTAGAACACGGTACGGTCATTATGAATATTCGGTGATGCCGTTCGGGGTTTCTAATGCGCCTGGTGTGTTTATGGAATACATGAATCGTATTTTCCACGAGCATTTGGATCATTTTGTGGTGGTGTTTATTGATGATATTTTAATCTATTCTAAGTCTCGTGAGGGACATGCAGAGCATTTGCGTATTGTTTTGCAGGTTTTTAAGGAAAGGAAGCTTTTTGCCAAATTGTCCAAGTGTGAATTCTGGTTGTCTGAGGTGAGTTTTCTTGGGCACGTAATTTCAGGTAATGGTATTGCTGTGGATCCATCTAAAGTAGAAGCAGTTCTACAATGGGAGGCTCCTAGATCCGTTACTGAAATTCGAAGCTTTTTGGGTTTGGCTGGTTATTACCGGAGGTTCATTGAAGGGTTTTCTAAGCTAGCTCTTCCTTTGACGCAATTGACTTGTAAGGGCAAAGCATTCATTTGGGATATTCAATGTGAAGAGAGTTTTTGTGAGCTGAAGAGAAGATTGACGACAGCTCCGATTCTTATTTTACCTGATCCTAATGAACCATTTGTTGTGTATTGTGATGCTTCTTTAATTGGTTTGGGTGGTGTTTTGATGCAGGAAGGTAAAGTTGTAGCTTATGCTTCAAGACAGTTAAGAGTTCATGAGAAAAACTATCCTACTCACGATCTTGAGTTAGCGGCTGTAGTTTTTGTGTTGAAGATTTGGAGGCACTATCTCTATGGTGCAAGGTTCGAAGTCTTTAGTGATCATAAAAGCTTGAAATATTTATTTGATCAGAAAGAGTTGGACATGAGGCAGCGGAGATGGTTGGAATTCTTGAAAGACTACGACTTTGGCTTGAATTACCATCCTGGTAAAGCTAATGTGGTAGCCGATGCATTGAGCCGGAAATCGTTGCATATGTCCGCATTGATGGTGAAAGAGTTGGAACTTTTGGAATCGTTTAGAGATTTGAGTTTGGTATGTGAAGAGACATCGGTTAGTGTAAGGCTTGGAATGTTGAAAGTTACTAATGAATTTTTGACGTCGGTTAGTGAGAAACAAAAGCTGGATTTGAAATTCGTTGATTTGATGAGGAATGAGAATGTGGATTTCAAGGTGGATAATTTTGGTGTTTTGAGATTCCGTGGTCGTATTTGTATTCCTGATGATGCGGAGTTGAAAAGAATGATTTTGGAGGAAGGACACCGGAGTAATTTAAGTATTCATCCGGGTGCGAATAAGATGTACCAAGATTTGAAGAAGATTTTCTGGTGGTCTGGTTTGAAAAGAGATGTGGCTCAGTTTGTGTATGCATGTTTGACTTGTCAGAAATCGAAAGTGGAACATTTGAGGCCTAGTGGTTTGTTGCGACCGTTGGATATTCCTGAGTGGAAGTGGGATAGTATTTCGATGGATTTTGTGACGGGATTACCGAACACTCAGCGTGGGCATAATGCTATTTGGGTGATTGTGGACAGGCTGACTAAATCGGCGCATTTTATTCCGATTGACATCAGTTTTTCTTTGGAACGGTTAGCTGAGGTCTATATCAGTGTGGTTGTGAAATTGCATGGGATTCCATTGAGTATTGTTTCTGATCGAGATCCTAGGTTTACATCGAGATTTTGGGAAAGTTTACAGAAGGCTTTGGGTTCTAGATTGAGGTTGAGTTCGGCTTATCATCCGCAGACGGATGGTCAGACCGAAAGAACGATTCAGTCGTTGGAGGATTTGTTGAGAGCGTGTGTTTTGGAGCAAGGTGGTGCGTGGGACGGTTATCTTGCTTTGATTGAGTTCACGTATAATAACAGTTTCCATTCTAGTATTGGAATGGCACCTTTTGAGGCTTTATATGGACGAAGATGTCGAACGCCGTTGTGTTGGCACGAAACAGGTGAGAGTTCTGTGGTTGGACCGGAATTAGTGCAACAGACGACGGAAAAGGTAAAGCTTATTCGTGAGAAAATGAAGGCTTCTCAGGATAGACAAAAGAGTTATCATGATCGGAGACGGAAGGATCTTGAGTTTCAAGAGGGTGATCACGTATTTCTGAGAGTTACGCCGGTAACGGGTGTTGGTCGTGCTTTGAAATCTAAGAAGCTTACTTCTCGATTTATTGGTCCTTACCAGATATCTGCGAGAGTTGGTGCTGTGGCGTATCGTGTGGCGTTACCGCCGAATCTGTCGAATTTGCATGATGTGTTTCATGTTTCACAGCTACGGAAGTATGTTCCGGACCCTTCACATGTTATTCCAATGGACGAGGTCGAGGTAAGAGATAACCTTACGATCGAGGCATTACCAGTTAGGATTTTGGATCGCGAGGTGAAGCGGTTGAGGGGTAAAGAGATTGCACTTGTGAAAGTGGCATGGGGAGGCGTTGCTGATGGTAATTTGACGTGGGAGTTGGAGAGTAGGATGCGGGAATCGTATCCGGAGTTGTTTGTATCAGGTAAGATTTTCGAGGACGAAAATTTCTAAGTGGAGGAGAATTGTAACGCCCCGTTTTGCCAATTTTATTTTATTGAATCTTTTTGGATTATTTTATTATTATTTTATTTTATTTTCGACTTTTATGTGAAAATATGTTATTTTTCGTCGTGAATATATTTTATCGCGTTTTGGGATCGTTTATGAGATATTTGAGTGTGGGGGTATTTTGGTCTTTTCCCACTTATTTTCATTAAGTTAGTAAGATAGAAAGAAAAAGAAAAATAGAAAGAAAAAGAGAAAGAAGAAAAGAGGAGAAGAGAGAAAAGAGAGAAATTGAAGAAAAGAGTGGAAAAATCATCAAGAGCAAGTTGTAAAGTCGATTAAATCGGGTAAGGGTGCGAAACTCGATTATTCTATGATTGTATACGATTATGTATGTGTTTTGCTTTTGTTTTTGGATTGATTTGGAGAATATTAGTAAAACCTAGATTGTGTAAAAATTGATTAGAAATTAATTTGATTGTGGTAAAAATCTTGTTGAATGCATTGTTGATTGTTCATACATGTTTGTGGTATGTTATTACACTTCAAATTGCTGTTTTTCTGAGTTTTAGGTGAAGAAATTGTATGATTGGGGTGGAAAAACGCAGAAAATGTTCTGCAGAATTTTTCTGGGTCTGTCCTGGCCATACGCGTAAGGGGCTTGCCAATACGCGTATGAGACCAGGCGATACGCGTAACATTGTGCTGTTTTGGGGGCAATACGCGTATGAACTTGCATGTTTTACCGGCCCTCTGGTGATACGCGTATGGGCGAGGCCAATACGCGTATGGATTTGTGAAACGTGGTTTTGTGAAGGAAAATTGCTCTGTCAATACGCGTATGGGAATAGGTGGTACGCGTATGGACAGGAGATTTGCAAAAATGTGATTTTTCAAAATGTGTTTTCGGTTTTGTCCGTAACTTTTGTTCCGAGTATCCGATTTTTGTATTCTTGGTGTCGTTGGAAAGGTATCGAGACTTACTTTGTGATTATTAGGTTTTGAGAATTGTTAGCCGATTAAATTTTGTCGGGAAATGTGAATAGTGTCGAATCTCGACTTTTGGTGTTTTAAATGGTGCGTATTTGACATGTATTATGTTATAAGTTGGTGAATTGGATGTGTATGCCTTATGTGCTGTTGTGGGGATGAATTGTGGCCGAAAGGCAAGAAAATGCTAAGTGTTGTATTTGATAATATATGCATGATTATGAATATGTGCATGGATGCAATGTGAGTGTCATGAGTCATTGTATGCCAAGCATCATAATATGCATTGTGGAAACGTCCTGAGAGACGGTTTGATTCCCGAGGGGAATATGCTATAACATCGTGTGCCTCGAAAATATGAGGCGCTGCCTGAGGACCTAAAGCGGTGGTTATAGACGATTGTGGGCTCCTTTGGAGACTTAAAACAATCCTTAACGTCGTGTGCCTCGAAAATATGAGGCGATGCCTGAGGACCTAAAGCGACGGGTGAACATCGTAGGCCCGACAGGGAGTTACTTGAGATTCTCAGTAACGAGCGATGGTTCCAATAGTTCCTGAGTGAACTGATGATGAGACCTGAGACATTGGAAGTCGGTACCGCATGGCATGTGCATAGAGTCGTTGTGTCGGCCTATGTGCATTGCATAAATCATGAATTAATTGTGTGTGAATTTGTGAATGTGATTGATGATTGTATGGTATATGTGTGGTGTGTAATGGTATTTGATGCTTGAGAATTGTGCGGTATTATGTCATATGTGGTTGTGGTGAGACTGTGTTACTTATACATTTTTGTGTTTATATATATAATTTTATTCAATTATATTATGGTTGTTTTTCTCACCCTTCTGCTGTTTTATAACGCTCTATGAGGCGTTGCAGATTATAGCTGCTGGAGGTATTCCTTTTTGTGAAGCGTTGCGTCTTCATTATTTTGGTCGGTCGGCTCTGATATGTGACTCCGGGTAGTTAGGGTGGCCGCGTGCTATTATTTTGTATATCTGATGATATATTTTGGTTGTACATATGATACCTGATGTATGACAAACTTTTTATATGTATATATGTATGTATATGTGTTATTCTGATTTTAGATTTTCCGCTTTAATTCTAATTTCTGAAAAGTGGGTGTAAGGAACAAAGTTTCCTCTGTGTGATTGCTACCCCACAGTTGCATATCATTATGGGCAGGTGTTGCATGTTATGTGTATGTTTTGTTACAATTGATGTGATTCTCCCTTTCTATGCCGTATTTCAAATATACTCTGATCGATTTTCGAATTTTCTTTTTACCGCTTTAATTGCGTGTTAATTGGGGGTATAGATTGGGGGCGTCACAAGTTGCGACATACCAATGGATCTTGATATCATACAATTGAGACATTCAGTCATTTTTCTGGATGTGCACATCCGGAAATGTTCATGCTCTCGTTCCGGATGTGCAGATCCGGAAGCAGCGTAACTTGTTTTTTCAAAAATGTAGATTGATAATGTGAGCAATGTAGTGGATGAAGTTGAATGTTTACCTGAAATTCAGTATTTCCTTGCTCTCTTTGATTTGTTGCACCAAAAACTTAAACTTTTTGAGTGAGAAATGAGATTGATGAAGTAGAGTTTTTTGAGTTGGTGAGAGTGAGTGTAGTAGAAGAAATGTTGAGAATGGGAAAGGAGAGTGATCATGCAGTTTCAAATATATCAGCCATGCTTCCGGATATACAGATCTGGAGGCCTACCGGATATGCACATCCGGAACAACTTTTTTATAAGGATACGGTGCGTCCGGATGTGTACATCCGAAATCAGATGGCAAAAAAATAATTTCACGTGGTGTTTAAGAAACTTGGGTGGTGCATTAAGAAATGTTCATAAAAAATACACAACCTTTTGCAATTATTAGTATACAAATACACAACCCTTTGCAATTATCTGTATTCATATAATGAATAACTTCCTATGTTAATATTTCTTTACTAACATTTAATCTAATGTATTTATTGTAAAACCATTTTAAATATAAATGGTGTGATATAAGTATAGACTCGTATCGTATGGAATATTATGAGTTTACATTTGTCTCATCCATTATTGTACAAACGACCTAATTAATATGTTCTCACCATTACACTACGTTAAAGCTTTATCTAGAATGATATTTTTAACATGAAAGCAAATGTCTTAACAAAATGAATAAGGATATTATACTAATGATAAACAATATTATAATATAACTCTAAGAGATTATTTTACTATCAAATTTACTTAACAAAATGAGTAAGGATATTATACTAATGATAGACAATATTATAATATAACTCAGAGATTATTTTATTATCATAGAGATAATGAACTTAACCTATCATAGAAAATGGCTCAATAGAGTTTTGATTGATATAGAGTCACTAACAAACAAATTTGAAAGGATTGGTTGGGAACCAAAAGGCAATAGAATGATTTTGGATATCTAGTGAGTAAGCTCCACGGGATACTTAAACCCTCTCCAATTTGATAGCAAGAAAAAAGATGAAGATCATTTGAAAAATATGACTTTTAGCCTTTAAAACTGTCCAATTTGTGACGCTTCACACATGTGACAGAAGCAGTTAGACGTGCAAAGAACACTGAAATCAACACTTTTCAATACAACTTTTGTAGGTGGGAACCAATCACTTTGCATTTGTAATGCTGCCCATTTTTAGAAACTCAAATCAAATCTGACAGGAAGAACTGATGATTTAAAAAAGGAACTTAACGAGATTGAAAGGAATGGAGAAGCCAGGGCAATCTTAGAACCTGAAGCCATCCGTAAAAAAGAGGTTACCTCTCAACTGTTCAGCCTTGCAAATCTGCACAGTAGTATTATGTGCCAAAAATCCCGGTTGAAATGGATAAAGGACCGGTTGAAGTGGATAAAGGAAGGGGACGCTAACTCAAAATTCTTCCATCGATGTGTGCTTAATAGAAGGAGGGTGAATAACATAAAATGCATTGAAGCTAATGGAATCATATTGTCAGAGGTTGAAGAAATTAAATCTGAAATTTTTGAGAATTTCAGAGATAGATTAGATCAGTCAACTCCTTAAGGCCTCAATTTCTACTATTTGGATTCAATCAAACTGAAGAAGAGGATAACAATTGGTTGATTGAAGAATTCACAGAGGAGGAGATCAAAAAGTGGTTTGGAATTGCGAGAGTTCGAAGAGCCCGGGCCCATACACTATAATCTTTGGCTTCATCAAAAAACTTTGGGAAACAATCAAAGATGACATCCTCAAATTCTTGGGAGAATTCCGTGCCAATAGGGAAATTTTTTGTGGTGCTAATAGCGCTTTCATTGTGTTAGTTCCGAACATGATAATCCGGCAAGTATGAACGAACTCATTGAAGGTAGACAGATGAAAGATAACATCCTAATAGCCAATAAACTAGTTGATAAAGCAAAAAGAAAGAAAAGTGAAACTCTTATTTTCAAAGTCGATTTTGAGAAGGTGTGTGATTCAGAAGACTGAAAGTATCTTGATCGTGTCTTGGAGAAAATGAGATTTCATAAAAAATGGATAAATTGGATTTTTGAATGTCACTCAAACTCAAATATGTCGGTCTTGGTAAATAGAAGTCTAACAAAAAAAGTTTAGAATTGAAAGAGGCCTTGGACAAGGAGATCCACTATCCCATTTCCTTTTTTTCGTGGTGGCAGAAGGCTTACATATTCTCCTGTCAAAAACTATTCAACTTAATCTTTTTGATGACTACTGGTTCGGAAAAAAAATGAATGATAGCATCACATTTACACTATGCTGAAGATATAATCACTGTGGGGGCAAAAAGTTGGAAAAATATTTGGACCATTAAAGCAACACTACAACTTTTTGAATTGGTGTCTGGCCTAAAGATAAATTTCCACAAAAGCTTACTAGTTGGCATTAATATTTCCTAGTTTTGGTTGGAGGAAGCAGCAAAGGTTCTAAATTGTAGAATTGAGACTTTGCCATTCAAATATTTGGGTTTACCGATCGGTGGAGATCCATGAAGGGAGGGTTTTTGGAAACCGGTATTAGATGCAGACTGTATGGTTGGAGCCACAAGCATTTATCGATTGGAGGTAAAATTATCCTCTCAAAAACATGGTAAAGAGTAATCCTAATAGGGAAATACCCCTCACTAACCTCTCATGGACATACACCCTTATAAGAATGGTTTTTCTCTCCCATTGCCTTAGATTGTTAAGCTCTAATTCTTGACAATGATGATTTCCTTGATCCTCCTAGCTTTTTCTCTTCCCTTCCTAGCTCTCTTTTCCCCAACTTTTCACATATTCTGTAACTTCCATCTTCTCACTTCCAATTCCCTTATAACAACCAATTTTCTATTTTTATTTAAAATCTAATATTATTATTTTATTAAATCTAAACAAAATATTTATTTTAATAAATCCAAATCAAATATTTATTTTAATATATCATTGTAACAATAATAATTAAAATAATAGTAACAACCACTACTTCTCCCACCACCCCCATATCTCTACCTTTTTGCTCACATACCCCCAACATCTTAAATTCTAATTTCTAAGGTTGGTATACTACACTTAATAGTCTCCCTTAACACAACATAACATCACAACACACACAAATTGTACAATTATATTAAGAAAACAATTAATAAAATTTTGAGGCATTACAACTCTCCCCACTTAAAATATTTTCGTCCTCGAAAGTTTACCTGACAAGAACAATTTGGGGTATGTTTCCCGCATCCGGCTCTCCAGCCCCTAAGTCATATTTCCTCGATCTACTCCTCCCCAAACAACTTTCATTAGAGCAATCTATTTGCCTCTCAGCTTCTTTAATTTTCGATTCTCAATTCTCACGGGCAATGCTTATACTGTAAGGTTGTCCCTCACTTGCACATCATTCATCCTAATCACATGAGATGGGTCGCGAATATACTTCCGAAGTTGTGATATATAGAACACGTCATGTAAATTCGAAAGATCGAATGGTAAGGCCACTCTATAAGCAACAACCCCAATTCTTTGAGAAAATGGAACAGTAAATTTAGGAGCCAGCTTCTTCGATTTCAGTGAACGTTCAACACCCATCACAAGATTGACTCTAAGGAACACATGATCACCTTCCTTATATTCCAAATCTTTTCTTCTCGCATCATGATAACTCTTCTGCCTACTCTGTGATGTTTTCATTTTATCTCGGATCATCTTCAATTTTTCAGTATTATGTTGGACAATCTTCGATCCAAGTACAACACTCTTACCCGATTCATACCAACACAGAGGTGTCCTACACCTCCGACCATATAATGCTTCAAACGAAGCCATTCTAATACTAGAAATAAAACTATTATTATAAGTAAACTCGATCAGAGACAGATGGCCATACCAAGTACCTCCTTGCTCGAGTATACAAGTCCTTAAATGACTAAATAGTTCTCTCAGTCTGCCCATCAGTCTGTGGATGGTAAACATAACTCAACTTCAGTTTAGTACCAAAAGCATCTTGCAAACTTTCCCAAAATCTGGATGTAAATTGAGGGTCTCTGTCACAAACTATACTAAAAGGAACTCCATGCAACTTCACTATCACACTGATATAAATCTCAGCTAACTTTTGTAAAGAGAAAATGATGTTAATTAGAATGAAGTGTGCCGATTTCATCAATATATCGACAATCACCCATATAATATCATGCCCTTTAGGAGTATTCGAAAATCCCCTCACGAAGTCTATGGAAATACTATCTCACTTTCACTTTGAAATGTCCAAAGGTTGCATCAAACTCGAAGGTTTATGGTGTTCTACTTTAGATTTCTAGCAAGTCAAACGCACATACATAAACTGTGTTACATCTCGCTTCATTCATGGCCACCAAAATATTTTCTTGAGATTATGATACATCCTTGTAGCTCCAGGGTGAATACTAAAACTACTTGTTCTGGACTGGACCAATGGTTAGACACGGCCCAATCCACTTCTGCTCAAAGCGGCCCAAATTGCCTAAGTCCAATCCACAAAGGGGCAAAAGTTACCTTTCTGCTCCTCCCTGGAAACAATGCCCGTTACGCACGGCTCATCCACTCCCCGAACAAATATGGGCAGGTGCTCGAAACTGCGCCTATGCCCGACATTACGACTAGTTTTGGGCACCCTGCCCGACATAACGACTAGTTTGGGTAGTTACCTATTCTTCGGGAAAATGGTTATTTTGCCCCGAAAATAAGACCGTTGGCCATGCGCTGGAGGCTCTATATAAACCCTCTCGCTTGAGAGGGTCAGGTATCAAATATTCACCCTAAGAACTCATACTTTGTACTTGCCCCTTTCTCTCTGACCCTTTCTTACTTGAGCGTCGGAGTGCCTTGCAGGTACACCCCCTCCTCCTCTCCATACAACCAGCATCCCAGGCGTACTTGGTGGCCCACTTCTACAGGATCTGATCCAGCCTTCACGATCACTACTCATATGACTTTCCTCAAGAATCAATTTCTTCAGTTCAGGATTGTCAGACACACATACTCTACCTCGAAACCTCAGTACTCCATATTCGTCTACCTTAAAATCACCATTTGCACTTGCGTTATCTGAAGGCAATAGATCCATTAGCTTAACATGCAATTTCCGTTTCCCCCTGATCTCATTAAGGAATTCATTATTTACTTTTAAGATACCTAACATCACACTTTCTGGTGCCATTTCACAAACCATACTCATATCTCTAAATTGTTCAATTAACTCAAATTCCATAACCATCAATGCCGATGTATGAATAGACTTCTGACTTAAAGCATCAACCACAATGTTATCCTTACCTAGATGATAATCTAAACCAAAGTCATAATCCTTCAGAAATTCCAACCACCTCATATGCCTCATTTTCAACTCCTTTTGATCAAATAAGTATTTTAAACTCTTATGGTCACTATATACCTCGAACCTTGAACTATAAAGATAATGTCTCAAGATTTTTAACATAAATACCACTGATGCTAATTCAATATCGTGAGTGGAATAATTCCTCTGGTGTACTTTCAGTTGTCGTGAAGCATACACCACCACCTTACCATCCTGTATCAACACGCCGCCTAAACCCATTTTAGACGCATCACAGTGTACCACAAACGATTCCAAAAGATTTGGTAAAATTAAAACTGGAGCTGTAGTCAAATTCTTTTTGAGTTCCTTAAAGCTTTCTTCACAATGGATATCCCAAACATAGGTCTGACCCTTTCGAGTCAACTGAGTCAACAGAAGGGCTAAATTTGAAAACTCTTCAATAAACTTATGGTAGTAACCAGCCAACCCTATAAACCCTATAATGCTTCTGATCTCTGTAACTGATTTAGGAGTTTCCCATTGTGGTATTGCATCTACCTTGGACGGATCCACTGCTATGCCATCACCAGAAATCACATGACCCAGAAAACTCATTTTAGGTCGCCAGAAGCACTTGTAGTACAACTCTCAAATGTTTTACATGCTCCTCGTTCGACTTAGAGTAAATCATTATGTCGTCAATAAAGACTATGATAAATTGATCAAGGTACTGCACTAGAGGTGTTAATGGAATATACTTTTATTTAACTCGGATCTGATGGTAACCTGACCTTAAATCAATTTTGTTGAATACACATGCCCCTACTAGTTGATTAATTAAGTCATCGATTCTCAAAAGTGGATATTTATTTTTTATCGTCACTTTATTCAACTGTCGATAATCAATACATAGTCGCATACTACCATCTTTCTTCTTCACCGACAACACTGAAGCTCCCCAAGGCGATACACATGGTCTGATAAATCTCTTTTCAAGTAAGTCTTTCAACTAATTCTTCAATTCTCCGAACTCTGATGCAGACATTCTGTATGGTGCCATAGAAACTGGCCTAGTATCAGATACAAGATCAATAGTAAACTTCACCTCTCTCTTGGGCAGTAATTCAGACATGTCATCTGGAAACACCTCTGGAAATTTACACACCACTGGTAACCCTTCAATATTCGTCGGACTCTCCACAGATAGAGGCAAACATTGCAAATACTTTAGCTTCATCTTTCAACAATTCCTTCAATTCTTTATTAGATATAAAATCATCTTCTTGTTTATCTTCAAGAGTAAGAAACCATGAAGTTTTGTTGTAACAATTGATATAAACATGGTTGAACTCCAACCAGTTCATTCCCAGAATTACATCCATGTATTCCAGGAATAAACAAATTAAATCAATACCAAAGTCCTTGCCATAGATGGATAAAGGACAATTCAGACATACCAAAGAAGTAGTCACCGACCCGTTAGCTGAAGTGTCGATAACTAGTCCACTATTCGGAGTAGACAAAACAAGACCCACTTTTCGTACACAATTAGCATAAATAAACGAGTGCGTTGATAATGTGAAAATGTATTGTATATTTCAACCCGATTCACATGCTATTTAGTGTCTTTTATCGTGTTTTTATACTATTATGTTGTGTTTTGTTTGCATTTCAGGTACTTGTCGAGTATAGGGTGTCATTGCAAGAAAACAATGAAAAAAGCAAGAAAAGGAAGTTTTTGGCAGAACTGGCTATTTTCTGGTGTATGGCATTCGCCACCATCTCATGACGTTTGCCATGCACCTCAGCCACATCAGATCCAACTTAAGCCCATGGCGTTCACCATAGACCTCATGGCGTTCGCCATGGACGCGCAGAATTAGCAAAACGTGAAAACAGAATTTGGCTCATTCTTCCCCACTTACCTACTTTTTCTCCATGACTTCTTCACGAATTGGAAGGCAGTTAGCAGCAGTATATCTCTATATAAGACTAGTTTTCTTAGGTTTTAGGCATCCAAGTTTATGCGCGAAAGCTCTGTCATTTTAGTTTTAAGCATATATTTACATTTAAAGTGATAATCTCTTACGTTGAGAGGTTATCATACCATTTGTCTTAAGCTCTGTTATTGTAAGCTGGGATCGTAATCTTGCCGGCATTATTGAAGTTTATTTTGTTTCTGTCTTTTGTACTCGAAGTATTCCAAATTTGATTCAAGTTTTTACAGGTTCTTACATCATTGCTTTATATATCCGTTTATCGTATTTTAATTTATTTATCATTTTGTCCTTAAACTTAATTACCATGATTATTATGTTTAAGTTTCAAAGCATGTCCGGCTAAACCTCTTTGAGTCTGATATGTGAGGACCATCATTCCAACGGGACTCGGTAATAAAATTGGCGTTAACTTTTCATAAATTTATTTTCTGGTTTTAATTTTCAATTTTAATTCAAATGGTTTTGCACGAGATTGAAAGCAAATAAAGGTTCGAGCGGATAGCGCGAGAGTGTGAGGATTAGACCGGATAGTGAAAATTAGGCATTGATCCTAAATACAGCGAGAGCGCTTTAGGCATTAATTAGGACTTATTTAGTTTTCAAAAAATACTTTTTGATTGAAATGGGCGAGCGAGAGCAAAATCTCATGGTCAGAGAGTGTAACTTTAATCAATAACGCGAGAGTGTGAGATAGAGTTTTTAAACTGATGTTTTCTACTAAAAGCAATTTAACCGTAAACTAATGCCAATGAATTACAGAGTCTCCAAGGTGCGCGAAATCCACATTCCGGTCTCTCCTGTCTGATAAATTTCTTAAGCCTTATTTTACTTTTAGTTTCCCCAAATCCAAATATTCATAAGCCTTAGTTGTACACAATATCAATAGATAACAATAGATTGATTATTAGCCCCCGTGGGTTCGATATCTTTTAAAACTACACGATAGACTGTATACTTGCAGTTAGATAATCTGATAGACTCATAAAGTCGTGATCATGCATTGCACCCATATCAATAATAGCAATTAAAGGAATGTCGTGAATATAACAAGTACCTCTAATCAACCTGTCAGAACTGTTAGGCTGAGATTCAGTCAACGCAAACACTTTCCCTCCAATCTGAGCTTTCTTTAGTTTCTGACAAGTGATACTGATGTGACCAGGTTCCCCACAATTGTAACAAGTAGGCACATTAGTTTTGTACTCAGCGATCAGATATTCTGACTTCCCACATTTGAAACATTTCTTTTCATCACTTTTACATTCATTGGCGCAGTGTCCTGCACCACCACACCCGTAACACTTGATATGAGCAGGAACCCCTCCTACACTTGACCTTCTACCATCTGAAATTCTCTATTTCCATTTGTCAGCTGGAACACTATACGACTTTCCATGATTCAACTGCTTTCCCATTTTTTCACTGAAACTTCTATAATGAGTAGATCGAGCCCTACTCTCCTCATCACATATTCTGCATTTGTTCACCAGTTCAGGAAACCAACAAATCTGTTAATACCTGAAGATGGTTGGAAATCTACCTGAGTGAATCGCACACTCAAAGATACAACAGAGTCGCCACCGAACTTTATTTAGTCCCAAAGGACAGGGAAAATATCGATAAAACCCAAGGGGGAGAGAAACGGGAACGGGGGTCGGTTATGCGAAAGGAAGGTATTAGCGCCTAACGCATCCGTCGTACTCGACGAGAACCATTTCGCTTGCTTCCAGGCTTGGATGAGTTATCTATCTAAAGGCTTCTAGCTAAAAGAAAGAGGAGAGAGAGAAAGAAAGGGGGAAAAAGAAAGGAAAGAAGGAAAGTGCTCGCGGAGGAACAAGTCCTCGTGCCTACGTACCCTCATAGTGCAATGAGGAAGTCAGAGCGCCGTAGTTCATGGAACCAGGGGACAGAAAAGAAGGAAGAAAGGGAGAAGGAAAGAAGGGTGGAAGTATCCGTTGGGGATGCGAAAGAGATGGTGTCATAACCAAGAATGAAAAAACTCCACTGGGGATAACAAAGAGAAATGGTGTCGAAACCAAGAAAGTAAGAGCAAAGGGACTAGGAAGGACTCCGCTGGGGATCCAAATAAAGGGATGGTGTAATAACCAAGAGAAAAAGGAAATTCGGTATATTAACTGGCTGGCAGTGGTTAACCGAAGAAAGAGAATAGGACCCTGGCGGGGAAAAGAATGCGGTGTCAACAGACGGACTGTGATGAACCAAGAGAGAGAGTGCTGAACCATGAGAAGGTGTTTGACTCTGAAAGGGCCTCGGTATATTAACTGATAAATAGTGTTTAACCGAGGAAAGAAAAGACTGCCACTCTGTGGGAATAGAGAAGCATCGGTTTTAACAGAGGAAACTATGATTAACAAGAAGCACGGGTGTAAGACCGAACAAAGGTCGTGACCCAAAGGGGTTCGGTAAACTGACTGAACAAACAGTACTCAACCGAAGGAAGGGTATTTGAACCAAAGAAAGGTTATTAACCCAAAGGGTGCAAGTATTTAAACAAAGAGGAGGTTGCCAACTGCGGGGGATTTGGTGTTTACAGACGAACTGTGACCAACCGAAGAGAGAAGCGAGTGATTAACCAAGAGAAGGTGATTAACTCGAAAGGGTTCAGTGTTTTAACAGATAGACTGTGGTTAACTGAAGAGACGGGTGATTAACTAAGAAGAGGTGATTAACCCAAGGGGTGTTCAGTGATTAACAGACGGACTGTGATTAACTGAAGAAACGGGTGATTAATCAAAGATAGGTGATTAACCCGAAGGGTGCTCAGTGATTAACAGGCGGACTGTGATTAACTGAAGATATGGGTGATTAACCAAAGATAGGTGATTAACCCAAGAAAGGAGAAGAACCAAGAGAAGATTGCGAACTCCTGGGGAAGAATAGCCGTGACAGGAAAACTGTGTTAGACCAAAGAAAGAGAATGGAGACTCTTCAGGGGAATCAAAAAGCAATGATTGATTACAAGAAGAAAGGAGCGATGGAACAAAGAGAGATTGTTAGCGCAATGTCGCTCTCGGGATTTTCATCCAGGTACAAACGCGAAAGTGGCGCGGAAACAGAGTCGCCAGCAATGTATTTTTATCCCAAGAGAGGGAAAGGAAACACCGCATAAACCTGAGGAAGAGGGAAAGGAATGGCCATCGCAACCATAGCCTGGGTTCGGGAGTCGGTTACGCGAGGGGAAGGTACTAGCACCCCACGCATCCATCGTACTCAATGGGATCCATGCTTGTTATCTATTCTAAGGGTGAGTTATCCTAAAATCTATGGCTGTACTGACACGGGGAAGGGGAAAACAAAGACAGACTCGGTAGGACATCGTCGTCCTAGGCCTACGTATTCCCTTTGTGAAATGGGAAATTCAGAGTCAACGTAGTTCGGACCAAGTTCTTTTTGTGTTTTTTATGAGCGACTTTAAGTTCGCGTCTGGCAGTTAGGGTCGACGCCTGTTTGCAACAAAACAGAAAGTAACGTGCCCTTTTTGAAAATAGTCTTTAGTTTGACGATCCCGAAGGACAAAAATGATTTGAAATTTGTTTTTATTTTTTAAGATAGAAGTGGCTTGAGTTAGTCCATAACTCACCTTGAACCAAAGTCTATGACACGGGAACGAATGCATTGCATGGTCGTCCCCAATGGGACGTATGCTCAACACTCTAGGAGAGAGAAGGGGGACCCCTAAATCTTCACTTCCTATGTTTAAGGCTTGTGTGCAAGGCAAGTTGACCTTATTAAGTATCTTAGCAGGGTTATGAGGTGAGAAGAGGGACTCAAAAGAAATGAAAAACATTAAGGGGATTCTATCCTGATGTTATCATGCAAAGACGGCCCTAAGGGGAGGTTTGAGAACAACCTAAGTCTAAAGAAAAGGAAAGATGAGAGAAAGAAAGAGTGAGGGTGAACATGGATAACTATCCACACCCTCAAGTGCCTTACCTCTGCCCCTGCACAAAAGGTTAATACAAAACAGTAGCAATAATTGAAAGTAAGTACTGAAAGATAAATCAAAACAAGCTAGTTGCCTTGAGAAGACAACTAAAGAAGCAAATAAGACTTAAACCACAAGGGAAAGGCACTAAGGGCTAAGGAACCTCCTAGGGTAGTAGGTATAGGCCAATGAAACATACCAAGGCTAAGGTACTAGACAAAGGTTAACCTAAATTAAAACATGCACCCACAGATCATGCAAATGTAAGTTATAGATTAATTATAAGAAATGAAAACAATTCACTTAAGTCCATACATGAAGCATATTTGTGACATAAGCAAAGAAGGAAGATATGAGATAAACAAGTATGGAAATTAATGCAAACCAGTGGTATGTGACATGTGAGACGACATTTAAGATATGAGAATAAACATACAAAGTTCATGCACACCTCATGTTGAAACACATAGAAGAAAGAAAGTAAACTAAATTCAAATATCTTCAATCAAATGTCAAATGTTCATGAACTTAGGAGGAATGCAAGATGACATTAGGAATCCAATGAGAATGAATGAGAATGTCCTATAAGATGCCTAGCAAATGATGTCAAAACATCTCAACAATCATCACAAGATACCAAGCTCAAAACATATTAAAACCCTAGTATGAGTTCATTAACAAACACACATGCAAAACATGGATCAAGTGTGATATTAAAAGTTTGGAAAAAAAAATGCAAGTAATATGAAGTGCAACCAGTGTGTAAACATGTGTCAAAAATATGTGCAAAAACTCATCACCAAACATAACCAAAGATGCCTCAACATCTCATGCAAATCATACAAACAAGTTGTCCAAATATGGCACTCAATAGTCAACAATAAATGCCCTAAAAAATCTATAAAAAATGCGTAGGATGCTTCAATGTATAATACAATCATGTATCAAGTTTCATATGAAAGTTCAAATCATAACTATGTCAAACAAAAATGAGAAAATGCAAATACCATGACTAAATGCACCTATAAAAGAAATTAAAAGAAAATTTCAAATAAAACATAAAAATATGCAAAAATAAGAAAATAAAGTTATCAAAAATTATTTAAATGTGTAAGAATGCATCATGAATTTTTTGGGAATTTTATAATGCTCAGAAATATTTTTAATAAATAAAAATGAAACAAGTAGCAAAAAAGAAAATAAAAATAGAATAAATGGGCCAGTGGGGTGCAGCGTAAGAAAAAATCATTTTATAAATGTATTGGGCTCAAAAAAGGTGGGGTGCAGATAGTAAAGATGCAACGCCCATAGGCGCATGGGTCTGATGGTTCATGGCATGGGGATCAGTCAAAAGTTTGACTCAATAATAGCCCTAGGATCTAGTCAACATGGATGATCAGAAAAAGTAAATAAATCAAAGGGTCAGGGTGCAAGTACACAACATGATAACGTGAGACAACCACACATAATCATTAATCAATTCAGAAAAATAAAAAACGCGCACGTGCCCCTCACCCTCTCTCATTAATATGCTGTCACAACCCTAGCCCTTGGATAAAAAACAATCAACGGTCGTGTTATCTTCTGGGATGAGACTAGGGTTCAGGCCAAGGTTGGTGTTTCAGGTGGCAGAAGAAGACTCCGGTCGTCTTCTCCGGCGAGTCTCCGCCGTGGGGATGAACACAGGTGCCCAGAAATTCATGAACCTTATACCAAAATGATCCTCTCATAAAGTAGATCACATATCCAATCTCAAAAATGAAAAATAACATGCACACAGAGAGATTCGAAGAGATAAAGTTTGCCCTAGAAAAGTAAACTACACACATATGGTGTCTATCACTAGCCAGATTCACACAAAGTCCCTAGTGGACTTCAAAACAAGTAAAAACACAAGAAAATAGCATACAATCAGTAGAGATTAGAGTGGTTATACCTACAGATTGGTTGATGGTTTGTGATCCAAGAAACTGGCCAAGAAATCCTTGATGCTTGATGATTGCAACTGGCCAACTAAAGGTAATCGGGTGCTTGTAGATTACTCAGAAATTCAATAGCATAACACTTCTTTTTTCCTCTCCAAATCCGTCTGTTTTTCACTCAGTTTTCAGGTCTTTTTATAGGCATGAATTAGGGTTATTCTGGTGGGTGTTTTGGGCTTGAACATTGCTAAGTTACCCAGCTTGCAAATATGGAAAGTTTTGATTGCATCTGATCACAACATTGCCATGCATACTCAGTTTCGTACCCAACACTTTAGGTGTTCATAGCTTGAGAATTATGTGTCCATTTGGTGCATTCTTGTGTTCTTTGAATAGAGGGCCATGAGGACAACAACTTTGGTGTTGGAATGGAGTGGAATAGAGCCCTCTAAGGGACCTAAAAATGACCCCAAAGTTGTGTGATTGAAACTGATTTTGTATGTCACCTAACCTGGCCGTGACCTGCTCATGGGGATGTGAGATTTTCAGCTTGAGGTTACCCACTTTGACTCATCATATCTCCCAAATGGTTGATCATATGAAAAAACTTCCAACACAAAAATTGTAGAGGACATGGAGAGGAACAAAAGTCATGTTGAACAATTTTCCATTTGAAGCCTCTATCAACAAGATATTTCCCCTTGAAGTTGGACAAAACATGCACACCAAGTGTTTGTAGAATTGAGGGCGTGCTGGCTCGCCCATGACTTGCCATGGCTGGTCATTTTGCCCTAGAAACCCCAAACTTTAAACCACCATATCTCACTCAATTTTAATCCAATGGGGATGTTCTTGGTATGGTTTTGAAGCTTGAAATGTGACCTTTTGAAAGGCCTCCATAACCCTTAAGTTTGGAGCTTGGATCACAGAAAAAGAATGCTCCAAAGATGGGTACTCAAGTTGCCAAAACTTACCATAAATGGAAACCCTAGTTTCTATTTTTGGAAACTTTTCACATCTCTTGATTTTTGGTGAATCTCTTGATATTTCTTGATCAAATCTTCATCAATGGACATATTTGAGATGAGGAACATGAATTTGACCTCAAAAAGTTAGGAGTTGACTTTTTCCTCTGCACAGTTGACTTTTCCCCAATTCTCCTGATTTTTAATCAATTGATCAATTGAACCTCTTATAAATCAAATTGATGGACAATTTTCCATTCCTAGATACTTAGGGACCCAAGGAATACCATAGAATCAAGTCTTGCCTAAAAAATCAGAAATAAACTGATTTTATAGCAAACCCTAATTTTGGTACCCTCAGTCTATGAGGAATTAACACATCCTCCAAATCCAAATTCCTCTGAATATGATGTTTATCCTCTCCAACAAAGATGAGATATGCCATTTGGTGATGATAAAAACTCAAGGAGCTTGGCCATTGGAGTAATAAACCCAAGAATCTCAAAACCCTAATTTTTGCACTGGCTAGGAGAGAGTGGCTCACTTGAGATCTCTTGCCAATTGTGAATTCTTGGTGATGTGATAGACCAAATAGGATCTCTTGAGGCCCAAGACCCCTTAGTGACTCAAATAATGCTGGCATCAATAACCATTTCTCCTCTTGATCTCTTGGATAATACATGGACTTTTGCTTGACCCTTTGGAGAACATCTTCTCCTCTTGAACTGCCTCAGGCACCTTGACCCCATGCTAAGAACCAATGATATGCACATATGAATATGTAAAATGAAATGAAACATAAGCCAGTTAGTACTAAAAGTAAGAGGGCAAATTTTGGGGTGCTACACGTAAGAATAATGATCTCAACCAAGAAGGATGGTGGTTGATTAAAAGGAGAGATTGAAAAAAAGATAGGAGTGATCAAGGATCGAAAAGGATCGCAAAGAGAGAAGAGTGATCAAGGATCAACTCGACTGGGGAATGAGAAACACTATAGCTGGAGGATAGAGGTGACTATTCTCGAGGAGAGGACAAGACGCCCTTACCAAAGAAATAGCCAGAATGAGGGTAGGAAAGACTTCATCCTCATTCCTTCTCTAGCACCCAAAATATAGTGTGGAAAGTGAAACAGACAGCGCAACCGCTCTAATGTTGTACAGTGCTCCTGCGTAGAGAAACGGACAACATAACAGCGTCAATTTTTATAATGCTCTGATGCAAGGCGCAGCGCGAAACTCCAACTCCACCGGGGGGGAGAGAGAAAGCTCTAAAGGAGGCCTAAAGAGAGGAAAAGGGAAGATCAACTAATCGAAACAAAGTTTTGATCAATTAATCAAGGGATGGACATGCTAACAACTTCCCAAAGAGGATGAAAAGTCATTAGAGCAAAAAGGAGTGAATTATTGATTATACAAGATTAAGTTTATCCATGAAAAATAAACTTAATGCAAGTTGAAATGGAAAGTGCAAAACAGCGCCAAATGATCATCCAAGTGTCACACAAAATCATGTTCATGTGAACAACAATAGTGCAAGAATTGTTATGTTCATACAATGCTAAGAACATGAAACAATTGAATAATCGAAAAATGTACATCGAAAGTTCATGAATATGCTTCAACCAGAAGTAAAATGACATTTAGAACATCCATAAAATCAAGCACGATAATCAATGGAAGTTAAAATGAGGAAAGCATGGCAAACACACTTGAAAATACAGGAAAATAGCATTCTGTTCAGTGGTAACCGGTTACTCACCATGCGTTAACCGGTTACTTGCTTGAAAATTAGTGTTTTTGGTGAAAATTGAACTGAGAAACCGGTTACTCACCATGTGTTAACCGGTAAACACATAACAGTTGTGAAAAAACAGAAAAAACAGCTATTCAAAAGTGGTTTTCAACACATAATCATTTATGCAAACTACCACATGCTAGAAACTAAAATTGTGCACGAAAATTGAACTTGAAAACAACAAATAAACAGAGATAGAATCAACTAATACAATTGGATCATGGATCAAACAAATGCAAAACCACATCACACACAATAATTATCGACTACATTGCGAGCGATACGAAAATGCGCGAAACGGTAAAATTAGTTAGATCCACCAACCTACAAGCCGGAGATTTGGCTTGGTGAATGTTGCAAAGGATTCTTGATGCAGAAAATCAAAGAAAACCAGAGGAATCTTCAATTTGTAGACGAACCGTATCGAAATCGAGCAAAATACGATAAGGCTCCAAAATGCGAATTCGAACCGTTGAAAGTTGCAGCAAATACTCAAGATTAATCCAAAAGCTGAAATAACTCCAAAAATCCAAGTGTAATAGCAAGAATGATGAAGGTTGAGCTCAAGAAATAATCACTTTTGATGTAAAAGTGATTATCCTTCAAAGTAGAAATGAGCTTTGGTGAGGTTTTGGAAGAGAATTGAGATGAAGATGAAATGTAGTAGAGAAATTCAGAGGGAATGTGGGAGAATTGAGAGTGAAATGGAGCAAAATGGTTGAAGGTCCTTGAAAATGAGTGAAGGTGAGTTTATATAGATTTTAGGTTTGGAGTGTGAAATGGTTTGGAATTTGGTTTGGGATTAGCTTTGGGTTTTGAGCTAGGCTAGGAGTTAGTTGGACTTGACTCACCGAGTCAAGGCGGTTAACTCGGTTAGTTAGAACCAATTCGGTAACAATCCCAATGTGAGTTTCAAAATCCAAAGGTTGACATGTTGGTAAATTAAGTAACATGGTGCACTTAAATTAGAGTGATGCATTGGAATAAATATACTTGGGTTGAAATGAGTAGTGTTGAAATATCTAGAGATGTCTATAATGTTCCACACACTGCTAGAACACTGTAGAATTAAAAACCAAAGAGAGTGCATGGATGCTGTCCCAAAATGCAGCAGAGATTGCAAAATCTGCTTGTGTTAACCGGTTAACATAATTACAAAGAAATTGTGTTAACCGGTAAACCAGACCAAATTTTGCCCATTTTGCTTGAAAATTGATGTTGTGGCCCCAACTTTGATTTTCCCTTTCTTGTATTGATGAATAGGCACGGAAGCCTTCAATTTGTGCTTGTTTTGATGATGTGATGACCTCATGAGGATATGATTAATCGGGCTTGGAAAACCTGAATATCCTGCAACAAGAAACACACGAAGAAAAGTGTGAATGCGTATGCTAGCGATGCGAATGCTTATGCTTATGCAAAAGGCAAAAGAGGGAGGTCAAATTTTGGGTTACGACAACTACCCCTATTTAATCTGCTTGGACCTGAATGTACGAATTGCGCCAGCTTTTCACTGATTCGAGGTAAAAGGGGATTAAATATAAGAGTAGCCCGAGAATTTGGCCGATGGCGACAAAAGAAGAGTTGAAAGTGTTTGAAGGTTGAATATGTGCAAAGTTTGCTGAAAATCTACTAGGAGATAAGTCAGGCAACAAGAGAGGGAGTATGATCTATGCATATGCTATGTATGCATTTCTACATGATGCTTGATATCATGCAATGCAAAGGCTCAAGACGAGGCACAATGAGAAACGATCAGGCAGAAACCGTAGCAAAACGACTTCGACACCCTCGGTCGGGGAGAGAACCCGCAGGTGAAGACAATCTCTGCTGGAGAAGACAGTTCGCAAAGGACGATGATTCCGCCGGGGAAAGAAACTGAGAACATCTCAGGTTTCTAAATCACCATGGATGTCCCTGTCGGGGATGAAAGAACCAAGTCAATTCTTCCTACCAATACTGGCTCTGCGTGGGGAAAAGAGATTCCTGAATCATGTTGACTCAGCTGAGGAGAAACCACTGCTGCTGGTGATAAATAGTTCCTAATTGTTGGAGATGATGCACAACCCTTGTTAGGGGAAAGTGAACAAAGATGCCTTTGCTGGAGAACACCTTGACCACCTGCCGGGGAGAATGATGACTCTGCTGAGGAACTACTGAGGAGGCAATAACTTCTTCATTGAATCAAAACATTGTCGGCCAGGCGTTAGGCTTACCAATGGATATTACCGCTCACCCTGCAGGAGTTACCAGTAACACATACAATGCATATGCTATCTCGGTGAATTTAGCTTTTTATTGTTCTCAACGTTTTTTAGTATTATGTGATCACAAATAATTGTTTATTTTACAAACAAAATACTGGAATGAAAACAAATTGAGATAACAAAGAATGCATTTTATTGAATGTGAAATTTTTGTACATAAAGGTGTGTACAAGGATGCAAAATCCTTGATGAGGAAATTTGCAATAAAATTGAAAAACAAATGTAAATGGCAAAGGGAAATCATGCTTTGCATTGATTACAACATTGGCCACCATCCACTGTGAGTCTAGGTTCCAATACCTTGCCCCAGTTAATGATGATTAGACTGCTCTGTTACCGTCTGAGGTCTAGCCGTGAGGAAAAGAGGCTCAAGTGTTCACAGTCAATGCCTTTATCCCTAATTTTTTCCTGGACATGTTTTCACTTTTTTTTCGGTCCACCGGGATGCCCATTTTTGCCTAAGTCGCCCTTTCGGGTTTTCAACTTAGCAGGCTATTATTGTTTTTCATTGTCCCTAACTTTTGCATGGACATTTCTTTTTTTGGTCCATTGGGACGTCCATTTTTGCCTAGATTGTCCTTGCGGATGTCAATCTATCGGACTTTTACCCATTTTTTTCAGGCATAATATTTTTTTACTGCATCGGAGTTCGCGGGAGATGGCAACTCCTCTCCATCCATTGTGGTGAGGATCAGGGCTCCGCCTGAGAAGGCCTTCTTGACAACAAAGGGTCCTTCGTAATTAGGAGTCCACTTGCCTCGTGGATCCGAGTGAACAGGTGAATATCTCTTGAGCACGAGTTCGCCTTCACAGAACGTTCGAGGAAGAACTTTCTTGTCAAAAGCTCGCTTGAGGCGTCTCTGATACAATTGACCATGACAAACGGCTGCCAGCCGCTTCTCTTCGATGAGATTCAGCTGGTCGTATCTGGATTGAACCCATTCGGCTTCATCAAGACCTGCTTCCATGATGACTCTGAGCGAAGGAATTTCGACTTCGATGGGTAGAACCGCCACCATACCATACACAAGTGAATATGGAGTTGCCCCAGTAGAAGTGCGAATTGAGGTTCTGTAACCGTGTAGTGCAAAGGGAAGCATTTCATGCCAATTTTTGTAAGTTTTGACCATTTTCTGGACAATCCTCTTGATGTTTTTGTTTGCTGCTTCAACGACGCCATTCATCCTGGGACGATATGGCGAAGAGTTGTGGTGCTCGATCTTAAATTCTTGACACAACTCCTTCATCATATTGTTGTTTAGGTTGCTTGCATTGTCCGTGATAATGCTGCTAGGAATGCCATAACGACAGATTATCTCTTTCTTGATAAATCTGTCAACCACTTGTCGTGTAACGTTTGCATAAGAAGCAGCTTTAACCCACTTGGTGAAGTAGTCGATAGCAACTAGAATGAATCGATGACCGTTGGAAGCCTTCGGCTCAATCATTCCAATCATATCTATACCCCATATGGAGAATAGCCAAGGTGAAGTTAAAACATTCAATGGAGTTGGAGGCACATGGATCTTGTCTCCGTAGATTTGGCACTTGTGACATCTTTTGGCAAAGTTGTAACAATCTACCTCCATCGTTGTCCAGTAATACCCAGCTCGAAGGATTTTCTTAGCCATAGCAGGACCTTTAGCATGTACACCCTCGCATCCCTCATGTATGGACCTTATGATCGTGTTTGCTTCGTGTCTATCCACGCATCTGAGCAACACGGAATCATAATTCCTCTTGTATAGTATACCACCACTTAAAAAGAATTTGGCGCAAAGCCGTCTAAGAGCTTTCTTGTCACTGATGGTGATACCCTCGGGATATTCCTATTTTTCTAGATATCTTTTGATGTCGTAGAACCAAGGCTTGTCATCAGACTCATCCTCGATTGCTAAACAGTGTGCTGGTTCGTTCAAGTGATCAATGCGGATATGAGGAGCTTCAGTCTTCCACTTGACCTTGAACATGGATGCTAGCGTGGCAAGAGCATCAGCTAGTTGATTTTCCTCTCTGGGAATATGATGAAAAGTGATCTCATCAAAGTAAGGAATCAACTTCGCTATGTGTTGTTGGTACGAAACCAGCTTGGAATCCCGAGTCACAAAGTTCCCTCTGACTTGACCGATGACCAAGGCAGAATCTCCATAGACCTCAAGAATCTTGATTCTCATGTCAATTGCCGCTTCAATACCATAGATACATGCTTCGTATTCGGCCATATTGTTGGTGCATGCAAAGCATAATCAGGCAGTGAAGGGAAGGTGAAAACCTGTTGGAGAGATGAGGATAGCACCGATTCCACGACCCTTGGAATTAGAGGCACCGTCGAACACGAACGTCCATCGCGCCCCTGGTTCAGGTCCTATGTCAGGATCTGGAGTCTCATAATCTCTGATAAACAGAACATCCTCATCGGGAAAGTCAAACTTCATCTGTTGATAACCCTCTACAGGTTGATGAGCAAGGTAGTCAGACAAGACGCTTCCTTTTATCGCTTTCTGGGTAACATGCTGGATATCATACTCAGTTAACAGCATTTGCCACTGAGCAATCCTTATAGAGACAGCAGGCTTTTCAAATATGTACTTTATTGGATCCATTTTGGATATCAACAAAGTAGTATGGCAAATCATGTATTGTCGTAGGCGTCGAGCAGCCCAGACCAGAGCACAACAAGTTTTCTCCAAGAGTGAGTATCTGGTCTCACAATCAGTGAACTTCTTGCTTAGATAGTATATTGCGTGTTCTTTTCTGCCAGTGTCGTCACGTTGACCTAATACACATCCCATCGATTTGTCGAGAACGGTGAGATACATGATTAAAGGCCTATTAGGAACCGGCGGTACTAAGATCGGTGGTTCTTGCAAGTATTGTTTTATTTTGTCAAATGCTTCCTGACAATCATTATTCCATTCAACCGATTGATTTTTTCTTAGTAATTTGAACATTGGTTCACAGGTAGCCGTCAAATGAGAAATGAATCTTGAAATGTAATTGAGTCTGCCCAGAAAGCCACGGACTTCTTTTTCTATTTTGGGAGGTGGCATGTTCTGAATTACTCGAACCTTATCAGGATCAACTTCAATGCCCTTCTGACTTACAATAAAGCCCAACAGTTTACCAGATCGAACTCCAAAGGTGCACTTCACAGGATTCAACCGCAGTCTAAACTTCCGGAGTTTGTCAAACAGTTTCTTTAGATAAACCAAATGATCATCTTCAGTTCTGGACTTGGCAATCATATCATCCACGTAAACCTCAATCTCTTTAGGAATCATATCATGAAAGAGGGTTGTCATGGCGCGCTGGTATGTTGCCCCTGTATTCTTTAGACCGAGTGGCATGACTTTGTAATAATACGTGCCCCACGGCGTGATAAAAGTAGTTTTCTCCATATCATCTGGGGACATCTTGATCTGTTTATATCCTGAAAAACCGTCCATGAAGGAAAAGACAGAGAACTGCACTGTGTTGTCTACCAAGACATCAATGTAAGGCAAAGGAAAATCATCCTTCGGGCTTGCTTTGTTGAGATCTCGATAATCCACACACATTCTGACTTTGCCGTCCTTCTTAGGAACCGGGACAATGTTGGCAATCCATTCAGGATATTCGGAAGTGGCTAGGAACCCAGCGTCAAGCTGCTTCTTTACCTCTTCTCTGATTTTGAGTGCCATGTCGGGTCTAGTCCTTCTGAGCTTCTGCTTGACAGGAGGACATTCGGGCTTGAGTGGCAAGTGATGTTCAACGATGTTGGTATCTAACCCAGGCATATCTTGATAGGACCAGGCGAAGATATCAACATACTCTTTCAATAACTTGACCAACTCGGAGTGTACATGCTTTGCGAGGGATGCGCCAACCTTGACTTCTCTTCTGACCTCATCAGTACCAAGATTGACAGCTTCTACTGGCTCTTTGTGTGGCTGAATCTCTCTACATTCGTGCTCAAGGAGCCTTGCCAGTTCAGCCGGTAATTCATAATCTTCCTTACCATCTTCTTCGGCTTGGTTAATTGGAATTCCAGAATTACAATGGATGTTTGCCATGCTGTTATCAATGCTTTTATTAGTTCTGCATGTTTATGAATATGTTTAGAATGAGCTATTTAAAAAGTGAAACAGAAAAGAAACTTTTGCCATTTATTTTGTGAAAAAGTAAAATAAAGAAATAAAATAGAGCATGATTTTGAATGCAAAAAACTTTTATTTATTGATCACATAATATTGCAAAAGCGTGAGGCCCTTTACAAGCTATCCACTCGTCTCGGGCGAGGACGAGGGAATAAAAAAGCAAAATGCATTACATGTTATATGGGAAAACCACAGGAATCCCGGTAGATGTCCAATTGTTGAGCTTGAAATTCGGCGGACACTTGCGCACAAATCTTGAAGTCTGATTGCTAGGACCAGCATTATCAGCAGCTGCCACGATGTCACCCTGCTGGAAACCCACGCTGTGGAACTTGACAAAGTTGCATTGCTTCCGATCAGAGGAACCAGATTGACGACTAGGATGATAGCCCACTCAAAAATGATTATGCGTCTCAACTATATCAATCACGTGCCCCCAGCCTGGCAAGGCACCTCTATCGATGGTCTCTTTAGCACTCTTAGCAGATGCTAAAGTCAATTATGGTGATCTACTTTGACTAGTTGAAGCAGAGCTGACATCTTCGAACTCGAGACATTGAAACGGTACCTCAGCCATGCCTTCTTTGGTCTCTACGTATCGGAAAGATGATAACTCGCTGACAATCAAATCCTCTTCACCACAGACGAAGACAAGCTGATCGCCAAACATGAATTTCAACTTCTGATGTAAAATGGAGGTAACTGCCCCTGCAGCGTGGATCCACGGACGACCCAGTAGGCAACTGTACACTGGATTGATATCCATCACTTGGAAAGTAATGGTAAACAGATGCGGCCCAATGTTGATGGGTAAGTCCACTTCTCCAATGACCTGTCTTCGAGAACCGTCAAAGGCTCTGACAACTAAGGCACTTGGTCTCATCTCGATTCCCTCCACTGGTAATTGACTCAATGTGCCCTTAGGCATCACATTGAGAGAAGAACCAGTATCCACTAGAACACGAGATAACAGGATGTCTGTGCAGGTTACAGATATGTGCAACGCTTTATTGTGGGCAGTTCCTTCAGGAGGTAGTTCCGATTCATTAAAACCCAAATACCGACTTGCAGTTATGTTGGCCACTACATCATCGAATTCGACGACGGATATATCTTGCATGACATGGGCGTTGTTCAAAACTTTCAACAAAGCTGATCTGTGCGCAGGCGAGCTCATAAGTAAGGACAAAATTGAGATTCTCGAGGGCGTCTGACCCAGCTGATCCACAATCTTAAAGTCACTTTTCTTGATCAGCTTAAGGAACTCTTGATCATCAAGGGTCTCCTTGTTCTTTGAAACATCCTCAGACGGGATAGTCGGTATTGGAACGGCAGTGGATGCCCCTTGTTGAACCACAAGGGTTGCGAATGCAGGTGTCTCCTTGGGAGAAATAACAATTGGAATTTGCACAGGCTTCGTAGTGACCTTCGGAGCAAACCTCATCCACTACGAGTCATACCTCCACCAACAGTAACATTCACGATCTCTGATTCGGCGAACCTTATCTCTTGACCTCCAGAAAACACAGAAGACCCATACTTCCATGGTACCTCCTTAGAATTCTGATACGGAAACGGCTTCGGCGGGCAAACAACGATGGGTTGCACCTTCTTCTATTTAGGAGATTCCACAGGAACCTTCCTATAGACAATGGTGAATAGCTCAATAGCAGCAACTTTCTCAACAGGTTTAGATCTGGCAAATTGCACTTCGCCCCAGTTCATCAGAATCTTCGACACTGGTTGAGATTATCATCACAAATCTGACACTTACCATGAAATCCTTTTAACAGCTCGTGTTCCTTCAATTTCTTAAAAACCACAGCCATCAGAGTCTTTACCTCGTTAACATCCATGATCAGTTCAACCCTTGAATTATCCCCAATCATGTTAACTGTAGGTCCACCGTGATTCGACAACGGATTACTCTGAATGTTAGGTCCTTCCTCAGTGAAAGTTAGAACCTTCTTATCAATGAGTTCCTGAACTTTGGTTTTGAAAACAAAGCAATCCTCTGTTGCATATCCTATGTATCCAGCATGATAAGCACAAGATGCATTTGGGTTATGCTTCGGGCCAAATGGAGGAATTGCAGGCACAATCTGCTTGGGGACAATCGCCCTTTGGTGAACCAAGTAAGGAAACAGTTCAGTGTATAACACCAGAATTCTATCAAAATTCGGACGCTTACGGTTTCCTTGATTGTTGTTATTCTGACGGTTTTGATTCTGCTGACTTTTATTGTTTTGTTGATTCTGAGCATTCTGAACTGGTTGTTGCGGATGATACTGATATGGAGGTTGTTGATACTGTGTAGCAGCAATGTATGGATACGGATAGTACGACAAGGGAGCCATGGGAGCTTGATACTGAGGAGAAACTTGAGCTGTAACAGCATTGGCTTCACCTTTCTTTTTCTTGGACTGCTGTTCTGAGACTTTCTAGCGGTCGACTGCTGGGAAGCAGCACCAGGAATCTTTCTAGTCTTCAAACCATTCTCAATCCGTTCACCAATCGTCACAACATCAGCGAAGTTCAATGAAGAACTACCCACCATTTTCTCGTAGTAAGATCCCTGCAAAGTACCCATAAAGATGTCAACCAACTCATTATCAGAGAGAGCAGGTCATACATGAGAAGCCATCTCACGCCATCTTTGTGCATACTCCTTGAATGTTTCAGCTGAGCGCTGAGACTGATTCTGCAATTGCAATCTAGTTGGCGCCAGATCAAGGTTATATTTGTATTGTCTCACGAACGCTTCAGACAAATCCCTCCAAGTACGGATTTTGCTGCGCTCCAAACCCATGTACCAATCTAATGAAGTGCCAGACAAACTATCTTGAAAACAATGAACAAGCAATTCATCATTATCAATATGGGATGCCATCTTCCTGCAGTACATAGTGATGTGACTACGCGGGAATCTCAAACCTTTATACTTTGGCAAATCAGGTATCTTGAACTTCTGCGGCAGCACAACGTTTGGAACCAAACACAAATCTTTGGCTTCCATGCCAAAAGCTGAGAACCCCTCTGAAATTCTGGTACCAGATATGTGATGTTACGTGTGATGTCACAACAACACACTCTACAATAGACAATGTAAAGCAACAATAAATCAACACAATGAATTGTTCACCCAGTTCGGTTTTAACTACCTATGCCTGGGGGCTACCAAGCCAGGGATGAATTTCACTATCAGTAGAATTAATTTACAGACTCAACAACCCAGTTGACATCTCCTAAACTTAATCTCTACTTAATGAACCTTCTACCTAAGAGACCACTTAGGTATGAGAACACTACTCAATCCCTAAATCACTTCAGTGACATAATTCAAAGATCACACACTTTGAAAAACACAACTTGATCCTGCTTCACAACTTTGATCAAGAACAACTCAAAACAACAATACCAATTCACACTCGAATGGTTACAAACACGAAGACTCAATCGACTCTCAGTCTTTAGCTCTTTTTCTTCGTTACTTTTCCTTCAGGAATGATGCGCATTATAAAGCTATTTGAATTGGGCTTGGACCTGCTACAATATCTGACCTGATTTGTTATTTAAAACTGAATCTTCAAAACAAATTTTCTCTCTCAAAATCTTCTTAAATATTCAGCCTTTAAACCTCCCTACAAATCTGCATCAAATCTCTATGCAACAGAGAATATCTATCCCAAGATATTCGCATCCAATGAGACTAACAGCTCTTCCAATATTCAGCTAAAACGTAAACCCTAACAACATCACTAAACCTGATGTTATTAATCTTCTGCAGACCTGATGTCATGACATCGCATGTGACATCAGACTTCAAAACTTCAACAAGTTAAATACTTAACAAAAATCAATGTTAAGACTCAATGTTAAGACATCACCCATGTGACTTCAACATTGAACAACTTTGTTTTACCAAAATTCTAGCCAATCCAAGAACCAACAATCTCCCCCTTTGGCTAATTTTGGCTAAAACAATCTCTGCAACATCAGAGACTTCAGCAGCGGATAAAAAATTTAACAACAACCAACAAATAGCTCCCATCAACAAAGAGCAAACTCCCCCTCAAAATTTAACAACAACCAACAAACAGCTCCCATCAACAAAGAGCAAACTCCCCCTCAAAACCAGAACCAGCATAACCAGCTGTTCAACATGCACACTCCCCCTCAATATCCGCACCACACCAGATATAGGGTACACTCTACACACCTAGGCTAACTCTCCCCCTTTTTAGCCACAATTGGACAATTACCAAACACAATGTCCTGACATAAAGTCATGGTCAAACATCATGCTTCCCAAAAACACAAGTTCTAACACATTGACTGTCCAGTCGATACAAACGATGCTCCTTGTTTTTCATTATAAACACAAGCCTTTCTTCTAGCAGCACCACTCGGCAACCAAGAATGAGCCAGTCAAACAACAAAGGTGCAGCAATGAACTTCAAGCAGAAGAACACGACTTCAGATCCACCTCAAAAGAGGAGCAAAATAATAACTACAACTAAAACACCTTCAGGAACCACAAAGACAGGCAAAACCTCAGAAACAACTATGAAACCAAGCAAAAAGCTTCCTGTGCAACAACAAGCTTCTGATGATGATTGGGATGAAGACTGGAAAGCTTTTCTAGATGCAGGGGGTTGGGATAATCTGTAACTAATGATGTACTTCAAACCTGTATGCCTTCAGCAGTTGAATAAAATCAATTTCTAATAATACAACTGCATAATACACTCTCTAGCACATTTAATATTCATAAATGCAAATTCCCAATTTACTTCTCAAACTTTCAAATTGGTTTGCATCTAATGCTTTAGTGAAGATATCAACTAACTGTTTATCTGTAGCTACATGCTCTAATGCAACAACTTTGTCCTCAACCAATTCTCTTATAAAATGATGCCTTATATCAATATGCTTAGTTCTGCTATGTTGAATAGGATTCTTAGAGATATTGATAGCACTCAAATTATCACAGTACAATGTCATGACATCTTGCTTGACATTGTATTCTGTTAACATCTGCTTCATCCACACAAGTTGAGAACAACTACTCCCTACTGCTATGTACTCAGCTTCAGCAGTAGAAAGAGACACACAGTTCTGCTTTTTACTGAACCAAGATATCAGATTATTCCCTAAGAAGAAACAACCTCCTGAAGTGTTTTTCCTATCATCAGCACTCTCAGCCCAGTCAGCATCACAATATCCCCTTAACTCAGTCTCAGAACCATGACTATACAGCATCCCATAGTCACTAGTTCCATTAACATATTTCAAGATCCTTTTCACTTGATTCAAGTGACTAGCCTTAGGTTCAGATTGATATCTGGCACAAACTCCAACAGCAAAAGCAATGTCAGGTCTGCTAGCTGTGAGATACAATAGACTCCTAATCATGCTTCTATATAAACTTTGATCCACACTGACACCATGTTCATCCTTGGATAATTTTAGATGAGTAGGAGCAGGAGTCCTCTTGTGATTAACATTCTCTAGACCAAACTTCTTCACTATGTTCTTTGCATACTTGCTCTGAGAAATGAATATGGAGTCCTCCATTTGTCTAACTTGTAGACCAAGAAAATAGTTCAGCTCACCAACAAGACTCATTTCAAATTCAGACTGCATCTGTTCCACAAAATGTTTCACCATTGCATCTGACATCCCACCAAATACTATGTCATCAACATAGATTTGAGCTATCATCAGTTTTCCTCCTTCCTCTTTAACAAACAAAGTCTTGTCAATCCCTCCTTTTTTGTAGCCATTCACAACCAGGAATTCAGTAAGTCTTTCATACCAAGCTCTTGGTGCTTGCTTTAAACCATATAGAGTTTTCCTTAGTTTGTACACATGGTCAGGAAATGTTGGATCAATAAATCCTTTTGGTTGATCAACATACACCTCTTCATTTAAGTAACCATTCAAGAAGGCACTTTTAACATCCATCTGAAAAAGCTTGAATTTGAAATTACAAGCCACACCTAAGAGCAATCTGATAGATTCCAGTCTTGCCACAGGAGTAAAGGTTTCATCATAATCAATTCCTTCAACTTGAGTGTATCCCTGAGCAACTAATCTGGCCTTGTTTCGGGTGACCACTCCTTGTTCATCAGATTTATTCTTGTAGATCCACTTGGTGCCAATCACATTAACTCCATCAGGCCTAGGTACAAGCTCTCATACTTCATTTCTCTTGAATTGCTCCAGCTCTTCATGCATTGCATTTATCCAAAACTCATCAGTCAATGCTTCCTTGACATTCTTTGGCTCAATTTTGGAGACAGAACATGAACTTGCTATAACATCTCTTGAACTAGTCCTCACTCCAGAGTTTGGATCACCTATAATGAGCTCCTTTGGGTGGTCCTTCTGCACTCTGATGGAGGGATCCTTATGAGGTTGCTCAGTTTCAGGCTCAGCAGCAGCAACACTAGGAGTTGGACTTCTGTCTTCAGCTTCTGGTGCAACTTCACCAACTGATGTTCCAACATCATCTAGGACATCATCTTCTTCTTGCTTGTCATTGTCATCAATCACCACATTGATTGACTCCATCATCACCTTGGTTATAGAGTTGAAAACCCTATATGCTCTACTGTTAGTAGAGTATCCCAAAAATATTCCTTCATCACTTTTGGAATCCAATTTTCTTCTCTGTTCTCTATCATCCAGAATATAACATCTACTTCCAAAAACATGAAAGTATTTAACATTAGGTTTTCTTCCCTTCCATAGTTCATACAGAGTGGATGAAGTGCCTCTTCTCAGGGTAACCCTGTTGTGAATGTAGCAGGCAGTATTCATGGCTTCAGCCCAGAAATGGTAGGGAAGTTTTTTGGCGTGGATCATAGCTCTAGCAGACTCTTGGATAGTTCTGTTCTTCCTCTCAACTACTCCATTTTGCTGAGGAGTAATAGGAGATGAAAACTCATGACTTATACCTTCAGCAGAGCAAAATTCTTCAAACTTGCTATTCTCAAACTCTCTTCTATGGTCACTCCTTATCCTGATAACATTACTCTCCTTCTCTCTTTGGAGTCTTTGACAAAGATCTTTAAAAACATCAAACACCTCTGATTTGTCTTTGATGAAGCTCACCCAGGTGTACCTTAAATAGTCATCCACAACCACATACGCATATTTCTTTCCACCCAGACTTTCAACCTGCATAGGTCCCATCAAGTCCATATGAAGTAGTTCCAAGACCTTGGAGGTGGTGTCATGTTGAAGCTTCGGATGAGACATCTTTGTCTGCTTCCCTTTTTTACAGTCTCCACACACTTTTCCTTCCTCAATATTAAGTTTGGGAATTCCTCTAACTGCTTCTGAGGAGATGATTCTCTTCATTCCCTTCAAGTGAAGATGTCCCAACTTCTGATGCCAAATTTTGACATCATCTTCTTTAGCAAAAACACAAGTGGAAGAATTTGATTCTTGTGGCACCCAAAGATAACAATTGTCCTTAGATCTGGCTCCCTTCATAATGACTTCTCCTTTATCATCTTTGATAATGCATTCAGACTGGGTAAAGTCTACTTTGAATCCTTGATCACAAAGTTGACTAATGTTAATCAAGTTTGCAGTCAGTCCTTTAACAAGAAGGACATCCTCCAGTCTGGGAGCACCAGCACAGTTTAGTTTACCAATCCCCTTGATCTCTCCTTTGACCCCATCACCAAATATAACATAGCCTGAAGAATGAAGCTTCACATCTACCAACAGATTCTTTACTCCAGTCATGTGCCTTGAACACCCACTGTCAAAGTACCAATCATCTTTGGTAGAAACCCTTAAAGAAGTGTGAGTTATTAAGCTGGTAACCTCAACTTTAGGGACCCATTGCTTCTTAGGCTTGGAAACCTGCCTTCCTTTATAACAGTTCTGTTTGGGAACAACCTGATGAGCCTTCTGTGGATACCCATGTAGCTTATAACAATAAGCCTTAATGTGTCCAAAACATCCACAATGGTGACACCTCCAGCGTTTGTATTTCTTCTTAGATGGAGTTCTGTCATGATGTTTTAACATCTGTTTTAACATCACTGGTTTTGGGGTGATAGAACCTGCATCACTGGTGAATCCCAAACCACATTTGTCTCCAGCCATCTTCCCAATACTAAGAATGTTGTCTAACGCATTAGTACCATTGTTCAACATTATGATAGTTTTGGTCATAGAGTCCAACTTATAGTTAAGTATACTGACTTCAGCTTCAAGGTCAGTCTTTTCAGCTTTTAACTGTACTATGGTTTTCTTTAGCTCTTCTCCTTCAAGACACACTTGTTCACTTCTCATGAAAAAATCTTTATAAGTGACATCAATTTCATCATAAGTAACTTCATCATTCCAAGACTCATCATCTGACTCATAAACCCCAACCATAACTCTAACAAGTTTAGCTGAATTTTCTTCAGATTCACTCTCACTGTCAGACCAAGAAGCTGATAACCTTTTCTGCTTCTTTAGAAAAGTAGGACATTCCTTATTGACATGTCCATACCCTTCACACTCAAAGCATTGTATCCCTTTGTCATTACTGGATTTTTCTTCATCTTTAGACTTCTTCCCTTGTTCTCCTGATCTGTTGATGTTAGAGGTAATGTTCTTGACATTGGGATTATAACTCTTATTTATCCTCTTCATAACTTTGTTGAACTATTTACCCAGCAAAGCAATAGCCTGAGACAGCTCCTCCTGAAAGTCATCTACTTTCTCTTTCTTGGCTTCTTCAGAACTGGAAACTAAAGCTATACTCTTGGACTTCTTCTCAGGTTTTTCTTCACTTAACCCTAGCTCAAATGTTTGAAGAGATCCAATAAGCTCATCAACCCTCATTTTGCTGATGTCTTGAGCTTCTTCAATTGCAGTCACCTTCATCTTGTACCTCTTAGGAAGGGACCTAAGGAATTTCCTTACAAGCTTTTCTTCTGACATCTTTTCTCCCAGAGCACTGGATGCATTGGACAGCTCAAGAATACTCATGTGGAAGTCATGGATAGTCTCATCTTCCTTCATCTTCAGACTTTCAAACTTTGATGTTAGAAGCTGAAGTCTTGACATCTTAACTCTAGATGTTCCTTTATGTGTAGCCTTCAAAATATCCCATGCTTCCTTAGCAACTTCACATGAGTTGATCAACCTGAAGATGTTCTTATCCACTCCATTGAAAATTGAATTTAAAGCTTTGGAATTACCAAGGGCAAGCTCATCTTGTAAGTTCTAGTTATTGGCTGAAATTTTGTTAAAACAATGTTGATGTCATAATTGATGTTGCAACATGAGCTTCTAACAGTATAGCTAACATTCTGGTTTATTGCCGAAGAAGAGTTAAAGTACCGAAGAGTGATGTCACATGCGACGTCTTAACATCACTATACCAGAACATTAAAACATCAGACAGTTATGTGATTAGGGCTGCACGTGTTTCTGGTGTGAATGAGAAATTCTGCTATAGAGAATCAGAGAATATAGGCGAAGATCAAGGGAGAGATATTCTGTTACAATCAGATCAGTTTGTTGCGCATTTAAAGCTTAAAGATATGGAGAATATTCAGAGTTAATAATTGAAGATTTAATTGTAGAAGATCTATTTATAAGCAGATTTGTTACAGAAGATATGATCTGATTTGAAGGCCCAAATCCAGTGGGATTACATTATAAATAGAGTGCTTGTAACCTAGAATAGGTACGGGTCCAAGATGTAGATCTTTAGGGCTTTGTCAAAGTGAACCACTCGGGTTGTGAGATGGTCACTGTGGTTAACTCAGAAACTTGTAGGTAATGAGTTTGGTATTGTTCTTGGAGGAAGCTTTGAAGCAACTCCAAAGGGTGTCATGGAAGGGTGTCTTCTATGATTGTACAGTTATTGGTAATCAAGTTGTTGATGCAGTGACGGTGTAGTTGACTGCTAGACATCATAGTAATGATAGGAAGTGAGATGGAGTCTCTTACCTAGGGAGGACTTAGGTAGAAGGGTCATTGGGTAGTGATTAAATTAGGTAGATTGTCAACTGGTCTGTTGAGTCTGTAATTTGATACTACTAATAGTGGACTTCCTTCCTGGCTTGGTATGCCCCCAGATGTAGGTTGTTGAACCGAACTGGGTGAACAATTCTGTGTGTTATTATTTCTGTTTTTGCCTTGTTCAGCAGATTACGATGTTGTGACATTGCACTATGACATCACACATCTGTACCAGAATTTCAATTGGTATCAGAGCAGGCATCCTGTCTGTTTCTGGATGAGATCTAGGGAAGATATTTTCTGGTTCAAGAGCTAGGAAGATAGTGTTATGGACGTGATCAGTTCATAGAGGAGTTTGTATGGTCCCTTGAAGTGGAGGATGGACTATTCATGACAGGGTATGTAGCTTTGGTGGAGAACTGGTGTTGTGAGTTGGAACCTTTTTGTTGGCACTTGGTTTATGGTGATGGTGTGCAAGGATTATTAAGTAGTGCCTAAAGGTTGTTGAGGAGTTGTTGTGTGTTCCGCTGCATGGTATCTGATTTGGTTCTTGTATCTCTGGTGATGAGATTCTAGGAAGGTATTCTCTTGGTAAGACATTAAGGTTTGGTCTCCTCAGCAGGGTATTCTATGATAGTAAAGATAGTATGGCATAGAAGTTTCAGTGTTTTGAAGACCAATCTGTCCAGAACATTGATGAGGGTGGAGACAAAGCAAAAGAGTATCACTGTCAAATCTTTCATGCGGGAGTGAAGATCTTGACAAGTTATCTCTTAAGCTTAGTTGTGATGATCGAATGAGGAGGAAGTTTCATCAAGAAAGAAGCTGAGCTTAATATGTCAATTCTAATGTCTCGACATCGCGCTACACATTAGCAGATTATTGTAAGTGCTTAGTCAAGGACCTATTTTGAAGGATCACTGAAGCTATGAAGTTGAACAATTTTTGAGATGTTGTTCATAATGTCATAACATCTCAGCTGGAGCTGGTTGAAGAAAGGTAGAAATCTTGATAGCAGAAGAGAAGGAGATGATCCTTGGTTGAGCTAAACTGTCTGAGAACAATATTTTAGGGAAAATGCATCCAAGAGTCTGTGAGCAGTAGCAGTGTAAATCAGCCTGTGGTCTATTAATGTTTGCTTGAGCTTTTTCAGTTTTGTGCCTTGAAGGATTCAAAGGAGCAGATTGTCTGTGGTATGGTTCTGCAGAAGGGTGGCAGGTATGAACCTTGTGCTTATAAGAAGAAGCTTCTGGAAGAGTGTGTTAAGCAAGTTACTGCAGGGTCGTTGGTCTGATCGTGGAAGTTGATCAGATGGTGATGTGGCCTCGTGTGGAGATTTGTGTGCATTATTATGGGTGTTGTCTCCAGAGCCATAGCAGTTGGTTTATATGATACAGACTGATGTTGAAACATCATTTCAGTTCTTTGCTTTCCCCGCCAAAGGAAGTTAGAGGTGCTCATGGTGAAGTATCAGGCTAAGCCACTTCCGAATCTAAAGTGATCAGCTAAAGAAGGATCAACCAAGTCTGCAGGAAAAGGATGTCAGACCAGATAAAATGTTGTATCTTGCATGTTTGTCTGATTAGGATGGTGTTGTGCATTCAACTAATGACAATATACATTGACGGGAGACTTTGTATTTGTCTGAGGTTAAAGTGCAGGATTGCAGAAGTGTTGAGAAGTATTTTCAAGGGTTAAGTACTTTGGAGATGAGTCAACTGGTGGGGTTGATTGATGACCAATTTGTCAGGGATGAGTTTGAGTTACTCTTGGGCAGTAGGACAATGAGTGAAAGACTCAAGGAGACTATTCTTCTTGAAGAAGGATGAGGGGAAGATTATGCCCTGGTTCAGAAGATTAACGCCTACATCATGCTTAAGGAGCGTCTACGTAACCATACGGGAGAATGATGAAGTAGAAGGTCTGCCTTAGATGAAGAGGTTAATAGAGAATGACTGCCTTGAGAGAAAGGGACAGTGGTACCAAAATGCATGTGCTCAGAAGTATGCTCAAATGTTCATTCTCATCTAGAGCATTAATAACCATGACAGGGGGAATACTTGTCTATGGATTTAGGCTACAAAGGTATATATATTGTGAAGATTGCATGCTGATCAAGATTGTCAAGATTGGTTAGGAGAAAATGTCAGATAACATGTTATGACATTAGGCTGTTGGATGGCTTGTGGTGATGGAAGGTGTTCTTCTTAGGGGGGGAATGATATTATGGGAGCTTTTGGTGTTGGCACTTAGGTTAAAGTAAATTAAAAAGTTGTTTTAGTGTCTTGTACAGCTGAGGAACAGAAGTAAAACCGAAATTTATTGCATTGATGAAAGGTTACAAGATTAGTAAAAACAACAAACAAAGTGTCTAAAGATTATCCCAACCCCCCGAATCAAGAAAAGTCTTCCAATCTTCATCCCATTCATCTTCAGTTGCTTGAAGCTGCACTTGGTTTTTCTTGATAGTCTTCATCCTGGTTTCTGATGTCTTGGGTGTTCTTATTGCTCCAGAAGATGATCCAGCTTTGGACAGGGTTGTGTCCTTCAACTTCTGAGGATCTGGCTTCTTGTCCTCTTGCATGCGCCTCTTTGCTGCATTCTTGTTAGACTGACTCATGGTTCCTTCCTTGGTGTGCTGATAGGAGCAAGGAGGTTTGATATTTATAATGGATAATATGGCATTGTTTGTATCGCCTGACCAGTCAGAGTAGTCTCTGGTGTGGGAATCTGTTTTTCTTGGGAACCTGCCTTTCTTGACATATTGGTTACCAGAACTTCGTGCTTGGTGCCTGGGTGGAAGTGGTCCTAGTAGGATGAGGCTAGGTCTTGTCTAGTTGTCTGATATTATTCCTTCTGGTATAACAACTCGTGTTGATGTCCTACATGTTGTTACAACATTAATGGTTGGGTATGTACCATACTTATGGAGTTTGAAGAAGCAGCATTATAGTCTGAAGTGGCAGTTCTGACATAGTGTGGATTAGAATGGGCAGATTCTAATCTTGATGGTAAGTAGTTCAGAAAATACATGGCTACTATCATATTGAAGACTTCATTAGGAGCTGGTGTATGTAAGGACAGAAAGGAGTTTATCTTGTCTGAAAAATTTCCAATCAAATGGGCTGTTGCCCTTTGGGCTTGGCATATCTTGTACCGATAATCCCCATGAGGAATGTGGCATTATTGGTGGGATATCATGAAGGGCGTTGAGTGTAAAACTGATTACTATAGCCTATTGCAGCAAACTTGTGCAGTGTGATAATGAGACCTATCATAGCTGTGTAAAGATAGTCTGAAAAGCAAAAGTGGTGTACTTGGCTGATGGTTGGAAGCAATCTAGAAGAAGTTGTGAGAAGTTGCATCTATTAAATAAGAAGATGTGGTTAAGGAGCCAGCAGGCAATGTCTGAAGAGATGTCAGAACATGATATAGGACATGTTTTACTTGAGCCAAACAGGGAATTATTTTGGACGATGGTGTTAAGATAAAGTGAAACACGTGGCTTCAACTGTGCATGAAGCGTTATTGGCCTAATTTATGGTAAGATTCAGTTGTGAATTATTTAAGGCAGTCAAGGCAGTTTTTGGAAGGTAGGCATTGAAGTTGAATGCAGTTTTTGATACCTAAAATAGCGTTTGTTTGACCAAGAACATTGACATATTCAAGGCTCGTTAATTTCTAAGTTACTGGTCAGCTATTTATAGGGGTCAGTTTGTTCTCCTTCAGCAAGTGAGTGTTTGTATCTCAGAAGTCTTATGGCTTTTATTCGTGTTTGGGTAAGCACTTCTTGGGTCTGGTTTTGTGAGGGTTTCCTTTGCCAATTTGTGGCTAAAAAGGGGGAGAAAGGAGAGATATGGTCTATATGGTTTGCGCAGTGGTCATGCTTGGATCCTACAATTCCTGATGCAGCAGAAGAGGATGGTACATCCTTGTGTTGATGTTGAGTCTTTGTGACTTGTGTCCTGAGTTATGAACACAGTTGTGACCTGTGTTCTGAGTTACCTGGGCTGGCAGAATGACACTTCTCAACGTGTCATGTTATGCCACAGATTGACCAGGGGGTCTGATCAAAGAAGGTGTGCAGAATTCTCTCATGCCACCATTGGTCTTTGGTGAACAGACACACACTTCTTTTATGGGGGAGTCTTTCACAATGGTTCCAGGTCTGAGTTGAAAGGAAAAAGAAATGTGCTACATCAAGGGGCAGTGTCTAAAATCTTCTTCCTCATGCACATCAGATCTCTGTAATCTGAGTGCACAACTTCGGGACTTTCTACTTCTTCCTCCTGATGTGCTGCCTGAAGTGATTGTGGTGGGTTGTGTTGCCAAAAGAAGGTGTCAGACATGATGTCTTAACATCATTCAACTATTCCCTAGAAGATGTTCTCCAGAATTGCTGCGCACAGTAGCTACTGATGGTTACTAATAGGTTCAGTGGTTACTGTTAGTATAGAGTTGTAATTACTGCAATGGTTTAAGTTGTAATGGTTATATAGTTGTTTTAGCCAAAATTAGCCAAAGGGGGAGATTGTAAGTTCTAGTTATTGGCTGAAATTTTGTTAAAACAATGTTGATGTCATGATTGATGTTGCAACATGAGCTTCTAACAGTATAGCTAACATTCTGGTTTATTGCTGAAGAAGAGTTAAAGTACTGAAGAGTGATGTCACATGCGATGTCTTAACATCACTATACCAGAACATTAAAACATCAGACAGTTATGTGATTAGGGCTGCACGTGTTTCTGGTGTGAATGAGAAATTCTGCTATAGAGAATCAGAGAATATAGGCAAAGATCAAGGGAGAGATATTCTGTTACAATCAGATCAGTTTGTTGCGCATTTAAAGCTTAAAGATATGGAGTACATCCAGAGTTAATAATTGAAGATTTAATTGTAGAAGATCTATTTAGAAGCAGATTTGTTACAAAAGATATGATCTGATTTGAAGGCCCAAATCCAGTGGGATTACATTATAAATAGAGTGCTTGTAACCTAGAATAGGTACGGGTCCAAGATGTAGATCTTTAGGGCTTTGTCAAAGTGAACCACTCGGGTTGTGAGATGGTCACTGTGGTTAACTCAGAAACCTGTAGGTAATGAGTTTGGTATTGTTCTTGGAGGAAGCTTTGAAGCAACTCCAAAGGGTGTCATGGAAGGGTGTCTTCTATGATTGTACAGTTATTGGTAATCAAGTTGTTGATGCAGTGACGGTGTAGTTGACTGCTAGACATCATAGTAATGATAGGAAGTGAGATAGAGTCTCTTACCTAGGGAGGACTTAGGTAGAAGGGTCATTGGGTAGTGATTAAATTAGGTAGATTGTCAACTGGTCTGTTGAGTCTGTAATTTGATACTACTAATAGTGGACTTCCTTCCTGGCTTGGTATGCCCCCAGATGTAGGTTGTTGAACCTAACTGGGTGAATAATTCTGTGTGTTATTGTTTCTGTTTTTGCCTTGTTCAGCAGATTGCGATGTTGTGACATTGCACTATGACATCACACATCTGTACCAGAATTTCACATCTTCTTCCTTGGTCCATTCTTCTTCAGGCTTCGGCTTTGAGGTGCCCTCTTTATCTTTCCCAGCATCATCTTTTTCAAACACAACAGGTGCTTTCCATTCTTTTATGATAGCCTTCCAAGCCCTGCTGTCCAAGGATTTCAAAAAGGTAATCATCCTTGGTTTCCAATAATCATAATTCGAGCCATCCAAAATAGGGGGTCTGTTGACAAATCCTCCAACTTCTTTGTCCATCTTTACACCAGAAAGTAACTTCCCTAGATCTCACCCAGAGACAGACAGGATGCCTGCTCTGATACCAATTGAAATTATGGTACCAGATATGTGATGTTACGTGTGATGTCACAACAACACACTCTGCAGTGGACAATGTAAAGTAACAATAAATCAACACAATGAATTGTTCACCCAGTTCGATTTTAACTACCTACGTTTGGGGGCTACCAAGCCAGGGATGAATTTCACTATCAGTAGAATTAATTTACAGACTCAACAACCCAGTTGACATCTCCTAAACTTAATCTCTACTTAATGAACCTTCTACCTAAGAGACCACTTAGGTATGAGAACACTAACCAATCCCTAAATCACTTCAGTGACATAATTCAAAGATCACACACTTTGAAAAACACAACTTGATTCTGCTTCACAACTTTGATCAAGAACAACTCAAAATAACAATACCAATTCACACTCGAATGGTTACAAACACGAAGACTCAATTGACTCTCAGTCTTTAGCTCTCTTTCTTCGTTACTTTTCCTTTAGGAATGATGCGCATTATAAAGCTATTTGAATTGGGCTTGGACCTGCTACAATATCTGACCTGATTTGTTATTTAAAACTGAATCTTTAAAATAGATTTTCTCTCTCAAAATCTTCTTAAATCTTCAGCCTTTAAACCTCTCTACAAATCTGCATCAAATCTCTATGCAACAGAGAATATCTATCCCAAGATATTTGCATCCAATGAGACTAACAACTCTCCCAATATTCAGCTAAAACGCAAACCCTAACAACATCACTAAACCTGATGTTATTAATCTTCTGCAGACCTGATGTCATGACATCACATGTGACATCAGACTTTAAAACTTCAACAAGTTAAATACTTAACAAAAACCAATGTTAAGACTCAATGTTAAGACATCACCCATGTGACTTCAACATTGAACAACTTTGTTTTACCAAAATTCTAGCCAATCCAAGAACCAACATCCTCAATAGCTCTGATACGGTCTTCTAACAACTTGTAGTCAACCATATATTCTGATTAGTGGGCCTGACAAGAATCTGAGGATTTGGCAGCTGAGAAACGGCAGGAGCATTCACTTGCGGAGTAGCAAATTAAGAAGGATACACCAAACTCGGATTAACCATCTGACCAACATTCTGACCCATCGGAACACCATACAGATAATTTGGAGGAGGTACCCCAGCAGCTGAGGAAGATGCCCCAGGATAGAACATCCCAGGATGAATATTCGGAACAACAGTTTGAGCAACTTGAGACGGAACTGGAACATGAATAGGAGGACCCCTATACACATGTTCTTCATCATCAGGAGTTTCAGTGTTAACCAATCCGGCAGTTTGATGAGTTTGAGCCTGAAGATTCTCAGGATCATCATTCACCACTGGAGGTGGTACTGGAGTAGGCATGACCCATTAATAGGCTGCAGCATTCCTATTAGGCATGGGTGCAACAAAAGGCTGATATGGCATGAAGGCATTACCATTATCTGCAAGCTGTGGAGTGTAATTCGGAGGCATGCCCCAAGGAAAACCAGCGGGCATCTGATTCAAACTAGGCTGATCAGCAGGCTGATTCACAAGCTCAACTGGCACGTTAACTCTAGCAGGAGAAGGAACAATGATAGCAGGAGTAGCCGTAACAACATGAGGGACAGTCACAACAGGAGTGACAACAGTTGCATCAGTAGTGGTTGCAACAATAATGGCAGCAGTAGCAGTATCCCTCTGAGCACGAAGGAGCTCCATAATGACATCCATATTCGTCTAAAACTGATTCATCCGACCTTGGAATTGTGCCAGAGTTTCCTTGTACGCAGCGTTCTCAGCTTCAAAGTCAGCCATGATTCTGGATTTTCTTGAGCGAGTAAAATACCGATGTCGAGTCGTCGTCTTGCTACAAGGAAGACGGACAAGGATGAGCAACGGTTCCTGGATGAAGGACATGCATATGCAGGCATGAGTGAATGCAATTCATGCAAAAATAAAGTTTTAAAATGCCTATACAAAAATTAATTTGACATGACGAGATGATATGCAACAACAAAAACAACAAGCCAGCATAGTCTGAACAATCAAATCTGAACATCTGCAAAGGTAGTGCTGCGTCGGTGCGAGATCTGACGCAATGAGAGAACAAAGGTCGGAAGAGTCTTGGTTTCCTGCAGAAAAACTCAATATTCCCCTCACAGGTATGATATAGAAAGCGGGATTCTCAGTTTCGGATTCTCGATTTGAGAAGCAATAGTACATTCATCCCTCGGGGTACAATACTATCGCCAAACAAAGAGGTCGTCCACTAATTCCCCAAAAAAAGGGTCATCCTATGGCAAGTTCCTAGCTTTGGGTCCTCGGATCAAGAAGCGTAATGGGTTTGCCATTTCTGGTCTGCCATTATCACTCCTTGGGAGGAGTGCCGCAGCTGAGTCCTCGGGAATGGTCACCAGAGTCGACAGCTTTCTAGGTTAACACCCCGAAATGCACAAGACGTGCAAATCAGAACATCTCCCAAGAAAACCTCGTCTGGGTGTGGATTTCATGTAAACCATACGTACCAAGACGCCACGTATGCCACAATACTTTCCACTCTAATCCTATATGTACTCTCAAGCCTGTGTAATGGGCTTATCTCTCAAGTAGCAACCCAACCGATAACAGCAAAGAAAATAGCAGATATCCAGAATATGCAGCATATGAATATTCAAAGTAGTAAAGAAATGCCATAAATAAACATAAAGCTAAAGCAAGTAAAACAAAACTAGTAAAGCGCGAAAGATAAACACCCAAGCAAGCAAGAAAGCAAACGAAACTAGGCGAGACCCCTCAAGGGATGGACCAGCAAGAGGTCAATCTGTCACCAGCAGAGTCGCAAGCTGAAGATGGCTGGAAATCTTCCTGAGTGAATCGCACACTCAAAGATACAACAGAGTCGCCACCAAACTTTATTTAGTCCCAAAGGACAGGGAAAATATCGATAAAACCCAAGGGGGAGAGAAACGGGAACGGGGGGTCGGTTATGCTAAAGGAAGGTATTAACACCTAACGCATCCGTCGTACTTGACGGGAACCATTTCGCTTGCTTCCAGGCTTGGATGAGTTATCTATCTAAAGGCTTCTAGCTAAAAGAAAGAGGAGAGAGAGAAAGAAAGGGGGAAAAAGAAAGGAAAGAAGGAAAGTGCTCGCGGAGGAACAAGTCCTCGTGCCTACGTACCCTCATAGTGCAATGAGGAAGTCAGAGCGCCGTAGTTCATGGAACCAGGGGACAGAAAAGAAGAAAGAAAGGGAGAAGGAAAGAAGGGTGAAAGTGTGCTCGCCGAGATCATTGCAATCTCATGCCTACGTATCATACATTCAAAAGAATGCAGAATCAGATCTTCCGTAGTTCGGGGAACTGAACGGAAAAGGAAAAGGAAAAGAAAGTGGTGTCAAAACCAAGAGCAAAAGAAAGGAGGAAATTCCACTGAGGATTCCAAAGAAATGGTGTCAAAACCAAGAAAAGAGTGTAAAGGAAAGAAATAGTAACTGTACTGAGAATAAGGTAGAATGGTGTCGAAACCAAGAGAATAAAGGAATAAAGAGGAAATGGTGTCCAAACCAATAGAATAAGGGAATAAGAGAGAAATGGTGTCCAAACTAAGAGCAAGAGATAAGAGAGAAATGGTGTCCAAACCATAAAGAAATATCCGCTGGGGATGCGAAAGAGATGGTGTCATAACCAAGAATGAAAGAAACTCCACTGGGGATAACAAAGAGAAATGGTGTCGAAACCAAGAAAGTAAGAGCAAAGGGACTAGGAAGGACTCCGCTGGGGATCCAAATAAAGGGATGGTGTCATAACCAAAAGAAAAAGGAAATTTGGTATATTAACTAGCTGGCAGTGGTTAACCGAAGAAAGAGAATAGGACCCTGGCGGGGAAAAGAATGTGGTGTCAACAGACAGACTGTGATGAACCAAGAGAGAGAGTGTTGAACCAAGAGAAGGTGTTTGACTCTGAAGGGGCCTTGGTATATTAACTGATAAATAGTGGTTAACCAAGGAAAGAAAAGACTGCCACTCTGTGGGAATAGAGAATCATCGGTTTTAACAGAGGAAACTGTGATTAACCAGAAGCACGGGTGTAGGACCGAACAAAGGTCGTGACCCAAAGGGGTTCGGTAAACTGACTGAACAAACAGTACTCAACCGAAGAAAGGGTATTTGAACCAAAGAAAGGTTATTAACCCAAAGGGTACAAGTATTCGAACCAAGAGGAGGTTGCCAACTATGGGGGATTCGGTGTTTACAGACGGACTGTGACCAACCGAAGAGAGAAACGAGTGATTAACCAAGAGAAGGTGATTAACTCGAAAGGGTTCAATGTTTTAACAGATAGACTGTGGTTAACTGAAGAGATGGGTGATTAACCAAGAAGAGGTGATTAACCCAAGGGGTATTCAGTGATTAACAGACGGGCTGTGATTAACTGAAGAAATAAGTGATTAACCAAAGATAGGTGATTAACCCGAAGGGTGCTCAGTGATTAACAGGCGGACTGTGATTAACTGAAGATACGGGTGATTAACCAAAGGTAGGTGATTAACCCAAGAAAGGAGAAGAACCAAGAGAAGATTACGAACTCCTGGGGAAGAATGGTCGTGACAGGAAAACTGTGTTAGACCAAAGAAAGAGAATTGAGACTCTTCAAGGGAATCAAAAAGCAATGATTGATTACAAGAAGAAAGGAACGATGGAACAAAGAGAGATTGCTAGCGCAAGAATAATGATATCAACCAAGAAGAATGGTGGTTGATCAAAAGGAGAGATTGAAAAAAAGATAGGAGTGATCACGGATCGAAAAGGATCGCAAAGAGAGAAGAGTGATCAAGGATCAACTCGACTGGGGAATAAGAAACACTATAGCTGGAGGATAGAGGTGACTATTCTCGAGGAGAGGACAAGACGCCCTTACCAAAGAAATAGCCAGAATGAGGGTAGGAAAGACTTCATCCTCATTCCTTCTCTAGCACCCAAAATATAGTGTGGAAAGTGAAATAGACAGCGCAACCGCTCCAATGTTGTACAGTGCTCCTGCGTAGAGAAATGGACATCATAACAGTGTCAATTTGTACAATGCTCCGATGCAAGGCGCATCGTGAAACTCCAACTCCACCGGGGGGGAAGAGAGAGAAAGCTCTAAAGGAGGCCTAAAGAGAGGAAAAGGGAAGATCGACTAATCGAAAACAAAGTTTCGATCAATTAATCAAGGGATGAACATGCTAACAACTTCGCAAAGAGGATGAAAAGTCATTAGAGCAAAAAGGAGTGAATTATTGATTATACAAGATTAAGTTTATCCATGAAAAATAAACTTAATGCAAGCTGAAATGGAAAGTGCAAAACATCGCCAAATGATCATCCAAGTGTCACACAAAATCATGTATCATGTGAACAAAAATAGTGCAAGAATTGCTATGTTCATACAATGCTAAGAACATGAAACAATTGAATAATCGAAAAATGTGCATCGAAAGTTCATGAATATGCTTCAACCAGAAGTAAAATGACATTTAGAACATCCATAAAATCAAGCACGATAATCAATGGAAGTTAAAATGAGGAAAGCATGGCAAACACACTTGAAAATGCAAGAAAATAGCATTCTGTTCAGTGGTAACCGGTTACTCACCATGCGTTAACCGGTTACTTGCTTGAAAATTAGCGTTTTTGGTGAAAATTGAACTGAGTAACCGATTACTCACCATGTGTTAACCGGTAAACACTGAACAGTTGTGAAAAAAAAAACAGAAAAAACAGTGTTGCGGTGAAAATCGGATAACAAGCTATTTATTAACTTGCATCATTTTCTTTTACAACCGACTTTGATTTATCCAAAGGAAAGGTTCAAGATCGTTAGAAAAACCTAAAGGGGGGAGATCTAAGGTTCGGGGGTTGGTTATACTAAGGGAAGGTATTAGCACCCTAAGTATCCGTAGTACTCTACGGGAACCTCTTGTTAGTAATTGTGTTATGTTAAAGTTTGCTTGCTAAAGGTAAAGACCTAAGGATATATACACTAAGTATGGTCTAAAGGTGTAAAAAGAAAATGTGGAATCCGAGAGGGATCGGATGTAAAGGAAAAAGATGGAAAAAGAAAAAGGTAGAAAAACAAAAAGGTGGCTCGCTAGGATCTCGCAATCCTATGCCTACGTATTCTCAAGGTGAACTTGAGAAATCAGAGCGTTCGTAGTTCCCCTCAATGGGGGTGAGGAACTCTTGACTGTGGTCAAGGTTCCAAGGGAAAGTAGGGTGAAAAGCTTGAAAACAAATCTTGTAAGGATTGATTGTTTAGGAGAAGAGATTAATGGTTATCTCTTGTGAAAGGATTGTGAAAGGTTAGACCGTCTTAAAGGAGAAAAGATTAATAGCTATCTCTTTGGGAAGGCCAGGTCAGAAGGGAGAAGAGAATAATGGCTATCTCTTGTGAAATGGTTTGAGGTTAACAGGGTATTTAAGCTATCTATGACATGAAGTCAATAGAGAGACTTTTCCTTTGGAAGGAGGGGAAAGCAACATCTTGTAAACAAGAATTAAAAGGGAGTTGAATTGAGTAGGTTCTGACAGCAAGGCTATCCTAACTAACTGGGCAGTCAATTGGGTAGGTCATTTCCTTTGGAATGAGGTAAACAGAGAAACAGGGATCAAGGTGTGTAAACAAGCTCACAAGGAGAGACATTAAGAATTAACAAAAAACGAGGATTATCAAAATTAATTAAGAAAAACTAAATAAATCCTAATTAAATCAAAATCTAATTGAAACTAAAATCTACATCTAATAAAAATATTAAAACATAAAATTAAAATATTTTGACATTTTTCAATATTGAAAAAAAAAAAAATAATAATAAAAAAAATACTTTTTGGTTTTTTTAGAATATATGAATTAAAAAAGATAAATAATTAAAACAACAAGTAAAAATATAAATTGATTTTTTTAAATTCTTTTTAATGAATTATGAAAAAGGGATAATTAAAAGGAAAAGAAGAAATTGAAATTTAAACAAATAATTAATTGAAAAGTATAATTTTTTATATTTATTTACGGATAAACAGCAAAAGCCAAAAAATAGAACTTTACATAAAACAAACTTTGATTACACACCACTTCTTGCTAGCACTAGAAGCAATTACCATTCACTACAGCTCACACATCATCACACAACCACTATATTAAAACACAACACACACAATTAACATACTGCAATTACACTATTATAATCACACACTTACAACTACACACACTATCACAGTTAAGTAACACAACACATATTTATAGAATAATATGCTGCCTAAACTCACACAGATTAAATATTATTTCACATAAACATACATAAACATTGTTATACTTACACGATATATTAACTCAAACATGACTAAACATAGACGATACTACTACACTATAGCATAACAGATTACAACACTCACTCGGTATACTGTATAAATAAAAACATGCACTAGATAATAATAATAATAATAATAATAATAATAATAATAATAATAATAATAATAATAAAAAGAAATAGAATAAATAAATAAAATAAGTAAAATATGATATAAAGCAGAAAAGTCAAAGTAAAGAAACAAGATACCAGAACAAAAGCTTTCACTCCTTCCTTTTTTCTCGTCTTTTTACCCGCGGTGCTACTCCCTCCGTCTCGACTCCGTTTTCGTTCACCGCTTCCTCTGCTCTTCACGCTCTGCTCCTTCTCGCGGAATCGTGGTGATTTATGCTCGCTGTTTTTTCGCTTTGAATAAGGTGGTGAAGAAATGTGAGATTAAAAGTTGTGAGTTAAAGGTTGGATAGTGTAGGGGTGAGTTAACAACGGGTGATGGTTGTTGTGTGCACAGTAGACGGTTTATGTTTCTTTTTTTTTCTAAAGAAATATGGAATGGAGGGTATTATGGAGTTTTTCGGTGGGAATAGGGATGTTGTTTCTATTATGGAGACATGAGCATGGTTATTTGAGTTGATGGAAGAATGAAGAATAGAGACTGGTGTTCAACAAAGATGTGAAAAGAGATTAAGTTGCTGTAACTTGAAAATGAGAAGCTAGAAAAAAAATGGTGGGTTTTTTGTATGCATGAAATGTGAAGAAGGTGAAAAATATTGATGATTAGTGGAAGTGTGTTTCAAAGTGGTGTAGCTATTATTGAAAAGATGATGGTGCGTGAAATGGAAATGGCAAAAAAAACTTATGTTGTTCTCCTTTTATGAGAATGTACAGTGAAGTTATGGTGGTTTGGTATTATGTATATGGTTTATGTTTGTGAATATGGAATGAAAAAGAGATTGAGAGTGGTAATATGAAATAGCATAGAGAGTGGGTATGAAGCCAGGGAGGTATACGGTTGAAAGTGGAAGTGTGTTTTTATTATGAGTATGAGAAGATGGGTTAGTGGAATTTGAGAGGTTTTAAGATGAAGAATATGGGTGTTTTGTTTTATGTGGTGAGAGGGAGTACATGGTGCCGTGTCACATGTATGTAGAGAGAGACAGGTCAAATGAAAAAGTGAAAGGGCCAGCGTGATTCCCTCTTGCTTCTCTCAGTCTGTGCACGACAATGCTATATACCAGGTATTTTTCAAAAAAGAGTAGCAACACAAAAATGACTTTTTAAAACTTATCTATTAAGTATTCCTAAAAATAAAGAAAAAACAAAATCTGAATATTAAAATAAAATATAAAATAAAATAAAAATAAAATAAATAAATAAAAGTATAAATAAATCTTAAACACAAAATAAAATAATAAAAATGACAGTTAATTAAAATTAAACTTAGATTATAACTAAAATTAAAGTTGAAATCACTATATGAAAATAAAAATAAAAATTAAACTAGGTTAATAACTTAAACTAAATAATATTAAAATTTGACTAAAATTAAAAAAGAAACTATATTAAGATTAATCTAATTAAGACTAAACTAAAAGCTAAATTAAAATTAAAAATCACATTAAGTTATAAAAACACTAAAAATTACAAATAAATTAAATTGAATTTAAGATAAGGTAAAAATATACGATATTACAAAAAACTAACTAAAAAAAGAATCAATTTTAAAATGTACTATATTGAGATTAAACTAAATTAAATTTAAATAATTTAAGAAAATTGTCTGGATAACAAAGAGAAAAATGACATGGAAATGATAAAGATCGGCTAAAATGCATGATTAATGAGATGTTTACTAAAATGCGAAAACAAAGACCGACTTAAAATGATATGAAATGATTAGAATCTGAGGGTAAAATTTGGGATACAACAGTTGCCCCTATTTAAATAGCTTCACTGGATAGCGCGAGGGATAGAAACCCTCGAGAGATCAAGGTGAAAGGTATTTAAATATAGCAAACCGAAAATTTTGCCCTTAGATGGAATGCAGATGCTAAGGACAAGCAGACAGACATGCAAATGCAGACATGCCATGAATTTTTAGTATGATGGAAATGATAGAATGGTAAGTGCAAAATGCGGACGAAGACAAAAGCAGACGGGGCCAAAGTCCACACAATGAGCAATCACTCACTGGGGATGACAACAACACTGGGGAAGCGGAAGGTACACTCTTTACTGGGCATGGAACCAGAAAGAAGACATGATCTCCACTGGGGATCAATTTGAAATGAAAGGATATACATCAGCAAAAGATTTTCTGAAATTTTCTTATACTGAAGAGTTCAAACGGGATCTTCAAGAAAAAACCAGAAAAGACAGGGAAAGAAACCTCCGGAAAAACATCAGATGGCAAAAGAAACCAGTCATCCAATAACGGCTTTGAATGAAAGGTACAAATCACAATATCTAATAACGGCTTTAGATAAAGTGAACAAGGACTCGATCTGAAAAAACATCAGAAGGAGAGACACAGCTGGATAGGCATCAGATGGTAGAGAAACCGGACATCCAATAACGGCTTTGAATGAAAGGTACAAATCACAATATCTAATAACGGCTTTAGATAAAGTGAACAAAGACTCGATCTGAAAAAACATCAGAAGGAGAGACACATCCGGATAGGCATCGGATGGTAGAGAAACCGGACATCCAATAACGGCTTTGAATGAAAGGTACAAATCATAATATCTAATAACAGTTTTAGATAAAGTGAACAAAGACTCGATCTGAAAAAACATCAGAAGGAGCGACACATCCGGATAGGCATCAGATGGTAGAGAAACCGGACATCCAATAACGGCTTTGAATGAAAGGTACAAATCACAATATCTAATAACGGCTTTAGATAAAGTGAACAAGGACCCGATCTGAAAAAACATCAGAAGGAGAGACACATCTGGATAGGCATCAGATGGTAGAGAAATCGGACATCCAATAACGGCTTTGAATGAAAGGTATAAATCACAATATCTAATAACGGCTTTAGATAAAGTGAACAAGGACCCGATCTGAAAAAACATCAGAAGGAGAGACACATCTGGATAGGCATCAGATGGTAGAGAAACCGGACATCCAATAACGGCTTTGAATGAAAGGTATAAATCATAATATCTAATAACGGCTTTAGATAAAGTGAACAAGGAAGACTCGATCTGAAAAGATATCAGAAAGAGAGACACATCCGGAAGGGCATCAGATGGTAAAGAAACCAGACATCCAATATTGGCTTTGAACGAAAGGTGTAGATCACAATATCTAATAACGGCTTTAGATAAAGTGAACAAAGAAGACTCAATCTGAAAAAATATCAGAAAGAGAGACACATCCGGAAGAGCATCAGATGATGAAAGCAATGTCATTCCGGAAAAGCATCAGAATAAACAAAGTGATTATCTGGAAAAACATCAGATAAGTTCTGGAAGAACATCAGAACAAAAGACTCAATCTGGAAGAACATCAGAAAGAGAAACACATCCGGAAAAGCATCAGATGATGAAAGCAACGTCATTCCGGAAAAGCATCAGAATAACAAAGCGAAATATCTAGAAAAATATCAGATAAGTTCTGGAAGAACATCAGAACAAAAGACTCAATCTGGAAAAACATCGAAAAGAGAAACACATCCGGAAAAGCATCAGATGATGAAAGCAATGTCATTCCGGAAAAGCATCAGAATAAACAAAGTGATTATCTGGAAAAACATCAGATAAGTTCTGGAAAAACACCAGAACAAAGACTCAATCTGAAAAAACATCAGAAAGAGAAACACATCCGGAAAAGCATCAGATGATGAAAGCAACGTCATTCCGGAAAAGCATCAGAATAACAAAGCGAAATATCTAGAAAAATATCAGATAAGTTCTGGAAGAACATCAGAACAAAAGACTCAATCTGGAAAAACATCAGAAAGAGAAACACATCCGGAAAAGCATCAGATGATGAAAGCAATGTCATTCCGGAAAAGCATCAGAATAAACAAAGTGATTATCTGGAAAAACATCAGATAAGTTCTGGAAAAACATCAGAACAAAAGACTCAATCTGAAAAAACATCAGAAAGAGAGACACATCCGGAAGAGCATCAGATGGTAAAAACAATGAAATTCTGGAAAAGCATCAGAATAAGCAAAGGGCTGTCTGGGAAAACATCAGATAGGTTCTGAAAGAACATCAGAACAAAAGACTCAATCTGGAAAAACATCAGAGGAGACAAATATATATGACATCCAAGAATGGCATTGGACACAAAAGAGGAACAAACATATCCGGAAAAACAATCGGATAAGAAAGGTCATATCTGGAAGAACGTCAAATAGATACGACAATATTTGTTTGGTAGGTGTCATGTAAGTTGGACTTTGACCACAAGGTAAGACGTCGATAACGACACGACCTCGGGAGAAATGCAAATGAGGATGAAACACTCATGCTATGCATATGTATATGAATCATGCAGATGATATAAGATCAAATGCAAATGCAGGTGCAGATGCTGACGACACAGCTCGACTCTCTGGTGGAGAAGACAAGACTGGAAGGCTGATTCCTCTACACAGAGATCACTGTCATTCTGCTTGGGGACTAGAGATGCTAACGCTGGACACATCATCTGCCACACTGGTAAACTGTATTCAAATTGATGATCCTTGTAGGGAGGATAAAGCATTGCCTGGGGATTCTTCAGGTAAACTGCCCCAGACTAGCTGACTGTTGTAGATGAACTGATCATTACTTCAGCTTGTGTGAGTCTGGAAATGACCGTTTCATGGTGCTCCTGGAAAGCTTGCCCCAGTCTAAGTCTTGAAAGATGATTGTTTTGCTGTACACTGGGATTGCTTGCCCCAGTATGAGTCTTGAAGTATCTTCTGAATAAACCAATTCTGAGAAGTCGCCATTAAACTACAAATCTTGAAATGATTCTCAACAGGAAATGGAAGGAACTTGCCCCTGATTGGATCACCGACCAAGTTTCTCAAGTGTTTGAAAATTCCTTAAGAAGAAAGCTAGTTTGAAAACAAAAGTATTTGTACAAACATGGTAAATGCAAAGTTCATGCAACTTTTGAAATCAAAATCATTTTGAAACAAGTGCAAAGTATATGAGTCACTGGTTTGAACACGGTGGTTCAATATATTTAAAAGTGAAAGGTAAAGCACAAGGCATGATGCCAAGACAGATGATCTGCAAAGATCTTTAGGAGTCAGGTTACGCAGCCTTGCTGTAGTATGCTTTCAAAATAACCTCGCTTCAATTAGGTCTTTTGAGGGTTATAATGTGGTCTGGTTCACGGTTTATGAAACAAAGGATAAAGGCTCAAAGTTTATTTGTGACCCACCCAATCTACGTGATGAACTCCAGTCCTATGCTCAGTTAACGCAGACTCTGTGCTCAAATTCCCATAGGTTAGGAATTGCACTGATGATAGCGATGATGGTTTAGAAGTCAATGGTCTTAAGATGACGGTCACTGATTCCTTACAACTTTTGGCTGTCATACAAGCTTTTGTTTCTCTTTTTTTTTTTTTTTTTTTTTTTTTTAGTGACTGCCTGGCTTAAGGATTACAGTGAATCATCATTGGCGTTTGACTTGAAAGACATCTTCGACACTTGCTTGCTGTGTGCGAAGGAATATTTGTGAACTTTGTTGAAAGGGGTTTTGAATGCTATTCTTGTATTTGAGTGCACAATCAAGCTAACTGAGAACTACCCTGCCCCAGGTTAAGATTGCGGGTTTTTATTTGTAAAGAAAAGAAACTCCTACTTCAAGGCTCAACGAGGTTGACGAGGGGTTAACTTCCTTATTTCTCCAGTGTTTGGGGAATTGAAACAATGCCTTACATCGTCAGCAAAGTTTTGATTTGAAAGCATACCAACAGCAATTATGAGTATGACGTTTTCATCATCCTCACTCCAATCTTTGCATAATCAAAAGAAAGTGGACGAGAGAAAAAAAAATTAGCAAAAGAAAGCATAAAGACGTAACTGGCAAACACAAATGAATTGAATCAAAAAGTTGCAATGCTCATTTCATTAATTTTGAAAGTACAAACATAATTTGAAAGCAAACAACCATTACAAAATAAAGAAAGTGCAAACAACAAGAAACAAAGGCCTAGTGACTAATCAACACAAGGATGAGCTGTCCTGTCTGAAACACTGGCTTTTAGGAGGATAATCTGCTGAAGTCGACTGAAGCTTCACTTAGCGTGCCCTGGCAGAGGGTTGTTCTGAACATTGGGATTGTCACGAAAGCTAAGAATTCCAGTCTTAATCAAATCACGAACTCTGGCCTTCAGTGCATAGCAATTTTCCAAGTCGTGGCCTGCGGCACCTTCATGGAATGCACAGTGGAGATCAGATCTGAATCTAGCTGGAAGAGGATTTGGAGGAGCTAAAGGCCTTGTGGTAATCAAACCTTGCTCAACCAGACCAGGATACAGTTCGGTGTAAGTCATGGGGATAGGATCAAATTGACCCCTATTACAGTACTGGTTATGTCCTGCAGCTGGACGTTGGAAAGCTTGAGTTGGTCGAGGTGCAGCAACCACAGGAGTAACAGCAGCAACTGTAGGGTGAATGGCATACTGAGGTTGAGGACGAGGCTTTCTCACTTCAACCATTATAGCATTAGTCTGATCCCCCTTCTTCTTCTGAAAGTTCCCGTAGGATTTCTTCACAGCATTAGAAGATTCCACAGCCTTGGATACTTTTCCCTTCTTAAGACCTTCCTCGAGTCTTTGGCCAATAGTAACCAAATCAGTGAAATTAGAGGAAACACTTCCAACCATTTTCTCCCAATAGAACGGGAACAAGGTATCCATAAACATTCCAGTTAACTCCTTCTCGGCCAGGGGAGGTTCCACTTAGGAAGCCAACTCTCTCCAGCGCTGAGCATACTCCTTAAAAGACTCTTTATCATTTTGAGACATGTTTTGCAGTTGATGGCGATCAGGAGCCATGTCAAGGTTATACTTGTATTGCTTCATGAAGGCATTTGTGAGGTCTTGAAAGTTACAGATAGAGTTTTGCTCAAGACCCATGTACCATTTGAGCGATGCTCCACTCAAGCTGTCTTGAAAACAGTGGATGAGCAACTTCTGGTCCTTGGCATAAGCAGTCATCCTGCGAAGATACATGACCAAATGAGCTCTTGGGCAAGAGTGACCTTTGTACTTCACAAAATCTGGAGTTGTAAACTTAGGAGGTATAACAAGGTCAGACACTAAGCACAGGTTTTCTGCATCTACATTAAAGAAATCAGTACCCTCAACGGCTTTAAGTCTTCTTTCTATGCTTTGAAACTGCTCTCGGACAACTTCGGGTTCAACAAAGTCCTCATGGTCCTCACCTTGAGCACTGGCAACATTGTACTCATAGAGGGGATTCTCAAAAGGAGCTCGAATAGTCTGAACTATAGGTTGAGGCTCGGTAAAAACAGGAGCTTGAAACACTGGTCTAGCAGCTTGACCAATCATAGCATTAGATGCAAGAGGTGGAGAATAATTGTGTGGCAAACCAAACTCTGGCCAAGTTGAAGGTGGCACTTGAACTGGTGGAGGATCAGCACTTGAAACTTCCTGGATGACTGTCCTTTGGGGAGGTTCTCCTTTAGCAAGCAAAACTTGAAGCATCTCAGTGAGTTTAGTTATACTCGACTTAAGTTCATCGATCTCAATTCAGACCTCAACATTGTGTATCTCTTGCTCTGACATCTTGCGTCTGTAATTAGCTCTAGTCCGGTATCGGTGTAGAGGAATCAGCTTGACGACTCACAGACAAACACTGGAAGATAGAGAGAATTGGAAATGAGTCACTGGACAGACATACATATGCAATGAATCATGCAAAGATGCAAATGAAATGCAATGCGATGCAAATAGGATGCAAAACACATGCAACAAGATCAAGGGTTCAAGATCACGGCAATGGAGTCTGGGTGAAGCACCAACCACAGGGTGTGTACTAGGGTTCTTGTATCTGTAAAATAGGGTTCTAAGAAGTTCCCAGAGTCGACAACCCATCTTTCGGATTTTATCGACTTCCCAGATGACTTGGTAATCAATAAAATTCTCAAGAGGATCTCGTCTGAGTGTAGTATCGCGTGACAACCAATTCAGAAATAGACTCCATCATGGTCACTGCACTACATCCTAAAAGGCCAAGTGGGGTTTGGAAACTACGATTCTCAGCCTCAATGGCACATACATTGAGAGTAACACGCTTTCATGAAAAGGATCGTTCAACATGACTAAACTCTCAAGAGGGCCTAAGCTGAGTGATGGTGTCTCAAGTCAACTTTTTCAGGAATCGACTCCCTCAAAGCCTCCTTGAATATACCATCGTCGTATCATAAATGTACGCTCAAGTTCGGGTTAGGACTTATCTCACCACTCAATAGTAATACCCTGCACACAGAAAATCCAGTACAAACAGAGATATATACAGGTATACAGATATATACAGATACAAATGTACAAGCAAGTAAACATATAAATAACACAAATACAAACAAGATAGGCTTAACCCTCTTAGGGAGAACACTTCCCCAGTGAAGTCGCCATTTCTGTTGCGGTGAAAATCGGATAAGAAGCTATTTATTAACTTGCATCATTTTCTTTTACAACCGACTTTGATTTATCCAAAGGAAAGGTTCAAGATCGTTAGAAAAACCTAAAGGGGGGAGATCTAAGGTTCGGGGGTTGGTTATACTAAGGGAAGATATTAGCACCCTAAGTATCCGTAGTACTCTACGGGAACCTCTTGTTAGTAATTGTGTTATGTTAAAGTTTGCTTGCTAAAGGTAAAGACCTAAGGATATATACACTAAGTATGGTCTAAAGGTGTAAAAAGAAAATGTGGAATCCGAGAGGGATCAGATTTAAAGGAAAAAGATGGAAAAAGAAAAAGGTAGAAAAACAAAAAGGTGGCTCGCTAGGATCTCGCAATCCTATGCCTATGTATTCTCAAGGTGAACTTGAGAAATCAGAGCGTCCGTAGTTCCCCTCAATGGGGGTGAGGAACTCTTGACTGTGGTCAAGGTTCCAAGGGAAAGTAGGGTGAAAAGCTTGAAAGAAAATCTTGTAAGGATTGATTGTTTAGGAGAAGAGATTAATGGTTATCTCTTGTGAAAGGATTGTGAAAGGTTGGACCGTCTTAAAGGAGAAAAAATTAATAGCTATCTCTTTGGGAAGACCAGGTCAGAAGGGAGAAGAGATTAATGGCTATCTCTTGTGAAATGGTTTGAGGTTAACAGGGTATTTAAGCTATCTATGACATGAAGTCAATAGAGAGACTTTTCCTTTGGAAGGAGGGGAAAGCAACATCTTGTAAACAAGAGTTAAAAGGGAGTTGAATTAAGTAGGATCTGACAGCAAGGCTATCCTAACTAACTGGGCAGTCAATTGGGTAGGTCATTTCCTTTGGAATGAGGTAAACAGAGAAACAGGGATCAAGGTGTGTAAACAAGCTCACAAGGAGAGACATTAAAAATTAACAAAAAACGAGGATTATCAAAATTAATTAAGAAAAACTAAATAAATCCTAATTAAATCAAAATCTAATTGAAACTAAAATCTAAATCTAATAAAAATATTAAAACATAAAATTAAAATATTTTGACATTTTTCAATATTGAAAAAAAAAAATAATAATAATAAAAAAAATACTTTTTGGTTTTTTTAGAATATATGAATTAAAAAAGATAAATAATTAAAACAACAAGTAAAAATATAAATTGATTTTTTTTTATTCTTTTTAATGAATTATGAAAAAGGGATAATTAAAAAGAAAAGAAGAAATTGAAATTTAAACAAATAATTAATTGAAAAGTATAATTTATTATATTTATTTACGGATAAACAACAAAAGCCAAAAAATAGAACTTTACATAAAACAAACTTTGATTACACACCACTTCTTGCTAGCACTAGAAGCAATTACCATTCATTACAGCTCACACATCATCACACAACCACTATATTAAAACACAACACACACAATTAACATACTGCAATTACACTATTATAATCACACACTTACAACTACACACACTATCATAGTTAAGTAACACAACACATATTTATAGAATAATATGCTGCCTAAACTCACACAGATTAAATATTATTTCACATAAACATACATAAACACTGTTATACTTACACGATATATTAACTCAAACATGACTAAACATAGACGATACTACTACACTATAGCATAACAGATTACAACACTCACTCGGTATACTGTATAAATACAAACATGCACTAGATAATAATAATAATAATAATAATAATAATAATAATAAAAAGAAATAGAATAAATAAATAAAATAAGTAAAATATGATATAAAGAAGAAAAGTCAAAGTAAAGAAACAAGATACCAGAACAAAAGTTTTCACTCCTTCCTTTTTTTCTCGTATTTTTCACCCGCGGTGCTACTCCCTCCGTCTCGACTCCGTTTTCGTTCACCGCTTCCTCTGCTCTTCACGCTCTGCTCCTTCTCGCGGAATCGTGGTGATTTATGCTCGCTATTTTTTCGCTTTGAATAAGGTGGTGAAGAAATGTGATATTAAAAGTTGTGAGTTAAAGGTTGGATAGTGTAGGGGTGAGTTAACAACGGGTGATGGTTGTTGTGTGCACAGTAGACGATTTATGTTTCTTTTTTTTTCTGAAGAAATATGGAATGAAGGGTATTATGGAGTTTTTCGGTGGGAACAGGGATGTTGTTTCTATTATGGAGACATGAGCATGGTTATTTGAGTTGATGGAAGAATGAAGAATGGAGACTGGTGTTCAACAAAGATGTGAAAAGAGATTAAGTTGCTGTAACTTGAAAATGAGAAGCTAGAAAAAAAATGGTGGGTTTTTTGTATGCATGAAATGTGAAGAAGGTGAAAAATATTGATGATTAGTGGAAGTGTGTTTCAAAGTGGTGTAGCTATTATTGAAAAGATGATGGTGCGTGAAATGGAAATGGCAAAAAAAACTTATGTTGTTCTCCTTTTATGAGAATGTACAGTGAAGTTATGGTGGTTTGGTATTATGTATATGGTTTATATTTGTGAATATGGAATGAAAAAGAGATGGAGAGTGGTAATATGAAATAGCAGAGAGAGTGGGTATGAAGCCAGGGAGGTATACGGTTGAAAGTGGAAGTGTGTTTTTATTGTGAGTATGAGAAGATGGGTTAGTGGAATTTGAGAGGTTTTAAGATGAAGAATATGGGTGTTTTGTTTTATGTGGTGAGAGGGAGTACATGGTGCCGTGTCACATGTATGTAGAGAGAGACAGGTCAAATGAAAAAGTGAAAGGGCCAGCGTGATTCCCTCTTGCTTCTCTCAGTCTGTGCACGGCAATGCTATATACCAGGTATTTTTCACAAAAGAGTAGCAACACAAAAATGACTTTTTAAAACTTATCTATTAAGTATTCCTAAAAATAAAGAAAAAACAAAATCTGAATATTAAAATAAAATATAAAATAAAATAAAAATAAAATAAATAAATAAAAGTATAAATAAATCTTAAACACAAAATAAAATAATAAAAATGACAGCTAATTAAAATTAAACTTAGATTATAACTAAAATTAAAGTTGAAATCACTATATGAAAATAAAAATAAAAATTAAACTAGGTTAATAACTTAAACTAAATAATATTAAAATTTGACTAAAATTAAAAAAGAAACTATATTAAGATTAATCTAATTAAGACTAAACTAAAAGCTAAATTAAAATTAAAAATCACATTAAGTTATAAAAACACTAAAAATTACAAATAAATTAAATTGAATTTAAGATAAGGTAAAAATATACGATATTACAAAAAACTAACTAAAAAAAGAATCAATTTTAAAATGTACTATATTGAGATTAAACTAAATTAAATTTAAATAATTTAAGAAAATTGTCTGGATAACAAAGAGAAAAATGACATGGAAATGATAAAGATCGGCTAAAATGCATGATTAATGAGATGTTTACTAAAATGCGAAAACAAAGACCGACTTAAAATGATATGAAATTATCAGAATCTGAGGGTAAAATTTGGGATACAACAAACAGCTATTTAAAAGTGGTTTTCAACACATAATCACTTATGCAAACTACCACATGCTAGAAACTGAAATTGTGCACGAAAATTGAACTTGAAAACAACAAATAAACAGAGATAGAATCAACTAATACAATTGGATCATGGATCAAACAAATGCAAAACCACATCACACACAACAATTATCGATTACATTGCGAGCGATACGAAAATGCGCGAAACGGTAAAATTAGTTAGATCCACCAACCTACAAGCCGGAGATTTGGCTTGGTGAATGTTGCAAAGGATTCTTGATGCAAAAAATCAAAGAAAACCAGAGGAATCTTCAATTTGTAGACGAACCGTATCGAAATCGAGCAAAATACGATAAGGCTCCAAAATGCGAATTCAAACTGTTGGAAGTTGCAGCAAATACTCAAGATTAATCCAAAAGTTGAAATAACTCCAGAAATCCAAGTGTAATAGCAAGAACGATGAAGGTTGAGCTTAAGAAATAATCACTTTTGATGTAAAAGTGATTATCCTTCAAAGTAGAAATGAGCTTTGGTGAGGTTTTAGAAGAGAATTGAGATGAAGATGAAGATGAAGATGTAGTAGAGAAATTCATAGGGAATGTGGGAGAATTGAGAGTGAAATGGAGCAAAATGGTTGAAGGTCCTTGAAAATGAGTGAAGGTGAGTTTATATAGATTTTAGGTTTGGAGTGTGAAATGGTTTGGAATTTGGTTTGGGATTAGCTTTGGGTTTGGAGCTAGGCTAGGAGTTAGTTGGACTTGACTCACCGAGTCAAGGCGGTTAACCAGTTAGTTAGAACCAACTCGGTAACAATCCCTATGTGAGTTTCAAAATCCAAAGGTTGACATGTTGGTAAATTAAGTAACATGGTGCACTTAAATTAGAGTGATGCATTGGAATAAATATACTTGGGTTGAAATGAGTAGTGTTGAAATATCTAGAGATGTCTAGAATGTTCCACACACTGCTAGAACACTGTAGAATCAAAGACCAAAGAGAGTGCATGGATGCTGTCCCAAAATGCAGCAGAGATTGCAAAATCTGCTTGTGTTAACCGGTTAACATAATTACAAAGAAATTGTGTTAACCGGTTAACCAGACCAAATTTTGCCCATTTTGCTTGAAAATTGATGCTGTGGTCCCCGCTTTGATTTTCCATTTCTTGTATTGATGAATATGCATGAAAGCCTTTAATTTGTGCTTGTTTTGATGATGTGATGACCTCATGAGGATATGATTAATCGGGCTTGGAAAACCTGAATATCCTGCAACAGGAAACACACGAAGAAAAGTGCGAATGCGTATGCTAGCGATGCGAATGCTTATGCTTATGCAAAAGGCAAAAGAGGGAGGTCAAATTTCGGGTTACGACAATACCTGATGCCTTACTTGATTTCAGGATGCAACCCATTCTCAAACTAGATACGTTTGGAAACCTCTGCAGCTGCATCATTATAGTGTGGATAGAATTTCACAAGTTTCTCGAACTTAGCAGCATATTCAACAATAGTTGAGTTCCATTGTTTCAATTCAAGAAACTCAATAATTTTCTTATCACGTACATCTTCTGGAAAATACCGCTCCAAAAACTCTCTTTTGAACACAACCCATGTAATTTCATTACCCGTAACTTCCAATCTCTAACGAGTGTTACCTCACCAATCATCAGCTTCCCTAGTCATCATATGCGTACCGAACTGCACTTTCTATGCCTCGGCACACGCCATTACCTTGAAAATCTTCTCAACGTCCCTAAGCCATGCATGTGCTCCCTCTATGTCATATCTACCTTTGAAGGTAGACGGGTTGTTCCTATGAAACTTCTCTAAGCTGCATAACTCATCATTTCCTCCCTGTTGGTTGTTCTGCACAGCTTGAGCCACTGCTTGCAAGGCGACAACAATAAGACCATCATTCCTCCCAACCATATTCCCTACATATCAACAACATGGTTATAAGAAACTCATATAAATAGTGTTCACATACTAAAAACTTATAAGACAATATACAACTGGTCGGACGAACCAACCTGCTATGATACCACTTTCTAACACCCTACTTCCCGATTCAAATAAATAAATAAAATAAAAATAATTAAATAAAGTAGGATTTCACCTCCACATAATTTGAAGTTTAAAAGTTTACTTCAACTCATATAAATCACATTGTTACAGCGGAATTAAAAACAATTTTTGTTCGGCATCCAAAGCCTCACCCAAACATCCAAACAATAGTAGTTTAAAACAACAATCCATATTATTTAAAGATACATAACATGAAAAACACATAGGTAAAACAACCCCATAGACAAAACAACCCCGACGTTACGTATCAGAGCGATTCCACTAGAAGACCCAATCGATAACAACATATCATGCACCGTTAACTACTCATGTACCTAATTTTCTGTACTCCAAAGGAGTACAGACACAACAAACAAAAGGGGGGGGTTAGAAATACATTCATATAATTAATCGATGCATAACATAATAAGGATAGTATTCATGCGTATGCACCACAATCATTCACAATCCACATTCTCACCACAATTAAACACAACACAATATAATGAAAATGCAATGAGACTGGATAACTCGACCCAATGCATGTGGTATCAATTGTTTATCAACGCTTCATCATACGAACCTGATTCCCCCTTCAGAATCCCAAACTTCCCCTTCGAACTTAAACTTATCTCCACCAACTCAATAATTTATGGATGCATGGCATGGTAAAAAAATGCAACTGACACACTTGTCATTATTCATGTCGTGATCCATAACCGATCACACAACTACAACCATGCACACCATAATCCACCCTTTTGGATTATCACAATCACAATTGAACAAACAATTCAAATGATTCATCATGTCACAATAATTTACTGATACGAACTTCGTTATGATTCATTATAACACACATAAATATTAAAATACCTCGTGGTATACCATTAATCACACAATACACTTATCTAATACATAGTCCATCCTTCTGGACTACCACTAACGCCATTAACACACATATCAATCATTCGTGACACAACGATTAAATCACCGATACAGACTTCATTCATATCCATCACATTTTTACACTTTCTTCCACTTACTATAACCCTCTGGTAAATCCATTAAAATGATTTCCCCCTGAATCAAAATTGTAGTACTCTCTCTCATCTGACCAACGCACCAAACCCCACCTTAAAACTTGATACGAGTCAAAAGTTATGACTAAAACCATACAAAGGATTTTTAAAAAAATGATGTTGTTTGGAAGGACTAAAACAACATGAACCCAACACATCTCAAACCCCAATTTCCATCCTATAAACATCCCTCACAACATTTTCAAGGAGTTTCGTCATCAACCGTGTACATATATCAACAATTCATTCACCAAACATCAACACGTCATCACTTTTTAATTTCCCATAATTTGTTCATATTCATATCCCCAAACCCCTTATTCCATGATCATGACAGAAAGATTCGGCAAGCATCATCACATCAAATTCATACAACAATCAAGGATTTATATATAACAATCACAAACTAATCATTTCATCATACAAACATTGCAAACCACCAATAATTTCAATAAAAGACATGGTAAATAGTAAACCTAAGAGGGAAGGACCCCTCACCACCCTCTCATGGATATACACCCTTATAAGAATGGTTTTTCTCCCCCTTACCTTAGATTGTTAAACTAATTCTCGACAATGGTGATTTTATTGATCCTCCTAGCTTTTCCTCTTCTTTTCCTAGCTCTCCTTTTCCCAAGTTTTCACGTATTCTGTAACTCCCTATTCTCACTTCCAATTCCCTTACAACAACCAATTTTCTATTTTTATTTAAATTTTAATATTATTATTTTATTAAATCTAAACTAAATATTTATTTTAATAAATGCAAATCAAATATTTATTTTAATATATCACTTTAACAATAATAATTAAAATAAATATTTGCATATTAACTATTACTATTATTAATATAAATCATCCTAATTAAATAATTGTAACAACCGCTACTTTTCCCACCACCCCCATATCTCTACCTTTTTGCTCACACACCCCTAATACCTTAAATTCTAATTTTTAAGGTTGATGTACTACACTTAAGGGTCTCGCTTAACACAACATAACATCACAACACACACAAATTGCACAATTATAATAAGATAACAATTAATAAAATTTTGGGGCGTTACATTGGGCGATTCTGGAACTTGTTCCTCAACTTGCCTTTTTCTTTCTTTAAAAAACAAATCCCTCTGGATGACTATAGGGGCAATTAGTCTCCCCACGAGAGACCTGGATATTTCGCGAAAATCCTCAACATCTGATAAAAAAAGCAGTACACACGGTCACACATACTATTTGAAAATACCCATAAAAGAATCAGATTATCCAGAACTTACCTAAGTAATCGTCGAGATAATCATCGGCCTTCAGCCACATATAAATTACTGTGCGTGAATCCATAACCAAACTTCCCCAGGAGCCTAATTATCCTCTCCTCTCCAAGGGTAAGGTACTTACTATTGTATCCCGAAATCGCCACGAGTTCATCTATTCTGGCCAAGGGAAGAGGGGGCACCATTAGCCCATAACACTACGAGAAAACCCTTTCGCCCCCTCACTCGTCCAAACCTGTCTCTCTAGTTCTTGTAGTGGTTGTAGTGAGGTGTAAAAAAGGCTTTTCCCAATAGACCACCTAAAGAAACCCAATCGCCCTTTTGAAGGTATGAAAACATAAAATGAGAAAGAAAACCTATAGCAGGAGGAATGTCTAGACCTTTACCGACCATCTCAAAAGTCCTAATAAAATCCTAATTGTTAGGGCACAATGCTGAGGACCTTTAGAACCTCCACGACAAAAGGGGAAGAAGGGGTAAAACCCCATATCCTAAATAAAAAGGAATAGAAGTAGAAATAGGAGGATGTAGGATCATAAGAAACAAACATGGTCACCATCTCTGATGGTGAACATGCCTTCAAGATAAACATTTCTTCACCTTTTGAGGAAGAAACCTCCACTTCTGTCCGAAAAAAAGAGGATTTGTTTGTTAGAAGTATAGTAAGGCCAAATGTCCTTAGAGTCCTTAGGCACGTCGGAAGGGGCATCCATTGTCTTTTTGTTCTTGGGAAAACAGAAGAATAAAAAGAAATCACCACAACCATCACAATCATCGGAGGGATGATTATTATCCCACAACTTTACATTATCCTAAACCATATTTGAAACATTTCTTTACAATCCCTATTTACAACTACTACAAAAGGAAGGGGAAGAAAAGTCCATACCTGAGACGGTTGTAAACGAGGAATCAATAGAAGCTTTTATAAGATAATTAAAACTAAAAGAAACATTTTAGGCTCCCCCATATCATAATATGCGATGCCATTGTCTCTCCACTAATTATGCCGACTTAGTCATACCCATTAATATTTTATTATATAAATTAATTTTATGTTTTTGCAAAATGCGCATGTGACATGCCAATTGGATCGCTCTTTTGAATAAAAAAACATGTAAATTGAACTGACACATTCATAAAATAATAAAAGCGCACACCAATTGATTTTAGGCGTGTTATTAAATTTACATGGACGCGCCAATTGAATTGCTGCGTCTTTTATCAAGTGAATTGGCGCGTTTTATCTCAAATTGACGCATTTTTTTATCAAGTGAATTGGCGTGTTTTATTTGTTTGAAATATGGATAGATTAAAATTTACCTAGATATTCATTTAGGAATGTCGGTTATTTGAGGAAAAAATTCAAAATTATAATATGAGAAGAAAAAATAAAAAACTGTTTACCAATAATCTAAGAAGTAATTGCGTTTTAGTGCATGCATCTTTGCTGCTTGCAAGTGTGTTTGGAATACCGAAAATCCCCATCTCTCCGTCTTCCTTCACAATCAGATCTCACTCTCTCTTTGCACTATCTCCCACTTTCTCTACCCGAATCTGAATCTGAATCACCATACAAATTCTGCAGAAAACTCCACATATTCTCCAATCTCATCAGATTGAATTGATCAATCAATTATCAAATTCACTTTCAATTCAATCTGGTGGTGATGTCTAATCCCAATCAGCCACAACCTCCAACTCCTTTCGATATGCACTCTTTCTTCAATCCCCCAAACCCTAACCTTAACCCTAGCCCTAATCCTATCATTTCTTCACAATTCCCTCCCTCCGCCCCTTCACCGCCGCCGTCTTCTTCCTCCTCTTACCCTCCACCCGCCGGTCCTTTCCCTCCTCAACCTTTCCCCCACCACAACAGCAACCATAACAACAACAACTACCCCTACGATCACCATAACAATTTCCCAATCCATCACCGTTCCCTTTCTTTCCCTACTCCCCCTCTTCAACCCCAACCAATCCCTCCACCTTCCAATCCCAACGCCGGTGCCCGTCTCATGGCTCTCCTCAGCGCCCCACCTCAACAGCAACAACATCAACAACAACAACCCCTTTCCGTCTCTGTTCCATTCTCTTCAGATTATGGTGCTGCTGCTAATTTGCCTTCGCCATCGCCACTGGTTACTCCCTCTGCCTCTGCCGCTTCCATTACAGCCGCCAATGCAGCTGCGGCCGCTCTGATTCGGCTGCCGAGTAGCAAGGTTCCTAAGGGAAGGCACTTGATTGGGGACCATGTTGCGTATGACGTGGATGTTAGGTTGCCTGGTGAAGTACAGCCTCAGCTTGAAGTTGCTCCGATTACAAAATATGGGTCGGATCCTAATCCGATTCTCGGTAGACAGATTGCTGTGAATAAGTCTTATATATGTTATGGGTTGAAACAGGGGAATATTAGGGTGCTTAACATTCACACTGCAGTTAGATCTTTGCTTAGAGGCCACACTCAGGTTTGCTATTATTACTTCATTCTTTTATTCATTTGTTATTAACTTGTAATTGTAATCATCTTCTAACTGAGAAAATAGCTTTAGGGGTTAATGACAGTTTAACTAGGTGCTTGTTTAAAAGGTTCTTATCATATAAGAGTTCATATGCATATATGCATTACTTTCTACAATTGAAGAAAAAAGTTAGGTTAGACTCTACTCTTTATAAGCTGTTTGATGATTTATCCTTAAGAAATGAGTTTATGGACACATCATAACTGTTTTAGAAGCTTCTTCAAGCACATATACTATTGCTTATTGTCATAAGTTAAGCTTATTTAACTTCTACCAAGCGCCTTCTTTATGAAGTGAGACGAACTTAAGAAATAATTTAATGTTATTTGTTGATAATCTAAAAAATACAAATGTGGATTGATCAACGCTTTGAGAAAGCTTAGCTTTTAAGCTACCAGCATGCACCATTTCCTTTGAAGTTTAAGACTTTAAGTTCAAATTCATAGGACAAAGTAACAGATGCCAACAATTGGCAGAGTAGCACACCATGATAGATTTTCTCACTTGAATTTCTCTGCTTATTGGTTGAATTTATTTTGGAGTGCTGCTATAATTCTGTATGAAAGGCAAGATTGTGTTTTGATAAATCTAACAGAGTTCTCTTACTTATTAAAAGTTTGTTTGCTGGCCTGCTGTCTTTTAGCTGATTAATCGTTTCATTATTTCCAACTATAATGCAATGTAAATGTATGTTATTAATGGCATAACTTCCAAAAGACTAATAGATTTATCATTCAATTAATCTCTCCTTTTTAAATCTTATCAGAGGGTCACAGACTTGGCGTTCTTTGCTGAAGATGTTCATTTGCTGGCTAGGTAGATTTTGTGGCCTGAAATTTTTTAATGGCTCAATTTGTTTGTTTATGTGGATTATGGGAAGAATGTTTTTTTTACAGTGTTGGCACAGATGGCCGTGTCTTTGTGTGGAAAATTTCTGAAGGTCCGGATGATGAAGATAAGCCTCAAATTACTGCCAATATTGTTATTGCTATTCAAATAGTAGGAGAGGAGAAAGTTGAACATCCTCAAATTTGTTGGCACTGCCACAAACAAGTAATTTTCCCACACTATCATGTTTTGTTGTTCTCATTCCCAAATGCAATGGTTTTAGTTTCTCCCTTGTACTCTTGTTATATTAATTCAACATTTTCATACAGGAGATTTTGATAGTTGGTATGGGAAAACATGTTCTGAGAATTGACACCACCAAAATTGGAAATGGTGAAGCCTTTGTGGCAGAAGATCCTCCGAAATGTCCCCTTGACAAGCTCATTGATGGGGTTCAGCTTGTAGGAACACATGACGGGGAGGTCACGGATTTGTCAATGTGCCAATGGATGACAAGTCGACTGGTATCTGCATCACAGGACGGCACGGTTTGTATTTTCTATTTATGAGTATATGTATATTAATTACTGCAACATTTAAAAGAAAATTAAATTCATTTTTTTGGTTGAAAGCTGAAAAGATTTGTTCAAGCATTTTCATTGATGAGATTAAATAATATTAAATAATGTAGGTGCACGAATGTTCTTTGAACATATGTGATTTTGTTTCAGCACATCAGTTTGTAGCATTTAACTAAAAATCAAACACAAATATATGGCATTGGGTATCTTGAAAGATAAGAACGGAGAGAAAAAAATACAGTAAATGACAGACAAACTAGTAAGGATAAGAGTGGAGAACAGAAATGAAACTGGGAAAAAAGAGATATTATTATCATTTTAAATTTATTTTGTTTTAAACCAACACAACTTATACTTCTATCTAAGTTATGTAACAGGTTAGTTTCATTGGGAAAAATTGTTGGCCGAAAATTACATCCTATTGTCTTCATCAAGTTGAATATTGTCTCAAACGAGTGTTTTTTCCTCATGCATGCCTATATTCTGTCATTTTTTTTATTTGTTTAGTTATAATGATGTGCTAATCATATTTGTCTTCAATAATCAAATGTCGCAGATAAAGATATGGGAAGATCGGAAGACACAACCCCTTGCTATTTTGAGACCTCATGATGGGCTTCCTGTTTTTTCCGCTACATTTTTTACTGCTCCTCACCAGCCTAATCACATTGTCCTTATCACAGCAGTAAGTGTGCTAACAGCTTTTTATAGTTTAGCAAGCCAGGTCTCTGAATCTGTATTTCCTGAAGTCAGTGCAATGTAATTTTTGGGATGAAGACCATTTCTATTCACTATAACTGTGTATTGTTTAGAATTATGATTTTTGTAGTGGTACATGGTTCATTACTTTTATCAGATATTTCCCCACAGTTCTTAACTTTATTCACATGCTATGTCACTATTCTCGTGATATTTGTTTTACTTGTTTTTACATTACCCACTTGTAGGGGCCACAAAATCGGGAAGTGAAACTCTGGGTCTCATCAAATGAAGAAGGTTGGCTGCTCCCTAGCAATACTGAATCTTGGAAATGTACTCAGACTTTGGAGTTGAAGAGTTCAGCTGGGCCGTCTCTTAAGGATGCATTCTTTAATCAAGTTGCAGCATTGCCTTATGCAGGTCTGCTTTTACTTGCTAATGCACAGAGGAATGCTATATATGCTGTGCACTTAGGATATGGTCCTAATCCCGAATCAACTCGCATGGATTATATAGCTGAGTTTACTGTCACCATGCCTATTCTGAGTTTTACTGGAACAAGTGATATTTTGCCTCATGGCGAACATATTGTTCAGGTTTATTGTGTTCAGACACTGGCTATTCAGCAGTATGCCTTGGATTTAGCACAATGCTTGCCTCCGCCATTAGAAAATGTGGGACTAGATAGGTTAGATTCCAATGTTTCACGAGATGCAATTATTGCTGAAGGATTCGCCTCTTTAGACTCGTCTGCAGGTAGAACATCTGAGATGCCTTTACCCAGTTCTACTCCCAAAATAACGATGCAAGCAAGTAGCACGGAGAGTGGTCATGTGGCAAGATACCCTTTAAGTTTGGGTCATATTGAGGCACCTATTTCTAGAGAAATCAGCAGTTCAAATATTGAAGCTAAAACTGTTGCATTGGTTCCTTCTAGTAGTGATGCTAATATTGTTTGTGTTCCGTCTCCACCTCTTCCTTTGAGCCCAAGGTTGTCCAGGAAGCTTTCTGATTTCCGGAGTCCACAATCTAACTTGAGCGATCATGTTGGGGACCAAGCTGTTAATGATTATTCAGTAGAAAGACAAATGGATACCATTCACCGGAACTTGTCCGACCAATTGAATAGTGATTCAAAGAATGATGAAAATAAAATCAAACAAGATGACATTTCTAGTGTACTTAACCCTTCTGTCATGTTTAAGCAACCAACTCATCTGGTTACACCATCTGAGATTATAAAAGCCAGTTCCTCGTCTGAGACTAATATGATCGATAGAATGAGTGAAGTAGAAACTAAGATCCAGGATGTGGGTAATGCAGAAGTAGAGGTGAAAGTGGTAGGTGAGGCAAGGCCTAATCAAAATGATGAATTTGGAAGGCAAGGGCCACAACAAAACCCAGCTTCTGATGGCAAAGAAAAATTCTTTTGCTCTCAGGCTTCTGATCTTGGCATTGAGGTGGCCCGAGAATTTTGTGCGATAGGTGGGGAAACTTACATTACAGAGGAACCTGGACAGGCTGATTCTACTGGAGGGGATTCACTGGCACAACCCTCTAATGCAGGCGAGGATGGACTTCAAGACTTGCCAAAAGATGTCAATGAAAAGGTTTCGGACTCATCTACATCAGCGGTAATACCACCGTCGCCTTCATCTAATACAAAAGGAAAGAGACAAAAAGGTAAAAACCCTCAACCAACAGGTCCGTCTTCCCCATCTCCAAGCGGATGCAATTCAACTGATTCGTCCAATGAGCCAAATGGAACTTCAAATCTCCCATCTACTGAAAATGGTTTGCCTCAAATTATGGCAATGCAAGATTCACTCAATCAGGTGATTGCTCGAGTTAATTACTGTGTTCATGATGCACAGCTAATAAATGCACTACTATATTTTAATGCATTAAAAGGTATTTAGATAGAATTTTTGTGACAGTGCTGTTATTAATAAGTAAGCTTTTATAAAAGGCAAAACTGCAATAAATACATTTTCCCCAAAAAAACTTCCTATCGTTGTATTCTTCAGGGCTTAAGTTAATGACACCCTCTCTGAAATGGTAATGAAGTCTTCTTAGAAAGAAAATTCTGAAAACAGTTTTTCCCATTTTTCTCTCTAGATGCGAGAGCCTTTAGCTTCTTTATAAGTACCTGTTTGTTTGAAAATTCCCATCTAGACGAGCTTTTATTTCTTTATGTCAAGGCCTTGAGGAAAGTGTATATTGTATGTATATGTTGTACGCTGCTTTTTTACTTTTTTCAACGACTGACAATAAACAAAATGTAATCAAGTGATATTACAGATTTGTATTGTGTATTTGGGAAATTTTACTCATCAATAGTCCATTGTCTTTTTATTTGGCAGTTATTGACAATGCAAAAGGAGATGCAGAAACAAATGACAATGACGGTTGCAGTTCCAGTTACCAAAGAGGGTAGAAGGCTTGAAGCCGCCCTAGGGAGAAGCATGGAAAAAGCTGTCAAGTCCAATGCTGATGCTTTGTGGGCTAGAATTCAAGAGGAGAATGCAAAAAATGAAAAGTTGTTACGAGACCGTATTCAACATGTTACAGGTTTGATTACTAACTTCACGACCAAGGATCTACCAGCAATATTGGAGAAAACTATAAAGAAGGAAATGACTTCAGTTGGGCAAGCTGTAATTCGTTCAATGTCTCCTACTATTGAGAAAATAATATCCTCTACTATAGTGGAATCCTTCCAGGTTTGTACATAATCTTTGATCTTTATGAGTAGAAATTAGATATTTTTTGGACAATAGTAGAAATCAGGATGAACACAACAAAATTGTTTTGCTGGGATCTAATTGGCACTTAATGCATTAGAGAGGAGTGGGCGACAAGGCAGTGAATCAACTTGATAAATCAGTTAATTCAAAACTCGAAGCTACTGTAGCTAGGCATATCCAAGCACAGTTTCAGACAACTGCCAAACAGGCGCTTCAGGTATGTCACTAATCATGATTTAAGTTTAAATGAGTTGAGTTTTGTTTTAATTTATAGTTGGATTCAGTGCTTTTTGTAATTTCATGAGGTAGGTTTTATTCATGAATGAAATAATTTCATATGTAGGATGCACTCAAATCCAGTTTTGAAACATCAGTGGTTCCTGCATTTGAGATCTCCTGCAAAACCATGTTTGAGCAAGTGGATGCTACATTCCAGAAAGGCATGGCTGAACATTCAAATGCAGTGCAACAACGCCTTGAATCTGGGCCTACTTCATTGGCAATGACTCTAAGGGTGAGTAACTGAGTATAGTTGTTCATTTGGGGCCTTTTTGTAGCAACCTTCTCCTTGCCATTTGAAAAAAGTTCAGTGGTATTTTGAACATTTTATTCGAGGGAGATATGGATGTTTTATTGAGTCTTGGAAGATGATCAGAGAGATTAGTGCCGGGAGAAAATATGAAGAGTAACTAATTTGGATTTCAAAACTTTACACCTTAATAAAATATATTAAATGTTACTTATTTTTACGAGTTTTTACAAGAAAAATGAATAGTTTGGCTTACAGTGGGCTAGGGTTGACGCTATTTTCCCTGACGTTTTATATTTGATGTTTTAAACTGCCAAATATCTCAAATTACTTCCACTTCTGCTTAGAAATGCTCTGTTACCCAAATTTTTTCTTATGTCTATATGTATGGCAGTACAGAGAGAGAACATGGGGATATGTCCTCTTTGGAACAAGAAAGCTCTGGATATAATTGCATATTTATTGCAATCTGGTAGTCTATCTTCTGTTGCAGTTTGAAAAGAAGATATTCTGCAATTATAAGTTTTGCATATATTTATGCCCGCCGTTTCTCGAGCGTACTAGGGGCTTCACACCTCCAGCATCAGTGTTGTCACATATTCGCCATGGCAGATATCGGTGGTGGATTTTTGGAAAACTGATATGGCCAATTTGTGAAGGATGGGCCTATGTTATTAATCTCAGATAGCATTTGCAGGGCACCAACCTCCTAAAATGCTATAGTGGTATAGGGGATAGGTGCTATTGCAAAAATGAAAAAACAGTTGACAAAGTAAACATAAATATTAAAAAATAGAAAAATATACGAAGTTAAAGAGACTTTCATACTTAATACTTAAAGAACCTAGTGATAAGAAAAAGTTGAAGAACCTAACATTTAGAGCAATACAACTTAAGATGAGAAGAACATAACAAAACTAAACTTAAGGTAGGAAGAACAAAATGATCGTTTGAGCAGGAACATAACAAAATGAAGAACACATCGTTACTCTTAAAGGGTTCGGATTGAAACTTATTCTCTTAAAAGAATTTGAGGAATTTATCCCCGAAACCCTAATAGCGGACATGATAGCTGTTTGCGGCTGCAATTAGTGGCCACGACAACTGCTATTACTGACAGAGGCTAGCAGACCAAAAACGTCGCGGCAAACCCTACCACCACAGTGCTATACTATAGCGGCTTTTGACAACATAGAGGATGGCGGTGCCATATGTCGGCTGTTGTGTCATTTTTGGCTTTCTGCCGTGGTCCGCCAATGCTGGTATGTTCGATTTTTGGCTTTCCGCCGTGGTCCGCCAATGCTGGTATGTTCGATTTTTGGCTTTCCGCCATGGTCCACATATGTCGGCTGTTTTGCTGACTTCCATGTTCTGCTAGATGTATGGTTGTGTCTTAGAATCTTTTTCTAAGAACTATTAGTTTCTTAGGTTATACTCAAGGTGATATATTTCTCATGAGCTGAATAGGAATGATTGGTTTTGAGTTTTGGACATGGTACCCTTATATGGCTTGCCAATGTCTTTGTATCTCATTGTTGGTATTTCTCTTGATGTTTTTGGCAGGATTCCATTAATTCTGCTTCATCAGTTACTCAAACCTTGAGTAGAGAAGTGCTCGAGGGTCAGAGAAAGCTAATGTCACTTGCAACCTCAAGAACAAGCTCAGGCACATTGAGTACTCTGCCCATCCAGCTGAACAATGGTCCATTACTTCATGAAAAGGTTGGAACTTGACTAACCTTTGCTGGTCTTTTTTGTCGAAAGGGATCGACAAATGGCCATACTATTGATTTATATGGTAGTAATGACAATTGCATCTTTGTTATGCAAATCAGGTTGAGGCACCTCTAGATCCCACAAAGGAGCTTTCAAGATTGATTTCTGAACGGAAATATGAGGAGGCATTTATTGCAGCATTGCATAGAAGTGATGTATCTATTGTATCATGGTTATGCTCTCAGGTATGCCAGAAATGTTTCCTTATTTTAAATTTAACAGACGGTTCTCTCTTGTTAGAATGCGTTTCTTTAATCATTTCCCTTGATCGGATTAGGGTGTGTGTAAAAATTTTAATGGAGCAGAATTCAATGAGATATTTTATTTAGTTCAGAGGAGGGATTTTAATGTGGGGAAAGTATTACATTACTTTTTAAACCTTTGTAAGATATCATGGGTCATTTAATGCAAGGATATTTTAGTCAATCATCTAAAATTTTATAAACACATCTCGTCCGAATCTCCATGGACCAAAAATTGAAGAGTGATTTTGGTTCTCCCCTTTCAAAAGAATGAGTCAAACAATGAAATAAACCCAACCAAACACTACCCTCAGAAAAGGAAGTTGTGTAAAAACCCAAGGCTTTGTTTGGATGGACGGAATGTGATGGATTGGGATGGAATAAAACAAAACTCCATTGTTTGAATTAGTTAAAATCGAATGGAATGAAGCGGAATGGAGTGGTATCTATTCCATTCTATTCCATCACTTTCCACCATTTTCTTACCTTCTGATTTCGGAGGAATGGAATGGTATCTATTCCATTCTATTCCATCACTTTCCACCATTTTCTTACCTTCAGATTTCGGCGGAATGGAGTGGTATCTATTCCATTCTATTCCATCACTTTCCAGTTTCCACCATTTTTTTACCTTCTCATTTCTGCGGAACGAGAAAATGACTTTGTTCCATTTTAAAATATCCAAACCACGGAATGGAACCATTAATCCATTCTGTTCCATTCTGCTCATTTCCATTCCGCCCCATTCATTTTAATATATCCAAACATAGCCCAAAAGTCAGTGGTTTGCAATTTAGATCAACTTGAGTAAGAGATCTGATTTGTGGCATGTATGATGTATATGAATTGTTGACATAATTACTATCTATCATTATCATCCAGTTCTCCCTATCACATTTTCCTTTGTTTTGGAATTGTTGATGATGAGGAAAGCTCTCCTTTCACCTTACTTCAAATATACAAATAGAACCTACATCATGTTTAGACGGGTGGTTTGTTTGGTGCATTATCGGGAATATCTTTGCGAGGGAGTGGTTTAAATAAACTTATTTCTGAGGGTGGTTTAAATAAACTTAATTCTGAGAGCATTGACTTAAGTTATTGCATTTTATTAGCCCTTATTTCAGCCAAGCATTAGATCGAGTCTCGAGCTGTTGTGGTGCAATTGACCATTGAGAGAATCACTTTATTTTTGATGTGCAGGTTGATTTACATAGACTTTTGTCAATGGTTCCTCTTCCCTTAAGCCAAGGGGTAGTGCTTTCTCTTCTGCAGCAGTTGGCGTGTGATATTAACAACGACATGTCCCGAAAGATCGCATGGATGACAGATGTGGCTACTGCCATTAATCCCTCAGATCCCATGATAACAATGCATGTCCGGCCCATATTCGAACAAGTCTATCAAATACTGAATCATCAACGTAGCTTGCCTACAATCACCGGTGCTGATCTTTCAAGTACCCGCCTTTTATTGCATGTCATCAACTCCATGCTTACGACATGTAAATGATTTATTTATATATCTGAGCAAATTTGTCTTTGATCTCTTCTAGTACGATTGGAATTTTGTACAAAGCTGTGAGTTTCATTGGAAGGGTCAAAATCAGTAAAGTTTCATCTGTCAATTATGTCAATTATTCACCTGGACATAGTTCTTTTCTGTTTCAATTTAGATACTGTTTCATTTTTAATTTCGACATGTGTCAACTCGAACAGGATTATGATGTAGAGAAGGAATTTATATTTTTGTCTGACAAAGTTTGCAACAAGTGTTCATAAACAAGCAAATAAGCTAGTTTTCTATTATCTGGTAGTGGTTTATAAACATGTTCCATTCCTTTCAGAGTTCTGTATTTAACTGTGTATGATGGGAATTAAGGGCACACAAGTGTTCACTATATTAAGGATATGGAATTATTTAGGAATGATTTTAGTTCTATGATGACAAATTAATTTTAGTTAAAGGGAATTGAATGTAAAAAACTAATTTTTGGGTATAATTATGTAAGTGAGTTGAATTATTAATTTGGATATAAAAAACCTGTTTGGCGTTAGAAGTTAATTTTCAATCTGACATGTCTCAAACATGGGCTGATGTTAGTGGGGCAGGCCCGGATTAATGGGAAAGGCGAACAAGGCAAAGGCCTAGGGCCTCTACTTTTGCCATTCATTTTTAATTGTGTAGACACTCAATCAATACTTCTTTTTCCGTGTTGTACAATTTTCAACCTGCAGTGCAACCATGAATGTGCAGCAATTATTTAGCTTTGTGTATTAATACATTAGGGCCAACATTTAATGTTATTATTAGCGATTATATTTTTTTATTTGATACTTAATGGTCATGTGATCACGTGAATTTGATTTTTTTTCTTCTATAAAATGGGTATTTTGTTTTGTTTTAAACAAATAGATAAATTTTAAAATTATTTTATATATTATTTTTAGTTTAAAGTTTTAATTATATTAGTTCATCAATAATTTTATATATTGGTGAGAGTGATTTTATATAAACAAATATCTTGACAATCAATTTATATTTTATTTTATTTTCACATTTTGTATTAATTTATAATCTTTTTATTTATTTATTTTTATATTTGATCTATTGTAGAATATTCTTTTATTTTAATTTAAAGTAATATCAACTAAAATATTTAAACAAATTAATATAAAACTTTAAAACCTGTTTAAAAGTTAAAATTTTTGATATCTCAAAAACATTAAATAAATTGATTTTATAATAATTTAATAAATAATTTTTACATAACAAAAAATTAATTTGGATAAAATAAAAATACTTTTATAAAAATAATTTTTAAAAATCTCATTTTTTTAAATCCACCTTAGGCCTCGATATTGATTGGGCCGGCCCTGTAGTGGGGTAGCAGGGATGATTTAAGATATACTTTGGGAAGTACACGGGGGAAGAGAAGAGGATCCTACTGAAAGGAGAAAAATCATTGTTTGCAATTGCATGTCTGTTTTCTTAAATAGTACTCAGTCATTTTAAAAAAAGGGTTATGTGGTATCAAGGTTTACGTGACAATTAAGCATTGTTTGCATGTACTTTGGTGATTTGAATTTGTTATCGAGGTTCGTTTCATGAGTTTTACATGACAATTGTTGACGGTTTGCCACTATATTTACAGTTTTTCAGACTCATCTAACTTTTATTGCCTTTTTATCTGTTTACCTGAGAGGTTTAAATTCCCTTAACTCTTTTCCTCTCTCCAAGTAGTTTACCTTAAAGACGCACACACATTAATTGTGTTTAAAATTTAAAATACAATCCCAAAATAACAAGCCAAGTGATGACTAAGTTCAAAAAGTTTGAGCATGATACTATATTACTTGTATCCACACGACCACACCCGATTCTAGAAAATTTCCGGACACAAATCCATATTGTTTGAACACCACTGTATTTCTTTTTCCGTATGTTATGGAACTCGTATCCTGACTTATAGTAAAATTAAATTGATTAATTATAAAATATTATATTAATTAAATTATTATAATTAAAAAAATTAATTTTTTTGATGAATTAATAATAAAAAGTGAACATTTATATTAAAATGTATAACAATTTAATAGTGACCTATTTTTTAAAATTGATAAATATATATTATTAATAATAATAACAAAAATAAAAATATATATGATATTAATGGTAGTGCACTGACAGTTTAAAAAGTTTTAGGCTTAATTGCAACTATGGTCCCCCTATTTTGTGTTTTTTTGGGTTTTGATCCCCTCATTTTAAAAACCACGATTTTGGTTCCTTTTTTAAGTTTTGAGTTCAATTTTGGTCCCTTCTCCAATTTTGATCCAACTGTTTATGCACTATTCATGTACGGACATGCACTATTCATGTACGGACATGCACTGTTCATGAACCGTACATGAACAGTCAGCGTTAAAATTGGGGTGGGGGACCAAAATTGAACTCAAAACTTAAAAAAGGGACCAAAATCGTGGTTTTTAAAATGGGGGATCAAAACCCAAAAAAACACAAAATAGGGGAACCATAATTGCAATTAAGCCAAAGTTTTATATTGTCATCCAATAAAAACATAACGTTTTGCCATGTCATATAAATTTTTTAAAAATTACAGTCTGATTTGACGGGATTCATGGTCGTGATTGGTTGACAATGTAAAATGTCATCATCTATTTTCTCAATATATATTATGCTGATATATAATTGTGTGGTACTAAAGATTTAGGATTTTTATTGGAAAATTATTCATATAGATATTCTTTCATAAATTTTTATTTTAATGATATCTTTTTGCAGATCTAGAATAATATACCCAAAGTATTACTTAAAAAGAACAATGGTAAAATAAAAATAAAAGTTCAATTATTACAAATAAAAATTGAAACATACAGTATTTTAGAACAAATTATTTTTTAATACAGAGAGAGTAGCAACTATTTCTTTTAGTACTTGTTTTTTAAAAAATGACCCACTGAAGAAAATTTGAGGGAAAAAAACATTTACATTCTCACCAATAGAAAAAGCATTTCAAATCTCATCACTCTCTTTCTCATATCCTACTTTTCAATTGTTTTTTTTCTTCAATTTTTAAAAGTTTCTTTGTTAAAATCCGAAACAAGATGAACGCTTTCTACCAGCATTGGTCGGTTTCCCATCTTACATATCTCGAATACCGTTTTTGCGGTGTCACCGAAGCCGAAAACCGCCTATTCCTCTCGCATCCTGCCGCCATCAACGACATGTCGTAAACTGCTCTCGCTGATGGATCAGAAAGCGTCTCGTAAGCTTTGCGGATCTCGATGAAGTCTCTGTCGTCACACTGCGGTGATCGTTGCGCCGCCGCGTCGGGATGGTAAACCTTCGCCAGACTTCGGTAAGCCGATTTGATCTCCGAATGAGATGCTCCCGGCTTCAGTCGTAGAACTTCGTAGAGGGTACTTCCCGGCTTGTCGATTACTACCGCCGCGGCTCGGACGGAAACCATGCGCCGATTTGAGCTGTTAGAGCAGTCATCGGAGAATTGAAGTGGCCGGGCGGAGAGGCCGGTGAGACCGAGTATTGTCGCCATTGAAAAATTGAATCAGAGAATTGAGAAGGGTAAAATAGGAATGAGAATGGGAAATGTTGGAGCTTTTGGGTTTTGTGCAGAAACATTGTGTGGCGAGTTTTTTATATAGAGGCCAATAAAAAGAGAGGATGAATATAAACTTAGGGGTATAAAGGGTAATTTAATTTGCCAAAAGGGATGGTGGTTAACTGTGTGCTGTCTGTTAAAGAAAAATAAGTGAAACAAATGCTGCACAATGTTTTATTAAGGGCTTTCTAGAATACCAAGACAGGAACACATTACTATTTTGCATTTATTAGACTAAATGTTAGTATATTTAAATATTTATCTCTTTAAAAATACTTATTATTATTCTAATTAAATAAAGAATTGTTTTTCTTAAAATAGTAATGTAATATTTCTTATATTTTTTATTAATGTATTTTTAAAATTTGTTTGATATATAAGACAAAATAAGGTAAAATAAGATAGATAAGATAGAGACAAAATATGATAATGAATTAGATAATTTTTATAATATTTGAGTGACACGATTGATAATAGTATAACATGTGTTTGGTGGACATATAATAAAAATAAAAATAAAAATATTTTATTATTTAATATATTTGATACAATATTGTTTACACAAAAAACATTAGTTGATAATTTAATTAATATTGGGTAGTAAGAATCGTAATAGATAATTTTCTACGCCTGAATTGTCCCTGTTGTTTTGGTCTCTGCTAGGTATCTTTATTTATACTCATTTTTCTCTTCGTCTTCCTTATTCAAGACAGAGCCTTAAATGCCGTTGAACTAATGGCCATTTATTTGGTAATCATCATTATGGGGACATGTTGGAACATTATGGTAATTGCTCATAAATGCTTTGTTTACAGATATCTCAAACAATCTTTGTCACATTTTTGTCTTGTCGTGGCTCTGCCCACCTTAATCATAACCCAAATTCCATTACTCATAGCCCGCCTAAATCTTAAGTCACTCTTGGTCGAGCAAGCCTAAGGATTATTCAAAAGATACACAGTCCCCTAAACATGAGACCTTGAGGGGCAAATGCTAGAGCGAGGTTATCCAGGTTAATTAGACTTTTTTACTCGACCAAACTCCAGATCTGACCCTTCAAATTTTCTGGGATGTACACAATTTCCCAAGAATTGAGCCTTAGGGGCGAGATGCTTAAAAGTAAGGTTATCTGGATCAAAGAAAACTCGAGATCATTCTCTAACTCCAACTCTGCCTTGCCCTACCTTTTGTCTGCCACTGAACTCTTAGTCTTCTACGATTTAAGAAGTGACTTGATGTCTCATGATTTCTTTTTATTGGAACTTGCAACTCCTCTGTTGTCATCACTGCATCGTACTACTAGGGCTTTTTAGCCTTTTTCCTAGGAGGCCCTTTGTGTACCCCAACACCTTATTTAAATAACAATTTTACCATCCAAATCATTCATTAACCATTTTAGGAACACAATTAATTTTCTTGGTCATTTTGGAAAGCCCTCATATGATACAACAACTGTTTGATCATAATTGGTTTTGATACTTTTTGGATCTGAGTGAAAAATGCCCCTTCATTTGGAAAAAAGTGAAGGCAGATTCTGACTTAGTGAAAATTTCACTAAGTGTTGGAAAAAAGTGACATTTTCACTTTTTGTGATTTTGATAATTCCATAACTTAAAATCCATGAGGAATTGGAATGAGTTGTGTTTGAAGCTTTTGTAGAGGGCCATGAGAGCTACAAATCCATCTTTGAATGGAGAAAAATGGCCTTGTGGTTTAGGAGTTATGATCCTCCAAAGTTGGTATCCTAGCCACTTTGTTCCATAACTTAGAAAAATTTCTAAGTTTTTATAGTTACCACTTTTACAAGTTATCCCACTTTTCTTGATTTTTCTTGATGAATGATGATTCAAATTACACATTAACATCATTTTAGGGTTAAAGAACCATAATTATGAAAAATCTCAAAAAGTCAAAATTTGACTTTTGTGCATAGTTGACTTTTTATCAGATGAATTCCAAACTGTGCAATTCTCTATGAAATCAAGTTCTTGACCTAAATCAAACTTGATGGGTTGATTTCATAGATGTTATAGGGTGTATTGAATCATGTCCTAGAGTTTGGGAGCATGTCCTGGTCAAAAGTCAAAGGTACAGTTGACTTTTCTCGCGAAACCCTAATTGTGGTTCAGATGAAATTAAAACTTGTTGCTCAAGCTTCTTGGATCAATCCATTGGTGCAAATGGATTAATGTGATTTATTAGAGACCCTCAAATCCTCTCTTGAGGTATTGGCTCATGATTTGTCCCAAAAGCCAACTTAGGGGTGAATTAGGTCAAGAAACCCTAATTCCTGATTTTTAGTGAATGCATCCCCTGATGCTAAATTGACTTGATGATTGGGTTCATGAGGTTCCATGGAGCATATTAGGTTATGCTTTGAATCATTGGCTCATGCCCAGAGGAAGATTTCCATCTGGAGGCCCTGGTCGATCAAACCCTAATTTGGTGACACTGGTGATCTTGAGGCTTGATCCACTTAGAATGGTGCAATCTTGTGCTTGATTATTGCTGTGGTAGTCCTCTTGATCTATTGGGGATGTTTGAGAGGCTAGACAAGTTGAAGATCATGTCATTCCTTGATTGATCCTTTGTCTAAGAGCTCTAAGAGGGCCTGAAACCCTAATTTTGATTGTAGTGAATGCTCACCCATCTTTGGGGAGATTGATGAGGTATGAGGGTTTACCCATACTGTGATGATGATTTGCCCAATAATGGGAAATCTTAGTGGTCAAAATTTGGGGTATGACAGATGCCCTTATTTAATCTTCTTGGACCCGAAGGTGTGAATGGCGAAGGTATTCGAGCATTCGGGGTGCAAGAGGATTAAATATCAGAATACCCGAAATTTTGACGGCAGTTATGAATGGTAGCTTACGCATTCATCTTCTTTTGCTAAGCAATGATGCTTAGAAAAGGTAAAAACTTCCCCTCGATCTTGGCTTCTTACCAAGGAACTGGTCTCAGTTTCTTATTTAAACTTCCCCTCGATCCTGGTTTCCTACCAAGGAACTGGTCTCAGTTTCTGATTTAAACTTCCCCTCGATCCTGGTTTCCTACCAAGGAATTGGTCTCAGTTTCTGATTTAAATTTCCCCTCGATCCTGGTTTCCTACCAAGGAACTGGTCTTAGTTTCCGATTTAACCTTCCCCTCGATCCTGGTTTCCTATCAAGGAACTGGTCTCAGTTTCTGATTTAAACTTCCCCTCGATCCTGGTTTCCTACCAAGGAACTGGTCTCAGTTGCTGATGTAAACTTCCCCTCGATCTTGGTTTCCTACCAAGGAACTGGTCTCAGTTGCTGATGTAAACTTCCCCTCGATCCTGGTTTCTTACCAAGGAACTGGTCTCAGTTTCTTTTGTCAATAAACTTTCTTGACAAGGTGTGCTATTCGTAGAGGTTTTTCTCAAACTTCTCGCCGAATTTTCCTGGGGAGATGCCATTTGACGAAAAAAGTTTTGATGGCAGACTTGCTGGGGGACCCAATCGTCTAAGTGGTAGAGGTGTTCAAACTTCTCTGTTGGAGACGCCATTTGTCGACTCTACTGGGGAAAATGAGTCTCTTGAGAGACTGCTTTCTGCTTGGGGTATTACATCATACTTTTCTCGGGATCTTCTCGGAGAAATGCCATATGATGTGATCTAATTTTGAGGTGCTGATAACCTTTTCGTCAGAGAAGTTTTCGGAGAAAAACTGCTGTATTACCGAATCTTTGATTAAGAGGCTTTCTCTGGGGATTTTCCTTAATTCGGGAAAGCGAGGATATCACCTTCAATGGCGAAGAGTGATGTTTGTCGAAAGTTCTCTGGTCTTTCAGAGGTTCAAGTTATCAAAGTGGTCGAGGGACCAACTTCAATCCAGAAATAAATTGGAGGCGAGATTGTTTAGACGGTTCACTTCCTTACGAGGAAAGGGCTGACAACTCGATTGAGAGGACTTTTATCACTAGGGGACAAGACCGACTGGAGTGATAGTGATGCAATATGAATGTGAATATAAATCAACAATGCATGATGTATGTATGTATATGCTGACAAAACTGACACGATATACAAATTAGAAGATAAACATGACTGGATACTCGACCACTGCGGGGGGACGAAAAGTATCTTCGGTTCAAGATAGCAATTCTACCTTGCTTAGGAGAAATAGTCCCTGCGGGGAACACCGTTGGTCGGGCTTAGGAGATGAGATCTCAGCCGGGGGTATCAGATGGGAAAGTCGTATCTAATACAGCTGATCCTTCATTCAGGCACACTGGTTTAGAAGGAGTACTTTGATTCTGCACTTTGAGGCTCGAACACCTTTGGAGACGCAATCGATGTTCTTTCGATGTTCAACAGTCAACAGAATTGTCGTCTTTATTTTAAAAGTAGAAAAATTTTATCAAGTAAATTCATTTTTGTTTTATTTCAAGAATCATTGATCATGTTAAAATGTCGTTCTATAAAGCTAAAACAAATAAGAATTGCAAACAAAAACATTAGGGCTCAAATTTTATTGATAGGATGGAAATTAGCCAAATGCGTGATTCCATAGAGTATTTACAAAGTTAGAAAATGGTAATTTAAGGGAAAAGGGCTACATTGAAACATAACGACCATTATCCTTCTACCAACTTTGAATTCCGGACATCCTGAGCTTCTGTCGAAGATGACCTTGATTGGAGTTTTCTGATGGATGGCATGACTGCTACTGGGGAATTTTCCCCTGTTGGACGTAGTTACTTGCCATTATCCCTAACTTTTTCCTGGATTGTACTTTGAGATTTCCAATCCACCGGGATGTTTTTTTTATCATGTCTCTAATTTTTGTCTGGACCTCCCTTTCGGGTTTTCAATCCACCGAGATGTTTTTTTTAGACGAGTATTTCTTGACTACATCAACATTTGTGGGGTAGGCAAATTCCTCTCCGTCCATGGTTACAAATCTCAAGGCGCCGCCTGAGAAAGCTTTCTTGACCACATTGGGGCTGTCGTAATTCGGAGTCCATTTGCCCCGAGAATCAGGGAGAAATGATTGTATCTTTTTGAGCACAAGGTCTCCTTTCCTGAAGATGCGAGGTCGAACCTTTTTGTCAAATGCATTCTTCATTCTTTGCTGATACAACTGACCGTGACATAATGTCGTTATTCACTTTTCTTCGATCAGATTCAGTTCGTCGTGTCGACTTTGACACCATTCAGCCTCTGTTAGCTTAGCTTCCATCAATACCCGGATTGATGGGATCTCTATTTCGATGGGGAGCACTGCCTCCATGCCATACACTAGAGAGAAAGGGGTTGCCCCTGTTGAAGTGCGGACATATGTGCGATAACCGTGAAGAGCAAAGGGTAGCATCTCGCGCCAGTCTTTATAGGTTACAACCATCTTTTGAACAATCTTCTTAATGTTCTTGTTAGCCGCTTCTACCGCTCCGTTCATCTTGGGTCAGTAGGGAGATGAGTTATGGTGTTCGATCTTGAACTCATCACACAACTCTTTCATCATCTTATTTTTCAAGTTAGATCCATTATCTATAATGATCTAGCTTGGAACACCATAACGGCAGATGAGATTATTTTTGATAAATCTGACCACCACTTGTTGGGTTACATTGGCGTATGACGCTGCTTCGACCCACTTGGTGAAGTAGTCAATGGCTACTAGGATGAACCGATGTCCGTTCGAAGCCTTAGGTTCAATCATGCCAATTATGTCGATGCCCCATATGGAAAAAGGCCACGGGGAAGAAAGAACTTTGAGATGTGTTGACGGTACATGGATTTTGTCAGAGTATATCTGACACTTGTGACACCTCCTCATGTACTTGTAGCAGTAGGATTCCATGGTCAACCAGTAGTACCCAGCTCTCAGAATTTTTCTCGCCATTGTGTGTTCGTTGGCATGAGTACCAAAGGATCCTTCGTGAATTTCTTTTATCAGCATGTCTGCTTCTGGTCTGTCTACGCATCGGAGCAAGACCATGTCAAAATTTCTCTTATAGAGAGTATCACCGCTCAGGAAGAAACTGCCTGCCAGCCTTCTGAGGGTTTTCCTGTCCTTCCTTAGTGCCCCAGGTGGGTGCTCTTGTTTCTGAAGGAAGCATTTGATATCGTGATACCAAGGTTTGTCATCTATGACTGCTTCAATTGTGAAGATGTAAGCGGGCCGTTCAAGGCGCATTATGTCGATCTTAGGTAGGTCGCTCCATTGACCTACACTAATCATGGAAGAGAGAGTGGCTAAGGCATCAGCCATGTGATTCTCATCACGAGGGATATGATGAAACTCGACTCTGTTGAAGAAGGGTAACAACCTTCTTGCATAGTCTTTGTAAGGAATCAGTCCTGATTGGTATGTGTTCCAATCTCCTTTGATCTGATTGACGACCAAAGCTGAGTCGCCATATACATCCAAGTTCTTGATCCTCAAATCAATTGCTTCCTCGAGACCCATAATACAAGCTTCGTATTCGGCCTTGTTGTTTGTACACTTGAATGTAAGTCTGGCGGTAAAAGGAATGTGGGTACCCTGAGGTGTTATGATGATTGCCCCAATCCTGTTTCCGTAATGATTAACTGCTCCGTCAAAGATAAGTCCCCATTGGGAACCTGGTTTTGGCCCTTCACTGGGTAGTGGTTCATCGCAGTCTTTCATTTTCAAATACATGACATCTTCGTCTGGGAAGTCAAACCCGATTGATTCCTGATCGTCAATCGGTTGATGAGCCAAATGATCAGCTAAAATACATCCCTTAACGGCTTTTTGAGTGTGGTACTCTATGTCATATTCTAACAACAACATCTGCCAGCGGGCGATTCTTCCCGTGAGAGCAGGTTTTTCAAAGACATACTTGATTGGATCCATTTTAGAGACCAACCAAGTAGTGTGACGAATCATGTACTGGCGAAGAGGCTTAGCTGCCCAAGCCAAAGAACAACAAGTTTTCTCAAGCATAGTGTACCGAGTCTCGCAGTCGGTGAATTTCTTGCTCAAATAATAGATGACAGACTCTTTCCTTTTTGTTTCGTCTTGTTGGCCAAGCACACAACCCATTGAGTCCTCTAGGACTGTTAAATAGATGATCAGTGGTCTTCCTTCCACTAGAGGTGATAGAATCGGTGGGTTCAACAGGTATTCCTTAATACTGTCGAAGGCGGTTTGGCAGTCTTCAGTCCAAACGCAGTCCTGGTTCTTTTTGAGTAATTTGAAAATTGGCGCGCACGTCGCGTCATGAGGAATATGAATTTGGAGATGTAGTTCAAACGTCCCAGGAATCCTCTGACTTGTTTTTTAGTTTTTGGAGAAGGCATTTCTCGAATGGCCTTGACCTTATCAGGATCAACCTCAATTCCTTTCTGGCTGACGATGAACCCTAAAAGTTTCCCTGACCGGACACCGAATGTGCACTTATTGGGATTTAAGCGGAGTTTGTACGTTCTCAGCCGCTCGAATAGTTTTGACAGGTGGGTCACATGCTCCTCCTCTATTTTAGATTTGGCAATCATATCATCGACATATACCTCAATTTCTTTGTGTATCATGTCATGAAACAAAGTAGTCATGGCCCTTTGATAGGTTGCCCCGACGTTCTTCAAACCGAACGGCATTACCTTGTAACAAAAAGTGCCCCATGGGGTAATGAAGGAAGTTTTCTCCATGTCTTTCAGCACCATTTTGATTTGATTATAGCCCGAGAATCCATCCATGAAGGAGAAAACTTTGAACTTTGCTGTACTGTCTACCAGCATGTCAATGTGTGGTAAAGGAAAGTCGTCCTTCGGACTAGCCTTGTTCAGATCCCTGTAGTCTACACACATTCTGACCTTTCCGTCCTTTTTTGGAATAGGTACGATGTTGGCTAACCATTGAGGATATTCATACGTATCGAGGAAACCGACGTCAATGTGTTTCTGTACCTCTTCTTTGATTTTGATGGCCATGTCCGGGTGAGTCCGTCTCAACCTTTATTTTACTGGCGGGCATTCCGATCTCAATGGTAAGTGATGTTCCACGATGCTGGTATCCAACCTTGGCATGTCCTGGTAGGACCAAGCAAACACATCGAGAAATTCTCTGAGAAGCTTTGTCAAACTCTCTTTGGTAGTTGGTGTAACACCCCCAATTTATACCCCTAATTAAATAAAGCGATACAAATTTCATCAGAGTATAATTAAACATTCATGGCATAGACGAAGGCGTCACATCAATTGAGACAAAACACAATAAACCTGCTCATAAAGATATGCAACAATCAGGTAGCAATTAACAGAGGAACTTAGTTCCTACTATCCACAAATCAGATACAGAATAAAAGCGAAAAAACTGCAACTGAATCTCATATATATATATATATATATATATATATCACATAAAGAGTTTGTCTCTCATACACAGATCCATACATATATAATCCAAAAGATATCTATACATATATGCATAAATCACAACGATCTCCCCGACTACCCGGTGCTACATATCAGAGCCGACCGACAAAAGAATGAAGACCTAAGCTTCACAAAAGACCTCCAACATCTAATCTGCAATGCCTCATAGAGCATTCAAAACAGCAGAAGGGTGAGAAACACAATCATAATATAATTGCATACAATTATATAATAACACCAGAATACACATGTAATATTCTCACCACAACTTATACCAGAAATCAAACACAAAACAACACAATGCATATCTCACATATCTACCACCAAGGCATATATAATCAAGCTCAATGCATTTATCAACAACATATATATATATATATATATCTCAACTCATCAATTCCATTCTCAATTCCACACAAAATCAATCCATTCATGATTTATGCAAATGCAAAGAGACCGACACAACGACTCTATGCAAATGCGGTACCATCCATCAGTTAATCTCATCATTAGTTCACTCAGGAACTATTGGAACCATCGCTTGTTACTTAATGTAACTCCCCGTCGGGCAAACGATGTTCCCCGTCACTCACACCTCTTTGTATAAGGCACACGACGTTTATGGATCGCTTTAGGTCCTCTTTGTATAAGGCACACGATCCGATCGCTTTAGGTCATCTTTGTATAAGGCACACGATCGTCTATAATCATCGCTTTAGGTCCTCTTTGTATAAGGCACACGATGTTATAGCAGATTCCCTCTAGAACCGATTCGTCGCTCACACTCCACAAGGGCACACGACATCACAAGAATGCATATCATGATGCTTGGCATACAATGACTCATGACATTCAAATGCACTCTTATACACATTCATAATCATGCATATATAACCAAATACAACACATTGCATTTTCTTGCCCTTAGGCCACAAATCATCATCACAACATCTCATCACATGCATTTTCATCACACAACAGCACACAAGTCATATAATATCCATATCAATAGCACATTGCATAATACACCTCAATTACACACAATTACAACGGTAAAAGTCGACAAAACGACACTATTCCAAATTCCCGACATAATTAAATCGGCCAACAATCTCAAAACCATTTTAATAAGAAAGTACATTTTATGAGCTTTCCAACGATACCAAGAATGTTCAAAACGGATAATCGGAACACAAGTTACGGACGTACAATGAAAAGGAATCGCGAAAACACAACATTTTGCACCCCTGCTGGCCATACGCGTATTGCCCTGAGCCATACGCGTATTGCCCAAACTCATACGCGTACCATTACGCGTTTCAGTAGATGGCCGAGAAAAATGAAACTCCATACGCGTATTGCCCTCAATCCTTCATTGCCATATGCGTATTGCCTTAACCAATACGCGTATTGCCTTGAGTGATACGCGTATGGGCAGTGGAAAACCAGAATTTTTCTGCGAATTTCAACCAAACCCACTCTTAATTTTCACCTAAACACCAGAAAATTGCCAATAGATAGCACAACAACATATATCTAACATGTATCAACAATAAGGGACCTGAAAACATGATTTCCGACACAATTTAATCGGATTCTAACAATTTCAACATATTATGGGTTTTTGTTCAATATCCAATTTCAATCCAAAAATAACCCAATACAAACATACATAATCATACACAAGTATAATATAATCGAGTTTCGCACCCTTACCCGATTTAATCGTGTTTTCAATAGTCGGTTGATCGATTTTCTTAAATCCCAAGTTTTCTCTCTTTTTCTTCTCTTCTTTTTCCTTCTTTCTCTTTTTCTTCTTCTCTTTTTCTTTCTCTCTAATTTTCTCTCTTTCTATTTCTATTCTTACTAACTTAAGAAAAATAAAGTGAAATGACCAAACTACCCCTACACTCAAATATCTCGCAAACGTTCCCAAAACGCGATAAAACATATTCACGACGAAAAATAATATATTATCACATAAAAGTCAAAAATAAAATAATATAATAATAAAATAATCAAATCGACTCGATTAAATAAAACTAACTAAAACTGGGGCGTTACAACTCTCCCCCACTTAGAAATTTTCGTCCTCGAAAATATTACCTGAGACAAACAACTCCGGATACGACTTCCGCATCCGACTCTCCAACTCCCAAGTCAAATTGCCTTCAGCAGCGCCTCCCCACGCTACTTTCACAAGCGCAATATCCTTGCCCCTTAACCGCTTCAACTCGCGATCCAAAATTCTCACTGGTAATGCCTCCACCGTAAGGTTCTCCCTTACCTCAACCTCATCCATCGGAATTGCATGCGACGGATCCGGAACATACTTCCGAAGCTGTGAAACATGGAACACATCATGCAAGTTCGAAAGACTCGGCGGCAACGCCACCCGATAAGCCACAACATCCACTCTCACGGATATCTGGTAAGGACCAATAAACCGAGAAGTAAGCTTCTTCGACTTCAATGCATGACCAACACCCGTCACTGGTGTAACTCTAAAAATTACATGATCGCCCTCTTGAAACTCAAGATATTTCCTCCTTCGATCATGATAAGTCTTTTGCCTACTCTGAGAAGCCTTCATTTTCTCACGAATAAGTTTCAACTTTTCCGTAGTCTGTTGCACTAACTCCGGTCCAACCACCGAACTCTCACCAGATTCATGCCAACACAAAGGTGTTCGACATCTCCTTCCATACAAAGCTTCAAAAGGTGCCATTCCAATACTCGAATGGAAACTGTTGTTAGACGTTGTTGGTTTTTGGATTGGCTGGAATTTTGGTAAAACAAAGTTGAACAATGTTGATGTCATATGTCTGATGTCATAACATTGGTTCCTAACATTAGTTGTTGCAGGGTTGAAGGTTTATTTGCTGATGTTATAAGTGATGTCTTGACATCACTATATCAGAACATCAGAACATCAGGTTGAGATGTTTTATTTAGGGCTGCGCGTGTTTGTGTGATTTGAGGAAATCTGTTAGAGTGATTGGATGCGAATATCTTGGAGAAGAGATTTCCAATCAGATATATTTGCAGATTATGGAGCAGATTCTGTAACCAACATTAGGGCTGATCTGGAGAGACTTTATTAAAAAGATTTGAAGATCAAATTTGTTTTAATATCAGATATTTTTGGAAGAGATCCAAGCCCAAGTCAGAAGGGTATAAAAGCAGCCTCAACCCTTATTGGAAGATGACGAAGAAAGAGAGCTATAGACTGAGTGTCATTTGTGTCTTCGTATGTATTATTTTAAACCATTCATGTTGAATTGGTGTTATTGTTTTTGAGTTGTAATTGATATCTCTAGAGCTGTTAAGCAAGAGAGTTTATGTTCTTGATCAAAGCTGTGAAGCAGAATCAAGGTGTGTTTGAATTGTATCACTGAGGTGATTTAGGGAGTGAGTGGTTTCTCATATCTAAGTGGTTTCTTAGGTAGAAGGTTCATTGGGTAGTGATTAAGTTTAGTAGATGTCAACTGGGATTGTTGAGTCTGTAAATTAATACTACTAATAGTGAAATTCCTCCCTGGCTTGGTAGTCCCCATACGTAGGTAGTTAGACCTAACTGGGTGAACAATTCATTGTGTCCTTTACTCTTGTTATTGAATTGTCCATAGCAGATTGTGTTGTTGTGACATCACACTTAACATCACACATCTGATACCAGAATTTCAATTGGTATCAGAGCAGGCATCCTGCTCTGCATCTGGGTGAGATCTAGGGCTGATACTTTCTGGTACAATGGATAAGGAGACTGGAGGATTTGTGAATAGACCCCCTATTCTAGATGGCTCTAATAATGACTATTGGGAACCAAGGATGGTTACCTTCTTGAAGTCTTTAGACAGCAGGGCTTGGAAGGCTATTGTGAAAGAATGGAAACATCCTGTTATGGTGGAAAAGGATGAGAATGGAAAGGAAGTAGAGGGTAGCTCAAAACTGAAACCTGAAGAAGAATGGACCAAGGAAGAAGATGAGCTTGCCCTTGGGAACTCTAAAGCCTTGAATTCCATATTCAATGGTGTTGATAAGAACATCTTCAGGTTGGTCAACACTTGTGAAGTAGCTAAGGAAGCATGGGATATCTTGAAGACTACTCATGAAGGAACCTCCAAAGTCAAGATGTCAAGACTTTAACTTTTGACAACAAAGTTTAAAAATATGAAGATGAAGGAGGATGAGACTATCCATGATTACCACATGAACATCCTGGAGCTGTCAAATGCTTCTAGTGCCCTAGGAGAGAGGATGACTGAAGAGAAGCTGGTGAGGAAAATTCTTAGATCCCTTCCCAAGAGATATAAGATGAAGGTGACTGTAATTGAAGAAGCCCAAGACATCAGCAAGATGAAGGTTGATGAGTTGATAGGATCTCTTCAAACCTTTGAGTTAGGGTTGAGTGAAGAGGAACCTGAAAAGAAGACCAAGAGTATAACTTTGGTATCTAATACTCAAGAAGAGAAGAAAAAGAATGTTGCCGAGTCTCAGGAGGAGCTGTCCCAGGCCATTGTCTTGCTGGGAAGACAGTTTAATAAGGTTATGAAGAGGATAAATAGGAGTTATAATCCTAATGTCAAGAACATCACATCTGACACCAACAGATCAGGAGATCAGGGGAAGAAAACTAGAGATGAAGAAAAGTCCAATAATGACAAGGGAGTTCAATGCTATGAGTGTGAAGGGTATGGTCATGTCAAGAAGGAATGTCCTACTTATCTCAAAAAGCAGAAGAAGGGGTTATCTGCTTCCTGGTCTGATAGTGAAAGTGAATCTGAAGATGAATCAGCTAAGCTTGTTAGAGCTATGATTGGGGTTTGTGAGTCAGATGATGATTCATGTGATGATGAGGTTACTTATGAAGAGCTTACTGCCTCGTATAAAGAACTGTGCATGAGAAGTGAACAAGTGTGTCTTGAAGGAGAGAAGATGAAGAAAACCATAGTGCAGTTAGAGGCTGAAAAGACTGAACTTGAAAATGAAGTCAGTATGCTTAACTCTAAACTGGATTTTATGACCAAAATTGTCAGAATGTTGAACAATGGTATTGATGCTCTAGATAACATTCTTAGTATTGGGAAAATGGCTGGAGACAAAAGTGGTTTGGGGTTAAAAAATGTTGCAGCATCTGATGATGTTATTACCAGTTCCAAACCAGTGATGTTAAAATAGATGTTTAAACATCCAGACAGGATTCCTTCTAGGAAGAAATTCAGGCACTGGAGATGTCATCACTGTGGGCGTTTTTGACACATAAAGGGCTACTATTATAAGCTACATAGGTATCCTCAGAAGGCACATCAGTATACTCCCCCACAGAAGTTTCCTATAGGTAATCAGGCCTTAAACTCTAAGAAGCAATGGACTCCAAAAGGTAAAGTTACCAGCTTAATAGCTCACACTTCTCTTAGGGTTTCTACCAAAGAAGACTGGTACTTTGATAGTGGGTGTTCAAGACACATGACAGGAATTAAAAATTTGTTGGTAGATGTTAAGCTTCAGTCTTCAGGTCATGTTACATTTGGTGATGGTGTTAAAGGAGAAATCAAGGGGATGGGAAAGCTGAATTGTGCTGGTGCTCCTAGATTGGATGATGTTCTACTTGTCAAAGGGTTGACAATAAATTTGATCAGTATTAGTCAACTTTGTGATCAAGGATTCAAAGTAGACTTTACAAAAACTGAGTGCAATGTCACAGATGAGAAAGGAGAATTCATCATGAAGGGTGTTAGGTCTAAGGACAATTGTTATGTATGGCTGCAACAAGACTCTAGTACCTCAACATGTGTGTTTTCCAGAGATGATGAAGTCAAGATTTGGCATCAAAAGTTGGGACATCTTCATCTGAAGGGAATAAAGAGAATAATATCCTCAAAAGCTGTCAGAGGAATACCTAAACTCAATATTGAAGAGGGGCGAGTTTGTGGAGATTGTCAAATAGGGAAGCAGACCAAGATGTCACATCAGAAGCTTCAACATAACACCACTTCTAAGGTTTTGGAACTTCTTCATATGGACTTAATGGGACCTATGCAGGTAGAAAGTTTAGGAGGGAAGAAGTATGCTTATGTTGTTGTAGATGACTATTCTAGGTACACCTGGGTGAGCTTCATTAAAGACAAATCAGAGGTGTTTGATGCTTTTAAAGATCTTTGTCAAAGACTCCAAAGGGAAAAGGAGAGTAATGTTATTAGAATAAGGAGTGATCATGGAAGAGAGTTTGAAAATAGCAAGTTTGCTGAATATTGTTCTACTGAAGGCATAAGTCATGAGTTCTCTTATACAATCACTCCTCAGCAAAATAGAGTTGTTGAAAGGAAGAATAGAACTATTCAAGAGTCTGCTTGGGCAATGATTTATGCCAAAAAGCTGCCTTACCATTTATGGGCTGAAGCTATGAACACTGCTTGCTATGTTCACAACAGAGTTACCTTGAGAAGGGGCACTTCAGCTACTCTGTATGAACTATGGAAAGGAAGAAAGCCAAATGTGAAGTACTTTCATGTTTTTGGAAGCAAATGTTACATATTGTCAGATCGTGAACAAAGGAGAAAATTGGATCCTAAAAGTGATGAGGGAATCTTTCTAGGATACTCTAAAAATAGCAGAGCTTACAGGGTGTTTAACTCCAGAACAAAGGTTATGATGGAGTCTATTAATGTGGTGATTGATGACACTGATAAGCAGGAAGATGCTGAAGTCCTGGATGATGTTGAAACATTAGTTGAAGAAGTCACAGAAGAAACTGAAGACAGAAGTGGGTCTCCTAGTCATGTTGATGCTGAGCCTAAACCTGAACAATCTAATAAAGAACCATCTATTAGAGTGCTAAAGGACCATCCCAGGGAGCTTATCATAGCTGATCCTAAGTCAGGGGTTAGCACTAGATCAAGAGAGGTTGTGTCAAATTCTTGCTTTGTTTCTTAAATTGAGCCCAAGATTGTCAAAGAAGCCTTGACTGATGAGTTTTGGATTAATACCATGCATGAAGAGCTGGAACAATTCAAAAGGAATGAAGTGTGGGATCTTGTACCAAGGCCTGATGGAGTTAATGTGATTAGCACCAAGTGGATTTACAAGAATAAATTTGATGAACAAGGAGTGGTCACCAGAAACAAGGCCAGATTAGTTGCTCAGGGATACACTTAGGTTGAAGGAATTGATTATGATGAAACCTTTGCTCCCGTGGCAAGACTGGAATCTATCAGATTACTCTTGGGGGTGGCTTGTAATTTCAAATTCAAGCTTTTTCAGATGGATGTTAAGAGTGCCTTCTTGAATGGTTACTTAAATGAAGAGGTGTATGTTGATCAACCAAAAGGATTTATTGATCCAACATTTCCTGACCATGTATACAAACTAAGGAAAGCTCTGTATGGTTTGAAGCAAGCACCAAGAGCTTGGTATGAAAGGCTTACTGAATTCCTGGTTGTGAATGACTACAGAAAAGGAGGGATTGACAAGACCTTGTTTGGTAAAGAGGAAGGAGGAAAACTGATGATAACTCAAATCTATGTTGATGACATAGTATTTGGTGGGGTGTCAGATGCAATGGTGAAACATTGTGTGGAACAGATGCAGTCTGAGTTTGAAATGAGTCTTGTTGGAGAGCTCAACTATTTTCTTGGTCTACAAGTTAGAAAAATGGAGGACTCCATATTCATTTCTCAGAGCAAGTATGCAAAGAACATAGTGAAGAAATTTGGTCTAAAGAATGCTAATCACAAGAGGACACCTGCTCATACTCATTTAAAGTTGTCCAAGGATGAACATGGTGTTAGTGTGGATCAAAGTGTATACAGAAGCATGATTGTAAGTCTATTGTATCTCACAGCTAGAAGACCTGATATTTCTTTTGCTGTTGGAGTCTGTGCAAGATATCAAGCTGAGCCTAAAGTTAGTCACTTGAATCAAGTGAAGAGGATTCTGAAATATGTGAATGGGATTAGTGACTATGGAATGCTTTACAGTCATGGATCAGGCACTGAGTTATGTGGTTTTTGTGATGCTGATTGGGCAGGGAGTGCTGATGATAGAAAAAGTACTTCAGGAGGGTGCTTCTTCTTAGGGAATAATCTGATATCATGGTTTAGTAAAAAGCAGAACTGTGTGTCTCTTTCTACTGCTGAAGCTGAGTACATAGCAGCAGGGAGTAGTTGTTCTCAACTTGTTTGGATGAAGCAGATGTTAACAGAATACAATGTCAAGCAAGATGTCATGACATTGTACTGTGATAATTTGAGTGCTATCAATATCTCTAAGAATCCTATTCAACATAGCAGAACTAAGCATATTGATATAAGGCATCATTTTATAAGAGATTTGGTAGAGGATAAAGTAGTTGCCTTGGAACATGTTGCTACAGATAAATAACTAGCTGACATTTTTACTAAAGCCTTAGATGCAAATCAATTTGAAAGTTTAAGAAGCAAACTGGGAATTTGCATTTATGAGGATTAGGTGTGCTGGGAGGGGTATTTGTGCAGTTGTGATTTTGCATATGTTTAATGAAAACAACATTTTATTCAACTGCTGAAAGCATATAGGATTAGATGTTGGTACATCAAAAGCAATTTTTATATGATCTAAAGATTATCCCAACCCCCTACATCAAGAAAAGTGTTCCAATCTTCATCCCATTCATCATCAGAAGCATGGTGTTGCACTGGAGGTTTCTTGATGGTTTTTGTCTCTGATGGTTTTCTTGTTCTTGTTGCTCCTGAAGAAGTTCCAGCGACTTTCCTTGTTGTGTTCTTTGTCTTCAGTGGATTTGGCTTATTGTCCTCATGCTTATGTTGCTTTCCTGCATCTTTGTTTGACTGACTCATTCTTGTGTGGTGTCTGGTGCTGTTTGAAGGAAGAAGGCATGGACTTTATAGTACTATAAGAATCCATAGGTTGTATCGTCTGACCAGTCAAAGTTTTTGGGATATTGTGTTCCTTGGGAAGCTTGCTTTTGACCATGTCTTAATGGATGTCAGAACTTTGTGTTTGATGTTGTCAAATTGTGGCTAAAAAAGGGGAGAAGGTTTGTTAGCCTATGTGTTGCCTAGTTGTCTGGTGTGGCTCTAGGCTTGAGGGGGAGTGTGCATGGTTGAACAACTGGTATGCTGGTTCTTGCTTTGAGGGGGAGTTTAGTTTGGTACAGCTTGTTATGTTATTGTTGCTGATTGCTGCTGGTTTGAAGTTTTTTTGAAGTTTTCCGCTGCAGGTACCTCTGATGATGACAGAGTTTGTTTTAGCCAAAATTAGCCAAAGGGGGAGATTGTTGGTTCTTGGATTGGCTGGAATTTTGGTAAAACAAAGTTGAACAATGTTGATGTCATATGTCTGATGTCATAACATTGGTTCCTAATATTAGCTATTGCAGGGTTGAAGGTTTATTTGTTGATGTTATAAGTGATGTCTTGACATCATTATATCAGAACATCAGAACATCAGGTTGAGATGTTTTATTTAGGGCTACGCATGTTTATGTGATTTGAGGAAATCTGTTAGAGTGAATGGATGCGAATATCTTGGAGAAGAGATTTCCAATCAGATATATTTGCAGATTATGGAGCAGATTCTGTAACCAACATTAGGGCTGATCTGGAGAGACTTTATTAAAAATATTTGAAGATCAAATTTGTTTTAATATTAGATATTTTTGGAAGAGATCCAAGCCCAAGTCAGAAGGGTATAAAAGCAGCCTCAACCCTTATTGGAAGATGACGAAGAAAGAGAGCTATAGACTGAGTGTCATTTGTGTCTTCGTATGTATTTTTGTAAACCATTCATGTTGAATTGGTGTTATTGTTTTTGAGTTGTAATTGATATCTCTAGAGCTGTTAAGCAAGAGAGTTTCTGTTCTTGATCAAAGCTGTGAAGCAGAATCAAGGTGTGTTTGAATTGTATCACTGAGGTGATTTAGGGAGTGAGTGGTTTCTCATATCTAAGTGGTTTCTTAGGTAGAAGGTTCATTGGGTAGTGATTAAGTTTAGTAGATGTCAACTGGGATTGTTGAGTCTGTAAATTAATACTACTAATAGTGAAATTCCTCCCTGGCTTAGTAGCCCCTAGACGTAGGTAGTTAGACCGAACTGGGTGAACAATTCATTGTGTCCTTTACTCTTGTTATTGAATTGTCCATAGCAGATTGTGTTGTTGTGACATCACACTTAACATAACACATCTGATACCAGAATTTCATACGTGAATTCAACCAACACAAGATAACTATCCCAAGCACCACCTTGTTCAAGAACACAAGCTCGCAACAAATCTTTCAACGACTGAATAGTTCTCTCAGTCTGACCATCCATCTGCGGATGATAAGCAGAACTCAATCTCAACTTGGAACCTAATGCCTTTTGCAAACTTTCCCAAAATCTAGAAGTAAACCTCGGATCTCGATCTGAAACAATACTCAACGGAACACCACGTAATTTCACAATCACACTGATATAAATCTCAGACAACCTCTCCAAAGAAAAACTGATGTCAATCGGAATGAAATGCGCCGATTTAGTCAGCCTATCCACAATCACCCAAATGGCATTATGTCCCCTCTGTGTGTTCGGCAACCCTGTTACAAAATCCATAAAAATGCTGTCCCATTTCCACTCGGGAATATCCAACGGTTGCAACAATCCACTAGGCTTCTGATGTTCCACTTTCGACTTCTGACACGTCAAACACGCATAAACAAACTGAGCCACATCCCTCTTTAATCCAGACCACCAAAAGATCTTCTTCAAATCTTGATACATCTTATTAGCTCCCGGATGTATACTCAAATTACTCCGGTGTCCTTCCTCTAAAATCATCTTTTTCAAGTCCGAATCATCAGGAATACAAATTCTACCACGAAATCTCAAAACACCCTTATCATCCACTTTAAAGTCACCATTCCCACTTTGATCTCCAACCGTCATCAAATCAACAAATTTCACATCCAACTTCTGTTTCTCACTAACGGTTAACAGAAAATCATTAGTAAGCTTTAACATACCAAGCCTCACGCTACCAGATGCCAATTCACACACCAAACTCAAATCTCTAAATGCTTCCAAAAGTTCCCACTCTTTAACCATCAAAGCGGACATATGCAAAGATTTCCAGCTTAACGCATCGGCTACCACATTAGCTTTACCAGGATGGTAATTCAAGCCAAAGTCGTAGTCCTTCAAAAATTCCAATCATCTCCGTTGCCTCATATTCAACTCTTTCTGATCAAACAAGTATTTCAAACTTTTATGATCACTAAAAACTTCGAATCTTGCACCATAGAGATAATGCCTCCAAATTTTCAACACAAAAACCACGGCCGCTAATTCCAAATCATGAGTAGGGTAATTCTTCTCATGAATCCTCAATTGCCTCGAAGCATAAGCCACAACCTTACCTTCTTGCATCAACACTCCACCTAAACCAATCAAAGACGCGTCACAATACACCACAAACGGTTCACTAGGATTCGGTAAGATCAAAATCGGAGCTGTAGTCAATCTTCTCTTTAGCTCACTAAAACTTTCCTCACACTGAATATCCCAAATGAACGCTTTACCCTTACAAGTCAACTGGGTCAAAGTAAGTGCTAACTTAGAAAAGCCTTCAATGAACCTCCGATAATAACCAGCTAAACCCAAAAAGCTTCTAATTTCAGTAACAGATCTAGGAGCCTCCCATTGTAGAACTGCATCTACTTTAGATGGATCCACAACAATACCATTACCTGAAATCACATGCCCAAGAAAACTCACTTCTGATAACCAGAACTCACACTTGGACAACTTGGCAAAAAGTTTCCTTTCCTTCACAATTTGCAACACAACACGCAAATGTTCTGCATGTTCCTCCCGGGACTTAGAATAAATCAAAATGTCATCAATAAACACAACAACAAATCGATCCAAATTCTCATGGAAAATATGATTCATATACTCCATAAACACACCCGGCGCATTAGAAACCCCGAACGGCATCACAGAATATTCGTAATGACCATATCGTGTCCTAAAAGCCGTCTTCTGAATATCTTCCTCTTTCACTCTAATCTGATGATAACATGACCTCAAATCAATCTTACTAAACACACAAGCACCTACCAACTGGTCCATCAAATCATCAATTATCGGAAGAGGATACTTATTCTTAATCGTCACCTTATTCAACTAGCGATAATCAATACATAATCGCATACTTTCATCCTTCTTTTTCACCAATAAAACTGGAGCACCCCAAGGCGACACACTTGGCCTCACAAACCTCTTTTCTAACAATTCATTCAACTGCTTCTTTAACTCAACCAACTCAGATGCCGACATACGATAAGGTGCCATAGATACAGGTCTAGTACCAGGAATTAGATCTATAGAAAACTCCACCTCTCTCTCTAGCGGCACATCTGGAATATCCTCAGGAAACACCTCGGGAAATTCACACACAACTGGAAACACATCAAGTACAACTTGACTATCCACTGTCAACGATGCAAACAACCCAAACAACTGAGCTTCATCCGCCAAAAGTTTCTTCAACTCTTTGGTAGATAAGAAACTCGATTCCTCGTCTTCTTTAAGAGAAGGAAATCTCACCAACTTATGATAACAATAAATATGAACCTGATTGAACTGCAACCAATTCATACCCAGAACCACATCTAAACCCCCCAACGGCAAACACACCAAATCCATCTCAAAATCTTTACCATAAATGGTCAAAGGACAACTTAAACAAACCAAAGAAGTAGTTACTGACCCCATTGCTGGAGTATCAATAACCATCTCTCCACCCATCGAAGACAACAAAAGATTCAAACGCTTCACGCACTCAGACGAAATAAACGAATGAGTCGCTCCAGTATCAATAATAGCAACTAAAGGCGTACTATTAATAAAACAAGTACCTCTGATCAGACGGTCTGCACTTGTAGTCTGAGTCCCTGCCAATGCAAAAACTTTCCCACCAGCTGGAGCTTGCTTTGGTTTCGGACACTTCGTGCTAACATGTCCAGGTTCACCACAGTTGAAACACTTCACCACGTTCCTCTTACAATCAGCTGCAATATGTCCTAAACCTCCACAATTGGAACATTTTCTCATATCCTTCCTACATTCAAACTGACGATGTCCTAAGTCACCACACCTAAAACATATCGGAGGATTAGACATACCTCCCCCACTTGGCCTTTTCTCAAAACTACCCCTTTGTTTACCCTTATCAGCTGGTGTCACATAAGGACCACCACGAAACGATTGCTTCCCTTTCCTTTCATTCACACTCTTATAGTGAGTGGAACGAGCTTTGCTATCTTCCTCATAAATCCTACAACAATCCACCAAGTCCGAAAACCTTCCGATCCTTTGGTAACTGATTGCCTGCTTGATCTCAGGACACAATCCGTTCTCAAACTTCACACACTTAGAAAACTCTACAGTAGCTTCAGCATAATGTGGATAAAACTGAACAAGTTCCACAAACTTAGCAGTTTAATCAACAACATACATATTACCTTGTTTCAACTCCAAGAACTCTATTTCCTTATTTCCCCTAACATCTTCAGGAAAATACTTCCTCAAAAATTCCCTGCTGAACAAAGTCCAAGTAACCTCTTCATCTCCAGCTTCTAACACATGACGCATACTAACCCACCAATCATCAGCCTCCTCCTGCAACATGTGAGTACCCAATCTCACCTTATTTTCCTCAGTACAGTCCTTTACTCGAAAGATTCTTTCAATCTCCTTAAGCCAAATCTGTGCACCATCATAATCATGTCTCCCTTTGAAGACAGACGGTTTGTTCTTCCTGAACTCATCATTCTCACCAGCATTAGGTGCACCCTGCACAGCCCGAGACATAGCTTGCATGGCAGAAGCCAAAGCAGCATCATTCCTACCATCCATATTCTGTTCATTTCAAATAACAACAACTATGGTTAAACAAACAACTCACCCAAACACAACGACCAACAAGGACTGACACAAACTGACACAGACTGGCTCTGATACCACTTTCTGTAACACCCCCAATCTATACCCCTAATTAAATAAAGCGATACAAATTTCATCAGAGTATAATTAAACATTCATGGCAGAGACGAAGGCGTCACATCAATTGAGACAAAACAAAATAAACCTGCTCATAAAGATATGCAACAATCAGGTAGCAATTAACAGAGGAACTTAGTTCCTACTACCCACAAATCAAATACAGAATAAAAGCGGAAAATCTGCAATTGAATCTCATATATATATCACATAAAGAGTTTGTCTGTCATACACAGATCCATACATATACAATCCAAAAGATATCTATACATATACACATAAATCACAACGATCTCCCCGAATACCCGGTGCTACATATCAGAGCCGACCAACAAAAGAATGAAGACTTAAGCTTCATAAAAAGACCTCCAACATCTAATCTGCAATGCCTCATAGAGCATTCAAAACAGCAGAAGGGTGAGAAACACAATCATAATATAATTGCATACAATTATATAATAACACCAGAATACACATGTAATATTCTCACCACAACTTATACCAGAAATCAAACACAAAACAACACAATGCATATCTCACATATCCACCACCAAGGCATATATAATCAAGCTCAATGCATTTATCAACAACATATATATATATATATATATATATATATATATATATATATATATATATATATCTCAACTCATCAATTCCATTCTCAATTCCACACAAAATCAATCCATTCATGATTTATGCAAATGCAAAGAGACCGACACAATGACTCTATGCAAATGCGGTACCATCCATTCGTTAATCTCATCATTAGTTCACTCAGGAACTATTGGAATCATCGCTTGTTACTTAATGTAACTCCCCGTCGGGCAAACAATGTTCCCCGTCGCTCACACCTCTTTGTATAAGGCACACGACGTTTATGGATCGCTTTAGGTCCTCTTTGTATAAGGCACACGATCCGATCGCTTTAGGCCCTCTTTGTATAAGGCACACAATCGTCTATAATCATCGCTTTAGGTCCTCTTTGTATAAGGCACACGATGTTATAGCGGATTCCCTCTGGAACCGATTCGTTGCTCCCACCCCACAAGGGCACACGACATCACAAGAATGCATATCATGATGCTTGGCATATAATGACTCACGACATTCAAATGCACTCATATACACATTCATAATCATGCATATATAACCAAATACAACACATTGTATTTTCTTGCCCTTAGGCCACAAATCATCATCACAACATCTCATCACATGCATTTTCGTCACACAACAGCACACAAGTCATACAATATCCATATCAACAGCACATTGCATAATACACCTTAATTACACACAATTACAACGGTAAAAGTCGACAGAACGACACTATTCTAAATTCCCGACATAATTAAATCGGCCACAATCTCAAAACCATTTTAATAAGAAATTACATTTTATTAGCTTTCCAACGATACCAATAATGTTCAAAACGGATAATCGGAACACAAGTTACGGACGTACAAAGAAAAGGAATCGCGAAAACACAACATTTTGCACCCCTGTTGGCCATACGCGTATTGTCCTGAGCCATACACATATTGCCCAAACTCATACGCGTACCATTACGCGTTTCAGCAGATGGCCGAGAAAAATGGAACTCCATACGCGTATTGCCCTCAATCCTTCATTGCCATACGCGTATTGCCTTAACCAATACGCGTATTGCCTTGAGTGATACGCGTATGGGCAGTGGAAAACCAGAATTTTTCTGCGAAATTCAACCAAACCCACTCTAAATTTTCACCTAAACACCAGAAAATTTCCAATAGATAGCACAACAACATATATCTAACATGTATCAACAATAAGGGACCTGAAAACATGATTTCCGACACAATTTAATCGGATTCTAACAATTTCAACATATTATGGGTTTTTGTTCAATATCCAATTTCAATCCAAAAACGACCCAATACAAACATACATAATCATACACAAGTATAGTATAATCGAGTTTCACACCCTTACCCGATTTAATCGTGTTTTCAATAGTCGGTTGATCGATTTTCTTAAATCCCAAGTTTTCTCTCTTTTTCTTCTCTTCTTTTTCCTTCTTTATCTTTTTCTTCTTCTCTTTTTCTTTCTCTCTAATTTTCTCTCTTTCTATTTCTATTCTTACTAACTTAAGAAAAATAAAGTGAAATGACCAAGCTACCCCTACACTCAAATATCTCGCAAATGTTCCCAAAACGCGATAAAACATATTCACGACGAAAAATAATATATTATCACATAAAAGTCAAAAATAAAATAATATAATAATAAAATAATCAAATCAATTCGATTAAATAAAACTAACTAAAACTGGGGCGTTACAGTTGGACTGAGCAGTGCCCCAATCCTGATTTCTTTTCTCTCTTTTTCTGAACCCACGTTGATTATTTCCAACGGCTCTTTGTGAGGTTCAATGGACCTTTCCTCTTGTCTGAGTAATCAGGAGATCTCTTCTAGAATTTCGTCGTCAACTTGTTCTTCAGCCCCAAATACTGGGAACTCAAAGTCGGGAGAAGGCATCGGATCGTATGTTTCAACGGGGTTTAAAACAAGCAATCTGCATGACGGTATGATTTATGTTGTAGAAGAGATAGAGAGAATGCAAGAGTATGTACAATGTATTTTTTTTTTTTGAAAAACTGCTTGTTTATTTTGAATTATTTTTTTGGATTACCATTTTCTGAAAAAGCGAAAAGAGAAAACAACAATTAATGCGAACATTACAAAATGACGTTATTTTATTTATGAACAAGTCGATTCTTGAAACTACAGCCCTATAAAACAAAACTCTGTCGCTTTGGGAAAAGCGAAGAGGGAAATTTATAGAAAGTGAGCCCTATCAAAACATCTGTTTCACTTGGGCAGGGTGAAAGATTAAAGACAACAATTACTTTGACTTATGAACAATCTTCGAAACATCGATAGCAACCCATTGGTGGCGAACTCCTCAGTGAATCACAAAGTCTGGTACTTTCCTTGATTTGTCTTTAGAAATAACACTGATTTCTGGAGGAGCAGGATCATTGGAATCTGTCTCCCAGGCAGAGTTGTCGTAGGAGGATTCCTCTGTTGTATTTTGCATAGTATTTGTGCTTTCAGGAAAATCTCCCCATCCAGTTGGCTGAATGTCTTCGAGCCTGATACGAGAGCTTTCAGGAGTAGTGTACTTGACCATGAAGTTGAATTTTCCACTTGGTTGTCCCAAGGTGTCCCACACTTTTTTGGAACTGGATGAGTCATCTCTCTCGATGACGTTGACCTCAGGGAAAACATAGTTGATGAATTCTAGTCTGGCAAGCTTTACCAATTCATCGTCGTACGGGATATTTTCGGAATGACCTGAGTGTTGATCCCATGACATGGTGGGGACGCATGTATTCTTTTCAATGATGCTCAGCTGATTCTCATTGTTTAGCTGATTTTCTTGCCCCAAGTCTCCTAGATACGGCTGCCAGATAGGCAGGCCATCCATTGGGCCATAATAGTCGTGGTCAAAGTTGTCCTTCATTAGAGTATCTTCCTCTAATGAGTTTGGTAGAGCACGACATCCTTCCGGATCACAATCTCCATATATCATTTTGACGTCTGACCTGGGTATAAATCTCGGACTCTGTACGGGATAGAAAAATGGTGTAGGTACCTCTTCCTGAGACATATAGCCGACCTTGTTAAGATAGGACTTCTATTCCTCATCTATGTCGGAGGAATCTTCCTCGTTGATGGTGTGGACTGCTTGAGGCACTGGGTGAAGGAAACCTCCACTGTGGAAGAAGTCCTGAATGGGATAAAGACTCTCATCGTTAGCAGTTGTCTGGGTGTAGGTTGCAGAAAAACCAAGACCCTTCTTTGTTTTGTTATCTGTAGGAATGACAAGCTGTCCCCATCCCTTAGTATCGTTACTTTTGATCACTTCGAGAGCATCTCTGTACGAGGAAATCGAGGTTCCCTTCTCTGATTGATTCTCATTGCTCACCGAAAGTGCTTGGAACTAAGTCCCAACAACCTCCTCGGGTTCTACACAAGTAGATAATGACAAGTTACTCACGAGCAAGGCTTGCTCCCCACAGACTGTGACGAGTTGATCGTTCTTGACGAACTTCAATTTCTGGTGCAGCTGATAACGCGAAATTATATCGTGTATTTGACTTGACTTGTATGAATTTCTATTATGTTTTATTCGCTTTTTCCCGATTTAAGCTTTATATTACCCGCATTTATTTATGTTTTTCAGGTACTCGAGTCGGATCGGAATTTATCGGAAAGTGAAGATTTAATGAAGAATTAAAGAAGAATTGAAGAAGAAAAATAAAATATGATGGAAAGAATTAAGAAGGAGAGAAAAAGGAAGGAAAGAAAAGAAGAAAAGAAAAAGGAAAAAATAAATAAAAAGGGTGGGCCCACCACCACTCACAGAATGTTGCGCAAGCCACATTGTGGGGTGACGCCCACCACCTTGGCAAAATGTGGCGCAAGCCACTTGTTGTGGGAGTGGGGAGGTGGCGCAAGCCACCTGTATGTGGGAGGAGAAAAATTCTCCCACTCTCCCCTTTTATTTCTCCGTTTCTTCAGCACCCAAACAAATCTCCTTCCGTCTGATTCTCATGCAGATTTTCACGCCACAACTGCAAAATAATTCCACGACCAATTCCTTATAAAAAGAACAGAAGCCCTCCATTGAGGGGGGATGAATTTTAGCCAGAGTTTCCTTGCTTTAGAATTTCTTAGGCAGTTTTCATTCACGATGTAAACGGAATAGTTCTCCACATCGGGGAACTATTCCCAATATAGTCTTAGGATTTATTTTTGCATTAATTTCTGTTTTGGATTTAAGCTACCGGTGTATTACAATTCCAATCGATTACAGGTTCTATTTTATTGTTTACTTTACTGTCTTCAATTAATTGCTTAATTACGTCTTGCCTTATATTAAATTATTTTAAATCGCTTATTATGTTTTCGCCTAATTCAAAAATCCAAAATTGTTTATTTGTTTTCCTATCTATGTCTTTCTAAATATTCTTGAGTCCGGCGTATGAGGACCGTCGTTACCAACGTGACTCGGTAGAAAATAATAGGTGCGAACTTATGATTAAAATTCTGTTTTGGTTTTAATTTCCAAGTCTAATTTAAATAGCTTCGTCATGAGAGTGAGAGGTTATTTAACACGATTTTGTTACGAGAGTGAGAAATTAATTAAGGTTAGAGCCGGCACTGCGAGAGCGTGGGGGTCTAACCGGATAGTGGAAATTAGGCAACATATATAAATACAGCGAGAACGCTTTAGATACGTTTAGGATATTATTGGCTTTCAAAATATATTTCCTAGTTACCGGGCGAGCGAGAGCAAAATCTTGGGATTAGGGAACATGACTTTAGTTAATACCGTGAAAGCGTGAGGCGGAGTTTTTAAGTCGGTATACTCTACGGAACTAAGTTATAGTTGTAATTAGTACCCGAATTCTACAAAGTCCTTTAGAAACGTGGAATCCATATTCCGGCCTCTCTTTATCATCATATTTTCTAAGTTCATTTTTTTTGTTTTAGTCTTAGCTTCCATTTTATCTAATATCATTAGCCTTAGCTTTACAAAGCGGCGATAGATTACAGTAGGTTGACATTGGTCTTTGTGGGTTCGACAATCTTTTATATTACTTCGATATTTCCGTGCACTTGCGGACGCATCAAGTTTTTGGCGCCGTTGCTAGGGAGCAACAGTCAATATTGTTATTCTGTTGTTGCACCGTATAGACTAAGGCACTCATTACTATGTATCACCCAAATTTTTTCTACTATCACCACTACCAGTATTTCGAGGAATCGCAAGAATCCCATAATTCCAACCTCAAAATACAAATGGAGAATTTCAATGCATCACTAACTCATTCTCACCCAAATTACCTCTGCAACTACCAATCCCAACATTTTAAGGAGTCGCAAGAATCTCATACTTCCTACCTAGAAATGTTAATGCAGGATTTCAATACGACACTGACTCACTCCCAATATCTCGAGGAACCGCACCCAAATTTCCTCTACGATCAACATTCCCAATATTTCGAGGAACCGCAAGAATCTGTTAATTCCAACCTCGAAACATTAATGGAGGATTTCATTGAAACAACAACTAATTCTAGGTTAGAATCTATGATGGAGCACTTTGTGGAGACACAAACTCTCCAGAATGAAGAGCTTAGAAGACAACATCTCAATCTTATGAAACCCTTAGGCAGATAAACATTATGGTCGAGTCCCTCGCGACTCACACTGAGGCATTGGAGACTCAAATCTACCTACTTGCACAAACACCTATAGGACCCTCCCCTGAGGAGCACGTGGATGTTGTAACAACCGTTAATGAAAAACAAATAAAGAATCTCGAGGAGAGTGATAATGAGGGTGAGGAGAGTGATAATGAGGGTGAGGAGAGTGATATTGAGGTTGAGGAGAGTTCTGGTGAGGAAGAAGTAGAGATTGAGAAAAATTCATTGGAACCACCTGAAAGGGAGGTCGTCAAAGAGGCAGCGAAGGAAGCACCCAATGTCGTTCCTCCTCCATATACCCCACCAATTCCTTTCTCACAAAGGTTTGTGGAAGCTAAGGTAGAATCCCAATCCAAAACGTATGCGGAGGTATTGGAAAATATCCACACCGATGCACCTTTGTCTAAGGTCCTGTATAAAAAGAGAAAATTCGAGGACCATGAAACTAGGGATATCATTACTGTTAAGAGGGTAAGGGTAGATTTTGAGGTGATGGATGAAATAGCTAAGCCCAAACTTGAAAAGCTAATACTTAAGATAGATACAGAACCACCACCACAAGTTCAAAAGAATGAACCACCCCACAGAAGGAAGAAAAGAAAAGGTGAGGGATATGTGAGATGGCTTGATAAATGGCCATGGAAAACGACGATTAACACTCCAAACCGTCGAGCTATCGACATTAAACAAAGCCCTGCGTGGGAGGCAACCCACGAGCTTTTGATTTAATGTTTTCCTTTTATTGTTTGTGTTTGCAGAAAGTAAAGAATTGTATCGCTTGTCACGTCTCAGCTACATTTAGGCGAACGATCTCTAGATGACAATCCCTTAAGATGAGTTGGTGCCCACGCATATTCCTACGAATGTCGCTGCTGGTGGTGACACCAATGATAAGTATTATATGAGAGAGCATATCTCTCCCGTTCGTAACTCACCTTCTCCTTGTCCTTTCGCATGGTCAGGTTCCACCTGCACACACCGTACCGTATTCTTCTAACATTTTTTGCAGGTACTTCCTTCGGAAACAAATAGTATGATGAGCGGCTTCAGTAAAGTGAAGTTTCAGCAAATTCAGATAACTCGTAGTACAAGACGCCAGAGTAGAAGTGGCCAGCAAAGACAGGGACAACATGGGAAGAATCAGAGCAAATTTGGTCGTGGCATTCATACAGGTTCTATCCTTCCTCTACCACCTTTTATCAAAACATTGAGGACAATGCTTGGTTTAAGTGTGGGGGAGGAACATTTACCGCTTTCTAGTTAGATTTACTATTTTCTAGCATGATTTTAAATTTTTTTTCTGTTTTAATGTTTCGCGCGTCTGTGCATGTGCTGTCGAGTTCCTATGCGTGATTTTATGTTGTTTATCGATTTTCCCATTCCCTTGAGCCACACCAAATATTTTGAAAATTTTTGAGTCAAAAACAGTGTTTCTTTTGAAAATCTTAGGTTACAGACAAAATTGAGGTTAGATTGTGAGACTTGGGAAAATTCCGTAAGATCGGTATCGTTTTAACACCGTGAGCCTCTAAATTATGGAAATCAATTTGAGTACTTGTTATGACGTAGCCTTAAGTTCTCACCCCTTTAGTAGTCCCTAAGTAGTTTATTTAGTAGTCAGCACCATCCTAAGCACGCACTAAGTAGGAAGCCGATGCAAATAAGTGTATGATCTCAGGCTTAAAAGATAAATTAAGAAAAGAAAAAAAAAATGAATGAATGAAAAGAAATGCTCCTTCTAAGTTAGGTGATCCTCACCCGATCATTTAGCCCAACGGTGCAAACTTCTTAATTTTATTGATATTTAAACCAATGTGCAAAACGAAAAAAAATGATGAGATCATAGTCACGAATAGGCTATCCTACCATGAGTGTGAAAGGATAACGGGCTTAATGTGATTGCGCCAGAGTGAAAAGGGATGAAAAAAAGGATGAATGAGTTAGGCTTAGGTGTAATGACATGATTCAGATTGGTTTGTATAGGATGGAGGTTGATGACCGCAAAAGCGGAATTGTGTTGTTACGATATCCTTGGTGTGTGAGCAAGTACCTATCGATACAAACTTAACCGAAGTAGAGTTGGTAGCCTAGGATGAGTATCCGTATGCACTATTTTTCTCGCGAGTCATGGTTTGCTTGAGGACAAGCAAAGGTTTAAGTGTGGGGGAATTTGATAACGCGAAATTATATCGTGTATTTGACTTGACTTGCATGAATTTCTATTATGTTTTATTCGTTTTTTCCCGATTTATGCTTTATATTACCCGCATTTATTTATGTTTTTCAGGTACTCGATTCGGATCAGAATTTATCGGAAAGTGAAGTTTTAATGAAGAATTAAAGAAGAATTGAAGAAGAAAAAGAAAATATGATGGAAAGAATTAAGAAGGAGAGAAAAAGGAAGGAAAGAAAAGAAGAAAAGAAAAATGAAAAAAAGGGTGGGCCCACCACCACTCACAGAATGTGGCGCAAGCCACATTGTGGGGTGGCGTCCACCACCTTGGCAAAATGTGGCGCAAGCCACTTGTTGTGGGAGTGGGGAGGTGGCGCAAGCCACCTGTATGTGTGAGGAGAAAAATTCTCTCACTCTCCCCTTTTATTTCTCTGTTTCTTTAGCACCCAAACAAATCTCCTTCCGTCCGATTCTCATGCAGATTTTCACGCCACAACTGCAAAATAATTCCACGACCAATTCACTATAAAAAGAACGGAAGCCCTCCATTGTGGGGGGATGAATTTTAGCCAGAGTTTCCTTGCTTTAGAATTTCTTAGACAGTTTTCATTCACGATGTAATCGGAATAGTTGTCTACATCGGGGGACTATTCCCAATATAGTCTTAGGATTTATTTCTGCATTAATTTCTATTTTGGATTTAAGCTACCGGTATATTACGATTCCAGTCGATTACAGGTTCTATTTTATTGTTTACTTTATTGTCTTCAATTAATTGCTTAATTACGTCTTGCCTAATATTAAATTATTTTAAATCGCTTATTATGTTTTCGTCTTCAAATTTTTTTATTTGTTTTCCTATCTATGTCTTTCTAAATATTCTTGAGTCCGGCGTATGAGGACCGTCGTTACCGACGGGACTCGGTAGAAAATAATAGGTGCGAACTTATGATTAAAATTCTGTTTTGGTTTTAATTTCCAAGTCTAATTTAAATAGCTTTGTCACGAGAGTGAGAGGTTATTTAACACGATTTTGTCACGAGAGTGAGAAATTAATTAAGGTTAGAGTCGGCACTGCGAGAGCATGGGGCGGAGTTTTTAAGTCGGTATACTCTACGGAACTAAGTTATAGTTGTAATTAGTAAACGAATTCTACAAAGTCCTTTAGGAACGCGGAATCCATATTCCGGCCTCTCTTTATTATCATATTTTCTAAGTTCATTTTTTTTTGTTTTAGTCTTAGCTTCCATTTTATCTAATATCATTAGCCTTAGCTTTACAAAGCGACGATAGATTACAGTAGGTTGACATTGGTCTCTGTGGGTTCGACAATCTTTTATATTACTTCGATATTTCTGTGCACTTGCGGATGCATCAGCAGCGTCGAAGTGACTGCCCCAGCCTGGTGTATCCAAGGTCTTCCTAATAAACAGATGTATGCTGCCCGGAAGTCCATGACCTGGAAAGTGATTAGGAAAGTGTGAGGGCCGATAGTTATGGGAAGGTCGACTTCGCCGATAACTGCTTTCCGAGACCGTCAAATGCTTTGACGATGAACTCACTGCCCCTCATTGGGGATCCTTTGAATGATAGTCACATTAAAGTGGACTTCGGCATAATGTTGTTGGCCGATCTTGTGTCTACCAGTACGCTGACTAAAGCATCGTCCTGGAAGTTAACTGTGATATTGAGCGCCATGTTGTGGCTTTTGCCCCCCTCCGGCAAATCCTCATCACTGAATCCTAAGTTGTTGCAGGAAGTGATGTTAGAGATGATGCTATCGAACTGTCGTATTGACACATCCTGTTCCATAAAGGCCTGCTCTAAGACGTTCTGTAGAGCCTCTCTGTGGGCTTCGGAACTAAGTAAAAGTGATAGCACTGAGATCTTTGAAGGAGTTTGTAACAGCTGATCAACAATGTTGTACTCACTCCTTTGGATGAGCTTCAACATCTCATCATTGTTTTTTCAAAGGTCGGGATTACTGGATTGACCGACTAGTGGATTAGGAGCTTCTTTTGGAAGTTCCTTTTCTTTGTTAGGTTCTCCAACTCCTCGGTTGAAGATTCGACCGCTCTGTATTACTCGACTGATGTCTACAATATTCACGACAGAGGGTAATGGAATTTCCTTTCCATTATCAATTATTGTTGCACCGTATTTGTAAGGGATCGCCTTAGCTGATTCATACGGTAATGGTCCCGGCAAATAAATAACTACAGGAGCCTTCTGATTTTTCTGACTGTCGTATGTAACTTCAATCAGTTCCTGGCTAAGAACCTTTGATTCGTCCAGTAGAGGGATGATGGTATAAACATCCTTGTTCTATTGATGAACAGAGATCACCACAACATCCTTAATCTGATCAGCGAAATAGTCTGGCGACTAGTTGATTGGCTCGGAACTCGAACATGGGTGAATCTCTTTACGATCCAACTGACCTTGGAGAGCTGCTCGCATAAGGTAGCATCCTTGGTTATTCTCCGAACAGACTCTACAATGTTCATAGTTGTGTGGTGGCACCTGGCCACGCCCGCTTTGAATGCAGTGTAACCTTACCAGGTTTGTTTCCATAGATCGGACATCCTGACTTTGACGCTGAGTAGGGTTTCCATTAAGCACACTGATTTGTTGCGTGTCTTCATCCAGATAGATTGGAAGCCATCAGTGGTTTAATAAGTGTTGTAAAGTTCTTTGAACGAGAGCGCACCCTTGGTTACTCTCACTGCATACTTTACAGTTATGATAATCATGTGAAGTGAGAAAACCGAATTGGACCTGCCTGGCATGTAACTCTACCAAGCTGGTATTCATCAAGCGAATATCGAAGATTTGAATCATGTTGATTTGATATGGGCTTTCCTATCATGGTAGTCCTGGATCCATCCAAGATCCATCTGACGCTGGAGGGCCTCTTGTACAAAAGAGCATCCCTGTTTGTTTACCGAGCAAATCAGACAGGAATCATAATCGTGCCATGGCAGATCATGATACTGGCTTTGCCTTGAGTGCATTGCCACTAAGTTGGCATTCATTGCACGGATTTCGTGGTTCTGAATGATGTTGGAATTCGTATAGGTCATGTTGACTCCACGAACTCGATGCTCTTGGATCCATCTGTGATCCAATTGTTCCTGTAGAGCTGATTGCACCACAAAACTTCCTTGATTGTTCTCAGAGCAGATATCACACTGGTGATAGTTATAAGGTGGCACATGGCCAAACTCACTCTGTCTACAATGCATCTTGACCAAGTTGGCCCTTAATAAGAGTACATCATGAATTTGATAGCTGTCGTTAGACTCTCCCTCTATCAAATTGACTGCAGCTTTCTCGTGTTGAGCCAACGGGTTTGTGAGAACGTTTGGATTCGTATCTTTGAAAGATAAGACCCCGCTCCTAACAAGCTTTTGCACTTCAGATTTGAAACTGAGACAGTTTTCTATGTTATACCCCGGTCCTCCTTGATGGTAAGGACAAGTATGATTCACTTTGAACCAGAAAGGCAGATTTTTCGGCACTGTAAGAGGGGACTTAGTTTGAATGTGCCCCTTGACCAGTAATAATGGAAGCAGCTCTGCGTACAACATGGGTATACGGTCAAACCCTGGTGGTCGCGTTGTACGGTTGTTGTTGTATGGAGGACGAGCCTGCTGAAGAGGCTGTTGTGTCCTTTGCTAATATTGTTGTTGATTCAGTTGGCTCTGCGCAACCTGGGGTTGATACGTCGAAACAGGCGCAGGGTTGATTGCAGGAGTTACAGCTGCTACTGGTTGGTAACGTCGCCTTTGCTTTTCGAGAGAGATATTCCCAATATCCTGCTCTTTTTTCTTAGGGAGAGCACTACCGTATCGTTTCGTACTACTTGATGATCCTGCGTCTTTTAGTAAACTTCCTTCTCGGACGACTTCCTCAAGACGAACTCCCATGCCCACCATCTCGGTGAAGTCACTGGGTGCACTGGCAACCATTCTGTCGTAGTAAAATGAGCTCAAGGTCTTGAAGAAGATCTTTGTCATCTCTTTTTCCTCAAGAGGTGGACAAATCTGGGCGGCAATTTCACGCCATCTCTGAGCGTACTCCTTAAAGGTTTCATTGTCCTTTTGTGACATTGATCTGAGTTGATCTCTGTCTGGTGCCATGTCCAAATTGTATTTATATTGTTGAACGAAGGCAGCACCAAGATCTCTGAACGCGTCGATCGTAGCGCGGTTTAAACCCATGTACCATTTTAATGCGGCACCGGTTAAACAATCCTGAAAGTAGTGAATGAGCAGCTCCTGTTTCTTTGTCGGAGCTGACATTCGCCGAGCGTACATCACCAAATGGCTCTGAGGGCAAGAGTTACCCTTGTACTTTTCAAAGTCGGGCACCTGGAATTTGTGCGGGACTTTCACATTGGGGACCAAGCAAAGATCTGTGGCGTCCTTTCCAAATAGATCCTGACCGCGAAGGGCCTGCAGTTCTTTTTGCATCTCCAGGAATTGTTCCTGGAATTCATTCATTCTGTCGAGCATACTTTCGTTTCCACCAGAATGTATCTGTGGAATCTGTCCTTCCGGGACAGTGTGTACCATGGGCGGTGGTATAGTCATTATGGCCGACACTCTCGGTGTCTCCCGAAGTTTGTAACCTTCAGGAGTTGCTGTCATGCCCCTGGCATCTTCGCTTTCCCAAAGTTTGTAACCTTCAGGCCCAGCGGCTCCTGTTCCGGTTCCCTGATCTTCATTGATCGGCGAAATATATCCTTCCGGGATATAGTTAATAGGCATGCTCCAGGGACGATCTTTCGGCATTTTGTACCTCGGATCATACTTTTCCACTATGGGCGTTGATGTGATCTCCGAGATCACAGTCCGTTGTTGCTGCATCTGAGTTTCTACTAGAGCTTGCATGTCGTTATGAAGCTTTTTCAATTCCTCTTTCAGAGTGTCGATCTCTTCCCTCAACTCTCTGTTCTCTTCCTTGAGATCATCCATCTTTCTCTGACGATTGGCCCGAGTATTATAAGAATGAGACAGTTTGACTCTAGAATCGAGACGCAAACGTGAGATTCGTAGGTAAGAAGAATGTGTTTATGAGAATGATGAATGCAATGATTATTAATTATTTTTGTTTATTCAAAGAAAACTTCGACAATTAGATTGCAAATATCAAACAGTGGCGAAACCCCGTTTTATTGAATTCAAAGGATTACGGAAATGGAAATACAGTAGATTACAAAGTGCTGAAAAAGGAAATCTAAACTAATGGATCCTGAGTCCTCTCTGAGGAGAGATCAGGTGCTGGTTCGGGTGCTTTCCTTTTCTTTGACCGGGGCTCTAGGGCCGTTGTCTGGTTGTCATTCCTTTGCCAAGTGAAAGGAGTGAGCAAATTCCTTTGGTCATCCTGATTTTCTACAGCATGTTGCTCTAAAATCTCAATCAGAGCATCCTTTTCTCTTAACAGTTGCTGTATTTTCCTACATTCCACATTGAGAATACGGTACTTGTTCCTCCAAGACCTCTTCTCCTGCTGAATTTTGCTGAGAGTAACCTGAAGCTTTTCCGTCTCAGACATGAAATAAAGGGCAGAGTCCCTTAATGGAAAAACTTCCTGACGAGGGTAAGACATCCTCAGCTTGAGAGCTCTAGTTTGTACCCAATGGAGATAAGGCTCCCCTGAGACACAGTCTGGTTTTCCTAGAGACTCTCGTCCTTTCCTGTGAACGTGTTTCCAAGCATGCACTATTTCCGTCTTTAGTGCCCTGTCATTTTACCCTTCCTTGAAGAAAAGACCTTCCAGATGAGCATTACGCGGGATGAACCAACACCGGATGATAATTGATTCCCCCCTTAGTTCCTATAAGGGGTACATTTGGGAAATTACCACAACGGTCAATGATTCTGATCCCGTCGTAGATTCGATTGTACCAATCGATGTCAGAGTTGGTAAGAGACATGATTCTCTGCGACCAACGTAAAGTATTCTCTTGATCCCAAAATGCAGCAGACTTGGGCAAATGGGAAGTGAACCATTTGTACAGCAGGGGTACACAACACGTGATCATTCCTCCACTGTATAAATTCCTTAAGTGCACCGAATGATACACATCTGCGAGTAAGGTTGGTACAGGGTTTCCGATCAAGAAAATATTAATGGCGTTGATACCTACGAAGTTATCTATGTTGGGAAACAAAAATAACCCGTAGGTGAGCAAAACGAATATGCTCTCGAAAGCGGCCACGTTCCCTATACTGGCAAAGTACAGGGCTTTCTTTGTCAAGAACTGGGCTGACAAACCTTGGATGCCACCCTTAGTGGTCATGTGAGTCCTGACTTCTGACTCGTCCAAATAAATTGCTCTTGCAATGGTTTAATCCTTTGGAATTTCTTCCAGTCCAAAAAGGGAGCCTGATCAGTGATATGCAGATCAGTTAAGTGAGAATACTCCTCCAGCGTTGGTGCTAGCTGATAATCCGGGAATGTGAAACAGTGATAAACCGGATCATAGAGCTGGATTAACGTGGACATGATTCCTTTGATTACATGGACCCTTAACAAGGTCAACAGTCCTCCATACTTGGCTCTGAAAGCCGCGTGGTTGGTGATCATTCTCGCCAAACCTCTTAAATCCTCTAACTTTGGAACCTTGAAGGTATACTTATGAGTTTTCCTTCTACCGAAATCCATTAGCACAATATCCTTTCTCTGACATTTGCAATCATTGTCTTAGTTTAATTTGAAAAAGAGAGACTAGAAGAGAAGATTTTCTTTGTTTTAATGTTTTTTTTAAATGAATGCATGAATGCAGCACACAAAGACATAGAAAAAAACATGGAGTTAAAGGGTCGGTGTCATGAAGTCAAGGCTCTACCCCTCCCCAAAGGTTTATACTGGTGATTTTTATACCTGTCCACAAAATCATTGACCCCTCTGGGATAACAATAGCAAGCGGATTGCCAGCGAGCTGATGTATCCTGGAGTGATCTCAGATGAGGGTAGTATCGCGTCAACTATTCCCGATAGCTTCCGCACTACAAAATGGCTTAAGTCTACTAAAAACCACAGCTTCTCAGATAACCCAGTCGACCACACTACTTTCAACAACCGAAGTCATATAGGCAATGTATCTGCAAAGGGAGTCTCCACTGAGTTTGATGGTCGATCGGGGGCTCTTAACTGGAATTTACTCCCAGTAAGATTACCCGCATTGCCATCACCTATCTTAGGTGTATACTCAATCTTTCCACATGCGACATTACACACATTCCCATTAGCAGAAAAATAAACACAGATATCAATTAGGAAAAGCAGTATATATATTTGTCTTAATCATCGTAGACCTCTAGTCTTATGATCCTATACAGACAATGACTCCCCAGCCGAGCTATCATTTCTATGACATGAATTTAGGGTTTCGTCCCTTGGGAAAGCAAGAAAGAATGCCTCCCACCATGATCACCAATCTGCTGTGGCATTATCTAAGGTTTCTACCTAAGAAATGAGAAAGGAACAAGATCATAATGAAAGATGTTCCCCTGCAGAGTCGCCATTTTTCTGTAGCACGAGTTTTTTGCGTGGTTGCGAAGCACTATCGCTTTGGGGTATTACAGTTCGATTCATTTTTTATCCTATTGAAGCTGATGAAGGAATGGAAATAGATGTCTCCAATTAACCCTGCTTGCAAACTGAGTTTAAACAGATGACTATTGGTTTACAGATGCTACAAAGATTATGGGTCTCTCTTAGGTTATTTTGTTAAAAAGGCACAGTGTTTGGACTATTGGTGAGGTTTTAGATTTGATGCTTTTGGGTTGATATCTGAAGGTACTGGAGTTTGGGCTTTTGATTCGTATGCTCGCTAAGATTTTTTCAATCGTATGCCTACGTATTCCCGTTTGATAAAACAAGGAAATCAGAGCGATCGTAGTTCCTCCTATTCTATGGGAGGAAAAAGGTTGTTATGGTGTCTTGTTCAAAGCCCAAGACATGAAGCTAAAGGTGGTTTATATCTTGTTTAAAGCCCAAGATGTGAAGCTGAAGGGTCTATTTATATCTTGTTCGAAGCCCAAGATGTGAAGCTAAAGGGTTTTGACTTTAGAGAGAATTTGTCATCTCTAAATAGGATTTTTGGTCTGTTTGTCACAACTGTTGGGTGACTGGTTATAAAGGAGAATTACTTTAACTGGGATATGTGAATCCAACAATGCCATAATTTCCTTTAGAGGGGATTGTTAACCTGAAGGAGAAGACTTTAACTCAATGTAGAGTAATGCCATCTTTCCTTAGGAATTCCTCATGCTAAAAGAGGGACATTGGCGTGGATGTAAATAATCTAGAGGCTTGCCGCTTACAGCAATTAGATGGGGGGGGAAAGGAGTTGTTGATGTTTGTATACTGTGAACGAGGAACAGATTGATGCTAAAAGGTTGATTGACTCAACTGGGGTTTCCTTATACAAAGCCTAAGAGGAGGCTATTGACCCAACAAGAGGGTGTTTTTATGTGTCTCGTACGAAGCCCGAGAGAGAGGCTAAAAGGGTTGACTCGACAAGAGAATGCTTTTATGTGTCTTGTACGAAGCCCAAGACGAAGGCTAAAAGGAAGATTGACTCACCAAGAGTGCCTTTTATACTCAACAAGAGAGTGTGAAAAGGTTATCTCCGTTGGGGAGGATCATTGTACAAAGCCCAAGAGGAGGCTAACTTCCCTGAGGAAGGATCATTATACAAAGCCTAAGAGGAGGCTATTGTGCTGGTGACTATTTCAGTTTAGTGACAGGTCCAATATGTTGGATAAAAGAGAAAATCAGTTCTTATGAAGGAAAGATTAAAGGTAAGGTTATGCTTTAGGATTGATCAGAGGATCAGGGTTATTTCCTGTTCTTTAAGGAAATGGGAAATCCAAAGGGGTATTGAGACTGTCCAAGTCTACTGGTGCTTTGAGAAATCGATTCTCAGGTAGCGAATGATCTTTGTATAATGCCCAAAAGAAGGCTGGTATGTTAAGGGATGAAGGTCAACCCATTAACTGGTCTGACACTTGACTCAGAAAGACAGCTCTAGCAAATTGATGACTAGGTTCTGTTCCTATACCTGTAGAGGTCTCTGGGTCCTTGTACTAAGCCCAAGAGAAAGCATGAGAGTTTTTAAGAAACCGAAGGGTCCTTGTACAATGCCCAAGAGGAGGCGGGGATGCTTTTAGGAAGCCTGTGGGTCCCCAAACCCCAAGAAGATCAAGACATACCATTCACCGAGAATAGATCAAGCCAGGAAAGTCCGAGAATTTGGAAGAAACTCAAGAGATGCCATTCACGGAGAAAAGATCATCTCTGGGGAGTAAAGTTTCTTTGACGATTTCTAAGGGTGACAGTCTGAGAAAGGGTTCACTGAGAATGCTGCCTTTCACGTCTCCATATTATTTAACCCCAAGAGGAGGGAAAAAGGTGTCTGGTAATCCTATGGGGATCTAGTTTTGTTTGTATTTAAGAGTGACCAACAGGGCTTTACCTAGTGCTAGACGTAGTTGCCGGGGAAAACTCTAAATAACTATACTAGTATTACACAGTGGATATTTGACAAGTATATAAGAGTTTGTGAAAGAAGACTTACAGTGAGTACCCCACAATACAGTTATATATATATGAAAGCAGATAAAGAAAGTGGGTAAACACTTACTCGGTTGTAGAGCTTCCATGCTGTTTTGTTAGTTGTTCAACAAAGAAAGCTTTGATAATAATATTATATTCAAAATCAAAGGAGAAAGTGCTTTGAAAAGATTGTTGGGGCTTACAGCTTAAGGAGAGGCCTAAGTTTTAACGATGATCGCACTGTTGTTTTTAAATTGTACAGGGACTTATACAAGTGACTGAGGCTCAAAAAGGTTTTATGTACAAAGGGACGGGTCTTACACTCTCTCTCAAGAGGCCCAAAGGTGTTTAAAGAAAAAGAATGGGGCTTATAACACGAGGGTAGGCCCATATGATTTGTTTTTGAATTGGCGATTGCGCCGAGATTTTTCTTTTAACGCAGGGGGACTTATACAATGTCTGAGGCCCAAAATTATTTAGGTTAAAAGGGGATTGAGTCTTACACTCTATTAGAGGCCAAATGATTTATTTTTGTACAAGTTATGGGGCTTACAGCTCAAGGAGAGGCCCATGGGTTTTTGTTAAAAAGGCGACGATCGCGCCAAACTTTTTGATGGTATCGGGACTTATACAATACACTGAGGCCCAAATTATTTTGGTTTCTACAAAGGGTTGGGTCTTACACTCTACCAAGAAGCCCAAAAATGTTTGAAAAAGTTTGATGAGGGTTGAATTAATCAAAAACCCTAATTTGTTTTCAAAATGTATTTTAATTGATAAAAAAATTCAATTAAAATGATAAAAAATTGTTAAACATGTGGAAAACAAATTGTGATCTTGGATTAATGTTTCAAAAATCAGGTTTTGATCCACAAAATGTTTGGAAATTACTAAAATTTGAAAAACCAAGAAGGAGGAAATATTTTAAATGTAAAAAACAATTAAAATATTAATTCTTCACAAAAATATCAAGTATATGAAATAAATAATATTTTTGGGATTTTTTGGGAAAATAAAATATTTTAACATTTTTGTAAATTATTAAAAAAAGAATCAACTCAAAATTATTAAAACTCAGAGAGAAATTAATTTTTGAATCAATTAAATAAAATCACAAAATTCAAATATTTGAATTTTCAAAAATGGCGCCAAGAACATGGCAAGAACACGCGCCACCATCTGTTTCTGCAGATTTGCATTTTCTATCCAATCTCACTGAATACTTGATTATATCATGCTATCTACATATCAATTTGCTCGTTTTCACCTCACGATCATGTCTATGGTCTTTAATTTCATTTATTTTAAGCATGGAATAAGAAATCAAAGAGAAACCTCAAGAACCCTAAAATTTGCATGAAGGCTCAGAAATTCCATACACGATTCAAACAAAGCAATTGATTGAGGGAAAACACTCCATGCATGATTATGAACATATGGCCAAATTATTGTGCGGCAAAAAATGCATGGATCATAGAGTTAGAAGAGCTCATGCTTACCTCTTGTAGCTGGTGATCGTGTTTTGTGTTAGAGGTGTTACAACTTGGTTCCAAGGATATGGACAGCTTCCCTAGGTGCTATGGAGTGTGTCTGGGTGCTTGGAGTGGATTGAATTGAGCTGGAACTTGATTTGGCACCTCAACTGCAAATCTGTTAAAGGCTTGTGCAGATGGCTGGTGATTTTGAGAATCTGGTGTTCCAGATGTTGTTTGAGTGTTAGGATCACCTCTATATGATGTTTATGAGGTGTGTGTGTGTGTGATTGGTTTGGTTGGAATAGCCCTCAAACTCAAAACCCGATAGTGACTTGCTTTGGAAGGCAAATTTGGAAGTGAGAAGGAGATTTTGAGGAAAGCATCTGTTTGATGGGTTTGGTGTACTCAAACTGATCACAAATGATCTCTATTTATAGTAGAGCAAGTTTATTTTGTAAGGAATAGTGAATGGCAACTGCTGCATAGGTTTGGCCAATGTTGATCAATGAGAATCCAAGTCTCCTCTAGCCATTGACTAGAAGTTAGGGCACAGGCTGCTGGTTCCCTTGGTCTTGGATAAGTCTTGACTGAATTTAGTTGGAAAAGGCTCAGTCCATGCCACCTTAGTGCATCCATTGAATGCTCCAAAAGAAAATTGGAGTTTTGTCCCCTCTTTAGGGATTTATAGGTTTAACATGCTATTTTTAGTTCCAAGGACTTGGGATGCTTGAGATCAGAGTTGGTTCCTCCTTGGTCTCCCCTTGAGGTGTTCAGATGGATAAGTGTGATTATCATTTGCACAAATTTGGCAAATCGAGCAAAATGCACAAATCTGCCTTGCTTTGACAGTTTTCAGCAAGGCATGTTGCCATTATCATATCTCATTGCTCAAGTGGAATTTGATGAAGTTCTTGGTCATTTTGGAAAGCCCTCATATGATACAACAACTGTTTGATCATAATTGGTTTTGATAGTTTTTGGATCTGAGTGAAAAATTCCCCTTCATTTGGAAAAAAGTGAAGGCAGATTCTGACTTAGTGAAAATTTCACTAAGTGTTGGAAAAAAGTGACATTTTCACTTTTTGTGATTTTGATCATTCCATAACTTAAAATCCATGAGGAATTGGAATGAGTTGTTTTTGAAGCTTTTGCAGAGGGCCATGAGAGCTACAAATCCAGCTTTGAATGGGGAAAATGGCCTTGTGGTTTAGGAGTTATGATCCTCCAAAGTTGGTATCCTAGCCACTTTGTTCCATAACTTAGAAATATTTCTAAGTTTTTATGGTTACCCCTTTTACAAGTTATCCCACTTTTCTTGATTTTTCTTGATGAATGATGATTCAAATCACACATTAACATCATTTTAGGGTTAAGTAACCATAATTATGAAAATTCTCAAAAACTCAAAGTTTGACTTTTGTGCACAGTTGACTTTTTATCAGATGAATTCCAAACTGTGCAATTCTCTATGAAATCAAGTTCTTGACCTAAATCAAACTTGATGGATTGATTTCATAGATGTTATAGGGTGTATTGAATCATGTCCTAGGGTTTGGGAGTATGTCCTTGTTGCACCCCAAAATTTGCCCTCCTTACTTTAGTACTAACTGGCTTATGTTTCATTGCATTTTTGCATTATCATATGTGCATATCATTGGTTCTTAGCATGGGGTCAAGGTGCCTGAGGCAGTTCTTCAGAGGGTCAAGCAAGAGTCCTGGTATTGTCCAAGAGAGCTCAAGTGGATCACTCTCTCCTAACCAGTGCATAAATTAGGTTTATTGCTCCAATGGGCAAGCTCCTTGGGTTTTTATCATCACCAAATGACATATCTTATCTTTGTTGGAGAGGATACACATCATATTCAGAGGAATTTGGATTTGGAGACTGTGCTATTTCCTCCTAGACTGAGGGTACCAAAATTAGGGTTTGCTATAAAGTCAGTTTATTTCTGATTTTTTGGGCAAGACTTGATTCCATGGTATTCCTTGGGTCCCTAAGTACCTAGGGATGGGAGGTTGTCCATCAGTTTGGTCCAGGAGGATTTCAATTGGCCAATGGATTGGGAATCAGGTGAATTGGGTAAAAGTCAACAGTGAGAGGAGAAGTCGACTGTGGAATTTTGAGGTTCTCTTCAAGGATTTTAAGGTCTCACATCCTCATATGGTCTTCAAGGGTCAATTTTCATACCATTTATCAAGGATCAGGAGTTGGTGCAAAAGTTACTAAATATGGAAATGACCTATAATTTGAAAGTTTCCTTTTTGGGCAAGTTCCTACACTACATTCAACTTGACTTTTCATCATCAAGAAAGCTTCAAATGAATTTTTCTCCAACATGAAAGTTGAAGATATTTTTCTCCTATTTCCATCAAGTACTAGTGGGTCTCCATATCATTTGTGAAACTCAGGTTATAGTCAAAATAAGGCAAAGTGGTTTTTAGGGTTTCATTTTCACAACTTTTGGATTTTGGGACATATGGACCTACAATTGATTCCATTGCTTCAAGGTACTTTTTAATATCAAAGAACATCCCTTGAGGATTATTTTGGGCCCAAGAATTAAGAAATTCCATGGTTTATTCTTCACTTATTTTCCATTATTCAAAATTCCAAATTTGTCCAAAACTCACTAAACAAGGAATTGCCCAAGCCCAAACCATTATCAGTGAGAAACCCTAATATATTTAAACTCATCCATGCAATGGTTAGGGGAGAACACGTGATATTTGGAAGAGAAGAAAACTTGAACCCTAAAGCTTTTTTTTGTTGGATCTCTCATTCCCTTAGGTCTTTTGAAGAACTTCTTCCACAAACCTCCTCCTTGTGATCTCTAGAACACAAACCAACCATCATTCGCAGCTAATAGCAAGGATCCAGTAGGCGTGATCTCAGGTTGGTGGGTTTTTTGATGATCCTAAAACTCAAATTTTAAACGTGCATAATGTTGTGTGATGTCCATGGATCATGCTGATATAATTTGTTTTGAATAGGGATGTGTATGTTGGTTGTTTTATGAATTTAAAGTTTTAAACCCTAACATATTTCTTATCGTTTTTTATTATGCGTTGATTATTTGCAATTTTTGATGACATATTTGGAATCCTCACATTTTTCTGGCCAAAATAGAGTACTCATTTGCAATTTCTGGAAAAAGTGCACTACAGCTCACCGGAGAGGGTGGCCGGAGCCCTAGCTCCGGCAGCTGTGGTGATTCAGGCCGGCCAAGGATGTAAACGGAGCAGACAAAATCTCATCCGTTGATGAGCTTGATCCTACGTCCCTTGCAATGCCACGTTTTGTTTTTTTTTATTTTTTTCTGAGTTTTAATTAATGCTTGTGTGTGTGACATAACATGGTAATTATCGTGAGCTACAAAACCAAACCCTTTATCATGTTGACTTGTGAAGCATTGACTCAATCATGTGATCATCATCCTGCCAGCGAATTAATGAGTCACATGCCGTGCACATGGGGCTCTATGGTATGCTGGGTAATCACGTGTGTGTGTGCGTATCATTATTGTGATGTGTCGTGCGATCTGGACCATTAATCCAAAATACTTGTTAATTTTGTTGACTTACTGATGAGCGCAGGATCAATCCAATGGAAGGTAGTGAGTCAACCCATTGACTGAAAGCCCACATGCACTCCTTTTTATTTTTTTATTTCGCTGATTAATTATTTGGAATGGACTTCTATTCACACCCCCCTCTTTTCAGCCCATTAACATCTCAACGTGCTTTTCTTACTGAACGCACCCCCACTTGTTTTCAATTTATTTTTATTTTATTTTAATACATTACATTTCATTTTTAATTTTTTAAAAATACATTCTTGCATTAAAAAATCCCAGGAAAATTCATGAAACATATTTATTATCTTATAAAATTTTCCAAATTTTATTTTTATTTTTATTTTATTTTTTATCATCTGAATTAATTGTTTAGATTATTTTCTTTTTGAATTATCCATATCATGCATATCTAAAGTTGTTTATTTTATTTCTCTGCATCCATAAAACATTTTCAATCCGTTCTTTTTGTATTTATTATATAACATTCTGAAGTGCATTAAAATATTTTTCTTTCATTTTTAAAATTATTGCATATTGTATTTTAGTCCTTCCCTTTGGCACATTGAACCCTACTTCTCACCTGAGTTTTGCCTAAATGTTTAAGTGACTAACATCTTGATTTTTTGCAGGAGTTTTTAATATTTGTTTTGTTTCTGGTTGAGCAACTTTGATATTTAATTTGGTGATTTTAGAAGTTGTTTTACTATTTGTTTAATGGCTCTCTGTGTGAGACTTTCTTATATGCGCATCCTTGATCTTGTCTGATTATCTGTTTGAAAAGGCACTTGGGCCATTGCCTTGGGGTTGTTTATTTGACTTCTTAATTCATGTTTGGATTGTTATCACTATTATATGCCATTGTTTGGTTTTCATTTGCTTTGATATCACCTGTGTCTGTTTCATACTAACCTTTTATGCAGGGACTAAGGTAAGTTCTTTAAGGGTATGGATAAGTACCCATGGTCACCCTTACTCTTTCCTTCTCTCATCTTTTTCCTTTAGGTTTAGGTTGTCGTCAAACCTCACTAACCGTAGGTCACCCATGCATGATAACTTTAGGACTCTTAGTCCCCCTTAGAGTTTCCCTTGTGTCTTCTCACTTCTCATCTCAAACTTTTTGAAAACACTTAATAATTATAAAGTGTATTGCGCACGAGCCTTAAGCGTGGGGAATGAGAAATGAGGGGCTTCCTCTCATCTTTCTAGAGTGCTTAGCGAGCGTCCTGTCTTGGGATGATGCGTTAAGTATTCGCCCCTGTGCCCTAGACTTTGGTGCAATGCAACTTATGAACTAACTTAAGCCACTTCTGTCCTAAAAAACACAAACAAACTTCAAACCTTTTTGTCCTTCGGGATTGTCAAACTAAAGGCTATTTTCAAAAAGGGCACGTTACCTTCCGTCTGAGTCGCAAACAGGCATCGAACCTAACTGCCGGACGCGAACTTAACGTCGCTCATAAAAAACACAAAAAGAACTTTGTCCGAACTACATTGACTCTGAATTCCCCATTGCACAAAAGGGGGTACGTAGGCCTAGGACGTCGACGTCCTACCGAGTCTGTCTTAGTTTTTCCCTCCCCCGTCTTAGTACAGCCATAGATGATAGGATAACTCACCCTTAGAATAGACAACAAGCGTGGATCCCATCGAGTACGATGGACGCGTGGGGTGCTAGCACCTTCCCCTAGCGTAACCGACTCCTGAACCCAGGCTATGGTTGCGATGACCATTCCTTTCCCTCTTCCTCAGGTTTATGCGATGTTCCTTTTCCCTCTCTTGGGATAAATTTACACGGCTGACGACTCTGTTTTTCCGCGCCACTCTCGCGTTTGTACCTGGATGAAAATCCTGGGAGCGACAGCTGGCGACTCTGCTGGGGACTTTGGTTGATCTTTGATGGTCCATCCCTAAGCGAGTCAGTCCTAGCGCTTGCTTGTCTTTGTTCTATTTGGGTGTTTTGTGTTTGTTTTGCTTTATTTGTTATGTTTTATTTTTACCGCATTTTCTGCATTGCATTTCATTTTTATTACTGTCATACTACTGTGTTGTGCTGGCTGTTTTTGTTTTGCAGGTTGGGTGGGTCTGAGAGATAAGCCCAATACCCAGACTTGAGTATACCCTAGGACTAGTGTGGAGAGTAGTGGGACCTACGTGCCCGCTTGGTACGTTTGTGTGTTCACGAAATTCACAACCAGACGAGGCTATCTTGGGACGCATTCTGACGTGTGTGTCTTGCGCATGTTAGGGTGTTGATCTAGAGAGCTGTCGACTCTGGTGACCGATCATCGAGGACCTTAGTGGAAACATCCCTCTTTAGTGGTGACAGTGGCAGACCACATCCTGTGGCAAACCCATTCGCACCCGAGGGCCCGCTTTGGAACTCGCATAGGATGGCCCCTATCTTTTGAAGAGAATCAGTGGAGGCACTCCTCGATTGACGATAGTACTGTACCCCGAGGGATGAATGTACTATTGTTTCTCGACCTCAGTGACAAAGCTGAGGACCTTCCGCTTTGGAGAATCAGTTGAGGCCTCCTCGATTGATGATGATGCCAAACCAGAAATGGTGAACGTATCATCGTTTCTCGACCTGAGAGCCCGGGATACTGAACATCCTAGTACCCACACGTGAGAGGGGATGTGTGTTTGCAGGTTTGCAGGTAACCGAAACCTTCAACCAACCCTGTTTTTCTGGATTTCTCACCAACGTTTGATTACTTGGGTTCCTGGTTATCTCAGTGGTTCAGAATTTTGGTTCTCGTTCAGTTAACAGCACATCACATCCAGCAGTGTCACCTTGATCCCATGTTTGCATGAGCATATCATATTCTTGCATTCTGACATGTTTGACATTTTTCAGGGCTTGCATCTTACTCTTGATTCCGGTTTTTTGAGGTTACTTCAGCATGGATGTCCAGAGAAAGAAGACCGTTGCCTATTCGTTCCCAGATCCGACCTTGACATTGATTCACAAGTTGATTAATATGGCTGGTCCCGGAGTTCGTACAGAGTTCAGTGGAGGGTATGGGAGACTTCTGAAGTTTGTCTACAATATCTCCAATTATGAGAAGGATGTCATTCATACACTTCTTCAGTTTTACGATCCGTCTTTGCGTTGCTTCACTTTCCCAGACTACATCTTGGCCCCAACGTTGGAGGAGTTCTCATTTATTTTGGGAATCCCCATCAGGCATGACATAGTATTCTTTTCTAAGGAACATCCCGGGATAAGAGAAATGGTTGTTGCTCTTCATATTAGTGAATCTGTTCTGAGTGGTAATATTGAGGAAAAACAAGGAGCTAAGGGTTTCTTATTGAAGTTCTTGTTTGATCAAGCTTACATACATGTTAAAGAGAAGAATTGGACCGCTTTCCAAGCTATTCTGGCTATGTGCATCTATGGGATTGTCCTGTTTCCCAATGTTCCTAATCTGGTGGATATGCATGCTGTCAGAATCTTTATTTCGAAGAATCCTATACCTACCTTGCTAGGTGATGTGTACCATTCAGTTCACTACAAGAATGAAAATAGGCGGGGAAAAACTGTGAGTTGTTGTGCACCGCTCTTATCTACTTGGTTTCTGAGTCATCTCCCTGAAACTGGCGCCTTTATTGATACGAAAGATTCTCTGAAGTGGTCAAAGAGGTTAATGGGCTTGACTGCTGACAACATTGTTTGGTTCAATCATGACTTGCTAGGAATGGAGATTATTTGTAAATGCGGAGAATTCCCTAATGTACCCTTGATAGGGAGAAAAGGTGGAATCAACTATAATCCTTCCCTTGTTATCAGGCAGTTTGGTTATCCTTTGAGGGGTCCACCTGAAGAGAGGGATATCAGAGAGTCCTTATTCTTCAATGGTATTGAGGATCAAGAGATGATGAGGAAGATTGTGAATGCTTGGAAATAGGTGACCAAGAAGGGTAAAACTTCGTTCGCGAAATGTAATAACCAGGCTTTTCCTTCCTATAAAGAGTGGATTAAGAAGAGAGCAGAAGAGGAGCTTCTTCCCTTCCCGGTGGAACCACCTTTGTATCCTTTGATGATCGAGCCTCCTACCACAGTTGAGATAGAGAAGTTTGACAAGTTATGGGCTGAAAAGGAAAAGCTGCGAGAAGAAAACAGATAGCTACTAAGGGAGATCTATCAGTTGAAGCATGAGCGGGGTGAAGCTGTTCATACCGCTAAGTTGAAAACAGAGCTTCTTATTAAGGCGGAAAAAGAGCTAGCTGACATGGTCGCATCCAGAAAAAGGATGAAAGAAGCTTTGGATGGTATCAGTAAGGTTCTCGAGTCGAAGAAGGAGGAATTAGGCAAGGCTTTGTTGAAAATTCACAGGTTCGATGAACACCGAGAAACTGCAATGGCCGAGAATAAGAGAAAGGAAAATGGTTATCTAGCTAAGATTGACCAATTGGCATTGACGCTCAAGAAAAAAGACGCTGAGATCTTATTAGGGATATTCAAGAGACAAGCAGTCGAGGGTCGACTCAATGAAGCCATAGCCTCCATAGAAGAACTGAAAGTCCAAGCTGAAGTGAAGAAACCTAGACATGAGGGTCCTAGCATGGATGGTGCTTCTGAAGAAGACGCTTGGGAGTTGCATTGCCGATACTTGGAAGGGATCATACATAGAAGAGACATCCTCATTCAAGAGCTAATTCAAATACCAAAGCATCCAGACACCAAAAAGCTGTTAAAAGAAATTCAAGACTGGAGCAGAAAGCATAGCGGATGGGGGGGATTGACACTTGTGGACTTTGATGATATGCCATAGTCTTCTATTTTCTTTCATTATTTGGATCACCACCAGGCTTGTTGGTTGGGACCTTTGATTATTGTGTTCAGACCTGTTATCTTGGATTTGTGATTGTTGACATTTGGTTTTCCTCTGGTTTTCTTAATATATGAGCCGAAGTTCCGTTCTATCTTGTTGTTAAACTGGAATCAAGGGGTGGATCGCCCTGTGAATTTTCAAGCATGTCCATTTGCATTTGCATATTCATAATCATTTTGCATGATCATTTTGCATAACAAGTGTTTATCTCCAGTGTTCTTATCTTGTTATAATCTCAGAATTGCAGACTTAACTCCTCAGGCCATTCAAGAGTTGATCATGGAGCGAGTTCAAGTTGAGTTGAGTGAACTGAAGGTTCAGATGAGGCAATTTGGGGAAGACATGCTCTAGGAGCAGAGGATGCTGAGGGAGGAGATCAACCAGATGAAGACTCAGATGGGTTTGGTCATGGAGATTTTGAAAACAGTGTTGAAGAAGGAAGACAGTTCTGTGCCCGCTTCCGCAACAGAGATCCATACTCCTCTCATCTCTTTGAAATTTGATTTAAATCGTGGATTACCTCGTGAGTCTCTGCCACAAGCGGAAGTTCCAGAATTCTCCTAACAGCAGTTAGGTCTTGGCTCCCAAGAGAAGCCCAAGGGCAAAAAGTGTACACAGGGGCAGAAGAGGTCTGAAAGAGTTTTTCATCCGCTCCCTATGCCATATTCTCAACTATTGCCGTATCTCCTTCAGTTTCAACTGGTACAGAAAAGGACTTTGGCTCCTCACACTGGCAATCCTCCACCAACCTATGATGCAAGAGCCCATTGTGATTTCCATTCTGGGGCACCAGGGCATACCGTGGAGGAATGTAGGGCCTTTCAGCACCGGGTCTAGGATTTGATTGACGCAAGGGCAATTGAGTTCACGTCGGGCGGCGTGAATGTACAAGGTGATGTTACCCCAATTGTTGCAGAAGAAGTGAAGGCTCCTCCCCTCTTTGCAGGATCCACCTCATGCCATGGACTTTCTCCACAGCCTTTTTCTACAGAAGTTTTACGTCAGCAACCTTTGTTTGTGCCTCAGCCAAATGTGGAAAGGAAAGTGCAAGCGCAGGTGAGGCGCCCAAATCAGCACCGACAGCAGAGTTATCAGCAGCAGGGGCAACCAAGACCAAGAGGGCCCAAGAGGGTATTTGATCCTATTCCTATCCCTTATAATCAGCTGTTTACTCGTCTGCTCAAGAACTCTCTGATTCAAACAAGGAGTACCGCGCCTGTACCGTACCCTATTCCTCCGGATTATGACATGACTGCTAGGTGCGAGTTCCACTCGGGAACGTTTGGGCACACAATTGATGAGTGTAATGTATTTAAGCACAAGGTGCAAGACCTGGTAGACTCAGAGATCATTGTATTCACTGAAGATGATATGTACATCAATGGAGGCCTCCTTTCTCAAATGAACACTCAGTCTGCAAGTACGTCCAAACAAAATTAAGCTTCCTCAGCAATGGCAATCTTCAGTTTCTTTACTGCATTTTCATTTGTAGTTTTTCATTTCTAGTTAAAGCATCATATGCATGTAAGACTTGTTTTTTTATGATGATATTAATGCAATGAGTATGTTTTTCTTGAAGTAATCCATTCGTGTTCACTCTTAAATGTTTATATGCACTGCAATACCAATTTTCTTGTTTAGAACTCTTGAGGGAGGATGATGAGACGAAAACGCAAAATCTCTGGTTGTATGGATAGAACCCTGTTCAGGATGTACATGCATTGTTTCAAACCCCTAAACACTGGAGAGATAAGGAGATAAACCTTCGTTAACCCCTTTGAGCCTTGGAGTAGGAGCATCTTTCGTACGAAAAAACCCTCATACTTAACCCAGGGGCAGGGTAGGCGTCAGTTAGTTTGACCGAGCGTTCAAATTTCAAGGAGAGTGTGCATCTGAGGATCCATTACCTTCTATCCCACCATCAAGAGGTCAAGAGATGTGAAACCACAATGGTTATCTTTCAACAATCAAGGAGTGAGGCAGTCACAACCCTTTCAAGCAAGTAAGACAACCAGTGTCACACGCTTTGTTCGAAAAAGGGGAATAAAAAAAAGAAAAGCCCGCTAAGTCGAAAACTTGAAAACAAGCGATTTAGGCAAAAGTTAGGGCATCCCGCTGGACTTAAAAATCGAAAAGCTCAAAAGAGTCAGTCCAGGAAAAAATCAGGGATCAAAAAAAGCAGAAGAAAGAAAAGTGGAAAACATTACAAAAGAAAATCTCCGATAAGAACAAATTCGTGTGATTACAGACACAAGATAAAAAAGGGATGACTGTTATTCCAAAACCCCCTTAGGTACCAAACCATTAGTGGCGTAGGTTCCTTAAAGATCATAAACCTTTTGAGAGATGAGCGTTTGGGTCAGATTAACTGAACATAGGACTGGAGAACATCACGAAGAGTGGGTGGGCACCAATAAATTTTGAGCCATAAATCCTTTTTTCTGAAACCGTGAACCAGACCACGTTACAGCCCTTAAAAGTCCTAATTGAAACAGGGTTCAGTCCGAAAGCGTACTTCAACCGGATGGCGTTCCTAACTCCTATGAGTTGTGCTAATAAGATTTGTTGGTATTGCATGTGCGCATTGTTTTTGCCATTCAAAAATCAAGGTTGCATCCCAGCAAGTGATTCATTCACAAGGCTTGGCGACGCATTTTCAATAAAAACTTCAAGGTTAATATGAGTGTTGCATTAGGATTATCATTCTCATAAATAACTTGTTCTGTTTACATACATGTGTCTAAACATCAATGGCAGCTTACACAGTGAACGTTAGTCAAGAAGCTTGATCCTACCAAGTTGAGATGCTTGAAAATTCTGAAAAGACAATCATATCAAAGGGCATGCTGCCAAGAGACTCAGTGTAGAGTGGGCTCTCCCCAGTAAGTCGTGTTAAGATGTAACCAATCTGGGGCAGTCACGTCGAGAAAACTCTCCAAAATTCAGTTATTCTGGGGCATTCATTCTAGGATCAGGGGCAAAGTCACTTCAAAGCCCATAGTGGGGCAGGCCACCTCTAGAGCATGGGAGATCGTCCACTCCTGAAAATGGTTAATTGAAAACACCTCCTCAAGGTTCAAGATGCTAAAGCAGAGTATTGTCAAGTCATTACGATCCCCTTCGAGGTAATTTACGAAGACTGGGGCAGTTGTGTCGAGATATGATAAACCTCTCCAAGAGTTTGAAGACCCTGGGGCAGTACGAACGCCCGATCTTCTGTAAAATCCTCTTGAGATGAAAAGTTCAAAGAGCCGCTTATGACCATAAAGACAAGTCAGGTTGCAGGGCAACATATTGTATATCCCCAGCAGTTGGCTCTCCCCAGCATTGAGATTGCTCCTTCCCCCGCAGGACAAACTTTCCTCAACAGAGCAAACCGCCCCCAGCAGGAGACTTGGGAAGTATTTTCTCCGGATCAAGACGTTATCTCCCTACAGAATCAGGGTTCAGGAAGCGTGTTTTCATCAACGATGTCATATTCTAGTCCCTAACAAGGCAGGAGTAAAGTCATTCTCCCCATCAGCAGGCTAAGATCAGCGGTATCCCCAAGCAGGATGGTATTATGGGCTGGCATCCCCCAGCAAGTTCTGAACCCAATTGGATATTAGCAGTCTTCAGTAACAGACTTCTGATTCCGTTATGGGCGTTCATTCTCAACTCCCCCAACAGAGGAGAAATCTCAGGTTTTGGATGTTACCTTCAGTGAAGGATAGGTGTAATCCCCGGTAGTGTGTTTCTTTTGGGATTTCATCCCCAGCAGAAGTTGTTGATCCGAAGAGTCGATCAATATGACCCTTCTCAGCAGAGTTCCTGGATTCAGGGGACAATTTATTTTTGTCATCCCCAGCTGAATCAATCTTTTCTCTCCAGCATTTATTTTGGTGGAGAGATCCCTTTTGCATATCATAAGCATTTGCATTGCATCCTCAAGCACATAGCATTTCCATTTCGTATGGAGCATTACGCCACTATTCGAACATTTGCATTCGAAGCATAAGATAGGTTTGGTACTTTCTTTGCCAGTTCTCTTTCCCAGCAGAGATGGCATGACTCAGGAGATTTTGGAGGGATGCGTTCCTCATACTGGTGCTCCCCGGCAGAGTCTTTTATTTAGACTTCTCCTTTCCCCGGCGGAGTCATCTTATCCCGTTCTTGCTTGACATATTTTGTTTGCTAGAGGTGGCTTAAACCAGAAGTTTTGTTTTACATTATCCCCAGTGAAGTCACCGTTTGTTTTGCTAGTTCTCTTTATCAGCAGAGATAGCAATCTTTTAAAGATTTTCTTCGTCAGTTCCCTTTATCAGCAGGGATGGCATTTGTTTTGCTAGTTCTCTTTATCAGCAGAGATGGCAATCCTTTAAAGATTTTCTTCGTCAGTTCCCTTTATCAGCAGGGATGGCACTTGTTTTGCTAGTTCTCTTTATCAGCAGAGATAGCAGTCTCTTGAAAACTTCCTTTCGTCAGTTCCCTTTATCAGCAGGGATGGCCTTTGTTTTGCTAGTTCCCTTTATCAGCAGGGATGGCTTTTGTATTGCTAGTTCTCTTTATCAGCAGGGATAGCAATCTTTTGGAAGATTTTCTTTTGTCAGTTTCCCTTTATCAGCAGGAATGGCATTTATTTTGCTAGTTTCTCTTTATCAGCAGAGATAGCAAGCTTTTGAAGATTTTCTTTTGTAAGTGTCCCTTTATCAGCAGGGATGGCATTTATTTTGCTAGTTTCTCTTTATTAGCAGAGATAGCAATCTTTTGAAGATTTTCTTTTGTCAGTTTCCCTTTATCAGCAGGGATGGCATTTATTTTGCTTTTTTCTCTTTATCAGCAGAGATAGCAAGCTTTTGAAGATTTTCTTTTGTCAGTGTCCCTTTATCAGCAGGGATGGCATTTATTTTGCTAGTTTCTCTTTATCAGCAGAGATAGCAAGCTTTTGAAGATTTTCTTTTGTCAGTTTCCCTTTATCAGCAGGGATGGCATTTATTTTGCTAGTTTCTCTTTATCAGCAGAGATAGCAATCTTTTGAAGATTTTCTTTTGTCAGTTTCCCTTTATCAGCAGGGATGGCATTTATTTTGCTAGTTTCTCTTTATCAGCAGAGATAACAATCTTTTGAAGATTTTTTTTTGTCAGTGTCCCTTTATCAGCAGGGATGGCATTTATTTTGCTAGTTTCTCTTTATCAGCAGAGATAGCAATCTTTTAAAGATTTTCTTTTGTCGGTTTCCCTTTATCAGCAGGGATGGCTTTTATTTTGCTAGTTTCTCTTTATCAGCAGAGATAGCAAGCTTTTGAAGATTTTCTTTTGTCAGTTTCCCTTTATCAGCAGGGATGACATTTATTTTGCTAGTTTCTCTTTATCAGCAGAGATAGCAATCTTTTGAAGATTTTCTTTTGTCAGTTTCCCTTTATCAGCAGGGATGGCATTTATTTTGCTAGTTTCTCTTTATCAGAAGAGATAGCAAGCTTTTGAAGATTTTCTTTTGTCAGTGTCCCTTTATCAGCAGGGATGGCATTTATTTTGCTAGTTTCTCTTTATCAACAGAGATAGCAATCTTTTGAAGATTTTCTTTTGTCAGTTTCCCTTTATCAGCAGGGATGGCATTTATTTTGCTAGTTTCTCTTTATCAACAGAGATAGCAATCTTTTGAAGATTTTCTTTTGTCAGTTTCCCTTTATCAGCAGGGATGGCATTTATTTTGCTAGTTTCTCTTTATCAGCAGAGATAGTAAGCTTTTGAAGATTTTTTTTTGTCAGTGTCCCTTTATCAGCAGGGATGGGATTTATTTTGCTAGTTTCTCTTTATCAGCAGAGATAACAAGCTTTCGAAGATTTTCTTTTGTCAGTGTCCCTTTATCAGCAGGGATGGCATTTATTTTGCTAGTTTCTCTTTATCAGCAGAGATAGCAATCTTTTGAAGATTTTCTTTTGTCAGTTTCCCTTTATCAGCAGGGATGGCATTTATTTTGAAACTCCTTTGTCAAGTTCTCTTTATCAGCAGAGATGACATAACCTGGGAGAGTTTGTTTCCTTACAACATTTATGGCTAATTCTCCGGTGGAGGATTGCAAATTTCCGGGTTCTTTGGTATTCAATCTCCGTGCATCCTGATTGTCTGAAAACCGTCGCTATCATACCCTCAGGACCAAGTTGATTGAATAGGGGCAGCTGTTGCACCCCAAAATTTGCCCTCCTTACTTTAGTACTAATAGGCTTATGTTTCATTGCATTTTTGCATTATCATATGTGCATATCATTGGTTCTTAGCATGGGGTCAAGGTGCCTGAGGCAGTTCTTCAGAGGGTCAAGCAAGAGTCCTGGTATTGTCCAAGAGAGCTCAAGTGGATCACTCTCTCCTAACCAGTGCATAAATTAGGTTTATTGCTCCAATGGGCAAGCTCCTTGGGTTTTTATCATCACCAAATGACATATCTTATCTTTTTTGGAGAGGATACACATCATATTCAGAGGAATTTGGATTTGGAGACTGTGCTATTTCCTCATAGACTGAGGGTACCAAAATTAGGGTTTGCTATAAAGTCAGTTTATTTCTGATTTTTTGGGCAAGACTTGATTCCATGGTATTCCTTGGGTCCCTAAGTAACTAGGGATGGGAGGTTGTCCATCAGTTTGGTCCAGGAGGATTTCAATTGGCCAATGGATTGGGAATCAGGTGAATTGGGTAAAAGTCAACAGTGAGAGGAGAAGTCGACTGTGGAATTTTGAGGTTCTCTTCAAGGATTTCAAGGTCTCACATCCTCATATGGTCTTCAAGGGTTAATTTTCATACCATTTATCAAGGATCAGGAGTTGGTGCAAAAGTTACTAAATATGGAAATGACCTATAATTTGAAAGTTTCCTTTTTGGGCAAGTTCCTACACTACATTCAACTTGACTTTTCATCATCAAGAATGCTTCAAATGAATTTTTCTCCAACATGAAAGTTGAAGATATTTTTCTCCTCTTTCCAACAAGTACTAGTGGGTCTCCATATCATTTGCGAAACTCAGGTTATGGTCAAAATAATACAAAGTGGTTTTTAGTGTTTCATTTTCACAACTTTTGGATTTTGGGACATATGGACCTACAATTGATTCCATTGCTTCAAGGTACTTTTTAATATCAAAGAACATTCCTTGAGGATTATTTTGGGCCCAAGAATTAAGAAATTCCATGGTTTATTCTTCACTTATTTTCCATTATTCAAAATTCCAAATTTGTCCAAAACTCACTAAACAAGGAATTGCCCAAGCCCAAACCATTATCAGTGAGAAACCCTAATATATTTAAACTCATCCATGCACTGGTTAGGGGAGAACACGTGATATTTGGAAGAGAAGAAAACTTGAACCCTAAAGCTTTTTTTCGTTGGATCTCTCATTCCCTTAGGTCTTTTGAAGAACTTCTTCCACAAACCTCCTCCTTGTGATCTCTAGAACACAAACCAACCATCATTCGCAGCTAATAGCAAGGATCCAGTAGGCGTGATCTCAGGTTGGTGGGTTTTTTGATGATCCTAAAACTCAAATTTTAAACGTGCATAATGTTGTGTGATGTCCATGGATCATGCTGATATAATTTTTTTTGAATAGGGATGTGTATGTTGGTTGTTTTATGAATTTAAAGTTTTGAACCCTAACATATTTCTCATCGTTTTTTATTATGCGTTGATTATTTGCAATTTTTGATGACATATTTGGAATCCTCACATTTTTCTGGCCAAAATAGAGTACTCATTTGCAATTTCTGGAAAAAGTGCACTACAGCTCATCGAAGAGGGTGGCCGGAGCCCTAGCTCCGGCGACTGTGGTGATTCAGGCCGGCCAAGGATGTAAACGGAGAAGACGAAATCTCATCCGTTGATGAGCTTGATCCTACGTCCCTTGCATTGCCACGTTTCGTTTTTTTATTTTTTTTCTGAGTTTTAATTAATGCTTGTGTGTGTGACATAACATGGTAATTATCGTGAGCTACAAAACCAAACCCCTTATCATGTTGATTTGTGAAGCATTGACTCAATCATGTGGTCATCATCCTCCCAGCGAATTAATGAGTCACATGGGGCTCTATGGTATGCTGGGTAATCACGTGTCTGTGTGCGTATCATTATTGTGATGTGTCGTGCGATCTGGACCATTAATCCAAAATACTTGTTAATTTTGTTGACTTACTGATGAGCGCAGGATCAATCCAATGGAAGGTAGTGAGTCAACCCATTGACTGAAAGCCCACATGCACTCCTTTTTATTTTTTTATTTCGCTGATTAATTATTTGGACTGGACTCCTATTCACACCCCCCCTCTTTTCAGCCCATTAACATCTCAACGTGCTTTTCTTACTGAACGCACCCCCACTTGTTTTCAATTTATTTTTATTTTATTTTAATTCATTACATTTCATTTTTAATTTTTAAAAAATACATTCTTGCATTAAAAAATCCCAGGAAAATTCATGAAACATATTTATCATCTTATAAAATTTTCCAAATTTTATTTTTATTTTTATTTTATTTTTTATCATCTGAATTAATTGTTTAGATTATTTTCTTTTTGAATTATCCATATCATGCATATCTAAAGTTGTTTATTTTATTTCTCTGCATCCATAAAACAGTTTCAATCCGTTCTTTTTGCATTTGTTAGATAACATTCTGAAGTGCATTAAAATATTTTTCTTTCATTTTTAAAATTATTGCATATTGCATTTTAGTCCTTCCCTTTGGCACATTGAACCTACTTCTCACCTGAGTTTTGCCTAATTGTTTAAGTGACTAACATCTTGATTTTTTGCAGGAGTTTTTAATATTTGTTTTGTTTCTGGTTGAGCAACTTTGATATTTAATTTGGTGATTTTAGAAGTTGTTTTACTATTTGTTTAATGGCTCTCTGTGTGAGACTTTCTTATATGCGCATCCTTGATCTTGTCTGATTATCTGTTTGAAAAGGCACTTGGGCCATTGCCTTGGGGTTGTTTATTTGACTTCTTAATTCATGTTTGGATTGTTATCACTATTATATGCCATTGTTTGGTTTTCATTTGCTTTGATATCACCTGTGTCTGTTTCATACTAACCTTTTATGCAGGGACTAAGGTAAGTTCTTTAAGGGTATGGATAAGTACCCATGGTCACCCTTACTCTTTCCTTCTCTCATCTTTTTCCTTTAGGTTTAGGTTGTCGTCAAACCTCACTAACCGTAGGTCACCCATGCATGATAACTTTAGGACTCTTAGTCCCCCTTAGAGTTTCCCTTGTGTCTTCTCACTTCTCATCTCAAACTTTTTGAAAACACTTAATAATTATAAAGTGTATTGCGCACGAGCCTTAAGCGTGGAGAATGAGAAATGAGGGGCTTTCTCTCATCTTTCTAGAGTGCTTAGCGAGCGTCCTGTCTTGGGACGATGCGTTAAGTATTCGCCCCTGTGCCCTAGACTTTGGTGCAATGCAACTTATGAACTAACTTAAGCCACTTCTGTCCTAAAAAACACAAACAAACTTCAAACCTTTTTGTCCTTCAGGATTGTCAAACTAAAGGCTATTTTCAAAAAGGGCACGTTACCTTCCGTCTGAGTCGCAAACAGGCATCGACCCTAACTACCGGACGCGAACTTAACGTCGCTCATAAAAAACACAAAAAGAACTTGGTCCGAACTACGTTGACTCTGAATTCCTCATTGCACAAAAGGGGGTATGTAGGCCTAGGACGTCGACGTCCTACCGAGTCTGTCTTAGTTTTTCTCTCCCCCGTCTTAGTACAGCCATAGATGATAGGATAACTCACCCTTAGAATAGACAACAAGCGAGGATCCCATCGAGTACGATGGACGCGTGGGGTGCTAGCACTTTCCTCTCGCGTAACCGACTCCTGAACCCAGGCTATGGTTGCGATGACCATTCCTTTCCCTCTTCCTCAAGTTTATGCGGTGTTCCCTTTCCCTCTCTTGGGATAAATTTACATGGCTGACGACTCTGTTTTCCGCGCCACTCTCGCGTTTGTACCTGGATAAAAATCCTGGGAGCGACAGTCCTGGTCAAAAGTCAAAGGTACAGTTGACTTTTCTCGCGAAACCCTAATTGTGGTTCAGATGAAATTAAAACTTGTTGCTCAAGCTTCTTGGATCAATCCATTGTTGCAAATGGATTAATGTGGTTTATTAGAGACCCTCAAATCCTCTCTTGAGGTATTGGCTCATGATTTGTCCCAAAAGCCAACTTAGGGGTGAATTAGGTCAAGGAACCCTAATTCCTGATTTTTAGTGAATGCATCCCCTGATGCTAAATTGACTTGATGATTGGGTTCATGAGGTTCCATGGAGCATATTAGGTTATGATTTGAATCATTGGCTCATGCCCAGAGGAAAATTTCCATCTGGAGGCCCTGGTCGATCAAACCCTAATTTGGTGACACCGGTGATCTTGAGGCTTGATCCACTTAGAATGCTGCAACCTTGTGCTTGATTCTTGCTGTGGGAGTCCTCTTGATCCATTGGGGGGTGTTTGAGAGGTTAGACAAGTTGAATATCATGTCATTCCTTGATTGATCCTTTGTCTAAGAGCTCTAAGAGGGTCTGAAACCTTAAATTTGATTGTAGTGAATGCTCACCCATCTTTGGGGAGATTGATGAGGTATGAGGGTTTACCCATACTGTGATGATGATTTTCCCGATGATGGGAAATCTTAGTGGTCAAAATTTGGGTATGACACCGAGGTTGCATAGTGAGGACTAGACTTCCTGGGGAATATGGATAATAAACAAATTTGACGTACGCAGGACATGGATAACGATCCACGAACTCAAAAGAATACTTAACATGAACAAGTTAAGGGTAAAGGAGGTAAAGACCTACAAGAACGACACATCCAATGCAAAAATGTACAATGATATGGTATGATGTGAATGCTTGAAGATATGCAAGAGACGACTATGAAGAGAGACGACAAACTGGGGAAAATGGTAGATGGATAACACATCCACTGTCAGGAGTCACGCCGAATCTGAAGAGATCAGCCACTCTAGGGCTTAAAATATGGAACAATCTTCTATCACTAGAGAAGGTAATTCTTTCCACTTTCAACATACATCTGTGGAAGATACTGAGGAGAAGTCCTTTGCATCACGGTAGTCAGTCATTACTGAAGTATCCAATCCAGGAAACAATGTCAATTTTGAAAATTTGCTTCAATGGAAAAACATACACCAGATGGTTTAACAGTGCTTCCATCACAACAAGAGTCACTGGGGAAGGCAATTGATTTCATTAAATCATCCCGAGAACCACAGCAGATTATGTTTTCATTGTGTTTTCTCAAAAGATTTGTCTTTATTTCAAAATTTTCTGATTTCAAAACCATTATTAAAAAATAAGTGAAGTTTTGCATAACAAAGAAAATTAGAGATATAATAAATATCAAACAAAGAATGGTCCAAAATCTGATTTCATTATAATGATAACTTGCCAAAGGCAAAGTTCCATGGATCATTACAACTGGAAAAATGGCAATAGGAAAAAGGTTACATCATATTCAATGACCACCACTATCCCTAATGACTTAGATTCCTTCAAAACCTTGCTGCTGATGAGAGCGATGAAGCTTGAACTTCGTCTTGAACTTCTTGGTATGGGTGACAACCCTTTTTGACTCAGTGAAACACCTTTTTGTCCCTAACTTTTGCCTGGACCGCCCTTTCGAGTTTTCAGTCCACCAGGACGCTCATTTTTGCCTAGGCCACCCTCTCGGGTTTTCAACCTAGCGAGCTTTTCTTTTATTTAATCCCTAATTTTTTCCTGAGTCTCCTTCATAGGTTATGACCCACCAGGACACCCTTTTTTGCCTAATTCGCCATTTCTGGTTTTCGAATTAGCGGGTTTTTAGGCGTAATATTTTCTTACTGAGTCAGCATTCACAGGGTGTGAGAGTTGTTCACCATCCATCGTTGTAAGAATTAGGGAACCTCCTGAGAACACTATTTTCACGACAAATGGGCCTTCATAGTTGGGCGCCCATTTTCCGTGTACATCCCTCTGAGATGGAAAGATTTTTCTGAGTACGAGTTCTCCTTCACGGAATTCACGAACACGGACTTTCTTATCAAATGCTCTCTTCATCCTCCTCTGATACAAATGACCATGACACATGGGAGTCAGTCGTTTCTCATCAATGAGGTTTAGCTGATCATATCTTTCTTGGACTCACTCTACTTCATCAAGCTTGATTTCCATCAAAATTCTCAAAGACGGTATCTCTACTTTAATGGGGAGAACAACATCCATCCCATACACTAGGGAAAAAGAAGTTGCCCCTGTCGAAGTTCGAACCAAAGTTCTGTATCCATACAAAGCAAACGGTAACATCTCATGCCAATCCTTATAAGTCTTGACCATTTTCTGCAGGATCTTTTTGATGTTTTTGTTGGCAGCTTCGACAGCTCCATTCATCTTTGGACGATAAGATGAAGAATTATGGTGTTCATTCTTGAAATTATCACACAACTCCTTCATTGTTTTGTTGTTCAAATTGGTTGCATTGTCCGTTATGATCCTGTTTGGAATCCCATAACGACAGATGATCTGATTCTTGATAAAACGAGTAACTACTTGCTTGGTCACGTTGGTGTAGGAGGCAACTTCAACCCATTTTGTGAAATAGTCAATGGCCACTAAGATGCACCGATGACCGTTGGAAGCTTTTGGCTCAATAGCCCCAATCATATCAATGCCCCACATAGAGAACAACCAAGGTGATGACAAAACATTCAATAATGTTGGAGGTACACGCACCTTGTCAGCATAGATATGGAATTTATAACATTTTCTGGCGTACTGGATGCAGTCGATTTCCATTGTCAACCAATAATACCCAACCCTCAAGATCTTCTTAACCATGGCATGCCCATTGGTGTGAGTACCAATGGCTCCTTCGTGAATATCATGAATCAACAGGTCTGCTTCTCGTTTATCAACGCATCTTAGCAAACCCATGTCGTGATTCCTTTTGTAGAGTACATCATTACTTAGGAAGTAGTTGGATGATAACCTTCTCAACGTTTTCTTGTCGAGAGTGGAAGCATCGGCATGATACTCTTGATTTTTCAGATAGTTTATGATGTCGTGAAACCATGGCTTCCCATCTTCTTCTTCTTCAACCAGTTGGCATTGGCGGGTTCAGTCTTGCGCTTGATACTGATGAGTGGCGCTTCATTAACAAAATTAGCCGCTACGTGGTTCTCTGATCGTGGAACATGACGGAAAGTGATCTCATCAAAGTATTGGATCATCTCCACAATATAAGCACGATATAGGATCAACTTCTCATCTCTAGTCTCCCATTCACCTTTGACTTGGTAGATAACTATGGCAAAATCTCCGCTGACTTCCAAAATCTTAATTCTGAGGTCAATGGCTGCTTCCAAACCTAAAATGCATGCTTCATATTCAACAATGTTTTTTGTGCATTCGAAACAGAGTTTGGCCATAAACGGGGTATAACCACCATCAGGGTTTATCAACACATCGCCTACACCATGTCCACTGTAGTTAGGAGAACCATCAAACATCATTTTCCAATGAGAACCAAGTTCGGGACCTTCATCAGGGCCTGGTGTCGCTCCCAAGATTTTCATCCAAGTACAAACGCGAAAGTGGCACCGAATAGAGTCGCCAGCAATGTGTATTTATCCCATGAGAGGGAAAGGAAACACCGCATAAACCTGAAGGGAAAGGAAAGAGCATGGTCTTACGACCAAGAGAACTGGATTCGGGAGTCGGTTACGTGAGAGGAAGGTACTAGCACCCCCACGCGTCCATCGTACCCGATGGGATCCACGCTTGCTTGTCTCAATCAAAGGGTGATAGAAAAGGATACTGGAAAAGGAACTGAAAGAAAGAAAGGAGAAAGAATGGAAAAGGAACGAGAAACAAATGTAGGGAAAATAAAAGAAGTGCTCGAATGGGCCCTACCCCACTGCCTACGTATCTCATCGGGAACATGAGAATCAGAGCGACGTAGTTCCCCTCACTAGGGATAGATTGTTTGTGTTTTTTAAGGAACGACTAACGTTCTAGCTCAGGTGTTGCAGGCTCGCTGGTCCGAGTGCGTTACCATCTTGCAAGAGAACGAGAAGAAGCACGTTCGTACGTTGAGAATGAATGAGGTGAGAAAAGAATTCCCGAAGGAAAGACGTTATTGTTTGTTTGTGTCTTTTAAGCAAAATGTTTGTTATTTGTTTGCATATGATAGTGTATCAAAATCTTAATCATTGGAATGTATACATCCTCACATTCCAAGATGGAATGAGTAAGAAAGTACACTAAGGGTGAAGAAGACCCTCACACTTAGTTCCAATTATTAAGGTTCAAACACACTAGCATACTTGTATTTATTAGGTGTTTTTGTTGATTATGAAATGAAGAAGTGTTTTTCTTTATTTGTATCTTCAACAAGTATTGCATTTAAGTCCCTCATACAAGATCAAATGTTTAACACATTGACCCAAGATGGGCCATATGCCACACATTCTAAGATTATAAGAGAAGACCCCTTATAATCTTTTCTTTATATGAAAGGCCTAAATGCAATAAGTGCCTACCTTTATTAGATATTTTGAATTTTCTTTGAGATGAGAAGATGAAAGACTCAAGTGGGAGAGAAAGGTAAAATCTATGTGAACTAAGACTCAATCTAATTGATTAGTTAAGGGAGTGATCCTAAAGGTTTGTGAGGTTGCAAAACCTAAAGTCTAAAGAAGGAATGAGTTAAACAATTCACTTCTAAAATAGAAGATGAATTGTAACTCACAAGGGAAAGTAATGAGTTAATCAAAGAAAGCACATAAGTGCTTAACATAACACAAAGATTGAATTGTAAAAAAAGAAAGGAGGGAGTTTTGAATGTGGATTCCTTATCCACACTCAATTTCAACTTACCAAAGCCCCTACATGGTTAGTAAACATGGAAACATGTATAAGAAGTAAAAAGTACTTAATACACATTAAAGTGCAAAAGAATAAGATGAAGAATCAAATCTTAATATCACAACCAGAATGTAAATCATATTGACAACAAGTGATTATCATCATACAAGTTCAAATGAATAAGCAACAATCATCATCCATAGCATTTAAACATGTTATCATAAGAAAGGATAGATGAAAGATGAAAAGAAATGAAAAGACCATGCATAAATGGAACATGTAATCCAAGAATCAGAATTGAAACTAAATGAAAAAAGATTTATAAACATCTCAAAGTATTCATGAATCAAAATTTAAGACATTCAAGAAGTAATAGAAGAAGAAATGAAGTGAAAGTTCAAAAGGAAAGTGCAAACAATACATGTTAAGGATGCACAAAATTCAAGTTGAAATGAACATGTAAAGATGACCTATAGTGTGTACCAAGGACCTATAATATCATATGAATAGCTCATAAAATATGCAAATGGTCATACAAATATGCACAAAAGAATTCATGCAAACATACACCAAAGTAAGAATGATATGACATGTATTAGGCTTCAAATGTAATGCATCAAACAAAAATCAAATGGACTCATGAAAATTATGCAAGCATGGTATTTAAATGCCTAAATCAGAAGTAAATCATACATCAAGATAGCATGTCAAAATTCAAAGCAAAATGACTTCAAACAATGCATTAGGTCAAGTTGAAACATCATGCAAAGTGGTGCAAAGACAAGCATCAAAACATGTCATAAAGTGACCTAAAAAATCAAACAAAAATCACCTAACATGCTTCAATGTATCAAATACATCCAGCAACTAGAGGTTAAACAACCCTAGAAAATTCCACAAATATGCATCACACAAAGCCATGAAGGTTAGAGGTGGAATATGTATCAATACATGCTTCAAAACAAGCCAAAAACACAAAAGTTACAGGTGCAAATCGATTGCAGCAGGGTGCAAATCGATTGCACAGCTACAGAATGCACTTTTTAGTGAAAAAACAAAGGTGCAATCGATTGCACTAAGATGCAAATCGACTGAACAGTACCAGACCTGCAAAAATCACTTCTCATAACCACTTTTCAAGCACCAATCACTTATCCAAACATCCATATGATCATGTAATCAATTAAGCACGAAATTACATTGAATTATGATCCTCAAACATTAATTAAACTCAATAATCAACCACAACAAGAATCACATTCAAGCATACGAATCCAAATCGAAAATCCACTAAAAGTCTACATCGAATAAGTTGCGAATAAGCTAAAAACAGTGTAGATTTGAGGAAAACCAACCTACAAAGCGGAGATTTGCTTTGGTAATTGTTGCAAAGTGATCTTGATGCATAAAATTCAAGAAAACCAGAGATTCCTCGATTAGTAGCCGAAATGCGTCGAAACCGAACAAAATCGCGAAAATTCAACGAGATCGAACTTGCACCAAAATAAATGGTGAGAAACCTTTGGATTGAAGTAGAATAAGCTGCAATTCCAGAAATCCAACCGAAGAAAACTAAATGATGGAGTTTAAGCTCAAGATTTAATCACTTTTCAATGTAAAAGTGATTATTCTTCAAGAAATAAGAGCTTTTGTGTGTGGTTTTGGAAGATAGAAGTAGAAGTTGATGAAGAATGAGTAGAGAAATTAGAGAGAAATGTGAGAGAATTGAGAGTGAAAATGGAACAAAAATGGTTGAAGCCTTGAAAATGAGTGAAACACCTCTTAAATAGATTTTAGGTTTGGAGTATAAGTGGTTTGGAATGAGGTTTGAGTTTGGAGCTAGGGTCGGAGTTAGTTAGACTCAACTCACCGAGTCAAGTTAGTTAACTCGGTTAGTTAGGATCAACTCAGTTACTTGGAAAACAAGGAACCACAATTGGTGCATGTGTGTGTGACTTGGGCTGTAGGCAAGGCCTTGTGACTTGTGAACTTTCAACATGAAACCCCCATGTTCGAGCCCTCGTATGACCTTCATAACTTGTTCAAATGAAAAATTGTCCAACATCAAAGTTGAAGAGGACATGGAGATGAACAACTTTAATGTTCCATAATTTTTCATTTGAAGCCTTCTTGATAGAGAAAATTTGCTTGACATTTGGCACGCCAACTGTTCGATGAAATTATGGCCTATGGGCCTGCACTTGCCTTGCCATGACTTGATTTTTGCCTTGATTTTACCAAACTTTGATTGATCATAACTCCCTCAATTTTGATCCGATGGAAGAGTTCTTTATATGGATTTAAAGCTTAAAACATGAACTTTAATTGGATCAACTTGGGCCTAAGGTTTGGATCTTTTATATTGGAGAAAAAGAGCCTCAAAGTGTGGTGCAAAATGGTCCAAACTTGCCATTTTTTGAAACCCCAAAGTTTCTATTTTTGGCAGTTTTGTGATTTCTTGATTTTTCCTTATTCCTCCATCATTTCTTGATCAAATCTTGTTCGATGAACATATATAACTTGAATTTTATGAATTTGACCTTAAAAAGTTAGGAGTTGACTTTTTTCACTACACAGTTGACTTTTTCCCCAATTTCTTGATTATCAAGCAACTGATCAATTGAACCTCTTCTGAAATGAATCAATGGCCAATCTTCCATCCTTAGATACTTAATATCATGTAGAAAGCATTGAGATCAAGTTTGAATCAAAATTTCATCAGGAGACCACTTGAATCCAAAACCCTAATTTTGACTGTTTTTGATAAGAGATGCTGCACTGTTCAATCCTCTGGATGATTTCCCTTCTTTCAATGACTTGTGAGATCAAGGGGAGTGATATATGTTATAATAGACCCTTGTGTCTTGTTTGAAGACCCTTGGCTCTTGTTCTCTTGCTTTGGATGATCCATCTTGAAGCACTAGATACCATGCTTTGCAACCAATGATATGCAACTTATGACCTACTATGGAATGCAAATGAGTAAAGCATAAGCCAAAAAAAGTCAGAAAAAGGTAGGGCAAATTTTGGGGTGCTACAATTGCCCCTATTCAATCAACTTGGACCTGAAAGGATGATAGCAACCGCTTTCAGACATTCAAGGTACAAGGTGATTGAATACAAAAAGAACCGCAAAATTTGCAAACTGCAAGGAGAGAACATATTATTGGATCTCAGTTACACTTCGTCAAAGGAATTTGGCGGAAAGACAACATACCCAGAGCAACACATCGTCAAAGGGGTTGGACGGGAAGAAAAATGGAACCCGACTGAAAGGACACATCGTCATAGGGATGACAGAAAGATAACTCGACCTAGGGAAACACGTTGTCATAGGGATAACAGAAAGACGACTCGACCAAGGGACACATTGTCATAGGGATGACAGGAAGAAAAACCTGACTGAAGATAACCCACTGTCATAGGGATGACAGGGAGAAAATTCCACCGTAGGGACACATTGTCATGGGGATGACAGAAAGACCCAACTTAAGGAACACATCCTCATAGGGATGACAGAAAGACGATTGAAGGAAACACATTGTCATGGGGATGACAGAAAGAAAACCTGGCCGAGGGTAACACATTGTCATGGGGATAACAGGAAGAAAACCTAACCGAGATGTCTTCATCAAGGGGTTGATGGACAATGACTGGTCGAGGGTAAGATCGACGTATGATCTATGACCCCAAAAGAAAGGTAAGCAGAGGGTTGATTGTAATGTCTGCTGGGTATATGTCACCGTCTTGACTGGAAATTGATTTGGGCTTTCGCGCAAGGTACCAAATCTGGCTTATGCTTCGCATGCATATGTTTGAATTTTCTTTCTATGGCGTAATGCTCCATATCACATGGAAATGCTACGCGATTTGAGGATGCAATGATAACTATATGCAAAAATGCTAACGTATGCTCGAGCTACCGGGAAAAGAAGAATGTGCCAAGTACGATTGAACTTTGCTGGCTAGGACAGGTGAAACCTGATGGTGATCTTTTTTTTCAAAGGCGAAATCTTTCTGGGTACCAATAGGGATTGGATTTTGTATGAAGTGCCAATAGGGATTGGACTTTTGGTTTTTGGAGGAGACGCCAATTGGGATAGGCTTTCAGGATTTGAAAGAGGCCAGCAAAGTGGGATGTTGAAGGATGTCGAGCAAGGTTGGGCTATAGATTTGCTGTTCAGTTTTACAAGGTTTCATGCAATGCTATGCTAATGATATGCAATGATGATTATGCCATGATGCTCATGATATGCAACAGGAGCACTCCAGCAAAATAAATGCTGAAGAGACAAGGCCAACTCCGCTGGGGATAACAAACTGAATCGCCTTCAGTGTCATAACTGGTGAGATCCCGACTAAACCTTCTATTAGGCAGAAAAGTACGAATAACAAACTTCTACCGGAGGAAACATCCCAGGAATCTTGCTGATGACAATCTAGCTTTGACTTGCTGGAGAAGGCTAACCATCACCCAAAAATATACTTGAGGGACAAAGGTTGATGATGTCAGCCCTGCTAGGGGACAAGATCAGACTTACTCCTCTGTTGGAAATTTACCTTCTACCCTTATTCTGTTGGGGAGATGGGAACAACTTTACCACAAGCTAGGGAAGCACAAATCCTACACTCTTATCCTGTACCGACATATGAACCCTTGCTGACGAGGCACAAACTTCACCAACCTGGCTAGGGGAGAGCGAACTCCGACACTCTTGCTGGGGAGAACAAGCACAATCTTCATAATGCTCTGCTGAATGCGACAAAAACTTCAGCTATTTTTGCCGAGGAGAGAAACTCTACTGGGGACGTCATGTGTCAGTTATCAACATGAACCTGCAAACGTGATATGACCAAAAGAGGTGCCCCGATGCAGCATAACCTGTAAATGAACATGTCTTCAGGATGTCTCGTGAAGATCCGATATATAGGCCCCAGACTGTGATTTACCGTTCTCCGGAGAGAATAACTTTTTGTGCTTTTGGGGTGGCCTGCCCCGGCTTTGAAATGATTTATGCCTCTGACTGTTTAATCTGTGAATGAGCACCTTTAACTGTCCTTTGAGAGATTTGTTGAATCTCGACCTGATTGCCCCAGATTGGATAAATCTTGGAATGGATCGCCCATTTGATATGGCTTGCCCCTGCTCAACGGAGTACTCGGGCACTTTGCACCTTAGATTAATCAATCTTTCCCTTGTAGAAACTTTCCTGATGCCAAGTACTGACTCGCAAGTAAAACAATTCGTTTTAAAAAGATAATTTTGATGCAATGCATATGACAGTTTTGCAATCCAAGTCTGTTCACTAGAAAAATGTTATGACGTGTAGTGAACGAATCACTTATCAAAATGTCACTGATACCAACATAAATGGTAAGAAGATCCTTTTAAGAGTCAGCTTCGCCGCGATCTTTACCAAAGTATGCTTTCGGAACAACCCTGCTTCAATTAGGTCTTTCGCATGTTGTAACATGGACTGGTTCGCGGTTCGAGAAAGAAAAGATATAAGGCTTAAAATTTTGTTTGTACCCACCCATTCTCCTTGATGTTCTCCAGTCCTACATTCAGCTAACTCGACATAAGCGCTCACCTTTCAAAAGGTTATGAATGGTAGGAGGATAGTTAAGGAACCCACACGGTTTACAGAGTGACACTCACCCTTTTCGTTCTTTGGTGTCTGTGGTCACACGACTTGTTCTTTCCTCGAGGATTTTTCTTTTTGTTCCTCTCATTTTTTCAATTTTCGTTCTTTTGTTTTCCCTTGATTTTGCCTGGACTTATTCTTTTTGAATTTTTTTCGATTTTGGAGTCCAGCGGGATGCCCTATCTTTTGCCTAAGTCACTTGTTTTCAAGTTTCGACTTAGCGGGCTTTTTTTTCTTTTTCCTTTTGATTCCCTTTTTTCTTTTTTTTTTTGAACTAATCGTGTGACACAGGTTTGTCTTGACTTATAAAGGGTTGAGACCGTCTCACTCTTCGGTTGGTGAGGGATAACCATGGATGTAATTGATCCTCGAACAGGACACTCCTTTTGAAATTTGAACGCACGGTCAAATTAACTGACATCTGCCCTGCCCCGGGTTAAGATACAGGGTTTTTTCATTTTCAGAAAGAAACTCCTGCTTCTAGGCTCAACGGGGTTGACAAGGGATTATCTTTCTTATGTCTCCGGTGTTTGAGGAATTGAAATAATGCCTGTACATCATCAGCAGAGTTTTGTTCCAAAAGCATACAATTGGAAGTTCTGCGTCTTTGAATATCATCCTCCTCCCTCGGATCCTGCTTAAACAAATGTTAGATACTAATAAAGAAAAGTATGAGTGAACACGACTGGATTTAACCAAAACATGCATATTAATTTCATTATCATTATCAATCGAAAACAGACGATTTTTACAAATGAGTTTGCACTTTTTAGCAGAAAAGAAACTACAAATGCAAAGAAATGACATGATCTAAATGGTCACCAGCTTTGAGGAACTGGGCCTTCCAAGCTTGATTTGCTAATGAGCTGGCCATCTTCAGAATTGCTCATCGAAGTCATTCTGATACTCATCTGCATAACTGCTCTCAGTGACTTCTTCCATAACCTGGACTGATGAACCCACCTGACTGGATGAAGGAGAAGTGTTTATCTGAATACCCTGAGGCGTGAATGAGAACATATTGGAGTCAAGAAGAGTCTGAACCTTGCTCCTGAGCACCTTACAGTCTTCCGTTGAATGCCCCTGTGCCCCATCATGATAGTCACAACGGGCGTTGACATCAAAACCTTGTGGATACGGAAAAGGCACTGGCTTTAACTCCTTCGGCACTACTAATCCACCTTCGATCAAATCTGGCAGTATTTGACCGTACGACATTAGCAACTGAGCGAAATGCCTCTCTGGCTTTCTTGGCCTTTGTCGGGCGTGCTGACGCGGCTGGCGGCGATATGACCGTTGATTCTGAGAAGGTCTCTGATTTGCAGAAGAATATTGTCCCTAATATGAAGACCCATAAGATTGTTGACTCTGAACAGTTGATATGTCTGAACACTGAGAACGAGGTGGTAGAGATTCCTGAACGGAACTATTTTCTTCCTCGAATTCTTCCTGAGAACTAACAACTGATTCATTTTCATTAGCTTGGAAATTTGAGATGCCTTGGAGCTTTCCACAATTGAGCAATCTCTCAATACGTTCTCCCACCATCACGAGGTCAGAAAATTTTGTTGCCCCATTGACAATCATCTTTTCCAAGTACGGCCCTTGCAAGGTATCCATGAACAAATCAACCAATTCTATATCTGAAAGTGGCAGTTGAACACGAGCGGCTAACTCTCTCCATCTCTGAGCATACCCTCTGAATGACTCATTATCTGCTTGAGACAAGTCTTGCAAATGCATTCGACTGGGAGCCATGTCAAGATTATAATCGTACTGCTTCACAAAGGCGTTGGCTAGATCTGACCATGATCGGATGCTACCACTCTGCAACTGCATATACCAATAGAAAGATGCCCCACTCAGACTGTCTTGGAAATAGTGGATCATGAGCTTGTCATTGTCGACATATGAGGTCATTCTTCTGCAGAACATCACCAAATGTAGCTTCGGACAGCTATCTCCTTTGTATTGCTCAAACTTTGGCATTTTAAACTTTGGAGGCATTACCAGGCCAGACACCAAACACATGCTCGAAGCACTCAAATCAAGATTATCACGCCTCTCCAGGGCTTTAAGTTTCATCTCCAACTCACGGTATTTTTCATCGTCAACATATCGTGGATCCTTATGGTTCATCTTCGGAACTACCCCTCGAACATCTGGCATAGAGAATGCAAAACTCTGATAATCAGCGGCATCAAGAGAAGATGAATGTCCATCTCGAACAAAAGGAGGTTCTTGCTCAACTTGATTCTCGACAGGGATCCGCACCGGCTGAGTTTGGGCAACATTGCTCGCCGGAGGTAGAATGACATTCTCATTTCTTTGAATATTGGCCCCTCCCCTTGTCATGACGGCCATAGCTTCCATAAGTTGGTCCAACTGATGCTTCATCAATTCAACATCGACCCTAGTCACAAACTGATTCTGTTCCCCAGAGTTCATGATTCTTCCAGAAGCTGATTCATATCCAATACAAAAGTCGAGAAATCAAACTACAGTTCAGATAAAGGATGGATGAGCTCACTGGTCTGGCCTGGAGAAAGGATATGCAAAAATGATGCAAGATGCAAATGCAATGCAATAATATGAATGCAATAGGACATGTGATCAAGTATTCAGGTGTCTGTGTCTGTGTTGAACTGTGTGCACTGTGTCTCTGTACTGAATCTGGAAATATATTTGAGATGAATACTCAAACCACTGTCATAGGATACACGGTCTGTAACAATCATAGAATCACAAGTAAGGTATGTATGAGGCTAGGTTACCTGCAAACCTGTAAACATCCCACCCATACTCACGTGTGGTTCCTAAAAAACAACGCTTGCCAGCTTCGGAGGTTTGAGAAGCGATAGCACATTCAGCCCGTAGGATACAATGTTATGCCAATCAAAGAGGTCGTCCACTGACTCACCTTAGAAAATAAAGGACATCCTATGCAAGTTCCAAAGTGGGCCCCCGGGTGCGAGTGGGTTTGCCACAGAATGTGGTCTGCCACTGTCACCACTAAAGAGAGATGTTTCCACTAAGGTCCTCATAATCGGTCACTAGAGTCGACAACTCTCTAGATCGACATCCTAGAATACGCAAGATGCGTACGCCATGATGGGTCCCAAGATAGCCTCGTCTAGCTGTGAATTTCGTGATTACCCAACGTACACAGATGGCACGCAGGTCCCACTACTCTCTACTCTAAATCTAAGTGTATACTCGAGCCTGTGTACTGGGCTTATCTCTCAAAAATCCCATCCCGCCAGACAGACAGAACAGTGCAACACAGTATAATATACGAAATGTAAATGCTAACATGCTGTAAATATGGTACAAGTAAAAAAATACAGTAAACAGCAAACAGAGTCGCCAGCAATGTGTATTTATCCCATGAGAGGGAAAGAAAACACCGCATAAACCTGAAGGGAAAGGAAAGAGCATGGTCTTACGACCAAGAGAACTGGATTCGGGAGTCGGTTACGCGAGAAGAAGGTACTAGCACCCCCACGCGTCCATCGTACCCGATGGGATCCACGCTTGCTTGTCTCAATCAAAGGGCGATAGAAAAGGATACTGGAAAAGGAACTGAAAGAAAGAAAGGAGAAAGAATGGAAAAGGAACGAGAAACAAATGTAGGGAAAATAAAAGAAGTGCTCGAATGGGCCCTACCCCACTGCCTACGTATCTCATCGGGAACATGAGAATCAGAGCGACGTAGTTCCCCTCACTAGGGATAGATTGTTTGTGTTTTTTAAGGAACGACTAACGTTCTAGCTCAGGTGTTGCAGGCTCACTGGTCCGAGTGCGTTACCATCTTGCAAGAGAACGAGAAGAAGCACGTTCGTACGTTGAGAATGAATGAGGTGAGAAAAGAATTCCCGAAGGAAAGACGTTATTGTTTGTTTTTGTCTTTTAAGCAAAATGTTTGTTATTTGTTTGCATATGATAGTGTATCAAAATCTTAATCATTGGAATGTATACATCCTCACATTCCAAGATGGAATGAGTAAGAAAGTACACTAAGGGTGAAGAAGACCCTCACACTTAGTTCCAATTATTAAGGTTCAAACACACTAGCATACTTGTATTTATTAGGTGTTTTTGTTGATTATGAAATGAAGAAGTGTTTTTCTTTATTTGTATCTTCAACAAGTATTGCATTTAATTCCCTCATACAAGATCAAATGTTTAACACATTGACCCAAGATGGGCCATATGCTACACATTCTAAGATTATAAGAGAAGACCCCTTATAATATTTTCTTTATATGAAAGGCCTAAATGCAATAAGTGCCTACCTTTATTAGATATTTTGAATTTTCTTTGAGATGAGAAGATGAAAGACTCAAGTGGGAGAGAAAGGTAAAATCTATGTGAACTAAGACTCAATCTAATTGATTAGTTAAGGGAGTGATCCTAAAGGTTTGTGAGGTTGCAAAACCTAAAGTCTAAAGAAGGAATGGGTTAAACAATTCACTTCTAAAATAGAAGATGAATTGTAACTCACAAGGGAAAGTAATGAGTTAATCAAAGAAAGCACATAAGTGCTTAACAAAACACAAAGATTGAATTGTAAAAAAAAGAAAGGAGGGAGGTTTGAATGTGGATTCCTTATCCACACTCAATTTCAACTTACCAAAGCCCCTACATGGTTAGTAAATAATGGAAACATGTATAAGAAGTAAAAAGTACTTAATACACATTAAAGTGCAAAAGAATAAGATGAAGAATCAAATCTTAATATCACAACCAGAATGTAAATCATATTGACAACAAGTGATTATCATCATACAAGTTCAAATGAATAAGCAACAATCATCATTCATAGCATTTTAACATGTTATCATAAGAAAGGATAGATGAAAGATGAAAAGAAATGAAAAGACCATGCATAAATGGAACATGTAATCCAAGAATCAGAATTGAAACTAAATGAAAAAAGATTTATAAACATCTCAAAGTATTCATGAATCAACATTCAATACATTCAAGAAGTAATAGAAGAAGAAATGAAGTGAAAGTTCAAAAGGAAAGTGCAAACAATACATGTTAAGGATGCACAAAATTCAAGTTGAAATGAACATGTAAAGATGACCTATAGTGTGTACCAAGGACCTATAATATCATATGAATAGCTCATAAAATATACAAATGCTCATACAAATATGCACAAAAGAATTCATGCAAACATACACCAAAGTTAGAATGATATGACATGTATTAGGCTTCAAATGTAATGCATCAAACAAAAATCAAATGGACTCATGAAAATTATGCAAGCATGGTATTTAAATGCCTAAATCAGAAGTAAATCATACATCAAGATAGCATGTCAAAATTCAAAGCAAAATGACTTCAAACAATGCATTAGGTCAAGTTGAAACATCATGCAAAGTGGTGCAAAGACAAGCATCAAAACATGTCATAAAGTGACCTAAAAAATCAAACAAAAATCACCTAACATGCTTCAATGTATCACATACATCTAGCAACTAGAGGTTAAACAACCCTAGAAAATTCCACAAATATGCATCACACAAAGCCATGAAGGTTAGAGGTGGAATAGGTATCAATACATGCTTCAAAATAAGCCAAAAACACAAAAGTTACAGGTGCAAATCGAATGCAGCAGGGTGCAAATCGATTGCACAGCTACAGAATGCAATTTTTAGTGAAAAAACAAAGGTGCAATCGATTGCACTAAGATGCAAATCGACTGAACAGTACCAGACCTTTGCAAAAATCACTTCTCATAACCACTTTTCAAGCACCAATCACTTATCCAAACATCCATATGATCATGTAATCAATTAAGCACGAAATTACATTGAATTATGATCCTCAAACATTAATTAAACTCAATAATCAACCACAACAAGAATCACATTCAAGCATACGAATCCAAATCGAAAATCCACTAAAAGTCTACATCGAATAAGTTGCGAATAAGCTAAAAACAGTGTAGATTTGAGGAAAACTAACCTACAAAGCGGAGATTTGCTTTGGTAATTGTTGCAAAGTGATCTTGATGCAGAAAATTCAAGAAAACCAGAGATTCCTCGATTAGTAGCCGAAATGCGTCGAAACCGAACAAAATCGCGAAAATTCAACGAGATCGAACTTGCACCAAAATAAATGGTGAGAAACCTTTGGATTGAAGTAGAATAAGCTGCAATTCCAGAAATCCAACCGAATAAAACCAAATGATGGAGTTTAAGCTCAAGAATTAATCACTTTTCAATGTAAAAGTGATTATTCTTCAATAAATAAGAGCTTTTGTGTGTGGTTTTGGAAGAGAGAAGTAGAAGTTGATGAAGAATGAGTAGAGAAATTAGAGAGAAATGTGAGAGAATTGAGAGTGAAAATGGAACAAAAATGGTTGAAGCCTTGAAAATGAGTGAAGCACCTCTTAAATAGATTTTAGGTTTGGAGTATAAGTGGTTTGGAATGAGGTTTGGGTTTGGAGCTAGGGTCGGAGTTAGTTAGACTCAACTCACCGAGTCAAGTTAGTTAACTCGGTTAGTTAGGATCAACTCAGTTACTTGGAAAACAAGGAACCACAATTGGTGCATGTGTGTGTGACTTGGGCTGCAAGCAAGGCCTTGTGACTTGTGAACTTTCAGCATGAAACCCCCATGTTCGAGCCCTCGTATGACCTTCATAACTTGTTCAAATGAAAAAATGTCCAACATCAAAGTTGAAGAGGACATGGAGATGAACAACTTTAATGTTCAACAATTTTTCATTTGAAGCATTCTTGATAGAGAAAATTGGCTTGACATTTGGCACGCCAACTGTTCGATGAAATTATGGCCTATGGGCCTGAACTTGCCTTGCCATGACTTGATTTTTGCCTTGATTTTACCAAACTTTGATTGATCATAACTCCCTCAATTTTGATCTGATGGAAGAGTTCTTTATATGGATTTAAAGCTTAAAACATGAACTCTAATTGGCTCAACTTGGGCCTGAGGTTTGGATCTTTTATATTGGAGAAAAAGAGCCTCAAAGTGTGGTGCAAAATGGTCCAAACTTGCCATTTTTTGAAACCCCAAAGTTTCTATTTTTGGCAGTTTTGTGATTTCTTGATTTTTCCTTATTCCTCCATCATTTCTTGATCAAATCTTATCCGATGAACATATATAACTTCAATTTCATGAATTTGACCTTAAAAAGTCAGGAGTTGACTTTTTTCACTACACAGTTGACTTTTTCCCCAATTTCTTGATTATCAAGCAACTGATCAATTGAACCTCTTCTGAAATGAATCAATGGCCAATCTTCCATCCTTAGATACTTAATATCATGTAGAAAGCATTGAGATCAAGTTTGAATCAAAATTTCATTAGGAGACCACTTGAATCCAAAACCCTAATTTTGACTGTTTTTGATAAGAGATGCTGCACTGTTCAATCCTCTGGATGATTTCCCTTCTTTCAATGACTTGTGAGATCAATGGGAGTGATATATGATATAATAGACCCTTGTGTCTTGTTTGAAGACCCTTGGCTCTTGTTCTCTTGCTTTGGATGATCCACCTTGAAGCACTAGATACCATGCTTTGCAACCAATGATATGCAACTTATGACCTACTATGGAATGCAAATGAGTAAAGCATAAGCCAAAAAAAGTCAGAAAAAGGTAGGGCAAATTTTGGGGTGCTACACCTGGCTCTTCAGAAACCTTCACTACCATAGTGTCTTCATCTGGGAAATCAAACTTGAGAGGCTCATAGTCTTCCACAGGCTGATCTGCGAGGTTATCTGCTAGGACACTTCCCTTGATGGACTTCTGAGTGACATACTAAATATCGTATTCTGACAAGAGCATGTGCCAACGGGCAAGTCTTCCTGTTTGAGTAGGCTTTTCAAAGATATACTTTATTGGATCCATTTTTGAGATCAACAAAGTAGTATGACATATCATGTACTGTCTCAAACGTCTAGTGGCCCATGCTAAGGCACAACAAGTCTTCTCCAAAAGTGAATAACGACTTTCGCAATCAGTGAACTTTTTACTCAAGTAATAAATGGCATGCTCTTTGCGCCCAGACTCATCATGTTGGCCCAAAACACAACCCATTGATCCTTCCAATACTGTCATATACATGAAGAGGGGACTCCCTGGCACAGGCGGGACCAAGATCGGTGGTTCTTGCAAGTAACTCTTGAGTTTGTCAAAGGCCTGCTGGCAGTCGGAATTCCACTTTACAGTTTGGTCTTTGCGAAGAAACTTGAAGATCGGCTCCCAAGTGGGAGGCATGTTGGAGATAAACCTTGAGATATAATTCAAACGACCAAGAAAACCTCTTACTTGAGTCCCAGTCTGCGGAGCTGGCATCTCTTGAATAGCTCGCATTTTGTCAGGGTCTACCTCAATTCCTCGTCGACTAACGATAAAACCGAGTAACTTTCCTGATTTGACACCGAAGGTACACTTGGCAGGATTCAACCTCAATTGATATTTCTGGAGTCTTTTGAACAATTTCAGAAGGTGATCCAAATGGTCCTCCTTACTCCGGGATTTTGCAATCATATCATTAACATACACCTTAATTTCCTTATGTATCATGTCATGGAACAGAGTCACCATAGCTCTCTGATAGGTTGCCCCTGCATTTTTCAAACCAAAGGGCATGAATTTGTAGCAATAAGTTCCCCAAGGAGTAATGAACGTAGTCTTGTCCATGTCTTCAGGGTTCATTCTGATCTGGTTGTAACCGGAGAAACCGTTCATAAAGGAAAAAACTGCAAAACTGGCTGTGTTATCCACAAGAGTGTCGATATGTGGCAGAGGGAAATTGTCCTTTGGACTTGCTTTGTTGAGGTCCCTATAATCTACACACATTCGTACCTTTCCATTCTTTTTCATCACGGGCACAATGTTGGACACCCATTCGGGGTACTTTGAGATTGCCAGAAATCCTACATCAAGTTGCCGCTTGACCTCACCTCTGATCTTGAGAGCCATGTCGAGTCTACTTCTTCTGAGTTTCTGTTTCACTGGTGGGCATTCAGGATTGAGTGGTAGTTTATGAACTAATATGTCTGTATCCAAACCAGGCATGTCCTGATAAGAACATGCAAACACATCCACATACTCTTCCAGAAGCTTCACCAACCGTTGTCTGACTTCTGCCCCAAGCATTGCCCCAATCTTGACTTCCTTATTGTCTTCATCGGTACCAAGATTGACGATGTCAATTTCTTCTTCATGCGGCTGAAGAGCCGTTACTCGTACTCACACATTTTTTCCAACTCATCCGAGACCTCATAATCTTCCTCTTCCTCATCCTCAGCTTGATAGATGGGTGAATCAAAGTCAATAGTGAAAGTAAGGTCATTGAATACAACATGTTCGTGGATTACTCTACATGACAGAGGGACTTACTTTATTAAAATGCACAAAATTGAATGCAAAAAGAAAATGTTTTGGTAGTTTTGAAAAGATTGCCATTTTTCCTTAAGAGCAAAAACAGTAAATAAAGACAAAAGAGTTTAACCAAACATTATCTTCATTGATTAATAAAATTTGAAAGTGGTGGCCCATACAAAATAGTCCAATATCCTTGGGCACAACTATGGAATTGAAAACAAATAAATGAAAACAAACATATTACTCTGGCTCAGGAAACAATACAGGGATCTCAATAGCTTCCCAACTGTCTAGTGCGGCATCACACTGAAAAACCAGATGGCTGATGTCTTCGTCTTCTTCTGCCCCAATCACGGCATTGACTTGATGTCCTTTGTTGATAAACATTTCCTGGATAGTCCTTGGTTGTGTTGTTGAAGCAGCTACTTAGCCACGAGTTGGTTTGTAACCCAACCCTTGGTATTTCTTCCTCTCTTGAATCTCAATGACATTTCCCCAACCTTCAGGGACACCTTCTTTCAGGGCAGATTTCATACTCTTGAAGAAAGCAAAAGACGGAATACTTGGGACCACCAACTCTTCAATGTCTAGCATAACAATATTGGCTATCTCAAGAGCTTGGAAAGAAGTTTCCAAAGCATCTTCATCAGCCTCAATATAAAGAAAGGAAGACAGGTTACTGACCATCAGATCTTCTTCACCGTGTAGGATCACCAACTTTTCACCAACCACAAATTTCATCTTTTGATGCAAGGTTGAAGTTACAGCACCCGCTCCATGGATCCAAGGTCTCCCAAGTAGGCAACTGTATGCGGGATTAATATCCAACACTTGAAAAAGAATATTGAACACATGTGGTCCAATCAGAATTGGTAACTCAATCTCCCCAATCTCAGACCTTCTTGAGCCATCAAAAGTTTTGACAATTAGAGAGGTAGGCTTCATTTCAGCTCCCTTGTAAGCCAACTTTTCAAGAGTTCTTTTCGGTAAAACATTCAGAGAGGAGCCTGTGTCCACAAGAACTCTTGCCAAAGTGTCTTCTTGGCATTTCACTGATACATGCAAAGCAAGGTTATGCTCTCGACCTCCCTTGGGCAATTCTTCGTTGCTGAAGCTGAGAGTATTGCAAGTCGTGATACTTGTAATGACACTGTCAAACTGACCAGCAGTGATATCTCGACCAACATGGGCTTGAGCCAGTATTTTTTGTAAGGTAGCACGATGAGTAGGTGAGTTCAACAACAAAGATAATATGGAGATTTTTGAGGGAGTTTGGTGAAGCTGATCTACCACTCTATAGTCACTTCTTTTAATGATTCTCAAGAATTCAGCATCCTCTTCATTAGTAACCACTTCTTTTTCTTTATCCTTAACAGGTACAGGAGCAACGGTCTCTTTAGGAACAATCCCTTTGAAGACAAGAGTATAAACTCGACCACTTCGGGTCATCTTCCCAGTCCCAACAATATTTGTCACCTCTTCACTAGTGGTTCCCACCTCTTTCCTTGGAACCACCTCTTCATATCTTTTGTTAACTATAGTATCTTCATATCTCCATGGCACAACTTTGGAATTCCTGAAACGGAACGGAACAGGTTATCGGATGTTTCTCGGTCTTGACTGATTAGAAGCGGAAGCAACAACAGGTTCAGATATACTGAAAACTGACCTTGGTTTTTTGAAGACAGGGGCCACATAACCAGACTTCGGCATATTGAAAACAGGCACTTTCTCTTTTGACTCAGGCAAGTTAAATGTGGGTTAAGTCACCACAACTTCTTCTTTCTTTGTCTTACTGAATACTTATAGGAAACCTTCATCAATTAAACTCTGAATATCATTCTGAACCAATTGGCATCCTTTGATACTGGCATTACACTCTTCACAGTTGTCATGGTTAACTTTCACAAACCCAGCTTCAAATAGTTTGGAATGGAAAATCCTGACATAAGTTTTAATCTTCGATGCATCCACTATCAATACTTCATCCTTCTCATCTTCGATGGCATTTGTAGACCCATGGGTAGGTAATGGGTTATTTTTCACATTGGGTGGATTATCTGCAAAGGACAGAACCTTCTTCTCCATCAAACTCGTCACAACATATTTCAGTGCAAGGCAACCTTCTAGGTCATGACCGGCAACGCCTTGGTGAAATGCAGAGTTGACATTAGGATTGTGGAATTGCATGGCTTTTTTTGAAGGTGGGCCCATAGATCTAGTGACAAATAAACCTTGTTGAACCAAAGAGGGATAAAGTTTCGTGTATGTCATTGGAATGGGTGGGAATGAAGGTTTGACCCCTTGTCTTCTGTAGGGAGTGTTTGATGGAGAAGATTATGGCCTCTGTTGTTGTGGTTGTTGTTGAAAACTTGAAGCACTAGGTGTTTACTGATAACTAGGTTATTTTTGGAATACTGGCACCTGCTGCGCGGACTGATGATTAAAAGTTGGTGTTACAGCTGCCACATAATGTTGTGGGGTAAAATGCATTGGATAGATTAGTTGTTGGTGAAAATTTGGATTTGACTTATGTTGATAAACTGGTTGTCTCCAAACTGGATTCTTTTTCCTACCTGTCATAATGGCATTGGTTTCCCCTTCCTTCTTCTTATGAAAGTTGCTTGGAGGTTTCTTGAAATTGGTGCTGCTTGAATTGTTCGAAGAGCTGATTACCTTCCCACTTTTCAAACCAGCTTCTACCTTTACATCCACGGCAACAATGTCAGCGAAGTTGGCGCTAACACCGCTAATTATTCTTTCATAAAATTCTGGTTTCACGGTGTCCACGAACCAGTCAGCCAGTTCCTTTTTAGATAATAGAGGTTCTACTTGGGAAGCCGTCTCCCTCCATCGTTGAGCGTATTCTTTGAAAGATTCTGAATTTTTTTGGGACATACTCAAAAGTTGCCTTCGGTCAGGGGCCAGATCCATATTGTACTTATAATGCTTCACAAAAGCATCAGACAAGTCTTGAAAATTGTGGATTCTAGATTGGTCTAAGCTCATGTACCATTTTGCTGAAGCTCCCTTTAAACTATCCTAGAAACAATGGATCATCAGTTTGTCATTGTTCATATACACAACCATTCTTCGGTAATACATGATCAAGTGCGACTTTGGGTAGGTCGCTCCTGAGTACAGGTCAAAACTTGGCATTTTAAACTTTGGAGGAATCACTAAGCCAGAAACCAAACGCATATCTCTAGCGTCAGTACTAAAGATATTGCTTCCTTCCATCGCCCTCATTTTTCTCTGTATAGTCTCAACACTTTCTTTCAATCTTTCATGTCGTTCGTCCCCCTCCTCAGACATTTCGGGATAGTCATAAACTGGTTGTGGATTGTGAAAAACGGGATGTACTTGAGTGTGCACCACTGGTGGAGTAAAAGTTGTGATAACTTGAGGATTTTCATTACTCATAGGAATAACTTGTTGAGTAGTCACGACAATCGGTGGTGGCACAAAACCAGGAGGCAACCCAAATGGTAGCAAGAGATCAGTGTTGACATTAGTAGCAGGCTCCATGGCTGGAGTGACAATTTCAGAGACCACGGTGGCCCGAGTGTCCATCTTTGCTCTAATAACCTGTAAAACTTCCATAATATGCCCCATACTTCCTCGTAGATCATTCAACTCGTTGTTGACTCTGTCCCTCTCAAAGTCATGTTCAGACATTCTCAAGCGAGCTTAGGCATGTGTGTTGTATCGGTGTCGAAGATTCAGCGTGACGGTTCTGAAGAGAAGACCACGGAATGAGAGACGACAGGAGAAACACATGTTATGACATGAAATGATGCGAAATGCAAGCAAAACCATCAAGGAACTAAAAGTTTGCAAATATTGTAGATAAAAGGATATTTCTTAAAACTAGCTCTTTCATTAGAAAATTGGCAAATATTACAACATAGGTAGTACACCTTCAAAATTCATTACATAGGTAAAAATAGAAAATCCAACATAAAAGGAGACTAGAGATCAAATCCGTTGGCAGACGGTCCTTCCCCTCCATTGAGCTCCCTCATGAGTTTGTTGATTTACTCTTGCATTTTCACTTTATTAAGGGTCAACTCTTCCATTGCCTTCTTCAGCTTTAGCTCTTCATTTGTGGGAGGCTTATGACGTGGATAGGGCATCCTTATCACAAGAGCTTTCTCATGGAACCATTCTAAACAAGCCTTGGTGACGGTACAGTCGGGATTCCCCATTGCAGTCCATTTTTGTCGGTTTGTGCAATGCCAGGCGCGTGCAACTCTGAGCATAAACTCGGGATTCTCTCCTTCTTCAAGGAAAAACCTCTGCAGATTGCCAAGATTAGGTATCTCCTCTATTGGGTGACCAAGATGTCGGCGAGCGAGAACGGGATTATAGTTGATACAACCTTTTTTGCCCATGAGAGTTACATTGGGGAAGTACCCACAACTGTGAATCATGAGAATCCCTCCATAGATTGGGTCATACCACTTGATGTCAGCATGAGTGAGCTCCATGAGCTTCTTGGACCAAATAGTACAGTCTTCCACATCCCAAAAGGTTACGGTCCTTGGTAGGTGCGAAATAAACCACCTATACAGGAGAGCAACACAACAGACAATCTGTCCTCCATCTCGCATGTACGTTGAGTGAATGGCATGATAAGTATCAGCCAACAGAGTAGGAACTGGATTCGTGATCATGAAGATCTGAATAGCATTTACGTCGACGAAGTCTTTAGCGTTGGGAAACATAAATAGTCCATAAGTTAGCAAAGCAAAAATGGACTCAAAGAGTATAGTATTCTTCCTATCAGCAAAGTAACGAGCTTTCTCGAACAAGAACTGAGCGGGTAATCCAACAAGTCCCCCCTTGACAGACAAGTGGGCTTCAATATCAGAGAGTGGAGGAGAATCGTTGACAGGGAGACCCATCAAGGCAGAGTGTTCTTCCAAGGTTGGTGTCAGTTCGTAATCTGGAAACATAAAGCAATGATCAAGGGGATGGTAAAGTTGAACCAAAGTCTCTAGCAGTCCTTCACCTCTTTGGAGCTACAACAGTGGGAGAATTCTTCCATACTTCAATGAGAAAGCCACTGGATCTTCAATCAATCTTCCCAGTTCCTTCAGCTGCTCAACATCGGGAACCATGAAGGTGTACGACCAAGTTCCTTTCTTTCCAAAATCCATCTCTACAAAGTCTGCAAAACACAATTAGTTCCTTGATAGTTTTAACAAAAATACAAGATGCAATGCGAATGCAATTGGTTTTAAGGAACTCAAGAGACAATTTTCAAAATAAGATTCTGCTTCATTAAATATTGAGAAAAGTTACAACTTTTAAAGTACATTCAAGAAGCTCAAAATACAAAGAGATAAAAAGCAACCGCTAGGTCTAAAAGGAAACCCTATCTAGGGATGCTCCACTTCACGCCTCCTCTTCTGTCTCTTCAGCTTGTCATTCTATAGAATCAACTTGTCAAGAATCCCTTTCCATGCGCCAGATGTCGGAGGGATACTTGAATACTCATGAATGCTAGGAGTGGGTTGCATGCTAAAGAAAAATAAATTATCGGGCGCCACTGGTCTGTCAATCACACGTCTCTCAAGCCATTCAATCAAATTGTCTTTCTCTTTCATCTATTTCTTCAGCTCTACTTGTTCAACATAGATGGTGTGGTATTTCCCTTCCCACGTGTCTCTCTCAAGTTTCATCCTTGCTAGATTTTCTTGATACTCTTCCATGCGCTCAATAGGAATGATAGAGGGAGATACAACAGTAGGTTGATGAGGTCTCTCAGGGAGATATGACATCTTAAGATCACGAGCTCGGGATCAAACCCAACGAAGGAAAGGTTCCAAGGCCACATAGTTTCTCTTTCCCAAGTCATTCTTAGTTCTCTTGTGGAGTTTTGCCCAAGCATGCAAAACACTGTTCTTGGTTTCTGCACTGGCTTCCTCATTAAGATAAAAGAAACTAGACAAAAGGATGCTCTTAGGCTTTTCTTCCATAGGAAATCCAAACTGCCGTTTAGCAAGAATGGGGTTGTAGCTAATCCCACCTCTGACACCAAGAAGTGGTACATTGGGAAACAGACCACAACTATCAATGATGAGTCCCTTGTCGTAAGCTGGATCGTACCAAAAGATATCAGTATGGGTAAGAGATATGATTCTCTGAGACCAACGAAGCTTTTGTAGATTATCGTTGAAGCGCGATGTTCGAGGCAAATGAGTAACAAACCACTTGTAGAGCAAAGGTGCACAACATGAAATGGTACCTTTTCCTTGGAGAGTCATATGATGGATTGAGTGATAAGTATCACCAAGCAGTGTAGGTACAGGATTTCCACTTAAGAAGATCCAAATGCTGTTGATATCAACGAACTCCTCAACATTAGCAAACAAGACCAAGCCATAGATAAGAAGTGCAAGGATTGCTTCGAAGGCAGTCATACTATTCATTTTAGCTAGGTAGAAGGCTTTATCAAACAAGAACTTGAAAGGTAGACCCTTGATCCCATTCTTGGTGGTGAGGTGAGGCTTGACTTCAGACGTTTCTAAGTGGATAGAGTCAGCAATCTCCTTTGGTGAAAGAATATTTTCTTGACCACTGAAAGGCTCTTGTTCTTTCACAGATAAACCAAACCAATAAGAATACTCCTCTAATGTCGGAACAAGTTGGTAGTCGGGAAAGGTGAAGCAATCGTAAAGAGGGTCATAAAACTATACCAACGTGTCAAGAACACCATATTCCATCTTGGTTCTGAGAATACCAATCAATCTTCCATAACACTTTCTGAAGTCTTCAGGGCAAGATACCAAGGCTGCTAGCTTCTTCAACTCTATCAAATTGGGCTTCTTGAAATTATACTTCTTAGTGTTCCTTTTCTCAATATCCATGATTCCTCTGATTGACAAAAGGAAAAGACGACCGAGTTCCTTAAAACCAACATTGGATGCAATGAGATGTATGCAATTCACATAACACATAAACACAAACACAAACATATGCGCACACAATCAAAAGCACACAAGTCCTAGGTTTAGGGGTCTCATGCGTGGAGCCATGGTCCACCCATCCCAATAGGTGTGTATTATGGGTTTATCAACTGTAGAACACGGTTCTAAAAGTTCTCAGAGTCATAGATAAATCTTTCGGATATTATCAGCTTACATGACTACTCACGTGGGTTAATAATATTCTCAAGGAAAACTCGTCTGAGTGTAGTATTGCGTATCAACTATTTGGGACTACTCCCTCATAGCCATCACATTACGTCCTAAAAAGGCCAAGTGGGATAAAGGTAACTACGGTCCTCAGTCTCACGGACTCCCAGGTCGGAAAGAGTGACATCAATGCGACTACTCACATCAGACATCAATAATCCCAAAGGGGCCTCAACTGAGTGTGGTCATCATATACCAAACTTGTTAGAACTACTCCCAACAGCCGACTATTAATTACACCATAATCCTATCATATGTGTATCTCAAGTCCGGGTTAGGACTTATCTCACCACTCAAAAGTAGCACCCTGCCAAATAGAAGAACCCAATCAAATATACAGATATATACAAATATATACAAATCAAGCAAACAAAACATATATAATACAAATACAGACAAAATAGGTTTAACTCTCTATGCACTCCCCAGTGAAGTCACCATTTATGTAGCGGTGAGAATCAGAAATCATGCTATTAATTAATTTGAATCACAAAACTTTGAAGTTCACCAACGAGCTTTGATTTATCCAAAGGAAAGGCTAAAGATCGAAGAAAACCCTAATTGCATTATGCGAAGACACAGCAAGAGATCGAGGGTTCGGGGGTTGGTTATACTAAGGAAAGGTATTAGCACCCTAAGTATCTGTAGTACTCTACAGGAACCTCTTGTTTGTATTTGTGTTATGTTATGTTTGCTTGCTAAGGAAATCTGCTAAGGGTAAAGGTAAAGACCTAATGGCAAGGATGAAGACCTATGGTAAAGACCAAGGTACTAAAGGTAAAGACCTAGGGGTATGTACACTAAGTATGCTCGCCAATACGTCGCATCTTGTGCCTACGTATCCTGACTAAAGAATCAGAGCAATCGTAGTTCACCTAACTAAGGGTGAGGAACCATTGACTATGGCCAAAGTTCCAAGGGGAATGAGCATGATACTCATATAGAGTTAAATAACTCTCTAAGTCTAAGTTGTAAAGGGAAGTGAATACTCATGATGATGAGGATCACATAGAGTTTAAGAACTCTGTCCTAATTTTAAGTTGAAAGGTGAGTGGCTCTCACAAGGCCAAAGGGGAAAGGAACATCATAATGATGATGCTCACATAGAGTTGAATAACTCGGGGTGAACCCTAATTCATAAGGTAAGTGGTTCTAATGAGGCCAAAGAGGGAAATGACCAACTATGATGATAGTGCTCACAAGAGGGGAACCTAATTAGGTTAAAGGGAGAATAGGCTCTAATGAGGCCAAGGGATTGATCCTAAAGAGGATAAGGGATGGCTCTAATGAGGCCAAGAGGAGAGATGGCTCTAATGAGGCCAAGATGATAAATGAGTTATCTATGACTTTGAGGTCAATAGAGAGTCTTTCCTTTGGAAGGAGGGGAACAAAGAGGGTTAAGGAGGAGAGCTAAATAGCTAGCCTCACTTGGGGGATAACTTAAAGAAGTTCAAGGTAACAAACATATGAAACAAGATGAAAACATGAGCATGGTGAAAACCAAATCAAAGCATATGAATGTAACAACACTCAAGATCAAGGTCTATTTCAAAATATTTTAAGGTAAGGACCAAAATCTTCACATGGGAATGGACATATTATGGTGACGACCAAAGAATATATGAAAAGATGTTACAACATCTAAACAAACACTGAACTAAGTTCTCATGGTATACATTCAAACATGGATAAAGTTCAACAAGGAGAAGGTAACAAACAACAAGCTCGTAAGCATACATGTGTAACAACAATCATGTAAATATAAACAAACATGTATCAAAGGTATCATGTGAACAAGTTTGAACATGTGGGCAAGTAGGTAGCAACCATACAAGAGTATTGGGGTTTAAACATGCATTTGAGAGGGTGAGCATATCATAAGGTTCATGTATTCAAAGATTACAATCCAAGACATATAAACACTTAAGAGCAACTCAAACATGGTATCCAAGATTCAAGACATACATGTGCATATGTTTGGTCAAACAATTTCAATGTAAAAGAGGCGAGTGATCTAACAAGATCTCATAGTATGAGCAAGGAATTTTGCAAAGACATTCATATGAAAACAACACACTTAAACATCATGGTAACAAAGTGAATCAATGACATACAATGCTATAACATCATACAACATGCATTAGGTTTCAAACAATCAAGGCAAACCAAGGAAACATGGCAAAAGAACAAAGAAGTTTTCCTAAAAACCCTAAAAAGATCCCTCACTTTCAACACTTACAAATGTCTCATGAGTAAATATTTTGGACAATTTCTTTTTACAACTAGAAAATAGACATTATAAGGAACACTTTGCAAAAGAATGGGTCAAAAAGGATAAAAGATGAGTGAGTTATGATCAAATGAAATCAAGGCACAAACCATAAAAACTAAAATGAAACAAGTATTAAAAATAAAGGGGAATGTCTCATGTGGGTGTTGAACCCACGCCCTTGGAGACTCAGCCACAAAACATCCACCATATGTGTTATGCGCGCAGTGTGAACAAGTGATGAAAACACACAATGAAATAACAAGGCAAGCGAAAAATCAAAAAAATGCACAAAAGGTTTGATCCGCAGGATCGAACCCAGGCAAGGCAGGCGAAAGGGAAAGGCATGGCAAGGTTTCTACCACTGGGGTGGCTATTACATCTAATCATATAACACCTTCATTTATTTTTATTTTAAGAACCAACCAGAATGGCCACCTTAGCGCCACGTTGGGCTGACTGGGTACCATATCACCATCATCTTCTTCGTTCCCTCCCTCTCACCCGTGCCCTAGCTTTCATTTCAAACCCAGAACTTCCTTCAACCATATCTCACTCATTTCCCCACCATTTCTCATGAAGTAAAGATCAAAGTTGGAGTATTTTTCACGAGGAACAAGAATATCACAATAGTTTCAACTAAAAGCAACCACATGATTCACAAAACATCACACAACAGTGCAACATCAAAAAGTTTCAGCAAGCTATAACATGAAATATTTGAGCCAAATAGAACAAGCAGTCATTCATAAACACAAAACCCCAAACATACTACATTTTGCCAATAAAATGAGAATAAGACAATGCATGAAAACTGAGTTTCAAGGGAGCAAGAATCTTACCTCTTGGAGAAAGTCCAAGGCTTCTTCTATGGTGCTTATAGAATAGAAATAATGGTCTGCCTTACTTTATTGATGCTAAGAGAGGAAATACAGATGGTCAGCAGCTTTGGAAAATACCTCAAAAATGGAACCCGATCCTTCTTGCAACAATGGAGGTTGAAAATGGCAGATGAGGTTTAAGGAGTTACAGAACTTTTCCAGGTGTTGGAATGAGTTCTAATGGATGTATATGGGTGGTTTGTGGAGTTTATTTGAAAAGTGCACAAGCAAAAACTCTTGGTGCAGAGATTTTGCAAAAATGCAAGAAATGAGAGAGTGGTGAATTGCAGAGAGTGTCAGCCTTTGTTTAGGGTGATCCTGGTGTATTTTAGAATGAGGATTGATCCTTTATTTATAGGAGAAGTGAAGGACTTGAGGTATGGACAGATTTCACAACTTGCCAAGATTGCCCTTTCTCCAAATTTCTACCATGCAAGCTGTTATGCTGAGTCAAGGGCACTCCAACACTCTAGCAAATGGTCAGGAATAGGCTTTGCACTGTTGAGGCATGCTGATGGGATTGAACCAAGGCTCCAAGTTGTAAGAACAAAGAAGTGACCATGTGTATTGGAAAAGTTTATCTCTCTTTGCCTCAACTTGCATCCACTTGACATAAACTAATGCATTTGCATGTTGCAACTTGTGTAGCTCGTGGAAGAGGTCTTAAACACTCTAATGTTACTTCTAAACATCAGAATTGTGAGAGTTTTGGTGATTAGGAGTGGTTATGCATCATCATGCACATGTTGGTACCTTGAAATTTAAGAAATGGACACCAAACTTCCCTTCTTCGAACCTCTCAGCTCACTCAATGGATTGGGGAGTTCCATTACTTTTTGGAAAGCCCAAAATATCCTCTATAACTTTCATGTTCACTCCAAGTTCTAGATCCAAATGGATCTTGATGAAAAATGGAGATGAAGTTGGCTGATTTCTAGGGCAAAATGTAGTGAAATTTCACTAAGTCTTTAAGTCCCTTGAACTTCCAAGCCTCCTAACTTAAAACCCAAATTTTATTTGAAGAAGGACCCTCTAATATGTTTTTAAGTTCATGATGAGAACTTCAATTTGAGCTTTGAGTCACAAAAATTAGATGTGCGGTTTGAAAGTTATGATTTTTCCAATTTTGCACAAGGAGTGAATTCTTCTACACTTAGAAAAATTTAAGAACCAAACCTTGCCCTTTTTGCAAGAAACCTTTCAAAAGGTGAATTCTCATGCTCTAAATCAAGAATCAAGCATGTCTTGATGGAATATAGATTGAATGCTTCATCTTGGGTCAAGGTATCAAAAGTCAAAGGGTTGACTTTGTCAGATGAAATTTAGGTCAGATGAATTCCACAGTGCAATCCTCAATGAATTTGTAACTTTGCACTTCTCCAATACTTTAGGTGAGTTCCAAGGATGTATATGGGCACAATGAGTCATGTCCCATGGTTTGGGATCATGCTTTGACCATGAATTAGGGCACAGACGACTTTCCACTGAAGAAAACCTCAATTTGGGGTCAGATGAACTTTGAGGCTCATTGTACTTGTGATGGGGTCAAACACTCTTGATTTCTTGTTGAATGAGATCTCTTGGATGTATGCGAGCTTAATTGGTTGATGAACCAATCAAGCCATTGAATGATCATACCAAGGTTCCTTGTGATTCTTCAGGTTAAAACCTTAATTCCACAACTCTTGATCTGATGGCCTTTTCTTGATTTCTCTTGATCCAAACACATGAAATCATGAAATATTATTTGAGAACCTCATGATTAGCTTTTAAGACCAAGTGGTTGAACTTTGGAGCCTCAGTTAGCTTTCTTGAACAGATGACTTCAAACTAACAAACTCAATCACCTAGTGAACACTGGTGATGGATGTATGGAACCAAGGAGTGTCTTAGGAGACTTTGAAACATGTGAGAACTTGGCTTAATAACCTTGTCCTCCTTCTTGTGCAAATCCTGTCTTTACATAAAAGAAACAAACTAGCAAGATATGATGGTTAGTTATCAATGCATAGATGATTGAAACTTAAATGCAAGTGCAAGATGTTATGACATCTAAAGGCTAAAATTTAGGGTATAACAAATAGCCACGATTTTCGTACCTTCAGAGTGGAAGATAATTAAATACGAAAATACACAAATTTTGTCTTAAAAAGTGATAAAATATAGTGAGATTAAAGAAACAAATGAACTGGGATAGGATGTTGGATCAACATCAACTCGAGAGTTGACGCTTAGATCAAAGTGGGAAAGATTGCCATCAATGAAAGGTTGGTGGTTAAATAAAAATGGGAAATGTCGCCATCAAAAAAATGTTTATGGTTAGATAAAAGTGAAAAAGATTGCCATCAACAAAAGGTTAATGGTTAAATTAAAGTGGGAAAGATTTCCATCAATGAAAGGTTGATGGTTACATCAAACTGGGAAAGATCGGTATCAATAAAAGGTTAATAGTTAGATCAAGATGGAAAGAATCCCCATAAAAAAAAGGTTAATGATTAGATTAAAGTTGAAAAGATCTCCATCAAAAAAAGGTTGATGGTTAGATCAGGCTCGAAAAGATTAGCATCAATAAAAGGTTGATAGTTAGATTAAAGAGGAAAAGACCACAATCAATAAAAGGTCGATGGTTAGATCAAAGTGGAAAGGAATGCCATCAACAAAAGGTTGATAGTTAGATCAAAGTGGGAAAAATAACCATCAACAAAAGTTTTTTGGTTATATCAAGATGGAAAAGATTGCCATCAACAAAAGGTTGATAGTTAGATAAAAGTGGAAAAGATCGCCATCAACAAAAGGTTGATGGTTAGATCAAAGAGGAAAAGATCAACATCAACAAAAAGTTAATGGTTAGATCAAAGAGGGAAAGATCTCCATCAACAAAAGGTTGATGGTTAGATCAATTTGGAAAAAATCTCCATTAACAAAAGGTTGATGGTTAGATCAAGCTGGAAAAGATCGCCATCAATAAAAGGTCGATGATTAGACCAAGATAGAAAAAATACCATCAACAAAAGGTTGATAGTTAGATCAAATTGGAAAATATAATCATCAATAAAAGGTTGGTGGTTGGATAAAGCTGGAAAATATCGCCATCAATAAAAGTTTGATAGTTAGATCAAAGGGGAAAAAATCACCATCAACAAAAGGTTGATGGTTATTTCAAAGCAAAAAAGATCACCATCAACAAAAGGTTAATGGTTAGATCAAAGCGGGAAAGATCTTCATCAACAAAAGGGTGATGGTTAGATCAAACTGGAAAAGATCACCATTAACAAAAGGTTGATGGTTAGATTAAGCTCGAAAAAATCGCCATCAACAAAAGGTTGATGGTTAGATCAAGCTAGAAAAGATCACAATAAAAAAGGTAGATAGTTAGATAAACTGGAAAAAATCGCCATCAACAAAAGATTGATGGTTAGATCAAGGTGGAAAATATCATCATCAATAAAAGGTTGATAGTTAGATCAAACTGGGAAAGATCTCCACCAATAAAAGGTTGATAGTTAGATCAAACCAGAAAAGAATCGTTGGAGAATAAGATTCAATGAGGCTCACTAGGGATATCCAATGGAAAAACGTGCACGGTAAACACTCACTTGGAGAAATACCACTGGCTCGACTGAGGATTGACCCAAACTTTCACGAAGGGTCCCAGATCCTGGCTTATGCTAGGTATACTTGTTTTGATTGTATGGCGTAATGTTCCACCTCGGTGGATATGCTGCGCATGAAATAATGTATGAAATGTCATGATTAATAAATGTAGGCATGCCAATGATTGACCTTTGTAGGGATTGGTTTCTCTTATTGGAACTTGTCAAGCAAAGATAGGGTTTTGGAATAACAATGTCAATTGGTGTTTGATATGCCAATGAAATTTGGGCATTTAAGTACCAATGACGATTGGATTTTTAACTTTTCATGGAAATTGGGTATTAAATCCCATATCCCAAATCTATCTCTTCCAAAGGATCTTGAGCTTGCATCCTTTTGGTTGAGACTAATGGATCTTTCTCGAATCCCAAAGGCTCATCATCATATAAATAATCGAGCCTGTGGCTTTTTGAAGCTGTTTCTTGGCCATTATGGCCAAATTCTTTATGAACTTCAAACACAGTGGCTTTGACAACCATCATTTCTTGCGAATCGGCCTCTAGAGCCGCTATTAACTTATTTTCAGCCACATAGGCTGAAATTCGAGCCAAAGCACTCGAATTAGACATCATCCTCGTTTGATTCACACCATTTGTTGTATTCCTCAATGGTATCATATTCCCACATAAAAGTCATGCATGGGGTGCAGCTTTATGGAGTAGTATACATCGGCCCTTTTGAAATTAAAGCTCTATCTTGCTGTGGCACATGGAGAAATATTTGCCAACTGTCGATCAAAATTTCTTTTGTCAACATGATTCCTCTCCGTACGAAAGAAACTTTGGTCATCTTCTATGTGCTCCACAATCCCATTAGGCTTCTAGACCATGATCCATTTGTGCATGAAAGATGGCACACATTCTACTCCATGTATCAATTCTCTCCCTAGTAGAAAATTGTAATTGCTTAAGTCAAAATCACAACGAACAAGTTGGGCTGAGTGGTGGTTCCCACAACCACGTCAACTTGGATAACTCCCAATGGCCTACTGGTTTTCCCCTCATAATTTGACAAGACCATGTTATTGGATTTTAAATCCGTATCATATTTGTCAATCTTCCTAAGTAGGGAATGTGGCATAACATTGGCACAGGCTCCACAGTCTATGAGAATCTTATTTATTCTGACGCCCTACACTTTGGCCCTTATATACAACGACTTTTAATGTTGTTGTATGGATATGTCGGGTCTCTCAAATATGGCTTTGTATTCATTAACAGATCCATCGTGCATGACATAGTAACATAAAAGCTTACGAGTATCCATTTCTTCAACTGACCTATCTTCCTTTTCAATTACTCCCGTAACTGTATCGTATTCTAATGGCATCATGGATATCATATTGTATATAATATCTAAATCATCCTCTGAACCTGATTCAAAGTCATTACTCATCATCTCTTCGGCTTTATTGAAGAAGATCTTTGGTTCATTTTCCATCACTGATGGTAGTGGGGGAAACAACCTCTGCTTGGCAGACTTTCTTACCTCATGTTCATCAAGCGTAGCCTGAATAATACTATTCTTACTTGCACTCCTTGCTTCGAAGGCGGTTTTTTTATTTCTATGATGCCTCCTCCACTGGGTTCACTTCATGAAATTCATCCCCATGTAGTTCTTAGAAATGTATGAATTTTTCTTAGATGTCTGAGAGTTGTCAAGGTACCAGGATCCTGCACCTACCAGCTTCCACTTCTCCTTACCAGCAACCAACCTCCCTAGAGGTTGAACCCATTCTTTAGGAGGCACATTAGCAGGCGGTACATAGGTATTAAATCTTTGAGTTTTTGGAGGGATACCCCTCTTATTGAAAAAGAACTCTTTGCGCTGGTCTTGTCGACCAACTTTCCTTGACTATTAGGGGTTAATTTTTCCAACTCTTTCACATCTTCTTTATAAAAAACAACGTTGGAGTGCGGGAACAACAAAACCTCAGAGTCCTTAAGCTTACACATGTTTATAAAATCGATGAGCTCTTCCCAAGCCTTGGGAAAAACACCTTCATTTTCTCTTTCTAATTGGGTTCAGACTCTTTTGTGTCATCGGTGATATCAACCATCAGCACTTCAACAGGCTCGATAAAAAGAGCCTCCTCGACCTTGGGATCTTCTTCTTCCTCTTGTCGAGGTTTTTGCTTATAGTCAAATTTGAGCCTCCCATCTTTCAATGTGTTTTGAATAAGTTTCCTGAAAAGCACACATTGATAAGCTTTATGGCTTAGGAAGTTATGAAATTTACAAAAAACCCTTTTTCTTTCTCTGTTCTTATAGTGGTGTCTCAATCCATTTAAGGATTCCAATTTGACAACCAGAGACTAAGAGAATGAAGATATCGTCACACTTAGTTACATAAAACGTATAAGTTTTTGTGATAAATTTCTCGTTTTTTGGTTCAATAGGATTTTTCCCATTTGAAGGTTTTAAAAATTTACATACAAAGGGAGGACCTGTCTTTAGTTCTGCCACATTGACCGCATTTTCCTCAACAAAGTCACTGTCTGTGTCGGATAAATTTTTTATTTCATCTATTTCAACATAGGCTACTTTTTCCTTTTTTTGATACTTACTCGACCCACCCTTTTCAGCTTTCAAACGTTCGACCTGTCAAACTCTATTTGCTAATTGGACCATATCTCTTAAATACCAAGTGTCTAACTTTTTCCTGATTAAATAATCAAGACCCTCTGTAGCTAACTCAACTAATTCATGTTCAAGAACCTGTGTAAAACACCTTGATTTCATTATCTTAAACCTATTTAGATAATCATCTATGGTCTCAGCCACCTTTCGCCTCACATTGGCTAATTCCTTGAGTCTAATCTTAGATTGGCCCATATAGAACTGTTCATGAAACACCCTTTCCAATTTATTTTAATTAAATATAGATTGCAGAGGCAGTGTGGTAAACCACATAAAAGAGTTCTTTGTCAAATAATTAGGAAAAAAATTCATTTTTAAATTCTCATTATTGGCTATATCGCCAGCCTCAATCTAATACCTAGCAACATGCTCGACTGTGGACTCATTGGTGTCACCGACAAACTTAGTGAATTTGGGGACTTTCCATCCCCTTGGAAGTTTGGTCTTCCAGACATACTCCGAAAGAGGAGACACATAATTGGGCCTATGAAGGACAACATTAAGGTCATTATGGGCCAAAATCTGTTCGACCACGTTAGTGATATTATTATGCCCCCAAAGTTATTTTGTTGGAAATTCCTATGTACTCGGTTGACATCCTGGTCTCTTTGCACCATAACTATTTCAGGGCCATTCTAGGTTTGGTTTCCTTCGACAATCCTTAGTGGGGGTTGTTCGACAAGAATTTGGTTATTAGGTGCTGACACAACTGGCGCCGGAGGTGCTCCAAAAAAAATCAGTAAATTATACCCATTTTATGAGCCAACTACTGGTAACTCTGGGTTGTCTTATGTATTAAATGGGTTGTCTTATGTATTAAAGGATGAAACACAATACCTATTTGTTGTGTTAACATGTTCACCATCTCGTGGTTACTCTCATCCATCTGTTGCCTCATGGACACTAGAGAATATGTAGTTAAGGCTGACATTCCTGGAGAAACATATTGAGCTCCTCCTTGTGGTTGTGTCGTCCGATCAGGATTTCTTGTAGAAGATCCTGGCGTTAAATGTTGATTGAGTGGTGACGCTATCGTTTCAACATTATTTGCAAACGTCGAAGCGTGACTTTGTAACCCTGTCATCATGGCAATTGACATGCCATATGGGTAATCCCTAATAACTAAGGGTAGGGTAAAACTTGGGATATAAGGGGGGGTTAGGGTCCCCTAACCCATCAAAGTAGGCATGAGTGTAGTTGTAATGTTAGTTATTGGAGGTAAAGAAACTACTACTCCTAGTATTGACGTCAAAGTCACTACTAGAGTTAAGATTGGGCTTGTGACTCCGACAAGGTTTGATGTCCCTGTTGTATCAGTCGTCAAAGTGATTGTTGATTCAGGGTCTAAAGCATCATTTCGGGCATGAGAAGTATTTTTTGGGTTAATCATTTCTGCTAAAGTCTTACCACTTTTCAGACTTATATGACTCCAGACATTGAAAATATTTAATGTAAAACAAAGATATTTAAATAATACAATAATTTCTTGTAAAAGAAAAGATTTTTTTTACACAAAAGGTCCCACTGGGAATGCGAATTTGTTCACATGTGTTTTTAGCGAATTTGATTAAGGAAGCATAAAGACAATAAAACAAAAGGGACGCAAACTCACGTGTTACTCATAAATTGTTTCACACTTTGACTTGGGTGCTCCAGTTTAATAGAAAAAGTATATGAATTTTGCGACCTCGATTACAACATATGAATCTGCTATATATAATAAAATAAAGATAACTGTCTCCGACAACTTATTTCTAGAAAATAGACACGTCTTCAGGAACATGCAACTTGATCTTTTTATGCAATGTCACATCGTCAATACTTGAAAATTGCTGAAAATCATTATCCCACGTTCTAACTGCTCTTAGTGACTAGTAATTGTCTGCTCATCGAAGGTGATTATTGTCAGCGCTAAGACCCCTCTCCAGTATTTGGTTTCCAAAATCTTATAAATCTTTGAAGTTCGCCTAATGTTTTGACTTTGACGCGGTGTTGAGTGATCAATTAGATTTGTTCATAAGACTCTTCCAAACTATGTCTCAAGATCTGCTATTGAAATTCTTCAAAACCATGGCTCAAGATGCTAGTCGAAACACTCCAGTCTACGTAACCATTTTTGTCAACTTGTATCAATCAATGCTAACACTTAGCATTTTCCCAATGTAACATCCAATTGACTTGTTTCAAAATAGAAATCTCAGGATAACAATAGCGTAAAGTTTCAGAGAAAATAAGACCTAGGGTCTCCTATGGTAGTTTGTGTAACCCTGAGAGTAGTTGGAACACTGGTTGGTTGTGTGTGTGTGTTGGGGGGGGGGAGACCACCACTTATGGAAACGTTGTTGAAACTGACATTTGACTTACAATAGGACCTTGAGAGTACCATGCACCCTGAACTATTTGATTCGATTGGTTGTTCTTATACATTTGGAGCATCGTTCTAGGGAAGGGAGGGATTTTTTGACGTTGGACGAACTCTCTCAACAAGAATTTTACCACTCCTCAGACGCATAAACACACAGACATTGAAAACATTGCATGTATGAAGAACAAAATAGAAAATAAAAGCACGCCACTTTTTTTCTAAAGTTTAAATTTCTTGCAAAAAAAAGTCTTACTGGACATACCAATTTGTTTACTGGTATTTTTAATAAATCAAATCACAAGCATTTAATGGATTAAATTAAAAAAAAAAAAATCCTAAGGATATATTGTGCAAAGAGTTTGAGAAAGTATATTTATGTTTGATAAAGAAAAACACATAATTGCTTTAAAGTAGTAAAGTGAACGAAGAAAAAAAGTAATGAAAAAACAATAAAGTAAAATTGCTTGAATTAAAGGTGAGACGCAGATTCATACATTTCTAACGAATTCAATATCTATGTAATGTGAATGTTAGAATTCTATAGAGAGTGAGAATGAAAATTACAAACCCTTGTTACAAAAACTAAATCGACTTATATACATGTACATCAATAATCGTCGATAACAGTAAATTCTTCAGCACTTGACACATATACTATTACATGGTCTTTTGTCCACTGCTTTGCTTCCATGTGTCTTCAATTGTTGAACGGTTGCAAACTGTTAGCAATGTCGACAACTGCCCTTGTCGAGAATCAACTTGTCTCCTTTTGACTCTACTTGTGATTTTGGCATCGAAACATGATTGAACTACTTATGTTTTAGTCGCTGTATTTATCACATACCTCCACTCACATCGAACATGTCAAATCATTGTAAATTTTTTTCAAAATTCTAAATAAATTTTGGAGAGAATTATTGAGATTCTTTCAAATTAGACTTGGTGAATTTTGGTGCAGCTTGAAGGCGAAAATTACTTCACATACTGACAAATAGTTCAAGTTTGACCTTTTATATAAACAATACTAGCCAATTAGATACAAAGTGATTAAATGACAAAGTGTTTGAGAATATTATCGAGTCCAACTATCCTCCAAGGACATGGTGCGTTATTCTTCTATTTCTAAAATTCTAAAATTGAAAGAAAAGAAAAACACTAGAAAAAATTTGAGAAAGAAAAGATTTACACATTCTCAAAAAAAAAAAACACAGAATCTACATTATTTTTGTTTTTCATTCTGCTCTAGCTGAAGTTAGTAATTTTCATTGAGAAAGGAAAAAAAAATTAATAATTTCAAATCTCATCACTCTCTCTTTCCTATTTTGTTTTTTTGTTGTGAAGTTCTTTGTTAATATTACGCAACAAGTTACACGCTTTCTACCAGCATTGGTCCGTTTCCCATCTTCTCTTCGTAGAATATCCAGAATACCGTTTTTGTGTCACCGGAGCTGAAAACTGCCGGCTCCTCCCGTGTACTGCCATCAGAGACATATCGTAAATCGCTCTTGTTGATGGATCATAAAGCGTCTCGTACGCATTGCGGATCTCGATGAAGTCTCCGTCGTCACACTCCGGCAACCGTTGCGCCGCCGTGTCAGGATGGTAAACCTTCGCCAGACTTCGGTAAGCCGATTTGATGTCCGTAGATGATGCTCCTGGCTTCAGCCGGAGAATTTCGTACAGACTCTTCGCCGGCCGCCGTGTCTCGACTACTGTCGCTACGGCTCGCATTGAAACCCTACGGTGATTTGAGAAATTTGAAATTGGTTTCTGGAAGGACCTGGCGGAGGTGGAACATCCGTCGGTGAATCGGAGAGGACGGACGACGGAGAGACCGGCGAAACTAAGCGTTGCCGCCATCGGAAAATTAAGACGTGTTGAGGGGTAAAATGGGAATGAGAAATGTTGGAGCGTATGTTTTGCGCTTAGAGATTATGTGATGAGTTAGTTTATATAGAGGTCAATGAAGAGAGAGAATGATTATAGATTGAAGGGTATAAAAGGTAATTTGGTTTGCCACGAGGGATGGGTGTTTAACTGTGTGGGGTCTATGAAAGAAAAAGAAAGTGGAACAAATGCTGCAGTGCGTTTTGAAAGGGCTTCTAGAAGGCAAGGACAACAATAGGGTCGACATTAGGATTAGGGGTGTTTAAATCCAAACCAATTCAAATAAAAATCGCAAATTGATCTAAAATAATTGAAAATCATAAAAAAACGAAAAATATTGGATGTGCTTGGATGTCATTTTGTAAAGACCGCTCAGTTCGGATCGGATTTCGAATTGATTTTTCAAAACCGATCCAAACCAAACCGAACCGCATGTATACATTTTTATACTTATATATTTTGTATTAGTATAACATGTTATGTTAATTTATTATTAGATGATACTTTTTTATAGAATATTATTTATTAGTTTGATGTAATCTATTAATTTTTATTATTTCATTTGTTTCACTCATAACCGATCAATATCATTTTGTAATATTAACTTTTAATATAGTATATCTTATATATTATATCAAATTTATTATTTATTAGTATTTTTATAATATTAATAAAACTATAATTTGTAATTTGGATATCTAAAAAACCGATCCAAATAAAACCGAAAAAAAAAAGGATCGGATCGGATTTTTTTAACCAATCATTCAAAACCGAACTAAACCGCAAATAAATTTATCTTTGAATCGGATGATATTTTACTTCAAAACCGATTCAAACCGAACCGCGAACACCCCTAATTAGGATTATTATTACTCAATGAAAAGTATATCATGGTTTTATTTAACTGATTCTTTTATATAAATATTTCAACCAACTTCACCTTTTTTATTCCATCTAATAAATATTTCATTTTACAGATATTAATCATTACGTACTGAATAAAAAGTTATATAAGGTCGCCCTATTAGAATCATTCATTTATTATTTTAGTTATAATAGAAATAAAAATAAATTATCATCAAGATTCAATTAGATCAACTTATAGTGTAAAATATTTTTTACAATATTAATACATTAATTAAATTTATTTTTATAAATTATATTTGATAAAACCAAACTTTTGATTTAATATAAATTTTGATTTTTTATTTTCTTTATCATGAAAATAAGCCACTCACAAATTAATAGTTTTTTATTTATTTATAAAATTGATAAAAATGGACGTGATGTCTAACCATTTGATATATTAATTCATGGCTTAAATACATTTTTGATTCCTGTAAGTTAACAAAATTTTGATTTTGGTTATTGTAATTTTTTTTCAGGGTCCCTATATCTCACTTTTTGCATGCATTTTAGTTCGTAAAGTCAAAATTCGCAAGAAAATCCGTAGAAATTTTTCTGCGAATTTTGACTTTAAGAACTAAAACATATGCAAAAAGTGAGATATAGAAACTCAGACAAAAAATTACAAGAACCAAAATAAAAAACTTGCTAACTTACAGAAATCAACAAACTATTTAAGCCTTAATTCAAATATGTCAATTTTAATATATTTGAGCATGGACAGATCCACATTGAGATATAGTGCGACTTTAGTCACACAAAAATTTATCCATATATATATATATATATATATATATATATATATATATATATATATATATATATATATATCATCGTAATGGTCATCGGTCAATCACTTAAAGAGAGTTACAATTCGTCTATAATATTCACAGCACATGAGAACTACTCTACGGAAAATACACGCGATTCAAATTTAAGATACATACAACTACATCGCACGCCTAACAAATATCAGGTTGGTATGACCGCTCCATTATATAAAGAGAATGTGCATCGATTTCAAATTCAATTTTCATTCACTCTTCTCCTTCCCATACTGACTTGAGCGTTAGAGTGCTAACCTTGTTAGTCAGTCATTTTCTCCACCGCATAGGAAACTCAAATCCATAATTGTCCATCGCAACCATCGAATCTCCAACCATTTCTAATTTTGTAACAGAACATTGACATCGTCTGTGGGAAGGATACGTCATTTAAAAAAACTAGTGAAATTATGTTTTTGTTATATGTGTATCAATTCTTTGATTTTATCTTCATGTTATATATGATGATTGAGATTTTAGAATTTACAAATGATTTAAGTGTAGCGCTATAAATCGTGATCAAGAACTTTTGAATGCTTTTTCACTTTTCAATTCCACTAAACATGAATTACATTAAATGAGGAATGATGGATGAGAAGAACTTATATCTAAGGTTATGAAAATTTGCAATAAGCATGATATTGGTGTGCCTGATATGGACGCACCATATGTGCAAGGGAAGGAACCTAAGTGACTTGCTATAACTTCTAGTGTGAAGGTGAGAAAAATACACAAGAAATGGGGGTTGAATTGTGTTCTCCAATTTGCGTTGCTTCTGAACAGAGTTCAAATTTTAAACATTAGTTCAGATTCTGATAACAAGTTGCAGCAGAATAATAACAGAAGCAAGTAAATGACAAATGAACAAATAGAGGTTTATATTGGTTCCTCCCAAACTGAGAGTAGTCTAGTCCCCTTGCAACACAAGAGATTTTTTCACTATAATCAAACCATGATTACAATTGCTTATGCCCTCAAGCATAAGACTTTTCTTTGCTCAAACCTACAACCTAAGACTTGCATGCTCAATCAGCACCTGATCAAAATTTCCTGCTTAGATCCTCAGATCCTAAGATTTTCATGCTTATACCCACAAGTACAAGACTTCCTGTTTAAATCCCACGGATTCAAGACTTCCTGCTTAGACTCTCATCCTAAGACTTTCCTGCTTAGATTCCATGAATCCAATACTTTCCTGCTTAAATCCCACAGATTCAAGACTTCCTGCTCATACCCTTGAGTACAAGACTCCTTGCTCAAATTCCACAAATCCAAGACTTTCCTGCTTAGACCTACAGTCCAAGACTTCCTTGCTTAATCAACAATTTGATCAAGGCTTCAATGATCAAGCACATAGCAGGAGACTTACCTGGCTCAAGCTCCAGCAAGAGACTTTGATGCTCAAGCACATAGGAACATACTTTCTTTCTAAACTACTAAACAACTTGTTTAGCAGAATAGACAACAAGGTGTACTTGGTATACAATCAGAGGTACATAAAAATAAATATAACAAATATCATATCATTTAAGATTTCTAAGATATTCTTTGGTTAAGAAATCTTAAGGCTTTGTACAATTTACAACAGGTAACAGAAACTCTGCATACTCGATGTTATTGTTGATCTTGTTATTCTTTCATGTTGATAGATGCGTGAAATGCTCATTTTCTTCTTGGACCTCTTTCTTTATTCCTTGTTGTTGATCCATATTGAATCTTCAGCTACTTAAATAGCAGATACAAAAGAATAGCCGTTGGAAGAGATAACTTGAACAAGTGTCTTTGTTACTCCATAGTACTAAGACACGTTAAAGATAGATACACAAAAAGATATTTATCCATTGTGTAACTCTTTTAATCGTAGTGTCTTTCCTTGTGAGTTGTATTATAGATCTGTTGAGAGTGGATATCCATAAATCATGTCAAATCTCCTTGAGCCATGTGAACACAGACTCTAGCTGACAAACTAATTTGACAATGTAGCTTACTTTATGCAATACGGATCACTTAACTTTGTCCATGGTTCTAAATGATTACCAGAAGCAATTTGGTCTATCCAGGTCTCCTTAGACTTGATAATGTGTTGTTGGTAGAAGGATTACTACAAATTTGATCATTATAAGTTATCTATGTGATCAAGGTCTGAATTTGAGCTTCAATAAATATGAATGCGCTATTTCTAGTAGAGATCAAGAAGTGTTAGAGAAAGTTTCAAGATTCAAATACAATTTCTATTTGTGGGTATCTCAAAACAAAATCCATCCCTTAACATGTTTGATATCCAAGGTAGATAAGACCAAGCTATGACACCAAAAACTTGGCCATTTCAACCTCAAGAGCATGAAAAATATCATATATGAAGGTGTTATCTAGGGATAGCGAAAGCTCAAGATTGAAGAAGGAAAAATATGTAGAGAGTTCTAATTAGGCAAGTAGACCTATATGTCCTAAAAGAAGCTCTAGCATTTTTCCACTTCAAAAGTTCTAGAGTTACTTCATATGGATCTGATGGGGCCTATGCAAGTAGAAAGCTTGGATGGGAAGAGATATGTTATTTTGTGTTTGGATGATTTTTCTAGATACACTTGGATCAGTTTTATAAAGAAAACTATGACACATGTGATGTTGTCAAGATGGTGGAACATTGTGTTCAACAATATCAGTCTTAAGTTGAGTTGTGTTTTGTAGGAAGTCTCACCTACTTTCATGGTCTACAAGCAAAGCAACTAAGTGACAATTTTTCTAAATCCTTGTAAGATGTTCAGTTTGAAAATCTAAGTGGTGTTATTGGTATTTGCGTGTGAAAAATCTTATGGCAATTAATTTATGAGAGGCGTGCAAGAATAAAAGGAAAGTTTCTCTATCTTGTGATCATTTGAGCTCATAAAAGAATGAAAATCTCTTCAAATTCAAATTTTGCTCATATCTACTCTTTCCTCACACGTAATAACTACCTACCAGTCTCCCACTATTGTTCTAACACATATGTTCACCTTCATTTCTCTCAAGTTCCTCAAACCCATTAAAAAATGAGCTAAAAAGCTAATGAAGCTAAATCTTTTAAACCCAGACCTATTAACAATTTGTATGGGGTCAACATGCTGGCACTAAAGAGGGGGGATAAAGGAACATCAAAGAAAGCTAGGGTTTCTGGATCTAGCAACAATATTGATGAACCTGTAGTGATTATAAACCATACTCCTCTGCAAATGGTTGTTCCAGTTGACATTTCAACAAAAAGAACAAAGAGTTTTGCCACTAAGAAGAGGAATTCATTTGAAAAGCTAAGTCCCTCTGAAATCTGTGCATGTTCATAAATATATTGAATCTATGAAAATTGATAAGGAAGCTAATTTCAATATCAATGAAAATTCATTGACCGCCATTCAAAAAAAATGAAAATTCATTGATCATGCTAAAATCACTCTTGAGAAACCACATGTTAATTCACATGTTGATTCCCATGTTGAACCAAATGTTGAAACATTTGTTCCAACATCTGGTGAACCACAGACTGAACCCCTTACTAAACCAGTTGTGGATATTCTTGTATTTGACACTCGTCTGGATGATACTTCCTCTAAAGATTTGACTGATGTAGAACCTCATCATGTAGAGACCGAGGTTCAGAGTAAGAAGGGTAAAGATAAACAAACTATTGATACTCCTGTTGTTGACTCATATTTGAATTATATCTTGAATGAAAACCATGAGTCCAATGAAGAAGTGAGGAATGAGGATCATCAAAACAAAGAGTCTAAAGGTCAAGAAGAAGCTTAAAGGTGTTACTCCCAAGTTTTCAATAAAGAATGATGAGAAGGTGAAACATAAATCTCCTATAAACAGGCCTTTGAAAAAGAAGAAGAAAGTAGAAGAAAATGTTGTTGAGAAGAAGTCTCTAAAGAGATAACTTGTGCAAAAAAGTGACTCTAAGACAAATGATATGCCATATGCCTTGGACATTGTGACCTCTTATAGGAGAAAGATTGAAGAAAAAAGGATTCATGTTAATATTCCAGCTTCTCCCTTGGATAATGTATCATTCTACTCAGAAACAAGTGTGCAGAAGTGGAAGTATGTGTTACAGAGAAGAAATGATCACGAAAGAGAGCTTAGCAAAGAAGCTCTTCATTGTCAAGAAATTATGGATTTGCTGAAGGATGCTGGACTAATGAAGACTGTGTTAGACATTGGTCCTTGTTATGAGAAATTGGTCAAGGAGTTCATTGTCAACGTATCCAATGAATACAAGGTTAAAAGGAAGCAAATAATTTAGAAGGTGTATGTGAGAGGTTATTGTGTGAAATTCTCTCCTAAAATCATCAATGAATATTTAGGGAGAAACAAGACTAACGAATTTGATGAAGTACCCTTCATTAACAAAGTTGCAAAAGAAATTATAGCTAGGCAAGTCAAGCAATGGCCAAAGAAAGATCTACTCACTTCTGGAAATTTAAGTGTAAAGTATGCAATGCTGAATAGGATTGGTGCATCCAATTGGTCACCCACAAACCACAATCCAGGCATAACTTCTGGCATGGCCAAGCTGATCTTTTTTAATAGGAATCAAGTCTAAGTTGAATTCAGAATAAATCTTAATTTGACAGAAATAAGAATTCTAATATTTTCAATAAAGAATTTAAAATAAAATCCTTTTAAAAAAGAAACGTGTTATAAATCAAATCTCCAATTGAATAAAAAAAGAAATAAATTTTGTAGGAGCAAAATTTAATCAATTGAAAAAATTGCAATTGTTAGAACACACAAAATTAACCGAGGTGAATTAATGGAGAATTAAGGTAATTTGGAGAAGATGAAGTTGAGAATTGAGAGAGAAAAATAAAGAGAAAGAGTAATTGAGGGTGAGAATGAAAATTGGCATTAACAATAATTGGGAGCACTAAAGACCTTTTGTACATCAGTTATAAATCAAATGGGAAAAGCAAAACAACTTAAAAATAAGCTGAAAACTGAAAATGTTACAGTGGTAACCGGTTACACCCAGTTGAATGCCTCATTACCACTGAATAACGACCATGTAACCAGTTACCATAAACAGGGTAACAGTTACACCAACAGAAATGCAGAAAAACAACTTTTTCAACACACCACCTCATTTCAGTTAGTCCGAGTCCAACATGCTCAAGCTTATCTTCAACCTCTTGAACACCTTATTTGTTACCTCCTTGGTAAAAAAACCTCTACTTGGTCTTCGCTTCGATAATACCCCAATCGTAACTTGCCTTCACTCACTAGCTCCCTCAAATAATGAAACCACATCTCTATATGCTTGCTCCTTCCGTGTGCAATCGGATTCTTCTCAAGGTTGATCGTAGAAACATTATCAACAAGAAGTGTAGTAGCCTCACCCTCATTGTTACCCAACTCCATTAATATATTCATGAGCCACGTGGCTTGACATGCACATAACGAAGTCGGAATGTACTCGGCCTCATAAGACGAGAGTGCTACCACCGGTTCCTTCTTCAAACACCAAGAGATCGGTGTCCTACCAAACATAAATATGTATCCAGCAGTTGAATTTTTATCATCCTTATCACCACACCAATTGGAATCGGTGAAACCAAGTAAATCACATTTTTGGCCCGTATCCGATGCCGGAAAAAGAATTTCACAACCAAGAGTTCTTTTAACATATCTAAGGATCCACTTAACCGGTGCCAAGTAAGACACCTTAGGTCTCTCCATGAACCTACTAGCGATACTGACACTAAATGCCAAGTTCGGTCGCGTATTGCACAAGTACCACAATGATCTAATCAACCTCATATATTGAGTTGGATCCACATCTTATTCATCCTCACTATTGGACAGCTGCAACCTTGCTTCATATGGTGTAATGTCAGCATTACAATGCTCAATTTCACACCTCTTCAAGATCTCAAGAGCATATCTCCTTTGATGCATGAGCAGTTCCGTTTTTTACCTTTGGAACTCTGTGCCAAGGAAATACGTCATAATGCCAAGGTTCATCATCTCGAACTCATCCATAAGTTCACTCTTGAACTTAGAGATACTCTTCTCACAGCTGACGGTAATTAATAGATCATCCAAATACAAACAAAGGAGGATCACACCATCATTCGTATCCGATCTCACATAAACTCCGTGTTCGGACACACACCGCTTGAAACCAATGTCAACAAGAAAGTCATCAATGTGTTTGTTCCAAGCTCTTGGAGCTTGTTTCAAACCATATAATGATTTATACAATTTGTAGTACTTCATCTCTTGATTCTTTACCATAAATCCATGGGGTTTTCAGAATACAACAAAGTTGCTGGAGGTTCTGTTCTGCTGGTAACCTGTTATACCAAAATGAATTGGCTGGGTGTAACTGGTTACACCATGCTCTGTAGACCTGGAAGTCTTGTTCTTCTGCATGTAACCAGTTACATCAGATTGTGCTGCCTGCATGTAACCAGGTTACTCTGGGACTTACAACACCAATTTCATAAAAAATCACATCTCAGCTTATCACAATCTTCCGATTTCGCACTTTAAATAGTTTGTATCCTCCAGTAGAATGATATCCAACCAAAATTATCTCCTCCCCCTTGTCGTCCAAATTCTTTCTAAGTTGACCTGATATACGTCGATACGCCACCGAACCGAAAACTCTCAAATGGCTTAGATTTGGTTTGAATCCATACCATACCTCTTCCGGTGTCAGCTTCTCAAGCTTCTTAGTAGGGCACCTATTCAACAAATTGGTGGCTGTAGAGACCGCTTATCCCCATAGCTCATTCGGCAAGTTTTTCCCACTTAACATACTTCGAACCATGCTCATAATTGACCGATTTCTCCTCTCGGTAACACCATTTTGTTGTGGTGTATAGGGTGGTACAACCTCATGCACTATTCTCTCTTGATCAAAAAACTTCCCAAAGTCATTTGAGACATATTCACCTCCACCATCCGTTTTGAGCACTTTGAGTTGTTGGCTGCATTGCCTTTCAACCATAGACTTAAACTTCTTGAACACATTAAACACCTCATCTTTCCTCTTGATAAGGTAAGTTCATAGCTTCCTACTAAAATCGTCGATAAAAGTGATAAAATACCTATTGCTACCCAATATGTCAACTTGCATCGGCCCGCAAACATTAGAATACACCACCTCAAGGTGAGTTTTGGTCCTATGACCCGCATCCTTGCTAAAACTCGTCTTGTGTTGCTTTCCCTTCACACATTCTTCACACAAATCAGTTGGAATATTAATGTGTGGCAGCCTGGTAACCATTCCATTTTGTTGCAACACTTTGAGATCCCAAAAATTGAGATGCCCGAGACAGTAATGCCACAACCACTCTTCTCTACTTGCCGCTGTAGCTAAGCACCTATGCTCCATCACCTCCAACTCAACTTTGAAAGTTCTATTGGCATCCATAAGAGCCTTAAGGATTAACACTCCGTTAGCATCCACAAAGCACAAAATCTTGTCTTCCAAGCAAATTTTGTAACCTCTCTCAAGAAATTGACCAATACTCAAGAGATTACATTTAATTCCCAGTATACACAATATATTCTTGATCATATAATGTCCACCATTGTTCTTCTTGATCAAAACATCACCGACACCTTCGGCCGCAAGAGTGGTATCATCCGCGAATTTTACTTTAATTTTCACGGCTTGATTGATTTGAACAAACCAAATCCTTCTACCCATCATATGCGTTGAACAACCAGAATCCAAGTACCATTCATCGCTGCCTTGAGCTCCGTCTTGCACCGTAATCATTACGTTTTGTTCCGAATGCGTTTCTGCCCCGTGTTTCAAACTGTTGCAGTTGTTGTCCCGCAACTTGCAGCTGCTACTGCTGCTTCCCATCACCTATTTACTACCATAAAACTCCATTGTGATCCTCACTAAGAGCTTATTTTCATCATCTACCTCTTGCCTTGCAACCTTGGCTTCATCTCCTTGGGAATCCCTCTGTTTTGCACCACATTATTTGCAAAATGTCCAACCTTTTGACACTTCCTGCACTGAACACTACTTTTGTCCCTTGGTTTTCCGCCTCTAACATTGGCTCGATCACCATATCCATTGGAGTTGTTCTCACCCTTTTGTCCCATCGAAACCTTCGAATTTTGTGGATTATTTCCACCTAAATTCTAAAAATTTTGCTTCCCTTTGGAAGCTAATTTTCCCTTCGATCTTTTACTCTTCTCGTTGAGCCGCGCTTGTAAAGCAAACTCCATTTTAGCTTTATCGCTTCCTCTCTCATCCATTTTTTTGCTCATGAGCCTCAAGAGAGCTTTGAAGCTCATATTTGCTCAACGTTGAAAGGTCCTTCGATTCTTCGATAGCTGCTACAATGTTGTCAAATCTTGACGTTAAAGAATGCAAAATCTTCGACACAACTATCTGCTCCAACATTGTTTCTCCACAAAACTTAATTTGATTCACCAACCGGGTAATACGTCACATAATAGTTAATCGTTTCCTTCTCTTCTATTTGCGTTAGCTCGAATTGTCTCTTGTGAGTTTGTAACCTCGCCACCTTCGCCTTAACAACCCCGACATAAGCTTTCTCCAATATCTCTCAAGCTTACTTTGCCGACTCGCAATCGCCAACCTTTTCGAAGTTGTCACTATCAACACAAGAATGAATAAAGAAGAGTGTCCTATAATCTTTCTTCTTCTCTTCCTTGAATGCAACCTTTTGTGCCTCTGTAGCTTCTCCTCAAGTGGTGTAACTCCATTGTTGATCACTTCAAGAACCTTTTGATACCCAAACAACACTTTCATTTGCTTTGACCACTTGTCATAATTCTTCGAATCAAGAATCAGAAGGTTGGTAAGGATTGTATCGTTTGAAACATAACTCATTGTCGCAGAGGAATTGGATCAGAACCAGAGCTCTTGATGTCAAATGTTAGAACACACAAAATTAGCTGAGGTGAATTAATGGAGAATTAGAGTAATTTGGAAAAGATGAAGTTGAGAATTGAGAGAGAAAAATAGAGAGAGAGAGAGAGAGAGAGAGAAAGAGAGAGAGAGAGAGAGAGAGAGAGAGAGAGAGTAATTGAGGGTGAGAATGAAATTTGACATTAACAATAATTGGGAGCACTAAAAGCCTTTTATACATCAATTACAAATCAAAGGAGAAAAGCAAAATAACTTAAAAATAAGTTGAAAACTGAAAATGTTACCATGGTAACCGATTACCATAAACTGGGTAACCGGTTACACCCAGTTGAACATTTCACTGCTACTGAATAACGACCATGTAACCGATTACACTAACAAAAATGCAAAAAAAAAACAGTTTTTTCATCAGCGCTAAGTAAACAACACAAGATAGAATGCCTCGCATAAAAACATAACATAATACTTATCAATTTGTTTAAAAAAATTTACCAAATCAAATGTCATAGCAAAACCCTATGCTATATTTTTTTAGTAAATAAAATATTTTATTTATCATATACTTTGTTAATACTTAATGCAATACTAATATCTGTGATAAATATCTGTTATAGCATAACATTTGTTAGTATACACAATCAATTCAATCATTAATCGTTAGTTTAAAGTCAATCGATTCAAATTTATTATAATTATAATTTTTTAAAATTAAAAAATATTTAACTTAAAAATTTAAATTATTTAAATTATTGAGGTCAGTTGATCTATGTTAAGAAAGTTTAGTTAATAATGTTGCACCGATTAACCAGCATACTCCATTTTCTGTTCCAAGCTGCAACATTGTATATGTGGAATTTCAAATAATCAAGTCATCAAATAAAAATACATGTGGTATAAATAATTTAAAATTTTTAATCTAATTTAATAAAATAATTGTGATTAATAATGTAAAATTAATTTGCGGTGTATAATCTATTTCTCTTTGTTTTTTCCTTTTTATTTCTCTATAAATTCTAACGAGCAAAACAAGCGACAGCAATATAGATATTTTTTAATATTAGCTGAAAACTCCAATCAAGCATCTCGTTAAGAAAATATCTTCGCTTTATAGAATGACTTTTTCTTTTAATAATGCAAGAATTATAATCCAAGATAAGATTCCTCAGAAACTAGTGATGCTAGAGTGGATGGAGGTTTTCTTTCTAGAAGCTTTTGTCGTTACTTTTAGATAGTTTTGTCGATAGTGTACTTGTTGTCATGTGAGCTGTGAAAGAGAGAGGGACACGGGTTGTTGAGACTTGCGAGTTCTATAAAGATAGGCCCACAATAGACTCATCCAACCTCACTTTAATGTAAGCAGTGCCCTACACGTAGAAAATGGGTTGTACCATGTTGCTAAGACTTCTAGAACTTCTAGAAGGATTCTCATATTTATATAGGACTCCCTCCGTCTCATAAAAAGTGTCTCATTTGCACTTTTTTTTTGTCTCAAAATAATTGTTCATTTACATTACCAATGTTATAATTATTATTATTTTTCCAATACTATACCCCTATTCATTAAATTTCACTTTATTCAACTACTTTATCAATTACATTTAATAGGGGTATTTTAGTAAATGACATTAACTTTTTCACTACAACCAACACATCTAATCATTTTCTTAAGAACCGTGCATTGCTCAAATAGGACACTTTTTATGAGACGGAGGAAGTATTAATTTTTATTGGTCAAATGAATTTAAAATAATTTTTATATTGGAAAATTCTTAATTTAGTACTACACCGACAACATTAAATATTAATTCATTCATTGCTTTAGTAATTCTTTAACTAGTGTTATAAATTGTAAAAAAAAAATTTGATCATGCAACTCACAGCTGCGATCGAGAAAAGATTGAAACTAATTGATGTTAGATCTGACTCCGAATTAGATTAGTCAGTTAATTGAATACTGAAGATGCAAAAAACACATTGTTTAATCATAATCGTGTGCATTGTAGGCACAATCAACAAAATATGTCATACAATAGACAATATTAGGTCCAACATAGGATACAACCTATTTCATATAGGTGGACATTCACGCATTACACTCGAAAATTGTCCAACGAAACAAAATTTTCGTAGGTCATGATTCTATGACCAATATATAGTTTTCTCTATAAATACGACAACTTGTAAATAATTTAAAACATTGAAGTAACCAAACTATTTAATGTATTTTAACTCTTTTAATTTATTTTTATGCATTTCATAGTTTAGTAACTCAACATTAATATACATGGTACTTAATGCTCTTTGGAGTAGCTAAGTAATATTCAACTCCGAGATATAATTTCTCCTTGGTCATAATCGTTTGAAGAAATTATAATCATTGTTAAGAGCTATCAGTTCATCCATCGGTTAACCTTTAGAGTTTGACAACAAATAAGCCTTATAGGATATCGCAATTATAACCAAGGCTATAAAAACCGGACCGGCTGGTTCAACCGGTTAGACAAAAAACCGGGCCTATGACCGGTCAATTAAACCCTTTAAATCGGCCTGGCAAGGAACCAGAGCAAAAGTCGAAAAACCGGGTGGAAACTGGAAAAACCGGTCAAAACCCAGGGTTCGTCCAATTACATGGGTTGAACCAGATTTTAACTTTTTTAGCTTTTTTTTATACAATTTATTTAAAAGAAAAATATAATAAAAGATGGAAAAAAACCAATTTAATACTATTGAACCAAATGGGTCTTATAATTGAAGACCTCACTCTAACCCATTCAGAATTTGAATTTTCTTAATAATAAGGCCTAGAATTCCTTTTATAAATAATACTCTCTAATTTATTTTCTAAAGTTTTGAGTGTCAGACATAATTCATTAATAGTGTTATGATCACCCTTTCACAAAGTTAACAACGCTAAAAAAAGAAACGTTTCTTCTTAAATTCTAATATTCTTTGGCCTAAATCAAACACCATCTTATATATTTTACATAAGATACCAAATTCTAGCATTTTTAACTGTTTCTCAAACTGATTATAGTTAAGAAATTATAGGAAATAAAAGTCATCAATCTATATGATAAAGAACTAGTACTAAATCATATAACATATACAATAACGGTCCGACCCCCGGGTCAGACCTTTAAACCTTAAACCCCAGTCTATACTGGTTCAATATCCGGTCCAATTTTAATTACCTTGACTATAACAATAAAAAAATTACATCCACCAAGTCAAGATTATGCTTGGTGTATGCATCTATGTTTAAAAAAAAGGCCTTAGTAGTTTGGATCAATCATCATTAGCAAAAAGGTTTGATTAATAACGACTTAATGGATCCCCACAAATAATGGAATGCCAACAAATGAGGCTCTTCAATTGTTCTTGGGGTTGCATCATTTGATCCACCCGAGAAACTAGTGGTAGTATGTAACAACATCTTTTATTAGACAATTGAAGATGAGATACATGATATCATGTATCATGTATCATGTCTCTTAAGTTGTCAAACTCGAGTTTTTATGTCATCTTGTTTTGTCTATATAGAATTAACTTGTAAACTCGACTTGTAAAACTGTATGAGTTTACTCGTATGAGAATAATGTTATAATTATTATATACATGTCATGTTCATTTATACAATACTATATCAATAACTCATAATTTCAACTTATTATAAAATAAAAATCTATAAAATCACCATAATAACGTGTCATGGCCATAAACTTGTATCAAACTAAATAAATGACCTAGATAAATCATAAAAATAGTATAAAAAAAGACTCATAAGTTTCTAAGACACTAAAGAATTTAAATTATCCACACAAAAATAAGAGTTTTTTTTTTCAAAATCATGTAAAATCAGGTGAAGTCGACTTAAATTATATTAGGTACTGCTCAATTTAAGAGTGATTACTTTGACTTAAGTCTGGTAAAAATGGATTTAACTCTAATTTCACCTAAATTTTATTTTAAAAACGATTTAACTAGAAATTCATATCTAAAAAAATAAAATGAGTCATATTACAAGTTAAAACTAGATTTTGACAATTTTGTTCTCAATAATTTGCTAATATTAATTGTAAGATCTATGACTCCTAATAATTTGCTAATATTAATTGTAAGATCTATGACTCCTAACAAGGTCTAGCAAGGCATGGAGTTGGATGCATAGGTAGCCCATTCTGATGACAGTTATGTCACATCTGTCATACAAGGAGATTAAAGGAATCAAGGTCATGTAGACATTACTACTCAAACTCATTTGATCAATGGTTTGAGTCATATGTTGTATTCTCTCAGTAAGTCTTATATCTCTTCTAAATCTATTATGTGGCTTCTCTTGGCCTATTTCTTGACCCCATGTTGATAATATAGACTTTATCCATTAGTCGTTGGTATATAGCTTTGGAATTTTTTAGGTCGAAGGATATGGCATTGGCGTCGTCTGTGGGAAGGATACATTATTTAATGAAATAGTGAAACTATCTTTTTGTTATATGTGCATAAATTCTTTGATTTTATCTTCATGTTATATATGATGATTGAGATTTTAGGATTTACAAATGATTTTTGTGTAGCGCTACAAATCGTGATCAAGAACATTTGAATGTTTTTTCACTCTCGATTCCACTAAACAAGAATTACTAGAAATGAGGAATGATAGATGGGAAGAACTTATATCTAAGGTTATGAAAATTTACAATAAGCATAATATTGATGTGCCTGATATGCATGCACCGTATGTGCAAGGGAAGAAACCTAAGAGACATGCTACAACTTCTAGTGTTTCTAATTTACATCGTTATAAGCATGATTATTTGTTTAGTGTTTTAAATTTGCAATTACATGAGCTCAATGCTAGGTTTGATGAAGAGAATATTGAACTTTTATAACGCGTCTCATGTTTGAGTCCATTATCGTCATTTGCAGCTTTTGATGTGAAAAAGTTATTAAGGATTATTGAACTTTATCCAAATGATTTGGTAGATATGTCGAAAGTGGTGGTGTGACATCAGCTTCAAAATTATATTAGATATGTTCGATATGGCCCAAAATTTGCAAAGTTAAAAGGACTTTCATATTTTTGTGCAAAACTTGTGAAAATAAACAAGTTATGAAGTTTGTGACATGTTTTTTCAGCTAACATGTATTTTCAGGTAACAACTGCAAGCGTGTAACATGTTTTTTCAGCTAACATGTTTGTGAAGTTCGTGGCTTTAGTCTTTCAGGTAACAACTGCAAGCGTGTAACATGTTTTTTCAGCTATGAAGTTTGTGAAGAGTCGACTATGTAACAAAATGAGTGATTAATGGTTAAATGTCCGCCTTGTGACTTTTATTGAAAGAGATGTTCTTGGAAAATTTAACAATGATATAATTTTAGCTTATTTTCAAGAAATGGATGATGGATGATTTTCATTGTAAATGTATTGCATTAAACAACATTATTTTCAATACAATTTAGTTTATAGTTTCTTTCATGCTTAGTCACACCAATATATAATGTCTAGAACCACCCCTAGAATTGAGATGAATAGTTTTCCATTCAAGTTGCAATAGCAGTGATACATCTTAGTTAGTTTGTATACTTTTATAGGACGAGGTGAAGAATGTTGTTTTGGGATTATGTTAGCTTCAAAAGTTTAGGCTCAAATGCGGTTAACTTTGATTTTATTAATGATTTTTGGAAAAACCTTAAATTGGATTTCATGGTGTTTGTCTCAAAGATTTTACAAATGGTAAGTTGGTGAGAGGATTAAATTATATCTTTACCTCTTTGATTCCTAAAGTTCATACCCTCAAAAGTTATATGGTTTTTTGCCTGATTTCTTCAATGGGTGTATGTACAAGGTTTTATATAAGATCTTAGCTCATATTGGATGGTATTGTTGTTCCTTTTGATTGAATGCATTTGGTAAAACGACATTGGGCATTACAAGATTTATTTTTGGTGAATATGCAACATGTGGGACAAGATGCAACAACATGTGTGCAACATCTGGCCTCAGTCTGCAGGTCAGGATTTGTGTGATCTTCTTAGCAAAATTTTGTTTGATTTCCTAGAAGATTTGGTGGTAATAATTTATATCTTTTAGCAATATGTTACTATTCAGTAAGATTTTCTAAAAAGACGTAATAAGATCAAATCTAATTAAATGAAGATTTAAATTAAATGAATATCAAATCAAAACACATCTTTTTGTGGATGTTTTTAAAGAAAATCAAATCTGGTTGTTATCAAATATAAATACCATTGGAGAAAAGCCCAGAAGATAGATTTCTTTTTAAAGAGAATGATTCTTACCTTTGAAAGCACACAAGGAAGCAAGCATTGAAGATCTAGTGTGCTAGGTTTTTGTTCTTTGAGTCTTTGTATTGTTGTTTGTTGTAAACCTCTAAAGAATCTTAAACTGAATATTCAAGGGATAGAGGTGGATAGTTTAATTTAGTTGTAATTCAACATTATTAATCTTTTGAAAGCGGTGGTAACTAGGGTTGTGATTCAAAGAAAGTGACAAGGGTTCTCATATTTAGGAGGAGTCCTAAGTAGAAAGACACATGTAGTATTGGGAAATAGGCGTTAAACAAAGGGTTGTTTATCTCAGACTAATTATACTAATACAATTGAGAGTAGATTTCCTTTCTTGAGTTGAAAGTCCCTCGAATGTAATTGTTCACTACAAGAAAATTGGCAAGTTGCGACGGTTAATTTTGGCAAGTTACGGCGGTTTGAACCGCCACAAATTGCTAGTCGCGACAGTTTTGTTTCTGTCGCGGAAACGTGTGTCGCCAGGCTGTACCGCAACGGTTCCTAAAACTGCCACTCCAACCGTCATTCTTAGTTGCGACGGTTAGGCAACTGACGTAAATTGTAAATTGCGGCGGTTACAACTGCCATAAAATAACTTTGTTTTTGTGACTACATCTTGTCCAAAGATAAAACCGCAGGTATTTATAAAGGTAAATCCGTAGGAAATGTTTAACCTGCAGGTATTACCAAAGGTAAATCCACAAGAAATGTTTAATCCATAGGTAATTCCACAAGTATTGTATTTCTAAATTTAAAAAAAAATTGTTTCTTAAATTGAGAAAGCATGATACTCATCAATAAATTTGCAATGGTTCCTTATAGGAACAAACAATTTAAAATCATTCTAGTACTCATAAATTTTCAAATTAGAAACACAATTCAATTCAATACTCAAATTTGCTTTTTCAATCATCTCTTTACATAAAAATCATTTATACTTTAGCAACATAAATACATATTAAGAACCTTCAACGTAATTGATATTCACTAATAAATATAAATAAAATTTTCATTAGCTACAAATGCTTCAACAAATTGAGCCATACAACACCTAAAGTTCCAGATCTAATATGTCCCAGTGCAGATTGGTACGTTGGTTGGACAAGCTAGCCCATTGAAAAGGGGTTACATATCTTGATAAACAACATAAATCATCTGTTACACACAAGAGAACATCAACAGGATTAGAAATGTGAAAGAAAAAACGACATTTACGATAAAAATTCGCTAAGTGGTGTTTCAATGTGGGTCTGTTGGTTTGGAACATAGTCCCATATCTGCAGAGTACAAAAATAAATCAAGAAAGATTAGAAAAATAATATAACAATTTTAAAAAATATCATATAATGGCACCACCATGAGAAGTAATGCAGAAGAGAAAACTAGTAGCGGAAAGGACAACAATTATTAGCAGATGCACAGTTTTTCTAGCACCATAACCCAATTCACCCTACCTTTCCCTTTAGTGGTATAGGAGGTTTCCAAACCTTGAAATGTTTTATCTTTGAACAATCGAAACATGTGAAATAAGGAATTCATTCATCCCATGTAGCCCACCATGTGTTGCAAGCCTACTATTGGCAATTGTAGTGACAAACAAGGGTCTCATCTAAAACAGAATTCAATTCAACAATGAATTTATAAAATAAATACTACTTTACCAAAAAACTTATCATTGATAAATGACATCGAAAAATATTGGCATTTGTTGTTGTAATAGGCATCTAAAAACTTACCATTCCATAATAGTTTTCTAAAATCGCAAGGGAACTTCAGCTCATCATTTATCTTCTCCTGGGTCTTTGGCTTCACTGAATCACCAATGATGTAGGCCAAACGACTTGAAGGCTTTTTAAGGTCAGAACGAGCCAGAAAAGGGAATTCCTACATGTCTATAACATGATAAATAAACTTATTTTTAGAATTTAAAATATGTTACAGCAGCTCAAGGGTTACAAGTTTTTCATAATGTGAAAGCTATCTGAATTATCCTATTCATATCTAATTCTTATCTTTCTTTTTTTGTATTTTCCCCCATTTGCAGTAGATTGGTTGGTATTTTACTTAGCAAAGTGACCTTTATATTCAATATTTGTATATCTTCTCATGAAAGGGAGAAAAAATTATTGTATTCTCCAAAATCACATGGTACAATGATTCATGTTAAGATAAAGAAATTGTCCCACTAATTGTGAAAACATTGATGACCGTACTAATAGTTACACTAGAAAATATACATTAGAAAATTAAATTGAAAATCAAATGGACCTAGTTATTAACATTAATACCTACACCTCCAACCAGGGACGGAGCCACGTTGGCCATAGTGAAGGCATGTGCCCCCACTAGATTGTTATATAATACTACAAACTGTTTTTAATACAATATATATATATATATATATATATATATATATATATATATATATATATATATATATATATATATGCATAACAATACAAAATCACAATGCGTATGTAATTACTAAATTCATATATATCTCCAAACTCATTCTTTAACCACTTTCTTTGTCTTTATTTATTTAATTTTTAGAAAAAACATACCATTAATATCATATATACTTTTCTATTTTGTTTTTCTTTTTTACAGTTTACATGTACGTTTTAACATCTAAATTTTGCATTTTTTTTAAATATAAAGTATAGTATTTTAATTAATAAATTACTTCAAACACTTTTTTTTATTTTATTAATTTAAAAATTAAAAAAAATGTATATGTAATATTGCCCCCACTATTAAAATTTTCTAGTTCCGTCCCTGCCTCCAACAATACCACCTATAATGGCCCAATTATTTCTTAAACTTCATTCATAATAGAAAAGGAAGAGGTCACACCAGTTCAATTGAATTAGATACTACTTTTAATTGGTTGTATGCAACAAAACATATATTATGTACATTATGTGATTATATACAATTGTACCTTGATTTAAATAGCTTGTGATATCAATCATTTGATTGTCAACCATAAAAATGCTACTTGCTTTGCTGCCACTTTCCGTCTATTAATTTCTTCTTCAGCCAATGTCCATCATTACCTCTTCAACCTGAATTATAATGACGAAAATTGATTCATAAAGATGGAAAAAGTAATGAAATTAAATGCCTCGCACAAATTACCCACGTCAAAGAATTATTTATCCAAACATAGGATATCAAGTCTAAACTTATCTTACCTTTTACACACTTGTAAGATTTTCATGTACTTTAGAGTAAAGCTATGCTTTGTAGATACCATAATTTCATTGTTTTTGGACGTTGATACTAACAATTCAGTAACACAACTCTTATTCTGCTTTAGTTTTGTTGCAAAATTTCTGACAACAACCTCCCATCTAGACTAACAACCATTAAGTGCATTACTTTGCGTGTCACTTGAGCCAAACTCCCAACTAGACTAGCAACCATCAAGTACATTACTTTGCATGTCATGTGAACCAAACTCCCAGCCTGATTGCAAGGGCATCGGTCCCTTTTCTGCAATTTGCAACACAAAAGTAAAGATTTTAGATAAAATCAAGCTCTATTGCAATCATAGAACAATACCAAGCAACAAATGACCAAACTAGGCATCATACCTCAACTGTAGTGATTGGAACATCAAGATCTGTAGCCTTGGTAGTACTTTGAACTTCATTCTCAGTTTACTACAAATTTTGATCGAACATTTTAAGAACTATTTGAAAGCACAACCACTTGCTATATGACATCACTTGTGAATCTAGGTACCTATAATGTATGCAGTGTTAATTAATTCACAGGGTATTAACATTTTAAAGGATTGTTATCTTCAATCTATAAAACACTAAGACAACTTAAAATTAAAAAAAAAATCAATTAGAGGATAGCCTTATGTGAACATATAATCTCAAGTCTTAACTAAATATAAGAACATGTTTAGAGAACGGTTAAATAACAATCATTAATCATTTTGAGAATGAGAATTAAGAACTAGAGAACAAACCCCATAAGTTATGAATTCCCATATCAAATCGTTGTAATTATGAATAACATTCATATCTCACGTCCTTTTGCTCCAATGGCATGGTTAATTTGAGTAACACAAGTCTGCAAACAAGAACTAAAATACACCAAATGAAAAATGTTATTCGTATAAATAAGAATTGATTTTTTTATAGATTTGAAGCTAAGTAGTTGACTTGATCAAGTGACTTGGGTATTTTTAGTTAGCCATTGATGATAGTTATTGTTCCATTTCTCTTCTAGCTTCTCTAGTATTCATCTCAAACTAATACAATCCTTGTCTGCACTTAGAAAATAATTCTAGATTTTTACTTTGTTCATAAAATAAACAAATTTAATTGTTGTGATACTTTAACATGATAAGATTATATTAAAGTGAGTCACTAAGAGAACCCACTCTCAAGAAATTGTAAGACAATAAAATCACTAATAACAATTTTCAATTCCAAGAAGTTAAGTCTTTCAAACAACTTATCCTTTCCCCTAAAAAATGTGTCATTCACAAGCATGGCTTGTCAGTAATGAATGTACAAAACTGAATAGGCTTCTTAATTTCTACATCACTTTGAGCCGGATCTGCGAGATAAATTTGTAGAGTAGGAACAAACCATACTCACACAATACAATTTGCTCACTTGATTTTCAACCTACAGAAAACAAAATCACACAATACAATTTGCTCACTGTCAAACTTTGGAAAGCAAAACCACACCCACACAATACTATTTTCTCACATGAATTTAAACCTATAGAAAAAAAAACCATACAAAATAATACCATCATAATCAAAATCCTAAACAATCACGATTCACGACTCTAAATTCAAAACACTACAAAACCTAAGCAACCAAAGAACAAAACCAACATGTTGTGTGACACCTTTAATAAGAGCAGTCGGAATGGAAACCACACCTATGACATCAAGAATAGATAAGCAAAAAAATCCATGAAAAGAAAAAGTTTGAATCTGGTGATGTTGATCTAATAACGGCCACGTAATTGCTGCCTGGTGAGGTGTGAGGGTTCCATGAATTCGCCAGTGTGTATGAGGGGAATTATAATTGAGTTTGTACATTAAATCGATTCCCCCATCATTTGATTCATTCAGAGTTTTCATAGAAGATCTATTTGTGGTTTGAATCACATTTTCATATGGAGGCATCGACTAGGTTTTTACGGGATGTGAGAGAAAGCAGAGAAAGAGAAAGGGAAAAATGAATTAGAGAGATTAAAAATTGAAAGGATTTTGAGAGAAAGATGAGAGGGTTAGTAATTAGGGATGTGAGAAATTTGAAGGAAGATTGAATTGAGGGTGATTTGAGGGTTTCGTGGTTGGCATTGAGGATGTAGGAATCTAAGGAGTGAGGATCGAGGGTTTCTGAAGTTTTTATGTGAAGAGTAATGTGAGAGTTCAGGGAAGGAGTTGCTTATTTTATTATTTAATTTTATAACATTTTATTTTGTTTATTTTTTATTTATTATTATAAATATAAATTGAGAGTCTTTTATTTCCGACCTTATACCAACCGTTGATTTATAATTCTGGTCTTTAAATGCTACCTATACCAACACTATTTTTTTGGTCACTAAAGGTGTCTATTGGTATATGGAAAAACAATTTGTAGTGTTTTCTGTCTTTTATAATCGTAAGTATATAACAACTATACCTACAAAATTAATTACCGTAACTAAATTTGTTTTCTGTCTTTTTTTTATTGGAGGAATTGAAGGTTTGAATCGAATGCGGTTTTCGCGTTTGAGGAAAAAATTGAGAGTGAAATATTAAAGGGTTTTCGCTTTTTTTGTATTTCTATTTTTTTATAGAATGTTGTAGTATGGATATTACTATTATATTATAAATAAATAATTATAATTATTATTTAATAAAATTAATTAGTAAAATTGAAAAGGTTAGAAAATAAAAATGAAAGAAATTGCGACAGTTTGCCTTAACTGTCGCGAGTGTGGAAAGAGGGCGGTTCTTTGGTAACCGTCGCAAATATTTTATACAACATGCCTAAAGTGATAACTGTCGTAGTCTAGAAATAAGGAAGGTTTTTTTATAACTGTCGCAACAAATCTACGACAGTTGACCCTAACTGTCGTGACAACCGTCGCAATCCAGAAATAATGACGGTTTTGTGATAACTGTCGCAACTCAAGTGTCGTAAATCTCCTTTTTTCTTGTAGTGGTTGTTGCATTGAATTGAGTTACTAATTCTCTTGTGTTCTTTATTGCTTTCTACATTTAATTAGTAACTATCAATCTGTTTTAAACTGGTGTACATGTTGTCCTAGACATCGTGCCTGACATATGTCCCCTAAGAACATAATTTCAATTGGCATCAAAGAAAGCACCCTGTTATGTTTGGGTGAGCTCCAAGGAAAGTATTTTATGTTCAAATGGACAATACTAAGGAATGAGGGTCAGTCAATAGAACACTTGTCTTGGATGGTACTAACTATGACTATTGGAAAGCTAAGATGAATGTTTTTCTTAAGTCCGTTAACAACAAAACATGGAAGGCTATAAACAAGATGGAACATCTATCCTAAATCTAGAAGTTGAATGAACTAATGCTGAAGACGGATAATCTTTTGGAAATTCCAAGGCCTTTAATGTTATTTTCAATGGTATGGACAAGAACATGTTATATTGATTAAAATGTGTAGTAAAGTCAAACAGACATGTGAAATTCTCAAAACTGCACATGAAGGAACATCTAAAGTACATATGTCAAGGTTACATCTCCTCACAACAAAGTTTGAAAATCTGAGAATGAAGAAAGATGAATCCATCTCATACTTTAATATTACGTTGTGTGACATTGCCAACACTTCTTTTACTTTAGGAGAGAAGATGTCTGAAGAGAAATTGTCCAGAAAGACATTAAGATCCCTACCTAAAAGATTTGATATGAAGTTCACGACTATTGAAGAAGCCTAAAACGTTAGAACCATCAAAGGGGATGAACTCATTGGATCTTTGCAAACATTTGAGATGACAATAAATGATAGAATTGAAAAGAAAAATAAGAGTATTGCCTTTGTATCCAACACCGAAGATGATGAAGATGAATGTGATACTGAAGAAAGTCTATCATATGTTATAACTATTATTGGTAAAAAGTTTAACAAAGCTTTGAAGAGACTGAACAAAAAGTGAAGGAAAAATATTTCAGACAAAGTGTCAAACAACTTCAAGAACATTGGTCCCTAATACAAAACCAAATATGAAGACACATCTAACAAAGGTAAAAAAGTTCAATGTTTTGAATGTGAAGGTTTTGGTCACATGAAAGCTGAATGTCCCACACTCTTAAAGAAACAGAAAAAAGGGATGTCAATCAGTTGCTTTGATTTTGATGATGAGAGTGAAAAAGAAATAGCTAACAAGGTGATGTATTTCACTGCAAAATATGATTTTGACAGTGAGTATAATGATGAAGAAATCACTCATGAAGAGTTATCTGAAACTTACAGACTTTTGTATAGTCAGTGGAAGGAGGCTTGCATTGTATTAGAGAAACAAAGTAAAAATATAAGTGATTTACTTATGGTAAAAGAGAAATCTGGCTCAGCTATTACAGGTTTGGAAGAGGAAGTTACCTTGCTAAAATCCAAGGTTGATAATATGACAAATTATGTGCATATGTTGAATAATGGTTCTAAAGCTCTTGATGATATCTTGGAAGTTGGTTAGATGGCTCATGATGTGAAGGGAATGGGATTTGAATACAACTCCATGAGAAAAGAAGCAAAAGTTCCCAGTAAGAAGTTTGTCCCCCTAACAAGAAAATTGAGGTTATGATGAAGGACCATACTTCCCTGAATCCTGTTCAACATATGTACCCTCAGTACGAAAGAAACAAGAAATCATCATGGAGATGTCATGAATGTGGAAGATATGGTCATATAAGGCCCTATTGTTATAAGTTGTATGGATACCCTCAGTCTTATAATCAACCAAGGTTTAACAGAAAAGGAGGCAAGAACATTCAAGCTAGGAAAGTATGAAAGCCAAAAGAAATTGTCACAAGTCTTATAGCTCACACATCTCTTATAGCATTCTCAAGAGATGATTGGTACTTTGATAGTGGATGTTCCTGGCACATGACTGGAGAAAAAAACTATCTTGAAGAGTTGAAACCTTACTCCAATAGTTATGTTACCTTTGGTGATGGAGCAAGATTAAAAATCAAGGGCATAAGCAATTTGGTCTATCCAGGTCTCCCTAGCCTTGATGATGTGTTGTTGGTAGAAGGATTATTGCAAACTTGATTAGTATAAGTTAACTATGTGATCAAGGTCTGAATTTGAGCTTCAACAAATCAGAATGCATTAGTTCTAGTAGAGATTAAGAAGTGTTAATGAAAGTCTCAAGATCCAAAGACTATTGTTATTTATGGGTATCTCAAAACAAAAGTCATCCATCAACATGTTTGATATCCAAGGTAGATAAGACCAAGCTATGGCACAAAAAACTTGGCCATCTCAACCTCAAGATCATGAAAAATATCATATATGAATATGCTATCAAGGGATTGCCAAAGTTCAAGATTGAAGAAGTCAAAATAAGTAGAGAGTGACAAATATGAAAGTAGACTAATATGTCATACAAGAAGCTAGCATTTTGTCATCTCAAAATTTCTAGAGTTACTTCATATGGATCTGATGGGGCCTATGCAAGTAGAAGGCTTCACTACTACAAAACGTGCAAACAACAACGCCGAGCTTACAACGGCTTGCCTATACACCGTTGTAATAGATGCGTACATTTTTTAAAATCTTATTAAAATGCTTTTAATGATGGTTAAAATTTCAACCGTTGTGAAATGTGAGGCCTTTCACCACGGGCATTTAAAAAATCGTCATTATAGGTAGCGTCTGGTCATGGGTTCAAGTCCCAGCGCCCGCACTTATGGTTTTTTACACATTTTTTGAAAATGCTGATGACCTTTCACCACAATTATGTTTTCAACCGTCATTATAACCTATAGTTTAGTTTTAGGTCTTGCTCTTCAAAAAATCGGTTTTAGGGAAAATCGTCTCCTTTTTTAGATCTGTTTCGTGCATCTGAAATAGAAAAATCACGTGGTCATTAGTCCCGTACTCTTGAAGAGTAATGGGACTTCACCCTCAAAACCCCAAATTCATCTTTTTTCTATTTTTAATGATTTTTTTTTACTATTTTCATAGTCTCAAAAAAATCCAAAAAAAATCTCAAAATTCTTATTTAGATTAAATTTCGTGTTTTTAGATTTTTCTGAATTTATTTTAATCATGTTACTTCTTTCCTATTTTTTCAAAATGTTGACAGACCTTTCACCACGGGTATTTAAACAACCGTCATTATAGATAGCGTTTCTTTCTTATTTGGTCAAAATGCTGACAGACCTTTCACCACGGGTATTTAAAAACAACTGTCATTATAGGTAGCGTCTTGTCATGGGTTCAAGTCCCAGCACCAGCATTTTGGTTTTTTACTTATTTTTTCAAGTCTCATTACCAACATTATAGGTGGCGCGCATATTGAGTTTATTCACTATCCTTAAACAAATCTTGGCCATCCATTTAGTGATTATCAACGGCCAAGACACTACTATTAGTGATCCACATGAAACCTAAAACTTAGACGAACTACATCTTCTACCTCCAAACAACATCTTTCATTTACGATACTCTATTTCTCCACTAAACCAAATTTCAGAACAAATTTCATAACTCGAGATAGCAATGTTAATTGTTGGTGTTCTTTTTTAATTATTGTTGTTCTTTGTTATTATTGTTGTTGTTGTTGTTGTTGTTGTTGTTGTTGTTATTCTTATTGTTGTTCTTGATGTTCTTGTTGTTCTTGATGTTCTTGCTGTTGTTCTTGTTCTAATGCTGTAATTTTTTTTATATTTTATTAAAAGACATACAACAAAGGGTATTTAAAATAAGCGTCATTATAGGTAGTATACAACAACGGTTCTTTAAAATAATCGTCATTATAGATAGTTCTAATGCTGCCTTTCTTTTAAAAGACATACAACAACAGATATTTAAAATGACCGTCATTATAGGTAGCGCGCTTTCCAATTTATTACAACGCTTACTGAGCCGTGATTGTAGGTATCATATGTACAATGACTCTCTACATAACAACGTCTGCGCCCCCGTCATTATATATCTTTCCCAACCGTTGTTAAATGGGTTTTCTGTAGTAGTGCTTGGATGGGAAAAGATATATCTTTTTGTGTTTGCATGATTTTTCTAGATACACTTGGATACATTTTATTAAAGAAAACTATGACACATGTGATGTTGTCAAGATGGTGGAACATTGTGTTCAACAACATCAGTCTGAAGTTACGTTGTGTTTTGTAGGATATTCTTGTATTTGACACTCGTTTGGATGATACTTCCTCTGAATATTTCAGTGATGTAGAACCTCATCATGTAGAGGTTGAGGTTTAGAATAAGAAGGGTAAAGATAAACAAACTATTGATACTCACATTGACTCATATCTGAATAATATCTTGAATGAAAACCATGAGTCCAATGAAGAAGTGAGGAATGAGGATCATCAAAACAAAGAGTCTAAGGGTCAAGAAAAAGCTTAAAGTTGTTACTCCCAAGTCTGCAATGAAGAATGATAAGAAGATGAAACATAAATATCCTATAAAAAGGACTTTGAAAAAGAAGAATAAAGTAGAAGAAAAGGTTGTTGAGAAGAAGTCTCTAAAGAGATAACTTGTGTAAACAAGTGACTCTAAGACAAATGATATGCCATATGCCCTAGACATTGTGACATCTTCTAGGAGAAAGATTGGAGGAAAAAAGATTCCTGTTAATATTTCAGATGCTCCCTTGGATAATGTATCATTCCACTCAGAAGCAAGTGTGCAGAAGTGGAAGTATGTGTTTTAGAGAAGAAGTGTTCATGAACGAGAGCTTAGCAAAGAAGCTCTTGATTGTCAAGAAATTATGGATTTACTGAAGGATGCTGGACTAATGAAGACTGTGTCAAACATTGGTCATTGTTATGAGAAATTGGTCAAGGAGTTCATTGTTAACGTATCCAATGAATACAAGGTTAAAGGAAGCAAAGAAATTTGAAAGGTGTATATGAGAGGTTGTTGTGTGAAATTTTCTCCTGAAATCATCAATGAATATTTAGGGAGAAACAAGACTAAAGAATTTGATGAAGTTAGTACTCTTCATTAGCAAAGTTGCAAAAGAAATTATAGCTAGGCAAGTCAAGCAATGGCCAAAGAAACATCTACTCACTTCTGAAAATTTAAGTGTAAAATACGCAATCCTGAATAGGATTGGTACATCTAATTGGTCACATACCAACTACAGTTCAGGCATAACTCCTGCCCTGGCCAAGTTGATCTTTTTAATAGAAATCAAGTCTAAGTTGAATTCTGAATAAATCTTAATTTGCCAGAAATGAAAATTCCAATATTTTCAATAAAGAATTTAAAATAAAATCTTTTTCAAAAAAAATTGTGTTATAAATCAAATCTCGGATTGATTAAAAAAAGAATTAAATTTTGTTGGAACAAAAATTAATCAATTAAAAAATTTGTGCTAAGTAAACAACACTATATAGAATGTCACGCATAAAATCAGAACATATTGCTTAACAATTTGTTTAATACATAAAATACTTAATTTATTATATATTTTGTTAATATATAATGCAATACTAATATTTGTAATAAATATCAGTTATAGCACAATATTTGTTAGTATACACAATCAATTCAATCGTTAATCGTTAGTTTAAAGTCAATCGATTCCATTTTAGTATAACAATAACTTTTTAAAATTAAAAAATATTGAACTTAAAAATTTAAATTATTTAAATTATTGAGGTCAGTTGATCTAAGTTAAGAAAGAAAAACAAAAGTTTTGTTAATAATGTTGCACCGATTAACCAGCATACTCCATTTTCTGTCCTAAGCAGCGGCATTGTATACATGGAATTTCAAATAGTAATCAACAATTTTGTTTTATGTTTTCCTTTTTATTCCTCTATAAATTCTAACTAGCAAAACAAACGACAGCAATATAGATATTTTTTAATATTAGCTGAAAATTCTTCGCTTTATATTGAATAATTCTTTTTTAATAATGCATGAATTATAGTAATCTAAGATAAGATTCCACAGAAACTAGTGCATGCTAGAGTGGATGGAGGTTTTCTTTCTAGAAGCTTTTGTCGTTACATTTGTTTAGTCTACAGTTAAGATAGTGAATAATGATAATGTCGATAGTACTGGTCATGTGAGCTGCGAAAGAGAGAGGGACACGGATTGTTGAGACTTGAGAGTCCTACAAAGATGGGCCCAAAATAGACTCACTCAACCTCATTTTAATGTAAGCAGTGCCCTACACGTAGAGAATGGGTTTTACCATGTTGCTAATACTTCTAGAACTTCTAGAAGGATTCTCATATTTATGTATTGTTTTTTATTGGTCAAATGGTTTTAAAGTAATTTTTATATTGGAAAATTCATTATTTAAATACTACACCAACAACATTAAATATTAATTTATTCATTGCTTTTAATTCTGTAACTAGTGTTATAAATTATAAAAAAAAATTCAATCATTTCTAAAATTATGGCAATAACACATACTCCATTCGTCCTAAATTATAAGACGTTTTGAATATTTTACACGAATTAAGAAATTTAATTATTATTTTATGAGAAAGACAATTTAGATATAACTTTATAGTAATGCTCCTCATATATAAGAGAAATTAAAAAAGTTGAATGAATAAATAATAATAAATACTTGAGGTTATATTAGGGAAAATGTCATTAATATTGCATTTCGAATATAAAGTGACTTATACTTTAAGACAATTTTTTTTAATAAAATGATTTATAATTTAGGACAGAGAAAGTATTATTTAATCATAGTCGTGTGCATCAGAGGCACAATCAACAAAACATGTCATACAATAGATGATATCGAGTCAAACATAAGATACGACCTATTTCATATAGGTGGGCATTCACGCATTACACTCGAAATTTATTCAAACGAAACAATATTTTCATAGGTCATGATCTAGGATCAATATATAGTTTTCTCTATAAATACATCAACTTGTAAATAGTTTAAAACGCTGAATCAACCAGGCTATTTAATGCATTTTAACTCTTTTAACTTATTTTTATATATTTTATAGTTTAGTAACTCAACATTAATACACATGGTACTTAATGCTCTTTAACGTAGCTAAGTTATATACAACTCCGAGACATGATTCCTCCTTGGTTGTAATCGCTTGAAGAAATTATAGTCATTGTTAAGAGCTACTAGTTCATCCATCGATCAACCCTCAAAGTTTGACAACAAATATGACAAGCCCTATAGAACATCGCAACTCTAACAATAGAAATTTTTCATTCACCAAGTGTCGTACCTCGAAAAATATGATCTTTGCAATGTGCAAAATGGGGTTGCACGATCACGGATGGACTTAAGAGAGTCGCCATCGAACTTTATCTATTCCCATGAGGGAAAAAGGAAAACATCGAGAAAACCCACGGGTGAAAGGATATGGTATGGTCATCGCAACCATATTGGGTTCGAAAGTCGGTTATATAAAGGGAAGGTACTAACACCCCTTACATCTATCGTACTCGATGAGAACCATCGAAGTTGTCTAAGCATGAAAGGGTATTTAATATCTCTAAACTTGCTAAGGGGAAAATGGATGATTATTTTGGGAGAAAACAAAAGATTTTTATTATTGAGTTCGTATGAGTTTTGCAACCTAGTGCCTACCACTACTAAAAAATTTGCGTTTAGTGACTGAATTAGAGACCGAAAAAGCCTAAAAATCGGCCACTATAACGTTTAGCGACTAAAATTAGTGACCGATTTTAGTGACCATTTTCAATTGTTTAAAAAACTTAATAAAATAAAAGTTTTATCTCTAGCAGGAATCGAACCAATGCACTTTCCTTTGTGAGGCATTCAGGTATCCACTAAGCCATTTGGTTTTTGTTGTATAATTTACATTTGAAATGTATATATTATTAATGAAATAGAACTTTCAAATATAATTTAAAAAGATTCTTACACTAATTGTCATTAAATATATATTTTATCTAAATTAATAAATTTGTATGAGTTAATTATTTATATAAATATATGTTTTATTTGTTAAAACAATAAAAATGTAAAATTTTTACTAATAAATTAAAGAAATAAATAAAAGGATAAAATTGAGAGGGAAGCAACCTAATAATGAAAAAAAAAATTAGTGACCGAAATTTCGGTCACTTAATTTTTTTATGAATTAATTTTTATAAAAATAATGATTTGAGACTGAAAATTATGATCACAAAATATCAGTCGCTAATTCGGTGGCTAATTTTATTTAGTGGCCGATTTAGTGACTTTTAAAATTTTACTAACATGATGTCTAATTTTGGTGGCTAATTCGGTCACTAGAGTGACTGAAATTTTTCAGTCATTAATTCGGTCACTAAAAGCGAATTTTTTAGTAGTGTACGTATCCCAGAGGGAATCATAACTCTGTAGTTCTTGTTGAAAAAGTTTGGTTTGTTGTGTGTTTTTTATGGACGATGTTAAGTTCACATTCTGTCTATTTGCGGTAGAATGGAAGTAGCATGCCCTTTTTAAAAAGGTTTTAAAAGGAAAAGCCCGAAGGAAAAAAATGTTTGGATTTGTGAGATGTTTTATTAAGAGATAAGAAAAAGTGGTTAAAGATACGTATCACACTAAAGTCTATGACAATAGGAGCGAGTGTTTCATACAAATGATCCAAATGTCTCATGTACGAAATACCCTAAGAAGAGGTAAGGAAAACTCCCGATCATCTTTTCCCATGTACTTAAGGCTCATGGCGCGCAATACGTATCATATTAGTTAAGTATTTCTGAATTTTTTTACTAAGAAAATATTGTTGTTTTATGAAAGAAGAGGGAAATTCTACCCTAATACTATAGACCTAAGGTTAGGATTTAAGGAAATTTCTTTCTTAAAAGTTATCATGCCTGGATCGAAGCCTAATGTCTAATCTTAATTCAAATTAATCAAAGATTAAGTTGAATCAAGATATCCTAAGGGGTCATGGAAATCAAACAGGCAGGCAACCAATAACATCAAGTATCAAGAGCAGTCATCAAACACATATATCTAAACCATGACGTAAATCATCAACAAGTACACATCGAGAAATTTATAATAAAATGTTCACATCTCCATGATCCTAAAATGAGGGAACCAAAGCAAACTTAAACCATGAATTAGTCACTAATTGTCAATTAGTCACACTTTTTGATCAAACATTAATCACAAATTTAAAATTAATCACACATTTCTATTAACAATTAATCAAAATTTGGCATTAAAATGGATATCAAGATCAAAGTTTTAAACAAGATCAAAATAAATACTAAGATTACCATTTTAATTAACCATTAAAGTTCAATATCAAAATTAAATTCAAAATTAAAATTAACAATTAATCTAAACAAACAAAAAATAAAAATATGGGGTGCAACAAAAAAAGTTATGAAAAACAACATGGGCTTTCTTCACAAGCCCAAGGGGTACCAAAAAGATAGTGGATAGTGTATAAAAAAAACAAAGTCTGGGCCTGGACTCTAAGACCCTCCCGTGTGTAGCCAACAATCATGAAGGGTTAACAAGAAAAAAAAGTTCAGCATTATCTCCTTTTACCCCCCCCCCCCCTCTCTCTGCTATTATTTTCTCTCATTCTCTACTCCTTCTTTTTCTCGATGTCGTGCCCTCTATACTTAATATCTCATTCACGTGAAACTACCAGCTCCCCACCATGCTCGTCGTTCTCATTCTCTCACACGAAGCTCCCTTGTCTCAGCTTTTTTCTCTCGCTTGTGTACTCTCTTTCCACTCGTCTAAAAAATTATTTCAATTCGATTTCTGTTCGTAGTGAAATTTAAAATGCTGCAACATAAAGAAGAGGAATTGAAGAAGATACCCATACAAATTGAGGTATGTTTCTGATTTGATAACTTATTTCTTCTCCTATGCGTATTGTTGTGTATTGCCTCCTTGTATAAGTTTCGAAACCGTGTTCATCCCTGCCTCTGCAAAATCATGTGTATGTGGATCATCTCTTGCTCTGCGTGTTGTTCTCTCCTTCTCTATGTATGTGTTTGTTCTTCTTTTATATACTGAATGAAATTTGAAATACCGATTTTGAAATTAAGTGTGCGATATCGTGTCGAAACTTGCTTTAGAAATAGAATGCTGGCTATTGTTGATTCTTATCCCTTAATGATTATATTATTTCCATTTTGATTCAAACATGTTCGAACACATTCCAATTTATTTCCTTATTCAATTTGATTTCTCCTTGAATGTTTGATTTAATGATGATGATTATGTACGATTTGCTATTAAAATAAGTTTCTGTTGTGTTCGTACGTTGATCATAAACTTCCCTTTTTTTCCAATTTATCAATGTTAATTGTATTAATTATAATGAGTTGTTTGCAACAAGCTTAAAGGCTATATTCACGTGTTAACGCCAAACACAAAAACATTTATGTATGAAGGAAGATTGCTATTAGGCGTGAGATTTTTCACAGGCGAACGAAAAGGATTCAGTGTCACCGGATGTGTGGTGTGAAGTCCAGCATTACGAAGGACTTGTTTAGCATTTACACACGAAGCTTCAGATTGACCAGTAAAGAAAGCAGGCACACCAATTGATTTAGTTAAATCAAGTGCTCCACCCCAACTAGAATAATGTTCTAATCTAGAGTTTAGAACAATAACAACATGTGGAGAAGGTAGATATGAGGCTTCCACCTAATAAACACCTTTCAAAAGATTCACTCTTACCCTGCTTCCTTTTCCTGATGTTGTACCTAATAATTTTGTTGGAACTTCTGGTCCCACCATCACTATTTATACATGTCAGGACGGGTCCTCCTCAACTTCTATTTGACAGCTGGGAACCCCTCATTGAGTGGTAACTTATGTACAACAATATCAGTATCCAGCCCAGGAATATCTTGATATGACCTGGAGAATACATCAGAATACTCGCGGAGAAGCTCTATCAACTTGGTCTTGACTGCAGCTTAAAGAGATGCTCATATCTTCACTTCTCTTCTGTCTTTCTCGGTACCCAAGTTGATGACTTCGACGTCTTCTTGGTGCGACTGAGTGACTTTCTCTACTGGCTTGAGAAACCTTGCCAGCTCGTCAGGGAGTTTTCAATCTTCCTCGCCTTCATCTTAAACTTGCTAGATTGGGTAGCCAAAGTCATATAGGCCCATAGCAGCATCGTTATCAAGGACCTCGGTGGTGTTTTTGCATGTTATAATTTATGCAATTTATTTAGGAAGTGTGTGCATGAAAATATTGCCATTTATTGTAAAAGTAAAAATGCAAAAGAAAATGAGCGAAATTGAATGCAAACTATTATTTATTAATGATAATCAATGTGTTGAAAACATCAGGGGGCCCATACAATATGCCACTACACCTTGGACAGAGCGTAGAGTTTTGGTAAAATAGTAAAATTATGTTTGGTGTTGGAAGAACTAGGGAATTTCAAGTGTCTTCCAATTTTGGAGCTCCTCTCCAGGCTTTGCTTGACGAGTCCAGCTTGAGGAAACTTCATCATCACTATCTTTTTCTTCAGCAATCATCGCCACACGGCGACCAAAGATATGACCAACGCTTGTGAAAGTCTCTTCCACAGGAGGAATCTGTTTCTTGCTATATGGCACCATTGTTGAACCAGAAGATTGCTGATAACCCAGCCCAAACTTATCCCATTTCTCACTTACTTCAACCAGCTTTCCCTAGTCTTGGGTGTTTCCGCTTTCAATTATTGCTTTAGCTCCTTGGCAAGAGGCCATGGATGACTCAGGTTGGTCAGGTACACGTTGCACTGCCAGCACATTTACAACTTCCAATGATTGAAATGGTGTCTCCACAGTTTCTCCTTCAACATCAATGTAACGAAAGGACGACAAGAGGCTTACCAGGATGTCTTTCTCCACACCGATCACAACTATCTTACCATTGGCGATAAACTTCAACTTTTGGTAAATAGTGGAAGTCACTGCACCCGCAAAATGTATCCAGGGCCTCCCAAGCAGGCAGCTATATCCAGGATGGATATCCATCACTTTCCTGGAAAAAATAGTTGAGCCTATCTTGATGGACAAATCCACCTCCCCAATGACTGCTCTTCTAGAGCCATCAAATGATTTCATAATTAAAGTACAAGACTTCATTTTCAGACCTTTTAGAGGTATCCTTACAAGAGTGGTCTTCGGAATCACATTCAAGGATGAGCCAGTGTCCACAAAAACTTTTGACAACACCGTGTCCACACATTTTATAGAATGTGCATAGCCTTGTTATGATTCTTCTTTTCAGCATTTAACTCTTCATCATTAAAGCCAAGAAAGTTATCAGTGGTCACATTGGTTATCACATCGTCGAATTGAGCCACAATGATATCTTTTGTTATATGAGTCGCGCTCAAAACCTTCAATAGAGATGATCTGTGAGCCTCAGAAATAAGTAACAATGACAACATATATATATATATATATCTTGGCCGGTGTCTGGTTTAGCTGGTCGACTACTTTATAGTCACTCTTCTTTAAGATCTTCAGGAATTCTTCAACCTCCTTTTGCGTAAATGTAGCCTTTGGTGATGAGGACTCCTCTTGAGATTATACATTTGGAATTGGAATTACAATGGGTGATTTCCTTTTGGCATTGGCAGATGCTTAAACAATTTTAGGTGTGAACACTCGTCCACTTCGCGCCATTCCGCCCGGTCCCACAATAGAGGTTACATTTTGTTCGACAGCATTCAAAGTTTTAACCTTTTTCCCTTGCTTAAAAGCTTTAGGCTCATAGTTCCACGGGACTTCTTGATCACTCTCATAAGGGAATGAAGCAGGATAGTGAATAACTATTGGAGTGGTGAGAACTCGTACTTGCAATGCATCATAAGGAATATCAATCATAGATACACACTTCATCTTCCTACCTTTACCAGCATGGTCAACTTGGATCACACCTTGATCCAGAAGCTCTTGTAGACATTTTGACATTTCTTCATCAGTTAGATTATCAACTTCACCCTTTAAAAAGATCAACCCACACTTCTTCAGTTGTTTCCCTATTTGTCGTAACCCGAAATTTGACCTCCCTCTTTTGCCTTTTGCATGAGCATAAGCATTCGCATCGCTAGCATACGCATTCGCACTTTTCTATGTGTGTTACTTGTTGTAGGATCTTCAGGTTTTCCAAGCCCGATTAATCACATCCTCTCAAGATTATTTCATCATCAAAACAAGCTCAAAATAAAGGTTTCCAAGCCTATTTATCAAGACAAGAGGTGGAAAATTGAAGCCGGGGCCACAACATCATTTTTCAAGCAAAATGGGCAAAATTTGGTCTATGTAACCGGTTAACACAATTCCTTTGTAATTCTGTAAACCGGTTAACACAGGCAGATTTTGTGATTTCTGCTGCATTTTGGGACAGCATCCATACACTCTCTTTGGACTTTGATTCTACAGTATTCTAGCAGTGTGTGGAACATTCTAGACATCTCTAGACACTTCAGTACATTTCAAGTGGATTGGTTCCAATGCATCACTCTAATTCAAGTGCACCATGTTACTTAATGTACCAACATGTCAACCTTTGGATTTTGAAACTCACATTGGGATTGGTACCAAGTTGGTTCTAACTAACCGAGTTAACCGCCTTGACTCGGTGAGTCAAGTCCAACTAACTCCTAGCCTAGTTCCAAACCCAAAGCTAGGTCCAAACCTAATTCCAAACCTCTCACACTCCAAACCTAAAATCTATATAAACTCACCTTCACTTATTTTCAAGGATCTTCAACCATTTTTGCTCCATTTCACTCATATTTCTCCCACATTCTCTCTGAATTTCTCTACTACATCTTCATCTTCATCTCGATTCTCTTCCAAAACCTCACCAAAGCTCATTTCTACTTTGAAGGATAATCACTTTTACATCAAAAGTGATTATTTCTTGAGCTCAACCTTCATCATTCTTGCTATTACACTTAGATTTCTAGAGTTATTTCATCTTTTGGATTGATCTTGAGTAGTTACTGCAACTTCCAACGGTTCGAATTCACATTTTGGAGTTTTATCGTATTTTGCTCGATTTCGATACGGTTCGTCTACAAATTGAAGATTCCTCTGGTTTTCTTTGATTTTCTGCATCAAGAATCCTTTGCAACATTTACCAAGCCAAATCTCCGGCTTGTAGGTTGGTAGATCTAACTAATTTTACCGTTTCGCACATTTTCGTATTGCTCGTAATGTAGTCGATAAATGTTGTGTGTGATTTGGTTTTGCATTTGTTTGATCCATGATCCAATTGTATTAGTTGCTTCTACCTCTGTTTATTTGTTGTTTTCAAGTTCAATTTTCATGCACAATCTCAGTTCCTAGCATGTGGTAGCTTGTATAAGTGGTTATGTGTTGAGAACTACTTTTGAAAAGCTATTTTTTCTGTTTTTTTTCAAAACTGTTAAGTGTTAACCGGTTAACACTCGGTGAGTAACCGGTTACTCAGTTCAATTTTCACCAAAAACGCCAATTTTCAAGCAAGTAACCGGTTAACACTGAACCAGAATGCCATTTTCTTGCATTTTCAAGTGTGCTTGCCATGTTTTCTCCATTTAAATCTCCGTTGATCATTGTGCTTGATGTTATGGATGTTTTAATGTCATTTCATTGCTGGTTGAAGCATGTTCATGAACTTACGATGCAAATTTTCGATTATTCATTTGTTCCATGTTCTTAGCATTGTATGAACATAACCATTTTTGCACTATATTTGTTCACATGATACATGATGTTGTGTGACATTTTGATGATCATTTGGCACTGTTTTGCACCTTTCATTTCAGTTTGCATTAAGTTTATTCTTCATAGACTTAATCTTGTATAATCAATAATTCACTCCTTTTTGCTTTAATGACTTTTCATTCCATTTGGAAAGTTGTTAGCATGTTAACCCCTTGATTAATTGATCGAAACTTTGTTTCGATTGATCGATCTTCCCCTTTCCTTTCTTTAGGCTTCCTTTAGAACTTTTTCTCTCGATCCCCTCGTGGAGTTGGAGTTTCGCGCTACGCCTTGCATCGGAGCACTGTACAAATTGACGCCGTAACGCCGTCCGTTTCTCTCCGCAGGAGCACTGTACAAATTGGAGTTGTTACGCTGTCTGTTTCAATTTCTGCGCTACACCTTTGAGTGCTAGAGAAGGAATGTGGATGGAGTCTATCTATCCTCATTCTGACTATTTCTTGGGTAATGGCGTTTGGCCATCTCTTTCGAGAATAGTCACCTCTATCCTCAAGCTGTAGTGTTGCTCCTTCCCCAGTCAGATTCGATCCTTGATCACTCCTATCTCTTGCAATCTCTCCTTCTTGATCAATCACCATCCTCCTTGGTTGAGATCATTATTCTTGCGCTAGCAGTCTCCCTTTGTTTCACCACTCCTTTCTTCTTGTAATCAATCCTTGCTTTTGATTCCCTTGAAGAGTCTCAATTCTCCTTCTTTGGTCTAATACAGTATTTCTGTTAAACGACCATTCTTCCACAGGAGTTCACAACCTTTTCTTTGGTTCCTCCCTCTTTGATTGGTTAACCACTGCCTGTCAGTTAAAACACCAATGCTTGCTATCTTTTTCAGTTAATCACAGTCCATCTGTTAATCACTGAGCACCTCTTGGGTTAATCACCTCTTCTTGGTTAATCACCCATCTTTTCAGTTAACCACAGTCCGTCTGTTAAAATACTGAACCCTTTTCGAGTTAATCACCTTCTCTTGGTTAATCACTCGCTTTTCTCTCCGGTTAATCGCATTCCGTCTGTAAACACAGAAGTCCCCGCAGTTGGCAACCTCCTCTTGGTTCGAATACTTGCACCCTTGGGTTAATAACCTTTCTTTGGTTCAAATACCCTTTCTTCAGTTGAGTACTGTTTATGCAATCAGTTTACCGAACCCCTTTGGGTCACGACCTTTGATCGGTCCTACACCCGTGCTTCTGGTTAATAACAATTTTCTCTGTTAAAACTAATGCTTCTCTATTCCCCACAGAGTTGCAGTCCTTTCTTCCTCGGTTAACCACTGTTTATCAGTTAACATACCGAGGCCCCTTCAGAGTCAAACACCTTCTCTCGGTTCAGCACTCTCTCTCTTGGTTCATCACAGTCCGTCTGTTGACACCAGCTTCTTTTTACCTGCCAGGATTCTATTCTCTTTCTTCGGTTAACCACTGCCAGCCAGTTAATATACCGAGTTTCCTTTTTCTCTTGGTTATGACACCATCCCTTTATTTGGATCCCAAGCGGAGTCTTCCTATTCCCTTTGCTCTTACTTTCTTGGTTTCGACACCAATTCTTTTTTCTATCCCCAGCGGAGTGTATTTCTTTCTTGGTTTTGACACCACTCTTTTCCTATTCTTTTATGCAAACACTCTTGCTGCGAGATCTTCCCCAGTAGAGTTTTTCTTCCATCCTTGGTTTTGACACCACTTCTTTCATTTCTTTGTTTCTTTCTTTTCCTTTTCTTTTTCCGTTCAGTTCCACGAACTACGGAAGCTCTGATTCTGCATTCTTTTGGATGTATGATACGTAGGCACGAGACGGAATGTCTTGGCGAGCACACTTCCACCTTTCTTCCACCTTTCTTCCGCCTTTCTCCTTTTCTTCCTTCTTTTCTGTCCCCTGGTTCCTCTGAACTACGGCGCTCTGACTTCCTCATTGCACTATGAGGGTACGTAGGCACGAGGACTTTGTTCCTCCGCGAGCACTTTCTTTTTTTCCTTTCTTTTTCCCTTTTCTCTCTCTCTCTCTCTCTCTCTCTCTCTCTCTCTCTCTCCCTTTTAGCTAGAAGCCTTTAGATAGATCACCCATCCAAGCCTAGAATCAAGCGAAATGGTTCCCGTCGAGTACGACAGATGCGTTAGGTGCTAACACCTTCCTTTCGCATAACCGACCCCCCGTTCCCGTTTCTCTTCGGGTTTTATCGATATTTTCCCTGTCCTTTGGGACTAAATAAAGTTCGGTGGCGACTCTGTTGTATCTTTGAGTGTGCGATTCACTCAGGTAGATTTCCAGCCATCTTCAGCTGGCGACTCTGCTGGGGACTGGTTGACCTACTGCTGGTCCATCCCTTGAGGGGTCTCGCCTAGTTTCGTTTGCTTTCCTTGCTTGTTTGGGTGTTTCTCTTTCTTCGTTTTACTAGTTTTATCTGTACGCTTTATTTACTTTATGTTTATTTATTGCATTTCTTTACTGCTTTAAATATTCATATGCCGCATACTCTGGATATCTGCTATTTTTCTTTGCTGTTGTTAGTTGGGTTGCTACTTGAGAGATAAGCCCACTACCCAGGCTTGAGCATACACATAGTTATTAGAGTGGATAGTCATGACACTTGCGTGGTGGTGACCATGTATTGTTGTTCATGAGACCCACAACTAGACGAGGTTCTATCAGGAGCTATCTGCTACTGTATGTTTATACAGGCCAGTTGTTATTCTCTTGAGGAACCGTCGACTCTGGTGACCATTCCCGAGGACTCAGTTGCGGCACTCCTCCCGAGATGTGACAGTGGCAGACCATGTTCTGTGGCAAACCCATTGCACATTCTTGATCCGAGGACCCAAAGCTGGGAACTTGCCATAGGATGACCTTTTTTTTGGGGGAATCAGTGGATGACCTTTTTGGTTGGCGATAGTATTGTACCCCGAGGGATGAATGTATTATTGCTTCTCAAATCGAGAATCCGAAACTGAGAATCCCACTTTTTATATCATACCTGTGAGGGGGATGGGTTTTTGCAGGAAAACAAGCCTCTTCCGACCTTTGTTCTTTCATTGCTTCAGATCTCGCACCAACGCAGCACTACCTTTGCAAATGTTCAGATTTGACTATTCAGACTATACTGGCTTGTTGTTTCTGTTGTTGCATATCATTTCATCATGTCAAATTAATTTTTGCATAAGCATTTTAAAACTTTATTTTTGCATACATTGCATTCATTCATGCCTGCATATGCATGTCCTCATCCGGGAACCGTTGCTTATCCTTGTCCGCATTCCTTGTAGCAAGACGACGACTTGACATCGGTATTTTACACGCTCAAGCAAATCCAGAATCATGGTTGACTTCGAAGCTGAGAACGCTGTTTATAAGGAAACTCTGGCCCAATTCCAAGGTCGGATGGATCAGTTCCAGACGAACATGGATGTCATTTTGGAGCTCCTTCGTGCTCAAAGGGATACTGCTGCTGCTGCCACTATTGTTGCAACCACTAATGATGCAACCGTTGTCACTCCTGTTGTGACTGGTCCTCCTGTTGTTACGGCTACTCCTGCTGTCGTTGTTCCTTCTCCTGCTAGAGTTGACGTGCCAGTTGAGCCTGTGAATCAACCTGTTGTTCAGCCTAGTTTGAATCAGAATGCCGCTGGTTTCCCTTGGGGCATGCCTCTGAATTACACTCCTCATCTTGCAAATAATGGTAGTTCCTTCATGCCATATCAGCCTTTTGTTGCACCCATGCCTAATGGGAACGCTGCCGCCTATCCATGGGTCATGCCTACTCCAGTCCCGCCTCCAGTGGTGAATGATGATCCTGAGAATCTTCAGGCTCAAACTCATCAAACTTCCGGATTGGTTGACACTGAAACTCCTGATGATGAAGAGCATGTGTATAGAGGTCCTCCTATTCATATTCCAGTTTCGTCTCAAGTTGCCCAAACAGTTGTTCCAAATGTTCATCCTGGGATGTTTTAACCTGGGGCATCTTCCTCAGTTGCTGGGGGTACCTCCTCCAAATTATATGTATGGTGTACCGATGGGTCAGAATGCTGGTCTTATGGTTAATCCGAGTTTTGTTTATCCTTCTCAGTTTGCTACTCCGCAAGTGAATGCTCCTGCCGCTTCGCATCTGCCAAATCCTCAGATTCTCGTCAGGCCTACTAATCATAATAGATCTGTTGACTACAAGTTGTTAGAAGATTGTATCAGAGCTATCGAAGGGTTTTCTGCTTTTGGTATGGAAGCCAAAGATTTGTGTTTGGTTCCAAATGTTGTGCTGCCGCAGAAGTTCAAGATACCTGATTTGCCGAAGTACAAAGGTTTGAGCTGCCCGCGTAGTCACATCACTATGTACTGCAGGAAGATGGCATCCCATATTGACAATGATGAGCTGCTTGTTCATTGTTTTCAAGATAGTTTGTCCGGTGCCTCATTGGATTGGTACATAGGCTTGGAGCGCAGTAAAATCCGTACTTGGAGAGATTTGTCTGAAGCATTCGTGAGACAATACAAGTATAACCTTGATTTAGCGCCAACTAGATTGCAATTGCAGAATCAGTCCCAACATTCATCTGAAACATTCAAGGAGTATGCACAAAGATGGCGTGAGATGGCATCTCGTGTGCGACCTGCTCTCTCTGACAATGAGTTGGTTGACATCGTTATGGGTACATTGCAAGGATCTTACTATAAGAAAATGATGGGTAGCTCTTCATCGAACTTTGCCGATGTGGTGACGATTGGTGAACGGATTGAGAATGGTTTGAAAACTGGAAATATTCCTGGAGCTGCTTCCCAGCAGCCGGCCACTCGAAAGTCTCAGAACAGTCATTCCAAGAAAAAGGAAGGTGAAGCCAACGCTGTGACAGCTCAAGTGTCTCCTCAATATCAAGCTCCCATGGCTCCCTTGCCGTACTATCCATATCAGTACATTACGGCTGCACAGTATCAACAACCTCCATATCAGTATCATCTGCAACAACCAGTTCAGAATGCTCAGAATCAACAATAGAATCAACAGAACAAAAGTCAACAGAATCAAAACCGTAAGAACAACAAAAATCAAGGAAACCATAAGCGTCCGAATTTTGATAGAATTCCGGTGTCATACACGGAACTGTTTCCTTACTTGGTTCACCAAGGGGCGATTGTCCCCAAGCAGATTGAACCTGCGATTCCTCAATTTGGGCCAAAGCATAATCCAAATGCATCTTGTGCTTACCATGCTGGATACATAGGACATGCAACAGAGGACTGCTTTGTTTTCAAAACCAAAGTTCAGGAACTCATTGATAAGAAGGTTCTGACTTTTGCTGAGGAAGGACCTAAAATTCAGAGTAATCCGTTGCCGGATCACGGTGGACCTACAGCTAACATGATTGAGGATAGTTCAAGGGCTGAATTGATCTTGGATGTTGACGAAGTAAAGACTCCGATGGATATGGTTTTCAAGAAATTGAAGGAACACGGGCTATTGAAAGGATTGCATGGTAAGTGTCAGATTTGTGACGATAATCCCAACCAGTGTCGAAGGCTGAAGGGCTGTGTCCAGATTTTGATGAACCGAGGCGAAGTGCAATTTGCCAGATCTAAACCGGCCAAGGAGGTTGCCACTATTGAGCCGTTCACCATCGTCTATAGGAAGATTCCTGTGGAATCCCCTAAACAGAAGAAGATGCAACCCATCGTTGTTTGCCCGCTGAAGCCGTTTTCGTATCAGAATTCTAAGGAGGTACCGTGGAAGTATGGGTTTTCTGTGTTTTCTGGAGGTCAAGAGATAAGGTTTGCCGAATCAGAGATCGTGAATGTTACAGCTGGTGGAGGTATGACTCGCAGTGGACGAGTATTTGCTCCGAAGGTCACTACGAAATCCGTGCAAGTTCCAACTGTTGTTTCTCCCAAGGAGACACCTGCATTCGCAACCCCTGTGGTTCAACAAGGGGCATCCACTGCCATTCCAATACCAACTATCCCGTATGAGGATGTTTCAAAGAGCAAGGAGACCCTTGACGATCAAGAGTTCCTTAAGCTGATCAAGAAAAGTGACTTCAAGATTTTGGATCAGCTGGGTCAAACTCCCTCGAGGATCTCAATTTTGTCCTTACTCATGAGTTAGCCCACGCACAAATTAGCTTTGCTGAAAGTTTTGAACAGCGCCCATGTCATGCAAGATATATCCGTCGTCGAATTCGATGATGTAGTGGCCAACATAACTGCAAGTCGGTATTTGGGTTTTAATGAATCAGAACTACCTCCTGAATGAACCGCCCACAATAAAGCGCTGCACATATCTGTAACCTGTATAGACATCCTGTTATCTCGTGTTCTAGTGAATACCGGCTCTTCTCTCAATGTGATGCCTAAGGGCACATTGAGTCAATTACCAGTGGAAGGAATCGAGATGAGACCAAGCGCCTTAGTTGTCAGAGCCTTTGACGGTTCTCGAAGACAGGTCATTGGAGAAGTGGACTTACCCATCAATATTGGGCCGCATCTATTTACCATTACTTTTCAAGTGATGGATATCAATCCAGCGTACAGTTGCCTTTTGGATCATCCATGGATCCACGATGCAGGGGCAGTTACCTCCACTTTACATCAGAAGTTGAAATTCATGTTTGACGATCAGCTCGTCATTGTCTGTGGTGAAGAGGATTTGATTGTAAGCGAGTTATCATCATTTCGATATGTCGAGACCGAAGAAGGTATAACTGAGGTGCCATTACAGTGTCTCGAGTTCGAAGATGTCAGCTCTGCTTCAACTAGTCAAAGTAGATCACCACAATTGACTCTAGCATCTGCTAAGAGCGCTAAGGAGACTATACAGACGGGTGCCTTGTCAGGCTGGGGGCATGTGATTGATGTGGTTGAGAAGCATAATCGTTTTGGATTGGGTTATCATCCTGGTTGTCAAGCTAGATCCTCTTATCAGAAGCTATGCAATTTAATCAAGTTCCATAGCGCGGGTTTCCAACAGGGTGACATCGTGGCAGCTGCTGATGATGCTGGTCCTAGCGATCAGACTTCAAGATTTGTGCGCAAGTGTCCGCCAGTTTTCAAGCTCAACAATTGGACATCTACCGTGATTCCTGTGGTTTTCCCATATAACATGTAATGCATTTTGCTTTTTCATTCCCTCGTCCTCACCCGAGACGAGTGGATAGCTTGTAAAGGGCCTCGCGCTTTCGCCATATTATGTGATCAATAAATGAAAGTTTTTTTGCATTCAAAATCATGCTCTATTTTATTTCTTTATTTTACTTTTCACAAAATAGATGGCAAAAGTTTATTTTCTTTTTTCACTTTTAAAAATAGCTCATTCTAAACATATTCATAAACATGCAGAACTAATAAAAGCATTGATAACAACATGGCAAACATCCATTGTAATTCTGGAATTCCAATTAACCAAGCCGAAGAAGATGGTAAGGAAGATTGTGAATTACCGGCTGAATTGGCAAGGCTCCTTGAGCACGAGCGTAGAGAGATTCAGCCACACAAAGAGCCAATAGAAGTTGTCAATCTTGGTACTGATGAGGTCAGAAGAGAAGTCAAGGTTGGCGCATCCCTCGCAGAGCATGTACACTCTGAGTTGGTCAAGTTATTGAAAGAGTATGTTGATATTTTCGCCTGGTCCTATCAAGATATGCCTGGGTTGGATACCAACATCGTTGAACATCACTTGCCACTCAAGCCCGGATGTCCTCCTGACTAGACCCGACATGGCACTCAAAATCCGAGAAGAGGTAAAGAAGCAGCTTGATGCTGGGTTCCTAGCCACTTCCAAATATCCTGAATGGAATTCCAACATTGTCTCGGTTCGTAAGAAGGACGGCAAAGTCAGAATGTGTGTGGATTATCGAGATCTCAATAAAGAAAGCCCGAAGGATGATTTTCCTTTGCCTCATATTGATGTCTTGGTAGATAACACTGCGCAGTTCTCTGTCTTTTCCTTCATGGACGGTTTTTTAGGATATAATCAGATCAAGATGTCCCTAGCTGATATGGAGAAGACTACTTTCATCATGCCATGGGGCACATATTGCTACAAGGTCATGCCATTTGGTCTAAAGAATGCAGGGGCAACATACCAACGTGCCATGACAACCCTCTTTCACGATATGATTCATAAAGATATTGAGGTTTACGTGGACGATATGATTTCCAAAACCAGAACTGAAGATGATCACTTAGTTCATCTGAAGAAACTGTTTGACAGACTCCGAAAGTTTAGACTGCGGTTGAATCCTGCGAAGTGCACCTTCGGAGTTCGATCTGGTAAACTGTTGGGCTTTATTGTAAGTCAGAAGGGCATTGAAGTTGATCCTGATAAGGTTCGAGCAATTCAGAACATGCCGCCTCCCAAAACAGAAAAAGAAATCTGTGGCTTTCTGGGCAGACTCAATTACATTTCAAGATTCATTTCACACTTGACGGCTACCTGTGAACCAATGTTCAAATTACTAAGAAAAAATCAATCGGTTGAATGGAATAATGATTGTCAGGAAGCATTTGACAAAATAAAACAATACTTGCAAGAACCACCGATTTTAGTACCACCGGTTCCTGGTAGGCCTTTAATCATGTATCTCACCATTCTCGATGAATCAATGGGATGTGTATTGGGTCAACATGATGACACTGGCAGAAAAGAACATGCAATATACTATCTGAGCAAGAAGTTCACTGATTGTGAGACCAGATACTCACTCTTGGAGAAAACTTGCTGTGCTCTATGATTTTCCATACTACTTTGCCTGCTGTCTCTGGAAGGATTGCTCAGTGGCAAATGTTGTTAACTGAGTATGATATCCAACATGTTACCCAGAAAGCAATAAAAGGGAGCGTCTTGTCTGACTACCTTGCTCATCAACCTATAGAGGGTTATCAACAGATGAAGTTTGACTTTCCCGATGAGGATCTTCTGTTTATCAGAGATTATGAGACTCCAAAACCTGACATAGGACCCGAACCAGGGGAACGATGGACGCTCGTGTTCGACGGTGCCTCTAATTCCAAGGGTCGTGGAATCGGTGCTATCCTCATCTCTCCAACGGGTTTTCACCTTCCCTTCACTGCCAGATTATGCTTCGCATGAACCAATAATATGGCTGAATATGAAGCATGTATCTACGGTATTGAAGCGACAATTGACATGAGAATCAAGATTCTTGAGGTCTATGGATATTCTGCCTTGGTCATCGGTCAAGTCAGAGGGAATTTTGTGACTCGGGATTCCAAGCTGGTTCCGTACCAACAACACATAGCAAAGTTGATTCCTTACTTCAATTAGATCACTTTTCATCATATTCCCAGAGAGGAAAATCAACTAGCTGATGCTCTTGCCACTTTAGCATCCATGTTCAAGGTCAAGTGGAAGAATGAAGCTCCTCATATCCGCATTGATCACTTGAACGAACCAGCACACTGTTTAGCAATCGAGGATGAGTCTGATGACAAGCCTTGGTTCTACGACATCAAAAGATATCTGGAAAAACAGGAATATCCCGAGGGTATCACTATCACTGACAAGAAGGCTCTTAGGCGGCTTTGCGCCAAATTCTTCTTAAGTGGTGGTATACTGTAAAAGAGGAATTATGATTCCGTGTTGCTCAGATGCGTGGATAGACACGAAGCACACACGATCATAAGATCCGTACATGAGGGCTATGAGGGTGTACATGCTACAGGTCCTGCTATGGCTAAGAAGATCCTTCGGGCTGGGTATTACTGGACAACAATGGAGGTAGATTGTTACAACTTTGCCAAAAGATATCACAAGTGCCAAATCTATGGAGACAAGATCCACGTGCCTCCAACTCCATTGAATGTCTGGACTTTACCTTGGCCATTCTCCATGTGGGGTATAGATATGATTGGAATGATCAACGGTCATCAATTCATTCTAGTTGCTATCGACTACTTCACCAAGTGGGTTGAAGCTGCTTCGTACGCAAACGTTACACGACAAGTGGTTGCTAGATTTATCAAGAAAGAGATAATTTGTCGCTATGGCATTCCTAGCAGCATTATCACGGATAATGCAAGCAACCTGAATAACAACATGATGAAGGAGTTATGTCAAGAATTTAAGATCGAGCACCACAACTCTTCACCATATCGGCCCAAGATGAATGGCGCCGTTGAAGCAGCAAACAAAAACATCAAGAGGATTGTCCAAAAAATGGTTAAAACTTACGAGGATTGGCATGAAATATTTCCCTTTGCACTGCATGGGTACAGAACTTCAGTTCGCACTTCTACTGGGGCAACTCCGTATTCACTTGTGTATAGTATGGAGGTTGTTCTACCCATCGAAGTCGAAATTCCTTCGCTCAGAGTCATTATGGAAGCAGGTCTTGATGAAACTGAATGGGTTCAATCCAGATACGACCAGCTGAACCTCATCGAAGAGAAACGCCTTGCAGCCGTTTGTCATGGTCAATTGTACTAGAGACGCCTCAAGCGAGCTTTTGACAAGAAAGTTCTCCCTCGAACATTCTGTGAAGGCGAACTCGTGCTCAAGAGATATTCACCTGTTCACTCGGATCCACGAGGCAAGTGGACTCCCAATTAAGAAGGACCCTTTGTTGTCAAGAAGGCCTTCTCAGGCGGAGCCCTGATCCTCACCACAATGGATGGGGAGGAGTTGCCATCGCCCGTGAACTCCGATACAATCAAAAAATGTTATGCCTGCAAAAAAATGGATAAGAGTCCACTAGATTGACATCCGCAAGGACAATCTAAGCAAAAATGGACGTCCCGATGGACCAAAAAAAAAAAGAAATGTCCATGCAAAAGTTAGGGACAATGAAAAAAAAACAATAATAGCTAAGTTGAAAACCCGAAAGGGCGACTTAGGCAGAAATGGGCATCCCGGTGGACGAAAAAAATGTGAAAACATGTCCAGGCAAAAATTAGGGATAAAGGCATTGACTGTGAACACTTGAGCCTCTTTTCCTCATGGCTGGACCTCAGACGGTAATAGAGCAGTCCAATCATCATCAACTGGTACAAGGCATTGAAACCTAGACTTACAGTGGATGGTGGCCAATGTTGTAATCAATGCAAAGCATGATTTCCCTTTGCCATTTACATTTATTTTTCAATTTTATTGCAAATTTCCTCATCAAGGATTTTGCATCCTTGTACACACCTTATGTACAAAAATTTCACATTCAATAAATTGCATTCTTTGTTATCTCAATTTGTTTTCATTCCAGTATTTTTTTTGCAAAATAAACAATTATTTGTGATCACATAATACAAAAAAACGTTGAGAACAATAAAAATCTAAATCAATTGAGAAAGCAATATGCATTGCATGTGTTACTGGTAACTCCTGCAGGGTGAGCGGTAATATCCATTGGTAAGCCTAACGCCTGGCCGGTTATGTTTTGATTCAGCGAAGAAGCTATTGTCTCCTCAGCAGTTCCTCAGCAGAGTCATCATTTGCCCCGGCAGGTGGCCAAGGTGTTCCCCATCAAAGACATCTTTGTTCACTTTCCCCCAGCAAGGGTTGAGCATCATCTCCAATTATTAGGAACTATACGTCACCAGCGGCAGTGGTTTCTCCTTAACTGAGTCAGCATAATTTAGGAATCTCTTTTCCCCCATGCAGAGCCAGTCTTGGTAGGAAGAATAGACTTGGTTCTTTCATCCCTAACAGGGACGGCCAAGGTGATCTAAAAACCTGAGATGTTCTCAGTTTCTTTCCCCGGCGGAATCATCATCCTTTGTGAACTTTCTTCTCCAGCAGAGATTGTCTTCATCTGCGAGTTCTCCCCCCAACCGAGGATGTCGAAGTCATTTTGCTACGATTTCTGCCTGATCGCTTCTCACTGGGCCTCGTCTTGAGCCTTTGCATTGCATGATACCAAGCATCATGTCGAAACGCATACATAGCATATGCATCGATCACACTCCCTCTCTTTTTGCCTGACCTATCTCCTAGCAGATTTTCAGCTATCCTTGCGCTTATCAACCTTAACACGCTTTCAACCTCTCTTTTTGCCGCCGTTGGCCAACTTTTCGGGCTACTCTTTTACTTAATCCCCTTCTACCTCGAATCATCGAAAAGCTAGCGCAATTCGTACATTCAGGTCCAAGAGGATTAAATAGGGGCAGCTGTCGTAACCCGAAATTTGACCTCCCTCTTTTGCCTTTTGCATGAGCATAAGCATTCGCATCGCTAGCATACGCATTCACACTTTTCTCTGTGTGTTACTTGTTGTAGGATCTTCAGGTTTTCCAAGCCCGATTAATCACATCCTCTCAAGATTATTTCATCATCAAAACAAGCTCAAAATAAAGGTTTATAAGCCTATTTATCAAGATAAGAGGTGGAAAATTGAAGTCGGGGCCACAACATCATTTTTCAAGCAAAATGGGCAAAATTTGGTATGAGTAACCGGTTAACACAATTCCTTTGTAATTCTGTTAACCGGTTAACACAGGCAGATTTTGTGATTTCTGCTGCATTTTGGGACAGCATCCATACACTCTCTTTGGACTTTGATTCTACAGTATTCTAGCAGTGTGTGGAACATTCTAGACATCTCTAGACACTTCAGTACATTTCAAGTGGATTGGTTCCAATGCATCACTCTAATTCAAGTGCACCATGTTACTTAATGTACCAACATGTCAACCTTTGGATTTTGAAACTCACATTGGGATTGGTACCAAGTTGGTTCTAACTAAACGAGTTAACTGCCTTGACTCGGTGAGTCAAGTCCAACTAACTCCTAGCCTAGTTCCAAACCCAAAGCTAGGTCCAAACCTAATTCCAAACCTCTCACACTCCAAACCTAAAATCTATATAAACTCACCTTCACTCATTTTCAAGGATCTTCAACCATTTTTTCTCCATTTCACTCACATTTCTCCCACATTCTCTTTGAATTTCTCTACTACATCTTCATCTTCATCTCGATTCTCTTCCAAAACCTCACCAAAGCTCATTTCTACTTTGAAGGATAATCACTTTTACATCAAAAGTGATTATTTCTTGAGCTCAACCTTCATCATTCTTGCTATTACACTTGGATTTCTGGAGTTATTTCATCTTTTGGATTGATCTTGAGTAGTTACTGCAACTTCCAACGGTTCGAATTCGCATTTTGGAGTTTTATCGTATTTTGCTCGGTTTCGATACAGTTCATCTACAAATTGAAGATTCCTATGGTTTTCTTTGATTTTCTGCATCAAGAATCCTTTGCAACATTTACCAAGCCAAATCTCCGGCTTGTAGGTTGGTGGATCTAACTCATTTTACCGTTTCGCACATTTTCGTATTGCTCGCAATGTAGTCGATAAATGTTGTGTGTGATTTGGTTTTGCATTTGTTTAATCCATGATCCAATTGTATTAGTTGCTTCTACCTCTGTTTATTTGCTATTTTCAAGTTCAATTTTCGTGCACAATCTCAGTTCCTAGCATGTGGTAGCTTGTATAAGTGATTATGTGTTGAGAACTACTTTTGAAAAGATGTTTTTTCTGTTTTTTTTTTCAAAACTGTTCAGTGTTAACCGGTTAACACCCGGTGAGAAACTGGTCACTCAGTTCAATTTTCACCAAAAACGCCAATTTTCAAGCAAGTAACCGGTTAACGCATGGTGAGTAACCGGTTAACACTGAACCAGAATGCCATTTTCATGCATTTTCAAGTGTGCTTGCCATGTTTTCTCCATTTTAATCTCCATTGATCATTGTGCTTGATGTTATGGATGTTTTAATGTCATTTCATTGCTGGTTGAAGCATGTTCATGAACTTACGATGCAAATTTTTTATTATTCATTTGTTCCATGTTCTTAGCATTGTATGAACATAGCCATTTTTGCACTATATTTGTTCACATGATACATGATGTTGTGTGACATTTTGATGATCATTTGGCACTGTTTTGCACCTTCCATTTCAGTTTGCATTAAGTTTATTCTTCATAGACTTAATCTTGTATAATCAATAATTCACTCCTTTTTGCTTTAATGACTTTTCATTCTATTTGGAAAGTTGTTAGCATGTTTACCCCTTGATTAATTGATCGAAACTTTGTTTCGATTGATTGATCTTCCCCTTTCCTTTCTTTAGGCCACCTTTATAACTTTTTCTCTCGATCCCCCCTCGTGGAGTTGGAGTTTCGCGCTACGCCTTGCATCGGAGCACTGTACAAATTGACGCCGTTACGCCGTCCATTTCTCTCCGCAGGAGCACTGTACAAATTGGAGTTATTACGCTGTCTATTTCAATTTCCGCGCTACACCTTTGAGTGCTAGAGAAGGAATATGGATGAAGTCTATCTATCCTCATTCTGACTATTTCTTGGGTAATGGCGTTTGGCCATCTCTTTCGAGAATAGTCACCTCTATCCTCAAGCTGTAGTGTTGCTCCTTCCCCAATCATATTCGATCCTTGGTCACTCCTATCTCTTGCAATCTCTCCTTTTTGATCAATTACCATCCTCCTTGGTTGAGATCATTATTCTTGCGCTAGCAATCTCCCTTTGTTTCACCACTTCTTTCTTCTTGTAATCAATCCTTGCTTTTGATTCCCTTGAAGAGTCTCAATTCTTCTTCTTTGGTCTAATACAGTCTTTCTGTTAAACGACCATTCTTCCCCATGAGTTCACAACCTTTTCTTTGGTTCCTCCCTCTTTGATTGGTTAACCACTGCCTGTCAGTTAAAACACCAATGCTTGCTATCTTCTTCAGTTAATCACAGTCTGTCTGTTAATCACTGAGTACCTCTTGGGTTAATCACCTCTTCTTGGTTAATCACCCATCTTTTCAGTTAACCACAGTCCGTCTGTTAAAATACTGAACCCTTTTCGAGTTAATCACCTTCTCTTGGTTAATCACTCGCTTTTCTCTCCGGTTAATCGCATTCCGTCTGTAAACACTGAAGTCTCCGCAGTTGGCAACCTCCTCTTGGTTCGACTACTTGCACCCTTGGGTTAATAACCTTTCTTTGGTTCAAATACCCTTTCTTCGGTTGAGTACTGTTTATGCAGTCAGTTTACGGAACCCCTTTGGGTCACGACCTTTTATCGGTCCTACACCCGTGCTTCTGGTTAATCACAGTTTTCTCTGTTAAAACCAATGCTTCTCTATTCCCCATAGAGTTGCAGTCCTTTCTTCCTCGGTTAACCACTGTTTATAAGTTAACATACCGAGGCCCCTTCAGAGTCAAACACCTTCTCTTGGTTCAACACTCTCTCTCTTGGTTCATCACAGTCCGTCTGTTGACACCAGCTTCTTTTTACCCGCCAGGGTTCTATTCTCTTTCTTCGGTTAACCACTGCCAGCCAGTTAATATACCGAGTTTCCTTTTTCTCTTGGTTATGACACCAACCCTTTATTTGGATCCCAAGCAGAGTCTTCCTATTCCCTTTGCTCTTACTTTCTTGGTTTCGACACCAATTCTTTTTGCTATCCCCAGCGGAGTGTCTTTCTTTCTTAGTTTTGACACCACTTTTTTCCTATTATTTTGTGCAAACGCTCTTGCTGCGAGATCTTCCCCAGTAGAGGTTTTCTTCCATCATTGGTTTTGACACCACTTCTTTCATTTCTTTGTTTCTTTCTTTTCCTTTTCTTTTTCCTTTCAGTTCCACGAACTACGGAAGCTCTGATTTTGCATTCTTTTGGATGTATGATACGTAGGCACGAGACGCAATGTCTTGGCGAGCACACTTCCACCTTTCTTCCACCTTTCTTCCGCCTTTCTCCTTTTCTTCCTTCTTTTCTGTCCCCTGGTTCCTCTGAACTACGGCGCTCTGACTTCCTCATTGCACTATGAGGGTACGTAGGCACGAGGACTTTGTTCCTCCGCGAGCACTTTCTTTTTTCCTTTCTTTTTCCCTTTTCTCTCTCTCTCTCTCTCTCTCTCTCTCTCTCTCCTCCTTTTAGCTAGAAGCCTTTAGATAGATCACCCATCCAAGCCTAGAATCAAGCGAAATGGTTCCCGTCGAGTACGACGAATGTGTTAGGTACTAACACCTTCCTTTCGCATAACCGACCCCCCGTTCCCGTTTCTCTTCGGGTTTTATCAATATTTTCCCTGTCCTTTGGGACTAAATAAAGTTCGGTGGCGACTCTGTTGTATCTTTGAGTGTGCGATTCACTCAGGTAGATTTCCAGCCATCTTCACTATTACAGCCATAGGGGTTTGAATATCTTCCACCTTTTTAATCAACTTTCAGCCCTCATCTTCCTTCAAAGCATTAACAGTTGGGCCTTCATGCGTGAGCATAAGGTTGTTCTTCACATTTGGTCCTCTAGGAGTAAAGGTTAAGTCTTTTGATTCCACCAGTTCTTGAACCCGATTATGAAAAGCATAGCAATTTTCAATAATATGTTCAAGCACAACTTTATGGAATTCACAGTGAGCGTTTGCGTCATACCTAGGAGGTATGGAAAGATGGCAGGATGTAAGTCTCTCAGAGTCAATTAACCTCCTTGCATCAGATAAGGAAATATTTGACTATAAGGCACAGACAAAGGATCAATTTTCTTGCGATTAGATGCATGCGATCAGATGCTATATCCAATTCCCTCCAATTCCCTCCAACGTTGGGTGTAATCCTTGAAGGATTCTTTCTCTTTCATCGAAGTTGCATGCGATCAGATGCTATATCCAAGTTATACTTGTATTGGCGGATGAAAGCGTCGCCTAAGTCCTCCCAGCTCTGGATCTGCCTCTGTTCCAGACTCATGTACCACTTAAATTGTCTTGAAAACAGTGAATAAGTAGCTTCTTATTGTCGGTGTGAGCATCCACTTTTCTAAAGTACATGACCAAATGGCGTCTTGGACATGTGTTGCCTTTGAACTTCTCAAATTCAAGAGTCTTGAACTTGGTCGGAATAACCAAATTTGACACGAGACTCATGTTGGCCGTAGACGATCCAAAGATGTTGATACCTTAATAGCCTTAACCTATTTTTCCAGGGCACGAAACCTTTCAAGGGATAGTTCAACCGTGGTCATAACATTGAGCATGAATGGTGTGGTATGGCAAAAGCATCATATTGCTCATCAACATCAATCATAGAACCATGTTGAGCAGTTACAACAAAAAAATTTGGAGGGTCTTCGTTGATCACAAGAATAGGGATAACACCTTCTTTGGCTACCCCAGATGATCCCACTTGATTAGCGAGCTTCCTGGCTTCAGCAGTGGCCTCATCATTCTCTTCTTTCTGCGCCAGTGTCAGCATGGCTTCTAGCAGTTGGTCCATCTTCCCTCGGAGAGTATCAATGTATGTCCTCATGGTGTTCTAGTTAGCTTCAATATGCTCTAACGTCATGTTGTAGTTCTGTCGAGTTTGGTAGCGGTGTCAAGTAGTCAGGTTGTTTGGAGGAAAAAGAGGCATGGTATATGAGTTTTTTGTTTTGAATGAAAACATGGATGCATGTGTTTTTATTTTACAAAGCTCTCTGTTATCTTATTATTTATCGTTAAGAATTTTAAGCATTTAATGTTGCAAATCATGGAAAGACACAGAAAAACATAAATTTCAACTTTTTATTCATTCAAATTCAAGTACAATGATAATCAAATCTTTGAAACAAAGCTTCAAAGCAACAAAATGAAACAATAATTTTCTTTAATCAACAACATCAAGCTAACAAGTCATTCTGAAGGTGACTCCTTGAGCTCTACGAATTGGCTTCAGATCCATAACAAGGTCTTCCATGAGCTTCTTGCAAAATTTGATGCAGTTTTAGACTTGGTGTGGAGTATTCTCTCGACACATTATCAAGTCTGCTTCTATCATCTTCTCAGGGAGATCTTGACCAACAAGATTCAGATAGCCATCCAGGTTCATGAACTTTTGTTTCCACTCGGAGTACAAAGCCCTGAGGTTGGTAATAACAACGTCCTTTTCTCCCATAGCAGCTTCAGCTTCTTTACACTTGTTTATCCAATGAGTATAAGTGTTCACCATGTCTTTGTAAGCTTTTCCAGACCTTAAATCTTAGATATGCTCAATAGCTTTGTCTATTCAAAATTTCTCCTAGAGATACTATCTATGGTGCCTCTCATTTTCCAATCTTTCCCGTTCTAGACTATCTTTCTGACTTCGAATGATTGCTTTTAACTTTTGAATTTGAGCCTCGTAATTAAACCTGGCATCCCTCTTCATTTTTTTAGAGTTCTCCACGTCTCATTCAAGGTCTCAGATCTTTAGCTTAGCTCGGCTCAACTCTTCATTTCGATGATCTAGATCAGCATTTGCCCTCAGAAGGGCACCTCCAACCCAGTTTCTTCTACCTTCTTCGACCCAAATCGTTTTCTTACTACTTTCAACTCTTTCCTCCGGTGCTTTGCTCCTATCTTCCCAAGCTTCACTTTTCTGCTTGGTCCTACCAAGTTGGACTCGCAACTGTGTATTTTCCAGCTCAAGCTCTCTGATCTTGTCATTAAGCTTGTCTACATCTTCAGGCAAAACTGGACTAGGCTCTGTAGTCAGAGGAAAAGCTGATGGATCATAGAAAAAAGAGAGCTTAGAAATTAGAGCCCTTTCCTTTACCTATCTAACATATGGCTCCTTGACAACAATACTCTTCTTCAGATTTAGATTGTTTCTAATCACCTTCAACCACACACTCCTTACTCTTCTTACATCAGGATTTGTAGGAGATACATCATTGATGACGAACGGTACCAGATGCTTTTCTTCAGGGGGACCTTCCAAGGGGAGCCCAAGGTTTCTTTTGAGAAGCATGACATTATAGTTGATGCAACCATAGACCCCTATAAAAGGTACATTGAGGAATCCTTCATAGCTGAGAATTATGGTCTTGATGTTCCAATCCCTCTTATGCCAAGTAATGTCACTAGCAGTAAGGGAAGCAAAACTTTGAGGTTATTGGAGTTGTCTAGCTACAAAAGGACTATTCTAAGGCATGTGCATCCTTATCCACATTTGCAGTAAGGGAGCGCAACAAATGAAAGTTCCACCCTTCTTTTCGTGACGAGTGTGGAAGGTATGATAAAAGTTAGCCAACAAGAACAAAATGAGATTACCAGCCAAGAATATCTCTACCGCTGAATGGTCTATGAACTTTTCCACCTTTAGGAATAACACAATTACATACACAAGCAATGCTAGAATGGCTCCACAAGACACCCATCTTTCTTTGACACACTTCCATGCTTCCTACTCCAAGAACGCCCCTGAGAACCCTCGTTTGTCTGACCAGTTTGCTACCACGATATCAGTTGGAATACCTAAGACAGCTGCTACCTTTGACATAATAAGGTCTTCTTACATCTTTGGAAAGGGATTAAAGTCTTTAATGGGTCGATCCAACAATGTTTCATACTCCTCCAAGGTGGGAGCAATCTGAAAGTCAGAGAATGTAAAGCAACGAAGTAAAGCATCATAATATTGTGCCAGGGCTATGAGAGCTTCAACGTCAAAATTTTCAGCTAGCATATTTAGAATCCTTCTAAATTTGGCATGGAACTTGTTGTGTTTGATGGCAGTGATCATTGAGCCCAGAGCTTTCAAAATGTCAATCTTCGGCTCTTTGAACTTGAAGGTGAAAGTGTTACTTCTATTAACCTGACTTGTCATGATTGCTCTGTCAAATACTTTTATTTGCAACAAACATAAGAAACTAAGAGCTTTGTTCTTTCTTTTTTATTATTTTTTATATGATGAATGGATGCATGAATGAGTGATTATGGGGTTTCCAGATAAGTGGCTCCAAGATTCTGAGACACGGATGGAAGATACTTTGATTGCTCTCCTTACAAGGATTTCAAAGTAAAACTAACAAAACCTGGGGAAATTACAAAGTAAAACAACTATTAAAAGCGATACAAAAACCACTTATCACCACTCAACTAGATATGGTTGGTGGAGAAGTTGCTTCAACAGCAAATCAGTGCGGGTGATGATAATGTGTGCTAAGAAGTAACATTGGACTTTTTAGGATACAATCACTGATGCCAGTGTTGCTTTCTCAATCTTCTTGTGGCGTGTTTCTGGTATGCCTAATGCTTTAGATATTAAATACACCGGAATCTGAGTATAATATACCTTTCGGACGAGGAAGACACTAATTTTCTTCAAAGGAAACAACTAAGTGAAGGAACGAAACTTCCCTGGCGACAAGTTTGGACAAAACTGGTGGTATCGACATGGTCGTTTTTAGAGACATGAATGTTTGCTCGCACTCTGTGCCCCCTCAAATCATGATTATTTCTTTAGTAACTTTTAAAACGGTAATGTGTGTTAGGTCAACATAGATATAAATTTGTCAAGGGTGGTGAGCATACCATTTAAATTCATTACTTCTTTCTTCGCTGTTGGTGTTTCCATCTTGATGTTTGTCTAACACTGTTTACCTTGGAAATTGGTAAACAACCGCTGTTCTTCTAAAATAATAAAGTTCTAGTAACTTACAGGATCAATCAGATTGATATTAGGACATGTGCTATGAGTGTATTTAAAGTGTTTCACAAATGCATAAAATAAACCTTTCGACCATGCTAGCAAACAAAAAGGATGTTTTGAAATGTAAATAAAAAGTGATAAAAGGCAGGAAAATGTTTAAGTCGAACAAGAAATTTAAAGAAGACGATGTGAAAGCGAATTCAATGAAAACTGACGTTTAAATGGTAAAGAAAATGTATAAAGTCTTGAATAAACTGCAGAAATGTAAATGCTTGAAGGTAAAGGCTTCTTAATGTAAAAACTGCAAAGTAAAAACTTTACAATGTAGAATGCTTAGAAGTAAAAGACTTAATTAAAGGATTTCAAAGTAAAGGATCTAAGGTAGAAACTTCAAAGTAAATTGCATTGCAATGAAAGATAATGGTGATTACAATCACGTACATTCTCGCCTCACTCTTTTCTCTACACGCTGGATACTTTGAGTGATTACAGAGTTACTTGTACAACACGATTTTTTCACACATTCTAACTCTAGAACTAACCTATTTATAATACTCTAAAATAACCACCATTTGAAGGTTTACTCCTAGAACACGCCACTTGGCACTTTGCATGTCTTCAACTTCTGGATATTCGCCACTTGTCCTCTTTTCAAATTCAAATAGTAAAATTTCCCTCCAATAATTAACTATAACTACAGCGCATCATTCATAGCCATTTTACCCTGTCGAATTGACTCTTTGGACTTTGAAATGTTTCAAGTCTTAAAATCACTCTCTTCGACTCAGGCTTTCAACAAATATGGTCGAAGCCTTCTAGTCGAAGCCTTCTTCTCCTTTATCTTATTATTTTAAAGAATAACTTCTTTAAAAGCCAAATCTATTTGAAATCATGTAGCGTCGAAATTAGGGGCTAATAAATTTCCCCCCAAAAATGTCCGTTCGCCAGTGTCGGTAGGAAGGTCATTTTTTGATAGAACCATTTTTGACGCTTGCGCATTCGACTATGAGAAGACCTGGTCATAATTGACCAACCCACGATCTAGAAACTATTTAGTTTCTTTCAATCTTATTCTCTTTACTTGTGGTTTTCAGGCTGATGTAGGTGGTTCTAACCCACCACAAACTTCATTCAGCTTTGCAACAACTATCCTGAATAGCCAAGGTGAGCCAACTTATCACCCTACCTCTGACCTTGGTTCTAGATATAGTTCACTGAGTGAAATTAACCAACCTATCCCTCTTACAGTTCCTCCTTCTGAAGCAGATGAAACAAACAATAACTCGCCCACCAGGACCAACACTCAACAATCCCAAACAGATGGCTCTGAACATGAAGAGGATGATGTTTCTAACCAACAAACTCTCGACCATATAGAGACCATTGCCATGGACGTAGAAGGAAGGCCAATTGAAGAGGAAGAAGAGGAGGTCAAAAAATAAAGAAGAACTAAAAGAAGAGAGGGAAAGGACTGAGCAGGATCATACCCATTCACCTGTGGCTAAAATAGGTCCTGTCAACAATCCCACTCCTGGGCCTACAGTCACTTCGACTACTGGAGGATCCCCCACTGGAGACCCACTGGCTGCCCTTAAATGGTCGAATCCTCGAGAGTATGCCAGAATGATACTTTGGAAGAAGTACAACTCTTCAGGTACTAGCCTTAGTACTTCGACCAGTTCTGGGGGTCCAGCTCCAGATGACTTTGCCAGCCCTATCCTTCAAAAGATCAAAGACAAATTCTTCAAGGGAGACATCCACAATGTCTTACTTTCAGATCAAACTGCTCCTCTCTTCCTGAAAGATAGCCTCCAAAAACTGGACCTTTCGACTCTTAGTAAAGATGTGTCTGAATTCCTTGTGGAGTTAACTGCTTTAGTAAATCAGATGTCTGAGGACTTCAAACTTCTTCCCAAGATCCAACACACCATTGAAATTACAACTGGATTGGAACATTCAGCTTGGGATGGAGCACATGCATCAGAAGCTAAGGTCGAAAATCTGGAGATTGACCAAAACAAAAGGCAGGCAGAGATAGAGTCGAACCAAAAGGACATTGATACTTGGAAGCAACAAATTGAAGAACTGCAAAACAAGATTTCTAATGCTGGAAAGCGCAACCTTGAGCTGAAAGACTTCGACGATACTGAAATGGCCAGAAAGCTAAAGCGCACTATAGACTTCCTTGATAAAGCCCAAACGCTTGAAAAGGAACTTTCAACAGCTAAGCTCAACAAAGCTCTGTGTGAGAAATGCCTTAAGACTCACAAGGTCAACTTTCTTGAGTTGAAGTCGAAGCTCCCTTTTTGATTGTCCTATGATTTCTTATTTGTAGTTCTTTTTTGATCATCATGTTTTCTGGCCCTTTTGAGGCCCTATGTAAAGACAATCTCAATGCCCCCTGGCATCTATCTAAATACTTTTGTTTGCTATTAGCTCTTCAACTTGCAAAATCTTTGATAAAAATCATGGCACATTTTCTCTTAAACTTTGCTAATCTTTGTAATTAAAGTACTCTGCCTCTTTTCTTGGAAATCATGAAAATAACGTAACTTTTAACAGCTTAGTGTTCCAACGACACAAGTTTCTATTCCATAAAGGAATATTATAAGCGTAACCCTAGGGTATATTCCCAAGAGAAATTTCACGTGTTTCCATTGTTGACTGGCCAATCCTTACAAGGCTTTGGCTCTATAAAATCCTCTTCACATGAGCCATATTTTGCACCCACTGGATCAAGCATGAATACTTCCTCAAAGAAGGTAGTGACCAAGAAGGTGGCTGAGGAGACAAAGAAAGTTGAGGCAACAACTAATGCCTACAATGATACTTCAACTGGAGCAACCTCTCGCGCCAAGAAGCGAGAAACTAAGATGAAGGTCCCCAAGAAAGGACATTCCAAAGCACAAAACTCTGATGATGAAGTTGACGAAGATTATGTCACCTTCCTCAACTCTATTAATTGGAGAGACTATGAATGCTCTTTCTCCTAGGTTTCATGTTGTTATACTTGTTTCCTTTCCTTTGTATGCCATTTTGGCCTCACATGGCCTATTTTGGCTTTTATAATTTGAATAAAACTTATGTCTTAATATGAATCTCTTGCAAAATAGGCTTATATTTTTTCAAATATTTCCCATTTACCCTTAAGACTCTTAGATCACCCTCAATCTCCTGAACCTCGTAAGCCTTATTACTGAATGCCTCAATAATTTGAAAAGGACCTTCCCACTTAGGAGACCACTTCCCTAAAGATCCGGTATTTCGATCCATAGGCAAGATCACTTTCCACACCAGTTCCTCAGCTGAAAAGGTTTTACTCTTGACCTTTTTGTTATAAGACTTCTCCACCCTTTCTTTTTGCCTTTTCAGCAACTCCAACGCATGGAGCCTTTCTTCTTCTAAATCCACTAACTCATCAAGCATCATATTCCAATAAGACTCAGATGGGATCTCATGATGCCTTTGGATCCTCATGGACTGAAGATGAATTTCTACAGGCAAAACCGCATCATGACCGAATGTCAGTCGAAATGGGGTAGTATTAGTTGCCTCTTTGGGAGACGTTCGACATGCCCAAAGTATTTGGTCCAATGTCTTATGCCAATTTCTTGGCCTTTTTCCCACATGCTTTTTTATCAACCCAATAACTACTTTATTTGCCGCTTCGACTTGGCCATTAGATTGAGCATAATAAGGTGTGGATGTTAAAAGCTTGAATCCCATTTCTTTAGAAAACTCTTGCATTTTTCGACCAGTGAAGACTGATCCTTGGTCTGTTGTAATTGTCTCTAGGATTCCAAACCTATAGATGATGTGTTTCTGGATAAATTCTATCACATCTTCTTGATCAACATTTGGTAAAGGGATAGCTTCGACCCATTTGGTAAAATAATCAATACCCACCAAAATGTACTTATGATTTTTAGATGATGCTGGTCGAATTTCTCCAACCAAATCCAAAGCCCATCCTCTAAAAGGTCAAGGTTTCACTATAAAGTGTAATTCACTTGCAGGGACGTGTTGAATGCCAGCGTGAACTTGGCATTCCTGACAACCCTTAGCAAATTCAATACAATATTTTAACATGGTAGGCCAATACATGCCTTGTCGAAGCAACAACCATTTCATTTTATGGCCTACCTGATGTGCCCCACATGCCCCACTATGGACAGTTGAAAGGGCCAAGTATGCTTCTGCCTCACTGAGGCACTTACGCAATACTCATTCGGGAGTCTTTTTGAACAATTCATTACCCAAAAAGACATAACTCAAAGCTTGATACTTGATTTTTCTTTCTGTCGAGGATATTAGATTCTTTAATTAATCTACTATAGGTTTTCTCCAATCCTTGTCAGTTATGCTATCAACTGCCAGAATTGCAAAACTGTCTTCATCAGCGTATCCAAGCTTAGTTTCTTCCAAGTCTGATAGGGCTAATCCTATTGACACCACCTTCCCTCTAACTTCGATTGCATCTTGAAGTTTGTCTTTCGAAATTTTATACCCTGATGCGATCTGAGCCAAGTCATTAGCGACCTGGTTTTCCAGTCTAGGGATGTGTCAAAACTAACTGCGTCGAACTTTTTCAACAGTCAATTCACAACTACAAAGTACATAATCAAGTTTTCTTTTATGCACTTGTATTCCTTGGTAACTTGTTTTATGACCAGTTCTGAATCTCCCATTATTTCGACATGAGTTGCCCCCAATTCCAACAATACTTCAAGTCCAGCAATTAAAGCTTCATATCCAGCTTCGTTGTTGGAACAACGACCTTCAATTTTATACTTAAGTGTTGTTTGAATTTTATTAGGAGAAATAACAAGCACTCCTATGCCTGTCCCATCTTTGTGGCTCGACCCGTCGAAGTATAACTTCCAAGGTTCCACTTCAAGATAGTTCAGAGGGGTCTCATTTGTAGAATTGTAAACTATAAAGTCTGCCACTACTTGTCCTTCAACAGATTTTAAAGGCTTATAAGTTAAAGAATATTTAGTTAATGCTAATGCCTATTTTCCAATTCGACTATGCAATATAGGTTTGGACAACATATGTTTAATAACGTCATAACGAGAAGAAACATAAACATCAACTGGTTTTATATAATGCTTCAATTTTGTACAAGAGTAATACAAACATAAACATAATTTTTCAATCATGCTATATTTAGTTTCTGCATCATTTAAAACTCTACTAAGGTAATAGACAGCCCTTTCGACACCATCATCATGCTCTTGAGCTAACATGCTCCCTAAAGTCCTATCTGACGTAACTATGTACAATCTCATACACTTATTGCCACAAGGTGGTGAGAGAATCAGGGGGTGACTCAGGTACTCTTTGATTTTGTCGAAGGCTTCCTGTTGCGCTTGCCCCCAGTCAAACCCATCCTTGCTAGCTCGAAGCAATGGCGAAAAGGCTTGCGTTTTCCCACTCAAGTTAGATATAAACCTCCTCAAGAAATTTATTTTGCCCAAGAGATACTGCAATTCCTTCTTTTTTGATGGCGCTTTTGCTTCCATAATGGCTTTGGTTTTATTCTGGTTAATTTCGATCCCCTTCTTGTGAACCACAAAGCCTAAGAAATCCCCTGCCTGCACACAAAAAGCACATTTGAGAGGATTCATTTTAAGACCATGCTTTCTCATCCTTTCAAAGGAATGTCGAAGATGGCTTAAATGATCTTTTCCTGAAAAATACTTAACAATAATATCATCAATATAGATTTGCATAAAAGTCTCAATAAAATATTGAAAGATCGAATTCATTGCTCGTTGGTAAGTTGCCCCAGCATTTTAAGACCAAAAGGCATTACTACCCATTCATAAGTGCCTAATGCCCCTGGACATCGAAAAGCAGTTTTTGGGACATCTTCCTCAGCAATGAATATTTGGTTATAACCAGAATAACCATCCAACATACTCAAGTATTCATGTCCTGCAGCAGAATCAATCAACATTTCTGCCACAGGCATAAAATATTCGTCCTTAGGGGTTGCAGAATTTAGATCTCTAAAATCTATGCAGACCCTTAAAGAACCATTCTTTTTAATGACTGGTACAATATTAGCTAGCCATTCGACATACCTAGTTGTACGGATGAACTTGCATCTAAGTAACCTTTCAATTTCCTCTTTGATCTTTGAAAGGATTGTTGGGGCAAACCGTCTTGGATTTTGCTTGACTGGTTTTTTTCCCAGGTATGATTGGCAACTTATGTTCAACAAGCTCTCTCCTCAAACCAGGCATTTCGTCATAGTCTCAAGCGAAGCAATCCTTGAATTCCTTCAATAGTTGGACCATTTTGACTTTGAGTTGTGGGTCAAGGTTAGCACTAACATAAGTAGGCCTTTTTACTCCCCTTTCACCCAAGTCAATTTCTTCCAAAGGATCTTGCGCCAGCATTCTAATGTTATCTGACACTGGATCCCTTTCAAAACCCAAAGGCTCATTATCATAAATAGCATCAAGCCTTTGATTTTGGTCTTCGATTTGAGACCCATCAGGTGGTTCAGGCTCAAAGTCCTTACCAGGGCCTACTTGACAAATTTAAGTTGTGGCTTTGACAACCATGTGGTTGTGTGCAGCCTCCAAGGCCGCTTGTAACTTAGATTCGGCCACATAGGCCAAAATTCTTTGTAGTGCATCGAATTTAGTCATTGTTACTGAATTCACTTCCCTAGCCTGTGGGGTCTACAGGCTCCCCACAGTGTGGGACATTGCCTTCTTCCCTTATGACCTCTCTGTCCCATCGAAATCCATCCACTGGGTGCAAGTATAATGAGCAGAATGCATGGTCATCTAGGGTGAAATCAAATTCTGCTGTAGTACAAGGCGCAATATGCGCCAAGTTTTTGTCAAACTCGACACCATCAACATGATTAACAGGCACCTTAAAGTACCCTTGATCACCTTCAATGTTTTCTACTATGCCATCAGGCCTCCAGATTGTGATCCGCTGGTGCATTGACAAAGGTACTGCTCCAACACCATGGATCCATTCCCTCCCCAGCAGAAGGTTATAGTTAGCTTTGGTTTCGACTACCATAAACAAGGTAGGCCTTGTCACCGTTCCCACAGTTAAATCAACCTGCAGAACGCCAAGAGTGGTCCCAATTTTCCCTTCATAGTTAGAAATGACCATGCTGTGGGGCTTAAGATCAGAGTCGAATTTACCGATCTTGCTTAGTAGGAAATGTGGCATTAAATTGACTGTAGCCCCACAATCCACCAAGATTTTATTCACAGCCACGTTCTCTACTTTCCCTGTAATGTACAGAGGTTTCAAGTGCCCTTTCATGGCCTTAGTTGGTCGTTCAAAGAAAGCATTCTGTTCTTCGACACAACCATTGTTCATCACATAGTAGCACGCAGGTTGGTGCGCTGCCATTTCAGCCTCAGCATTGGCATCCAAGTTTTTTACTTCAGTTATCCTATCATATTCTCTTGGCATTACTGAAATCACATTAACAATGATGTTTAAAGAGGCATCAGAGTCGGAATCAAAGTTGTGAGTCGAATCTTCGTCCTCAGCTGCTTCGACTGCAAACCTCTCAGCTTCTTCCTTCTTGGAAGTAAATAACCTACACCCCACAGGCATCTTATTTGTTATCTTTGTCCCAACATCTTTATTGTTAGTAGGCAGAACGTTGGTACTAGTTTTAGTTATGTCTTTGGCCTGAGCTTCTCTCAAAGCCTTCCTTCGTCTCTGTTCCCTTCTCCACTGGGACCTGGACATAGGATTTTTTCCTTTGTAATTCTCAGAGATATAGGCAACTTTATTGGAGGACTTGAATTCTTTCTGGTACTCCATTGAAGAACCTCTTGCCACGTCAAAATTCTTCCATCTTTGTTTCCCTTTCCCTGCTACTTCAACTAGTTTGACCCACTTTCCAGTTGGTACCTCACTGCTAGGCTTGAAGGTAGCCTGCTTATCCCTTGGCATTTGTGGCCTTTGGCCATATTGTTTTTGAGTAGCTTTCCTTGGGTCGAAACGCCCTGGCCTTTGAGCAGCTCTTTTCTCACGTCCAGATTTGGCTTCTTTCCCTGCTTGGAGGCTATGAGCAGCTTCTTTGTCGAAGATAGCACTGCATCGAGGGCACATCATGACTTCAGAGTTCTTCCCCTGGCACCTGTGGAGAAAACCAACAATGGTTTCATCTTCTCTGGGATAAGCCATCTTGTTGCAGTCTTCTTGATGAACCTGATCATCAACATCCATGGCCTGTCCGTTAGTAACTTCGACCATGTTTATGTCAATTTCATCTTTTAAGCGCATTTTAGAGAAGTTGACATCAAGATCTTCAGCAACCTCATCCATCTGTCTGAAATGGTCAGCAGTCTCTTTTGTTACCATCTGCAATTTTGATGCTTCAGCTTCGTCATGGATCTCGACTGTAGCCTCAGCGTCAAACCTTTAAACCTCAGAAGATGTCCTAAAGTAGTGTTCAGCAGCCATACATATCAAATGTTCAAGCTGGCAGCCATCCATTTCCTCGACTTCTCTAATAAATACAACATCATTGGTAAGGTCCTCAGTAACCTCCACCACTGTGGCCTTTCTGCCAAGAGCTTCGTTGGTGTTAACACTATCTGAGCTATTGTCAGATTCCTCAACAAGTTCAACCATGTTAACCTCATCGGGCTCTGTGTAATTTGCTTCAGCTACTTCAAGAGGGTTGGTATCAATCTTCATCTGGGTCTTAGTCTTCTCCCCAAATTTGAGTCTACCTTCCTGTATAGCATTCTGCACCAGATCCCTGAAAAGAAAACATTGAGAAGTTTTATGACCCAAATAATTATGGTATTTACAAAAGCCTCTCTTTTTTCTTTGCTCTAAAGGTGGTATTTTAGCACCAGGAGGCACTAGTATTTGACCATCCTTAACTAACAAATCAAAAATTTCGTCACATTTAGTGATGTTGAAAGTGTATGTTTTCTTTGGGAACCTATCGTTCTTTTCGGTTTCGACAGGGTTTTTCCCATCTGAAGGGACTAATAATTTACAAGAATAAGGAGGACTTTGCTTGTTCAGCAAGATCCATTTCGCTTTCATCGAACCTAACAGGCTCGTCATACAACTCTTCAATGCCCTCCTGGTATTCGACGTAAGCTACCTTCTTGTTTTTGTTTACCCTTGCTTTCTCATCCTTGAGACGCTCTAGCTGTCGAACTCTGTCAGCCAACTGGGCCATATCCCTCAGATACTGGGTGTCCAGTTTTTTCCTGATAGAGTAATCAAAGCCACCAGCGGCCATTTCGACAAGTTCATGCTCAGGCACTTATGTGAAGTACCTATCCTTGAGTAGTCGAAACCTATTCAAATACTCATCTATTGGCTCATTGAACTTTCATTTCACACTAGCCAATTCTTTCAAACTAATTTTAGTTTGCCCCATGTAAAATTGCTCATGGAACAAACGTTCTAACTGGGTCCAATTACAAATCGAACCAGATGGTAATGTAGTAAAGCACGTGAATGCATGTTTAGTGAGGGAACTAGGGAAATACTTCACCCTTAGACTCTCATCATTCGCAATCTCACCAGCTTCGATCACGAAGCGCGCCACATGTTCGACGGTAGATTCTGTAGTATCTCCTGAAAACTTAGTAAACTTTGGTACTTTTGTCCTGGGGGGCAATTCAGCTTGGAGTATATAGTCTACTATAGGCGAGGTGAAGTTTGGCCTAGAAAAACCCATATTCAGGCCATTTCGAGCCATTATTCTCTCGACCATGGCTGCCAAATTGTTCTCCGCTACTACATTATTGCTTCGAACCTGATTCACCACATGATCAGCGTTTTGATTTCTATTTACTAGCACCATCCTTGGTTTCTCCTCTTCAAGTATAGGTATTTGATTCCTAGGAGGCTCCTCCCTAGGTGGTTCGACCAACTCTGGATTCACCGAATTCACTTGTTGAGCGATTTCCCTCATCTCGACTCCTTGATTTTGGTGTTGAACAGGAGCGGGCATTCCCATAAATTCTGCTATACGCGTCATCTGGGCTGTCATCATTTGATTGGTTTGAGTAGTATTCTGGATCAATGGCTGGAAAATCTCTCCCTTCATCTGAGACAAAGTATGCACCATTTGCATGTTGCTCTCATCCATCTGTTGCCTCAAGCATGCTGTAGATTCATTTGTTAAGTTGGGTCCTTGAGCAGAATATCCCAAATCTATGGACTGGCTGTTTTGACCCATGTTGATTCCAAAACCTGACTCCTGTAACGGGGAAGGTATCACATTCTCTGAAAATATTGGGGGTGCAGTACGCAAATTCTGCATCATTGCCGTTGGCATGCCATAGATTGGGTTCCTAGGCAAAGGCTGTGAAAATCCTGGGGGAGGAAATTGCCTATACGTCGAAACTCCTCCTGGAGGAGTCTGAGGATTTGTCACTGATGGGCCAATGTACTCCAGGACTGGCTGAGTGTAAGGCCTCACATATATCGCCCCTGTTCCTGCTGTCGAAGGCGCTGGCTCTGTCACCATGGTTAACACTGTTGACCCTCCTGTCGAAGGAACTGGAGTTGGCGCCACAGTACTTCTTGGTATTTCTTGAGGATTGATGGTGTTGTTCTGAATGCTTGAACTGCTTGGTTGAGGATTAGTCCCTGCAGAACTGGGATTTGAATTCCCTTGGCTAGATGCCATTTTCCTCGGGTTTCTTCTCTTTGGTCTATATTCGTTTGAATTGGCTACCTTTCCACTTCTCAAGTGCATACAATAACGTTTGCCACAATCTCGACCAATGAAACAATTTTTTTTCAAAAAGGCAGTTATAAAACTTCCTTTTGACAGTTATTTAAAATTTATAAACTTCCAAATACACGTTTAGCACTGTCCCACTGGGCGTGCCAATTTGTTTACCTTGAAAATTGGTAAACGACCGCTGATCTTCTAAAACAATAAAGTTCTAGTAACTTACAGGATCGATCAGATTGATCCTAGGACATGTGTTATGAGTGTATTTAAAGTGTTTCACAAATGCATAAAACAAACCTTTCGACCATGCTGGCAAACAAAAAGGATGTTTTGAAATGTAAATAAAAAGTGATAAAAGGCAGGAAAATGTTTAAGTCGAACAAGAAATTTAAAGAAGACGATGTGAAAGTGAATTCAATGAAAACTGACGTTTAAATGGTAAAGAAAATGCATAAAGTCTAGAATAAACTGCAGAAATGTAAATGCTTGAAGGTAAAGGCTTCTTAATGTAAAAACTGCAAAGTAAAACCTTTACAATGTAGAATGCTTAGAAGTAAAAGACTGAATTAAAGGATTTCAAAGTAAAGGATCTAAGGTAGAAACTTCAAAGTAAATTGCATTGCAATGAAAGATAATGGTGATTACAATCACGTACATTCTCGCCTCACTCTTTTCTCTACACGCTGTATACTTTGAGTGATTACAGAGTTACTTGTACAACACGATTTTTTCATACATTCTAACTCTAGAACTAACCTATTTATAATACTCTAAAATAACCACCATTTGATGGTTTACTCCTAGAACACGCCACTTGGCACTTTGCATGTCTTCAACTTCTGGATATTCGCCACTTGTCCTCTTTTCAAATTCAAATAGTAGAATTTCCCTCCAATAATTAACTGTAACTGTAGCGCATCATCCATAGCCATTTTACCCTGTCGAATTGACTCTTTGGACTTTGAAATGTTTGAAGTCTTAAAATCATTCTCTTCGACTCAGGCTTTCAACAAATATGTTTGAAACCTTCAGGTTGAAGCCTTCTTCTCCTTTAGCTTATTATTTTAAAGAATAACTCCTTTAAAAGCCAAATCTATTTGAAATCATGTAGCATCGAAATTAGGAGCTAACAGACACTTACCCGGGTTCGCCTCCATGCCTCTCTCTCTCTCTCTCTCTCTCTCTCCCTCTCTCTCACTCTCTCTCTCTCTCTCTCAAGAAAAAGCCTTGGGTTTTTCTATCTCTAATGCCAAAGGTACATTTCTCCGGGTTAAGCCTCATATTATATTGTCAGATGCTCTAGAACACAGGTTCTAGGTGGTTGTTGTGCAGCTCCTCCTTACTAGACTTAACGATCATGTCATTCATGTATACTTCCAACCTTTCACCCCCATGAAGATTTTATTAATCATTCTCTTGTATGTTGCCCCCACATTTTTCAGTCTAAAAGGCACGACATTGTATCGATAGTTGAAATATCCATCTATAAATGACAATAGCCTTTAATCGATTGAATTTTATACTAGCTTATCTATGTTCAGGAATGGGTAGGAATCTTCAAGGTAGACCTGATTGAGATTGCTGTAATCGATGCAAATCATCCACTTCTCCAAATTTTTATTAACCAACACAACATTACATAACCATTAAGTAGAACTTACTTCAGAGATAAAGTTGAAATCCAGTAGGCCCTAGTCTGTCTTCTTGGTTGCGTCGACGTTCTCAAGATATTTTTGTATATTTTATTGAGCCACATAGCAGATAGAGGGTTCAATATTCAATCAGTGGCAAGCCATACTAGGGTCTATGTCGAGAATCTCGCCAGGAGAAACTACAAAGAGGTTGGAAGTAGCTTTAAGGCACTCAATGAGCCATTTATTTACCATAGACAGTAATTCATCCTCTATACAGAATGGCGGTGTTAGAATATCGTCGAGCTGGATGATCTCAGTGTTGTCGTCTAGAACCAGACTCAAGGTTCTCACTTTGACTTCAAACGGTGGGTTCTATTTTTTGTTTTGTAGCATTTCGGCTTCTCGTACATCAAGGTTGATTGTATTGATGTCTTAACATTTCTTCTTCCCCATTCTCTCAAAATCGACGACAATCACGAGGAAAATATTTAGTGTAATTTCATGTAAGATGTGAGCTCCAACTAGATCGATCAAAATGACAATCATTTTTTATGAATCGTTATTATATTTCATCTTCAAATATGCGAGATAAGCTACCACACCTAATGTCGCGAGAAACGATCTCTCAAGGATGCAATTGTGGATGCTTTCACAAGGAATCCCAAGGAAATACCCGTTCATGGTTATTTCGTCTTTCCTTTCACCAAATGAGACAGGAAGCTTGATAGCTCCATATGGAATGATGGAGGAATAATTAAACTCTAATAGACTCCCGCTTTCATACATATTCAAATCTCGATCGCGTAAATCTCATGAAGATTCAAGTGTACATCAGTTCACATGAGCTCCTGTCATCAATGAGGATTCCTGATACTGAATGGTTCATTATGGTGGAGGTTATAACCAGTGAAATTGTTGCATTATGAGTCCCATCCACTTTCCCGCAATGTTGGAACTACAAAATTGACTTGTTATATCCCTGCCTCTTATTTGCCGTCAATGAATTTTGGGAGCTTTGTGATGAAGGTTCTTTATCAATAAACGACTTATCATCGACTGAATCAACAAAGTGGAAATGGAAAAATCTCGAGGTTGGGAAACTTGTGGTGTCTTTAGAAACTGGATAGGTCGCCTTTATCTCCTTCAAGTAAGCTCATTCTAAAAGTTCGTCATTTTTGAATCAGAGAGATCTGATTGTGGAACTCGTAGGAATGAAAAGTTGATTCCCACATATGATGCCACTGTTCTTTCGCAACCAAAAATGTATGGTGAAGTGATGGAATATGGTATTGGTGTGGCAGAGCAAGCTTTCGATATGATGGAGAATGATTGAACTTGCAAGGTTAGAACTCCAACGCCTAAATCAGTGAGAGGGGTAATAAAAGAGTAAAGTGAGTATAGTTATAACATACCTCAGGTCTCACGTGAGATGTCTTTTATATGAGAGACAATTAGAGATACAACATGATCGTTAGTAATAAGCAATTTGTACCTAGCAGGATTCGAACCTGAGACCTTGAGAGGAACACATTCTCAAGACGCAAGCGTTTCACCACTAGGCCACACACACGCACACACACTATATATATATATATATATATATATATATATATATATATATATATATATATATATATATATATATATAACATGTTTAATTGAATTCGCGTTTAAAATAGTTTTTAAATTAAAAAATTTATTTTAACATGTAGACACTTTAATATTCTTTTTTTTTTTTTTTTTGAGAAACGGCATCTACCTTATTTTGTTTAAGCATCCAACAAATCTCACATGGCATGTTATTTTGAAAAGTATGAAAAAGACAATTCTCACATGCTGATGCAACCGACCTTGACACACATACACGCTGCCGAACGTTGATTAGGCAGACATAAATAAGTTTTTTCTCACTATAGTCACTGTTACTTATTTTATCTTATCCACAATTTTCAGAATCTTTTTGTTTGAAAAAAAAAAAAAAAAAACAATGCTAAGCTACCTGGCCAGTACCGTCACGCTGCTGAATGTTGATTAGTGGTTAAGAATTAATATTACTAATTCCTTAGTAGTAGTATAAGATAAAATATTGCGATATTATTTCATATTGTTTTCATTTGTCATAATTGGGTGTCATTAATATTACTCACTCCACACGCAGACTAACTCTGAACAGTCGACATTTGACATTTGACCATCGCCAATTGATTCAGCATCAAACTTACTGTATCAAACATACCTTTAACCCTATTATTTGTCTAAATATTCATCCAACTTATCAATAATTTATATTCAGGTTTTAAAATTTAAATTGAGTTCAGGATCACTTAATTAATTTGTAATTAGACTTCACACTTTTAAATAATTTGTAATTAAATCATTGAACTTGTCAATGACGTCATTAGAAAATTATAGTCGAGTGATTGACTATTCGGAGGATAGTTTAGGCTGTAAGTTACATAACATTCTTATAACATTCATTGTATGTGCATGGATGTATGTCAATACGAAGAAACCATCATGCATGCATAACTTTAATTAACTTTCAACCCCCAACCATGCATCCCTTTCTATATATACTAGTAGGTGATTATGGTTATTTGTAAATAGATGGAGATTGAATGGAAAATATCAAAAATATATCCTAGCATGGTATCAATCGCCAAGTTGATCCCTTCCACTCTCACTAACTTCCTTAATCAAATTTTGTTACGTGACTAACTTGTCATTCTCATCTTCACATATTCCTTGAGTTGCCATGGAAGAATCCTTCAATGTTGCATCGACTGCACCAGGAGGTGGCGTGCCTCAACCTTCACAACACACTGTGTTTTCTACGCATGATGCATCCACTTCACACCATTTCGATATGAAACTCTCGATCAAATTGTAGGAGAATAGTTATTTGATTTGGAATCAGCAAGTCGAGGTCATTATTCTTGCTCAAAGAGTTTATAAAGTAGTTGTGAATCCTCACGCATTTCGATAAAGTTCAAAACGACGCATGATCAAGTTGAGGGTAAAGTATCTGATGAATATGAAGAATGGATCGTTCAAGATCAAGCTCTCTTCATTTTACTTATCTTGACTATCTTTGAAAATGTTCTTCCACGCGTTCTATCATGGAAGCATGCATTTGAAGTTTTGGATAAAATTCACAAGTACTTTAATGCGTACATTAAAGCTCGTGTTCGTCAGCTTCGTGTTGAACTAAAATCCATCAAGAAAGGTACAAGTTCCATCACTAAGTTTGTGTTATGTGTTAAAGCTATTGCTGATTTGTTACTTGCAGTTGGAGATATGGTTTCTGAACAGAATCAGATTAACTTCATTCTTAATGGTCTTCCTAAGGGGTTTAATCCATCTGTCATATAAATGTATGGATCTCGTGAGCCTCAATTCCTTTATGATGTGGAAGCACTACTTTATGTTCAAGAAGATCAACTTGACAAGTTTCTTCAGGAGCTGGCCATTTCGTCGGTCTCAGCCAATATTATGAATGCAAATCATCAAACAATTAGTGTGCGTGAGAATTTTGCTAACAATCGAGGTCGTGGACGCACACATCGTGGTAGAAGGCGTGGTAGAGGTTGTTTATCATCTGGAAATCGGCCTACTTGTTAGCTTTGTGGAAAATATGGTCATCCTGTAAATGATTGTTGGCATCGTTTTGATGAGAAATTTACTCTTACTCAATCTCAGGCTACGCCACAACATTTTGATGGTTTGTCTACAGACAAACTCAAAGGCCCCACGTCTAATCCTCAAGCCTTGGCCCTAATATCCACTACACATGAGTACTCCTTGCTCGAGACCTTGAGAGCCATGCTTGGTTTCCAGACTCAGGTGCTTCCCATCACCTTACTTCTCATGCTTCTTACTTGCATTCTAAGAAAGCTTACTCAGGTAATTGTCGTGTCGGTGTAGCTAATGGCCAATCCCTCTCAATTATTTGTGTATGTTCTACTCATATTTATTCCTCTTTCTGTACCTTAACCACACTTGCTCTTAATGATATTCTTCTTGTACCATGTATTATACATAATTTGTTGTCAGTATCTAAGTTTTTGCGTGATAACAAAGTTGTGTTTAAATTCTTGGATGGTAAGTGTTTCATAAAATCTCAGGTTTCTAAGCTCACTTTGCTTGAAGGTTTTCGTGACTCAAGTGAATTTATTGCTTTCTTCGCTTGGTTGTGGAGACTTCAAGAATGTCATCCATGTATAGTTCTAATTCTCCTTCTATCTGCATTAAAGCTAAGTTTGTTTCATGTTGGTGTAATTAAATCTAGTTCTAGCCTTCTTTTGCAATTTAGGCTAGGACATGCCAACTATCCAGCTATTAGACAAGCTCTCAAGCATTGTAATATTTCAGTTTTTAATAATTCAAACACTTTATTGTGTAAATATTGTTGTATTGGTAAATCTCACATAGTGCATGCCCTCTTATTTGTAACCATGTAGCACTCTCCTTTTGAACTAGTGCACACTGATCTTTGGGGCCCTGCACCATTTCCTTCTACTTTAGGCTTTCTTTATTATGTTGCTTTTGTTAATGCTTATTCCACGTACACTTGGATATATTTCCTAAGACACAAGCCTGAGACACTTCATGCCTTTAAATTATTTCACAAGTTTGTTCAACCTAAATTTAACACTATCATTAAAGCTTTGCAATCAAATTATGTGGGGGGGGGGGGATTTTGACCCTTCAGCAAGTACTTAATTAAGCTAGGCGTCTCTCTAATATGTTCACAAGTCCACACACTTCTCACTAAAATGGTACAATCAAACGCAAACACGGGTATATTGTGGAAATAGGCCTTACCTTGTTATCTCATTCTTCTTTTCTAATTCAATTTTGGGAACATAACTTTGCTTATGTAGTTCATGTGATTAATAGGTTACCTACTGCGGGTCTAGCTCATTTTCAGTTCTCATTCTATGCTTTGTATCACAAGTATCCTCGTTATGATACACTAATAGTATTTGGTTTCTTGTTTTTTCCATTCACTTTGTCCCTAAAACAAACATAAGTTGGAATTAGGAGTCAAGAGTGTGTGTACTTAGGGATTTCATCTCAGCATAAGGGTTACAAGTGCTTGAGTAAGACAGGTAAACTCTATATTTCCAAGGATGTCGTTTTCCACTAACATCTCTTTCCTTATCCAACCTTGTTTCCAGATACTTCTGTACTTGGTGATCATGCTTATACCTCTGAGTCTGTTCTTTGCCCTTCAGTTTCCCACCATAAAGTCCCTTTGGTTACAAGTCCAAATATGGTGGGTAATGACTCCCTATCAATAATAGCTAATGGTGTATTGTCATCCAAATCTTAAAATTCTAGGTCTACTAACTCACCCCTTGTTTGAATGAGCCTATACATGTACCTACTCCCTCATCACCCTTGAGTACACCACCTCTCATTCCTTAGGCATATCCTACATCTCCAAAGGATCCTACCATGAGTATCTCAACTGAGTTAGAGTCTCATACTATACATAATTCCTCTCTTCCTAGAGTTCATTAGCTTAATGAGCACCCCATGTTGACTCGTGCTAAAAGTGGTCACTCAAAGCCTAAGGCTTTTCTTTCAAATGTTAAACCTACTTCAGTCAAGATAGATCTCTCCAATCCACTTTGCTTCAAAGCTATGAAGCTTGAGTATTGATCGGGAGTAAACAAACTAACTGCAAGTGCACAACCTATCTTGTAGTTTTAAAAGATATCGATCCCACAAAGACCAAAAGTCAAAGATTATTCTTCCTGGTTGTTACGGTGTTTAGCTAAGGCGAATGAAATAGTTTAAAAGGAAGGGAGTGAAATAAAAGGATTTAATAAAAATAGATAAATAACAATGCTAAAATGTAATTCACATCAGTCGACGATGCTCTTATCATCTCCACTAAGTAGGCTTACGGGGCAATATTTCCTATTTAGAAAAGAACTAATTTAACAGGAACTATCGCTTTCGCGTATTCAGAACCAAACTTACTCTCTAATTTATACCCCCCATTTATCACTTATGGAAAGCGCTTACCGCGTTAAAGTAGCAAACTCACTTTTAAAAAATTAGACTCCTTACTTAACAGAAAAGTAATTTTGATTTGAAAGATTAACTTAAAAAGGGTCCCTCAGCTTTCGCTTAAGTACCGGATCCTAAACCTATAAACGCGTCCGCCAATAGTTTTAAGACCCCATTCTCGAAAAGTTAAAGTTTCCTAATTGGTTAATAAAGTGCTTTCGCGGTGTATTCTAACCAAAGACAAACCAATTTTAGTCTTCAGTGTCAGACGACTTTCAATCTTACCCGACTTTTTTCACTGCATCACTTTCGTGAAGGCAGATTAAAATAGGTTCAGAAAAATTGCGTTTAAACCAAAACAACCCACAAAAGTAATCCTAGGGAGACGACATGTAGAGCTTCGTCTATTGACGCTCCTCACATCTCAACATAAAGTAAATTAGCCGGACATGTTTAGGGAAAACAAAACATAAACGGTTTTAATTGCAGAATTAAACATAATTGCATGTAAAGAAAAGTAATTAAGACAGAGGGAATAAGTGTGATTAAATCAGGCAAGGAAAATAAAGGGCAAGACAAAATAAAGGTAAATGCTGAATAAATAAATAAACCTGCTCCGAACGGAGTCTTGAATCTGATACAAACTGCGGTGCGGAAAGTAAATCTTGACGGAAACTAAACGACTGAAATAAATTGTTGCAGAAATAAAGGGTGCTCCAAACTTGATACAGACTCAATCGACACTACAATACCTCTCCGATGTGAAGAGAATATCGCTTACAAATTTGACAGTATAAAGGCTTAAGTTTGTACAAAGTTTTGATGCCTAAAAAGTGGTATGGAAAGGGGTATTTATAGGAGTCCAAAACCCTAAAAAATACCTAGGAACTGCTTTAACTTCGTGGAGAAAAAGTAGGAACCACTTGTGATTCCTTGGAGACCAAGCTTTGCTGGTTTTTAACTGTTTGGCATTCCAAAAGGTGTCAACCACCACACCTCTCATGGCGACCGCCATGCTCACAAGGTGGGCATGACTAGGTCATCCCACTACTCGGTGCATGGACCACCCATGGCACCCCTAGGATGAACGCCATGGGGGTTGCCAGAGGTGCTTGTTTGCTTCATTTCCTTGCTTTTTGTCTGTTTTGCCTCGTATCTTTCCAAACAGCTCCTGATTAGAGAATTTCCTGAAACAAAGTAAATAACTAGCATAATAGTAGAAAAATTAATTAAAAATAATAGGAAAACATGCGTAAATTAGGTCAAATAAATTATAGGTTTAGGCGTCATCAAACTCTCCCACACTTGAACCATTGCTCGTAGTCAAGTAAAATGTAAATAAAACAGGCTAAATCAATAGCTACTTTGTTCTTTAGAAAGGCTATACTTTAAACAAATCACATCGATAGGTACTAAGTCACTGAAATCAAAAGCATCGTAATAACACATTCTGTATTTCACGGTCATAAATCTCTCACCTATACAAACCAATTCGAATCATATTATCATCCTCAGGCCTAAATTACCCATCCTTTTTCATTCGGGCGCAATCACATTAAGCCCGTTATCTTGTACTCGCATGGTGAACAAACCTGTTGGTGATCCCGATCCATTATCGTGTCAAAATTTTAACACTTTATGCTATTTTTCAACTTAATATATAGGCACAATTTTTATAGATTCCTCTACCATTGGGCTAAGTAACCGGGTGGTGGTTACCTAACTTGGAAGGCGGATTCTCTTTTTGCATCGTCTGCTTTTTATCATTTTCTTATTCTTTCTTTCTATATCACGAGATTATTCACCTATTTGCATCGACTCATTCACTTAACGGTACTTAGATGGTGCCGACTGCTAGAATAAACTACTTAAGGATTATGAAATTCTGGAATAACAGACAGTAGATGTCCTAACACATGTCAAGACATTGTTCTGCATAATCATTTAAACAAGAACTGAACAACAGATTGATACCTTGAATATCAGTAACTGCAGAATCACAGATGTTATGACATCTATTCTAACATGTTTATCAAGACCAATAACATAATATGTAAATCTGTAGAATGATTAAAGAACACAACAATTGTTAACCCAGTTCGGTGCAATTCACCTACATCTGGGAGATACCAATCCAGGAAGAAGACTCCACTATCTGTAGTAAAACCATAAAGCTAAACTCCCCCATTTACAACTTTATCTCCTAAATACTACCCAATGAAATCTTTACCAAAGAAAACCCTCTTTGATATGAGAATCACCACTCACTTCCCCTAATCACAATCTGTGATATCTAAATCATCCCTGTCAATACAGAATTCTGTCAAGCATACTTGACCAACACGCTAACTTCGATTTGTTTCAAAGCTTCATCCAGGAATAATACACAATCCAATACCTAAAGGCTTATGGATTTGTGCGATACCTATGTCTACCACAGTGCATGAAACAATACAAAGGGAGACTTACAAACATAAAGAGCCAACGACTCTCAAAACCCTAAACCCTTATTTTACATAAGAGAACTAGGTTACAAAAGGTATGTCTCCATCCTTAAACTTTAGGACTAAGTCCTCTTATATAGTCTTCAGCAGTCTTGGGCTTCATATCTTTGGTCCTTGATCCACTCCTATAATGAACATCAAATCTTGGGCCAGATCAGTTACAGATTTAAAACCTGCTAAATCAGTATGTTAGTTCAGGATGTCGTGTATTTAGGTTAGAACATCTTCTTCGACATCTTTGTTCATGTCCAGATTTCTTCATCTTTATCAATAGTATGTTTTGCCAAAATTTTGTCAAACCATATGAGCTTTCAATCTCCCCCTTTTGACAAATTTTGGCTAAAACTCCTTTTGATCTGAATGGCAGTTATGATTGGAATACTAAGCACACCGGATTCATGTTGGTGTACATGAGGAGGAAGATAACACAACCTCCCTCGTCCCACAGTGAGTGAAGTTGAAAAAGGTCCAGAAGTTGAGACTCCTAAAGAAACAAGAAGAAAGTCTGAAACACCAGAACACTGGACACTCCTTTCAAACACACTTCCCCTCCAGAGATCAGTTGTAGACTTCGTAATTCTGAGTACATGAATCATGTAACTCGGGTCACTAGACACAACTTGATATTTAACTCAAGTCACAAGACACAAGAGAAACATAGACAAGATGATAAAACAAACACCTTGTTCAATGTTCTTGCAAAACAACTGTAAAAACAACACACACATCCCCTGTACCACCAGTGACTCATACTCCCCCTTTTTAGCCAAAAATTGGCAAAAGTAGCCAAGACATTCCCATACCCAACCGATACTAATTCAGACTCGAACAAAAGACATTTGAAACACACCACAAAGAAAACACAGCCTGAGACAAACTGATCCAAGGACTCCCTTAAATACCCAAGAAATTTCCTTCGAATGTACCAAACCATTGAAAATAACAATGGTCAATTCAATGAGGTCATTAACCTAAGGATGTAACTTCACCAAAAACCAATACGCACCAGCCAAAAATGCTTTGAATGTTTCTTCTTTGAAGAAAACCGTCTAAAATTAATGTAAGATACGATGAACGCACATATTCTCCACCGACCACAAGACCAGTTACTTTTATCACTTGTCCTTAACAATGTTCTGACATCATGTTAGACATTGTCTACCAAAGACTTATGTATTAATCAATACCCCCACAGTCTGCAGCAGCAGAGCAATGTCAAGACATCTTTCTTGACCTCTCATCTTCAAAATAATCACAGTTTTCTTGACCTCCAAACAAACTGGATTCAAAACTGCACCCCTGCAGTAATACTTCTTAGATCAGGAAGCAACTCCCCCTATCTAAGATAACCAGTGCTTCTCCAATGAACATTTATGCTGATGAATGGAAAACATAAGACGCATCTTCATGTCTTCAAGAGTGCACCCTCTGTTCAACACACCTGCTGAACGCATTCACCTAATGCTTGACACTCAAGCAAACCATGTACCACACCAGTACATTAATCAAACAGAAGTTCTCCCTCTATCTTTCTCAACAGATGCTTCTTCAGCAAGAACCACCCAAAATCACCACAAGATATCCCATGACTACTTCATGATCATATAATGAGAGTACCAGGAACGCATCCTTGTACCATAACTAACAAACTCTTGGATTGAGACCAAAGCTCCATTGATCTCTCTCGTCCAGAAACCATCCATACACCACATAAATTCCTCCCGCATTCTCATGTATAGATCTCCTTGTTCCTTGAGATACAATCCAATTGAATCTAGAATACTTCACATTCATTAAAGAGACACACAGGGCCCCTTAGTTTGCTAGCTCGTCCAGATATTCTTCACCCTTGAAGAACATCAAACACATGCTCTAGAAATCCTCAGCCCATTTGCTCCACATGCACCAAACTGATCCACGTCTAGCATGTTCCATTCACATTAGACTTCCAAGACAATCCTTTACCCATCATTCTCCCGTATGAAAAGATAAATACCTCTTAGACAAGATGTGAGTGTCAAGTTGCACACTCAGAACTTACCATCCTACTCCAAGGATAACTAACCCAGAAGATGTTTTAACATCAGTTAGGACATCCTTCACACATCACAGACACCACACATCATGGTTCTTGATATGCTCCACCACTGGACTTACTATCTACATAGTAATCCAACTGAAGATCTTCAAACAACACTACGCCACCAGCTTGATCAACAAGAACTCCAGATAACCAAAGAGAAAAATAAACTCTCATCCACCAAAAGAAGGTAATTTTCCATAAACTGAGAACTTCTGCCACAAGTTCCAAGATAGAAAAGAGTCAACACCTCCTCACGTCTTCAACCAACTACCCTTCTGCCTAAGAGTAATTAGTTCCAAGCACCCTGCTTGAATGCACACTAAAGATCAACCAAATGCCACTGTTTGATTCATCTTAAAATTTTCAGAAATCCCACAAGATACACTGATCCACCAATAAAATTTGATCTTCAAGTTACATGAACTACTTGCTCCATAGCAAGACATCTTGGATCCACCAAGCCTTAGACATGTAACATCTTCTCCTTTCACAGCTCCCGCAAACTGCATGAGATAGACCTTTTTGAAGCATCCATAACTCCCATTCTCTTGTAGATCAACTTATCTTAAGTTGATGTGCCACACCACCAGCTGAGATCCTGATGTTAAGCTCCATGTCAGAAGATTCTGATACGACATCCAGCTGCTGAATTTAGCTCCTTCTTCTGCCACTTAGAAGAACCTCCTCCCTTTAACAGAACAAGAGTCCCACGCTCTCATAGACTTGATTCAACAACCAAGTTTGAGTAGACAACCTCCATCCTGCTTAATCTTATCACATGTATTCCATTCAAGCTCACACCTTGATGAATAACTTCTTTGAAGCTCCAAATAATTCACACCTGCCACATCTGATTCTTCAGAAGAGAAAGTAGTCCTATACTACACCATAGCCATACCAAAGAATTCCACTTTCCTTAAGTAGAACAGGTTTTAGAAGGTCAGAGATAACTTCCACTTAACCTTGACCTCCAAGTTGAGCAAGATCCTATGCTCCTAAGTACCTAGATTAGAAATAAACTGATCCAAGTTGTGCCATCACCAGCACTCCATTATGGACAAGTCTCTTGCCAGGACACTTTCCAGATAAACACCATATGCTTCTAGTAACAACTCGAACACACCTGCTGCACTCCAATACTCCTAGATCAGAAATAAACTGATCCAAGAACTATCCATCAATATTATGATGTCTTCTTCATCTTCCACATCACCATTGTCTAGACCAGTTTCTTTCCAGGAAACTCTTCAGAGATCAGATGCTTTTGCCACACAAACTAAAGCAGATTCTTAGGTCAACACCTAAGAGAAATAGATCCAAAAGCTTATGCAGTACCCCTCCCATGATTCTGCACAAACCCAGATGAAGAGATGTTCCAACATCGTGTTGAACATCAGCAATCTTGAACTTCACATACAAGGATGATCAATTAAATACTTATGAGTATCACAAATAGCAATCGATCTTAAATCCTTGTTCAATAATCCTGTTTCACTGTTGAAGCCATACTTCACCAGATCACTTCATAAAGACTTATCAAGTATTCAATCTTTTGCAAGTATCTTCTTTGACAAACTGTGCTGAGATACCAAGGCTGCCACCCTTGACTCAAGTAACTAAGATTCTATCTGAATGAACCCTATTTACCTCAACAGTTATGAAAACTCCATTTAGATTGGATCCACCCTTAGGATTAAGAGAGATGAATTATTCCTTGCTGTTTTGGACGGTGAAAATAAATCACCTCCACTTTCTTCAGATTTGTGTTTCACAGAAACACCTTCTAATCAGAAGAATAACTAGAAGACTCTTGATGCACGACTGAGATGCCTTTATGAGTGGACTTAAGAGAATTCTCAAGTATCTTTGACAACTTAGCCGATCAATAATTTATCAAACTCCTAGAGCAAGAACTTGATAAACCTGAACTCAACTCCCCTCCTCTTCAACTGACTTCAAACTACACCTTGGAACTAAGCTTCCAAGTACCAAGTCACCATAACAGACATCTTCCAACAACTCTCTTCATTCCATCGCTCCCGACTTTGGAATAAAAAGATGTAGATATCTTCAAGTATAGAGGCCGACGATTGAGATCTTCCACTATCTGTCTTCAGTAGCAACTCCAGAATCCCATAATTCCAGAGCTCTTCCATCAGAAACATACGCAACGGAACCACCAAGGAACAAATTCAGCTTGCCCTAATAAGATGTCAGAACATCTTATAAGACACCCGAACAAGAGAACTAGCCACTTCTCATGCAGTTGTTGTAGACCCTCCTCAGTAACATGAACAACCACCGGGTTGTTACCTTCGATCCAGAACATCCATCCCATGCATTAATACTCTTGAGTATGTCTGAGTTGATTGATATGATCTTCAAAACTCCTCCTTGTTTAAACACCAGAAAGTATCTCCCAAAGATCTCATCCAGAAACAGATAGGATGCCTGCTCTGATACCAATTGAAATTCTGGCATAGCAGACAACAGATGTCCTAACAAATGTCAAGACATTGTTCTGCATAATCATTTAAACAAGAACAAAACAACAGACTGATACCTTGAATATCATTAAATGCAGAATTACAGATGTTACGACATCTGTTCCAACATGTTTATCAAGACCAATAATAGAATATGTAAATCTGCAGAATGATAAAAGAACGCAACAATTATTAACCCAGTTTAGTGCAATTCACTTACATCTGGGGGATGCCAATCCAGGAAGAAGACTCGACTATCTGTAGTAAAACCATAAAGCAAAACTCCCCTGTTTACAACTTTATCTCCTAAATACTACCCAATGAAATCTTTACCAAAGAACACCCTCTTTGATATGAGAATCACCACTCACTTCCCCTAATCACAATCTGTGATATCTAAACCATCCCTGTCAACACAGAATTCTTTCAAGCATACTTGACCAACATGCTAACTTGGATTTGCTTCAAAGCTTCATCCAGGAACAATACACAATCCAATACCTAAATGCTTATGGATCTGTGCGATACCTATGTCTACCACAGTGCATCAAACGATACAAAGGGAGACTTACAAACCTAAAGAGCCAACGACTCTCAAAACCCTAAACCCTTATTTTACACAAGAAAACTAGGTTACAAAAGGTATCAATCCATCCTTAAACTCTAGGACTAAGTCCTCTTATATAGTCTTCAGCAGTCTTGGGCTTCATAATTTTTGTCTTTGATCCACTCCTATAAAGCGCATCAAATCTTGGGCCAGATTAGTTACAGATTTAAAACCTGCTAAATTAGTATGTTAGTTCAGGATGTCGTATCTTTAGGTTAAAACATCTTCTTTGACATCTTTGTTCATATCTAGATTTCTTCATCTTTATCAACAGTATGTTTTACCAAAATTTTGTCAAACCATAGGAGCTTTCAGATTAATTTAAAGGTGAGAGCATAATGATTATCCAAATCGATCTCCATAGTCGAGAGATTTACGGTGTTAAAACGATACTAATTTTTTAGGACTTCACCCAAATCTTTATAACGTGTCTAAATAGCCCATAATTTCAAATCAATCACTGTTTCTTTTGGAAAAAAAATCGGTATGGCTCAAGAAAAGGGAGAAAATTTAATAGACAACAAAACTACACTTAAAGACTCGACAATACATGTAATGACTAGATAAAACAACAAAATAAAATAACTAAAATAAAATAAAGCAATAACTCTAACTAGAAAGCAGTAAAATTAAAGCAGTAAAAATTCCTCTCCTACACTTAAATCAAACATTGTCCCCAATGTTTCAACCTAAGGCGGAAAAGAAATGATAAAACCTGGTGTGTGATCAGAGTGGGGGCCCTCAAAGACCCTGTGTTCTTCTCAATGAATACAACTCCTAAAAAATGTGGTCCATTTGTTCGGCTAACCTGTCGGGTTGATCTCTTTACTCACGGTGAAGAGCCATGATTTCTTTTCTTTAAGTAAAGAGTTCATAGTCAATGTAATGCGCCTGCTGATCTTTAGGTTCGGTAGGGGTTTCTGGGGGTGATGGATCTTCATCTAGGTTTTCCAATTGGTACCGCCAATTATTTTTGTCATGGACACTAGTGAGGTCGTGATTTGGTAGGGTAAAAAGATGGACTACTTCATAGTTTATAAGAATTTTAAATTGGTTCAGTCCTTCACGTCTCACTAAACTACGGCTCAGGCAGAAGTTAATGTCTAAAAGATTGTATCCACAGGTCAGGGTTAGATGGGCTACTCAGTCTCGCAGTCCCAAGGCAATAGCATTATATATATATATATATAACAACGTCCTGGGTTTTATCAGAATGATCCTTCTCTTGTTTTCAAGCTTCAAAAGGCACTTTATGGGCTTAAACAAGCCTTTCGTGCATGGCTATCATTACCATAACTCTTCCCCTTAGGGCAGAGACGATTACGTTGTCTATACTATATGAGTATCTTTGGGGATTTGAGAGCTATACAGGTGCTGTATATTGCCTCAAGATGAATGTGTCTTGCTTAACCCTCATGCGGGAGCCCCTTTTATAGCCTTCTTCCATCTTCATTTAAGTTTATGCCATTAAGAGAATCCTCTTGGTCTTCTGACGTTTCATGGCTATCATTACTGTAACTCTTCTTCATGAATGCATGCTTTGAATACATGGTAATGTTTGCATTGATGCGCCGTCGCCGTTACAACTGTTGGAGTGACACTTGTTGAGCTCATGAATGACATTGGTGTCGGGTTGATAGGGTATAGTAACCAGCCTTGTAGAAACTCGGCTGATGGGAGTTGGGCTCCCTGACCGGCCCGGATTGTGCATGATACTCGTCTAGCTCTCTACATTTTACAACCTTTCCTGCTACCATAGTCTAGTCCGTGCTTACTCTTATCCGACTACACAACTCGACATCAAATATATTTGGCATGTACATAAGCTCCCTGAGTACTATATATGTTTATAAGAGTGCAATACTCGGCAGTAACATGAGCCCAGATATATTTTCCAGGTGTCGTGCTATAGGTCGACTTTTCTTCTTAGGTCTTTACGTGTCAAAAATTTCTTGGAGGGTCGTGTCCTTTCAACTTCCCCAATATAATGATGACTGTTAAAGACTACTCCCTAGCTACTCTTGGGTGTCAAGTCTTTTATTAAAATCCTCATCTCTCCTTCTTCTCATTTCTACATCCAAATCATCTTCCTTCTTTATCAACCAGAACGCTTCCCAATCTCTAAGCCTTTTCTACTCATAGGTATCCTTCCACTATTCCTGATTTTTGTTTTATTCTTCAATTTTGTTTTTAGAAAGTATGGTAGTCTTTAGTAAACGAGACGGTGAAGGTAGTAGTAGTGACGTCCGTATGAATGCCATGGAGAGGAAAGAATTATGGGAACAATGCATATGGGAAATAGAGTCTGCTTTAGGGCCAGAGGAGTATAGACGAGTCATGAATGAAATTTATGGAAATTTTCTCACTTCTGGGAATAATTTTGATTCTGGCTCATCTTCCTTAGGTTTTGTAGAGGTTTCAATGACGACTGCTGCTTCTTTCGATCTTGAGGTCATGAACCATAAGAATAGTACCTTTGATTACGTAGAAATCATGAAAATCCGGTCCAAAAGGCAAATATCTTCAACTGGGTTCGAAGATGATGTTGTCTTGGAATCGTGTATTCCCGGAGAGTGCGTTTGTATACTCCGCCCAAAGGCGTTAAAGAAGACTTTTACTACTTCTATACTGGGGTTCTAGAGGATTTTAATATACAAATACCTTTTTCTGATTTTAAAACGGATGTGTTAAAAGCTGTGAACATAGCTCCCTCTCAACTTCGTCCCAACTGTTGGGGTTTCATAAAGACTTTCGAACGGTTTTGTGAGGTTTTAGATATCACCCCCATAATTGGTTAGTTTTTCTCTTTCTTTGAAGTGAAAGGTGTCGATAATTATAGTTGGATACAAATCAGTGGGATTCCCGGGCGGAGTTTCCTCCATGCATACACTTCTAATTATAAGAATTATAAGAATCGATTCCTAAGGGTAAAGAGTGGGCCGAGGTGTCCACAAGTGTTGTACGCCGTGGATAGCGAGCCTCTCTTTCCCTTTTATTGGGCTGAGAATCCACTGCCGATCACTGGTTTCAACTGTGAAAAACTGAGTGAATTGGAAACTCAATCTTTGATTGTTCTTGATTCCTTCCGTATGATGAAGGTTAAGGAGTTGTTACCTTTAAGTGATGTGCAACTACTCGCCTTCTTGGGTAATTGCTTGCCTATTATTTGTTCATACCTTTAATTATTCTCATTCTAATGTTTACGATTTTTTATGCAGATACGATGACTAAATTGTCAGTGGCTGAACAGAAGAAATTAATGCTGGAGGCTCGTGCTGCTCGGAGAGGATCCAGAGGTGTTGCCTCTTTTAAGTCGGATATGAGCGGGTTGGAGATCCGACAACCAAAACGGACCCGGGGTACTAGTGCAAAGGCGACCCCGAGTAAGAATGAACCTCAGCCTTCTACTCCTACAGCCAAGGAAGAAACTTCACAAGGTGCTCCCAAGAGGTTAAAAACCCTCATGACTGACAAGTCTGTCAGGCCAACATGGAGATCAACTCTCTTATGCGAGTTCCTGGGGAGAATGCTGCATCCGGAGAGTTTAAATTCTGGTCCAATAACTTTAAAGGGCTTAGGTTTCTGTACGGTCACCTTAACGGCACTGAGGACGTTAACAAAGGAAAATCCATTGGTCGGAAGAAGACTACACAAAATATAAGCTCCTACCTTCTACGATGTGTTGTTCTTGCCAGGGGTCTATTTGAATCTAGCGATGATTCTGAGGCAGAGAAGCTTAAGCTGAAAGAAGAGGTTACTCGGCTACAAGAAGCCCTCAAGGTTCAATCAGAAAAGCTTTCAGGTTTAGAGAAAAAGCCTAGCTGACGAGAAGAATAACAAAGAGATTCTTGAATCTGAACATAAGTCGGCTTTGTCCAAGGTTGCTGAGGAGCTGAGGCAAGTCAAAGTCTCTCACCAAGAGCTTTTAGTTTCCATCACCGAGCTCACTGAGTCTCTTAAGAAGGCTCAGATTGAAGTTCTCTCCACTGGTGACGAGGCCTTTGACAGGGCAAAGGAGCAAGATTTGTGCCTCCATCCCGGGTTGGATCTGTCCGAAGTTGATTACTTCAAGGTGGTGCAGGATGGGCGCCTTATAGATTTGGACAAGCTTGAAAAGAACAATCTGAGAAGACTCCTGCTCCTGTCAATGGCGGGAATGAGACCCCAGATAATGCTGGCGCAAATGGCACCTCGGTTGTTGAATGATTTTGAAATTCTCCTTGTATTAGTTAGTCATCCTTCTGGATGCATTTTTTATGTATTTTGGCGAGGGAGTATGGTGTTGTCCCCCCTTATGCTCATGAATTTTTAGCCTTCGGGATTTGTAATGTACAATTTTTTGCCCTTCTGAGGCTTTTGTTTATGTTGTTTCTACTTATCGTGTTTATTCCTTTGCAAAATAATCCCGTACATATATCCATCCCCTTGGGCACTAAGTTAGATTAACTTAAGGTGTTCGATTATAGATTGTCGAGTATTATTTTTACTTTGCTTATGCTTAATTTCCAAGACTTTCAGATAGCTCATCGTGAAGCTCATTATTAAGGAGCTTTTAGTTATCTTGTGTGTATAGTCTTCACATTTTTTAGAGTCCTGGACTTTTGTAGGCTTAGGTGTTGATTATGGTATGGACTCGGGTGTCCTTTCAACAGAGATTTGCTCCTTTCTTATTGGCAGTTTGCCATGTATGACTTTTTTACTTACAAGCCCCAAGTATATTTTGACGTGTTTTGGGCTTGGATGTTTCATCATTTTTATATTTGATTGTCCGTCCTGTGTGCATGAAACTAGTAGACATGTTTGTTCAACCCGTGTACGCGGAAAGTTTGTGGGTGACCTATGTACGCGAAGCAAGTCAGCACGTTTATAGGAGTTTAATCAATCCATTTGAAATTCTAGCATAGCAGACAACAGATGTCCAAACACATGTCAAGACATTGTTTTGCATAAACATTTAAACAAAGAAGCATAATTGCAGACTAATACACTGAATATTAGAACTGCAGAAGCACAAATGTTATGACATCTGTTCCAACATGTTTATCAAGACTAATAACAGAATATGTAAATGTGCAGAATGATAAAAGACACAACAATTGTTAACTCAGTTTGGTGCAATTCACCTACATCTGGGGGATACCAATCCAGGAAGAAGACTCCATTATCTGTAGTAAACTTGTAAAGTTAAACTCCCCTGTTTACAACTTTATCTCCTAAATACTACCCAATGAAATCCTTATCAAAGAACACCCTCTTTGATATGAGAATCACCACTCACTTCCCCTAATCACAAACTGTGATATCTACATCATCCCTGTCAATACAGAATTCTGTCAAGCATACTTGACCAACACACTAACTTGGATTTACTTAAAAGCTTCATCTAAGAACAATACACAATCCATTACCTATAGGCTTCTGGATCTGTGTGATACCTACGTCTATCACAGTGCATCAGACGATACACAGGAAGACTTACAAAGCCTAGAGAGCCAACGACTCTCAAAACCCTAAACCCTTATATTCTATTTAAGTTACAAAATGTATGTTAAACCCTAGTTCTAAACCTTCTTATATAGGATTCAGCAGTCTTGGGCTTCATATCTTTGGTCCTTGATCCATTCCTAGAAAGCACATCAATTCTTGGGCAGATTTGTTACAGATTTAAAACCTTCTAAATCAATGTATTACTCCAGGATGTCATATCTTCAGGTTAGGATATCTTCTTCGACATCTTTTTTCATGGCCAGATTTCTTCATCTTTATCATTAAAATGTTTTACCAAAATTCTGTCAAACCATAGGAGCTTTCACCGTTCGTGGGTGACCTATGTACGCGGAGCAAGTTAACACATTTATAGGAGTTTAATCAACCCGTTCATGGGCGACCTATGTACGCGGAGCAAGTCAACACGTTTATAGGAGTTTAATTAACCCATTTATGGGTGACCTATGTACGTGGAGCAAGTCAACACGTTTATAGGAGTTTAATCAACCCGTTCATGGGCGACCTATGTACTCGAAGCAAGTCAACACGTTTATAGGAGTTTAATCAACCCGTTCATAGGCGACCTATGTACGCGGAGCAAGTCAACACGTTTATAGAAGTTTAATCAACCCGTTCATAGGCGACCTATGTACGCGGAGCAAGTCAACACGTTTATAGGAGTTTAATCAACCCGTTCATGGGCAACCTATGTACGCGGGGCAAGTTAACACGTTTATAGGAGTTTTTCGAGTTATAACTCATCATCTCCAGCTGTATACCTATAAACAAGACATAACAATTTTTTAAGTCCAGGTGCCTCGTTAAAAGCCCTTGCCCTTGCAAGGGAAATGAGTGCAACCCAGATCCTTTATTCATTATTGAATTACATAATATTTAGCTGAAATACAGCCTAAGATTGGATACATTCCATGTCCTAGGTATTTCTACTCCTTCTAATGTTTCCAGCTTGTATGCTCCATTGTTTAGCTTTCGAAGTACCCTGAATGGGCCTTCCCAATTGGGGGCGAGCTGTCCGTTATTTTTTGGGTCTGTGATTTTCTTCAAGACCATGTCACCTTCCTGGAACTCCCTATGTTGGACTTTCAGGTTGTAGCTTCTTGCCAACCTCTGTTTTGCAGTGACTTCTCTGATCCGTGTTGTCTCTCTGACCTCGTCTATCTGGTCAACCGAGATGTTTAAATTCTCCATGTTGGTGATTTCATCAAAGTGTTCATGCCTCCAAATTAGAGTGTTGATTTCTACTGGTATCATTGCATCAGTTCCATATACCATCCTGAAGGGTGTCTCTTGAGTGGTAGAATGTGGTGTTGTGTGGTACGACCAGAAGATCTCTGGTAAGTACTCGACCCATATTTCTTTTGCTTCCTCTAGCTTCTTTTTTATTCCACCTAGGATAACCTTGTTGGCAGCTTCTACTTGGTCATTGATTTGTGAGTGCTCTACTGATGTGAACCAGTTCTGTATTCCATAATCCTTGCAAAAGTCTACGACGGATGTGTTGGCAAATTGGGCTCCATTTTCTGAGACTATGATTCCCGACAAACCAAACCGGCATATATTGTTCCTCTAATAAAATTTGCGAACCCTCTCGACCGAGATCCGAGCAACAGCCTCGGCTTCCACCCACATTGTAAAATAATCAACTGCAACAATCAGGAACTTGAGTTATCCTAAAGTAAATGGAAAGGGCGCTAGGATGTCTACTCCCCATTGATGGAACGGTCATGGGGATGTAATCAGATGGAGCAACTCTGCTGGAAAATGTTTAAATGGAGTGAACACTTGGTACTTTTCACACTTGCTAACGTATTCGATACAATCTCAAATCATATGTGGCCAGTAGTACCAGACTCTTAGGATCTTTCCGGATAGTGCTCTTCCACCGATGTGGCTATCACAAGCTCCTTCACGAACCTCTTTAATTACCAGTTCAATCTCAGACTTTGACACACATCTGAGCATTGGTGTTGACCTACCCATCTTGTACAACGTGTCCGAGATTATGATGTACTGGGACACTATCCTTTTAATCTTTCGGGCTTTATTGACGTCTTCAGGTAAAACTTCCTGAGTCAAATAACTAATAATGGGTTGCATCCACCCTTGGACATCCTCTATGGTTAATACTTCCTCTGACTGAATGTTGGGTGCTTCGAGAACTTCTTGAATCACGGTCTTATTCCTTCCTGAATTCTTTGAGCTTGCTAGCCAGGCTAGGAGGTCGGCCCGAGCATTATCTTCTCTTGGGATGTGGACGACTTCGAATTCTGAGAACGCTTTGGATATTCCTGAGGCTTTCAAAAGGTACTTTATTAGGGTAGAATCCTTCTTCTGGTACTCGTTCTTCATCTGTCCGACCACTAACTGGGAGTCGGTTTTCACTAACAAGTTTGTTACTCCGACTTCTCTTGCTGTTCACACGCGATTTTCACGCGAAGAACCACTGGCCTCTTATCGCAGGTTTACTTGCGGGATCGGCCACAGAATCCCATAACAAATGGTCGAAGTTTAAGTCTTGTTGATAGAATGGTTTTTGATTTGGAGGAAATTAGAAACAACTTACAAAGTAAAAATGTGCGAATTGATGAATAAAACAAAAGGAGAAAACAAATAAGTAAATTTCAAGATAACTTAAACTTTGATCATGAAATTGCTTTAAAAAGAGATGTGGACGCTATCATACATTTTGTGGGAGTAAACTCGTTTCTCTTAACACTTGGTACTCAGAGTGTATCCCTTCTGCAATGTTACAAATGCGACCCCTAAAATGGAAATAACTATTGCCTTAAAGATGAAAATAAAATAATTGTTTTTCTCCTAATGTTGGCCCTGGTTGTGACATGTGTCGCCCCACCATCTTTGTAACTTCCCCATGTTCTCATAATTCAAACACCTTTTCCCGCTCAAAGACTCCCTAACTTTGTGTTGGCTTTATAGGCCACCAGTCGAAACCCTTCGACAACCTCACCTTCAAGTCTTCTTCCGACGCATCTTTTACTTGTGTTGACTTATACTTCAGTTTCCTCATCATTCCTTCTCCCAAGTCGAACTGCTTGTTGGCTTTCATTCCCCATGTTTGGTAGAAATATCTCAGCTAACAAATTGCCCCCCCCCCCAAAAGGCCAGTTTTGACTGAGCATTGTGTCGACTGAGAAACCTAGCATTTTGATTTTCTACGAGATTTCGACGAGGCTTTGGTTTCGACCCAATAACCATCGTTTTGTCTTCTGTCGAATCTCAACCACGTGTCACTCGCAGTATGACGTGATGATGGTGCATTTCTGCGCCACGATTTCCAAGAAACGTCATGATGGCTAGTCTCGTCCTAAGTTATAGGTCTTGAAACTACCCCACTAACTGCAGAATTGGAATAGTTCTTGACCTTTCAGTTGCATGTGTTTTTCCTATAAATACTCCTTAAACACGCCTGGATTTCTTTTTCGCATCTTCCCACAGCTTCTTCTTCTTCCAGATTTTCTTGCTTTCAAAAGCTTACTTACCCTGTATTCCAATGGCTTTCTCTGCAACTGTTACTGCTTCCGCTACTCACACCACCGAAAACAACCCCATTGCCTTCTTTCTCTCTAAAAAAGGAACCGTTCAGACCTCTCCCTCAATCGTCATCTGCCGATGAGGCGGTGGTAGAAAACTGGCAACATTAAATGGTCATTCCTTTTGAGGCGGTGGTAGCAAACTGGCAACATCAAATGGTCATTCCTTTTGCAGTGGCTGGAAAACTCCATGTTTTTCACGGTTTATATCCGGATAAAAAACCAAATCATCAAGAACTTCAAGAGTTCTTTCCCTGTTTCGCTCCTACCATACCACCCGCTTTTGAGAATGGTGGCACCTTAAACCTCAAACTCATGGCGCCCAAAGCTAGGGTCTTTCGATCGATGCCTACACCTGGAAATAATGACTACATCTCTTGGCTCAACAAGGTCGAAGGCCAGCATCGGGAGCAATGGAAAATAACTGGCATCTTCGATGCCATTCAACTCACAAGGAACGCTCACAGGGTCAACCCTGGTTTGCTGTTGGCTTCGACGTACTTATGGGAAGGATCGACCAACACATTCCACTTCCCTTGTGGTATGTTCATGCCGACACTCTTTGATGTGGCGGCCATCACTAGCCTTTCACCCTTGGACAAAACGTTCGACCTAACTCTGGAAATGACTAACACTTTTGACTTCGAGTGTGCTGGTTTCCAGAACTACATCGAAGATCATCAAAACACAGGCTCCAAAGAAGTGTCCGACGAAGAACACATCGCTTTCCTGACTCTGTGGCTGTCGTATTATCTATTTTTCCCTGGATCTCTGCAAATAGCCAAAAGCTACATCAACATGGCCATCCAAATTCACGAAGGTCGACAAGTATCTTTGGGTAAGCTTTTACTAGCCTCCCTCTATCACTCCCCTGGTCTATCAGCCTTGCGGCCAAAACTCCTCTATGCGAGTTCCAAAGCTTTAAATATCTCAGGGCCTATGTGGTTGTTGCAACATTGGCTCAATGCCACCTTCGAACACCAACTGGGCTACCCTGTCTCTACAAAGATAGAGCGTTTAAACAAAGATCGTCCCATAGAGGGCGTTCGACTCGCTCTGATGACCACCCAGGAAACCCCTAACAAAACTCTCTTTATGAAGTATCTTAATATGTTTGTGGAAACCAGGTCTTTCGTCCCAAGCATGGCACCCTTTGTGGCTCGAAAATTTGGTCCGACGTGGCTCAAGAATCTGTTCCCTGGTGTTTCCTCCAAGGCAGCAGGGCAGTCAAACTCTGTATGGAGGGCACTTCTAACTCCCACCGTGCTATCCTTTCGGATTGAAACAGGGAACACAGGTTATGGGCTTATGAACTACCATCCTAACTTGGTGGCCCGTCAATTTGGCCTGAGCCAAATGCTGCCTAAGTCCTTGGTGAGACATACTTCTGACATGGTGCAGGCCGGTCGACAGCTGAACTTGGCGGATCATAAGGCCTGCCTGAAATTTTCCAGGTCGACACAACATCTTGAGTTGCCTGTCTTTGTGTTCCAACCCTCCTTCTTTACTACAGAAGATTTCGACGTCTGGTGGTCAGAATACCAGACTCAAATTTTCCCACGTGACCTTTTCCTGGAAAACGTGGTCGATGCTTTTGCTGCCCTTGCTGACGAAGTTCCCAATCCGATAGTTGCTGTGCCTATAGAGAACACCCAAGAAGCTGATGCCACAGAAGACCCACCAAAGAAGGTAACTCCTGAACTCCTCATTTTTATTTCATTAGTTGTCTTTAGCTAATCATTTGTGCTTATCTCCCAGGGTCGAAAACGGGAACCAGTTGTTGCATCAACCTCCACCAGGCTTGCAAAGAAACCGAAGATCCTGAAACCACAGGTATAACGTGTTTCAATGGTCCTCTACATTTGTGTCTGCTATTTATCTGACTTTGTTGTTTGCTAGGCTTCTGAGAAAATACCATTTCCTGAGGGAGACGTGTCAGATGAAAGTACCCAATCCCATATCTTTCCCACTGAAGCTCTCGGCATCCCCTCCAGCTACTCCATTGGTGAAGAAGAGGAAGACCCTATTCAAGAAAATGCCTTCAAAAATGGTTGCTTCAACCGTGAACCCTGTTGTCCCCAGAAACCTTGCTGAAGTCTTCAAGCCTGTCGAGGCTGAAGTACCTCCACCAAAATGCCCTGTTGAGGTATTCACCATCCTTGTTCCCTTAGCTCATATATTGCTTGGATATTTTCTCCCTGGAACTTTTTCTTGCAGGAAACTGTGGCCGCTTCGACCACTACTGAAAAGGATGATACTGCAATGGCTGCCATTGGCAATCTGCCTGAGACAAAAACCGTGTTTAGTCCTCAAACAGTTGACGAGTTTCAAGGGGCCTCGACAGAAGAGGATTCAGCGGCGAAAACACCTTCAATTCAAAACACCACCACTGAGGCTGGGAAAGAAGGTGTAACCACCGATGATAATGAAAACCCTTCAACTATTGCTACTGCTACTGAGGGCGACGTGAATCTTAAAGCTTCTGCCGAAGGGGACCCCAACATGCCTACACCCAATGTCGACAAAGATCTTACTCCAGAGGAGATTTTGGCGACGAAACAGACAAATCCAGCAGTAACCTTGAAGGCACTGCACAAGCTTCGCCAAGAGTTTATGAACACTCAACCTGCTAGTTCGACGACCATACCAATCCCAGAAATAGATGCTTCTTTCACCCTCAAGCTCCACCAATTGAAGACATACCTATTTGAGGATGAATTTCTGGCGGCCGTCGCAGAGGAAGCTTGTGATGTGTTCGAAATATTGGATGAACTTGCCCAATTTCGAGTTCCTACTCCCATGGCCATGTACTTAATTGAATTCAAGACCTTCTTTACGCAACTGACTAAGGACCTTACTATGTGCAAACAAGTTGACGCTTAAATCAGGCTGAAAACCAACGAGATGAACCGTGAGTGGTACCTCAGTTCACTTTGTGAGAGGAAACTTGGGGACTTCGAGGCCAAAAAGCAAGAGCGCTCTAATAAGCACCGTGCTTTCGACCAGCATATATTGGACTATAAAGCTCAGATAGATGTAGTTATAAGAAAAATTGTTGAGGTCGAAAAGCAAAAGGCCTCTTTGGATTCTACTAAACCTTTACCTGCTCAAGAGGCGATTGATCAAGAAGTCGCCCAAGGGATTATCCGCGTCAAAACGTCTCTTAAAGTAAAGGATACAATTGGACAAATGCGGAAAAAGAAAGTTCTTCTCGACAGCAAGGTTGTCTATGAGAAGACCCTTTTTGAAGACTTTAAATCCAGATTCCCTGCTTCCTCTTAATTTGCATGTCAAATTGTTGTAACTTTATTTGGATATTTTGTAAGCCATCTTGGCCTTCCTAGCCTATTTTGGCTACTTATTAATGAAAAGTTACTTTCTAATTTGAATCTCTTGTAACATAGGTTTATATTTTTTCAAATATTTCCCATATACCTTTAAGACTCGTTGGTCCATACCTACTTCCTGAACCTCGTATGCATTGTTGCTAAACCCTTGGATTACTTTGAATGGTCCCTCCCAATTTGGTGACCATTTCCCCAGTGTTCGATCCCGTCGATCCATGGGAAACACTGTTTTCCACACATAGTCATTAACTACAAAGGTCTTCTTTCTGACCTTCTTATTATATGCCTTGGTAACTCGTGCCTTCTGGAATAATAACACATTTAACGCTGCCATCCTTTCCTCGTCTAAGTCCACAATTTTTTCTAGCATCATGCCTAAGTATTGCTCCGATAAAATTTCATGTTGCCGTTGCACTCTAACAGATTGTAGACATATTTCTGCTGGAAATACAGCGTCGTGACCGAAAGTCAAACGAAACAGAGTCGAGTTGGTTGACTCCTTGGGGGACGTTCGACAAGCCCATAAAATTTGATTTAACGTCTTGTGCCAATTTTTTGGCTTCCTGGACAAGTGCTTTTTGATGAGCCCAATTACCACTATATTGGCTGCTTCGACCTGACTGTTTTCTTGAGTATAATATGGTGTCGAAGTAATTAATTTGAAACCCGTTTCAGCTGTAAACTCTTGCATTTTTTGGAAAACGAATACGGAACCTTGATCCGTAGTGATGGTTTCGGGGATCCCGAATCTATACAAAATATGATTCTGAATGAATTCGATCACAGGCTCCTGATCTACTTTGACTAGAGGCATAACCTCTATCCATTTTGTGAAGTAGTCTTTACCCATAAGGATGAATTTCTGTTGTTTCGACGAGGCTGGTCGAATTTCCCCCATGACATCTAATGCCCATCCACGAAAGGGCCATGGCTTGACGATGGTATGTAGTTCGCTGGCTGGCACGTGTTGAATGTTTGCATGTTTTTGACAGTCTTGGCATCCCTTTGCAAAATCCATGCATTCCTTGAGCATGCTTGCCCAATAGACGCCTTGTCGAAACAACAATCATTTCATCTTATGGCCAGCTTGGTGAGCCCCACATGTCCCACTATGGACTTCAAAAATTGCTAGATAAGCATCAGTGTCCCCCAAACACTTGAGCAACACTCTTTCTAGAGTCTTTTTTAGCAAATCATTTCCCATCAGAACGTAACTTAGAGCTCTGTATTTAGTCTTCCTATCAGTGTTGCCCACCGGATTCTCCAAATACTCGATGATTGGTCTTCTCCAATCTGACGGTGATAGATTACTAATAGCAAAAACTTCATAATTTCCCAAACTTTTGATTAAGTTCTCTGTCGGGCCATTTTCCCCACTAGCTTTTGGGATTGACAAGCTAGATGGTGGTAGTATGTTTGACACCATTTTCTCCTTAATTCCAATGAAGTCTTTCAACTTCTCTTCTGACACCCTGTACCTAGAGGCAATCTGCGCTAAATCGTTAGCCTCTTGATTTTCTATTCTGGGTACGTGCGTAATGCTGACAACTTCAAAGTGTTCCAAAAGCCGTTTCGCCATTGAGAAGTAAACCAAAAGATGCTCTTTGACACACTTATATTCCCTTGTGATTTGTTTAACCACCAGTTCAAAATCGCCCTTTATTTCAACTCTCTTGGAACCCAAATCCTTAAGTATTTTGAGGCCAGTAATTAAGGCTTCATATTCTGCTTTGTTATTGGAGCATTTTCTGTCAACCTTACATTTGAATTTAGTTGGAATACCCTGTGGGGATACTATTAAAATTCCAATACCTGCCCCGTTTCGATGGCTCGACCCATCGAAGTATAACTTCCAAGGGGCAACTTTGACACTACATATCGACGGTTCGACTACTGCATGATCGACAATAAAATCTGCCACTATTTGACCTTTCATAGCCCTTAGAGGAATGTATGTAAGGGAAAACTCAGTTAATGCTAGTGCCCATTTCCCAATTCGACTATGCAGAATGGGTTTAGACAACATATGCTTAATAACATCAAAATGCGATGAAACATAAACATCAACTGGTTTGATATATTGCTTTAATTTCATACATGAGAAGTACAAGCATAGGCACAACTTTTCAATCACAGTGTACCTAGTTTTAGCATCTATTAACATTCGACTAACGTAATAAATGGGTCTTTCGACCCCACTACTATCCTCTTGTGCTAACATGCTTCCTATGATCGTATACGACGCAACAATGTACAACTTCATTTTTTTATTCATACTAGGTGCAGTAAAATGGGAGGCCTTGTGAGGTATTCTTTGATAGTGTCGAAAGCCTCCTACTGCTCCCGTTCCCTAGTGGAAATCACTTTCCTTCTTGGCCTTGAGCAATGGCGAGAATACCTTCGTCTTGACACTTAGATTTGATATAAATCTTCTCAAGAAGTTTATCTTCCCCAACAAAGATTGCAGCTGCTTCTTTGTTGAAGGGGGCTTGAGATCCAAAATTGCTCTTGTCTTGTTTTGGTTTATCTCGGTGCCTTTCTTGTGGACCACGAATCCCAGGAAATCCCCTGCGTGAACACCAAAAGCACATTTTAGTCGATTCATTTTTAATCCATATTTCCTCATTAACTCGAACGACATTACAACTAGGGGTGGGAATAGGCTGGGCCGAGCTAGGCTTTGTCAAGCTTGAGACTGGCCTGCTAAAAAATTCAAAGCCTAAGCCTGACCTGTAGCCTATCATAGGCTTATTTTTAGGCCTAAGCCTAGCCTTTTCGAAGGCTTGATTGTCCTACAACCCTATTAAAAAGCCTACTTCATTTGAAGATCTGTAAATAAGAAATTCAACTAATGTTAAATAGACTAACAAGTTAAAAGGTCAATGAAATTAAATGTTTGTTTTCATTGTCTCGTTCAAGTTTTCTTATTAGCATAAGTTTGGTGATTCTATTTGTTGAAGAGAACTTATGAGAAAACCTTATGAGAACAACTTATGATATTGTTTATAATGGTTTTTCAACTTATTTTCATAAGTTCTTCAAGATAGCTAAGTTTTATTTTCGTATTTTAACTCAAAGTACAAAATAGAATATAATAATAATAAATTTATTGATTTTTTTCTTAAATAGGCCATCCTGATAGGCTTAAATGGCTTTTATTTCGGTCTGTGGCTTAGCTTCTTTAGCTAAATAGGCTTATAAAAAATCCTAGGCCTTTTCTATTTAAGAAAAAGCCTGGCCTGGCCTGAGCCTATGTAGGCTAGGCCATAGGCCCCTGTTAGTTGACCTGGCCTATTCCCACCCCTAATTACAACCCATTCGTAGGTTCCCAAAGCCCCAGGGCATCGAAAGTAGTTTTGGGAGATCCTCTTCAGCTATGAGAATTTGATTATAGCCGGAATAGTCGTCGAGCATATTCAAATATTCGAAACCTGCAGCTGAGTCGACTAGCATTTCAGCCACAGGAATCGAATACTCGTCCTTTGGGGTAGCATTGTTCAGATCCCTAAAGTCTATACAGACTCGAAGGGTTCCATTTTTCTTGATAACAGGCACTATGTTCGCTATCCATTCGACGTACCTTGCAGTTTTGATGAACCAACTTTTGAGCAGTCTCTCTATCTCTTGCTTGATCTTCAGAGTAATCTCAGGAGCAAATCGTCGAGGCTGCTGCTTCACTGGCCTTTTACCTGGCTAAATTGGCAGTCGATGCTCCACCACACTTTGACTCAGACCAGGCATTTTGCCATAATCCCAGGCAAAGCAGTCTTTGTACTCTTTCAATACCTCGATCAGCTTGGCTTTTATCTTCGACCCAACTTTGGTACTCACATAAGTTGGTCTTTTTGTAATCCCATCTCCTAAGTCAACCTCTTCGAGTGGCTCCGGCGCTTGCATTTTATGCAGCTCATTGGTTGGATCTTTCTCAAACCCCAAAGATTCATTGTCATAGATGCAATCAAGCCTCTGGCTTTCTGAAGCTGTTACCTGGCCTTGTTGTCCATCATTTACTTGTGCATTGTGGTCGGCTTCACTAGCTATCTTTTGTTGTTTTTCTGCTTCTAGTGCCGACTTTCTTTTGTTTTCAGCCAAATAGGCCGAAATTCGAGTCATGCTTTCTGACTCAGTAGTCATTTTCACCGACTACTGGCCACCCCGTGGGTGGATTATCTTCTGTAGGCTCCATTGTTTCGTCGGCAGCATCCCAAATAAACCCATAGAGTCAGGATCCAAATTCAAGGCGCGACCCGTGTCGACAGAGGTATAAGACCCCGATCCGTCATCACAAGGAGTCACATTTGCCGGGTGCTGATCAAAGGACTTCTTACTGCCCTTATCTTCGTCAATCTAACTCTGATTAGCCTCATTATTTTCGACAATGCCATCCTTCCTCCAGATGCTTAAACTCTGATGTAATGTTGACGACACTGCCTCTATTCCATGGATCTACTCTCGACCCAACAGCGAGTTGAAATTGGCCTTTGAGTTTATAACCATAAAGAGTGTTGATCTATTAGTTGTACCCACTGCTAAGTCAACTTGGATAACCCCAAGGATGTTGCTAGTCTTTCATTCGTAATTGGATAAAACCATGTTGTGTTGTCGGAGGTCAGCCTCAGTTTTTCCAATCTTTTTAAATAAATTATGAGGCATTAAATTGACAGTTGCCCCTCCATCCACAAAAACTTTGTTGACCGCCACTCCGTCAACCTTTGCTTTTATGAATAATGGTTTCAAATGGTACATCATCCCAGGATTGGGCCTCTCAAACATGGTCGTCCACTCTTCTACCACGCCATTGTTCATCACATAGTAACATAGCGGTTTGTCTTTCGCATTTTCATCTGGCACAAAATCTTCTTCCGTTTCAGAGACTTCCGATACCATATCATACTCTGTTGGTAGTATCGACACGATACCATATTTTATGACGAAATCTTCACTGTAGGTGTCATCATTGGTGTCATCATACATGTCTTCGTCGAAGTCGCCATCTGGTGAAGGGGTATACTCTTCATCTGACTGAGGAGAGTACTTTGGTTCTTCCTCATCTGACTGGGGAGTGTGTTCTAGTTCTTTCTTGCTTTCGACCACAGATGTGCACTTCGAGCTTTGAGTTGAGACCACCCCCTTTTCTCCTGAAGCTTCCATAGTCACTGCCATTGTTTGATTTGTCATGACTTTTTCCTTCTCTACCCACCTTCCTTTTGGGTATTGCCTTTTCTGTCCAGAGGTTTCGACAGGTTTCAATTGTGAAGTCGAAGCCTCTTTCCCAACTTTCTTATTTCTCTGATAACGCCTCCATTGAGTCCTTTTCATAGGATTCTCCCCTTTGTAATTAGGAGATACCACATAGCCCCTAGATTCGACCCTCTTGCCAGAGACTTTTGCCTCCTTTTCCAAATCCAACACCTTCCATTTCGGCCTCTTGTTTCCCTTCTGACTCACGGGTTCTACCCACTTCTCCCGTGGAGTGTCTGACGGTGGCATAAAGGTCTTGGGTCGTGCCTGCTGGAACAACTTCCTGTACCCCTCGTTTCGACGAGGGGCGCCATTTTGGTCGAATACAAACCTTGGGACAGATGGCTTACCGTCTCGCAACGTCTCTTTCTTGTCTGCTTCGTATTTCTCAACATCTTTTTCATCAAAGACAGCGTTGCATCTTGGGCATAACACAGCCTTCGGTCGACTTACCCTGTATTTCTCTTGGAAATCCTCCAGGCTTTCGCCAGCTTGAGGGTAAACTGCCTCGAGTTCTTCCTCGGTCTTTTTGTCAGAACCGTCAGTAGTTTCAACCATCATGCATTCAAAGGATTCAGTTGTCAATTGTTTGTTGAGACCTTCAGTAGCCTCGACCATCATGCAGTCATATAGCTCAGAGTACAAGACTTCTTTGACCTTCAGCGGGTCCGTGTCAACTTGCATCTTTGGCCTTTCGCCAAATTGAAGTCGGCCTTCCTTCAAAGCTTTCTGCACCAGATCCCTGACAAGAACACATTGATCCGTTTTATGACCAAGGAAATTATGAATTACAAAATCCCATTTTCTTCTTTTGTTTTAATGAGGGATCTTTCAAACCAGGAGGAACAATTATCTGACCATATTTAAATAATAAGTCAAATATTTTGTCACACTTAGACACATCAACAATATAAGTTTTAGCAATGTATTTATCTATTTTTTTCAGTTTCGACGGGATTTTTCCCGTTTGATAGTTTTAATAATTTGCACGTGTACGGAGGCCCTGGCTTGAGTTCAACCACGTTAACCTCACTTTCGCTGACGAGTTCCTCGTCGTCAGAAGAATATTTGTCAATGGCTACATACAAAACTTTTTCTTTCTTACGGTATCTGTTAGTCTGAGTTTTTTCGGCTTTCAATTGTTCGACCTGTCGGACCCTATCTACTAGCTGTGCCATATCCCTGAGATATTGCGTGTACAGCTTTTTCCTGATGGGATAGTCTAAACCACCAGCTGCCATCTCGACTGGCTCATGTTCAGGGATTTGAGTGGAGCATCGTGCTTTCAAAAATCTAAACTTGTTAAGATATTGGTCCACCGACTCCGTGGCCTTCTGTTTGACACTGGCTAATTCTTTTAGAATAATTTTTTATTGTCCCATGTAAAACTGTTCATGAAACAATCTTTCTAATTGTTCCCAGGTATGGACAGATTGCGGGGGCATCGTGGTAAACCACATAAATTCATTCTTTGTGAGGGAACTTGGAAAGTACTTCATCTTCAAGTCCTCATTATTTGCTATGTCACCAGCTTCAGTTTGATATCTGGCGACATGTTCGACGGTGGACTCTTCGGTCTCTCCGGCGAACTTGGTGAACTTTAGCACTTTCCACCCCCTAGGTAATTCTGTCTGCAAGAAAAAATCTGGTAGTGGGGACATATACGTTGGCCGTCGAAGGCCTGGATTCACCCCATTTCGGACCATGATCCGTTCGACCATGGCTTCTAAGTTTGGTTTGCCAGCCATGGCATCGTGTTGAACTTTCCTGACCACATAGTCTGGATCTTGGTTCCTATGAACTAACACAACGGGAGGCCTTTGGGCCACCTTAGGGGTTTATTCAACCGCATGGGGTTAGTCAATTGTCTCATCGAAGACCTCATCCTGACGAACTGGTGTCTCCGGTCGAGGCGGAGGAGTCTGTCGACCCGGTGTCCTAGGAACACCTAGGAAATAACCTATCTGTGTCATCTGAGTTACCAATTGTTGGTAACTCTGGGTCGAATCTTGTATTAATGGTCTCAATATGGTGCCCATTTCCTGAGTCAACATGTGAACCATTTCATGATTACTTTCATCCATCTGCTGTCTGATGACCGCGACGTAACTTGAGGTGAACATTGGTATCGATTGGGATAACAAATTGAAACCTGGGGGTCGAGTAACTTGGTTTTCCAAAGGCCCTAATCCTTGGTCTGGTGAGAAAACTAGAGATGAACTTTCCCCAAACACCGGACCACTAGAATGTAGGCTCGACATGAACTCTATTGGCATCCCAAAAGCTCGAGGTATGGGCATTATGAAACTAGGCACATGCTGCCCTGTGGTCCCTGTCATCGTCAGCCTGGGTTCAAATCGAAGTGGTGTTGCGGTTGGCCCACTGTGGGCGGTCGAAACCGCAGACACGTTTCTGGAGCCAACATCAGCTGTTTGCGTTACTACTGTGCTTTTTGCCGAAGACGGTTCTTCGTTCGGACGTGGTGTCACTATCTTACCACTACATAAATGCATACACTCAACTCAAAACGTGTCCCAACGGATGTGCCAATTTGTTCGCACGTGATTTTCGCGTGAACAACCACTGGCCTCCTATCATAGTTTTACTTGCGGGATCGGCCACAGAATCCCAGAACAAATGGTCGAAGTGTAAGTCTTGTTGATAGGATGGTTTTTGATTTGGAGGAAATTGGAAAAAAATTACAAAGTAAAAAGGTGCAAATTGATGAATAAAACAAAAGGAGAAAACAGATAAGTAAATTGCAAGATAACTTAAACTTTGATCATGAAATTTCTTTAAAAAGAGATGTGGACGCTATCATACATTTTGTGGGAGTAAACTCGTTTCTCTTAACGCTTGGTACTCAGAGTGTATCCCTTCTGCAATGTTACAAATGCGACCCCTAAAATGGAAATGGCTATTGCCTTAAATAGGAAAAGAAAATAACTATTTTTCTCCCAATGTTGGCTCTGGTTGTGACACATGTCGCCCTACCATCTTTGTTACTTCCCCACGTTCTCAGAATTCAAAAACTTTTTCCCGCTCAAAGACTCCCTAACTTTGTGTTGGTTTCATAAGCCACCAGTCAAAACCCTTCGGCAACCTCGCCTCTAAGTCTTCTTCCGATGCATCTTTTACTCGTGTCTACCTGTACTTCAGTTTCCTCACCATTCCTTCTCCAGAAGTCGAATTGCTAGCTGGCTTTCTCTTAATCTCCTCATTCCCCATGTTTGGTCGAAATCTCTCAGCTAACACTTGCCAATTTCATTCCGACAATCAAGGTTTCGTACTCTGCCTGGTTGTTGCTAACCTGAAAATTAAAACATAAAGAATATTTTAATGTTAGATCTCCGGGTCCTTCCAAAATTACTCCGGCTCCGCTTCCCATTAGATTTGAAGATACATCTACATAAAGGATCCATTTGTTTGAGATTTCTTCTCCAGCCAGTGCCCTTAATTAAACCACAAAATCGGCCAGTGTCTGTGACTTAATACTGGTCCTGGGTACAAAGTTGATGTCATATTCGGAGAGCTCTTCTGCCCACTTGACCATCCGTCCTGCTAAGTCGGGCTTTCTCAGTATTTCTTTGATTGGGTAATTCGCCTTTACTGTGATAGGGTTACCTTGAAAATAATGTCTCAGTTTTCGGGTTGTGATAACTACTGCCAGCGCCAAACGTTCAATCTTCTGGTACCTTAGCTCTTCCTTTTAGTACTTTGCTGATAAAGTATACGAGTCACTCTCCATCTTCTTCGTCTTGTACTAAAACCGAGCTCAGGGCTTTATCCGTGACCAATAAGTATAATATTAGAGGCGTGTTCTCTTTGGGACTTACTAGGATATGAGGCGAGGATAGAAAACGCTTTACTTCTTGAAAATATTCTTCACATGCCTCTGTCCATTCAAACTCCTTAGACTTCCTTATGGCTCCAAAGAAATGTATTGACTTGAATCCCGCACATGATAAAAATCGTGACAATGCAGCTAGCCCCCCTGTTAGCTGTTGGACCTCCTTTTTCGTGGTTGGACTTCTCATATCTATTATAGCCTGGCATTTGTCCGGGTTTGCTTCTAATCCCCGATTGGTGAACATGAATCCCAGGAACTTCCCGGCTTGCACTCCAAAGGTACACTTGTCCGGGGTTCAGTCTCATGTTGTAGCTTCTGATGGATGCAAAGGTTTCAGTTAGATCTTTCCCATGTGACCGGTTTGCACTTGTCTTGATCACCATGTCATCTACATAGACCTCCAGATTCCGACCTATCTGAGTAGCTAACACCTTATCCATTAGCCTCTGGTAAGTAGCCCCCAACATTTTTTAGTCTAGAGGGCATGACCTCATAATAGTAATTGCTCGAATGAGTCATGAAAATAGTTTCTGGTGCATCTATTGGATTCATGCGTATCTGGTTGTACCCAGAGTATACATCCATAAAACTGAGCAAACGGAAACCTGATGTAGCATCTATCAGCCGGTCAATGTTTGGCAGTGGATACGGATATTTAGGACACGTTTTGTTAAGGTCCATAAAGTCCACACACATTCGCCATTTCCCGGATTTCTTTTTTACCATCACCACGTTGGATAACCAGGTCGGATACTTGATCTCCTTGATGAACCCGGCCTGTAACAGCTTCTCGACTTCCTCTGAAATTGCCTTCCTCTTTTCATCGCCGCCCTTTCTTTTCCTTTAGGAAACTGGCTTGATATCTGAATCAATTGCTAAGTGATGGCATATGAAATTGGGATCAATTCTTGGCATGTCTGAAGGCTTCCAGGCGAAGTCCTTTAGTGCTTGGACGATCTCTTTCTCCTCTACGGGGGATAAGTTGACTCTGATGTGTGTAACATACGACGGTAGATGCCTAATCTGGACTTGCTTTGTTTCTTTGTTAGGCACTATGTTGTCTTCAATTGAATCATCACATGGGTCTATGTCGACCAGGTGGACTTTGAGGGAATTCTTGGGATCTACTTCTCCTGCGGGTTCCTTTCTTTTTAACTTCAAGCTATCCTTATAACACTTTCTCGTCAGCCCCTGGTCGCCTTTGGCAATTCCAACCCGACCATCTCCGAGTGGGAATTTCATGGTCAAATATAGAATTGAAAGCGAAGCTTCCAGGGCGTTGAATGATGGCCGGCCTATAATGATGTTATAGGGTGAAGCAGCATTAACTATCAAGTACCTTACTCGGACGGTCTTCGCATTAGCTGTGTTACCAAAGGTAGTCGGTAATGCTAGATGTCCGAGCACCTGAACCTGTTCTCCCGAGAACCCTACTAGTCTGCCTTTGAATGGTAGTAACTCGATCGCATCGAGCCTCATTCCTATGAAAGCATCCCAATACAAGACGTCGATTGAGCTTCCGGGGTCTATCAATACCCTTTTCACATTCCAACCTCTTATCTGTACTTTGATAACCATAGGATCATTTTCATGAGCTAGGACCCCTATGGCGTCTTATTTGGAGAATGTTACAACATCTAAGTTGCCTTCGAGTTTCTTTGGGGATCTCTGGTCGATATGCATGACTGCCCTAACATATCTCTTTCTGGCTGAAGTTATCTCTCCACCACCAGCGAACCCTCCAGAAATTGTGTTTAGTGTGTGTTGAGCTGCCTTTGTCTCATGACCTTGTTCGGCATCTGAAATCTTCTTTCGGGATGACTTTTCTGGTCCTTGATCATCTCGGTGAGGACTTATCTTGTTATTTTATGGTCGAGAATCCTTCATATATGCCAAGAGATGTCTCCTCTAGATTGGAGTTTCAATTTCTTTTTTCAGCTTCTGACAGTCCTCGGTGTGATGTCCCCATACACGGTGGTAGTTACACCAAGCGTCAGGTTGCCTTCCCATGATAGCGTTGGCTCTTTTCGTACGATGAGGCTCCGGTAACAAATTCATATGGCCGACTTCTTTAAGGATATCTCCCATAGTAGGGTGAGATCTCTGTTTGACTCGTATGGCTGTCTGTATGGTTTGGAAGCATGTCGTTCGCGCGCATCTCCCTGAGGATGCTCCTTCCTCCTCTTTTACGCCTCTTTCTTGCTCTTTGTCTTTTCATTGCTGTCCCGGGCTCTTTTCTCTTGGTTACTTTCTTCTCATTTGATGTAACATTCAGCCCAGGTAGTAATCTCGTCCATGCTGATAGCCGTCTTCTGAGCCAACGACTCATTGAATTTCCCGAATCGTAATCTATGCTGAAAAGCCCCCACAAATAGTTCATGGTTTGGATGAGATACTTTGAGGTTTTCCTTATTGAATCGAGTCAGGTACTCGCGTAGTGATTCTGACTGCTTCTGCCGAACACTGAACAACGCGGTCGTGGACACCTTCCGGCGTTTGCTTGCCGAGAAGTGTTGTACTAACTTCTTAGTTAAGTCTTGGTAGCTTATGATGGAGAGCCGAGGAAGGCTCACGTACCATCTTAAAGTCACATCCTTAAAGGTTCCAGCCATGAGTTTGCACTTCAATGAATCTGAAGAGGCAACTTTGGCCATCTGCTTATTAATGGCGATAACATTCTTATGAGGATCCGTCTTTCCATCATAAGAGGTTAATGATGGAGCTTTGAAGTGTTTTGGGACGTGGTCATCCCAAATCTCTTGAGAAAGAGGTTGAGGCTCGAGAACCTCCTCCTCACAGTCACCATCAGCTTGACTTTGTTGCTGCAGCACTTGTATGATGTTTTGCAGTGTCTCATTTTGTTGTCGCATGGTCTCCATCATGGCTAGTAGTTGATCCATGTCTGGAGGATCTCCTTCAGAGGACATGTTGTTAGTGTAAGATGTGGCCTGGGAGAGTTTTACCTAGGCCCCACGGTGGGCGCCAAATGTTCTAGCAAAAAATGGTTAGATACACCAAAAGTGCTAATCTTTCCTTTAGGAAAGAGAAGACTACGTTGTCTATACTGTATGAGTGTCTTTGGGGATTTGAGAGCTATACAGGTGCTGTATATTGCCTCAAAATGAATGTGTCTTGCTTAACCCTCATGCGAGAGCCCCTTTTATAGCCTTCTTCCATCTTCTTTTAAGTTTATACCATTAAGAGAAGCCTTTTGGCCTTCTGACGTTGCATGACTATCATTACCATAACTCTTCTTCATGAATGCATGCTTTGAAGACATGGTAACGTTTGCATTAATGCGCCGCCGCCGTTACAACTGTTGGAGTAGCACTTGTTGAGCTCATGATCGGCATCGGTGCATGGTTGATAGGGTATAGTACTCGGCCTTGTAGAAACCCGACTGATGGGAGTCGGGTTCCCTGATCGGCCCGGGTTGTGCATGATACTCGTCTAGCTCTCTACATTGTACGACCTTTCCTGCTACCATAGTCTAGTCCATGCTTACTCTTATCCGACTACACAACTCGACATCAAATATATTTGGCATGTACAGGGACAATGAACAAGTATAAAGCTTGAGCGTTTTCTAAGGGATACCATCAACAATTTTATTTTGACTTCAATGATAAGTTTTATTTAGTTGTCAAACCAGTAACCAGTCGAGTCACTCTCACTTTAGCTCTTACTCATAAATGGGTGCTTCAACAAATCCATATTAACAATGCTTTTATGTATGGCTTCTTATATATATATATATATATATATATATATATATATATATATATCACAACGTCCTGGGTTTTATCTGAATGATCCTTCTCTTGTTTACAAGCTTCAAAAGGCACTTTATGGGCTTAAACAAGCCTTCCGTGCATGGTATGAAAAGCTGACTCAGGCCTTGGTTCACTTTGGTTTCTCCCATAGAAAGTGTGACCATTCTATTTTCATATACTCTTATTAAGGTGTCACTCTCTATGCATTGGTCTATGTTGACAATTCTACTTACAGGTTGTTCCTCCTTGCTAATTCACAAGTTTATAGATTCACTACATGCTAAGTTTGCACTCAAGAAGTTGGGGTCACCTGAGTATTTCCTGGGAATTGAGATCAAGTGTTTGGCCTCAAGGAATTTTCTCCTCACGCAATCTAAATTTATTCGTGATCTCCTTGATAAAGCCAATATGAGTAATGTAAATGCAGCCACTACTCTAATGCTTAACACATGCAAACTCAGCAAGCATGAATCTTCTACTCTTCCTAATTCCACACTTCTGTATGCCACTCTTACTCCCCATATATCGAATTCAGTGTCAATAAAGTATGTCAATACATGCCCTCACCGCATGACACACGTTTGGAAGATGTTACTTAAACGTATCCCACACGATCTAAGTGGAGCTCTTAATCATGGACTTCTGATTTCTCCTACAACACCTTCTTTGCAAGCTCTCTCTTTGTGGTTAAAGCGAATTTGATTGAGCAAGTTATCTCGATGATAGGTTGTATGAAGGTGAGAAAATACACAAGAGTGAGGAGGGTTGAATTGTGTATGTTAATTCTATTTTAGTTCTAAATAACAACTTAAGAATCTGAACAAGTTCAGAGTCTGATCTCAAAATTAATAGTAGTAGAAAGATTAAAGTTATAAGCAATAAACAAATCAACACATAGAGTTTATCCTAGTTCCTCTCCTAAACTAAGAGTAGTCCAGCCCCCTTGTCCAACAAGAGATTTTCACTATAATCAAAGTGATTACACTTTGCTCAAGAAAACTAGCAAGAGACTTCAACTAATCAATCACACTAGAAAGAGACTTCTGCTCAAGCAATCCAATAAGAGACTTTTGCTCAAGCACATAGGCAAGAGACTTCCACTGCTCAATCACACAAGAAAGATACTTTCACTAAAGAAACCTAGCAAGAGATTTCCTCTACTTTAAATAAATAATTTAGTAGAAAATATAACAACTATACTTAATATTCAATCAGAAGTATATAAGTAATACAACAACCACAAAGATAAGAAGTAATACAACAACCACAAAGATAAACAAAGATAAGAAATCTTAAGAACTTATGCAATAAATAGTTATTAAACTTTAGCTCAAAGTTATGCTCTGTGTTGTTCTTTTGTAGTGTTGTAACCTTCTTTCAAATCTTCAACTCCCTTTTATATAGACAGAAAAAGGTTCGTTGGAAGGTGACTTGCATAAGAGTTATTTGTTGATAAGTATTCTAAGATATATGTTAGAGGATATATCTGGTTAAGATCACTGTCCATTATGTAATAACATTGTCCATAGCATCTTTCTCATACTAGGTATCTACCAAAAGGTTAGGGGAGACTTAAGAGGTCACATCACTATTCCTTGAGCCTTGTATAAAGAAACTCTAGTTAACTTTTTCAATAATCTGACATTTGACAAGACTGGTCTGATTTTAAAACATAGTACAGATCAAAGTCTGAGCACCTTTAGCCGAGGTCTTAAGAGTCTGAGCTATCACCAGAGGCTGGGATACCATGATTAGATTTTGATTCTCCAGAAGCTAATATATCACATTGAGAGTCACCAGATTCTGATTCTTTAGAATCTGAGTCTTTTAGCTTCTCTACATATGCTTTCATCATGGTCAATTATAAGTATTATCCTTCATACTAGTATACCCAATTCTTCTTTAAGTACTTTGTTATCATCAAAACCCAAGCGATATGAACAATTTTGTTCCAACAATCTCCTCTTTTTTATGATGAAAAGTAAAGGTATTTAAGAATAACTGTTGGCCAGTTTAACTAACTTGACAACATCAGAGTCCGAGGTTTGTAAGCCCCCCTGAGTCTAATAGTTCAAAGGTTAAATTTTGTAAGCCCCCCTAAGTCCTACCCAAGTTAATTAAACTTATCTTGATATCATAATAAAATAATATTCAGATAAACCAATAAAAATAATATGGGTTCAGATATATAAAAGCATTTAAAATACTTTTATCCTCTTTAATTACTCCCATGAATTTCTCCCCCTTTTGTCATCAACCAAAAGTGAATTAAGACATGTCAACATAGAGAAAATTTTTGAAATGAAGAATATATGGAAAATTTTAAATTCTGATAAAAATGACAAAAACAACTTTTGCACTTCCCAACGGATTGAGAAACAACTAGATTGGTTGAAATAAATCTTTTCCCTCAAGACGGTCAGACACGCGTCATCAGGAATTACAACCATCAAAAGTAATCATTTCATTGAAGAGTTAGAGTATCGAGTATAAAACATAAGAGATGCTTAAACTTCCATAAACAACATATGAGACACTCAAGATCCACTATAAAAGCCTAACTCCATAATTTGAAATCCCATATCTTCATCCAACTCTTTTTCTTCTTAATCAATATGAGCACTCCTTCAGAAGCAACCAAAGTTCCTGTCTCCATTGAGACCAATGTGGTAAATGATACTAACACCACCATCAAGCACCAATAGCTGAAGAGTGAAGATGCCTAGCCTTATGGGTCAAACACTACTAGGGAGGTGCTCAAGGTGAGAAAGTCTTCAAAGAAAAAGAAGACACTTAGGAAGAAGAAGAAGGTGCCAAAGAAGATCGCATATTTTGATTCAGATGAAGATGAGGAGGAGCCAAATATAAAATGGGAGTCTGCCTTTAGTGTTTGAGGATATTGTGATGATTTAGATAAACTAATGTAGATCAATCCCCTTGTACTCTTCTTCCAGAAAGTTAATGAAATATCACTTTCACTTTGTTTGCAATGATACTTCGTATATAGTGTCATATTTTCATTTGAATGATCTAATCGTCAGAGAAGTTTTAAAAACAACCCAAATAATTAAGCTCAAAGTAAACATAATTATTTTTAATTTTACCAGAAGATATAAAGATTCCCAAAGAGTATAGCTTAAAGTATACAACACATAAGCAAATAAAACTAAAAGCATAACAGATACCAAACACAATAAATAAAATTTTAAGGAAATATTAACATACGATAAAATAAGTTAAAAAGATTAATAAAGAAAACAAAAAACAGGTTCTAAATCCTAAGCCTATGGTTTATTCAAAAGATCCAGTACAAATTTTAGATCAATGCCCATAATGTCTTGTCAGGCATTCATAGAATTCATCCATTCATCCATTTCAACTTGCTTGATAACCATGGCCTGTTGATTAGCAGTAAAAAAGATTAGCATTACCTCCATAAGATCTTGTCTCTTACTGGATAGTAAATAGATTCTAAAGAGACATTCTTCAAGTCATGAAGGACTGATATATCAAAGGTTGTGAAAAAATCCCGCTTAGCAGTATAAGCTACTAGGTTAGAAGTAGGGATTCTCACAACAGCCAAATTATGCACTTTATCAAGAAAAGTAGCTTTGATTTCTTCCTGGATGGCTTAGATAAAGGGTTGAATACATGGATTGTTTGTTTATGAATGGGTAGTTGAATGACCAGAAGGAGTTTTTTCTTGGATAGTCAGACTCAGAGAGGTTTCTGGATGAAGTATGTCAAAAGAGACTTGTTCCGTTTCAATTTGAGGTTCAGAAGTAGTTTGAACTTGAGATTGATCCTAAATAATTTGTTCAGTCTCAATCTGAGGTTCATAACTAACTTGAACTTGAGAATGAGTATGAACCTGACTAGGTTCTTTTGAGGAGTTGTTTTAGGTGATGGTTGAGGTGTAGGTTGAGTTTCTGGTGGAGATTTAGGTTCAGGTTGAATTATGGTTATATGTTCAGCTTTATCTTGAACAAGTGAATTATTTTGTTCAGAAGCAGAACATGCTTGGTTAGATGGTAGGTCTTGGGGGAGAGGGTTTGAAGAGGGATGGCTTGGATAAATCTTATGAAAACGGGTGAAGAGTTTACAGATTTAAGGCTAAGACAAGCAATGAACCTAACTTCATCAACTTCTGACTCAGAGTTAGAAGTTTACCCAATATAAATATCTATACGCAGTTCAAACATTGTGTTCAGAGGTAATGATTGTTCAGAAGAAAAAAAAATAGTTAGCTGATTTTGAACATCAATAGATTAATCAGTAGGTGTAGAATTGTGTTTTGGATATGGGTTGGGTGAGGGGTTTGGTGAGGGTGTTGGTGATAAATTATTTAGGGTGGATTAATCAAAACCATATTTTGAGATAGAGTTTAGATTTATACTTGTCATATCAATTTCCTCAACATCTGAAGTAGCTTGAATCTTTTCAATAATAGCTTTTGATGCACCTTCCTCAGATATATCAGAAGCTTTAGTTTCAGTTGTCTTTAACCCAACAATGACTTCAGCAGCTTAGACCTCAGCAGTTTTCATATCATCTCTAACAAAAGTAGCTTCTTCCAACAGAGCATCAGAAGTTACTAGATGCTTCTCTCTTTTTCAATCTTGTCTTTAGAAAAATTTAGTTCATCTTTTATAAGACCATATTATTTATTTATAATTTTCATATGCCTGGCTTTCTGATAGCATGTTTCAATAAGATCTTGACATAAAGTAATTAAATCAAATTTAGAGAGTTTAGAAAATAACTTTTCCGCGTCCTCTGAATCTGAGTCAGAACCAGCTTCTGAATCTGAGAATGTTGAAGCAACCAAGGCTAGGTTGGCTTCTTCTTTACTTTTGTCAGCTTCTTCTTCGTTATAAAGTTCATCCCATGTTGCCATTAGATTTTTCTTGAATTTACTTCTAAAGTTATTCTTCTGGAAATTTTCCTTGTTGACCATTTCCTTCTGCAAATCGGGACAATTAGCAATGAAATGATTAGGCTTCTGACACTTGAAGTAGCCTTTCTGATCATCCTTGTTTTCTTTGGAGCTTGTTACTTTGAAACTAGATCTTTTACCAGGGAACCTCCTATTTTTTTTGGCAATATACTTAAATCTTTTTATGATGAATGCCATTTCATCATCATCAGAATCTTTATCAAAAGCTTCATCATGAGTGGCTTCTTTATGCTCCCAAATCTGAGAAGATTTCTCAGACCTTCCAATAGATTTCAAATCCAGATACTTTGATTTCTTAATTGGTTCTTCATCTCCATTGAGTTATAACTCATGACTTTAGAGATTACTTATCACACTTTCAAGATTGATTTTGTTCAGATCTTTTTCTTCCTGAATAGCTGCCAGCTTAGGTCTGAATTTGACAGGAAGACTCCTAAGAATCTTCTTAACATGATCAAAGGCGATGTAGCTTTTGTTTAAAACTTAAAGCCCAGACACAAGTATTTGAAACCTTGAAAACATGGGTTCAATACTCTCATCATTTTCCATTTTGAGCATTTCATATTGTTGAACCAAAAAATTAACCTAGCTTATTTGACTTACTGATTCCTTTCACAAGTGGCACTTAAAGATTCAAATATGGTTTTGGCAGTTGATTTGTCAATGATCTTTATGTACTATGAGTGAGGTATATATTCCACCAAAATTCCTTTCACTCTATGATGATTTCTATAGACCTTTTTCTGAGCAGGTGTGATATTTATTTTATCATTCACCATACCTACTCCATCAACTTCAAAGTGGATTCCATCTTCAAGGATATCCCATAGCTCATCATCAATCCATGTGACATGGGTGTATATTTTACTTTTCCACCAATCAAACTCAGTGGAGTTACCATTGAATGTTGGCGGTCTACCAATGTAAGATGTACTTTGATCATGGCTATTATTACCACGAGGAGTACCATTATAAGGACTAGTTACTTTAGGACATCAGGCATGATAGATGATGTATTTTTCTTAAGACCTTTTCTGCACCACTATTAAGTGTAATAGTAAAGATCGTGCTCTGATGCCAACTGAAGGTGAGAAAAATACACAAGAATGGGGGGTTTAATTGTGTATGTTAATTATATTTTAGTTCTGAATAACAACTTCAGAATCTGAACAAGTTCAGAGTCTAATCACAGAGTTAATAGAAGTGGAAAGAATAGAGTTCAGAAGCAATAAACAAATAAACACATTGAGTTTATCTTGCCTCTTCTCCTAAACTGAGAGTAGTGTAGTCCCCTTGTCCAACAAGAGATTTTCATTATAATCAAACCGATTTCACTTTGCTCAAGCAAACTAGAAAGAGACTTCAACCGATTAATCACACTATAAAGAGACTTCCGCTCAAGCAATCCAACAAGATACTTTTGCTCAAGCACACAGGAAAGAGACTTATGTGAGTGCACTATCCTCTTAGATATGTTTTGAATGATGTCAAAACCATGACACTTAGTATTTGTGTACATTGGATCTTGTTGTCTATGTCTAGATGTCTAGATGTATCGATACATATTGAATGAGTTTTAAAGAAAATGGTTTTGACTTAAAAGTATTGATACATAGGAGATATGGGTCGATACACAATGTGAATGAGTCGACTCATTCGTGTTTGGAGTCTATTCCAACTGAAAGTCTTTTTAAGGAAATGGTTATGCCTTTAATGTATCGATACATGGTTGTTGTGGGTCGATACATAACATGTAAGAGTCGAATCTCTTGTGTTTGGAGTCGACTCCCACTAAATAATTTCTTCAAGCAAATATTCCTACCTTTAATGTATCGACTCCCAGGCCTTTTGTATTTACTCATTCAAATTTGGAGTCAATACATTCAGTTCTATTTTAAAAAACTTATATTTTTTTTACTAAAAATCTGTTTTGTTTGTTATTTTTTTACACACTCACACACATATAAATATGCATTCATACATCATTTCTAAATTGACAACCAAGAAGACACATAGAATTTTCTCATCATCTTCAAACTTTCTTTGCATACATTCAACAACTACACATAATCATTTTGGTTGAGTGTCATCAAGATTATATTGATAAGGTCCAATTTAGGATTGTTGTAATCAAATTGGGTTGAGTATTCTTTGGGGTTTCATTAATGATACCGGTTAGGATTTTTCCTCCAAGATCAAGGATTAATTTTGGTTTTTTTTTGTACAAGACTTCACAACGAGGATTCACCCGATTGAAATCTTTGAAGAATGAGGTTTAGTCAAAGGAGTAGCAGTAAGTAGAGGATCAAATTGGAAGTCTTGGATCACTTGATCTTGCTTAAGATCAAGGGGAGAGAAGAAGATATAATCAACACCACACATAGGGTTTGGGGGTTTGGATTGCTACTTTTTCTCTTGTATACAACTCTTGCAAAGGTTAATTAGATATCTCAATTCTACTTGGAATTGGACGCAGACGTACCCATATTGAGGACAATTGGACAACTACCTAAATAAATCTTGGTATTCTCTCTCTCTCTCTCTCTCTCTCTCTCTCTATTTCTTTATCTCTCTCTCTCTCTCTCTCTCTCTCTCTCTCTCTCCGATTTAATAACACACTTAGTGAGCAATTTGATGAGCTGAAAATTCTTGTTGCGTTGAAGTATATCAAACTGCTTTGTAAGACAATTGCAATCTAAACAATTTCAATTTGATTTTTATACTATCAGCACAAAGGGAATTAAACTTGGTATTTATTACACTCCAAGTGTTTGTTAAATTGTTTGGACACTAAGCGTTCGATAAATTGTCTAAGTAAATTTCCATTTTCTACTTCTTTGGAAATCGTTTATCATTGTGTGTCTTAGTTCAAACGTATTGTGTAAAACATATTAATATAATATCTCATCTTTATTATACTTTTGTTATGGTTTACATGCATATCCGATTCTTTCAATAATGGTTCGGATAGACGAGTGTCGATCTGGAATAGCTTCCTCTTGCCATAGAAAATATTTTTCAAACCATAATTTTTAATTGAAGAAAATTTTATTGGCGATATACTCATCCCCCCTTCTAGATAGTTTCCCTCGTCTAACAAGTGGTATCACGAGCACCGGTGTATCTTGTGCTTCAAAATTGCTTATTAGATTATGGCTTCCGAACCTAAAAGGGTGTATAATATAGCTCATGTTTTCAATGGAGAAAAATATGGTTATTGGAAAGATTATGTGTGTATCCATATCAACTCTATTGATATAAAAGTATGGAATGCCATCCAAAATGGTCCATTTGAAAAGTATGACCAATTCGAATGGTGTTTTTGTACCTAAACCGGAAGGACAATGGGATGCAGAAGATGAGAAAAGGTGGTCATTTGATTGGAAAGCAAGGAATATTCTAAATCCTCTTTAGGGGTTGACGAATATCACCGTGTTTCTCATTGCACAACTGTTAAAGATACACGAGACTCATTGCAAGTTGCCCATTAGGGAACAAATGAGGTCAAACAAGCTAGAATTAATGCTTTGAACCAAGTGTTTGAACTCTTTCACATGAAGCATTGTGAAACCATTGTTGATATGCGAAAGAGGTTCACTCATCTTGTAAATCGTTTAAATGCACTTGGTAAGCCTGTTTCCAATGAAATTGCTACTAACAAAATTTTGAGATGTCTTAATAGGGAATGACAACCTAAGGTCACCGCCATCAAGGAAGTTAAAAACCTATTGACATTAAACACTACCACTTTGTTTGGTAATCTTGAAGAACACGTGAAAGAGCTCATTTGCTTAGAGAAGCATGAGAAGAAAGTTAAGAAATAAAAGAACAAGGAAAAGGAGGTGGGCAAGAAGTAAATTACTCTTATAGCTTCTAGTTCTAAGTCCTCTACTCAAGAGCAATATGATAGTGGAACTAGTGATGATGAATGTTTAGATAATGAAGAAATGGGGTTGTTTGTTAAACGGTACCATAAGCACATTAAGAGAAATGGAGTGAAACACTTCGACAAGAATCTCGTCAAATATAGAAGACAAACAAATTCCTTCAAGCAAGATGAAAATAAGAAGGAAAAGTCAAAAGGTTCGTGTTTTAATTATGGAAAAGTTAGTCATTATAAGTCGGATTGTCCACTACTTAAGAACGATAAAAGATAGGGTCAATACAAGAAGTCTAGCAAGCCTATAAGAGCATACATAACTTGGAAAAGTGATAGTGAATCCTAAGGTGAAGGTAGCTCAAGTGAAAATGATGTAGAAACAAATTTTTTCCTCATGGCCCATCATCATAAGAAGATAAATGTAAGTCATTCTAAATATGAACCTATTAATGAAATGTCTTATTCCGAATTACAAAATTCTTTTGGAAATCTATATGGTGAAGCCGTAGATGCTTTTAAAAGGTTGGCTTCAAATAAAAGAATCTTTTCATACTTAAAAGCCAAAGTTTTAGAAACTAAAAAACAAATGGAAGCTCTTAAGAAAACCATGTTAGATGCTTCAAAAGTTAATGATGGGGATGAGAGGTCTTCTTGGTTTGGTTGTGAAACTTGTCACATTTGGCAAAAAGAGGTTATCACTCTAAAATCCAAATTAAACAAGGCTTTAGAACCAAAAGTAACTTTCGCTATTAATCCTACAAAATTTAAAAGATATTTAAATATGTCGTACAAGAAGTACAATTTTGTTGTAAGGGAATCAAATAGCGAAAATCACTCACATTATCACTTGACTTGTCACTATTGTTGCAACAAAGGCCACACAATTTCTAAATGAAATTTTAGGAGACACTTGGTTCCTAAAGGCGTATTTAAATGGTTGCCCAAGTGCAACAATGTTTCCATTCACTCCCAAAAGCCTAATGAAAGTTGGGTACTTATCACCTTTGTTTGATCTTGTAGGTTGAATGTCTTGACTCCATGGAAATAATGTGGTTTCTTGATAGTGGATGCTCAAGGTATATGACGGGTGGCATTTCCCTATTCATTGACTTCAAGGCAAATAAGAATGGATATGTAACCTACAGAGATGACAATAAAGGTGTTATACTTGGTAAAGGTAGTGTAGGTAATCCCTCTTCTACTACTATCTTTGACGTAATACTTGTTGAAGGTCTTAAACATAATCTACTTAGAATTAGTCAACTATGTAACAAAGGATATAAAATAACTTTTAAAAACATTTGTTGCATATTTGAACATAATGAAAAAGGAAGGTTATTCGTTTAAAGGCTTGAGGGTTAACAACATCTATATGCTTAACTTGAATAATGTATCATTTACGAGTACTAAGTGTTTAGTAACCATGAGTGAAGACTCTTGGTTTTGGCATAGACGCTTAGCACATGTTAACTTTGATCAACTCAATAAAGTAGTTTCAAAGGATCTAGTTATTGCTCTACCAAAAATTAAAATTTCAAAAGATCACCTATGCGATGCATGCCAAATGGGAAAGCAAACAAAGGTCTCTTTTAAATCCAAAAATATTGTTTCTACTTCTAGACCTCTTGAGCTTCTCCAAATTGATCTTTTTGGTTCTTCTAGGACAAAAATTTTAAAGGATAATTACTATGGTTTTGTTATTGTAGACAATTAGTCTAGATTTTTTTGGAATATCTTTTTGCATAGTAAAGATGAGACTTTTTCAGCTTTCACAAAGGTAGATATTGTTTTATAAGGGGAAAATAGGTGGTTTTTTATTAGTGTGCTCGACAAGGATTGAGAACCCTTGGGCCTACGTATTCCCTCGTGCAATGGGAAAGTCAGAGCATTCGTAGTTCGTGAGACTACGGTTTGTTGGTTCGTGTTTTTTAGGCGAACAAGTGTTTAATTCGCATTCTAACTGCTAAACGTTGGCTTGTCTGCTCGTCGAGGGAGGCTGAAGCACTAGTTCATATGCGCGGAAGAATGGACTAAACAATGTTCTTTTTGTGAAAAGTTGTTTGATTTGGATTAAGTGTGTTAGAGATTTGATTGAGAAAAAAAGGTTTGATTTGGACGTGTTTTAGGCGAACGAGGGAGGCTGAAGCACGAGTTCATATGCGCGAAAGAATGACTTAAACAATGCTCTTTGGGAAAGGTGTTTGAGTTGTGGATTAAGTGTATTAAGGTTTCGGTTGCGTGGGAAGTGTTTGGTTTGTTAAGTATTTTAGAGGAAGAATGACGAGTATTCGATAAACGAGACGTCGGCCTCGCAACCAATTATTCGGGGCATTACTGAGATGCTCGATCTCAACGACGCCTTTTTCATTCTATTAATTATGAAATTGTATTTGTTGGACAATGAGCTTCTTTGTCCATGTAATTAGGGCAAGTGTTTTAGGAATGAAAGATCGGAAAGAACACAACCCAAAGCGTGCGCCTCAAGAGCGTTCGTTCAAAGAAGTGCTAGACCTCAAGAGTCCACTACCTTCGTAATTTAATTAGGAAAAATATTTGAATTGATTAGAGTATTTTAATTAGACGTGTTAAACCGGATTATGGTTTGAATGAATTAAAAGTTTTTTAGGAGGATTAAGTGTTTTAGAAATGGAAGGTCGAGACGAACACAACTCATGGCGTGCGCCTCAAGAGCGTTTGTTCAAAGACCCAAGGAGTGCTAGACTCCAAAAGCCCACTACTTCCATAGTTAATTACGAATATAGTTTAGAAATATTAACCTAAATATTATATGATTAGATTATGATTTTTAATTAATTAAATAATTGTAAAGGTTAATTATATTTTGATTAAACTAAGATTAATTGTTGTAAGTATTTTTTTATAAACGAAAGACGGAATGAACAGAACTCAAAGCGTGCGCCTTAAGAGCATTCATCCAAGGACCCAAGAAGTGCTAGACCTCAAGAACCCACTACTTTTTTTAATTAGAAAATAGTTTTGAGTATTAACCAAAGTGAACTACGACCTTAATTAATAAGATATTTTTAGTATTTTTAGTATTATGTTCGTATTATAAAAAATAATAACATCTAAGATCAAATAAATGAGCGGACATCATAAATTTACTGATATAAGAATTTTAATAAAAAGGGAACTAAGCATAACCTGTATAACCAATAAATTTAAAATTAATTAAAGTAAATAATTAAATTAAAGAAAGAAAGAAAAAAAAAAGGTTAAGCTGATGAGGGTTTAGCAAAATAATATGTTTGTGGATCTACGTGGGTTAGGCCTCGAGATGGCCCAATACACACCAAACCCTGATATGAGAGAGGGCTGATGAAATAACAATGAAGTACACACGTGGCCGCCCCCTCTCATCTAATGTTGGCCACACGGATGGCTTGGAAACAGGGAAAGAAATTAACCATTAATAAAAAGACCAAATCAATAAATTACTACCTATATGTCCTCTCACTCTCTGACTCATGCCTCTCAAAGGGAGAAAGAAAGGTTAATGGCCTAACATATGCAATTAAATTTATGGTGCCAGCACATTGAGTCCCTACTTATGATGATGACTAGGAGAAACAACATAGGGAAGTAGAAAACTCCAATAATCCACCGCCCACTTATTCCAACAACAGCTTTTTAATAAAAATTACCTCAAAATTTTAAAGAAACAATGAGTTGAATATTTTAAGGGGAACCCACATAACCATACGTTGAATATTCCTCCTATCTTAATTCTTTCACTAATTCACTCTTATCTTTCAAGCTAAACCTTTCATTTCTAAACAGCCTCACTTATTCAAATGAATATGGCCATCTCTCTCCTCTCACGCTTGCGCTATCTCTCTCAGTAAAATCCAACGAACAATCTCCCTCAAACCTTGTTTCCATCGTCTCTCACATTAACCCTTTTATTATATAGGAAGAAAATCCATCGCCTTCTCATCAATAAAACCTACAATCTCTTCTGATTCCGTCAACCCACAAATACCTTAGCCATCCCAAATACTCCTTCACCCTATTTCTGAGATAAACCCCGGGTTTGCGCCGATTCTCACATCTCCCGGAAACACACCTAGAACAAACTTACATCCTACATTAAGTTCAACAATTGATTTTTAGATTGGGGGATGGAAACCCTACTTCTGCATCGTACTGAATTAAAATGATTTTGGAATGAATACACAACAATTACATCAGTAAACGCGAGGAATTTAAATGCCTACACATTTCTACAACGAAGATTATAAGGTTTCATCGTGTTTACCTCAGGTGTGCGTGCCTCCGTATTTCGCGTAGATTTTCCGCTTACTCGTATGCTTTCCTTCGATTTCAACCCTCTTTCCTCATCTCAATCTCTCCTTCTCTGATTCTGTCTTTATGATTTGGTGATCTGGGTTTTGGTTTTGGTTTGGTTTCAGTTTGATTTGAAGAGTGATTTTGAGATGGTTGCGCAGAGGTTTTGAGTTTGGTGGTTGTGTTTGTTACCGTCGACGGAGTGAGGTGGTTGATGGTAGAAGAAGATTTCGAAGAGGTTGGGTGAATGTTTTGAAGGGTTGTTGGTGGTTTAAGGCAAGACAATGGAGTTTAAGGTGGTTATGTTGTTGTTGTTTGATGATGAAAGCGGTTATCAACGGCGATGTGAAGGCATATCAAAATGGAGCGAAGGGAGTAGTGAGTTTATGGTTGGAGTTGTTGTGCAGAGGAAAAACGATTGGTGTTGGGCTGGTGATTAATTTGGATTTGTGATGAGTTTAGTGAAGAAGATTTAAGGGTTGGGTCGGTGGATTGAGTTGGTTTTGGAGAAAAGGATCAGTGAGCAGTTTGTTGGAGGTTGGAGGAAGGCAAGTTTACTGAGGAAAATGGTTGTTGCGTGTGGCTATAAGGTGTGTGGAGGAGGTTCTGTCGAAAATGTGGAAGGAAGAGAATCTGTTTCTCCCCCTTTCGAAAAGAGAGGTATGTATGGTTTTTGTTTTGAATCAAACTGATGATGCTTCTTCCCCCACTGCTGTGTGACTCCCCCTTTTAAAAACAAATTAAACCTGCTGATTAAGTTTTCAAGTACAAAGAGTTTGTCTTATTGTTGATGATGAGTCATTTTCATCATGCAGGTTTGTTGTCTCAAGTTGTTTTCATGGCAATCTGGTGTATCAGTTGTGGTTGAGAGCAGGTCTGCGGGTATTGACTCATTTGGAATTGCTGCATAGTGAAACTCTTATGTGCAGGTTTTTGTTGCAAGATTTTGGTGTATTCAAATGGCAGAGTGTTGTATAATTTTGTCTTGGAGTGGGGTCTTATCATTTTCAACATTGCAGGGTGTGTGATGGCTGCTAAAGTCGTGCTGTGAAAGGCTTATGTGGGAGAGGTGTGGCAACAATAACATGTGTATTATGCTGCAAGTTTATGCGTGGGACAGTTTTTGAAAATCACTGATGTTTTGAATTGTTGTCACGACTACTGTGTGCGTGACGTGAATGTGAGGTTTTGAATCATGGTATTTGCTAAGTTGTGGTATGGTGTGCTAGCTGGAACATGGCTTGTAGTGTGTATAAAATTCAATGTGGTGTTGTATTGGAATCGGTGCGGGGTCATGTTTCAATAGCTTGCACTTTATCTTTTTTCTTTTTGTAACATGGGCTCTTGTATGACACAATTAAAATTTGTATCAAGTTTCTTGTAATATGGACAAAAATAACATGGGCCTAGACTTAAGGTCATTTGGAATCTCGTCTAGTGTACTCTCTTTTTATGTAGAACTTGTTGAAACATTTTTGGCCATGGGTTTTATTTGTATATATATTATGAAAAATGGATTTGAAGTTGATTAAAAATGGTTTGGTTTTGTGGATGTTTTGGACATGAACAAAATGAATAAGGGTTAAATTTGGTTTTAAATGGATATTGATAGAAAATGGATAATTGGTTATGAAATGGATCAATAAATGGATATTGGTGGATAATTGGTTTGGATAAAAAATAAAAGGAAAATGGATTGTGGACTTGAATCATGAGGACGAATTCTTGGCTTAGATCTACAAATGCACACTTATTGTACTTAAACCAACACCACACTTGAATTGAATTCACAAAATGCACCAAAACTCTGAATTAGAAATGATCCGGTCCTTGACAACCTCTACACCGTGAAACTATTGAATTCAACACATCCAGATAACCTGATCAACACACAGGTGAATTGCCTGATACAAACCCTAATTGGAGCTTCAATCACATCCATACCTGATCATGAAACACTCTCTTGTCTGACCATTGGACCTCAAACAGTATTGCACACACCTGACTTGATATCCTCAAATAAACCTCAGACTTAGGCAGCCAGAAAGCAACATGTTTTTGGATTTTTTGGACAACGGTTAGTAGATGGATGTACAGATGAAAATATATATCGGTAGGACAAATTTGGGGTATGACAGTAGGTAACCCCTCATCTACTACTATCTCTGATGTGCTGCTTGTGGAAGGCCTTAGACACAACCTTTTAAGCATTAGTCAACTATGTGACAAGAATTATAAAGTATATTTTTCAAAGGATTGTTGCATAGTGAAGATAGCGACAAAAAGAATGTGTTTAAGGGCTTGAGGGTGAACAACGTCTACATGCTAGACTTAAATGAGGTATCGTTGAATGGAGACAAGTGTCTAGTCGCTATGAATGAAGGTTCATGGTTGTGGCATAGACGGTTGGCTCACATCAATTTTGATTTGCTTAACAAAATTGTCTCTAAAGACCTAGTCATCGGTTTGCCCAAAATTAAATTCACAAAGGATCACCTTTGTGATGCGTGTCAAATGGCGAAGCAAACAAGGATCTCATTCAAATCTAAAAACATCGTTTCAACTATGAGACCCCTTGAGCTCCTCCATATGGACCTCTTTGGACCATCTAGGGTTAAAAGTCTAGGTGGTAGCTATTATGGGCTTGTTATAGTCGATGATTTTTCTAGGTTTTGCTGGACAATTATCTTAGTAAATAAGAGTGATACCTTTTCGGCCTTTGAACGATTTTCTAAGCTATCTCAGAACAAGTTAAACACAAACATTGGGTCAATTAGAAGTGACCATGAGGGTGAGTTTGAAAATCATTTATTTGAAGCATTTTGTGATTCCAACGGAATTGATCATAATTTTTCCGCACCACGTACCCCTCAACAAAATGGGGTAGTGGAACGTAAAAATAGAGTTTTGGAAGAACTTGGAAGGACTATGATCAATGATGGTGGATTACCAAAATACTTTTGGGCCGACGTCATAAGTACGACTTGTTATGTTTTGAATAGGGTGCTCATCCGGCCTATTCTAAACAAGACACCGTATGAGCTTTTAAAAGGGCGTAAGCCAAACATATCTCACCTTCATGTATTTGGTTGCAAATGCTTTGTGTTAAACAATGGGAAAGAGTCTCTTGGTAAATTTGATGCCAAGGCCGACGAGGGTATTTTTCTTGGATACTCTTAGTCAAGTCAAGCATATAGAATTTATAATAAGAGGTTACGCATAGTTGACGAGTCTTATCCGAGAAATGTCGGAGAAGGTAGTTCTTTTCATGGTGCAGGTGTACCTACTGAAGACATATTCAAGGACACTGATAAGAGAATTGATCAGCCTGAAGCAGTGCGTATTGAGGAGGAAAAGGATCACCAACCAGTGAAAAGTGAGGATGATCATCATGCTGATAAAGATGAACTTCCTCCAGCTTCAAAGTCTTCAAAAGACCATCCAATTGACAACATTCTTGGTGATATGTCTAAGGGAGTAACTACTTACTCTAAACTTAGTAATTTTTGTTATTACTCTGCTTTTGTTTCCCAAGTTGAACCTAAAAACGCTAAGGATGCGTTACTCGATGAGCATTGGTTTCTATCAATGCAAGATGAACTAAATCAATTCAGGAGAAATGAGGTTTGGGACCTTGTCCCTCCTCCGCAAGATCATCGAGTAATCGGCACCCGATGGGTGTTTAGGAATAAACTTGATGAAAATGGAGTAATAACGCGTAACAAAGCTAGGCTTGTAGCGCAATACTATAACCAAGAGGAAGGAATCGACTATGAGGAAACTTATGCGCCGGTTGCCCAAATCGAGGCCATATGCCTTCTACTTGCCTATGCTTGTGCAAAGAACTTTAAATTATTCCAAATGGATGTTAAAAGTGCATTCCTTAACGGATACATAAATGAAGAGGTTTATGTAGCCCAACCTCCAGGTTTTGAATCCCACGAATATCCTGATCATGTCTATAAACTTAAACGAGCTTTGTACGGACTTAAACAAGCCCCTAGGGCTTGGTATGAACGTCTAAGCAAATTTCTACTTGATCAAGGATATTCAAGAGGAAAGGTTAACACAACCCTCTTTATTAAACGTCAAGGAAAACACTTAATTTTGGTACAAATTTATGTTGACGATATCATTTTTGGGTCTACTAACATGACCTTGGTCAAGGAGTTTTCTAGTTTGATGCAGGGGGAGTTTGAAATGAGCATGATGGGGGAGCTCAACTATTTCCTCGGATTGCAAATCAAATAGCTTGAAGAGGGCATATTCGTGAGTCAAACGAAATATTGTCTTGAGTTACTAAAATATTTTGATATGGTGAACTGCAAAGCAATAGATACTCCTATGCCTACAAGTGCTAATCTTGATATTGACGAAAAGAGTAAGGATGTTGAGGTAAAGAAGTATTGAGGTATGATAGGGTCTCTTCTTTATCTTACCGCATCACGTCCCGATATAATGTTTAGTGTATGCATGTGTGCGAGGTATCAGGCACATCCCAAGGAATCCCACCTAAAGGCAGTTAAGCGCATACTTCGATACCTCTCCGGTACTCCAAAGTATGGGCTGTGGTATTCCAAAGGTAGTGTTTGTTCCTTAGTTGGCTACTCCGATTCCGACTTTGCCGGGTGCAAGTTGGATAGGAAAAGTACTAGTGGTACGTGTCACTTTTTCGCAAATTCCTTGGTGAGTTGGCATAGCAAGAAACAGGTTTCTGTTGCTTTGTCAACAGCCAAGGCGGAATACGTTGCCGCCGGTAGTTGTTGTGCTCAAGTCTTATGGCTTAAACAACAATTACTTGATTTCAACCTAAAACTTAAATGTATTCCAATCTTGTGCGATAACACTAGTGCGATTAATCTAACTAAGAACCTCGTATTGCATTCACGCACCAAGCATATCGAAATACGCCATCATTTTCTTAGGGATCATGTAGAGAAAGGTGATGTAATTTTTGATCATGTTGACACTAAGAATCAACTTGCTGATATTTTCACAAAACCGTTAGTTACAGAGCCTTTCTTTCACATCCTTAGGGAACTTGGCATTCTCGATATCTCGGATCGTGCTTAATAATCCTTTAGAGTAATGATCTTCACATATATATATATATATATATATATATATATATATATATATATATATATATATATATATATATATATATATATATATATGCTTATTTATTCTTTTAACTAACAATGCAAAGAGATATTTAGCCATATGTGAGGGGTCTTATCGTCATGATGATCAAGGTAATATCGTTTCGATCTATAGATGTTTATCAATAGTTTGTGCCATATTAATTACTCTAATCTTGATATTTATTGAATTTTGAGCACTTATAGTTCATGTGGATGTTTTGTTCTGTATGTGCATATGTCTATTTATCTGGTTGGAACTTAAAAATTTGAAAAATTTCACTTCTGGTATGTTCATGCTTTGACGCATAGATTCATGCGCTGACCTAGTAAATTTTCGGGATAGCGCATAACCACATGTTCAACTTTTTTAAGAAAATTCAAGAATCATGCGCCGACGCACAGATTCATAGGTCGACGCATAACTCGACTGTTCAGACTCCCTTCTTTACTGGGACGTGTGCGCCGACCTAGTGTTGTTCTTTTTCCCTACATATTCTCATTGCACATTAATCTATGGTTATTGCATGTCATCTCATTAGACTTTGTGGTCAATCTTTCCATATCCTCCTCCATTAAACCTCATCAATAACAATTACTCTCCACTAAATCCTCATCAAAACTCTAGAAATCAAAAACCCACCAAGAAAAAATCTTCTATATTACTGCTACAAGGTTTTCTAAGGGCTGCACATATCACCTCTTCACTCTCAGCGAAAAACAAGTGTTATCATCCTCTTTCAATTTTTCTTCAACCATGGCTTCAAGAAGAAACCCTAGTAGAAGGGGAACAAGAGGATCATCTTCACAATCAGCACCAACCAGAACATCATCATCTTCACAACGGGTAACCTTTAAGTCTTTAATTTTTGAAAGGCTAACTACTCCTTTTGAGGAACTATTTTCTAACTGGGCTGTTATAAGACACATGGGTTTTATCCTCTGATGGGTACAGATTTTCACATTCCTGAGATTTCTGAACTTATAAATTTTCAAAATCTTAGTGAATTTGTAGAATGTGATGATAAGTATAGTGAAGATTTGAATCGGTTGTTCTATTGTGGGATCAAGGGCAAATTTCATGGGGGAACCGTATTCAGATGATTTTTTGGCAAGTGAATTATTTCCTAAAAGTGTCACTACTGGCCATCTAAAATTCAAAGACCGTATTCTTCAGTGGATTGTTGCTCACATCTTGAGGCCTAAGAAAGGAGGATACTCAAGAGTTGAGCAGGCAGAGGTTCACCTCATCTATATTCTCAAGAATAAGATCAAAATTAAATGGCCTTATTATTTCGCTTATAGGATGTTCGTTACTCGCAGCTCCCACAAATTTCTCGCACTTGGTTATGCGTCTGTTGTTGCAAACTTTTTGAATCACTTTGATGTTCCTATTCCGCAGATTTGTCACATTCATATAACCGCTGAACAACAATTTCTTGCCAAAACCCTTTCCATGATGGGTTACTTTTGGCATTCACGTGAGAACAAGTTCTTTTATCGACCAAGATCCACCTATCCTGAACATGATGAACCGGTTCACCTTGAAGGAAATGATGATGACGACATTCTAGAAAATGCAAATCAAGCTGTTAATGATGAAGATGTGGGCATGCAAGAAGATATGGTTATGCAAGAAAATGTGGTTATGCAAGAAGAGGACAATGAGGCATGGATGGGATATCGACCTGAAGAAACTTCTGAAAATCAAGGCTGGGGTCAGTGGCAACAAAATTGTTGGACTGTGCGTGGAAGCGCCTATGTGCCTCCAACCTATGGTGAGGATTATGAATGGCATCAACCTGAAAATTCTGCTCCTCCAACTCCACTGTCTCAGCATGATCAACAGGGTTCTGAAGAAATCTTGGCTAGGTTGAACGACTTGACTCTTCAGCATCAAGAATTTCAAGCTCTGCAAGATACTCGTTACTCTGCTCAGCAAGAACAGTTCACCAATTTGTCTGATCAAGTCTCATCTCACATTACCAACTTCAACAATTTTGCCAACGCCGCTATGAATCGTTTCACTCAGATGGACGCCAACTTGACTCAACAAAACTAGAACCTGGCAAATAGTATTGGAAACCTAAATAGTGCTTTGATTGAACTCAACCTACATATAGATGACCTTCCACCACCAAGCCAATACTATAGGGGAAGAGGTCATCCATTCAGGGGGAGAAGGCCATAGAGTTTAGGGCATCATATATCATTTGTGCTTGCATTTCTGTTTTGTTTTTCCTTTCTGCTGTTGAACTTTGAATGTTGCTTCCGTTTGTTTGAACTTTATCGGATTGAATGTTTTTCTTGTATGTTTTTTGTTCCTTATTTAATCATTCCTAAGTTTACATTAGCGGTATCATATGTGGATGCATGTTAATGTTTGGTTGTTGCAAATATATGATGATTCACTACGTATTATAGTGCGTTATTTTGACCACCGTCTTTTCTTCTTTTTGATGTTGTCAAAGGGGGAGAAGAATAACAAGCAGAAATTTTATTAACCAGATGTCAAAGACAGGGGGAGCTTTGTTCACTCTCAAATTACATATCTCGTGACAGCTAAGGAAGTGTTGCCATCATAAAAAAGGGGGAGTATGTGAGGGATATTCCTCTATTTACCTTGTTTTAATGATGTCAACAAACATGTAAGAAACTAGACTATAATTTGAGCGGTATCACTACACGTGTCGGGTATATTGCGTCTAACCATTATTGTTCATGTGTCTAGATGCATAGGATCTTGTCTTTCCCAAAAATAAGTATCCACTATAGTTTTAGTTGTGTCTAGTATGTGTCTCTGGTCTTGGTCTGGTGAAAATGCTAAAAAAATTGAATTTCCTGAAAAATTGCACTTCATGCGCTGACCCTTCCAGTTCATGCGCTAACCCCCAATTTCATGCGCTAACCCCCCAAAACCTGCGGGAAAGCGCACAACTCAATGGACACGAAAATACTTGCTCATGTGTCGACGCATGAAGTGTGGAGGTCAGCGCATGACTTCAAAACTTTGCATTTTTCACTTAATTTCTTTTCTGTTATTTTTCTGTTATTTTTTTTGTTGGTCATTATTTTCATATAAATAGTTTTGGTCATCCTTTTTATTTTCAAAAACAAGAAACGTGAAAGATATATGTCATTTCTCTCTTCATCTTCATCTTCTTCATTGAGTAAACAAACAATCACACATAATCATCTTTGCTTGTGTCGCCCACTGATCGAAGTGATAACGTTCAGAATTTAGGAAGTGTGATCTTCATCTTCTGGGTTGAGAGTTTGGCAGGTGTTTCTTGAATCAAACCAGTTGGTTTGTCCTCCAAAAATCTTTCTACAGGGATTCGGCTGGGCGAAGGTAACCGGAATTTGGCGCAACTATTCGATTTAGTAGCTGTAATCAGAGGATCGTAGAAGGAAGGTTTGGGTTCGAATTCTTGGAAGATTGCAATTGACCGAGTGAAGGTAACCGAAGAACAGTGGATTCTTTCGGTTTAGTAGCGTGGGACGGTAATTGAATCAACCATATTCGAAGCACTTGATTCATCTTGAATCAAGGGAAGAGAAAATTCTGCATCAACGATCGAAGACGTTCGAGGGTTTGGATGTTCATAGTTTTCTCTTGTAACAAACAATTTGCAACAACTATATATATATATATATATATATCTCAATTCCATTTGTGGAGTTGGGGGCAGACGTACCCAAAGCAAGGACGATTGGGGAACTGCCTAATCAAATCGCGTTTGTTCTCTCTCTCTTTAACTCTTTTACAATTCAGTTGGTTCGAATTTGTGAAGTCGCAAGTTATTGAAATTTCTGTAGTAGAGTAATTGTACGCTGATAAATTGTTTTTGTTAAACTTATACAATTCCTTGAATTGTGTCTTGGAGCAGCTGTACATTACCCTCCATAGAAATTCTGCACATAGTGTGTTTACGCACACTAGGTGTTTGATAATTTGTTTCAAAGCAAAATTCAAATACATTGCTTTAAATTGCTTATCACTTTATCTCATTGGATTGGAATATACATCAACCAAGTGATATTTTGTTGATTGCGTGTCTTAAGTGTAATATTCAAAACTGAGTTTTTCTCTTCCGTACTCATCCGTGATATATTCGCGCATATCCGATCCTTTTAGTAGAAGGTTCGTTGTAGACGTTCTATCCAGTGGTAGCTTCCGTTTAAACAATTTTTAAAAACAAATTTTGTAAACCATTTGCGTGTAAAACTCAAGGGATCTATTCAACCCCCCTTCTAGATCCATAGCCATCGTCTAACACAACACGATCACGATCACGAACGCCACGAACACCGGGGTCACGGGCACCACAAAACAATCCTCCTCGTCTCCGAACGACGACGTCACACTAGCTCCCCGGAGCAACGAGCTGTCCTTAAGTCATCACTCCCATGCTCGTGAGCAACGACTTGGGGGGACTCCTATTCTGGACTGGACCAATGGCTAAAAATGGTCCAATCCGCTTCTGCTCTAGAGCGGCCCAAACTGCCTAAGTCCAATCCACAAAGGGGCAAAAGTTACCTTTCTGCCCCTCCAACCGGGCAGGGATTGCATCGCTCCTCCCCAGAAACAATGCCTGTTACGCACGGCTCGTCACTCCCCGAACAACTACGTGCAGGTACCCGAAACTGTGCCTTTGCCCGACATAACGGCTAGTTTTGGGCACCCTGCCCAACATAACGGCTATTTTGGGTAGTTACCTATTTTTCGGGAAAACTATTATTTCGCCCCGAAAATAGGATCGTTGGCCACGCGCTGAGGGCTCTATTAAACCCTCTCGCTTGAGAGGGTCAGGTATCGAATATTCACCCTACGGACTCATACTTTGTACTTGCCCCTTTTCTCTGACCCTTTCTTACTTGAGCGTCGGAGTACCTTGCAGGTACACCCCCTCCTCTTCCTCATACGACCAACACCTCAGACGTACTTGGTGGTCCACTTCTATAAGATCTGATCCAGCCTTCACGATCAATATATATATATATATATATATATATATATATATTGGAATAATTTAGCAAATTATATTGAGCAGAATTTATTTAAGAAGAAATACATATTATCTCATTTATTTTTTAGTAAGTTTTTATCCATCGGCAGATTTACTTGCACTTGTTCTTTCTTTGAGTTTTGACCTAATTTCAAATTATCTTTGCAATTTATAATAATATTTTACTTTTAAGGTATTGCTTTAATATTTAGGGCATATATGCCAACCTAGTTGGATAGCCCATCTTTATTATTGATTTTATAAATAAAAAATCATCAATTATAATCATAATTTAATGTTTTTATTTTTTTCTCTCTTTTTCTTTATCTAAAATACAAATCTTTATGATGAATTAATAATTTACAAATGTTTCTTTAACTTACAATATTAGTCATATGTTTTTTAAAATAATTAATTTATGTATTTTTAGACAACAATTCTCACATGCTACCTTGAAAAGGAAAAAAAAAAAAACAAAACAACAACTCCCACATGCAAGTGCAACCACCATGAGATGAGACATTTACACGCTGCCAAATGTTGATTATTCAGACACAAATAAGTTTTCTCTCTCACCATTGTCACTGCAATTTGACTTATTTCGATATTAAGTTCATTTTGTTGTCAATTGTCCTAACGGGGTGTCATTCTAACTCTAAACATGCAAGCAAAATAATAGTCTATATTTGACCATCATCCATGGATTCAATATGTATGGAAAAGTAAAAGAATTAAAGATGCATAGATATATATAAAATGCATAGGACGGTTTTTATTTTATTTAAAATAACTAAACATGAAGAATAAACTATAACATAACAGGCTCGGAATATTCATGGCACTTAATTTATGCATTTTGTTTTCTAATTTGGGGTGGTGTGGAAATCATATTTCACAACCATTCTTAAATAATGAACCGTCTGTTTCAAACAATTTTAAATATTTGTAAGTATAATCACACTTCAATAAAAATATACTAAATAATTGTTTAAAAATAATTACATAAAATTAAAGCGAGTATATAAATTTATGCTTTTAGTCCTTGATAATTTTATATTTTTTATTATATCATTTACATTTTTATAACCTTGCTAGTTTTATAACTTTTTTATTATTAAGAACTAAAAATGTGTTCATGGTAAAATATCTAAGAGTGAATTTCAAGTAGAAAGACGCACAAAATAAATAGTCCTTCACTTTGGTCAGATTCTGATTCTAAAGATCACTTCTGAAGACTCTAGTTCTGATGAAAGATTCAGACGCTGAAGAAAATCAGCCTCTAGTGATCTAGACTCTGCAACTTCAGAAGGCAAGACACAAACTTCGAAGTGATCATCAACCTCTGAAGAGTGAAGTCAATCTTTGAAGCATCTTCTTTTCTAGCGAGGTAACTCTGACAGACTCAGAGACTTTTTGATCACGTGAAGACTAAATAAAAAATCTCTTTTTTGGTATCTAAGCTTCAATGGATAATTCGTCTTGCAGAAAGGTGCTTTATTGATGTGTCTAATCAAGTACAAAGTAAGGTCAACCTTTTGATGAAAGTCTTCAACGCCTCTTTTTCTCCTCTCTATATAAGGAGTTGCAAACCTAAAGAAGAAGACTATTGAGCTATAATACAACACACTATTACTCAAGACTCTGAATCTTGACAATAAAAAAGAAGTCACTCTATCGAATTTGCTAAACTTAGAACATCTTAACACTTGTATATTTTTAGAAGTTCTAAAGTCTTAAAGTCTCTCTAAGTTATTTTATGTATACACCTCTGATTGTATATCAAGTGTGGTTTTACACAAATCTCTTAACAGTTTGTTATAGAGTTAGAAGTATCTTGCTTTAATTCTTGAGCCTTTGAAGTCTTTTGCATGTGTGCTTAAGTATAGAAGTCTCTTACTTGTGTGTTTGAGTATTGGAAGACTCTTACTTGTGTTCTTGAGCATTGAAGTCTCTTACTTGTGGGTTTGAGCATATGAAGTCTCATGCTTGGTGCTTGAGCCTTTGTAATCAATTTAGTTATATTGAAAATCCCTTGAAAGTGCAAAGGGCCTGAACTAGTATGAGGTTGTGAGAGGAATCAGGATAAATGTTTATGTCTCTTGCTTTACTTTACTTGCTTCTGACCTATATTTCACTGCTATCATTTGTTTACCTTTGAGTCAGATTCTGTTGCAGAATCTGATAAAGATATTCAAGAGTTCAAACGATGAGTGACTCTGATTCAAACTCTGAACTGAGTGTTCAGAATTTGATTAAGATCAATTGGGAGTAGAAAAAGAAAAAGTTTGAGAAACGAGAGCATAATAAAACCCCCTTGTGTTTTTCTCACCTTTACAAGCAATCAATATTTCCAGTATCATCAGAAATGCCTCAAAGAGAAACCCATGCTTTGGGTGTGGTGCATTATGATGTTTGTGGTCCATTTGAGGTACCCTCACTTGGAGGGAATAAGTACTTTGTGTCATTTGTGGATAAATTCACAAGAATAACTTGTGTAGCACTTATTAAAAAGTATTTGTTGAGTTCCAGAAGTTCAAAGTGAAGGCTGAAAATCAAATCGACAAAGGTTGATGATCTTCATAATTGATAGTGGAGGTGAGTTCAACTCAACATAGTTCAAGAAGATATGTGAGGAACATGGTATTGAGCACGAAGTGACTGCTCTATACACTCCACAACATAATGGTCATGCTAAAAGAAGAGGCAATTGGCACATTAGCATACGTGCTCAACATATGTCCAACAAAGAAGTTAAAGGAAGTAGTTCTTATTGTGAAGTGGACTGGAAGAATGAAAAATGTCATCCATTTCAAGGTGTTTGGTTCATAATGTTACAAACATATACCAACCGCTACTAAAAGGAAATTGGAAGACAGAAGCAAAGTTGTGTTGCTTATAGGTTACCACATTACATGTGTTTATAAGCTCTATTGCCCAGTCACCAACAAAATTGAAGTCAGCAGAGATTTCATAGTGAAAGAATAAAAACCATGGGATTGGAGTAAGTCTCAATCCAACTTTAGTGCAGTGTCAATACTAGTGTTTGGTTCTGCCTATGAAGGAGATTATGCCTATGAAGAAGATTTTGCCTCTAAAGGTGATTCTCACTCCAAATGAGAGTTTGAATATGAACATGATTATAACTTTGAAGGTGAGTCTGAATCTGATGTTGGATCTAACTTTGAAGGTGATCAAGCATCTGAAGGTGATCCAGCATCTAAAGGTGGTTCAGCCTCTAAAAGTGGAATTTATAAAGGTGAAACTTCTGAAGGTGGTCCTGCTTCTGAAGGTTTTCAAAGACCACAAAGAGTTAGACAGATACCAAGGAGATTTGCAGACTTTGAGTTATTGCAAGATACTGAGATTGATTTTGAAGGATAAGTCATATAGAGTGGCATTATGGTGGACTCAAAACTTGTCAGCATCAATGAGCCTCTCAAGAAAAAGGTGTGGGTGAACGCCATAAAGGAAGAGCTTTAGGCTATTGAAAGAAAAAAATAATGGGAATTGACAGTTCTACCTCAGAACAAGAAACTCATAAATGTGAGATGGGTTTTCAAGATAAAGCTGAAGCCATTTAGTTCACTTTCCAAGCATAAAGCAAGGTTAGTAGCTAGAGGTTTCCTACAAAAGTCTAGTTTAGACTACTTTGAAGTGTTTGCATCTATAGATAGACATGAAACAATAAGGTTGGTTATTACTATAGCTGCAAATAGGAATTGGCCTATGATACATTTAGATGTAAAGTCATCTTTTCTAAATGGTCCATTACAAAAGAAATTTATGTGTTACAACCTCCTAGATTTGTGAAAGATAACAAAAAAGGGATGGGTACAAGCTGCATAAAGCCTTGTATGGGCTCAAACAAGCTCCAAGGCTTTGGAATCTAAAAATTGATTCATTTTTTCAAGCATTTGGGGTTCAAGAAATGTGAAATTGAATATGGTGCATATGTGTAGCAGACTTCTTATGGCTGATGAATTTGCTGCCGGAACTGAAGTTCAAGGTAACCAAACAAGTCAAGTTTATTATAGACAACAAGTCAGCCATAAGTCTTGCTAAGAATCCAGTGTTGCATGGAAGAAGCAAACACATCGATACCAAGTAGCATTTTCTACGCAATCGGGTCTAGAATATAGTACTTAAGGTTGTTTATGTCAGCACTCAGAAACAACTTGCAAATTTGTTGACCAAGGGAATCAAAAGTGAACACTTATCAATTTGAGGGATGAAATTGGTGTTGTGGATTTTTTAGACTTGAATATGAATTAAGGGATGATGTTAAATGTAATTCATATCAAGATTAGTTGCATTTGTAATTGAATTTGGTTTTGCATTTCATGTGAGTTTACATGTGAATTTGAGTTGAATTTGGGTGTTTTTATAAGCCCAAACGTAATTGCATTTGTAACATAATAATAGATTTTGAGAATTGTGAAAAGTTAGTTATGAATTTTTCTCTCTTCTCATTCTTTCGTTTTCATCTTCTCCAAAATTTGTGCATTGTTAATGGAGGTTCATTGTTGAATCCAACAAGATAAAGATTTGTCATAAATAGGAGAATTCAAGAATGTTTCATGATCAACATCAAAAGAATGAATGCCATCCTTTTTTTGCAGATCGAGTTTAAATAGGACGAACATATCGATTTATCACCCCTATAAATTATCTTATAGATGACATTATTTATGTATTTTTTTTGAAATAATTTATCAAATTTTATTGAGCAGAATTTGTTTAAAGAGCAATACATATTATCTCACTTATTTTTCATTAAGTTTTTATCCATTGGCGATTTACTTGCACTTGTTCTTTCTTTGAGTTCTGACTTAATTCTCATATATTTTCTTTTGCAATTTATAATAATATTTTACTTTTAAAGTATTCCTTTAGTATTTAAGGATATAGATGACAACCTAGTTGGATAGCCCATTTTTATTATTGATTTTAAAAATAAAAAATCATCAATTATAATTATATTTTAAAGTTTTTATTTTTCTCTCTTTCCTTTTTTTATTTATCTAAATCTTATATCTTTATGATGAATTAATAATCTAATTACAAATGTTGTTTTTTTATCTTACAATATGACTTAGTCATATACTCATATGGTTTTTCTTTTTTAAAATGATTTTATGTACTACTAAAACAATTGTCACATCTAATCTAATATCTATCTATTAAAAGAATAGTATCTGGAAATACCATGTATACCCTTTTGACTTTACGTTAAAACTTTTCTAATTCCAGGGTTCAAATTGTCTAATTACAACTTGCTACAATTATATGCATTAGACAATTAATGCGTCTGATGTGTCACTCAAACCATTTTTCTTTCTATTTTTTATTTATTTAAATGTCTAATAAAATGTCTATTAGACCTCCATATTTTGTGGGAAACATAATTCTCATTCAAATTTTATTACTTAGACAATGGAAAGTCTCACAATTTTCCATATTTGTAATCAATTTACAAGATTAAATATACAAGATTCTCTACATATCACACATCATATTTCCAATCCAAGACAAACCCTCTCTGCGTCTTGTTCCCGAATGTATGTGTTTTGTCTTCCATTCTTCGTGTTACTTATACCTATTTGTTTCTCCATTGGCGTTTTCTTCGTGTTACTGATACATATTTCGTTTTCCATTGACGTTTTCTTCGTGATGCGGTAAGGTACAGTAAGTAGCAGTACATGTAAAATTAGAAAAAGCTCATAGCAGTCTCCATTGACGTTTTCTTCGTGTTACTGATACCTATTTCGTTTTCCATTGACGTCTTCTTCGTGATGCGGTAAGCTACAGTAAGTAGTAGTACATGTAAAAATAGAAAACGCTCATAGCAGTAGGAAGTGAACTGCATAAGTGAAACATGGCTTATGATAATATATTTTTACAATGGATGAATACTATATTAGATTTTTGTTGTTACAAGGAAATGAAGCATGTTGGTTGAAATTTCTCTTGATTTTTAGTTAATATCAAACGACAGTTAAAGAATAAACTGCTTAGATTAAATTATATGAGTCTGTTCTTATTACAGCTAAAACAACTTATTTCCGATTTTTATTCTCTTTTAAATAATTTAAACCATTTTGTTATTTATTTTTTTTTGTTAACCATAGGTCTCTCTACAACCCGTTGATGAAATGAAATAAGTTTTTGAAGCAATTTTGGTTAGTATTGTATATGCTTCTGTTTGGGTTACAAGTAAACTAACGATTTTTATTCTCTTCTAAAAGGTTTTTGTTGACCATAGGTCCCTCTACAACTTGTTGATGAAAGGAAATAAGTCCCTCTACAACCTGTTGAAGAAACTTTAGTTAGTATTGTATACTATCTTTGATTATAACTTCATTAGGAAAATGATACGTATTGTATGCGTAGATTTGAAAAACTACTTCCTACTTCCTTAATTGACCTTAAGTGAATTAATTTTGGTTTACTTAACAATTCATTTACGTAGTAAACTTTTACGGCTTTGTTCTTATCTCACTTCTTATCTGACGTGTTTACAATGTTTTAGATCATGGTGTGGGTTAATGGTGCCAAAGACATACTTTGGAGAAACTGTATGAGCAACATATACAAAAGAAAGTTATCAAGTATCAATAATAATTTAGAATGATGTTAGCTGGCATATTTAAAAAATGGTGTTAAAGTTTACATTTTAAAGGCATTTATGAAGAGGAGATTGAGTCATAACAGAGGTGTGACTGCTACACTTCCTAGACTGCCATTTTCTCCTTACAATTGTTTTTATAAACGGGAATAAATTACAAATAATTTTATAAACATAATAAATTCAACTAATTATACAATTATTTGTATAAATGAGAATAAGTTATAAATATTTTTATAAAGGATAAAAATTGAAGTATTAAAACAATTGTTTTTAACATGAATAAATTAAAAATTGCTTTATAAATTGTCACACAAGTTCAAGGCGCTTATAAACGGGAAAAAGTCTACATTTTGATGTAAATAATTTTATATACGGAAATAAGTTAAAAATAATTTTTTTAAATGGGAAAAAGTCTACATGTTGATATAAATATTGTTGTTGGATTTATCAACCCATTAAGTTGGTTACACTATAAAATTTTTAGAGTCTGAAAAAAAGTTTGTAGGTTTGACAAGTGATATTTCGCAATGTAACGTGTGAATATGGACGAGACTTGTACGATAGCACAAATATTATTTGAATTGGAAACATGATTTTATTCAGTGTTGTAGTTTTAGAATTTACTCATCTGAATTCAACTGAGTTTTGGTAATGACTGGAATTGCAGGCATAATTCACGGGTAGACGTAAATGTATATATATGATATATTAGCTGTAGACTGGTCATTTTAATGTTCATATATTAAATCTATAAGATACCAGCTGTAGACTGATCATTTGAGTTTGATTTTTCATACATCGAATTAAGTTTGATATATTTACTCATGCTATTGTAGGAATGCAAAATTCTATCAAAAAATTATTATTGTTGCATCGATGAAGTACCATGTTCGAGTCACATTTAGTGTATTAAATGATATTACTATATATTTTTTAATTCTATAGGTAGGAAGTGTTAATTTTTTATTTTGTAATTTATATGTACTATTGTTGTTGGATTTATTAACCTATTAAATTGGTTACGCTGTAAAAAATTTAAAATTTGAAAAAAATTTATAGGATTGACAAGTGATTTTCGTAACGTAGCGTGTGAATACAGACGGGACTTGTGCGGGACTTGTGCGATAGCACGGGTATCCTACTAGTGCTACTTAAAAAAAACAACAACTACCGCATGCAAGTGCAACCACCGTGAGATAAGACTCATGCACGTTGCCTGTTGATGATTCAGGCACAAATAAGTTCTCTCTCTCTCTCTCTCTCGCCATTGTCACTTCAATTTGACTTATTTTATTTAATCCAATAAAATTTATACTTTTTCAGATGCTAGTGTTTACAAATTACGATTATTTCTTTCTTTGATGTTAATTAATTATAAAATAAAATAGAATATTCCAATATTAAATTCATATTGTTGTCAATTGTTCTAATGGGGTGTCATTCAAACTCTAAACATGCAAACAAAATAATATTTTTTTCGTTTCAAAATAGCTATCGTTTTAGAAGAAAATTTTTGTTTCAAAATGAATGTCATTCTCACTTTTCAATGTAGTAATAATTGTTATTTTTTCAATTGTATCATTTAATTATTACTCTATACACTATTTTCAACACATAAATATGATTAATTTAGTCAAAGTGTAATATCTTATGACGATATCATTACATTCTTTAATTTGTGTGTTAAAATCTTAAACGAAGGTCATTTTAAAATGGAGAGAATCTATATTTGACCATCATCCATGGATTCAATATGTATGGAAAAATAAAAGAATTTAAGATGCATAGATATATAACACCCATGGCCAGTTTTTAATACATCTTTTGGTCCCTTAACTTAGTTTAAGATTTCACTTTTGTCCCTTATTTAATAAATATTATTTATTAGTCCCTTAACAAAAGTTACGTTAGCCAATTTGATCCTTTCCGTTTAATATTAGAGGAAAATGTTAACTTTGGCATATGTGACGGCCTATGTGGTATTGTGTTATCTAACTTGGCTTTTTTGAATATTTTAAATTTAGTTGTTTTTACATTAAAATATTTTGACTGTGTTGAAACCTTTTCACTGTGTTTGTAAAAGTCGAAATACGAAGATGAAAACAAGAGAAAAGAAAGAGAAACCCTAGTACAAAGAAGAGAAAATTGAAGAATTGGTGGTGAAATTCTGGCAATGCAGACAACAGATGTCCTAACACATGTCACGACATTGTTCTGCATAAATATTTAAACACAGAGGAACAACAGCAGACTGATGCCTTGAATATCAGAGCTGCAGAATCACAGATGTTACGACATCTGTTCCAACATGTTAATCAAGACTGAACTGAAAATAACAGATGATAAACAACACAAAATATGATGACCCAGTTCGGTGCAACTCACCTACATCTGGGGGATACCAATCCAGGAAGAAGAAATCACTATCAGTAATATAGTTTTATGTAAACAACCTCAGGTTTACATAAAACACCCATGCTAACCTATCACTACCCAATGAATTCTTTATCATTAGAAGTCACATTTAAATGATAAGAGAACCCCCATCTCACTCCCTAAATCACAACCTGTGATTATCTAACAGTTACTAATCCATAACTGTATCTACCCTATTAAAGGACACCCCTTCCAATACAAAGTTCAGTCAAGCATCCTTGACTAACAAGTTAACTTGGATTTGCTTCATAGTTTCATCCAAGAATAATACACGATTCATTGCCTACGGGCTTTTGAATCTGTACAAGTATCTATGTCTACCACACTGTATCAAATCGATACAGAAGGAGACTTACAAGAGAAACCTACGACTCTCAAACGTAAACCCTACTTTACAAAATAGGATTCCTAAGTCTATGTCGTCCTCTCTCTTCTTCTTCCTAGGTCTTGGTCTTCTTTTATAGTCTTCTGTTGAGTTGGGCTTCATATCTTTGATCCTTGATCCATTGCCAATCACGCCTTGAATCTTGGAGCATATTTAAACAAAATCTGATGTGACAGTCATGATGTCGAATCTTCATGCTGTGACATCTAACTTGACATCTTTGGTCTGGGGCAAAAATCTTCATGTTGGAGCATCTTTTCCACCATTATGTTTTACCAAAATTTAGTCAAACCATTTGAGCTTTCAATCTCCCCCTTTTGACAAATTTTGGCTAAAACATTCTTCAGCTTGATGGTGCAGGCAGTGGAAGGAAGGAGAAGATAACCTCTTCATTCCATGGTGACACAAAGTACACACTTGCTTCTTAACTCTGATCACAAAACACAATTTTAGGATGTTAGAAAAAACATTAGAACATCCTTTGAGACAATTATGCAGATCAACAACTCAAATGCACACAGCCAATCCATAGCACCAACACAGTCATTCTCCCCCTTTTTAGCCAAAAGATGGCAAAAGTGACCTATGCAGACCCAAACCCAAACAATGCTTATCCACGCCCGAACAAAACTCATTTGATTTCACCCTAAGAAAGACGTTCTAGCTCGATCTTCCTTAAATAGAAAAAATCATGCCGGTAGAACAAATCCAGACAAAAGACTAGTAAAAAAATACAATTACTGCTGTTCAAGTTAGTTTCAAGGACTCCACCTTTTCTGACTTGTCCTGATACCTAACCTAATGTTGTCATATTTATGTTTCCCACAGACTGGACCATAAGCATACCCATCTTCTGTTGATCCTGAATTACTTCTTTAATCCAGAATTAACACACTTGATTACCAAAGACCTTTCCATCAACACAAATTTTCAAGATACTTGTACCACCTCTAATTCAAACCATTGACACCCAATGATAGAATCAGAACATCCTGATAAGTTCACTCAGAACTCATATCAGTAGGAAAATGTCACGACATCTCGTCTGACATATCAACCTCACCTGAGGAAATCTATCACAAACGGCTTGAAACCACAAACAATCTTGATAAACAATCTGCACCACTGCAGCCATATATCCATAACAGAGTTCTAACTCCCCTTGCTGTAGACAACCAGTGCTCCTTTGCCAGAAGAACACCCTAAATGAATGAAAAACATAAGACGCATCTTCATGTCTTCAAGAGCGCACCCTCAGTTCAACATACTTGCTGAACATATTCACCTACTGCTTTACCTTCAAGTAAACCATGTACCATACCAGTACAAAAATCAGAGAGAAGTTCTCCCCCTATCTCTCTCAACAGATGCTTCTTCATCAAGAACCACCCAAAAACAACTACATGATATCCCATGACAACTTCATGATCATATAGTTTGTGAATACCCAGAACGCATCCGTGTACGATAACCAATAAACTCTTGGATTGAGATCAAAACTCCATTGATCCCTCTCGTCTAGAAACCATCCATACATCGCACGAACTCCTTCTGAATTCCCATGTATGAATCTCCTTGTTCCCTGAGATACAACCCCATTGAATTAGAATGCTTCATGTAACACCCCAATTCCCACACATAATCAATCCATTCATAATTTTCCACATATAATCAATCCATTCATGATTTTCCACACATAATCAATCCATTCATGATTTATGCAAATGCAAAGAGATCGACACAACGACTCTATGCAAATGCAATGCGGTACCATCCATCCATCAATCTCATCACTAGTTCACTCAGGAACTATTGGAATCATCGCTTGTTACTTAGTGTAACTCCCCGTCGGGCAAACGATGTTCCCCGTCGCTTTAAGTTCTCTTTGTATAAGGCACACGACGTTTATAGATCGCTTTAGGTCCTATTTGTATAAGGCACACGATCCGATCGCTTTAGGTCCTCTTTGTATAAGGCACACAATCGTCTATAATCATCGCTTTAGGTCCTCTTTATATAAGGCACACGATGTTATAGCGGATTCCCTCTGGAATCGTTTCGTCGCTCACACCCACTAGGGCACACGACATCACAAGATGCATATCATGATGCTTGGCATACAAGGACTCATGACAATCAGATGCATCTTCACAAACCAACAATATGAATCATCTCAATCAACAATAATCATGTTGTGCAATCAAGCCCAAAACAATGCATTTATTTGCCATAAGGCCACCAACCATCATCACAACATTTCATCACATGCATTCACATCATATAACAGCACACAAGCTACACGTTATATATCAAAGGCATGTTGCATAATAACACATCAATTACACACAATTATAACAGTAAAAGTCGATAAAATGACATATTTCCAAATTCTCGACATAATTAAATCGGCCAACAATCTCAAAACCATTTTAATAAGAAAGAACATGCCATTAGCTTTCCAACGATACCAAGAATGTTCAAAACGGATAATCGGAACACAAGTCATGGAATCAACAAGAAGTGGAATCGCGAAAAGACAAAATTTTGCACTCTCACTGGCCATACGCGTATTGCCCTGAGCCATACGCGTATTGCCTTGCTCACTCGCCCAGCCATACGTGTATTGCCCAATGTGATACGCGTATGGGCAGAGACTGATTTTCCCAAAAAATTCCACTAAAAATCCAATACGCATATTGCCTCACTCCATACGCGTATTGCCCACTCCCATACGCATATTGCCTACAATCCTTCCTTGCCATACGCGTATTGCCCAACCCAATATGCGTATTGCCTTGCCTGATACGTGTATGGGCAGCGAAAACCCAGAATTTTCCTGCATAATTTCTGTTACGAATTCTACCCCAAATCCTCTCCAAATCTCATCTAAACACCTGGAAATTACCAATAGATTGCACAACAACATCTACCTAACATGTCTCAGCAATTAGGAACATTAAAACATGATTTCCGACACAAATTGTATCAAATCCCAACAAATTTCAACATATTATGGTTTTAGTTCTCTACTCAATTTCAACCAAATATTACACAAATACATACATACATAATCATACAGAAGTATAAGATAATCAAGTTTCGCACCCTTACCCGATTAATCGTGTTTTCAAAAGTCGGTTGAATTGATTTCCTCCTCTCCAAGTTTTTCCCTCTTTTCTTCTTTTCTTTCTCCTTTCCTTCTTCTCTTTTTCTTTCTTTCTATTTTTCTCTCTATTTCTATTTTTATGAAAAAATAACCAAGCAAAAGACCAAAATACCCCTCCGCTCAAATATCTCGCAAACGCGATAAAACATAAACAGCGATGAAATATATTTCGGGAAATAAAAGTTGAAAAGAAATTATAAATTATTCCAAATATTTTACCTATCAGGGAAATTAGTCAATTAACTCAATTAGCAGGTAAAATACAATAAATTCACGCATTTCACAAAATTCACATAAATGAAATAAATAAATACAATTAAACAAATCGGGGCGTTACAACTCTCCCCCACTTAGTAATTTTCGTCCTCTAAAATATACTGATACGAACAACTCGGGATACGACTCTCGTAGCCGACTAACAAACCAACCTTCCAACCAAAGGCACACCACGAATAACACAAACTGACAAACCACCTTGCTAACAGCAACCACAACAACGACACGACAACGATGACAACTACAACGACAAGATGCAAAGCCCATACAATGCACTTGACGACCAACTCACAACTCAAAGAATACCTAAGTTACGAACACACACAGGTTCACTCTTGAACCGAAACATAACAAAATCGTTACCATCACCGTAGGTAACACTCCTCTAATTCACCACAGGAATTAGCTACTCGCACTCGACCCAACACGATAGGAACGAGGCAACAACACAAACAAGAACACAAATCCCACGACCCAACATCGTTTCAACAACCTCTACATACCCACAATACCAACATCCTTGTCACACAACAATATCGCAACAATGCTACGATTCCCCAATCGGACATGTAACCAAAACATCCATCTACATAGTAGCCCATGAATAATATTTAAACCTTTCGCCTAACACTTCCATTTTGAAACGTCCAATGGTCTCATCATTCCTACCTATTTCCAATGTTCAACTTATGAACTCTTACAAGTCACACACTCATATACGAAATGTGCCACATCACGCTTTCGCTGCGCACTCTAATTACTTGTAACCATCAAATCTACTAATCTCACGTCCAAAGTCTAACTCTTTCTCATATTCACCAAAAATCACTGTTCACTTTTAATATACCCAACCTCACTCTCTGCTGTGTTATCTCACACACCAGACACAAGTATCTGAACTGCTCAAATAACTTTAATTTTATGACCATCAAAACAACCATGTATAAAAACTTTCGACTTAACTTTCCAGGAACAACCATAGCTTTTCCCGAAGGATAATCCAAGCAAAATTCATAACTCGCCACGAATTCCAACCCTCCTCGTTGTCTCATACTCTATTCCTTCAGACTAAACAAGTACTCCAAACTCTTGTGATTACTAAACATTTCGAACCTAGAACCATAAAGATAATACCTCCAAATATTCCAACACCATACAACCGCAACCAATTCCAAATCCGGAATAGTATAGATCCTCTTATGAATCCTCAATTGTCGTAAAGCATAAGCCACGACTTTACCCTCTTGCATTAACACACTGACTAACTCATCAAAGACACATCACAATACCTCGCGAACCGTTTATTAAGATCACACAGAATCAAAACTGGAGCCGTAGGCAACTTCTACTTCAGCTCACCAAAACTTACTCACAATGAACATCCAAAATAAACGACTCACCCTTTACAAGTCAACTGAGATAACAGAAGTACGAACTTAGCAAAGTCTTCCATAGCCTGCAGTAACAACCAACTAAGCCCAAAAATTTCTAATCTCCTTAACCAACTTCGGAGCCTCTCATTGTAGAACTGCATCTACTTCCGATGGATCCATAACCATACTTTCATCTGACATAACACATCCAAGAAAACTAACCTTTTTCAACCCAAATTCTCACTTGAATAACTTAGCATAAAATTTCGTCTCTTTTCAACACTTGTAATTCAAATCTCAAACACTCTATCTGTTCTTCCTCTGAGTTTATAACATATCCGAATATCCTCAATCAAAGCCATTACGAACTTATCCAAATAAATATGGAAGATACGATTCATCTACTCCATAAACATTACAGACGCATTACTAACACCAAATAACATCACTGTACGTTGTAATGCCCAACCAAATTCCAAAAGATATAAATTCTTAAAGATTTTGCAAAATTTCTCACTGGATAACTGGTTACTCACCTACAAGCTTAACCGAGTAAATAACAGTCTATCCCGACAATAACAAACATAACCAGTCACATTACGTCGATCAAAACCTCAACTCACACAATTCGCCACTCTTATCAACCATTCCAAACAATTTCAATTTCACTCAAACTCAACCAAACCATTCCAGTCATCTGTTCATGAAAGCGGACACTTATTCTCAATCGTTACCTTATTCAACTGTTAGTAACCCATACACAATTTCTTTGCTTAACAGTCCAAATTCCATAAATCCCCACATGTAGCAACAACCAACCAAAAAGAACTCTCAAATATTACATCCACAACTAGGATTTTCTCAAGATTTCCATCAATGCTCTAAAATTCCAAAGACTCAAACCTCACCAGAACTCTAAGTTTTACTTTCCAGTAAATCTTCCAACCTCTCTTTCAATCTGAGTAATTCTAACGCTAACATCCAATATTCCATCCGGAACCACATCTGGAATCACTCACAACTAGCAGCCCACATTGGGCCCTTTCTGCCAATCTCCGGAACACTATCATCACAAACATAACAACATCTGAGTTTCACTTCCTAAAAGGTCTTCTACTTACTTAGTAGATCCAAATCTCAAATCTTCACCTTCATCAAATTTGAGTTCCCACTCTACTCTCTGAGAACAACCATGAATAATACCCAATCATTCTCTCTCAATGATTTCCCAACTGGACCAACATACCAAAACTTCTAATCTGTCTCATCTTACGATATAAGAATCTTCATCGACTCAACAAAACAATCCGTAATCATTTTCTTAATTCCAAACAATTCATTGAACCCACTATCAAAGCCGAAAATACACTTCTATTCCATCCAACATAATTCCGTCTACTATCAATAAGAGATTAAGGGTGATCAGTTCCTCAATTTGTCAATAGACAGCCGACAATCATGATGGGGCATAAACCATCTTACCCAACTATAATAGCATTTCTTGCATCTTGTGCACAAATCCTTAGTTGACATAAACCTTACCTCCGAATCCCCTCCGGAATCGGGAACAACACTGTCCAAACAACACTTACACCTAACGGCACACAGAGCCAATGCTCCACACCTGAAGTAACTTGGAGAAGCACCAGCTTCTCCCCCACTTATCTCATTCTCAATCCTGAAGACAAAGGATTAGAAAACCAGACAATACTGACAGTGTTCCCCACACATATCACGTACTAAAGGACAAACAACATCGACAGTATTCAACTGTTACACCAACTGACTCAACAACTTGGCCGGACGGACCGACCTGCTATGATACCACTATTATAACACCCCAATTCCCACACATAATCAATCCATTCATGATTTTCCACACATAATCAATCCATTCATGATTTTCCACACATAATCAATCCATCCATGATTTATGCAAATGCAAAGAGACCGACACAACGACTCTATGCAAATGCAATACGGTACCATCCATCCATCCATCAATCTCATCACTAGTTAACTCAGGAACTATTGGAATCATCGCTTGTTACTTAGTGTAACTCCCCGTCACTTTAGGTCCTCTTTGTATAAGGCACACGACGTTTATGGATCGCTTTAGGTCCTCTTTGTATAAGGCACACGATCCGATCGCTTTAGGTCCTCTTTGTATAAGGCACACGACCGTCTATAATCATCGCTTTAGGTCCTCTTTGTATAAGGCACACGATGTTATAGTGGATTCCCTCTAGAATCGTTTTGTCGCTCACACCCTCTAGGGCACACGACATCACAAGATGCATATCATGATGCTTGGCATACAAGGACTCATGACAATCAGATGCATCTTCAAAAACCAACAATATGAATCATCTCAATCAACAATAATCATGTTATGAAATCAAGCCCAAAACAATGCATTTATTTTCCATAAGGCCACCAACCATCATCACATCATTTCATCACATGCATTCACATCATATAACAGCACACAAGCTACATGTTATATATCAAAGGCATGTTGCATAATAACACATCAATTACACACAATTATAACAGTAAAAGTCGACAAAATGACACATTTCCAAATTCCCGACATAATTAAATCGGCCAACAATCTCAAAACCATTTTAATAAGAAAGAACAAGCCATTAGCTTTCCAACGATACCAAGAATGTTCAAAACGGATAATCGGAACACAAGTCATGGAATCAACAAGAAGTAGAATCGCGAAAAGACAAAATTTTGCACTCTCACTGGCCATACGCGTATTGCCCTGAGCCATACCCGTATTGCCTTACTCACTCGCCTAGCTATACGCGTATTGCCCAAAGTGATACGCGTATGTGCAGAGACTGATTTTCCCCAAAAATTCCACTAAAAATCCAATACGCGTATTGCCTCACTCCATACGCGTATTGCCCACTCCCATACGCGTATTGCCTACAATCCTTCCTTGCCTGATACGCGTATGGGCAGCGAAAACCCAGAATTTTCCTGCATAATTTCTGTTACGAATTCTACCCCAAATCCTCTCCAAATCTCATCTAAACACCAGAAAATTACCAATAGATTGCACAACAACATCTACCTAACATGTCTCAGCAATTAGGAACATTAAAACATAATTTCCGACACAAATTGTATCAAATCCCAACAAATCTCAACATATTATGGTTTTAGTTCTCTACTCAATTTCAACCAAATATTACACAAATACATACATACATAATCATACACAAGTATAAGATAATCGAGTTTCACACCCTTACCCGATTAATCGTGTTTTCAAAAGTCGGTTGAATCGATTTCCTCCTTTCCAAATACACAAGTATAAGATAATCGAGTTTCACACCCTTACCCGATTAATCGTGTTTTCAAAAGTCGGTTGAATCGATTTCCTTCTTTCCAAGTTTTTCCCTCTTTTCTTCTTTTCTTTCTCCTTTCCTTCTTCTCTTTTTCTTTCTTTCTATTTTTCTCTCTATTTCTATTTTTATGACAAAATAACCAAGCAAAAGACCAAAATACCCTCCCGCTCAAATATCTCGCAAACGCTCTCAAAACGCGATAAAACATAAACAACGATGAAATATATTTCGGGAAATAAAAGTTGAAAAGAAATTATAAATTATTGCAAATATTTTACCTATCAGGGAAATTAGTCAATTAACTCAATTAGCAGGTAAAATACAATAAATTCACACATTTCACAAAATTCACATAAATGAAATAAATAAATACAATTAAACAAATCGGGGCATTACACTTCACATTCCTCAAAGAGATGCACAGGGCCTCTTAGTTTGCTAGCTCACCCAGATATTCTCCGCACTTGAAGAACGTCAAACACATGCTCCAGAAATCTTCAGCCCATTTGCTCCACAAGCACCAACTGATTTACTTCTAGCATGTCCCATTCACATCAGACTTCCAAGACAATCCTTTACCCATCATTCTCCCGTATGATAAGATAAATACCTCTCGGACAAAATGTGAATGTCAAGTTCTACACTCAGAACTTAGCATCCTAATCTAAGGATAACCAACCCAGAAAATGTTCTAACATCAGTTAGGACATCCTTCACACATCACAGACACCACACACCATGGTTCTTGATATGCACCACCACTGGAATTACTATCTGCTTAGTAATCCAAACTGAAGATCTTTACACAACACTGCGCCACCAGCTTGAACAAAGAGAACTTCAGAAACCCAGAGAAATAAACTCTCATCCACAAAAAAGAAGGTAATCTTCCATAAACTGAGAACTTCTGCCACGAGCTCCAATATGAACCAGACCCTCCTGACGTTTTCAACCAACCACCCTTCTGCACAAGAGCAATCAGTTCCAAGCACCCTGCTTAAATGCACACTATGAAACCAACCAAATGCCACTTTTTATTGATCTCACTCTTCTTCAGAACTCCCACAAGATACATTGATCCACCAATGAAATCAGAACTTCAAGTCACATGAACTACTTGCTCCATAGCAAGACATCTTAGATCCACCAAGCCTCTTAGACATGTAACATCTTCTCAAACCACAGCTCCAGCAAACTGTATGAGATAGAACTTTTTGAAGCATCCACAACTTCTATTCTCCTATAGACCACCTTATCTTAAGCTGATGCGCCACATCATCAGCTGAGATTCTGATGTTAAGCTAGATGTCAGAACATTCTGATACGACATCCAACTGCTGAATTCAGCTCCTCCTTTTGGCACTTAGAAGAACCTCTTCCCTATTACAGAACAAGAGTTCCATGCTCTCATAGACTTGATTCAACCACCAAGTTTGAGTAGACAACCTCCATCCTGCTTTGAAACTCCAAAGACTTCACACCTGCCAAGTCTGAATCTTTAGAAGACAACGTAGTCCTAGACAATACCATAGCCATACCAAGGAATGCCACTTTCCTTAGTAGAGCAGACGGTAGAAAGTCAGAGATAACTGCCACTTAACCTTGACCTTCAAACTGAGCAAGATCCCATGCTCTCAAGTACCTAGATCAGAAATAAACTGATACAAGTTGTGCCATCACCAACACTCCATTCCTCCTAGATCAGAAATAAACTGACCCAAGAAGTAACCATCAAGATTATGATGTCTTCATCTTCATCTTCAACAGCACCAAAGTCCAGACCAGTTTCTTGCCAGGAAACTTTCCAGAGACCACATGCTTCTGTCGTACCAGACTGAAGCTCATTCTTAGGTCAACACCTAAGACTCAAACAGATGCTAAAGCGTATGTAGTACCCCTCCCATGATTATGCACAAACTCTGATGATGAGATGTTCCAACATCTTGTTGAACATCAGCAATCTTGACTTTCAAGGATAATCAATTAAATACTTGTGAATTCCACAAATAGCAATTGATCTTAAATCCTTGTCCAATAAACCTTCTTCACTGTTGTAGCTAAGCTCCATCAGATCACTTTATGAACATTTATCAAGTATTTAATCATTTGCAAGTATCTTCTTTGACAAACAGTGTTGAGATACCAAGGCTGCCACCCTTGACTCAAGTAACTAAGATTCTCTCTGAACGAACCTTATTTACCCCAACAATTCTGAGAACTCCAATAAAATTGGACCCCCTCTTAGGGTTAAGAGAGATGAATCATTCCTTGCTGTTTTGGATGGTGAAAATAAATCACCTCCACTTTCTTCAGGTTGTGTTTCATAGAAACACCTTCTAGTAAGAAGAATAACTAGAAGACTCCAGATGCACGACTGAGACGCCTTTATGAGTGGACTTGAGAGAATTCTCAAGTATCTTTGACAACCTAGCCGAGCAATAATTTATCAAACTCCCAGAGCTAGAACTTGATAAACCTAAACTCAACTCCTCTCCTCTTCAACTGACTTCAAACTGTACCATGGAACCAAGCTTCCAATTACCAAGTCACCAAAACAGACATCTTCCAACAAATCTTTCCATTCCATCGCTCCCGACTTTAGAATAAAAAGACATAGATATCTTCAAATATAGAGGCCGACGATTGAGACCTTCCACCAACTCTCTTCAACAACAACTCCAGAATCCCATAATTCTAGAGCTCTTCCATCAGAAACACATGCAGCGGAACCACCAAGGAACAAATCCTGCTTGCCCTAATAAGATGCCAGAACATCTTATGAGGCACCCCAACAGGAGAACTAGCCACTTCTCCTGCAGTTGTTGTAGAACCTCCTCAGCAACATGAACAACCACCGGGTTGTTACCTTCGATCCAGAACATCCATCCCACCCATTAGTACCCTTGAGTATGTCTGAGTTGATTGATCTGATCTTCAAAACTCCTCCTTGTTTAAATGCCAGAAAGTATCTCCCAAAGATCTCATCCAGAAACAGACAGGATGCCTGCTCTGATACCAATTGAAATTCTGGCAATGCAGACAACAGATGTCCTAACACATGTCACGACATTGTTCTGCATAAACATTTAAACACAGAGGAACAATAGCAGACTGATACCTTGAATATCAGAGCTCCAGAATCACAGATGTTATGACATCTGTTCCAACGTGTTAATCAAGACTGGACTGAAAATAGCAGAATGATAAACAACACAGAATATGATGACCCAGTTCGGTTCAACTCATCTACATCTGAGGGATGCCAATCCAGGAAAAAGAAATCACTATCAGTAGTATAGTTTTATGTAAACAACCTCAGGTTTACAGAAAGCACCCACGCTAACCTATCACTACCCAATAAAATCGTTATCATTAGAAGTCACATCTAAATGATAAGAGAACCTCATTTCACTCCCTAAATCACAACCTATGATTATCTAACAGTTACTACTGCATAACTGTATCTACCCTATTGAAGGACACCCCTTCCAATACAAAGTTCAGTCAAGCATCCTTGACTAACAAGTTAACTTGGATTTGCTTCAAAGCTTCATCCAAGAACAATACGCGATTCATTGCCTACGGGCTTCTGAATCTGTACAAGTATCTATGTCTACCACACTGCATCAAATCGATATAGAGGGAGACTTACAAGAGAAATCTACGACTTTCAAACCTAAACCCTACTTTACAAAATAGGATTCCTAAGTCTATGTCGTCCTCTCTCTTCTTCTGCCTAGGTCTTGGTCTTCTTTTATAGTCTTCTGCTGAGTTGGGCTTCATATCTTTGATCCTTGATCCATTGCCAATCATGCCTTGAATCTTGGATCATATTTAAACAAAATCTGATGTGACAGTCATGATGTCAAATCTTCATGCTGTGACATCTTATTCGACATCTTTGGTCTGAGGCATAAATCTTCATGTTGGAGCATATTTTCCACCATTATGTTTTACCAAAATTTCGTCAAACCATTTGAGCTTTCAGGTGGCTTCAATTTAGGAAGTAGTTAAAGAGCTTCAAGATTTCATCGCTCGTCACATGTCTAAATCATTAGACGATGAATATCCATTTTGCTGGTGACATCTCTAAATCATTAAGAGATTAACATCCTATTCTTCAACTTTATACAAAATTTATTTGATGGATCTGTTTTGTTTTATTGCAGTTAGATGAAGATTTGGAGAGAGCAAGATGATGAAGAACATGTTCTTCTCAACAAACGTTTCAATTTAGGGTTTTTGTTGTACAACTAATTTTTAGATTTGCCTTTGAAATTGACTATTTGAACAGCAAGTTAGGATTTTTGTTGTACAATTAATTTTTAAATTCAAGATTTTACATATGATTTGAGTTGTGGGAAATTTATTTTTGCTAAATGGATTTAATTATGTCTCTATAATGCATTTGTTGTAGTATATCTCATGTCTCTAGTTTATACTTGTCACCAAGGTGATGAAAAGGTTTTAATAAAGACATTTACATGTTTCATTGCGAGTGTACGCTAATGGCAGGATAAACTTTCATTGTGGACAAAAACGGCAGCAAATGAGTCTGTCCAGGTCTGATTGTTGTTCTTATAAATTATATAAATGATTTGTATTTTGGGTTATCCAAAACTGTTATTGTCATAACTAGACTTAAGGTTTTTATTGTACAAATTTGTAGATTCAACACAATTTAGTCAAGGAATGTGATGAAAATATATGTATCTCTTATGAAAGGCAAATGCTGTAATCGGTTTACGACAACAACAACAGGCTAACGATAGAGGTGGTTCGTTACTTTGAACAGGTATTAACAACTTTCATACTTGTTGTATGCTACTAATGAAATTTTACTAAGAGTATTTATTAGTATATGTTGTTCATGTCTATTGGTATAAAAACTTTGCATCAATGTCGTGCAGTTAGGTCCTGCAGTCAGCAATATGATGCTGGTTGTGGAAGCAAACCTATTCTATCATCTCCTCAGCTTGCGCTCCTTTTGAAATTCTGCATTGTTTGGCTTTGGCCTTGTAATGATTATGCATGTCATCTTTAATGATTATGTATCTATATTTATATAATAATTATGCATGTCATCTTTAACCTGTGTATAGAATATGCATGGAAGATGAAGTTAGATATTGTGGGTCAGTTATGCAAGAAAGCGAGCAGGAGGTTCTGAATTCTTTAACTAAATTTGTTGATCAGTTGCCTTCACGATATTGCTTAGAATTAAACACACTCTTTTTAGAAGTTAATGGTTATATATATGTGTATATATATATTTCTGTCAGGTTACACAAGGAGTTTCAAAGGCACCAATTTCATGTAGGTAGCTTCTGGCTTACTGAGAGAGCAAAAGAATATACACTATTATCCAGTGAAAGAAAAAACAATTTCAATTTTGAGGAACGACTAGCCTGCTACTAATCTTACAGTGCTTTGTTTAATCATTTTACTTTTGAATACAAACTAATTGAAATATGCATTTGTTTTAGTAATGTAACATTGTAAATTATTTTCCATTTTGGTTTATCGGTTTTTGTGTCAACCAAGAATGTAACAAAATTATAGTTTAATACCATTAAATTCAAGATTCTATTGTTGTGAAATTGTGGTCTGGAATTGATAAAATGTGATAAAATTATAGTGTGGTTACTTTAATTGTTACTATTTGGTTGATGTCCTGGTCTATTTTCTTAATTAATCATAAGGTTTCAATTTAGTTTTTTAATCAAATTGTTGACTCACAATTTTGACTTTTGTCATATATTTAACAGAAATGATTAAGTTGTCTAACATAACTATTTTTAAAAGACTGAACTATAGTAACATTTATTAGATAAGGAAAATCTAAAATTAAATTAAAAAACTTTGTCACTAATTAAGTCTTTTATTTATAAAAAAAATAACAAAAATAAACTAGGGGCTCGGAATATTCATGACACTTAATTTATGCATTTTGTTTTCTAATTTAATAAATGTTTAGGGTCTCAATTAATAATTACAGACTAAATTTGAATTATCGAAAAATTCATTACAAAACTTTTATACTTCATTCTAAATAATTTTGGATCCAACAAAATATTTAAATCTAGTGATAATCAGGTGTATCAAAGGGCTTTGCTTAAAGAAATTTATAGCCTAACGTGGGGTGTAAAAAACAAATCTTTATAAACCTTTAGAAGGCAATTAAAATGGGCAACTATCCTGACAGGCCAAAAGTTTCAATATGGAGAATTTTACAAGTAAGCCCAAAAGTTATACATAGCACCCCCATATTTTTTTTAATATCAAAATAGTCCTCTCATTTTTTTCATCAAGTACATGCTGATTTTTTTCATATGCAAAAAATTTGCTAGACCATTCAAACTATTAGGTATATATTTTTATCGGCATTTTAAAAAAATTCGGTGCGAGAAAAGTTTTAAATTTTTTTAGACCCCAGAAAAATTCAATAGTATTATATTTTAGTTGAGGTTTTGTTGACACTTTTGTAGGTCGTGATTGCACCAGCAGTTTTCTGTGGTCTAGAATGATTTAAAAATTGTATAAAATATACACCATATGTTAACAAAAACACCTCACAATGTCTCAATTTTGGTATCTCGTATTTGTGTACTTCAATGGCGTGAAACCACTTACTGATTTTAGGTTCATAGAGGATACCCCTCTTGTTTTTCTGAAATCCAAATTGGATAATCTCTTGTACCACACCGACAACAAAAAGGTGGTTAATGTCATGTTCCGTTCATCATGGATTGATAGTGAAGGGAAAATTAGGTTTAGTAACTTTGAGTTGAAGACAAATGAAGATTTAAAAGTTATGTGAAATAGATATCATTGATATGAAAAAAAAAAAAAAAAGAGTCTGAACGAGGTAGATGCGAAAATTGCGAGATTTGACGACGATATTATCAAGATGTTGAAACGTCATGAATCATCTAGAATGTTTAATCTGTATTCATATTATTTTCTTGTTAAGTTATACTACCTTCGTTCCTTTATATAAGAGACAACTCATTTTTTAGGTTCATTGGATAATCAATATAATTGGTCAGTTTATAGACTAGATACATTGATTATTCAATGAACCTAAAAAAGTGAGTTGTCTCTTATTAAAAGGAACAAAGGTAATATTAAATAATGTTCGTGTTAAGTTATGTGCATCATGCAGTAATGTAATGCTATTTTTTATCTAATGAAATATTAAGTTAAAATGTTAATAATATAAAAATAATTCGTTACTAAACCAAAATAATGTCAGCAACAACAAAAAAAAACAATCAAAGAAAATATACCCAGGTCCACCACAAGAAATGTGTGTTATCTCAGACAAACTGGTATAGAACTCACCATCTAGGTTTATCAAACCCATGAGGTTATATGAATAAATTGTTATCCAATGCATTTGTTACTGGTCAGTCATATCAGGTGGAGGAGGTAGCACATCATTAAAGGACATCCATTGTTGGAAGGTCCACTACCATCTATAGCATGAATATAGTTTGGATGATGCGAGGGTGGAATACTCTAACGTACCAATCTAAATTATCGTTCACACACTCCCCAAGAAAAGAAACCCTAACTGCATTATCTCCAATAACAACGAGGCTGCTGATAACGTTAGACCTAAACCATCAACTAATTTTTTCATATGGCACAACAGGGACTAGTTTAGGAATTCCCTGAATATACCAAATATGGAATATATACCTCTCAAGTAAATATCTTGCCACAAAACTATTCCATCGCAGATAACCCGAAAAAGAGCAGTGTCATCAAACTCCCGATGCACTCTATAGTTTATGTAGGGTGTCCATATGAAATCGTCTACGGTTAGTACATCAATCCTCCTCCTGTACTCCTGAATACCGCTTGAATGAGATTGTTTGGACCTCCATCCAGTGGCCCATGGAAATCCATCAGTGACAGGACCACGATCACCCTTGTCACAAATGGACGAGAAATGTTTTTATATTAAACATTGCACAAGAAGAATAAATTACATATACGAAATGTCTTTAATAAATAAAAAATAAATAAATAAATAAAATAAATATTAATACCTATAATAGACTCATATAACCGGCGAGTTGTCTCATCTTAAAGATAGTCGCCTCTTCAAGGGCAATATATATCATCGTCGAAGCAACACACCCTCATACCCAGTCGAGATGCTCAAAGTCGTAAAATATGGATATGTAAATGGCATCGATATATACATGAGACATATCCTCTAAGATAATACATTTTACAAGATAAAACATGTATACTCTGGCGGCCACTTCATTCTTAGAGTGTTCCACTAGTGTCTGGTATGTATCCTAGAGCCAAGAGAGATAAAAGTGAGCATTATTGTTAGCCCTGGAGTCTTCCAAGATCATCCCTAGTGTAATCCCCAGTAACTGCTCAACCACTATACAAGCAATCTCTTAGTTAATGATAGGAGTGATGAAGAAGTTGCCTGCAAGGGAGAGATGGAAGAGGATGAAGACATCATCCATGATAATTGTCATCTCACCAAATAGAAGATTAAAGGAGGATGTCTCCTTATGCCATCCAGGGGCGGGTCTAGTGTAGCATGAGGGTGTGCATCTACACACCTTGAAATTTTAAAATTTTCACTAGTATCCATATATTACCGTATTTTGACCACCCTAAATTTTTGTTTTTGCACCCTAGACTCAACACTCCCAAAACCTGAAATTACCCTCATAATTTAATTTTTCACTTCTCTCTCTAACCCTATTCTCTCCCATCTCATTTTCTTTGTTACTTCCATACACCACTACTGACGATGGAACGACCATGCCGCCACCTTCAACCTTAGTCAGTTTCTTTATTTCTCACATGGTATTGTCCTTTTGCATTAGTGCACTATTCTCTCTCATGTTTCCACTTGTGATCGTGTCAATTTCGGGTGTGACTTTGTGTTCTACTTTGTGATTTCTTGTTGAGTCAGAGTCGATTTAGAAACATTAATCTTCAACATTGAAACCATTAAGATAAGATATCTTGATTTTAAGGTTTTGTTAATTTAGGTTTTTTCGAAATTAGAGATTAGGATTTGTTAATTGTGTTGTTAAATTAGAATTCTGTTAATTTTAAAATTAGAAATTAACTATGTTAAGTTAAGATTGGCAGAAAAATGCTTGAAAGAAATATTTTGTCCCACTACCATTTATTGTGTGTATGCCATTCTGTTGTGTGTTTGTTGTGTTGTGTGATGTAGTGGATTTAGTCAACCAGTTCAGCTTTTTATTCAACCAATTGTTGTTTTTCCACTAAGTTTATTAATTATAACAAAGAATGTGGATTTAGTTTAAGTTATTATTACTTTTGCTATGATATATTGCTTTGTTATAGTACTTACAATGTTCTGTTTAAATGATTTAACACCTGAAATTCGAAATCTCACAGAGTGCTACTAACCATAATTTGATTCAAATATATCTTCCAATGGAGTGGTTGTTCTTGGCAAGAAGTCATCCTGAACCAATAAATAAAATGAATAGTAGATTAAAATTTAAGAAAGCATCACCAATTGAGTGGTTTGAATATGATATGTTGTACTAATAGTGAAAGACAAATAGAGAATATTAGGGAAGCATTGGGAAAAGGAGAGATTACTAGTGACTGGTGATACTCAATGGAGTTCTCATTTTTCTATTTTGACCAATTTGATATTGATGTATGATTCTCTAATGGATGTTCTTGACATTTTGAAAAAATAGATTCAACATTACTAAGAGAACAAAAGGCTGAAGCAAATAGTCTCATACTTTTGATGAATACTTTTGATTTTGCACTAACATTGCACTTAATGAAAAACATCTTGGGTATTTTAAATTATTTGTCACAAGAATTACAAAGAAAAGATCAAGATATTTTCAATGCTATAAAATTGGTTAACATCACAAAGCAACGATTATAAGCTTTAAGAGATGATGGATGGAAAACTTTATTTGATGAGGTAAATATATTTTGCAATATGCATGACTTTCATAATCCAAACATGAATAATATATACTTTTCGGGAAGATTAAAGCGTGGAAGTAATGTCGAGTCTCTCATTATAGAGAAATACTTGGATGCTCATTTGCATGGCTTGTTTGACTCCAAGGAATTTGTTCTTTTCTTTTGACAAGGAAAAACTGGTTGAATTTGCAAAGTTCTATCAACGAGAATTTTGTCAAACTAGTTTGGTGTGGTCTGATAATCAACTTGAGACTGATATCATCGATATGCACAACAATATTAAATTTTCATATTTGAAAGGAATTGGTGATCTTTCAAAAAAATTGGTTGAAACTCAAAAGCCTGTTGTTTATCCATTGGTTTATCAACTTTTGAAGTTGGCAATGATTTTGCCCATTGCCACGGAAACCGTCGAACGATCCTTTTCTGCTATGAAGATTAAGAAAACTAGATTACGTAATCGAATAAGGGACGCATAAATGAGTGATTGTATGGTGACTTATATCGAAAGTGATGTGTTGGAGGGCATCGATAATGAGCTGATTATTCAACGATTTCAAAATATGAAATCATATAAAGGTCAATTATAGAACATGTATGTAATTTTTTTGAATACATTATAATTTGAGTACATTTTTTAGCATGATACTTTTATAGATATAATTATAATAATTTATTAGTGTTAAATATTTTACACCCTCTAAGTCGGGGTCTTGGATCCTCCACTGATGTCATTGCTCAACAAAAGTAGATAGTAGTGGAAAGTCAATCATGGTGAGGGAACAATACACTAACGGAAGTAGGCTGGCATCAAGGACAATTTTTCTAACCTCATATGGCATCTGTACATCAGGGAACTTTTTCAACATCATCCCATGGATAGGCACCTTCAATGGGTGCACTCCTATAATAATTAAAGTATAAACCATCAGTTACTTTTAATTAATTATTAATAAATAAAAAAACTTAAAATTAAATATTAATATCTCTCCCTACCATAATGTAAATGCCACATTATCGGAATACCCAATGAGGAATGTAGGGTGATTGAACCCTCTAGAAAACCATTCATTTGTGTGTACAGACAGCTTTGTATCAGCCTGAGCCACAACCTCAATATCAACCAGAGGAGAAACCTCGCTGTCATCCTAGGGAAGAACCTCTACATCATTAACAATGATAACATTTAACTCGACTTCAAGATCTCTGGCTCATCCAACTCTTACACCTCTACGTTGTAGAGTGTAGGGATAATCGAGACTGCTCAATGCCCTTGTAGTGAGAATCGATGGGGGCTACTCTACCCTCCCTAAGACGCAACCACTCTCTATCATCTCTACCACCTCAACCAAGGCACTCTGCAATTGCTACTTCAGCTCTATCAGTCAATATAGAAAAAATCTTGTTGTCTCTTTCTTTGGTCCTCACTATAGCGAAAAAATGAAATATGGGAGTTTTTTAAAATCCAAAAATGACCATGTATTTACCGATATTTTTGAAATATGTGGTATACTACATGCATTTTTACCAGTATTTTTGAAAATTTCGGTACGTATGTATCGCTCCAAGAAAAATATAGAGTCACCACCGAACTTTATTTATTCCAAAGGATGGGGAAAATATTCGATAAAACCCCAAAAGGTGAAGAAAATGGTCGTCACAACCAAATTCGAGTTCGGAATTCGGTTATGTAAGGGGAAGATATTAACATCCCTCAAATCCGTTGTAATCAACGGGAACCGTTTTGATTGTTCTTTGTGCGGATGAGTGCTATAATCTAAAGGTTACTTGCGACTGGTTTTAATTAATGAGAAAATAAGTTTTTAATTAATGTGCTCGCCAAGATCTCGCAATCACGTGCCTATGTATCCTCATAGTGCAATAAGGTATTCAGAGCTCCGTAGTTCGAGGTAGAAAATAAGTGTTTGTTGATTGTTTTTAATGGACAATGTCAACGTTCGCATCCTAGCAGTTAAAAGTTGCTTATATGCTCGCGCGTGGGAAACATAAGCATTTTTTGTTTGCGGTAGAACGTAAATAACATGTTCTTTATGAAATATTTTTGAATGCCCTAAGGCGGAAAATGAATTTGATGGGTTATGATTGTTTTTAAATTTGAAAAGATTGTCTTGATTTGAATTGCACTAAAGTCTATGAATGAAGGTGAATACTTTGAACAACTAGGGCAGGCCTCTCGTATCCAAAGGTATTCAAAACAAGGGTAGAAATATATCCCTATCATCCTTCTCCATTTCTTAAGGCTCATGACGCATAATTCGCATTGATTTTTAAAGTGTTTTTGGGTTTATTTGCAAAAGGATTTTAGTCTTAAATGGATAAGGAAAATAAAATGAATGTGAATGGGGTTAAACACCTTGTTGTCATGCATTGGATCTAGGGTTTTGAAAGGTTAAAGGATAGATAATTGATCTAAAGGATTGAGTAAAAGATCCAATCCAATTTAAGTGGTCAAGGAACTTGTGATCACTTAAATGTGGATGAAAACCTAAGGGAACATTCAATAGTTTATGCAGAGTTACCTAAAAGGTCTAATTCACAATATGTAATTAATTAATCAAAATTCAATTGATCAACTAATCAACAAGAATAAGGGACCATGCTAATAATCACACCATCAACACATCAAATTATGAGAAAAATCAATGGTACTGAAAACTGGAATTATCATGAATAAACCAAACCGGCCTCTAATGTGTCACCAACTGAAATTAGAAAAATTAAATTCTAACAAAATATAATTTAAAAAATTCTAATGAATCGTCTATTTAGATGTGTATTTTTAATATTTTTTGTCTATTAAAAATATGATTAAAAAATTAAAAGAAAAATTAATGAGATTAAAATTTAATTAATTCCTAATTAAAACCTAATTAAATCTCACACTAATTACATATTAAGCTATTTTTATTAAAAAAATGTGCATTAATAGGCATTTGTGTATTTTTCCATGAATTAAAAAAAATAACAAAAAGAATTAAAAAAAAAAAAGAAGAGAACAAACAAATAAAAAAAATTCAGCAAGGGGGTGTATGACCCAATATGGGTGCTTGCAGTAGAAAGGCCCAAACTGGCCGCCAAAATGACCCAATGGCCTATTCAAACAAAAAATCAGCATAGTCAACAATCAATTATCCAAAGTCAACATGAGAGAGGATGTGGTCCATTTGATCAGATCTGCATAGATCTGATGGTTATGATTCTGGTTGCACACTACACATGCATGCATGTGATCAACATTTTTGTCTTATCCTTATTTTGTCCTATTTGTTGGGAAGATCCAATGGTAATATGGCACATGGCATAGAGAGAGAAAGGGAAAAAACAAAATCAGCATGGACGCGTGTCACTATATTGTGCATTCTGCATTTATTCCACCTTGTTCATTAATTATTCAGTACATTCATGAATTTAATCTACTAAAATTATTAAATCTAACAAACAATATGCAAATTATATATCGCCGCACTTGATTTGTTTTCAAGGAATCCAAATATGCGATCGAATTTTGCAAATGAGCCACAAATTTTTAAGAATCAGGCAAAAAAGTGAAGAACAAAGTGTGGAAAGAATCGATCAATTCACATTTGTTATAATGATTCATGAAAAAGTAATCACATATTCGGAATCGTGACGAAAAATGGATTCTAATGATATTATGCAAAAATAAGTGATTAATCTAATAAGCTATTCCAAAATAGTAGCTTAAATTAATCAACGAGCAAACACCCAATAATTCATGGCAATAGCATGGAAGAGATGAAGGATTACCAACATAGCGGAGATTTGCTCCGGTTAGTATTGAAAATCGGTGTGTTGAAGAGAAATACGGAAAACTTTAAGAATAAGCTCCTTTAATCCAATTAATTTCCAAGCTTGATGATTATCTTTGATGATGAATGAATGTAGAAGATGAATCATGAATGTAGAATATTGATGAATAAGCTTGAATTAATGAACCTTGGATGATGATTGTTGATGAATCTTGATAAACTTTAGATGATGATTGTTGATGAAACTTGATAAACTTTAGATGATGATTGTCAATGAAACTTGATAAACTTTAGATGACGATTGTTGATGATAATGTAGAAATGGTTAGTGAATGATTTTTTGAACTTGGATTGTGGCTAAGTTCCACTATTTTAGAACTTCAATGTGAAGTTCTAAATGGTGATGAATATAAATTTTGTTGAGGGTGAGGGAGAAGATGAATTGAGAGAGAATTTGAGAAGAAAAAATTAGTGGAAAAATAATGATTCAATTGTGAATTTTCTAAGTTAGGCTTTTTAGGTTAGCTAGGTCCAAAATTGTGAAAATTGACATGTTTATATAGGCTTTGTAAATGAATAATCACCCTTGGATTGTGATCTAAGTAATGGGTTTATCAATGGTTATAGATTAATTTAATACTTAGTTGCGGATCACCAATTTCAACCCTTGGATTAATTTTTAAGAATGGTTGGGATTGAATGAAAAAAATGACAGTTGGAATTTGTGTTTGTTTGGTAGTTTTGTGTTAGTTTGGAAGTTATGGTAGTTTAGGGATAGTTGGGTAATTGAATAATTGTGAGGAATGAGATAGTTAGAGGCCAATGGTGTTGGAGTTTAGCAAAAGTACCAAGTTATGATGTAAGACAATGAGTCTCTAGTAATTAACTTGAACTTGAATGCTTTTGCCTTGATTTTTCTACCACTTTTGGCTTGAATTTTTAGTGAATCATTCCATGATTTTAAGTGCCTTTAAGAAGTGATTTTTATGTTGAAAATAATAACTTTTGAATGGTGTAAACTCATGGATCAAATTCTGAATTTTTTTGGGCATGAATCAATGTTGGGAAGTGAAGAACAAACCATGGAAGTGATGCTTTATGAAAGATAGAATTTGTTGGAAATTAGCACTTGGCATAATCATGATACAAAACATTTTTGATAAATGATGATGAATCCCTTGATCAAATGCTCGTGGAATAGGTCTAGAAAAATTCAAGAGTCAAAACCGAGTCAATGGTCGATAGTTGACCAAAAGTCAACACTTGACCAAAAAGTCAACTATTTGCCCAAAAAGTCAATTGTACCCAAAAGATGTAATTTTTTTTGCCTCTTTTCTTGTAATCCATTATTTTGATTTGTATCTCAAGAAATATGCATTGTACCCTGAATTTCCAATAAGTGAATGAAATCTTCTTTTTATTCCAACTTTGCCCTTTCCTTTGAATCCAAGCAACCTTCTGAATTAAGTGACAATCTTTCCAATCTTCTAGCTAACCATGAATCTCAAATAAAGAGATGATCAAAAGTCAACACTTGAACAAAAAGTCAACTATTTGCCCAAAATGTCAATTATACCCAAAAGATATAATTGTTTGCCCTATTTTCTTGTAATCCATTATTTTGATTTGTATCTCAAGAAATATGTATTGTACCCTGAATTTCCAGTAAGTGAATGAAATATTATTTTTATTCCAACTTTGCCATTTTATTTGAATCCAAGCAACCTTCTGAATTAAGTGAAAATCATTACAATCTTCCAGCTAGGGGTGGAAGTAGGCCAGGCCGATAACAGGGGCCTACAGACTAGCCTACACAGGCTCAGGCCAGGCCAAGCTATTTTTTTAAATAGAAAAGGCCTAGGCTTTTTTATAAGCTTATTTAGTTAAAAAGGCTAGGCCTCAGGCCATAAAAAAAGCCTTTTAAACCTAACAGACCGGCCTATTTAAATAAATATGAATAATTTTTTTTATCTTATGTTATGTTTTGTACTTTGAGTTAAAATACATAAATAAAAATTGGTTATTTTAGAGAACTTATGAAAATAAGATTAAAACACCTTATGAACAATGTTATAAGTTGTTTTCATAAATTATCTTAAACAAATAGTCTCACAAAACTTATGCTAATAGGTATGTTAAAATAAGTCAATGCAAACAAACTTTTAGTCTCATTGATTTTTTAGTTTGTTAGTCTATTTAAACATTATTTTAATTGGGTATTTACATATTTCTAAAATAATAGGCTTTTATGTAGGCTAACAAGCTAACCAAGCCTTAGAAAATGCCAGGCTTAGGCCTAAAACTAAGCCTATGATAGGCTACAGACCAGGCTTAGGCTTCAGTTTTTTTGGCAGGCCAGGCTTAGGCTTGGCAAAGCCTAGCTCGACCCAACCTATTTCCACCCCTACTTCCAGCTAACCATGAATCTCAAATAAAGAAATTATCTGCACCATAAGTACTATGAGAAATAAACCCGGATAATTACCAAATAATAGCCGCCTTGAAAATCCACTTAAGCTTATTACATCCATTATCACCGAACCTTTGTTCTAAATTTGTTACGATATGCAAATATCGATGCATGACCTTAATGCATGATCAAATAGACAAGTGCATGCAAATGAACAAAACCATAAGCCATGCAAATTGAATGAGGAGGTAGGGAAAATTTTGGGGTATGAAAGTGTTCTGGACTGGGCAGGCATATGGCCCACAGTAGGGCTAGGCCCAACCTAATCCAGCTTCTGGCAAGGCCCAAAAAAGAGACTTATTATTAGCATTTTGACGCTATGTGTAATGGTAGGGGTGCCAGATTCAAACAATTGAGTCTCAGATATAATTCTCTTCTATATGAATGTTTGTGGGATAAACCAACACTCAACGATTATTTTTAGAGATTTATACATGGCACCCCTACCATTACACATAGCGTCAAAATGCTAATAATAAGTCTCTCATAATTTACATCTCTAAATTTTTACAATTATTTCAAATTTTTTTCAAAAAAGTCTTAGAAAAAAATTCGATAGTTATAAATAACTATGAGGTAGAAAAACGTAAAATTGAAAAAAAAAATTCATTTTATACTGAATTTACATCGTGATAGATAAATTTGATTTATATATATATATATATATATATATATATATATATATATATATATATATATCCATTGCAAATTTTGTCTCAGTCAAATTTATGTAAAAATTGGGCTACTAGATTTTTTCTCCTTCATAAATTAGATGGTTATGTTATGCTATATAATAATATTTTAATTACAACAACACTTAATACGTTTCAGATTAACAAATATTGTCATAGATGTAACAAATAAAGTCCGCAACCTATAACAAACAAAAATAATAATAAAAAATCATCTGAAAAGGTCCACCACGACCAATCTTTGCTATCTACGACGCCATAGCATAAATCTTGCAATCTAGGTTTACCAATCCCATGAAGTTATCAGAAAGAAAAGAAATCATTTACATCAGTTGTCAATTAGTTATACTAGGTGATGAAGGAGGTGGTGGAATGTCATATGAATGTCCTTCAAGAGACATAGTTCTATCAACATCTGTCGACTCGGTTGAGCCAGGAGGGATGTTGAGAGGGTGTGATACTCTCTATAGTACCATTCTAAGTAACCATTCAGACAATGTTCCCGAAAAGACACGACCAAAGCATTTTATTTAATAGCATTGGCTTTGCTCACCATGTTAGTACGAAACTGTGGACGCGTTTTTGTGAATCGGAGACCAAGCTATTGGATTAACTTGACTCACAAATCAAATATCGCCACCAAACTTTAATTTATCCAAGGGAAGGGGTAAAGAAAGAATAACTCATAACCATGCAATGTGAAACAATGCAATAAAAGATCTAAGGTTCGGGGGTTGGTTATACTAAGGAAATGTACTAGCACCCTAATTATCTATAGTATCCTATAGGAACCTCTTAAAATATTAGTGTTATTTGCTTAAGTTGTTTGCTATTGATTGGGAGTTGATTGTTTTTTGAACGAGTGATGGGAGTGAGAAGTGTTTTTGTTGTTTTTTGTAATGTATATGAATAAAGGGGGTGAAAATAAAAATGTGTGCTCGCTAGGATCTCGCAATCCTATGCCTACATATCCCTAGAGGAAGTCAGAGCATTTGTAGTTCGGGGAACTACAGGTAAAAGCAATGTTTGTTGGGTTTTTTAGAAGAAGATACAAGAGGTCATATTAAGATGGATTGCTCAACTATGGCACCACAAACATAGAAAGATAAAGGATCTTTGCATAATAAGAGAAGGACTTTAACTTGGATATAGAATCAACAAGTATTCCACTTACATCACTTAAATAAAAGAGTATCTCTGCACCATAATAATAGAGGGACATCAACTTGGATATAGAATCAACAAGTAGGCCACTTACATCACTTAAATGAAATAGAAAGTTTTTAAAAGTTGGATTTATATTGTGGGGGATAGAAGAGATATTTCTTCTATAGAGATGACTCATGTCTAATCTCTTGGGGAAGAGTTTTGAGTTTGAAGCCAAAGATGGCTAGGGTTTGATTGAAGTTGGATTTTGAGGGGAATCCTAATGTTTGAACTAATTCTAAATAAAGGGTGAGGGGAATGATGAACATAAACACTAATGTCAAGAGAAACTTAACAGATAAAGTTTATCAAGTATGAACAAGTAAAACATCAAGAATGAAATGATTATACAAGTATCATTAAGCAGGGTATCAAGACACGTGTATAACAGGCAGAGCATAAGAAAGATAGACATGCATGACATTCTGGAAGTTTATGAAGGAAATACTTGAACATGTGAGCAAAGATTTAATCAATGAAAACATCACAAACAAGTTTAAGAAAGTACATGTTCAAAATAAATCATGGATTATATGAACATGGTGAGGCAAAACCCTAAAGAGAGTTTATGAAGGAAATTCTTGATCATGTAAACAATTTTCACATATTAATCAAGGTAAGCACACGAATAAGATATTTTAACATGGTTGAATCAAGGTTTAAAGTAACCAAACTCAAGTGGAAGCCCCAGACATGCATTAAGTTGTTTCAAAAGATCAAGCAAGATTAAACCCTAAAGGTATCACTTAAGCAAACCATTTAATCAAGGCTTTTTTCAAAAGAAAAGGGCAACTAAACAAGGTACAAGTCAATAACAAGACTTTAAACAAAGCATACTATAGCCATATAAACACATATGTTCAATTAGACCAAAGAAATAATCTAAAGAACATCATTAAAAGCTTTTAAAACACATAAAAGGTACATGTTTTTAACTACACAAAAGTACATGAAATAAATATTATTTTTGGTATTTTTTTATATATTCTCAAAATAGAGGGGATAAATGACAAGTATGCAAAAAATCATTAAAAAATAATTAATTTTGCATATAGAAAAAAATTGAAAGAAAATGGGAAGAAACGCATGAAAATTAGTGTTAAAAATAAGGATTGTCATCCACAAGGCTTGAACCCGTGCCCTTATGGTTGCAGGCCCAAAATCTTACCACTAGGCCATGTGCCTTGGGTTGAAATGTAACACGCGTGTTAAAATAAATATTAAAGTTTCAAGTTAAAAATGGTAAAAAAAAAATGCAAAAGGTCTAGGGCGAGGGGGATTCAAACCCCAGACCTTGAGCTCGTTACACACACAAAACACACACACACACACTAACCACCATGGCGCAATGTCTATTCAATACATATATGGAAACTAAAAAAAAATATAAAACAAGGTTTTTAAAATGGAAGAACACGCGGCCTCCATCTTCTTTCTCATGAACTTCCCTCAACCATTTTTCAAATTCAGAGAAACTTATCTCCTTCATTTCTTGATGAAATCAAAATATGTAATGATGAAAATTGTTTAATTTTTCACAAGGAACATGATGGTACAACTTAATTGTATTAATTTTCAACATATTATCAACTAATTAACCGAATCAGAAGGAACCCTAGAATGAAATTCTACAATGAAATTCCATACAACACATATTCAAAGCAATTGACATAGGGTAAATGATCCCCACAACATGACAAATAGGTTTGTAACTGAAATGATCAAGAATGATGCATGAATCATAGAGTTTGGGAAATAGCAACTTACCTTCAAAAGTGAAAATCAATTTCCTGCTTAGAGGTGTTCCAGATGCAATTTTATGATAATAAAAGCTTCATTGGCCTCCAAGGAATGTGTTGAAGTGGTTGAATTGGATTGAAACCCTCTAGAACTCCCTACCTGAATCAAACTGCAGTTTAAGCAAGTGTGATGTGCTCTTATGGATTTAGGTGCTACAAATGTGTTTCAAGGCTTTGGATCACTTCTATTGAGTGTATAAAAGATGTTTGGATACTAAGATTGAATGGAAAAATGTTTGGAATGAAGAATTCGATCGTTCTTGCAAGTTGTGCAACAATGGTGATATGAAGATGCAACTTCTGGTTATGGATGATTTGGAGATGTTTAGAGTGTTTCATAAGCTTATATATGTGGTATGATATATGTTTGAAGTGTTAGAATGAAGGTTTATGGACTGGTTTGTGAAATTCAAGTTTTCACTTTAATGGTTTCTGAAATTTGCAAGAATGTGCAATTCTAGCGTGGAGAGGTTTTGAGGTCTTCATGTGTCTTTTAAATGATTAAAAATGGCATCTATTTATATAAAAACAAGTTGGATTTTTGGAGGAAAAGTTTTGGATTGGGATGCATCCTATTATCCAATGTGTCATGACATGTTTCAAAACTTGAATGCAAAGTTCAAGTAGCTTTCTTTCTAAGCAAGATCAAATATTGACCATTTGGACCATCATCATTCAGATTATGACTTTAGTCTTGATGTTTAGAACAAATCCTTGACTTGGTGAACAAGTTTCTTGACTATTTGGCATTTCACTTAATGCACCAAAACAAAACTTAAGTTCATGCCTTGGGATGAGGTTTTCTTCTATGCAAAGGGATAAAACTTCAGCAAATTTGGTACCATCTTAAAGATATTATGGGATACTACAAGATTCATCTTGATCTTGTGCAGAGATAAGGTTGGGAAAGTGGTTAAAAGTGTGTCCAAAATCATGTGCTACAAGAAATCTGTCTTGAATTCAGCTTCATCAACCCCTTTTGCAAAAATCATAACTTCTAGCTCAAGTAAGATAAATCTTTGTTCTTGGACTCTTTGGAAAGCATGAAACATCCTCTACAACTTTGATGTTGACAACTTTCCTTGATTCAATTGGGATCATGATGAAAAAGGCTTGTAAAGTTAGCTTCATGACATAGGCAGATTTGGTTGAAATATTTTCTAAGTGTTTTTGTTCAAAAAGTAGTGAACCTTCTACTTCAAGGCCTCATATATCTTTATCCATGCATTTTTTTTTGGAAATCATCCCCTAGGACAAAGTTGTAGTATGGAATAAGATCTTCAATTTGGTCTTTGGAGCAAAGAAAATGGTTGCTTGTGCAGGAAGTTATGGACTTGGAATGTAGGGCAAAAATCATAGAATTTCATAACTTAGTGAAATTTCCCAAAACCCTAATTTTGAAATTTCTTGATTTATAATGATCAAATGCATTCACCAATCATATTTTCATGATATTTGACTTGAGAAAATCATGTTTGACCCAAAGATGCCAAATATCAGGCTTTGACTTGATCAGTTGATTCTCTTTGTATCAGATGAATTCAACTTTGTAATTGCCAATGAATTAAGCTTCCTGGGTAATTAGGATCTTGTGAATGGTCTTCAAAGATGTATTTGAGATCTTTGAATTATGTTTTGAAGTGTAGGATCATCCTCAGATGAAAAAGCCAATGGTAAGCCTCACTCAGTCAAAACCCTAATTTGGGTGCATCTGATGAACTTGAAGCTTGATGAGTTTGAAATGATTCAATCTTGTACTTGATAGTTGATGAAGGAAAACTCTTGATCTTCATGAATGAATGAGATTTGAGGTGTTGAAGACCACACCAATCCATGGCTAATCATTAGTTTGAACATCTTGAGGCACAACCTAACTTGTAAAGCAAGCAAACACACACTTATTATATTTGTAATGGGTTAGTGATGCATAAAAAGACACACACATATGTAATGCTAAATTTCATGCAAATTATGTGAATGAGGTGAAATCTTAGGGGTAAAAATTAGGGTATGACAGAAACCATCCATCAACCATAGATTGTACAACATAGACTGGTCTAAGTATGCCTTGGAAATAGCCAAAATGGGACAGACACCTCTAAGGAAAATATGTTGTAAATGTACTATTCCAATGTAGATAACCTGAAAAAATAGTCCAATGACGTCGAACTGTCGATGTATTCATAGGTCAGCGTCTGGTGTATAAATGACATGGTCAAAGGTCTAAGTGTAGATCTTCTGATTGTACTCTTGACGGTCGTTGTAGCGGTAAAAATCATGAGTGTAAGCTATTGGTTAACTCAACTCAAGGAAAACAGAGTCCCCACCACGCTTTTATTTATTACACTAAGGAAAAGGAAAAAAGAGCGAATAAATCCTAAGAAGTCTAAAAAAGCAAAAGCTAAAAAAGACAAAGAGAAATGGGTAAGGGGGGTTGGTTACGCAATGGGAAGGTGTTAGCACCCAACACGTCTATAGTACTCTATATGAGCCCTTTGAAATATCTATCGCTTTGGGTTTGAAAATGGTTTGTTTGAAAGAGATTGGGAGAGATGAGAAGAGAAATATTTTTTAAATATTTTTGTGTTTGGAGAGACTTATCGCCTCATGCCTATGTACCCACGATGTGCAATGTAGGATCAAAACCTCGTAGTTCGTGGTACAAAGAACAAAAATTTGTTTGTTTTGGTTGATTTTAAGTGTAAAGATAAGTCGTCATTTCCAAGCGAATAATTCTGCTTAAAGAAATGAATCATGTCTAGACTTATGAAAAAGTTTAAAAGGAAAAGGTGCACAAAGCACCAAAAGAGTTTGATGAGTTTTGTATTTTTTATGTCTTTTTGAAATGGTCAAAATATGATTAATATTGATTGACATTTATTAAAGAAAATGAAGTTTAAAAATCGCTTGACCGAAGTCAAGGTTTTATTATGAAAGCGGTTTTAAGTTTGAAAACAAGAAGGTTTTTGAAAAATGAGAGGAGATTTTGAAAATTTAAGAAGGGGTGGAGAAGAAGTGACTATCCTAATGCATAAAATAAAAGCTAAGGATAAGAAAGATCTAACCACATGGAGACACTCTTCAAAGCATAATAAGAATAGAATTCTATCCTCTTGAGCCAATAAGCAATTCAAATAAAGGCTAGGATACCAAACTCCATAATGGTCCAAAGCACAAGGGAGAGAGTCCTAAGTCTAAGTCCATAAGTCCATAATCAAGAGCATAGGTCCTCCAATGCAAAGGATAGTGGCCATAGTCCAACAATTAAGAGCACAAGTCTTTTAGTGGTTTAATCCTTTATTAATGTTTTTGAGTCCGAATGGACAAAAGGAAAAAACAAAAGTACAAGATAATATGGTCCAAGTGGACAAGAGAAAAATAACATAAACATAAACATGATATGATAAAATGACATAAAGCATAAAAAAATAAAGAGAGATAGGGAGCGAGAAAGAATTGTAAAGAAGTTAGAAGTTAGTGGTTAGTAGCACAAGGCTCTAGTGCCATAAGCCTTCACCGATTATTCCGTTTCGCGTCTTGAACTATAGTGATTAAACAATGTACTTAGGTCAAGTTTGATGAAGACTTGTTATAAGATTGATAGAATCAAAGCCTCTACAAAAACAAGCTTCAAATATTTTGAACCTAATACAAAAGATTAACCAACATTGGGTTGACGCGACCAATCAAGATCCATACCACGAAAGTTCAAATTCCGAATTGGATAAAGAGGGACAAATGTTGTGCTATGTTAAGCAATCGCCGAGTAATTTACGGAGTAATTACCCTACAATGAGGTCGGTCAATAGATCTTCGTGCTAATGCATGCTAGATGAACGATATGTAAATCGTCATCCGAAAGCAATACCGTACGAAGAGAAAATAGGTAACGATCTAGTCTTGATCAAGAATTCAACAAAGAAATTCTAAGATCCAAGACTTTCATCGATCAAAAAGAAAAATAAATAAGATGGAGAGAAAGATGGATCTAACAAGTTATGATCCATCAACAACCAACAACAATTCAAAGGAAAAAAAATCAAATAAAGAAGAAAGAATTAAAATATTTTGAAATGTTTTTCTTTAGAAATTTTTCTTAAAGAAAAAACAATCAAAATACAAATAATAACACTAAAAATCTATTTCATAACAAAAATAAAATTAATAAGAAAAAGAGAAAGAAAATAATGAAAAGTAAAATTGAATTTAGAAAAATAAAATGAAATTGAGAAAAAAAAAATAGGAAATGGAGGTTTAGAAAAAAAAGTGGTGGTGAGAAAAGCAATGGGCCTACATGGCCCAAATTTTCTTAAAGAAAATAAAAGAGAAAAAAATTAAAATAACTTAAAAGGGGAAATCAAAAGGAAATGAGAATCAGAAAGAAAGCCTTTCATCATCTTCTCCGTCAAAACAAAGGTCGTTGCATTGTTCTTCCATAGCTAGTAAATTGCAGCTAAACCAAATCGGAGCGACGAGAACCAAATCAAACACGGTTGTGATCGAAACTCAAAGTAGATTCCAGATACGTGTTCAATTTCTTGTAACGGTGCTCGAATAATTCGAATTGAAACCGCGAAGTTCACATAAATACCTTCAAATTCAGGTGAAATTCAAATCTACTTCTCCTCTTCTGAACTTGAATTGGTGTTATGTGATGTTGAAATTAGTTGTGAATGTGTTGCGGTGTTGCGTTGAGATGTGTTTGGCCTTGCGTGAAATTTGTGTTGTTGTAGCTTCTGATGTTGTGAAATTGATGGAGTTTTTCGTTTTGTAGGTGAATGAAGATTGATGAAATTGAAGCTTGAAGGTGAAGGTGGAGTTGTGGTGTATGAAGTTTTGAAGTGAGGATTCGAAGCTTGAAGTTTGTTGAATTTGAAGGTTTGGGTAAAGAAAAATGGTGATTGAAGCTTGAAATTTGTTTAATTTTTGAGCATAATTTTTCTAGGCTATTCAAGCTTGAAGAAATGAAGTGAGAAGTGCACCCTATTTATAGAATTTGAAGTGAGTTGCGATGAAATGAATTTGTGAAATTTGAAGTTTCAATTTGCCATTTTGCTTTGATTTTTTCTGCGTTTTGTTTCATGCTTGATGCATGTGCAGGTTGTGGCTGAACTTTTCATGTCGTTTTGATTTTCTTTTTGCTGCGTTTTGATTAGTTAAGTTGTGGCTTGAATGGCGTGAGATTGCTTCCTCAAGGCTTGTTTTGTCCACGACGTTCCGGCTTGTGTGCGAGGAATTGTGAAAGGGTGACTTGGCTCATGTCTCTATTTTTTCACAGCTTGGAAAGGAATGTTCATTGCAAAGCTACATGATACTTGGAGTTTAGCGCATGGCTTTGTGTTTGTAGCAGCTGTGATTCATCATGGCAGCTTGGAACTTACACGTTGGATTACCTTTTTCTTTATGAAGGCTTGGTAGTAAGGCTTATGGTAGCAGCTTGTGTAGCTTCATAAAGCAGCGGCTTGTGTAGGTACCAGCTTTCACAAGTCCTGCGTTTGGCTCGTGACACCCACGTTTTGAGTAGAAGGCTGATGGTTTTGTGATGGCATGTAATGTAAAAGCATGTATGGCTTGATGGCTGGGATATTGTGGGGTCATGCACGTCCTGGTACAAGTCATTTGCTAGCATGAGCTTGAAGATATTTTTTATATGGCTAGGCTTGATCGTGTACAGTATTAACAATAGTAGATGAGCATATGCAGTAAGTTCCTTTTGGCATAGCATGGGTCGTGTTCTTCAAGTCATGGCATGAGTTTTTTCTTCTTTTTTTTTTGTAATTTTGTAATGGCTTGTTAATGAAATGGGCCCATGTATTCTTGGAATTAATTTTGTACATGAATTGGTTTAGGAAAAAAAATTGAAAAACGTGCATTGAATGGATAAAAATTGGAAAGTGGTTATTTGGAAATTTGAAATGGATATTGGGAAGTAATATGGATATTATTGGATGATTGAAAAAAAAAAGCTATGGATTTGATAAAAATAATGGATAATGGATAATGATTAAGAAATGGATATTGATTAAGGAAGGAAAAAAAAAAGAAAATGGGTTAATTGAGAATATGGATGTGAATTGGATTGGATAAAAAAGTGAATGATTATTGAATGAATTGGATATTAAAATGGATTTTTGGATAAAGTGATTAAAAATGGATATGGGCTTTTAGAAAAAATGGTCTATGAGGTGGATCATGGATAACAAATCTTTATTTTTAGCCCAAAACCAATCTTAAACTTTTTCCACAAGCCTCTAATAAAATGCACACAGCTACCACTGAACAATCTTGCCACTGAACAAACTTGCCATTGAATAAACTTGCCACTGAATAAACTTGCCAACTGAAACAAAACATCTAAATCAAAACTCCTTTGAATCTCTGATAATAAGTTCTGAATCAATTCAAAAATTCATCTGGATCAATTATCTGAGAAAATAAATCCACAGATGAACACATTTGAACATTGAACTGATGAACTCTGATCATGATGAATCTGACTTTTTGAGCCCAAACCTCACATGAACCACTGCTTTGATAAACTGAAGAATCTCAACACAAGACAACTTTTCTTTGAGTACATATTGCCTAAGAAATAGCCCACCGCCACAACCAGTTTGATATTGAAGCAATCTCTTGACAGTTTGACCAAGATTAGGTCAAACTTCCATCTGACCTCATCCATAATTGAATAGCCACACTTGATTCTAAGTCATACCTTTGCCATCAATCTCCCTGCAAAACCCTAAACACACAGAGAAGAAGAAACAAGTAAAAGTTTCAAAATATTTTTGGTATTTTGGTTAAAGGTTAGCGAACATAAACAAACATAAAGAAAGTAATCAAAAACACACAGATGATTGGTGATCTTGTTTGTGGTATGAGATGCAAATGACATGTGGGATCTTAGGGGTAAAAATTAGGGTATTACAGCTGCCCCTATTTAAGTTTCTTCTATCCGAAGATACGAAGATGGCATCTTTGTCTCAACGAGATAGAAGAGACTTAAATATAACAATAAACCCAATTTTTGGCCCTAAGAGACCACAAAATGATATGATTATGCAAATGATATGCAAACACAAGACCTCTGTGGGGAGAAAACACCACAGGAGAAAAACAAGAATCGGGGAGCAACAAAAAAGAAAACAGACTCCACAGGGGAAAACCAAAAGAGGGAAAACACATCCCAACAGGGGAGGAAACAATCTTCGCTGGGGAAGAATAAAGAGTAAGATTCCAACTGAGGGAAAATTACCAACACCAGAAATAAAAGAGGGATAACACCGTCCCAACATGGAGAGAAAAATCTTCGCTGGGGAAAAGATCGTCTAATACCAAACATCTGGTAATAGCATGATCAAAAGGAAAGATCGCCAACTACCAACCAAGTGATAGCTATAACAAGGCAGTCAATCAAAAGGATATGAGAAGAATTACCTACTACCAATAAAGGGTAGGACGACAAAGGTAACGATCTCACAAAGGGGAACGAGAAGTATCACCTACTACCAACACAGGGCAGGACGACAAAGGTGATAAACTCGAACAAGGGAAAAAGATTACCAGCTATCAACCAAGTGATAACTATAACAGGGCAACCAAACTGGGCTATATTACCTACTACCAACTAAAGGGCGGGACGACAAAGGTAATAAGCCAGCTACATCACCTACTACCAGCTAAATGGGCAGGAAGACAAAGGTGATAAGCTCAAAAAGAGGTGTTGTACCCCAAATTTTACCCCTCATATGTCATAACATTTTGCACTTACATTTACGTTTCATTCATCCATGCAGTGTTAACTAACCACATTATCTTGCCAGTTTGTTTCTTTTGTGAGATCCAGGTGCACAGGAAGAAGAACAAAAGTCAATAAGCCAGATTCTCATATGTTTCAAGGGTTCATCAACCATCTGAGCTCACATACTTTCAAGAGGTCTCTATCAACAAGAAATCAAGTGTGTTCGGTTTTTATTACAAGTGCCGTGAGCCACAGGATCCACCTTGCCTCAAATTAGGGTTTTCTCAACGACAGTCAACCATTGGCTTTGATCTTAATCAGGACATATTCCCAACTTTGGAATTTGATTCTAAGTGATACTGGACATACTTGGAAGCCATCTATGGGCCTTAGAAAATATTGAATAAGCAAAATCATCAAGGATCGTCCATTGGGATTCCTGAGGAAATTATAGTTTTTTTACTGAGAAATCGAGCCTCCGATTCTAGTATTATTTGACCGAAATGAAATTGGAACATGAGAGATCACAAGGCAATTTGTTCAACTTTATTTGAAAGAAAAGAAATAGAAAGAAAGAAAGAAAAAAAAAGTACATGGCGCCCATCATCATTAAGGTGGCGCCTGCCGTGTGTGAATTAAGGGTGGCACCCGCCACAAAAGGAGCATGGTGCCTACGTGACTCCTGTTTCCCAAAAAATATATATATAATAAAATAATGGTGTGTTTTATTTTAAGTTAAGCTAATGCAAGTGGCTTCAGTTCATCATGAATAAAAAGAGAACCTTTTCTGAAAGGTATGGCTTAACGTCTCCTCAACACACAACGCCACCTAACCTCTGATCAGTGAAGACTTTTCAAATCTTTTCAAATCTCAGCTAGCTTGCACGAGAAGCTTGAAACAAGGATAAAACTGGAAATCCACACCCTCACTTTCTCCTATAAATAGGACCCCTCATCTTCAGTTTTAGACACACCAGATTCACCCCAAAAATAGGCTGAATACCCTTCTCATTTTCTCCCTCGTATTTCTTTAAGAAGCTAATCCGGTTTTTCTTTTCAGAGTTTGTTCCAGTAAAGCGGCAGTGGACCGTCTCCACTAGGTAACATTCACCTCTTTCTTGTTTCCGTTTTCAAAGTGTCATGATCATTGTTTGCTGTTATCAAGTTCATTAGCATGTTAATATTTTTCTGGAAAATGTATTGTAATGTCCTATTGGTTGTTGTTTGGTTTTATTATGGATATTACTTAAAGAAAAAATAAAATAAAAAAGAAAAAAAGTAAGGTGGCGCTAGCCACCATTACTTAAAGTGGCGCCTGCCACTATACACACCCCCACTAATGGCGCCTGCCACATTGATGAAGGGTGGCGCCTGCCACCTTAGTGTGGCACCTGCCATGGCTTTATTCCATGGCCTTTTCCATGACACTTCATGTGGCGCCTGCCACCTTGTGTTCTTTAAATTTAGTTTTTTATTTTAATTTCATTTCTTATAATATTTTCATTTTCCTTTCTAAAAAACAAAAATAACAAAAGTATTGCATTTCATTTCTAAAAATTCAAAAAGACAAAAAACATGCTTTATTTTCGTATTCGGTTCTCGAACTCTTTTTATGAAAAATCACCGACCGGTTTCTGTAAGTTTTTTAGAACTTTTCAATTGGCATGTAAATATTTGTTTGTGGTTTCTTGATTTGAACAAAATCAATTATGTTGTTTATATGTATTGATTTCTGTTGCTAATTTTCATGGCTTAACATGTTTTCGATTTCAAAACTTTGAAAATGTTATCTTTGCCGTACTCATACTGTTCACTTAATTTCAATCCCTCAACTCTTGTTTACAAGTTATTACCTCCCCTATTCCAAATGAAAGTCTCTCTATTGACCGCAAGGTCATAAATAACTCATTACCCTTTTCACCAAGCCTTAGGTTTGGAGTCGCCGCACTCCACGTAGGTGTCTTGCTGTAAGACCCTACTTTCCCATGAACACTTCATTCCCTTTTAACCTAGCCTTTCCAAGAGATAGCCATTAATCTCTTATAACTCTTAAACCTTTCCTTAACACAAACAAGATATAGCCATTAATCTCTTCTCCTTCACGACGGTCTAACCTTTCACAAATCCTTTCATAAGAGATAGCCATTAATCTCTTCTCCTAAACAATCAATCCTCACAAGCTTTGCTTTCAAGCTTTTCTCCCCATTTTCCCTTGGAACCTTGACCACAGTCAAGAGTTCCTCCCCCCGTTGAGGTGAACTATGGTTGCTCTGATTCTTTAGTCAGATACGTAGGCACAAGATGCGATGTCTTGGGAAGCATACTTAGTGTATATACCCCTAGGTCTTTCATTACTTTAGCACATGTCCCTTAGCAAGCAAACAATAATATAACACGAATACTAACAAGAGGTTCATGTAGAGTACTACAGATACTTAGGGTGCTAATACCTTCCTTTTGTATAACCAACCCCCAAACCTTAGATCTCTGAGTTGTGTCTCTACATAGCGCACTTAGGTTTTTTCGGTCTTTACCCTTTCCTTTGGATAAATCAAAGCTCGGTGGTGAATTTCAAAGATGTGCGATGCAAGTTAATTAATAGCTTGTTATCTGATTCTCACCGCAACAGAAAATGGCGACTTCACTGGGGACATCCCCTAAGAGGGTTAAGCCCACCTTGTTTGTATTTGTGTTATCTTATATGTTTGCTTGCTTGTATACTTGTATATTTTTTATATTTGTATATATACCTGTTTGTGTTTAGGTTTTTTCTGTGTGCAGGATGGTTACGTTGAGTGGTGAGGATATGTCTCATACCCAGACTTGATCGTACATTTATGATTGGACGATGGTATATTCAAGGAGGCTTTGAGGGAGTCGATTCCAGAAAAAGTTGACTTGAGACACCATCACTCAGTGAGGCCCTCTTGAGAGTCTAGTCATATTGAACGAGTTTATTCGTGAAAACGTGCTGCTCTCGACATAAGTGCCATCGATATTGAGAACCGTAGTTACCTTTAACCCCACTTGGTCTTTTAGGACGTAGTGCGGTGACCATGAGGGAGTCTATTTCTGAAATGGTTGTCACACGATACTACACTCATACGAGATTCTCTTGAGAATATTATTGACTACCGAGTCATTCGGGAAATCGATAATATCCGAAAGATGGGTTGTCGACTCTGGGAACTTCTTAGAACCCTGTGTTACAGATACAAGAACCCTAGTACACACCCTGTGATTGGCTTTTTACCCAGACTCCATGTTGTGATCTCGAACCTTTGATCCTGCTGCATGTGTTTTGCATCCTATTTGCATTACATTGCATATCATTTGCATCTTTGCATGATTCATTGCATGCGTCTGTCTGTCCAGTTACTTATCTCCAGCTGTCTCTATCTTCCAGAGTCTATCTGTGAGTCGTCAAGCTGATTCCTCGACATAAATACTGGACTAGAGCTAACTACAGACGAAGGATGTCAAAGCAAGAGGCACACAATGCTGAGGTCCGAATGGAAATCGATGACCTTAAATCAAGTATGACTAAACTCACTGAGATGCTTCAAGTTTTGATTGCTAGAGGAGAGCCTCCCCAAAGAACTGTCATCCAGGAATTTCAAGTGCTGAACCTCCACCGGTTCAAATTCCACCGTCAACTTGGCTCGAGTTTGGTTTGCCACACAACTACTCTCCACCGATTGCATCTACTGTTATGATTGGTCAAACTGTCAGACCAGTGTTTCAAGCTCCAGTTTTTGCCGAACCTAGACCTGTGGTTCATGTTGTTGCCCAGACTACTCGAGCTACTTTTGAGAATCCTCTCAGTGATCAGAATGCTGCCAGATCACACCAAGTGAAGCTTCAGTCGACTTCAGCAGACTATCTTCTTCAGCAAGCCAATGTTTCAGACAGGACAACTCACTCTTGTTACTGACTAGTCACTAGACCATGTTTCTTGTTGTTTGCACTTTCCTTATTTGTATTAGCTGTTTGCTTTCAAATGATGTTTGTACTTTAAAAATTAATGAAATGAGCATTACAACTTTTGATTCAATTCATTTTGTCCATTATTCACATCTTTATGCTTTCTTTTGCAAAACATTTTATCTCTTTGATTATGTAAAGATTGGAGGGAGGATGATGATTCATTATACCCATAATTGCTGTTGGTATGCTTTCAAATCAAAACTTTGCTGACGATGTAAGGCATTATTTCAATTCCCAAACACTGGAGAAATAAGGAAGTTAATCCCTTGTCAAACCCTTTGAGCCTAGAAGTAGGAGTTTTCTTTCTTTACAAAAAAATCCTTAAATCCCAACCTTGGGGCAGGGTAGTTCTCAGTTTAACTTGGTTATGCATTCTAACGCAAGTGCTTCATGCAAGACACCATTCAACTCTCTCAAATCAAATGACAATAAGGAAGAAGAAGAGGTCTCAAAACCTCAGAAGACAAAAAAAAGGAAGAATAAGAGGTCTCAAAACCTCAAACAAAGACAAGAAGAAGTCTCGAAACCTCAACAATAAGGGACAACAAAATGTTGTAAGAGAGTAATGACAACCCAAGGTGTCTGAATCATCATCAACTATCATCAGTGCAATTTCTAACATATGGGAACCTGATTGCATAGTTTGAGTTAACTGAGCATATGATTGGAAGTTCATCACGTAGATTGGGTTGGCACAAATAAAATTTGAGCCTTTATCCTTTGTTTCTTAAACCGTGAACCAGGCCACGTTATAACCCTCAAAAGACCTAATTGAAGCAATGTTATTCTGAAAGCGTGCTACAGCAAGGTTGCGTAAACTGACTCCAAAAGATCTTTGCAGGTCATTATACTTGTGGTTCACCTTTCACTTTTAAATGTCTTGAACCGCCGTGTTCAAACCAATGACTCATTTTGTTTTGCATCTTTCAAAAAAATGATTTTGATTTCAAAAGTTGCATGAACTCTAAAATTACCATGTTTGTACAAATACTTTTGTTTGCAAACTAGCTTTCTTCTTAAGGAATTTTCAAATAATTAAGAAACTTGGTCGGTGATCCTATCAGGGGAAAGTTCTTTTCAAATCTGGCATCCAGAATATTTTTCAAGACTCATATAGGGGTAAGCTTTCCCAGCGTATAGTAAAATAATCATTTTTTTAAGGTTCATACTGGGGTTGGCTTTCCCCGGGTACAGCAAAATAGTCATTACAGAATCAGACAAGCTGAAGCAATTATCAGCTCATCTACAACAGTCAGCTAATCTGGTGCAGTTTACTTGAAGAATCCCCAAGCAGCTCTTTATCCTTCCTACAAGGATCATCAATTTGGATACAGTTTACCAGTGTGGCAATGATGTATTCAGTAGTAGCATCTCTAGTCCCAAGCAGAATGATAGTGATCCCCGTGTTGAGGAATCAGTCTTCCAATCTTGTCTTCTCCCCAAAAGAGTCGAGCGGTGTCGTCTGCATCTGCATTTGCATTTGATTATATATCATCTGCATAATTCATATACATATGCATATCATGAGTGTTTCATCCTCATTTGGATTTCTCTCGAGGTCGTGTCGTTATCCACATCTTACCTTACCAAAACGTTACCTGTCATTTCATTCAATGCCATTCCTGAATGTTGTCATTCTCTTATGCATCTAGTCCTGTTGATAGATGTTGATCTTCTCTCATTCCAGTGCTATTCCTGGATCTTTATATTCTTTCACTCTAGTGTCATTCCTGGATATCTCATTCCTCTTGTTTCTCCCAGTACTATTCCTAGAAGTTTTTCCTATCTTCTGTAACCCCATCAAATTTGCTTGGATACTTTCAGTGCCATTCCTGAAAGTTCACAGTCATACAATGATGTCCTGGATACCATGATTCCTTTTATCCAATGCTTTCTTGGATTTCACCTTTGTTCACATTCATCCAATGCTTTGGATATTGTGATTTCCTTTTATCCAATGCTTTCTTGGGTATCTCCTTGTTCATTTTCGTTCAATGTTTTCTCGAACATTGTGGTTTATCCAATGCCTTCTTGGATTTCACCTTTTGTCTCAATTGCATCTGATGCCTTCTCAGATAGTTTGAGTTTACCTTTCGTTCAAAGCCATTATTGAATGTCTGGTGAGTGTTTGTCCAATGCTTTCTTGGATCCTTACTTTGTTCACTTTATCTAAAGCCATTATTAGATATTGTGATTTTTACCTTTCGTTCAAAGCCATTATTGAATGTCTGGTGACTGTTTGTCTAATGCTTTCTTGGATCCTTACTTTGTTCACTTTATCTAAATCCATTATTAGATATTGTGATTATACCTTTCATTCAAAGCCATTATTGGATGTCTGGTTTCTTTACCATCTGATGCTTTTTCGGATGGGACCGTCTTTCTGATGATCATCCAGATCGAGTCTTTGTTCACTTTATCTAAAGCCATTATTAGATATTGTGATTATACCTTTCATTCAAAGCCATTATTGGATGTCTGGTTTCTTTACCATCTGATGCTTTTCCGGATGGGACCCTCTTTCTGATGATTGTCCAGATCGAGTCTTTGTTCACATTCATCTAAAGCCATTATTAGATATTGTGATTATACCTTTCATTCAAAGCCATTATTGGATGTCTGTTTTCTTTACCATCTGATGCTTTTCTGGATGGGACCCTCTTTCTGATGATCGTCCAGATCGAGTCTTTGTTCACATTCATCTAAAGCCATTATTAGATATTATGATTATACCTTTCATTCAAAGCCATTATTGAATGTCTGATTTCTTTACCATCTGATGCTTTTTCGGATGTTTCCCTCTTTCTGATATTCTTCCAGACCGAGTCTTTGTTCACTTTCATCTGATGCCTTCTCAGATATTGTGATTATACCTTTCGTTCAAAGCCATTATTGAATGTCTGGTGTCCTTTTATCCAATGCCTTCTTGGATTACCCTTGTTTGCTCACTTTCATCTGATGCCTTCAGATTTAACATTTTATCTCATTCTTATCTGATGCTTTCTCAGCTATTGTGATCTGTACCCTTTATTCAAAGCCATTATTGAATGTCTGATGTCTGTTTGTCCAATGCTTTCTTGGATCTTTACTTGGTTCACTTTCATCTAAAGCAATTATTAGATATTATGATTTGTACCTTTCATTCAAAGCCATTATTGGATGTCTGGTTTCTTTTGCCATCTGATGTTTTTCTGGATGTGCCTTTCTCTGTCTTTTCTGGATTTTCTTGAAGATCCCGTTTGAACTCTTCAGTATAAGAAAATCCCAGAAAATATTTTGTTTATGTCTATCCTCTTATTTCAAATTGACCCCCAGTGGAGATCATGTCTTCTTTCTGGTTTCACGCCCAGTAAGAGTGTCTTCCATTTCCCCAGTGTCGTCTGGTCACATATAGACCTGCCGTCCATCTCCCTGGATCTTTCCCCAGTGGAGAACACCTCTCTGGCTCCCATCCCCAGTGAGGACCTGTAGGATTTCCTCTTTATTTTTCTATCCCTGGTGTTTCCTCAGAGTCTCCCCAATGAGTCTATTTTGTTGGTCAGGCAGTATCCCCAGTAAGTCTTTCTTGTGGATATTTACCTTCATCCATCCCTAGTAAGCTCACCTGTAGTTATCTACTCCGATGTTTTATGTGTCTGCATCTTTGCACCATCATATCATCATACTAGAAGTTCATGGCATGTCAGCATTTGCATGTCTGCTGCTTGTCCTTAGCATCTGCATCCTATCTAAGGGAAAAAATTTCGGTTTGCTATATTTAAATATCCTACACCTTGATGTACCGAGGATTTCCATTCCTCGTGTCATCCGGTAAAGCTATTTAAATAGGGGCAACTGTTGTACCCCAAATTTTAACCCTCAGATGTCATAACATTTTGCACTTACATTTAGGTTTCATTCATCCATGCAGTGTTAACTAACCACATTATCTTGCCAGTTTGTTTCTTTTGTGAGATCTAGGTGCACAGGAAGAAGAACAAAAGTCAATAAGCCAGATTCTCACATGTTTCAAGGGTTCATTAACCATCTGAGCTCACATACTTTCAAGAGGTCTCTATCAACAAGAAATCAAGTGTGTTCGGTTTTTATTACAAGTGTCATGAGCCACAGGATCCACCTTGCCTCAAATTAGGGTTTTCTCGATGACAGTCAACCATTGCCTTTGATCTTAATCAGGACATATTCCCAAGCTTTGGAATTTGATTCTACGTGATACTGGACATTCTTGGATGCTATCTATGGGCCTTCGAAAAGATTGAATAAGCAAAATCATCAAGGATTTTCCATTGGGATTCCAGAGGAAATTATAGTTTTTTGACTGAGAAATCGAGCCTCCGATTCTGATATTATTGGACCAAAATGAAATTGGAACATGAGAGATCACAAGGCATTTTGTTCGACTTTATTTGAAAGAAAAGAAATAGAAAGAAAGAAAGGAAAAAAAAAAGAAAATAAGTACATGGCGCCCACCACCATTAAGGTGGCGCCCGCCATGTGTGAATTAAGGGTGGCACCCGCCACAAAAGGCGCATGGCGCCTGCCATGACTCCTGTTTCCCAAAAAAAAATATATATAATAAAATAATGGTGTGTTTTATTTTAAGTTAAGCAAATGCAAGTGGCTTCGGTTCATCATGAATAAAAAGAGATCCTTTTCAGAAAGGTGTGGCTTAATGTCTCCTCAGCACACAACGCCGCCTAACCTCTGATCAGTGAAGACTTTTCAAATCTTTTCAAATCTCGGCCAGCTTACACGAGAAGCTTGAAACAAGGATAAAACTGGAAATCCACACCCTCATTTTCTCCTATAAATAGGACCCTTCATCTTCATTTTTAGACACACCGGATTCACCCCAAAAATAGGCTAAATACCCTTCCCATTTTCTCCCTCGTATTTCTTCAAGAAGCTCGTCCGGTTTTTCTTTTCAGAGTTTGTTTCAGTAAAGAGGCAGTGGACCGTCTCCACAAGGTAATATTCACCTCTTTCTTGTTTCCGTTTTCAAAGTGCCATGATCATTGTTCGCTGTTATCAAGTTCATTAGCATGTTAATATTTTTCTGGAAAATATATTGTAATGTCCTATTGGTTGTTGTTTGGTTTTATTATGAATATTACTTAAAGAAAAAATAAAATAAAAAAGAAAAGAAGTAAGGTGGCGCCTGCCACCATTACTTAAAGTGGCACCTGCCACTATACACACCCCCACTAATGGCGCCTGCCACATTGATGAAGGGTGGCGCCTGCCACCTTAGTGTGGCACCTGCCATGGCTTTATTCCATGGCCTTTTCCATGACACTTCATGTGGCGCCTGCCACCTTGTGTTCTTTAAATTTAGTTTTTTATTTTATTTTCATTTCTTATAATATTTTCATTTTCCTTTCTAAAAAACAAAAATAACAAAAATATTGCATTTCATTTCTAAAAATTCTAAAAGACAAAAAACATGCTTTATTTTCGTATTCGGTTCTCGAACTCTTTTTATGAAAAATCACCGACCGGTTTCTGTAAGTTTTTTAGAACTTTTCAATTGGCATGTAAATATTTTTTTGTGGTTTCTTGACTTGAACAAAATCAATTCTGTTGTTTATATGTATTGATTTCTGTTGCTAATTTTCATGGCTTAACATGTTTCCGATTTCAAAATTTTGTAAATGTTATCTTTGCCGTACTCATACTGTTCACTTAATTTCAATCCCTAACTCTTGTTTACAAGTTATTACCTCCCCTATTTCAAAGGAAAGTCTCTCTATTGACCGCAAGGTTATAGATAACTCATTACCCTTTTAACCTAGCATTAGGTTTAGAGTCGCCGCACTCCACGTAGGCGTCTTGCTGTAAGACCCTACTTTCCCATGAACACTTCATTCCCTTTTAACCTAGCCTTCCCAAGAGATAGCCATTAATCTCTTATAACTCTTAAACCTTTCCTTAACACAAACAAGAGATAGCCATTAATCTCTTCTCCTTCACGACGGTCTAACCTTTCACAAATCCTTTCATAAGAGATAGCCATTAATCTTTTCTCCTAAACAATCAATCCTCACAAGCTTTGCTTTCAAGCTTTTCTCCCCACTTTCCCTTGGAACTTTGACCATAGTCAAGAGTTCCTCCCCCCGTTGAGGTGAACTACGGTTGCTCTGATTCTTTAGTCAGATATGTTGGCACGAGATACGATGTCTTGGCAAGCATACTTAGTGTATATACCCTTAGGTCTTTCATTACCTTAGCACATTTCCCTTAGCAAGGAAACAATAACATAACACAAATACTAACAAGAGGTTCCTGTAGAGTACTACAGATATTTAGGGTGCTAATACCTTTCCTTTGTATAACCAACCCCCGAACCTTAGATCTCTGAGCTCTTTCCTTTGGATAAATCAAAGCTCGGTGGTGAATTTCAAAGATGTGCGATGCAAGTTAATTAATAGCTTGTTATCCGATTCTCACCGCAACAAGAGGGATTACCAACTAGCCGGGGAACATACCGCACAACTACTGGGACTCTGCTGAGGAAAAGATTCAAACAGAGGATAAATGTATATGGAAATAAACCACAACACAACAAATATATAACTCAATAGGGAAGACTTAGCACAACAAGGCTCCACTGGGGAAAACCAATACCTCAACAATGAACTATCTCTTGCATTCTGAAGAGACTAACCATCCATCAGAGTAGAAAACCTCAACAATGAACTATCCCATCTAACCGAAGAGACTTACCATTCATCGTAGTAGAAAACCTCAACAACGAACTGTCCCGTCTAACCGAAGAGACTTACCATTCATTGGAATAATGAAATCTCAACAACAAATTGTCCCTTCTGACCAAAGAGACTTACCAATCATCGGAGTAACAAGCCTCAGCAACAAACTGTCCATCTGACCGAAAAGACTTACCATTCATTGGAGTAACAAACCTCAACAACGAACTGTCCCGTCTAACCGAAGAGACTTACCATTCATTGGAGTAGAGATCACCTACTACCAGGCATATGGTAGGCTAACCAAAGAGAACACGAGATATATTAACTACAACGAGGGTAATAAACTCAAATGGAGAGATTTTAATGAGATCTTCTAACAAATTCCACTTGGAGAACCTGCTGACGAGGTCCACCGTGGGGATTTCAAAAGATATCAACTGCAAGAGTCTACTGTCGAGACTTAGGACTTCATTTGGGAATACTTTCTACCAAGATTTTTTTTTGTTGAGAAATGTGTCAACCATCAAAAATTTATTGGGGAATCTATTGCCAAGATCAACCAGAGAACCTTCAAATGAAACACCTTCTGCCGAGATTTTATATGTAATTCCTACTGCCGAGGAATAATCGAGAACATGCCTGCTGCCGAGGCTCTGCTGAAAGATCTTTTAAGGATTCTACTGCCGAGATCCTAAAAAGAAAATACCTTCTGCCGAGGTTGCTGTAATCCTATTTTTGAAAATATTCAAGAAATCTACTGCCGAGATTCTTGGAAAGAAAATACCTTCTGCCGAGGCTTATTGAGAATTCTTTTTTAAAACTCGCTGGAGAATCTACTGCCGAGATCAACCAAAGAAATTTGAAATAAAGCCACCTTCTGCCGAGGTTTGCTGGAAATCTTTTGAAAATATCCAAGAAATCTACTACCGAGATTCTTGGAAAGAAAATACCTTCTGCCGAGGTCAACTGGAAATCTTCTGTCGAGACTTGCCAGGAACTAGGAATCAATAACTCTGCCTGTGATCTTCACAGGAGATATGGGCAAGTTGGATCAAGCAACAGACTTCTCAAATAAAGGGACAACCATCTGTTGGAAATTCACAACAAACTTTTCTGACAGACACAACCTGAGAGATACCATTTGATGGAAAAGATAACGTCTGATGACTGGAGACACACAAGTTTCTCAAATACAGAGGATACTGCTTGTTGTCATGTAATAAATTCCAAAAGAGTGTTGTCACAACCCTGCTGGAGAAACAAAATCTTCATCTTATGATGGTAATCACAAATAGATCATCAGCTGAGTAATACAAAATCTTCGAAGGTGCAAAATAAATGCACTCCCAATCATCTAGGTTGCACAGCCTAGAGAGTTTCAAAGTAGTCACCGCCGAAGACCAAAGTTTAATCCAGGAACAAACTAGAGAGAAACAGTCAAACAAGACTCATCTCGAGGAGGACATAACTCAACTGGGGATTGGTCCCATCCAAATAATGACCTAGAAAGGAAGGCTAAAACAAAATTCTCCATAAGGAATAAACTCAATGGGGAATTAGAAAGGATAAACACTTTCTGCTTAAGGTCGACACAAAAAAAGAATGCATATGCAATGCGTATGAGTATGAATATGCTGACAAAACAGACATAAGGATAAACAGAGGATGAAAAAAACACCACAACTCAGCTGAATACTCGGCTAATCTCAACAAGATAGAGATACCAAAAGAGATCCTGTCAAGGAGTACACACAAAGCAAACCCTAATGGGGATATCAACCAATTGGGGGAATAAGAAGTCAACATTACTCTTTGCTTGGGGAGTGATCAAAGCAATCACAACGAGAGGTAAAACTCTGTGCAAGGATTCCACATCAAGGGGAAACATCACCCCAAAGCTTCAAAAATGCTTGATCATAACCTGGATGGAGAATAGAATCATACTCAGCTGGGGAAATCTGAATCAAGACTTAGCCGAAGTTATATCCAAAATAGTACTTGGACAGGAAATACCCAAACTGGCGCCTAATTGGGGAATAATGGATTTCAAGAGTCCAACACCTCACAACAATCCATCATCTGATTAACAACTTGATTACATCCACAAGAACAAATCTGTTTATGTCCGTTGAATTCACCATTTAACTTTTGCCCCAGACTGCATGGTTTACAAAGTATTTTACACCAAAAGGAAACTTTGTACCATAACGACTTGAGATAATCTGCCCCAGTGTTTTCAAAATCTTGGAGAGATTCATCGAATATCGACGTAACTGCCCCAAATTTACTGAACTTGGCACACTCTTCAATCAATAAAGTCTTTCAGCTTTGCCTCATGTGAAAGCATCAACTGGGAAAACAAGTTTGCTCATACTCAACAAAGCCTTCAGGCAACATGCCCCTGGATAGGATCAACCTTGAAATGATTTGCCAGTTACTCATCAGGGTTTAAGGCCTCAAGAGATTAGACTCATCACTGATGCTCAAATGTAAGCTTTTATGATGTCAAACAAATGTATGCAAGCAGAAAATGTTAATTCTGAGAATGATAATTCTAATGCAACAAACATGTTATCTTGAAGTTTTTATTGAAAAGATGTCACAAAACCTTTTGAATGAATCACTAGTTTAGATACGACATTGATTTTTGAATGCACATGCAATACCAACAAAGATCTTTTAGCACAACTCATGGGAGTCAGGAACACTATCTCGTTTGGAGTATGCTCTCAAAATAAAACCCTACTTCAATTAGGTCTTTTGAGGGTTATAACTTGGCTTGGTTCACGTTTTTTTTTTTTAGAAAAAAGGATTTTTATGCTCAAAATTATTTGTACCCACCCAATCTTTCAGATGTTCTTCAGTCCTATATTCAGCTAATTGACACAAAAGTTCATCTTTAAAAAGATTACTGAAACTGATGGTTTAAGAACCAATGAGGTTATTCGGGGATAACAGTCAACCTTTTGTCTGTAGTCACACATATTTGTTCTTTTGATGAGAACTTTTCTTTTCACATTTTCATTCTTTTTATTTTTCCCTAATTTTGCCTGGACTGATTTTTTTTTTGAATTTTTGATGTCCAGCGGGATGCCCCAATTTTTGCTTAAGTCACTTGTTTTCAATGTTTTCAACTTAGCGGGCTTTTATTTTTCTTTCTCATTTTTTTTGAACAAATCATGTGACATTGGCTTATTTGAAAGGGTTGTGACTGCCTCTTTCCTTCATTGATGAGGAATAACCACTGTGGTTTTCTTTGGCGCACACTCCTTTTGAAATTTGGACACTTGGTCAAATTAACTGAAGACTACCCTGCCCAAAGGTTAAATGTGAGGGTTTTCTTATTTAGAAAAGAAACTCCTACTTCAAGGCTCAAAGGGGTTAACAAGGGATTATCTTCCTTATATCTTCGATGTTTGGGAATTTGAAACAATGCCTGTACATCATCAGCAGGGTCTTATTCAAAAGCACACAACTAGAAATTTTGCGTTTTCACTTCATCATCCTCCCTCCAAGAGTTTAAACAAGAAGTTGGTATTGCAAATGCAGAAAACAAATTACGAGCGAATGCGAATGGATCACTTCAAGATAAACATACTCATTGCATTAAGATTAATATTCAAAACAAACAAGTTCTACATGCAAACAAAGTAATAACAAACATAAAAGATTACAAACAAAATTGCAGTAATAAACTAAAGATCTGAGGAGATTGTCTCAATCTGAGCTTGAAAGAACATCATCAACTTTCTTGGGAGACACAGAAGCAAATGCACGATTTTTGCGGATCACTCCACTAACATCAACATAAAGGCGTTCCATTCACAAATAGGCTTCTTCCCTTAAAGGTCAACACATCATCGTCGATCATCTCTTTAACCTTTTCCTGGAAAACCTTGCACTCCTCAATTGGATGCCCCATTACTCCATCATGAAATTAACAAATGGTATTTGGGTTGTACCAAGGAGGGCAAGACTTCATGGCTCTGGTTTTTCTAGGTGTCATTACCGAGTTTCGGGAAAAGTGAGACCACAATTGACTGTAAGTCATTGGAATTAAATTAAACAGGCGAGTCTCTCTTTCTGAATTATTCAGAGGTCTTTGCTGCTTCTGGAACTGATTATGATGTTGGTGATAAGGTACCAGAACTGGAGCTTGCGGACTCTGAGGAGAATCATGAATTACATTTACTTCAACATTTTCTTCCTCTTGGGAATCACATACAAATTTCTCTTCACTTGCATGGTCATCTGGAACACCTCGGATCCTTCCATATTTAAATGCATTCTCGAGGTTTATTCTGACTTCAACAATTTTGGAGAAATCTAGAGGTACAACGCCTACCATCCTGTCATAATAGGAGTCTGACAGCGTTCTTAGAAACATTTTGGACAATTCCTTCTCTAAGAGTGGTGGATGAACTTGAGCTGCTAATTCCTTCCACCTTTGTGCATACTCTCTGAAGGATTCGCTGTCTTTCTGACTCGTACTCATCAATTCATCACTGTCTGGAGCCATGTCCAAATTGTAGTCATATTGTTTTACAAAAGCATCATCTAGGTCTTCCCAAGACTGAATATGGCCCCTTTTCAGTTTTGTATACCACATCAAAGATCCTCCATATAAACTTTCTTAAAAGTAGTAAATCATCAACATATCGTTGTTGATATGAGTGGTCATCTTTTGACAGAACATCGTTAAATGGTTCCTTGGACAGCTGACTCCCTTGTATATTTCAAAGACAGGCATTTTTAACTTTGGAGGAATAACCACATCCAGAACCAGGCACAATTCACGAGCCTTAAAACTAGATGCATTGGGTCTTGTCAACATTTTCAATTCCTCACTGAGATCACGAAGTCCTTCTTTCATTTCCACAACTTTAAGATCAATCATCTCTGTCACAGGGTGGACATTCTAAGGATTTGACATACCCCCTGAAAATCGAGAATCTTTTTCAACAACTTGACCAACCAGATCATTTTGCACAACTTGGGGTCGAGTAGGAACATCCACTTGTGGAACATCGTCGTCCAAAGGAAAATCAAACATCGGATTGGTTATCACTGTAAAGCCTGACATGAGATCATCATCTTTTGTTCTCTCCATGTTCCTTCAGTATCTACCTCAAACTTGGTACGAATGCCAGAAAATCAGCTAAATCCTCTTATTTCTCTGATTAGCCCGAGTATTATACTGGTGCGATAGCTTGGCTGAAGGAAGACCAAAGGGAAACAATAAGTCACCTGGAAAAGGCAAGAAACAATGCAGAATGATGCGAATGCTAATGCAAAATGCAAATGTTTCATTCAACTTTCATGGATCTTTTAAAATATAAAGCAATTGCAAGCATCGTAATAACACTTTTTTGAAATACTGATAAACATCTCGTTTTATTGAATATTATCTGCGATGTCTGCAAAAGGAAAATCTCTAAGATCCTTGAAAATTGACTGAAACAGAATGTCCATGAATGCATGAGTGCATGTATGCAGCAACCACAAACAAGGTCACACAAAGCACACGGGTCAAGGTTCAAGTCACGAGCATGGAGTCAAGGGTAAGAACCAATCCCACAAAGGTGTGTACTAAGGTTTTTCTTCATTGTACCTGCAGAAAACAACGGTTCTAACAGAGTGCCCAGGGTCCACAATCCACTATCAGACACACCAGTGCACCGATTTGCTCGGAGGTTGGTAGTTATCCTCAAGAGAATCTAACCTGAGTGTGGCATCGCGTGACAGCTAAGTCAGATTTGCATCTTCATAGCTTCCGCGCCACGATCCTAAAAGGGCTAAGATGGGTTAAGGGTTACTACGGTCCTCAGTGTTATAGGCTTCTATGGAAAAAGTAATGCCTTCACGATCGCTCGATCGACATCAGTAATTCCAAAGAGGCAACCACCGAGTGGATAGATTCTCAAGTTCTGCTTTTTCGGGATTCGACTCCTTCAAAGCTCCCTTGACTATACTATCCTCCTATCTCAAAGTACACTCTGGTCAGGGTCCTCAAGGAAGGTAAGTCCCCAACAGAGTCGCCACTTTTCTGTTGCGGTAAAAATCATGAGTGTAAGCTATTGATTAACTCAACTCAAGGAAAACAGAGTCGCCACCGCGCTTTTATTTATTCCACTAAGGAAAAGGAAAAAAGAGCGAATAAATCCTAAGAAGTCTAAAAAAGCAAAAGCTAAAAAAGACAAAGAGAAATGGGTAAGGGGGGTTGGTTACGCAATGGGAAGGTGTTAGCACCCAACACGTCTATAGTACTCTATAGGAGCCCTTTGAAATATCTATCACTTTTGGTTTGAAAATGGTTTGTTTGAAAGAGATTGGGAGAGATGAGAAGAGAAATATTTTTTAAATATTTTTGTGTTTGGAGAGACTTATCGCTTCATGCCTATGGACCCACGATGTGCAATGTAGGATCAAAACATCGTAGTTCGTGGTACAAAGAACAAAAATTTGTTTGTTTTGGTTGATTTTAAGTGTAAAGACAAGTCATCATTTCCAAGCGAATAATTCCGCTTAAAGAAATGAATCATGTCTAGACTTATGAAAAAGTTTAAAAGGAAAAGGTGCACAAAGCACAAAAAAGAGTTTGATGAGTTTTGTATTTTTTATGTCTTTTTGAAATGGTAAAAATATGATTAATATTGATTGACATTTATTAAAGAAAATGAAGTTTAAAAATCGCTTGACCGAAGTCAAGGTTTTATTATGAAAGCGGTTTTAAGTTTGAAAACAAGAAGGTTTTTGAAAAACAAGAGGATATTTTGAAAATTTAAGAAGGGGTGGAGAAGAAGTGACTATCCTAATGCATAAAATAAAAGCTAAGGATAAGAAATATCTAACCACATGGAGACACTCTTCAAAGCATAATAAGAATAGAATTCTATCCTCTTGAGCCAATAAGCAATCCAAATAAAGGCTAGGATACCAAACTCCATAACGGTCCAAAGCACAAGGGAGAGAGTCCTAAGTCTAAGTCCATAAGTTCATAATCAAGATCATAGGTCCTCCAATGCAAAGGATAGTGGCCATAGTCCAACAATTAAGAGCACAAGTCTTTTAGTGGTTTAATCCTTTATTAATGTTTTTGAGTCCGAATGGACAAAAGGAAAAAACAAAAGCACAAGATAATATGGTCCAAGTGGACAAAAGAAAAATAACATAAACATAAACATGATATGATAAAATGACATAAAGCATAAAAAAATAAAGAGAGATAGGGAGCGAGAAAGAATTGTAAAGAAGTTAGAAGTTAGTGGTTAGTAGCACAAGGCTATAGTGCCATAAGCCTTCACCGATTATTCCGTTTCGCGTCTTGAACTATAGTGACTAAACAATGTATTTAGGTCAAGGTTGATGAAGACTTGTTAAAAGATTGATAGAATCAAAGCCTCTATAACAACAAGCTTCAAAGATTTTGAACCTAATACAAAAGATTAACCAACATTGGGTTGACGCGACCAATCAAGGTTCGGACCACGAAAGTTCAAATTCCGAATTGGATAAAGAGGGACAAATGTTGCGCTATGTTAAGCAATCGCCGAGTAATTTACGGAGTAATTACCCTACAACGAGGCCGGTCAATAGATCTTTGTGCTAATGCATGCTAGATGAACGATATGTAAATCGTCATCCGAAAGCAATACCGCACGAAAAGAAAATAGGTAACGATCTAGTCTTGATCAAGAATTCAACAATGAAATTCTAAGATCCAAGACTTTCATCGATCAAAAAGAAAAAAAATAAGATGAAGAGAAAGATGGATCTAGCAAGTTATGATCCATCAACAACCAACAACAATTCAAAGGAAAAAAAATCAAATAAAGAAGAAAGAATTAAAATATTTTGAAATGATTTTTTTAGAAATTTTTCTTAAAGAAAAAACAATCAAAATACAAATAATAACACTAAAAATCTATTTCAAAACAAAAAAAAAATTAATAAGAAAAAGAGAAAGAAAATAATGAAAAGTAAAATTGAATTTAGAAAAATAAAAAGAAATTGAGAAAAAAAATAGGAAATGGAGGTTTAGAAAAAAAAAAGTGGTGGTGAGAAAAGCAATGGGCCTACACGACCCAAATTTTCTTAAAGAAAATAAAAGAGAAAAAAAAATTAAAATAACTTAAAAGGGGAAATCAAAAGGAAATGAGAATCAGAAAGAAAGCCTTTCATCATCTTCTCCGTCAAAACAAAGGTCGTTGCACCGTTCTTCCATAGCTAGTAAATTGCAGCTCAACCAAATCGGAGCGACGAGAACCAAATCAAACACGGTTGTGATCGAAACTCAAAGTAGATTCCAGATACGTGTTCAATTTCTTGTAACGGTGCTCAGATAATTCGAATTGAAACCGCAAAGTTCACGTAAATACCTTCAAATTCAGGTGAAATTCAAATCTACTTCTCCTCTTCTGAACTTGAATTGGTGTTATGTGATGTTGAAATTGGCTGTGAATGTGTTGCGGTGTTGCGTTGAGATGTGTTTGGCCTTACGTGAAATTTGTGTTGTTGTAGCTTCTGATGTTATGAAATTGATGGAGTTTTTCGTTTTGTAGGTGAATGAAGATTGATGAAATTGAAGCTTGAAGGTGAGGGTGGAGTTGTGGTGTATGAAGTTTTGAAGTGAGGATTCAAAGCTTGAAGTTAGTTGAATTTTAAGGTTTGGGTAAAGAAAAATGGTGATTGAAGCTTGAAATTTGTTTAATTTTTTAGCAGAATTTTTCTAGGCTATTCAAGCTTGAATAAATGAAGTGAGAAGTGCACCCTATTTATAGAATTTGAAGTGAGTTGCGATGAAATGAATTTGTGAAATTTGAAGTTTCAATTTACCATTTTGCTTTGATTTTTTCTGCGTTTTGTTTCATGCTTGATGCGTGTGCAGGTTGTGGCTGAACTTTTCATGTCGTTTTGATTTGCTTTTTGCTACATTTTGATTAGTTAAGCTGCAGCTTGAATGGCATGAGATTGCTTCCTCAAGGCTTGTTTTGTCCACGACGTACCGACTTGTGTGCAAGGAATTGTTAAAGGGTGACTTGGCTCATGTCTCTATTTTTTTACAGCTTGGAAAGGAATGTTCATTGCAAAGCTACATGATACTTGGAGTTTAGCGCACGACTTTGTGTTTGTAGCAGCTGGGATTCATCATGGCAGCTTGGAACTTGCACGTTGGATTACCTTTTTCTTTATGAAGGCTTGTAGTTAGGCTTGTGGTAGCAGCTTGTGTAGCTTCATGAAGCAGCGGCTTGTGTAGGTACCAGCTTTCACAAGTCCTGCGTTTGGCTCGTGACACCTACATTTTGAGTAGAAGGCTGATGGTTTTGTGATGGCATGTAATGTAAAAGCATGTACGGCTTGATGGCTGGGATATTGTAGGGTCATGCACATCATGGTACAAGTCATTTGCTAGCATGAGCTTGAAGATATTTTTTATATGGCTAGGCTTGATCGTGTACAGTATTAACAATAGTAGATGAGCATATGCAGTAAGTTCCTTTTGGCAAAGCATGGGTTGTGTTCTTCAAGTCATGGCATGAGTTTTTTCTTTTTTTTTTTGTAATTTTGTAATGGCTTGTTAATGAAATGGGCCCATGTATTCTTGGAATTAATTTTGTACATGAATTGGTTTAGGAAAAAAAATTGAAAAATGTGCATTGAATGGATAAAAATTGGAAAGTGGTTATTTGGAAATTTGAAATGGATATTGGGAAGTAATATGGATATTATTGGATAATTGAAAAAAAAAAAAAGCTATGGATTTGATAAAAATAATGGATAATGGATGATGATTAAGAAATGGATATTGATTAAGGAAGGAAAAAAACAAAATGGGTTAATTGAAAATATGGATGTGAATTGGATTGGATAAAAAAAAGTGAATGATTATTGAATGGATTGGATATTAAAATGTATTTTTGGATAAAGTGAATAAAAATGGATATGGGCTTTTAGAAAAAATGGTCTATGAGGTGGATCATGGATAGCAAATCTTTATTTTTAGCCCAAAACCAATCTTAAACTTTTTCCACAAGCCTCTGATAAAGTGCACACAGCTACCACTGAACAATCTTGCCACTGAACAAACTTGCCACTGAACAAACTTGCCAACTGAAACAAAACATCTGAATCAAACCTCCTTTGAATCTCTGATAATAAGTTCTGAATCAATTCAAAAATTCATCTGGATCAATTATCTGAGAAAATAAATCCACAGATAAACACAGTTGAACATTGAACTGATGAACTCTGATCATGATGAATCTGAATTTTTGAGCCCAAACCTCACATGAACCACTACTTTGATAAACTGAAGAATCTCAACACAAGACAACTTATCCTTGAGTACATATTGCCTGAGAAATAGCCCACTGCCATAACCAGTTTGATATTGAAGCAATCTCTTGATAGTTTGACCAAGATTAGGTCAAACTTCCATCTGACCTCAACCACAATTGAATAGCCACACTTGATTCCAAGCCATACCTTTGCCATCAATCTCCCTGCAAAACCCTAGACACACAGAGAAGGAGAAACAAGTAAAAGTTTCAAAATATTTTTGGTATTTTGGTTAAAGGTTAGTGAACATAAACAAACATAAAGCAAGTAATAAAAAACACACAGATGATTGGTGATCTTGTTTGTGGTATGAGATGCAAATAACATGTGGGATCTTAGGGGTAAAAATTAGGCTATTACAGTCATCTTAGTGAGAATTCTTGACAACCCATCTTGTGGCATGTGGGGAGTCATCTGTGATAAAACTCCAATCACACTTGTCACAAATGGATGGGAAACACCCGTGTATCCAACATTGTAGTAAACATAACATATTAAGCATAATAAATATGTACAAATAAAACATAATAACTATTTATACCTGAAATGAGCTCATATAATCAACAAGCTCCCTCTTCTCATATATATTCGCCTCTCTAGTGGCTTGATAGAGTAGAATCAATGCAGAACAACCCCAATCCCAACAATGAAATTCAAGGTCAATAAATAGGGTTATGTACCTCGCACCAATGTAGACATGTGACTTATAAGCCAAAATAATGCATCTAACGAGATGCAACCGGTATACCTTGGCAGCCTTCTTGTATATATAATGTTCCAGCATTGACACATAAGTCTCCTAGAGACAAGAGATATGAAAATGAGCACCTATATTGAACCTAAATTCCCCAATATGATCCCTTGTGAAACCCGCCGATATATCTCTGCACTCATGTTTGCAATCTCGATGCTCATCAATGGAGGGGCGATAAAATTACCTACAAGTGAGAAATTGAATAGGTTAGAGACATCTTCCATGGTAATTATCATCTTACCAAATGAAAGATGGAATGTAGTTTTCTACTTATTCCACTGCTCAATAAAGAAGATAACAATGGAGCACCAAAAGCAGCAGACATCAAACATCTACAAATCTCCTAACCTCCTCTGGAATCTGCACAACCAAGATTTCTCCAGCTTCAGACCTTGAGTATGGACCTTCATGGAACTTGGTCTTGTAACAATTAAATCATAAACTAATTAACCACTACGACATAAAATCAAATTGAATTAAAATGTGTATACCTTTCCTTGCCATAATTTGAAGACAACAAGATCGACATACCCTATTAGTAATGTATGGCTAGAGGACCCTCCAGGGAACCCTTTATCCACATGCACCTCTAGCTTAACATGACCAAGCACAACAACATATGCCTCTACATTATTTCCTCTAGAGTTTCAAGATTTACCTCCTCTACAAAGGATAATATGTGGTATGCGAGTCTCTTCTATTCTCCTGTAGTGAGAATTGATGGAAGCTACTATACGTGTCCTTGTGCGTAAATGACCATCTGTTCCGACGCAAAAGATACCCGAGCGCGAAAACACTCGAATGCAATGAATTCTCCACCGAACTTTTTTTTTTAAATGGAAAACGTCGAAAAAAACCTTAAAGAAAAATAATATGGTCATCGTAATAAACTTGGGTTCGGGAGTCGATTATGCATGAGGAAGGTATTAGCACCCCACGAAATTCGTTAAAAATAACGGTTACCTTTAATTAGTTTTGTGAAAGATAGTGTAACCCTGATGTATTTGATTTCTCCCAATTATTATGAAGTATTTACAAAAAAAAGGACAAAAAAAGGTTTTTTATTAGGGTGCTTGAGAAGATGTGAATCTTTCTCCTACATATCCCTAGGTGCGAAGGGTAATCAAAGTTACGTAGTTCTAGGTAGCAAAAACTTGTGCGTTGGTTGATTTCAAATAAAAAAATTTAATTGCCAAAGGCAGAAAAAGGTTTGTAAGAAGATTTAATCGTGCTATGGCAAAAAAAGAGTTGTTCTTTGGTCGAAAATAAAGTAATTTATTTGCGTTATGGCGGAAATAAAGTTATCTAATTGGCTATAGTTATTTTATTAGGAAGGCGAGTATTTGAACTAGAAAGCCATACAACTTGTGTCCAAATGCTCGGGATCAGAGGGATATACATCTGACTGATCCTTTTTAATCCATTTTTCATGAAGAAAATATCCAAGACGAATCGAGTCAAAATTTCTTGAAGGAAAACAAGAACTCGAATAAGCAAGCTATATGTTTTGTGTATGAATGCTTGGGATTAAAGGGATATACCTCCCATTAATCCTCTTTAATCCTATAAGGTAACAATGTAGCACCTTAAAACCCCGACTCTCAATTTAAAGAATAAAATCACCATTTAGGATGTTACTCAAACAATACATCCATGATTTCCAAATATTTTCAAACACACAATGAACTCGAAATAAATAACCTAAACTTCAATTATCTTTTCAAACTGAAATACTCAATAAAATAACATAATCCAATGATTAGCTAAAAAATAAAATGCCTCATTCCCGATGTTACAAGTCATAGCATTAAACCAACTAAATAGCGATAGACGATGAAATAAATCATCTCTGGCAGCCATGACGACCAGGTCGACATCTGGGTGATGACTGTCACCCAGCCCATCACCATCCATTTTCATAGCCTATCACCTCTATGACGATTGGCAGGATAAATCCTTCCTGGAGACCATGACGATCTTCCTGTCACCTTGTTGTGATCATCAACTAACCCAGAAACATGACAGGCAGTCCGTCACACTCGTGATGACTGTCACGTTGATGTAGAAATCACTTTCTACATTTTTTTTGCCATGGGAGCTCATTCGAAGCTACAATTTCAACCCATAGTGCCCTCAATTACACATAAATCGATTAATACATATTATACATAGATCAAATCGCTACATACTCGTCAATTAACATCCAATTTCAGCAATTAATCATGAATATGAGAATATGTTCGAATTCTTACTCATTCAACATACACAAAATTCATTAATACTTAGAGTACAAATTTATACACCAAGCATGGAAAATAGCATAGATTTCACATAAACAATTATCAAGCTCATAAAACACAACAATTATGAGAAAAACCTAGAGGAGGGTGATGATCTTTCTCTACCATCATATGGAGTGAATCGACTGGTAAATGTTTAAATGGAGCGAATACTTGGCACTTTTCACACTTGCTAGCGTATTCGATGCAATCTCGCATCATATATGGCCAGTAGTACCCGACTCTTAGGATCTTTCCGGATAGTGCTCTCCCACCGACGTGGCTACCGTAAGCTCCTTCATGGACCTCTTTAATTACCAGCTCCATCTTTGACTCTGACACATATCTAAGCATAGGTGTTGACCTGCCCATCTTGTACAACATGTCCGAGATTATGATATACCGGGAAGATATCCTTTTAATCTTCCGGGCTTCATTGATGTCTTCAGGTAACACTTCCTGGGTCAAGTAGCTGATAATGGGTCTCATCCACCCTTGAACATTCTCTATGGTTAATACTTCTTCTGATTGAATACTGGGTGTTTCGAGAACTTCTTGAATCACATTTTTATTCATTCCCGAATTCTTTGAATTGGCTAGCCGGGCTAGGAGGTCAGCCCAAGCATTATCTTCTCTTGGGATGTGGACGAATTCAAATTCCAAGAATGCTTTGGATATTCCTGAAGCTTTCTGAAGGTACTTTATCAGGGTGGAATCCTACGTCTGGTACACATTCTTCATCTGTTCGACCACTAGTTAGGAGTCGGTTTTTACCAACAAGTGTGTTACTCCAATTTCTCTTGCCAATTTCATTCCGGCAATCAAGGCTTCGTACTCTGCCTGGTTTTTACTAACCTGAAAATTGAAACATAAAGAGTATTCTAATGTTAGATCTCTGGGTCCTTCCAAAATGATTTCGGCTCTGCTTCCATTGAGATTTGAAGATTCATCTACATAAAGGATCCATCTGTTTAAGATTTCTTCTCCAGCCGGTGCACTTAATTCAACCACAAAATCGGCCAGTGTCTGTGACTTAATACTGGTCCTAGGTACAAAGTTGATGTCGTATTCGGAGAGTTTTATTGCCCACTTGACCATCCGTCCTGCCAAGTCGGGCTTTCTCAGTATTTGTTTGATTGGGTAATTCGTCTTTATTGTGATGGGGTGACCTTGAAAATAATGTCTCAGTTTCTGGGCTGTGATGACTACTGCCAGCGCTAAACGTTCAATCTTTTGGTACCTTAGCTATACTTCTTTTAGAACTTTGCTGATAAAGTATACGGATCGCTCTCCATCTTCTCCATCTTGTACTAAAACTGAGCTCGGGGCTTTATCTGTGAGCAACAAGTACAAGACTAGAGGTGTATTTTCTTTGGGCCTTACTAGGATAGGAGCCGAGGATAGCAAACGCTTTACTTCTTGAAAAGCTTCTTCACATGCCACTGTCCACTCAAAATCCTTAGATTTCCTTATGGTTGCAAAGAAGTGTATTGACTTGTCCCCTGCACATGATAAAAATCATGACTAACCTCCCTGTCAGCTATTGGACCTCCTTTTTTGTGGTTGGACTTCTCATATCTATTATAGCCTAGCATTTATCCGGGTTTGCTTCTATTCCCCGATTGGTGAGCATGAATCCGAGGAACTTCCGGGCTTACACTCCAATGGTACACTTGTCCGGGTTCAGTCTCATGTTATAGTTTCTAATGGATGCGAAGGTTTTGGTTAGATCCTTCACACGTGACCGATTTTCACTTGTCTTAATCACCATGTCATATACATAGACCTCCAGATTCCTACCTATCTGGGTAGCGAACACCTTACCCATTAGCCTCTGGTAAGTAGCCCCAACATTTTTGAGTTCGAAGGGCATGAACTCATAATAGTAATTTCTCTGATGGGTCATGAAAGCAGTTTTTGGTGCGTCTATTGGATTCATACGAATCTGGTTGTACCCGGAGTATGCATCCATGAAATTGAGCAGACGGAAGCCTGATGTAGCATCTATCAGTAGGTCAATGTTTGGAAGTGGATACAGATCTTTAGGACATGCTTTGTTGAGGTCCGTAAAGTCCACACACATTCGCCATTTTCCAGATGAGTTTTTACCATTACTACGTTGGATAACCAGGTCGGATACTTGAATCTCCTTGATAAACCCAACCTGTAACAACTTCTCGACTTCTTCTGCAATTGCCTTTCTCTTTTCATCGCCACCCTTTCTTTTCCTTTGAGAAACTGGCTTGATATCTGGATCAATTGCTAAGTGATGGCACATGAAATTGGGATCTATCCCCGGCATGTCTGAAGGTTTCCATGCGAAAAGGTCCACGTTGTCCTTTAACACTTGGACGATCTCTTTCTCTTCTTCCATGGACAAGTTGACTCCGATGTGTGTAACAAAAAGCGCGTGTCACTTAAATTCATAAATAAATAAAAAATTAAAGATTATTTAATAGCAACCGTTGTAATATTATCTGTACACCATTATATATGTCAGTTTTCTTGTTCTTGTTCTTCACATTGGCATGGAAGTAAGCATTATTCCAATCTCCTAGTTGCAACCAAGTGATTTTGGATTTTTGCATAAGGACTTTCTCTCCAATATCATTTGTTTTAATAATTTCAGCAGTCCAGAACTTCACACTACTACAAAATACGCATTCGGTAACATAATATTACTATGGTCATGCCTTCCACCGTTGTAATATATGAAACAGGATGCGCCTAATGCTTATTTATTTTTATGAAATTCATTTTATCACAGTTGATAAACACAACCATGCTAATAAAGTGATTGGTATAAGGTTCGAATCCTAACAACTACATTTTTTTCTTCCATTTTTCCTATTACAAAAAGCGTGTGTCACTTAAATTTATAAATAAATAAAAAATTAAAGATTATTTAATCACAGATTTAATATGCAACCGTTGTAATATTATCTGTACAACCTTTGCTCTTCCCTAAAGAGAGAAATGCTCTTCCCAACTATAATGATGATTGAAAATTTGCTTCATTTTTCAAGACGGTCACAATGTCATTCAAGAATATCAACCATTAGAAGTAATCATTACAAGCATTAAATCATCATATCTTTCATCTTCAACCTCTTCTATAAAGGCACAATTTCATATAATGAATTTCCACTTCTTCAAAACTATTCTTCTTAACTACATATAGCAACATGAGTTCTCCATCTGAAAATGCTAACAAAAGTATCTCAACTAAAGTCACCACAGTATAACACCATGATCAGCAGTTAACTGAGGAGGTCCAACCATTTGGATCGACTGCTGTTAGGGATACACTTAGGGTTAGAAAGGCCAAGAAGAAGAAGAAGAAGCTGAAAAAGAAGAAGAAAAAGGTGCCCAGGAAGATTTGTTGCTATGATTCTGACGAGGGTGGTGAGGAGAGAGTCATAGATTATGAAGATTCCTTTGCTACTATGGGATATTGTTCTGACATTGAGAAAATTATGCAATGAAATAATTTATGTACTTCACCCTCTTGGCTTTCTTAATGAAATTATTTATTATTGTTATATATACTCTTTTATTTATACACTATTTTTGTTTTACAAAAAAATAGTACAAGCCAACAAAAATAAAAACAATAATCGCAATAGTAATGAAAATAACAATAAAAATAATTAATACCTCTCTCACAATTTGGTTCATAAATAAATAAAAAATTGTGAGAGATTTAATCACGATTTTACTAAAGAACCGTGATGAAAAGTGATATATTATATCACGGTTTTTCTTTCTAACCGTGATGAAAAGTGATATATGATATCACAATTTTTCTTTCTAACCGTGATGAAATGTGATATTTTTTACTATATAAGTGAATGTATCTATCGTTCAGTACATAATAATTGTTTCTCTCAAATGAAAACTAACATATTTCACTCTTCTCTCTCATAACATAACACTAACATCCATGTCACTCTTTAAACTTTCTTAAACCTACAGATTCGTCTTCACCAAGCGCTATGATATTTTTTAATCATATTTCAGGTTCGTTCATTAAACTTATGCTTCGATTTCATTTATAATTCTTGTTAAAAATGGGTTCTCATTTTTTTATTTGGTGAATGTTCTCATTTTTTCAGATTCGTCTTCACCATCTAAACAAAGCGTATACTTTGGCTATGATACATATGGTTTATGTAGCTATGAAGAAAAATACAAGAAGTATGAAGCTATTGTGTTAACTTCATTCACCTTGCACTTCTTCATAGCTTCATAAACTAGATGAAAATCATAATTTGTTCCAGATCCACAATTAATTTAAAAAAAGGTGCGTTCTTTAAACATTACATAATATCTTATGTTATTGTATGCTGTTGTATGTTGTTGTTGTTGTATGTTGCTATTGTTGTTCTTGAACCTTATTTTGTTGTATGTTGTTCTGTTGTTGTATATTGTTGTTGATTAATGTTTTAAGAACAAGAACAAAACATTGCTAAGTCACAAGAAAGAAGCTTCTTGTGACTCAATAATGTTTTGTTCTTTAAATTCTTAAAACATTACATAATATCTTATGTTGTTGTATGAAGTTGAGTTTATTATATGCTATGTAGATTGTTTGTTTTACTAACCCTTCACTGAAAATACATTTCATTTAAATTGACATAGAAACTTATAATCTGAAAATTAAGTTGTATTTGAAAATCAACTTATATCAATCAATATTTTCCGAATTGCATTTGTCTCATGATTCATCTCACTTTGTTTAACATATAGAATGTGGGTCAATGATATGATTCCTTCAACGCATTCGTATCTTCTCTTATAGTTTAATTTGATTAACAATAATTTATTAACATTATTCAAATCAAACTAGAATATAGGGAATTGATATGATGAAGGACTTAGATCATTGAACCACATTCTATATGTTAAACAATGTGAGATGAATGATGAGACGGATGCAATTCGGAAAACAATGGCTTGTTTAAGTTGGTTTTTGAGAACAGTTTAATTTTCAACTTATATACTTCTTCATCAATTTGAATGGTTTTATGTTTTTGTGAAGTTTATTGAAAATTAAGCAATCTACATATTATATAATAAACTCTACGTATTTTCAACAACGATTATTTATAATAACCGTTATAAAATGTTATTTGCCTAGATGTATATACCACCATGGTTAGTTATAGAAACCGTGATCATATATAGCGCGCTTTCAGGTATTCTACATCGGTCGTAAGATCATGATTGTAAGTTGCGCATATACAACCACGGCATGTCACACGTGATGTTATCCCTTTTTCAACCATTGTTGTATATGTTTTCCGTAGTAGTGTCACCCTATCTATCAACTCTGCATTGAACATATCTTTATTAAGCTCTTATTTTGCCTTAGTTAATTGATCTCTACTGTGTTGTAAATACTTGATGTTATCAATTACTTTGGTGGTAAGCTTCTATTGGAACAAGATTTGGTTCTACAAGATATCTCTAAGTTTTGATAATAACAAAGTTGTATTTGTGTGAGAACAATTTTGGTACTCTAACGTTTGTTTTCTAAAGTATTGACAAACAGGTTCTGACTCTGATAAAGATAATTCTGACTCTGATAAAAATAGCTTTGACTCTAATAGAGATCATGTGGAACGTCACTCTCAAATATTCAAAAGTCGTTTTTGAGTCAAAGAAGCAAGATTTCTTTTGATCTACTGTGCTTCAGAAAGACTCTAAGAAGACAATATGTTGCTCCTGCAATGTTCTCTTGGATTCTGGCTCTAAATATAACTCTGATATTCATCTTCTGAAGACTAAGTGCTGAAGACTCTAAAGACAAGGTTCTGCTGAACAAGTTCTGAAGACTCTGCAGACTTATGTTTATGAAGACTCTGAAGACAAGGTTCTGCTGAACAAGTTCTGAAGACTCTGAAGACTTAAGTTTTTGATAACCGAGGGTTCTGAAGAAGGAGTGTTGAAGATTCTGAATACAAGGTTCCGCTAAACAAGTTTTGAAGACTCTGAAGACTCAAGACTCTGAAGACCCAGTGATCTATTCTTCTGATCATGCTTCAACCATATCAATTCGAAACCTCTGATGAATAAAAGAAGATGAAACATTTGCGAGGGAAAATAGTACATAGTACAGATCAAACACGTTCTTTTCCACTACCATTCCATTACCCTGATTTTGTGGTACAAAGGACAATTTCAGTGTACGATTTTCATCCCAACATAACGACATTATTTCAAGTCGCCAGCAATTTTACTAATATTCTTGATCTGTCATTCAACGAATCTTTTTTTGGCTATATAAAGACTTGATCACTCAAAGAATCATATGACATGAAGTGTGAAAAAAATATACTGAGACACTGATTCATATGAGAAAGAAACACAGAAATACAAAATAGAGAAATCCATGAGTGAACAGTAAAGCACTACAATACAAAGAAGAAATTTATTCATACTGTATAGATTTTCTCTAAGTTAGTTTGAGCTAGAAATTGTGTTTATATCAGCTTGTGTAGAAGTACTTCATTGTAAACATTCTATTTGATCAAACAGATATTTGTATTCCTTAAGGGACCAGTTGGGTCAGAAGCCTTAAGAAGAGACAGTTAGTCTGTGTATGTTAGTCACCAACAGTTGCTAGTGCAATTGTAATCAATTTGGTTATAGTGGATTAAGTCCTTGTGTATAAGGCGAAACCACCTTGGCGGGTGGACTGGATTAACTTGATATTTTTTAAGTGAACCAGGATATATCGCGTGTCTTTCTCTATTGCTAGTTTATTTGTGATCTTTGTTTGAGTTTCACAAAAAGCTTTCATTTTGAAAACCCAATTCAAACCCCCATTTCTTGTGTTTTTCTCACACCTTCAATTGGCATCAGAGCTCCGATTCTAATTGTGATAAAAGGATTTATCAACACTTCACCGTGTTCATTACCGATCCAGTATTTGTGTGAGATATCATGGCTACACCCAATGCTAATCCTGTTGTAGAAGAGAAATATCATTATAGTGCCAAACCACCAGTCTTTGACGGTAAAAAGTTTGACTACTGGAAAGATAGAATAGAAAGTTTCTTTCTTAGTTATGATGTAGATCTTTGGGATCTTGTAGTCGATGGATACATTCACCTAATTGATGCTACAGGTGTTAAAGTGTCTAGAACTGATATGACTAACCAACAAAAGAAAGATTACAAGAATCATCACAAGGCAAGAACCATATTGCTAAATGCTATCTTTTATACTGAGTATGAGAAGATAATAAATAGAGATACTGCCAAATCCATTTTTGATTCTCTGAGAATGACTCATGAAGGAACTGCTCAAGTTAAGGAGACAAAGGCGCTGACCCTAATCCAGAAATATGAAGCATTCAGAATGAAGGATGATGAAACAGTTGAGACCATGTTTTCAAGGTTTCAACTGTTAGTCGCAGGACTTAAAGTTCTGGGCAGAGGTTACTCAACTACTGATCATGTTAAAAAGATCATCAGAAGCCTTCCCAAGAAATGGAGACCTATGGTAACAACTCTAAAGCTATCCAAGGATCTTAACAACATAAGTCTTGAAGAACTTGTTAGTTCTTTAAGAAGTTATGAGATAGAGTTGGAAGAAGATGAACCTCAGAAGAAAAGTAAATCTATTGCTCTTAAGTCTAAACCTGAAAAGGAAAAGGCTTATCAAGCTGAGGAAGAATCAGAAGATTCTGATGAAGAATCAGAAGATGAGTTATCGCTTATCTCCAGAAGGATCAACAAACTCTGGAAGCACATGCAAGGAAACTTCAGAGGATCAAGAAGAAACGAAGGCCGCTCTGAGTCATCATCTGGACAAAAGAAGCAGAATTCTGGAAAAGAAGTCATCTGCTATGAGTGTAATGAGCCAGGTCATTATAAAAACGAGTGTCCAAAGCTTAAGAAAGACAATAAGCCTAAGAAGAACTTCTCCAAAGCGAAGAAAGGACTAATGGCAACTTGGTACGACTTTGATTCTGAAGAAGAAAACTCTGATGAAGAACAAGCAAATGTTGCGCTATTAGCAACAATTGACGATGAAGTTTCTGGAGAACCAGAAGACAAAATATCATCAGAACCAGAATCAGACTCAGACTCTGACTCATAGGTATTATGTAAACTCTCTCGTTGTGAATTAGAGTCATGTCTTTCAGAAATACTGGAAAAGTATTAAACTCTTCAGAGTAAATACAAAGATCTTAAAATATCACATGTAATTGCTTCTGAGGAAAAAGATAAGCTAGAGCAGAATAATTCTTATCTAAATCAAAACATTTTTTCCTTAAAAAATAGTAATTGTGCCTTGAAAAGCAAAATTTCTAAATTAGAAGAAGAATTAATCTCCAATGTCTCTGACACAAGCTGTATCAACAAGTATGATAGAGCATTCCAATATTTTCTAGCTAAAAGTATAGATAGAAGCAGAATAACTTCCATGATCTATGGAGTTAGAAGAAATGCTAAGAAAGGTTTGGGATGTACAAAAACATTTGAAATTGACAAAAGTCAACCTGTTAAACCAAAATCTCTCTATGACCATTTTGTGCCTTCTGGCACTGAGATTGTTTCCTCTGAGTTTGCACAAGAACCCCCACTGACACAGAAATCTATTTCTAAAGTCAAATATCATGCACAAATTCCACTTGATTATCGTGTCGTACATAAACCCAAAGTTGTTAAGCACTATGGGAAAACTAACAAGAGAGGACCCAGAAAGTGGGTACCTAAGGACAAGATAATCTATGTTGCATATATCCTTATCAACTCAGTTGAAACACCAATCATGGTACCTGGATAGTGGTTGCTCACGATACATGACGGGGAGAAGGCATATGTTCCAAAGTCTAGAACTTAAGCCTGGAGGCTTCGTTGGTTTCGGAGGAAACCAGAAAGGAAAAATTATTGGCTCTGGAACTGTTGGTAATGGTAACCTTCCTTCTATTACTGATGTTCTTTTGGTCGATGGTTTGATGCATAACTTGTTGTCAATTAGTCAACTTAGTGACAATGGTTATGATATCATATTTAATCAAAAGTCCTGTAAGGCTGTAAGTCAGAAAGATGGCTCAATCCTGTTTGTCGGAAAGAGGAAAAACAACATTTATAAAATTAGACTTTCTGATCTTTGTGAACAGAATGTCAAATGCTTAATGTCTGTTAATGAAGAGCAATGGGTATGGCATAGACGTTTAGGCCATATTAGCATGAGGAGGATTTCTCAGCTAAATAAGCTTGAACTTGTCAGAGGCTTGCCAAATCTGAAATATTATTAAGATGTTCTTTGTGAAGCATGTCAGAAAAGAAAGTTATCTAAAACTTCCATTAAAGCAAAGAATGTTGTGTCCACCTCTAGACCATTAGAACTTCTACACATTAATTTGTTTGGACCAATGAAAACTGCTTCAATCAGTGGAAAGAAGTTTGGATTAGTTATTGTTGATGATTATAGTCGTTAGACATGGGTAAAATTCTTGAAATACAAGGATGAGTCTCATTCTGTGTTCTCTACCTTTTGCTCTCAAGTGCAAATAGAGAAGGATTGCAAAATAGTTGGAGTCAGAAGTGATTATGGTGGAGAATTTGAGAACAAATACTTTGAGAATCTTTTTGATTCCCATGGCATTTCCCATGATTTTTCCTGTCCCAGAACTCCACAACAAAATGGAATAGTGGAAAGGAAGAATAGGACTTTGCAAGAAATGGCTCGTACCATGATCCAAGAAACTGACATGGCTAAGAACTTGTGGGCAGAGGCAGTAAATACAACATGTTACATTCAGAACAAGATTTCAATAAGCCCTATTCTGGGTAAGACTCCTTATGGATTGTGGAAGAATAGAAAACCCAACATTTTATATTTTCATCCTTTTGGCTAAATTTGTTTTATGTTGAACACTAAAGAGAATCCTGGCAAGTTTGATTCCAAAGCTCAAAAGTATTTACTGTTAGGATACTCTGAACGCTCTAAAGGCTACAGATCTATAACACAAAAACACGAATTATTGAGGAATCAATTCTTGTCAGATTCAATGATAAGTTTGACCCTGAAAAGTCAAAGCTAGTTGAAAAGTTTTCAGATCTGAAGATCACCTTATCAGAATCTAAAGAAGAAGAAGATTCAAAAGAAGGAAATAAAGATGCAGACTTTCCAGATTCAGATACAACCTTACCAGAAACTAAAAATAGTCCATCTCATCAGAAGAAGAGTAGACTAAAACCTTCTCATTCTGAAGAATTGATTCTGGGAGACAAATCTGATCCAGTCAGAACCCGTTCATCTTTTAAACCTTATGAAGAAACTCTTATAGGTCTGGTGTCTCTGATAGAGCCAACATCAGTTGATGAAGCTCTTAGGGAAAATGAGTGGATTCTAGCCATGCAAGAAGAACTGAATTAATTCACCAGAAATGATGTCTAGGATCTTATTCAAAAACCCAAAGATGTCCACGTTATTGGAACAAAATGGGTATTCAGAAACAAGTTGGATGAGAAAGGTGAGGTCGTAAGAAAGAAAGCACGACTGGTTGCACAAGGTTATAGTCAACAAGAAGGGATAGACTATACAAAAACCTTTGCACCAGTTGCCAGGTTAGAATCTATTCGCATTTTAATTTCATTTGCTGTGAATCATGACATTACTTTATATCAGATGGATGTAAAGAGTGCATTTTTAAATAGGTATATTTCTGAAGAAGTGTATGTGCACCAACCTCCTGGTTTTGAAAGTTCTGAAAACCCAGATTTCCTTTTCAAACTTAAAAAATTGTTATATGGTCTAAAACAGGCTCCTAGAGCTTGGTATGAAAGGCTAAGTAACTTCTTTTGGAAATGACTTTACCAGAGGAAAAGTGGATACAACACTCTTTTGTAAAACCTTTAAAAGTGACATTCTGGTTATTCAAATCTACGCTGATGATATTATATTTAGTTCTGCTAATATTTCCTTGTGCAAGGAATTTTCTAAGTTAATACAGGCTGAATTTGAAATGAGTCTGATGGGAGAACTCAAATTCTTTTTAGGAATTTAGATTGATCAACGTTCAGAAGGAACATACATTCATCAGAGCAAGTATGCAAAAGAACTTCTGAAGAAATTCAATATGTCATAAATTAAACCTGCTAAGACTCATATGCATCCGACATGCATTCTGGAGAAAGAAGAAGTTAGTAAAAAGGTTTTTCAGAAGCTTTATCGTGGTATGATAGGCTCTCTTATGTATTTGACAGCTTCTCGTCCAGATATTTTGTTCAGCGTATGTCTTTGTGCTCGTTTCCAATCAGATCCAATGGAAACTCACTTAATTGCTGTTAAGAGAATCCTAAGGTATCTAAAAGGAACAACTAACCATGGCTTGATGTATAAAAATCATCAGAGTACAAGCTTTCTGGTTACTGTGATGCAAATTATGCTAGAGACAGATTGGAAAGGAAAAGTACTTCTTGAAACTGTCAATTTCTGGGAAGTAACCTCGTCTCTTGGGCAAGCAAAAAACAATCAACAATTTCTCTCTCAACTACAAAAGCAGAATATATCTCAGCATCTCTGTGTAGTACTCAGATACTCTGGATGAAGAATCAACTTGAAGATTATCAGATACACGAGCGTAACATTCCTATCTTCTGTGATAATACTTCTGGCATTTGTTTATCTAAGAATCCTATTCTACATTCTAGGGAAAAACATATTGAAATAAAACATCACTTTTTACGTGACTATGTTCAGAATGGCACTTTTTAGTTAAAATTTGTGGATACAGATCACCAGTGGGCTGATATTTTCACAAAACCCCTTGCTGAAGATAGATTCGTATTCATTCTGGAAAGCCTATTTATTAAACCTTGTCCATAATGAGAAGATGTTATTTTGACATGTCAAGTCACCAGAACTTCTGATATAAGATTCTGATGTTAAGCAAAGTGTTGTATTTGTTATTGACTTTCTGATTAATGATACTTCTACAAGTTAGAAGATATCCTGATCAGAAACTAGTCCAGTCAGATACCTCTTGGTATTCTTGACTTTGGGAATATCAAACGTTCTCTCTTGAAAAACAAACGTTATGATTATTTGTGACACCTGTCCAAAATCAAATCATACCTACTATTGAAGAGACACCTCGAGTGTTGTAATTCTGTGAGACTAGGTTTCAAGTAACTACTCCTTAATATTCCTGTAATCATGTTTAACGCATTGGATTTGAAAATTTACTTGATAAATGTTTAAATTTTTACGTCTTCCTCCCTTATTATTCATTCATAATGTAGTGTGTTAGACAAAGATTTCTTGAAACTAAACACTTCTCTTCCCAACCTTTATTCCTTGTTAGATTCTGCCCTTCCACTTTCAAGTATACATTTATTGACTGATGTCACAATTTGAATAACGTATACCTGATTTGTGATCTTTTGGAGACTGATACACTCCTTTATCATTCCTTGTTCTTGTTTATATCTCTTGTATTGGAATTGATGAATTCCTCATTTCAAATCATCTAATCTTTATTACTATTTATTGTTATCAACTTTTTATTCTCTTTATATACCAAACTTCTCCTTATAACTATTCATTTTTTCCTAAACTTGCTTTTTATTCCTATCTTTCTTCATTCACTATGTTTTCTAAAACCATTAAGGGAGAAATCTCTGACTTAGATTTCTTGAAAGAATACTCTATTGATTTCAACGCTCTAGTTGACAATGGTTTTTCCAATATTCTCTCAGACATCATCTACCAAAAGTGGGATAATTACCTTGAAATTCTCAATGGGCCTGTCTATCCAGTTCTTGTGAAAAAGTTCTGGGGAAATGCTCGCATCCTTGCATATGAGTCCGATACATGTTACATTCTGTCTACTGTGTTTGGTTTTCCCATTATGATTAACTCTACAATCATCTCTCAAGCTATTAAATGTAAAAAGGATGGTGAATATGTTAAATATTACAGAGGAAATAACTGGTTTGCTAAACACATTCACATCAACTATCTTCACAAAGGACCTGCTGACAGTCCCTCTTCTTTCACCCCTGAGGCAAAAGTCTGGTACCAAATCTTGGGAACGAATCGTAGGCCCAGAGAAAAGGGAACGGGAAGGCTCTTTGCTTTGGATAGAGTTTTCATTTTCTTCTTAATCTCCAAGATTAAGATCAATCTGCCTTAATCCATGTTCAACTTCCTGAAAGGAGAAATACTTTCATCGAGAGAGGAGTTATCGTTTTAGATTCCTTACAGTAGAGTTATTTCTCACATTCTTGATCTTCAAGGAGTTGTTGCTTACTTAAAACAAATTGAAATGACTGAGAAACTTGTTACTGATTGGTGTTCTCCCATGAACTATTCTAAAACCATCATCAGGAAATGAGATAGCTGGTTGGCGGGTGTTTTTGTTGGTCTCTCAGTTGCTTGGTCTTTCTTTTCATCGTTGTTGCTTATGTCTGTTGTTGTCCTTGTTGTTTGTTTTCTCTTTTTGTGTTCTGTTTCTGTACCGCGCCTTTGGCGTCTTTTTTTAATCAATGAAGAATTATCCTTATTGTATCTATCTTATCTTATTGCATTTCATTATAATTGCCATAAAAGGGAGAGAAGTACTTAATTTAACTTATCTAAATTCTCTCAAATCAAAATGCTTACGTTAATCGTTGATTACCCATTTTAATTATGACAAAAAGGGGGAGTATTTAAATGGAAAGTTATTTTGATAAATATGTTGTCTCTGAATCATAGCTCTAACATTCTAACACTTTAATTGCAAAATTCTCTTAGAATGCTTTTCAGGAACAATATTTATATTGGCAAAATGACTCTGATATCTATCAAGCTCTAATTTACATAATTAAGCTCTGTTATCAGAATGCATTACCGCTATAATCAAGCTCTGATATTTTGGATATGACTAGATCCTTGCAATCAAGCTCTGTATCCCAAATCTGATAAGATTTTTTTAAGTCTTAGATTTAGGGGGAGCTTGATAAAGGGAGGTTTACTTTGAACTTATCTGAGTCAATTCTTGTTATTTATCTTCGTACAAAATTGTGTTATCAAAATACATTGTTTTGTCATTATCAAAAAAGGGGAGATTGTTGAAACAAGATTTGGTTCTGCAAAATATCTCTAAGTTTTGATAATAACAAAGTTGTATTTGTGTGAGAATAATTTTGGTACTCTAACGTTTGTTTTCTAAAGTATTGACAAACAGGTTCTGACTCTGATAAAGATAATTCCGATTCTGATAAAAATAGCTCTGACTCTGATAGAGATCATGTGGAACGTCACTCTCAAATATTCAAAAGTCGCTTCTATGTCAAAGAAGCAAGATTGCTTCCAATCTACTGTGCTTCAGAAAGACTCTAAGAAGACAATATATTGTTGCTGCAATGTTCTCTTGGATTCTGGCTATGAATATAACTTTGATATTCATCTTCTGAAGACTAAGTGCGGAAGACTCTGAAGACAAGGTTATGCTGAACAAGTTCTGAAGACTATGAAGACTTAAGTTTCTGAAGACTATGTTCTGAAGACTCTGAAGACACGGTTCTGCTGAACAAGTTTTGAAGACTCTGAAGACTTAAGTTTCTGATAACTGAGGGTTCTGAAGAAGGAGTGCTGAAGATTCTAAAGACAAGGTTCTGCTGAACAAGTTCTGAAGACTCAAGACTCTGAAGACCCAGTGATCTATTCTTCTGATCATGCTTCAACAATATCAATTCAGAAGCCTCTGATGAATAGAAGAAGATGAAACGTTTGCGATGGAAAATAGTACATAGTACAGATCAAACACGTTCTTTTCCACTACCATTCCAATACCCTGATTTGGTGGTACAAAGGACTATTTTAGTGTACGATTTTCATCCCAGCATAACGACATTATTTGAAGTCGCCAGCAATTTTACTGATATTCTTGATCTGCCATTCAATGGATCTTTTTCTGGCTATATAAAGACTTGATCACTCAAAGAATCATATGACATGAAGTGTGAAAAAGATATATACTGAGACACTGATTCATAGGAGAAAGAAACACAAAAATACAAAATAGAGAAATCCATGAGTGAATAGTAAAGCACTACAATACAAAGAAGAAAGTTATTCATACTGTATAGATTTTCTCTAAGTTAGTTTGAGCTAGAAATTGTGTTTATATCGGCTTGTGTAGAAGCACTTCATTGTAAACATTATATTTGATCAAACAGTTGTTTGTATTCCTTAAGGGACCAGTTGGGTTAGAAGCCTTAAGAAGAGACGGTTAGTCTGTGTATGTTAGTCACCAGCAGTTGCTAGTGCAGTTGTAATCAGTTTGGTTATAGTGGATTAAGTCCTTCTGTATAAGGCAAAATCACCTTGGCGGGTGGACTAGATTAACTTGATAGTTTTCAAGTGAACCAGGATATATCGTGTGTCTTTCTCTATTGCTAGTTTATTTGTGATCTTTGTTTAAGTTTCACAAAAAGCTTTCATTTTGAAAACCCAATTCAAACCCCCATTTCTTGTGTTTTTCTCACACCTTCAGCTTCTTCATATCTGGTTGTAGCCTTTTTAATTTCCTCCAAACCTTATACATAGGTTTTCCATCTTCATATATGTTCTAGCTGCTAGACACTGTCTCTAGAAACTCTTGTCTTTCTATAACACAGTTCAAAATTTTGAAGTTAGACATAAATTTAGGCATTATGTTGTATCCTCTAGGCTGAACCCTTAGAGGTGCATGGTCAGAGATATGCTGATGTAAGACATCAATATCCCACAGAGGGAATTGGAGGAACCATTCCCTATTACAAATTTCATGATCAATTCTAGAATAAATCATGCCACTAGTATGCCTATTAGACCAAGTAAAGTGGTTCCCTTTAGTATCATGTTCATGAGGATCCACCTCCTCAATCATTTTCTCCAGGTCACAATACTCTGACAATTGAACTTAATTACCACCCAATCTATCACCAGTTGCAAGCACATTATTGAAATCACCTATAATAATGCACGGTCTATGCATAGATCTAGCACAATCTTTTATATCATACCAAAGCTTTTTCCTATTTTGAAGTTGATTATGAGCATAAACCATTGTCAGCCAAGTTACCAACTTTCCATCATTCTCAGTCACTTTACAATGGAAAAATTGATCTGAACTATTTATCCATTGAATGTCTTTATGATCTTCTTGTAACATTATCCCAATTCTACCATTAGGATGGTAAGAGTAGTTATCCATCCAGCTCCATTTATTTCCAAAGCAACATCTAAATTTATTAGCATTATTTCCTTTGACCCTAGTTTCAAGTAATGCTATACAAGGAAAATTCATAGTTTTGAGATGGGCTCCAATCTCAAGGTGCCTAGCCTTTTTATTCAAGCCCCTACCATTCCACACTAACATCATGGTACTTTATCATCAGTTGGTCCTGAGCTCTCTCCAATATCAAGTACCCTAAATCCATTTGGAGTATCAGATCTGCCTCTATGTTCTTTGTATAGTTGCTCAGACCTGCTTTCCCCTTATTTTACACAGTGATCCAGGTTAATTTCACTTCATCTGGTTGGTCTGCTATGTTATGTTGCTGTCTAGTTTCTGTTTCATTCTTTTCATTGACTTGTTTCGCAACCCATTTATGGTTCTCTATCTCCTTTTTGCTTTGTTGTTGTCTCTCTTTACACATATGTCTAACCTTATTGCACTTCTTGCAAAAAGGAGGCTTCCATTCATATTCCACATCTTGGCATATCTTTTCACGCTTTGGCCCTTTGATAGTGATTTGATTCTTCAATTCCATTGTTATATCAACCTCTATCAAGACTCTAGAATATGAGACTCGCGATATCTTAGCAATGCATTCATCAGGCATTAATAGCCTGCCTATAACACTTTCTATCTTTCCAATGCCCCTTTCCCCCAATATGCAAGTGGTAATTGAGGAAAAGTGACCCAAATGGGTAGAATTCTAATCATGTTTTCCTTCAAGGTAAAATCAGGTGTCCAATTATGTAGGAACATAGGCTTCCGGTGGATGGTATAAAGTCCCTTTCTCATCACCAAATCTTTATCAATATCTGATACAAATTTGATAATGAAATAACCATCTTCGTTACAATACAAGTTTGGCAAGGCTACAGAATTCCATATCTTGATCATGAAATTTTTGGTAGCATTCATAGACAGATTTTCTCCTATCACATACATAACCAAAGCATTCTCCCAAAATTTCAATTTAGAGGCTATATTTGGCTCATCTATTTTCGCTTCTACTTCCACATCTACTATCATTGGTGGAATGTAATATATAGCAGCTCTAATAGATGGTAAGCGGTTCCCTTTAATGATGTCCGCCCATAGTAGTTGCTTTAGTTCTTCTTCTGTATGTCCATCCTCTTCATTAGGTTTTCCATGTTCCTCCGTAATCACCTCTAACGTTGGGTTTGTTGTTGTCGAACTCGTTTCCCCCAATATCATCTCCGATGTGCAAAATCTATCACGTGTTGAACTTGGACCTTTTGTTCGAGCCTTTGACGATGGTGAAAACACACGTACCATCGTCGGAGGAGTCGTAACCACCAGTTTACGCGGCCGGCCACAAGCACAACCCATATCTCTCCCAGAATCACCGGAGTTAGGTATTATGATAAAATAGTTTAAATGTATTATTATTATTATAACTTTAATTTTTAATTTAAAATAAAAAATATAGTAAATAAAACATTAATGAATAAATAAAAAAACTAAACTTAATGCTTAAGAAAAGAATGAAAATGCTAGAAAAAAAGAAAAAAAAAAGAAAAGAATGGAAATATTTTTGACTGAAAATAAATACAAAGACCAAATTCAATTAACCTATTCAAATTAAAAGCCATATCGTGCTTGAACTCTCCTTCTCCATCTTCTTCGTTGGCTTTGTGTATCTACGCTCAAATGTCACGCGTAGTCCTTCCCGACGAACTCATCTCAGAAGTCCTATCAAGCCTTCCGGTGAAATCTATTTTGCGATTCAAATGCGTCTGCAAATCATGGGAATTCCTCGACTCCGATCCTTTCTTCATCGAAAAGCAACTTCAACATTCACAAAAACGAAACATGCATCTGGCTCTGATCTTGTGCAAGAATTCATGCACTGCTTCCTATTATTACGATAGGGACAGTTCCGTGGTACCCTTCCCCCTCAACAACTTACTTCATAATCCATCCATAACCATCACCGTTCTCCCTTCGCACAGATTGAACTACAAACGCTGCTTCCGAGTAATCGGTTCCATCCATGGATTACTCTGTTTGTTTGATTCTTATATAACTACTTCTGCTCCATATGGTGCTCGTGATCGAAACACCTCGTTCCGTCTCTGGAACCCCGCCACCAAGAAAATATCTCCGTTTTTAGGCGAAATTACTCATCCCGATAGCCATGCTTATTACGCCGATGAAGACCGGTCTAACTATCTCAGGTTTGCCTTTGGGTATGATAAATCAACAGACACTTATAAGGTAGTGGCATATTGTCCTAATCACGTGAAAATTTTCACTTTTGGTGATAATGTTTGGAAAAATATTCATTGTTTTCCAATAGTTCCGTTCTATCATGTGGCTATTGTTCGTCATACAAACCAGCGTGTGAATGAAGGCGTGTATTTGAATGGCACTATTAACTGGTTGGCCATTCCAAATTCTGAATATTTTTGGAGGAATTACGAAGAGGAAGATATTCCGAAAATAGATCAATTTGTGATTGTCTCATTGGATCTGGCTACGGAGACATACCTCCAGTTGCTTCCGCCTTCGGGTTTAGTTGAAGTCCCATCTATTTTGCCAACTATTGCTGTGTTGAGGGACTGTCTTTGTTTTTCATATCATATTGGAAGCACCCATTTTGTTATATGGATGATGATGGAATTTGGAGACCAAAAGTCTTGGACTCAATTTCTTAAAATTAGTTATGACGATCTTCAAATTGATTATGATTCTCGAAGGTATAATTATGACTATATGATGTACCCATTGTGCCTTTCGGAGGACGGTGAAACAATTGTATTAGCAAACAGTCATGAAGAGCAGGCATTTCTCTATAATTGGAGAGATAATAGAGTAGAAAAGACTAGAATTACAAACAATGTATTGTGGATGTTTTCCCTAAATTATATCGAAAGCTTGGTAACCACGGGTTGAAAGTAAGTTCTTCTTCAATAATTAACCTGTTATGTTAATTTATGTTGTTTGAAATTATTGTCATTTGTCACCATGGCTGCCAGTGTGAAATTCTTTTTTGTTTGAGTGAGTCAGGTTCTGTCAGCAGAATTGATGCATTTATCTAAATTTTTTTTTAACAGTTCGATGCAGGTTTTGTTGGAGTCTCACGTTGGCACTTTGTTTTATGAATGGTCTGCATTCTAGTTCTGCTTCGGTTCGGTTTGTTCACGTCTGCAGGGGGCTGGGTTGTAACTGTTCTATGAAAAATTTTAGTGCAGAATTTTTGTGCAATGTGATATGTTTTGGCAGAACTGATTTGAATATCTTGTAGTGGTTGTAATGTTTGAATTGCAGTGTGTGGTGCAATTAGGGGCTGAGTGGAAGCATTTGAGGCTATAGATTTTTGCTGTCATAAAATTTGGATGTTATTAGACAGCTTGGCGTTCCATGGTGAGCATGTGGCTGATGCATAGTTTTCTAAATAATATGGTCGTGCTTCTTTACAATTTTATAAGAAATATAAATATAAGTAAGGCCAGGTTCAATAATTTGTATGCGAAACTCCACAATTATCTATCTTTCAACAAATTACTTATACTGTAATAACATCTATAACATCCGGTTACTATCACCACTTGTCTTGCGTTCCTTTTTAATGTTACATGTTAATATCAATATATGTTGTTTCATTTTTATTGATATTTGTTGGAAAGTCCATGAAATATTGAAAGAGGTAATTAGGGGTGTTCAAATAAATCGGTTATTTAAATAATTCATATCTATATTCAAATCTGATTAATAAAAACCGGTTAATTATTAGTATGGTTTTAACAAAATCTATATTTTGGATATATTTTTAATATTATTTTAACCAAATCTATAATTTGGATATCCATATCCAAAATAAAAACCAAATTAGTCAATTTATTTTTATTAAAAAAGACTTTGAATTTTTTTTCAAAAAAAAAAAAGAATTTGTGAAAAAAGATTTCTTTTTTTTGAAAAATAATATTTTAAAAATTTTTTCAGTAATTTTTTTTTCAAAAAAATGATTTTTTTTAAAATAAAAAAATATATTTTTTCCAAAAATTTTAAAAAAACTATTTTTTATTTTTTAACATAAATATTTTTTCTTAAATAAAAAATTATTTTTTTAAATAACAATTTCTTGAAAAAAATGATTTTAAAATAAAACAAAATCAAAACTAATTATAAAATTGTTTTATGGATATAACCGGTTAATAACTGGTTTATAACCATTTTACAAAAATGAAAATCGGTTATGACAGTTGGTTTTAATAACCGATTATGACATATAAATTATTTATGGTTATGGATTGGTTATGAAAATTAACCGTCTATGAACATCCCAAGAGGTAATGGGCTAAACATCCAAGATCTATAAGAAACTTGGGAAAGAAACTTTCACACCAAAAGTCCACCCAAAATCTAAAAACATTAAATACATTCATTAGCTTTCTTTTATATTTAATAATTTATTTATTTTTAATCTATATGATATTTGATCACTCACTACTCACTTGTTCCAACAATCTTCACTCACACTCGTTTCAACAATCTTTACTACCACTTATTCCCACAATCTTCCTATAAATGTGAGTCACCTATATCAGTTGACTTGATTCATATTATTATTACTTTGCCATGCACCTTCTGTAGTAAAAGAAGAAAAAAATATTTTTGTACAAAAGGGTCCTACTAAACATGTCAATTTGTTCGAAGGTGTTTTTAGCGAACAATCACGAGTTTAAAAGCTTATGATATTAACTCAAAAAATCTTGGGAGCAGTTTTGTGCAAACATGTTTACAAGAAACTGTATATGTTCAGTGAATGTGAATGTTTGTATGTATATAGGTGTAGCGAGCGATTTTGGACGCGGTTCTTAAGCGCTGGTCGCTCTCTGCGGTTTGAGCTTAAACTACAGGTCGATTCATTTTTTATCCTATTGTGAGCTGAATAAGGAAGGGAAATAGATGTCTCCAATTAACCCTACTTTGCATACTGAGTTTAAACAGCGGTCTGTTAGGTTACGAATGCTATCAATGTGGGGGGGCCTTTGTACTGGTTATTTGTATTTTCGCCAATACGGTTTCTTTCTTTTTACCTTGACAGAAAGTTTCTGGCGGGGAACAAGGATTAGGATGTTAGGACTGATGCTTTTTGATAGGTATGTGAGAGTATGGGATTTTGGTTTTTTGTTGATTGTGCTCGCTAAGATCTTTTCTTTCGATCTTATGCCTACGTATTCTCGTTTACCGAAACAGGGAAATCAGAGCGTTCGTAGTTCCTCTTATTCTATGGGAGGAAATGGGTGTTTTGGTGTCTTGTTCAAAGCCCAAGACGTGAAGCGAAATGTGGTTTGTATCTTGTTCAAAGCCCAAGATGTGAAGCTGAAGGTGATTTGTATCTTGTTCAAAGCCCAAGATATGAAGCTGAAGGTCTCATCTTTAGAGAGAATTTGTCATCTCTAAAGAAGGGTTTGTCTGTCACAACTGTTGGGTGACTGGTTATAAAGGAGAATTACTTTAACCGGGATACGCGGATCCTAGCAATGCCATAATTTCCTTTAAAGAGGATTTTGACCTGAAGGAGAAGACTTTAACTCAGTGTAGAGCAATGCTATCTTTCCTTAGGAATTTCTCATGCTAAAAGAGGGACAGTGGCATGGATGTAGATGATCCAGAGGCTTGCCGCTTACAGCGATTAGATGAAGGGAATGGAGTTGTTGATGTTTGTGTACTGTGAACGAGGCACAGCTTTGATGCTAAAAGGTTGATTGGATCAACCAGTGGTTTTCTTATACAAAGCCTAAGAGGAGGTTATCGGCCCAACAAGAGGGAGTTTTTATGTGTCTCGTACAAAGCCCGAGAGAGAGGCTAAAAGGGTTGACTCAACAGGAGAATCTTTTATACTCAACAAGAGAGTGTTTTTGTATCTCGTACGAAGCCCGAGATGGAGGCTAAAGGTTTGACTCAACAAGAGAGTCTTTTATACTCCGCAAGAGAGTGTTTTTTGTATCTCGTACGAAGCCCGAGATGGAGGCTAAAAGTTTGACTCAACAAGAGAGTCTTTGTATCTCGTACGAAGCCCGAGATGGAGGCGAAAAGTTTGACTCAACAAGAGAGTCTCTGTATCTCGTACGAAGCCCGAGATGGAGGCTATAAGGTTTGACTCAACAAGAGAGTCTTTGTATCTCGTACGAAGCCCGAGATGGAGGCTAAATGGGTGATTGGCTCAACGAGGGAGTCTCTTATGTGTCTCGTACAAAGCCCAAGAGAGAGGCTAACATTGTTTGACTCCATTGGGGAGAATTTTGGTATCTCGTACGAAGCCCGAGATGGAGGCTAAACGTTTGCTTCGCTGGAAAGAATCATTGAACAAAGCCCAAGAGGAGGCTATAGTAACTGTTTCAGTTAAGTGACAGGTCCAGTATACTGATTTTAAAGAGAAAATCAGTTCTTATATGAGCAACACTGTACTCAGGGATTTGATTTGAGGATCAGGGATATTTCCTTCTCTTTAAGGAAACGGGAAATCCAAAGGGTATTGAGACTGTCCGAGTCTGCGGGTTTCCTTCCTATTTAACGAAGGGGTCACTTGAGAATGTCTTTGAGACTCAAGGAAGTTAGACTGTCCGTGTCTAGAGTTTTATCTTTTGTACTATGCTTTGAGAAACAGTAGTAGACTCTATGAAATGACTGTTCTATGAGGATGACTAGGTTCTGTTCCTATACCTCTAGGAGGTCGTCGGGACAATTTGTACGAAGCCCAAGAGGAGGCTGGAAACTTTTAAGAAGTCGACGGGTCCTTGTACTAAGCCCAAGAGGAGGCTATCATTCCCGGAGGAAGAGATCATTGTACTAAGCCCAAGAGGAGGCGGGGTTGCTTTTAGGAAGCCTGTGGGTCCTTGTACGATGCCCAAGAGGAGGCCGATGCTTTTAAGAAGCCGATGGGTCCCCAAACCCCGAGAAATTCAAGGCAAGCTATTCACAAGGAATAGATCAAGTCAGGAAAGTTCAAGAATTTGGAAGAAACTCAAAGATGTCATTCACGGAGAATACATTCATCTCTGGGAGTAGAGTTTCTTGACAATTCCTAATGAGGACAGCCGAAGAGAAGACTGTATCTGGTGATCCTATTGGGGATCTAGTTCAGTCTATTTCTAAGAGTGACAGTCTGAGAAAGGGTTAAAAAAGAATCTGCCTTTCACATCTCCATATTGTTTAACCCCGAGAGGAGGGAAGACTGTGTCTGGTAATCCTATATGGATCTAGTTTTGACTGTTTAAGAGTGATTGAAACGACTTTACCTAGTGCTAGACGTAGTTGTCGGGGAAACTCTAAATATCTATACTATTATTACACAGTTGATATGAGTTTATGAAAGAAGACTTACAGCGAAACAACCCCACAATATATATATATATATATGAGTTTGTGAAAGGAGACTTACAGTGAAACAGCCCCACAATACAGTTATATACATATGAAAGTGGTAAATGAAAGCGGATAAACACTTACTCGGTTGTAGAGCTTCCATGCTGTTTGGTTAGTTGTTCAACAAAGAAAAATTGAAAAAAAATAGTATATTCAAAATCAAAGGAGAAAGTGCTTTGAAAAAGAAATATTTGGGGCTTACAGCTCAAGGAGAGGCCCAGAGTTTTATCAGTGAACGCACTGTTGAATTTGTACAGAGGGACTTATACAAGTGACTGATGCCCAAGAAAGGTTTTCTGTACAAAGGGATGGGTCTTACACTCTATCAAGAGGCCCAAGTGAGTTTTAAGAAAAGAAATGGGTCTTACTACTCGAGGGTAGGCTCAATGGTTAATTTTAAACTGGCGACGATCGCGTCGTTTATTTGAAAATATACAGAGGGACTTATACAACGAATGAGGCCCAAAAAGTTTTCTGTACATAAGGGGTTGGGTCTTACACTCTAATATAGGCCCAAAGAGTTTAAAGAAAAGAAATGGGGCTTACAACACGAGGGGAGGCCCATAGTCTTTATTTTCAAGATGAATATTCACTTTTAAAATGCTTAAAAACAATTAAAAATGAATTTATTCACAAAAATACCAACTATATTAAATAAATAATATAAATTTTATTTTTTTGTAGAATAAAATATTTTACTATTTTTGTGATTTTTCAGAAAAAGAACCAATAAAAAATAATCAAAATTGAAGGAGTTATTAATTTTCCAAATCATTAAAAAACAATATGAAAAATGAGAAAATATAAAAAAGAGGGGTTGGGTCTTACACTCTATTAGAGGCCCAAAGTGTATTTTTGTACAAAAGATGGGGCTTACAACTCAGGGAGAGGCCCAAAATATTTTCAGTTTGAAAATGACGATCGCGCCGAGATTTTTAACGTATCGGGACTTATACAATAGCTGAGGCCCAAAATTGTTTCGTTAAAAAAAAGGGTTGGATCTTATACTCTAATAGAGGCCCAAGTGTTTAAAAATGAAAAGAATTGGGACTTACAGCTCAAAGAGAAGCCCAGTTGATTTTCGTTTGAAAATGGCGATCGCGCCGAAGTTTTCTTTTAACGCGGAGGGACTTATACAATAAGTGAGACCCAAAATTGTTTTGGTTAAAAGGGGATTGGGTCTTACACTCTAATAGAGGCCCAAAGTGTTTGAAAAAGATTTGTTAGGGTGAAAATCAAAGAAAACCCCAATTTCATTTTTTAGGCATTTTTCCAAGAAAAATTAAGTAAAAAATGATAAAAATATCAAATAAAATCATTAAATAATGATTAAAGTTTATGAAAAAAAATATTTTATCAACATAAATATTTAAAATTATTTTGGTTTTAAAAATCAAGAAAGAAAAAAAAAGAAATCATTTTAAAAGCATTTAAAACAATTTAAAACACTATTTTTAAATATATTAAAAATAATACTTTTTTTTTGTGATTTTTTGTGGATTAAAATATTATGGGGTATGAATTGGAAAATGATGATTTTTTGCTATGCAAAAAAAATTGGTTGAGTTTTGAAAATAAAAAGTAAGAAAAAGAGGAAAGATATCAAAATATCATCTCCGACATTTCTTTTGGGGTAAAAACGAGTACCGAAACTTTAATTTTCAACACGTTTTTTTTATCAAATTTCAAACACTCATAACTCTCTCAATTTTTATTGGAATCAAAATCCGGAAATACCTATCTTGACCGATTTTTCGCAAGGAATCCAATGGTACCGTACATACACACCGAAACTCGACGTACAAAACACGCAAATCGAAAAACCAGAACTGCGCGTAATTGAAAACATCGTTTCGCGCCAAACTTCCGACGCGCGTAACTCTCTCGATTTTTAACGGAATTAAGATCTGGAAGAGCCTATCCTGACCAATTTTTCGCAAGGAATCCAATGGTATCGCACATGCATGCTGAAACTCAACGTACAAAACACAGCGATTAAAAAACCAGAACTGCTATCGTTTAAAAACATCGTTCCGCGTCGAATTTCCAACACGCGTAACTCTCTCGATTTTTAACTGAATCAAGATCCGCAAGAGCCTATCCTGACCTATTTTTCGCAAGGAATCCAATGGTATCGTACATGTACGCTGAAACTCAACGTACAAAACACAGCGATAAAAAAACCAGAGCTGCTACGTTGTGAAAACGTCGTTCCGCGCCAAACTTTCGACGCGCGTAAGTCTCTCGATTTTTAACCGAATCAAGATCCGCAAGAGCCTATACTGACCGATTTTTCGCAAGGAATCCAATGGTATTATTCACGCACTTGGAAACTCACTGTATAGAACACACAAAGCGAAAAAACCAGAACCGCTATCGTTAATTCGACGTCGTTTCGCGTCAAATTTCCAACGCGCGTAACTCTCTCAATTTTCATCGGAATTGAAATCCTTAAAAACCTATCTTGACCGATTTTTCGCAAGGAATCCAATGGTGTTACTCATGCAAACTAAAACTTAATGTATAGAACACACCAATGAAAAAAAAACAGAACTGGACATGATTTTGAAACAACCAAAATTCCAGATAAAAACATGTCAAAATGAAAACAGTGGGAGGATCACAACATACACATTAAGGACTACATTTTTGCCTCAAGAATTGTTCAATATGATGCATGTATGTGGAAACCAAAGGAAAGCATGATTCAAAGAATTCAAGTTGTGAATTTTACCTCTTTTTTGGAGATTTTGGGCAACCTACCAAGTGCTTTGTTCCAGAAATGATTTGATGCTTTGGACAACCTCAAATAACCTCTTAGAAGCTTTTAGGATGGTTGGAATCGGCTGGAAACCTCTGGAGCAAGTTTGTGCACTTTCTCGCGAAATGGTGAAAAACGGCCAAAATGTCAACTCTCTCAAATGGTGTTCCAGATGTGTGGCACTGTTTGGACAGTTCAAGGATGATATTTAGAGTGTGTTTGAGGTTTTATCTGGTTTGGAAAGTGACTGAATCAAGACATGGCTTAAAAAATGCAAAAAAGTGTCATTTTGAGGTTTTGAGAGTTGACTTTGTGATGTTGTGATTACAGGTCACTTTTGATGGTTTGCACAGCTTACATATGATATATATGAGGTGTGTGTGTGTGATTAATTTGAGTGGAATTGCTCTCTAGCTCAAAAACTCAGAATTTCCTTACTAAAGAAGGCATTTTGGAGTGAAAGAGAGAATTTGAGGAAAGCATCTGTTTGATGGCTTTGGTGTACTCAAACTGAATACAAATGAGCTCTATTTATAGTGGAGCAAGTTTGTTTTGGGATCCACAGTGAATGGTGGCTGCAGCAGAGGTTTGGCCAATGTTGGCCAATGAAAATCCAAGTCTCCTCTAGCCATTGACTAGAGGTTAGGGCACAGGGCTGTGGTTCCCTTGGTCTTGGATAAGTCTTGACTGATTTCAGATGAGAATGGCTCAGTCCATGCCACCTCTAAGCATCCATTAAATGCTCCAAACCAAAATTGGAGTTTTGTCCCTCTTTTAGGGATTTCTAGGTTTTGGCATGCTTTTTTTGGTTCCTTGGACTTGGGAGGTTCATGGATCAGATCATCCCACTTGGATTTGATCCTTAGATGTGTCCAAACTGATGACAAGGCTTGAAAATTCGTGTGGCACACAAAATGTGCAAATCTGCCCCTGAAAAATTCAGCTTCAGCAAGCCCTTTTGTAAGATCCATAACTCCCTGCTCGAGTATGCTACATGGACGTTCTAGGACTTTTCGGAAAACTTAGATGACGTACTTCAACTTTGATGTTTGGCCCTAGACCTGGTTCAACTTGGATCATGGAGAAAAACAACCTTGAAGTTGGGACATTGTGCTGAAATTACAAGGCAGATTTTGGCTAAGTGCTGAAAAATGTCAATTTTAAGTTTTTAGCCATTTTGATCCAAGCATAACTCAAAATCCATGATGAATTGGGATGAAGTGTAGTTGACACTTTTGTAGAGGTCCATGAGGGCTACAAATCAAGCTTTGGATGGGGAAAAATGACTTTGTGGTTTAGGAGTTATGATCCTCCAAAGTTGGTACCCTTGCCACTTTATTCCATAACTTAGAAAAATTTCTAAGTTTTTATGGTTATCCCTTTTACAAGTTATCCCACTTTCTTTGATTTTTCTTGATGAATGATGATTCCAATCACACATTAACATCATTTTAGGGTTAAAAAACCATTTTTACGAAAAATCTCAAAATGTCAAAGTTTGACTTTTGTGCACAGTTGACTTTTTATCAGATGAATTCCAAACTGTGCGATCTTTTAGGAAATCATGTCCTTGACCTAAATCAAAATTGATGGACATGTTCCATGGGTGTTATAGGGTGTATTTAATCGTGTCCCACAGCTTGGGAGCATGTCCTGATCAAAAGTCAAAGCTACAGTTGACTTTTCCCGCGAAACCCTAACTGTGGTTCAGATGAAATTGAAACTTGTTGCTCAAGCTTCTTGGGTCAATCCATTATTGCAAATGGATCAATGTGGTATGTTGGAGACCCTCAAATCATGTCTTGAGGTCTTGGCTCATGATTTGTCCCAAAAGTCAACTTAGGGGTGAATTAGGTCAAGAAACCCTAATTCCTGATTTTTTATGTATGCATCCCCTGAGGCTAAATTGACTTGATGATGGGGTTTATGATGTTCCATGGAGCATTTTAGGTTATGCTTTGAAGCATTGGCTCATGCCCAGAGGAAAATTTCCATCTGGAGGTCCTAGTCGACCAAACCCTAATTTGGTGACACTGGCGATCCTGAGGCTTGATCCACCTAGAAGGGAGCAGCCTTGTGCTTAATCCTTGAAGTGGGAGTCCTCTTGATCCATTGTGGATATTTGAGAGGCTAGACAAGTTGAAGATCATGTCATTCCTTGATTGATCCTTTGTCTAAGAGCTCTGCGAGGGCTTGAAACCCTAAATCCTGTTTGTAGTGAATGCTCACCCACCTTTGGGGAGACTAATGAGGTATGATGGTCCATCCATATTGTGCTGATGATTTGCACAATGATGGAAAATATTAGTGGTCAAAATTTGGGGTATGACAGATGCCCCTATTTAATCTTCTTGGACCCGAAGGTGTGAATGGCGAAGGTATTCGGGCATTCGGGGTGCAATAGGATTAAATATCGGAATACCCGAAATTTTGGTCGTGGTTATGAATGGTAGCTTACGTATTCATCTTCTTTAGCTAAGCGATGATGCTTAGAAAAGGTAAACTTCCCCACGATCCTGGTCTTCAACCAAGGAGCTGGTCTCAGTTTCTCTTGAAATAAACTTCCCCTTGATCCTGGTTTCCTACCAAGGAATTGGTCTCAGTTTCTAAAGTAAACTTCCCCTCGATCCTGGTTTCCTACCAAGGATCTAGTCTCGGTTTCTGATATAAACTTCCCCTCGATCCTGGTTTCCTACCAAGGAACTGGTCTCGGTTTCTAAAGTAAACTTCCCCTCGATCCTGGTTTCCTACCAAGGATCTGGTCTCGGTTTCTGATATAAACTTCCCCTCGATCCTGGTTTCCTACCAAGGACCTGGTCTTAGTTGCTGAAATAAACTTCCCCTCGATCCTGGTTTCCTACCAAGGAACTGGTCTCAGTTTCTTTTGTCAATAAACTTTCTTGACAAGGAACGCTATTAGTAGCGGTTTTCCTTCAAACTTCTCGCCGAATTTTCCTGGGGAGATGCCATTTGAGTGGAAAAAGATTTGATGTCAGACTTGCTGGGGAACCCAATCGTCTGAGCTATAGAGGTGCACAAACTTCTCTATTTTGGAGATGTCATTTGTCGATTCTACTGGGGAAAACGAGTCTCTTGAGAGACTGTTTGCGTTTGGGGTCTTACATCATACTTTTCTCGGGATCTTTCTGGAGAAATGCCATATGATGGGATCCAATTTTGAAGTGCCGATGACCTTTTCATCAGTGGTTTTTTCGGAGAAAAACTGCCGTACCGCCGAATCTCTGATTAAGAGGCTTTCTCTGGGGATTTTCCTTAATCCGGGAAAGCAAGGATATCATCTTCAATGGCGAAGAGTGATATTTGTTGAAAGTTTTCTTGTTTCTCAGAGGTTCAAGTTATCAAAGTGGTCAAGGACCGTCTCTAATCCAGAGATAAACGGGAGAGAGATTGCTTAGATGATTCACTTCTTAACGAGGAAAGGTCTGACAACTCGATTGAGAGGACTTTTATCACTAGGGGATAAGACCGACTGGAGTGATAGTGATGCAATATGAATGTGAATACAAATTAATAATGCATGATGTATGTATGTATATGCGGACAAAATTGACGCAACATACAGACTAAAGGATGAACACGACTGGATACTCGGCCACAGTGGGGCATGTAGAAATATCGCTGGTTCAAGATAGCAATTCTGCCTTGCTTAGGAGATTTCCAATCCATCGGGATGATTTTTTTCATGTCTCTAACTTTTGCCTGGACCGCCCTTTCGGGTTTTCAATCCACCGAGACATTTTTTTTTTTTTTAGTTTAGGCGAAGTATTTCTTGACTACATCAACATTCGTGGGGTAGGCAAATTCCTCTCCGTCCATGGTTGCAAGTCTCAAGGCACCGCCTGAGAAAGCTTTTGTGACCACATAGGGGCCATCATAATTTGGAGTCCATTTGCCCCGGGAATCAGTGAGAAAAGATTGTATCTTCTTGAGCACAAGGTCTCCTTTTTTGAAGATACGAGGTCGGACCTTTTTGTCGAACGCCCTTTTCATTCTCTATTGATACAACTGACCGTGGCATAGTGCCGTTATTCTCTTTTCTTCGATCAGATTCAGTTCATCGTGTCGGCTTTGACACCATTCAGCTTCGGTGAGCTTCGCTTCCATCAATACTCGGATTGACGGGATCTCTACTTCTATGGGGAGAACTGCCTCCATGCCATACACTAGAGAGAAAGGGGTAGCCCCTCTTGAAGTGCGGACAGATGTTCGATAACCGTGAAGAGCAAAGGGTAGCATTTCGTGCCAATCTTTGTAGGTTACAACCATCTTTTGAACGATCTTCTTGATGTTCTTGTTAGCCGCTTCTACCGCTCCGTTCATCTTAGGTCGGTAGGGAGATGAGTTATGGTGTTCGATCTTGAACTCTGCACACAACTCTTTCATCATCTTATTGTTCAAGTTAGATCCATTATCAGTAATGATCTCGCTTAGAACACCATAACGACAGATGATATTATTTTTGATAAATCGGACCACCACTTGTCGGGTTACATTGGCGAATGACGCTGCTTCGACCCACTTGGTGAAATAGTCAATGGCTACCAGGATGAACCGATGCCCGTTTGAAGCCTTAGGTTCAATCATGTCGATTCCCCATATGGAAAAAGGCTACGGGGAAGAAAGAACTTTGATATGTGATGGCGGTACATGAATTTTGTCGGAGTATATCTGACATTTGTGACACCTCCTCATGTACTTGTAGCAGTCGGATTCCATGGTCAACCAGTAGTACCCTGCTCTCAGAATTTTTCTCGCCATTGTGTGTCCGTTGGCATGAGTGTCAAAGGATCCTTCATGAATTTCTTTCATAAGCATGTCTGCTTCTGGTCTGTCGACGCATCGGAGCAAGACCATGTCAAAATTTCTCTTATAGAGAGTGTCACCGCTCAGGAAGAAGTTTCCAGCCAATCTTCTGAGGGTTTTCCTGTCTTTTCTGGATGCCCCAGGTGGGTACTCTTGTTTCTGAAGGAAGCATTTGATATCGTGATACCAAGGTCTGTCGTCTATGACTGCTTCAATCGTGAAGAAGTAAGCGGGTCGTTCAAGGCGCATGATGTCGATCTTAGGTATGTCATTCCATTGACCTACACTAATCATGGAAGAGATAATGGCTAATGCATCAGCCATGTGATTCTCTTTACGAGGGATATGATGAAACTCGATTCTGTTGAAGAAGGGTAACAACCTTCTTGCATAATCCTTGTAAGGAATCAATCCTGATTGGTATGTGTTCCAATCTCCTTTTATCTGATTGATGACCAAAGCTGAATCGCCGTATACGTCCAAGTTTTTGATCCTTAAATCAATCGCTTCTTCGAGACCCATAATACAAGCTTCGTATTCGGCCTCGTTGTTCGTACACTTGAACGTAAGTCGAGCAGTGAAAGGAATGTGGGTACCCTGAGGGGTAACAATGATTGCCCCAATTCTGTTTCCATAATGATTAACTGCTCCGTCAAAGATAAGTCCCCATTGGGAACCTGGTTATGGCCCTTCGCTGGGTAGCGGTTCATCGCAGTCTTTCATCTTTAGATACATGACATCTTCGTCTAGGAAGTCAAACCCGATTGATTCTTGATTGTCAATCGGTTGATGAGCCAAATGATTGGCTAAAATACTTCATTTAACGGCTTTCTGAGCGTGGTACTCTATGTCATATTCTGATAACAGCATCTGCCAATGGGCAATTCTTCCCGTGAGAGCAGGTTTTTCGAAAACGTACTTGATTGGATCCATTTCGGAGACCAACCAAGTAGTATGACGAATCATGTATTGGCGAAGACGTTTCGCTGCCCAATCCAAAACGCAACAAGTCCGGATGAGTGCGTCTCAACCTTTGTTTTACTGGCGGACATTCTGATCTCAACGGTAAGTGATGTTCCACGATGCTGGTATCCAACCCTGGCATATCCTGATAAGACCAAGCAAATACATCGGGGAATTCTTTGAGAAGCTTTATCAAACTTTCTTTGGCAGGTGGACTGAGCAGTGCCCCAATCCTGATTTCTTTTCTCTCTTGCTCTGAACCCAAGTTTACCGTTTCCAACGGTTCTTTGTGAGGTTTAATGGACCTTTCCTCTTGTCTGAGTAATCGGGAGATCTCTTCTGGAATTTTGTCATCATTTTCTTCTTCAGCCTCGAATACCGGGAACTCAAAGTTGGGAGAAGGCATCGGATCGTATGTTTCAACTGGGTTTAAAACAACCAATCTGCATGACGTGATGATTCGTGTTTAGAAGAGATAGAGGAAAATGCAAGTGTGTGCATTGTTTTTATTTTACTGCTTGTTTTTATTTTTAAATGTTTTTTAGGATTACCATTTTCTGAAAAAGCAAAAAGAGAAAACATCAATAAATGCGGAAATTACAGAACGACGTTATTTTATTTATGATCAGGTCGATCCTTGAAACTACAGCCCTATAAAATAAAACTCTGTCGCTTCGGGCAAAGCGAAGAGGGAAATTTACAGAAAGCGAGCCCTATCAAAACATCCATTTCACCTGGGCAGGGTGAAAGGTTAAAGATGGCAATTACTTTGACTGATGAACGACCTTTGGAACCTCGACAGCAACCCATTGGCGGAGAACTCCTCGGTGAATCACAAAGTCTGGCACCTTCCTTGATTTGTCTTCAAAAATGACGCTGATTTCTGGTGGAGCGGGATCATTGGAATCTGTCTCCCAGGCAGAGTTGTTGTAGTAGGATTCCTCTGTTGCATATTGCAGAGTATTTGTGCTCTCAGCTGTATCTCCCCATCCAGTTGGCTGGATATCTTCGAGCCTGATATGAGAGCTTTTGGGCGCAGTGTACCTGACCATATAGTCGTACTTTCCACTCGGTTGTCCCAGGGTGTCCCACAGTTCTTTGGAACTGGAGGAGTCATCTCTCTCAATGACGTTGACCTCGGGGAAAGCATAGTTGATGAATTCAAGTCCTGTAAACGTTGCAAATTCATCTTCATGTTGAGTAGTTTCTGAATGACCTGAGTGTTGATCCCATGACATGGTGGGGACACAGGTATTCTGTTCAATGATACTCAGCTAATTTTCATTGTTCGGCTGACTTTCTTACCCCAAGTTTCCTGGGTAAGGTTGCCACATTGGCAGATCGTCCATTGGGCCATAGTAGGTGTAGTCAAAATTATCTTTCATCGGAGTGTCCTCCTCTAATGAATTTGGCGGAGCACGGCATTCTTCCGGATCACAATCTCCATATACCATTTTGATGTCTGACCTTGGTATAAATCTCGGACTCTGTGCGGGATAGCAAAATGGCGTAGGCACCTCTTCCTGGGACATATAACCATCCTCATTTAGATAGGACTTCCATTCTTCATCCGTGTCAGAGGGATCTTCCTCATTGATAGCATGAACTGTCTGAGACACTGGGTGAAGGAAACCTCCACTGTGGAAGAAGTTTTGAAGGGGATGAAGACTTTCATCGTTGGCAGCTGTCGGGGTACAGGTTGCAGAAAAACCAAGACCCTTCTTTGTTTTATTGTCAATAGGAATGACAAGCTGTCCCCATCCGGTTGTATCGGTACTCTCGACCGCTTTGATAGCATTTTTGTATGAAGAAATCGAGGTTCCTCCTTGGAATTGATTGTCCTTGCTCACCGACAGTGCTTGGAATTGCGTTCCAATAACCTCCTCGGGTTCTACACAAGTAGATGATGATAAGTTACTCACGAGCAAGGCCTGTTCTCCACAAACCGTGACAAGTTGATCGTTCTTGACGAACTTTAGCTTTTGGTGAAGGGTCGAAGTGACCGCTCCAGCCTGATGTATCCAAGGTCTTCCTAATAAACAACTGTATGTTGCCCGGATGTCCATGACCTGGAAAGTGACTTGGAAAGTGTGAGGGCCAATAGTTATGGGAAGATCAACTTCGCCGATAACTATTTTTCTGGATCCGTCGAATGCTTTGACGACGACCTCGCTGACTCTCATCGGAGGGCCTTTGAATGATAATTGCATCAAAGTAGACTTCGGCATAACATTCAGGGCTGACCCTGTGTCTACCAGTACGCTGGCTAAAGCATCGTCCTGGCAGTTAACTGTGATATTGAGCGCCATGTTATGACGGCAACCCTCTTCGGGTAATTCCTCGTCACTAAATCCCAAATTATTGCAGGAAGTGATGTTAGAGACAATGCTATCGAACTGACTGATTGTTACATCCTGTTCCACAAAGGCTTGCTCCAAGACTTTCTGTAGAGCCTCCCTGTGGGCTTCTGAACTGAGTAACAGTGATAATACGGAGATCTTTGAAGGAGTTTGTAATAGCTGATCAACAATGTTGTATTCACTCCTTTGGATGAGCTTCAGCATCTCATCATTATTTTTCGAAAGGTCGGGATTACTGGATTGACCGACTTGTGGATCAGGAGTTTCCGTCTGAAGTTCCTTTTCCTTATTAAGTTCCCCAACCCCTCGGTTGAAGATTCTACCACTCCGTGTTACACGACTGATGTCTGTAATATTCACGACGAAGGGTAATGGAATTTCCTTTCCATTTTCAATTATTGTTGCACCGTATTTGTAAGGGATCGCCTTAGCTGATTCATACGGTAGCGGTCCTGGTAGATAGATGACTACAGGAGCCTTCTGATTTTTCTGACCATCATAAGTAATCTCGATTCGTTTCCGGTTGGGAACTTTAGATTCGTCAAGTAGAGGAATAATGGCGAAAACATCCCTGGTCCTGTGATGACCAGAGATCGTGACAACATCCTCAACTTGCTCGGCAAGGTAGTTCGGCGTCCAGTTGATGGGTCCAGAACCCGGATATGGACGAATTTCTTCACGATCGACCTGACCCTGAAGAGCTGCTCTCACAAGGTAACACCCTTGGTTACTTTCCAAACAGACGCTACAATTGTCATAGTTGTGTGGTGGCACCTAGCCACGCCCACTTTGAATACAATGTAACCTCACTAGGTTAGCTTCCACTGATCGGACATCCTGACTCTGACGCCGAGTGGGGTTTCTATTAATGATACTAATTTGCTGAGTATCTTCGTCCATGTAGATTGGCATCCACCAATGATTTAACAAGTACTGAAGTGCCTACTGGACAAGGGTACAACCTCGATCATTTTCGCAACCCGCTTTACAGCTTTGATAGTCATGTGATATTAAGAATCTGAGTTGGACCTGCTCAGCATGTAACTCTACCAGGTTGGTATTCATTACACGAATATCGAAGATCCGAACCATGTTGATTTGATAGGAGTTCCTATCATGGTAGTCTTGGATCCATCCAAGATCCATCTGACGCTGGAGGGCCTCTTGTATGAAAGAGCATCCCTGTTTGTTTACCGAGCAAATCAGACAAGAACTGTAATCGTGCCGCAGCAGATTATGATACTGGCTTTGCCTTGAGTGCATTTCCACCAAGTTAGCATTCATCGCACGGATGTCGTGGTTCTGAATGATGTTAGAATTTGTGTAGACCATCTTAACTTCACGAACTCGGTGCTCCTGGATCCATCCGAGATCCATTTGTTCCTGTAGAGCTGCTTGCACTACCGAACATCCTTGATTGTCTTTAGAGCAGATATCACACTGATGATAATTATGAGGTGGCACATGGCCATATCCACTCTGTCTACAATGCATCTTGACCAGATTGGTCTTTAACAAGAGTACATCGTGAATTTGATAGACATTGTTAGTCTCTTTCTCAATCAGATTGACTGCAGCTTTCTCGTGTTGAGGCAGCGGGTTCGTAAGAACATTAGGATTCGTATCCTTGAAGGATAAGACCCCGCTCCTAACAAGATTTTGCACGTCGGACTTGAAATTGAGGCAAGTCTCTATGTTATGCCCTGATCCTCCTTGATGATAAGGGCATGTCTGATCCACCTTAAACCAAAAAGGCGGATTTTCCGGTACTGTAAGAGGAGACTTAGTCTGGATGTGCCCCTTAGCCAGTAGTAACGGAAATAGTTCTGCGTACAACATGGGTATAGGATCAAACCCTGATGGTCGTGTTGTACGGTTACTGTTATATGGAGGACGAGCCTGCTGAAGAGGCTGTTGTGTCCTTTGATGATCAGGTTGGCTCTGTGCAACCTGAGGTTGATATGTAGGAATAGGCGCAGGGCTGGTAGCAGGAGTCACAGATGCTACCGGTTGATAACGTCGCCTTTGCTTTCCGAGAGAGATATTCCCAATATCTTGCTCTTTTTTCTTAGGGAGAGCACTACCGTATTTTTTAGTACCGCTCGTCGATCCAGTGTCTTTTACCAAACGTCCTTCTCGGACGGCTTCCTCAAGACGTACGCCCATGCCGACCATCTCAGTGAAATCACTGGGCGCACTGGCAACCATTCGGTCATAGTAAAATGAGCTTAAGGTCTTTAAGAAGATCTTTGTCATCTCTTTTTCCTTAAGAGGTGGACAAATTTGAGCGGCAATTTCACGCCACCTTTGAGCATACTCCTTAAAGGTTTCCTTGTCCTTTTGTGACATTGATCTGAGTTGATCTCTATCGGGTGCCATGTCCAAATTGTATTTGTATTGTTGGACAAAGGCAGTGCCAAGATCTATGAAAGTGCTGATCGTGGCACGGTTTAAACCCATGTACCATTTTAATGCGGCACCGGTTAAACTATCCTGGAAGTAGTGAATCAGCAGGTCCTGATTCTCCGTCTGAGCTGACATCCGCCGAGCGTACATCACCAGATGGCTCTGAGGGCAAGAGTTACCCTTGTATTTTTCAAAGTCGGGCACTTGGAACTTGTGCGGGACTTTCACATTGGGGACCAAGCAGAGGTCTGCGGCGTCCTTTCCGAATAGATCCTGACCGCGAATAGCTTGCAATTCCTTTTGCATTCCCATGAACTATTCCTGGAACTCGTTCATTCTTTCGAACATGCCTTCGTTTCCACCAGGAAGTATCTGGGGAATCTGTCCTTCCGGGACAGTGTGTACCACGGGGGGTGGTACCGTTACTACGGCAACAAATCTTGGTGCCTCCCGAAGTTTGTAACCTTTAGGAGTTGTTGGTATGCCCCTGGCATCTTCGCTTTCTCGAAGTTTGTAACCTTCAGGACCAGGGGCTTCTGTTGAGATTCCCTGATCTTCAGTGATCGGCGGAACATATCCTCCCGGGATATAGTTGACAGGCATGCCCCAGGGACGATCTTTCGGCATCTGATACCTAGGATCATTCTTCTCCACTATGGGCATTGAGGTGATCTCTGAGATCACAGTTCTTTGTAGTTGAGCTTCTGCCATGGCTTGCATGTCGTTACGAAGCTTTCTCATATCCTCTCTTAGAGCGTCGATTTCTTCTTTCAACTCTCTGTTTTCTTCCTCAAGATCATCCATCTTTTTCTGACGATTAGCCCGAGTATTGTACGAATGAGACAGTTTGACTCTAGAACCGAGACACAAACGTGAGATTCGTAGGTAAGAAGAATGCGTTACCTGAGAATGATGAATGCAATGATTATATTAATTGTTCTTTTGGTTTAATCAAAATAAACTTCGACAATTAGATTGCAAATATCAAACAGTGGGGAAACCCTATTTTATTGAAATTCAAAGGATTGCGGAAATGAAAATACAGTAGATTACAAAGTACAGAAACAGAAACCTAAGCTAAAGGGTCCCGAGTCCTCTCTGAAGAGAAATCGGGTGCTGATTTTGATATCTTCCTTTTCTTTGATCGGGGCTCTAGAGCCGTTGTCGGGTTGTCATTCCTTTGCCAAGTGAAAGGAGTGAGTGAATTCCTTTGGTCGTCTTGATTCTCTACAACATGTTGCTCCAAAATTTCAATCAGAGCATCTTTTTCTCTCAGTAGTTGCTGTATTTTGATGCACTTTACGTCTAGAATGCAGTACTTGTTCTTCCAAGACCTCCTCTCTCGTTGAACTTTGTTGAGAGTAACCTGAAGCTTTTCAGTTTCTGTCATGAAGTACATGACAGACTCCCTTGGCGGAAGAACTCTGTGACGAGGATAAGGCATTTTTGGCTTGAGAGCTCTAGTTTGTACCAAGTGGAGATAAGGCTCCACCGAGACACAGTCTGGTTTTCCTAGAGACTCCCGTCCTTTCTTATGAACATGTTTCCAAGCGTGCACTATTTCCATCTTTAGTGCTCTGTCACTTTCTCCTTCCTTGAAGAAAAGACCTTCCAGATGAACACCCCATGGGATGTGTCTCATCGGGTATCCCAATTAACGAAGAACCAATACTGGATGGTAGTTGATTCCTCCCTTAGTTCCTATGAGGGGTACGTTGGGGAAGTTTCCACAACGGTCAATGATTCTAATTCCCTCATAAATCTTATTACACCAATCTATATCAGAGTTGGTAAGAGACATGATCTTCTGCGACCAACGTAAGACACTCTTATAATCCCAAAAAGTAACAAACTTGGGCATGTGGGAGATGAACCATTTATAAAGCAAAGGTACACAACATGTGATCTCCCCTCTGCTGTACAAATTTCCCAAGTGTACAGAATGATACGCATCTGCGAGGAAAGTCGGCACAGGGTTTCCAATGAGAAAAACCTTAATGGAGTTAATATCGACAAAGTTATTGATGTTGGGAAACAAAAATAACCCGTAGGTGAGTAAGACAAAGATGCTTTCAAAAGCAGTCACGTTTCCTATACTGGCAAAATACAGGGCTTTCTTCGTCAAGAACTGGGCTGGCAAACCTTGTATGCCACCCTTAGTGGTCATGTGAGTCCTGACCTCAGACTCGTCCAAATGAATTGCTCTTGCAATTGTCTGATTCTTTGGAATTTCTTCCAGTCCAGAAAATGGAGCTCGATCCGTAATGTGTAGATCGATCAGATGAGAATACTCCTCCAGCGTTGGTGCTAGCTGGTAATCCGAGAATGTGAAACAGTGATAAACCGGATCGTAAAACTGAATGAGTGCGTCCATGATTCCCTCAATCACATGGACTCTGTTTGGCTCTGAAAGCCTCAGGGTTAGTGATCATCCTTGCTAACCTTCTCAAATCCTCTAGTTTTGGAACCTTGAAGGTGTACGTATGAGTTCTCCTTCTACCGAAATCCATTAGCGTAATCCTCTTCTCTGATATTTGTAATCACAGTCTTAGTTTAATTTGAAAAACAGAGAGACTAGAAGAGAACTTTTTTGAATGTTTTAATGTTTTATTAAATGAATGCATGAATGCAGCACATAAAAACATAGAAAAAACATGGGGTCAAAGGGTCGTTGTCATGAAGTCAAGGCTCTACCCATCCCCAAAGGTTTATACTAGGGTGATTTTTGTACCTGTACTCATTATCATCAGCTCCTCCCAGGAAAGCAAAACAACAAGCGGATCGCCAGCGAGTTGTAGAGCAATCTTAGAGTAAGTGCCATTCACCGAGAATAGGTCACCAGCCTCAAATGAGGGTAGTATCGCGTAACAACTATTCCCGATAGTTTCCGCACTACGAAAGGGTTTGGCTCCTCAGCTTCTCAGACTTAACAACCGGCCCATTGTCTAGGTGAGAGAATGGGTTGTGTTGGTCAGCCTCCACTGAGGTTGATGGTCGACCCCCTCGCCATCACTTATCTTAAGTGTATACTCAATCTTTCCACATACGGCATCACCCGCATTCCCATTAGCAGAAAAATAAACACGTATAGTAATTAGGAAAAGCAGTATATATATTTGTCCTAAACATCCTAGACCTTTAAAGCTATGAATCTTAAGTTCCTGACAGAAAATGGGTTCCCCGGCGGAAGCCCCAATCTGTGGTATTCACACAAGAGAAGAGAAGGAAGACCGTGCCTAGATCTAACTTTGAAAGGCCCCACGGTGGGCGCCATTTTTCTGTTGGCGGCCACCACCAGGAAAATGACTTACCCAAGGTTTAAATTGTAAGAAAGAAAGAACCGGTCCCACGGTAGGTGCCATTTTTCTGTAGCGAGCGATTTTGGACGCGGTTCTTAAGCGCTGGTCGCCCTCTGCGGTTTGAGCTTAAACTACAGGTCAATTCATTTTTTATCCTATTGTGAGCTGAATAAGGAAGGGAAATAGATGTCTTCAATTAACCCTGCTTTGCATACTGAGTTTAAACAGCGGTCTGTTAGGTTACGAATGCTATCAATGTGGGGGGGCCTTTGTACTGGTTATCTGTATTTTTGCCAATACGGTTTCTTTCGTTTTACCTTAACAGAAAGTTTCTAGCGGGGAACAAGGATTAGGATGTTATGACTGATGCTTTTTGATAGGTATGTGAGAGTATGGGATTTTGGTTTTTTGTTGATTGTGCTCGCTAAGATCTTTTCTTTCGATCTTATGCCTACGTATTCCCGTTTACCGAAACAGGGAAATCAGAGCGTTCGTAGTTCCTCCTATTCTATGGGAGGAAATGGGTGTTTTGGTGTCTTGTTCAAAGCCCAAGACGTGAAGCGAAAGATGGTTTGTATCTTGTTCAAAGCCCAAGATGTGAAGCTGAAGGTGATTTGTATCTTGTTCAAAGCCCAAGATATGAAGCTGAAGGTCTCAACTTTAGAGAGAATTTGTCATCTCTAAAGAAGGGTTTGTCTGTCACAACTGTTGGGTGACTGGTTATAAAGGAGAATTACTTTAACCGGGATACGCGGATCCTAGCAATGCCATAATTTCCTTTAAAGAGGATTTTGACCTGAAGGAGAAGACTTTAACTCAGTGTAGAGCAATGCTATCTTTCCTTAGGAATTTCTCATGCTAAAAGAGGGACAGTGGCATGGATGTAGATGATCCAGAGGCTTGCCGCTTATAGCGATTAGATGAAGGGAATGGAGTTGTTAATGTTTGTGTACTGTGAACGAGGCACAACTTTGATGCTAAAAGGTTGATTGGATCAACCAGTGGTTTTCTTATACAAAGCCTAAGAGGAGGCTATCGGCCCAACAAGAGGGAGTTTTTATGTGTCTCGTACGAAGCCCGAGAGAGAGGCTAAAAGGGTTGACTCAACAGGAGAATCTTTTATACTCAACAAGAGAGTGTTTTTGTATCTCGTACGAAGCCCGAGATGGAGGCTAAAGGTTTGACTCAACAAGAGAGTCATTTATACTCTGCAAGAGAGTGTTTTTTATATCTCGTACGAAGCCCGAGATGGAGGCTAAAAGTTTGACTCAACAAGAGAGTCTTTGTATCTCGTACGAAGCCCGAGATGGAGGCGAAAAGTTTGACTCAACAAGAGAGTCTCTGTATCTCGTACGAAGCCCGAGATGGAGGCTACAAGGTTTGACTCAACAAGATAGTCTTTGTATCTCGTACGAAGCCCGAGATGAAGGCTAAAGGGGTGATTGACTCAACGAGGGAGTCTCTTATGTGTCTCGTACAAAGCCCAAGAGAGAGGCTAACGTTGTTTGACTCCACTGGGGAGAATTTTGGTATCTCGTACGAAGCCCGAGATGGAGGCTAAATGTTTGCTTCGCTGGAAAGAATCATTGAACAAAGCCTAAGAGGAGGCTATGGTAACTGTTTCAGTTAAGTGACAGGTCCAGTATACTGATTTTAAAGAGAAAATCAGTTCTTATATGAGCTACACTGTACTCAGGGATTTGATTTGAGGATCAGGGATATTTAATTCTCTTTGAGGAAACGGGAAATCCAAAGGGTATTGAGACTGTCCGAGTCTGCGGGTTTCCTTCCTATTTAACGAAGGGGTCACTTGAGAATGTCTTTGAGACTCAAGGAAGTTAGACTGTTCATGTCTAGAGTTTTATCTTTTGTACTATGCTTTGAGAAACAGTAGTAGACTCTATGAAAGGATTGTTCTATGAGGATGACTAGGTTCTGTTCCTATACCTCTCGGAGGTCTTCGGGACAATTTGTACGAAGCCCAAGAGGAGGCTGGAAACTTTTAAGAAGCCGACGGGTCCTTGTACTAAGCCCAAGAGGAGGCTATCATTCCCGGAGGAAGAGATCATTGTACGAAGCCTAAGAGGAGGCTGTGAATACTTCTAAGAAGCCGTAGGGTCCTTGTACTAAGCCCAAGAGGAGGCGGGGTTGCTTTTAGGAAGCCTATGGGTCCTTGTACGATGCCCAAGAGGAGGCCGATGCTTTTAAGAAGCCGATGGGTCCCCAAACCCCGAGAAATTCAAGGCAAGTTATTCACAAGGAATAGATCAAGTCAGGAAAGTTCGAGAATTTGGAAGAAACTCAAAGATGCCATTCACGGAGAATACATTCATCTCTGGGAGTAGAGTTTCTTGACAATTCCTAATGAGGACAGCCGAAGAGAAGACTGTATCTGGTGATCCTATTGGGGATCTAGTTCAGTCTATTTCTAAGAGTGACAGTCTGAGAAAGGGTTCAAAAAGAATCTGCCTTTCACATCTCCATATTATTTAACCCCAAGAGGAGGGAAGACTGTGTCTGGTAATCCTATGTGGATCTAGTTTTGACTGTTTAAGAGTGATTGAAACGGCTTTACCTAGTGCTAGACGTAGTTGCCGGGGAAACTCTAAATATCTATACTATTATTACACAGTTGATATGAGTTTATGAAAGAAGACTTACAGCGAAACAGCCCCACAATACAGTTATATATATATATATGAGTTTGTGAAAGGAGACTTACAGTGAAACAGCCCCACAATACAGTTATATACATATGAAAGCGGTAAATTAAAGCGGGTAAACACTTACTCGGTTGTAGAGCTTCCATGCTGTTTGGTTAGTTGTTCAACAAAGAAAAATTAAAAACAACAGTATATTCAAAATCAAAGGAGAAAATGCTTTGAAAAAGAAAGATTTTGGGCTTACAGCTCAAGGAGAGGCCCAGAGTTTTATCAGTGAGCGCATTGTTGAATTTATACAGAGGGACTTATACAAGTGACTGAGGCCCAAGAAAGGTTTTCTGTACAAAGGGATGTGTCTTACACTCTATCAAGAGGCCCAAGTGAGTTTTAAGAAAAGAAATGGGTCTTACTACTCGAGGGTAGGCCCAATGGTTAATTTTAAACTGGCGACGATCGCGTCGTTTATTTGAAAATGTACAGAGGGACTTATACAATGAATGAGGCCCAAAAAGTTTTCTGTACACAAGGGGTTGGGTCTTACACTCTAATAGAGGCCCAAAGAGTTTAAAGAAAAGAAATGGGGCTTACAACACGAGGGGAGGCCCATAGTCTTTATTTTCAAGATGAATATTCACTTTTAAAATGCTTAAAAACAATTAAAAATGAATTTATTCACAAAAATACCAACTATATTAAATAAATAATATAAATTTTATTTTTTTGTAGAATAAAATATTTTACTATTTTTGTGATTTTTCAGAAAAAGAACCAATAAAAAATAATCAAAATTGAAGGAGTTATTAATTTTCCAAATCATTAAAAAACAATATGAAAAATGAGAAAATATAAAAAAGACGGGTTGGGTCTTACACTCTATTAGAGGCCTAAAGTGTATTTTTGTACAAAAGATGGGGCTTACAACTCAGGGAGAGGCCCAAAATATTTTCAGTTTGAAAATGGCGATCGCGCCGAGATTTTTAACGTATCGGGACTTATACAATAGCTGAGGCCCAAAATTGTTTCGTTAAAAAAAAGGGTTGGGTCTTACACTCTAATAGAGGCCCAAGTGTTTAAAAATGAAAAGAAATGGGACTTACAGCTCAAAGAGAAGCCCAGTTGATTTTCGTTTGAAAATGGCGATCGCGCCGAAGTTTTCTTTTAACGCGGAGGGACTTATACAATAAGTGAGGCCCAAAATTGTTTTGGTTAAAAGGGGATTGGGTCTTACACTCTAATAGAGGCCCAAAGTGTTTGAAAAAGATTTGTTAGGGTGAAAATCAAAGAAAATCCCAATTTCATTTTTTAGGCATTTTTCCAAGAAAAATTAAGTAAAAAATGATAAAAATATCAAATAAAATCATTAAATAATGATTAAAGTTTATGAAAAAAAATATTTTATCAACATAAATATTTAAAATCATTTTGGTTTTAAAAATCAAGAAAGAAAAAAAAATCATTTTAAAAGCATTTAAAACAATTTAAAACACTATTTTTAAATATATTAAAAATAATACTTTTTTTTGTGATTTTTTGTGGATTAAAATATTATGGGGTATGAATTAAAAAATGATGATTTTTTGCTATGTAAAAAAAACTGGTTGAGTTTTGAAAATAAAAAGTAAGAAAAAGAGGAAAGATATCAAAATATCATCTCCGACATTTCTTTTGGGGTAAAAACGAGTACCGAAACTTTAATTTTCAACACGTTTTTGTTATCAAATTTCAAACACTCATAACTCTCCCAATTTTTATTGGAATCAAAATCCGGAAATACCTATCTTGACCTATTTTTCGCAAGGAATCCAATGGTACCACACATACACACCGAAACTCGACGTACAAAACACGCAAATCGAAAAACCAGAACTGCGCGTAATTGAAAACATCGTTTCGCGCCAAACTTCCGACACGCGTAACTCTCTCGATTTTTAACGGAATTAAGATACAGAAGAGCCTATCCTGACCAATTTTTCGTAAGGAATCCAATGGTATCACACATGCACGCTGAAACTCAACGTACAAAACGCAGCGATTAAAAAACCAGAACTGCTATCGTTTAAAAACATTGTTCCGCGTCGAATTTCCAACACGCGTAACTCTCTCGATTTTTAACTGAATCGAGATCCACAAGAGCATATCCTGACCAATTTTTCGCAAGGAATCCAATGGTATCGCACATCCACGCTGAAACTCAACGTACAAAACGTAGCGATAAAAAAACCAGAGCTGCTACGTTGTGAAAACGTTGTTCCGCGCCAAACTTCTGACGCGCGTAACTCTCTTGATTTTTAACCGAATCAAGATCCGCAAGAGCCTATCCTGACCGATTTTTCGTAAGGAATCCAATGGTATTATTCACGCACTCGTAAACTCACTGTACAGAACACACAAAGCGAAAAAACCAGAACCGCTATCGTTAATTCGACGTCGTTTCGCGTCAAATTTCCAACGCGCGCAACTCTCTCAATTTTCATCGGAATTGAAATCCGTAAAAACCTATCTTGACCGATTTTTTGCAAGGAATCCAATGGTGTTACTCATGTAAACTAGAACTTAATGTATAGAACACACCAATGAAAAAAAAATAGAACTGGACATGATTTTGAAACAACCAAAATTCCACATAAAAACATGTCAAAATGCAAACAGTGGGAGGATCACAACATACACATTAAGGACTACATTTTTTCCTCAAGAATTGTTCAATATGATGCATGTATGTGGACAACAAAGGAAAGCATGATTCAAAGAATTCAAGTTGTGAATTTTACCTCTTTTTTGGAGATTTTGGGCAACCTACCAAGTGCTTTGTTCCAGAAATGATTTGATGCTTTGGACAACCTCAAATGACCTCTTAGAAACTTTTAGGATGGTTGGAATCGGCTGGAAATCTCTGGAGCAAGTTTGTGCACTTTCTCGCGAAATGGTCAAAAATGGCCAAAATGCCAACTCTCTCAAATGGTGTTCCAGATGTGTGGCACCATTTAGGACAGTTCAAGGATGATATTTAGAGTGTGTTTGAGGTTTTATCTGGTTTGGAAAGTGACTGAATCAAGACATGGCTTAAAAAATGCAAAAAAGTGTCATTTTGAGGTTTTGAGAGGTGACTTTGTGATGTTGTGATTACAGGTCACTTTTGATGGTTTGCACAGCTTACATATGATATATATGAGGTGTGTGTGTGATTAGTTTGAGTGGAATTGCTCTCTAGCTCAAAAACTTATAATTTTCTTACTAAAGAAGGCATTTTGGAGTGAAAGAGAAAATTTGAGGAAAGCATCTGTTTGATGGCTTTGGTGTACTCAAACTGAACACAAATGAGCTCTATTTATAGTGGAGCAAGTTTGTTTTGGGATCCACAGTGAATGGTGGCTGCAGCAGAGGTTTGGCCAATGTTGGCCAATGAAAATCCAAGTCTCCTCTAGCCATTGACTAGAGGTTAGGGCACAGGGTTGTGGTTCCCTTGGTCTTGGATAAGTCTTGACTGATTTCATATGAGAATGGCTCAGTCCATGCCACCTCTAAGCATCCATTAAATGCTCCAAACCAAAATTGGAGTTTTGTCCCTCTTTTAGGGATTTCTAGGTTTTGGCATGTTTTTTTTGGTTCCTTGGACTTGGGAGGTTCATGGATCAGATCATCCCACTTGGATTTGATCCTTAGATGTGTCCAAACTGATGACAAGGCTTGAAAATTCGTGTGGCACACAAAATGTGTAAATCTGCCCCTGAAAAATTCAGCTTCAGTAAGCCCTTTTGTAAGATCCATAACTCCCTGCTCGAGTATGCTACATGGACGTTCTAGGACTTTTCGGAAAGCTTAGATGACGTACTTCAACTTCGATGTTTGGCCCTAGACCTGGTTCAACTTGGATCATGGAGAAAAACAGCCTTGAAGTTGGGACATTGTGCTGAAATTACAAGGCAGATTTTGGTTAAGTGCTAAAAATGTCAATTTTAAGTTTTTAGCCATTTTGATCCAAGCATAACTCAAAATCCATGATGAATTAGGATGAAGTGTAGTTGACACTTTTGTAGAGGGCCATGAGGGCTACAAATCAAGCTTTGGATGAGGAAAAATGGCTTTGTGGTTTAGGAGTTATGATCCTCCAAAGTTGGTACCCTTGCCACTTTATTCCATAACTTAGAAAAATTTCTAAGTTTTTATGGTTACCCCTTTTACAAGTTATCCCACTTTCTTTGATTTTTCTTGATGAATGATGATTCCAATCACACATTAACATCATTTTAGGGTTAAAAAACCATTTTTACGAAAAATCTCAAAAAGTCAAAGTTTGACTTTTGTGCACAGTTGACTTTTTATCAGATGAATTCCAAACTGTGCGATCTTTTAGGAAATCATGTCCTTGACCTAAATCAAAATTGATGGAATTATTCCATGGGTGTTATAGGGTGTATTTAATCATGTCCCATGGCTTGGGAGCATGTCCTGATCAAAAGTCAAAGCTACAGTTGACTTTTCCCGCGAAACCCTAACTGTGGTTCAGATGAAATTGAAACTTATTGCTCAAGCTTCTTGGGTCAATCCATTGTTGCAAATGGATCAACGCGGTATGTTGGAGACCCTCAAATCATGTCTTGAGGTCTTGGCTCATGATTTGTCCCAAAAGTCAACTTAGGGGTGAATTAGGTCAAGAAACCCTAATTCCTGATTTTTGATGTATGCATCTCCTGAGGCTAAATTGACTTGATGATGGGGTTTATGATGTTCCATGGAGTATTTTAGGTTATGCTTTGAAGCATTGGCTCATGCCCAGAGGAAAATTTCCATCTGGAGGCCCTAATCGACCAAACCCGAATTTGGTGACACTGGCGATCCTGAGGCTTGATCCACCTAGAAGGGAGCAGCCTTGTGCTTAATCCTTGAAGTGGGAGTCCTCTTGATCCATTGTGGATATTTGAGAGGCTAGACAAGTTGAAGATCATGTCATTCCTTGATTGATCCTTTGTCTAAGAGCTCTGCGAGGGCTTGAAACCCTAAATCCTGTTTGTAGTGAATGCTCACCCACCTTTGGGGAGACTAATGAGGTATGATGGTCCATCCATATTGTGCTGATGATTTACACAATGATGGGAAATCTTAGTGGTCAAAATTTGGGGTATGACAATAGGGTGAAGACAAACTTATCCGACAAAAAAGCTTAAAATTGAAGTAATTGTGAATATTTGTATGGAGATAGGGTGAAGACAAACCTTAAATACGAAAAAACTTAAATTAAAGTAAAAGAAAATTGCAACAAACGACATTAAATAAACATAGTAAATGACATAAAGTAAAGTGTTTCAATTAAGGAAACATAAAAACAATAAACAAAAGGGACGTAGACTCACATATTACTCACAAACTCTTTCCCACTTTAACTTGGATACTCTAGTTCTATAGACTGCTATATATATACTAAACTAAAGATAACTGTCTCCGACAACTTATTCTTAAACAATCGATACGTTTTCAAGGACATGCAACTTGATCTTCTGATGCATTGTCATGTCGTCAGTACTTGAAAACTGCTGAAAACAATTATCTCACGTTCGTAATTGGTCTTAGCGACTTGTAACTGCCTGCTCGTCGAAGATGATTAGCTGACAATGCTAAGACTCTTCCAGTCTTTGGTTTCTAAAATATTCTAAGTCTTTGAAGTCCGTCAAATGCATCAAGTTTGACACGGTGTCGAATGGTCAATCAGATATGTTCCCGAGACTCCTCCAAACTATGTTTCAACATCTGCTCTTGAGATTCTTTCAAACCATGGTTCAAGATGGCAGTCGAAATACTCCAGTCGACGTACCCATTCATGTCAACTTGTGTCAATCAATGCTAACACTTAGCATTTATCCAACGCAACATCTAATTGACCTGTTTCAAAAAATAGAAATTCCAAACTAATAATAAGGTAGACAATAATAGATTTTTTGTTAAAATAATAAAGGTATAAATGGAAGAAAAAAAAGTGACAAGTTAAAAGTTATAAGTTCAAAAGCTACTTTAAATAGCTTTTGATAAAAAAAAACCCACAAGTTATTAAAAAACTACAAGTTAAAAGTTAAATGACAGTTATGAAACAAAACATTTACATTAATGTGGGTTGAAAAGTTAAAATAAAAAGTTTCTTATCAAACTGATTCTAAGGGTGGGATTGCTTTATGAGAAATAGGGAAAAGAGAGTAAGATGAAAGAGAGGTATGGAAGAGAGAGTCAATTTTGTTAGAATTTTAGGTCGCAAATGTAACATTTAAGGTGTTAGTGTCATTATTTTAATTAGTCAAGACTTATAGGGGTCTAATTAATATAATATTAAGTTTGTGGCTAAAAGCATAAATGTCATGAAAGGTCAGGTTATTGTGTAGATACCATAAGTTAATATCTAATTTGATGAGGGTTCAAATTACAATATTGAAAATTAAAAAATAATCCTAGGGTTATTTAAATGGGTTATGGTCCCCATTTGTAGAGTACGATAAAAAAAACGTTTATGAGGTTTTCTCTCTTCATCCATGTGGACCGATTTCCGTGATCCCACCAATACTGAGATGGTGAGATCCCCATGAACTGTGCTTGTGCCACTTTCGAATTTCTAATATTTATCCTATGATGCTTAAAAGGAAGGGGAAGGAATCTAAACTAACCCTGCGCGCAAATGTTTTTACTACAAATGCAAAAAGATTTGGAATCAGAGGTCGGTTATACTAAAGGAAGTTATTAACACCCTAAGTATCTATAGTACTCTATAATAACCTTTTTGTACCTATTTACTATTAGTTGTCTTATCTACTTAAGTTGTTTACTGTTGATTGGGAAAGTTTTAACCTATGGGTGAGAAAGAGAACGTGAGATTTTTCTTGGGATTTTTTTTATGAATGATACAGGGACTTAAGGGGTTTTATTTAAAGTTGAGCTCGCTAATATCTCGCAATCTTATGCCTATGTATTCCCAAAAAAGAGACTTTGGGAAATCAGAGCATTCGTAGTTCCATCTAACTATGGGTGGAATTTGTATCATGTTCAGAGCCCAAGATGTTGAAGATAAAAGGGTGTTTGTGTATCTTGTTCAAAGCCCAAGACGATGAAGCTAAAACTTTTTGTTGGTTTTGAAAGAAAAGACAAATTGTCATTTTTAAGGGAGATATGTCACCTATTTATCACAAAAAATTTAGAATAATATCATAAAGGAAGAAACTTTGAACTTGGATGTTAAATAATTATAAGCAATGCCACATCTTCCTTTATGAGTCTTTGCATACTAAGAGAAGGACCTTAACTTGGATATAGTATCAACAAGTGTGTCACTTACATCAGTTAGATGAAAGAAAAGTTTTGGACCATGATAAGAGAAGGACTCTAGCTTGGATTTTAAATCAACAAGTGTACCATTTACATTACCTATATGGAAAAAAATTTAATGTTTAATTTTGAGTTGTGCTGTATAGAAGGGATATCTTCCTACAGAGATGACTCAATGTCCTATCTCTGGGGAGAAGTTGAATTATTTGAGTATCTTGTTCAAAACCCAAGATGTTGAACCTAAAATATTTGTATCTTGTTCAAAGCCCAAGATGTGAAGCTAAAAAGTTTGTTTGTATCTTGTTCAAAGCCCAAGATGTGAAGCTAAAAAGTTTGTTTGTATCTTGTTCAAAGCCCAAGATGTGAAGCTAAAAAAGTTTTATTTGATATAGCCTGAGAGGAGGCTGAATTAACTGGGGGAGTTTTGAATTGATGGTATCTTGTATGAAGCCTTAGATGGAGGCTATGATTCAGTTGACTTTATCAAAGGGGAACTAATGTTTGAACTAAGTTGTAGTTGAGAGAACCCTAATGTTTAAACTAAGTATTAGGTGTTATAAATGTCAAGAGAAACTTAACATGAATAAGTATATGACAAGTATAGACATGAATTGAAAGTGGAGGGTCTTACACTCTTATAGTGACCCAAAGTGTTTGTTATTTGAATGCCACTAGGGATGTGTTTGATGAGAGTTGAAGAGTGAGGTTTGAAAGATTGAAAGCTTTGAGAAATTGAAGAAAGTTTTGAGGAGGAGGGGAGGGACTTACACTCTAATAGAGGGCCAAAGTGTTATTTTAAGAAGTTTGAAAAAGTTTTTAATTAAGATGAAACCCTAATGAAAGATTTAATCAAAGGTATTTTCAAAAGGAAATGATTTAAACATGGTATAAATGATGTGCAAGTCAAGATAAGCATGTTGTGATCTTGTATCAATGTTTTAAACAAAATATATTTATCCATATGAGAATCAAAAATGAATTAGGTTTGAAAAAATTAGAAAGAAAATCAAATTTTCAAAGTTTTAAACCTAAAAAAGCACTTCTTTTCAACTTAATAAAAAGTGATTAAATAAATTCTTTTTTTGGAATTTTTTGATGGATTAAAATAATAAAGTGTATGAGTGATATGTGTGAAAATAATTAGGTCAAAAAGAATTAATTTGATAGGAGAAATAAATGTTTGAATTTTGGAAGAAAAATGTGAAAAATAGGAAAATGTGGTAAAAAATGGTGGGTGGGATTTGAACCCACGCCGCCAAGGGTCAAACCAACAAAACACGCCCTTGCCAACTGAGCCAACATGCGTTGGTGATAACTAAACATGGACGTTTGAATAAATATTAAAATTGCATGCCAAATTTTAAGAAAATATGTGCCATGGACTTCATCTTCTTCCTCGAGCTTCATTTTTGCATAATGAGCTCCATCTCATTCAATACACAATGATTTTGAAAGATGTAAACATGAAAATTTTTCATTTTTAAACAAGGAATTGAATTGTGGCATTTAATTTCATTTATTTTTAGTATGGAGTGAATTGTTAAGCATGAACCAGATGAACCCTAGTTTTGCAAAAACTATAATGAAATCCTATACACATAATATAAATGACAAAATGATTGAGGGTAAATGATCTATGAACTACCAGAAACACATTGGTAACTTGAAATAACATTCATGATGCATGAATCATAGAGTTTTAAAAGTTTAGGCTTACCTTGCAAGAGGAAATCGAATCCTCAGTTGGAGGTGTTACAGATGTGAAATGATGATCCTAACAACTTCCCTGGACCTTAAGGATTGTGTTGAGATGCTTAGAACAAGTTGAAATCTCCTGGATTGTGTGACTCGAATCCAATTGCAACTTGATTAAGATGAGATGTGATCTTGATGAATTTGATGTTACAGAAAGTGTTTAAGTGTTTGGATCACTTATACATGATGTATATGAAGTGTTTAAATCAAAAGTTTGAGTGGAGAAGCTCTGGGTTTGAAAACTCGATTCTCACTCTTTGAAATTTTGAAACTTTGAAATGAAAGAAAAAGAATGAGAAAACAAGTGTTGTGATTGTTTTGGTGTACTCTGAATGATAAAATGTGGCCTCTATTTATAGGGGAAAAGATTTGTTTTGGAGGAATAGTGATGGTTGAAGGATGAGCTCAATGTTCAATAGTTTTGGCAATGCATTATTACTTCTATCTCAAGGTACATTATCTCTTCCACTAGCCTAGCTCTTCTTTTGACCAATTCCACATTTTGCAGATGTTTTTATTGTTGTTTAAGAGTGCATCTTGACTGGTGGGAGTGGTTTCTTTGACAATGCCCTATTCCACATAAATGCATCTTGAATTCAAGGCTTAAGTGATAATGTTTCATCATTTCAAAGGGATTCCCTTTGACTTAGTGGCTCTATCTTGCAGGTTTTGTATGATTCATTATGATTATTGTTGAATTAGCATTGTATAATCAACACACTTGGACTCAAGAAATCGTGCATCACAAGTAATGCCAAATTTGTCTTACAAAAATAGTTGCATCAAGGCATGTTGTGCACTCCATATCTCCTTACTCAAGTGGAATTAGATTGTGTTCTTGGACATTTTGGAAAGCTGGGATGTCATACTTCAACTTTGATGTTTGAAATTGGTCTTGATTCATCTTGGATCTTGGTGAAAAATAGCCTCAAAGTTGGTTGCAACACAAGACAAATTATGTCTAAAATTTTTCTAAGTGTCAAAGTTCAAAAAGTGTTGAAACCCTAACTTCATGGCCTTATATCTTAAAATCCATGCACTTTTTGGGAATCCACCCTAAGTGACAAATTTGTAGTATGTAACAAGCTCTTCAATTTGATCTTTGGATCAAAGAAAATGGTTACTTGATTTGGAAGTTATGACCTTGGAAAGTAGGGCAAAAATAATTGTTTTTCATGACTTAGAAAAATTTTAGGTTCTTCATGGTTGTCCTTTTTACAAGTAACCTCACTTTTCTTGATTTTTCTTGATCAATCATGATCCAAATCACATATTAACATTGCTCTTGACTTGAAGAAACCATGTTTGACCAAGTTATTGGACTACCCTAACACGTGGTATCAGAACTACCCATATCTGATTCAATTTAAATTTGAGAATTTTTTATTTTAGGGTTTTAAAATTGGAATATACTATTATCTTTCAATTTGTGTAAATCGAATTTGAGGTGTTAATTGTATTGTATTTTTTGTGTGTACGGTAATAATACTTTAACAATTGTTTTTGTTAATAAAATGAATAAGTATACTCTGTTAATAATTATTTTAGAAACATGAATCTTTTTTCAAAAGCTAATGTCGTCGCCATGCCGTTGTCATTGAGGTCTATCATGGAGAACTTTCAGTTGTCAAAACTGTCAATGTGTTGCTTTTTTTACAGTATGTTAAACACCTTTAAGGACAAAGTAGTCTATTCACTTAAAATCTAGTTACCATTTATCACAAAATGAAAACAATGGCTTATCCACTATCAAGGTTTATTAAGTTTTTCTTTGTTGTGAATTGATGTCGTCAATAACAAAACAAAGTTATGAGAGAAAAATTGAGTTTCTTGAATAAACGCAAGAAATCCTATTAGGTTTCACAAAGGAAAAAAGAAGAAGGAAGAAGAATAGAGAATTGGTTAAACCTGTTTTACTATTGACTTACTCAATAAGAGTTTAAATATTACAAGTGAATACCAATAATTAACCTTTCTCAACAACCTGAGAGAACTAGTCTATTTATAGACTACTAAGAGAACTTATATTACAAGCTAACTTAACAATTGAGCTTACAAGCAAGGCCCAATTCGACATGCTAACAACCCTAGCATTTTGACTACAACATACAAGATCAGTATGTGAACAAAATTCGACTTCATACTAAACCTTCTGTCGAATCATGAAGCTACCCTTGTCGACACTAGAGTTTGATCCAAAATACCACAAATCTCCACCTTAGAACAAACTCTACACAAAACAAGGGAACAAACTAGCTTTCATCATGCAGATTTATCAACTGTATACAGTGGAAAAACTTACTACTCGACAATGTCTTGGTGATCATATCAGCAACATTGTCACCAGTCAAAACCTTCAGCACTTGGACTTCTCCATACTCGATTATCTCTCTGATGAAGTGCAGCCTCACATCAATGTGCTTGGTTCGCTCATGATAGGTTGAATTCTTCGACAGGTGTATTGCACTTTGCTATCATATTTAGTAGTGATAACTCGATCTTAAAGTTTAAGCTCTTTAGCAAAGCCTTCAATCTACGATGCTTCTTTCACAACTTCAGTGAGGGAAATATATTCTGCTTCAATGGTTGATTAGGCAACAACCTTATAAAGTGTCGCTTTCCAACTGATTATTATGCCGAACATAGTGAGCACATATCCAAAAATAGATTTTCTGGAATCCATATAACCTGCATAATCAGAGTCGACAAACCTTTCAATTTTAACTTTGCTATCATCATCACAGGCTCCACCAAAAATCAGAGACCCATTGATGTACCTAAGAGTCCATTTTAATGCTTACTAGTGCGTCTTCCAAGGATTGTCCATATACCTGCTTACAAGGCTCACTCCATATGACATGTCTGGCCTCGTACAAACCATAACATACATCAAAGAACCTACTATAATAGCATATGGGATGCTATTCATATAAGCTCTTTTGACTTCAGTACTAGGACTTTGAGTCATACTTAGCTTGTACTGAGAATTATTCGGTGTTAGAACAAACTTTGGATTCGACATACCAAACTTGTTGATAATCTTCTCCAGGTATGTCTCTTGAGATAAACATAATCTCGACTGTTTTCTATCTCTCCGGATGTCAATCCCAAGAATTTTGGAGGCAGCTCCCAAATCCTTCATTTCAAACTCCTTATCGAGTTCAGCCTTTACCTTCATAACATCTTTGACACTTTTGCTTGCTATGAGGATGTCATTCACATAAAGCAACAAAATAACAAGTGGATTTCTAGGTCGAAATATTAAGTAAACACAGTGGTCGAACTAGCTCCTAGTGAAACCAATATGTTCCATGAACTTCGCCACCATGGCTGACAACATTTTAATGGATCTATGCTTTATAACAGATGAGAACACATCATTGAAGTCGACAGATTCTTTCTGAGTGAACTCCTTAGCAACCAACCTTTCCTTAAAGCGCTTCGACATCACTCCTTTGGATCCTTCCTTAACCTTAAAAATCCACTTACAACTGACTAACATGGCTCTTGTAGGTTTCTTAATTAGCTCCCAAGTGTTATTATCATGAAGAGATTTCATCTCATCATCCATGGCTTTCAGCCATTCAGTCTTGTCTCGACTCCTTATAACTTCCTTATAATCTATAGGTTTTTCATCAAGGACCTCAAGTGCAGAAATTAAGGCATAAGCTATGAGATCTGCATAACCAAGTCTCTGAGGTGGCTTGATGACTCTTCTCGGCCTGTCTCTTACCAGTAGGTAGTCATTATCAGTCTCCTCATCTTCGACACCAGGCTCTGCTTCTTCTTCGACTTTATATGGGTCATACAATTCAGCATCACTATGCTCCACCTCAACAGGAATCTCTCCCTGTTCCAACTCTTCTTCAGATATCTCTGAACTTTGAACAATGTCATCAATTTTCTTAAAAGCCATCTCAGCTTTATTAAAAACTATATCTCGACTTATGATACACCTCACGTGACCTGACTCTAGGCACCACATCCTATAAGCTTTGACTCCTTCAGGGTATCCAAGGAACATACATTTTAGAGCTCTAGGTTTGACCTTGTCTTTCCTAATGTGAGCATAAACTAAGTAGCCAAATACTATAAGTCTGTCGAGACTAGGTGGATGTCCCGACCAGACTTCTTCAGGTGCCTTCATTCCCAAGGCAGTCGAGGGACACCTATTTATCAGGTAAGCTGCAGTCACAACAACTTCTTCCAAAAAAACCTTCTTCAATCCTGCACTTACCAACATGCACCTCACCCTTTCTAGAATAGTTCGATTAAACCTTTCAGCCAAATCAGTTTGTTGGGGAGTCCTTGCAGTAGTAATGTGCCTTGAAATACCAGACGCAACACAATAGTTGTTGAATGCCTCATTTTAAAATTCAAGACCATTGTCGATTCTCAACCTCTTGACCTTCCTGCCATTTTGGTTTTCGAACAGAGTCTTCTAACTTTTGAAATTTTCAAAAGTTTCATCCTTAGTCTTCTGGATGAATACCCATAACTTTCTAGAGTAATCATCTACTATTGATAGAAAATACTTTGTACCTGAGTGTGAAGGATTCCTTCCAGACCCCCAAAGATCAGCATGAATGGAATCAAGGGATCCATGTGTTCTTTGTTTACCTTTGTTAAACTTCATTCTACATGATTTACCAAATTCACAAGGTTCACAAAACTGCAGCTTTTCGACCTTATCACCACCCAGCAAATTTTGTTTTGACAATTCGACCAGGCCTCTTTCATTGACATGGCCATGTATCTTGTGCCATAGCTCAGTCTTAGACACAGGTTTCGTGGATGCCACATCTGGTGAACCACTTACAACCTCAACCTCAAGGGTATATAAGCCTTGTTTCTTCACACATCTCAAGACTTCATTTGACCCCTTCATTACCCTTATGATGCTTTGCTCTCCTTTGAAAATATATCCTTTCTTTTCGAATTCACCAAGAGAAATCGAATTCCTCTTAAGATCAAGTAGATACCTAATATCAATCAATAGCCTTATTGACTCATCATGGAGCTTGAATATCACAGATCCAATACCTGTAATTTTGCTAGCTTTGTTGTTTCCCAACAACACAGATCTACCATCTTGATCACACAATTCCTCAAACACATTTTTGTTTGGAGTCATGTGCCAAGTACACCCGGAATCCATAATCCACTCCTTGTTAGAGTCGCTGCTTGAAACCACAAAGACATCAGATGATTCATAACCATCTTGTACAATGAAAACACTACCATTATCCTTCCACCATGATTGTTCAGTCGATCAGGGCATACTTTTCTTGTATGGACCTCTTTCTTATAATGATAACACTTAATACTAGGAGTATTACAACCATAAGAATTCTGTAGAACTTTACCCTTCTTCTTCTCAAACCTACTATCCTTCTTCTAGAATTTCCCTTTAATGGACAATCCTTCACCAACAGAAGATAGCTTGTGCTCCTTTCACTCGTTCAAATCCTTAGAGTTCAAGTTAAATTGAACATCTTCAAAGGTTAACGACTCTCTTCCATACAGGAGAGTTTCTTTAAGTGAGCATGCGACTTAGGTAAAGAGCATAACAGCAGCAATGCTTGATCTTCATCATCAATCTTGACCTTGATATTTTCAAGATCAAGAATTAATTTTGTTCCAAAATGGACCAATGGCTAGGCATGACCCAATCCACTTCTGCTCCCAGAACGACCCAATTGCCTAAGTCCATCTAATATGGGGCGACATTTACCTTTCTGCCCCCTCAACCGAGAAAATAAAGCAGATGACCCCACAGGTCACCTGCCCTCCCCAGTAATTCCTGCCCGTCATGCACGGCTCTACCATCCAGAAATAATCATGACGCCCGTGCCCGGAACCACACCTTTACTCGTGGCAATGGCTAGTGAAAGCACCTGTTGTTTGACTAAATTTTGCTAAAATATTTTGATGATGAACTTAAAGAATCTACAGAAGAAAAAGATATCAAATGAAATGTCTCGACATCCTGACTAACTTGATAAGTTAGCAGGTTTTAATCTGATGCAAAAATTAAGGAGCGGATCAAGGAATCACAGGAGAAAAGATTGAAAGCCCAAGACAACAGAAGACTATATAAGGAGACTTAGACCTAGGGTTTAAAAGTAATGTACGTTGTGTATCACTTGTAACTTTGTAACCTAGTTCTCTTGTGTTGAATAAGGGTTTAGGGTTTGAGAGTCGTTGGCTCTCTTAGAAGTTGTAAGTCTTCACTCTGTATAATGGGATGCAGGGTGGAAGGCATAGGTACAGGGACACAACCAGAAACCTGTAGGTAATGGTTGTTGTATTGTTCTTGGACAAAGCTTTGAAGCAAGTTCAAGATAACTTGAAGGTCAAGAAACCGCGACAGTTCTGAATTGGCCAAAGACAGAGATATCACAAGTTGTAATTAGGATGTGAGTGGGGTATCTCATATCAGGGTTGTAAACGGTTGAGTTTAGCCTTGGTAAAGATGTTCATTGGGTAGATGTTAGGTATAAAGTTGTAAACGGGGGAGTTTAGCTTTGTAACAGTTTTACAGATAGTGAAGTCTTCATCCTGGATTGGTATCCCCCAGATGTAGGTGAATTGCACTGAACTGGGTTAATAATTACTGCCTTCTTTAACATTCTACAATTTACAGTTTTGTTAATGTTCTTGACTGACATGTTGGATCAGATGTCGTGACATCTGTGAGTGTGCAGTTCTGATATTCAAGGTATCAGTCTGCAGTTGCGCCTCTGAGTTTTAAAGAGTATGTAGCATAATGTCTTGACATGTGTTTGGACATCTACTATCTGCATAGGCCAGAATTTCAATTGGTATCAGAGCAGGCATCATGCCTGGTTCTGGATGAGATCTTTGGGAGATACTTTCTGGCATTTAAACGAGGAGGATTTTTTGAAGATCAGATCAATTAACTCAGACATACTCAAGGGTACTAATGGATGAGATGGATGTTCTGGATCGAAGGGAGCAACCCGGAGGTTGTTTATGTTGCTGAGGAAGTTCTAGAACAACTACAGGGGAAGTGGCTAGTTCTCTTGTTGGTGTGTCTTATAAGATGTTGTGACATCTTATTAGGGCAAGCATGATCTGTTCCTTGTTGGTTCCGCTGCATGTGTTTCTGATGGAAGTGCTATAGAATTATGTGATTTTGGAGTTGTTACTGAAGACAGTTGGTGGAAGGTCTCAGTCGTCGACCTCTATATTTGAAGATATCTGCATTCTTTTATTCCAAAGTCGGGAGCGATGAAGTGAAATGAGTTGTAGTTAGATATCTGGTATGATGACTTGGTACTTGGAAGCTTGGTTTCCTGGTACAGTTTGGAGTCAGTTGAAGAGGAGAGGAGTTGAGTTAAGTTTATCAGGTTTTTACTCTAGGAGTTTGATAAATGATTGGTCGGCTAGGTTGTCAAAGATACTTGAGAGTTCTCTCAAGTCCACTAAAAAAGACATCTATGTCGTGTATCTGGAATCTTCTAGTTACTCTTCTGACTAGAAGGTGTTTCTTTGAAACACAATCTGAAGAACGTGGAGGTGATTTATTTTCACCATCCAAAAATAGCAAGGAAGGATTCATCTCTCTTTACCCTAAGAGTGGATCCAATCTGATTGAAGATTTTGTTGAGGTAAATAAGATTTGTTTAGAGAAGTCTTAGTTACTTGAGTCAAGGGTGGCAGCCTTGGTATCTCAACATTGTCTTTGAAGAAGATACTTGCGAAAAGATTGAATACTTTATAAGTATTCATGACATGATCTGGTGGAGCTCAGATACAACAGTGAAGAAGGGTTATTGGATAAGGATTTAAGATCAATTGTTATTTGTGGAGTCCACAAGTATTTAATTGATTATCCTTGAAAGTCAAGATTGCTGATGTTCAACAAGATGTTGGAACATCTCATCATCAGAGTTTATGCAGGATCATGGGAGGGGTACTGCATACCCTTTAGCATCTATTTTGTCTTAGGTGGTGACCTAAGAAGTGGCTTCAGTCGGGTATGACAGAAGCATGTGTTCTCTGGAGAGTTTCCTGGAAAGAAACTAGTCTAGACTTTGATGCTGTTGAAGATAAAGACATCATAATCTTGATGGTTACAGCTTGGATCAGTTTATTTCTGATCTAGGTGCTTTGGAGCATGGATTTTGCTCTGGTTGTGAAGTTCGAGGATAAGTGGCAGTTATCTCTGGCTTTCTATTGACGACTCTACTAAGGGAAGTGGCATTATTTGGTATGGCTATGGGGTAGTCTTAGACTACTTACTTTCTGAAGATTCAGACGTGGCAGGTTTGAAGTCTTTGGAGTTTCTAAGCAGGATGGAGGTTGTCTACTCAAACTTGGTTGTTGAATCAAGTCTATGAGAGCATGAAAATCTATTTCTGCAAAGGGAGAAGGTTCTTCTAAGTGGCAAAAGGAGGAGCTGAATTCAACAGTTGGATGTCATAATATTCTGACGTCTAGCTTAACATCAGAAGTCTCAGTTGATGATGTGGCACATCAGCTTAAGATAGAAGTGATCTACAGGAGAATGGGAGTTATAGATGCTTCAAAAAGGTCTATCTCATGCAGTTTGCGGGAGCTGTGGATGGGAAGACGTTACATGACTAAGAGGCTTGGTGGATCCAAGAAGTCTTGCTATAGGGCAAGTAGTTCATGTGACTTGAAGATCTGATTTCATTAGTAGATCAGTATATCTTGTGGGAGTTCTGAAGATGAGTGAGGTCAATCAAAAAGTGGCATTTGATTGGTTTCACAATGTGCGTTCAAGCAGGATGCTTGAAACTGATTGCTCTTGTGCATAAGAGTAGTTGGTTGAATTTGTATGAAGGTTCTAGTTCTCTGGGAGCTTGTGGCAAAAGTTCTGGGTTGATAATGGAAGCATACCTTCTTTGGTGGATGAGAGTTTATTTCTCTCTGGGTTTCTGAAGTCTTATTTGTTCAAGCTGATGGCGCAGTGTTGTGTGAAGATCTTCAGTGTGGATTACTATGCTGATAGTAAGTCTAGTAGTGGAGCATATCAAGAACCATGGTGTGTGGAAGCATACCTTCTTTGGTGGATGAGAGTTTATTTCTCTATGGGTTTCTGAAGTCTTCTTTGTTCAAGCTGGTGGTGCAGTGTTGTGTGAAGATCTTCAGTATGGATTACTATGCTGATAATAAGTCTAGTAGTGGAGCATATCAAGAACCATGGTGTGTGGTGTCTGTGATGTGTGGAAGATGTCCTAACTGATGTTAGAACATCTTTGGGTTGGATATCCTTGGTGAAGGATTTCAGGTTCTGTGAGGAACTGGTTACTACATCATGTCTGAGGAGTATCTATCTAGAAGAACTGCCTTGGAAGAATGGTGTGGAGAAGACTGAAGTGGATCACGAGTTAATTGCATGAAAGTCTGATTCCTGATGCGTTTAGAAGTGGAGATTCACCATAAATCAGAAGTATTCCAGGTTATCATACGGGAGAATGATAAGGAATGACTGTCTTGGATTGCAGGGTGTTTATTTCTATTGTTGGCCTGGTGAGGTCAGTGGAAAATCTTGCAAAAGGGATGGTGCCCTGGGAGCAGGTCATGCTAGTAGTGGATCAGTTTAGCAGCTGTGAAGTTCTGGAGCATGCATATGATAGCTGACATCGTTATAACAAACTAAGGGACCATGTGTGTCTCTTTGAGGAATGGGAAGCATTCTGATTCAATTGGTTTGTGCCTCAAGCAACTGAAGGTCTATACATGAGAATTCAAGAGGAGTTCGTGTGGTGTATAAGATGGTTGTGGAATGAGGGGGATCAATGGGACTTTGATCTAAAGCCAAGAGTTTGTTATGGTTTGTATACACATCCTCACGGGATACATGACAGTGATCATGTATGAGTGATTATTGTTTCTTGTCAAAGGGAATAATAAGACAGTTAATGGTTGCGTCCAGCAGGTGTGTTGAACAGAGGATGCGCTCTTGAAGACATGAAGATGCGTCTTATGTTTTTTAGTCATTAGCTTGGGTGTTCAGTGGAGGAGCACCAGTTACCTTAGTCAGGGGGAGAGGCCCCTTGATGTAAGATGAATTACTGCGAGGATACAGTTGAAGTTCCAGTTTGCATTAGCGTGTCAAGCAAACTGAGATGTCAAGGAGGATGTCTTGACATTGTTGTATTGTTGCAAGTTGTGGGAAACTTGGCAGTACATGTTAAATGGTTCTTATTGGATGCTTAAGAATCATTGATTGTGTTTGGGAGAATTTATTTTTCTTTGCAGACTGGGGTCATAATCTTGTGAAGAAGTCTATGTATTGTCAAATCAGAAGAAGAATCTGGGATGAATAAACAATGTCTGACATGATGTCAGGACATTGTTATAAAATATGGGTGCATGTAATAGGTTCTTTGGTCGGCGGTCTCAAAAGAAGAAACTATCAAAGCAGTCTTGGTCAAAGCGCTATTAGTGGAGTTATTACCTTCGATTAATGGTCCTTTGAATTGACCAGCGTTATTTTCCTAGGTTCGTTACTTTCTAAGGAAATGGCTCGGCTATAAATAGGTTTGCTTTGATAGTTTTGTCTCAATACTCTCTTTGGGTTGGTGACAGATGGGGTTCTTCAAAATCTGGGTATGTTGTGTCTGGGTTTAGAGCTGTCTTAGTCACTTTTGCCAAGTTTTGGCTAAAAAGGGGGAGAATAGTTTTCTGATGTTGTCTGGGTTTGGGTACATTTCTGCAATTGTTTTGCAAGAATGTTGGTTAAGATGTTCTGGCATCTTAACAAAACAATTCTTTTCTTGTGTCTTGTGATCTGAGTTGTGAAGCTTTCTTTTCTGGAGGAGTCTTCTGGCTCCCAAGACCTCTCTTGAAAAGAGGGGGAATGTATTGAGGGGGAGACTCTCTCAGACCTTAGCTCCAATTAATTCTCAAGATAAAGGAGTTTTGATGAAGAAGCCTTGCTGTTTGCAGAATACAGAAGAAAATGTTAATTTGTCAAAAAGGGGAGATTGAAAGCACCTGTTGTTTGACTAAATTTTGCTAAAACATTCTGATGATAAACTTGAAGAATCTGGAGAAGAAAAAGATGTCGAATGAAATGTCTCGGCATCCTGAGTAACTTGATAAGTTAGTAGGTTTTAATCTGTTGCAAGAATTAAGGAGCGGATCAAGGAATCACAGGAAAAAAGATTGAAAGCCCAAGACAACAGAAGACTATATAAGGAGACTTAGACCTAGGGTTTAAAAGTACTGTACATTGTGTATCACTTGTAAATTTGTAACCTAGTTCTCTTATATTGAATAAGGGTTTAGGGTTTGAGAGTCGTTGGCTCTCTTAGAAGTTGTAAGTCTTCACTCTGTATTATAGGATGCAGGGTGGAATGCATAGGTACAGGGACACAACCAGAAACCTGTAGGTAATGGTTGTTGTATTGTTCTTGGACGAAGCTTTGAAGCAAGTCCAAGATGACTTGAAGGTCAAGAAACCGCGACAATTCTGAATTGGCAGAAGACAGAGATATCACAGGTTGTGATTAGGATGTGAGTGAGGTATCTCATATCAGGGTTGTAAATGGTTGAGTTTAGCCTTGGTAAAGATGTTCATTGGCTAGATTTTAGGTATAAAGTTGTAAACGGGGGAGTTTAGCTTTGTAACAGTTCTACAGATAGTGAAGTCTTCATCCTGGATTGGTATCCCCCAGATGTAGGTGAATTGCACCGGACTGGGTTAACAATTATTGTCTTATTTAACATTCTATAATTTACAGTTTTGTTAATGTTCTTGACTGACATGTTGGATCAGATGTCGTGACATCTGTGAGTGTCCAGTTCTAATATTCAAGGTATCAGTCTGCAGTTGCACCTCTGAGTTTAAAAGAGTATGTAGCACAATGTCTTGACATGTGTTAGGACATCTGCTGTCTGCATAGGCCAGAATTTCAGCTAGTTTCGGGCACCTCTGCCCATCCTAACGACTAGTTTCTGGCGATTACCTATTCTTCGGGAAACAATTATTTCCCCCCGAAAATAGGGATCGTTGGCCACGCGCTGGGGAATTATATAAACCTTCTCATTTGAGAGGGTCGGGTAGTCCAAATCATCCTACGAAACACATACATTGTACTTTCCTTTCTCTCTCTCATGATACTTACTTTAGCATCAGAGTGCCTTGCAGGTACACCCCCTCCTCATCTCATACACCCAGCATCGCAGACGTTATCCTTGGCCCACTTCAGGTTCTGATCAGCCGTCAAGATATGTGTCGTCGTCTTTGGGAACTTTTGTTATCCCCGTCTAACATCCATCGTAGATCAAAGACCAAAACAGCTCTCTATCAAAGATTTCGATCATGGAAAGCCAAGATCACATTCAAGATGCTTGCAATCCTGCTTTTCTCCCCGTCAGCAAAACTGATGCTGATGGATCTGCACCCTTCCTCGGAGGAGACGCCCGTCGTCTGAGAGATGGAGCCACTGCGTCTCCCTCCCCCACTCGTACTGATCATGTTGAAGATCAGCCTTCCCTGGACCTCCAGCCCGTTTCAGCTCCATCCAATGGCGCCCGACCATGGCGGCCCTTCTTGAAGGTCTCAACAAAACCAACCTCATAATCCTCCAGCAAAACGTGAGGATTTGAGCCTTGAAGGAATCTGCCCGACCAAGATCCCCTCAGCCGAGGAAAGATCATCGATGATCCCGAAGTCTGCCTCCCTAACGGGAAAGAGACCGTCGGGAACATCAAGATCCAGAGTCTCACGTTGTTAGGAAGCGTGACCACATCTCCCCGCGGAGCCAGAATTCCCCGGGAACCAAAAGAACCAGGAGGGACCAGCGTTCGCCTCCACCCAAAGCCACGAGACGAGCACGGACCCCGTCTCCCCATCGAGATCGTCGCTTTACTACCTGGCAAAGCACCCGCTCCCAATTCTGGACCAGTAATAGCAGCGACGATGAGCCTCACTGCCCGTTGACTCAAGAAATTATGGCCATGCTCCTCCCCAAGGGATTGGAGAAACCATTGTCTTTGGGCACCTACGACAGTACAACAGATCCAGATGAGCACATTGAAAATATCGACGCTCTGCTTGACTATCGTGGCGTCCGGGGCATCATCAAATGTCGCCTGTTCCCGACCACGCTATGGAAATGGGCAATGACCTGGTACAAAAAACTCCCCGACGAGTCCATCACCTCGTGGAAGCAATTGGGGAGATTATTCTCCAGACACTTCACGACATCCCGCCGCCACCCGAAGATTGAAGCCTCCCTTGAGGCCATAATTCAAGGTAAAGAAGAGCCTCTCTGGGCCTATATCGAGAGGTTAAATAAAGAAGCGGTACAGGTCTCAACGACCGATGACATGAAGAAGTTCTCGCTCGAGCGAGGACTTTGTCCCCACACGGAGTTTGCCAAAGTTGTTGGCATTGCACCTCCAAGGACCCTGGACGCCTTCCTCCTCAAGGCGCAAGCATATATCCAGTACGAGGAGAAAGAGGCGGCCAGCTCTGCCCAGGTCTCACGCCATCAAGAAAGTGCCCGGGCCTCCAAAAGCGATGTACCCTTGATATCCCGTCGGGGAGACAGAAGACGTGAAGATCTTCCCCGGGAATCTCGGGACAACAAAGGGCTCTCCGTCCGTTTCCATGAATATACACCCCTGACTGTCTCCGGGGAAAAGATTCTCTCTGAATATGCTAACTCGAGTTTAAACAAACAAGGGTTCGATTCCGTAAGCAGGTACCGGCTAAGCCAAACGCTGACAAATTAAAATACTGCCGTTTCCAAAAAAGTCATGGCCACACAACTGACGACTGCATCCACCTGAAGGATGCCATAGAAATACTGATCAACGAAGGCCGCCTGAAGGAGTTTACAAAGAAGAATGAAACTCCCTGGCAAGACGCCCAGGAGTCGAAGAAAGTTGAGGAAGAGGTGCCTTCCTCGGAAGACACAAACCTTCAGGTCTCCATGAGTATATCGCAACCTGAGGACTTCTATGTTCCTGAGGAGCTCAGCGCTCCCCCATACTTCACAACACATAGCCCATGGAAAAATTTCCCCTCCGCCATGGTCATTTCCGAAGGGGGCTTCAACAAAGTCACCGTGGGCTCCGTGAAAAGAAAATTCGAGCAACTTCTCAACACGTGCTCCAGAAGAAGTAAAATGTTCGACAAAGTCCAGGGAGAGTCGGTCCCCATCTCTTTCTACCACGAGGAAATCCTCGGCGAGGCTCCGAACTTAAGCATTCAAGTGCTCGTAAGAGCCCAGGTGGCAAATTTTGATGTTCGCCGAATATTAGTCGACCAAGGAAGCTTGGTTGACATCATGTACTCACAGCTATTTTCAACCCTCCAGCTGGATGAATTGCACCTGACTCCCTACGTCACTTCTGACCTACAGGGGTTCAACGGGTCGGTCACCAAACCCTGGGGATATGTTGAGTTAATCGTGACTTTCGGATCTGCAGAGATGGCCAAGTCTGTTAAAGTCCAATTCTTGGTTATCGACTGCCCGTCGCTTTATCAGTGCATCTTTAGGTGGCCAACCTTGGCCGAACTGGTGGCCATACCATCAACCGTGCATCTGAAAATAAAGTACTATACTTCTAAAGGTCTGGTCGCCACTCTGCATGGGGACATCGAGGCAGCAAGGAGATGCTTCGAAGCAGCCACCAAAGGACTCAACACCTTCGTAGCAAAGCCGAAGGCCTCCAACAAGCCGGCCCTGTCCAGCAGCTCCGAGGAATCCAAGTCGTTGCCCTGCGTCGACTCCATCAACCTTGACAACTGGTTCTCTGAAGACGACCAAAAGGTGACCCAAACTTGTCCAAGCAGCTCCTCAGCCTCGACTAGTACCGGTGACAGCTCCCATCCGATGCGCCCAATTCTAGACGGAGAGTTCAAACTCGTCCTGCTCGGCAATTACCCTCAGTGAGGAGTGAAGATAGGCACTAGACTCCCCGACATAGTGAGGAAACAGTTCAAAGCTTGCCTCCAAGAGAACGCATATTTGTTCGCCTGGAGCACCACGAAAATGGTCGGCCTGGATCCTGCTGTCGCTTGCTATCAACTCACAATAGATCCAGACGCTAAGGCTCTAACACATCGTAGGAGAAAGCAGTCTCCGGAGAAAACAGAGGATGCTGAATAAGCTCTAAAAGACCTCCTCGAGGCAAACTTTATTTCGGAGGCCAAGTACAGCACTTGGCTATCCAACGTTGTACTTGTCAAAAAGTTTAATGGAAAATGGCATATGTCTGTTGATTATACTGATCTCAATAGGGCATGCCCTAAAGATGCTTACCCCCTCCCCAATATAGATAAACTTGTTGATAATTCTGCCGGTTTTAAACTGTTATCGTTCATGGACGCCTATGGCGAAAAGCGACAAAAGGTACACAACATTCATGACCGAGTCGAGCAAATATTACTACAATGTAATTCTCTTCGGCTTGAAGAACGCTTGCGTGACCAACAAAGGATGATGAACAAGGTCTTCTGTTGAGAAATCGGGGATATGCTGGAAGTTTACATAGACGATATGATCGTGAAGTATCGCGAGGAATCCGATCACACAACCCATTTAAGAAAGGTCTTTGAGTAGGCCAGAAAGTACCTGATGCGTTTCAACCCGGAGAAATGTACGTTCGGGGTACGAGCAGGGAAATTCCTCGGCTTCTATCTGACAGAACGAGGAATCGAAGCTAACCCCGACAAGTACAGGGCCTTCTCCGAGTTTCCTACCCCCAGCTCAAAGAAATCCATTCAATCCCTCAACAGGATGCCCTCGTCTTTATCTCATTTTGTGGCCAAGTTTGCCCAACACGTACTGCCTTTCTTCAAACTCCTATGCAAAGAGGCAGCTTTCGAATGGACGGAGGAATGCGACCAAGCTCTCCTCCACCTGAAACAAGCATTATCAGAGCCGCCCATTCTCTCTCGTCCAAACAACGATGAAACCCTTTACCTTTACCTCATCGTGGCAACCGAGGCTGTCAGTGCCGCCCTCATTTGTGAAACGCCCGACGAGAAAAAACCCATATACTTCACGAACAAAGCCTTGCAAGGACCAGAGCTGAGATACCAACAGATAGAGAAAGTGGCCCTGGCCCTCATCAATGTCGCGAGGAGATTAAGGCACTACTTTCTAGCCCACACCATCGTGATCTGAACAGATCAACCTGTGAAGCAACTGTTAGGCCGACCAGACATGGCCGGCAGAATGCTCAAATGGTCTCTGGAGCTATCATAATTCGACATCCAGAACGAAAGCAGAAAAGGTCCCAAGGCCCAGGCTCTGACCGACTTTATCGCAGAAATGACATTCGCCGAGTCCCTAACATGTGGGGCACGTAAATAGACAATCTTCGTCGACGGAGCCTCCAACTGGGCAGGTAGCGAGGCAGGCATCATCCTGGAAAACGAAGAAGGAATTATCGTCGAAGTCTCACTCACTTTATCTTTTCCTACTTCCAACAATCAAGCCGAGTATGAAGCCTTCCTCGCCGGCCTACGCCTGGCCGAGGATCTGTACCGATTCTCAACTCGTGGCCCTTCAAGTTCGAGGTGAATATCAGGCCAAGAACGACAACCTGTCCGAATACTTGACCCTGGTCAAAGAAAAAATGACGAAATTCTCATTGTTTGAAGTAAAACATGTCCTTGTGAACATAATGTCAGGGTAAACATTTTGTCGAAATTGGCGAGCACGAAGAAAAAGGGCGGAAACAAGTCTGTCATCCAGGAAGTGCTTCCACGACCCAACATTGAGAAAGTTTCCTCGGTCCTCGACGTGCAAGTCATCGGTGATAGAAAATGTTGGATGACCCCCATCTACAATTACCTCACTAAGGATGAACTACCGTCCGACCCAAAGGAGGCCAACGTAGTAGACGCAGAGCCTGCTCCTATGTTATGGTCGAAAATAAGCTATATAGGCGAGGATTCTCCATCCCTCTACTCAAATGTATTGAGGAAGAAGTGGTCGTCCATGTCCTGCGGGAAATCCATGAAGAAAGCAACACCCAGCACCTCGGGGGGAGATCCCTCGCTAAGAAGGCCCTTCGGGCAGGATACTACTGGCCAACCATGCAGAAGGACGCAAAAGAGCATGTGAAGAAATGAGACAAATGCCAACGACACGGGGACATGCACTTGGCTTCGCCCAATGAGCTCAAATCAATGTCCTCCCTATGGCCCTTCGTATGGTGGGGCCTGTAACACCCTTTTCTCCCCGACAAACATCACAAATAAATACACCATTTTATCAGAGTAAAATCCCACAAGGGCGTCACATTTCGTCATAATACATCAAAATTAAATCAAATGCATCGCAGCGGAAAACTTCACAAAAACCTTGTCATAATTTATAACTCAAAGTTTTAAACAAACTCAACACATCATAATATCATCAAATAAAAGAACACTATGGTTCGACTCGACGCCCGACCCGATGTTACATATCAGAGCAAGACCCACTACTCGACCAAAATAACCAAAAGTACTTCAAGTAAGCTCTTCATGCGCCAAAAGCTAATCCTGATCATTTGCACGTTACTCACGTGGAGGCAACATTCAAACACGCAGGGTGAGTAATCACGAATCAATGTATAAGATATAGGCAAAAGATGAAGTAGTAGCACAAAACATCACCAAGTCATTCACAAATAGCATCAACACATCAAATACATCAATAGAATACAATGAACCTCATAGACTCATGCATGTGGTACCAATTCGTCATAATTGATGGACACTGGGCTATCACCCTCCAAATATCCCTACTAATAGGATCGATTCTACACAAGAACCAGAGCACGTCAAAAAGTACTTCAATCCACACAATGGGATTGAATCCACCACTGGACCGAAGTCCTAAAATCGTCACAGAACCGAAGTCCTAAATGTCATGAATGCATGATGCAAACGTCATAATCATCACCGTCACAAAATCGTCAATTGCATAAGCATTCATCAAAATCCATCACAATGTCATGTCATCACATCATTCACGAATCATCATCAAACATCATAATACAACATCACTTCACATTCATCACAATTCGTCTTATTATAATCATCATCAAGCATCATGATAGAACATAAATTCACACTCGTTACTATTCGTCACTAAATCTCACAATTCATCATATTATAATCGTCACGTCAAAATTCTCGATTTTTATCCCATTCATCGTCATTACTAATTTACTCATGTTTTATTACCTCATCCTAGCCTTACGTCTCAAGGAAACCGCATCACAAGTGAAATCGAGAAAGAAATAGCATAAACGGGAAAAATCTGTCAACAGCCCTGCCCATACACGTATGACCATGCCTCATACGCGTATGGCCCAACTCCTCGCCTCTGACCTGCGTATCATATGCGTAGGGCCACCTGCCCAGGCCTCCCATACGCGTAATGCCCTCCTTGTTACGCGTATCACTATAGAGGTTTCCCTCTCAAAATTCCCCTTCAGACTCCCATTACGCGTAATGGTTATCCCATACGCGTAAGGCACCTTTCCCAATGACCCATACGCGTAATGCACCTTCCCATATGCGTATGCTCTTCCTCCTCAGCTTCCCATAAGCGTATTACCATCCCATATGTATATTGCCACCATTCTCATACGCGTATCCTACGCGTACTGGCAGAGGGTCGTTGTTGCCGTGAGAATCGGATAACAAGCTATTAATTAACTTGCATCACAAAACTTTTAAATTCACCACCGACTTTGATTTATCCAAAGGAAAGGTTCAATATCGATAAAAACCAAAGGGGGGAGATCTAAGTTCGGGGGTTGGTTATACTAAGGGAAGGTATTAACACCCTAAGTATATGTAGTACTCTACCGGAACCTCTTGTTTATGTTTTGTGTTATGTTATGTTTGTTTGCTAAAGGAATCTGCTAAGGATAAAGGTAAAGACCTATGGGTATGTACACTAAGTTTGCTCGCCAAGACGTCGCATCTTGTGCCTACGTATCTGACTAAAGAATCAGAACAACCGTAGTTCACCTGGCTAAGGGTGAGAGGAATCATCGACTATGGCCAAAGTTCCAAGGGGAAATGAGTATGAGCTCATATAGAGTTTAGGAAACTCTCTAAGTCTAAGTTGTGATGGGGAGAAGTGAATACTCAAGGTGATGAGTTCACATAGAGTCCAAGAACTTTAACTTAATTCTAAGTTGTGAGAAAAATGGCTATGAGGCGAAAAGGAAGGTATCTTATGACTATGAGGTTAAAGGGAAGATGGCCATGACAAAGAGGTCAAGGCTGGTAGGTGGCAATGAATATGAGGTCAAAGCTGGTATCCTATGACTATGAGGTCAAGGAGGAAGTGGCCATGACTATGAGGTCAAGGCTGGTAGGTGGCTATGACTAAGTCAATGAAGAAGTTCTTTCCCCTGGATTTGAGCAACAGGTATTAGGCAGCAAAAACAATGACAAGATTAAATAAGAAACAATATCGAGTCAATCCAAAACAAAATGCTAAAATAAAACATAAAGGAAATTCTAATATTTTTTTGGTATTTTTAATATAATTTAACAAATTAATTAAACTAAACATGAATATTTAATAAAACTAAATTAGAAATGAAATATTTAGTATCAAAATATTTTTATATTTTTTATATAATATGAAACAATTAAAATTATAATAATGAGGAAAAAAAATAAAGGTAATTATTTATATCTAATGCACACTTAGTTAATGATTTGAATAAATGGTTTTAATATCTCATACTACAACTTACTCAGTGTACTAGCATGCAAACAAGACAACCACAAAAACAAATATATACATATGCTTAATGAGAATAAAAAAAATAAACATAAAAAGAATCCCAAGAGCCACATTTCCCTTTTCTTTTTTATATTATATTTTGTTGCTTTTCTCCTTTTTAGCACATGTTAATAAAAGTGAAAAAAAAAAGTAAAAATAAAAAAATAAAACAACACAGGGGCTGCGCCCCATGTACCTCACTCTTTCCTTTTTTTTTAAATATATTTTGTAAATACTAATTAAAGAAAATCTCTCTCTCTCTCTCTCTCTTACACATCTTCTTCCTCAACTCTCTTTCTCTCTCATCGATAAAACAACAACAACAACTTCTTCATTTTTCTCAATTTTCAAACATGAATAACTCACTCAAAACCCCATTATTTTTCACAAAATAAAACTCTATCCTGACCAGAATTTTTCAAGGATTTCAAATATGTTATTTGTTTGCCTTAAAACAGACTGTACAAATCGCGCCAAAGCCAAAACCAGAAATACACACTTATGTTTCCAACTTTCAAAACTTCAAACATGAACAAGGTAAAAGGCATACAGTAGCAGGCACAACATGAACGTAGTATGGACTACATTTGGCTTCAAATATTACTTACAAATGATGTATGTTCAAAGGTTTAAAAAATGTAAGAACACTTACCTCTTGGAGAAAGTCCAAGGCTTCTTCAAATGGAGTTACAGTGGCAAGAACAAGATTCCAAGAGCCTTGTTGATCCTTGAGAATAGTACTTGATCAAAGCAAATGGCCAGAACCTTCTTGTATGAAGCCACACAAAAACTTTTGTAAAATGGAGATGGAAATGGTAGGTAGTGTCAAGTGTGATTTAGAACTGGTTTACTGTGTTTGTGTGTTTCTCTTTGTAGCTTTTCTTATTTTTGTTTCCTCTTTCTTGTGCCAACCCTAACTTTTACACAAAAGAAACAAACAAGAAAGACATTGTGGTTAGCTAACAAATGCATAGATGATTGAGACCTAAATGCAAGTGTAAGGCGTTATGACATCTAAGGGGTAAAATTTGGGGTACAACAATTGCCCCTATTTAAATAGCTTTACCGGATGGCACAGGGAAAGAAGGTCCTCGGGACATCCAGGTGAAAGGTATTTAAATATATCAAACCGAAAATTTTGCCCTTAGATGGAATGCAGATGCTAAGGACAGACATGCATATGCTGACATGCCACGAACTTCTAGTATGATGATATAATGCCATGATAGTGCAAGAATGCAGACAAACAAAACACCAAAGGATAAAGAACAAACAACCACAAGTGAGCATCACTGGGGAAGGATGAAGGTTAATATCCACAAGGAAGACTCGCTGGGGATACAGGCTGACCAACAAAAAAGACTTACTGGGGAGACTCCAAGGAAACACTAGGGATGGAAAAATAAAACTGAGGGGGGAAACCCTACAGGTTCTCACTAGAAATAGGAGCCAGAGAGGTTTTCTCCACTGGGAAAAAGAGTCCAGGGAGGTGGACGACAGGTTCACATGTGACCGGACGACACAGGGGAAATAAAACACATTCTTTACTGGGCATGAAACCAAAAAGAAGACATGATCTCCACTAGGGATCATCTTGAAATAAGAGGATAAACGTTCTACAAAGATTTTTCTGGGGATTTCTTATATCGAAGAGTTCAAACAGGATCTTCAAGAAAATCCAGAAAAGACGGAGACAAACGTATGCTTTGCGTGCGCCATATGATGAAGATCACAAAGGCTTTTAAAGAGATATTGATAATGACCAATCCTTTGCTGGGAATAGAACTTAAGTGCCAACAATGATTGGACTTGGAAAATAATATGGTTTGGTTCAGATTGAGGTTCATAGTTGACCCGATGTTTTGGTTCATAGTTGACCAGGAATTTAGGTTCATAGTTGACCCGAAATTTTGGTTCATAGCTGACCAAAACGAGTAAATGCCAGAGATTCCTGGACTTTAGGTTCATAGATGACCTGAGGTTTTGGTTCATAGCTGACCAAGGTTCATAATTGACCTGAAATAATGTTTAGGTTCACAGCTGACCTAAAACAAACAATGCCAGCAAATACTGGACTTTTAAGGTTCATATTTGACCTGAGGTTTTGGTTCATATCTGACCAAGGTTCATAGTTGACCTGAAATAATGTTTAGGTTCATAGCTGACCTGAAATAAACAATGCCAGCAAATACTGGACTTTTAAGGTTCATATATGACCTGCGGTTTTGGTTCATAGCTGACCAAGGTTCATAGTTGACCTGAAATAATGTTTAGGTTCACGGTTGACCTGAAACAAAGAATGCCAGCAAATACTGGACTTTTAAGGTTCATATCTGACCTGCGGTTTTGGTTCATAGCTGACCAAGGTTCATAGGTGACCTGAAATAATGTTTAGGTTCACAGCTGACCTGAAACAAACAATGCCAGCAAATACTGGACTTTTAAGGTTCATATTTGACCTGAGGTTTTGGTTCATATATGACCAAGGTTCATAGTTGACCTGAGGATCAAGGTTCACATTTGACCTGATATTTTGGTTAATAGTTGACCGAGGTTCATAGTTGACCTGAATTTAGGTATCGAATGAGCCATTACCGGGTTGCATGATGAAGATAAGACTTCCTGGGGAAAATGATTAATGACCAAAATATGGCGCACGCAGGTGAACACCGGACGTGAGCTGGACATAAATGAAAGATCCACTGATCAACAACATAGAGGTAAAGGGAGGTGAAAACCCACGAGCCAAATAACCACATGTAAAGATGATGGATGCTATGGTATGATGCGAATGCTCAATGCAATGCAAGAGACGACTCAGACGAGAGACGACAAGATGGGAAAGAGGAGTGGGTAGATCGCACGTCCACTGCAAAGAGTCACACTGAATATGAGAAGAAAACAACAGTCTGGAGTTAATCCGAGGATGTCTTTCTTTCACTGGAGAAGTAAAATTTTCCACATTCAACAAATATCTGTGGTGATACTCGGGAGAAGTCCTTCGTACCGGTAGTCAGTCATTACTAAAATGTCTGATTCAGGGAAGTCTCGTCAATCTTTCTTTCATGACGAGCTTATGCCAGATGGTTTATCAGTGTTTTCGTCACAACCTGAGTTTTTTTTGGTAGGCAAATGATTTCACTAAATCGTCCTTAATGCCAAAGCAAAGTTACATTTCATTGTGTTTTCTCAAAAGAATTTTCTTAAAACATTTTCCGCTTTCAAAACCGTTATTAATGAATAAGTGAAGTTTTGCATAACAAGAAAAATAAAGGAGCAATGATAAATATCAAACAACGAAAGGCTCAAAAATTGATTTCATTAGAATGATAACTTGCCAATATTGAAGTTCCATGGAACATTACAATTGAAAAATGGCAATTTGGGAAAAGGTTACATCATATTCAATGACCACTACCATCCCTACTGACCAAGAGTCCTAAAGTCTTTGATGCTGATGAGGGCAAATGGACTTGAATTTGTTCATGAATTCCTTGATGTAGGTGACAACCCTGTCTGACACAGTGAAATGCCTTTGTCCCTAACTTTTGCCTAGACCACCTTTTCAGGTTTTCAGTCCACCGGGACGCTCTTTTTTGCCTAGGCCGCCCTTTCGGGTTTTCAACCTAGCGAGCTCTTTTCTTTTTATCTGATCCCTAACTTTTGCCTGAGTCTCCTTCGTAGGTTATGACCCACCGGGATACCATTTTCCTGCCTAAGTCGCCATTTCTGGTTTTTGACTTAGCGGGTTTTTTAGGCATAATATTTTTGTACTGAGTAAAAATTCACGGGGTGTGCGAGTTGTTCACCATCCATCGTTGTGAGGAATAAGGAACCTCTTGAGAACACAGTTTTTACTACAAATTGACCCTCATAGTTGGGTGCCCATTTTCCTCGTGCATCCCTTTGAGATAGCAGAATTCTCTTGATTACAAGTTCTCCTTCTTGAAATTCTCAAACACTGACCTTCATGTCAAAGGCTCTCTTTATTCTCTTCTGATACAGATAACCATGACACATGGCAATTAGTCGCTTCTCCTCAATAAGGTTTAGTTGGTCATATCTCTCTTGGACCCATTCTACTTCATCAAGCTTGGTTTCCATCAAAATTCTCAAAGATGGTATCTCAACCTCAATAGGGAGGACAACATCCATTCCATATACCAGAGAAAAAGGGGTTGCTCCTATCGAAGTCCGAATTGGAGTTCTGTACCCATGCAAGGAAAATGGTAACATTTCATGCCAATCCTTATAAGTCTTGACCATCTTCTACAGGATCTTTTTGATGTTTTTGTTAGCAGCTTTGACAACTCCATTCATTTTGGGACGATAGGGTGAAGAATTGTGATGCTCAATCTTGAAATTGTCACATTGGCATAAGAAGCAGCTTCAACCCACTGGGTGAAATAATCAATGGCCACTAGAATGAAACGATGACCATTAGAGGCTTTAGGCTCAATAGCTCCAATCATGTCGATACCCCACATAGAGAAAGGCCAAGGGGATGACAAAACATTCAGCAATGTTGGAGGCACATGCATCCTATCAGCATAGATCTGGCATTTGTGACACTTTCTAGCATACTGGATACAGTCGGCTTCCTTACTTACCCAATAATAACCGACTCTCAAGATCTTCTTAACCATAGCATACCCACTGGCATGAGTACCAAAGGCTCCTTCGTGAATATCGTGAATCAACAGGTCTGCTTCTCGTTTGTCAACATATCTTAGCAAGACAATGTTGTGATTCCTCTTGTAAAGTACATCATTGCTGAGGAAGAACTTGGACAATAATCTTCGCAGAGTTTTCTTATCAAGATTGGAAGCATTAACAGGATACTCTTGAGTCTTCAGGTAATTCATAATGTCATGAAACCACGGTTTACCATCTACCTCTTCTTCAACTGACTGGCAGTAAGTTGGCTCGGTCTTGCGCTCAATACTGATGAGTGGTGTTTTGTTGACAAAATTAACTCTCCACATTGAAGCTAACATGGCTAGGGAGTCAACTATGTGGTTTTCAGAGCGAGGAACATGACGAAAAGTTATCTCATCAAAGTATTTGATCATTTCCACAATATAAGCACGGTATGGGATTAATTTCTCATCTTTAGTTTCCCATTCACCCTTGACTTAATAGATGACTAGAGCAGAATCACCCATGACTTCTAGAATCTTGATTCTAAGATCAATTGCAGCTTCCAGACCCAAGATACACACTTCATATTCAGCAACATTGTTTGTGCATCCAAAGTCTAACCTTGCTGTGAAAGGAGTATAACCGCCATCAGGGTTTATCAATACAACACCCACACCATGTCATTTGTAATTGGAAGAACCATCAAACATCATCTTCCATCTAGAACCGAGTTCAGGACCTTCTTCAAGACCTGGCTCTTCGCAATCTTTTACCACCATGATGTCTTCATCGGGAAAATCAAACTTGAGAGGTTCATAATTTTCAATAGGCTGATCCATAATGTACTCTGATAAAACACTTCCCTTGATAGCCTTCTGAGCAACATACTAGATATCATACTCTGACAAAAGCATGTGCCAACGGGCAAGTCTTCCTGTTTGAGCAGGCTTCTCAAAGATGTACTTTATTGGATCCATTTTTGAGATCAACAAAGTAGTATGACATATCAAATACTGCCTCAAATGTCTTGCGGCCCATGCTAAAGCACAACAGGTCTTCTCAAGCAGTGAATAACGGCTTTCGCTATCAGTGAACTTTTTTCTCAAGTAATAGATGGCATGTTCTTTGCGACCAGGTTCATCATGTTGGCCCAAGACACAACCCATAGATCCTTCTAACACAGTCATGTACATGAAGAGAGGTCTTCTAGGAATGGGAGGAACAAAGATTGGAGGTTCCTGCAGATAATTCTTGAGGTTTTCAAAGGCTTGCTGGAAATCAGAATTCCACTCCACGATCTGATCTTTGCGGAGCGACTTGAAGATTGGTTCACAATAGGAGTCATATTGAAGATGAACCTGGAAATATAATTCAAACGGTCCAAAAAACCTCTGACTTACGATTCCGTCTAAGGAGCTGGCATCTCTTGAATAGCTCGTACCTTATCAAGATCTACCTCAATTCCTCTTTGATTGACGATAAAACCAAGTAGCTTTCCCGATCTGACACCAAAAGTACATTTAGCAGGATTCAGCTTCAGCTGATATTTCTGGAGTCTCTTGAATAACTTTAAGAGATGGTCCAAATGTTCCTCTTCACTCTGAGATTTAGCAATCATATCATCCATATATATTTCAATTTCTTTATGAATCATGTCATGAAATAAAGTCAGCATAGCTCTTTGATAAGTTGCCCCTGCGTTTTTAAACCGAAGGGCATGACTTTGTAGCAATAGGTTCCCCATGGAGTGATGAATGTAGTTTTATCCATGTCGGCCAGGTCCATTCTAATATGATTATAACCTGAGAAGCCATCCATGAAGGAGAAAACTGCAAACCGGGTTGTATTGTCCACAAGAGTGTCAATATGTGGTAGAGGAAAATCGTCCTTGAGACTGGCTTTGTTGAGATCCATGTAATCTACACACATTCGCACTTTACCATTTTCCTTCATCACTGGCACAATGTTGGCTACCCATTCAGGATACTTTGAAACTTCCAAGAAACCCGCGTCCAATTGTCTTTTAACCTCATCTCTGATCTTGAGAGCCATGTCTGGTCTACTTCTACGAAGCTTCTGTTTCACCGGCGGGCATTCTGGTTTGAGTGGTAGCTTGTGAACTACTATGTTTGTATCCAAGCCAGGCATATCTTGATAAGACCAAGCAAACACATCCACATATTCTTCAAGAAGCAGTACTAGCTGTTGTCTGATTTCTGCCCCAAGTGTTGCCCCAACCTTGACCTCTTTCTTCCTTTCTTCGGTACCAAGATTGATGATGTCAACTTGTTCCTCATGTGGTTGAAGATCCGTGTATTGATATTCACACATTTATGCCAAATCATCGGGGACCTCATAATCCTCCTCATCCTCAACTTGAAAAATAGGCGAATCAAAGTCGATAGTGAGGGTAGGGTCATTGAATACAATGGGTTTGGGATTTATTCTCCATGATTGAGGGACTTATTTTATTAAAATGCACAAAAATTAGATGCAAGAAGAAAATGTTTTTGTAGTTTTTGAAAAGTTTGTCATTTTTCCTTTGAAGCAAAAAAAGTAAAGTAAAGACAAAGAAATTAACAAAACATCACTTTCATTGATTAATAGGAAATAAAAGCGGTGGCCCATACAAAATAATCCGCTAGCCTTGGGCAGGGCTAGGGAATTGAAAACAACAATAAAGCAAACAAATTACTCTGGCATAGGGTACAAGATAGGGATCTCAATAGACTCCCAATTACTCAATGTGTCGTCACACTGAAAAACCAAGTGGTTGATGTCTTCATCTTCAGCATCTTCAATGATGGCATGGACCTGATGTCCTCCACTGACGAACATCTCTTGAATTGTTTTCAGTCTTCCCATTGTTGGAGCGGCTTTTTCCTCAAGAGTTGGTTTGTAACCCAACCCTTGGTACTTCTCTCTTTCTTGTACCTCGATAACTTTGCCCCAGCCTTTAGGCACACCTTCTTGTAGGGCAGATTGGATGCTCTTATAAGAAGCAAAAGATGGACAGTTTGAGGCCACTGGTTCTTTATCATCAAGCGTAACAACATTGGCTATTTCAAGAGCCTGGAAAGAGGTTTCCAGAGCGTCTTCATCAGCTTCAATATAACAGAAAGTGGACAGGTTACTGACCATCAGGCCCTCTTCACCATGTATGATAACCAATTTCCTTCAGTCACAAATTTCATTTTTGATGCAAAGTTGATGTCAAGACGCCGGCCCAATGGATCCAGGGTCTACCCAACAAACAACTATAAGCAGGGTTGATATCCAAAACCTAGAAAAGGATGTTGAACACTTGAGGACCAATCAAAATAGGCAACTCAATTTCACCCATCATCGATCTTCTCGAGCCATGAAAGGCTTTAACAACAAGTGATGTGGGTCTCATCACAGCTCCTCGGTTAGACAGTTTTTCAAGGGTTCTTTTTGGTAGAACATTCAAAGATGAACCGGTGTCCACAAGAACTCTGGCCAATGTATCTTCTTGACACTTTACTGACACATGCAAGGCAAGGTTATGATTCCTACCTTCTCGCGGTAACTCTTCGTTACTGAAACTGAACGTGTTGCAGGCTGTAATATTAGCAACAACATAGTCGAATTGTCCAACGGTAATATCTTGGGCCACATGTGCCTGGGCCAGTATCTTCTGCAAAGCTGCTCTGTGGACAGGTGAATTCACTAGCAGAGACATAATTGAAATCTTAGATGGGGTCTGATGAAGCTGATCTACCACTTTATAATCACTTCTCTTAATAATCCTCAGGAACTCATCATCTTCTTCTTTAGAAATTACCTCCTTACCTTTGTCTTTAGGGGGTACGGGAACAACGGTCTCCTTGGGTACAGTTTCTTTGAACGAATGAGTGTAAATTCTACCGCTTTGGGTTATTTTCCCTGTTCCAACTATGTTTGTTATATCTTCAGCAGTTCCCACCTCATTCCTTGGAACTGCTTCTTCAACAGTGGTTCCCACCTCATTCCTTGGAACCACTTCTTCTCGTATTTTGTTACCCATAACATTCTCAAAAATCCACGGCACGACTTTCGTCCCCTTGAACCTGAATGGAATAGGTTGTCGGACGTCATATTGCTTGGAATGATCGGCAATGGAAGCAACAACCGACTCAGAGTTGTTAAAAACCTGTACAGGTTTATTAAACACAGAAACCACAAAACCAGACTTAGGTATGTTGAACACAGGCACCTGCTCTCTTGGCTTTGGTAGATTAAACACAGGTTCAATTACTGCAATTTTACTCTCCTTTTCCTTGTTGAATATTCATAGAAAACCTTCGTTGATCAAATGCTGAACATCGTCGTGAACCAAATTGCAGCCCTTGATACTGGTATTACATTCCTCACAATTATCATGACAAACTTTGACCAACCCAGCCTTAAACAACTTAGCATGAAAGGCCTTGATAGGAGTTTTGATCTTTGCTGCATCTAAAACTAACACCTCATCATTTTCATTTTCAATGGCATTAGTAACCCCATGTGTGGGCAAAGGATTGCTTTTCATATTCAGCTGATTGTCTGCGAATGAAAGAATACTCTTCTCCATCAACCTCTTCACTACATGTTTCAATGCTAAACAACCTTCCAAATCATGACCGGCTCCTCCTTGATGAAAAGCACAATTAACATTTCAATTGTGGAACGACAAAGATTTCTCAGTTGGTGGTCCCAAAGGTCTAGTGACGATCAGTCCTTGTTCCACCAAGGAAGGGTAGAGCTCAGTATAGGACATCGGTATAGGTGGAAACATGGTCATTGCCCCTTGTCTTTTGTAAGGAGCATTTTGCTGCGGAGCTTGTTGTCTTTGCTGTTGATAATTCTGGGTTTTCGGAAATTACTGGTAAGCTAGCTGTCGATAAGCCGGCGCTTGCTGCACAACCTGATGATTGAAAGTAGGTGTTACAGCTGCTATGTAAGGTTGCTGAGCATACTGCATTGGGTAGATCAGTTGTTGAGTGAAGATTAGAACCGACTGTTGTTGGTACATTGGCCACTTCCATCTGGGGTTCTTCTTCTTTCCTGCCGTGATGGCATTGGTTTCTCCCTCTTTCTTTTTATGGGAGTAGTTAAAAGCTCTCTTGTATTAATGCTAGTCGAACTGCTCGAAAAACTGATTACCTTTCCACTCTTCAATCCCGCCTCTACTTTCACACCAACTGCAACAATATCAGCGAAATTAGCGCTGACACTGCTGATCATTCTCTCATAGAATTCTGGCTTCACCGTGTCTACAAACCAATCAGCCAACTCTTTCTCGGTCAAGGGTGGTTCTACTTGAGATGCCATCTCTCTCCATCGTTGTGCATATTCTTTGAAAGATTCAGTATTGCTCTGGGTCTTGTTCAACAACTGCCTACGGTCGGGCGCCAGATCCATGTTGTACTTGTAATGTTTTACAAAAGCATCAGTCACATCCTGAAAACAACGGATCTAGGACTGGTCCAGACTTAAATACCATTTAGCCGCAGCCCCTTTTAGACTGTCTTGAAAGCAATGGATCATCAATTTGTCATTACTCATGTAGGCAGCCATTCTTCGATAGTACATAATCAGATGCGACTTGGGACACGTTGCACCTGAGTAGATGTCAAAATTTGGCAGCTTGAACTTGGGTGGAATCACCAAGCCCGAGACCAAACACATATCCTTAGCATTAGTGCTAAATACATTTCTTCCTTCTATCGCTTTTATCTTTCTCTAAATTGTTTCGACACTTTCTTTCAATCTTTCGTGTCGATCATCCCCTTCTTCCAACATATCAATGTAATCATAAACTGGAGGAGGGTTCTGGAAGACCGGGTGAACCTGTGTTTTCACTTCCGCTGGAGCAAAAGTGGGAACAGCTTGCAGAGTTTCATTAACCAAGTGAACCATTTGCTGAGTAGACATGGGAACCGTAGCACGTATGAAATCAAAGGGCATTCCCAAAGTGGGGTTCACAGTAGGGATAGGGGGTTCCACAGCTGTAGTGATGATTTCAGAAACCACAGTAGCCTGGGTGTCCATTTTTTCGTTCATGATGTTAATAGCCTCAAGGATCTGCCTCATTCCTCCTCATATCTCGTTCAATTTATTGTTAACTCTATCCATTTCTCCGTACTCTTCTGACATCCTTTGTCGAGCTTGGGCTCAAGTATTGTAGCTATGCCTGGGATTCAGTGTGACGATTCTAGAGAGAACATGGTGACATGAGATAAGGACAAGGAAGAGAATGCACATGTTATGACATGATGCAAATGAGGATGCAAATGCGAATGCAAGCTAAACTTTCAAGAAACCAATGAGATTTTGCAAACAATGTAGACAATGGAATCTTCCTCAAAATAAACTTCTTCATTAAGAAATCTTGTAAAATATTACATTGTGAGTAGTACATCTTCATGATCCCAGTACATAAGTGGGAATACAGTAACAACAAAAGGAAATAGCAATAACATAAAAGGAAATAGCAACAACATCACTAAAGGAAACTAAGGATTGGCTCCACTAGTTGATGGCCTCTCCCCTCCATTAATCTTTTTCATCAGTTCATCGATACCCTCCCTGATTTTCTCCCTCTTAAGAAACAGTTCTGCTAAAGCTTCCATCATCCTCTGTTTTCCCTTGGTGGGTGACTCATGGCGAGGAAATGGCTTCCTCATCACGAGAGCTATGTCACGAGACCACTGCAAATGGGCCTCAGTGACAGGGCACTCAACATTCCATAATTGTCGGTTGATCTGGCGCCAGACGCACTCAATTTGGACCTTCAACTCAAACCCTTCTTTCTCTTCGAGATACAACATCTGTAGATTATCGTGGTCCAAGATTCCCTCCTTCAAATGGCCTAGTTGGTGCCGGGCAAGGACAGGGTTGTAATTGATGCAACTGTTCCTTCCCATAAGGGGTACATTGGGGAAGTCCCCACAACTATGGATTATAATGATTCCTTCGTCAGTTGAATCATATCATTCGATATCAGTGTGCTTCAATTCCATCAGCTTTTTAGACCAGATTTTGCTGTCTTTCACCTCCCAAAAGACTGGCGTCTTTGGTAAGTAGGAAATGAACAACTTATAGAAAAGAGCCACACAACAAATGACTGGCCTGCCATTTCTTATATACCTGGTTTGGACAACATGGTAGACATCTACCAAGAGTGTTGGGACCGGGTTATTAATCATGAAGATCTAGATGGCTTGGACATCCACAAAGTTATTTGCATTTGGAAACAAGAACATCCCATAAACAAGTAGAGCGAAAGTTGATTCGAAAAGTGCAACATTCCCTTTGTCTTTGAAGTAGAGACCCTTCTCCAGTAAAAATTGGGTGGGCAGTCCACGACATCCCCCTTTATTAGTCAGCTGAGCCTGGATATCGGACAACCTGATTCTCGTTGCTCTGGCGATGTCTTTGGCAGAGAGCATATCCTCAATCCCAGAAAAGATAGGAGCATCCCTGACAGGGATCCCTATTAGAGCAGAGAACTCCTCCAAAGTTGGCACCAGTTAGTATTCTGGGAACACAAAGCAGCGGTAGGCGAGATGATATAGTTAGACCAGAATCTCGAGTGGTCCTTCAGTTACTTGGACTCGCATTAGTGAAAGGAGACTCCCATATCTATTGGCGAAAGCTGATTGGTCTTCAACCATGTCTCTCATCCACAATAATTGCTCTAGCTCGGTAAGTTCAAAGAAATATGGCCAGACTCTTCTTCTTGTAGCGTCCATTTCTACAAAGTCTGGAAAACAAAGCTAGTATCTTAATAGTTTAGCAAAGAAAATGCAAGGTGCAATACAAATGCGTTTGATTTTAAGGAACTCGAGAAAGACAATTTTCAAAATAAGCCTTATTTCATTAAATATTGAGAAGAGTTACAACTTTAATAGTACATATCAAAAGGCTCAAAATACAACAAGATAAGAACAACAACTAGGCCTAGAAAAGCAACCATATCTAGGAGTGTCCTGCCTCACGCCTTCTCTTCTGTCTTTTCAACTTGTCATTCTCTATGACCAGCTTGTCAACAATCCCTTTCCAAGCACCAGACGTCGGAGGAATATTGTCATACCCATGAGTGCTAGAAGTAGGTTGCATGCTAGAGAAAAATAAATTCTCTTATGCTGAAGGTACGTCTATCACACGTTTTTCTAGCCATTCGATCAAATCATCTTTCTCCTTCATCTTTTCCTTCAGCTCTTCTTGCTCAATGCAGACAGTATGATACTTCCACTCTCACATGTCTTTTTCAAGCTTCATTCTTGCTAGATTTTCCTGGTACTCTTCCATGCGCTCAATGGGAATAGCAGATGGAGATACAATAGTCGGCTGCGGAAGTCTCTTGGGAAGATAAGGCATCTTGAGGTCACGAGCCTGAGATCGAACCCATTGGAGGAAAGGTTCCAAAGCTACACAAATCCTTTTCCCCAAATCATCCTTGGTACTCCTATGGAGTGTGTCCCAAGCACACCAAACTCTGCTTTTGGTTTCATCAGTGGCCTTATCATTAAGATAAAAGAAATCAGATACATGAATACTTTTAGGCTTTTCTTTCATCGCAAATCCAAATTGGCGTCTGGCAAGGACAGGGTTATAGTTAATTCCACCATGAATACCAAGAAGTGGTACGTTAGGGAATGGACCACAACTATCGATGATTACTCCTTTGTCATAAACTAGATCATCCCAAAAGATGTCATCATGAGTAAGAGAAATAATCCTTTGAGACCAATGCAGCTTGTCAGGGTTATCTCTTAATTCAGATGTTCGAGGCAGATGTGTGATATACCACTAGTAAAGCAAAGGTGTACAACATAAAATAGTTCCCTTCCCTTGAAGAGTCCTATGATGGATGGAGTGATACGCATCACCAAGTAGTGTAGGCACAGGATTCCCACTGATAAAGATTCTGATGGCATTGATCGTAGACAAGTAAAGCAAAGGTTGCTTCAAAGGCAGCTACACTGTTTGCATTGAAGAATTGACAAGCTTTTTCAAACAAGAACTTAGACGGTAACCCTTTGGTACCATCCTTGGTGGTGAGATGAGGTTTAATTTCTGACATTTCCAAGTGGATACAATCGGAAATCTCTTTTTGTGTGGGAATCTTCTCCTGACCGCTGAAAGGTCTTTGTTTTTTCACAGGTAAGCCAAACTAATGAGAGTATTCTTCCAAGGTTGGAACAAGCTGGTAATCAGGGAAAGTGAAGCAATGATAGAGAGGATCATAGAACTGAACCAAAATGTCAAGAATACCCTCCTCCATTTTAGTTCTGAGAAGGCCAACCAATCTTCCATACCGCTTTTGGAAACTTTCATGTCCAGTTACCAAGGTTGCTAACTTCTTCAGCTTCACCAAATTAGGCCTTTTGAAATTGTACTTTTTAGTGTTTCTCTTCTCAATATCCATGCTACATATGATTTGTAGAAAAAGGGACTGAGTTCCTTAAAACTAATTATGGAAGCAATGCGATGTATGCAATGCACAAAACACGGACAAATATATGCACAAATATATGTACACACAAAATAGCACAAGTCCTAGGTTTAGAGGTCTCATGAATGGAGCCATGGTCTACCCCTCCCAACGAGGTGTCGACTATAGGTTCATCAACTGTAGAGCAGGGTTCTAAAAGTTCCCAGAGTCTACGTAAATCCTTCGGATAGTATCGGCCCATGTGACTACTCACGCGGGTTAATAATATTCTCAAGATAAACTCGTCTGAGTGTAGTATCGCGTAACAACTACTTGGGACTACTCCCTCATAGCCACCGCACTACATCCTAAAAAGCCAAGTAGGGTTATGGTAACTACGATACTCAGAATCCCTGGCTCCCAATTGGGAAGAGTGACATCTATGCGACTGCTCACATCAGACATCAACAATCCCAAAGGCCCTCATCTGAGTGTGGTCATCATATGCCATAAATTGTTAGGACTACTCCCAATAACCGACTATTGATAACACCACGATCCTATCATATATGTGCTCTCAAGTACGGGTTAGGACTTATCTCACCACTCAAAGTACCAAACCGAAGATCCAAGTACAGACAGAGATATATAGATACAAATATACAGATATGCAAGCAAAATATATAACAAGCACAAGCAAAACAAGGTGGCCTTAACCCTAAAAAATTGTACTTTATGTCCCCAGTGAAGTCGCCATTTATGTTGCGGTGAGAATCGGATAACAAGCTATTAATTAACTTGCATCACAAAACTTTTAAATTCACCACCGACTTTGATTTATCCAAAGGAAATGTTCAAGATCGAGAAAACCTAAAGGGGGGAGATCTAAGTTCGGGGGTTGGTTATACTAAGTGAAGGTATTAGCACCCTAAGTATATGTAGTTCTTTACAGGAACCTCTTGTTTATGTTTTGTGTTATGTTATGTTTACTTGCTAAAGGAATCTGCTAAGGGTAAAGGTAAAGACCTATGGGCATGTACACTAAGTTTGCTCTCCAAGATGTCGCATCTTGTGCCTACGTATCTGACTAAAGAATCAGAGCAACCGTAGTTCACCTGGCTAAAGGTGAGAGGAACCATCGACTATGGCCAAAGTTCCAAGGGGGAATGAGTATGAGCTCATATAGAGTTTAGGAAACTCTCTAAGTCTAAGTTGTGATGTGGAGAAGTGAATACTCAAGGTGATGAGTTCACATAGAGTCCAAGAACTCTAACTTAATTCTAAGTTGTGAGAAAAATGGCTATGAGGCCAAAAGGAAGGTATCCTATGACTATGAGGTCAAAGGGAAGATGGCCATGACTATGAGGTCAAGGCTGGTAGGTGGCAATGACTATGAGGTCAAAGCTGGTATCCTATGACTATGAGGTCAAGACTATGAGGTCAAGGCTAGTAGGTGGCTATGACTAAGTCAATGAAGAAGTTCTTTCCCTTGGATTTGAGCAACAGGTATTAGGCAGCAAAAACAATGACAAGATTAAATAAGAAACAATATCGAGTCAATCCAAAACAAAACGCTAAAATTAAACATAAAGGAAATACTAATATTTTTTTGGTATTTTTAATATAATTTAACAAATTAATTAAACTAAAAATGAATATTTAATAAAAATAAATTAGAAATGAAAATATTTAGAATCAAAATTTTTTTATATTTTTTATATAATATGAAACAATTAAAATTATAATAATGAGTAAAAAATATAAAGGTAATCATTTATATCTAATGCACACTTAGTTAATGATTTGAATAAATGGTTTTAATATCTGATACTACAACTTACTCAGTGTACTAGCATGCAAACAAGACAACCACAAAAACAAATATATACATATGCTTAATGAGAATAAAAAATAAAATAAAATAAAAGAATCCCAGGAGCCACATTTCCCTTTTCTTTTTTATATTATATTTTGTTGCTTTTCTCCCTTTTTAGCACATGTTAATAAAAGTGAAAAAAAAAAGTAAAAATAAAAAAATAAAACAACACAGGGGCTGCGCCCCATGTACCTCACTCTTTCCCTTTTTAAAAAAAATATATTTTGTAAATACCAATTAAAAGAAAATCTCTCTCTCTTTCTCTCTTACACATCTTCTTCCTCAACTCTCTTTCTCTCTCATCGATAAAACAACAACAACTTCTTCATTTTTCTCAATTTTCAAACATGAATAACTCACTCAAAACCCCGTTATTTTTCACAAAATAAAACTCTATCCTGACCAGAATTTTTCAAGGATTTCAAATATGCTATTAGTTTGCCTTAAAACAGACTGTATAAATCGCGCCAAAGCCAAAACCAGAAATATACACTTATGTTTCCAACATTCAAAACTTCAAACATGAACAAGGTAAAAGGCATACAGTAGCAGGCACAACATGAACGTAGTATGGACTACATTTGGCTTCAAATATTACTTACAAATGATGTATGATCAAAGGTTTAAAAAATGTAAGAACACTTACCTCTTGGAGAAAGTCCAAGGCTTCTTCAAATGGAGTTACAGTGGCAAGAACAAGATTCCAAGAGCCTTGTTGATCCTTGAGAATAGTACTTGATCAAAGCAAATGGCCAGAACCTTCTTGTATGAAGCCACACAAAAACTTTTGTAAAATGGAGATGGAAATGGTAGGTAGTGTCAAGTGTGATTTAGAACTGGTTTACTGTGTTTGTGTGTTTCTCTTGGTAGCTTTTCTTATTTTTGTGTCCTCTTTCTTGTGCCAACCCTAACTTTTACACAAAAGAAACAAACTGGCAAAACATTATGGTTAGCTAACAAATGAATAGATGATTGAGACCTAAATTAAAGTGCAAGACGTTATGACATCTAAGGGGTAAAATTTGGGGTACAACAGTCGTGCTGACCCAGGGGATGGGTGCGTATGCTACACGTATCACCCTGGGAATGTCCCCTCTTACGCGTATTGCCTCCCCTGTTACGCGTATTGCCAAAAAAGACCCCAAAACTCAGATTTCACATTTGAACGAAAACCTTCCCATTCTAGCACCTTCAATCCTCCAAAATCATACTCATACCAGTTTCGATTCATCACAGATCTACGTTTTTATCCTACTTCATTATTCTCATCAATTTCTTCCTAGTTATTAAATCCTAATTCGTTAATCCCATCTTTGATCACATATCTGGTTTATTCACATGTTCATCACAGCAACAAAAATCAGTCATACGAATTTCACATAATTTACAGCAACACATACCAGATTCATATCAGGAAAAATTGACCAACACAGATGCACGAAAATTCACACAGATTCAGCATACAAAAATTCATCATAAACACATAACACACAACCTACTCTACCTTAAACCATATTAAACATATGAACCCTGATTAACCCCCCATACCCTAAATTTTTCCAGCAACAGATCCTTCTTTAGGGTTCTACAGTTAAATCTCTCGTTCTCTACGCCCTAGCCTCTTTTCCTCAGCTTCTCTTCACTTCTTACGGTTGCACAGAATAACTCTCCTAATTTTCACTCTTCCTTTTTGTTAAACCTACCTCTTGGACCTTAATCATGATTTACCCATATTATCCTCAATTAACCTCCTCAAAATTACCGTCTTACCCTTAATGGTTCTTTTAATTATTTTAAATAATAATAATAATAATAATAATAATAATAATAATAATAATCTAATTATTAAAATTATCTTACTATTATTACTAATAAAATAATCTAATTTAATTACTACTTCTAAGACACCTCAATGTTCCCTTAACTCAAGGCTACCGCACAACACCACTCATAATCATCAAGGATCACAATATCCATCAAAATTCACCAAAACACTGAATAATCATAATAATTAAATTAAATAAATATTATAATTCTTTTGGGGTGTTACAACTCTCCCCCACTTAAAGAATTTTCGCCCTCGAAAATTACCTGAAGGAAACAGAGTTAGATACGACTCTTTCATCTGATCTTCATGCTCCAAGTCCAACTTTCGCCAGCTGGTTAACCTCGTAACACCTTCACCAAAGCTATGTCTTTACCCTGCAGTTGCTTCATTTCACGAACATCAATCCGCATAGGTAATGCTTCCACAGTCAAATTATCCCTCACTTGTACATCATCCTGTCATACCCCAAATTTTGACCACTAATATTTCCCATCATTAGGCAAATCCTCATCACAATAAGGATGAATCATTATGCCTCATCAGTCTCCCAAAAGATGGGTGAGCATCCACTACAATCAAATTTAGGGTTTCAGGCCCTCTCAGAGTTCTTAGACAAAGGATCAATCAAGAAATGACATGATCTTCAACTTGTCAAGCCTCTCAAACATCCACAAAGGATTAAAAGGACTCCCACTTCAAGGATTAAGCACAAGGCTTCTCCCTTCTAGGTGGATCAAGCCTTAAGATCGCCAGTGTCACCAAATTAGGGTTTGGTCGACCGGGGCCTCCAGATGGAAATTTTCCTCTGGGCATGAGCCAATGCTTCAAAGCATAACCTATGATTATCCAAGGTATCTCATGAACCCAATCATTAAGTCAATTTAGCCTTAGGGGATGCATTCATCAAAAAAATCAGGAATTAGGGTTTCTTGACCTAATTCACCCCTAAGTTGACTTTTGGGACAAAACATGAGCCAAGACCTCAAGAGATGATTTGAAGGTCCCTAACACACCACCTTGGTCCATTTGTAACAATTGATTGAGCCAAGAAGCTTGACCAATAAGTTTCAATTTCATCTGAACCACAATTAGGGTTTCGCGAGAAAAGTCAACTGTATCTTTTACTTTTGACCAGGACATGCTCCCAAACCCTAAGACATGATTCAATACACCCTATAATACCTTTGAAATCAATCCATCAAGTTTGATTTAGGTCAAGGACTTGATTTCATAGAGGATCGCACAATTTGGAATTCATCTGACAAAAAGTCAACTGTGCACAAAAGTCAAACTTTGACTTTTTGAGATTTTTCACAATTATGGTTCTTTGACCCCAAAATGATGTTAATGTATGATTGGAATCATCATTCATCAAGAAAAATCAAGAAAAGTGGGATAACTTGTAAAAAGGGTAACCATAAAAAACTTAGAAAATTTTCTAAGTTATGGAACAAAGTGGCTAGGGTACCAACTTTGGAGGACCATAACTCCTAAACCACAAGGCCATTTTTTCCCATCCAAAGCTGGATTTGTAGCCCTCATGGCCCTCTACAAAAGCTTCAACTACACCTCATTCCAATTCATTATGGATTTTGAGTTATAGAATGATCAAAGTGGCTAAAAACATGAAATGCCACTTTTTCCAACACTTAGTGAAATTTTCACTAAGTCAGAATCTGCCTCACTTTTTTCCAAATGTAGGGGCATTTTTAACTTGGATCCAAAAAGTATCAAAACTAATTATGATCAAACAGTTATTGTATCATATGAGGGCTTTCCAAAATGGTCAAGAACTCCATCAAATTCCACTTGAGCCATGAGATATGACAATGGCAATATGCCTTGCTGAAAACTGCCAAGGCTAGGCAGAATTTTGCACTTTTGCTCGATTTGGTATAATCAAATAATTCCAAGCCTTGTCATCACTTTGGACACATTTGAGGATTAAATCTAAAGGGAACAAACACTGATCCAAGCCTCCAAAGTCTTTGGAACAAGAAGTAGCATGCAAAACCTAGAAATCCCTAAAAGAGGGACAAGACTCCAATTTTGGATTCGAGCATTTAATGGATGCACCAAGGTGGCATGGACTGACACATTTCCAACTGAATTCAGTCAAGAATGATCCAACAACTATGGAGCCACAGCTCTGTGCTCTAACCTCTAGTCAATGGCTAGAGGAGACTTGAGATTCCAAAGTGCAACCATTGGCCAAACCTCTGCAGCAGTTGCCATTCACTATTGCTTGCAAAGAAAAACTTGCTCTACTATAAATAGAGATCATTTGTGCTCAGTTTGAGTACACCAAAGCACTACAACAGATGCTTTCCTCAAAATCACTTTCTTTAGGCAAAAATACCTTCTTTAGCAAGGTAACTCTGAGTTTTTGAGTTAGAGAGCATTTCCATCATAGCTCATGATCCAAACACATCCAATATGTCATATATAAGCTGTCCAAACTCACACAAGTGACCTGTAATCCTTAAATCTCAAAGTCACCTCTCAAAACCTTAAAATAGGCTTTTTTGCATTTTTCAAGCCATGTCTTGATTCAGTCACTTTCCAAACCAGATAAAACCTTAAACACACTCCAAATATCATCCTTGAACTGTCCCAAATGGCTCCCAACATCTAGAACACCATTTGAGAGAGTTGTTATTTTGGCCATTTTAACCCCATTTGCAAGAAAGGTCCAGTTTTTTGTTTTTGCAGGTTCCAGCTAATTCTAATCATCCTAAAAGCTTCTAAGGGATCATTTGAGAGTGTCCAAAGCATCAAACCATTTCTGGAACAAGAAACTTGGCAGATTGCACAAAAAACTCCAAAAGCTCAAAAAGAGGTAAGCATCATAACTTGAACTTTCCAAAATATGCATTGCTTTGAGGTCCATTAATCATGCAAATCTTGTACATGTTATATGTGTTGTGTTTGCACCAAATTGTCATGCAATCCTTGCCTGTATCATGAGATAGCACAGAAAATGCAATTAGAGGCCTATTTCAAAACCACTATCGGGTTTTAAAATAGGGACATGATCTGGAAAAAAAAACACCACCACCATTGGATTCCTTGTGAAATTCTAGGCAAGATAGACCTAAATTGTGTCTCAATCCATGGAGAAATGATAAAGTTATAACCTTCACGTTTTTGAGCCAAAATTTGCCTTGCCTTGCTTTGGCCAGGCCTAGGACACAAGGCAAGCCTTGTGTATTTGTTGGTTTGTTTCAATCAACGGATGTATCACCACCCTAGTGGTAAGGCGCGCGCCTTATAACCTTGAGGTCATGGGTTCAAACTCCACCCAGACCATTTTGTGTTTTCTCACATTTTGCTATTTTTTCCAATATTTTCATGTTTTGTTAATTAATTGGAACATTAATAACTCCTTCAATTTTAATTATTTTTTATTGGTTCTTTTTGTAAAAAATCACAAAAATGTTGAAATATTTTATTCCACAAAAAAATTAGATTTATATTATTTATTTAATATAATTAGTATTTTTGTGAATAAATGTCTTTTATTTGTTTTTAAACCTTTTAAAACTAAATATCAATTTTGGAAAATCAAAACCAAGTAGGTTTTAATTCATCTTGTGATGAAAGCCTCATTTTTCAAACCTAAAACCAAAATCAGAAGTTATTTATTCAAACTTATTTGGAATTTTTATCATTTGTATTAATTTTCTTTGAATAATTATATTAAAAAATGATGAAATTAGGGTTTTATTGATTTTCACCCTACCGAACACTCATGGGCCTCTATTATAGTGTAAGACCCAACCCCTTTGGAAACCTTTTTTGGGCCTCAGTCATTGTATAAGACCCACTGCGCTTTCAAAAATCCTGGCGCGATCGCCCGTTTAAAACAAACCATCTGGGCCTCTCCTCGAGCTATAAGACCCATCTTTGTTCACTTTCAATCATTTTGGGCCTCTTGAGAGAGTGTAAGACCTATCCCCTTGTACAAAAAACCTTTCTTGGGCCTCAGTCACTTGTATAAGTCCCTGTACAAAACGACAATGCGATCACTGATAAAACCATGGGTCTCTCCTTGAGCTGTAAGCCCCAACAATCTTTCCAAAGCACTTTATCCTTTGATTTTGAATATAATATTATTATTAAAGCTGTCTTTGTTGAACAAACTAACAAAACAGCATGGAAGCTCTACAACCGAGTAAGTGTTTACCCGCTTTCTTTATCCGCTTTCATATATATATAACTGTATTGTGGGGCTGCTCACTGTAAGTCTTCTTTCACAAACTTTTATATACTTGTCAAATATTAACTGTGTAATACTAGTATAGTTATTTAGAGTTTTCCCCGGTAACTACGTCTAGCACTAGGTAAAGCCTTGTTGGTCACTCTTGAATACAAACAAAACTAGATCCCTCATAGGATTACCAGACACAGTCTTCCCTCCTTTTGGGGTTAAACAATATGGAGACGTGAAAGGCAGCATTCTCGGTGAACCCTTTCACAGACTGTCACCCTTAGACATTGTCAAAGAAACTCTACTCCCCAGAGATAATCTTGTCTCCGTGAATGGCATCTCTTGAGTTTCTTCCAAATTCTCGAACTTTCCTGGCTTGATCTATTCTCTGTGAATGGCATGTCTTGAAATTCTCGGGGTTTGGGGACCCACTGGCTTCCTAAAAGCATCCCCGCCTCCTCTTGGGTGTTGTACAAGCACCCGTCGGCTTCTTAGAAGTTTTCACAGCCTCCTCTTAGGCTTCGTATAATGATTCTTCCTCTGGGAAGATAGCCTCCTCTTGGGCTTCGTACAAATTGTCCCTTCGGCTTCTTAAATGTTTTTCTCGCCTCCTCTTGGGCTTCGTACAAATTGTCCTGACGACCCTTAAAGGTATAGGAATAGAAATTAGTCATCTTAATAGAACAGTCTTTCAAAGAGTCTAGATCTTTCTACCACAAACGTACTGTCTCTTGATCTCTCTTAAGCATAGTACAAAAGATAAAACTTTAGACTTGGATAGTCTAATCTCCTTGAGTCTCGAAGACATTCTCAAGTTCCTTTCAAAAATAGGAAAAAACACCCATAGACTTGGGCAGTCTCAATCCCCTTCGGATTCACCATTTCCTTAAAGAACAGGAAATAATCCAGGTCCTCAGATCAAATCCATGAGTACAACATTACCCATATAAGAACTGATTTTCCCTTTTAACCGACATACTGGACCTGTCACTCAACTGAAACAGTAACCCTAGTCTCTTGTTGAGTCAAACCTTTTCAGCCTCCATCTCGGGCTTCGTACGAGATACAAAATCACTCTCTTATTGAGTATAAAAGACTCTCTAATTGAGTCAAACATTTTTAGCCTTCATCTCAGGCTTCGTACGAGATACAAAAACACTCTCTTGTTGAGTCAATCCTTTTTCAACCTCCATCTCGGGCTTTGTACGAGATACAAAACACTCTCTTGTTGAGTATAAAAAGACACTCTTATTGAGTCGATCACCTTTAGCCTCTATCTCAGGCTTTGTACGAGATAAAATCACTCTCTTGGTGAGTATAAAAGACTCTCTTGTTGAGTCAAACCCTTTTAGCCTCCGTCTTAGGCTTCGTACAAGACACATATAAAAACACTCTCTTGTTGAGTCAACCCTTTTAACCTCTATCTCGGGCTTCGTACGAGACACAAAAGCATCCTCTTGTTGGGTCAATAGCCTCCTCTTAGGCTTTGTATAAATAAATCCCCGCTTGATTCAATCAACCTTTTAGCATCAAATCATGTTTTGGTCACAGCATACAAACATCAATAACTCTTATTTCCTCGTCTAATTATTGTAAGCGGCAAGCCTCTGGATTATTTACATCCACGCCACTGTCCCTCTTTTAGCATGAGAAATTCCTAAGGAAAGATGACATTGCTCTAAACTGAGTTAAAGTCTTCTCCTTCAGGTTGAAAATCCCCTATAAAGGAAATTATGGCATTGTTGGATTCGCATATCCCAGTTAAAGTAATTCTCCTTTATAATCAGTCACCCAACAATTGTGACAAACAGACCCCTTTAGAGATGACAAATTCTCTCTAAAGTCAACACCCTTTTAGCTTCACATCTTGGGCTTCGAACAAGATACAAATAGACCCTTCAGCTTCATATCTTGGGCTTTGAACAAGATATAAACCACCTTTAGCTTCATGTTTTGGGCTTTGAACAAGACACCAAAACACCATTTCCTCCTATAGATAGGAGGAACTACGATCGCTCTGATTTCCCTTTCCCAAGAATACGTAGGCATAAGATTGAAAAAGAATCTTAGCGAGCACACTAATAAAAAAACCCCAAAGTCCCCTACCTCCATCCAGTCTGGCGCAGTATCCCAACAAATTCCCCATGAACAGTCCCGATATTTCGTTCTGAACAAAATAAGCAGAGAAAGACCCACGAACTAAAGCCGCATCTGTAAACCAATAGTTTTGATTGTTTAACCTCAGTATGCAAGCAGGGTTAATTGGAGACATCTATTTCCCTTCCTTCATTAGTTTCAATAGGATAAAAAATGAATCGAACTGTAGTACCAAAGCGATAATGATTCAAAACCACAAAAACCGCGCTACAGAAGAATGGTGACCACAGTAGGAGTCAAAGTGAGATCTAGTCATCGTCGTCCCCATTTTCCACAGAAAAATGGCGACCACAATGGGAGCGACTTGGTAAAATCTTGTCGTCCCCATTTTCCACAGAAAAGAATGGCGCCCACCGTGGGGCCAAACAAAGGAATCTTGTCTCTCTTATCTCTCTGGTTGAAACCTTCTCTTAGGACGAGTCCTTGGGTTCACAAGGTATCACCGAATGAGGGTCCCATCGGGGAATGTCATTATATCTAGGATCGGCCCTCACTAGGATCTTAGGTAAAAAACCTTTAAGTTGGGAAGGTACCACAGAATGGCGACTCCGCCGGGGAGCCATTTTCTGTTAGGATCATAGGATTCATAGCTCTTAAAAAATCTAGGACATTAGGGCAAATATATATACTACTTTTCCTAATTGATAGTTGTGTTAATTTTTCTGCTAAAGGGAATGCGTGTGATGCCGCATGTGGAAAGATTGAGTATACACCTAGGAAAAACCTGTTTCAGTAGTGCGGAAGCTATCGGAAATAGTTGTCACGTGATACTACCCTATTCTGAGATTCTTCGAAATATATCACCTAGCACGTTTCTTGGCCCGCTGATGTTATCTCGACAAGAATCAATGATTTTGAGAGACAGGTACAAAAATCACTAGTATAAACCTTTGGGATGGGTAGAGCCTTGACTTCATGACACCGACCATTTGACCCCATGTTTTTTCTATGTTTTTGTGTGCTGCATTCATGCATTCATTTAAAAAAACATTAAACAAAGAAATTTTTTCTCTTCTAGTCTCTCTTTTTCAAATTAAACTAAGACAATGATTGCAAATGTCAGAGAGAAAAGGATTGCGCTAATGGATTTTGGTAGAAGGAAAACTCATAAGTATACCTTTAAAGTTCCAAAACTAGAGGATTTGAGAGGATTAGCAAGGATGGTCACTAACCCTGACGCTTTCAAAGCCAAGTACAGAGGTCTACTACCTCTGTTAAGGGTCCATGTAATTGAGGGAATCCTGGAGGCACTCGTTCAGTTTTACGATCCGGTCTATCACTGTTTCACATTCCCAGATTACCAGCTCACACCAACGCTGGAGGAGTATTCTCATCTGATTGATCTACCCATTACTGATCAAGCTCCATTTTTTGGACTGGAAGAAATTCCAAAGGATCAGACCATTGCAAAAGCAATCTATTTGGATGAATCAGAAGTCAGGACTCACCTGACCACCAAGGGAGGAATCCCAGGTTTACCAGCCAAGTTTCTGGTAAAGAAGGCTTTGTACTTTGCTAGTATAGGGAACATGACTGCTTTCGTGAACATCTTTGTTCTGCTCACCTACGGGTTATTTCTGTTTCCTAACATTGCTAACTTCGTCGATATCAATGCCATAAGGTTCTTATCATTGGAAACTCCGTACCAACCTTGCTCGCAGATGCATATCATTCTGTACACTTAAGGAATTTATACAGTGGAGGAATGATCACGTGATGTGTACCCCTGCTACATAAATGGTTTATCTCCCATTTTCCTAAGTCTGCTGCTTTTTGGGATCATAAGAGTGCCTTACGTTGGTCGCAGAAAATCATGTCTCTTACCAACTCTGATATAGATTAGTATAATAGGATTTATGATGGGATCAGTATCATTGACCGTTGTGGAAACTTCCCCAACGTACCCCTCATATGAGCTAAGGGAGGAATTAATTATCATCCAGTTTTAGTTCGTCGTCAATTTGGATACCCGATGAGGCATGTCCCACGTAATGCTCATCTGAAAGGTCTTTTCTTCAAGGAAGGAGAAAATGACAGGGCACTAAAGATGGAAATAGTGCACGCTTAGAAACATGTTCATAAGAAAGGACGGGAGTCTCTAGGAAAACTGGACTGTGTCTCGGTGGAGCCTTATCTCCACTGGGTACAAACTAGAGCTCTCAAGCTAAAGATGCCTTATCCTCGTCACGAAGTTCTTCCGCTAAGGGAATCTGTCATGTACTTCATGACTGAAATGGAAAAACTTCAGATTACTCTCAACAACGTTCAACAGAAGAGGAGGTCTTGGAAGAACAAGTACCGCATTCTCAATGTGGAGTGTACCAAAATACAGCAACTGCTGAAAGATAAGGATGCTCTAATTGAGATTTTGGAGCAACATGCTGTAGAAAATTAGGATGACCAAAGGAATTTGCTCGCTTCTTTCACTTGGCAAAGGAATGACAACCCGACAATGGCCCAAGAGCCCCGGTCCAAGAAAAGGAAAGTACCAGAATCAGCACCTGAGTTCTCCTCAGAGAGGACTCGGGACCCATTAGCTTAGGTTTCTGTTTCCGCACCTTGTAATTTACTGTATTTCCATTTCCGCAATCCTTTAAATTCAATAAAACGGGGGTGTCCCCACTGTTTGATATTTGCAATCTAATTGTCGAAGTTTATTTTGATTAAACAAAAAAAACAATTAATATAATCATTGCATTCATCATTCTCATGTCACGTATTCTTCTTACCTACGAATCTCACGTTTGTGTCTCGGTTCTAGAGTCAAACTGTCTCATTCATACAATACTCGGGCCAATCGTCAGAAAAAGATGGATGATCTCGAGGAAGAGAACAGAGAGTTGAAAGAAGAGATCGACACTCTGAGAGAGGATATGAGAAAGCTTCGTAACGACATCCAAACCATGGCAAAAGCTCAGCTACAAAGAACTGTGATCTCAGAGATCACCTCAATGCCCATAGTGGAGAAGTATGATCCTATGTATCAAATGTCGAAAGATCGTCCCTGGGGCATGCCTGTTAACTATATCCCGGAAGGATATGTTTTGCCGATCGCTGAAGATCAGAGAATCATAGCAGAAGCCGCTAGGCCTGAAGGTTACAAACTTCGGGAAAGCGAGGATGCCAGAGGCATAATGAGGACTCCTGAAGGTTACAAACTTCGAGAAATGCCAAGATTCACTGTCGTAGTAACGGTACCACCCCCTGTGGTGCACACTGTCCCGGAAGGACAGATTCCACAGATACCTTCTAGTAGAAAGGAAGGTATGTTCGATAGAATGGATGAATTCCAGGAGCAGTTCCTGGAAATGAAGAAGGAACTACAGGCTATTCGCGGTCAGGATTTATTTGGAAAGGACGCCGCAGACCTTTGTTTGGTCCCCAATGTGAAAGTCCCGCACAAGTTCCAAGTACCCGATTTTGAAAAGTACAAGGGTAACTCTTGCCCTCAAATCCATTTGGTGATGTACGCTCGGCGAATGTCAGTTCAGACAGAGAACCAGGATCTACTGATTCACTACTTTCAGGATAGTTTAACCAGTGCCGCATTAAAATGGTACATGGGTTTAAACCGCACTACGATTAGCACTTTCAGAGATCTTGGCACTGCCTTCGTCCAACAATATAAATACAATTTGGACATGGCACCAGACAGAGATCAACTCAGATCAATGTTACAAAAGGACAAGGAAACCTTTAAGGAATACGCCCAGAGATGGCGTGAAATTGCCGCTCAAATTTTTCCACCTCTTGAGGAAAAAGAGATGACATAGATTTTCTTAAAGACCTTGAGCTCATTTTACTATGACAGAATGGTTTCCAGTGCGCCCAACGACTTCACCGAAATGGTCGGTATGGGAGTACGTCTCGAGGAAGCCGTTCGAGAAGGACATCTAGTCAAAGACACTGGGTCGACAAGCGGTACTAAAAAATACGGTACTGCTCTCCCTAAGAAAAAGGAGCAAGATATTGGAAATATCTCTCTCGGAAAGCAAAGGCGATGGTACCAACCAGTAGCAGCTGTAACTCCTGCTATCAACCCTGTGCCTGTTTCTATGTATCAACCTTAGGTTGCTAAAAGGCAACCGCAGTCGCAGCAATTTCAGCAAAGGACACAACAGCCTCTTCAGCAGGCTCGTCCTCAATACAACAACAATCGTACAACGCGGCCACCAGGATTTGATCCTATACCCATATCGTACGCAGAACTATTTCCGTTACTACTGACCAAGGAGCACGTCCAAACCAGGTCTCCTCTTACAGTACCGGAAAATCCGCCTTTTTGGTTTAAGGTGGATCAGACTTGCCCTTACCATCAAGGAGGACCAAGGCATAACATAGAAAACTATCTCAGTTTCAAATCCGACGTGCAAAATCTTGCTAGGAGCGGGGTCTTATCTTTTAAAGATACAAATCTGAATGTTCTCACGAACTCGCTGCCTCAACATGAGAAGGCTACAGTCAATTTGATAGAGGGAGAGTCTAACAACATCTATCAAATTCATGATGTACTCTTGTTAAGGGCCAACTTGGTCAAGATGCATTGTAGACGGAGTGGATATGGCCATGTGCCACCTCATAATTATCACCAGTGTGATATCTGCTCTAAAAGCAATCAAGGATGTTTTGTGGTGCAATCAGCTCTACAGGAACAAATGGATCTCGGATGGATCCAAGAGCACCGAGTTCGTGGAGTTAACACGGTTTATACGAATTCCAACATCATTCAAAACCACGATATCCGTACGATAAATGTCAACTTGGTGGCAATGCACTCAAGGTAAAGCCAATATCATAATCTGTCGCGTCACGATTAGAATTCCTGCCTGACTTGCTCGGTAAACAAACAGGATGCTCTTTCATACAGGAGGCCCTCCAGCGTCAGATGGATCTTGGATGGATTCAAGACTACCATGATAGGAATCATTATCAAATCAACATGATTCAAATCTTCGATATTCGCTTGATGAATACCAGCCTGGTGGAGTTACATGCTAAACAGGTCCGGCTCGGGTTCCTGGTATCACATGATTATCAGAGCTGTAAAGCAGGTTGCAAAGACGATCAGGGTTGTGCCCTTGTCCAAGAAACACTTCAGCACTTGTTGAACCACTGGTGGCTACCAATCTATATGGATGAAGACACCCAGCAAATTAGTATCACTAACGGGAATCCTACTAGATATCAAAGTCAAGATGTTCGGTCAATGGAAACAGATCTAGTAAGGTTACACTGTATTCAAAGCGAACGTGGCCAGGTGCCACTACACAACTATGAGCGGTGCGGAGTTTGCTCAGTGGATAATCAAGGATGCTACCTCGTGCGAGCATCCCTTCAAAGTCAGTTGAAGCACAAAGAAATTCAACCATGTTCAAGTTCTGGATCAGTCAACTACTTCGCTGATCAAATCGAGGACGTTGTCGTAATCTCTGATCATCAGAGGGCTAGGGATGTTTGTACCATTATCCTTATACTTGACGAATCGAGAGTTCCCAACTGGGAACGGATCGAAATTACTTAGGATGGTCAGAAAAATCAGAAGGCTCCCATAATTATCTATCTACCGGGACCGCGGCCGTATGAATCAACTAAGGTTATCCCTTACAAATACGGTGCAACAACAATTGAGAATGTAATGGAAATTCCATTACCCTCCGTCATGAATATTGCAGACATCAGTCGAGTAACACGGAGTGGTAGAATCTTTAACAGAGGAGTTGGAGAACCCAGCAAAGAAAAGGAACCTCAGACAGAAGTTCCCAATCCACCAATCGGTCAATCCAGTAATCCCGACCTTTCAAAAGACAATGATGAGATGCTGAAGCTCATCCAAAGGAGTGAATACAACATTGTTGATCAGCTGTTACAAACTCCTTCAAAAATCTCGATATTATCACTGTTACTTAGTTCAGAAGCGCACAGGGAGGCTCTACAGAAAGTCTTGGAGCAAGCCTTTGTGGAACAGGATGTAACAATCAGACAGTTCTATAGCATTGTCTCTAACATCACTTCCTGCAATAACTTGGGATTTAGTGATGAGGAATTACCTGAAGAAGGTCGCCGTCATAACATGGCTCTCAACATTACAGTCAACTGCCAGGATGATGCTTTAGCCAGCGTACTGGTAGACACAGGGTCAGCCCTGAATGTTATGCCGAAGTCCACTTTAATGCGACTATCATTCAAAGGACCTCCGATGAGAACCAGCGAGGTCGTCGTCAAAGCATTTGACGGATCCAGAAAAACGGTTATCGGCGAAGTTAACCTTCCCATAACTATCGGTCCTCACACTTTCCAGGTCATTTTCCAGGTCATAGACATCCGGGCAACATACAGTTGCTTATTAGGAAGACCTTGGATACATCAGGCTGGGGCAGTCACTTCGACCCTCCACTAAAAGCTAAAGTTTGTCCAGAACAGCCAACTTGTCACGGTTTGTGGAGAACAGGCCTTGCTCGTAAGTAACTTATCATCATCTACTTGTGTAGAACCCAAGGAGGTTGTTGGGACTCAGTTCCAAGCGCTTACGGTGAGCAATGAGAATCAATCAAAGAAAGGAACCTTGATTTCCTCATACAGAGATGCTCTCGAAGTGATCAAAAATAACAATGCAAAAGGATGGGGACAACTTGTCATTCCCACTGATAACAAAACAAAGAAGGGTCTTGGTTTTTCTACAACCTGCACCCAGATAGCTGCTAACGATGAAAGTCTTCTTCCCATTCAGAACTTCTTCCACAATGGAGGCTTCCTTCAACTAGTGACTCAAGATGTGCATACCATCAATAAAGATGATTCCTCCGATACGGAGGAAGAATGGAAGTCTTATCTCAATGAGGACGGTTATATGTCTCAGGGCGAAACACAGACGCCATTTTGCTATCCTGCACAGAGTCCGAGATTTATACCCAGGTCAGATGTCGAAATGATATATGGAGATTGTAATCCTGAAGGATGTCGTGCTCCGCCAAATTCATTAGAGGAAGACACTCCGATGAAATACAACTTTGACCACGACTATTATGGCCCAATGGATGCTTGCCTATCTGGCAGCCGTATCCCGGAGACTTGGGGCAAGAAAGTCAGCTGAACAATGAAAATCAGCTGAGCATCATTGAAAAGAATGCATGCGTCCCCACCATGTCATAGGATCAACACCTAGGTTATCCTGAAAATACCCAGCACGACGATGAATTCGCAATGTTTTCAGGACTAGAATTCATTAACTATGCTTTTCCCGAGGTCAACGTCATCGAGAACGATGACTCCTCCAGTTCCGAAGAAGTGTGGGACACCATGGGACAACCGAGTGGAAAATACGACTTCAAGGTCAAATACATCGCTCCTAAAAGCTCTCGTGTCAGGCTCGAAGATATCCAGCCAACTGGATGGGGAGATACAGCTGAGAGTACAAATACTACGCAAAATACAACTGAGGAATCCTCCTACGACAACTCTTCCTGGGAGACAGATTCCAATGATCCTGCTCCACCAGAAATCAGCGTCATTTCTGAAGACAAATTAAGGAAGGTACCAGACTTTGTGATTCACCGAGGAGTTCGCCGCCAATGGGTTGCTTTCGATGTTCCGAAGATTATTCATAAGTCAAAGTAATTGTCGTCTTTAACCTTTCACCTTGCCCAAGTGAAGTGGATGTTTTGATAGGGCTCACTTTCTGTAAATTTCCCTCTTCGCTTCGCCCAAAGCGACAGTGTTTTGTTTTATAGGGCTGTAGTTTCAAGAATCGACTTGTTCATTAATAAAATAATGTCGTTCTGTAATTTCCGCATTAATTGCTGTTTTCTCTTTTTGCTTTTTTCAGAAAATGGTAATCCTAAAAAACAACTCAATAATAAAAACCAGCAGTAAAAGAAATACACTGCACACACTTGCATTTTCTCTATCTCTTCTAAACACAAATCATCACGTCATGCAGATTGCATGTTTTAAACCGCATTGAAACATACAATCTGATGCCTTCTCCCAACTTTGAGTTCCCGATATTTGGGGCTGAAGAAGAAAATAACGACGAAATTCCAGAGGAGATCTCCCGACTACTCAGACAAGATGAAAGGTCTATCGAACCTCACAAAGAGCCATTAGAAATGGTCAACTTGGGTTCAAAAAAAGAGAGAAAAGAAATCAGGATTGGGGCACAGCTCAGTCCATCTGCCAAAGAGAGTTTGACAAAGCTTCTCAGAGAATTTCCCGATGTGTTTGCTTGGTCCTATCAGGACATGCCAGGGTTGGATACCAGCATCGTGGAACATCATCTACCGTTAAGGTCAGAATGTCCGCCAGTCAAACAGAGGTTGAGACGGACTCACCCGGACATGGCCATCAAAATCAAAGAGGAGGTACATAAACAGATTGACGCGGGTTTCCTCGCTATGTCAGAATATCCTCAATGGTTAGCCAACATAGTACCCGTTCTGAAAAAAGAGGGAAAAGTCAGAATGTGTGTCGATTACAGAGATCTAAACAAGGCTAGTCCAAAGGACGACTTTCCTTTACCACACATTGACATGCTGGTAGACAGTACAGCAAAGTTCAAAGTTTTCTCCTTCATGGATGGATTCTCGGGCTATAATCAGATAAAAATGGTGCCGAAAGACATGGAGAAAACTTCATTCATTACCCCATGGGGGACCTTTTGTTACAAGGTAATGTCGTTCGGTTTGAAGAACACCGGGGCAACCTATCAAAGGGCCATGACTACTCTGTTTCATGACATGATACACAAAGAAATTGAAGTGTATGTCGATGACATGATTGCCAAATCTAAAATAGAAGAGGAGCATGTGACCCACCTGTCAAAGCTATTTGAGCGGTTGAGAAGGTATAAACTCCACTTGAATCCCAATAAGTGCACATTCGGTGTCCGTTCAGGGAAACTCTTAGGATTCATCGTCAGCCAGAAAGGAATTGAGGTTGATCCTGACAAGGTCAAGGCCATTCAAGAAATGCCTTCTCCAAAAACTGAAAAACAAGTCAGAGGATTCCTGGGACGTTTGAACTACATCTCCAGATTCATATTCCTCATAACCGTGACGTGTGCGCCGATCTTCAAATTACTAATAAAGAACCAGGATTGCATTTGTACATAAGACTACCAAACCGCCTTCGATAATATCAAGGAATATCTGTTGAACCCGCCGATTCTATCACCTCCAGTGGAAAGAAGACCGCTGATCATCTACTTAACAGTCCTGGAGGACTCAATGGGATGTGTACTTGGCCAACAAGATGAAACCAAAAGGAAAGAGTCTGCCATTTACTATTTGAGCAAGAAATTCACCGACTGCGAGACTCGGTACACTATGCTTGAGAAAACTTGTTGTGCTCTGGCTTGGGCAGCCAAATGTCTTCGCCAGTACATGATTCGTTACACTACTTGGTTGATCTCCGAAATGGATCCAATCAAGCATGTCTTTGAAAAGCCTGCTCTCACGGGAAGAATTGCCTGTTGGCAGATGTTGTTGTCAGAATATGACATAGAGTACCACGCTCAAAAAGTCGTTAAGGGAAGTGTTTTAGCCGATCATTTGGCTCATCAACCGATTAAAGATCAAGAATCAGTCGGGTTTGACTTCCCAGACGATGATGTCATGTATCTAAAAATGAAAGATTGCGATGAACCACTACCCAGTGAAGGGCCAGAACCAGGTTCCCAATGGGGACTAATTTTTTACGGAGCTGTCAATCATTATGGAAATGGAATTGGGGCAATTATCATAACACCTCAGGGTACCCACATTCCTTTCACCGCCCGACTGACGTTCAAGTGCACAAATAATGAGGCCGAATACGAAGCTTGTATCATGGGTCTCGAGGAAGCGATTGATTTGAGGATCAAGAACTTGGATGTATATGGCAACTCAGCTTTGGTCGTCAATCAGATCAAAGGAGATTGGAACACATACCAATCAGGATTGATTCCTTACAAAGACTATGCAAGATGGTTGTTACCATTCTTCGATTGAATCGAGTTTCATCATATCCCTCATGAAGAGAATCACATGGCTGATGCCTTAGCCACCCTCTCTTCCATGATTAGTATAGGTCAATGGAACGACTTACCTAAGATCGACATAATGCGCCTTGCAAGGCCCGCTTACATCTTCACGATTAAAGCAGTCATAGACGACAAACCTTGGTATCATGATATCAAATGCTTCCTTTAGAAACAAGAGTACTCACATGGGGCATCCAGGAAAGATAGAAAAACTCTCAGAAGGCTAGCATGCAGTTTCTTCCTGAGCAGTGATACACTCTATAAGAGGAACTTTGACATGGTCTTGCTTCGATGCATCGACAGACCAGAGGCAAACATGCTGATAAAAGAAATTCATGAAGGATCCTTTGGCACTCATGCCAACGGACACGCAATGGCGAGAAAAATTCTGAGAGTAGGGTACTACTGGTTCACCATGGAATCCGACTGCTACAAGTACATGAGGAGATGTCACAAGTGTCAGATATACTCAGACAAAATCCATGTACCGCCAACATATCTCAAAGTTCTTTCTTCCCCATGGCCTTTTTCCATTTGGGGAATCGACATGATTGGCATGATCGAACCTAAGGCTTCAAACGGACATCGGTTAATCCTGGTGGCCATTGATTACTTCACCAAGTGGGTCGAAGAAGCGTCATACGCCAATGTAACCCGATAAGTGGTAGTCCGATTTATCAAAAACAATATCATCTGCCGTTATGGTGTTCCAAGCCAAATCATTATGGATAATGGATCTAACTTGAACAACAAGATGATGAAAGAGTTGTGCACTGAGTTCAAGATCGAACACCATAACTCATCTCCCTACCGACCCAAGATGAACGGAGCGGTAGAGGTAGCTAACAAGAACATCAAGAAGATTGTTCAAAAGATGGTTGTAACCTACAAAGATTGGCACGAGATGCGGCCCTTTGCTCTTCATGGTTATCGCACATCTGTCCGTACTTCAACAGGGGCAACCCCTTTCTCTCTAGTGTATGGCATAGACGCAGTGCTCCCCATAGAAGTAGAGATCCCATCAATCCGGGTATTGATGGAAGCTAAGCTTACAGAAGCTGAATGGTGTCAAAGTCGACACGACGAACTGAATCTGATCGAAGAAAAGCGAATAACGGCACTATGCCATGGTCAGTTGTATCAGCAAAGAATGAAGAAGGCGTTCGACAAAAAGGTCCGACCTCGCGTCTTTAGGAAAGGAGACCTCATGCTCAAGAAGATACAATCATTTCTCACTGATTCTCGGGGCAAGTGGACTCCGAATTACGACGACCCATATGTGGTCAAGAAAGCTTTCTCAGGCGGTGCCCTGAGACTTGAAACCATAGACGAAGAGGAATTTGCCTACCCCACAAATGTTGACGTAGTCAAGAAATACTTCGCCTAAATAAAAAAATAAAAAAAATGTCTCGGTGGATTGAAAACCCGAAAGGGCGGTCCAGGCAAAAATTAGAGACATGATAAAAAATCATCCCGGTGGATTGGAAACCTCAAAGTACAATCCAGGAAAAAATTAGGGATAATGGCAAGTAACTATGTCCAACAGAGGCAAGTCCCTCAGCAGCAGTTACACCATCCATCGAAAGAAAACTCCAGTCAAGGTCATCTTCGACAGAAGCTCAGGATGCCCGAAATTCAAAGTTGGTAGAAGGATAGTGGTCATTATGTTTCAATGTAGCCCTTTTCCCTTAAATTACCATTTTCTAACTTTGTAAATACTCTATGGAATCACGCGATTGGCTGATTTCCATCCTATCAATAAATTTTGAGCCCTAGTGCTTTTGTTTGCAATTCTTATTTGTTTTAGCTTTACAGAACGACGTTTTAACGTGATCAACAATTCTTGAAATAAAACAAAAATGAATTTACTTGTAAAAATTTTCTGCTTTTAATAAAGATGGCAATTTCTTCTGACTGTTGAACATCGGAAGAACGTTGCTCGCTTCTCCAGAAGTAATCGAGCTTCAAAGTGCAGAATCAAGGTACTCCTTCTAAGCCAGTGCTCCTGAATGAAGGATCAACTATATTAGATGCGACTTTCCATTCTGATACCCCCGGTAGAGTTCTTATCTCCTAAGCCTGACCAACGGTGGTTCCCCACAAAGGACTACTTCTCCTAAGCAAGGCAGAATTGCTTTCTTGAACCAGCGATACTTTTTAACCCCTGCAGTGGCCGAGTATCCAGTCGCGTTCATCTATTGGTTTGTATGTTGTGTCAGTTTATTAGCATACACATACATACATCATGCATTGTTAATTTACATTCATGTTCATATTGCATCACTATCACTCTAGTCGGTCTTGTTCCCTAGTGTTAATAGTCCTCTCAATTGAGTTGTCAGTTCTTTCCTCGTCAGGAAATGTTGCGTCTGCACTACCTCTCTCCTCTAGTTTATTTCTGGGATGAAGTCGGCCCTTGACCACTTTGATAACTTGAACCTCTGAAAAACCAGAGAACCCTCAGCCAGCATCATTCTTCGCCATTGAAGATGATGTCTTTGCTTTCCCGGATTAAGGAAAATCCCTAGAGAAAGCCTCTCAACCAAAGATTTCAGCAACACATTGGTCCTTCTCTCCAGAATGTCAATGTCAACAAAGTCACCGGCACCTCAAAATTAGAATACATTGTATGGCATTTCTCCGAGAAGATCTCGAAGAAAAGTATGATGTAATATCCCCAAGCGAAGGCAGTCTCTCAAGAGACTCATTTTCCCCGGTAGAGTCGGCAAATGGCGTCTCAAGCAGAGAAATTTGTGCTTTTCTACAATCAAAACTTTTCCATCAAATGGCATCTCCCTAGGAAAATTCGGCGAGAAGTTTGAGGAGAACCGCTACAAATAGCGTTCCTTGTCAATAAAGTTTATTGACAAAAGAAACCAAGACCAGATCCTTGGTAAGAAACCCGGATCGAGGGGAAGTTTATTTCAAAAATTGAGACCAGTTCCTTGGTTGGAAACCAGGATCGAGGGGAAGTTTATATCAGAAACTTAGACCAGTTCCTTGGTAGGAAACCAGGATCGAGGGGAAGTTTATATCAGAAACTTAGACCAGTTCCTTGGTAGTAAACCAAGATGAGGGGAAGTTTATTTCAAAAACTTAGACCAGTTCCTTGGTAGGAAACCAGGATCAAGGGGAGGTTTATTTCAGAAACTTAGACCAGTTCCTTGGTAGGAAACCAGGATCGAGGGGAAGTTTACCTTTTCTAAGCATCATTGCTTAGTAAAAGAAGAAGGATGCGTGAACGACCATTCTTAACCACCATCAAAATTTCGGGTATTCCGACATTTAATCCTCTTGCACCCCGAATGCCCGAATACCTTCGCCATTCACACCTTCGGGTCCAAGAAGATTAAATAGGGGCATCTGTCATACCCTAAATTTTGACCACTAAGATTTCCCATCATTAGGAAAATCCTCATCGCAATAGGGATGAATCATTAGTCTCCCCAAAGATGGGTGAGCATCCACTGCAATCAAATTTAGGGTTTCAGGCCCTCTCAGAGTTCTTAGACAAAGGATCAATCAAGAAATGACATGATCTTTAACTTGTCTAGCCTCTCAAACATCCACAAAGGATCAAGAGGACTCCCACATCAAGGATTAAGCACAATGCTTCTCCCTTCTAGGTGGATCAAGCCTTAAGATCGCCAGTGTCACCAAATTAGGGTTTGGTCGACCAGGGTCTCCAGATGGAAATTTTCCTCTGGGCATGAGCCAATGCTTCAAAGCATAACCTATGATGCTCTAAGGGGTCTCATGAACCCAATCATCAAGTCAATTTAGCCTCAGGGGATGCATTCATAAAAAAAATCAGGAATTAGGGTTTCTTGACCTAATTCACTCCTAAGTTGACTTTTGGGACAAAACATGAGCCAAGACCTCAAGAGATTATTTGAGGGTCCCTAACACACCACCTTGGTTCATTTGTAACAATGGATTGAGCCAAGAAGCTTGAGCAACAAGTTCCAATTTCATCTGAACCACAGATAGGGTTTCGCGAGAAAAGTCAACTGTATCTTTGACTTTTGACCAGGACATGCTCCCAAACCCTAAGACATGATTCAATAAACCCTATAATACCTATGAAATCAACCCATCAAGTTTGATTTAGGTCAAGGAATTGATTTCATAGAGGATCACACAGTTTGGAATTCATCAAACAAAAAGTCAACTGTGCACAAAAGTCAAACTTTGACTTTTTGAGATTTTTCACAATTATGGTTCTTTGACCCCAAAATGATGTTAATGTATGATTAGAATCATCATTCATCAAGAAAAATCAAGAAAAGTGGGATAACTTGTAAAAGGGGTAACCATAAAAAACTTAGAAAATTTTCTAAGTTATGGAACAAAGTGGCTATGGTACCAACTTTGGAGGACCATAACTCCTAAACCACATGGCCATATTTTCCTATCCAAAACTGGATTTATAGCCCTCATGGCCCTCTACAAAAGCTTCAACTACACCTCATTCCAATTCATTATGGATTTTGAGTTATGGAATGATCAAAGTGGCTGAAAACATGAAATGCCACTTTTTCCAACACTTAGTGAAATATTCACTAAGTCAGAATCTGCCTTCACTTTTTTCCAAATGTAGGGGCATTTTTCACTTGGATCCAAAAAGTATCAAAACCAATTATGATCAAACAGTTATTGTATCATATGAGGGATTTCCAAAATGGCCAAGAACTCCATCAAATTCCACTTGAGCCATGAGATATGACAATGGCAATATGCCTTACTGAAAACTGCCAAGGCTAGGCAGAATTTTGCACTTTTGCTCGATTTGGAAAAATCAGATAATTCCAAGCCTTGTCATCACTTTGGACACATCTGAGGATCAAATCTAAAGGGAACAAACACTGATCCAAGCCTCCAAAGTCTTTGGAACAAGAAGTAGCATGCCAAACGTAGAAATCCCTAAAAGAGGGACAAGACTCCAATTTTGGATTGGAGCATTTAATGGATGCACTAAGGTGGCATGGATTGACACATTTGCAACTGAATTCAGTCAAGAATGATCCAACAACTAGGGAACCACAACTCTATGCTCTATCCTCTAGTAAATGGCTAGAGGAGACTTGAGATTCCAAAGTGCAACCATTGGCCAAACCTCTGCAGCAGTTTCCATTCACTATTGCTTGCAAAACAAACTTGATCTACTATAAATAGAGCTCATTTGTGCTCATTTTGAGTACACCAAAGCACTACAACAGATGCTTTCCTCAAAATCATTTTCTTTAGGCAAAAATACCTTCTTTAGCAAGGTAACTCTGAGTTTTTTAGTTAGAGAGCATTTCCATCATAGCTCATGATCCAAATACATCCAATATGTCATATCTAAGCTGTCCAAACTCACACAAGTGACCTGTAATCTTTAAATCTCAAAGTCACATCTCAAAACCTCAAAATAGGCTTTTTTGCATTTTTTCAAGCCATTTCTTGATTCAGTCACTTTCCAAACCAGATAAAACCTCAAACACACTCCAAATATCATCCTTGAACTGTCCCAAATGGCTCCCAACATCTGGAACACCGTTTGAGAGAGTTGCTATTTTGGCCATTTTAACCCCTTTTGCAAGAAAGGGCCAGTTTTTTGTTTTTGCAGGTTCCAGCTGATTCCAATCATCCTAAAATCTTCTAAGGGATCATTTGAGAGTGTCCAAAGCATCAAACCATTTCTGGAACAAGAAACTTGGCAGATTACACAAAAAACTCCAAAAGCTCAAAAAGAGGTAAGCATCATAACTTGAACTTTCCAAAATATGCATTGCTTTGAGGTCCACTGATCATGCACATCTTGTACATGTTATATGTGTTGTGTTTGAACCAAATTGTCATGCAATCCTTGCCTGTATCATGAGATAGGATAAAATATGCAATAAGAGGCCTATTTCAAAACCACTATCGGGTTTTAAAATAGGGACATGATCTGAAAAAAAACACCACCACCATTGGATTCCTTGTGAAATTCTAGGTAGGATAGAACTAAATTTTGTCTCAATCCATGGAGAAATGAGAAAGTTATGGCCTTCACGTTTTTGAGCCAAAACTTGTCTTGCCTTGCCTTGGTCAGGCCTAGGACACAAGGCAAGCCTTGTGTATTTGTTGGTTTATTTTAATCAACGGATGTATCACCACCCCAGTGGTAAGGCGCGCGCCCTATAACCTTGAGGTCGTGGGTTCAAACCCCACCCAGACCATTTTGTGTTTTCTCACATTTTGCTATTTTTTCCAATATTTTCATGTTTTGTTAATTAATTGGAAAATTAATAACTCTTTCAATTTTAATTATTTTTTATTGGTTCTTTTTGCAAAAAATCAAAAAAATGTTGAAATATTTTATTCCACAAAAAAATTAGATTTATATTATTTATTTAATATAATTAGTATTTTTGTGAATAAATGTCTTTTATTTGTTTTTAAACCTTTTAAAAATAAATATCCATTTTGGAAAATCAAAACCAAGTAGGTTTTAATTCATCTTGTGATGAAAGCCTCATTTTTCAAACCTAAAACCAAAATCACAAGTTGTTTATTCAAACTTATATGGAATTTTTATCATTTGTATTAATTTTCTTTGAATAATTAAATTAAAAAATGATGAAATTAGGGTTTTATTGATTTTCACCCTAACAAACTTTTCCGAACACTCATGGGCCTCTATTAGAGTGTAAGACCCGCCCCTTTTGGAAACCTTTTTTGGGCCTCAGTCATTGTATAAGACCTACTGCGCTTTCAAAAATCCCGGCGCGATCGCCCGTTTAAAACAAACCATTTGGGCCTCTCCTCGAGCTATAAGACCCATCTTTGTTCACTTTCAATCATTTTGGGCCTCTTGAGAGAGTGTAAGACCCATCCCCTTGTACAGAAAACCTTTCTTGGGCCTCAGTCACTTGTATAAGTCCCTGTCCAAAACGACAGTGCGATCACTGATAAAACCCTGAGCCTCTCCTTGAGCTGTAAGCCCCAACAATCTTTCCAAAGCACTTTCTCCTTTGATTTTGAATATAATATTGTTATCAAAGCTTTCTTTGTTGAACAAACTAACAAAACAGCATGGAAGCTCTATAACCTAATAAGTGTTTACCCGCTTTCTTTATCCGCTTTCATATATATATAATTGTATTGTGGGGCTGCTCACTGTAAGTCTTCTTTCACAAACTTTTATATACTTGTCAAATATCAACTGTGTAATACTAGTATAGTTATTTAGAGTTTTCCCCAGAAACTACGTCTAGCACTAGGTAAAGCCTTGTTGGTCACTCTTGAATACAAACAAAACTAGATCCCCCATAGGATTACCAGACACAGTCTTCCCTCCTCTTGGGGTTAAACATATGGAGACGTGAAAGGCAACATTCTAGGTGAATCCTTTAACAGACTGTCACCCTTAGACACTGTCAAAGAAACTCTACTCCCCAGAGATGATCTTTTCTTCGTGAATGGCATCTCTTGAGTTTCTTCTAAATTCTCAAACTTTCCTGGCTTGATCTATTCTCTGTGAATGGCATATCTTGAACTTCTCGGGGTTTGGGGACCCACAGGCTACCTAAAAGCATCCCCGCCTTCTCTTGGGCGTTGTACAAGGACCCGTCGGCTTCTTAGAAGTTTTCACAACCTCCTCGTAGGCTTCGTATAATGATTCTTCCACCGGGAAGATAGCCTCCTCTTGGGCTTCGTACAAATTGTCCCTTCAGCTTCTTAAAAGTTTTTCTCGCCTCCTCTTGGGCTTCGTACAAATTGTCCCGACGACCTCTTAAAGGTATAGGAACAGAAATTAGTCATCTTAAGAGAACAGTCTTTCAAAGAGTCTAGATCTTTCTACCGCGAACGTACTATCTCTTGATCTCTCTTAAGCATAGTACAAAAGATAAAACTTTAGACTTGGATAGTCTAATCTCCTTGAGTCTCGAAGACATTTTCAAGTTCCTTTCGAAAATAGGAAAAAACACCCGTAGACTTGGGCAGTCTCAATCCCCTTCAGATTCACCGTTTCCTTAAAGAACAGGAAATAATCCAGGTCCTCAGATCAAATCCATGACTACAACATTACCCATATAAGAACTGATTTTCTCTTTTAACCAACATACTGGACCTGTCACTCAACTGAAACAGTAACCCTAGCCTCCTCTTGGGCTTTGTAAAATGATGCTCCCCAGCAGAGTTAACCTTCGTAGCCTTCATCTCGGGCTTCGTACGAGATATAAAAACACTCTCTTGTTGAGTATAAAAGACTCTCTTGTTGAGTCAATCCTTTTTCAACCTCCATCTCGGGTTTTGTACGAGATACAAAATACTCTCTTGTTGAGTATAAAAGACTCTCTTGTTGAGTCAAACCTTTTCAGCCTCCATCTCGGGCTTCGTACGAGATACAAAATCACTCTCTTGTTAAGTATAAAAGACTCTCTTGTTGAGTCAAACATTTTTAGCCTTCATCTCGGGCTTCGTACGAGATACAAAAACACTCTCTTGTTGAGTATAAAAGACTCTCTTGTTGAGTCAATCCTTTTTCAACCTCCATCTCGGGTTTTGTACGAGATACAAAATACTCTCTTGTTGAGTATAAAAGACTCTCTTATTGAGTCGATCACCTTTACCCTCTATCTCGGCCTTCGTACGAGATATAGATCACTCTCTTGGTGAGTATAAAAGACTCTCTTGTTGAGTCAAACCCTTTTAGCCTTCGTCTTGGGCTTCGTACAAGACACATATAAAAACACTCTCTTGTTGAGTCAACCCTTTTAGCCTCTATCTCGGGCTTCATACGAGACACAAAAGCATCCTCTTGTTGGGTCAATAGCCTCCTCTTAGGCTTTGTATAAAGAAATCCCCGTTTGATTCAATCAACCTTTTAGCATCAAATCGTGCTTTGGTCATAGCATACAAACATCAATAACTCATATTCCCTCATCTAATTGTTGTAAGCGGCAAGCCTCTAGATTATTTACATCCACGCCACTGTCCCTCTTTTAGCATGAGAAATTCCTAAGGAAAGATGACATTGTTCTAAATTGAGTTAAAGTCTTCTCCTTCAGGTTGAAAATCCCTTATAAAGGAAATTATGGCATTGCTGGATTCGCATATCCCAGTTAAAGTAATTCTCCTTTATAATCAGTCACCCAATAATTGTGACAAACAGACCCCTTTAGAGATGACAAATTCTCTCTAAAGTCAACACCCTTTTAGCTTCACATCTTGGGCGTCGAACAAGATACAAATAGACCCTTCAGCTTCACATCTTGGGCTTTGAACAAGATATAAACCACCTTTAGCTTCATGTCTTAAGCTTTGAACAAGACACCAAAACACCATTTCCTCCCATAGAATAGGAGGAACTATGATCGCTCTGATTTCCCTATCCCAGGAATACGTAGGCATAAGATTAAAAAAGAATCTTAGCGAGCACACTAATCAAAAAACCCCAAAGTCCCCTACCTCCATCCAGTCTGGCGCAGTATCCCAACAAATTCCCCATGAACAGTCCCGATATTTCGTTCTGAACAAAATAAGCAGAGAGATACCCATGAACTAAAGTCGTATCTCTAAACCAATAGTTTTGACTGTTTAACCTCAGTATGCAAGCAGGGTTAATTGGAAACAGCTATTTCCCTTCCTTCATCAGCTTCAATAGGATAAAAAATGAATCGAACTGTAGTACCAAAGCGATAGAAATTCGAAACCACAAAAACCGCGCTACACATCCATCTGAATCACATGCGATGTATCCGAATTATACTTCCTCAACTGAGACACATGGAACACATCATGCGAATTCGCAAGTGACGGCGGTAAAGTTATCTGATAGGCCACCTCTCTTATCCTCTATAAGATTTGATATGGACCAACAAAACGTGGAGTGAGCTTCCTAAACTTCAAAGCTCGACCCACACCAGTCACTGGCGTCACCCTCAAAAACACGTGATATCCCTCTTGGAATTCAAGTGATTTCCTTCTTTTATCATGATAACTCTTCTGATGACTCTGCGAAGCTCTCATCCTTTCTTGGATCATCTTAATCTTCTCAGTCGTTTCCTGCATAATTTCAGGTCCAAGTACAACACTCTCTCCTGACTCATACCAACACAGTGGAGTTCTACATCTTCAATCGTACAAAGCTTCATACAGTGTCATCCCAATACTAGCATGAAATTTGTTGTTGCACGTGAACTCAATCAACGGCAAATGACTATCCCAAGATTCTCCGTGATCCAACACACAAGCCCTTAGCAAATCCTCTAAAGATTGGATAGCCCTTTCCGTCTTTGGATGATATGCATAACTCATCCTCAACTTGGTACCCAAAGCATCTTGTAAACTCTTCCAGAACCTCGATGTAAATCTTAGATCTCTATCTGACACAATACTCGAAGGTATCCCATGAAACTTCACAATTTCTTCCATGTACAAATTAGCTAACCTCTGCATAGAATAATTAATCTTCATCAGGAAGAAATGAGTCGATCTAGTTATTCTATCCACAATTACCCAAATCGAATCATTTCGCTTTGCAGTCCTCGGCAACCCTGACACAAAATCCATGGAAATGCTATCCCATTTCCAATCTGGAATAGTCAATGGTTGTATCATACCTAAAGGTTTCTGATGCTCAACCTTTGACTTCTGGCACGTCAAACACACATAAACAAACTCTGCAATATCCTTCTTCATACCTGGCCACCAAAACAACTTTTTCAGATCCTGGTACATCTTCGTAGCATCGGGATGAATACTCAGCCTACTTCGATGTCCTTCTTCAAGAATTCTCTTCCTAATTTCTAGAACATCTGGAACACACACCTTGTCTCTGAACCTCATCATACAATTCTCACCAATCTGGAATTCACCTTCGTTACCTTGGTTGATCAATGTCAACTGGTCAACCAACTTCAAGTCAGATTGTTGTCCCACTCTGATCTCTTCCAGAATACCACTAGTCAACTTCAACATTCCCAACTTCACACTGTCCGGAGTTGCTTCACATACCAAACTCAAATCTCATAATTGCTCAATTAACTCCAACTATTTCACCATAAGCATTGACATATGCAATGACTTCCTGCTCAACGCATCAGCCATTATATTTGCTTTACCAGTATAGTAATTCAAATCAAAGTCATAATCCCTTAACAATTCCAACCACCTTCTCTGCCTCATATTCAATTCTTTTTTATCAAACAAGTACTTCAAGCTCTTATGATCGTTGAACACTTCGAATTTAGAGCCAAACAAATAATGTCTCCAAAATTTCAACACAAACACCACAGATGCTAACTCTAAGTCATGGGTAGGATAATTCACTTCATGAACCCTAAATTACCTCGAAGCATAAGCAACAACTAGACCATTCTGCATCAATACCCCACCAAGACCCATCTTCGACACATCATAATACACCACAAAGGATTTATTCGGATTAGGAAAAATGAACACTAAAGCAGTTGTCAACCTCTTCTTCAATTTCACAAAACTTTCTTCACAAGCTACATCCCACTTAAAAGCTTGACCTTTTCGACTCAACTGAGTCAAAGGTAATGTCAACTTAGAAAAGCCCTCAATAAACTTGCGGTAATAACCTTCCAATCCAAGAAAACTTTGTATCTCAGTAGCGAACTTCGGAGTCTCCCACTGTAATACAACATCAATCAAAGAAGGATCTACAACAATCACACCACTTGAAATCACATGGCCAAGAAAACTTACTTCCTTCAACCAAATCTCATACTTTGACAGTTTTACGTATAGCTTCTTCCCCTTCAACACTTGCAACACAGTCCTCAAATGCTCAACATGCCCTTTTTCAGATTTAGAGTATATCAGAATATCATCAATGAAAGCCATGACCAACTTATCCAAATATTCATGAAAAATCCGATTCATATACTCCATGAACACACCAGGTGCATTAGATACACCAAATGGCATCACAATGTATTCATAGTGATCAAACCTCGTCCTGAAAGTTGTCTTCGGAATATCATCAGGCTTAACACAAATCTGATGATAACCTGACCTCAAATCAATCTTGCTAAACACACAAGCGCCTACTAACTGATCCATCAAATCGTCGATCCTCAGAAGTGGGTATTTATTCTTAATGTCACCTTATTCAATTGCCCATAGTCAACACACAACCTCGTACTATCATCCTTCTTCTTCACTAGCAACACATGAGCACCCCACGGAAAATACTCGGTCGAACAAACTTCTTCTCAAGCAATTCCTTCAACTATTCCTTCAATTCACCTAACTCAGAAACATACATTCTATATGGAGTCACTGACATCGAACTTTTATCAAGTACTAGATCGATAACAATTCCCACTCCACACCATAGTGGTAAATCACTGATATCATATGGGAACACATCCAAAGAGTCACACACCATAGGTAGATCACCACCCACTGCATCTCCTTATGCTTTCAGAGAAGCCAACATCATAAACACCTTTGCACCATCTTCCACAGACTTATCCACTTGCCTAACAGAACAAACAACTCTCCACCTTCGTCGAAATTAGATTCATGCTCCAGGGGAAAGCCGCATATATCTTCAGGAAAATATCAGGAATTACACATCACTGGCATATCACTAGCCGTCACACTGTTCTCTATTTCCCAAGAAGCAAACATCAATAATACCTGGTCGTTCTCCTTCAAGATATTCCAACTTGACCGACCGGCAAGAAAATCAAATTGGCTTTATCTTCAAATATAGCAATTTGCATCGACTCATCAAAACAATCTGTAAGCACATGGCTTAACCCCAAATAATTTGCTGTACACACCATCTAAGCTGGCAAGACACGTCAATCCCATTCAGCATGACCCCGTCCACTGTCAACAAGAGATTAAGGGTGATTAGTTCCTCAATTTATCAATAGATAGCCGACACTCATGATGGGGCATAAGCTGTATTTACCAAGCCTCAATAGCATTCCTTGCAATCAGCGGCACACCGATTTAATGTCCCACACCCAAAATATCTCAGAGAGCAAAAGCTTCTCCCCCACTTGTTCCAAACCAACTCCTGCAGACAACGGTTAGAAAACAAGCAAGTACCGACAATGTTTCACACACGTGTCGCGTACTAAGGAACAAATAACCTTAGATAACCTGGTCGGACGGACCAACCTGCTCTGATACCACTAATGTAACACCCTTTTCTACCCGACAAACATCACAAATAAATACACCATTTTATCAGAGTAAAATCCCACAAGGGCGTCACATTTCGTCATAATACATCAAAATTAAATCAAATACTTCGCAGCGGAAAAATTCATAAAAACCTAGTCATAATTTATAACTCAAAGTTTTAAACAAACTCAACACATCATAATATCATCAAATAAAAAAACACTATGGTTCGACTCGACGCCCCGACCCGATGTTACATATCAGAGCAAGACCCTCTACCCGACCAAAATAACCAAAAGTACTTCAAGTAAGCTCTTCACGCGCCAAAAGCTAATCCTGATCATCTGCACGTTACCCACGTGGAGGAAACATTCAGACAGGCAGGGTGAGTAATCACGAATCAATATATAAGATATAGGCAAAAGATGAAGTAGTAACACAAAACATCACCAAGTCATTCGCAAACATCATCAATACATCAATAGAATGGAATGCAACCTCATAGACTCATGTATATGGTACCAATTCATCATAATTGATGGACACTGAGCCGTTGTTCTGCTTTATATATAGTACTTTTCTTTTATATGGTTTTAAAGCAAAGGTTTCACATGCAAGTATACATGCTTGATAATGCAGCAAGTGATAAAGTAAAGGTCGAACCCACGAGGAAGTGATGAAAGCTGTGAACTATAAGTATTAATTTCTTTGTTTAAGAGACAGTATGAGCAAGGTAACAAAATAATAATAATAAATGGCAGGAGCAACACACAAGTTACTAAAATAAAGATGATAAATAAAAAGGAGTTAAAATATCAGAGAGAGCAGTTGATGAGCTAAAATCCATTAGTATAGTTGTTGCTAAAATAATTTCGTGATGTGAAGTGTCGTGCCTCAAAAGGTCAGAACGTGATCTAGTGGTGTATCTCTACAACATCAAAAACATGCATAACTAGGGCAAGGGAACAAATCTCTAAGCCTCACTTGTAACCCTAAAATACGTCTGGGTTTAAGTCTAAAATTCTTTATGGTCTCAACTTCTTATCTCTAAGCAAGTTGAATTAAGTGAATGTCTCTATCCTACTTTATTGACCACTTTTGTTATGAAATCAACTTGTTGTTGGATCTCTCTCAACAATAAAATTTTACCTTTTTCCTAGTTGATCATTCTTAGAATCAAGTATATAGCGTAAAAACACATAACAAAATAAGGCACTAAACATCACATCATTTCAACATAAAAACAAATTTTATACTAACTTCATTAAGCTCATCAATCAAGGCTTTAGCTCATAGTGAGCTGAGTACAAACAACTGAAGTGAAACTAAGAGGAGGCATATTCTTACAAAGATAAATAAAGAATGCAAAACCTAATAGTAACTTGGAGATCTCTTACGTTGAGTAAACAACAACAACTCTCTTCAGTCACGACAGCTTTTAGCGGAATGCACAAGATTAAATGAGAAGAGAAGGCCCTCTACGATTACTCTAACTCTTAGAATCAAAAATAAACTAAAACTACAACTGGAATAAGAATTGTTTGTTGTGTGTAAAATCTCCAACTTCAGCTCTCTCTTTCTTCAATGTGCACGTCTTCTTTATATAGTGATAGTTGCTACTTTCTTGGATCATGGGCTTCTTGAAGAAATTAAGGTTAGGCCCATATCATATCTGAAAGTTGACCAGCTATCCCTCAACCCTTCCTTTGCAAGTTATCTGGTACAGATGTTGGTGGGAGACAAAGTTACTTTTACAGGCTGTTGTGGTAGAGTGGTGGAACAGTGCGGGCGGCTTGGTGGCTTGGTGCTGGGAGCTCTTTTGCAGCGTGGTCCCCACCATACTACCATTTGTATTCTAGCTTCCTTGATCTTTTCTAATTTCTCTTGCTCTATTGCTCTTTAAAACGATGCCACGTGAGCCCTAATAACTTTCTTCTCCAATCCTCTTGATGAATTAATTGCTTAATTTATCAACCACTTACTTTTCTTCAGCTTCCCCTTCCGCTCCAGAGTCCGTCTTTCAGGGTCACGCCTCAGCTTGTCATGACCTGCCTTTCTTTTTAGACAAAAACACATTGAAAACCATAAAGGTAGCAACTCGTGTGCTCAAAGCTAAAACATATTGGAATAAGCTAAATTCACATTAAATCACCAAATCCTAGACTAAAATGCCACACAGAATGGGTCAAAATAGTACACTAAAATAGTGTTATCACTCCCCCAAACTTGAATGATCACCTGTCCTCAGGTGATAAGACAGTAAATGACTAGGGTAATAAAATTGGAGTACAACAACTTTGGTCAGTTTATAAAGATGAAGTGGCTTTAGATTTAGAGGGGTAATAAAACTATATTAAGTGAAACTTGCTCAGTTTTGCAATTTGTCAAAGTGGTGTCAAGTGCAAGAGAGAACCGACATATCTTGTCACGACTCTACTCTTCTAGAAAACAAGCCAGAATTTCTCTCTTTTGATCCCTTATTGGTGTACTCTTGTGAGCTGGGTCTCTTCCTTTGGTTTCACTAGGGAATTCTTTTCTGACTCTCAAATGGTATTTTTGACTTTCAAAGTTGGGACCACACTTTTCCACTTATTTTTTTGTATTTTGTTCTTTTTCTCTTCTTGTTTTTTTTTGGAAAAGCATCTCATCCCAAAAGGATCTCACTTACGATAAGTCCAACTGAATATTATAATGAGATGCTTGATGTTCCTCCAGTTTTGGGCACATGAACTTTATTGTTGGTGGTCTTTGCCACTTTTGCACACTTTTGTGTGTTTTCATGTGGAGTGTGCCTCTTTCGTAATCATCTCAACCATAATTCGAGTCTTTTTGTCATTCCATTTGTGATTCTTAAGGTTTTAACCTTCCTCTTTATTTCCAACAAATCAGTTCTCTTTTGAAAAAAAAATTAAGCTGGTTTGACAGATTAGTGGTGTCGTGACTGAGAACATCAGTCTTGTTCTGCCAAAACTGACTTAGCTCAATCATGACACTTTGCTTTGCTCACTTCTCAATAGCTCCCTTCCCCTTTTTATTCTCAAGCACACAATTTTGAGATTTGAAATTCCTGACCTCTTGTTGTTTAATCCAACATTCCCTTGCATACTAACTCTAAACTAAATCATGCAATCTAAAGCAACTAAAAAAATATAATAGCTAACAACTAAATAAAACAACTAACAATTTACTAAAAATATCATGCACATTAAAGAAAACGGATCATAAAGTACTTGGGGCATCAAAACTTCCCCACAAAAAGATTCAAACATCAACACCCCTGGCTCAAAACACGGCCATCCAAAACATCATCCAACATATTATCCCAAACGTAGAAACATTCAACAGCAGTAGACAAAATATCCAAATTGTACTTAATGAAGGGTTAGAATGGTGAAGATAGGATAGCGTCAGCAACCTCCCCCACACTTAAAGTAAGGACATTGTCCTCACTGTTTAGTGGTGAGAGAAGGCATGCCACTGCCTTCCTATTTCACGTTACCACTTTAGGCCCTTAGCCTGGAGATTTTTCTGGGTGCAGGCATGTTATGCTTCTTTTTCTTCCTCTTGGCCTCAGCAGCTTTTCCTTCTTGTTCCTTCTTCTCTTTTTCTTGGACTTTGTTTTCCTCTGTCGCGACACCAGATACCTTCTTCTCAGCAGCTTTCTTTGGACTCTTTGCTTTTTTCTTGGGCTACTCCTCTGCTTCCTTAGGCTGCTCCTCCACAACATGCTCCTCTGTATTTACGGTAGGTTCCATGACAGAATCTGGTTCTGGGTCAGCAACAGTCTTCTCAGGCTCCTCACTATCAGCCTCATCTTCTTCCTCAGAATTACCCTCATTTTCTGTAGTTTCTGTGGAGGAATAGTATTTACTCAATGCCTCTTCTTCCATATCTTCTTCAGTTTCCTCAGGTTGTATAGTTTGTTTTACTGGGATTTCCTCTTCCGATTTCTTATTCTCCTCCTTTTCTCTAGCCACTTCTTCATTGCTCATCTCTAACTCCTTAGCATCTTTATCTACCTCTGCTAAAAAGTTCTCCAACACCTCATCCTTGCCAAAACTTTCTTCTTGGCCTGGCTTGTTGAGATTAAATTTCTTAGCAGGACTGATGGGAGGTGTTGTGGCTATAGGTATCTCTTTTCTTTTCCACTCAGCTTTCATTTTCTTTTGCGTGGGTGGGCTTTTAGGTTCTGGAGGTGGGGTTGGGTAAGTTTTTCTCAACTTTTTCTTCTTCTTAACTTGACTTTGTGTAGTGTCCACAGACACGCCTTTGCTTGACTCTTCCACTTATTTCTTCTTTTCTTCCTTTTCCTTCTTTTTCTTCTTCGCATTCTCTTTCTTCGTATACCTCTTTTCTTCTACTTCATCCTCAACAGCAGCAGGCTCAACGTCTCCTAGAATATGGTCAGGAAAATTTGGAGGCTCAAGCAAGTTTGAAGGGACTTGCATGGCCCACAACTTCTCTTTCCAGATTGCCTTTGCCTTCTGAAATGCGAAATACTCCCTTTGATTCTTCTGCATTTGCAGAAGGACTTCCAACGCTGGGTCTTGCTGCTCAGACAATCCAGAAGAAGATTGACTTACTCCAACTGGCCTTTTTCTTGCTCCCTTAGGCTTCATCAATGTCATAATCAAATTCTTGTCCAGAGGTTGTTGTGGAGAACCAAAAATGTCAGAGTCATACTTCGGCACGCCTTGCCTTCGACAGAGAGTTGTGATGAGGCATGGAAAGTAAAGCATTCCTTTATTCTTTTTAGAACATGCATGGATATCTTGAACTATGACCTTTCCAATGTTGATTTCTCTCAGTCCAGTTATGCAGTGAAGCAACACCAAGCTAGCTCTTGAAACTTTCTCATTGTGAGCAGTTGGTTTGATGAAGTGCTTAGCGAACTGGTACCACACCTTCACTTCAAGCCTCAAGTCCATCCTTCTAACTGCTTTCTCTACCCAAGTTGTTCCAGGCACACATAATGATTCCATGTAAGCATCATGCTCATCCTCCTACGAAGAAAGTACTAGGTTTTTGTACTCATCTTCCTTGTTTTCCAGTTTGAAGTAAAAGTTGATGTTTGATTCATTGTATATCACCCTCGTTCCTCTAACCAACACTTCCAACCTTTTTTGACCTGGGTCTGTTAGGTTTGAGTAAAACTTCTTGACCAATGTTGAGTTGTAGGGACCTGGTTACTTGCAAAAGTTGCCCCACTTCAGTTTTGTGATAGTCACTCCTAGGTCACCAGGAAGTCCAAGTTTCTCGTCCTCATTGTCCATTACAAAGCCTCTCTCAGCAAAAACGTTCATCTTGCTGAAATGATCCATAAATCGCTTGTGAGCTTCCACATTCACAAAGGTATCATCTTCCTCTTGGCTTGAAAGAACAACCATGGCGATGACGTTTTTCTTTGCCACTGTTTTGTAGCGGCGACCGGTGGCTGCGTCTTTTGTCATTTTTGAATGAAAGGGAGATGAGAGGGTTTGTGAGAAATTAGGGTTCCGGGAAGAAAAGGTAGAGAATGAAGAGTGAAACGGTTGTTTTGAATTTTTGGAGAGAGAGAGAAAAGTGTTGGTGTAATTGTGGAGGGAAGATGAAAAGGGTATTTAGAAAGTGGAGAGAGGAAAATACGGTTTTGGGGAGATGGAGAGAGAAAAATTTCTCTTTTTGTGATAATTAGGGCAAGAGGTGAAAATACTTGGAACTGACCAAGGAAAAGACGCCAATAGTGGCCTTAGCGTGTTTTGATAGACAAAGCAGTGTGATGTGGCAGACTGCACTATAATTGCTATGCAGCTGCGCATGGTCCAACGCGCGTGATCCCAATGCCAATCTTTATTCTCTCTCCCTCTTTTGAAACAAAATGCTTTGTTTGCTCCCTCGTGTCCAAGAGAAAATAAATAATTAATGCCAGATCAACATTAATCACTTCCTCATGGACTTAGCATAATTAATTATTACACATCTTCCCATATTCCTTCTCAACTCTTCTTTTGTCCCTTTCTGGCGCGTCATGTCTTGCCAGGGGCTGATACCACAAAAACTTAAATGATCCTGCACACAAAAAAAATTGCATAAAGCTGGGTTGCCTCCCAGTAGCGCTATTTTAAGGTCTTATCGCCTAACCAAAATGAGTATCCATTAATCCATAAAATGGAGGGAACCCCTTGTGTTGTGTGAGGTTTCTCCAAAATAAGTTTTGACCCTTTGGCCATTAACCTTGAATCTTTCTCCATTTTTCTCATTCAACAACTCTACAGCACCATGGGGGTAAATCTCTTCCAGAATAAAGGGTCCAGACCATCTTGATTTTAATTTTCCAGGGAATAACTTCAGCCTTGAGTTAAAAAGTAAAACTTTTTGGCCTTTTACCAATTCCCTCTTCTTGCATTTCCTGTTATGCCACTTCTTGGTCTTTTCTTTATACAACTCAGCATTCTCATATGAGAACAACCTATGTTCATCCAACTCATTCAATTGGAGCATTCTAGCTTGGCCAGCACTTCTAAGATTAAAGTTTAGTTGCTTCACAGCCTAAAAAACCTTATGCGCTAATTCAATGGGTAGGTGACATGCCTTTCCATAGACTAGTCTATAAGGAGACATGTCTAAAGGCATTTTATTGGCAGTCCTATACGCCCATAGTGCTTCATCCAAGTGTTTGGACCAATCCTTCCTTGTGGGGTTAACTACTTTTTCCAAAATTCTCTTGATTTCTCTATTGGAAAGCTCCACTTGCCCACTAGTCTGTGGATGATAAGCTGAAGCAACCTTGTCCTTTATCCCATATTTTACCATTAAGTTTTCAAAAATTTTGTTGCAAAAATGGGATCCACCGTCACTGATGATGGCTCTAGGCGTGCCATGTCTTGTCAAGATGTTCTTGAGCAAGAACTTGGTCACCACCTTAGCATCATTGGATGGTGTTGCTACTGCTTCAATCCACTTGGATACGTAATCCACATCTACAAGGATGTAAAGATTTCTGAAGGATGGAGGGAAAGGTCCCATGAAATTAATGCCCCACACATCAAAGATTTCTATTTCAAGTATGCTTGCGAGTGGCATTTCTTGTCTCATGGATACATTCCCAACCCTCTGGCATCTATCACACCTTTTGATTAAGTCATGAGCATCCTTAAAAATAGAAGGCCAGAAATAACCCGATTACAACACTTTTATTGCAGTTCTGACTCCTCCAAAGTGTCCTCCATAGGGGGCTTTATGGCAGGACGACAATATATGTCGTGCCTCCTCATAGTCAACGCATCTCCTCAATAGCTGATCAGCACACTTCTTGTGCAGGTAGGGCTCGTCCCAAAATAGCTCTTGATAGTGTGGAAGAACCTATTTCTTTGTTGGAAGTTGAATTCTGGTGGTATGACTCTGATGACCAAGTAGTTAACAATGTCAGCGTACCAAGGAGTCATGCCATCAGAAATCAACAACAACTTCTCATTTGGGAAACTTTCTTTAATGTCCCCACTGTTTTGGGTTGAACTTCTTCTGGTAACCTTGAGAGATGATCAGTAACTGTGTTTTCAACTCCTTTCTTATCCCTTATTTCAAGGTCAAACTCTTGTAGTAAGAGAACCCATCTTATGAGCCGTGGCTTTGCATCTTTTTTAGCAATTAAATACTTGATTGTTGCATGATCAGTGCACAATGATTTTAGTTCCTACCAAATAAGGTCTGAACTTATCAAAGGCGAACACTACTGCTAGCAACTCCTTCTCTGTGGTTGTGTAGTTGATTTGTGCTTTTATCAAAGTCTTGCTTGCATAGTATATGGTGTGAAAAACTTTGTTGTGCCTTTAGCCTAACACATCACCAATGGCAAAGTCGCTGGCGTCGCAAATTAATTCAAATGGTTTGGACTAATCAGGGGTTTTGACTACAGGTGCAGAAATGAGAGCCTCCTTCAAAAGATTGAAAGATTCCATGCATTCCTTACTGAAGACAAAAGGTGTGTCATGCTGCAGCAGCTGGCATATGGGTTTGGTTATTTTTGAGAAATCTTTTATGAATCTCCTATAAAATCCAGCATGCCCCAAGAAACTCCTAATGCCCTCGATGTTAACTGGCATGGTTACTTTTCAATTCCCTCTACCTTTGCTTGATCCACCTCTAACCCTTCTTTGGAAATTCTATGACCAAGAACAATCCCTTCTTTTACCATGAAATAACATTTTTCCCAATTAAGAACTAGGTTGTTCTCTTCACATCTTGCCAGCACCAGACCTAGATTCTTTAGACAATCCTTGAATGACTCTCCAAAAACCGAAAAGTCATCCATGAAAACTTCAATGGAATTTTCTATGATGTCTGAAAAGATAGCCATCATGCAATGTTGGAAGGTGGCTGGTGTATTGCACAGTGCAAACGACATCCTTCTAAAGGTAAAGGTCCATAAGGGCAAGCGAATGTTGTTTTCTCTTGATCTTCCGGGGCTATTGTAATTTAGTTGTAGCCCGAATATCTATCTAAGAAGTAATAATACTCATTTCCAGCTAGCCTATCCAACATTTGATCAATGAAAGGCAAAGGGAAGTGATCCTTCCTAGTTGCCTTGTTCAGCTTCCTATAATCCATGCAAATCCTCCAACCAGAAACAGTTCTAGTGGAGATAAGCTCATCCTTTTCATTGATTATCACTGTCATGCCCCCTTCTTCGGTACACACTGGATGGGACTCACCCACACACTATCAGAGATAGGGTAAATAATTCCTGCATCCAGCCACTTGATAATTTCTTTCTTTACAAACTCCTTCATGATTGAGTTCAGCCTTCTTTGACTTTCAATGCTATTCTTAGCATTTTCTTCCAACAATATTTTGTGCATGCAAATTGCTGGGATGACCCCCTTAATGTCAAAAATCTGCCATGCAATTACCTTCTTGTGTCTCTTCAGTAGTTAAATTAGTTGCTCCTTCTGCTCTTCTTGCAGATCTGCAGCAATGATGACTGGCAGCTTCTGTCCTGCCTCTAGGTATGCATACTGTAAATGCTCCAGTAGTTGCTTGAGCTCCAATTCAAGAGTTTCCTCTATGGAAGGTAGCTGTTGCTTGTGTGCAACAGTGGTTGATTTTATCACTTCCACAGATTCTTCCTCGTGCTTCTTCATTGGACCATAAATGATCCCATCTTCTAGTCCTTCATCTTCCAATTTTCCTAGCTCAATTTTCAACACATCTCTAGCTTTTAGGAGGTTTTTATGAGTTAAACCTTCCCAACTAGATATCATGGAACAGCCAGCTACCTCTTCATCTGGGTATTGCAAGGCATTGAGTATGTTGAACACTACATGCTTCTCATTCACTCTCATAGTGAGTTCTCCTCTTTCTACTTCAATTAAGGTCCTTCCCATTGCTAGGAATGATCTTCCCAACAAGATGGGTGTTTCTTCGTTAGCTTCAAAGTCCATAATGATGAAATCAGCAGGAAAGAAAAATTTGTCAACCCTTACCAGCACATCTTCTATCATTCCTTGTGGGTAGCAAATACTTCTATCTGCCAGCTGCAAGGTGGTAGTTGTAGGCCTGGCAGCGCCTATCCCTAGCTTCTTAAAAGTGGATAAGGGCATGAGATTAATGCTAGCTCCTAAATCGCAAAGTTCCTTTCCACAAAAGGTATCTCCAATAGTGCATGGAATAGTGAAACTTCCAGGATCCTTCAGTTTAGGAGGGAGTTTGCCTTGAACCAATTGACTACACTATTGTGTGAGTGCAACTGTAGAAAATTCTCCTACCCTTTTTCTCTTGGTGAGCACATCCTTCATGAACTTTGAGTAGTTTGGCATCTGTTGAATAGCCTCAATCAATGGTATGTTGATGTGAAGCTGCTTTAAGATCTCCATAACCTTCGCAAATTGTTGCTCTTCCTTGGCCTTTTTTATCCTTTGTGGAAAAGGAGGTGGTGGCCTTTCTTGAACAAACTTTTGCTTTCTGTTGGGTTTATTAATGACTTCTTGATTCTCTTGAGGAATGAGGTCTGCAATAGGTACATCATTTTTGTGCTTCTATTGCCCAGATGAAGATGGTTCTTCATCAACTTGGCTTCTTGCTCCAGAACTACCTAGTGTAGACAGATCAGTGCTTGACTCTTTGCTCTTTGTAGAGGCCTCTTCAATTTCTTTACCATTTCTAAGTTTGAGGGCTTGGCATGTTTCAACAGTCTTTACTCCAGTTTGTGTATTTGGAGTCTCAGTAGAGCTAGGGAGAGTTCCCAAGTTTCTTGAGTTCAAAGCAGTGGCAATTTGCCCTACTTGATTTTTGAAGTTCTTGATACTTACCCCTTGTGATTGAAATTTATTCTTTGCTTCTTGAATAAAGGACTTAAGAACATTCTCCAGATGGTTGTTTCCTTGATTAACCCCAACATAGTTAAGCTTAGAAAAACTAGGTGAAACTTATGGTGTTGTTGCTTGAGGCTTCGGTTGACTTTGATTGTTACTCCATGAAAAATTAGGATGATTACGTCATCTTGGGTTGTAAGTGTTGTTGTATAGATTATTGTATCTGTTGTTGTTGTTGTTGGGATTGCCAACATAGTTAACAAAAACAGAATTTGCAGAGCAATCTTCAAACAAATGTGGTCCTCCACAGTAGGCACAAGCAACTTCAGTAGCGTCAGTAACCACCTTAACTGGTTCAGGCTTTGTTACTTCAGGATTCATCAGATTCTTCATCATCTGGTGGATTTTAGCCACTTGAGCAGCAAGGGTTGTGGTCTTAGTGACTTCATGCACTCCCGCAGGTTTCTTTTGAGTTGAACTTACAGTGGCCCTCGTGACTGGCCATTGATAATTGTTGGCAGTAATGCTCTCAATCAACTTGTATCCATCATCATAAGATTTAGACAAAAGAGCTCCACCACTAGATGCATCTAACATATTCCTTGAGGATGGAATTAATCCATTGTAGAAAGTCTCAAGTTGTATGCAAATGGGAATCCCATGATGAGGACATTGTCTCAACAACTCCTTAAATCTTTCCCATGCATCAAACAATGATTCATCATCTCCTTGCCTAAATGAAGTGATCTCATTTCTCATTTTTGCATTTTTGGAAGGAGGAAAATACTTTGCCAGAAACTTTTCTGCCAAAGCGTTCCATGTAGTAATGGAATTTGGTTCCAAAGAATTAAGCCAGCTCTTGGCTATATCCCTTAGAGATTATGGAAACAGGCTTAACCTAAAGGTATCGAAAGGCACATCAAGGATCTTAAAGTTGTCAGCAACATCCAGAAATTTTTTTAAATGCAGGTGTGGATCTTCATGCGGAGAGTCTGAATATTGACCAGCAGCTTGCAACATTTGGAACATCATAGGCTTGAAGTCGAAACGTGGTGCAGTAATGGCTAGTCTAGCAATGCCGGTATTCATAGCATTAGGATCAAAGACAACATCGTCCCTGATGTTGTGCGCTCGGTCATTGGCAATACCAATGATATCTGGCTCTGCCATGTTTGCCTCTGGTAGTGACTCGTCTGATGATGACGATGAACTTTCTTCTCCTGTGTCCCCCTCGTTCACTACTCCTTCAGGTTCAACCACGACTGAGGTTGAGGAATCTCCAGATATTTGTTGAAAATGTAGAAATTTCTTTCATACGTTGAGGATTCTTTCAGGTTCAGGATAACCACTGTAAACTGGTTGTAATGACCTGCGCATGCAACAGCTTAAGCCTGTCGTGACACCAAATCACAGCAAATGTTAAAGGCTCAAATACAATCTTTCTTAAACAAAAATAAATAAATACAGTAACTCAAACTTTTATACACTTCCCCAGCAACAGCGCCAAAAACTTGTTCTGCTTTATATCTAGTACTTTTCTTTTATATGGTTTTAAAACAAAGGTTTCACATGCAAGTATACATGCTTGATAATGCAGCAAGTGATAAAGTAAAGGTCGAACCCATTAGGAAGTGATGAAAGTTGTGAACTATAAGTATTAATTTCTTTGTTTAAGAGACAGTATGAGCAAGGTAAAAAAATAGTAATAATAAATGGCAGGAGCAACACACAAGTTACTAAAATAAAAATGATAAATAAAAAGAAGTTAAAATATCAGAGAGATCAGTTGATGAGCTAAAATCCATTAGTATAGTTGTTGCTAAAATAATTTCGTGATGTGAAGTGTCGTGCCTCAAAAGGTCAGAACGTGATCTAGTGGTGTATCTCTACAACATCAAAAACATGCATAACTAGGGCAAGGGAACAAATCTTTAAGCCTCACTTGTAACCCTAAAATACGTCTGGTTTTAAGTCTAAAATTATTTATAGTCTCAACTTCTTATCTCTAAGCAAGTTGAATTAAGTGAATATCTCTATCCTACTTTATTAACCACTTTTGTTATGAAATCCACTTGTTGTTGGATCTCTCTCAACAACAAGCTTTTACCTTTTTCCTAGTTGATCATTCTAAGAATCAAGTATATAGCGTAAAAACACATAAAAAATAAGCCACTAAACATCACATCATTTCAACATAAAAACAACTTTTAAACTAACTTCATTAAGCTCATCAATCAAGGCTTTAGGTCATAGTGAGCTGAGTACAAACTACTGAAGTGAAACTAAGAGGAGACATATTCTTACAAAGACAAGTAAAGAATTGCAACCTAATAGTAACTTGGAGATCTTTTGCGTTGAGTAAACAACAACAGCTCTCTTCAGTCACGACAGCTTTCAGGGGAATGCATAAGATTAGATGAGAAGAGAAGACCCTCTACGATTACTCTAACTCATAGAATGAAAAATAAACTAAAACTACAACTGGAATAAGAACTATTTGTTGTGTGTAAAATCTCCAGCTTCAACTCTCTCTTTCTTCAATGCGCAAGTCTTCTTTATATAGTGATAGTTACTACTTTCTTGGATCATGGGCTTCTTGAAGAAATTAAGGTTAGGCCCATATCAGATCCAAAAGTGGACCTACTGTCCCTCAACCCTTCCTTTGCAAGTTATCTGGTACAGATGTTGGTGGGAGACAAAGTTGCTTTTGCAGGCTGCTGTGGTAGAGTGGTGGAACAGTGCGGGCGGCTTGGTGGCTTGGTGTCGGGCGCTCTTTTGCAGCGTGGTCCACACCGTACTACCATTAGTCTTCTAGCTTCCTTGATCTTATCCAATTTCTCTTGCTCTATTTCTCTTCAAAATGATGCCACGTGAGCCCTAGTAACCTTCTTCTCCAATCCTCTTGATGAAATAATTGATTAATTTATCAACCACTTGCTTTTCTTCAGCTTCGCCTTCCGCTCCAGATTCCATCTTTTAGGGTCACGCCTCAGCTTGTCATCAACTGACTTCCTTTTTAGACAAACACATTAAAAAACATAAAGGTAGCAACTCGCTCAAAGCTAAAACATATTGGAATAAGCTAAATTCACATTAAATCACCAAATTCTACATTAAAATGCCACACAAAATGGGTCAAAATAGTACACTAAAATAGTGTTATCAACCATCACCCTCAAAAGATCCCCACCAATAGGATCGATTCTACACAAGAACCAGAGCACGTCACAAAACACTTCAATCCACACAATGGGATTGAAACCACCACTGGACCGAAGTCCTAAAATCGTGACGGGACCGAAGTCCTAAATGCTATGAATGCATGATGCAAACGTCATAATCATCATCGTCACAAAATCGTCAATTGCATCATCATTCATCAAAATCCATCACAACGTTATAATCATCATCGTCACAAAATCGTCAATTGCATCATCATTCATCAAAATCCATCACAACGTCATGACATCACATCATTCACGAATCATCGTCAAACATCATAATACAACATCACTTCACATCATCACAGTTCGTCATATTATAATCATCATCAAGCATCATGATACAACATAAATTCACAGTTATCACTATTCGTCACTAAATCTCACAATTCATCATATTATAATCTTCATGTCAAAATTCTCGATTTTTATCCCATTCATCGTCATTACTAATTTACTCATGTTTTATTACCTCATCCTAGCCTTATGTCTAAAGGAAACCACATCACAAGCAAAATCGGGACAGAAATCGCAAAAACGGGAAAAATTTATCAACAGCCCCGCCCATACGCGTATGACCATGCCCCATACGCGTATGGCTTAACTCCTCGCCCCTGGCCTGCATATCATACGCGTAGGGCCACCTGCCCAGGGCTCCCATACGCGTAATGCACCTTCCCATACGCGTATGCGATTCCTCCTCAGCTTCCCATACACATATTACCATCCCATACGCATATTGCCACCATTCTCATAAGCGTATCCTATGCGTACTGGAAGAGGGCCATGCTGGCCCTGGGGACGGGTGTGTATGCTACGCGTATCACCCTGGGAATGCCCCCTCTTACGCGTATTACCTCCCCTGTTATGCGTATTGCCAAAAAAAACCCTATAACTCAAATTTCGCATCTGAACGAAAACCTTCCCATTCCAGTACCTTCAATCCTCTAAAATCATACTCAAACCAGTTTCGATTCATCACAGATCTGCATTTTTATCCTACTTCATTATTCTCATCAATTTCTTCCTAGTTATTAAGTCCTAATTCGTTAATCCCATCTTCGATCTCAGATCTGGTTTATTCACATGTTCATCACAGCAACAGAAATCAGTTACACGAATTTCACATAATTTACAGCAACACATATCAGATTCATATCAGAAAAAATCGACCAAAACAAATACACAAAAATTCACACAGATTCAGCATACGAAAATTCATCAGAAACACATAACACACAACCTACTCTACCTTAAACCCATATCAAACATATGAACCCATATTAACCCCTCATACCACAAATTTTTACAGCAACAGATCCTTATTTGGGGTTCTACAGTTGAATCTCTCGTTCTCTGCGCCCTAGCCTCTTTTCCTCGGCTTCTCTTCACTTCTTCCGGTTGCACATAATAACTCTCCTAGTTTTCACTCTTCCTTTTTGTTAAACCTACCTCTTGGACCCTAATCATGATTTACCAATATTATCCTCAATTAACCTCCTCAAAATTACCGTCTTACCCTTAATGGTTCTCTTAATTATTTTAAATAATAATAATAATAATAATAATAAATAATAATAATCTAATTATTAAAATCATCTTACTATTATTACTAATAAAATAATCTAATTTAATTACTACTTTTAAGACACCTCAATGTTCCCTTAACTCAAGGCTACCCTACAACACCACTCATAATCATCAAGCGTCTCAATATCCATCAAAATTCAACAAAACACCGAATAATCATAATAATTCAATTAAATAAATATTATAATTATCTTGGGGAGTTACATGGCCTGGACATCCTGGGACCATTCGTCATGGGATCAAACCAAAACAAATACTTAATTGTGGGCGTTGAATACTTCACCAAATGGATAGAAGCAGAAGCTTTAGCCAAAATAACAGCCCATAACATACTTCGCTTCTACAAGCGGAACATCCTGGCATGCTTCGGAATTCCCCAAGCAATAGTCACCGACAATGGGACACAGCTCACAGACAGAAAATTCCAGGAGTTTGTCGCCCAACTGGGCACGAAACAACACTTCGCATCCGTCGAACATCCCTAGACTAACGGGCAAGCCGAAGCAGCGAACAGGGTAATCCTACGAGGCCTCAAGCGAAGGTGGATGAAATGAGGAAAGTGTAGGTCGAGGAGCTGCACAACGTGCTCTGGGCCTACTGCACTACGCCTCACTCATCGACCGGGGAAACCCCTTTCCGTCTAGCCTACGAAACTGAGACGGTGATCCCCATCGAAAAACACGTGGCCTCTAGGCAGACTGAATCCCCCCTGGACGAGGAAATAAATAACGAAGTACTGAGGGAGGAGCTCGATCTCGTCGAAGAGGTTCGATCAGGAGCAGCTCTCCGTGAAGCCTCACTCAAACAAAAAATTGCGACCAGACACAACGTCAAGGTTATACGGCGAGAATTCCAAGTGGGCAGCCTTGTCTTAAGAAGGAACCACAAGGATTCTCGAGAAGGCAAACTCGCCGCAAACTGGGAAAGACCCTATCACGTCCGGGTAAAGACGGAAAACGAGGCTTACTACCTAGAATACCTTAATGGGGAAGAACTTTCTCGACCATGGAACGCCGAAAAGCTAAAACAATATTATAGCTAAGGCCCTAATCGTCGGTTTGCTTCATCAGAACGACGAACGTAACGTCCCAACTATGATGCGCGCCCAGGTACAAGCATTGCATTCCAACTAAGGCAGGATCCCGCTCAAGAACGAGCAAGACCCATGCCCGACGGTGGTTCCTCAACCGAGTCCACTGTCGTCAAAGTACCATGATAGGCAAAACACCTAGCTCGTGATGGGAGGTTCACGCCGCGAACTCAGGCCTCAAACGAGACCTGAGCTCCGGTCTCATGCCCGGATACTACCCTGGCCGTTCGTACAGTCCCCCTCACTGGTGAACACGTCTCGGTCGAGCAAACCCCGATGCAGCAAATCATTCAAAGTCACCCTCATCACGGGCAGACACTCGTATCGATCAAAGCTACTACACTTAGAAAAAATAAAAACAAATAAATCCATGCGCGAATATAAAACATACAGAACCAATCAGAATAGCCGATACATGACATAATAATTAGGTGGTCATGAGGACCGCTGATTGTACTTGTTACAAGTAAAGGGGACCTTGCTCCACACAACAAAATAAATTACATAACATGGCACGCATGCCGGAAATACAAATACAAGACATCACTCTTCCATCTACTCGGTCTCCTCCGGGACAGTATATGCGTCGGCTGAGGCTCCTCTTGAAGGATATGAGCATGCTCCTCGCCAATCTGGAAGAAGTCGGGGGCGACAATCTTACCACCTTCAACATGGTGCAGAAAACTGGTCCATTCAGTGGACAGTTGGGCCTCTGGGTTCACACGCTTGAGCTGAGCTATGACATTGTTGAAAGATTCTTCCCTGATAGTGCAGACATCATCCTCCGCCTGTACTATATAAGCAATCAACTAACCCCTAGTCATTAGCTTCTTCAGACTTTCCTGCTCGTCTTCAGCTGGGGCCGTCGCATACCTCATCTGCTCGACCAAGTTCTTAGGAGCTTTCTTCTCTGAGACCCGGGTGTCATTCTCCTCTTTTAACCTAGTTGCCTCCTCCTGAGACTTCTTCCTCGCCTTCTCGACAACCTTGGTATTCTCCTTGGCCTTCTTCACTTTCTCCTTCAGGGCTGATATCGCTGCCTGGGCCTTCCTCAGCTCGGACGCATGGGGAGAATCTTCTTCGGCATAGACTGCCACCATCTCCAAGACCCTAATAAGGGTAGAGGCATCTTGCGCTAGCATCGCCCTCTTGCTCGGGCGGTCCATCCCCTCTAGCTTCAGAGACTCCGCCTGAGGAACTGTCAGCGAATAACCCTCAAAGATTTTTTTTTATTAAGGCATGGAGGAAGCTTGAACTTGCTTTTCTCCACGACCTAGTTAAGATCCACCGTCTCCATTGGCCGAAAGCGTTTGATCTTCGGATTCGCAAGTATCAGAGAGTTATGGACGGGCGAAGGAGTAGCCGAGGCCGTCCCCGTTCTCGTTTGTGGAGGTGGCAGCTTTTTCCCGAACCAGCTCTTCGTGTTGGCCGCACCACCCTTTCCCTTTCCAAGGGCATTCCGTACCATTCGCTCGTAAGCCGAAGGCATTTCACCTGCAAAAACCTAACAACACACGTTAGAAAACGAGAAAAAAAGATAATTCGAACAGGTTAAAAAACAAAGACTACCAAGCAATTTAAGGGCGTCAACATGGGTCTTGCACTCAAGAAGCCCCTTTGTGTTGATGTAGCGGGTTTCCACCTTTTGCCCGCCATCTTCCTCAAAGACCGATTCCCCATTCTTAGTCCGGCACTCTGCAAGGTGAAAACTGCCGACATAATTCACCAGCGCTGCATAGACATCTATGTCCTCGTCTCCCAGCATCTCCGGTTGGGCAAGATATTGGTCGGTTCCCTGAGAGAAATGAGCTCTGCTCCAGCAAAAGGGGAACTTCAGCACTCTGTCCGCCACCACTTTTTCGTGTTCTTCGTAAAGGTCATTCCCGTCCTCGTCCATCAACACTTCCCAGGAATACGTAGTATCCTGGGCTCTCTTCGACTCGTGCCCAATGATGTAAAACCTCTCCTTAAAGGTCCTGATAGACTCGGAGAATGGTTTAAATAACTTCTTCGTCTGCTTCAGCGAGACCCAACCATACTTTCTCCCCGAGACTTGTAACACCCTTTTCTACCCCACAAATATACACGGCAAAATACATAAATTATCAGAGTAAAAATCACCTCATAAGGGTGCACATTTTCTCAATAACTCAAAATAAAACATTTACTCCGTAAACACGGGTTTTCTTCAAAATATTCAAAAGCCATCAAAATTAGCAGCGGAACCACCATAACCACAATAATCCAAAATCAAAAGGTTTTAAAATAAAAACCCTAATAATCAAATAACAACAAAATGTCAGCATAATATGTTTCGACTCAACGACCCAACCCGATGTTACACTATCAGAGCAAGACCCTCTACGTCAACCAAAAGCACTAAGAACTCTAAAAAGTCCTCGAAGGTGTCCACAGCTAAGCCTGGTCATCTTCACATTACCCAAGTGGAGGCAACATTCAAACAGGCAGGGTGATTAATCACAATTCATTATAATCAATATAAAAATAGGATATGCACAAAATGGCATCATTATCATATACAACATCATCAGGGTCATCACAAAGGAAAACATCAAAAATCACAATATCATAAATCACATCAATGCCAAATAAATGCAATGCACAATAAGACTCATGCATGTGGTACCAATTCATCAAAGTCGATGGACACTAGGCCATCACCCTCCAAAGATCCCCGCCATTAGGATCGATACTACACAAGAACCAGAGCACGTCAAAATTACCTCACATCCACACAATGGGATTGAAGTCACAATAGACCAAAGTCTGGAATGCTATGAATGCATGATACACAACATCATTGTCATCATCATCAATAAAAGTCATTATGTGCATCATCATTCATCAAAATATCATCTTAATCATATCGTCATTTATTCAACATGTTGAGTCCCTGCTTCTGAGGTTGGCATTAATTTTGGTAAAACTAACTTAGCAGAAAGATGTTGGACAAGATGTTCCAACATGTTGAACTAACTGCAGGTTAAGATGTTAGACAAGATGTCCTATCAGGAGGATTCGACATCTTTGTCTGTTACAGCTTTGGATTAACTGTCTGTGTTAATAGGTGTGATTGGAATATGACTAGGATTCCAGGTGGCACCTGAGATTGTGGAATTAGATATTCTGATTCTAATTGTATTTGTGGTTTCCTTATGAAGGAGACATTTTTGGTAACTTGGGATAGAAGAAAGAATTAGGTCACTAATTCTGAGGAAGATATCTGCTGCGCTTTTGAAGCCCAAGTCCAGTTGTGGTTTGCAATATAAATATGTTAGAGTTAACCTAGTTTTAAAGTGATTGTTGCAGCTGTTTTAGAAGTACTAGGGTTTGTACTTGTGAGCCTCTTGTGTATTGTGTGAATACTTGAGAATGACGTTTTTATTGAGTTGTAATATTTTCAGTCACTACTGTGATTGGAAGGGAATTGAGAAGGGTCTCATACCTAGGAGTGTCTTAGGTAGAAATCTAGGAAGGGTAGTTTCTAGGTACTAAGTTGTAAACGTTTGAGTTTAGCTTAGAACCAATTCTACTTAGTGATTTCATTCTTGGCTTGGTAGCCCCCAGACGTAGGTGTTGTTGTTCACCGAACTGGGTTAATAATATCTGGTGTTATTTTATTTATGCTGTTTTTGTTTGTTCTTCCTTAGATCCATGTGAGGAGAAGAGATCAAGTGTCACGACATCCTGTCTGACATCTTCGTGATCTGCTTAACCAGAATTTCAATTGGTATCAGAGTAGGCATCCTACTCTGTATCTGGATGAGATTCAGGGACGATACTTTCTAGTACGATGGATAAAGAAGGAGGAATTCTGAATAGACCACCAATACTTGATGGTTCCAATTATGATTATTGGAAAGTTCGTATGGTGGCGTTTATCATGTCTATGGATGGAAAAGCTTGGAAGTCTGTGGTCAAGGGGTGGGATCCACCAACGATCAAAGACAAAGATGGGAAACTCACTGAGGAGCTAAAACCTGAAGAGGATTGGGACGATGAGGATGATAATCTTGCTCAAGGAAACTCTAAAGCCTTGAATTCCTTGTTCAACGGTGTGGACAAGAACATCTTCAGACTTATAAAAAACTGAACTGCTGCAAAGGATGCGTGGGAAATCCTGAAGACTGCTCATGAAGGTACCTCTCGTGTAAAAACCTTAAAACTTCAGTTGCTTACCACTAAATTTGAGAACCTGAGGATGAGAGAAGATGAAAGTATACATGACTTTCATATGAATATTGTTGATATAGCCAACACATCCAGTGACCTTGGTGAGAAAATTCCTGAAGCCAAGTTGGTTCGGAAAATTCTAAGGTCTCTCCCCAAGAGGTTTGACATGAAAGTAACAGCCATTGAAGAAGCTCAGGACATGAATACCATAAAGGTAGATGAGCTTATGGGGTCTCTCCAAACCTTTGAAATGGCTATCAATAAAAAGGATGATAAGAAGAAAAGTCTTGCCCTGGTAACAAATCAAAAAGAAGGTGACACCAAGGAGGGTTTGTCTAAAACTGTAGGGTTCCTTGACAAGTAGTTTCATCAACTGGAAAAATAATTAGATGAGAAATCTAAGACAAATGTCAAGGATCAAACTTCCAACATCTATAGACCAAGAAGCTTTGAAATAAAACCGATTCAAACTTCCAACATCTATAGACCGAGAAACTTTGAAAGAAAACTGAGCAATAATGAGAAATCCAACCAAGGGAAAGGAACAAAGTGTCTTGAATGTGGAGGGCTTGGACACACCAAATGGGAGTGTCCTACGTTCCTTGAATGTGGAGGACTTGGACACACCAAATGGGAGTGTCCTACGTTTCTCAAAAAGAGAAAAGAAAGGACTCATTACGTCCTAGTCAGAAGATGATTCTACTAGTGACGAGGAATCACCAAAGAAAGTTTCTGCACTCACAGGGGTGTTTGACACTCATGTAGGATTAGACATTGAAGACCTATCTCATGATGTATTAGTCAATTCCTACAGGGAATTGTACACAAGAAATGCGGAAATCCACTAATTTGGAGAAGATCAACACAAGATTATCATGCTTTTTAAGATTGAAGTATTGAAGCACCTTGGTATCATATCTAATCTTCAGGAGGAAATCGCTTTACTGGAATCCAAACTTAACAATGATGAAATGATCAAAGACAGATCTGATAAGATACCACATGCTGGAGAAGATTAAGAACTGTCAAACAAGAAAAGAAACTTTGAAAGAAAACAGAAGATGTTCAATCGAGTGTCTCAACATCATTACAGACATCAGAGGAGACAAGACTGGAAATGTCATTATTGTGGCAAATATGGCCACATTAAACGCTACTTCTACAAACTACATGGATATCCTAAGGGTAGGCCTGTTGAAAAGAAAAGCAGATCCGAGAATGAATCTATGGCTCTAATAGCTCACACCTCACAAAAGGAGCTCACTGGAGAAAAGTGGTATTTCGACAGTGGATGCTCAAGACATATGATGGGTGTCAGAAACTATCTTGTGAATATGGAGGCTCATTCTTCTAACTGTGTAACCTTTGGAGATGGTTCCAAAAGAAAAATTAAAGGAATTAGGAGAATGATTCAAATTGGTAATCCTAGACTAAATAATGTGCTGTATGTAGAAGGATTATCTGCAAATCTTATCAGTATCAGCCAACTCTGTGATCAAGGGCTGAAGGTAAACTTTACAAAATCATAATGATTGGTTGTAAATGCTAAAAATAAAGTTCTTATGAAGGGTGTCAAATCAACAGACAACTGCTACGTGTGGACTCTTTTACCAACTGATCTCTCCAAAATGACAACCAGGAAGCATCAACAAGGGTTCTCAGCATTAAATCTTGATAAATGGGAAATTGGAAGATCAACCAAAACTGCACACCGAAAGACTATCTCAAGGATACAGGACCTTTCTCGCAATGATGATCGGGAAGAAAGTAGATGTGCATTTGTGGCCACCATTGACTCAGCAACAAGGGAAAATGTCACACAGGATGTTGTGACATTTTCTCATGATAACCTGAGTACTTTTGATATCCTAAAAAATAAGCTTGGAAAACTAAAAGGCAAAGTAGGGCTTTGTTTTACGTGGGGCCTAAACAAACTAACCTGTAAAGGTACTAGTCTGGAATGTGTGAGCTCTTAATAAATAAAAAAAGGGTTTTAAAAGAGATCAATTCAAATCAACACTAATCGCGTTAAACCTACTCACGTCTCCTCAGTATCCACGATTCCTCAGTACGAGGAAAAACTTGATCTTCACATGATGTCGCACCAACAAAAAGGAATTTCTACATCTCCTGCGGCTAGGGCAAAATCAGGAAAGATGTCTAATGAAGACGCAATTGATGTTGTTCCTTTGTCTATGGTGCCATGCAAGCCTGAGAAATTTCCTGCAAGAAAAGCTAAAACTTTCCCTACAGGTAACACGTCTGAATCTGTTAATCCTTGTTTTGATTCTAGGAGTAAGAATGCAATTGATGTTGAGACTGATAGGAGATTGAGACAACTAGTTGCTGAGGAACTAAATATTAAATGCAAAGTGAATACTAATAGGAATGTGTCAGTCACATTAGCTCCTGGTGAGGAACAATAGGGTGGTAAAAATACCAATGAAAGGATTGATTCAAGCCACAACAATTATGGACTTGAAAAGGAAACACCCCCATCTCTAGCATAGACACTGGAGAACATCACGAAAGGGAGAAATGATACAGAAATCAACCTGGGTAATTCTCCCTCTGATGATGAGATCATAGGTAATGTTGTCAAGAAACTAAAAACTAGAAAAAGGAAAATTAAGGATACTGAAAACAAAGCTGATAAAAGAAGCACAAAAATTGCTATTGGACCACAGAAATCCTGGAGCAAGGTTGTTGTTGTGTCTGATAAAAGAAAGGTGGGGTCTGACAGTGAGTCAGACTATGATATTCAGGATATGACTCCCACGAAGGTTCCTAGTGCAAAGAAACAAACTGTGAGCATTACCAAGGTTCCTTTAGATAATATCTTATTTCACGCACCTGAGTATGTTCACAGATGGCAATATGTGTATCATAGAAGAGTGGAACTGGAAAGAGAACTTGGAAAAAATGCATTAGAATGCCATGAGGTCATGAAACTGATCAATGATGCAGGACTAAAAAGGACAATCACTGAGCTTGGAAAATGTTATGAAAAGCTGGTGAAAAAACTCATTGTGAACATTCATGATAATTACAGGGATGCAACCAACAGGATAATATATGTCAGAGGAAATGCTGTGACATTTTCTCCCACAATGATAAACAAGTTTCTAGAAAGATCTGAAGATTTTGGACCTGATTATGAAGACATTGATGATCAAGTCTGCAAAGAGCTCACTTGCAACACTGTTAAGGAGTGGCCTAGAAATGGAAAGCTTCTAGCCGGGAACCTGAGTGTGAAGTATGCAATCTTGCATAGAATTGGTACCGTCAATTGTATACCTACCAATCATACCTCAACCATCTCTGCAAGTCTAGGAAGATTTATCTATATGATTGGAAAAGGAAGACGGTTCGACTTTGGAACCCACATCTTCAATCAGATTGTTAAACAATCTACATCAACTGCTGTAAAACTTCCTATATGCTATCCTTCACTTATCTGTGGGATAATTATGGATCAATACCCAAAAGTTCTTGACTCTACAAATCAGGTAATGAAATGAGCATCTCCCTTAATTCTGCACTACAAACTGTTCACTAGCAAGCATGCTCCAGACATTATCTCAACATCTACTTCAACATCAAGAGTTACAGTCTTAGAAAAGGACATCATTGCTCAATTGAAAAAAGTCTGCAAAGAACTTGATGATACAATCAAAGTAAGAATTGCCAGAAAAGAAAAGCTTGAACAATTAATACAATTTCTATCAGGCAAGCAGACCAAGAGAACCGCAGGCAATGCCGAGGAAGCTGAGAAAGGTGATGAAGAAAAGTAGGAAGATGCTGAAAATGGCACTGATGAAAGTGCAGAAGGAGAAGAAGATGATGAAGAGACTGGAGATGACCTCTGAGAATTGTCTTCTACTTTACTGCTTTCTTTACTGTTTTGTTGTTTCTTTTCTTTTTGGTTGTGTAAGGGTTGTGTGCCTAGGATAATTTTTCTTTTTGTTGTGTGTGTCACTTAATTCACTTTGAACTATTTTACTGGTTTTTTATTTAGTATTTCTACCTTTGTCATATTGTGGCTAAAAAGAGGGAGAATTACTAACATCACTAACCACTGCTGCTACTGCTGAGTGTCTACTAACCACTGAGGGGGAGTAGATCTGATTGAGGGGGAGACATGTTTTGTTTTCGCTGCTGCTCTAATAGTAGTCTCCCTGGTGATTTGTTTCTGCAGGTATATGAAACTTAGTTTTAGCCAAAATCTGCCAAAGGGGGAGATTGTTGAGTCCCTGCTTCTGAGGTTGGCATTAATTTTGGTAAAACTAACTTAGCAAAAAGATGTTGGCCAAGATGTCCCAACATGTTGAACTAACTGCAAGTTAAGATGTTAGGCAAGATGTCCTATCAGGAGCATTCAACATCTTTGTCTGTTACAGCTTTGGATTAACTGTCAGTGTTAACAGGTGTGATTGGAATATGACTAGGATTCCAGATGGCGCCTGAGATTATGGAATCAGATATTCTAATTCTAATTGTATTTGTGGTTTCCTTGTGAAGGAGACATTTTTGGTAACTTGGGATAGAAGAAAGAATTAGGTCGCTAATTCTGAGGAAGATATCTACTGCGCTTTTGAAGCCCAAGTCCAGCTGTGGTTTGCAATATAAATAGGTTAGAGTTAAACTAGTTTTAAAGTGATTGTTGCAGCTGTTTTAGAAGTATTAGGGTTTATACTTGTGAGCCTCTCGCGTATTGTGTGAATACTTAAGGACGTTTTTATTGAGTTGTAATATTTTCAGTCACTGCTGTGATTGGAAGGGAATTGAGAAGGGTCTCATACCTAGGAGTGTCTTAGGTAGAAATCTAGGAAGGGTAGTTTCTAGGTACTAAGTTGTAAACGTTTGAGTTTAGCTTAGAACCAATTCTACTTAGTGATATCATTCCTGACTTTGTAGCCCCCAGACGTAGGTGTTGTTGTTCACCGAACTGGGTTAACAATCTCTGGTGTTATTTTCTTTCTGTTGTTTTTGTTTGTTCTTCCTTAGATCCGTGTGATGAGCAGAGATCAAGTGTCACGACATCCTGTCTGACATCTTCGTGATCTGTTTAACCAGAATTTCACAACAAACATCATGAATCATCATCTCATAATCATCAATATAGCTCATGGTAATTCATCAAAATAGTTAGGTATCATCGTCTCATAATCATCAATATAATTCATGTTCATTCACATCATCATTTAATCATCAAACATCTTGTATAAACATCTCATAATCATCAACATACTCGTGGTAATTCTTATCATAATCTAATCATCAAACATCATGTATAAACATCTCATAATCATCAATATAATCATGGTAATTCATCAGAATAATCACTGCTCAAAACATCAAGACAACACAAGAATCATAAACCAAATTCATTGTTTCAACGCACAACACATAGCACATACACGAAAAACACTACTACTACATCGAATAGTTGGAATTCTGGCATGGAGAGTAATTTTATCAAAAAGTGTTTGAAACCATATTTCCAACGACTCAAACATCGACTGAAACGGACACACGGATTAAAAGTTATGAATTTCTGAAGTTTAGAAAAATTCTGTTTGTAACAGCAGCAAACAACACTATCATGTTCGCTGCAAGTTTGCTGCTACTCGTTGTGCGAACGTTCGCTATGCGAACTCTCCTGGACAGTAAACCAGAAAAATTCGATTTTTGCAGTTTGGAAGCCTTCCGGACCTCTGAATTCGATTCTGTAAAAAGTCCCAATCCCAGAATTCGAAATAATACCATTATATAACATTTATAACAGCCTACAACACCTTTTCAGAGATCCTAACATCATACATAGACCACGATTTAACCGATCATTTTATGCATTTTTCCTCTTATCAAAACTTCCGACACGCAAAAACCCCAATCCCCAAATCAACACAAACAACACATAGGGATGATCCTAATGGTTTATCTACCCCTATACGAATATTATGCAACTCTTAGAGATTAAAGAACCCCAAATACCTTCATAACTCCCACAAATCCCTTTCCCTACAAGGTCAGAACAATATCAACACGGAGATTAGCCTCGAAGGCCTACTTTTATTCGATTCAATCTAACCCTTCATATTCATCATCAATCGACAAAAACAACACCTAAATCATCAATTTACTCATAAACCCACAAACCCACATAAACCTCAAAAATTCGCTTTAAACACATCGAATTCCTATTGAAAACAATGAAAGGCAATACTCCCCATACCTTAGATTGTCGATTCCAAGCTTTCTTTCTTTAGTTCTTGGAAACCTTCTCGATTCCTAAGTTTTTCCCTCTTTCCTCAGAGCTCTGGCCTTTTCCCTTCTTTTCACGGTCTAACAAATGAATCCTACTCCCCTCAAATTCTCCTTTTTGTTAAACCTAACCCTTGGGCTTCTAAAATGGGGTTTCCCAATATTACCCTCACTAACTCCTCCTTAAAAGTCCAATTTACCCTTAATCCTTCTAATATTATTTAAATAAATAATAATACAATATATTCTATATTATATACTATTATTTAAATAAATAACCAAAACTTTACCAGAAATACCGACGTCAACACAAACCACAAAAATTCACTAAAATTCATGAATATTATATTTAAATGAATTAAATAAATATTCTTACAAATTTGTGGTGTTACAACTCTCCCCCACTTAAAGAATTTTCGCCCTCGAAAATTACCTCAAAGAAATAGAGTCGGATACGACTCCCTCATCTGATCTTCACGTTCCCAAGTCCCACTTTCGCCAGCTGGTCCACCCCACAACACCTTCACCAAAGCTATGTCTTTACCCCGCAGTTGCATCATCTCTCAACCATCAATCAGCACAGGTAATGCTTCCACTGTCATGTTATCCCTCACTTGTACATCATCCATCTGAATCACATGCGATGGATGCATAATGTACTTCCTTATCTGAGACACATGGAACATGTCATGCAAATTCGCATGTAACGACGGTAAAGCAATTCGATAGGCTACCTCTCCTATCCCCTGCAAGATTTGATATGGACCAACAAAACGTGGAGTGAGCTTCCTAGACTTCAAAGCTTGACCCACACCAGTCCTGGCGTCACCCTCAAAAACACGTGATCCCCCTCTTGGAATTCAAGTGTCTTCCTTCTCTTATCATGGTAGCTCTTCTGGAGACTCTGCGAAGCTCTCATCCTTTCTTGGATTATCTTAATCTTCTCAGTCGTCTCTTGTAAAATCTCAGGTCCGAGTACAACACTCTTGCCCGACTCGTACCAACACAAAGGAGTTATACACCTTCTCTCATACAAAGCTTCATAGGGCGTCATTCCAATACTAGTATGAAAACTATTATTGTACGTGAACTCAATCAACGGTAAATGGTTATCCCAAGATCCTCCGTGATCCAACACACAAGCCCTCAGCAAATCCTCTAAGGATTGGATAGTCCTTTCTGTCTGACCGTCTGTCTGCGGATGATAGGCAGAACTCATCCTCAACTTAGTACCTAAAGCATCTTGCAAACTCTTCCAGAACCTAGATGTAAATCTCATATCTCTATCCGACACAATACTCGAAGGTATCCCATGTAACTTCACAATCTCCTCAATGTACATCTCGGCTAACTTCTGCATAGAATGATTAATCTTCATCGGCAAGAAATAAGCTGATTTAGTTAATCTATCCACGATCACCTAAATTGAATCATTTCCTTTCGCCGTCCTCGGCAACCCCGACACAAAGTCCATGGAAATGTTATCCCATTTCCATTCTGGAATATTCAACAGCTGCATCATACCTCTGATGCTCAATCTTCGACTTCTGACAAGTCAAACACGCATAAACGAACTCTGTGATGTCCTTCTTCATACCCGACCACCAAAACAACTTTTTCAAATCCTGGTACATCTTCGTAGCATCGGGATGAATACTCAACCTACATCGGTGTCCTTCTTCTAGATTACTCTTCTTGATTTCTGGAACATTTGTAACACATACTCTATCTCGAAACCTTATTACACCATTCTCATTAATCCGGAATTCTCCTCTGTTATCTTGGTTAATCAAAGTCAACTGGTCAACCAACTTTAAATCAGATTGCTGTCCCACTCTGATTTCTTCCAGAATACCACTAGTTAACTTCAACATTCCCAACTTCACACTGTCAGAGGTCTTTTCACATACCAAACTCAAATCTCGGAATTTCTCAATTAATTCCAACTCTTTCACCATAAGCATCGACATATGCAATAACTTTCTGCTCAATGCATCGGCCACTACATTTGCCTTGCCCGGATAATAACTCAAATCAAAATTGAAATCCTTCAACAGCTCTAACCACCTCCTCTGCCTCATATTCAATTCTTTCTGATCAAATAAGTACTTCATACTTTTATGATCACTAAACACTTCAACTTAGAGCCAAACAGATAATGTCTCCAAATCTTCAGCACAAACACCAAAGCGGCCAATTCTACATTATGTGTAGAATAATTCCTTCCATGAACTCTCAAATGTCTCGAAGTATTAGAAACAACTTATCCAAATACTCATGAAAAATCTAATTCATGTACTCCATGAACACACCAGGTGCATTGGATACACCAAATGGCATCACAGTGTATTCATAGTGACCATACCTCGTCCTGAAAGCCGTCTTCGGGATATCATCAGGCTTAACACGAAACTGATGATAACCAGACCTCAAATCAATCTTAACGAACACACAAGCGCCTACCAGCTGATCCATCAAATCGTCAATTCTCAGAAGCAGATACTTATTCTTGATCGCCACTTTATTCAATTGTCTATAATCCACACACAATCTCATAGTATCATCTTTCTTCTTCACCGACAACACAGGAGCATCCCGCAGAGAAACACTTGGTCGAACAAACTTAATCCCAAGTAACTCTTCCAATTATTTCTTCAATTCTCCTAATTCATATGCAAACATCCGGTAAGGAGCCATTGACACCAGACTCATACCTGGTATCAAATCTGCCGCAACCTCTACCTCACGCTCTAAAGGCAAATCACTTACATCATCAAGAAACACCCCGAAACTTCACAAACAAAAGGCAAAACACAAGATTCTCCACCTTCACTAATACTCAAGGTTGCTCTTAACATAAACATCTCAACACCATCCTACATCGACTCATCAAAACAATGTGTAAGCACTTGGCTTAACTCCAAACAATTCATTGCGCACACCACTTAAGCTCGCAAGACACGTCGATCCCATCCAACATGATCCCGTCTATTATCAACAAGAGATTAAGGGTGATCAGTTCCTCAATTTGTCAATAACAACCGACTATCACGAGACGGTACAAACTATCTTTACCAAACTATCGTAGCGTCTAACACCACACTTAGCCATCGCTCCACACTTGAAGCACCTTGGAGAAGCACCATCTTCTCCCCCACTTGTTTTATTCCCAACCTGCAAATGGAAAACAAAACAAGCATCAACAGTGTTTTCACACACATGTCGTACACTAGGGCATATACAACATTAGACAACCTGGCCGGACGGACTGACCTGCTTTGATACCACTAATGTAACACCCTTTTCTACCCCACAAATATACACGGCAAAATACATAAATTATCAAAGTAAAAATCACCTCAGAAGGGTGCACATTTTCTCAATAACTCAAAATAAAACATTTACTAGCACTACGCTAAAAAAGTGTTTAGACGACACTTAAAAGACAACGCTTCTATAAAAAAGCGCTGCTAAAAAGAATAAAAAAATTTCGCTAAAAAAAAGCGCCTTAAAAGAAAGGCTTTAGAAAGAGCTTTTAAAAGGCGCTGTAAAAGCCTGCCACCTTAGACCACCTTATAAAGCGCTTTCCAAAAAGCACTGCTATAGGTGTCACTTTAGAGAGCGCTTCTAAAAAGCGCTGTCTAAAGGCCACCTTAGAAAGCGCTTTTATAAAGAGCTCTTATAGGCCTCTAATTATTTTCACTTTAGAAAGCGCTTTCTAAGAAAAAGTGCCCTCTAAAGTCCTTTACTAATTAAAATATAAAACAATTCTAAACATTTTCAGAGACACTTTTATTCATTTTCTCTCTCGACCGTTTCTCTAAACCCTTGCCGTCGTTCTTGCCATTGCCATTGCCATTGCCGTTCGTGAAAACGTTGTGGTTGTTGTTGTTCTTATTCTCTTATTATTCATTTCTCTTTTATTATTCATTTCTCAAATCATTCTGAAAACGAAAACGAATAAGGTACTCTTTTATTATTCATTTCTCTTTTATTATTCATTTCTCTTTTACTATTCATTTCTCTGAAAACGAAAACGAAAAAGTTTTCACGATGAGGATAAAAGCTTCCTCTTATATTGTTGCAGAATCTTTTTTCTTTTATTTTTCATGTATATTTTTACGAAAAAGTATTTTTTTTATAATATGTTCATTGTGTTATGCATTCATGATACAACCTAGTTTTGTGGAAGGTATTTTCATAAGGAAGCTAATATTAAAGTATCTTCATAACTATTATTGAAATTGTGAAGGTTATTTCATGACTATTAAATATTTTCTACTGTATATTTGGCAAAGTTGATTAGTATAAACAACCTAGTATCGATTGAAATTGTATTTCGCTAGTTGTGTTGTGTTTTTGTCTATCCTTTTTTTCCAAGTTCATTTCTTTTATTTTCTAGAACTTGTGACTTTTTGTTATAAGTTTATTGTCTACTTTATACTTATGTAGGTGTTTACCTCTAATTGTTGCTTGTTTGTGATTACATGTTGCCACTTATCAAGTTATGACTCATAATTGGTCAATTAATGATATTTCATTTTATGATACGTGTATAGGGGTTACTTGTGTTCAAAGTGTGAAAGTCGGATCGTTTCCCTACAGGTATAACATTTTTTTTTTGTTTTTGTTTAATTTAATTAGTATAACTATGGATAAGAAATGGATGTCTTCAAGTCGATTGTCGAAAGAGTACGACAATGGGGTATCGGAATTCGTTAAGTTTGCTGTTGCGCACGCCAAAGACCCCAGTTGAATGATATGTCCTTGCTTGGGTTGCTGTTTTGGGAGTCGGGTTGACGCGGTTTAGTTGGCATCGCATTTATTGAGGAGTGGAATTGATAGAAGTTATACATGTTAGAATTTGCATGGTGAGAAAATTAACGGGAATGTTGAATCGGGGGATAATACGACCTACGCTTCATACGACAATGGCACAGATACATACGATTCTGATCGAGTCGAAGAGATTGCAGAAGCACTTGAAGAAGATCTTAAGGATTGTCCCAAAATGTTTGAGAGGTTGGTAAGCGATGCAGAGAAACCGTTGTATAATGGTTGCACCAAATTTACAAGATTGTCTGCGGTATTAAAGTTGTACAACTTAAAGGCGGGCAATGGATGGTCGGATAAAAGTTTCACAGAATTATTGGCCCTTATGAAAGATATGCTTCTAGAGGATAATGTTCTTCCCAATCGAACATATGAGGCCAAAAAGATGTTGTGCTCTATTGGCATGAGCTATGATAAGATACATGTCTGTCCAAATGATTGCGTATTGTTTCGAAATGAGTATGCATCGTTAAATGAGTGTCCTAAATGTGGTGTCTCTCGATATAAGAAAAAGTTATCTCCAGCAAAAGTCTTATGGTATTTTCCTATAATTCTGAGATTTAGACGCATGTTTCGTAGTGAGACCGATTCAAGACACTTGACTTGGCATGCAGATGAAAGAATTATTGATGGAAAGTTTCGACATCCGGCAGATTCACCACAGTGGATGAAAATTGATGATGATTATCCTGAATTTGGAAAAGAAGCAAGAAACCTTCGCTTGGCATTATCTACTGATGGAATGAACCCACACAGTATTCAAAGTATCTCACATAGCACTTGGCCTGTGATCATAATGATTTATAACCTACCTCCATGGCTATGTATGAAGCGTAAGTACATGATGTTATCTATGTTAATTTCTAGGCCTAGACAACCAGGGAATGACATAGACGTATACTTGGCACCCTTAATCGAAGATTTAAAATTTTTGTGGGAGAACGGTGTGGAGGTTTATGATGGGTATAGGAAAGAAAGTTTCAACTTGAGGGCGATGTTGTTTGGCACAATTAATGATTTTCCAGCATACGAAAATCTATCAGGGTACAACATAAAAGGTCAATGTGCGTGTCCTATTTGTGAAGATAAAATAGATTGGACGCGATTAGAGTTTGGTCAGAAGAATGTCTTTCTCGGTCATCGTAGATTCTTACATTCTAATCATCACTATCGTGGGTGGAGAAAAGCATTCAATGGAGAGGCAGAACATGGTAGAGCTCCAACTATATTGACAGGTGATCAAATTTTTGAAAAGGTGAAAGATGTGACAACTCAGTTTGGAAAGCCTTTTGCACATACACTTGTCAAGAGTGGGTAGAAGAAGGGGTCAATTTTTTTTTAACTGCCATATTGGAAGTCGTTGTATGTAAGAAATTTTCTCGATGTTATGCATATTGAAAAAAATGTATTTGACAGTGTTATTGGTACGTTACTCAATATACCAGGAAAGTCTAAGGATGGCCTTAAAGCAAGAAAGGACTTGGTACATATGGGGATAAGAACTGAATTAGGACCCTTGAAGAAAGGAAAACGAACATATCTACCACCTGCTGCGTATACTCTATCTAGAAAGGAGAAAAAAGTATTGTGTAAGTTTTTAAGTGAAGTTAAAGTTCCAGAAGGATACTCTTCAGATATTAGAAGACTTGTGTCTATGAAAGACCTCAAGTTAAAGAGTTTAAAGACGCATGACTGCCATGTTATAATGGAACATTTTCTACCAATAGGTATACGTTCTATTCTGCCAGAAAAAGTAAGAAGCGCAATAACTAAATTGTGTTTTTTCTTCAAGTCAATTTGCAGTAAGGTGATCGATCCTGCGATCTTACCAACATTGCAAAAAGAACTAGTTATTACTTTGTGTGATCTTGAAATGTATTTTCCTCCCTCGTTTTTTGACATAATGGTTCATCTAGTTGTTCATCTAGTGAAAGAGACACAATTGTGTGGACCGGCTTATATGAGATGGATGTACCCTGCTGAACGTTATATGAAAATATTAAAAGGGTATGTGAAAAACTGAAGTCGACCAGAGGGTTGTATTGCCGAACGATACATTGTTGAAGAAGCGGTTGAGTTTTGTACTGAATATCTGTCCAATGTACAATCCCCAAATCTCATATTGTCGAAAAAAAAGAAGGAAACAAGTTAATTGGAAATGAAGTTGTGACAGTATCAAGGGTCGAACGGGATCAAGTGCATTTGTATGTTCTGCACAATGAGAATGAGGTTGAGCCATATGTTGAAATGCACAAGGATGTTCTCCGAGGTTTAAATCCGAATAGAAATGAGAATTGGATAGTACGAGAGCACAATCGAAGTTTCATACCTTGGTTTAAGGATCATATTTATTCAAAGTATTATTCAGACCGCGATTCAATAACAGAAAGGTTGAGATGTTTAGCATATGGTCCAAGTATGGCCGTGTTTTCTTATAGCGCATACGCAATTAATGGATACACATTTTATACCAAAGAACAAGATGATAAAAGTACTATGCAAAATAGTGGTGTCACCGTGGTAGCTGAAGCAATGCACATTTCAAGTGTGAAAGACTTAAACCTCAAATTTGCAAATCTGTCATATTTTGGGGTTATCGAGCGCATTTGGGTGTTTGATTATGAGAAGTTTCAGATTCCTATATTTCATTGCAAGTGGGTTTAAAATAATAATGGCGTACAAATGGATAAGTCAGGATTTTTGCAAGTGGATCTTAATAGGGTGGGGTACAAAGATGAGCCTTTTATTCTAGCCTCTCAAGCTAAACAAGTGTTCTATGTCACTGATCCGACAAGTACAAAATGGTCTATAGTGCTTTTATCTAACAAAGTAATTGATGAAAACGTTGGAGATCAAGGTGATATTGATGTTTATATTGAATCATTTACTAGAAATAATCAAGATGAAAATATTATAGCGAATGAATCATATACTAGAAATGATCATAATGAGGGTATTTGGATCAATCCAATCGTCCGTGTTGTTAAGAGACGGGTAGAACATACTCCAAACAAGAAAAGAAAGAGACGTTAGTGAAAAAGATACTAGTTGTAAAATTATAGCTTATATCATTCAATAGATTAGGATTATGGATTTTTATATTTGTCAATTAATTTCTGTTTTTTCTTTCTTACAGGTCAAATGTCTAGTAACCAGGAAGATACGCACGAGTAGCACGGGCTAGAGCAACCAATATTACATGGGTCAAAGTGGAGATTCCTTCAAATGGGACAATTGGCGATTTCTATCACGGTATGCATGGTTTTATAACTTAGGATTTATTTTAATATTTATCGGATATGTCATATATATAATTTATTACTTTTAACTAAATAATGCGTATTTTGTTTTATTATGTAGTATTTCGATGATATGGCGTGTCCTTATTACACGAGGAAACAATTGCAAGATACTAAGGAGGAATTGTGCAAATTTTTTATTGCAAGAAGAATTCTTTCTTGATTGTATAGTTTTGTGAATGTAAATTCTAGTTTATTGAAATGTAAATTCTATACTGGTTTATTGATGGAAATGGTAAATTCTATACTGGTTTCTAGTTAATGTAAATTCTAGTTTTGAAATAGAATTTGTTGATGGAAATGCATATCCATACTGGTTTATTGAAATGTGAATTATACAGGTTTATGGAAATGTGAATTATACAGGTTTCTGCATTAAAAAAATGGTTAAAATGAGATTTTTTAAAAAAATCTTCAAAATTTTACGTAGACAAAAGACATCGCTTTTAATAAAAAAGCGCTGTCTAAGGTTATACATTTGGAAGCGCTGTCTAAAGTTCAGCTTTAGAGAGCGCTTTTAATGAAAAAGCGCTCTCTAAAAGTATATAAAAAAATCAATATACGTATACATTAGACAGCGCTTTCTAAAGCGCTGTCTAAAAGCACCTTTAGAGAGCGCTTTTAAAGGAAAAAACGCTTTCTAAAGTTTATAAAAAAAAAATTTAAATTTTTAACGTATACTTTAGACAGCGCTTTTAAAAGCGTTGTCTAACGTCCCCTTTTAGAGAGCGCTTTTTCATAAATAAAAAAGCGTTGTCTTTACCTACGACAGCGCTGGCTTAGACAGCGCTTTTAAGCGCTGTCATAGGCCAAAAAAAGCACCGTCAGAGTACTCCTAAAACACAGGTTTTCTTCAAAATATTCAAAAGCCATCAAAATTAGCAACGGAACCACCATAACCACAATAATCCAAAATCAAAAGGTTTTAAAATAAAAACCCAAATAATCAAATAACAACAAAATGTCAGCATAATATGTTTCGACTCAACGACCCAACCTGATGTTACACTATCAGAGCAAGACCCTCTACGTTGACCAAAAGCACTAAGAACTCCAAAAGGTCCTCGAAGGCGTCCACAGTTAAGCCTGATCATCTGCATGTTACTCACGTGGAGGCAACATTCAAACAGGCAGGGTGAGTAATCACAATTCATTATAATCAATATAAAAACAAGATATGCATAAAATGGCGTCATTATCATATACAACATCATCAGGGTCATCACAAAGGAAAACATCAAAAATCACGATATCATAAATCACATCAATGCCAAATAAATGAAATGCACAACAAGACTCATGGATGTGGTACCAATTCATCAAAGTCGATGGACACTAGGCCATCACCCTCCAAAGATCCCCGTCATTAGGATCGATTCTACACAAGAACCAGAGCACGTCAAAATTACCTCACATCCACACAATGGGATTGAAGCCACAATAGACCAGAGTCTGGAATGCTAGGAATGCATGATACACAATGTCATTGTCATCATCCTCAATAAAAGTCATTATGTGCATCATCATTCATCAAAATCTCATGTTAATCATATCGTCATTTATTCAACAAAATCATGAATCATCATCTCATAATCATCAATATAGCTCATGGTAATTCATCAAAATAGTTAGGTATCATCATCTCATAATCATCAATATAATTCATGTTCATTCACATCATCATTTAATCATCAAACATCCTGTATAAACATCTCATAATCATCAACATACTCGTGGTAATTCTTATCATCATCTAATCATTAAACATCTTGTATAAACATCTCATAATCATCAATATAATCATGGTAACTCATCAAAATAATCACAGCTCAAAATATCAAGACAACACAAGAATCATAAACCAAATTCATCGTTTCAACACACAACACATAGCACATACACGAAAAACACGACTACTGCATCGAATAGTTATAATTCTGGCATGGAAAGTAATTTTATCAAAAAGTGTTTGAAACCATCTTTCCAACGACTCGAACGGTGCCTGAAACGGACATACGGATTAAAAGTTATGAATTTCTGAAGTTTAGAAAAATTATGTCTATAACAGCAGCAAACAACACTATCATGTTCGCTGCGAGTTCGCTACTGCTCACTATGCGAACGTTCGCTATGCGAACTATAGTTCGCTAGGCGAACTCTCCTGGACAGCAACAAGAAAAATGAGATTTCTGCAGTTTAGAGGCCTTTCGGACCTCTGAATTCGATTCCGTAAAAAGTCACAATCCCATAATTCGAAATACTATCATTATATAACATTTATAACAGCCTACAACACCTTTTTAGAGATCTTAACATCATACATAGACCACGATTTAACCGGTCTATTTATGCATTTTTCTTCTTATCAAAACTTCCAACACGCAAAAACCCCAATCCCCAAATCAACACAAACATCACATAGGGATGATCCTAATGGTTTATCTACCCCTCATACAAATATTATGCAACTCTTAGAGATTAAAGAACCCCAAATACCTTCATAACTCCCACAAATACCTTTCCCTACAAGGTCAGAACAACATCAACAGGGAGATTAGCCTCGAAGGCCTACTTTTATCCGATTCAATCCAACCCTTCATATTCATCATCAATCCACAAAAACAACACCTAAATCATCAATTTACTCATAAACCCACAAACCCACGTAAACCTCAAAAATCCACTTTAAACACATCGAATTCCTATATTGAAAATAATAAAAGGCAATACTCCCCATACCTTAGATTGTCGATTCCAAGTTTTATTTCTTTAGTTCTTGGAAACCTTCTCGAATCCTAGGCTTTTCCCTCTTTCCTCAGAGCTCTGGCCCTTTCCCTTCTTTTCACGGTCTAACAAATGAATCCTACTCCCCTCAAATTCTCCTTTTTGTTAAACCTAACCCTTGGGCTTCTAAAATGGGTTTTCCCAATATTACCCTCACTAACTCCTCCTTAAAAGTCCAATTTACCCTTAATCCTTCTAATATTATTTAAATAAATAATAATACAATATATTCTATATTATATACTATTATTTAAATAAATAACCAAAACTCCACAAAAAATACCGACGTCAACACAAACCACCAAAATTCACGAATATTATATTTAAATAAATTAAATAAATATTCTTACAAATTTGGGGTGTTACAAGACTTGCCTCGGGAGATGGAAGATTGTAAAAAGCAAGGGGAGGGTGGCCCCTATCTTCAGGTAGTCACAAGTCAGCTCGAAGGCACAGATGAATGCTAGAGAGTTGGGATGCAGCTGTGAGGGGGCCAGATCCAAGTGCACGAAGACTGATCTCTAAAAGCCGCTGAAGGGCAGCCTCAGCCCAATGTCCTTGAAGACGTACTCGTACATCAGGAACATCTCCCTGTAATTTGTGCAGATACGGTCGTCTTCTCCTGGAAAGTGCACCTTCCACGCCCCTTCAGACCTACAGTTGTAAAAACATCTCCGGTATACGAGGCAAAGACAGAAGCATGTTCGGCAGGCTCTGCAACCGTCTACTCCTCCGCGGAGGTCCTATCAGGAGGAGTCTTGCCGACATCACTAGGAGCGGTCGAAACTTTTGTATTGCTACTCTCCGAGGAGCTCTCTGAGGACGAGTATATTAGAATCTCTTGTTCAGGTTCACGAGCCATCTTTTCACCTAAAAAGCAGAGGACAAAAGTGAATTCGATGACAAAATCAAATCCACCCTTCCACCGCAAGTCAAGTGAAAGAGCGCACGAAGGGCTGATGACAACGTCCCCGGCCTAAGCCCTAATCAAATGGCACAAGAGTACTGCGCGAGGAGATGCCCGGGATAACCCTTCCTACGCACGCGGGGAGATTCTCCCGGTTCACCCCCCAGAATTCCGTTTGAATATTTGGCGGAAAACTCATGAATCAGCTGGAAAACCCATAGGTACACCAGAAAAATCATGAGCTCCACCAGCAACACTCACGCTCGACGTCGCAACGGCGTCGAAAACAGCCTAAATCTACGGGTCCCTAAAGCTCTGGCGACCACGATAGCAGCAGAAAGTGGCCAACCCACCGTCTACCACCAACAGTCACTAGAAACTGCTACTATAACTACCTAGAATCATCCTAACCGCATGCATTCTAGCAAAACTAAAAGTAAAAAAGCTGGAAACTAAGGTGGAGATAAGCAACTTATGTGGTCGGGAAGCTTTAGAGGGTTGAAGATGCTTCTCGGAACTCGTACGGCGGCAGAAACGGCGGCGACGAACTGGAGAACTCAGAGAGAAGAGTAAAGGAGGAGAGAGAAGCAAAAAGTGCAAATGAGCAGCTTCTCCTTCTATTTATAGACCTTCTAAAGGCATGTGCACGAGTACTTGCGGCTAGGGGCATCATCATGACCCTAGCCTAGCCATCATGACGCATTTAATGCAGCATAAGGCTCGAGGCACACGTGTCGTCCCATCTCTTCAGATCACATCAATCATTGGTCTCCTTGTATGCCGGGCACACCAGACAACGTTCTATATCCTGCGGGCACCAACTCTCCCGGGCATCATAAAACAACTCCAACTCGTCGGCAGTCGAAGACCCATTCAAGATCTCCTCGGGACTGCGAACTAACCTTAAGTCATCACTCTCATGCTCGGGAGCAACGACTTGGGGGGCTCCTGTTCTGGAATGGACCAATGGCTAGGTATGGCCCAATCCCCTTCTGCTCCCAGAACGGCCCAATTGCCTAAGTCCATCCAATATGGGATGTCATTTACCTTTCTGCCCCTCAACCGGGCAAATACAGCAAATGACCCCACAGGCCACCTGCCCTCCCCGGTAATTTCTGTCTGTCATGCACGGCTTTACCATCTAGAAACAATCACGACGCCCGTGCACGGAACAACACCTTTGCCCGTGGTAACGACTAGTTTCGAGCACCTCTGCCCGTCCTAACGGCTAGTTTCTGGCAGTTACCTATTCTTCGCGAAACGGTTATTTTGCCCCGAAAATAGGGACTGTTGGCCACGCGATGGGGGCATTATATAAACCCTCTTATTTGAGAGGGTTAGGTATTCCAAATCATCCTACGAAATACATACTTTGTACTAGTCTTTCTCTCTCTCACGATAATTACTTTAGCATTGGAGTGCCTTGCAGGTACACCCCTCCTCATCTCATACACCCAGCATCGCATACGTCATCCTTGGCCCACTTCAGGTTCTGATCAGCCGCCAAGATCAAATTTGTTGAACATATCCAGCTGCTCAGTGAGGCTTTATCTTCACTCATCTTGAATGAATACAAAGCTAGCTTCAGGTAGAGATGATTAACGAACAATTTCATCATGTACAAATCTTCAAGTTTTGTCCATACACTCGTTGCAGTTTTCTCCTTTAAAACCTGTCGGAGAACCTTATCACCAAGGTTCGATACAATGGCACTGTGGGATTTTTCGACCATCGTTCTCTTCTCCTTCCGCGTTAGGGCATCATCCATCTTCTCTGATTCTTTAAACGCTTCTAACAAACCCTGTTAAACAAGAAGGACTTGCATCTTCAAGCGCCACAAACCAAAATCATTCCCACTGGTGAATTTCTCAATCTCATAATTTGTTGATGACATCTTCTTCTCCGCACTCACCGCACTAGTTTGTTAGTTGATTTCATCAATAACAGAATAAAGTTAAGATAGAAAAACCGAGTTTCTTGAACAAACATAAGAAACCCTACTAGGTTTCACAAAGGAAAAGACAAGAAGGAAGAAGAATAGAGAATTGGTTAAACTTGTTTTGCTATTCACATACTCAATAAGGGTTTAAAGATTACAAGTGAATACCAACAATTAACCTCTTTCAACAACCTGAGGGAATTAGTATATTTATAGACTACTAAGCTAACTTAAATTACAAGCTAACTTAACAATTAGGCTTACAATCAAAGCCCAATTCGACATACTAACAACCCTAGCATTTCGACTACAGCATACAACATCAGTATGTAAACAGATTTCGACTTTATACTAAACATTTTTCAAACCATGAAGCTACCCTTGTCAACATCAATTCTTGAATGACTACTCCACGTTTGCAATTCAATTAATGGAGCAGAATCCAGGAGATAATTTATAGAAATTTACAAAAAAGGCATCAATGTTACGGTTTGCGATTACTTCGTAGTAAATATGTAATTGCACTCACCGAGGGCAATCTTGTTAACCCACATATAAGACTTTCATTTGCTTCCTAAATTTGATAAGTTAATATATTAATTTGATATAAAAATATATTAATAAATAATTATTTCAGTGACATACAATATCACAATAAATTATTATGTTCAATATGCATAATTTATTTATTTATAATTTGGTTATCTAATTTTGTTGTGACAAGGTATTTTAATAATTAAATTATTTTTTATAAATTTATTTATTTATTTATTTATTATTATTATTATTATTATTATTATTATTATTATTATTATTATTATTATTATTATTATTATATGACATATTATTTGTTATTGTTTTTGTTGTACTTCACGTAACAAATTAAATTAACTTTGATACAATTTTGTTCAAGTTTTGTCTATGGTTTGTAAATTTATACAAAATTTAACATTTTGAGTGAATCAATTAAAATAAAATGTCACCAAAGTGACCTCTTTTTCAGAGATTGATTATAAAAATGTAAAATGTTTTTCTTTTGTGTGTATGTTTGTCCATGCGAGTATCAATTGACCCAAAGGACAGTTGGTGGTTGGCCAGTTTTCATACGCGTCAGTGATGGTAATCATGTGATAATTATAAGGTTATACATGTGAATAATAAATCAATCCAAAGAGGGGTTTATTATTCGACATATTTTTATTATCAATGTTTGATCGTTACGACAAGAGTACCACTAGTAGTCAATATTACTGTCCAAAGACTTGATATTGATGGTGCATTGGGTATCTTGAGATAAGTTATGCCTTTATTTGAACAACATTGATGATTCAGTTTTTATTATTATGAGTATATTTAAAATGTTCAATTTTTGTTTTTTTCCAGCTACAATTGCTTCAATATCTGCTAATATGAATAAGGTTCAGGTCGTTAATGGTATAGATTTTAAGGATTGGAATGAGAACATGGAAATTGTTCTTGGCTGCAAGGATCTTGACCTTGCATTAAGGATGGAGCAACCAAATTCTCCTACAGAATCTAGTACCTCTAAACAGAGGAAATTTTTTTAGAAGTGGGATCGCTCTAACCGCATGAGTCATGGTTTGGTCTGTTCTGAGATCAATTTAGCTTTAGTGCCTGGAAACACTTGGTGGTTAGACTTTGGTTCAACTACAAACATCAGTGTTTCAATGAAGGGTTATCTGAACTATCGAAAGACAAATGATGTTGAAAGATACATCTATGTAGGAGATGGCAAGTCGATGGAGGTGGAAGCTATATAACATTTTAGATTATTAATGTGTACTGGATATTATTTGGATTTGAAGGATACTTTTGTGTTTCCGTCATTTAGACAGAATTTGATTTTAGTTTCTTATTTGGACAAATCAGGTTATTTCTGTTCATTTGGAAATAACATGTTCAATTTATCTTTCAATTCAAATATTGTTGGAACTGGTTCACTTATAGGTCATTATAATCTATATTTACTTGACACAATAGCTACCTATGGCGAATCCTTGAAGCGTAAAATTGATGATAACAATTCAGGAGCATTATGACACAAACCCCTAGGTCACATCTCTAAAAATAGAGTTGAGCGACTAGTGTCAGATGGAATTTTGGATTCCATTGACTTTATAAACTTTGAGTTTATGTTGAATGCGTTAAAGGAAAACAGACCAAAACAAAGAAATTCGGTGCATATAGAGCTACAAATGTCTTAAAATTAATACATACAGACATTTGTGGACCATTTCCGACACCTTCTTGGAATGGTCAACAATATTTGATATCATTCATCGATGATTAATCTAGATATGCATACATATTTCTTATACATGAAAAGTCTCATTCATTGGATGTGTTCAAATCGTTTAAGGCTGAAGTTGAGAATCAACTTGACAAAAGAATTAAGAAAGTCAAATTCGACAGTGGCGGTGAATATTACGGTAGATATGACGGTTCAAGTGAACAACGTCCAGGGTCTTTTTCCAAATACTTGGAAGAATATGGAATCGTCCCACAGTACACCATGCCAGGATCTCCTAGCATGAACGGTGTTGCTGAAAGACGAAATCAAACTCTTAAGGATATGGTAATGAGTATGATTTGTCATTCTACCTTGCAAGAGTCACTTGGGGAGAGACACTAAAAACTGCAGCTTATATTCTAAATAGAGTACCAACAAAAGCAGATGTCAAAACACCTTATGAGCTTTGGACCGGGAGAAAGCCTAGTCTCAAACATTCTCATGTGTGGCGATGTCCAGCTGAGGCAAGGCCTTATAGGCCAAATGAAAAGAAATTGGACTCCCGAATAGTGAGCAGCTACTTTATTGGATTCTAAAATATCTAGGGGCTACAAATTTTACGATCCCAGATTTAAATTCAATGTTTGAGATGGGAATAGCTACATTCTTTGAGGATATTGAGTTGGGGGGGAATAAGGTTAGAGACTTTGTCTTAGAGGAAGAATCGATAACAATTCTAGAACTGATTTATACAGTTACTTTTGATCAAGCAAGTACGGAACTTCCACAAGACATTGTTGCAATTCCTCAAACTCAAGATGATTTGATAATTCATGAAGAACAAACTCAAAATCCTCAAGAACGAGTGTTACAAGAACCAATACCTTTGCGGAGATCCAATAGAGAAAGGAGAAATGTTATTCCGGATGATTACATAGTTTTTCTCCAAGAACATGAAGAAAATAATGGTATGATGGAAGATTATCCAATCAACTTTCGTCAAGCCAGGCAGGATTCCAACTCAGAAAAGTGGATTGAAGCAATGAAGGAGAAGTATAAGTCCATGCAAGACAATAAAGTTTGGGAACTTGTCCCATTACCAGAAGATGTAAAACCCATTGGTTGCAAATGAAATTTTAAGACCAAGCGGGATTCTAACAGTAATGTAGATAGGTATAAAGCTCGTCTTGTGGCTAAGGGTTATACTCAAAAGAAAGAGATTGACTTTAAAGAGACTTTCTCTTCAGTTTCATCGAAATATTTTTTTAGGACAATCATGGCTCTTGTTGCACATTATGATTTGGAACTCCACCAAATGGATGTCAAGACGACTTTCCTCAATGGTAACATTGATGAAACGATCTATATGGTGCAACCAGAAAACTTTGTGTCAGGAGACTCAAAGAATATGGTTTGCAAATTAACAAAATTCGTTTATGCACTAAAACATGCATCTCGTCAGTGGTACCACAAGTTTCATGAAGTAATTCTCTCATTTGGTTTTAAGGTGAATGTTTTTGAAGATTGTGTGTATCACAAATTCAATGGGAGCAAGTACATTTTCATGGTCCTATATGTTGATGACATATTACTTGCCTCCAATGAAATTTCTGTCAAGAAAATTTGAAATGAAAGATCTTGGTGACACCTACTTTGTATTAGAAATTCAGATATATTGAGACCGATCTCGTGGTATTCTAAAATTATCACAAAGAAGTTATATCAGTGAGGTGCTTAAAAGGTTTGGCATGCAGGAATGTAAATCAGGAGATACTCCAATTGCTAAGGGAGACAAATTGAGTCCCAGTCAATGCCCTAAAGGAAACTTGGAAATTCAAGAAATGCAAAAGATTCCTTATGAGTTAGCAGTAGGGAGTCTGATGTATGCCCAAGTGTGTACGCGTCCGAATATTGCATTCATAGTTGGGATGTTAGGCAGATATTTGAGTAATTTATTAATTGATATTGGAAAACAGCAAAAAAGGTTATGAGGTATTCAAGGAGAACAAAAGATTATATTCTCACATATAGGAGGTCAGACCACCAGTTGGAGATCACTGGGTACTCTGTCTCAGATTTTGCTGGATGCCAAGACAGTAAAAGATCCACTTCAGGCTATATCTACATGTTGGATAGTGGAGTAGTTTCTTGGCGCAGTACTAAGCAAACTCTTGCAGCTTCATCCACCATGGTAGCAGAGTTTATAGCATGTTATGAGGCATCCAATCATGGGATTTGGATGAGGAATCTTGTCACTGGGTTGCGAATTATGGAAGGAATTGAAAGGTCACTTAAGTTATACTATGACAACAAATCACCTGTCCTGTATTCCAACAATAATAAGAGCTCGGCTAAGTCAAAATATATTGACATCAGGTTCCTAGTTATCAAGGAAAGGGTACAAAGTGGATAGATTTCTATAGAACACTTGGGGACAAACTCCATGATAGCAGATTCTCTTACAAAAGGTCTTCCACCCAAGGTCTTTCATGAGCACACTGCTCGCATGAGTGTTTTATCGTTAGAGGAGTCTTTGGTTTAGTGGGAGCTAGTCAATTATAAATTTTATGTTCTGTGTTTAGTATTATGTATGCATACTATAATTTTGGATACTTTCCAAATTAATAAAGTTTGATATTTATCAGTTTAAATTTTGTACAATAAAGTTATTAAATGATCTCATTAAAGTAAAGTAGGACCAGTTGAAAATCGACATATACAGACCAACTTCATATGATTTTCATGCTACACATTTCATGATGGATCTATGTCATTTAGTTGTGTAACTATCGGTGATCATTGATGGGTTTAGTTATGATTGATATAACAAAAGGCACTTGTTAAATATGTAATTCATTGTTTTAGAAAGATTAGATTTGATTTAGAAAGATTATATTTGATTTAGAAAGATCAGATTTGATTTAGAAAGATTAGATTAGATATTTTTGGGCTTTAGCTTGAGATGCAAGTTAACCTAAATCTATAAATAGGGAGGAACCCTTATCATTCTAATCATCAAGTTTGATAATCACGGTTTTGCAGTTGCAAAGTGATAATAAAATTCCACAGTTGTGGGCAGAGAGTTACTCTGCAGATTTTCATCTTCTTCTCCAATGTTATTTTATTTTCTCTTTCTCAACCTTTTCTTTCATTGTCATTGCGTGAGTGAGATAACAATCTTGAGATCAAGATTGAATAGGAATTCTCCATAGATCGTGGTTGAATTCCAACAGTTGGTATCTAGAGCTCCAGTTTTAATTCAAGGGAAGAACAACTATGATGGCGATGAATCACCCGAACGGCCACTTTCCAGTAAATCTTCCAAAAGATAATTATGAGAATTGGTGCAAGCAGATTAAGGTGGTTTTCTGTTACCAAGATCTTTGGGATCTTATGAAGGAGGAATTATCACCGCTTGCAGAAACTGCGACAGATAAGGAGAAAACATATATAAAGAATTAAAGAAGAAAGAATGTGAAGCTCTCTTTATAATCCATCAATGTGTTGATCCAGATAACTTTGAAAAGGTTAGTGATGTAGAATCAGCAAAAGAAGCTTGGGAGATTCTTGAAAAATCGTTTGGAGGCGCAGAAAAGGTGAAAGAGGCGAGGTTACAAACACACAAGAGGACTTATGAATTGCTTCAGATTGAAGACAATGAAAGTATAACAGATTTCTTCACCAGAGTTACAAAGATGGTGAATCAAATCAAGGTATATGGAGAAATGTTAACATCAAGATCAGTTGTGTCAAAGATCTTGAGGTCATTGGCTCCAAAATTCGACCATGTGGTAGTAGCCATAAAAGAGTCGAAAGACTTGTCAGTATTAATGAAGGAAGAACTTCAAGGGACACTTGAGTCTCATGAATAAAGGACGGCTGAAAGAGTTGCACGAAAGCCGAAGAGTAATATGGCCCTGCAGGCACGGTCAGAAAAAGAAAGGAAAGATGGCAAGAGGTCAATAATTTCCAATATGTTGTACATAGCGGGCATGAAAAGTAATTTGCTCAGTATAGGGCAGCTAGTAAAAAAGAACTACAAGGTGTCGATCGAAGACAAGTTGATGAGAGTTCTCGACTCAGGTGGTAGGTTGATCTTGAAGGCTCCAATGTATTACAATAGGATCTTCAAGATTGAACTCAATGTGATGGAGCACAAGTGCCTAGTAACTGCAGCCAGTAGAGATGAGTGGTTATGACATTTTCAACTAGGCCATCTTAACTTCAATGACATCAGAGAGCTAAAGAGAAGAAATATGGCTTCAGAATTACCTGAAATTGACATTCCAAGTGAAGTTTGTGAAAAGTGTGTTCATTCGAAACAACACAAGAATAGCTTCAGCAAGGATGCAGGAAGGAAGTCGAAGGCAATTCTGGAAGTCATATACTATGATGTATGTGGTCCAATACATATGGATTCGATTGCAGGCAACATATACTTTGGCACGTTCATAGATGATTACAGTCGAAAGTTGTGGACTTACCTCATCAGGAAGAAAAGTGATGTGATCGAGGTATTTTCCAAATTCAAATCTATGGTCGAAAGACAGAGTGTTCGAAAGCTGAAAATTATGAGGACTGATGGTGGTGGAAAGTATGTGTCGAAAGAGTTCGATGAATTATGTGAAAAAGAAGGGATTGTGCATGAGGTGGTGCCACCCTACACTCCATAGCAAAATGGAATTGCAGAAAGAAATAACAGAACCATCATGAACATGGTGAGAAGTATGTTGAATGGAAAACATCTACCCAAAGAATTATGAGGAGAAGCGGTTTCGACAACAACATACATATTAAATAGATGTCTGGCGAAGAAGCTTGAAGGAATCACACCAGAAGAATGTCGGTCTGGTGTCAAGCCTAGCCTCAGTCACTTTAAGGTGTTTGGATCTATAACACATAGACATGCTCCAGATCAGTTAAAAAGGAAGCTTGATGACAAGTCGAATCAGATGATCTTTATAGGATATCATTTGACTAGAGGTTACAAGTTGTTCGACCCAGTGAATAAGTAGGTAGTGATCAGCAGGGACGTGATCATATATGAGCTTAAAGAATGGGACTGGACTGAGAATGTCACGAACGATTTAGTGAGAATCTCTTGTGAAGAACCAGCCACTGAAGTCGAAAGAAAAGTTCGACAGGAACAAGTCAGAGATGAATCAGGCCCAAGCAGACCTCGACGAACAAGTTACATTCCTGCAAGGTTGTAAGAATGTGTGATTGCATCAAATGATGTGGTTGATGAAGAGGGTGAGCTGGTATATTATGCTTTCTACACAGATGTCGAACCATTCAATGCAGCCGAGGCATTGAAAGATTCGAAGTGGGTAAAAGCAATGAATGAAGAGTTAGAGTCTATTGAAGTCAACAACACTTGGTCACTTGTCAAATTGCCTCAAGGCGAAGAAGGAAATTGATATGAAATGGGTTTACAAGGTGAAAGTGAATCCTAAAGGAGAGGTAACTCGACACAAGGCGAGACTTATGGCGAAAGGATTTCTATAGAAGGAAGGAATTGACTTTGATGAAGTGTTTGCACTTGTTTCTAGGATCGAAACAATCAGGTTGGTTGTTGGTCTAACAAACATGAAAAATTAGCACACATGTCAAATGGATGTTAAATGTGCATTCCTTAATGGCCCCTTAGACGAAGAAGTTTATGTCGCACAACCAGTTGGGTATGTGAAACGAGGCGAAGAAAAAAAGATGTACAGGCTGCATAAAGCCCTGTATGGACTTAAGCAAGCTCCAAGAGCTTGGAATAAGAAAATTGACAGCTTCTTAAGGTGGAAGGAATTTGTGAAGTGTATGACTGATCATGGAGTGTATGTAAGAAGAAGTAGTAGTGAATTGCTTATACTATGCCTCTATGTCGATGACATGTTGATAATAGGAAGTTGCAAGAAGGAGATCGAAGACTTCAAACATAACCCGAGTGAGGAGTTTGAAGTGTCAGACTTGGGAGACCTCTCATATTTCCTTGGCATTGAATTCTACAAGACTAGTAGAGGTTTGATGATGCACCAAAGAAGATATGCAGGCGAAATAATCAATAGAATTGAGATGCATGATTGCAACCCAACTTCGACTCCAGGTGAGACCAAATTGCAACTGTCGAAGCAGTCAGATGAAGATGATGTTGACTCAACCCAATATAGAAGACTTATTGGGTAAATTCGATACCTTTGTCACACAAGGTCTGACTTAGCATACAGTGTAGGTATGGTACGTTGATTCATGCAGAAGCCAAAGGTATCACACCTAGCAGCAACGAAGAGGATACTGAGGTATCTAAAAGGAACTCTCGACTATGACATTTGTTTATGCAGCTGATGAAGGAAAAGAATGCAAGTTAGTGGGATACACCGACTCAAGTTGGTGTAGTGATGCTAAGGATAGAAATCCATAGCTGACTATGTGTTTATGTTAGGTGGTGCACCAGTTGCTTGGAGTTCGAGAAAGGGGCCAGTAGTGGCATTGTCATCATACAAAGCAGAATATATAGTTGTTTCTCTTTGTGCATGTTAAGCAACCTGGACGGTGAACCTGGTCAAAGAGATCACAACCAAGAGTCATAGGGCAATTAACATGAAGATCAACAACATGTCAGCTATCAACTTGGCGAAGAATCCAATAACACACGGTCGAAGCAAACACATCGAAATGAGGTGCCATTATCTTCGAGAACAGGTAGCAGAAGGGAAGATGAACTTAAAACACTGCAGAACTGAAAATCAGATTGCAGACATCATGACGAAGGGAGTGTCAGTCGAAGTGTTCAAGAAGTTAAGGTCTATGATGAATGTAGATGGTTTAGACACAATGAATTATGTGGTGTGTTAAAAATGTAATTCATTATTTTTGAAAGATTAGGTTTGATTTAGAAAGATTAGATTTGATTTAGAAAGATCATATTTAATTTGGAAAGATTAGATTAGATATTTTTGGGCTTTTATAGTTTTGACTTTATCTTGAGATGCAAGTTAACCTAAATCTATAAATACGGAGGAACCCTTATCATTGTAATCATCAAGTTTGATAATCACGGTTTTACAGTTGCAAAGTGATAATAAAATTCCACTGTTGTGGACAGAGAGTTACTCTACAGATTTTCATCTTCTTCTCCAACGTTATTTTCTTTTCTCTTTCTCAACCTTTTCTTTCATTGTCATTGCGTGAGTGAGATAACAATCTTGAGATCAAGATTGAATAGGAATTCTCCTTAGATCGTGGTTGAATTTCAACAGCACCTTGGTTCTGAATAGTGGCGTGATTAATGGACGAGATACTTTGGATATGCTTAAAGAATATAATGGCAAATTTTGAGCTCATAAAGTTTAACACATGTGTAAAGTTACATATGTGACCAGTGGAAGATTGTTAGAATTTTGAATCACAAATGTAACATTTAAGGTGTTAGTGCCATTATTTTAATTAGTCAAGACTTAAAGGGGTCTAATTAATATAATATTAAGTTTTTGGCTAAAAACATAAATGTCATGAAAGGTCAGATTATTATGTAGATACCATAATTCAATATCTAATTTGATGAGGGGGCAAATTAGAATATTGAAAATTAAGAAATAATCATAGGGTTATTTAAATAGGTTATGGTCCCCATTTGTAGAGTACGATAAAAAAAAATGTTTATGAGGTTTTCTCTCTTCATCCCCATCAGAAGAGATTCAAGGAACCCTAAAGAATTCTACAAATTGGAAGATCACACACCTGCAACCTTCAACGATTTCAATGGCAAATTTAGATACGCTTTTGTTTTTATTTTCTGATTAAATTCTAGTATGAGTTTAAGAGATACAAGTTGATGGTATATCGACTTATAAAAATTATTTTTAGAGTTTTATTTTTGCTTTCTATATTGATAGAAATTATAAAATTATAGACAAATCTAACAAATTTCTCTTTATTGATTTAGAAGAGAGACAATAAAAAGAGAGACATAAATGTGTGGTATGCACCACTTTTTTCAATCTCTTCAAAATAGAGAAGAAAAAGAAAAAAAGTATTAACTAACTAGTCATTTATATCTTAGATGTGTGTGACCCCTTATTTTGATACTAACTTTATCGTTGTATTTTTAAAACAATGATCAACATATTCTCTCTTCTTCCACTCTCTTAAAACAAATCTTTCTTTATTTTTCACATCTTTCTCTCTTCTTCCACTCTCTTACACACTTTTCTCTTCTAACTTTCTCTTTGCAACCAATCACACTAAGCTAAGATGAGTTTAATATTTTTTACTAGACAAATGAAATGATAAAGATTTTTGGAACACATACAATTGCAAAATCCCAAATTTAAACCTCAATGAAGTTGTACAATGATTTTTTTTTTTTTGATACAATGATCCTTACTTAACTTGAATTAATAATATTAGAAAAATAATACCGAGGTATGGTTTTTTCAGAAAAAGAAAAGTGAAGATAAATAATGAAAAGGTGCACGAGAGATGTAATAATGAGATTAGGTAGGTAGGTTAACTATAACCATAAAGAAATGAAGAACTTTGCTTGCAACTCTGACCAAAATATATCAGTGGTCATTCAAGAAATTGAAGCGCATGCTTCTAAACTCTTCAGCGTTATTATAAGTATAGAAGTGTCTCTCCCACATTATCTCCTAAACTCTCCACCACTTCATCCTCAATGGCGAGAGGAAATTCAACCCTTCCCATCTGTTTCTTCAAGATTATTCTTCAAGCCAATCTTCAAACTATTGTAACACACTATGTTTACTGTTTTACCTGTTTTTTGTTGTTGAAAAGTTCTAATATTATTTTTTTACAGAAAATACCAAACAAGTTTACAAGAAGATACGGTGCTGGTCTTCCAAATCCAGTGATGATCAAGCCTCCTGATGGCACTAAATGGAAAGTGTTTTGGAAAAACATCAATGGTGAGATTTGGTTTCAAAAGGGTTGGAAATTGTTTACTCAAAATTACTCTCTACAACATGGTTGTTTGGTAGTGTTCAAATATAAAGAAAGAACTCTAGAGTTAGATGTAATCATACTTGGCCAGCATGCATTAGAAATTGACTATGGTTCTTCATGTGGCACTCTGGATGAGACCAACAATCTTGATGATAGTGATGATGAGTCGGTTGAGGTTTTGAATGAATGGCATAATCAGAAGAAGCCTAGACAGAGATCAACACTAGCTTCTCCAAGACCACATAAAAAAAGTAGAGGTATGTGGATTTCATTTTCTGTTTTATTCTTACATCACCATGCACCTTCTGTGATATATTATGACTATTCAAAATTTCAATATGATGTTACTCCAAGAGTGCAGTTTTTGTTTTATATTCCTCACATATATGCAGGTGAGATTGAGCATATTAGTCAAAGAACTACATCATTGAATAGGCCAAGGGAATCTAGAGCTCGGAAAGTAGCTAAAGAATTTATCTCAAGCAATCCATTTTTCACAATTTTGATCAACCCTACTCATCTGGCAGCAGATCGTCCGGTACAGTATTCATGCAATGCTATGCGTTATTTATTCTCGTGATGTTGTCATTATAAATTATAATGATAATGATTGATAATAAAATTATATATACAATGCAGAGAGTACCAAATTTAAAAGGGATTATTGAGAATAAGACGACGAATGTGAAGCTGCAGATTGGTAAAAGATTATGGAACTTGAAATTGCTTCCTTCTTACAATGATAAACCGGGTCGTTGTCTTTCGGGTGGTTGGGCATCTTTTGCATGGGAAAGTGGAGTGCAACCAGGAGATGTTTGCGTCTTGGAACTGATAAACAAAGAAGATATAGTTTTCAAAGTTCATGTTTTCCAACATGAATGTTAATGTATCTGTTTTAAGCTGTAAATTGTAGTGATGGTAACTTTAATTAACTAACACTGTTTCCTTTCCATCAAGTGTGAAGTGAAGTTTGTAACTGTTTAATTTTCAAATATTTCGAGGAACATCAAGACTCACAAATTCTTATTCCATCAAATATATTAAGGTGAACAAAATAGTATATTAAAGTTTGATTGCATAAAAAACTAAATTTGTAGGGCATTTGTTATGAGAACAAATAAATCATTCGATATTGCTGTATACATCATCAATTGCTGATTTTTTTTTTAATATAACACATTTTTTCAAAAAAAATTTCAAAAAAAACCAACATTTCAAGTTAATTCCGGAAATGGCTAGTTTTTGAAACAGTATATAAGAGTGGCGCCATATGAAATGGCGCCTCACAAGACAAATCATATGGTGTCTCAGGCCAAAATTGTGTAGACATGGAGAGTGTCATCTTGTCAATAATTGGACTAGTGTAACCATTTTTTTCAATCTCTTCAAAATAGAGAAGAAAAAAAAAATTATATTAATTTGATACTAACTTGTCATTTATAACTTAGATGTATGTGACCCCTTATTTTTATACTAACTTTATCATTATTTTTTTAAAATAATGATCAACACTTTTCTCTTCTCTAGTTCTCTTATAATAAATAATACATCAAATCTTTTTTATTTTTCACATCTTTCTCTCTTCTTCCACTCTCTTACATTCTTTTCTCTTCTAACTTTCTCTTCACAAACAATCACACCTAGCTAAGATGAGTTTAATTTTTTTTAATAGACAAATGAAATGATAAAGATTTCTGTAACACATACAATTGCAAAATTCCAAATTTAAACCTCAATGAAGTTGTACAATGATCCTTACTTAACTTGAATTAATAATATTAGAAAAATAATACCGAGGTATGGTTTTTCTAGAAAAAGAAAAGTGAAGATAAATAATGAAAAGGTGCACGAGAGATGTAATAATGAGATTAGGTAGGTAGGTTAACTATAACCATAAAGAAATGAAGAACTTTGCTTGCAACTCTGACCAAAATATATCAGTGGTCATTCAAGAAATTGAAGCGCATGCTTCTAAACTCTTCAGCGTTATTATAAGTATAGAAGAAGTGTCTCTCACACATTATCTCCTAAACTCTCCACCACTTCATCCTCAATGGCGAGAGGAAATTCTACCCTTCCGATCTGTTTTTTCAAGATTATTCTTCAAACCACTCTTCAAACTATTGTAACACACTATGTTTACTGTTTTACCTGTTTTTTGTTGTTGAAAAGTTCTAATATTTTTTTTTTTACAGAAAATACCAAACAAGTTTACAAGAAGATACGGTGCTGCTCTACCAAATCCAGTGATGATCAAGCCTCCTGATGGCACTAAATGGAAAGTGTTTTGGAAAAACATCAATGGTGAGATTTGGTTTCAAAAGGGTTGGAAATTGTTTACTCAAAATTACTCTCTACAACATGGTTGTTTGGTAGTCTTTAAATATAAAGAAGGAACTTCAGTGTTAGATGTAATCATACTTGGCCAGCATGCATTAGAAATTGACTATGATTCTTCATGTGGCACACTTGATGAGACCAACAATCTTGATGATAGTGATGATGAGTCGGTTGAGATTTTGAATGAATGGCATAATCAAAAGAAGTCTAGACAGAGAACAACACTAGCTTCTCCAAGACCACATAAAAAAACTAGAGGTATGTGGATTTCATTTTCTGTTTTATTCTTACTTTGCCGTGCACCTGATATATTCAAAATCTCAACATGATGTTACTCCAAGAGTGCAGTTTTTGTTTGATATTCCACATATATATGCAGGGGAGATTGAGGATATTAGTCAAAGAACTACATCATTGAATAGGCCAAAGGAATCTAGAGCTCGGCAAGTAGCTGAAGAATTTATCTCAAGCAATCCCTTTTTCACAATTTTTATCAACCCTGCTAATCTGGCAGTAAATCGTCCGGTAAGGTATTCATGCAATGCTATGCATGCATGCATATATGCATGTAATTTATGTTGTGATGTTGTGGTTAGAAATTATAATGATAATGATTGATAATAAAATTATATATACAATGCAGAGAGTACCAAATTTAAAAGGGATTATTGAGGACAAAACGATGAATGTGAAAGTGCAGATTGGTAAAAGATCATGGAACCTGAAATTCCTTAAAACCAGCCGTTGTCTTTCGGCTGGCTGGTTTTCTTTTGCAAGGGAAAGTGGAGTGCAACCAGGAGATGTTTGCGTCTTCGAACTGATAAACAAGGAAGATATAGTTTTCAAAGTTCATGTTTTCCAACAGGACTGTTAATGTATCTGTTTTAAGCTGTTAATTTGTGTGATGGTAACTTTAAGGTCATGTTTTCCAACAGGACTGTTAATGTATCTGTTTTAAGCTGTTAATTTGTGTGATGGTAACTTTAATTAACTAACACTGTTTCCTTTCCATCAAATGTATCTGTTTGAAGTTGTTATTGAGTGATAGTAAATTTTATTAAGTAACACTATTTTGTTTCTATCAAATGTGTGAAGTGAAGTTTGTAACTTTTTAATTTTGAAATATTTCAAGGAACATCAAGACTCACAAATTTCTCATTCTGTCAAATATATTAAGGTGAACAAAATGGTATCTTGAAGTTTGATTGCATAAAACTAATGTACATATTTCATTTGTATGTCATTTGTTAAAAGAACAAACAAATCATTTGATATAGCGGTATACATCTTCAATTGCTATGCAATTACTATTTAAAAATCAATTTTAAAAATAAGACACAAACAAATTATCTGACTGAGTTGCTTACTAGATCATTCTATTCAAATCGCTTGTGGGTTGTTAAAATTGTGCATGACAGAACAACAACCACAATGACTGTAGTGTAAATCAACATAGTTCAAATTGTTATGGTTACTACTGCAGAGGAGTTAATTAATTAAGAATTACACTCTCTATTGTACGGAAACCATTTGAATTCGGTAGTAAATGCACGAAGAATTAGCAAGTGTTAAGTCTAGAATGAAAACACAATTTGCAAAGATAAAACTTTAGAATCCACCAAAAAGAAAAAAATCTTGAATTTAATTACGAAAAAAGATAACAAACGGCCACGTCTCAAAAGTGTTTATATACTGAAAAAGAAACCATAATGATAACAAAATTTAAAAACAAAAGTAAATCAGAAATAGTTTTGATAACAAAATTTAAAAACAAAAATAAATCAGAAATTGTTAAAACTGTAGAAAATAAAACAGAAATTGCTAAAATTGTAGAAAATATTGAAAATATTGTTTACGTGAGCAGATTTTCTATCCGAAAAGATATAATAAGTGTCATTCTGACCTCGGACATGAAACTTGCACAAATCCTGCAGAACATTTTCAACGCGTGGCTTCTTCTCCGATATGTGCAACCAGTTTTCCTACGTTATTCTACTTTATCTCTGAAGAACTTGACCACGAGTTCTCTTCTTGATAAAGAGCTGCACCTGCTTGATACAAATGAATGTCAACAACATTGAAAGTCTAGGATATATTCATAGAATCCAGTAGAGATACCACATAAGCATTATCGTTGTTCTTTCAGGTCATTGTTGTAACACCCTATTCGTGAATACTCTTAATTAAAATAAAAACATGCAATAAACATATTTAACAAACAAGGGTGTCAAACATCTCCCTCAAATAATCATGCTTTCCAAAAAAAAATTTTTATAACAACACAACAAAAATTAACTTCAAACATCCTTTATAATATCTCAACAAAATAAAACACTCTATTAATTAAATTAATTCAACAGCTCGAAAATATCAAATAAAGCGTCTCAACCCAGTGTTACAGATTAGAGCACTGACAAAACTAATTAACGTAGAAAACAACGAAATAAACAAAGAGGCATCAATGACATCATTACTACAAAAAACACATTTAACTTCGGACGCGGAATGCATTTAACCTTGACTACATAGGCGAGGTAACAAAGGGCATCATAAAAAGTGACAACTTTACCCCTAGATTTTTGAATAAACGAGGGCTAAAGTTATCTGCACATGGATTCGATACCCAGCATCTGCCTTTTTATTATTTTTAGAACTTGATGGCGCACCCAATATTAAATATCTGTTTTTGAGTAAAACTGAGATAATAGCACATTATTGTTACCTCGGTTATATTTGAAAACCGAAGGGATAACTTTATATTTTTTTATACTTTCGTTTGTACCTGTATTAAAGAACCATATTACAGAATATAGAACCATATTTTGCAGATTTGTGAAACAGAAACTTGTACATTTTACCAATATCTCAAATAGAAACATTGTACCACAAATATTAATTGTTTACACCAAATTCAAAGCCAAAATGGTACACACCTTATATTTTACAACAAAACTAAAACAATTGATTAACCAACAAAAACAATAACCAAAATGGAAACTCTTGTAGGTTGACCAAAAGTTATATGCTAAGATTTGCCACTGGTAGTTAAGCACCTATAATTTGAACAACATTTGAAACCAATTAGGATAATCATCAACAACATTAAATCTTTAGTAAAAGAAATAAAAATGAGCAAAATGAATAATTATAAATTACTAAGTGATATAAAACATTTACTTACTAGTTTTCCTATAACCCTTCTTCATGATCAAGATGAATAGCATGCACATCATCTGAATTATTTTCTTCAGATGAAAGACGTACATGTGTTGCGAAACAAGGGGGCTCATAGTTAAAATCTTGATTTTCATCAGTAATATTAGGAAGATATTTTCTACGAAGAAAAATTGACCATCTAGTGTTAGAACGATCAATGACATAAAAAAATTGTTATAGTTGAGTTATCATGATGAATTGTTCGTTCTTATAAGATGCCTTTCGAAGATCGTGTGAATCCAAATTCATCGGCTTCTACACCAGTGTTATTGTGAATCTACTTGCACTTAAATAAAGGCACATTAAAAACAACATAATCAATCTCCCAAATCTCCTCAATGACCTTAAAGCACGCTCTAGATGCTAGATTCATTAAATAATTAATGTATCTGGTCTGCTTTGCGGACCAAATACATTAATTATTTAATGAATATAAAAAGGTGGAGTGTTCCTTATAAAAAGGACCGGAGGAAGTATCATTTACTAGATGAACCACTAAGTGAACCATAATGTCAAATAATGATGGAGGGAAAAACATCTCTAATTGACACAAGATAATTGCAGACTCATTTTCCAACTCGTCTTACTTTCTAGGATAAAGGACTTTACTACATATAGCATTGAAGAACAAGTACAATCTGTTACCCTTTCATTTTTTTTGGTAGAATGCCACAGATAACCACTGGTAGAACTTTTTGCATTAAGAGATGACAATCATGATATTTTAAGCCAACTAACTTGGGATATTTCATTGCCACGCGTTTTTTCACATTTGATTAGTACCCTTGAGGATCTTTGAAACCCTACCAACATTCGCAAAAACTTTTTTTTTTCTTTTTTTGATAGAATATGCCAAGCTATGGGCAAATATGTTTTATTTCCTATTTCTTTTTAGGGTTAACTCTTGTCGTATACCCATAACCACCATATCTTCACAGGATTTCTTAGTATCATTTGTCTTGCCTTTGATGTTGAGAAGTGTTCCAATCAAACTATCGCATACATTTTTCTCCACATACTTCACATCAAAACAATGTCTTACATCAAGACTAGACCAATACGAAAGATCAGACTATCGCATACCTCTTTTTCCAAATAATTTCTCCACGGGCCCTTTTTGTTTCTTTCCAAAGACAACATTAATATTTTATTGTATTTTATAAACTCCCCATTAATGTTCTTCCGCAATTTATAATCTGGATGATTCAGTCTTAAAAAATATTAATTCCAAAGATAAAAAGTCTTTTTTTTTTCATTTTGTAATTGGTGGTGGCATGTATCGAATTCACATATAGGACACACTTTATGTCCCTTGACGTTGTACCCAGTCAAATTACTGTATGCAGGAAAGTAATTTATTGTGCAAAACAACATGGCACATAGATTAAAGTTATCACATGTATACACTTCATCAACATCAACGCATTCCTCCCACAAAACTCTTACATCTTCAATCAATGGCATTAAATAAACATCTATGTCGTTTTCTGGTTATTTTAGACCCGAAATCATCATCGATAACATCATATATTTTCGCTTCATGAACAACCATGGAGATACGTAGAAAATTATGAGAAGAACAAGCCATGCCGTATGGTTAGTAATCAAATTACCAAGAGGGTTCATTCCGTCGGTGGCAAGTCAAAGCCTAAGGTTCCTTAGTTCAAGGGAAAAATCTGGAAACATGGAATCAATTTTCTTCCATTTCAATGAATCAACTACATGGAGAATTTTTCCATCACACACTCTTTTATCTACATGACTGTTGGCTGGGATTTCGACACACATAAATGTTGGAAATAAGTCATAGGATTCAAAGATATATTCTGAAGAAGAATATGTTGACTTCGACAAAACATTGATGAGAACATTTTGACGAAGGATCTTTTTTTCAAGGAAGTTGTGGTCTAGGACTTAGAAATATTTTTGGCCTAGACTGGAGTTCGACAAAGCTTACCTGGAGTAGCGTTCGATGTAATATAATTCAAGTTTTGAGGCTGATAACTGTTTTTTGGCCTTATCTGTTTTTCAAGACACGTGAAAATCTTTGAGCAAGGAAATGCATGCAAATCGAAGACGTGGCATTTTCTGACGAGAAGACCGTTAGATTACAATTATTCTCGAGTTATTATAAATAGAACACTTAGCAGTTGGGAAGAGGGTGTTCAACCTTGTACAAAAAAGTCTAAACTTACTCAAAGTACTAGTGCGTGAGAAACGAGGGTTCTTGAGTAAAAATGTACGTGTGAATACCATACTTTACACTTTTTACCAGATTATTTAAGATTTTTCTTGTCATTTACATTTGTTGTAATTTACTTTGAAGCCAATTTCGACATTTAAGATTTGGTCATTTATTTTGAAACCATTTACTTTGTAATCTATACTTCTGCATCTCTTTAAAGAATTGTAACACTTCCTTAACAACTTTGAAGAACATTGTCGAAATGTTCTTTATTAACAAACCCAGAAACTAAATAACAACACATGTCCTAGAATCAATCTAGTCGATCCTATAAGTAACCAAAGATTTAACAAATTTGGAAGACTAGCGCTTGTTTACCAATTTCGACGGTAAACAAATTGGCACGTCCTGTGGGACCAGTGTTGTTAGTTAGAATTTGTGAAAAATATTTAGAAGTTCTTCATTTCTGGTTTCCTTTAACTTCGCTGCATGAGATTAAAAAGTGGTAAAATAACCACTAATAATGAAGCAATACCAAGAAGAGACGCGTAACGATGGTGAATCTGCCAAATAATAATAGAGAACTACCCCCTACTTCTACAGGGGAAACTACAACCACAATGTCCGTGTCCGAAGTAATTCCATTCACAGCAAGTACACCGGCCATACTGTCAAATGCTTACAGTGGACCAATTTTTTCTCCTGTGAGGACGTAGGATCATCCAATGACCCATTCTCCAGTGAGTACTAGCATATTCAGGCCTTATGTGCCTGGATTCACAATGGCTTTAAATGGTCGAGAACAGGCATATGGCATGCCAACTTCGATGATGGCAAGTTTACACAATACGACCACAACATTTGCTGACCCAGTGGTGAACACGTTTTCGCCTGTGCAAGGGTCTAGATCTGTTGTTAATAATATGGGTCGAATTAACCCACCTACAAGGATGGGATTCTATACCTAAATGCCTAATTTCACTACAAACTCTGCAATAATTTTGTGGCAAAAAACGGACAAAAGTAACCATGATATGGTCCATATGCTTGCCTAACAGATGGGCACCATATTTAATCCTTTGATTCAAAACACGACCTAAACGAACCAACAATTGGCAGCGCAAATGACTCAAATTGCAGATTTCTTTGGAGTTCCGCAAGCGCCTCGACAACTTCGAATGGGGTTGGTGGTCGAAAACCAGGGGGCATTCCTGGAGGAAGATCCTACATTTAACCAAGCCCAGCAAAATGCACCCCGTGTCGATGTGGCTAATCAAGGAGTTAGAGTCGAACCCCCTAGGGTCGAACAACCAGTTCCAAGGGAGCAGGAACCAAGGGTGATAATAGTTATTAGGAATCAAGATGCGGACGAAGTCGTACATAAAGTTTGATATTATGGTATGACATGTGATAACAATTTGGCTGCCATGGTTGAAAGAATTATGGCACGAAATGGGGTAAATGTTGGCCTCAATAGGCCAAATTATACTTCCCTATTGTCTGATTATATTTTGCAAACTGAATCTCCTAGAGGATTAAAAGTCCCAAAATTCACAAAATTTTCAGGAGATACTAGTGAATCTACTGTCGAACATGTGGCGAGATATCTGACTGAAGCGGGGGATCTTGCGAATAACGAAAACTTAAGAATAAAGTACTTCCCTAGTTCACTCACTAAAAATTCCTTCACATGGTTCACTACACTTCCAGCGAGTTCGATTCATGATTGGACTCATTGAAAAAGATTATTCCATGAAAATTTTTACATGGGGCAGTTGAAGACCAGTTTGAAAGAATTGGCTAGTATTAAGTGTAAATTTGTTGAGCCAATAAATGACTATTTTAATAGGTTCCGTTTGATAAAGGCAAGGTGTTTCACACAAGTGCCTGAACATGAATTGGTTGAAATGGTTGTTGATGGTTTAGACTATTCCATCAGAAAGAAATTAGACACCCAGTATTTGAGGGATATGGCCCAATTGGCCGATAGGGTTCGACAGGTAGCATGTTTGAAGGCTGAAAAAGCCAGAGCAAGTAAGAATAATAGGAGAGAAAAGGTAGCGTACGTCAACATAGATGAAGATAATCAAGAGATATATAGTGACCCTTTAAGTTTTGACGAAAGCGAAATCGACTTGGCCGAATTAAAATAAGGGTCACCCTATTCTTGCATGGTTCTTGCACCTTCAAATGGGAAAAATCCCGTCGAACCAGAAAAAATGATAAATTCCCTAAGAAGACTTACACTTTCGACGTTACTAAATATGACGAGATTTTCGACTTGTTAGTCAAAGATGGCCAAATGATAGTGCCTCCTGGCACTAAAATGCCTCCGTTAGAACAACGAAAGAAACGAGGTTTTTGTAAATATCACAATTTTCTAGGCCAAAAAAGCTCACAATGTTTTCTTTTCAGGGATTTGGTGCAGAATGCTATCAAGGACGAAAGGCTGAAATTTGGGGACAAGACAAAGTCCCAGATGAAGATCGACTCAGACCCCCTCCAGGTGGCATATGTCAACTATACTGAGCCGGCCATTATTAACATGGTCGAAGCATCTGAAAGCTATATCAAAAATACCAAGATGGTTGAAACCACTGAGGATTTCAAGGAGGAGAATGACATGACTGAGGCTACTTATAGACTTAGGGTCAAGTTGGAGAAGTTGAAGATCACTAATGGCACCAATATGGAAGTCAACATGGTCGAAGTAAGCAAAGAAAGGGAAGCTGATGAAGAGAGTGCTCAACGAAGTAAAGAGAAAATGAGGGTGGCTAACCCTTAGAGTGATGAAAGCATGGTGGAATTCCTCAACCGCTTCCAGAGGAAGAAGTCTGAGGTCATGTTGTGCCCCAGGTTCAGTTCAGTATTCAACAAGAAAGTTGCTAAAAACATCGAGAGAGTTCAAATGGTCAGTCACAGAAGGATTTGGAGAGACACTCGCAGTCACTATACCTTCGAAAAGAGGGGGAAATCCCTCGAAGGATGGATCAAGGAGGTCCAAGTCTCCAGCCAAATAGGCCAGCTACCTTCAAACTAATTACTAATGCACCTAGAGGAAAATGGGTAAGGCCTGCTGAAAAAAGAGAGAGAGAGAGAGAGAGAGAGAGGACAAGATAAGTGGAAAAGTTTTGAGGTAGGTCGAGGATCTTCGATAGCTTATCGAAGGGAGTTTCAAGTTTCAAATCAACAAGCCTATATATCTGAGAACTACAAGGGGGAGAACCCCATGTCAAGGTCACAATGGCGAAGGCAGCAAAGGAGGAGAAAGGCGGAAAGGAAGACCAACGAAAAGGAAATAGTATAGTCAAGTACCAATCAACCTCTAGAGAAAAACAGAGGCGAAGAGAAAAGGCTTGTAGGGAGGAAGTTGTTCCCCACTTGAAAGGAGGAATCTAAGGACAAGTCAGAGTTGCCAGCGGCTAATGTTGATATAATAACTGACAACTTTGACACAAAATCTGAGTCTTCTTTGGATATCAATTGCAATGTGGTCTTGGTGTTGCCTGTGGAGTTCGATCAAGTCATAGAGGTAGAGGAGTCTGAAGAGTTTATGGAATCTGAAATGGATAGACATATGCCAGTGTGTTACTACATCATGAATAACAGCTGTGTCGAGGAGCAAAATGATTTCTTCAAAAGGTCGGATGAAGCAATGAGAAGTCATCTAAAGCCTCTTTTCATTAGAGGAAAGGTGGAAAATGTGACAATCAATAAGATCTTGGTAGATGCTGGAGCGGGAGTCAACTTAATGCCGCACTTTATGCTGTAGAAAGTTGGGAAGTTCGATACAGACCTCAAGCCTCATAACATGGTCTTGTCAAATTATGAAGGAAAGATCGGACGAACCTTGGGAGTGATCTAGGTGGAGTTAATAGTTGGAACCATTACCAGACCAACCATGTTTATGGTTGTTGAATCGAGAGCCAATTACAACCTGCTGTTGGGCTGTGAGTGGATACACGTCATTGGAGCAGTACCATCTTTGATGCATCAAAGGATTACTATATGGAACGGAGATGGTATAGTGGAAAATATTGAAGCAGATCAAAGTTATTTTATGGCTGAAGTGAACCACATAGATAGACGTAATTTCGACAAGAATCTGATAAACATTGCCCCATGCAGACCTTCTGATTTTGCATTCGACCCTACTGATGCAGTGTTGATTAGTAATTCGGGGGTGTTTTATCGTATCCACAGAGATTGTGTATATTGCCGCCGTTTGCTAGTCAAAAGCCTTTCAAACTTTATAGTAACAAATGGTTGGGTTTTCGTTTCGTAACGTTTGCATAAAATTTAGAATTCGATGGTAAAAAGATTTGTTTTAGGATTTTGGTAAAAACATGTCAAGATTAGTGTTCGATAATCCGTTTCGTACGTATCAACTTGATAAAGCGCGTGAACTTGTTAACAATAAATATAACCACATATCCTCTCAACAAGTTTCTCTCGAACACTTGTTATGAGATTTATCATATTGATCCTTTGTTGATCTCTCACACAAACTACCAATACGATAACATTTAAGTTCAATATTTATGAACATCAATATTCAAAACTATCTCTAGCCTTATGAATATTGATGGATTGAAACTTATGTCAAGTTTTAAAACATTTCTCTCGAACATGGATTAAAACAAAATATAAACCATATAAACAAAGTTTTTCCTCTATATTCATTATCAACAAAGTTCACAAACTTACAACCAAGATCAATACATACAAAAGAGAGGATTATCTACCTTAGCTACCCATAGACATGGTAGCTTGCTTGACAAGTAAGTAGCAAAGCTTTTGGAGCATCAATCTTCAAAGATTCAAGGATTGAAGCATAAAAGCTTTGAAAACTATGAAAAATAGTAACAATGGAGTTTTTCTCCTAAAACAAGCTTCTAGGTTACAAGATAGTATAATGAAAGTGATGGAATGTGCCAAAAAATATACCAAATGTACTTAAGTACAAGTTCAGCCCAGAAAGCAGCACCGGGAGGTCCATTGTAGCGTCCGGCGGTGACCAAAAGTGAAGCCACGTGACAGCTACAGTGCCAGCTGGACCTCACAAAATATATTTCAGTGTCGAGCGATGAAATCTCAGCGTCGGGAGATCAGTCCTAGGCCGGGCGGTCTTGTAGAGGCGCAGTAGGGAAAACTACTGGAATTTGAGACAAAATGTTGCATCCCCGCGCCTTAGCAGCGCTGGGCGGTGAAGCCTTCCTGCGCCTTATCAGCGTCGGGCGGTGCAAGGGGCGTAAAATGCGACACGCGAGCTTTCTGTTCTGAGCGTTTCCTTGCGAATTGAGCTGCGATCTTTTCACCTAAAATGCTACAAAAATACACAAACACATCAAAATACCTAATACTTATAAAAATGCAAGAATCACTTAATTAATAAGTCGTTTCCCGATTAAAGCGATTAAAAGAGCTTAAAGGAATCAAAATCAATTATGAAAATAAGCACTTCTTGACACCTAACATGCAACATATTATTCCCTTCATCTACACCCAACTTATGGGTTTCAGTGGGATAGAAAGGTCGTAGGTGAAGACCTCGAGTTCGAAGGGATGTCATACATCCAACCAACTAGATGGGGGGATGGATTCGGTGATTATGTCTCAATCCAAAACAATGGAAAATATTTCAGCTTATATAGCCGAAAACAGATTTAAAGCAGCCTTAGAGGCCGAAGTTAGATACATGGCTGTCAAAGCCAAAGAAGCTGATGTGCACCTTGAGGGACCCAGGGTAGACTTCGAACCAGAGCCACCTGATAAGCTTCAAAACAAAGTGCAAATTCATAGGCTCGATGCCATCAATGACGATGAGCCTTTGGGATTTGAAAGGGACCCGTTGGCACCCAATATAAAAATGCTAGTGTAGGATCCCCTAGAGGAAATTGACTTAGGAGAAGGAACAACTAAAATACCGTTGTATATAAGTGCCAACCTTGGCCCAGAACTCAAAGTCGAAGTGATCCAGCTTTTGAAGGAGTACAAGGACTGTTTCACTTGGGTTTACGTCAAGATGCCTGGATTGAGTAGGGAATTAGTAGAACTGAAGTTTTCCATCAAACCTGGAAGAAAGCCAATCAAACAAACTCTAAGAAGATTTGCGCCAGAAATCTTGTCGAAGATCAAGCAAGAAGTCGAAAGACTTCTCAAGTGTAAGTTCATTCGTACAACTAGGTATGTCGAATGGATTGCTTACATAGTCCCTATTATTAAAAAGAATGGGACTTTGAGGGTTTGCATTAACTTCAGGGATCTGAACGGTGCGACCCTAAAGGACAAGTATCCAATGCATGTGGCAGAGATGCTTGTTGACTCCGCTGCAGGCTACGAGTATCTTAGTACGCTCGACGGATACTCTGGATATAATCAAATATTTACTGCTAACGAAGATGTTCCAAAAACGAAATTTCAATGTCTTAGGGCCTTAGGCACCTACGAATGGGTGGTGATGCCTTTCGGCTTGAAAAATGTTAGGGCAACCTACCAAAGAGCAATGGATTCCATTTTTCCGGATTTGAAACGTTTATGCAGATTTATATTGATGATATAGTTGTTAAGTCTGTATCAGGAACAAGTCACCTAGACCATCTTCGACAGACGTTCAAAAGGATGAGGAAACATGGTCTGAAGATGAATCCTCTCAAATGTGTGTTCTGTGTGCAGACTGGAGATTTATTAGGCTCCGTGGTTCACAAAAAAGGAATCAAAATAAATCGGAATAAGAGTAAGGCCATTATGGAGGCGAAAGCACCATCGACAAAGAAGGAATTGCAGTCGCTGATTGGAAAAATCAACTTCATAAGGAGGTTCATTTCGAACTTAAGCGGAAAGACTCAGGCTTTTTCTCATCTACTTTGAGTGAAGAAGGAAGGTTTCAAATGGAGGCAAATGCAATAGGAAGCTTTTGAAAAAATCAAGGAGTATCTTGTTCATCCTCCAATTATGTCGCCTCTTTGTAGAAGTAAAAGTATGAGATTGTATATTTCTGCGTCTGATGTGACCATAGGGAGAATGCTTGCTCAAGAGGATGAAAATGGCATCGAAAGAGCCATTTACTATCTTAGTCGAGTTCTTAATGATGCAGAAACTAGGTATAGCATGATTGAAAAGTTGTGTCTTTGTCTGTATTTCTCATGTACAAAGTTAAAACATTATATAAAACCTTTTGATGTGTATGTTTTGTCTCATTTCGATATCATTAAACATATGCTTTCTAAGCCAATTCTTCATATTAGAATTGGAAAATGGGCACTTTCCTTAACAGAGTACTCATTAACTTATGTGCCTTTAAAGGCCATGGTGACTAAGTGGTTGTAGACTTTATAGTCGACCACTCTTCAGTCGAAAGTCCCCAAAACTATCTCAAACTTGAGCCTTGGAGATATATTTCGATGGTTTGAGTCACAAAGATGGAACAGGTATTGGGATATTTATTATCTCTCCTGATAAAATTCTAACAATATTCAAGTAAAGAATCGAAGGTCCTTGTTTGAACAACGAGGCCGAATATGAGGCTTTAATAGCCGAACTTGAAATTTTGTTGGAGGTCGGGGCAACTAGAGTCAAAATCATTGGTGACTCCGAATTGGTTGCGAAGCAGATGACGAAGGAGTATAAGTGTGTCAGGGAGAATTTGCTAATGTACTTTGTAATAGATAATCGACTATTACGAAAGTTTAAAATGGTGAGTATTAGGCACATTCTTCGACTGAAGAACCAGGAGGCCAATTATTTGGCTCAAATTGATTCTAGCTACAAGATTTCGAAAGAAAAGTTGGAAGATATGATAGAAGTTCAAGGGAAAGTAATTGCAACCAGATTGTCTCCGACAAATTTGGAAGCAACAAAGTTGGGTTACGCAGATGATGAGAATTTTGAGATTCTGGCTATCGACAACTTGACAGATGTAAATTGAAGAAAACCAATAATGGATTACTTGGAGAATCTGACAACATCTGCAGAACGAAAATTCGGGTGTAGATCTCTAAGTTATACTCTTATGGGGAATGAACTGTTTAAAAAGACGCACGAAAGAGTTTTTCTCAAATTCCTTAGTGAGGCTGAGGCGTATTTGGCTTTGTCGAATGTCCGTAGCGGGGCATGTGGGGCTCACCAAGTAGGCCATAAGACGAAATGGCTTTTGTTTCGACAAGGGATGTATTGGCGCACTATGCTGAAAGATTGCATCGAGTTCGCCAAAGGGTGCCAAGAGTACCAAAGGCATACAGGCATACAACATATTCCTGTAAGCGAACTGCATTCCATTGTGAAGCCTTGTCCTTTTAGGGGTTGGGCGTTGGATCTGTTTGGTAAAATTCGACTAGCGTCTTCTAAATGTTACAGGTATATCCTAATGGGCATCGATTACTTTGCGAAGTGGATCGAAGCCATTCCTTTGGCGAATATTGATCAAGAAGCAGTGGTCGCGTTCATTCAAAGGCACATAATCTATAGGTTTGGGATCCCAGAAACGATTACAATTGATCAAGGATCACTATTTATTGGTCGAAAGGTCCAGGATTTTACGAAAGAAGTAGGGATCAATATGTTGATATCTACGCCTTATTATGCCTAGGCGAAGGGTCAAGTCGAAGCAGCAAATAAAGTTGTAATTGGCTTAATAAAGAAGTATATGGGAAAAATCTAAGAAATTGGCATAAGACATTTGACCAAATTTTGTGGGCTTGTCAAACATCCTCTAAAGAGGCTACAAATTCTATGCTTTTTCGACTGACTTATGGACACGATGCAGTGTTACCAGTCGAAACTTATCTCTAATCAACTAGGACTCAAAGACTGAATGAAATTCCATCTGAAGCTTACTGGAACATGATGTTAGATGAACTAGTCGATTTGGATGAAGAAAAGGTGAATGCCTTAGAATTATTAAAGAGGCAGAAAAAAAAGGGTAGAAAAAGCATACAATAAAAGGTTAAAGTCAAGTCATTTTCAACTGGAGACTTAGTGTGGAAAGTTATTCTACCCATTTACAAAAAGGATAAAACATTGGGTAAATGGTCCCCAAAATGGGAAGGTCCATTCAAATTGTGCAAGTGTTTTCTAATAACGCATATGAGATCGAAGAGTATTCTAAGGATCGAATACTCCTGAAAGTAAATGGGAAATATTTAAAATGATATAGGCATGCGCTTCAGGAAGTCAATATACTAACAGAATAATTCGTATGTAAAAATTAAATCCAAAATGGTGATTAAATTCAAATGCAAAAATGGCTAAGTCATCACATTACAAAACCAGAGTTGAAATAAAATTTGAACAATTACAATACCAACGTTAGCAAACAAAATACTTAGAAAGGAAGAGCGACTTTGATGCGTTCATATTTCGACTTCGAAAGCAGAAGGCGGTGGTCAATTATGGACTTGTTAAAATTGAGGGTATCAATTTCAGTTCCCAAAGCCTGGGCCCGTTCGACATGATGCACTCCCACCTGAATTTCGCTGTCGAGCTCTTGTCAGTCGAGCCTTTGAATTTCTTCCTGGCACATTTTAGCTTTTTGAATCTTCACCTGCAGCTCTTTAATTTGTTTTTCCCAAGCAGCAATGTTGCTATTGTAAGTCTCGAGTTCTGCCTGATTTTGTTCGAAGCCTTTCTCTAATTTTGCGACCTTGTTGGTGGATTCAGTAGTAGCGTCCCATTCAGCCGTTTCAGTGTCCATTTTATTCTGAATTTTGTTCAAAATGTCTCTTCGACGGTTGAGGTCTGTTGTGATGTGGTCGATGAACAGGCCAAGTTCCATGATTACGTCTGCAATTTCTAGAGGGGTAGTCAAAATGTCGTCTTGCTTCAAGAGGTCTTTGATTCCAAAGCAGGATTGAAGAGTTATCTTCCAAGACTTTGAGCATATCAACATCAAAGGATTTCTCCTTAATTTTATTTAGAAGTTCGTCAATAGGCGCATTTGTAGACTAATCACCAGAGACAGTTGAAGATCTAGAACATTTGTCAGTTAAACTGCCCCTTGCACTTAGAATTGCCTTCAGGTATTCTACTGGTTTGTTTTTCTTTAAATTGTCTAGTTCTTCCTGGGAGAGAGCAGTGTTTGCTCTGGTCCAAGGAGCTTTACATTCTTTGACATTCTCAGAGGCCTGGTTACTCTTGGGTATTTCGTTTGGTCCTGCGTCATCATCATCTTCTTCTTCTTCATCTGGAGGGTTGTTTGCATAGTCGAACAAAGGTTGATCTTCATCTTAATATTCTTATTCGTCTTGGTCTTCACATTGGTTAAATATTTTTGGTGAGGAATCATATGCTTTGTCTTGCATGATCCTTTCTATGTCTTGGATTTCTATTGTTTATTCGACTTCCATGGCGTGTTGTTCTTCGTCTTCCTCCTCGTGACCAGAATAAGTGATTTGAGAGTGTTGGGTGGTGTCCTTTGGTGGTGAGTTTTTGTGTCGCTCTTTATTGGGTTTATTTACTTCGCCCATGGATCCTTTGGTCGAATCCTTGTTGGATGTGGTTTGGTGCGAAGGAGTGCTGGTACTCCCAGGGATATTGTGTTTGATGCTTGATTGTTTGACACCATCTGCACCACCCTGCAAAAGAATTCAAATCATGATGAGTCGAAAATAAAAGAAGAGGAAAATTAGTTAAGGACAATTGAGGTAAAATTATATTACCTGAGGACCATCTACACCAGGGCTAGAATTGTCACTTTTGATACGTTCAGGAGTACTCTTGGGGGCAGGTTCGGGACTAACCTCAGTCACTTTTGGGGTGATAGGTTTCTTCGGCTTGAGTTTGATGATATTGGTTTTTGGTTGGGAAGTGGCATCGGAAACCTTCGCTTTCTTCTTTCTCTTGACAACTTTAGAAGTGCCTGTCGAAAAGTCGTCTTCATCTGATTTGATTAATTGAACCTGAGGTTCTTTCGCCATTCATTTCATGGGAGTTTGAGGTGGTTTTCGATTCACCTGAAAATAACATAAAGCATTAGCATACGAAGACAATCCATCAAACAAAATAAATAGAAAAACACAAAGTGTACCTTTGTTGTAGGTTTGGTGGTCTCATCTTCTTGGCCTTCATCTCTGGCTAAACTGGTAGTCTTCTTCGCCAGACCTTTTACAGATTATTTTCTTTCGATGACTAAAATAGGAAGAGATAAAAACAATTGCCACAAGTAAAAAGGGTGTCAGGAAACTGTTAGAAGAAAGAATAAATTACATTTAAAGATCCTCTTATTCCACACCGTCATATATGGGAGAGAGTACTTGAACATCCTCTATGCCAATATCGATAATTCCTTTGAAACTGTCCAGAGTGTGCTTAGTCAGAACCACCCGTTTTGCTAGCTTTTGAGAGTCTTGTCGAAGGATTTTCACGAAGTCCCCACAGACGAACCAGTCGGGAAACGGAGGGCTAAAAGCCACGCCAAAATCAGTCATTGGCAGTCGAGGGAATCTTGGTGGATGTAAGTTAAAATCCAATTCATACATGTGTTCGGGTTTAACGTATGAAGGTAGTTTTAAATCTGGGAGTTTCTTTATAAATTTTTCTCACAAAGTAATTGCTGCTTCACGGATGGTTCGACTAAGGGCATCAGGTCTGTAGGCAGTTTCAAAGTGTTTTTGAAATTTTTGGATTTCATTGATGTGAGTTTAAGTGCCTTTCTTGGATCTGTCCTGTAAAAGAGCAAAACCAGTTGTTAAATATTGAGTAAAAGCATTAACGTCGAACATTTCTGTGGAATGGTAGTGTTTCCACCAAGTATCATATTCTTGAGAAAAATGGTATAATGGTTTAAATGGAATGGGGTTAGTTGAGTAGTGCCAATATACTGAGACATTTCTTCATTACATTTAGCTTCAGTATGGTACATGTTGTAAAGGACAAAATAGCTCTTCTTTGGAAAAAGGGGCTTGGGCAAGATCTGGTTAAGGCCAAACTATTGAGAGACAAGATTTGGTTGGTAACTGAGGAGGATTATTTGATTTTTCGAAGGTCGAAGTATTGTTACAATCAGTTTGGGCGTGAGGAAGGCCTCCCATATGGCCAAGGATTCTACTTTTTGGTCCTTTGAAGTAGGAGGAAATTTTCTGGTAAACCATTATGGGCCATGAGTCCTTCTGGCAAAGGGAGCCATAGAGGGAGTAAAATTGTAGCGCTTGGCATACATCATTACATACTCTGTGAAAGTATTTTGCAAGTACATCCCTTCGTCATTGGGAGTTAATAGAACAAGACATGTCCCTTCGACTCTTCTATTCTTCATTTCGTCAGGTTCTTCATTGATGATGTTATGAGTTGGCAACGAAGGTTTGAAGGTTGCATTAAGCCATAACTGAAGTAGCCAGAATGGGCCAGCTAGCAATAAGTTTGACCCAATTTAAATCTTTTTAAGGAATTCCACGCCTTCTCCTAAAGATTCATATAGGAACCCTAGAATCATTTGGCTAAGGTAGAGTTTACGTCTAGCGTGTAGTTGGTTCGCCATTGTCAAAAACTTATTTGCAACTTGTAAGGATTTGGAGCAAAAAAACACAGTGGGATAGCCAAAAAGCAAGGAAAGAAATATGTTCCTCATCAAAAACTTCTTCAGTGTCTTTCTCATGATGGTCGGAGATATAATGGGTGAAAGTGGCTTGATTATCGTCGAAGCCTATAATGTCTTCCGTCATTTGGTTTAGATCAAAGATTCTCCGGTTGGTCGAAGACCAGTAATTGCATTAATATCGAATAATGTTGGAGTTAACATTCCACAAGGGAAGTGAAAATTGTTGTGTGTACTATCCCAAAATACAAGAAGGTTAGCAACATAGTTTGGCAGTAACATGGTCTAGATTTCGACAATTGAATCATGCCAAAGATTTCCATATCTTTCCAAAATTGAGTTTTCTTTTTCTCTATCTTCGCCAACCAAGACAAGTTATTCTCAGGGTCTTTCGACAAGGGACAAGAGCGAAATTTTCTAAGTGCATTTCTCATATAATCTAGGTTAATGGGTTTCTCTATAGGCTCGGTCAAGGACTTTTCCTGGGTATCAGCTACCTTACTTGGTTCAGTATTCGCAACTTCGATGCTAGCCTTAGATCTTTTCCTACTTGCTATGATAAGTAGGAAAATATTCTCTAAGTTTTTCAGCGTTAGTATTAATCTCTGGTAAAGGACCAGCAATTGCATGTGTTTTTCCAAAAATCAAAATAGGGATTAATACCTGGGATTGGTAGGTATACCGTTTCTCTTCTTCAAGTGGAGGTTCTGGGATATACTGTTGATTTCCCACAACATGAGGACCTAGAATTCTGTGAATAGGAGGAAGAGCCGGTAGCTTCTTGGAATCCTTAGGGTTCTTGATCTTGGACGCCATTGATGATGAAAATGAAGGAAATATGAGTTTTGTTTGAAGTTTGCTTAAAAGGAGATGAAGGGTTTTCTCTTGCGCTTTATAGAGAAGAAAGAAGTTCAGGAGAGTAAAAAAATAAACAAAGAAAGAAGTGAAATGAAGTATTTATAATGGAGTGAGAGAAACGTCCCATTTTAGCCATTCTGACAGTTGTTAAAATCTTGGGACATGTGTTGACCGGTTATGGATTGATGGGACGGTTGCAGTTGGCATAGCCCACTACCTCCTAGGAAATAGGAGTGTGATGATTAAATTTTTGGTTTTTTCACGTCTCGATAAGACTTCTGAAGCAGTGTGGTCATGATGACCATGACGTCATAACAGTAAAGATGCTATAGTGTCGAAATGCTTCAAAAATTGTCTTCTTCTCCATATAGTCGAAAATGACATTTTTTGGGGGCAATTTGTTGGCTGGGATTTCGACACACATAAATGTTGGAAATACGTCACAGGATTCAAAGATATATTCTGAAGAAGAATATGTTAACTTCAACAAAACATTGATGAGAACATTTCGACGACGGGCCTTTTTATCAAGGAAGTTGTGATCTAGGACTTAGAAATATTTTTGGCCTAGACTGGAGTTCGAAGAAGCTTACCTAGAGTAGCGTTCAACGTAATATAATTCAAGTTTTGAGGCTGATAACTGTTTTTTGGCCTTATCAGTTTTTGAAGACACGTGGAAAGTTTTGAGCAGCGAAATGCATGCAAATCGAAGAAGTGGCATTTTCTGACGAGAAGACTGTTAGATTACAGTTATTTTTGAGTTATTATAAACAGAACACTTAACAGTTAGGATGAGTGTGTTCAACCTTATACAAAAAACTCTAAACTTACTCAAAGTACCTGTGCGTGAGAAACGAGTGTTCTTGAGTGAAAATGTACGTGTGAATGCCATACTTTGCACTTTTTACCATATTATTTAAGATTCTTCTTATCATTTACATTGGATGTAATTTACTTTGAAGCCAATTTCGACATTTAAGATTTTATCATTTATTTGAAGCCATTTACTTTGCAATCTATACTTTTGCATCTCTTTAAATAATTGTAACACTTCCTTAACAACTTTGAATAACATTGTCGAAATGTTCATAATTAACAAACCCAGAAACTAAATAACAACACATGTCCTAAGATCAATCTAGTCAATCCTGTAAGTAACCAAAGATTTAACAAATTTGGAAGACTAGCGCTTGTGCACCAACTTCGACGGTAAATAATGACATCTAGTATTCTTTGCGTCATTTACATTAGCAAACAATCTTTTGAACCTTTGAATTATCGGTAGGTACCACATCACCTTGGAAGGAACACCCTTCTAGTTACATTGTCATCGTCTTCAACACCATTTCCTTCTGCAACGACTCTTGCATGTCTCTTTGCAAAATATATACCACATTATCTTTCTTGAAAGCGTCTAATCCAATATCACGAATCATGTCTTCTAGAGTATCATTCATAAATTCATCATCATCTTAAATTATATGTGACATAAGTCTTTTTTGTCACTTCACCGCCATACCCAATTCGTGTAATTTTGAATAATTCCATCACAACCTAAATGATTGAATATAACAACACTTGGATGTTTTTATGTATTTCGGAAAATTTTACAAGGACACCAAAATATCCCATTATCTTTAGGAAGATTTTTTTTCTACGAATTCAAGAAATTGAATCACTCAATTCTCATACTTTTTACTTAACTTATTGGCTTTCATCCAACTACGATCCATAATCACATACAACTTTTGAAAATAAATTAAAAATAGTACATAACCAACAAAAATGAACCATATAAGTCTCAAAAACAACAATAATGAGGCAGCAACATCAATGACGACCACGATAACAATAACAACAAAAACAACAACAACAACAACAACAACAACGGAAACAACAACAACAACAACAACAACAACAAACAATAACAACGATAATGGAGAGTTTTTACATACCAAAAAATGTGATGCGAGACTCTAAGAAAAGTGTTGGTTTGAGGAATTAAATATTGGTGTTTCACTTGGAGAATAATGGTGTTTTACTTTCGTTCGCTGTAGAAGAATAGTGTTTCAGTATCGTTCGCTAGCTAGGACGTAAAAAGTGAATGAGACTTAACATTAAATCTAAAGGAATAAAATATTGTTAAGAGAGTTTTTATCTCGGTTTTATTAAAAAATCGAGGGAACATATCCGACGTGAAAACTATAAAAAATAAAGGCGCCTTGTTAGTTCTGAATAAAACATAAAATGGCAAACGATGGAAATCGAAGCTCAACCCCAACCAAATTGTTATGTCAGTTTTATATGTACTCCAGGAGAGTACATAACACCACAAAACAAATAAACGGGGTGAGAATAACCTTACAAATGAAAGAGGCAAATTAAATAGTAAAGATAGGCATACATAACATCAATTAACATTCTCACACAATAATACACAACAACAAAATTCATAATACAAATGTACTAATGTAATGAACTCTTCTTCCAAAAATGCATGTGGAATCAAGGGTTTGGATTTCAGAGTTATTTTACTGATTTATCCATGTCTCTAGTTCCTCTCTGGAACACAATATTCTCTGTGAACAATGAGACCGTCATTGACTCTCTCTGAGAACTTGACCTCTTCGAATCAAAGTTCTACCTATCTCGGTTTTATTAAAATATCGAGGAAACATATTCGACGTGAAAACTATAAAAAATAAAGGCACCTTGTTAGTTCTGAATAAAACATAAAATTGCAAGCGATGGAAATCAAAGCTCAATCCCAACCAACTTTTTATGTCTATTTTTATTAAAATTGAGGTAAGAGATTAAGTTTTTAAAAAATAAAAATTAAATGGCGCATTTCAGGTCTTTTGACCTCGTTTTTTCAATAGCTGAGATGAAATTTTCGTCATGAAATGTATTATTTTTAGTAGTGTCTCCTCCAACTCACCGGCAGTTACTCCTATACCTGATTATATGTACTTCAGGAGAGTACAAAACACCACAAAACAACTAAAAGGGGTGAGAATAACTTTACAGATGAAAGTAGCGCATTAAATAGTAAAGATAGTCATACATAATATCAATTAAGATTCTCACACAATAATACACAACAACAACATTCATAATACAAATATACTAATGTAATGAACTCCTCCTCCAAGAATGCATGTGGAACCAATGGTTTGGATTTTAGAGTTATTTTACTGATTTATCCACGTCTCTGGTTCCTCTCTGGAACGCAACATTCTCTCTAAACAATGAGATCGTCATTGACTCTCTCTGAGTACTTGACCTCGTCGAATCGAAGTTCTACCTATCTCCAATATACATGAATGCATCATATGCATGGGGCTTAACAACACTACAACAACTAAGAAAATTATGGCAGTTAAAAGTCTCATATTGTGGCAAATTTAATTGACGTAATCAACAAAAACGATAGTTTCTAAAAATGCCGTAAATTTTGATGCCGCGAGGAAAAAGATGACGATTTACCATAGACCTCCATACAAACCATCTTAATGCAATATCTTAAAAATATTTTTTTTTTGTCGTAAATAACAATGGTTTAAACTGACATAATTTCCACTTCTTTAAAAAATAAAATAAAATATTGACTATTAAATTAGATCTACTCTTAATACCCTATCCAAAATAAATAATATTGAATTAATAAAACAACCATTTTAATTTTAATAATAAATCAACAAAATTGACATGCATAACATGAATTGGTGTGAATTGCCTAAACAACAACAAAGGCAACACGATAGTACAAAACTGCTACCATAGTTTACAAATCCAACCAAGTACATCAAAAAATAGAACTCTAAATATACCAAATATGCATACTAGATATGGACACCACCTTGCAATTGCTAAAGCCGCTATTACAGGCAAACTATGACAGTCGCTGCTACAGACAAACCATGACAGCTTCAGATAAATAAGAACAAAGCAAAGGGATGATGATACTTAAAAAAGCATGTTACAACCTCTCCTAACACCTCGACTTAAGCAAATTTGCACAGTACCAGGTACTGAACTAACACCTAGACCATACTGAAGCCTCTGCATATAAATGCACGTAAATTACCAGCCGATACAACACAAACTCACCCTCAGCACAACAGAGCTGCAATTTGGCAGCAATTTGATCTCAAGAATCAAACTACCTATCAAGAAAAAACTCAGAAAAGTAACAGTGTGAGAGTACTACAATCGACACCTCTTAATCAAGAGACCGAGACTTGTAAAACAAAACATTTGATATTTAAATTTTATAAAAAAATACTTTGTTCAGGACACTCTAATAAAAAAAATTATGATGATAACTCCAAAATCACTCTCATATATTACTTCATCTACACTTCAAGCATTTAAATTGATACTTAATTTTATTCATTTCTATGTCCATTCAAGCACTATAAACAAAAGAAGTAATTTTAGTAACATGAATTTAAGTATACTGAGTTTTCAAAATCAATCCTAGATACTATTACCTAGATAATAACATAATGACACAAACCTTACTATATCAACTATCTACCCATTACTAATAGGTTGCCCAAACTACCTAATTTACCCTTTCCACTAAAAATATTAACACTAAGCTAAGGAAATTTCTGTAACTAACAAATACACCTTCAAACTTTACTTTATTTCCCTCATATGCTACCACGTGTTGAGTCCTTATTGGCATGTTTCCCCTCTCTTTTCATTTTGAAAACACTTTTTTGACTCATTCTCTCTCTTTCTCCCTCTTTCTCTCGTCTACCCCTTTCTCTCTCCATGTTCTCTCTTTCACCCATAACCCTAAATCACGTCGCCATATCTCTGTTTTCTCTCTTCTTTCTATAGTTCATCTCTTTCTTCATGCAACACTATCAAATCTGCTGGATGAATGAAGCTAACCAGTTCGAATATGTTGGATTGGACGATTCTGTTGAAGACGAGAGTGATTTTGATCAGATCATGGAGGATCGCAGGGCTGCTGAGGTTGAGCTTGACACTCGTGATGTCCGGGCTTCAAATCAGACTAAACTTCCTCAGCTTCTTCATCACCGGGGTAACCATTTTTTTGCTTTAATTTCACAGCCTTATCCATGCTTAATTGCTATTTATTTTATTTATCATTATATTTATTAAATTAGGAACTGATTTAGGGTTTGTAATTTTAAACCTCTTATAAATGTTTTGCTTACTCTAGATGCTGCTTTAAGTAGCTGAAATATTTTGAACCTTAATCTAGGTATGTTTAAACTGGAGAAACAACTGCTATGACATGATGCTTAGTTTGTCAAGATGAGAGTGGCAAAAATGGGTTCTACATTGTTCTACTTTATTTGTTTGTTGCAACACTAAAGATAACTTTTTTGTTTTGTAATTTGAAATTTTCAGGTTTATATTGTAATCACTACTTCAAGCAAATGCTAGCAGAAATTAGGAGGGGTCACTATGATGCAGCTTATGATTTAGGTCAGTATCTTTGCTTACCCATTTAACCTATCATTGTCACTTGAAGTCAGTATCTTTGAAATGCTTATTCTAATATTTTATTTTGTAATTAGTTTTATTGTCTGTTCTTTTAGGTATGAAGCCACAAAATTTTTGTAGGTCAAGAACCAAAACCATCCCAAGCATCTGTAAATGTCTCTTCTTCCAATCATACTACATAAAATCCTCAGCATATCATCCACCACATGCTCAGACTGAAGCTGCTATTAAGGCAGAGGTACACATTCACTAAATCGATGAAATCTGTAATTGTTTGTATATAGTTATGAAGTACTTCTTCTCTTGAATTCTTGAATGAATTTGCATTTTAATTAATGTTCTAATGAATACCAAAATTATTTATATTTGCAGTTGTTAGGAGAGAGCTCGGCCGAGTAAGTACCTATCCCTCCCTTTCTTAGTTTGAAGTTTCTTATGATTTATATTCTGTTTTTAACTGCTAATGGTGATTATTTCAGAATACTGAGCAAGAATGCTTTAAAAAACAATAAAAAGATTTTGAAATGCTATAAAATGCTTGAAAATTTGAGGTTCAGTTTAAGTTTCTTAAATTTTTTTCGTATCATCACGTCCCGGCTCATCAGCAATCTTTAGGCAGTTTTGGGTTGATCTGATTTTCAAATGATTTGGAATGTGTTTTATGCATGATAATGTTATATTCATTGTGTAAACTTTCTATGTTTGCGTGTAAAATTTTTTTAGAACATTTTGACAGAGATTAGTTAGTTTCACGAATAGAGCATCATAAACATAAAAATGAACTATAGCTTGAAAAACTGAATCAGATTTAATTGCACCAATCTGTATATGAAAAAAAGTTCACGATGAAAATAATCTCAACTTTCTCATACACAATGCAAAATGCAATTAGCTGTATTATTTAACTACTTAAGTACTGGTATAATTTTGCACAGATCACTTCAATTATCATTTGATGTTATCTCTATTTTTATAAAATAATATTTGATATATAATTTAAACAAAACAAATCACTAAACTGTTACAAAAAGTGAGCTACGTGCACATGTAGAAGAAGAGACACAGGGAACATATAAAACATATACAGCAGAACTTATCCATGCTTTTAAGGCATATGTGCAGATATAACATATTCTAAGCACTGGTCAACTCTACATTTAATGCAACCTGCTATACACGGTTCACAACATATCCTACACACAGTTCTTGCACAATTTTATGCTCTCAACAATGCAGATATTTGACTGTCAAGCTGGATTACTTGCAAATTTCATGCTGATTTATTAAGGTGAGTTTGTCATGGTGTAAAATGCATCAGGCATAATGCTTTGGAGACATAAGAGCCCCAATATTGTTGAGCTGTATTTCTTTTTGTGTTGTATTTATATTGTTCACATACATAACTTTGATAAACTTTGTTGTTGTTTGGATCCAACTTGACACAATACTATAAAAATATATGTTTAGATACTCATTGACATAGTTGTATCCAACTTTGTATATATGCTCTAGCTGTTTCATATACTGCTTGCTGCATTGTACTAGCTGTATCATGTTATCATGTAGTGTATCAGTTTTGTATTTGTTTATTACATCATGTGCATATTTTGTCCGAAAGTTTCTCAATTTCTTTGCTGTCAAAATTAGATTCAGCCCTTGATGTTGACATTACTTCTTACCATTGATGTTGGCATTTATAAAGTTGCCTCTAGAAAAAAAGTAAGTTATAGACATGTTGTTTAAAGATTCACTTTTCTAATGCCTTTTAATATGTAAAAGACTTTAACCCTGCTATGAAATGACTTTAATCATGTTGTGACAAATCTTACTTTACTGATAAAATTTCCTGTTCGTATTTTTGCAGGTTGTAGACCATTAGGTTGTTGAGTACATGTAAAATTTATTTACACATACTTAAAGTACATATGTAGTTTGACAAATTGGCAATTTAAAACAACATAAAATATACATGTATCTTTCTTATGCAAACCAAACTAAAAACCTTAAATGTGGACTATGCAAACTAAGGTTATTATAATATCCTGTGATCCTAAATATCCAATCAAACTAAGTTTACTATGATAGATATATCTACAACAAGTTAGAAAAGTACATTTACTAGAGGCATTGTTGGTCTTTTATTACTCTTTCTAACTTTTATAGATTTTAATTCTACAGACTTTTATATCAACATGATAACACTTTTTCAAAAAGGAGGTGTGCAGGTCATGTCCTATACTCTAGATTGTTTGCTTTAAGACTGACTCCTGGATGACAAACATGTTAAAGGTTTTGCAGCGGGTTATAAAATAATATTTTAATATTTGCTTGCTTCAATTACATAATGCTGCAATTTGTCTACATCAACACCTACTGCTTCTTCTTTTGATATTCGTGTAATGCCCAATCTAGCTAACTAAGATATTTCCTGCTACATAAGACCTGTCACTTCTGATTAAATGGTCAATTATTACTTTCATTGCAACTGAAGTTTATCTTAGTTCAGTTCTTAATAAAATGGGTTATCCAGCTATTTACAAAATGAAATATAAAATAATGTTAAAGTTAATATTATTAATAAGTCATTTATCTGAACAATATATTTAAACTAATTTTATTGACTTTTTAACATTTTGCAATAGGAAAAGTCAATGCAACGTCTAATTGGAGAAGGATTTAAAATGCAATTCTTTTGAAATGGTCAGTGAATGCACCACCTCTAATTTTTTTTTTCAATCTCCAATGAACTAGCGGGATACCCGTGCCTTCGCACGGGTACCCGTCGGTGACGCACATTTGTTTACATTTAAAATTTTAAAAAATTAAAATTAATAAAAATCAATAAATATGAAAAAAAATAATAATTTATTTTTAAAAAAATAGAATAAATACCCGTGGATATCGGTTGGTGATGTGTATTTGTTTAAAAAAAAGTAAAAATAAAAAAGAAGACAAAATTATTTTACCAAAAAAAAATACTTTTAGAAAAAGTACATATTTTATTTATATTTAAAGCATATATATAGTTTTTTCATATATACAAATATTTGGATCAATCGTATATTTTTCCCGTGAGTTCGCATGGGTATTGATTTGTCAATGGAAAAATATTTTCCAGTATTTTCATAAATAATGAACTTGTTCTCGTAAAAAATACTATTAACATTCACTTATTAATTTAAAAATATTTTAAATTAATTTATAAAAGACATTTATTTTTTCCCGTATTTAGATATTTAAATTTATTTATAAGAAAAATATTTTTCTCACTTTTGGATAAGTAGTACACTTTTTCCCCGTAGATATATATATTTTCCTTATTTACATCAATAACATATAATTGTCAAATATTTCTCGTATTTTAATTGATGAATAAGTATTTAATATATTGTAAATGAAATTAATTGCTACGCACTGACAGTGTAAAAAGTTTTACACTGTCAATTCATCACCATCATCCGTTTACATTACTTTACAAATTTTTAAAATAAAAGTCAAATTTCTTTCAACATCTAACGACTATGATTCACTGATAGTGTAAAACTTCTTTACACTGTCAGTTTATTTCAATTAAATCCATTGTAAATATGTTCAATTGATTGAAAAATATCACACTTTTCCCATATTTGAAAAATATCACACTTTTTCCTGTAATTAAATTAAACTAAAAATAAAATTAATCTAAAAATTAAATATTATCTTAAATAAAAATTAACAATTATTTATGGTAATATTAATAAAATTTTGCATTTAATTAAAAACCAAATTTTATAATGATTATGAATTAATTAATATGTTTGAAAACATATAAATATTTGTCAAATTAATTCACATTTATTAGTGTTAATAGCACAATAAACACTTATCATTAATAATTATTTGAACTTTAGTGTATAATTAATTAGTGGTAATAGCGTAATAAATATTTGTCAAATTATTTCAAAATTTGTTATTTAATAGTAATAAATTTGTGTAAAGTTTGTTGTGTAAGATTAAAAAAACGATGCATTATTTTCTAATGCATTCATCAAAAGACAAAAAAAAAAATAAAGATATAATTTAATGTACTAAAATTATATATATCATTGATGAAAAAAAATACATTATTGACAATAAATTGTGGCAATAATTGTTGACAATAATACTTAATAAATATATTATTAGAACATTTCAAAATGATGGTCATTAAAAATAAAAATTTCTTACATATTTGTGAATTAATTGGATGATTTTTTAAAATTTATTTATAAATAAAAACTTATTTTATTCTTGTAAACTAAACTATTGTATCATTATGTGAATAATGTTAGTAACATGACTTAAAATGACCTTCTTTTAGTTAAGAATGTTGTCTCACAATTTCAAAGGCTTCCACTAAATATATTTGACAACAATGAGTAATTATTTTTAATGAATCTAACATTCAGTGATTGAATAATTTAAAAAGTTAAATTAATAGAAAATAAAAATCATATTAAAAATTTAAAAAAATTGTTAATTGAATAATTTGTTTTTCCATTATTCATACACACAAATAAAATTATTTTAAAAACTACAAAAACTTGATATTAAAAATTTGATCAATGACTATATTTTTACTTGTACTTTTAAAAGCCATAGTTTTGTTCCACTACCTTTCAGAAGTTACAGTATAGTTAAATTTTTTATTTTATGAGTGTCTACCTTACTCCCCTTTGATGTGTATTACGGGTTTGGATTTGATATCTTTGCCCAATGATACCTTTGGTATTTTTAGTGCAAAATAAGACATAAATAAATAATTAAAAAAATATTTGGATGAAAGAGAAAAAATGATTAGGAGAGGGAAAAATTACAAAGGTATGGAAATGGAAAGGTAGCAAATCCTTTCCCGTGTATTACATTCATGTTGTTTGCATTTAAAAAAATTCTTGGAAACAAATCAGTAAAAAGCGAACATCAGTATCATCCCTTCAGCTGTTACATCCATCAATATAGCTACAAAATACTACAGGATCAGCTGCTACATTATGAAAAAGTCATCATGATTTTCTTGTTTGCTGACAAAACAATACCAGCCATTGCAGCACCAATGTCACTTACCCTTTAGAATTCTCCAATTCCATATTTCATAATATAGTTATTCTTCTATTTTTAATTCTGATTATTATTAGTATTTAAACTAATTTTATTGACTTTTTAACATTTTGCAATAGGAAAAGTCAATGCAACGTCTAATTGGAGAAGGATTTAAAATGCAATTCTTTTGAAATGGTCAGTGAATGCACCACCTCTAATTTTTTTTTTCAATCTCCAATGAATGATCCATTGTAACACTATATTTCTTATTTCAAATTGTTGAACATACCTAACATTTTGTTCTAAAAGTGATAAAAATCTGAAGTCAGAGGAGGAGAGTGATGGTTCAACACCCTCAAAATTCATAGCATGGTGCATTTTTATGTTCCAAATCACAATTCACGGTTTCTCATTTTGTAATTTGTAATGCAACTCCTTTGAATTGTATCACCAAAACTATTAATTTATTATTGTATTTTAAGAAAACAATAAGAGTGATATTTGTAAATTTTACTAATTTCTGTATATTTTATCACTATAACTCACTATTTTTACGGGTCACTATCACCACAATACTTTTTTATTTTAATCAACTAAATATTTGTAAATATTTATAGTTATTAGTGATATTTGTATATATTTATTGTTATTACACATATTGGATTTATCATGTTGATGATTTTCTACATATTTTTTTAAAAAATATTTTTCGTTATTAGTGATTTTATAATAATAATTATATATCAACAACAACCAAACTGTATTATTTAAGATATAAATGAACTTACTCGTGCGGACGCACGTGTTTTCTAGTTTTGAGGTTAAAAAAAAGCTACAAGTTTCAAGCTATGACAACAAGGTTCTAATATCTACTACAAAAATAAAATAAATTTTACACTAAAAATAAGCCTATATGTTGGCGTAGCCATGCTATTCCTACAGTATTTTTTAAATAAAATAATATTTTTTATGAACAGTACGGGAACAGTAATTTGAACAGTGCGTAAACAATGTCTGTGAATAGTAAAACCGTACATGAATAGTGATGTGAACAGTAACATAAACAGTGTCTGTGAACAGTATCTGTATATAGTACCTTTTAATAGTAAATCAACTTGGTTAATGAAATGTAAAAACTTGGTTAATATAGTGATGAAGTTGGTTAATAAAGGTCCAGATATTAAAAATAATTTTTACTAATAAAATAAAGTTGGTTAATACAATATAAAAAGTTGGTTAATGAAGTTATGTACTTGGTTAATAAACATTCAAATGTAAAAATAATGTAGTAGTAAAACAAAGTTGGTTAATGCAATGTAAAAAATTAGTTAATGAAGTTATAAAGTTGGTTAATAACATAATTTCATATCAGTATTATTAAATTCAAAAATAAAAAAGAATATTTTTTTAATATTTTTTTTTAAAAATATATTTAATATTATTATATTTCATTATTCACCGTATTGATGAACAGTAAAATACGGTGTAGGTGTAGGAAATGGTGTAAGAATAATATTTTTCATGTTGGCGTTCAATCAAGTACATGTTAAACTTTCAAGAAATTTTGAAGTCAATGCAAGATCTCAACCATAAAAAGACCATAGCCACTATTAATTTTGAAGTCACTATTAATTTTTTGTGATACTTGAGATTGAGGTAATGACGTTGGTCACGGTTTTGTGATGAAAAAGTATACTATATAAATATACACATATTAGGATTGGAAAAATACATATACTTTATTAACATTAATTAGGCGTGAGCACTTGTACATGCTCGTACACACAACTTAAACCTACATGTATTGCGTAATGTCAACTCATTCTATAATTCGGCGATCAGTCCCATCTCCACCAGCTTCCTAGAAGCCATCTCTTCCTAGTCCCAATCAAGCCATGCCAAAAAACCACATCAGGAAACACAAGCATGTACTTTATAATATCATAGGCTTCTTTGAGCCTTATGCTCAGACCTAACAAATCAGCTACACTTCCATAATGCTTAACATTAAGTTTCATCTCAAACACCTTCATTAAATCAAGGGTTAAATAAGTGATTGGTCATCATAAATATAGTGATTTTTAATTTCAGTCTTTTTAAAAAATTTTTTCAAAAAATAGTCCTCATAAAATTTTTAATTTTAATTTTTGGTCCCTCCTGTCAAAACCGTCGCTAAATAAAAAAGCGTCGCTAAAACCGTCGCTAATTCTGTCTCTTAGTTGTAAAAACCGTCGTTAATTGGCAAGAGGGACCAAAAGTTAAAATTAAAAATTTTATGAGAATCATTTTTTTAAAAAAAATTTTAAAAAGATCAAAATTGAAAATCGATATATTTATGAAGACCAATAACTTATTTAACTCTTAAATCAATCAGGTTAACACTTTTATCCACCAATCCATCTCTGTTGCACGCACACAACATTGCAACTAATGTTGGCACTTATTTCAACTGTTCTAAATTCTAAATATAATAACATATCACAGTCAAACATTAGGAATTTCAAAATACATGATACACAAATTATGGCCAGAACAGAAACACCAGAAACATAATTTCCCTTGCGTTTGATTTTTCTTTTCTAAAGTAGTTGGGTAAATGTTAGCTAGCTAGACACAAGTAAAATTTTAAGAAGTGAAAGAATGATAAACTAACTTAATTACCTATTTCATAATGAGTTTAAAGTTTTAAACATGATTATTAACAAGTTAATCACCTAAGAAGTGTTTTTAACAGAGGAAGTTCTACCTCATCTATCAGAGTCCCATGAAATGTAGCTATCAAAAGCAAAACTTGAAATAGGAATACAACTACACAAGCAACTTTAAATTCATGTATTCCATATGTGCAGCCCAATAATATTGACAGTGCTCTCCAATTACTCGTGATTATAGGTCCAAAAAGTATAGACCACTAATATATTTAGAAAAATTGTAATTAGAAAAATTAAATTAGGTCATTGTTATATCAATAAATTAAACAATATCCATCAACTGAAGAATTAAATGACCAAATACGTGAACTAATTTTGAAAAATAAAAACATTAAATAACATAAAAATGTATACCTAGATGAGAGTACCCAAAGTATAATCAGCAGCGAGAACAAATGTTTTGATGTCAAGCTTTGTGAGGGGAGCAGAGCAGATACTTAGGCACTAAACAGACGTTGTACAATTTAGAACGCACAACAATTTAGGGGTTTCAATGAAAAATCATGGAGGGAAATATTGGAGCTTTGTGAAACAGGTGAAATATTCGAGAAACTGAGATATAGATTCATTAGGCTAAAGAAAATGATAAAATACACTAGTTCTTTGCAACTAACCAATGAATAGTATTTTGAAGTGGAAAACTCACATAATTACTCGAAATTCGTAGGTTAAGGAAAAGGGCGAGAGAACCAAAAAGCACAGCATGGTCGAAGAACGAGAGAAAGCAAACGAGAACGAGAGATGGACCGTCGTGAGTCACAGAAGAAGGAGAAGAGATAATCGGGATGAAGACAAGAGAGGCAGCTACAACACAAGTCAAGTAGGACGAGAAGTCGTGTCAACCTATTACATCAATAACCTTCCAGAGGATATCACAGAGAAAGAAGTAAAGAGAACATTCGAACGCTGGGGAAAAGTTACAGACACATACATAGCTAGGAAAAGAAACAAACAGGGGAAGATCTTTGACTTCATCAGATTCGCAGACATCAAAGATGAGCAATGGTTAGAGAAGCAGTTCAATGACGTGTGGTTCGGTTCATATAAGGCTTGGGTGAATGTTTCGAGATTCCAAAGACAAAATAGAAAACACCATTATAACTCATACAAGAGAACAGATGAGCAGCGGACAGAAGCAAGAGATGAGAGAAATGCTACTCAGATCCAAAAACCAAAGAACAACAGAAGCTGGAGCAACACAAGAAAAGGCGGGAAGACATATGCAGATGCAATAAAAAACAGCGAACCAGGATCAACAAAAAACAGCCACGAAGACGGAAACAAGGAAAGGGCAGGCCTAATCATACGCATTAAAGAAGAAGAAATGCAATGGGTGAAGGAAGGATTCATCGCATTTGCTAAGAACACGGAAGAGATAAACACACTACAACAGAGATTGGAAAACGAAGGAATCATGACGGTGAAGGCAATCCCAATGGGAGGTGAAAAAATCTTCTTGAAAGTGGATGAAAATGAAGATCTTAACAGCCTGGCAAAAGAATCTATGTACTTCTTCCAACAGGAGTTTTCAGTGATCAGAAAGTGGGAACACAGGGACGTAGGAGGAGCAAGACATGTGTGGATTCGGGCTCTGGGCATTCCGATACATGCCTGGAACAAGAAAACATTCTCAATGCTACCAATATCCTTTGGCAGACTTATCAAAACCGACATTGCAACTGAAGAAAGAAGAAGACTTGACGTGGCAAGATTATGTATCAGAACGCCTATCATGGAGTTCATCAACAAGACAATCAACGTCCAGATAAATGAAGACATATATCCTATTAGATTGACGGAGGAACTTTGCAACTGTGATCCGGATGAAAGCTTGATAGAATTCGCGGAAAACACAACCATGACTGAGGAGGAGGAGTACAGTTCTATCAACTCGGAAGCTTCCCTCACTCCATCATCAATGGAGTCAATAGAAGATGAAGAGACTCGGAAGAAAATAGAAAACAATTATGAACAGTTATTATTGGCGGCGGGGGAGTCAGATGGCATTCATTGCATAGGGCAGTCGGAAGAGACAGATTTCAATAATATCAATGACAAAAGAGCAGCACCATCGTATGAAGCAAAATATCCACAAAATCCAAAGATATGCAGCGATTATGCTTCCATTGAGTCCCCAGAAGACACGTGCATTTATTCGTACCCCACCATTAATAATACTGAAGGAACGGTCAATGTTGAAAATAGAGTGGGGACCACACACGACCCATGCCCCACTTCCAACCAAAGACACTCTTCAAGTCTAGAAGATGTGCCACGTATAGAAGTCCCAGACCTATCTAATCATAGCCAGGCTCACCCAAATAGCATTGAAGACAAAGTACTAGCAGAAGAAACACTTAATCTGGTGGAAGATAATATGGAATTGGAAAACAAAAACAATCTCGAGCCGGAGAAAAGCAATGGAGATGGCAACGCAACGGTCATGGAAAACAGTAACACTGCTGATTTGAACAAGAGCACAGGAAAAACCTCAGCAACAACAGAAGAACAAAAAAAATCAGAAATGTCAAGTAAAGACCACCAGAATTCACAGACCCCAAAGGACAAAAGGAAGAGGAGGATCCAAATATTAAAGGAAAAGAGGAAATCTTCAAGAAACAGGAGTAAAGAGACAATCAGATGTACATGCAACCAAAGATCCATAAAATCACAGGTACAAGCTAAAGACAATTTTGTTTTAACTGAAAATGAACATGATAGAAAAATGTGGGTTATGCTACATGGGGAAGCCAAACAAGTAGCAAAAGACGTATGGGATTTGGGGAAAGAATATGGCTTAGTGCACAAAGGGGAGGAAGCAGAAATAATCCAGGAATTGGTGTTAGGGGCAAAGTTCGGAAACGAAACCTCCTGACGGGAGAGTATCAGACAGAGGAGAGGAAACCACACCTGAACAATGAAGCTCATCAGCTACAATATTAGGGGTTTGGGAGGCTTAGTCAAAAAGAAAGAAATACAGCAGCTAATACAAAATCAATGCCCAGATGTCATTTGTATTCAAGAAACCAAATTAGAATCCTTGGAGAAAAGCCAATGTCTTCATATGTGGGGAAATCCAGATTTCGACTTTGCACTCAAAAAATCAGAAGGAAGGTCTGGCGGCATGCTAACTATGTGGAATTCCAACAAAATAACAGGGATTAAAACAACAGCTTCAGAACATTATCTCTGGGTTGAAGGGGATTGGGGAGAAGACAACAAAAAAATCAACATAGTGAACGTGTACGCCCCTTGCGACGCAAGAAGGAAAAGAGCGCTTTGGGTAAACCTTCAAGAATTAATCACCCCAAGGAAAAATGAAAGATGGTGCCTGTTAGGAGACTTTAACGCCATAAGAGACATTTTGGAAAGGAGAGGATCCAGTGAAAATCCCCGCAGAGAAGAGCTCAACGACTTCGATGAATTCATTTGCGAGTCAGAACTGATTGACCTCCCCCTCCATGGCAGAAAATATACCTGGTCCAGAATTAGCGGTACAACTTCTAGTAGAATCGACAGATTCCTCCTCTCAGAAGAATGGCTCAGCAAATGGCCAAATAGCAAACAATGGTGCCTTGAAAAAGGCCTGTCTGATCACTGTCCTATTATGCTTGGTGAAGTCCAAAAAAACTGGGGCCCGAAACCTCTCTGTATGCTAAGTTGCTGGAAGAATATCGAAGGCTACCAAAAATTTGTTAGAGAAGAATGGAAAGATTTGAACGTTGATGGCTGGGGTATGTTCGTCCTGAAAGAAAAACTGAAGATGATAAAGGAGAAACTCAGAATTTGGCACAAAAACCACACGCAAAATATTGAAGACAAAATCAAAGAAGTCAAGAAGGTGATCAACAGTCTTGAGCAAAAGGAAGAAACAGAAGAACTTTCAGAAGAAGAGCGGCTTACCAAAAGACAAAAATGGGACCAACTTTTCAAACTTTCTAACCTCAACTGCAGCATTCTTTGGCAAAAATCAAGAGTGCGGTGGCTCAGGGCAGGGGATGCCAACTCTAAGTACTTCCATGGTTGTATCAATAGAAGAAGAAGAGAAAATGAGATATTAAGCTTGGAAGTAAATGGGAGAACACTTCATGAGGTGGAGGACATAAAAATGGCAATTGCCAATCACTTTCAGGCTCACTTTTCCGCCAGGGGGACGAGACCAACGCCAGACAACTTGAACTTTAAGAGACTAAGCAACATGGACAGCGAGGAGCTAGTCAAAGAATTCAGCGAAGAGGAAATACGATCAGCAATCTGGGAATGTGACAGTTCGAAAAGCCCAGGACCGGATGGTGTGAACTTTGGGTTCATAAAGGAATTTTGGACTGACATCAAAAGCGACTTCATCCGAATCATGTCAGAATTTCACAAACACGGAAGGATCGTGAGGGGGGCAAATAGTTCATTCGTAGTCCTAATTCCTAAGAAGAAAGCAGCATCGAAAGTGACGGATTACAGGCCAATATCCTTAATCGGGTGCATATATAAAGTAATCTCAAAGATTCTTACAAACAGACTGAAGAAGGTCATAGGGTCAGTAGTGTCAGAATCTCAAACAACATTCATAGCAGGCAGGCAAATCCTCGATGGCATACTCATCGCAAACGAAATTGTTGACGAGGCTAAAAGGAAAAGAAAAGAACTGCTGATGTTTAAAGTAGATTTTGAAAAGGCATTTGACACTGTCGACTGGAACTTTCTAAATTCAGTAATGCAAAAAATGGGATTTAGCGACAAATGGCTGAAGTGGATCTCGGAATGCCTGAAAACAAATTCAGTTTCTGTTCTAGTGAATGGCAGCCCCTCGAATGAATTCGTCATGGGTCGAGGGCTGAGGCAAGGAGACCCTCTTTCCCCTTTCCTCTTCATCATAGTAGCTGAAGGATTCAACCTTCTAATGAAAAAGGCGATGGAATCGGGGGACTTTTCAGGATACAAATTCGAAGGTGGTTCTGAGTGTTTCTCTCATCTTCAATACGCTGATGACACTATCATCATTGGCAAAAAGGGGTGGGGAAACATTCGATCTATTAAGGCATCGCTCCAGCTATTTGAGCTGGCCTCGGGTCTCAAAGTAAACTTTCACAAAAGTTCCTTGATTGGGATAAACATTCCAAATCCTTGGCTGGAAGAAGCTTCAAAGATTCTGAATTGTAAAGTGGGATCCCTCCCATTCAAATATCTCGGCCTCCCTATAGGCGCCAACCCGAGAAGAATTTTGACATGGCAACCCGTGATAGATATTGTTAGATCTAGATTATCCAGATGGAAACATAACCAATTGTCAATCGGGGGAAGAATAGTCATCATCAAATCAGTGTTGTCTGCAATCCCGGTTTATTATCTTTCCTTCTTCAAAGCTCTGACAGGTATCATTTCGAAACTCGAATCTTTATTTAGATAGTTTTTATGGGGTGGGAAGGAGGACAATAGGAAAATCTGCTGGATCAACTAGGATAGGGTGTGTAGTCCAATTGAGGAAGGTGGGTTGAATTTAAAAATCCTGAGAGTTTTTAACGAAGCATTATTAGGTAAATGGGTATGGAAAGTTAGATCAAATAGAGAGGGTCTTTGGTACAAAGCTTTAGTTGATCGATACGGATCGAATATTGCATCTAGGAATCAGAGTGGAAGTTTAAATTCAGTCTGGTGGTCAGATATTAATAAAATAGAAATTAGAGAACAGGTTATCCAAGAGGAATATTCGGTTAAAGACACTTACTTAAAAACCATGGAGTACAGACATACGACAACTAACTTTGCGTGGTCGAAAGTCTGGAAGAAGTCTGTCCCGTTAAAAGTGTCATGCCTTGTCTGGAGGTTACTGCAAAACAAAATCGCAACCAAAGATAACTTGATCAAAAGAGGGGTCAATGGTATTGATTCGTTATTATGCTGCAGCGGATGCGGGGCTGAGGAATCGGTCTCCCATCTGTTTTTTGAATGTCCAATCTTTGCAGGTATTTGGTATGCTATCTCTGATTGGCTAGGCGTCTCAACAGTCTTGCACAAGGAGGGGATGAGCCATCTATCACAGTTTGAAGGCCTCTTAGGAAGTGGTCGATCGATAACCGAGAAAGTCAGAACCATATGGTCAGCATGTATCTGGTGCATTTGGAGGTCAAGAAATAACAAAGTCTTCAAAAATAAGGAGTTGGAAATTGGCAACATGGTTGAATTAGTGAAGCGCTGGAGCTGGAATTGGCTTCAAATTAAATCCAGCAACATAAACTGCATTTTCCTACACTGGTTCTGGGATCCCAGATCTGCCCTGGGGCTAACAAACATTTAAGGAAGTATAATTGCTCTGCAGGTGAATTTCCGGCTCACTGTCATCAGTCTCTTGGCTGTCATGGGTGTTCCATTATCGCTGGTGCGTTGATTTGGCCCTTAACGGAGTTCTGCGGCATCATATGTCGGGAACTGTAATGTTGTGTTGGTTGGTGGTGAGGGGTTACCAGGTAGCTTTTGGCATAAGTAATAGCCCCTGCAGCAATTTTTCTACTGGATATGTGCTGTAGTACGTTTGCTTTGGATTTCTGCGTTTTTGTTCTCCTGGTGGTAGTGTTTTGGTGGCTGCAGCTCTCAGTTGTTAGTGTCCTGTAGGGGTGGTTTAGTGATATTAGTTGATGTTGTCTGCTTGATTTGGTGTGGTTCTAATTATTCTTTTTAGAGTGTGTTTTCTTATGTTGTTGGTTGTATTGGTTCGGTATAAATTTGTATTGGTTCTTTATGTGAACTGCTATATCAGTTGTACTTGTAGCACTCCTGGTGCTGATTTTTTCAATATATATTACTTTGGCTTTTTCAAAAAAAAAAAAAAAAAAAAAAAAAAAAACCAATGAATAGTAATAAGTCATTACTACCTTCGAACACAAAGTCTTTGATGTGAAAACTATAATAAAAGAGAATTAAAAGCATAATATAAATAAAAGAAAATTTTTTATCATACGAAAAAAAAGGGAAAGGTTAAGGGTACGAGGGAGAAGAAAATTATTTAGAGAGAAATTAAACTTTTTTCTAAATTTTTAATTTCTTTATTAATTTAAATTTAATATTCAATTTATAAATAAATCAAATAGAAATAGTGTATTAAGATAATTGATTCTAGGATATTTTTTATTTAATAATAATTAGAAATTAAGAATTTATAACAAAGAATAAATTATTAGGACGGAAAAAAATAGTGCATTTCGATCATGTTTTGTTTTTTTTAAATATTATGGTAAATAATGGCAGTCGAAACCGCCAATATATGAGCAATCTTACGTTGGTTTTAAAAAAAGACATAATTTATGTAAATAGTGACAGTTTTATTGAAACGCCGTAATAGAATTGCCATGATATATCTGCTTTTTGTAGTGATAATTCTCAAAAACACATATGTAACAATTCAACTTGAAATCAAAGAAATATTATTCACATTTTGTACTAAAAAAACATTCTCTATGATCAAGGTTCTCTCTGAACCACATAAAAAATTGTTCTCTCTGAGCCACAATTTGTCAATGCAAGGCCAACACGGTAGTTCTCTCTGAAATACTCAACTTAAAAATATGTCATATAATTATAGCTCAATCATATCAACATATAATATTCACACATACTCATCAACAATGCAAAATTAATAACATATTATCTCAATAATACTCACCAATAGGGTAAGATAACAAATACTCATGGCATAGTCTAGCCTTATCAAAATAACTTTGAACCTATAAGATGTCTCAAATCTTAACTCAACTAAAAAATATTATTATAAATTATTCAATAACTCAATTTTAACTCATTTGGCTTAACAACCTTAAACAAATAAAAATATTACTCAAAATACAGCCCTAAAATGTCAAAAGGCTCTAAAGACAACTCAAGTGTGTCTTATATTCAGATCTCCAACTCTAAACAACTCAAAAGCAACTCTGACAACACTAAGGTAACAAAAATGACTCTTAAACTTATAAAAAGGTAACAAAAATTCATCGAAATCACCAACTACTCAAAACTCAACCTTCTCCTGCAATCGAGCTGCTTTCTGACTCTCTGATTCTCCCTTTCATTGTGCTCATAAAAACGTAGGAACTTAGTTATGTATCAATCTGTTAGCTCCTAATTTTGACGCCTGATGTTGGATTAAGAGTTTTTCCTAAGAGATAGAATTTCTAAAGTTCTATGGAGTTTCAACAGAAATATTGCTATCAGAAAATCTAGTCGAAAACTACCCTTCTGCAGAGAAGAGAATATTTAAAAGACTTAGAAATATTTCTAAGATTTTGGAAAGATTCTTCGACAGAGAGATAAGGAGTACCGTTCAAAGCGAAGATTTGAATTCGAAAATAGGAGGGAACAGTTATTTCTATCCGATTCTGAAGAAGGACATGTGACGTTTATCCAAGAAGCCAAGACATGTACGACGCCATGTGTTTCGCCCTGATTAGTAGCCCGTTAGTGGGTAGTTATTTTTAACCATTATAAATAGCAAGTCTTAGGATCAATTTTGGGTGTGTTCAATCGTATAAAAAAACTCAGTGTGCTCAAAGTACCAGTGTAGAGAAAAGAGCGTGTGAGAATGTATGTTGTAACACCATATTTACATTTCAATGCAATTTAACAAATTTCTTTCATCAAAGTCTCTTTTTGTTCATGCAAGTTAATTTCTACATTTACCAGCCTTTTCGATTTACTGCACTTTCCAGTCTTTTTAATTTAAACCATTTTTTACTCTTAGTTACTTAACGTTTCTTGAAGTGAATCCTTTTTGTTCTGTCAAAATGTTCTTAACATTTTTCAGAAACTTACACAAGAAAACATAAAGAAAAACCAATTAGCACATGTCCTATGATTTAGTTTGGTCGATCCTGCAAGTCACTCATTTTTGTTTAAAGTGATAGACCAGAGGTTGTTTATTATTTTTCCTGGTAAACAAATTGGCACGCCCAGTGGGACAGTGCTAAAATAGGTTTCGTGAGTTTTTTTAAAAGGAATTTATAACTCTGTGTTGTGATTATCGTTTTGTGTTAAGTCAAGTACTTTGTTGTATGTTATTAAGAAGTGGAAAAGTAGCCACCACAAACGAAGAGAGACCAAAGAGAAAATATACGAGGAAAATGGAAAGTACTAATCAGCCAAATAGTTCGAATCCTCAAACTGTGTCTGGTGTCAATGTAGAACCAATCCCAGGGTCTTCGACTAGAGGACCCATGATCCAAGCGTCTGTATTTGAAGCTATGACATCTATGACGAGTTCGACACCAACGCATTCGATTGTCCATACTGAGCCAATTTTAACTTATATTGGGCCAATGGGACCCCCAGTGACTCCCCCTTCAATAGGAACGTCTACATATCGACACTTTCCGCCACCAGGTTTATCGATGCCTTTGAGTGGTCGAGAACAGCCTTATGGGATGCCAACTACAATGATGACAAGTTTACAAAACGCCCCCAGTATATTCTGAACCCATAATGACATCACCTTTACAAGGGCCAGGGTCTAGGGTAAATATGGGTTGAAACCAATCTTTAGGATTAGGATACTCAACCCAAGTGCCAGGTTTGACGAATACCACTACAACCTATTTAAGGCAGCAGATGGATGAAAGCAATCACCAAATGGTCCAAATGATGTCCCAAACTATGGGGGAGATCTTTCAGTCACTAATTCAAAACACTACCTAGACTAATCAGCAAATGGCTGCGCAGATGACACGCCTTGCAGATTTCTTTGGTGTCCCTAACCCTCCTCAACACCCCAACGAGAATATATCGTAGCAAACCAAGGGGTGATATTTGAAGAGGACCTTACTATTAACCAAACCAACAAAATCCTAGAAACATACCTCAGGCGAATGTAGTCGAACCCCCTAGGGTACAACCACAAATCCCTACAGGAGAACAGCCAAGGGTGGTTTTGGTAAATAGAAACCAGGATGCTGACAACGTTGTGCAACAATTTCGACGCCATGATGTGGCGGCGAATAATAATTTGGCGGCTATGGTCGAAAGTATCATGATCCAAAATGGGGTAAACTTGGGCCTTCGAAGGCCGAATTACACCTCTCCACTGTCAGAATACATTCTCCAGTCGGAGGTACCCGCTAGAACGAAAGTTCCCAAGTTTATTAAGTTTTCAGTGGACACTAATGAATCTACTGTCGAACACGTGGCTAGATACGTGATAGAAGCCGGGGAAATTATGAACAATGAGAATCTTAAAATGAAAATTCATTAAGCCAATAGATGACTATCTGAATCGATTCCGACTACTTAAGGCTAGATGCTTTACACAAGTGCCTGAGCATGAGTTAGTCGAAATGGCCATTGGAGGCTTTGATTATTCCATTAGAAAGAAGTTAGATACTCAATATCTAAGGGATATGGCTCAGTTGGCTGATAGAGTTCGACAACTAGAACGCCTAAAAGAAGAAAAGGCTAGGGCGAATAAGAATAAAAGGGTGGCCTACGTCGAAGTTAATGAGGAAGATGAAACATATTATAATCAGCCTGTAAGTTTCGACGAAGGCGAGATCGATCTTGCTGAGTTGAAACAGGGCCCACCTTATTCTTGTAAGTTGTTGGCTCCTTCGAACGGGAAAAATCCTGTCGAATTAGAGATAAATGACAAATTCCCCAAGAAAACATATACTTTCGACGTTACTAAATGTGATGAAATTTTTGATTTGTTAGTTAAGGATGATCAGATGATAGTGCCTCCTGGTGCTAAAATGCCTCATTTAGAACAAAGAAAAAAGAGAGGATTTTGCAAATATCATAATTTCTTGGGCCATAAGACTTCTCAATGTTTTCTTTTCAGGGATCTTATTCAGAACGCAATCCAAGAAGGAAGACTGAAGTTTGGGGAGAAGTCTAAAAACCAGATGAAGATCGATTCAGATCCCCTGCCAGTGGCTGATGCTAACTATACGGAGCCATCAGAAGTTAATATGGTTGAGGTTGCTGAAGGCTTCAACAACAATGTCAATCTGGTCAAAATCGCTGATGATTTCAACAATGAGTCAGTCATGGTCAAGATTACTGAAAGTCTCGACCAAGAACTCATAAAAGATTTTGCTATCGGAGTTGTTGAAGGGTTCACTAACAACACTACTGATGGTGTTGGGGCCATCGAAGGAACCGATAAGGGAGTTACTAAGGATTCCCAGTGGACGTTGGTAACAAAAGAAACCGCTGACGGTTTCGTACAGATGAACAAGGCTGCTGAGGGCCTACAGATGGAATTGATTAAGCTTTACATCACTGAGGATGTCAAGATGGAAGTCAATATGGTGGAGATTTCTCAAGAATCACCTATGGAAGTCGGTGAAGAACGCCGACAAGAAGAACACAACAAGCTGGCCTTCCCTAAAGAGCAGGAAAATTTGATCGAATTTATGCACAGATGTCAAAGGAAAGGGTCGGAAGTTATGTTGTGCCCTAGGATTAGTGTTGTATTCGACAAAAAAGCTGCACAAAATCTCGAAGGAGTTCGAAAAGCTAAGGAAAGGTGGGAGAAAAAAGCCCGTCATGGCCCGCGGAGCTTCGACCCTAGGAGGTCTGCGTCGAATCAGGAACAACCAAAAGCTAGAATACCGGGGGCAAGGCCTGCTACGTTCAAACCATTTGCTGAACTTTCTAACGGAGAATGGGTAAAACCTAATGAGAACAGGGAGAAAGGCCGGTAAAAGTGGAAATATTTTGATGTCAACAGGGGCTATTCGATAACCTATCGCAAGGAATTTCAATCCTCCAACAAATTGGCCCACATTTCTGAGAATTATAAGGGTAAAAATCCTATGTCTAGGTCACAGTGGAGGAGGGAGTAGCGAAGGAGGAAAGCCCAAAGGGAAGCTGGGTCGAAAGATAAGGCTGAGTCGAGTATAAACATACCTGCTGGAAGTAACGGAAAGGGGAAAGCAAAAGCTGTCGAAAAATTGCCCATAAGGCAAAAGTTGTTCAAAATCCAGGCTGAAGAGGCAAATGAGAAACAAGATCGAGCTATAATAGAGGATGAAATTATGACGGGTAATTTCGATTATGATTTAGAGGCCTCATTGGATATTATTGTAAATGTGGTATCAGTATTGCCTAGAGAATTTGATCAGATCACAGAGGTCTAAGAGGTTGATGCTTATACTGAGGCTGAAATGGCGGCACACAAACCAGTGTGCTACTATATAATGAATAATGGTTGTGTGGAAGAGCAAAATGCATTCTTCGAGCAGCCAGATGAGGCGATGAAGAGCCATCTAAAGCCTCTATTTATTACTGGGAAAGTTGAGAATGTCCCAGTGAATAAAATCTTGGTGAACTGCGGTGCGACAATGAATTTGATGCCGCATTTCATGCTGAGAAAGATTGGAAAATTCAACACTGACACTAAACCACACAACATGGTTTTGTCGAATTATGAAGGAAAAGTTGGCACTACTCTTGGTGTTATACAAGTTGACCTGACAGTTGGAACTGTTACTAGGCCCACAATTTTTATGGTTGTCGAAACAAAGGCGAACTATAATTTGCTTTTGGGAAGAGAATGGATATATGGAGTTGGAGCGGTACCATCTTCTATGCACCAGAGGATCACAATTTGGAGGCCAGACGGCATCGTTGAGAATATTGAGGCTGATCAAGGATATTTTAAGGCTCCAATCAACCATCTCGACAGACGTCAGTTCGACAAGCATTTAGCCAATATTGCTCCATGCAATCCGGTTGATTTTGCTTTTACTCCAGACGATGAAGCTTACGGCTCGTTGCATCTGCATCTCGTCAATGGTTTTAGATGGGATAGGGAGGTTGTAGGTGAGGATGATTTTGCATATCCTACGCCTGTGTCTGGAATAACCCCGACAGGTTGGGGAAGCGAATTCAGTGATGATGCCTAAATTCGAAGTGATGAAAAAGATTTCGGCTTATATAGCCGAAAATAAATTACAAGCGGCCTTAGAGGCTGAAGTTCAAAATATGGCTCACAAGGCCAACAATGATTTACCAAAAGCAGGTCCGGGTAAGGACTTCGACCCAGAACCACCTGATCAGGTTCGGGATAAAGAACAAAGGCTCGACGCAATCTATGACGATGAGCCTTTGGGTTTTGAGAAGGATTCGTTGGCAAATAATATCAAAATGCTAGTGTAAGATCCACTTGAAGAAATCGACTTGGGAGAAGGGATAGTGAAAAGGATGACCTATATCAGTGCCAACATTAGTCCACAACTCAGAGTCGAAGTAATCCAATTGCTGAAGGAGTTCAAGGACTGTTTCGCGTGGGATTACTATGAGATGCCTGGTTTGAGCAGAGAGTTGGTCGAACTAAAGTTTCCAATCAAGCTTGGAAAAAAGCCGATCAAGAAGAATCCTAGGCGATTTGCACCAGCAATCCTCTCGAAGATCAAAGAGGAAGTCGAAAGACTTCTTCGTTGCAGATTTATTCGAACGGCCAGGTATGTCGAATGGCTTGCAAACGTTGTGGCTGTTATAAAAAAGAATGGGACTTTGAGGGTTTGCATCGACTTCAGATATCTAAATGCTGCGACCCCAAAGGACGAATACTCAATGCCTGTGGCGGAAATGTTAGTTTACTCTACCGCTGGCCATGAATACCTTAGCATTCTCGACAGGTATTCTGGGTATAATCAAATATTTATTGCTGAAGCTGATGTCTCTAAGATGGTGTTTCGATGCCCTGGAGCCTTAGGCACTTACGAATGGGTAGTTATGCATTTTGGCCTGAAAAATGCTGGGGCAACATATCAAAGAACAATGAATACAATATTTCATGATTTTATAGAAACTTTTATGCAGATTTACATTGATGATATTGTTGTAAAATCTGTTTCAGGCAAGAATCATATTGACCATCTTCGACAGTCATTCGAAAGGATGCGAAAGCAAGGTCTCAAAATGAATCCTCTCAAATGCGCTTTTTGTGTGCAGGTGGGAGACTTCTTAGGCTTTGTGGTCCACAAAAAGGGAATCGAAATAAATCAAAATAAGACCAAGGCCATCATGGAAGTGAAAGCACCATCGACAAAAAAGGAACTGCAGTCGCTGTTGGGAAAGATCAATTTCTTGAGAAGATTTATCTCAAATCTCTGTGGAAAGAGTCAAGCCTTTTCACATTTACTCCGACTGAACAAGGAAAGATTCAAATGAGGGCAAGCTCAACAGGAAGCTTTCAACAAACACTACTACGAAAACCCCATTTAACGACGCCAGCTTTACCACGGTTTCGTATCCCATCGTTGTAATAGGATTAAAAATTTATAACGCCATATTTAACGACGGTTGTATTACATAACCGTTGTAATACAAGCTGTGTAACAAGCTTCGATTCCCAGCTCTATATTTTTTTCCATATTTTTACATTTTAACACGCTTGTATTAGAAGACCTTGTACTACATGTATCACGCTTCGATTCACAGCAATGTATTCTTTAGTATTTTTAAGTGCAATAGAGTATATATATAACTTTAAAAATAAAACTGTAAGAGATGAACATATATAGACATAATTTTATTTTAATATTCCATTGAGAGTACATTGATAAACATATTACATATCAAGATCATTGTCAGAGCCCATAGCATAAAATGCATCTTCATAATCTAGACATCTCTCCTTACTCCCCTCATCGGAATCATAATATACAGGCCTCCTTTTCTTCTTTATCTTCTTCTTCTTTGGCTTCTTCTTCTTCTTCTTCTTCTTCTTCTTCTTATCCTTCCTTACCCTTAAGGCATCCCTGAAGTTGGGAGTTGCTGGTTGGACGACCTCCTGGATTGGCGCCTGACGTTCCTCATTAAGGTTTCTAGGATTCTCATTTGTTGAACTCATTGTTACGAAGAATATATTATTTAGATATGTAAAATTGTCTATTTATAGATGAGGTTGAAGATGAAAAGACTAATAGTTTAATGCTTGTAATGATGATAATTAACTTGTAAACCGTTCATATTCTGGAACTATATTTTCTTGTAAACCGTTCATATGTTGGGAAGTGCAACGACGGTTATAAGTAATGACCGTAGCGATATCACTTATAATCCAGGCGTAATTTTAGGAAAATGTTGTTGCCTGGTGTCGAACCTTGTACCACGTATAAGGGGTATCGCTACGGTTATTATAACTAACCATTGTGATATTATTAAATTAATATATAATCTATCATAACGGTTATTTAAGAAAACCGTTGTGAAACATTTACCTATATAAGGGAATTAACTTTCCCTTTTTGACAGTTGCGCCGTTTCCTTCACAGCGAAACCCTAGCACCCAAACTTCATCTTTTTTTAGAATCTGCGAGAAGAAATAGAAGAAGTATGAAGCTTTTGATTTAAGCTTCTTCCTCCTTGTAGTTCTTCCTGCAGAATCTAAAACTAGATGAACATGGTGATGATGTTGGCGGTAGCAAGCGTAATGTACATATTGTTTATGGAAAATAAGGTAGTCTTCTACTTCAATCTTTTTGTTAAATAGTTCCTATTATCTCGTTTGCTTCATGTTGTTTTTGTTGTTTGTTCTCATTTTGTGCAGATTCGACTTCAATGCTTCACAAGCAACGTGAACTTCATTGTAATGGTACAGTCCCACTTCTTAGGGTTTTGTTTCAACTTTTGGTTGTTTTGTTTTGAATACTAACTAATTGTCTTCATTGCTTCCCACTTCTTAGGGTTTGTTTCACATGGTGATGATGATGGTGGTACATATATATATGAAGTCATTCTGATAAGGTACATATATATGAATTCATTCTTATATTGTATATGAAATTTAGTTTATTATATACTATGTACATTGTTTGTTTTACTATCCTTTTATTGAAAATGCAATCAGTTAAATTGATATAGAACATTAGTTTATTATATATATACTATGTATATTGTATATAGTTAAATTTAATACTAACTAATTTTCATCATTGCTTCCCACTTCTTAGGATTTGTTTCACATGGTGATGATGATGGTGGTACCTATATATGAATTCATTCTGATAAGGTACATATATATGAATTCATTCTGATATTGTATATGAAATTTAGTTTATTATATACTATGTATATCGTTTGTTTCACTATCCTTTTATTGAAAATGCAATCAGTTAAATTGCTATAGAACATTATAATCTGAAAATTAGGATGTATTTGAAAACCAACCTTTATCATGTCAATGTTTTCCGAATTGCATCCATTTCATTCCGCACATTTTATGTTCCTTAACATAAAATTTATGGTTCGATGGTCGGTTTCCTTCAATCCATCGATATCTTTTATTATAATTTACCTCATCGTCGTCACTAATCAACGTGGTTGTTATGATCATGATCATTGTTATTATGATAAAATCGTGGCGATTTTTGGCGATGATGAGGTAAACTATAACAAAAGATATCGATGGATTGAAGGAAACCGACCATCGAACCATAAATTTTATGTTAAGGAACATAAAATGTGCGGAATGAAATGGATGCAATTCGGAAAACAGTGGTGTGTTTAAGTTGGTTTTCAAGAACAGTTTAATTTTCAGATTATATAGTTCTTTACCAATTTTAATGGTTGTATTTCTTTAATAAGGTGGATGGTAAAACAAGCAATATACATTTGTATTTAATAAACTAAGGATACATTCCACAACGGTTGAGACAAATAACCGTTGTGATAGTTAACATATATGACAACGGTTCATACTGATAACCGTTGTGATAGTTAATATATATTACAACGGTTGAAATACCTAACTGTTGCAATATATCGCGCGCTTCCAGAATACAACAACGGTTTCCAGACCGTTGTAGAAACGACGAACTTACAACAACAATCTACATAACAACGCCTTCGCCCGCGTCATTATATGTCATTCCCAACCGTTGCTAAATGGGTTTTTCGTAGTAGTGAAAATTAAAGAATATTTGAGTCATTCTCTGATTTTGGCTCCACCTTGTAGAAGTAGAAGCATGAGATTGTACATATCTGTGTCGGACAAAACCTTAGGGAGCATGTTGGCTCAAGAAGATAAAAATGGTGTGGAAAGAGCCATTTATTACCTTAGTAGGGTTTTGAACGATGTAGAAACTAGGTATAGCATGTTTGAGAAATTATGTTTATGCTTGTATTTCTCTTGTACAAAATTAAAGCAATATATAAAGCCGGTTGATGTTTATGTTTCGTCTCATTTCGATATCATTAAGCATATGTTATCTAAACCTATTTTGCACAGTCAAATTGGTAAATGGACATTAGCATTGACTGAATACTCCATAATGTACAGACCTTTAAAGGCTGTTAAGGGACAAGTGGTAGCAGACTTCATTGTCGACCACTCAATAAATGAAAACGTGTCGAGTTATCTTGAGCTTGAACCTTGGAAATTGTATTTTGATGGTTCTAGTCATAAAGATGGCACAGGTATATGAGTTTTAATTATTTCTCCTAATAAAATCATAACAAAAATCAAATACAATGTCGAAGGTGTATGCTCGAACAACGAGGCTGAATATGAAGCCTTAATAGCAGGACTTGAAATTTTGTTGGAATTGGGGGCAACTCGAGTCGAAATAATGGGAGACTCAGAGTTAGTCATCAAACAGATTACAAGGGAGTACAAGTGTGTGAAAGAAAATCTCATCATGTACTTTGTAATAGTCAATAGATTACTTAAAAAGTTCGAGATGGTGAGTATCCGACACATACCTCAACTAGAGAACCACGTGGCCAATGATTTGGCTCAAATTGCTTCCGGGTACAAAATTTCAAAAGAGAAATTGCAAGATGCAATCGAAGTCAGAGGTAGAGTTGTGTTGACCAGATTAGCCTCATCAGATTTGGAAGCTACAAAGTTAGGGTACGCTGATAAGGAGAATTTCAAAGTCTTAGTCGTAAACAGTTTGACGGAGGAAGATTGGAGGAAGCCGTTAGTAGAATATTTGCAAAATCCAACAGCATCCACATAGCGAAAAATCAGGTATCGAGCTTTGAGTTATGTTTTTTTGGGTAATGAATTGTTTAAATAGACTCTTGAAGGAGTCTTGCTTTAATGCCTTGGTGAATCAGAGGCATATCTAGCCCTTTCAACTGTCTATAGTGGGGCACATCAAGTAGGCCATAAAATAAAACGGCTTTTATTTCAACAAGGCATGTACTGGCCTACTATGTTGAAAGATTACATCGAATTCGCCAAAGGATGTCAAGAGTGTCAAGTGCATGCAGGTATACTGCATGTTCCTGCGAGCGAACTACACTCTATAGTCAAACCATGGCCTTTTAGAGGTTGGGCTTTAGATTTGGTGGGTGAGATTCGACCAGCATCATCTAAGAGTCAAAGGTACATTTTGGTAGGTATTGATTACTTTACGAAGTGGATTGAAGCTATACCTTTGCCAAATGTTGATTAAGAGGATGTGATTGAAATTATTAAGAGACACATCATCTACAGATTTGGAATCCCATAAACTATTACAACGGATCAGGGATCTATTTTTATTGGTCAAAAGATGCAGGAATTTGCTAAAGAGATAGGTTTCAAACTGTTAACCTCTACACCTTACTATGCTCAGGCTAATGGTCAAGTGGAAGCAGCGAATAAGGTAGTGATTGGGTTGATCAAGAAACATGTGGGAAAGAAGCCGAGGAATTAGCACAAGACATTGGACCAGGTTCTCTGGGCATGTCGAACTTCTCCCAAAGATGCAACTAACACCACTCCTTTTCATTTGACTTTTGGTCACGATGTAGTTTTACTTGTAGAAATCTACTTACAATCGACAAGGATCCAAAGGCATCATGAAATCCCTTCTGAATCCTATTGGAACATGATGTTAGATGAGTTAGTAGATTTGGATGAAGAAAGACTTAATGCCTTAGAGTTGTTAAAAAGCCAAAAGAAAAGGGTAGAAAAGTTTTGCAATAAGAAGGTTAAGGTGAAGACTTTTTCGCTTGGAGAATTGGTTCGAAAAGTAATTTTGCCTATGGATCGAAAGGATAGGTCTTTGGGAAAATGGTCTCCTAAGTGGGAGGGTCCTTTTCAAATCATACAAGTTTTTTCAAACGGTGCTTATGAAATTGAAGAAATAGATGAAGATAAAAGAATCTTGAAAGTAAATGGTAAGTATTTGAAAAAATATAAACCTGTGCTTCAAGAATTGAAAATTATTTATGAGTAATTGCAGAAAAATTGGCCGAAGCCAACTTGGTATATAATTTCCAGAATGGCACAATTCATTACATAAAAAGCCTCGGAGGGCTGAGAAATGTTGTACTAAAGACAAATGCATAATAAAATTGGTAAAGAAACTGGAAGTTAAAAAGGGAGATTACTCTTCATTTTGAGGTACTTCGACTTCTGAAGCTCAAGACATTTCTCACTTGAGATTTTGTTAAGTTTAAGTGTTGTAACCTCTGCTTCCAGCCGTCGAGCTTTGTCGAGGAACTCTAGTGCAAGCCTTAATTCTCTAACCACTTCAGATTCCTTAGAGGCTAGTAGTTCAGCATTACGTTGTTCAGCCTTAGAGATCTTGGCTTGCAGCTCCTCAATTTGTTTTCTCCAATTGGCAATATTTTCTTTATTGCTTTCGAAATCCAAGTTGTGTTGCTCTTTTATTTTTTTCCAATTCTATTACTCTAGCTTCTGATTCAGAAGCAGCCATCCATGCAACAACCTTACTTCCAGACTTGGTCTCAAGTGCATCATTGATTTGAGGTAGTTGTTTAAGATCGGTGGTGACATGGTCGATCATCGTACCAAGCTCCAGGATAATGGTTGCAGTTTCAGGAGAGACAGTTTGAAGATCAACCTGTTTGAGAAGAGTCTTCAATTGAAGAAGGGCGGTGACATCCGACTCCAAAAGTATGAAGAGGTTACCTTGGAAGACTTTTTCTTTTATCTTCAGAAGTGCCTCATTTGCAAGTTTGCTCAAAAGTTGATCTCCTGAAGCTGTCGAAGCACTTAAGCTACTCTCGGAAGAGCTCCCTCGTTTGCTAAGGATAATTTTCAGATATTCCTGAGGGTTAGTCGCCTTTAGCCGATTAAGTTCTTCTTCAAAAAGAGCTACAACTATCTCGGTCAAAGGTTTAGTACTCTCAGCAGTTACATCAACTTTGGGAGCATCAGTGTCTTCTCTTTGGACCTGTTCTTTGACAGGCTTACTTTTAGATTTACCTTCATCATCCTTATCATCTTCATCATCGTCATGAGTACCATCTTCTCCATCATCATCATCATCATCATTATCATTTCCACCAGTTTCAAGATGGAACATTGATTGGTCGTCTTCTTCTTCTTCTTCCATTTCGTCATCTTGGACATCAGCATCCGAATCAGCATCATTTGGGTCTTTGTTGCCTGAGGGTTCGACCACTGTGTAACGAGTGATTTTTGGATGTGGTTGCGAAGCACGATCGCTCTGGTACTACAGCTCGATTCATTTTTTATCCTATTAAAGCTGATGAAGGAAGGGAAATAGATGTCTCCAATTAACCCTGCTTGCATACTGAGATTAAACAGTCAAAACTGTTGGTTTACAGATGCTACAAAGATTTGGGGTTTCTCCTAGGTTATTTTGTTAACGAGGGGTGCTTTAGGCTATCGGTTAGAATGTTAGGACGAATGTATGAGAGTATGGGATTTTGGGTTTTTGTTTAGTGTGCTCGCTAAGATTTTTTCTTTCAATCTTATGCCTACGTATTCCCGTTTACCGAAACAGGGAAATCAGAGCGATCGTAGTTCCTCCTATTCTATGGGAGGAAATGGTTGTCTTGGTGTCTTGTTCAAAGCCCAAGACGTGAAGCTAGAGAGTCTATTTGTATCTTGTTCAAAGCCCAAGATGTGAAGCTAAAAGTGTTGACCTTAGAGAGAATTTGTCATCTCTAAAGGGGTCTGTTTGTCACAACTGTTGGGTGACTGACTGTAAAGGAGGATTACTTTAACCGGGATTTGTGAATCCGACAATGCCATAATTTCCTTTATAGGGGATTTTAACCTGAAGGAGAAGACTTTAACTTAGTTTAGAGCAATGCCATCTTTCCTTAGGAATTTCTCATACTAAAAGAGGGACATTGGCATGGATATAGATGATCCAGAGGCTTGCCGCTTACAGCAATTAGATGAAGGGGAAAAAGTTGTTGAAGTTTGTGTACTGTGAACGAGGCACAACTTTGACGCTAAAAGGTTGATTGGACCAACCAGTGGTTTTCTTATACAAAGCCTAAGAGGAGACTATTATGTGTCTCGTACAAAGCCCGAGAGAGAGGCTAAAAGGTTTTGACTCGATGATAGAGTCTTTTGGTATCTCTTATAAAGCCCGAGATGAAGGCTACTCGACTTAACAAGAGAGTTTTTTGTATCTCGTACGAAGCCCGAGAGAGAGGCTAAAATTTGTTTGGCTCAATAAGAACCTTTTTGTATCTCGCATAAAGCCCGAGATGGAGGCGAAAGGGTGATTGACTCAACGAGGGAGTCTCTTTATGTGTCTCGTACAAAGCCCGAGAGAGAGGCTAAACGTCGTTTGACTCCGCTGGGGAGAATCATTGTATAAAGCCCAAGAGGAGGCTAACTTCACTGGAGAAGGATCATTATACAAAGCCTAAGAGGAGGCTATAGTTACTGTTTCAGTTGAGTGACAGGTCCAGTATGCTGATTTAAAGAGAAAATCTGTTCTTATATGAGCAACACTGTACTCGAGGATTTGATTCGAGGATCCGGGCTATTCCTGTTCATTAAGGAATTGGGAAATCCGAAGGGTATTAAGATTGTCCGAGTCTACGGGTTTTCTTCCTATTTAACGAAGGGGTCACTTGAGAATGTCTGAAAAACTCAAGGAGATTAGACTGTCCGTGTCTAGAGTTTCATCTTTTGTACCATGCTTTGAGAAACAGTAGTAGATTCTTTGAAAGGACTTTTCTATGCAGATGACTAATTTCTGTTCCTATACCTCTAGGAGGTCGTCGGGACAATTTGTACGAAGCCCAAGAGGAGGCTGGAAGCTTTTAAGAAGCCGACGGGTCCTTGTACTAAGCCCAAGAGGAGGCTATCTTTCCCGGAGGAAGAGATCATTATACGAAGCCTAAGAGGAGGCTGTGAATACTTATAAGAAGCCGAGAGGTCCTTGTACTAAGCCCAAGAGGAGGCGGGATTGCTTTTAGGAAGCCTGTGGGTCCTTGTATGATGCCCAAGAGGAGGCCGATGCTTTTAAGAAGCCCGTGGGTCCCCAAACCCCGAGAAATTCAAGGCAAGCTATTCACAAGGAATAGATCAAGTCAGGAAAGTTCGAGAATTTGGAAGAAACTCAAAGATGCCATTCACGGAGAATACATTCATCTCTGAGAGTAGAGCTTCTTGACAATTCCTAATGTGGACAGCCGAAGAGAAGACTGTATCTGGTGATCCTATTGGGGGTCTAGTTGTCTATTTCTATGAATAAACGAAACGGTGTCACCTAGTTCTAGACGTAGTTGCCGGGGAAACTATAAATATCTATACTATTATTACACAGTTGATATGAGTTTATGAAAGAAGACTTACAGCGAAACAGCCCCACAATACAGTTATATGTATATGAAAGCGGTAAATGAAAGCAATAACCACTTACTCGGTTGTAGAGCTTCCATGCTGTTAGGTTAGTTGTTCAACAAAGAAAGATTGAAAACAACAATATATTCAAAATCAAAGGAGAAAGTGCTTTGAAAAAGAAAGATTTGGGGCTTATAGCTCAAGGAGAGGCCCAGGGTTTTATCAGTGAGCGCACTGTTGTTTTTGTACAGAGGGACTTATACGAGTGACTGAGGCCCAAAAAGGTTTTCTGTAGAAAGGGATGGGTCTTACACTCTCTCAAGAGGCCCAAAAGGTTTAAGGAAAAAGAGTGGGGTTTATAACACGAGGGTAGGCCCAGTTGACTTTTCGTTAAAAATGGCGATCGCGTCGAGATTTTCTTTTAACGCAGAGGGACTTATACAATAAGTGAGGCCCAAAAGGTTTTGGTTAAAAGGGGATTGGGTCTTACACTCTATTAGAGGCCCAAAAGTTTTGAATGGGTCTTATAGCTCAAGGAGAGGCCCAGTTGGTTAATTTTAAACTGGCGACGATCGCGTCGTTTATTTGAAAATGTACAGTGGGACTTATACAACGAATGAGGCCCAAAACGTTTTCTGTACAAGTGGGTTGGGTCTTACACTCTAATAGAGGTCCAAAAGTTTTGAATGGGTCTTATAGCTCAAGGAGAGGCCCAAAAGGTTATTTTTCAAAAGGCGACGGTCGCGCCGTTTGTTTTTTACGGTATCGGGGCTTTTACAATACACTGAGGCCCAAAAATGATTTGGTCAAAAAAGGATTGGGTCTTACACTCTATTAGAGACCCAAAAGTTTTGAATGGGTCTTATAGCTCAAGGAGAGGCCCAGATGGTTTATTTTTAAACTGGTGACGATCGTGCCGAATTTAAAAATGTACAGAGGGACTTATACAATAAGTGAGGCCCAAAAAGTTTTTTGTACAAGAGGGTTGGGTCTTACACTCTAATAGAGGCCCAAAGAGTTTTAAGAAAAGAAATGGGTCTTACTACTCGAGGGTAGGCCCAAGGTTATTTTTCAAAAGGCGACGATCGCGCCGTTTGTTTTTTACGGTATCGGGACTTATACAATACACTGAGGCCCAAAAATGATTTGGTCAAAAAAAGGATTGGGTCTTACACTCTATTAGAGGCCTAAAGTGTTTTGAAAATGATTTATGAGGGTTGAATTAATCCAAAAACCCTAATTTGTTTTAAAACATGTGTTTTAATTGAATAAAAATTCAATTAAAATGATCAAATTTGTTTAACATAGGAAAAACAAATTGTGATTTTGGATTAATGCTTCAAAAATTAAGTATTGACCTACAAAATAATTAGAAAGCATTAAAAGTTGCAAAATCAAGGTGGAAAATTTTTTTTAAATGTCAAAAACAATTAAAACATTAATTCTTTGCAAAAATATCAATTATATAAAATAAATAATATTTTTGGGGTTTTTGGGAAAATAAAATATTTTAACATTTTTGTGAATTATTATAAAAAGAATCAACTCAAAATCATTAAAACTCAGAGAGAAATTAATTTTTGAATCAATTAAATAAAATCACAAAATTCAAATATTCAAATATTCAAAAAAATGGCGCCAAGAACACACCAATAACACGCGCGTGTTCTGGGTTTGCCCAGATTTGCATTTTCTCTTCAATCTCACTGAATACTTGATCATATCATGTAATCCACATACCAATCAACTCGTTTCAACCTCACGATCATGTCTATGACAATTAATTTCATTTAAATTAAGCATAAAACAAGAAATCACGAAAAATCCTCAAGAACCCTAATTTCTGCATGAAGGCTAGGATTTTTGATACACGATTCAAACAATGCAATTAATTGAGGGGAAACATTCCATGCATGATTATGAACATATGGCCAAATTATTGTGCAGCAAAAATTGCATGGATCATAGAGTTAGAAGAGCTCATGCTTACCACTTGCAGCTGGTGATCGTGATTTGTGTTGGAGGTGTTACAGCTAGGTTCCAGTGACCTGGATAGCTTCCCTAGGTGCCATGGAGTGTGTATGAATGCTTGGAATGGATTGAAATGGTTTGGAGCTGAAGATGGTACCTTAACTGCAAAACTGTCAAGAACTTGAGCAATTGGCTGGTGATTTTGTGAAATCTGTGTTCCAGATGTTATGTGAGTGTTTGGATCACTTCTATATGATGTATGTGAGGTGTGTGTGTGATTGGTTTGATTGGAAAAGCTCCCAAACTCAAAACCCGATAGTGACTTGCCTTAGAAGGCAAAATTGGAGTGAAAGAAGAGATTTTGAGGAAAGCATCTGTTTGATGGATTTGGTGTACTCAAACTGATCACAATTGAGCTCTATTTATAGTAGAGAAAGTTTGTTTTGCAAAGAATAGTGAATGGCAACGGCTGAGTAGGTTTGACCAATGTTGGCAAATGAAAATCCAAGTCTCCTCTAGCCATTGACTAGAGGTTAGGGCACAGGCTGCTGGTCCCCTTGGTCTTGGATAAGTCTTGACTGAATTCAGTTGAGAATGGCTCAGTCCATGCCACCTTGATGCTTCCATTGAATGCTCCAATCCAAAATCGGAGTCTTGTCCCTATTTTGGCAATTCTAGGTTCAACATGCTATTTCTTGTTCCAAAGACTTTGGAGGCTTGGCTCAGTGACTGTCCCCTTTAGATTCAACCCTCAGAGGTGTCCAAGTGGATAGGAGCATTTGGATTTGGCTGATTTTGGCAAATCGAGTAAAAGTGCAAAATCTGCCTTGCCTTGACAGATTTCAACAAGGCAACTTGCCAATGTTATATCTCATGACTCAAATTGAATTTGGTAATGTTCTTGGCCATTTTGGAAAGCCCTTACATGATATAACAACTGTTTGAAAATGTTTGGTTTTGATCTCTTTTGAATCCAAGTGAAAAATCCCCCTACATTTGGCAAAAAGTAGGGTAAAATCTGACTTAGTGAAATTTTCACTAAGTGTTGGAACAAAGTGACTTTTCTTGATTTTGATCACTCCATAACTCAAAATCCATGAGGAATTTGGACATAGGTCAGTATGAAGCTTTTGTAGAGGGCAATGAGATCTACAAATCAAGCTTTGAATGGGGAACAATGGCCTTGTGGTTTAGGAGTTACGATCCTCCAAAGTTGGCACATTAGTGTCACTTTTTCCATAACTTAGAAATTTTTCTAAGTTTTTATGGTTACCCCTTTTACAAGTTATCCCACTTTCTTTGATTTTTCTTGATGAATGATGATTCAAATCATACATTAACATCATTTTAGGGTTAAAAATCCATTTTGGTGAAAAATCTCAAAAAGTCAAAGTTAACTTTTGTGCATAGTTGACTTTTTATCAGATGAATTCCAAACTGTGCAATTCTTCATGAAATCATGTCTTTGACCTAAATCAAACTTGATGGACATGTTCCATGGGTATCATAGGGTATATTGAATCATGTCTTAGGGCTTGGGAGCATGTCCTGGTCAAAAGTCAAAGTTACAGTTGACTTTCCTCGCGAAACCCTAATTGTGGTGCAGATGAAATTGAGACTTGTTGCTCAAGCTTCTTGGATCAATATAGTTCATTAGAGACCCTTAAACCCTCTCTTGAGGTCTTGGCTCATGATTTGCCCGAAAAGTCAACTTAGGGGGGAATTAGGTCAAGAAACCCTAATTCCTGATTTTTGATGAATGCATCTCCTGAGGCAAAATTGACTTGATGATTGGGTCCATGAGGTCCCATGAAGTATATTAGGTTATGTTTTGGATCATTGGCTTGTACCCAGATGAAAATTTTCCATTTGGAGGCCCTGGTCGACCAAAACCCTAATTTGGTGACACTATCGATCTTGAGACTTGATCCACCTAGAAGGGAGCAACCTTGTGCTTGATCCTTGAAATGGGAGTCCTTTTGATCCATTGTGGATGTTTGAGAGGTTAGACAAGTTGAAGATCAAGTCATTCCTTGATTGATCCTTTGTATAAGAACTCTAAGAGGGCTTGAAACCCTAATTCTTGATTGTAGTGAATGCTCAACAACCCTTGAGGCATTTGATGAGGCATGATGGTTCATCCATATTGTGATGATGATTTGCACAATGATGGGAAATCTAAGTGGTCAAAATTTGGGGTATGACAGATGCCCCTATTTAATCTTCTTGTACACGAATGTGTGAATGGCGAAGGTATTCGGGCATTCGGGGTGCAAAAGGATTAAATATCGGAAGACCCGAAATTTTGACGGCGTCTATGAATGGTAATTCACGCATTCATCTTCTTTCGCTAAGCAATGATGCTTAGAAAAGGTAAACTTCCCCTCAATCCTGGTCTTCAGCCAAGGAACTGGTCTCAGTTTTCTTTTGAAATGAACTTCCCCTCGATCCTGGTTTTCTACCAAGGAACTGGTCTCAGTTTCTGATTTAAACTTCCCCTCGATCCTGGTTTCCTACTAAGGAACTGGTCTTAGTTCCTGTTCTAAACTTCCCCACGATCCTGGTTTCCTACCAAGGAACTGATCTTAGTTGCAGAAATAAACTTCCCCTCGATCTTGGTTTCCTACCAAGGAACTGGTCTTAGTTTCTGATTTAAACTTCCCCTCGATCCTGGTTTCCTACCAAGGAACTGGTCTTAGTTTCTTTCGTCAATAAACTTTATTGACAAGGGACACTATTTGTAGCGGTTCTCCTCAAACTTCTCGCCGAATTTTCCTGGGGAGATGCCATTTGATGGAGAAAAACAAAAAATTTGATGTCAGACTTGCTGGGGAACCCAATCGTCTGAGCTGTAGAGGTGTACAAACTTCTCTGTTGGAGATGCCATTTGTTTCTACTCTATCTGAGGAAAGCGAGTCTCTTGAGAGGCTGCTTTTGCGTGGGATCTTACATCATACTTTTCTCGGGATCTTCCCAGAGAAATGCCATAGGATGGGGTCCAATTTTGAGGTGCCGACGACCTTTTCATCAGCGGTCTTTTCGGAGCGAAATTGACATGCTGCCGAATCTCTGATTACGAGGCTTTCTTTGTGGATTTTCCTTAATCCGGGAAAGCAAAGATATCATCTTCCATGGCGAAGAGTGATGCTGACTGAAAGTTCCTCTGGTCTTTCAGAGGTTCAAGTTATCAAAGTGGTCGAGGGTCAACTTCCTTCCAGAAATAAACTGGGGGCGAGGTTGTTCAAACGCAGCGTTTCCTGACGAGGCAAGAACTGACAACTCGATTGAGAGAACTTCTATCACTAGGGGACAAGACCGACTAGAGTGATAGTGATGCAATATGAAATGTGAATGCAAATCAATAATGCATGATGTATGTATGTATATGCTGACAAAAGTGACGCGACACACAAACTAAAAGATGAACGTGACTGGATACTCGGCCATCGCGGGGCGAAAAAGTATCGCTGGTTCAAGATAGCAATTCCACCTTGCTTAGGAAAGATAGTCCCTGTTGGGAGCTATGTTGATCGAGCTTAGGAGATAAGAACTCGGCCGAGGGTATCAGATGGGAAAGCCACATCTCATACAGTTGATCCTTCGTTCAGGCGTATTAGCGTAGAAGGAGTACTTTGATTCCGTACTTTGAGGTTCGATTACTTCTGGAGAAGCAACCGATGTTCTTCTGATGTTCAATAGTCAAAAGAAATTGCCGTCTTTATTAAAAAGCAGAAAAAGTTTTAACAAGTAAATTCATTTTTGTTTTATTTCAAGAATCGTTAATCATGTTAACAACGTCGTTCTGTAAAGCTAAAACAAATAAGAATTACAAACAAAAGCACAAGGGCTCAAATTTTATTGATAAAATGGAGATCAGCCAAACACGTGATTCCATTGAGTATTTACAAAGTTAGAAAATGGTAATTTACAAGGAAAAGGGCTACGTTGAAACATAACGACCACTATCCTTCTACCAACTTTGAATTCGGGGCATCCTGAGCTTCTGTCGAAGATGACCTTGACTGGAGTTTTCCTCCGATGGATGATGTAATTGCTGCTGAGGGACCTTCCTCTGTTGAACATAGTTACTTGCCATTATCCCTAACTTTTGCCTGGATTGTACTATGATGTTTCCAATCCACCGGGATGATTTTTTTCTTTGTCTCTAACTTTTGCCTGGACCGCCCTTTCGGGTTTTCAATCCACCGAGACGTTTTTTTTTTAGTTTAGGCGAAGTATTTCTTGACTACATCAACATTTGTGGGGTAGGCAAATTCCTCTCCGTCCATGGTTGCAAGTATCAAGACACCGCCTGAGAAAGCTTTCGTGACCACATAGGGGCCATCATAATTCGGAGTCCACTTGCCCCGAGAATCAATGAGAAATGATTGTATCTTCTTGAGCACAAGGTCTCCTTTCCTGAAGACGCGAGGTCGGACCTTTTTGTCGAACGCCTTTTTCATTCTCTGTTGATACAGCTGACCATGGCATAGTGCCGTGATTCATTTTTCTTCGATCAGATTCAGTTCGTCGTGTCGGCTTTGACACCATTCAGCTTCGGTGAGCTTAGATTCCATCAATACTCGGATTGACGGGATCTCTACTTCTATGGGGAGTACTGCTTCCATGCCATACACTAGAGAGAAAGGGGTTGCCCCTGTTGAAGTGCGAATAGATGTGCGATAACCGTGAAGAGCAAAGGGTAGCATCTCGTGCCAATCTTTATAGGTTACAACCATCTTTTGAACGATCTTCTTGATGTTCTTATTGGCCGCTTCTACCGCTCCGTTCATCTTGGGTCGGTAGGGAGATGAGTTATGATGTTCAATCTTAAACTCTGCGCACAACTCCTTCATCATCTTGTTGTTCAAGTTAGATCCATTGTCAGTAATGATCTCGCTTGGAACACCATAACGGCAGATGATATTGTTTTTGATAAATCGGACCACCACTTGTTGGGTTACATTGGCGAATGACGCTGCTTCGACCCACTTGGTGAAATAGTCAATGGCTACCAGGATGAACCGATGTCCGTTTGAAGCCTTAGGTTCAATCAAGCCAATCATGTCGATTCCCCATATGGAAAAAGGCCACGGGGAAGAAAGAACTTTGAGATGTGATGGCGGTACATGAATTTTGTCGGAGTATATCTGACACTTGTGACACCTCCTCATGTACTTGTAGCAGTTGGATTCCATGGTCAACCAGTAGTACCCTGCTCTTAGAATTTTTCTCGCCATTGTGTGTCCGTTGGCATGACTGCCAAAGGATCCTTCATGAATTTCTTTCATAAGCATGTCTGCTTCTGGTCTGTCTACTCATCGGAGCAAGACCATGTCAAAATTTTTCTTATAGAGAGTGTCACCGCTCAGGAAGAAGTTTCCAGCCAATCTACTGAGGGTTTTCCTGTCTTTTCTTAGTGCCCCAGGTGGGTGCTCTTGTTTCTGAAGGAAGCATTTGATATCATGATACCAAGGTTTGTCGTCTAGGACTGCTTTAATCGTGAAGATGTAAGCGGGCCGTTCAAGGCGCATTATGTCGATCTTAGGTAAGTCGTTCCATTGACCTACACTAATCATGGAAGAGAGAGTGGCTAATGCATCAACCATGTGATTCTCCTCACGAGGGATATGATGAAACTCAACTCTGTTGAAGAAAGGTAGCAACCTTCTTGCGTAGTCTTTGTAAGGAATCAATCCTGATTGGTATGTGTTCCAATCTCCTTTTATCTGATTGATAACCAAGGCTGAATCGCCGCATACGTCCAAGTTTTTGATCCTTAAATCAATTGCTTCTTCGAGACCCATAATACAAGCTTCGTATTCGGCGTCGTTGTTCGTACATTTGAACGTAAGTCTGGCAGTGAAAGGAATGTGGGTACCCTGAGGGGTAACAATGATTGCCCCAATTCTGTTTCCATAATGATTAACTGCTCCGTCAAAGATAAGTCCCCATTGGGAACCTGGTACTGGCCCTTCACTGGGTAGCGGTTCGTCGCAATCTTTCATTTTTAGATACATGACATCTTCTTCTGGGAAGTCAAACCCGATTGATTCTTGATTGTCAATCGGTTGATGAACCAAATGATCAGCTAAAATACTTCCCTTAACGACTTTTTGAGCATGGTACTCTATGTCATATTCTGATAACAGCATCTGCCAACGGGCAATCCTTCCCGTGAGAGCAGGTTTTTCGAAGATGTACTTGATTGGATCCATTTCGGAGATTAACCAAGTAGTATGACGAATCATGTATTGGCGAAGACGTTTGGCTGCCCAAGCCAAAGTGCAACAAGTTTTCTCAAGCATCGTGTACCGAGTTTCGCAGTCGGTGAATTTCTTGCTTAGATAGTAAATGGCAGATTCTTTCCTTTTGGTTTCGTCTTGTTGGCCAAGTACACACCCCATTGAGTCTTCCAAGACTGTGAGGTAGATGATCAGTGGTCTTCCTTCCACTGGAGGTGATAGAATCGGAGGATTCAACAAATATTCCTTGATACTGTCGAAGGCGGTTTGACAATCTTCTGTCCAAACACAATCCTGGTTTTTTTTAGTAACTTGAAAATCGGCGCACATGTCGTGGTCATGAGGAATATGAATTTGGAGATGTAGTTCAAACGTCCCAGGAATCCCCTGACTTGTTTTTCAGTTTTCGGAGAAGGCATTTCGTAAATGGACTTGACCTTGTCAGGATCAACCTCAATTCCTTTCTGGCTGACGATAAACCCTAGTAATTTCCCTGAACAGACACCGAAGGTGCACTTGTTGGGATTCAAGCAGAGTTTGTACTTTCGCAAACGCTCGAATAGTTTTGACAGGTGGGTCACATGCTCCTCTTCTGTCTTAGATTTTGCAATCATATCATCGACATATACCTCGATTTCTTTGTGTATCATGTCATGAAAAAGAGTTGTCATGGCCCTTTGATAGGTTGCCCCGACGTTCTTTAAACCGAACGGCATCACCTTGTAACAAAAGGTACCCCATGGGGTAATGAACGAAGTTTTCTCCATGTCTCTCGGCGCCATTTTGATCTGATTATAGCCTGAGAATCCATCCATGAAGGAGAAGACTTTGAACTTTGTTGTACTGTCTACCAGCATGTCAATGTGTGGTAAAGGAAAGTCATCCTTTGGACTAGCCTTATTCAGATCTCGGTAGTCGACACACATTCTGACCTTTCCATCCTTTTTCGGAACGGGTACAATATTGGCTAACCATTGAGGATATTCTGACGTGGCGAGGAAACTCGCATCAATCTGTTTCTGTACTTCCTCTTTGATTTTGATGGCCATGTCCGGGTGAGTCCGTCTCAACCTCTGCTTTACTGGCGGACATTCCGATCTCAATGGTAAATGATGTTCCACGATGCTGGTATCCAACCCTGGCATGTCCTGATAGGACCAAGCGAATACATAGGGGAATTCTTTGAGAAGCTTTATCAAACTCTCTTTGGCAGTTGGACTGAGAAGTGCCCCAATCCTGATTTCTTTTCTCTCTTGTTCTGAACCCAAGTTTACCGTTTCCAACGGTTCTTTATGAGGTTCAATGGACCTTTCCTCTTGTCTGAGTAGTCGGGAGATCTCTTCTGGAATCTCGTCGTCATTTTCTTCTTCAGCCCCAAATACCGGGAACTCAAAGTCGGGATAAGGCATCGGATCGTATGTTTCAACTGGGTTTAAAACAAGCAATCTGCATGATGTGATGATTCGTGTTTAGAAGAGATAGAGAAAATGCAAGTGTGTGCAGTGTTTTATTTTTATTACTGCTTGTTTTTATTATTGAATTATTTTTTAGGATTACCATTTTCTGAAAAAGCAAAAAGAGAAAACAGCGATTAATGCGGAAATTACAGAACGACATTATTTTATTAATGAACAAGTCGATTCTTGAAACTACAGCCATATAAAACAAAACTCTATCGCTTTGGGCAAAGCGAAGAGGGAAATTTACAGAAAGTGAGCCCTATCAAAACATCCGTTTCACCTGGGCAGGGTGAAAGGTTAAAGATGGCAATTACTTTGACTGAGGAACGACCTTCGGAGCATCAACATCAACCCATTGGCGGCGAACTCCTCGGTGAATCACAAAGTCTGGCACCTTCCTTGATTTGTCTTCACAAATGAAGCTGATTTCTGGTGGAGCAGGATCATTGGAATCTGTCTCCCAGGCAGAATTGTCGTAGGATAATTCCTCAGTTGTATTTTGCATAGTATTTGTGCTCTCAGTTGTATCTCCCCATCCAGTAGGCTGGATTTCTTCGAGCCTGATACGAGAGCTTTCGGGAGCTGTGTACCTGACCATATAGTCGTATTTTCCACTCAGTTGTCCCAAGGTGTCCCAAACTTCTTTGGAACTGGAGGAGTCATCTCTCTCGATGACGTTAACCTCGGGAAAAGCATAGCTGATGAATTCAAGCCCTGCAAATGTTGCGAATTCATCTTCATGTTGAGTAGTTTCTGAATAACCTGAGTGTTGATCCCATGACATGGTGGGGACACAGGTATTCTGTTCAATGATGCTCAGCTGAGTTTCGTTACTCGGCTGACTTTCTGGCCCCAAGTTTCCTGGGTAAGGCTGCCACATTGGCAGACCATCCATTGGGCCATAGTAGTTGTAGTCAAAGTTGTCTTTCATCAGAGTGTCCTCTTTTAATGAGTTTGGCGGAGCACGACATCCTTCCGGATCACAATCTCCATAGATCATTTCGACATCTGACCGTGGTATAAATCTCGGACTCTGTGCGGGATAGAAAAATGGTATAGGCACCTCTTCCTGAGACATATAACTGTCCCCGTTAAGGTAGGACTTCCATTCTTCATTTGTGTCAGAGGGATCTTCCTCATTGATAGCATGGACTGCTTGAGACACTGGGTGAAGGAAACCTCCACTGTGGAAGAAGTTTTGAAGGGGATGAAGACTTTCATCGTTGGCAGCTGTCCGGGTACAGGTTGCAGAAAAACCAAGAACCTTCTTTGTTTTATTGTCAGTAGGAATGACAAGCTGTCCCCATCCTGTCGTATCGGTACTCTCGACTGCTTTGATAACATCGTTGTATGAAGAAATGGAAGTTCCTTCTTTGAACTGATTGTTCTTGCTCACCGACAGTGCTTGGAACTGAGTTCCAATAACCTCCTCGGGTTCTATACCAGTAGATGATGACAAGTTACTTACAAGCAAGGCTTGTTCCCCACAAACTGTGACAAGTTGATCGTTCTTGACGAACTTTAGCTTTTGGTGAAGGGTTGAAGTAACCGCTCCAGCCTGATGTATCCAAGGTCTTCCTAATAAACAACTGTACGTTTCCCGGATGTCCATGACCTGGAAAGTGACTTGGAAAGTGTGAGGACCAATAGTTATGGGAAGATCAACTTCGTCGATAACCGTTTTTCTGGATCCATCAAATGCTTTGACGACGACCTCGCTGATTCTCATCGGAGGGCCTTTGAATGATAATTGCATCAAAGTGGACTTCGGCATAACATTCAGGGCTGACCCTGTGTCTACCAGTACGCTGGCTAAAGCATCGTCCTGGCAGTTAACTGTAATGTTGAGCGCCATGTTATGACGGCGACCCTCTTCGGGTAATTCCTCATCACTAAATCCTAAATTATTGCAGGAAGTGATGTTAGAGACAATGCTATTGAACTGTCTAATCATTACATCCTGTTCCACAAAAGCTTACTCCAAGACTTTCTGTAGAGCCTCCCTGTGGGCTTCTGAACTGAGTAATAATGATAATACCGAGATCTTTGAAGGAGTTTGTAACAGTTGATCGAAAATGTTGTATTCACTCCTTTGGATGAGCTTGAGCATCTCATCATCATTTTTTGAAAGGTCGGGATTACTGGATTGACCGACTGGTAAATCAGGAGTTTATGCCTGAAGTTCCTTTTCCTTGTTAGGTTTTCCAACTCCTCGATTGAAGATTCGACCGCTCCGTGTTACACGACTGATGTCTGCAATATTCACGACGGAGGGTAATGGAATTTCCTTTCCATTTTCAACTGTCGTTGCACCGTATTTGTAAGGGATAGCCTTAGTTGATTCATACGGTAGTGGTCCCGGTAGATAGATGACTATGGGAACCTTCCGATTTTTCTAGCCATCATAAGTAATCTCGATCTGTTCCCGGTTGGGAACTCTCGATTCGTCAAGTAGAGGGATAATGGCAAAAACATCCCTGGTCCTATGATGACCAGAGATTGTGACAACGTCCTCGACCTGATCGGCAAGGTAGTTCGGCGTCCAGTTGATGGGTCCAGAACCCGGATATGGACGAATCTCTCCACGATCCACCTGACCCTGAAGAGCTGCTCTCACAATGTAACACCCTTGGTTACTTTCCGAACAGACGCTACAACGGTCATAATTGTGTGGTGGCACCTGGCCACGCCCACTTTGAATACAATGTAACCTCACTAGGTTAGCTTCCATTGATCGGACATCCTGATTTTGACGTCGAGTAGGATTCCTGTTACTGATATTAATCTACTGAGTATCTTCATCCATATAAATTGGCATCCACCAGTGATTTAACAAGTGCTGAAGTGCCTCCTGGACAAGGGTACAACCTCGATCATTTTCACAACCCGCTTTACAGCTTTGATAGTCGTGTGATATTAAGAATCCGAGTAGGACCTGCTCAGCATGTAACTCTACCAGGTTGGTATTCATCACGCGAATATCGAAGATCTGAACCATGTTGATTTGATAGGAATTCCTATCATGGTAATCTTGAATCCATCCAAGATCCATCTGACGCTGGAGGGCTTCTTGTACAAAAGAGCAACCCTGTATGTTTACCGAGCAAGTCAGACAAGAACTATAATCGTGCCGCGGCAGATTATGATACTGGCTTTGCCTTGAGTGCATTGCCACTAAGTTGACATTCATCGCACTGATGTCGTGGTTTTGAATGACGTTAGAATTTGTGTAGACCATGTTAACTCCACGAACTCGGTGCTCTTGGATATCCGAGATCCATTTGTTCCTGTAGAGCTGCTTGCACCGCAGAACATCCCTGGTTGTCTTTAGAGAAAATATCACACTGGTGATAATTATGAGGTGGCACATGGCCATATCCACTCTGTCTACAATGCATCTTGACCAGATTGGTTTTCAACAAGAGTACATCGTGAATTTGATAGACATCGTTAGTCTCTCCTTCTATCAAATTGACTGCAGCCTTCTCATGTTGAGGCAGTGGGTTCGTGAGAACATTAGGATTTGTATCCTTGAAGGATAAGACCCCGCTCCTAACAAGTTTTTGCACGTCGGACTTGAAATTGAGACAAGTCTCGATGTTATGCCCTGATCCTCCTTGGTGGTAAGGGCAAGTTTGATCCACCTTAAACCAAAAAGGCGGATTTTCCGGTACTGTAAGAGGAGATTTAGTCTGAATGTGCCCCTTAGCCAGTAGTAATGGAAACAACTCTGCGTACGACACGGGTATAGGATCAAACCCTGATGGTCGTGTTGTACGGTTGTTGTTATATGGAGGACGAGCCTGCTGAAGAGGCTGTTGTGTCCTTTGCTGATTAGGTTGGCTCTACGCAACCTGAGGTTGATACGTAGGCGCGGTGCTGATAGCACGAGTTACAGCTGCTACTGGTTGGTACCGTCGCCTTTGCTTTCTGAGAGAGATATTCCCAATATCTTGCTCTTTTTTCTTAGGGAGAGCACTACCGTATTTTTTAGTACCGCTCGTCGATCTAGTGTCTTTTACCAAACATCCTTCTCGGACGACTTCCTCAAGACGTACGCCCATGCCCACCATCTCGGTTAAATCACTGGGTGCACTGGCAACCATTCGGTCATAGTAAAATGAGCTTAAGGTTTTTAAGAAGATCTTTGTCATCTCTTTTTCCTCAAGAGGTGGACAAATTTGAGCGGTAATCTCACGCCACCTTTGAGCATACTCCTTAAAGGTTTCCTTGTCCTTTTGCGACATCGATCTGAGTTGATCTCTGTCGGGTGCCATGTCCAAATTGTATTTGTATTGTTGGACGAAGGCAGTGCCAAGATCTCTGAATGTGCTGACCGTGGCACGGTTTAAACCCATGTACCATTTGAGTGCGGCACCGGTTAAACTATCCTAGAAGTAGTGAATCAGTAGGTCCTGATTCTCCGTCTGAGCTGACATCCGCCGAGCGTACATCACCAGATGGCTCTGAGGGCAAGAGTTACCCTTGTACTTTTCAAAGTCGGGAACTTGAAATTTGTGCGAAACTTTCACATTGGGGACCAGACAAAGGTCTGCGGCGTCCTTTCCAAATAGATCCTGACCGCAAATGGCTTGCAGTTCCTTCTGCATTTCCAAAAACTGCTCCTGGAATTCATCCATTCTATCGAACATAGTTTCCTTCTTATCAGAAGGGATCGGTGGAATCTGTCCTTCCGGGACAGTGTGCACCACAGGGGGTGGTACCGTGACTACGGCAGTGAATCTTGGCGTTTCCCAAAGTTTGTAACCTTCAGGAGTCTTCAGTATGCCCCTGGCATCTTCGCTTTCCCGAAGTTTGTAACCTTCAGGCCCAGCGGCTTCTGTCGCGATTCCCTGATCTTCAGTGGTCGGCGGAACATATCCTTCTGGGATATAGTTAACAGGCATTCCCCAGGGACGATCTTTCGGCATCTGATATCTAGGATCAAACTTCTACACTATGGGTGCTGATGTGATCTCTGAGATCACAGTCCTTTGTAGCTGAGCTTATGCCATGGCTTGCATGTCGTTACGAAGCTTTCTCATATCCTCTCTCAGAGCGTCGATCTCTTCTTTCAACTCTCTGTTTTCTTCCTTAAGATCATCCATCTTTTTCTGACGATTGGCCCGAGTATTGTACGAATGAGACAGGTTGACTCTAGAACCGAGACACAAACGTGAGATTCGTAGGGAAGAAGAATACGTGATGTGAGAATGATGAATGCAATGATTATATTAATTGTTTTTTGGTTTAATCAAAATAAACTTCGACAATTAGATTGCAAATATCAAACAGTTGGGAAACCCCTTTTTATTGAACTCAAAGGATTGCAGAAATGGAAATACAGTAGATTACATGGTGCGGAAATAAAAACCTAAGCTAATGGGTCCCGAGTCCTCTCTGAAGAGAAATCGGGTGCGGACTCTTTCCTTTCCTTTTCGTTGTCGGGTTGTCATTCCTTTGCCAGGTGAAAGGAGTGAGCAAATTCCTTTGGTCATCTTGATTCTCTACAGCATGTTGCTCCAAAATTTCAATCAGAGCATCCTTTTCTTTTAGTAATTGCTGTATTTTGATGCACTCTACGTTGAGGGTGCGGTACTTGTTCTTCCAAGACCTTCTCTCCTTTTGAACTTTGTTGAGAGTAACCTGAAGCTTTTCAGTTTCCGTCATGAAATACATGACATATTCCCTCGGTGGAAGAATTCCGTAACGAGGATAAGGCATTTTTAGCTTGAGAGCTCTAGTTTGTACCCAATGGAGATAAGGCTCCATCGAGACACAGTCCGGTTTTCCTAGAGACTCTTGTCCTTTCTTATGAATGTGTTTCCAAGTGTGCACTATTTCCATCTTTAGTGCTCTGTCGTTTTCTCTTTCCTTGAAGAAAAGACCTTCCAGATGAACACCCCGTGGGACGTGTCTCATCGGGTATCCAAACTGACGAAGAACCAATACTGGATGGTAGTTGATTCCTCCCTTAGTTCCTATGAGGGGTACGTTGGGGAAGTTTCCACAATGATTAATGATTTTGATTCCATCATAGATCCTATTACACCAATCTATATCAGAGTTGGTAAGATACATGATCTTCTGCGACCAACGTAAGACACTCTTGCAATCCCAAAAAGCAGCAGACTTGGGCAAGTGGGAGATAAACCATTTGTAAAGCAAAGGTACACATCATGTGATCTCCCCTCCACTGTACAAATTTCCCAAGTGTACAGAATGATACGCATCTGCGAGCAAAGTCGGTACAGGGTTTCCAATGAGAAAAACCTTAATGGAGTTGATATCGACGAAGTTATTAATATTGGGAAAAAAAAATAATCCGTAGGTGAGTAAAACAAATATGCTTTCAAAAGCAGTCCCGTTCCCTATACTAGCGAAGTACAGAGCTTTCTTTGTCAAGAACTGGGCTGGCAAACCTTGGATGCCACCCTTAGTGGTTAGGTGAGTCCTGACCTCAGACTCGTCCAAATGAATTGCTCTTGCAATGGTCTGATTCTTTGGAATTTTTTCCAGTCCAGAAAATGGAGCTCGATCAGTAATGTGTAGATCAATTAGATGAGAATACTCCTCCAGCGTTGGTGTGAGCTGGTAATCCGAGAATGTGAAACAATGATAAACCGGATCGTAGAATTGGATGAGCACGTCCATGATTCCCTCAATCACATGGACTCTTAACAGTGGTAGCAGACCTCCGTGCTTGACTCTGAAAGCCTCTTGGTTTGTGATCGTTCTCGCCAAACCTCTTAAATCCTCTAGTTTTGGAATCCTGAAGGTATACCTATGGGTTCTCCTTCTACCGAAATCCATTAGCGCAATCCTTTCTCTGATATTTGCAATCACAGTCTTAGTTTAATTTGAAAAACTGAGAGACTAGAAGAGAAATTTTTTCTTGTTTTAATGTTTTTTAAATGAATGCATGAATGCAGCACACAAAAACGTAGGAAAAACATGCGGTCAAAGGGTCGTTGTCATGAAGTCAAGGCTCTACCCATCCCCAAAGGTTTATACTAAGGTGATTTTTGTACCTGTACTCATTATCATCAGCTCCTCCCAGGAAAGCAAAACAACAAGCGGATCGCCAGCGAGTTGTAGAGTGATCTTAGAGTAAGTGCCATTCACCGAGAATAGATCACCAGCCTCAAATAAAGGTAGTATCACGTAACAACTATTCCCGATAGTTTCCGCACTACAAAAGGGTTTGGCTCCTCAGCTTCCCAGACATCACAATCGGCCCATTGTCTAGGTGAGAGAATGGGTTGCATTGCTCCGCCACCACTGAGGTTGATGGTCGACCTCGTCACCATCACTTATCTTAAGTGTATACTCAGTCTTTCCACATGCGGCATCACACGCATTCCCATTAGCAGAAAAATAAACAAGTATAGCAATTAGGAAAAGCAATATATATATATTTGTCCTAATCATCCTAGACCTTTAAAGCTATGAATCCTAAGTTCCTGACAGAAAATGGGTTCCCCGGCGGAATTACCATCCTGTGGTTTCATTCCAAATTAACAGCGTTTTGACCTAAGATCCTAATGACGTCAAGGTTTCTATCTAGGGGACAAAAAAAGAACAAGATCCCTAAAGAGACCTGTAATTCTCCCCAGCAGAGTCGCCATTTTTCTGAAGTGAGTGATTTTTGGATGTGGTTACGAAGCACGATCGCTCTGGTACTACAACTCGATTCATTTTTTATCCTATTAAAGCTGATGAAGGAAGGGAAATAGATGTCTCCAATTAACCCTGCTTGCATACTAAGATTAAACAGTCAAAACTATTGGTTTACAGATGCTACAAAGATTCAGGGTTTCTCCTAGGTTATTTTGTTGACGAGGGGTGCTTTAGGCTATCGGTTAGGATGTTAGGACGAATGTATGAGAGTATGGGATTTTGGGTTTTTGTTTAGTGTGCTCACTAAGATTTTTTCTTTCAATATTAGGCCTACGTATTCCCGTTTACCGAAACAGGGAAATCAGAGCGATCGTAGTTCCTCCTATTCTATGGGAGGAAATGGTTGTTTTGGTGTCTTGTTCAAAGCCCAAGACGTGAAGCTAGAGAGTCTATTTGTATCTTGTTCAAAGCCCAAGATGTGAAGCTAAAAGTGTTGACCTTAGAGAGAATTTGTCATCTCTAAAGGGGTCTATTTGTCACAACTGTTGGGTGACTGACTGTAAAGGAGGATTACTTTAACCGGGATTTGTGAATCCGGGAATGCAATAATTTCCTTTATAGGGGATTTTAACCTGAAGGAGAAGACTTTAACTCAGTTTAGAGCAATGCCATCTTTCCTTAGGAATTTCTCATACTAAAAGAGGGACATTGGCATGGATATAGATGATCCAGAGGCTTGCCGCTTACAGCAATTAGATGAAGGGGAAAGAGTTGTTGAAGTTTGTGTACTGTGAACGAGGCACAGCTTTGACGCTAAAAGGTTGATTGGACCAACCAGTGGTTTTCTTATACAAAGCCTAAGAGGAGGCTATTATGTGTCTCGTACAAAGCGCGAGAGAGAGGCTAAAAGGTTTTGACTCGACGATAGAGTCTTTTGGTATCTCGTATAAAGCCCGAGATGAAGGCTACTTGACTTAACAAGAGAGTTTTTTGTATCTCGTACGAAGCCCGAGAGAGAGGCTAAAATTTGTTTGGCTCAATAAGAACCTTTTTGTATCTCGTATAAAGCCCGAGATGGAGGCGAAAGGGTGATTGACTCAACGAGGGAGTCTCTTTATGTGTCTCGTACAAAGCCCGAGAGAGAGGCTAAACGTCGTTTGACTCTGCTAGGGAGAATCATTGTATAAAGCCCAAGAGGAGGCTAACTTCACTGGAGAAGGATCATTATACAAAGCCTAAGATGAGGCTATAGTTACTGTTTCAGTTGAGTGACAGGTCCAATATGCTGATTTAAAGAGAAAATCCGTTCTTATATGAGCAACACTATACTCGAGGATTTGATTCGAGGATTCGGGCTATTCCTGTTCATTAAGGAATTGGGAAATCCGAAGGGTATTGAGACTGTCCGAGTCTACGGGTTTTCTTCCTATTTAACGAAGGGGTCACTTGAGAATGTCTGGAAAACTCAAGGAGATTAGACTGTCCGTGTCTAGAGTTTCATCTTTTGTACCATGCTTTGAGAAACAGTAGTAGACTCTTTGAAAGGACTGTTCTATGCAGATGACTAATTTCTGTTCCTATACCTCTAGGAGGTCGTCGGGACAATTTGTACGAAGCCCAAGAGGAGGCTGGAAGCTTTTAAGAAGCCGACGGGTCCTTGTACTAAGCCCAAGAGGAGGTTATCATTCCCGGAGGAAGAGATCATTATACGAAGCCTAAGAGGAGGCTGTGAATACTTCTAAGAAGCCGAGAGGTCCTTGTATTAAGCCCAAGAGGAGGCGGGGTTGCTTTTAGGAAGCCTGTGGATCCTTGTATGATGCCCAAGAGGAGGCCGATGCTTTTAAGAAGCCCGTGGGTCCCCAAACCCCGAGAAATTCAAGGCAAGCTATTCACAAGGAATAGATCAAGTCAGGAAAGTTTGAGAATTTGGAAGAAACTCAAAGATGCCATTCACGGAGAATACATTCATCTCTGGGAGTAGAGTTTCTTGACAATTCCTAATGAGGACAGTCGAAGAGAAGACTGTATCTGGTGATCCTATTGGGGATCTAGTTGTCTATTTCTATGAATAAACGAAACGGCGTCACCTAGTTCTAGACGTAGTTGCCGGGGAAACTCTAAATATCTATACTATTATTACACAGTTGATATGAGTTTATGAAAGAAGACTTACAGCGAAACAGCCCCACAATACAGTTATATGTATATGAAAGCGGTAAATGAAAGCAATAACCACTTACTCGGTTGTAGAGCTTCCATGCTGTTTGGTTAGTTGTTCAACAAAGAAAGATTGAAAACAAAAATATATTCAAAATCAAAGGAGAAAGTGCTTTGAAAAAGAAAGATTTGGGGCTTACAGCTCAAGGAGAGGCCCAGGGTTTTATCAGTGAGCGCACTGTTGTTTTTGTACAGAGGGACTTATACGAGTGACTGAGGCCCAAAAAGGTTTTCTGTACAAAGGGATGAGTCTTAGACTCTCTCAAGAGGCCCAAAAGGTTTAAAGAAAAAGAGTGGGGCTTATAACACGAGGGTAAGCCCAGTTGACTTTTCGTTAAAAATGGCGATCGCGCCGAGATTTTCTTTTAACGCAGAGGGACTTATACAATAAGTGAGGCCCAAAAGGTTTTGGTTAAAAGGGGATTGGGTCTTACACTCTATTAGAGGCCCAAAACTTTTGAATGGGTCTTATAGCTCAAGGAGAGGCCCAGTTGGTTAATTTTAAACTGGCGACGATCGCGTCGTTTATTTGAAAATGTACAGTGAGACTTATACAACGAATGAGGCCCAAAAAGTTTTCTGTACAAGTGGGTTGGGTCTTACACTCTAATAGAGGCCCAAAAGTTTTGAATGGGTCTTATAGCTCAAGGAGAGGCCCAAAAGGTTATTTTTCAAAAGGGCGACAGTCGCGCCGTTTGTTTTTGACGGTATCGGGGCTTATACAATACACTGAGACCCAAAAATGATTTGGTCAAAAAAGGATTGGGTCTTACACTCTATTAGAGGCCCAAAAGTTTTGAATGGGTCTTATAGCTCAAGGAGAGGCCCAGATGGTTTATTTTTAAAATGGCGACGATCGTGCCGAATTTAAAAATGTACAGAGGGACTTATACAATGAGTGAGGCCCAAAAAGTTTTCTATACAAGAGGGTTGGGTCTTACACTCTAATAAAGGCCCAAAGAGTTTTAAGAAAAGAAATGGGTCTTACTACTCGAGGGTAGACCCAAGGTTATTTTTCAAAAGGCGACGATCGCGCCGTTTGTTTTTGACGGTATTGGGACTTATCCAATACACTGAGGCCCAAAAATGATTTGGTCAAAAAAATGATTGGGTCTTACACTCTATTAGAGGCCCAAAGTGTTTTGAAAATAATTTATGAGGGTTGAATTAATTCAAAAACCCTAATTTATTTTCAAAAATGTGTTTTAATTGAATAAAAATTCAATTAAAATGATCAAAATTGTTTAACATAGGAAAAGCAAATTGTGATTTTGGATTAATGCTTCAAAAATTAAGTATTGACCTACAAAATAATTAGAAAGCATTAAAAGTTGCAAAATCAAGGTGGAAAAAAAATATTTTAAATGTCAAAAACAATTAAAACATTAATTCTTTGTAAAAATATCAATTATATAAAATAAATAATATTTTTGGGATGTTTTGGGAAAATAAAATATTTTAACATTTTTTTGAATTATTAAAAAAAGAATCAACTCAAAATCATTAAAACTCAGAGAGAAATTAATTTTTGAATCAATTAAATAAAATCACAAAATTCAAATATTCAAATTTTCAAAAAAATGGCGCCAAGAACACACCAAGAACACGCGCGTGTTCTGGGTTTGCCCAGATTTGCATTTTCTCTTCAATCTCACTGAATACTTGATCATATCATGTAATCCACATACCAATCAACTCGTTTCGACCTCACGATCATGTCTATGACAATTAATTTCATTTAAATTAAGCATAAAACAAGAAATCATGAAAAATCCTCAAGAACCCTAATTTCTGCATGAAGGCTAGGATTTTTGATACACGATTCAAACAATGCAATTAATTGAGGGGAAACATTCTATGCATGATTATGAACATATGGCCAAATTATTGTGCAGCAAAAATTGCATGGATCATAGAGTTAGAAGAGCTCATGCGTACCACTTGCAGTTGGTGATCGTGATTTGTGTTGGAGGTGTTACATCTAGGTTCCAATGATCTGGATAGCTTCCCTTGGTGCCATGGAGTGTGTATGAATGCTTGGAATGGATTGAAATGGTTTGGAGCTGAAGATGGTACCTCAACTGCAAAACTGTCAAGAACTTGAGCAATTGGCTGGTGATTTTGTGAAATCTGTGTTCCAGATGTTATGTGAGTATTTGGATCACTTCTATATGATGTATGTGAGGTGTGTGTGTGTGTGATTGGTTTGATTGGAAAAGCTCCCAAACTCAAAACCCGATAGTGACTTGCCTTAGAAGGCAAAATTGGAGTGAAAGAAGAGATTTTGAGGAAAGCATCTGTTTGATGGCTTTGGTGTACTCAAACTGATCACAATTGAGCTCTATTTATAGTAGAGAAAGTTTGTTTTTCAAGGAATAGTGAATGGCAACGGCTGAGTAGGTTTGGCCAATGTTGGCAAATGAAAATCCAAGTCTCCTCTAGCCATTGACTAGAGGTTAGGGCACAGGCTGCTGGTCCCCTTGGTCTTGGATAAGTCTTGACTGAATTCAGTTGAGAATAGCTCAGTCCATGCCACCTTGATGCTTCCATTGAATGCTCCAATCCAAAATTGGAGTCTTGTCCCTATTTTGGCAATTCTAGGTTCAACATGTTATTTCTTGTTCCAAAGACTTTGGAGGCTTGGCTCAGTGATTGTCCCCTTTCGATTTAATCCTCAGAGGTGTCCAAGTGGATAGGAGCATTTGGATTTGGCTGATTTTGGCAAATCGAGCAAAAATGCAAAATCTGCCTTGCCTTGACAGATTTCAACAAGGCAACTTGCCAATGTTATATCTCATGACTCAAATTGAATTTGGTAATGTTCTTGGCCATTTTGGAAAGCCCTTACATGATACAACAACTGTTTGAACATGTTTGGTTTTGATCTCTTTTGAATCCAAGTGAAAAATCCCCCTACATTTGGCAAAAAGTAGGGTAAAATCTGACTTAGTGAAATTTTCACTAAGTGTTGGAACAAAGTGACTTTTCTTGATTTTGATCACTCCATAACTCAAAATCCATGAGGAATTTGGACATAGGTCAGTATGAAGCTTTTGTATAGGGCAATGAGATCTACAAATCAAGCTTTGAATGGGGAACAATGGCCTTGTGGTTTAGGAGTTATGATCCTCCAAAGTTGGCACATTAGTGTCACTTTTTCCATAACTTAGAAATTTTTCTAAGTTTTTATGGTTACCCCTTTTACAACTTATCCCATTTTCTTTGATTTTTCTTGATGAATGATGATTCAAATCATACATTAACATCATTTTAGGGTTAAAAATCCATTTTGGTGAAAAATCTCAAAAAGTCAAAGTTGACTTTTGTGCACAGTTGACTTTTTATCAGATGAATTCCAAACTGTGCAATTCTTCATGAAATCATGTCCTTGACTTAAATCAAACTTGATGGACATGTTCCATGGGTGTCATATGGTATATTGAATCATGTCTTAGGGCTATGGAGCATGTCCTGGTCAAAAGTCAAAGTTACAGTTGACTTTCCTCGCGAAACCCTAATTGTGGTGCAGATGAAATTGAGACTTGTTGCTCAAGATCCTTGGATTAATCCATTATTCCAAATGGATCAATATAGTTCATTAGAGACCCTCAAACCCTCTCTTGAGGTCTTGACTCATGATTTGCCCTAAAAGTCAACTTAGGGGGGAATTAGGTCAAGAAACCCTAATTCCTGATTTTGGAGGCCCTGGTCGACCAAAACCCTAATTTGGTGACACTGTCGATCTTGAGACTTGATCCACCTAGAAGGGAGCAGCCTTGTGCTTGATCCTTGAAGTGGGAGTCCTTTTGATCCATTGTGGATGTTTGAGAGGTTAGACAAGTTTAAGATCAAGTCATTCCTTGATTGATCCTTTGTCTAAGAACTCTGAGAGGGCTTGAAACCCTAATTCTTGATTGTAGTGAATGCTCAACAACTCTTGAGGCATTTGATGAGGCATGATGGTTCATCCATATTATGATGATGATTTGCACAATGATGGGAAATCTAAGTGGTCAAAATTTGGGGTATGACACACTGGGGAGTCATTTTCAGAAGATTTCTCAACCAGGGTGTTACCTGTGTCCATAGCTGCTGTTTCTATGTTCACTTCTTCAAGATTGTCTTGGTCATGACATTCATCATGCTCAGAGCCACTGGTCTGGGATTGTTGAGTGGTAGTTCGTATAGACGGAGTCGGGATGTCTTTTGCTGCAGGTTTGTTATTACCTGCATCATCCTGAAATAAAAAGTAAATAAGATTAGGATGAAACAAAAGAAGAACAGTAAATGCTTAAATTCTTCGACTCCAGGGCTGGAGTTGTCACTTTTAAGCTGAGCCGGAGTTGCCTTCGATGTACCCTGAGGGGAGGATTCCAAGTCACTTCGAGCAGTAGATGCTTAAGAGACCTTTGCTACTTTTACCTTAGGCCGACTTGAAGTCTCAGTGATCCTAAGTTGTTTCTTCCTCTTCTTAGTTTTTTGATCATCAGGTGGAGAGTGATCTTCGTCATCTGATTCGAGCATAATTTGGACAGTAGCCCATTTGGATTTCTTCTTTTGAGGAGTAGGAGGTGGTCGTCGAGGACTCTAAGAAAAGTCAAAGTATTAGAAGGCATTACTATACACAGTACAGGAAAATTTATTGAGCAAAAGTGACCCTTGTGGCTGGTTTGTTCTCTTCTTCGACTGCTCTTTTGGCTGGAATTTTCTTCGGTTTGATAGCTGAAAATAAATAAAATAGTTACAAGTCAGTAAGATCAGTCAAGTAAAGAAAATATGAAATTCGAAAATCTTCATCGCACACCTTCATAAATTTCGGATTCGATGCGAACATCTTCGATACTGATATGAAGTAGTCCTTTGTAACTATCTAGGGTGTACTTAGTCGCAACCACCTGCTAAGCCTTTGGTTTCGACTGTTGACGAAGTATCTTTATAGAATCCCCACAGATTAACCAGTCTGGAAATAGAGGGGCAAGGGCCACTCCAAAATCAGCAGATGGCAGTCGAGGAAACTTGAAGGGAAATAATTTCAAAGCCATTTTGTAGCGTCACTCAGGAGGCACGTACGAAAGGGGTTTCAAACTCTCCATTTTCTTTAAAATTGTTTCCTTCAGAGTAACACCAGCCTCGCAGACGGTTCGACTAAGATCATCTGGTCGATAAATGGTTTCAAAAAACTTTTGGAATGACTGGATTTCCTTGATGTGCGTAGAATTACCTTTCTTGGTCTTCTCCTGCACAGAGAGAAAAGCTTGATCAATCAGCTGAGTGAAGGAAGAAACGTCAAAGAACTTCTCAGTATAATACTTCGACCACCACGTGTTGAATTCTGGGGAGCAGAAATAACTAGGCTCAAAGTTGATCAGAGAAAGAGACGTTTTGTATGCAAGACGAGCCATCTGTGTCGACGCCATTTCCTCAGTATAGCTGGTGTGATGGAGGAGGAGATGTCCTTTCTTTTCATATAAGCATCTTGGGAGGGTTTGAAGCAAACCAAACTGACGAGCAACCAGATTGGGTTGGTAAGCAATTAAAGGGATTTGACCTCTTCCCAGATTAAATCGAAGGGTCAGAAGTCGTGGAATTAGGAAAGCCTCCCAGATCAACTTTGATTCCTCTTCTTGGGCTTTGTCTGAAGTTGGGAAAGGCCTAGTGAACCACTCAGGGCCATACTTCCTTTAATCGAAAGGGGCCATGCTTGGAGTAAACTCATGGCACTTGGCGAACATCTTTATGAAGCTAAGAAATGTTGGCCTGAGTAATTGGCCCTCTTCGTCGGGAGTTAGTTGCACTAAGCGGGTTCCTTCGACTCTTCGGTCTTTGATTTCTTCGACAGTTCCCTTTTTTGGAAAGCTCACTTCGAAAGAGGCATTTAGCCATAGTTGAAGCAGCCAGAAAGGCCCCGACAGTAAGAGTTTTCCCCCTCCAGCTAGATCTTTGAGTTGAGCGACAGCTTCACTTAGAGACTCATAGAGGTGTACCAAAATCATTTCGCTCAGGCAAACGTCTCGACCGTTATGAAGTTGGGTGGCAAGCATGAGGAATTTTTTGGCTATTTGCAGGGATCTCGAGCAGAACACGCAGTGTGATAGCCAAAACGTAAGAAAAGCTATGTGCCCTTGGTCAGTGACATCAATGGTCTTATTGTTATAGTAGTGCTTGATGAAGTTGGTGTAGGTGGGTTTAGCAGACGCAAAGCCTATTTGGTCCTCAGAGTCTAGTTCTGGGTCATAAGGTTTCCCAGTTGGTTTTAGCCCTGTGATAGCGGCTACATCGAATAATGTGGGGGTCATCATCCCACAAGGGAGATGAAAGGTATAGTGGGTGCTATCCCAAAAGTAAAGGGATGAAACTAGCATGGTCGAACAGTACGCAAGACCTGTTTTCGACAACATGATAAGGTCGTAAATCCCTAAATCTTTCTAGGTTTGGGCTTTAACCTTTTCTACCTTGGTCAACTAGTTCAAGTAAAGATCAGAATCTTTGAAGGATGGAGTTGCCCTAAATATCCTAGAACCGTCATTCATATAACGTAAATCTATGTTATTGAGAGCTACAGCGTCAGGAGAATTGGTTTCTACCTTAGACTTATTAACTTGCCTTATGGGTTTTGTCTTATGGTAGGAAGGGAAGTACTCGCTAAGTTTCTCATAATCTGTATCTAGAGCAGACAAAGGACCAGATAAAGCGTATGGCCTACCAGATACAAGAACAAGGATTAATACCTGGGATTCGTAGATGCGTCTCTTTTCCATCTCAAGTGTTTCTGGAATGCATTGCTGATTCTTTATTATCTTTGGCCTAGCAAACGTAGCAAAAGGGGGAAGTTGAGGTTGAGTCTTTGGCTCTTTTGGTTTCTGAGTTTTCCTTGAATCTTTGATGTTGGAGGTAGAAGACGCCATTGTTGAAGAATAAGAGATTTGGGTTTGTTTTTCTAAGAGGTGAGAAGCTGGAAAGAAGGCAAAGAGTTTTTGAAGCGTAAAAAGAAAAAATGGTTTGGAGAGAATTTATTTAAAGGCTATGGAATTTCAAAAGACCGCAAATCAGCATTAAAGGGCTAGTGCTGTAGTGGGACACGTGTCTCGTTAGGAGCGATAAATGGGACAAGGTTTTTGGACGTATAAGAACAACATCTCAATGTGAAGCGGTTAATGCAATAATCAAGAGTTACGTAAGGAAGAAAGGTTGCATTTTTGAATTTATGCACAATTTTGATGAGGCTCTTAGACACTATAGAAACAATGAACTGGTAGCCGATTTTAAATCAAAATTTTTAGAACCGGTGTTGACAACGCACTTGCATTTGATTGAGAGCGAAGCCGCTAAAATTTATACAGCCGAGATTTTCAAAGAAGTTAAAGATGAAATTATGAAGGCTGGTGCATTGATCGTTAAGAGCTATGTAAGACGCGGTGATGTTAAGATGTACATATTGACAAAATATTGTCAAGAAAACTATGAAAGACGAGTGATTTATGAAGGTACAACATTTCAATGTTCTTGTAAGTTATTTGATTCTCGTGGGCTTCCATGTTCTCATATTTTTTATGTCATGAAGGAAGAACATGTTGAAAAAATTCCTAGTAGTATGGTTTTGTCGCGCTGGACAAAGGATGCCAAAATTGAATATTTAAACATGGTTGATAATGGTACAGTTGATTCAAATTCGATTGAGGTTGCTCGTTTTGGTGCATATTGTTCTCTTTTTACTGCTTTCTGCAAAGAAGCTTAAAAAAAGAGTGGTGTTTACGGGGAAATAATGGAGGACATCATGAAGTTACACAAAAAATATTGCAGTAATGACAATCAAATTGGGATACAAAGGTCAGCTGTAGGTGATCCAATAACGGTGAAGAGTAAAGGTGCTCCGAAGAAAAGAAAGAATGACACAAAAGCTGTCAGGCACTGTTCAAAATGCAATAGTACAACTCATAATGCAAGGAATTGTTCGGTAAGTTCTATAACTTGTGATTTGATTGTTAGAGTCAATGTCTTGTTTTTTTTTTAAACATAACAATTGTTATTGTATAATTTTCAGAGTACAAAAAACGCGCCATCTGAGTGAAATGTTGAGTTGGAGTTGGTGTCGATAACTGATTCTTTAAGCAAAATTTCGAAGGTATTATATGTTTTTATAATTATATTGTGTAATTATCTGTATTCAAATAATAATTTATAGGCTAAAATACAGTTTTGGTCCCCCTGTTTTTTTTTTTAACAGTTTTGGTCCCCCACCCCTCACTGTTCATGTACGGACGTGTACTGTTCATGTACGGACATGTACGGACAGGTTACTGTTCATCACTTTTTTTGGGCCAAAATTGGGGTGGGGGACCAAAACTGTTAAAAAAAAAAACAGGGGGACCAAAACTGTGAATTTTGAAAAACAGGGGGACCAAAACTGTATTTTAGCCTAATTTATATTTATCAACAGAAGAAGAAAATAAAAAGCAGCTGCAATGGTGATAGAAGTGTGCAAAAGAAATTTTTAGCAAATGTGGATGTTGCAAGCAATGTATGAAATGAGTGATGGGGAAAATTCAAATTCGTGCTTCAGTCTCTACTACAACAAGTGATGAAATCTGCTGGTCATGATTGAGTATACCCATCTATGTAATTTGAGTCAAAAAAACGATGTTTTTAGGTAGTGTTTATGAAATCGGCCGGGCCTATGCTGGAATGTGATAATGTTCTCAACGTACAATGTTGTTTGTGGCTGAAATGAACCTGTGAATCTGAAAGTGTTTTGATATTATTAGTATGTGAATCTGTATGTGTAATTCCAGCATCTTATTTGAAACTCATGTGGATTAGTATGGCATTGTGTGATGACCATTTTTCTCTGAAATTTAAGCACCCTCACTGTACTAATATAACTTGTTGTAGTTTTGCAATCTTGCAATGTCTTGAAATGATCTTTGTTCATAATTATATTGTGGTATATCTCTTTTGGCCAACACATATTAAAACTCTACTAACAAAGATATGGCCAACACATATTCAATTTCTTGTATTAGTTATTAGACAAATGAAAACAATCCAAGATAAAAACAGTAAGGTGTTGAACATCGTAAAATAACTTGTTGGATATTTGCAATGTTGCAATGTCTTGAAAAATGATCTTTGCTCATGATTGGTATTGCTTGCGTTTTCTTTGAAACTGAATGCCTAATATAAGTGTTTGGAACTGAATGCATGATGGCCTAATTTCAAGATGTTTTATCAGTTGAATCCTTCATGGTTCTAATGTGGTATCTGTTGAATCCATTTTGTGGTTAATAGTGTATCAGTTGAACAAATTATATGGTGTATCACAAAGTAATGGTGTATCTTTTTTGGCCAACACATATTAAAACGCTGCTAACAAAAATATGATCTGCCGTTGGTGTATCAGTGGTGCATAAGTTTAATTTTTGATAAAGCTGAGATGAATACAACATTTGGACAATGATACAATAAACATCAAGATCTAAAACAGATATGAACAACCTCATTTTGACAACATAATCAATTTCTTGTATTAGCCATTCAACAAATGATAATAATACAAGAAAAAAAACAAGGTGTAAAACATCTTAAAATAACAAATGATTATAATCCAAGAAAAAAAAACAGCAAGGACTTAAACATCTTAGATGTCTTTCTTTCATTTTGTAGTTTCAACTTCATCTTCTCTCCTTTCTTGCATTGAAGTTCTGTAACTATGACAGTCAAGTCCTTCAAAATCTCTGCGCAGTTGCAACCACAACATTTCTTCGCACTGTGTGTATGGTCATCGTTCGAATCCAACAACAAATTTCTTGTTTCATGTCCTATTTTACGAATATATGTAGGTTGACCATCAATATCATCATCCCATATGAATAACTTACAGCTTGAAATTGTCTGTGTGTATGAATCAAACGAAACATTAAAAATAAACATAAAATGAGAAATTGTTTTAACATAAGAAATTATTTTAAAATTCATCATCCCACAAGAAATAAGAAATCGTAACAAATAAGAATTCATAACAAATAAAAATGAAATCCAACTCACCCCCCAATTTGCACATTTCCAATACCTCCTTTTAGGGTTATCATTTGAATTGGAGATGAACAACCTCATTGGTTTATTACAACCACATTCTGGTATTTGAAGCGGCAGAGAGTTCAAAACAGAAGCCGAAGACATGATTGAATGGAGGTTTAGGAATAAATGATAATCAGAAGCTTTTGTAGGCGTGCAAAAAGTGCATTGGAATGTGGTAAGAGATTTTTTTGGGGGGGGGGGAGGCGTGCAAAAAGTGCATTGACATGGGTGAGAGAGAACGAAACATGAAGCGGCATAGAACATGCAGCTTGTGGAAGGATTTGGATTCAATTCGGTGCAGCATATGCATTGACGTAGTATAGCTAACAGTCGTTCGATGTAAATCAATGGTTAATATATATAAGTGACAGATTAATCACAGCCCTCCGCAATAAATAAGCGGCCGTGATTTCAAATAGTGGAAAACATTATCAAATTATACTGTAGCAGATACTAATTAATAATTTAATCTATTTCATTTAACAATAAAATTCAAAAACTATAATTTTTTATAAATTTCAAAAATTTAAATTTTTTCTAAAATTCAAAAACTATATTTTTCTAAACTAAAATTCGAAAACTATAATTTTTTATAAAATTATAAAATTTTAATTTTTTCTAAAATTTAAAAACTTTATTTTTCTAAACTAAAATTCGAAAACTATAATTTTTTATAAAATTAAAAAATTTTAATTTTTTCTAAAATTCAAAAACTTTATTTTTCTAAACTAAAATTCGAAAACTAAATATTTTTATAAATTTCAAAAATTTAAATTTTTTCTAAAATTCAAAAAGTTTATTTGACCCTCAACTGATATATGATACTCAACTATGTGTCAAATGATAGATGATACTCAACTATGTGTCAAATGATAGTTGACCCTCAACTATGTGTCAAATGATATGTTAACTCTCAACTATGTGTCAAATGATAGTTGACCCTCAACTATGTGTCAAATGATATGTTAACCCTCAACTATGTGTCAAATGATATATGATACTCAACTATGTGTCAAATGATAGTTGACCCGCAACTATGTGTCAAATGATAGATGATACTCAACTATGTGTCAAAGGATATGTTAACCCTCAACTATGTGTCAAATGATAGTTGACCCTCAACTATGTGTCAAATGATAAATGATACTCAACTATGTGTTAACTGATAGATGATACTCAACTATGTGTCAAATGATATGTTAACCCTCAACTATGTGTCAAATGATAGTTGACCCTCAACTATGTGTCAAATGATAGATGATACTCAACTATGTGTCAAAGGATATGTTAACCCTCACCTATGTGTCAACTGATAGATGATACTCAACTATGTGTCAAATGATAGTTGACCCCCAACTATGTGTCAACTGATATGTTAACCCTCAACTATGTGTCAAATGATAGTTGACCCTCAACTATGTGTCAAATGATAGATGATACTCAACTATGTGTCAAATGATAGTTATCCCTCAACTATGTGTCAATGGATATGTTAATCCTCAACTATGTGTAAAATGATAGTTGATGCTCAACTATGTGTCAAATGATAGATGATACTCAACTATGTGTCAACTGATAGATGATACTCAACTATGTGTCAAATGATATGTTAACCCTCAACAATGTGTCAAATTATAGTTGACCCTCAACTATGTGTCAAATGATAGATGATACTCAATTATGTGTCAACTGATAGATGGTACTCAACTATGTGTCAAATGATAGTTGACCCTCAACTATGTGTCAACTGATATGTTAACCCTCTACTATGTGTCAAATGATAGTTGACCCTAAACTATGTGTCAAAGGATAGATGATACTCAACTATGTGTTATATGATAGTTGACCCTCAACTATGTGTCAAGGATATGTTAACCCTCAACTATGTGTCAACTGATAGATGATACTCAACTATGTGTCAAATGATATGTTAAACCTCAACTATGTGTCAAATGATAGTTGACCCTCAACTATGTGTTAAATGATAGATAATACTCAACTATGTGTCAAATGATAGTTATCGCTCAACTATGTGTCAAAGGATATGTTAACCCTCAACTATGTGTCAAATGATAGTTGACCCTCAACAATGTGTCAAAGGATATGTTAACCCTCAACTATGTGTCAAATGATAGTTGACCCTCAACTATGTGTCAAATGATAGTTGACCCTCAACTATGTGTCAAAGGATATGTTAACCCTCAACTATGTGTCAAATGATAGTTGACCCTCAACTATGTGTCAAATGATAGTTATCCCTCAACTATGTGTCAAAGGATATGTTAACCCTCAACTATGTGTCAAATGATAGTTGACCCTCAACTATGTGTCAACTGATAGATGATACTCAACTATGTGTCAAATGATAGTTGACCCTCAACTATGTGTCAACTGATACGTTAACCCTCAACTATGTGTCAAATGATAGATGCTACTCAACTATGTGTCAACTGGTATGTTAACCCTCAACTATGTGTCAAATGATAGATGATACTCAAATATGTGTCAAATGATAGTTGACCCTCAACTATGTGTCAACTGATATGTTAACCCTAAACTATGTGTCAAATGATAGATGATACTCCACTATGTGTCAAATGATAGTTGACCCTCAACTATGTGTCAAATGATAGATGATACTCAACTATGTGTCAAATGATAGTTGACCCTCAACTATGTGTCAACTGATATGTTAACCCTCAACTATATGGCAAATGATAGATGATACTCAACTATGTGTAAAATGATAGTTGACCCTCAACTATGTGTCAACTGATATGTTAACCCTCAACTATGTGTCAAATGATAGATGATACTCAAATATGTGTCAAATGATGGTTGACCCTCAACTATGTGTCAAATGATAGATGATACTCAACTATGTGTCAAATGATATTTGACCTTCAACTATGTGTCAAATGATAGATGATACTCAACTATGTGTCAAATGATATGTTAACCCTCAACTATGTGTCAAATGATAGATGATACTCAACTATGTGTCAAATGATAGTTGACCCTCAAATATGTGTCAAATGATTGATGATACTCAACTACGTGTCAAATGATAGTTGACCCTCAACTATGTGTCAAATGATATGTTAACCCTCAACTATGTGTCAACTGATAGATGATACTCAACTATGTGTCAAATGATATGTTAACCCTCAACTATGTGTCAAATGATAGATGATACACAACTATGTGTCAAATGATAGATGATACTCAACTATGTGTCAAATGATAGTTGACCCTCAACTATGTGTCAAATGATATGTTAACTCTCAACTATGTGTCAAATGATAGTTGACCCTCAACTATGTGTCAAATGATATGTTAACCCTCAACTATGTGTCAAATGATAGTTGACCCTCAACTATGTGTCAAATGATAAATGATACTCAACTATGTGTCAAAGGATATGTTAACCCTCAACTATGTGTCAACTGATAGATGATACTCAACTATGTGTCAAATGATAGTTGACTCCCAACTATGTGTCAACTGATATGTTAACCCTCAACTATGTGTCAAATGATAGTTGACCCTCAACTTTGTGTCAAATGATAGATGATACTCAACTATGTGTCAAATGATAGTTATCCCTCAACTATGTGTCAATGGATATGTTAATCCTCAACTATGTGTAAAATGATAGTTGACGCTCAACTATGTGTCAAATGATAGATGATACTCAACTATGTGTCAACTGATAGATGATACTCAACTATGTGTCAAATGATATGTTAACCCTCAACAATGTGTCAAATTATAGTTGACCCTCAACTATGTGTCAAATGATAGATGATACTCAACTATGTGTCAACTGATAGATGGTACTCAACTATGTGTCAAATGATAGTTGACCCTCAACTATGTGTCAACTGATATGTTAACCCTCTACTATGTGTCAAATGATAGTTGACCCTCAACTATGTGTCAAAGGATAGATGATACTCAACTATGTGTCAAATGATAGTTGACCCTCAACTATGTGTCAAAGGATATATTAACCCTCAACTATGTGTCAACTGATAGATGATACTCAACTATGTGTCAAATGATATGTTAAACCTCAACTATGTGTCAAATGATAGTTGACCCTCAACTATGTGTTAAATGATAGATAATACTCAACTATGTGTCAAATGATAGTTATCGCTCAACTATGTGTCAAAGGATATGTTAACCCTCAACTATGTGTCAAATGATAGTTGACCCTCAACAATGTGTCAAAGGATATGTTAACCCTCAACTATGTGTCAAATGATAGTTGACCCTCAACTATGTGTCAAAGGATATGTTAACCCTCAACTATGTGTCAAATGATAGTTGACCCTCAACTATGTGTCAAATGATAGTTATCCCTCAACTATGTGTCAAAGGATATGTTAACCCTCAACTATGTGTCAAATGATAGTTGACCCTCAACTATGTGTCAACTGATAGATGATACTCAACTATGTGTCAAATGATAGTTGACCCTCAACTATGTGTCAACTGATACGTTAACCCTCAACTATGTGTCAAATGATAGATGCTACTCAACTATGTGTCAACTGGTATGTTAACCCTCAACTATGTGTCAAATGATAGATGATACTCAAATATGTGTCAAATGATAGTTGACCCTCAACTATGTGTCAACTGATATGTTAACCCTAAACTATGTGTCAAATGATAGATGATACTCCACTATGTGTCAAATGATAGTTGACCCTCAACTATGTGTCAAATGATAGATGATACTCAACTACGTGTCAAATGATAGTTGACCCTCAACTATGTGTCAACTGATATGTTAACCCTCAACTATATGGCAAATGATAGATGATACTCAACTATGTGTAAAATGATAGTTGACCCTCAACTATGTGTCAACTGATATGTTAACCCTTAACTATGTGTCAAATGATAGATGATACTCAAATATGTGTCAAATGATGGTTGACCCTCAACTATGTGTCAAATGATAGATGATACTCAACTATGTGTCAAATGATATTTGACCTTCAACTATGAGTCAAATGATAGATGATACTCAACTATGTGTCAAATGATATGTTAACCCTCAACTATGTGTCAAATGATAGATGATACTCAACTATGTGTCAAATGATAGTTGACCCTCAAATATGTGTCAAATGATTGATGATACTCAACTATGTGTGAAATGATAGTTGACCCTCAACTATGTGTCAAATGATATGTTAACCCTCAACTATGTGTCAACTGATAGATGATACTCAACTATGTGTCAAATGATATGTTAACCCTTAACTATGTGTCAAATGATAGATGATACACAACTATGTGTCAAATGATAGATGATACTCAACTATGTGTCAAATGATAGTTGACCCTCAACTATATGTCAAATGATATGTTAACCCTCAACTATGTGTCAAATGATAGTTGACCCTCAACTATGTGTCAAATGATATGTTAACCCTCAACTATGTGTCAAATGATAATTGACCCTCAACTATGTGTCAAATGATAGATGATACTCAACTATGTGTCAAAGGATATGTTAACCCTCAACTATGTGTCAACTGATAGATGATACTCAACTATGTGTCAAATGATAGTTGACCCCCAACTATGTGTCAACTGATATGTTAACCCTCAACTATGTGTCAAATGATAGATGATACTCAACTATGTGTCAAATGATAGTTATCCCTCAACTATATGTCAATGGATATGTTAATCCTCAACTATGTGTAAAATGATAGTTGACGCTCAACTATGTGTCAAATGATAGATGATACTCAACTATGTGTCAACTGATAGATGATACTCAACTATGTGTCAAATGATATGTTAACCCTCAACAATGTGTCAAATTATAGTTGACCCTCAACTATGTGTCAAATGATAGATGATACTCAACTATGTGTCAACTGATAGATGGTACTCAACTATGTGTCAAATGATAGTTGACCCTCAACTATGTGTCAACTGATATGTTAACCCTCTACTATGTGTCAAATGGTAGTTGACCCTAAACTATGTGTCAAATGATAGATGATACTCAAATATGTGTCAAATGATAGTTGACCCTCAACTATGTGTCAACAGATATGTTAACCCTAAACTATGTGTCAAATGATAGATGATACTCCACTATGTGTCAAATGATAGTTGACCCTCAACTATGTGTCAAATGATAGATGATACTCAACTATGTGTCAAATGATAGTTGACCCTCAACTATGTGTCAACTGATATGTTAACCCTCAACTATGTGTCAAATGATAGATGATACTCAAATATGTGTCAAATGATGGGTGACCCTCAACTATGTGTCAAATGATAGATGATACTCTACTATGTGTCAAATGATATTTGACCTTCAACTATGTGTCAAATGATAGATGATACTCAACTATGTGTCAAATGATATGTTAACCCTCAACTATGTGTCAAATGATAGATGATACTCAACTATGTGTCAAATGATAGTTGACCCTCAAATATGTGTCAAATGATTGATGATACTCAACTATGTGTCAAATGATAGTTGACCCTCAACTATGTGTCAAATGATATGTTAACCCTCAACTATGTGTCAACTGATAGATGATACTCAACTATGTGTCAAATGATATGTTAACCCTCAACTATGTGTCAAATGATAGATGATACACAACTATGTGTCAAATGATAGATGATACTCAACTATGTGTCAAATGATAGTTGACCCTCAACTATGTGTCAAATGATATGTTAACCCTCAACTATGTGTCAAATGATAGTTGACCCTCAACTATGTGTCAAATGATATGTTAACCCTCAACTATGTGTCAAATGATAGTTGACCCTCAACTATGTGTCAAATGATAGATGATACTCAACTATGTGTCAGAGGATATGTTAACCCTCAACTATGTGTCAACTGATAGATGATACTCAACTATGTGTCAAATGATAGTTGACCCCCAACTATGTGTCAGCTGATATGTTAACCCTCAACTATGTGTCAAATGATAGTTGACCCTCAACTATGTGTCAAATGATAGATGATACTCAACTATGTTTCAAATGATAGTTATCCCTCAACTATGTGTCAATGGATATGTTAATCCTCGACTATGTGTAAAATGATAGTTGACGCTCAACTATGTGTCAAATGATAGATGATACTCAACTATGTGTCAACTGATAGATGATACTCAACTATGTGTCAAATGATATGTTAACCCTCAACAATGTGTCAAATTATAGTTGACCCTCAACTATGTGTCAAATGATAGATGATACTCAACTATGTGTCAACTGATAGATGGTACTCAACTATGTGTCAAATGATAGTTGACCCTCAACTATGTGTCAACTGATATGTTAACCCTCTACTATGTGTCAAATGATAGTTGACCCTAAACTATGTGTCAAAGGATAGATGATACTCAACTATGTGTCATATGATAGTTGACCCTCAACTATGTGTCAAAGGATATGTTAACCCTCAACTATGTGTCAACTGATAGATGATACTCAACTATGTGTCAAATGATATGTTAAACCTCAACTATGTGTCAAATGATAGTTGACCCTCAACTATGTGTTAAATGATAGATAATACTCAACTATGTGTCAAATGATAGTTATCGCTCAACTATGTGTCAAAGGATATGTTAACCCTCTACTATGTGTCAAATGATAGTTGTACCTCAACAATGTGTCAAAGGATATGTTAACCCTCAACTATGTGTCAAATGATAGTTGACCCTCAACTATGTGTCAAATGATAGTTGACCCTCAACTATGTGTCAAAGGATATGTTAACCCTCAACTATGTGTCAAATGATAGTTGACCGTCAACTATGTGTCAAATGATAGTTATCCCTCAACTATGTGTCAAAGGATATGTTAACCCTCAACTATGTGTCAAATGATAGTTGACCCTCAACTATGTGTCTACTGATAGATGATACTCAACTATGTGTCAAATGATAGTTGACCCTCAACTATGTGTCAACTGATACGTTAACCCTCAACTATGTGTCAAATGATAGATGCTACTCAACTATGTGTCAACTGGTATGTTAACCCTCAACTATGTGTCAAATGATAGATGATACTCAAATATGTGTCAAATGATAGTTGACCCTCAACTATGTGTCAACTGATATGTTAACCCTAAACTATGTGTCAAATGATAGATGATACTCCACTATGTGTCAAATGATAGTTGACCCTCAACTATGTGTCAAATGATAGATGATACTCAACTATGTGTCAAATGATAGTTGACCCTCAACTATGTGTCAACTGATATGTTAACCCTCAACTATATGGCAAATGATAGATGATACTCAACTATGTGTAAAATGATAGTTGACCCTCAACTATGTGTCAACTGATATGTTAACCCTCAACTATGTGTCAAATGATAGATGATACTCAAATATGTGTCAAATTATGGTTGACCCTCAACTATGTGTCAAATGATAGATGATACTCAACTATGTGTCAAATGATATTTGACCTTCAACTATGTGTCAAATGATAGATGATACTCAACTATGTGTCAAATGATATGTTAACCCTCAACTATGTGTCAAATGATAGATGATACTCAACTATGTGTCAAATGATAGTTGACCCTCAAATATGTGTCAAATGATTGATGATACTCAACTACGTGTCAAATGATAGTTGACCCTCAACTATGTGTCAAATGATATGTTAACCCTCAACTATGTGTCAACTGATAGATGATACTCAACTATGTGTCAAATGATATGTTAACCCTCAACTATGTGTCAAATGATAGATGATACACAACTATGTGTCAAATGATAGATGATACTCAACTATGTGTCAAATGATAGTTGACCCTCAACTATGTGTCAAATGATATGTTAACCCTCAACTATGTGTCAAATGATAGTTGACCCTCAACTATGTGTCAAATGATATGTTAACCCTCAACTATGTGTCAACTGATAGATGATACTCAACTATGTGTCAAATGATATGTTAACCCTCAACTATGTGTCAATTGATATGTTTTAAAATTTTAAATTTTTTCTAAAATTCAAAAACTTTATTTTTCTAAACTAAAATTCGAAAACTATAATTTTTTATAAAATTCAAAATTTTTAATTATTTCTAAAATTTAAAAATTTTAATTTTTTCTAAAATTTAAAAACTTTATTTTTCTAAACTAAACCCTAACCCTAACCCTAACCCTAACCCTAAACATATCCCTAACCCTAACCCTAATATAATAATTGTGCAATTAAATATTATTATTTTTGAGAAACATTAATCAGAATTTGAAAAGGCAAATGGGTCGTGAAAGACTTCAATCCATATGTCCAGGCCATATAATGAGTGCAACCGATGAAAACGCACTATTCCCACATAAAAGCGTTTTGTTCCTCCTTCCAGTTCCCAAAAAGGTCTGTCATCTCGCGATCGTGAAAGATTAAAAGAGAAATCAACAGCAATGGCCGGGCACCGTCGAACAACTAATGCATCCGGGTACGATGGGTTTACAGTTTAGATAGATTTTTTGGTGGTTAATGGAAAAAAAAAATAAGTCTGTGTGTCGTTTGGTAGTATCTGAATAGAAGTGTCATATTAATTCCATGCATGCAATGAAATTATTTAATAGATCTTGTGTTGTTTACATTTTAGTCTTGATGGCAAATGACTTGTCTTCTTCAGAAAAATCACTAAATGATTAATGTGAAAATTGTCATTATATGTTTGTAGTTCTGATGTCGTAGCTGAAGAAATTCCTGATAACGCTTGGGAAAAGGAAGTTTGGTTTGGATTCATTTCAAGCAAGAATGTTTTGGTAAGGGTTTTTATGTCCATATTTGCATATGTTTTAAAGCATAAATTTAATGATTAACCGTTTGTTGTTGTGTGTAGCACTTTCCTAGAGCTGTAACAAGGACTCAGCTAGGTTTGAACCAGAAATCGATTCAGCTTGTTGATGATGATACTGGGAAGACTTACCAAGCCAAGATACACTGTGCAAAGAGAGATGGAAAGGTTAATAAAATGGAGAAGTTTATAGGTCATGGATGGTACGAATATGCTAACCAAAAAAGGCTTAGAAGAAAGGATAGACTTCGGTTTTGGGTAACCTATCCAGGCGATCGACTTTATGTGAAGCTGGTGGAGCGTACAGTACTGGTTGGTAATGATTAGGGTTGTGACTAATGGTTAGGAGTAATGGTTAAGGTTTTTATGTAGTGTATGTGAACCTTTGTTTGTCTAAAAATTGGTTAAGGTCTTATGTAAGATTTTTATGTGAAACTTTGTGATGTTAAATGTGTTTCAAGGATTTGTTAAGGTTTCTGTGTAAGATGTTTATATACTATGAAAACTGTTTGCTATATTTGAAGGTGGTCCCCATTTCTTTTGCTTGGTTATTCTTTTTCTGATATTGGATAGGCTTTGGTGGATGTGTGTATGTTTATGATTTTCACATTAAATTGAAAATGAATATGTTATAGATGTGAATGAAATGTGATTTGCAATGTAGATTGAATGAGTTTGGATGTGATTGAATGTGAAATATGACACAATATTCGTTTTGATTTGCATTGTGGCATGTCTTGGACCTTGATGAATTATCATAAGTGAATTATCACTGTGGCATGTCTTTCAAAACAATTAGACTGAATATTGTTTATAAATTCATCACTTCACCAATCAACTAAAACAATTCAAATGTAACACAAATGTAAATCAATTCAAATGTTTATAATGAATATTGTTTATAAATTCATCACTTCACCAATCAACTAAAACAATTTAAATGTAACACAAATGTAAATCAATTCAAATGTTTATAATGAATATTGTTTATAAATTCATCACTTCACCAATCAACTAAAACAATTCAAATGTAACACAAATGTAAATCAATTCAAATGTTTATAATGAATATTGTTTATAAATTCACCACTTCACCAATCAACTAAAACAATTCAAATGTAACACAAATGTAAATCAACTCAAAAGGCAATATCATTAACTAGCAAGCACAAGAAGTGCAAGAAACAAAGAGTATGGCCACAATACAGTACAAAACAGAAAACATCAACCCTTGAAACAAGCAAAGTTCATACCACCCGTGGCATATGAACTTCTCCACACAGTCCTCCTTCACATTTGTGTGAAAATCACAAAGACAAGTATCACCAGTCGCGGAATCAACAAGCTCTATGCTACTCTTTCCTATTAAATCACAGTTCTTTAACACAGTCTGAGGTAATTGCTGCACATTTCAAAAGCAACCGTCAATTAAATTAAACGAACATCCTTATTATAATAACACAGGCATGTATCAATGTGTTAGGTTGGATCAATGAAACAATAACTAACTTACCAAAACATTTTTCTGCATAATCTTTAGATCATTGACTTCTATCTTCCAAAGGCACCATGTTTGCCTTGCTGCACCATCACCAATGTTTGGATATTCAACAGCTACTTCTTCCACATTGCTGCACACAAATTACACACAAAGCATGTTAAGCAAACGCACTGTTCAAATTTTTCTACTTTAACTCTAACCATTACATATCAGCCTTTGAAGTCTTACCTTGAAATAAAATCTGATCGTTTCAACCTTTTTGTGTTGTTTCTTTCAAACTCCACAAATTTATCATCCATTAATTTTCCTCTCACATCTCTCAGATATACCACCTCCTCAAGGGATCTGGAAAAACGGATATTAAAACTACATACCAACAAAGAATAATCCATTAAAATTTAACATGCAGACTTCTTATTGATAGAATTTTACCTTCTCATGCCAATTGAAATGAAGTTCTTCTCCGATTCCATGGTAAAAAAAATGGTTCGCAAATGACTTTGTGTTAATAGTTGATTCTCTGATTTTTATTCTTCCATTAGGGTTTAGGGTAAATATAATTTTAATTTACCGACCACTCTGATTTTTAATCTTCCATACCGACCACTATGAACCAAAACCTTTCTAATAATACGAATTTTAATTTTATAGTAAATATTAATTCCTCCATTGTGCTTTATTGTTCCATTTTTTAATAACACTAATTTTATTTTTTGACCAATAGTGGCTTTTAACACAAGTGACTATTCTCATTCCCATTTATTGTGCACCAACAGTTGCAGTTTTCAAGTGCATTGAAGACACAACATCTGACATGACTATTGGGCATTGGCATTCTAACTGTTGTGTTTTAATCATATTCATACTTTAACACTCCAACTGCTAAAACATTTTAACTAAGCACTTACTCTTCCAACACCTCACAAGTTCACAACTCCATTGACATTGGAAACACATTACAACTTCATAAACAATCAAAATGAAGCAAACATCTCCAGCAATGGGAAACAGACGCACAAAACGCAACAAAACTGAAACGAATTCAACATATAAGATGAGCAAAAAGACTTTAAACATTTCAACTCATTCAAAACAAGTTAGGGACATTTACTCTGAGACTCGCATGAAGCACCTACAAACTGAGATTATCGAGATATCATCCAGGTAATAAATCATTGTTTCCTACTTTCTACTTTAGCAGTCAATCATTTTCTTCCCTTTATACTTCACATATTATGGTTTGAAAATCCATGATAACATTGACAAGTGTGTGTTTCTGTGCCCTGGGCCATATTATGTGTTTGTGTGTGTGTGAGATTCTATCATAAATTCAAGGTCTTACATGTGTTTTATTGATAATTTTTCGAATTTGAGAATCAAGTTTTCAATATCATATATGTTAGTTATAACACATTGTGGAACTTTAGTTTGTATTCTACTTCGATACTATTACTAAACTGATTATTAAAATGATTTGAATAGACATCATACTACTACATTGGGCAGTGACAACTACGAATCACATGGTTATGAATCCTCAGCGTCTACACCTATCGTGGATCGCAAGCGTACCACTAAAATTTTTGCGGCAACTGAAAGGAAAGCCACAAAGTATAAAAGTAAGGCGACTAATGGCACAACCTCGGCTCCCCCGAAAAACAACAGAGAGGAAAGGGGTAAGAGAAATATAAATGACGGGAAATTACAAAAGATTCGGAAGACGCTTTTCAGTCAAGATGAGGAACCCTGCGATAATGACTTTTACGTCAACTGTCATTTAGGTGAATTTGTTGGATATGAAGGTGTTCATGCTCCTACTACAATTCCTGACGTAAGTATTGATTATTTATTTTCAATAAATCCTAATACTACTCGATATTATATAATTTCTTGTTAAAACATTATTTATTTCATGTGTATTTAATGACAGTGGATGGCAATCACATTTAGACCACCTCAAACCACGTATCTAAATGACATTTGTTCTTACACAGCTGCATACATCTTTATATGGGCGACGAAGAAGAACTTAACGGGTATTTATTTTTAATACACATGCTAAAACCTAATAGTAAGTTTATTTATCACAGTTATTTTGATGCTTATATTTATTTTCTCTGTAGTGATGAGGTTTTGGTCAAAACAACTACAAGTGTATATGGAGATAGGAAAGCTCTGAGGACGCTGATGTTAGAATGCCCTATGGACCAGGAGGTTATTGTTAATATTATTATGAGTATAATTTATCCCATTAATGTATAATTTTGTTAAAATCATTTTCATTTGACTATACAGATTATCAATCTTGTCGTTTCAAGACAAAACTGGTTCATAAATAATATGGGAAAATCTAAGTCCTCTTGGTATCTGCCTACTGAGTTTGCGGTGAGTACTACTACTAATAGTACCCTCAAATGTACATTCCTTTAGTATTAATTATTGACTTAAGATACACTTATTCCAATTGCAGCAATATGCCCTGAGCGGACATTATACTGCTGAATATGTGAGGAATATATACCAACCTTCCGTAATGAGACCAAAAGAATGGGTTTCCAAGGTGGGTTGTGTGTCACTTCATTGCCAAAATAGTAGGCACATAAAAAAATTTCATCCTACTACTAAATATTAAGTTTTTGCAGATTTTTATTCCCATGAATGACATTGGAGTGCACTGGTTTCTAATTGTTGTTATTTTTTGGACAACAAATTGGTTTGGTTGGACTCATGGGATTATCCTGAAAGACATTATATCAAACACCGTGCAATTAAAAAATTGGTATGCATGTGTGTGCGAATTGGTTTTTATACTGTCCAATCAATTGTTTAGCTTTGTTTAACTTTGGTTTGTACTATGTAGCAGGCCATATTTCGTGAGGAAATTCTGATGCATGAATCCTTTTATGATACCAAATCACCTAATCTTGTAATAACAACATTCAACATATGTCAACCGACGTGCATTCAACAACGACCTGGATCGTAAGTACTCATATATTACTGTTTTTTATTCAATTGATAATATTACCTATTATGTGTCACTAATGCACTTAGGGACTGAACGCAGAAATGATTGTGGAGTTTGGGTCTGCAAATGGATGATTGAGTGTTGCCTACAATGGTGGTATTTAGATGATATCACTGTAAGTTGAATTCATGTGAAAATGATTAATTTAATCATTTCTCTTGTAATTATATTTCTAATTGTCCTAAATGTTTTTAATTATATATAGGTTTCGACATCGACAAGAATGAAACTAGCACTATTTTTGGTACGTTCAGCAAATAATGTGTGGCTAGATGAAGTGGTGTCAAGGTCAAAAGCTTATTGGAATTATCAGGAAAAGCGTCATAAGGCATCGCTGAAATGTGATTGAAGTTTGATGTTTTATGTTTGTATGATTGTGAAAACCATTTAACAGTTGAAGTTTTAAAACATTGTTTCATTTACATTGTTAGTAGGCTTTTTTGTAGTTGCAGTGGCTGTTTCAGCTTATGTAATAGATGTTTACTATGTGATTTTGAATTTGGGAATTTTAAGACATCAAATACAGTTGCATTGTTTCAACTTATCACAGTTCAAGTTTTAAAACATTGTTGCTTTGTTTACTATGTGTTTTGACCTTTTTGACAAATTCAAAACAAAATACTACTAGTACTAGTATATGACAAATACACACCAAATCACAAAAATGATGATTTTTCACATCTGGATTTCACATACCTCTTTTATCCGGCCATGCACAATTGAATTGAACTAATGTCTGACTTGAGCAGTTCCAAGTTGACTTCACCTCTATTCAACACGATGCATACTCATATATGCTGATTCAAAATGCAACAAAACCACATTGTATCATCAAATCCAAATCATAAGCTCACCATTATGATCAAATATTTAATTCAGACTTTTTACAAACTAATACTAAATAAAATTTTAGACTAATTTTAAACACAATTTTTGACTAATCACTTACCACACTTTTAGACTACTTTTAAATGCATCAATTTTCCTGTAGCCATCAGGTGATCTCTGAAGACTGTACCACCTCCAAACTACTTCTTGAAGTTAGCATAAAAATGCATTAGACAAAATCTGTTTTCAATATCAGTATACTCTTCCTCAAATACTTGCACTATTCCCTAAACACATAATAACATAGATCATTAGTAGACTATAATGACAAGCAACTACAATAACCACCAATGGGCCATTACACATACCTTTTGCTGATCAAATATGAAGCCGAACCTACTCTCAACACCAATGTCATCAAGAAGTAACTTGACAAACCAGCTCCAAGAGTCCTTGGTGAAGCTTATCTACAACCACAATCTTCTACTTCTCAAACGTAACTAACAACATTGAAAATCGAAATCATTACATTTGAAACCCATATACAAAAAACAAAATCAGGCATAAACCCTAATTCCCAAATTGAAATACCCATATATAGAAAACAAATTCAAGCATGAACCCTAATTCCCAAATTGAAATCAATTTTAACACCTCCAATTATAATTTATTCGAAATCAGTAAATCATAAGAACTAATTTCAAATAAATATAACAAACAATTTCGTATTCACCTTAGCAACTGTGTCTTCAATACGAATGTCGCCCTCGAATGATAATTGTGGTGTTATATCCGATGAGCAATTGAATCGGAAAATGCCATAGAATCAGAATCTGAGGTTGCTATCTGGAGTGTGAGCTTGCTATTAGAGAGAGTCATGTTGGGAGAACCTGTGAGGTGGTGTTTGGAGTGGTCCGATAATGGTGGTTTGAAGGTGGAAAAATGAAGAACGAAGAAGAACAAGAAGACCAAATTAATTGATACTCTGTTTTTTATTTGCAAATTATATAATTTAAATTTAAATAAATGTTATATTTTAAATTGTATATCATTATTATTAATTTAATGAAGGACTGATATGCAATAAATAAAAGTTTTAAATAAAAAGAGGTTCACTATAAATGTGCTGCACTATAACGCTGATGTGACGTTGATTAAATTAGGGCTTATTAGGGCTTGTTTCTTATTGGTCAGATTAATGACTTCACCCAAGTATTTGAAAAAATATAAATCTGTGCTTCAAGAATTGAAAATTATTTATGAGTAATTGCAGAAAAATTGGCCGAAGCCAACTTGGTATATAATTTCCAGAATGGCACAATTCATTACATAAAAAGCCTCAGAGGGCTGAGAAATGTTGTACTAAAGACAAATGCATAATAAAATTGGTAAAGAAACTGGAAGTTAAAAAGGGAGATTACTCTTCATTTTGAGGTACTTCGACTTCTGAAGCTCAAGACATTTCTCACATGAGATTTTGTTAAGTTTAAGTGTTGCAACCTCGCTTCCAGCCGTCAAGCTTTGTCGAGGAACTCTAGTGCAGGCCTTAATTCTCTAACCACTTCAGATTCCTCAGAGGCTAGTAGTTCAGCATTACGTTGTTCAGCCTTAGAGATCTTGGCTTGCAGCTCCTCAATTTCTTTTCTCCAATTGGCAATATTTTCTTTATTGCTTTTGACCTCCAAGTTGTGTTGCTCTTTTATTTTTTTCCAATTCTCCTACTCTAGCTTCTGATTCAGAAGCAGTCATCCATGCAACAACCTCACTTCCAGACTTGGTCTCAAGTGCATCATTGATCTGAGGTAGTTGTTTAAGATCGGTGGTGACATGGTCGATCATCGTACCAAGCTCCAGGATAATGGTTGCAGTTTTAGGAGAGACGGTTTGAAGATCAACCTGTTTGAGAAGAGTCTTCAATTGAAGAGGGGCGGTGACATCCGACTCCAAAAGTATGAAGAGGTTAACTTTAAAGACTTTTTCTTTTATCTTCAGAAGTGCCTCATTTGCAGGTTTGCTCGAAAGTTGATCTCCTGAAGCTGTCGAAGCACTTAAGCTACTCTCGGAAGAGCTCCCTCATTTGCTAAGGATAATTTTCAGATATTCCTGAGGGTTGGTCGCCTTTAGCCGATTAAGTTCTTCTTCAGAAAGAGCTACAGCTGTCCCGGTCAAAGGTTTAGTACTCTCAGCAGTTAAATCAACTTTGGGAGCATCAGTGTCTTCTCTTTGGACCTGTTCTTTGACAGGCTCACTTTCAGATTTACCTTCGTCATCCTTATCATCTTCATCATCTTCATCAGTACCATCTTCTCCGTCATCATCATCATCATCATCATCATCAGTATCATTTCCATCAGTTTCAAGATGGAACATTGATTGGTCGTCTTCTTCTTCTTCCATTTCGTCATCTTGGACATCATCATCCGAATCAGCATCATTTGGGTCTTTGTTGCCTGAGGGTTCGACCACTGGGGAGTCATTTTCAGAAGATTTCTCAACCAGGGTGTTGCCTGTGTCCATAGCTGCTGTTTCTATCTTCACTTCTTCAAGATTGTCTTGGTCATGACCTTCATCATGCTCAGAGCCACTGGTCTGGGATTGTTGAGTGGTAGTTCGTACAGACGGAGTCGAGATGTCTTTTGCTGTAGGTTTGTTGTTACCTGCATCATCCTGAAATGAAAAGTAAATAAGATTAGGATGAAACAAAAGAAGAACAGTAAATGCTTAAATTCTTCGACTCCAGGGCTGGAGTTGTCACTTTTAAGCTGAGCCAGAGTTGCCTTCGATGTACCCTGAGGGGAGGACTCCAAGTCACTTCGAGCAGTAGATGCTTGAGAGACCTTTGCTACTTTTACCTTAGGCTGACTTAAAGTCTCAGTGATCCTAAGTTGTTTCTTCCTCTTCTTAGTTTTTTGATCATCAAGTGGAGAGTGATCTTCGTCATCTGATTCGAGCACAATTTGGGCAGTAGCCGTTTTGGATTTCTTCTTTTGAGGAGTAGGAGGTGGTCGTCGAGGACTCTAAGAAAAGTCAAAGTATTAGAAGGCATTACTATACACAACACAGGAAAATTTATTGAGCAAAAGTTACCCTTGTGGCTGGTTTGTTCTCTTCTTCGACTGCTCTTTTGGCTGGAATTTTCTTCGGTTTGATAGCTGAAAATAAATAAAATAGTTACAAGTCAGTAAGAACAGTCGAGTAAAGAAAATATGAAATTCGAAAATCTTCATCGCACACCTTCATAAATTTCGGATTCGATGCGAACATCTTCAATACCGATATGAAGTGGTCATTTTTAACTATCTAGGGTGTACTTAGTCGCAACCACCTGCTAAGCCTTTGGTTTCGACTGCTGACGAAGGATCTTTATAGAATCCCCACAGATGAACCAGTCTAGAAATAGAGGGGCAATGGCCACTCCAAAATCAGCAGATGGCAGTCGAGGAAACTTGAGGGGAAATAATTTGAAAGACATTTTGTAGCATCACTCAGGCGGTACGTACGAAAGGAGTTTCAAACTCTCCATTTTCTTTAAAATTGTTTCCATCAGAGTAACAACAGCCTCGCAGACGGTTCGACTAAGATCATCTGGTCGATAAATAGTTTTAAAAAACTTTTGGAATAACTGGATTTCCTTGATGTGTGTAGAATTACCTTTCTTGGTCTTCTCCTACATAGAGAGAAAAGCTTGATCAATCAGCTGAGTGAAGGAAGAAACGTCAAAGAACTTCTCAGTATAATACTTCGACCACCACGTGTTGAATTCTGGGGAGCAGAAATAACTAGGCTCAAAGTTAATCGGAGAAAGAGACGCTTTGTATGCAAGGCGAGCCATCTGTGTCGACGCCATTTCCTCAGTATAGCTGGTGTGATGAAGGAGGAGATGTCTTTTCTTTTCATATAAGCATCTTGGGAGGGTTTAAAGCAAACCAAACTGACGAGCAACCAGATTGGGTTGGTAAGCAATTAAAGAGACTTGACCTCTTCCCAGATTAAATCGAAGGGTCAGAAGTCTTGGAATTAGGAAAGCCTCCCAGATCAACTTTGATTCGTCTTCTTGGGCCTTGTTTGAAGTTGGGAAAGGCCTAGTGAACCACTCAGGGCCATACTTCCTTTAATCGAAAGGGGCCATGCTTGGAGTAAACTCATGGAACTTGGCGAACATCTTTATGAAGCTAAGAAATGTTGGCCTGAGTAATTGGCCCTCTTCGTCGGGAGTTAGTTGCACTAAGCGGGTTCCTTCGACTCTTCGGTCTTTGATTTCTTTAGCAGCTTCTTCGACAGTTCCCTTATTTGGAAAGCTCGCTTCGAAAGAGGCATTTAGCCATAGTTGAAGCAGCCAGAAAGGCCCCGACAGTAAGAGTTTTCCCCCTCCAGCTAGATCTTTGAGTTGAGCGACACCTTCACTTAGAGACTCATAGAGGTGTACCAAAATCATTTCGCTCAGACAAACGTCTCGACCGTTATGAAGTTGGGTGGCAAGCGTGAGGAATTTTTTGGCTATTTGTAGGGATCTCGAGCAGAACACGCAGTGTGATAGCCAAAACGTAAGAAAAGCTATGTGCTCTTGGTCAGTGACATCAGTGGTCTTATTGTTATAGTAGTGCTTGATGAAGTTGGTGTAGGTGGGTTTAGCAGACGCAAAGCCTATTTGATCCTCAGAGTCTAGTTCTGGGTCATAAGGTTTCCCAGTTGGTTTTAGCCCTGTGATAGCGGCTACATCGAATAATGTGGGGAGCTGGAAAGAAGGCAAAGAGTTTTTGAAGCGTAAAAAGAAAAAATGGTTTGGAGAGAAACTATTTAAAGGCTATGGAATATCAAAAGACCGTAAATCAGCATTAAAGGGCTAGTGCTGTAGTGGGACACGTGTCTCGTTAGGAGCGATAGATGGGACGGTGGCAGTTACTACCTATGCCCCATTATCTCCTAGACTTTAGGAGGGATGATGATGGCTAGTGGATTCGGTGTGCTTTGAGGAGATTTTTCAGAGATTGTCATGATGAACATGACGTCACGGAGTGGTTTAGAAGAAACTGATTAGTTTGTGGAACGTGGAAGTTCTAGTTATATCAACACCCACCTAAGGTGGAAATAAGGCGTCGAATGTCATTGTCAAAAAATGCCTTTTTCTTCAGTGATGTTGAAAATGACATTTTTGGGGGGCAATTTGTTAGCTCCTAATTTTGACACTTGATGTTGGATTGAGAGTTTTTCCTAAGAGATAGAATTTCTAAAGTTCTATGGAGTTTCGACAGAAATATTGCTATCCGAAAATCTAGTCGAAAACTACCCTTCTGTAGAGGAGAGAAGGTTTAAAAGACTTAGAAATATTTCTAAGATTTTGGAAAGATTCTTCGACAGGGAGCTAAGGAGTACCGTTCGACGCAAAGATTTGAATTCAAAAATAGGAGGGAACATTTATTTCTATCTGATTCTGAAGAAGGACATGCGGCGTTTATCCAAGAAGTCAAGACATGCACGACGCCATGTGTTTCGCCCTGATTAGTAGCCCGTTAGTAGGTAGTTATTTTTAACCATTATAAATAGCAAGTCTTAGGATCAATTTTGGGTGTGTGGAATCATATACAAAAACTCAATGTGCTCAAAGTACCACTGTAGAGGAAAGAGCGTGTGAGAATGTATGTTGTAACACCATCTTTACATTTTAATGAAATTTAACAAATTTCTTTCATCAAATTCTCTTTTTATTCACGCAAGTTTATTTCTACATTTACTAGCCTTTTCGATTTACTGCATTTTCCAGTCTTTTTAATTTAAACAATTTTTTACTCTTAGTTACTTAACGTTTCTTGAAGTGAATCCTTTTTGTTCTGTCGAAATGTTCTTAACATTTTTCAGAAACTTACACAAGAAAACATAAAGAAAAACCAATTAGCACATGTCCTAGGATTTAGTTTGGTCGATCCTGCAAGTCACTCATTTTTGTTTAAAGTGATAGACTAGAGGTTGTTTACTATTTTTGCCGGTAAACACAGTCATAATTCTCTTTCTTTTAACACACTCAATATGCATCTTATAAATAATCTTTTCATAAGCATCTAGTAAAATTAGCTCCAGCATCAATTATTTCATTCTTTGCAAAGATCTTATTAGTCCATTCATATGCCTTTACCTATAAACAACAACTTTATCCCACTAGACAACAACTGTACTCTTCATCCTAAACGCCACCATCTTAACTTGCTTGTTCTCAAGAACACCTATAACGTTGAAGCTGCCAACGAAGATTTTCCAATCCAGAAACTCCTTCACTTCTACCGTTCCATAGAATAATAGAATATCAGCCTTCACTCATAATCATGGTTACGTCGATTCCCATGATCAACTACCTCTTCCTCGTAGGGTTCTTCTTTTTCAGAACTCGAAATTTTAACAATAACAACACGATGACTATTGACACCCTGCATAACCATAACTTGTTCTTCTCCCCTGTCTCTTTGCATATTCTCGTCGTTGTTGGCGTTGTTCACTGGATTTCCTAAATTTGCTATCTATTTAGTCAACGTAGTTGGAGTTGCGGTAAAAGTCGTGGTAATTCCCTTAAGACCTGCTCTGGTTATCGGTTGATCTCTCATGGTTGATCAAGTTACAAAAAGAAATAGAAGAATACCTACTCTGATGCCACTTGACGTAATCGAAAACATTAGGGATTAACAAGCGCATAAACCTATAATAAACACACAGGATTGCAAGCGCAAAACCTGCTAGATAAGCTACGGAATCCACCAGATAAAAAAATACTGAATTTTATTAACTAAAAAGATAATATTTGACTCGCGTCGAAAGTGTTTAAATACAAAAATAAAGAAACTCTAATTGGATTTTAATCTAAAAAAATAGAAGAAAAAAACTAAAGGACTTTTAATCCAAAACAAAATTAAAATAGAAAATTGCGGAAAATATAAAAATGTTGTTTTTGTGTCTGAAACAAACTCAGATGGCTTAAAAAGCCCTTCTACATCAAGATAATTGTACTTTTTATGTTCATTTAAGATATTTAAATCATCGAGTTGGAACTATCATTTTTTCTGCTCAAGTGACCTTGAGCTACATTTTATTCATCATACTTATTATGGAGTTCATGTGAAGTTCTTACATTGACTAAAAATATGAGACTTCTAAATGGGTAATTAAATTGAAATAATTAGGATATGAAGCATTATTCTTAGTTGGTTTTAGGCATTGGTGATCATCCAATTGAAGATTACAATTACATGAATATTACACTTGATATCTCACACAACTTGTTTATTTTAGTGGATAACAACTCTCTTGCAGCAATTGTTGAAAGCAAATATATCCATCTATTTTAAATGATATTAATGAGGAGATTGGTAACAGATCATGGAATCTGAATTTGCTTGGTTGTTACTATAATAAAACTGACCGTCTTCTTTCCGCTGGTTGGTCGTCTTTTGCAAGGGAAAGTGGAGTGCAATAGGGAGATGTTTGTGTCTTCGAACTGATAAACAAGGAAGATTTAGTTTTCAAAGCGGACTGTTAATGTATCTATTTTAAGCTGTTAATTTGAGTGATGGTAACTTTAATTAACTAACACCGTTTCCTTTCCATCAAATGTGTGAAGTGAAGTTTGTAACTGTTTAATTTTGAAATATTTCAAGGAACATCAAGACTCACAAATTTCACACTCTGTCAAATATATTAAGGTGAACAAAATAGTATGTTGAAGTGTGATTGCATAAAACTAATGTACATATTTCATTTGTATGTCATGTGTTAAAAAAAATCATTTGATATTGCAGTATACATGCTCAATTGCTAAGTAATTACTATTTAAAAATCAATTTTGAAAATAAGACACAAACAAACTATCTGATTGTTTGTGGCTTGTTAAAATTATGCAAGACAGAACATCAACCACAATGACTCTAGTGTAAAGCAACACAGTTTAAATTGTTATGGTTACTACTGCAGAGGAGATAATTAGTTAAGCATTACACTATGGTACGGAAACCCGTTTGAATTTGGTAGTAAATGCTACCATTCGAATTCGATAGTAAATGTTAATATGATGGAGTCAAAATTACGAAGGATTAGCAAGTGCTAGTCTAGCAGGAAAACACAATTTACAAGAAACAAATTAGTCAGATAAAACTTTGGAATCCACCAAAAAGAGAAAAACCTTGAATTTTATCATGAAAAAAGATAACGAACAACCACGTTTCAAAAACTCTAATGATAAAAACAAAATAAATCAGAAATTGCTAAAACTGAAGAAAAAAAATCTAATGATAAAAATATTCAAAAACAAATATAAATTAGAAATTGCTAAAACTGTAGAAAATAAAACAGAAATTGCTGAAATTGTAGAAAATGTTGAAAATGTTATTTCCATGAGCGGATTCCCTATCTGAAAAGGTATAATAAGTGTCATTATGACATCAGACGCCAAACTTGCACAAATCCCGCCGAACCTTTTCAACGCGTGACTTCTTCTCCGATATGTGCAGCCAGTTTTCCTACATTAGTTTCCTTCATCTCTGAAGAACTCGATCATGAGTTCTCTTCTTGATAAAGAGTTACATCTGCTTGATACAAATGAATGTCAACAACATTGAAAGTCTTGGATATATTCATAGAATTCAGTAGAGATACCTCATAAGTATTGCCATTGTTCTTTCAGGTCACTTTTGTAACACCCTATCCTTGAATACTTTTAATTAAAATAAAAACATGCAATAAACATATTTAACAAACAAGGGTGTCAAACATCTCCCTCAAATAATCATGCTTTCCAAAAAACTTTTTATAACAACACAACGAAATCAACTTCAAACATCCTTTATAATATCTCAACAAAATAAAACACTCTATTAATCAAATTAATTCAACAGCTCGAAAATACCAAATAAAGCGTCTCAACCCAGTGTTACAGATCAGAGCACTGACAAAACTAATTAATGGAGAAAACAACGAAATAAACAAAGAGGCCTTAATGGCCTCACTACTAAAAAAACATTTAACCTCGGATGTGGAATGCATTTAATCTTGGCTACATAAGAGAGGTAACGAAGAGCGTCATGAAAAGTGACAATTTTACCCCTCGATTTTTGAATAACTGAGAGGTAAAGTTATCTACAAATGGGTTCGATCCCCAGCATCTGCCTTTTTTATTATTTTCAGAACTGGATGACGCGCTCAATATTAAATATCTGTTTTTGACTAAAACCGAGGTAATAACGCATTATTTTTACCTCGGTTCACTACAACAAATAACACTTTTTATGTCGAAGCTAACAACTTCGAACAATAGAAAAACGAGAGAATAGGTACTGGGAACATCAAAACTCTTCCACCAGATATTCATCAAAACTCTTCCAACAAATATTTAGCAAAAGTCATTTCGCAACATGTTTGTTCTTTACTAAAACGAGTTATATATCACTTTGTTTTCCACTGATCATTTTGTCTAGGGTTTTACGTTAGTTTGTCTTTTGATCATTTTATTTCTACAATTTTCCATTTGTTTTTATTGAAAAGTATAGTTACTCTTGATCATTTTGAGGTTTATATCATTTCTCTTGATAGTCATGGCCGATTCAACAAGCACCTCTCATACAACATCTTCTACAACATCTGTTAATACAAATCATATAAGAAAAACTAGAGGCGCCACATGTATGCCAAGGTGAAAAAAGCCCAAGAAATCGGTATTCGCCACCCAATTATAGTTGATGCTGCAGCCGACAAGGCATATGGTGAATGCGCTGACGATTTTATGGGTTACACTGCGCTACAAGGTAGAAGAAAAGTGAGCATTTTGATTGATAGTTGGCATGATGTTAATGGTAATTTAAAAGACGCCATATGGCTAGATGTTCAGGTATTTTATGATTTGTTTAAACATAGTATGTGTAAACATAGGATATGTTCATTGTTACTAATAACATCTCTATTATATAAATATAAGATGTGTTCATTGTTTGTCCAAATAATGATATAGTGAAAAAGAAGATGATTACATATTGTGGTGAACATTGGAGGGGCTTTAAGACACAGCTCACCCGTGATTATATTAAACTTGGAGAAGATAAAGAAAAGCCTCCATACGATGTGTATTCATATATTGATCAAGCTATTTGTGAGAAATTTGTAGAATCTCGCACCACTTCTAAATTCTTGGCAAAGAGACAAAAAGGAAAGGAAAATCGAGCTAGAAATATTTATCCACATAGATTGTCTCGCGGAGGATATCGTAAACTTGAAAAGACGATGATCGAAGAAAAAATAAAAACAAAGGGAGAAAGACCTGAGAGGTTCTATAAGTCTTGAATGCACTCCATCTCCATCATCACGCCACGAGAAATAGAAGAGGACAATGAGAAAAGACGACAAGTTCACATCAGATGCTACGCGCGAAGTCGCTCAAAGGATTGTAAGTAGATACATTTTTCAACAATATTTATTTTAGTTAAATCTATTTGTTAAAGATGAAATTTCACTTCACAAGATCGTCATGACATCTTGGTAGAAGCGATTGGAACCGATGCACATCCTGGGCATGGTCGTGGTTTTGGAAGAGGTGTTGACTTCAAGGTTTTTTTTTTACCACCTAAATCATCTAGTGGTAAAACCCGTAAGAGAGAGAGAGAGAGAGAGAGAGAGAGAGAGAGAGAGAGAGAGAGAGAGAGAGAGAGAGAGATAAATAGATAGATAGAGAGAGAGAGAGTTTTACTGTTGAGGTGGAGAAGGAAATGGAGAAGTAGGATAGGAAGTTGGAGAAGGATAGGAAGAAATTTGAGGAGGAGAGGAAAAGGTGGAGGGAGGAGCAGGATAGGGAGATGGAGGAGGAGGAGGAGAAGAAGAGGTGGAGGGATGAGCAGGATAGGAAGTTGGAGGAGGAGAGGGAGAGGTTATTGTAGACAGTGCAGGAGAGTGTTGAGAAGCAGCAGGAGGAGCTAGAGAGGGTGACTAAGGTTAAGGTGTCCGAGAAGTGTACCCACGATGTGCTTGAGGTATAAGCTGTATGTTTTTGTATTATTGTTTGTGTGTTTTAATTTTGAATTGTACTTATGTTGTTTTTATGATGCATAATGGAATTCGATGGGGCTATTAAGCTACACAAATTCAAATCAGTTGGAAATTCAAGACAATGAAGTTCGGAAAGTTACGGGTGGTACAAGCGCGAAAGAAAGTTTTTCTGCCAACCAAAGCAGTATTGAACCCACACTGTCAAGAGTAGATTACATTGAGAGACTAAGAATGATATTGAAACTCTTCCAGGTACATTGTTGGGTATTAAATTAAGTCATGATCCTGAATAATTCTTCACGCTTTGTAGGAGTTTTGTCCATGAATTTTTGTCAAGAAATGTGTACCTAGACAACTGGGTATTACAAATTTGGTCCTCGTAGGTATAGTTTTTATGTTGATCTCTAATTGTATTCATACGTTCTTTTACTTTAAATTAAATATTTTATCTTGCAGGTACATCTGTGAGTTATGTGTTGAAAGAATACTTCAAAACAGGTATTGTGTCTTAGATCTGGCGCTCATTGCTCTCACACGTGGTTCGACAAGACACAATATATGTAATTACTTAAAAGATAAATTGAAAGGGAACATCAAAGATTGTTATTTGGCCCTTTTTTACCGCAAGTAAGTATATATTAATTTGTGTTTTTATTTATAAATCAATTTTATATGTAATACCCCATATTCCCTTAAATGTTCAATTGGATATCAAACAAGATCAACTGAGTTCCTAGGTACTCTATCCCTGTTAATTGGAATAAAGGAATCTCATAAGTGCTCTAAATGTTGTCAATTGGGATCAATAGTGTAACTAGTGAAATATGAAGAGGTCAATTAATTATTAAAGGGATAGACCAATATTAATTAGTATCAGAGAGGTTATTTGTGTAACTATATTATTTGGTCAATTGGTGTTAAATGACAAAATATCAATTGGGGATATTTTATATCATTATATATATATATATATATATATATATATATATATATATATATATATATATATATATATATATATATATATATATATATAACAAAGAAAGTTAGTAAGAGAGAAAGAAGAGAAGAGAAAGAGGGGAAGAAGAGGAGAACTTGTGGGAAAGTTTGGATTCATCATCAATTCATCAATTCATCTTCTTCTTCTTCTTCATAGAGGTGAGTTCAATTAGATAGCATAGCATTGAGGGGGAAAATATGAGAATATGGTGGGTTAGGGTGTTGTGTGAAAGCATGATAAATGTGAATATTTATGTTGATAACATGTTACCATATGTTTCTATGAGTGTTTTGAGGTATTTTGGATGATTGGGTGTTAAGAAATGGGAGTTTTTGGCCCTAAATGACCTATATTAGCGCTGCTGGAAATTCTGGGTTCGCAAGGTTCCCCAAGGTGAAGTGAAGGAGAAAGTTTGCCTAGAGTTCGCCTAGAAAACTTTGTGCCCTTTTTATTCTGTCTCTCGTTCACCTAGAGTTCGTACTGCGAACATGATAGATTTTCCCATTTTGTTTCCTTCATAACTTTTGATCCGTAACTCGGATTGAGGCACGGTCGGAAGCGTTGGAAGCTACTTCAATTCTCTTTGTGATAGTGACGTAGGAACATATGTTTATGCCATGGATTGATAAGCTATATATGGAAAGGTAATGAATGTGAATGGTATGAATCCTTATTTTACCTCCATATTTCATGAATCGGGAGTCTGATTGATATGAGACTTGAAGCCTTGGAAAGAGAATACAATGTGCTATTATATGGTGATGTGAGACCGTGAACTAATCAAGGATGTTTGGTAGAGGGTGTTAGTGGCTTGTATACCTTTATATGTAAGTGAACTACTATGTTGATTATGTTTGACATGTTATGTTATTATGTGTGTTCCATGAATGATATTGCTATATACCATAATTTTAAGAAACGATGTATGATATATGTATATTGTGATTGTGTGATAACATGCTTAAAAAACTATAAGAATGGTGTGTAAACCATTGATGTTAACTAATGAAATGAGTTATTGAGATGATTAGGTCATGATAAATAACGTAGATGGCAATGCTTGCGCAAGGATGCCTAGGTGTGTATCATTGACAAATAGTTGTCTAGTTGTGAGGAGAGCTTTGTATGGAACATGTTTAGGTTGTGTTACTTTGTTAATAAGGTGAATGTGTCGCCTTGCGATTGTCGAATACAATCATGTTTGTGTTTGATCACGTAGTCAGAACCAATCCCTTGAGTTGTGTTGCTCCAAGAGTGAGGCTTATGTAGAGCGCTCCTCTTGAATGTATGCACTATTACTTTGGCAGGAGATCCCATAAATGATTGGAGCCTATGGGCAAAAGACTTGAGATGGCGGTGGTCCCATGGGAAGTGACGATTCATGTGGGAATAACCTTGAATCCGAATTCATTCATTTATCCCGTATGTGAGTATGAATGGAGCCTATGGGCAAGATAATTGAGATAGGGGTAGGACCATAAGAAGTGAAGATTCATGTGGGAATAACCTTGAATCCGAATCCATTTCGTATGCCAAAGTACATTACAAGGATCCATGAGCCGAGCCGAAAGTCCTAGATGTAGAAGAGGACGGGAAAAGGGGATGCCTTTGTAAGGTTTCCGACTAGTGATTGTTTGAGTTGATGAACTCAAGAGGCATGTTTCCATACATTACAAACTGTGTGAACTCAAGTCTTATACCTTTCCCTTTTGACTTGAGATAGAAATTGGTTAGAACATTATAGAGCCGAGTGAACCCATAAAATAGGGGAACTCACTGAGATTATTATCTGACTCCATTATTGTTGTTGTTTTTTAGGTATTGTTTGCAAGTATGATTTACCAGTTGAGCTATGCTTGGATGTTTCAAGAGAAGCTTAGTTTGAGTTTACTCTGCTGTGTATTATCTCCTTGTACAATGAAGGATACTGTACCTTGATCTTAGATATTATTGTTTTGGCTAATTTCCATTTCTTGTATCATAGGTTGTGTTTTATGTTTTAGAAATGGTCAAATATGTGAATTATGCCAATAGGCACTTATGATGGTGTCAGTACCAAATAAAACACTCGTATGATATTATTCTAGATATTTATTATATAAGGTGTTATAGTTGGTATCAGAGCAGGTCGTATCCTCGACAAGGCCTTGAAACATCATAAGTAAATCTATTCATGTCTCATAAGTGTGTCTTGCCAACATGGTTCTTAATATCATATTATGTAGTGTTGAGCCTGATCAACCTAATACTATGTATGTGGTAGGTAGAATCATGGTTGAACGACCACGAGGAATCTGAAGTATTGGTGGAACTTATGCCTTGAGGGTAGGCTTAAACCAAGAGTTAGAAATAAGGAGTTTTGGTCAGCTCAGTCGAGGTCTTAGAAGAAGTTTTGCTTCCAGTAGTATGGAATTAAAGAGTAGTGGATGGTTCAAGTAATTCTTTAGAATTGATGGAGTCGGAAAGTTAAGGATCTCTACCTGATGAATGGTTAGAGTATTGAGGAACATGCATATTTGTTAGTAGAGTTGGATTGACCACTGGTATGGACAAGAATTTCAAGTAATCCCATTCGATGAGAAAGAAAAGATGTTTTGTGTAACATGCGATGTGAGGTTAGGAAGTGAAATAGTTGTTAGTGTTTCAGTTTCTAAGGTCACTATATCATCTTGGATGAACGAGAGTACCTCAAAGAATATGTTCATAACAGTATCTTCCAAATGGTTGAAAGTTGAGAGTTAAGGACGTTCGGTTTTATTGGGAACCTAAAGTAGTGGTGAAGTGTGAGAAGAAACTCAAGGATGTGATGACATATTTCAAGTGAAACAAGTATGTATCAGAAGAAGAATGGAAGATAAAGCAAGTGCATTTAGTCATGGAAGGGAGATCGGGTTCAGGATAGTACATCAGGATTTTTGTATTCGGTGAGAGACTAATCTGGAATTGATGAGTTACCCAAGGATTCATTTGTAAGAGCTTGTATTGGAGAGATAACAAGTATTTTATAGTAACGGAAGTTTTAACGGTATGGGCAAGAGGGGTGTGTAATAGGAGATAGAATAAGCAATTTTGATTTAAAGAAACTCTACTAAGATGGTTTTATAATTGGAATTAAGAGAGATACCTTGAGTAGAGAAGCAAATGCAGAATGGAGCACGATGTCAACATTTCAATATGAAAGTGGAAACAGGATGTATTTTAGACGGGTAACCAATTGAATTATTAAGATTTAGTGAGGCTAAGTAAGGAGGTGTAGTCGATGGTTGTTCACTCATGAATACTTTTGCAGCAGGAAGTGGAAGGTAAGAAACTACACATTAGTATTGAGAGATACGTGGTAGTAACCTTGTGGTTACAAGTGTACGTAATGGATTCTTAGTCTTGAGACAAATGCGAAGTAACACATTTCTGATGAACTGTGAGGATTATATCCAAGGAAGTGAGATTGCAGTAAACAACATGAAGCAAACCAAGATTTAGTACATATTAAGTGTAATCATGGAACAATATGTAATGAAGGGTCTTGTAAGTAATTGGTGAGATTGTTGGTTGTGAGATGTTCAGTAACTAGTTTATGTGTAATGGAGTGTTCGATGGTATTGGATGGGAAGAGAATCCCAATCTATAAGCGTACGAGAGATGTCAAGGTTCTTCAGGAGGAAGTATTATATTGGTTCTCAAGAGTGGGAGGATTTTTCGTATTTGTGGATGATCGAAGTATTCTGAATCTACCTTTTATTGGACTAAGGAAGTTTGTTGTTTTGATACTCACCAAGGAATTCTAGTAAGGGGATGAGGTTGTGTGCTTGACATGATATGTCCATGAAGAATGTGGTACCATGTAGTGGTAGTGTGTTGAGGTTTGTTCGTGTGTGAATCAAGTATGAGTTTATGGTTAAGACCCTTGAATGCCATTATTGGTAAATTCTTCTAGCTTCATTGTGCGAGCCTTGGCAGGTGGAAAGCGAGCTCGCTAGCTGCTCGTTGTGCGAACGTGACAAAACTTTGGATTTTTGCATTGTCTCTAGTTAGAGTGGGTCATCTGTATGTTTTAACCTTATTCTATGTCACCTTATGTTGATCATGGTTGGTGAGTATTATACAAGTTAAGAAGGCGCGAGTTGAAAATGATCATGCAAATTAGTTCAAGCCGAATTGATAGTTTTGTTAATTGGAATCCCTGGAGGGGTTTTGCATAGTAGACTATCTGTATAGATGCCAAGGGAGTTTGATGTTTGGGGAAAACAATCTAATAAACTGCCTCAGTGTGGTTAAGTCTTGGATGTGTCACTATCATGTCTACAGAGAATTTTTAAGGCTGATGTTAGAAGCGACTCACTAAGTGATGGCCTTGTAGAGGATGTTTCGGCACTTTTGCATATGTGTTAGTAAGGTGTAAATGGTTAGTCGGAATACATTGTTTGTTAATTCTTACGAGTTCATGGCATCGGATATAGACTTTATGGGAGCAGTACCGAATGTGTGTAGTTGTGTTTTACCTAGTTGAAGGATTTTGAAAGTATCCTGCCAAGTAAGAGTGGGAATTAGACATTCCGAAGTTAAGCATGTGGCTTGGATCGTATATGGATCAGGACGAACGAGTGAAGTGAATTTGATTAAGAAATGTAGGGCGACCTCCATGCGTATGTGTGTGTGTGTGTGTGTGTGTGTGTGTGTGTGTGTGTGTGTGTGTGAAGTGTTATGTGTGAGTCAGTGAGTAATGTGGAACCATGCTCTATGTGTTATAGAGGACTTAAGTTTTGAGAGTGGTGACTCACGGATAATTTAATGTTTCGTGATGGTGTTATGTTGTTATTGGTTGAAATCTCGTGTCAATAGAACTTTGAATGATTCAGAATACCATAAGAATATTTGATATGAAATGTGGTAAACATAACCAAAAGTTGTTAAGCTAATTTGGATAAATTTCTTTGAGCCTTAATGGATTGGAAGGTTGTATATGTTTGTGGTTGTAGTCATTTGACCCATTCATATCTGTCAATTGGAGAGTGTTGAACATATTCTAACGACTGCGTAAGTTAGCAAAAAAGTTATTGTACTATTGGACGCCCGTAAGGTTCTTGTACCGTTTGGTTAGTGGGCACTCTGGTGGATAATTGTGTTCCTACACAAACTGCTAGCTAACTAGTTGTGCTCAAGATTTTGAGGTGTTCCACTGTTAGAATCAGAGTTGCGCAGTGGAAGGTGACAGATGAAAGAGTTCAGTCGGATTAATAAGAATCATAGAAGTAATTATTTGTAATATTGGAAGTAAGACAATCTCATTCTAATTGTGTTATCTTTTGGTGTGATACGGAAGAGATGAAGCATCAGATGTAAATAACCATAGTGTATAGGCATCAGATCAATCGCGACTGATAAAGAAGTCGATTGACGGATTATAAAATTGTTGTAAATGTGAAGGATTTATAAGGTAATGGTCGTCTGTGTTGTGTGTAGTCCAAGGTTCAGTAAGTCATCTCGTGGAGATTTGATGAGCGTTGGTTGTCCGAACCAAGATCAGATGTTAAGGTTATGCTTCGTGACTCAGTAGAAGAATATGGAGTTGTAGTTCCTACAAGTAAATGTGATCAAATGTTTTAAGATGGAATGACAGATGAATTACGAAAAACCAAAGTTAGAAGTTAACTATCATTGGAACATAAGTATAGTCAAGACCGTGAAGTTGGGCATTTGTGAAAGAAAGGAATTGGTCCGTGAAGCCAAGTTGGAATTTGAGTACGTCAGAAGTCTTAACTGAAGTAAAGTCAAGTGTAGATCCAAGACGATCATGCAAGAGTGGTTTTAGGTGAATAGAGGAAATTTGGGGACGAATTTCAATTTAAAGGGGGGAGTGTGTAATACCCCATATTCTCTTAAATGCTCAATTGGATATCAGACAAGATAAACTGAGTTCCTATGTACTCTATCCCTGTTAATTGAAATAAAGGAATCTCCTAAGTGCTCTAAATGCTGTCAATTGGGATCGATAGAGTAACTAGTGAACTCTAAAGATATCAATTAATTATTAAAGGGATATACCAATATTAATTAGTATCGGAGAGGTTATTTGAGTAACTCTAATATTTGGTCAATTGGTGATAAATGACAAAATATCAGTTGGGGATATTTTATATCATTATATAATATTATATGTATTATATGTGTGTGTGTGTGTGTGTGTATGTATATATATATATAAATAATCGGTGGATTCATCATTAATTCATCATCTTCTTCTTTATAGAGGTGAGTTTCATTGGATAGCATAGCATTGGAGGGAAATATGAGAATATGGTGGGTTAGGGTTTTGTGTGAAAGCGTGTTAAATGTGAATCTTTATGTTGATACATGTTTTTTTAATGAATTCCATGCTTATAACATGCTACCCTATGTATTTTTGAGTGTTTGGATGTATTTTGGACGATTGGATGTTAAGAAATGGGAGTTTTTGGCCCTAAATGACCTATATTAGCGTTGCTGGAAATTCTAGGTTCGTAGTGTTCACAATGCGAGCCCAAGGCGAAGTGAAGGCGAGTGAACCCATAAGATAGGGGAACTCACTGAGATTATTATATCACCCCATTATTGTTGTTATTTTTCAGGTATTGCTTGCGGGTATGATTTACCAGTTGAGCTATGCTTGGATGTTTCAAGAGAAGCTTAGTTGGAGTTTATTCCACTGTGTATTATTTCCTTGTACAATGAAGGATATTGTACCTTGATCTTAGATATTATTGTTTTGGCTAATTTCCATGTCTTGCACCATAGGTTGTGTTTTATGTTTTAGAAATGATCATGTATGTGAATTATGCCAATAGGCACTTATGATGGTGTCACTACCAAATAAAACACTTGTATGATATTATTCTAGATATTTATTATACAGGGCATTACATTGTACATTTTAATATATATATATATATATATATATATATATATATATATATATCCATTCTTTTCCAAAATTATTATAATTGTAAAACCTTAAAATAGTAAATAAAAAATCTTTTAAATTAATTCCATAATTATCCTATACAACAATGGTATATAAATGTGTTCTTCTTCACTATCAAATAGAGAATTAGAATAGCTTTCCAACACTTTCGACTGCTCCTAATTCTATGTTACGGCTCTCAAGTTATAGGGAAAACAAGAAACAAAATTCTGCATATTGTCATGGTCACCCGGCGAGCAGCCAGCGAGGCTGGCTCGCTTTTGGTTCACCCGACGAACCCCAGACGAGGCCCAGATAGAACCAAAATTGCATCATGGTCGCCCGACAAGTAGGTAGCGAGCTATCTCACCTTCTGTTCCCCAAAGCTCGCCCGACGATGCTGGCAGAAATCAGCTCGCCCCGCGAGAGCGACGAAATTCAGAATCTACAGTACATGATTGGAAGGGAACCATGGCCAATTTCTTTAATCCACAAGCTCATAATACATCCAATAACTCATTTCAACATGGTATAACACAAACCTAATTCCCCAACCATTTTCATACATTTTCCCCCAAGCTAAACTATCTATGGAACTCACCTTGGAGATGCATGAGGTGAAGAAATTTAGATGAGGTTGATAATGATGATGAATCCATGAGCTTCCTCCTCTTCTTCCATGAGTTCTTTTTCTTTCCTCTCTTTCTTTCCTTTCTCTCTTCTTTCTTTCTTTTCCTCTTTTCTTACCAACTTTCTCATTTTCTTCTTATCCATCACACATATAAAATATATAGTATTATGTAATGATGTAAAAATATCTCCATTAATATTTTGTTTTCTAGTACCAATTGATCAATTATTAGAGTTGCCAAAATTTCCCCTCTTATACTTATTAATATTGGTATTTTCATAATAATAATTAATCTCTTCAAAATCCACTAATCACTTTATTGGTCCCAACTGACAACATTTAGAGCTCATATGAGCACTAAATGTTCCAACTCATAAAAGATAGAGTACGTAGGGACTCGGTTGATTTCAACTAACACCCAATTGATAATTTAATGGAATATGGTATATTACACTTTCCCCCCTTAAATTGAAATTCGCCCCCGAATTTCCTCCACTCAATAAAGAATCACTTCTTCTAGCAACACCGTCTCAGGTCAATAATTGACTTCTAATTCAATTAAAACTTCTGACAGACTCGGTCTTTCAACTTGTCTTCACGGGGAAATTACTTCTCTCACAAATTCTCAAAACTTCCTGGTCTTGACCATATTCTTATTCCAATTTTTGATTAACTTCTAACCTTGCTCCTACTTAATTCATCTAACATGCCGTTTTGAAACACTTGGTCACTTTCTTACCGGAATCTACAACTCCATATTCTTGTACTGAGTCACACAAGACATAACTATGACATCTTATCTTGGTTTAGATAATCAACACTCTTCAAATCTTCACGAGATAATTTTACCGATTTCTTGACTACGCGCAATACTGATGACGCTTCTCTTATAGATGCTTCAACATTTAAGACAACTTTATAATCCATATCTTGATATCCTTATCAACTTCACTTGAACTTATACTGTATACTGCAATCGCCTACACCTGATGCTTCACTTCCCTCGTACTACCCTAATAAGATAACACCCTTAGCACTAGATTGTCTTACTTCCATTCTTACGAGTAACTATCTCTCTGATCCCCATAAACTTAATTGAACTCTTTCATCCATCGCCTTTCATTGCTCTACTCCGATACGAACAGTGGAACAACAGGGATTCCTAAGCACTACTGGTTATTTAACAATCTGCATAGGAAACACACTTATTCCCCAGAGTGCCCACCATCCAAAACAATACTAGCACCTTAATAACATCCATTAGTGGAATAACTTTCTTGCTGACACGTAAAGGTTTAGAATAGGACTGACACTCTTTAGAAAATGGGTATGCAGGAGTCACACGACTAAAACCATAAAAATTTACAACCTTTAGAATTACCCTGAGCTCGAAGTAATTTATCCAAATTAGTTTGACAATATTTGGTTTTGGTTACTACACTCCATATTAAATCCTCTTATAGGGTCCTGATTCATTTAAGGTTTCTGACGACACATGATCTCGATCAATAACAAAATAACACCATCAAGGAACTTCAAATCATCACCAATTTCAAAGAACATAAGCAATGTAGACGTAACTGTGAGTGTCTATACTACTCACAGAGTCACACACAACATTTCACACACATTTGGAGATAACATTGTACTTCCCATCTAAATTCATTCATTTTAATCGCCCTGTTCCATCTTCCATAATCTTATCTCATGCTCTTACTAATATACAATCTGAGTTACATGGTTGAACTCAGGAATATCTGATTCTCATTCCTTCCTGGAAGTATAACTAATGAATCATTTCAATAGGGTAGAGTATCATTGTACACAACAAACACTGCTCTCTTGGGGTCCATATTCGAAACCATAAATTAAAGAAATCATCCAATGTCATACAATGATTAACCAGTTCCACCTTATTAACCCATACGCAAAATACTGAACGAATATCCATAAGATCACCACTTAGTAAGTTTCTTCCAACTTCACTCCTTATGGTCCTCATTAGTAATAATAGTGATACACTCAAAACTTATTCGCACTGAGTATGGTTCACTAGGTTGTTTCCCAAAACGTAGAACTCCTTTGACACCTATATAGATGGTCAACTATGCAATACCCCTTCAGAAATTCCAATTTCAAAACTATCACTCTGACTTGCATTAACTTGCATCTCCTTCCTCAAATCACACATCCACAACGATACACCAATGAGATGTAGAATACCCTCAGTTCCAACAAGGTGTGAACATCATACTCTATAACCGTCCAAACCAAACACTACTCAGGAAAATAAATAACAACCATACTTCCTTTAAGCCACTCATAATCTTGTGACTCATAAAAGATGCATTTAAGATAAACCTTAACATTACTACACCTTATTCACTTGGATTTCCTTCTGAACTTAACATTCACTATACGTTTCATCGCACAAAGGTTGCATATCTAGACGACTCACAATTGATAACTCTTGCCAATTACATACGAGTCCATACAATGTATTCTATTTCACATTCCAGACTTAGTTCTCGTACTCAAGCTTGGCTTATCTTCCGTTATTTACTACATACTCAACTTCTCAGAACACAAGACTCGCTACTCAAAACAAGGAGTGTAACACTCCTTCCCTTATCCCAACATAGGATAACTAATTTCACATACTTGTAACCACAATGCTACTATCACACGCTTATTTTAATACCAAAGTATAACTACCTTCACTCCACTTCACACTTTAAAAGTCTTCTTATGTGAACAGTCATTAATGACACACCTTTATCTTAGTCTTAACAAAATCTTAATAACTCCATTGTGCCTTCATCCAAAATACATCCCGTTACCACTTTCATATTATAAGTTATTTCAACCGCTAATTTATTAAAAAATCAATGAAACTATTTATATACAATCTTTGTCGACTAATCATATATAAGCTACTTGTTAGATCTACACTACAAGAAAATTTGTTTTTAGTCAGGGGTATAACCCTTACATATGCAAAAACTCCATCACAAAATAAATATTTGCAAGGGAAAAACTACCTCGCAAAACAGGTCATCGCAACTTATTTGCGAGGGCTATGCCTCGTCGCTAATTTGCTAGGGCTTTAATCCCTCGCAAAACCTGACCTCGATTTTTATGTCACTGACACGCAAGCTTAGGCGTAGAGTAAGTGGTGCAGTGGTGTGCAATGTGTTAATTAATTTGCAAGGCGTTAAACTCTAGGAAAATCACAGCCACATTTGGCATTTGTGAGGGAACGCCCCTCACAAGTATGTCTGGTTTTATTTTCGTGAGGTAACCTCTAATTAATATTTGCAATATTATATAAAAAATATTGTAGTTATATTATTATAAATATAATAATATAATTTTAAAAAATAAGTCACTATTATAATAATTAAATTTTTATTTTAAAAATTGTAAAACATAACTATAAATTTTTTATTTTAAAAATTGTAAAACATAACTATAAATTTATTTTTCTAAAACTTTTACATTCCAACTTACCTACTATATTATTGACATGTTAATATTCTAATATTATATAAACTAAAGCATACAATATTTTGTTTAAGAAATTGTCTCAAAGTTATTAACTTATTTTCACTACCTAACTTAATTAATAATTTAGCCATATCTTTATGTTAAATATAATTATGCTGACAAAAACAAAATTTATTTTTATTTCTAGATTAACTTAATAACTTAAACATTTATTATTTTAATAATTATATTTTTAATAATATATATATATATATATATATTACTAAAAAAGTTTTCATTAACGTTTTTAAACAATATTATAACAATATTAAAAAAATTTATATATACTTTTAAAAAAAAAAAACATATACATGCACTATCAACCAACAACCAACAACAATACCACATAAAAAAAAACATATACTTTTTAACAATATTATAAAATTAACATCACACTCTCAACCAACAACAATATTACTTACAAAATTTAAATAATTTTAAACATATATATATATATATATATATTTGAATTTTTCTTTACACAATTTTACAATACCAACCAACAACAACACTAAATTTATCTAAATTTTTTTAAAAAAAAAAGTGTACCTTAAAAGGAGAAAAACCAACACAGATACAAATTTTATATTTGAGGCTCCTTTAGATGAACAAATTGGCACCTATGTGAAGACAAGCCTCTTCAACTTTGTTTTGTGTTTTGATGAAAACAGAACCTCAAGCTCATTTGCTACAAGTCTTGAATTTCAAGTTATCTTCTAGAGACAATTGGATATTGATGAATTGATCAACCACATAAGGTATAAGTTACAATTATGCATGATTAATACATTTGTTGCTTAGAACAAACCTTCATTCTTCATCTCTGAGCATTTTAAAGTGTTTTGAAACATAATTGAATTGTTAACATTGGTTACAAACTAATTTTCAACTTTTCCATCAGCTGTAATCGGTTACACAAATGTGTTAATCAGTTACATACACAAAAACTTCATATAGTTGGAAATCTATTCAGCTGTAACCAATTAACCAAACCTTGCAATCGGTTACAACCATGAAATTTTTTGAAAATCTTTTTTAACTACAACTTTAACTGGTTTTTTCTTTGATAAGAAAAATCAATATATAGAAAAGATCACAAGGGGTTCTCAACCCCTACAACACAAAAACATCACCAAATACATAAACAACAGACAAACCACTGCCCGACTAAAAAGAAAGAAGGATTAGTTTGCCACTCTACTGGATTCACATTGATCCGTCCATAAAACTTTGCCAAGAACCACTCTCTAGACAAGAATTTAATCATTCCCAACATATTCAACTCCTCCAATCTCCCTTCTTCAAAGATGATAGAATTTCTAGACGTCCACAAAACCCAACATACCGCTAGCCAAATACAACGGTGGAACTCTACCCTAAATTTGTTTGAACATAAATTCTTAAAATACAAATACAAAGTGTCGTACCTCGAAAAATACAATCCCTCTCAAATGGTCACGGAAAACAGAGTCGCCACCGAAATTTATTCTTCCAAGAAGGAATAGGAAAAAAATTGATAAAACCTTTGATAGATAAGAACATGGTCATCGCAACCAAGTTCTAGGTTCGGGAGTCGATTACACAAGGAAAATGTATTAGCACCCCTCACGTCTGTTGTACTTAGGGCTGGAAATGAGCTGAACCAACTCAAAAATAGTTTGGAACTCGGTTCGACAATTAAATCGTTGAACTAGGTTCATGAACTAAATGAGCTGAATATGTGCAAAAAATTATGTTCGTTAACTAAATGAGATGAACTTGAACTATACATATTTCAACTCGTTAGGTTCCTGAGTCAACTCGATTATATATGAGAATGATTATATTATTTTTAAGAGTAGGTTTAAAGATTTACTCCAAATCTTAACCTTATATTGTCTCTTATGTACTAGTTATGGAAGTAAAACTGACAATTGCATTTAGATTCATCCTTGTTGGAGGCATTATGGCATTTTCGAAAATAACATGTGTAATGAAGATTGCAAGTGGTGTAACAGATCGGAGCTATCCCTAAATCCAAACCCTAATTTCACAACTCCATAAAATTAAACCAAATAAAACCCTAAATCCTTAACCACGCGACATTTTAACATAAACAAACAGAGAATCTACATACAAGAAAGTACTCAATCCATATGGGAACATAATCGAGTTCAAATAACAAGTAATGACTCCATTAGTCACAAATAAGATTGATGCTTATCAAGCAAAAGAAAACAAAAATCATTACTGGCCAGAAATTACTGGCGTGAAGAATTCCATAGGTAAACTTACGCTTTTCCTCTTTGGTTCAGTTTCAGTTTCCTTGCTCCATCTCCTTCTTTGGATGCTTCATTGTGTTGAGTTGATTGTTGGTGTGATTAGGTTTTAGTGTAGATCTTAAGCTTCGTGTGTAGGGTTCTGCGAATATTGTTTTTGCAGAGATATTTTCTTTAGGGGTTTTCTCTGTAAAAAAGCTTAGGTTTTTGGATGAACAGTTAAGCTTATATAGTGAACAATTAGGGGGTTTGGTTGTGCTGAGATCATTGGGTGAGTGGTGTGAGGATGGTCAGTAGTGGAGAGTATCCTTGTATGAAATTTGCAGCTGCTGTGAAATTGCTTTGTATTTTGTCTGTAGTGAGGCCCCACATGATTGTACTACCTTTGCTTTTTTTCTTCCTTGCAAATGTGTGACACAATGCATTTTTGAATGACATGCTAACTTGAATTGGTTGATAGGAATGAAAATATAAATTTAATTGGTTTGAGTTTGAATTCTTAACATTTGTTGGATTGAAAATAACATGAATTTGTGGAATGGAAAAAAATGAATTTGAATTTTGTTGATATGAACTTGGTTGAATTGAAGTGAGCTTGTATGAAAATCGTGACTTAAATTTGAATTAGGAATTGAAAATTGAACTTGACTTAGGATGAAACATAAATTGAAACCTTGAAACTTGATTTTTGAAAACTTGGAACTTGAATTGAAACATGAACCTCATGATTTTTTTGTTCACATTCGTCTCATTATCTATGATGATCTTGTTTGGAATACCGTATCGATAGATAATATCCCTCTTGAGGAACGGGGAAACCACTTGTTTTGTCACATTGGCGTACGAAACAACCTCCACCCACTTTGTGAAGTAGTCAACGGCGACTAGGATGAAGCGATGACCATTATAAGCTTTTGGTTCAATAGCGCCAATCATGCCAATGCCCCACATCGAAAATGGCCAGGGAGAGGTCAAAACATTCAAAGGAGTGGGTGGAACATGAACCTTATCAGAGTATATTTGACATTTGTGATAAGTTTTGGCATAACAAAAATAGTCAGTTTCCATAGTTAACCAGTAATAGCCAGCCCTTAGGATCTTCTTAGCCATGGCGTGCCCAATAGCGTGTGTCCCAAAGGACCCTTCATGTATTTCTTTGATCAACATGTCAGCTTCATTTCAATCTACACATCTGAGTAGCACCAAGTCATGGTTTCTTTTGTACAAGACACCATTGCTTAAAAATAAATTGGATGCCAACTTCCTCAGAGTCTTTTTATCCATGGTCAAGGCCCTCTCTGGATACTCTTTTCTTTCTAGAAAGAACTTGATGTCATGAAACCACGTCCTGCCATCGGCTTCTCCTTCAACGATTTGACAGTAGTTTGGCTCAATATGTGGCTTTACAATAATGAGAGGAGCTTCATTATGGAATCTGACTTGGTACATGAAGGCCAACGTAGCCAAAGCATCAGCCACTCAATTCCCTGTTCTTGAAATGTGATGGAAAGTTATGGTATCGAAATGTTTTATCAATTCTTTGACATAAGCATGATACAGGACCAACTTAGTGTCACAGGTCTCATAATCTCCTTTGATTTAATATATCACTAAAACAAAGTCTCCATATACCTCAAGATTCTTGATGCGGAGATCGATTGCGGCTTCAAGACCAAGGATACATGCCTCGTATTCTGCCATATTGTTTGTACAACTGAAGCACAATCTAGCAGTAATAGGGGTGAAGTTTTCATATGGAGAGACCAAAATAGCTCCAATGCCATGTCCAGTGGAATTCGAAGCGCCATCAAATGCCAGTTGCCAAATTTCCCCAGGTTCAGGCACTTCATCAAGATCTGGGATCTCACAGTCTTTGATGGTCATGATATCTTTATCTGGGAAATCAAACTTTATAGCTTGGTAGTCCTTCAATGGTTGATGTGCAAAATACTCTGCCAGTACACTCCCTTTTATCACTTTTTGGGTGACATAATGTATATCATATTCAGATAGCAACATCTGCCAATGGGATAATCTTCCAGTCAGAGCAGGTTTCTCGAAGATGAACTTTATCGGATCCATTTTGGAAATCAATAAAGTGGTGTGACATATCATGTACTGTCTCAAACGACAGACATCCCATGATGGAGCACAATATGTCTTTTATAAGAGCGAATATCTTGCTTCATAATCAGTAAACCTCTTACTCAAGTAATAAATAGCATGCTCCTTTCGGCCAGATTCGTCTTGTTGCCCCAGTACACATCCCATTGAATCTTCTAACACAGCCAGGTACATGATGAGTGGCTTCCCATGAACGGGTGGGATTAAGATGGGAGGCTCCTATAAATAACATTGGATCTTTTCAAAATATTTTTGAAAATCAACATCCCACTCAACAACTTGATTCTTTCTCAGCAGCTTGAACATAGGCTCACACGTAGCAGTCACATGGGAGATAAACCTAGAGATATAATTTAATTTTCCTAGGAATCCTCTGCCTTCAACTTCTGTTCGTGGAACAGGCATTTCTTGAATAGCCCCAACTTTATCGGGGTCTATTTCAATTCCACGTTGACTGACAATAAAACCAAGCAATTTCCCAGACCAAACACCAAATGTACACTTAGCAGGGTTTAAGCGTAGTTTGAATTTCCTCAAGCGTTCAAATAACATTCTGCAGATGTTCGATATGGTCCTCTTCACTTTGTGATTTGACGATCATGTCATTGACACATACTTCTATTTCTTTGTGCATCATGTCATGGAAGAGGGAGACCATTGCTCTTTGGTAAGTTGCCTCATCGTTCTTCAAACCAAAAGGCATTACCTTATAGAAGTACGTTCCCCCTAGGGTAATGAATGTGGTCTTTTCCATGTCTTCAGGCGTCATCTTGATCTGATTATAAACTGAGAAGCCATCCATAAAGGAGAAGATGGAAAATTTGGCAACGTTGTCCACTAGTGTATCAATATGTGGCAGAGGGAAGTCGTCTTTTGGAATGGCTCTGTTTAAGTCCCTATAATCCACACACATCCTCGCCTTACCATCCTTTTTGGGAACGGGCACAATATTAGCGACCCATTGAGGTTATTTAGATACTACTAGAAACCCTACGTCAAACTGCTTTTTGACTTCTTCTTGTATCTTGATACACATGTCAGACCTTGTTCTTCTCAGTATATGTTTTACTGTTGGGCATTCTGGCCAGAGCGGTAGCCGATGTTCAACAATGTTTGTGTCTAGACCGGGCATATCTTGATATGACCAGGAAAATACATCCACATACTCGTGCAACAGTTTGACCAAGCTTTCCTTAATGCCATCTTCGAGAGCAGTACCAAGTTTCACCTCTTTTGTGCCCAAGTTGATGACCTCTACAAGCTCCTGATGAGGCTTAATGGCTTTATCTTTGTGCTCAAGAAATCTTGCTAGCTCTTCATAAAGAACACCCTCATCCTCGCAGTCCTCTTCAGCTTGGTTGACAGGGGTCTCAAAGTTAGGAGGAGTTGTAGCATTATTGAGTTCAACGGGTTCATTGATTATTCTGCATGATTTTTAATGTTGATTTTAGAAAAATAATAAATGTAAAAAGGAAAATGCTTTTTGTGGTTTTGAAAAGGTTGCCATTTTATTTAAAGCAAAAATAAAAGAAAAGAATGAAATACAAAATGCTTTTTATTAATGATGATAATTGTTTTGAAATAAAAGGGGGCCCTACATATGATCCTTAAGCCTTGGGCAGAGCAAAAGGATTTTGAGAAACGAAAATAAATTAATTTGACAACGAATAAACTTCAGGCAAGTCAATAGATTCCCAGTTGTTCAAATCACTTGTGCAGTGATACACCATGCATAGTGTTGTTGAATCAACGACATCGTCTTCTACAGCAGCCACCTCTTTGTCATGGATGAATCCCACACTGTGGAACACCTCTTGAAAACTTCGTGCTTTAGCTCTAGAGGAATCTTGGACACCTTCATTCATCTGAGGCTTGTAGCCTAGTCTGAAACGATCGTTCTTCTCAGGAATGTGAATCACTTGACCCTAACCTTCAGTACTACCTCTCTCAATCATGGCTTTAGCACCTTTCAAAGAAGCAAATGATAGGCCCACAACAGTATCTTGGTCCTTTTTCCTCCAAGAAGACAGCATTGGCAATTTCTAGAGCCTGGAAAGAAGTTTCCAACGCTCCTTCATCAACTTCAATGTATATGAATGATGAAAGGTGACTAATCAATAAATCTTCTTCTCCAGAAACTATAATCAGCTTGCTTTTCACCATGAATTTCATCTTTTGATGGAGCGTAGATGTCACTGCACCAGCAGTGTGGATCCATGGTCTCCCCAACAAGTAGTTGTATGTTGGGTTGATATCCATGACATGGAAGGTTATCTTGAAGACATGCGGGCCTACTAGTATTGGCAGGTCCACTTCGCCAATCACGGCTCTACGTGATCCATCAAAATCTTTTACAATTATCATACTGGACCTCATTACTGTTTTTGTACAAGAAAGCCTGGCCAAGGTAGACTCTAGCATTACATTCAATGACGACCCTGTGTCTACCAACACTCGAGCTAAAACATCATCCAGGCATTTCACAGAAATATGTTGAGCTCGATTATGGTCTCTTCCCTCTTCAGGAATTTCTCCATCATGAAAGATCAGGGTATGGAAAGCAGTGTTATTGGATACAATTCCATTGAATTGATCCACAGTGATTCCTTGTGCTACATGCGCCTGCATGAACACCTTCAGCAAAGCCTTTCTGTGAGCTTCTGAATGAAATAGCAATGATAACACAGAGATATTTGAAGGAGTTTGATGGAGCTGATCCACCACTTTGTAGTCACTTTTCTTTATCAACCTTAGGAATTCTTATGCTTCTTATGATGAAATTGTTTCATTAGCAATGTCCACTCCTTTGTGGGATTGCGATATTTCAGTAACATTTTCTCTTACTACTTCTTCAACAGCTTTCGGGGGTGGAGTAGGTGCAAAGACATGACCGCTACGGGTCATTCTACTCGCTTCAGCAATATTTGATACATCAGGCTTAGAAGTCTTTGCAGATTGGTCCTCTAGGGATACTTCTTGACCATTTATGAAGACAGTAGTATTGTAACGCCATGGGACTGCGTTAGTATTAGAGTAAGGAAAGGGAGCTGGTTGGATTACCACCTCTGAATGCATATATCTTCCACTTAATTGAGTACTAGGTGCACTGTGATACTCAATCTCCAATGTCGCTGGTGTAATACCCCAAAATTTGCCCTCTTGATTTTTATCTAGCTTATGTTTCATGGCATTGCATTTAGATCATAATTGCATCATAAACATACATGAACATACATGCATTGTGACAGGACCAAATTATTTCCACTAAGCTTTAACAGGTTGCGACAGACGTTTATTTCGTCATGCGGCATGTGCACAAGAATCTCAGAGGAAGCTAAAGTTCTCGGGTGATTCAGAGAAGTTTAAGCAGAATATCAGTTTTACGGTGCAATTTGCAAAATTTGTAACTCTCGCCCGGAAAACTCATTTTGGTTTGAAATTCAAAAGTTAGGACCGTCTCGGCATTCTCCACGACTTTATGTTCATCTCGGAGGCCAATTCATCAAAGAAAGTGGTGAGAATTAATTGTTTCTGAAATTTCAGTTTCGCCGATTAACTGTGCTAGCGGCATTCAAGAGTTCGTAACTTCTGATTGGATCAATGTTTTTGAGAGATTCGTATGCCAAAAAGTTCCGTCTTGACATCCTCTCCAACTTTCGTGTTTTGGCCGAGAACTAATTCTTTGAAGAAGATCTCCGAATGTGCGAGTTTTCAGAGTCGATACAGTGAAAAACAGTGATGAATCGGTGAGTTTTGGACACTAAAAATTTCATAACTCTCAGCTCGTTCGTCGAATTGATGTTGTTCCGGTGCCTAAAATTCCGTTTAGATGTTATCTTCGTGGCATGAATTCAGTTTGGGTCAGGTCCGAGCAGAAGGACCCCGAAAATGTGAATTACCAGTGGGGTTCTTTGATGTAGTGCACTGTCTGTCAGATTTTGTAAAATTCATAACTCGGTCAATTCTCATTGGATTCATCCGTTCTCGAAGCGTTGGTTCACAAATTTTATCATCTTCAAGTTCCAAGACAAGCTCGAGTCCGAACGATACTCCGAAGATTATCGGTTTGGTTTATTTCGCAAAACTGACGTCCTGAATCGAAAAAATGGCTGAGAGTTGTTTCGCGAGAAAATTCATATCTCCCTCGTCGTTTGTCCGTTTGAGCTCACAGTTTAACACGAGGTCACTGACTCATAGATCTACAACTTTACTGACAAATTCGAGTCGAGATTATGCTCCGAAGAGGTTGACCTCGTCACGTTTTCGAGTAGCGGACACCAAATAAGCTGAAAAAACAACTTATTCAGTGACGTATTGCAGCTTAAACGTATCGATCGCACTCGATTTTGATCGTATGACATCCGTTCTTTTTGCGTTGCAACCGTGTTTCAGAGGCGGACAATGTTGTGGAAGGCTCAGAGTCGAAATATCTTGCCGAAGTAAGTGTTATTTTCACTTAAGCCAAAATTCTGCCTTTTGCCCTTCATTTTAGACTCCACTATATATTCTTTTGACCCATAATTTCTCTGATAACTTCAATCATAACTCACAAACACCCAAAACACTTAAAAAACCCTCTCTCAAAGATCAAACACTATTCTCTCAATTGTTCTTGAAAATTCATCAAGATCTTCATCAAGTTTATATCAAACTCAAGAGCAAAATCTGGAAAATCAAGAAATCTCTTTGATCTCTCCCTCTCCGCTTGCGATCTCCCTCTTCTCACTCCCTTCTCCTAATCACGCACCACCTCCCTCCGGTCAAGCACCACCGCGCCGGACCTCCCTCTCTCCTCCTCTCCTCCGTCCGCAATCGAGCCTCACTCCCTCCGGATTCGCAATTTCTTCGTCGATTCTTCATTCGGTTAGCTTCTTAAACTTTAATTCATGAATAGTTGTTGAACTGTTTCTTGAATTGAGTTTTCAAGTTGAATTAATTTTGTGAAGATTATATGAATTAATCTTTGAATTGATTGTTGATTGATGCTAGATTAATTGATTCTAGTAATTGTTGTGGTGCATAATTGAAAATTCTTGTTAAAGTTGACTTATAATAATTGATGCATGTGAGGTGTTTGACAAAATTCCTAAGAGAGCTAATTGTTGTGACTTAATATTGATTGAAGTGCTTGACTCTTGAATTTATGCTCGTTTCAATGTGCAAATCCGGAATAGGATAGATTGATGCTTAATTGATGATGTTGTTCATGTGCCGCGTGTCAAAGAATGCGTTTTTATCATAACTTTCAAACTGTAGCATGTTTTTACGAATGTGAATAGTGTAACTCGACTTTGTTGATGATTCCGGAGCCATTGGTGAACTTTTTAGTCGATTTCGGATAACTTTTTTCTACTGTTTCACTACTGTCAGCCGACGAAATCGGCTTAAAAGTCCCACTTCCGAGCGGAATTAATTCAAACCGAGTTTGTTTTTGAATCCGTTGGCATGTTTGCAGTCAACCATGCGATTTTCGTTCAATTCCGAGTCGGTGATTTTTGACACGTTTTTTCCGTTCTGAGGCTTTTAAGCTCCGTTTTGTGCGGATTTTGTTTGTCGACTTGCATTTGATATGTGCTTATGCTTAATTGTTGATTTACTTCTCGCGTTTCGAAGCTTAATCTTGAATTGCTAATTGTTGAGTTGTTGTGCATGATTGAAGCATATTTTGACTCTTATTTGTTGCATCAACTCATGGAACTTTGTTGTATGCTTGAAATAAACCATTTTTGTTGAGAATCCTTGCATTGTGATACATGTATATGTTGGTATTTCACTTGGTTGAGTTTGTATGATCATTTGATGATGTCCGTGCGAATTTCATGCGATTTCGAGTGCATTTTTCATGTGGTTTCGGTTCTGCCCCGGTTTTGAAAATCACACTTCCACATTGATTTAATTTGAACCGATTGCATATTTGAATCCGTTGGCACGTTTGCAAGCAACCATGCGATTTTCGTTCCATTCCGAGTCGGTGATTTTCGACGCATATTTTCCGATTTAATGCTTTTAAGCTACGTTTTGTGTGAAATTTGCGTCTTGACCTTGATTTGATATGTGCTTATGTTTATTGGTCATTTGTGAATCATTGTGCTTGAGTTTGTTTGATTCCGGTTTGATTTTGCGCATGATTTGTGTTACAACAACCTTGCTGGCCGATTTTTAAAGTATGTTCCGATGTATGTTCACTACTTGTATACTCATTATTTTATTTGATTTTGGGTTGTGATGCGAACATGCAGCTTCCGGTTGCATTTGCTTGTTGTTTCTAACTCGTTTGTTAAGTTGTGCAAGGATTTTTGAGGGAATTTCCGAGATGATGTAATTGCATCGTGTTCCACTTTATTTGCGGGACACGATTCCGACGTGATTCACCTTGTGGTTTGTTTGCTGCTTGTTCCACTTTATTTGTGGGATACGAATTCTTTTATGGCACGACTTATCTTGTCTCTCACTTTGTGAGATGTATATACTTGCTTGCGTATTGTCTGGATTACGTTTCTTGCAGGTGTACTGTTGGATTGTGTGGTTGTGCCCGATACACACCACCTGTCGACTGTGATTTATTTTCACAACGACCATGATTTGACGCTTATGTCGGATACACGATTTCGGACTTGCTTTGTTTGTCGATGCTAGCGTGCTCGAAGTATTCCGGGTTTCTTACTTTGTTTGCTTTTGCTTCGGATTGTTATCCGTTTGGTATAGTTTCTTTTTCCCTTTTATCTCATTCCGCACTTTACATTTTGCGATGCCATGAGAAGTAGGAATAGTCGGTGCCATGATAAGTAGGATTGTATGGAAAGTCCTCAAGTGCGGTCATGATTGTGCTTGTTTAATATTGTGTCTGAAGACCTCTATGAGGCATCCCATTCCCATTTCCCCTGGTAAGACCTCCAAGGAGGCAATTGACGGAAGGTAGGGTTCGCGATCGACCCCCGTTATTCTAGTTGAGTCGTTCTTAGCTCTCATTACATGATTGAAGCTTTGAACATGTCTTGCTCGTGTTATCGATTCTGTCTGTGGAAGGAGGGTTTAGTAATCAAACCCCCACGCCTTGTCTATAGCTCGCATTGACCAATGCTGATGCTTGTGTAATCTGATTCACATCTTCCCCTTTCTTACTCTGCTCTCCATGGTTCTTAATACCATTGGGTAAGCACCCATACTTCCCACACTTAGCTTGTTTGCCTCGGTTGATATGACCCCTTGGCTAAAGCTCCCTCTTTCTTATTGTGATTGTGTGATATTATTGTTAACTGACACTGTTTACTCCTTAGTTGCTTTTATTCCATTTTGTGATTGATTCATCCCGTGTTTACTTGTCTGATGACATGATCCCGTAGGATTCCTAGCTCCACTTAATTTTCGCTTAAGTCGGAGGTAGGAGAGACATTAGGATAGCAATCCATGCATGACAATATTAGGTAGACTTCCCTCTTGATCCTGACCTTAGGGCCACTTTTGCATGATAACATTAGGAACAAATTAGATTCCCTTTAGTGTTTTCTTAACCTTTGAGTCTCTCTTATTCTCATCTCAAAACAAAAGCAAAAACATTTAATAAGGGATTAACTCATATTGCATGCGAGCCTTGCATGTGGGAAATGGAAGGAGGAGGGTTTCCCTCCGCCTTTCTAGAGTGTTTAGCATACGTCCTATTAGGACGACCATGCGACGCATTCGATCCTACGTGAAAGACTTAAATACAATATGCGTTATACACACCAATAATCAAAATAGTTCTTTCAAAAATACAAAAACAAACAAATTCTTTTCTCATCTCCTTCATTCTATTCCTTAAGGACTCGTCATGTCCGTTCTACCGCAAACAGGTAACACCTAAGTCTCCATACAGCGAGCTGCAACACCTAACTGCTGGGACGCGCACTCTGACGTTTCCATTAAAAAACACAAACAAAGCAACCCTTGTTGAGGGGAACTACGTCGCTCTGATTCTCATGTTCCCGATGAGATACGAAGGCAGTGGGGTAGGGCCCATTCGAGCACTTCTTTTATTTTCCCTATATTTGTTTCTCTTTCTCTCTCCTTTCCTTTTCCAGTTCTCCAGCTAGCAGTTCCTTTTCCACTATCCTTTCCTTTCACCCTTTGATTGAAGCAGCAAGCGTGGATCCCATCGGGTACGATGGACGCGTGGGGGTGCTAATACCTTCCTCGCGCGTAACCGACTCCCGAACCCATATCTCTTGGTCGCAAGACCATGTCTATCCTTCCCCTCAGGTTTACGCAGTGTTTCCTTTCCCCCTCTTGGGATAAATACACATTGCTGGCGACTCTGTTTCGATGCTACTTTCGCGCTTGTACTTGGATTAAAATCCCGGGAGCGACAGCTGGCGACTCTGCTGGGGACATATCAGGTTGACCTCTTGCTGGTCCATCCCCTTTTGCGAGTCTATCCTAGTGCTTGTTTGTTTTCTTTCATTGGGTGTTTACTTGGATGCTGTATGTTGCTGTATTTACTGTTTTACTGTATTGTTATTTATCGTATTACCGCTTTATTGTACTTTATTGTATTTATCGCATTTATTGCATTGCACGTCATTACATACTGGATTGTGCTGTGTTGTTGTTTTCTGTTTGGTGGGCAGGGTGTTCTGAGAGATAAGCCCACTACCCAGGCTTGAGCATACCCATAGGTATTAGAGTGGATAGTCATGACGCTTGCTTGGTGGTGACCACATATTGTTGTTCATGAGACCCACAACCAGACGAGGTTCTATCAGGAGCTATCTGCTACTGTATGTTTATACAGGCCAGTAGTTATTCTCTTGAGGAACCGTCGACTCTGGTGACCATTCCCGAGGACTCAGTTGCGACACTCCTCCCGAGATGTGATAATGGCAGACCAGAAATGGCAAACCCATTACACATTCTCGATCCGAGGACCCAATGCTGGGAATTCGCTATAGGATGTTCTTTTTTAAAGTGAATCAGAGGAGGCACTCCTCGATTGGCGATAGTACTGTACCCTTAGGGATGAATGTACTATTGCTTCTCGACCTCAGTGCCAGAAGCTGAGGACCTTTCATTTTGGAGAATCAGTTGAGGCTTCCTCGATTGATGATGATGCCAAACCAGAAGTGGTGAACGTATCATCATTTCTCGACCTGAAAGCCCGGGATACTGAGGATCCTAGTACCCACATGTGAGAGGGGCGGGTTGTTTACAGGTTTGCAGGTAACCTTAACTATCATCCTACCTGGTATTCTGGTTCTCTTATCAGTGCAAACTTATCAGCCTGGTATTTTGGGATTCTAATTATGCCGATATGTTGGTTATTCTGGTATTCTGATTATGCCGATATGCTGGTTATTCTGGTATTCTAGTTATTCAGATATTCTAGTTATTCGGATATTCTAGTATTCGGGTATTCTCTTCAGAGCAGATCTTTGAGCTTATCCATTCAGCAGCACAGCAGTATTGAGCATTGTGGAAGCCTTGACCCCATGTTTGTTGCATCTGCATCATCATTTTCGCATGCATGTTCTTGTATTTCCAAGGGATATTAACTTTGAGACTTGTTACTGAGAATTTCCATCTATTTCTTGTGGTTAGTGTAAGGAAATTTTTTTGAATCAAAGCATAATGATTCCTTGGAAATATTCGAACATGGCATTCTGCATTGCATTCTCATACTCATATGCATAACAGGTGTTCCAGAGCAGATTTCTCATTCTGACTTGGTATTATCTTCAGGACAGCCAGCTTGACCTACCACCACTACTCGACCTGTGATAATCAAAGGATAGCCATGGAACAACTCCGTGCAGAAGTGACTGAAATGAAGATTCAGATGAGGCTGTTCGGGGAAGATATGCAGGCTATGTCCCAGGATCAGAAACTGCTAAGAGAGGAAGTAAATCAAATGAGGACTCAGATGGGTCTGGTTATGGAAATCTTGAATAAGGTGTTAAAAAAGGAAAACGATCATGTGCCCGTTTCCACAACAGAGGTCTTTACTCCTCCCATCTCTTTGGGGTTTGCTCTAGATCATAGATTGCCTCGTGAATCTCCTTCACGGCCAAAATTTTCCAATCGGCAATCACTAACTGTTTCTTGAGGGTCTTAAGCCAGAGAAGACTGAGAAGAAGTTTGACCCGATCCTGATGCCATACGCTCAGTTGCTTCAATACTTGCTCAAGCTTCGGCTAATTGATTTGATTGATGTGGGACCTCCACACACCAAGTTTCGTATAGGTTCCAATGTCCATGATAGGTGTGAATTCCATTCAGGGGTATCTGGTCATGATGTTGAAAATTGTAAGATGCTCAAGTATAAGGTCCAAGGGATTATTGATTCAGGGGCAATCGAGTTTGCGCCCATCAGCACTGTCAAACAAAGAGATGTTCCTCCAACTGCTGCTAAAGAGGTGGATATTCCTCCCTCCTCTCAGGGACCTTCCTCAATCCATAAACCTTGGGTTCCGAAATTACCGCATCAGCAAATCACAGCTGGGACCCTTCCGGTTGCATCCTTTCATCACCAACAGAAGCAAGAAAGGGTTTTCGATCCTCTACCGATGTGTCATACTGAATTACTTCAGCAACTGCTTCAGTTAAGATTAATTGAGCTCCGGAAGTTGACTCCTTCTGCAAAGCTTCCAAAAGGATGGGACGCCAAGGCTTATTTTGATTTTCACTCAGGGGCACCAGGCCATGATATTGAGGGGTGTAGAGCATTCCAGCACCAAGTACAAGACTTAATTAACTCTAAAGCAATCGAGTTTGGACCAGCTGGCTTGAAGGTATCAGGCGATCTTACGCCAGTAGCTGCAAAGGAAGTGAGTATTCCTTCCCCTTCTCTAGGGTCTACCTCAGGTCACGGGTGTATTCCTCAGCTTCAGGTTTCAAAGTCATCACGTCAGCAACCTCTGTTTGTTCCTCGGCCAAATGTGGAAAGAAAAGTACAGGGGCAGACTAGGCACCATAATCAACATTGGCAGCAAAACCGTCAGCAACAGAGGCAACGAGGACTTAGGAGGTCTGAGAGACTGTCTGCTCTAGTTCCTATTTCTCAAAGCCAACTTCTTGCTCGCCTTCTCCAAGGCTCTTTGATTCAGCTGGGCAAGGTAGTGCCAGTGTCGTTTCCTTTTCCTCCGGATTATGACATGAATGCCAGGTGAGAGTTTCACTCGAGAACGTTTGGACATACAATTGACAATTGCAGAGTGTTCAAACATAAGGTGCAAGACTTGATTGACTCAAAGATTATCACACCAGACGGGTGGCCCATAAATTGAACTTTCTTCATCAGATTGAGCACCCAGTTTGCAAAGACATCTTCAGAATCAATAAGTCCAGACAGAGTCAAGCCTCCTCAACAAGGACAATCATTTAGTTCCTTTACTGCATTTTCATATGTAGCTTGTTATGTTTGTCAAAACATTTGTATGCATGCATGAAATGTGTTTTTCTTTTTATGTTAATCCTAATAAAGCACACATGTTTTTCCTGAAGTAATCCATTTGTATTCACTCATAAGTTTGTATATGTGCATTGCAATACCAACTGTCGTGCTTAAACTCTTGAAGGAGGATGATGAGTTGAAAACGCAAAAATCTCTAATTGTGTGCTTTTGAATAAGAACCCTATTGAGGATGTACAGGCATTGTTTCGAATCCTCAAATACTGGAGATATAAGGGAGATACACCCTCGTTAACCCCTTTGAGCCTTGAAGTAGGAGTTTCTTTCGTACGAAAAACCCTCACATTTAACCCAGGGGCAGGGTAGGCATCAGTTAATTTGACCGAGTGTTCAAATTTCGAAAGGAGTGTGCATCTGAGGATCCATTACCTTCTATTCCACTGTCAAGAGGTCAAGATATGTGAAACCACAATGGTTATCCATCAACAATCAAAGAATGAGGCAGTCATAACCCTTTCAACAAAGTCAAGACAAGCCAGTGTCACACGATTTGTTCTGAAAAAAAAGGATAAAAAAAAAGAAAAAGCTCGCTAAGTCGAAACTTGAAAACAAGCGACTTAGGCAAAAGTTAGGGCATCCCGCTGGACTCCGAAATCAAATATTCAAAAGAATTTGTCCAGGCAAAAGTTAGGGATAAGCAAAAGAATGTGAAAGCGAAATGCGAAAAGGATTACAAAAGAAAATCCTTGAGCAAGAACAAAGTCGTGTGACTACGAACAAAAGACAAAAGGGGTGACTGTTACTCCAAAACCTCATTGGGTGTCAAACCATCAGATGCATGGGTTCCTTATAGATCACAAAATCTTTTTGAGAGGCGAGCGCTTGGGCAAATTGGCTGAACGTAGGACTGGAGAACATCACGAAGAGTGGGTGGGCACCGATAAACTTTGAGCCTTAAATCCTATTTTTCTCAAAACCGTGAACCAGGCCACGGTACAACCCTTAAAAGTCCTAATTGAAACAGGGTTATTTCGAAAGCATGCTACCAAGAGATAGCATTCCTAACTCCTGTGAGTTGTGCTAAAAGATCTTTGTTGGTGTTGCATGTGCATTGCATTCTTTCATTCAAAAATTAATGTCGTATCCTAATCCGTGATCCGCTCACAAAGGGTTTGCGGCATCTTTTCAGTAAAACTTCAAGATTAACATGTGTGTTGCATTAGAATTTTCATTCTCAGAATAAAACATTTTCTGCTTGCGTACATTTGTTTGACATCAAAAGAAGTTTACATATGGAAATTCAGTCCAGAAGCTTAATCTTGCCGAGTTGAGAATCCTGAAACTCCCGAAGGACAGCCACATCCAGTGGTACTTCCTCAGGAAACTTTGTTGAGCTGGAGCTTTCCCAACAAGTTGTGTTAAGACGTAGCCGATCTGGGGCAATCACGTCGAATCATCTCTTTAAGGTGTAGCCAACCTGAGCCAATCACGTCGAGAAATCTCTTCAGAGTTCAGCCAAACTGGGGCAATCACTTCGAGATTCAAATCTCTCCAAAGACAGGTATTCTAGGTCTTCCTTCGAAGATCAATAGTCAGGGGCAAAACCACTTCAAGGTTCATACTGGGGCAGGCCATCCCAAGAGCACGAGAGGTTAGTCCATCCAGACGACTGATCAGCCTATCCAGGGTTCAGAATATTGGGGCAGAATATCTCACGGGGATATGAAATGGTTCATGAGTCTTCTCGAGGCGAATTTCTCTGTAGACCGTATAGTCTGAGGCAGTTACTTTGAGATCCGACGAATCTCTCCAAGAGTTTGAAGACATTGAGGCGTTTCGGATGTCAAGCTTTCTGTAAAATCCTCTTGTGACAATTTCTTTTGGTGGACCATGTTGGTTTGGGGAAAGTGAAAAAAAATTATTGTTCACGCATATGCAGTCAATCAGCCAAAAGGCTTGAAACAAAGAGGCATTCCAACCCAAGGCATTTATGGTCCCCTGTTCTTAGCAGGCTTCATTAATCCTGTTCCCAGCAAGAGATGCATCAAAACCTTTCTCCCCAACAAGTGGTGGTTCAGAGTTAGATTTTCTCAGTTGCAGAAATCATATCCAGCACGGGGCACGGGCATATCATTTTGATTACATGGGCAATCATGTTCAGGAAAGGGTTCACATGTCACCCTTTCGTCACAACTTTTACTGATTGAGTCTGTCATTCGGTCGACGGTCGTTCACAAAGATTCGATATCGGGTGAATCAATTTCAACTGGGTATTGTTGTATCTTATTAAGTCGATTCTCTCATTCAGTACTTCCAACAGCTACAAGCTTTTCTGTGTCGATAACAGTTGGAAATTCCCCAGTAGAGATGCTTCATAGACCTCGCAGTTAACGGTCAAGACTCAGTGAATGTCCAGGAGTTTGAAGATGCCAAATCTTCTCTAAAATCCTCTTGGGATGATTTCTTCAAATCAGCCTCGTAATCTAGGGCAAAAGCGATTTTGTGACCCTCCCAAGCATGGGGCATCGTGAGATCCCTCTGATAGGATGTGTTCCAGAACTATGATCTCCAGTAGAGTGACTTCCCAGATAATACGACTAGCTCAAGTCTCGGCATTTGATTAAGAGTTTGAAGATGCTCGGTCTTCTATAAAATCCTTTTAAGGGGAATCCCCAGCGTGAGACACTTTGAAGCAGTTCTCCCCAGCAGAGTTTGTTGTAAACTCATTATCCCTAGTGGAGTCGTCAAATGGAAAGTTCGCCTAACATGGGGCATTGTGGCACTTATCCTAAGCTCTACAGTTTTGTTCCTAAACAGATTACCGTGGATTTGCTTTGTGTTTTCCCAGCAAGATCTCTAGGGACTCTTTCTCAGCATGTTGCAACGGAATGTCTTCCAACCAGGATTTGCGTACCCCCGACGGAGTAGTTCCGGTCCTCAGCAAGATCGTATTTCCGACAGTGGTATCCCCACATAGTTCAGCATTGAATCTTGTCAGCAATACTCCCCAACTGAGTTGTTTTTCTCCCCGCAGAGGTTTATCAGATCAACAGAATCTCTTCCTCAGCAGAGTGTTAGTACATTCTTTCCCCAGCCAAGTCGGAAAGTTGTCATTCTTCCAGCGGAGTTGCTATGATTAGAATTCATCCCCAAGCAGATGAAATGATTCCTGGCTGAGTCATCACTTCCCTATATCTCAAAGTCCAATTTATTTTTGGCAAGCGTGTCAATTTGGAGTAGGCGGATTGTTCACTCATTCTCCAGCAGAGATACTATCCTTTCAGGAGCTTCTGAGGTCAAATTATTGATCATTGTTCCTCAGCAGAGTCAGCAGAGATGTCTGATATGTACGCAGAGCGTAATCCAGTGTTGAATTTTTGCAAAATTCCACCCGCAGTGTGGCCAATCGGTAGTCAACTGACTTCATCCAAAAGGCACCTTTCAAAAGTCCACCCGCAGCGTGGCCCGTCGGCATTTGTCCGGTTTGATTCGAAAGACAAAGCAAAGTCCAACCGCAGATTGGCAAAAGTCCATCTTAGGGTGGTAAATTAGCAAAGTCCACCCGCAGTGTGGCAAGTCAGTGTCGTCTGACTCCATTTTAAAAGACAGTTTCAAGACCAACCGCAGATTAGCAAAAGACCATTTTAGGGTGGCAAAGCAGGGTAAAGTCCAACCGTAGATTGGCGAAAGCCCACCGGCAGCGTGGCAAGCCAGTAGTCATCTGGCATCATTTAAAAGACATTGTTAAAGCCCACCGGTAGCGTGGCAAGCCAGTAGTCGTCTGGCGTCGTACAAAAGACATTGTTAAAGCCCACCGGTAGCGTGGCAAGCCAGTAGTCGTCTGGCGTTGTTTAAAAGACATTATTAAAGCCCACCGGCAGCGTGGCAAGCCAGTAGTCGTCTGGCGTCATTTAAAAGACATTGTTAAAGCCCACCGGCAGCGTGGAAAGCCAGTAGTCGCCTGGCGTTGTCCCAAACGACATTGATAAAACCCACCGGCAGCGTGGCAAGCCAGTAGTCGCCTGGCGTCGTTTAAAAGACATTGTTAAAGCCCACCGGCAGCGTGGCAAGCCAGTAGTTGTCTGGCGTCGTTTAAAAGACATTGTTAAAGCCCACCGGCAGTGTGGCAAGCCAGTAGTCGTCTGGCGTCGTTAATAAGACATTGTTAAAGTCCACCCGCAGCGTGGCAAGCCAGTAGTCGTCTGGCGTCGTTTAAAAGACATTTTCCAAGTCCATCCGCAGTATGGCAATCCAGTAGTCGTCTGGCGTCGTCCAAAAGACATCTCCCCAATGCTATTCTTCCCATCAGAGTTTTATCTAAGCAGAGTTCATTTGGTTGGGTTTATATCCCTTTTCTTCTTCTTCACAGAGTGCAAATTTTTTGGTTATTCTTCAGTATTCAATCCCTCCATACCTTGAAAGTCTGAAAGCAACTTCTATCATCCATTCAGGTCTACAGTGACTGAATAGGTGCAGTTGTAATACCTCAAAATTTGCCCTCCTGATTTTTATCTAGCTTATGTTTCATGGCATTGTATTTAGATCATAATTGCATCATAAACATACATGAACATACATGCATTGTGACAGGACCAAATTATTTCCACTAAGCTTTAATAGGTTGCGACAGACGTTTATTTCGTCATGCGGCATGTGCACAAGAATCTCAGAGGAAGCTAAAGTTCTCGGGTGATTCAGAGAAGTTTAAGCAGAATATCAGTTTTACGGTGCAATTTGCAAAATTTGTAACTCTCGCTCGAAAAACTCATTTTGGTCTAAAATTCAAAAGTTAGGACCGTCTCGGCATTCTACACGACTTTTATGTTCATCTCGGAGGCCAATTCATCAAGGAAAGTGGTGAGAATTAATTGTTTCTGAAATTTTGATTTCGCCGATTAACTATTCTAGCGGCATTCAAGAGTTCGTAACTTCTGATTGGATCAACGTTTTTGAGAAATTCGTATGCCAAAAAGTTCTGTCTTGACATCCTCTCCAACTTTCGTGTTTTGGACGAGAACTAATTCTTTGAAGAAGATCTCCGAATGTGCGAGTTTTCAGAGTCGATACAGTGAAAAACTGTGATGAACCGGTGAGTTTTGGACACTAAAAAACTCATAACTCTCAGCTCGTTTGTCGGATTGATGTCGTTCCGGTGCCTAAAATTCCGTTTAGATGTTATCTTCGTGCCATGAATTCAGTTTGGGTCAGGTCCGAGCAGAAGGACCCCGAAAATGTGAATTACCAGTGGGGTTCTTTGATGCAGTGCACTATCTGTCAAATTTTGTAAAATTCATAAGTCGGTCAATTTTCATCAGATTGCGTCCGTTCTCGAAGCGTTGGTTCACAAATTTTATCATCTTCAAGTTCCAAGACAAGCTCGAGTCCGAACGATACTCCGAAGATTGTCGGTTTGGTTTATTTTGCAAAAACTGACGTCCTGAATCGGAAAAATGGCTGAGAGTTGTTTCGCGAGAAAATTCATATCTCCCTCGTCGTTTGTCCGTTTGAGCTCACAGTTTAACACGAGGTCACTGACTCATAGATATACAACTCTGCTGACAAAGTCGAGTCGAGATTATGCTCCGAAGAGGTTGACCTCGTCACGTTTTTGAGTAGCGGACACCAAATAAGCTGAGAAAACAACTTATTCAGTGACATCTTGCAGCTTAAACGTATCGATCGCACTCGATTTTGATCGTATGACGTCCGTTCTTTTTATGTTGCAACCGTGATTCAGAGGCGGACGATGTTGTGAAGGCTCAGAGTGGAAATTTCTTGCCGGATACGGTGTTATTTTCACTTAAGCCAAAATTCTGCCTTTTGCCCTTCATTTTAGACTCCACTATATATTCTTTTGACTCATAATTTCTCTAATAACTTCAATCATAACTCACAAATACCCAAAACACTCAAAAAACCCTCTCTCAAAGATCAAACATTATTCTCTCAATTGTTCTTGAAGAATCATCAAGATCTTCATCAAGTTCATATCAAACTCAAGAGCAAAATTCGGAAAATCAAGAAATCTCTCCGATCTCTCCCTCTCCGCTTGCGATCTCCCTCTTCTCACTCCCTTCTCCTAATTGCGCACCACCTCCCTCCGGTCAAGCACCACCGCGTCGGACCTCCCTCTCTCCTCCTCTCCTCCGTCCGCAATCGCGCCTCACTCCCTCCGGATTCGCAATTTCTTCGTCGATTCTTCATTCGGTTAGCTTCTTAAACTTTAATTCATGAATAGTTGTTGAACTGTTTCTTGAATTGAGTTTTCAAGTTGAATTAATTTTGTGAAGATTATATGAATTAATCTTTGAATTGATTGTTGATTGATGCTTGATTAATTGATTCTAGTAATTGTTGTGGTGCATAATTGAAAATTCTTGTTAAAGTTGACTTATAATAATTGGTGCATGTGAGGTGTTTGACAAAATTCCTAAGAGAGCTAATTGTTGTGACTTGATATTGATTGAAGTGCTTCACTCTTGAATTTATGCTCGTTTCAATGTGCAAATCCGGAATAGGATAGATTGATGCTTGATTGATGATGTTGTTCATGTGCCGCGTGTCGAAGAACACGTTTTGATCATAACTTTCAAACCGTAGCATGTTTTTACGAATGTGAATAGTGTAACTCGACTTTGTCGATGATTTCGGAGCCATTGGTGAACTTTTTAGTCGATTTCGGATAACTTTTTTCTACTGTTTCGCTACTGACAGCCGATGAAATCGGCTTAAAAGTCCCACTTCCGAGCGAAATTAATTCAAACCGAGTTCGTTTTTGAATCCGTTGGCATGTTTGCGGTCAACCATGCGATTTTCGTTCAATTCCGAGTCGGTGATTTTTGACACGTTTTTTCCGTTCTGAGGCTTTTAAGCTCCGTTTTGTGCGGATTTTGTTTGTCGACTTGCATTTGATATGTGCTTAAGCTTAATTGTTGATTTACTTCTCGCGTTTCGAAGTTTAATCTTGAATTGCTAATTGTTGAGTTGTTGTGCATAATTGAAGCATATTTTGACTCTTATTTATTGCATCAACTCATAGAACTTTGTTGTATGCTTGAAATAAACCATTTTTTGTTGAGAATCCTTGCATTGTGATACATGTATATGTTGGTATTTCACTTGGTTGAGTTTGTATGATCATTTGATGACGTCCGTGCGAATTTCATGCGATTTCGAGTGCATTTTTCATGTGGTTTCGGTTCTGCCCCGGTTTTGAAAATCACACTTCCGCATTGATTTAATTCGAACCGATTGCATATTTGAATCCGTTGGCACGTTTGCAAGCGACCATGCGATTTTCGTTCCATTCCGAGTCGGTGATTTTCGACGCATATTTTCCGATTTAATGCTTTTAAGCTACGTTTTGTGTGAAATTTGCATCTTGACCTTGATTTGATACGTGCTTATGTTTATTGGTCATTTGTGAATCACTGTGCTTGAGTTTGTTTGATTCCGGTTTGACTTTGCGCATGATTTGTGTTACAACAACCTTGCTGCCCGGTTTTTAAAGTATGTTCCGATGCATGTTCACTACTTGTATACTCATTATTCTATTTGATTTTGGGTTGTGATGCGAACGTGCAGTTTCCGGTTGCATTTTCTTGTTGTTTCTAACTCGTTTGTTAAGTTGTGCAAGGATTTTTGAGGGAATTTCCGAGATGATGTGATTGCATCGTGTTCCACTTTATTTGCGGGACGCAATTCCGACGTGATTCACCTTGTGGTTTGTTTGCTGCTTGTTCCACTTTATTTGTGGGATACGAATTCTTTTATGACACGACTTATCTTGTCTCTCACTTTGTGGGATGTATATACTTGCTTGCGTATTGTCTGGATTACGTTTCTTACAGGTGTACTGTTGGATTATGTGGTTGTGCCCGATACACACCACCTGTCGGTTGTGATTTATTTTCACAACGACCATGCTTTGACGCTTATGTCGGATACAGGATATCTGACTTGCTTTGTTTGTCGATGCTAGTGTGCTCAAAGCATTCCGGGTTTCTTACTTTGTTTGCTTTTGCTTCGGATTGTTATCCGTTTGGTATAGTTTCTTTTTCCCTTTTATCTCATTCCGCACTTTACCGTTTTCGATGCCATGAGAAGTAGGAATAGTCGGTGCCATGATAAGTAGGATTGTATGGAAAGTCCTCAAGTGAGGCCATGATTGTGCTTGTTTAATATTGTGCCTGAAGACCTCTATGAGGCATCCCATTCCCATTTCCCCTGGTAAGACCTCCAAGGAGGCAATTGACGGAAGGTAGGGTTCGCGATCGACCCCCATTATTCTAGTTGAGTCGTTCTTAGCTCTCATTACATGATTGAAGCTTTGAACATGTCTTGCTCGTGTTATCGAGTATGTCTGTGGAATGAGGGTTTAGTAATCAAACCCCCATGCCTTGTCTATAGCTCGCATTGACCAATGCTGATGCTTGTGTGATCTGATTCACATTTTCCCCTTTCTTACTTCTTTCTAAAATACAAAAACATACAAATTCTTTTCTCATCTCCTTCATTCTATTCCTTAAGGACTCGTCATGTCCGTTCTACCGCAAACAGGTAACGCCTAAGTCTCCATACAGCGAGCTGCAACACCTAACTGCTGGGACGCGCACTCTGACGTTTCCATTAAAAAACACAAACAAAGCAACCCTTGTTGAGGGGAACTACGTCGCTCTGATTCTCATGTTCCCGATGAGATACGTAGGCAGTGGGGTAGGGCCCATTCGAACACTTCTTTTATTTTCCCTACATTTGTTTCTCTTTCTCTCTCCTTTCCTTTTCCAGTTCTTCAGCTAGCAGTTCCTTTTCCAGTATCCTTTCCTTACACCCTTTGATTGAAGCAACAAGCGTGGATCCCATCGGGTACGATGGACGCGTGGGGGTGCTAATACCTTCCTCGCGCGTAACCGACTCCCCAACCCAGATCTCTTGGTCGCAAGACCATGCTCTATCCTTCCCCTCAGGTTTACGTAGTGTTTCCTTTCCCCCTCTTGGGATAAATACACATTGCTGGCGACTCTGTTTCGGTGCCACTTTCGCGCTTGTACTTGGATGAAAATCCCGAGAGCGACAGCTGGCATTTCAAAATGTGGTTCAATCATAGTTACATCTTTGTCAACTCTTGCATGGCTGACTTGAAGTATTCATTGATTCATTAAATGTTGAATGTCATTTTAAACCAAGGGGCAACCCTTCATAAGAACAACACATTCATCACAATTGTCATGTTTCTTCAAAATTAACTCATACTCCACCAAACGGGTATGGAGTTCTTTCAGTGGAGTTTTCAACTGGTTAACATCTTTAACGACTTGTTCATCCGACACATCTTTGATAGCAATCACAACATGCCCTCCATGAGTTGGGAAAGGGTTGTTAGCAGTATTTGGGCCTTTATCCTTAAAAGATAGGATCTTGCAATTGATAGGTTCTTGAACCCATGCCTTTAAATCAAAACATTCATCCAGATCATGCCCTAGGGCACACTCATGATACTCACAGTGAATATTTAGGTTAAGCCAATGAGGGGGATTGTAGCTAGATTTTTATGGTTTTGAATCACTGTCGCTTTAGTACTACAGTTCGATTCATTTTTTATCCTGTTGAGCTGATTAAGGAAGGGAAATAGATGTCTCCACTTAACCCTGCTTGCAAACTGAGATTAAACAGTCAAAACTGTTGGTTTACAGATGCTATCAAAATAGAGGGGTTTCACTTTTAGGGTTATTTGCTTAAGAATAGGATCCGGGCTATTGGTAAAATGTTAGGTCAGATGCTTTTCGATTGATGTATGAAGGTATGGGATTTTGGGTTTTTGATTAGTATGCTCGCTAAGATTTTGTAATCTTATGCCTACGTATTCCCGAAACAGGGAAATCAGAGTGATCGTAGTTCCTCCTATTCTATGGGAGAAAAGAGATGTTTTGGTATCTTGTTCAAATCCCAAGACGTTAAGCTAAAGGTGGTTTATATCTTGTTCAAAGCCCAAGATATGAAGCTAAAGGGTTTGACTAAGAGAGAATTTGTCATCTCTAAAGAGGAGTTGTTGCTGTTTATATGTTGTGAGCAAGGCAAACCTTTGATGCTAAAAGGTTGATTGACTCCACTGGGGTTTTCTTTATACAAAGCCTAAGAGGAGGCGAGAAGTTTGACTTCTTCGGGGAAAATGTTCTTTCTGTCTTGTACAAAGCCCAAGATTGAGGCTAAAAGGGATTTTGACTTGGTTGGGGAGAATGTATCTTGTATAAAGCCCAAGATGGAGGCTGAAAGGGTTTGACTCAACAAGAGAGTAATTGTATGTGTCTTGTACAAAGCCCAAGACGGAGGCTAAAAGAGTTGACTCAACAAGAGAGTCTTAAACAGGTGATTAACTCAACAAGAGAGTCTGAAGGTTGTTTGACTCAACAAAAGAGTCATTTATACTCAACAAGAGAGTGATTTGTTGTCTCGTACGAAGCCCGAAATTGAGGCTAAAAGGAGATTGACTTAACAAGAGGGTCTTTTATACTCAACAAGAGAGTTTTTTGTATGTGTCTTGTACAAAGCCCAAGACGGAGGCTAAAAGTTGTTGACTCAACAAGAGAGTCTTTTATACTCAACAAGAGAGTTTTTTCTATGTGTCTTGTACAAAGCCCAAGACGGAGGCTAAAAGAGGTTGACTCAACAAGAGAGTCTTTTATACTCAACAAGAGAGTGATTTTATATGTCTTGTACAAAGCCCAAGACGGAGGCTAAAAGTTGTTGAATCAACAAGAGAGTCTGAAAAGGTTAGCTCCACTAGGGAGAATCATTTGTACAAAGCCCAAGAGGAAGATGTCTTACTGCTGAGGATTATTGAGATCCTGAAGCGGGTCCAAGGGTGGGGAACTCTCATGGGAGAGACTGGGTTTCTGCTGGAGATTGATCCAGAGTGATCGGTGTTTTTTCCTATTGTTTGAAAGAACTTGAGAATGTCTTTGAGACTCAAGGGTCTTAGACTGTCCAAGTCTAGAGTTTTATCTTTTGTACAATGCCCAAGAGGAGGCACGGGCATTAAGGGATGAGTATCAACCCTACAACGGCCGGAGTTTTGACGCTGGAAAGACTGCTCTAGAAAAGGATGACTAAGTTCTGTCTTATACCTTTAAGACGTCGTCAGGGTCCTTGTATTAAGCCCAAGAGAAGGCATGAGAACTTTTAAGAAGCCGAAGGGTCCTTGTACAACGCCCAAGAGGAGGCGGGGATGCTTTTAGGAATCCTGTGGGTCCCCAAACCAAGAGAAGTTCAAGAAATGCAATTCAGCGAGAAGAGATCATTCTAGGAAAGTTCGAGAATTTGGAAGAAACTCAAGAGATACCATTCACGGAGAAAAGATCATCTTTGGGGAGTTAGAGTTTCTTTAACAATTTCTAAGGGTGACAGTCTGAGAAAAGGTTCACCGAGAATACTGTCTTTCTCTTTGTTCCATATTGTTTAACCCTAAGAGGAGGGAAGACTGTATCTGGAATCCTACGGGGGATCTAGTTTTGTTTGTATTTAAGAGTGACCAACAGGGCTTTACCTAGTTCTAGACGTAGTTGCCGGGGAAAACTCTAAATAACTATACTAGTATTACACAGTGGATATATGACGAGTATATAAAAGGATGTGAAAGAAGACTTACAGTGAAGCAGCCCCACAATACAGTTATATACATATGAAAGCAGTAAATGAAAGCGGATAAACACTTACCCGTTGTAGAGCTTCCATGTTGTTTGGTTAGTTGTTCAACAAAGAAATTAAAGAAATTTTTTATGACAACATATATTTGAATTCAAAATCAAAGGAGAATGTGCTTTGAAAAGATTGTTGGGGCTTACAGCTCGAGGAGAGACCCAAGTTTTAACGATGATTGCACCGTTGTTTTGTAAACTGTACAGAGGGACTTATACAATATGTGAGGCCCAAAAATTTTTTATGTACAAGGGGATGGGTCTTACACTCTATTAGAGGCCCAGAGATTTTTAAAGAAAAGAAATGGGGCTTATAACACGAGGGTAGGCCCAAATGATTTGTTTTTGAACTGGCGATTGCGCCGAGATTTTTCTTTTAACGCATAGGGACTTATACATGTCTGAGGCCCAAAATGGTTTTGGTTAAAAGGGGATTCGGTCTTACACTCTATTAGAGGCCCAAAGATTTTGAAATGAATAAAGATGGGTCTTATAGCTCGAGGAGAGGCCCAAAGACTTTTTGTTAAAAAGGCGACGATCGTGCCGAACTTTTTGACGGTATCGTGACTTATACAATACACTGAGGCCCAAAATATTTTGGTTTTTAAGAGGGGTTGGGTCTTACACTCTATTAGAGGCCAAAAGAGTTTGATAAAGTTTGATGAGGGTTGAATTAATCAAAACCCTAATTTGTTTTCAAAATATATTTTAATTGAATAAAAATTCAATTAAAATGATCAAAATTGTTAAACATGTGTGAAAATAAATTGTGATCTTGGATCAATGTTTCAAAAATCATGTTTCTATCCACAAAATGATTAGAAATCAATTAAGTTTGGAAAATCAAGGGAGAAAAAATATTTTAAATGTTGAAAAACAAATAAAATATTAATTCTTTGTAAAAATATCAAGTATATGAAATAATTAATATTTTTGGGATTTTTTGGTAAAATAAAATATTTTAGCATTTTTATGAATTATTCAAAAAAGAATCAACTCAAAATCATTAAAATCCAGAGAGAAATTATTTTTTGAATCAATTAAATAAAATCACAAAATTCAAATATTTGAATTTTCAAAAAAGGCGCCAAGAACATGGAAAGAACACGCGCCACCCTCTGTTTCTGCAGATTTGCATTTTCTATCCAATCTCACTGAATACTTGATGATATCATGCAATCTACATATCAATCTGCTCGTTTTCACCTCACGGTCATGTCTATGGTCTTTAATTTCATTTATTTTAAGCATGGAATAAGAAATCAAAGAGAAACCTCAAGAACCCTAAAATTTGCATGAAGGCTTAGAAATTCCATACACGATTCAAACAAAGCAATTGATTGAGGGTAAACACTTTATGCATGATTATAAACATATGACCAAATTATTGTGCAACAAAATATGCATGGATCATGAGATGACCAAGTTGAGGCTTACCTCAGGCAGTTGGTGATCGTGTTTTGTGTTAGAGGTGTTGCAAGCTGGTTCCAATGATTTGCACAGCTTCCTTAGGTGCCAAGTGATGTGTCTGAATGCTTGGAGTGGTTTGAAACAAGCTGAAACTTGAGATGGTACCTCAACTGCACCTCTGTTAAGAACTTGAGCAGTTGGCAAGTGATTTTGTTATTTTGGTGTTACATATGTTATGTGAGTGTTTGGATCACTTCTACATGATGTTTATGAGGTGTGTGTGTGTGATTGGTTTGGTTGGAATGACTCTCAAACTCAAAACCCGATAGTGACTTGCTTTGGAAGGCAAATTTGGAAGTAAGAAGGTGATTTTGAGGAAAGCATCTATTTGATGGCTTTGGTGTACTCAAACTGAGCACAAATGAGATCTATTTATAGTAGAGCAAGTTTGTTTTGCAAGCAATAGTGAATGGCAACTGCTGCAGAAGTTTGGCAAATGTTGATCAATAGGAATCCAAGTCTCCTCTAGCCATTGACTAGAGGTTAGAGCACAGGCTGCTAGTTCCCTAGTTCTTGGATAAGTCTTGACTGAATTCAGTTGGAAAGGGCTCAGTCCATGCCACCTTGGTGCATCCATTAAATGCTTCAAACCAAAATTGGAGTCTTGTCCCTCTTTTAGGCATTTCTAGGTTTGGCATGCTACTTTTGGTTCCAAGGACTTGGGAGGCTGATGGATCAGTGTTTGTCCCTCATTGGTCTCCCCCTGAGGTGTTCAGATGGATAAACTTGTTTGTCATTTGCAAAATTTTCTCAAATCGAGTAAAATGCACAAATCTACCTTGCCATGACAGTTTGCAGCAAGGCACATTGTCATTGTCATATCTCCTGGCTTAAGTGGAGTTTCATGGAGTTCTTGGCCATTTTGAAAAGCTCATATATGATACAACACATGTGTGATCATAGTTTGTTTTGATATTTTTTAGATCCAAGTGAAAAATGCACCTACATCTTGGAAAAAGTGAAACAGATTCTGACTTAGTGAAAATGTCACTAAGTGTTGGAAAAAGTGACATTTCATGTTTTCAACCATTTTGATCCAACCATAACTCAAAATTCATGATGAATTGGAATGAGGTGTAGTTAACACTTTTAAAGTATGCCATGAGAGCTACAAATCCATCTTTGGATCAGCCAAAATGGTTGCTTGGATCACAAGTTATGATCCTTGGAAGTTGGTACCCTAGCCACTTTGTTCCATAACTTATAAAATTTCTAAGTTTTTTATGGTTACCCCTTTTACAAGTTATCCCACTTTTCTTGATTTTTATTGATGAATGATGATCCCAATCACACATTAACATCATTTTAGGGTCAAAGAACCATAATTGTGAAAAATCTCAAAAAGTCAAAGTTGACTTTTGTGCACAGTTGACTTTTTGTCAGATGAACTCCAAACTGTGCGATCCTATATGAAATCAAGTCCTTGACCTAAATTAAACTTGATAAACATGTTCCATGGGTGTTATAGGGTGTGTTGAATCATGTCCCAAGGTTTGGGAGCATGCCTGGGTCAAAAGTCAAAGGCACAGTTGACTTTTCCCGTAAAACCCTAATTGTGGTTCTGATGAATTTGAAACTTGTTGATCAAGCTTCTTGGATCAATCCATTGTTGCAAATGGATCAATATAGTGTGTTAGAGACCCTCAAATCATGTCTTGAGGTCTTGGCTCATGTTTTGTCCCAAAAGTCAACTTAGGGGGGAATTAGGTCAAGAGACCCTAATGCCTGATTTTTGATGAATGCATCCCCTGAGGCTAAATTGACTTGATGATTGGGTTCATGATGTCCCTTGGAGCATCTTAGGTTGTGCTTTGAAGCATTGGCTCATGCCCAGAGGAAAAATTCCATATGGAGGCCTTGGTTGACCAAAACCCTAATTTGGTGACACTAGCGATCTTGAGGCTTAATCCACCTGGAATGCTGCAACATTGAGCTTGATTCTTGAGGTGGGAGTCCTCTTGATCCATTGTGGATATTTGAGAGGTTTAGACAAGTTGAAGATCATGTCATTCCTTGATTGATCCTTTGTCTAAGAGCTCTGAGAGGGCTGGAAACCCTAAATTCGATTGTAGTGGATGCTCACCCATCTTTGGGGAGACTAATGAGGTATGATGGTACATCCATATTGTGATGATGACTTGCACAATGATGGGAAATCTTAGTGGTCAAAATTTGGGGTAGACACATGCCCCTATTTAATCTTCTTGGACCCGAAGGTGTGAATGGCGAAGGTATTCGGGCATTCGGGGTGCGAGACGATTAAATATCAGAATACCCAAAATTTTGATGGTGGCCATGAATGATAGCTTACGCATTCATCTTCTTTTGCTAAGCGATGATGCTTAGAATAGGTAAAACTTCCCCTGGATCCTGGTCTTCAGCCAAGGAACTGGTCTAGGTTTCTGAAATAAACTTCCCTTCGATCCTGGTTTCCTACCAAGGAACTGGTCTCAGTTTCTGAAATAAAATTCCCCTCGATTATGGTTTCCTACCAAGGAACTGGTCTCAGTTTCTGAAATAAACTTCCCCTCGATCCTGGTTTCCTACCAAGAAACTGGTCTCAGTTTCTGGTGTAAACATCCCCTCGATCCTAGTTTCCTACCAAGGAACTGGTCTCAGTTTCCGAAATAAACTTCCCCTCGATCCTGGTTTCCTACCAAGGAACTGGTCTCAGTTTCCGAAATAAACTTCCTCTCGATCCTGGTTTCCTACCAAGGAACTGGTCTCAGTTTCTGAAATAAACTTCCCCTCGATCTTGGTTTCCTACCAAGGAACTGGTCTGAGTTTCTGGTGTAAACTTCCCCTCGATCCTGGTTTCCTACCAAGGAACTGGTCTCAGTTTCCGAAATAAACTTTCTTGACAAGGGGTGCTGTTCGTAGCGGTTTTCCTCAAACTTCTCGCCGAATTTTCCTGGGGAGATGCCATTTGATGGAAAAAGATCTGATGTCAGAGTTGCTGGGGAACCCAATCATCTGAGTTATAGAGGTGTACAAACTTCTCTGTTGGAGATGCCATTTGTTGACTCTACTGGGGGAAAATGAGCCTCTTGAGAGACTGTTTTCGCTTGGGGGTATTACATCATACTTTTCTCGGAGAAATGCCATATGATGTGATCCAATTTTGAGGTGTCGATGACCTTTTCGTCAGCGAATTTTTCGGAGAAAAACTACTGTACTTCTGAATCTCTGATTAAGACATCATCTTCAATGGCGAAGAGCGACGTTGGCTGAAGGTTCTCTGGCCTTTCAGAGGTTCAAGTTATCAAAGTGGTCAAAGAACCACCTTCAATCCAGAAATAGACTGAAGGAGAGGTTGTTCAGACACGACGTTTCCTGACAAGGGAGGAACTGACAACTCGATTGAGAGGACTTTTATCACTTGGGAACAAGACTGACAAGAGTGATAGTGATGCAATATAAATGTGAATGTAAATCAATAATGCATGATGTATGTATGTTTATGCTGACAAAACTGACGCGACATATAGATTAATAAATGAACATGACGGGATACTCGGCCACAGTGGGAGATGAAAAGTATCATTGGTTCACGAATAGCAATTCTGCCTTGCTTAGGAGAGATAGTCCCTGTTGGGAGAACAACCGTTGGTCAGGCTTAGGAGGTAAGAACTCTGCCAGGGATGTCGGATGAAATATTCACATCTGACACAGCTGATCCTTCATTCAGGTGTACTGGCTAAGAAGGAGCACTTTGATTCTTCAATTTGAAGCTCGATTACTTCTGGAGAAGCGGTTGATGTTCTTTTGACGTTCAACAGTCAAAAGAATTGCCATCTTTATTTTAAAAGCAGAGAAAGTTTTAACAAGTAAATTCATTTTTGTTTTATTTCAAGAATCGTTGATCATGTTAAAATGTCGTTCTATAAAGCTAAAACAAATGAGAATTGCAAACAAAAGCACTAAGGCTCAAATTTTATTGATATGATGGAAATCAGCCAAGCGCGTGATTCCATAGAGTATTTACAAAGTTAGAAAATGGTAATTTAAGGGGAAAGGGCTACATTGAAAAATAACGACCATTATCCTTCTACCAACTTTGAATTCGGGACATCCTGAGCTTCTGTCGAAGATGGCCTTGACTGGAGTTTTTCTGATGGATGGCATGACTGCTGATGGGGGATTTGCCCCTGTTGAACATAATTACTTGCCATTATCCCTAACTTTTGCCTGGATTGTACTGTGATGATTTCCAATCCACCGGGATGATTTTTTATCATGTCTCTAATTTTTGCCTGGACCGCCCTTTCGGGTTTTCAATCCACCGAGACGATTTTTTTTAGGCAAAGTATTTCTTGACTATGTAGACATTTGTGGGAAGGAGAATTCTTCTCCATCCATGGTTGCAAGTCTCAGGGCGCCGCCTGAGAAAGCTTTCTTGACCACATAGGGGCCGTCATAATTCGGAGTCCACTTGCCCCAGGAATCAGTGAAGAATGATTGTATCTTCTTGAGCACAAGGTCTCCTTTTCTGAAGACGCGAGGTCGAACCTTTTTGTCAAACGCCTCCTTCATTCTTTGCTGATACAACTGACCATGGCATAGTGTCGTTATTCACTTCTCTTCAATCAGGTTCAGTTCATCCTGTCGATTTTGACACCATTCTGCTTCTGTTAGCTTAGCTTCCATCAATACCCGGATTGATGGGATCTCTACTTCTATGGGGAACACTGCTCCCATGCCATATACTAGAGAGAAAGGGGTTGCCCCTGTTGAAGAGCGGACAGACGTGCAATAACCGTGAAGAGCAAAGGGTAGCATCTCATGCCAGTCTTTGTAGGTTACAACCATCTTTTGAACAATCTTCTTGATTCTGGTCTGTCTACACATCGGAGCAAGACCATGTCAAAGTTTCTCTTATAGAATGTATCACAGCTCAGGAAGAAGTTGCTTGCCAGTCTTCTGAGGGTCTTTCGGTCCTTTCTAGATGCCCCAGGAGGGTACTCTTGTTTCTAAAGGAAGCATTTGATATCGTGATAGCAAGTTTTGTCGTCTATGACTGCTTCAATCGTGAAGATGTAAGCAGACCGTTTAAGGCGCATTATGTCAATCTTAGGTAATTCTTTCCATTGACCTACACTAATCATGGAAGAGAGGGTGGCTAATGCATCAGCCATGTGATTCTCTTCACGAGGGATATGATGAAACTCGGTTTTGTTGAAGAAGGGTAACAACCTTCTCACGTAGTCTTTGTAAGGAATCAATCCTGATTAGTATGTGTTCGAATCTCCTTTAATCTGACTGATAACCAGGGCTGAGTCGCCGTATACGTCCAAGTTCTTGATCCTTAAGTCGATCGCTTCTTCGAGACCCATGATACAAGCTTCGTATTCGACCTCGTTGTTTGTGCACTTGAACATAAGTCTAGCGGTGAAAGGAATGTGGGTACCCTGAGGGGTTATGATGATTGCCCCAATTCTGATTCCATAATGATTGACAGCTCCGTCAAAGATTAGTCCCCATTGGGAACCTGGTTCTGGCCCTTCACTGGGTAGCGGTTCGTCGCAGTCTTTCATTTTTAAATACATGACATCTTTGTCTGGGAAGTCGAACCCGATTGATTCCTAATCGTCAATCGGTTGTGAGCCAAATGATCGACTAAAATACTTCCTTTGACGGCTTTCTGAGCGTGGTACTCGATGTCATATTCTGATAACAACATCTGCCACCGGGCTATCCTTCCCGTGAGAGCAGGTTTTTCAAAGACGTACTTGATTGGATCCATTTCGGAGATTAACCAAGTAGTGTGACGAATCATGTACTGGCGAAGACGTTTGGCTGACCAAGCCAGAGCACAGCAAGTTTTCTCAAGCATAGTATACCGAGTCTCGCAGTCGGTGAATTTCTTGCTCAAATAGTAAATGGTAGACTCTTTCCTTTTGGTTTCGTCTTGTTGGCCAAGTACACAACCCATGGAGTCCTCCAAGACTGTTAAGTAGATGATCAATGGTCTTTCCTCTATTGGAGGTGACAGGATAGGTGGATTCAATAGGTACTATTTGATACTGTCGAAGGCAGTTTGGCAGTCATTTGTCCAAACGCATTCCTGATTCTTTTTGAGTAATTTGAAGATTGACGTGCATGTCGCGGTCATGAGGAATATAAATCTGGAAATGTAATTCAAACGTCCCAGGAATCCCCTGACTTGTTTTTCAGTATTTGGAGAAGGCATTTCTTGAATGGCCTTGACCTTGTCAGGATCACCCTCAATTCCTTTTTAGGTGACGATGAACCCTAAGAGTTTCCCTGAGCAGACACCGAAGGTGCACTTATTGGGATTTAAGCAGAGTTTGTACTTCCTCAACCGCTCGAATAGTTTTGATAGGTGGGTCACATGCTCCTCCTCTGTTCTAGATTTGGCAATCATGTCATCGACATATACCTCGATTTCCTTGTGTATCATGTCATGAAACAGAGTAGTCATGGCCCGTTGATAGGTTGTCCCGGCGTTCTTCAACCCGAACGGCATAACCTTGTAACAAAAAGTACCCCATGGGGTGATGAAGGAAGTTTTCTCCATGTCTTCGGCGCCATTTTTATCTGATTATAGCCCAAGAATCCATCCATGAAGGAGAAGACTTTGAACTTTACTGTACTGTCAACCAGCATGTCAATGTGTCGTAAAGGAAAGTGGCCCTTTGGACTAGCCTTGTTTAGATCCCTATAGTCTACACACATTCTGACTTTTCTGTCCTTTTTCAGAACTGGTACTATGATGGCTAACCATTAAGGATATTCTAATGTGGCGAGGAAACCCGTGTCAATCTGTTTCTGGACTTCCTCTTTGATTTTGATGGCCATGTCTGGATGAGTTCGTCTCAACCTCTGTTTTACTGGCGGACATTTTGATTTTAACGGTAAGTGATGTTCCACGATGCTGGTATCCAACCCTGGCATGTCCTGATAGGACCAAGCGAATACATCGGGAAACTCTTTGAGAAGCTTTATCAAAATTTCTTTGACAGCTGGACTGAGTAGGGCCCCAATCCTGATCTCTTTTCTTTCTTTCTCTGAACCCAAGTTGACTACTTCCAACGGCTCCTTGTGAGGTTTGATGGACCTTTCCTCTTGTCTAAGTAATCGGGAGATCTCTTCTGGAATTTCTTCGTCATCTTCTTCTTCAGCCTCAAATACCAGGAATTCAAAGTTGGGTGAAGGCATCAGATCGTATGTTTCAACGGGGTTTAAAACAAGCAATCTGCATGACGTGATGATTTGTGTATAGAAGAGATAGAGAAAATGCAAAAGTGTGTGCAGTGTTTTTCTGAACAATGCTTGTTTTTATTATTTGAGTTATTTTTTAGGATTATCATTTTCTGAAAAAGCGAAAAGAGAAAACAGCAATTAATGCGGAAATTATAAAACGACGTTTATTTATTTATGATTTTGTCAATTCTTGAAACTACAGCCCTATAAAACAAAACTCTGTCGCTTTGGACGAAGCGAAGAGGGACATTTATAGAAAGTGAGCCCTATCAAAACCTCCGTTTCACCTGGGCAGGGTGAAAGGTTAAAGACGACAATTACTTTGACTTATGAACGATCTTCAAAACATCGACTACAACCCATTGGCGGCGAACTCCTCGGTGAATCACAAAGTCTGGTACCTTCCTTGATTTGTCTTCAGAAATAACGATGATTTCTGGTGGAGCAAGATCATTGGAATCTGTCTCCCAGGCAGAGTTGTCGTAGGAGGATTCCTCAGTTGTATTTTGCATAGTACTTGTGCTCTCAAGTAAATCTCCCCATCCAGTTGGCTGGATGTGTTCGAGCCTGATACGAGAGCTTTCAGGAGCAGTGTATTTGACCATGAAGTCGTATTTGCCACTCGGTTGTCCCAAGGTGTCCCACACTTTTTTGGAACTGGAGGAGTCATCCCTTTCGATGACGTTGACCTCGGAAAAAGCATAGTTAATGAATTCTAGTCCTGCAAACTTTACCAATTCATCGTCGTACTGGATATTTTCTGAATGACCTGAGTGTTGATCCCATGACATGGTGGGGACGCAGGTATTCTTTGCAATGATGCTCAGCTGATTTTCATTGTTCGGCTGGTTTTCTTGCCCCAAGTCTCCTGGGTACGGCTGCTAGATGGGCATGCCATCCATCGGGCCATAGTAGTCATGGTCAAAGTTGTCTTTCATCAGAGTGTCTTCCTCTAATGAGTTGGGTGGAGCACGGCATCCTTCTGGATATCAATCCCCGTATATCATTCTGACATATGACCTCGGTATAAATCTCAGACTTTGTGCTGGAAAGAAAAATGGTGTAGGCACCTCTTCTTGAAACATATAACCGTCATCGTTAAGATAGGATTTCCATTCTTCATCTGTATCAGAGGAATCTCCCTTGTTGATGGTATGTACTTCTTGAGACACTGGGTGAAGGAAACCTCCATTATGGAAGAAGTTCTAAATGGGATGAAGACTTTCATCATTAGCAGCAGTCTGGGTACAGGTTGAAGAAAAACCAAGACCTTTCTTCGCTTTATTGTCAGTAGGAATGACAAGTTGTCCCATCATTTTGCGTTGTTACTTTTGATCACTTCGAGAGCATCTTTGTACGAGGAAATCGACGTTCCTCTTTCTGATTGGTTCTCATTGCTCACCGAAAGTGCTTGGAACTGAGTTCCAACGACCTCCTTTGGTTCTACACAAGTGGTCGTTGATAGGTTACTCACGATCAAGGCTTGCTCTCTGCAGACTGTGACCAGTTGGTCATTCTTGACGAACTTTAGCTTTTGGTGAAGTGTCGAAGTGACTGCCCCAGTCTGGTGTATCCAAGGTCTTCCCAACAAACAATTGTATGTTGCTCGGATGTCCATGACCTGGAAAGTGACTTGGAAAGTATGAGGATCGATAGTTATGGGAAGGTCGACTTCACCAATAACTGTTTTTCTGGACCCGTCAAATGCTTTGACGAGGACCTCATTGCCTCTCATCGGAGATCCTTTAAACGATAGTCGCATTAGAGTGGACTTCGGCATAACGTTGAGCGTCGATCCGGTGTCTACCAGTACGCTGGTTAAAGCATCATCCTGGCAGTTGACTGTGATATTGAGCGCCATGTTGTGGCTTTTTCCTTCTTCTGGCAATTCCTCATCACTAAACCCCAAGTTATTGCAGGAAGTGATGTTGGAGATGATGTTATCGAACTCTCGTATTGACACATCCTGTTCCATAAAGGCCTGCTCTAAAGACTTTCTGTAGAGCCTCTCTGTGGGCTTCGGAACTGAGTAAAAGAGATAACACAGAGATCTTTGAAGGAGTTTGTAACAACTGATTAACAATGTTGTATTCACTCCTTTGGATGAGCTTCAGCATCTCATCATTGTTCTTTGAAAGGTCGGGATTACTGGATTGACCGACTGGTGGATTGGGAGCTTCTGTCTGAAGTTCCTTTTCTCTGTTAGGTTCTCCAACTCCTTTGTTGAAGATTCGACCGCTCCGTGTTACTCGACTGATGTCTGCAATATTCACGACGGAGGGTAATGGAATTTCCTTTCCATTCTCAATTGTTGTTGCACCGTATTTGTAAGGGATCGCCTTATCGGATTGGTACGGCACTGGTCCTGATAGATAGATAACTACAAGAGCCTTCTAATTTCTCTGACTGTCGTAAGTAATTTCAATCAGATCCTGGTTGGGAACTTTCGATTCGTCAAGTAAAGGGATGATGGTACAAACATCTTTGGTCCTTTCATGATCAGAGATTATGACAACATCCTTAATCTGATCAGCGAAATAGTCTGGCTTCCAGTTGATTGATCCGAAACCTGGACACGGTTGAATCTCTTCAGGAGCCAACTGACTTTGAAGGGCAGCTCGCACGAGGTAACATCCTTGATTATTTTCCGAGCAGACTCTACAACACTCGTAGTTATGCGGTGGCATCTGGCCACGTCCGCTTTGAATGCAGTGTAACCTCACTAGATCTATTTCCAGAGATCGAACATCCTGACTTTAATGCCGAGTAGGGTTCCCGTTAACCACACTGATTTGTTGCGTGTCTTCATCCATATAAATTGGAAGCCACCAGTGGTTCAACAAGTGTTGTAAAGTTCTTTGAACGAGAGCGTACCCTTGGTTACTCTCACAACATACTTTACAGCTCAGATAATCATGTGAAGTGAGAAAACCGATTTGGACTTGCTTGGCGTGTAATTCTACCAAGCTGGTATTCATCAAACGAATATCGAAGATTTGAATCATGTTAACTTGATAAGGATTTCTATCATGGTAGTCCTGGATCCATCCAAGATCCATCTGACGCTGGAGGGCCTCTTGTACAAAAGAGCATCCATGTTTGTTTACTGAGCAAATCAGACAGGAATTGTAATCATGTCATGGCAAATTATGATACTGGCTTTGTCTTGAGTGCATTGCCACCAAGTTGATATTCATTGCATGAATGTCGTGGTTCTGAATGACGTTAGAATTTGCATAAGTCATGTTAACTCCACGAACTCGGTGCTCTTAGATCCACCCGAGATCCAATTGTTCCTGTAGAGCTGATTGCGCCGCAGAACATCCTTGATTGTTTTTAGAGCAGATATCACACTAGTGATAATTATGAGGTGGCACATGGCCGTATCCGCTCTGTCTACAATGCATCTTGACCAAGTTGGCCCTTAATAAGAGTACATCTTGAATTTGATAGCTGTTGTTAGACTCTCCTTCTATCAAATTCACTGCAGCCTTCTCGTGTTGAGGCAGCGGGTTTGTGAGAACATTTGGATTTGTATCCTTGAAGGATAAGACCCCGCTCCTAACAAGCTTCTGTACGTCGGATTTGAAACTGAGAGAGTTTTCTATGTTATGCCCTGGTCCTCCCTGATGGTAAGGGCAAGTCTGATCCGCTTTAAACCAAAAAGGAGGATTCTCCGGTATTGCAAGAGGAGACCTGGTTTGGACGTGTCCTTTGACCAGTAATAATGGAAACACTTTTGCGTACAACACTGGTATAGGGTCGAACCCTGGTGGTTGCGTTGTACGGTTGTTGTTGTACGGAGGACGAGCCTACTGAAGAGGTTATTGTGTCCTTTGTTGATATTGTTGTTGATTTGGTTGGCTCTGAGCAACCTGAGGTTGATACGTAGGAACAGGTGCAGGGTTGACAGCAGGAGTTACGGCTGCTACTGGTTGGTATCATCGCCTTTGCTTTCCGAGAGGGATATTCCCAATATCTTGCTCTTTTTTCTTAGGGAGAGCACTACCGTATTGTTTTGTACTACTTGATGATCCAGTGTCTTTAACTAAACGTCCTTCTCAGACTACTTCCTCAAGACGAACTCCCATGCCTACCATTTCAGTAAAGTCACTGGGCGCACTGGCAACCATTCAGTCGTAGTAGAATGAGCTCAAGGTCTTTAAGAAGATATTTGTCATCTCTTTTTCCTCAAGAGGTGGACAAATCTGGGCGGCAATTTCACGCCATCTCTGAGCGTACTCCTTAAAGGTTTCCTTGTCCTTCTGTGACATCGATCTGAGTTGATCTCTGTCTAGTGCCATGTCCAGGTTATACTTATATTGTTGAACGAAGGAAGCGCCCAGATCTCTGAAAGTGGCGGTCTTAGTACGGTTTAAACCCATATACCATTTTAATGCGACACCGGTTAAACTATCCTGAAAATAGTTGATCAGTAGCTGTTGTTTCTTTTTCTGAGCTGACATTCGTCGAGCGTACATCACCAGATGGCTCTGAAGGAAAGAGTTACCCTTGTACTTTTCAAAATCGGGTACCTAGAACTTGTGTGGAACTTTCACATTGGGGACCAAACAAAGGTCTGCGGCGTCCTTTCCAAATAGATCCTGACCGCGAAGGGCTTGCAGCTCTTTTTGCATCTCTAGGAATTGTTCCTGGAACTCATTCATTCTGTCGAACATACTTTCGTTTCTACTAGAAGGTATCTGTGGAATCTGTCCTTCCGGGACAGTGTGTACCAAGGGTGGTGGTATAGTCATTATGGCCGAGACTCTCGGTGCCTCCCGAAGTTTGTAACCTTCAAGAGTTGCTGTCATGCCCCTGGCATCTTCGCTTTCCCAAAGTTTGTAACCTTCAGGCCCAGCGGCTCCTACTGAAGTTTACGGATCTTCAGTGATCGGCAGAATATATCCCTCTGGGATAAAGTTAATAGGCATGCCCCAGGGACGATCTTTCGGCATTTTGTACCTAGGATCATACTTTTCCACTATGGGCGTTGTCGTTATGAAGCTTTCTCAGATCCTCTTTCAGAATGTCGATCTCTTCCCTCAACTCTCTGTTTTCTTCCTCGAGATCATCCATCTTTTTCTGTCGATTGGCCCGAGTATTGTACGAATGAGACAGTTTAACTCTAGAATCGAGACACAAACGTGAGATTCGTAGGTAAGAAGAATGCGTTACGCGAGAATGATAATGATATGCAATGATTACATTAATTGTATTTTTTTGGTTTAATCAAAGTAAACTTCGACAATTAGATTGCAAATATCAAACAGTGGGGGAAACCCCGTTTTATTGAATTCAAAGATTGCGGAAATGGAAATACAGTAATTTACAAAGTGTTGTAAAAGGAAATCTAAACTTATGGGTCCCGAGTCCTCTCTGAAGCGAGCTCAGGTGCGGGTTCTGGTACTTTCCTTTTCTTTGACCAGGGCTCTTGAGCCGTTGTCGGGTTTTCATTCCTTTGCCAAGTGAAAGGAGCGACCAAATTCCTTTAGTCATCCTGATTTTCTACCGCATGTTGCTCTAAAATCTCAATCAGAGCATCTTTATCTTTCAATATTTGTTGTATTTTCTTGCACTCTACATTGAGAATACGGTACTTGTTCCTCTAAGACCTCTTCTCCTACTGAACTTTGTTGAGAGTAACCTGAAGTTTTTCCGTCTCAGACATAAAATAAAGGACAGAGTCCCTTAATGGAAGAGCTTCCTGATGAGGGTAAGGCATCCTCAGCTTGAGAGCTCTAGTTTGTACCTAGTGGAGCTAAGGCTCCACCGAGACACAGTCTGGTTTTCCTAGAGACTCTCTTCCTTTCCCGTGAATGTGCTTCCAGGCATGCATTATTTCTGTCTTTAGTGCTCTGTCATTTTCTCCTTCCTTGAAGAAAAGACCTTCCAGATGAGCATTACACGGGATATGCCTCATCGGGTATCCAAATTGACGACGAACTAAAACTGGATGATAGTTGATTCCTCCCTTAGTTCCTATAAGGGGTACATTTGGGAAATTTCCACAACGGTCAATGATTCTGATCCCGTCATAGATGCAATTGTACCAATCGATGTCATAGTTGGTAAGGGACATGATTCTCTGTGACCAATGTAAAGTATTCTTTTGATCCCAAAATGCAGCAGACTTGGGTAAGTGGGAAGTGAACCATTTGTATAGCAGGGGTACACAGCATGTGATCATTCCTCTGCTGTACAAATTCCTTAAGTGTACCGAATGATAAGCATCTGCGAGCAAGGTCGGTACAGGGTTTCCAATCAGAAAAATCTTAATGGCGTTGATATCTACAAAGTTATCGATGTTGGGAAACAAAAATAACCTGTAGGTAAGCAAAACAAAGATGCTCTCAAAAGCGGTCATCTTCTTTATACTGGCAAAGTATATAGCTTTCTTTGTCAAGAACTGGGCTGGAAAAACCTGGATTCCACCCTTAGTGGTCATGTGAGTCCTGACCTCTGACTCGTCCAAATAGATTGCTCTTGCGATGGTTTGATCCTTTGGAATTTCTTCCAGTCCAGAAAAGGGAGCATGGTCAGTAATATGCAAATTAGTCAGGTGACAGTACTCTTCCAGTGTTGGTGCTAGTTGATAATCCGGGAATGTGAAACAGTGATAGACCGGATCATATAAATGGATTAGTGTGGACAGGAATCCTTCGATTACATGGACCCTTAACAGAGACAGCAGTCCTCCATATTTGGCTCTGAAAGCCTCAGGGTTGGTTATCATCCTTGCCAAACCTCTTAAATCCTCTAGTTTTGGAACCTTGAAGGTGTACTTGTGAGTTTTCCTTCTACCGAAATGCATGACGCAATCTCTTTATCTGACATTTGCAATCATTGCCTTAGTTTAATTTGAAAAAGAGAGACTAGAAGAGAAGATTTTTCTTTGTTTTAATGTTTTTTAAATGAATGCATGAATGCAGCACACAAAAACATAGAAAAAACATGGGGTCAAAGAGTCGGTGTCATGAAGTCAATGCTCTACCCATCCCCAAAGGTTTATACTGGTGATTTTTGTACCTGTCCGCAAAATCATTGACCCCTCTTGGGATAACAACAGCAAGCGAATCGCCAGCGAGCTGATGTATCTTAGAGTGATCTCAAATGAGGGTAGTATCTCGTGACAACTATTTCCGATAGCTTCCGCACTACAAAATGGTTTTAGTCTAACTCAGCTTCTCAGATAACCCAATCGACCACACTACTTTTAACAACCGAAGTCGTATAGGCAATGCATATGCAAAGGGAGTCTCCACTGAATTTGATGGTCGACCAGGGACTCTTAACTGAGATTCAATCCCCGTAAGATTACCCGTATAATGACATCCCCTATCTTAGGTGTATACTCAATCTTTCCACATGCGGCATCACACGCATTCCCATTAGTAGAAAAATAAACACAGATATCAATTAGGAAAAGCAGTCTATATATTTGTCTTAATCATCCTAGACCTCTAGTCTTATGATCCTAACAGACAATGACTCCCCAGCAGAGTCGTCATTTCTGTGACACTTTGAGAACTTAAGGTTTCATCCCTTGGGAACGCAAGAAAGAATGCCTCCCACTGTGGTCTCCACTCTTCTGTAGCGTGATTTTTATGGTTTCAAATCACTATCGCTTTAGTACTACAGTTCGATTCATTTTTTATCCTGTTGAGCTGATTAAGGAAGGGAAATAGATGTCTCCAATTAACCCTGCTTGCAAACTGAGATTAAACAGTCAAAACTGTTGGTTTACAGATGCTATCAAAATAGGGGGTTCTCTTTTAGGGTTATTTGCTTAAGAATAGGATCCGGACTATTGGTAAGGTGTTAGGTCTGATGCTTTTCGATTGATGTATGAAGGTACGGGATTTTGGGTTTTTTATTAGTATGCTCGCTAAGATTTTGCAATCTTATGCCTACGTATTCCCGAAACAGGGAAATCAGAGCGATCGTAGTTCCTCCTATTCTATGGGAGGAAAGAGATGTTTTGGTGTCTTGTTCAAAGCCCAAGACGTGAAGCTAAAGGTGGTTTGTATTTTGTTCAAAGCCCAAGATATGAAGCTAAAGGGTTTGTCTGAGAGAGAATTTATCATCTCTAAAGAGGAGTTGTTGTTGTTTATATGTTGTGAGCAAGGCACAACTTTGATGCTAAAAGGTTGATTGACTCCACTGGGGTTTTCTTTATACAAAGCCTAAGAGGAGGCGGGAAGTTTGACTTTTTCGGGGAAAATGTTCTTTCTGTCTTGTACAAAGCCCAAGATTGAGGCTGAAAGGGATTTTGACTCCATTGGGGAGAATGTATCTTGTATAAAGCCCAAGATGGAGGCTGAAAGGATTTGACTCAACAAGAGAGTACGTGTATGTGTCTTGTACAAAGCCCATGACGGAGGCTAAAAGAGTTGACTCAACAAGAGAGTCTTGAACAGGTGATTGACTCAACAAGAGAGTCTGAAGGTTGTTTGACTCAACAAGAGAGTCCTTTATACTCAACAAGAGAGTGATTTGTTGTCTCGTACGAAGCCCGAGATTGAGGCTAAAAGGAGATTGACTCAACAAGAGGGTCTTTTATACTCAACAAGAGAGTTTTTTGTATGTGTCTTGTACAAAGCCCAAGACGGAGGCTAAAAGTTGTTGACTCAACAAGAGAGTCTTTTATACTCAACAAGAGAGTTTTTTGTATGTGTCTTGTACAAAGCCCAAGACGGAGGCTAAAAGAGGTTTACTTAACAAGAGAGTCTTTTATACTCAACAAGAGAGTGATTTTATATGTCTGACTCAACAAGAGAGTCTGAAAAGGTTAGCTCCACTAGGGAGAATCATTTGTACAAAGCCCAAGAGGAGGCTGTCTTACTGCTGAGGATTATTGAGATCCTGAAGCGGGTCCAAGTGTGGGGAACTCTCATGGGAGAGACCGGGTTTCTGCTGGAGATTGATCTAGAGTGATCGGTGTTTTTTCCTATTATTTGAAAGGAACTTGAGAATATCCTCCAGACTCAAGGGTCTTAGACTGTCCAAGTCTAGAGTTTTATCTTTTGTACAATGCCCAAGAGGAGGCACGGGTATTAAGGGATGAGTATCAACCCTACAACGGCTGGAGTTTTGACGCTGGAAAGACTGCTCTAGCAAAGGATGACTAAGTTCTATCTTATACTTTTAAGAGGTCGTCAGGGTCCTTGTATTAAGCCCAAGAGAAGGCATGAGAACTTCTAAGAAGCCGAAGGGTCCTTGTAGAATGCCTAAGAGGAGGCGGGTATGCTTTTAGGAAGCCTGTGTGTCCCCAAACCAAGAGAAGTTCAAGAAATGCAATTCACCGAGAAGAGACCATTCCAGGAAAGTTCGAGAATTTGGAAGAAACTCAAGAGATGCCATTCACGGAGAAAAGATCATCTCTAGGGAGTTAGAGTTTCTTTGACAATTTCTAAGGGTGACAGTCTGAGAAGAGATTCACCGAGAATACTGCCTTTAGAGTTTCTTTCTGCAGATTTGCATTTTCTATCCAATCTCACTGAATACTTGATGATATCATGCAATCTACATATCAATCTGCTCGTTTTCACCTCACGATCATGTCTATGGTCTTTAATTTCATTTATTTTAAGCATGGAATAAGAAATCAAAGAGAAACCTCAAGAACCCTAAAATTTGCATGAAGGCTCAGAAATTCCATACACGATTCAAACAAAGCAATTGATTGAGGGCAAACACTCTATGCATGATTATGAACTTATGGCCAAATTATTGTGCAGCAAAATATGCATGGATCATGAGATGACCAAGTTGAGGCCTACCTCTTGCAGCTGGTGATCGTATTTTATGTTAGAGGTGTTGCAAGTTGGTTCCAATTATTTGCACAGCTTCCTTAGGTGCCAAGTGATGTGTCTGAATGCTTGGAGTGGTTTGAAACAAGCTGAAACTTGAGATGGTACCTCAACTGCACCTCTGTCAAGAACTTGAGCAGTTGGCAAGTCATTTTGTGATTTTGGTGTTACAGATGTTATGTGAGTGTTTGGATCACTTCTATATGATGTTTATGAGGTGTGTTTGTGATTGGTTTGGTTGGAACTTCTCTCAAATTCAAAACCCGATAGTGACTTGCTTTGGAAGGCAAATTTGGAAGTGAGAAGGTGATTTTGAGGAAAGCATCTGTTTGATGGCTTTGGGGTACTCAAACTGAGCACCAATGAGCTCTATTTATAGTAGAGCAAGTTTGTTTTGCAAGCAATAATGAATGGCAACTGCTGCAGAAGTTTGGCAAATGTTGATCAATAGGAATCCAAGTCTCCTCTAGCCATAAACTAGAGGTTAGAGCACAGGCTGTTGGTTCCCTAGTTCTTGGATAAGTCTTGACTGAATTCAGTTGGAAAGGGCTCATTCCATGCCACCTTGGTGTACCCATTAAATGCTCCAAACCAAAATTGGAGTCTTGTCCCTCTTTTAGGCATTTCTAGGTTTGGCAAGCTACTTTTGGTTCCAAGGAGTTGGGAGGCTGATGGATCAGTGTTTGTCCCTCGTTGGTCTCCCCCTGAGTTGTTCAGATGGATAAACTTGTTTGTCATTTGCAAAATTTGCTCAAATCGAGCAAAATACACAAATCTGCCTTGCCATGATAGTTTGCAGCAAGGCACATTGTCATTGTCATATCTCATGGCTTAAGTGGAGTTTCATGGAGTTCTTAGCCATTTTGGAAAGCTCTTATATGATACAACACATGTGTGATCATAGTTTGTTTTGATACTTTTTAGATCCAAGTGAAAAATTCCCTTACATTTTGGAAAAAGTGAAACAGATTCTGACTTAGTGAAAATTTCACTAAGTGTTGGAAAAAGTGACATTTCATGTTTTCATCCATTTTGATCCAACCATAACTCAAAATCCATGATGAGTTGGAATAAGGTGTAGTTTAAACTTTTAAAGTATGTCATGAGAGCTACAAATCCATCTTTGGATCAGCCAAAATGGTTGCTTGGATCACAAGTTATGATCCTTGGAAGTTGGTACCCTAGCCACTTTGTTCCATAACTTCGAAAATTTCTAAGTTTTTTATGGTTACCCCTTTTACAAGTTATCCCACTTTTCTTGATTTTTCTTGATGAATGATGATCCCAATCACACATTAACATCATTTTAGGGTCAAAGTTGACTTTTGTGCACAGTTGACTTTTTGTCAGACAAACTCCAAACTGTGCGATCCTCTATGAAGTCAAGTCCTTGTCCTAAATTAAACTTGATGGACATGTTCCATGGGTGTATTAGGGTGTGTTGAATCATGACCCAAGGTTTGAGAGCATGCCTGGGTCAAAAGTCAAAGGCATAGTTGACGTTTCCCGCGAAACCCTAATTGTGGTTCTAATGAATTTGAAACTTGTTGATCAAGCTTCTTGGATCAATCCATTGTTGCAAATGGATCAATGTAGTGTGTTAGAGACCCTCAAATCATGTCTTAAGGTCTTGGCTCATGTTTTGTCCCAAAATTCAACTTAGGGGTGAATTAGGTCAAGAAACCCTAATTCCTGATTTTTTATGAATGCATCCCCTGAGCCTAAATTGACTTAATGATTGGGTTCATGATGTCCCTTGGAGCATCTTAGGTTGTGCTTTGAAGCATTGGCTCATGCCCAAAGGAAAAATTCCATCTGGAGGCCTTGGTCGACCAAAACCCTAATTTGGTGACACTGGCGATCTTGAGGCTTAATCCACCTGGAATGCTGCAATATTGTGCTTGATTCTTGAGGTGGGAGTCCTCTTGATCCATTGTGGATATTTGAGAGGTTTAGACAAGTTGAAGATCATGTCATTCCTTGATTGATCCTTTGTCTAAGAGCTCTGAGAGGGCTGGAAACCCTAAGTTCGATTGTAGTGGATGCTCACCTATCTTTGGGGAGACTAATGAGGTATGATGGTCCATCCATATTGTGATGATGACTTGCACAATGATGGGAAATCTTAGTGGTCAAAATTTGGGGTATGACAGGGATCACCAACGAAATGAGGTAAAGATATATGAGTTACTAGTCCTTTCTGCACCAAATATGGGTATAATTCTTTATACGTCATTGGGATGGGCTCAAAGTTTGACCTTCTTCTAGCACGGTTTTAATTGGCAGGCACAACAGGGGGAACCTAAAGTCTTTATTGGTGACGATTTTGAACTGGAGGAGCTGGTGGGCGCGAAGTAGTTACTCGCGGCTTCTGATATCCAGGTGCGAACTGTTGAGGATAGAGCGGATAACCAGAAGGAACTGATGGTTGATTGAATGTTGGTGTGACAACTGCCACATAAGGTTGTTGAAAATAGGGCACTGACGCAGATGGTTGTTGATAAGCAATAGGCTGTGGAGTTCTTCTCCTCGGCTGACTTCCCCTCTGACCACTAGACAAGGCATTTGTCTCGCCTTCTTGTCTTCTCTGGAAACCTCCCTGATTCTTTCTCGCATTACTAGAAGTAGCAGCAACAAATGTGATCTTTCCATTCTTTAAACCATGCTCAATTCGAGCTCCTATGGCCATAAGCATAGAGAAACCCAAGGATGTGCTTCCTACCATTTTCTCATAATAGGCAGGTTACATGGTGTCCGTGAATAATTCAACAAGTTCTTTTTCAGCTAGAGGAGGTTCAACCTGAGAGGCTAACTCCCTTCATCTCTGTGCATACTCTTTAAAGACTCTTTGCCTCTCTGTGACATATTCTGTAACTACCTCCTATCGGGCTCCATATCCATGTTATACTTATAATGCTTGATAAAGGCATCAGATAAGTCTTGGAAGCTTTTGATTCTACTTTGATCAAGGCTCAAGTACCATTTAGATGGTGCTCCACTCAGACTATCTTGAAAGCAGTGTATCATCAGTTTATCACCATCCACATGGGCAACCATCTTACGGTAATACATGATGAGATGGCTCTTTGGGCAAGTATGCCCCTTGTACTTGTCGAACTCTAGCGTCTTGAACTTAGCAGGAATCACTAAGCTGGAAACCAAACACATCTCATTGGCAACAGCCCCAAAAACCTAATCACCCTTCATTGCTCGAAGTCTCTTCTCGAGGGTTTGATAATTTTCCTTCACTTCTTTGAGGTCCTCATATCTTACATCATCACCTCCCACTGATGATTCAGGAGCATGATAAATCTAATTATAGTCTTCAAATTATGGTACAACCCCTGTTGGAATGACCGGTGATGGAATATTATGCATGACCGGGCGTGCTTCAGTATAGAGTGGTAAGGGAACTGCTTGTGGCACAAATTGCCCCATCTCTAGCACTCATTCCAATCGTGGCACAAATTATAAGGTGGACCGAATGGAGGCCATGTAGAAGGCACATACCTCAAAGGTTGAGATTCCACAAAAGGTCCTATGATCTCTGAGATAACAATAGTTTGGGGAGGCTCGCTCCTAGTAGTCGAAGTTCTGATCATCTCCATAAGCTGATTCATATTCCCTTGAAGGTCTTCGAGTTCAGTCCTGGGTCTTGCGTTCTTTTGATCTTGTTCAGACATCCTTTGGCGAGCGCGGGCTCGTGTGTTGTATCTGTGTTAAGGATTCAGGATGGAAACAGGAATGAGAGAGAGACAAAATGAGAAATGTTTAAAAATGCATGTATGCATGTGTGGATGCATATGTGATGTATGTGATGCAATGCAAGTGGTATGCATCCTTTGGCTTTTCAGGGAATCGTTTGAATTATTCTTTAGTTATTCAAAAATACTAAGGATATAAAAAAGAAATTATGAAGTACCCAAACACATTCATTCATTAATAAGGCAAATGCGTAATACAAAGTTATAGTAATCAAAATGTCAAGTACAACTCACAATGAAAAAGTACAAGAAAGCAAAAAGATCCTCAAGCTTTTGGCCTTGGAGCTTCACGTGCCTCTAGCTCTTCTTTGAATCTCTTTATCATAGACTTGCAGAGAGAAAGGAAATTACATATGGCCGGAGGAGTCGTATCCTTATCTATAGCCTCCATAGCAACTCTGAGCTTCAAAGGTAGATCTTGGGCCAACCAATTACAGAATTCAGCCAAACCATTGAGCTTTGTGTGATACATATCTCGATCATTCTTTAGGAGGAGTGTAGACCGCTCATAATCATCATAATGACGGGCCACTTCTTCTCTTTCAGCCGCCTATATCTCACTATCTTTGATCAAAGCATCAAACCGATTTTCCCAGTATTCAGCTCTTCTCTTGGTATCATCTAAATCCCTACAAAACTGTTCCCATGCTTTGGTGTAATTTGGGAAGCTCGACTAGCTACCTCCTTAAGATGACATTCTTTTTCTTCGTTCGCCCTTGAAAGGCGTAGAGCAGTAGTGAGCTCTTTGACTTCAGCTCCAAGTTTAGTTCTCATACTCTTGGTTTCTTGAGTTACAAGTAGCCACCACCCTTCATTCTTATGGCATTCGCTCCAAGTACGCTTCAATTCTTCCTTGAGTTCACTTAGACGGCCATGTGCTTGGTTAATACACACCTTGATCTTTTTCCTTTTATGCTCTTCTTCACCAACCTTTTCTTCAATATCTCCAAGTCGATTAGTCTTCAGCTTAAGCTCCCACTTAACCTTATTCTTCTCTTTATTAACATGACAAAGTCTTGCTTCTAGTTCTTCATTCTCTTTGACCAGCCGAGCTATGGTAGCCTTCAATCCTTCAACCTCCTCAATTGGGACATGAGTGGGTTTAGGCTCAGGAAGGGGATCGGGTGTCCTAATCTCAAAAGGCAACTTGATTACCTTCACCCTATCCTTGACCTATTGGAAGTAAGGCTCTTTTGTAATGTTATTCCTCCTTCCTAAGTCAGCTTTCCCTTTCTTCTTGATACTCCTCCAAGCTTTTGTGATCCTCTTGAATAACTCAGAGCTTTCAGTTCCCAAGTCATGAATCATGAAAGCTTCCAAATTCTTTTCTTCAGGAGGAGGCACCATTGGATACCCAAGCTGCCTTTTTTTTTTATGGAAGGATACCCAAGTTGCCTTACTATTAACATAAGGTTGGAATTGATGCAGCCTCAAGTTCCAATAAGTGGGATGTTGGGGAACTCACCACAGCTGGAGATAACTTCATCATAGTCTTGAGAGTACCAAGAAAAATCAGTGATTGAAGGGATCCCATTCTTTGAGCCCAACTATCACTAGCTCGATCAACGAATGGTCCTTTTGTCGGTAGAAGCATCTTCAACCACTAATGTAAGAGTGGTCCACAACAAACAATCGATCCTTCCCTCTTCTCATTCCTCTAACTCAAGTAATAGAAAGTGTCTGCCAAGAGAGTTGGTACAAGATTTCTGGTCAAGAAAATGTGGATGACAGTCATATCCACAAAATCGTCTATGTTAGGTAACAAAAGGATCCCATGAATAGCCAAAGCAACAGTGGCAAAGCAACTGTCCCAACTCTGAGCTTCTATAAGAGTGTTTGTCTTCTCAATAAGAAACTTAAGAGGAAGTCCCTTGACACCTCCCTTGGTATTCCAATTAGCAATAACCTCCTTCTTGTGCATGTGGAGAGCATCGGCTACAGCTTCACCCTTCAGAGATACATCCACTCCCATAAACGGTAACTTACCCTTCATAGGAATTTTAACCAAACTCTCATACTCTTCAAGTGTTGGTGCTAGCTAGAAGTCTTGAAATGTAAAACATCTCAAGGGAGAGTCGTAAAACTAAGACAAGGTGATGAGTGCTCGTTGATCCGCCTCTTGATTCAGGATGTGGATGAGTTTGCCATAGTCTCTTCCGAAGTTGATTCTGAACATAGCAGGGATACGAGAAACTAGATCACGCAAACCATCCAACTTGGGCTTTCTGAAACTGTATGAGTAGGTACTTCTGGTGTTTAATCCCATGATTTTTGAATGCCTGCAACGTAATTCTTAAATTCCCTGAAAACCAAAGAATGTGAATCTTATGATATGAACATGAAATGCAAATGCAAGGTTTAGGACCACAAGTGTAATTTTGAAGTTAATGGCAACAGGCATCTCTGATCATCGAAACCTCATGGGTAAGCTCTAAAATGGGTTAGTGCCTAGAGTCATGGATCTTCTAAAATATATCGTTGCCATGATGAAGGCTTGTCAGACAATAACATCTTTGAAATGATCTATTCTAGGTGAGGCCTTCGTGTCGTGCCAACGAGGAAGGCTCCTCGTGAGTCTCTACTACACAACCATCGAGTCCAAGGTTTCTAAAAAGGTAACTCAGAGCCATAGACCGAGGTTGAAAATATCACTGTCAAAGTAACGATATGTTCAAGGGATGTCATCTGATTGAGGCGTTCGTGTCAACCCAAGAAGGAGTGACCCTCATGAGTTAACACTACCAACCACCATGGAAATGGTTAAAAGTTCTTTAGAGTTATTGATTTAGCTTAAAAACATTATCACCTTGACGAAGGCTCGTCAGACAATAACATCTTCAAGAGAATCTACTCTAAACAAAGTTTTCGTATCGTCCCAATGAGAAAGGCGTGGGCCTCTACTACACAACCACCATCATAATCCTATGTTTTCCTCAGACTCGGGTAGGGAGCCTATCTCACAAAGCCAATAATCAGAGAACCTTAATAATGTCATAAGCAAATAATAACAGGATAATCAAAAAGACATAAGCAAGCAAGTAGATAGTAGGCAATCAAACAAACAAGCAAACAATAAGAGAAAACAAACAAGAATAAAATAAATAAGCAAAGCTAACACTCACGAATCGAATCAAGTTAGACTTGACTCTCTCTTGCATGGAGCAATCGTCCCCAGCAGAGTCGCCAACTGTCGTACATAAAAAATACGATCCTTCATGAATTGTCGCGGAAAATAGAGTCGCCATCGAACTTTATTCATTCTAATAAGGAATAGGAAAAAATCGATAAAACCTTTGAAAGATAAGAACATGGTCATCGCAACTAAGTTCTAGGTTCTGGAGTCGATTACGCAAGGGGGAGGTATTAACACCCCTTACGTCTGTTGTACTCAACGGGAACCTCTTGGTTAGATTCGTGAGGAATGTTATCTAAGGTTGTTTGTTTTCTTCTAAGATGAATAATGTGAAAAGGTAAATGAAAAGGGCTTAGGTTTCCTAAGGGGAAATTGTTGGTTTTATACTATGGTGGTCGCTAAGGATTGGGGCCCTTGTGCCTACGTATCTTCATTGTGAGAAATGAAGAATCAGAGCGTCTGTAGTTCGCGGGACTACGGATTGTTAGTTTGTTTTATCGAACAAATGTTTAGATCGCATTCTAAAGGCGAAACGTTAGCTTGTCTACTCTCGTGGGAGGATTAAGCATTTAGTTGCATGCGCATTAGAAGGGACTAAACATCGTTCTTTTGAGAAAAAGTTGTAATCGCACGGTGGCGAGAAATTGAATTAATATGTTGATATATTATTCGGATGACAATCATTTGGACGCCAAGGAAGGCCCATCATATCCAAACCATTGGAAAAGTGAATCGAAGGCTCGACTCTCTCTCTCTCTCTCTCTCTATCTATCTATCTCTCTCTCTTCAACCTTATTTGTGAAAGGGTTTGATATAGTTAAAGTACTTTAGGCGAATGATGATTATTCGAACAATGAGGAAGGCTATGAAGGTAAAGAAAATCACAAGAAAAGGGGTTTAAATTAGGTTTTAACAAATGTAAACTTTTTAGACTTTCAACACAAAAGTTAACAAGTGAATAAAAATAAATAGACACAAGTATTTTTATCCAAGTTCACTGTTAAAAAAGTTACTCCAGTCCACCCGCCAAGGTAATTTTGCTTTAAAAAAGGACTTAATTTACTAATCTTGAAAGATTATAACTAGTTCGTCTAAGTGTTTAGAAAAACACCTTATCCCTCTCAAGTCTACATACTAACACGTAGTCACTTGAGGAAAAATAATATCAAATAAGATACAAAGAAAGTGTTTACAAAAGATGCTTCTTTAAAGCAGATGAAAAAATTTTAAGAACAAAGTTTTACACAATGTGAGCGATAACTCTTTGTGTTTTCAAACTCTTTTTGATAGACTTTTTGCATATTTTTCTCTCTTGTAGTATTGATCGTTGTTATGCTTGTAGTGAGGTAGTGAATCCTTTATATAGCTGGATGTTTGAATGTTGGAGGGTACAAACATAAATATAGATGTCAGTTGTTGTAACTGTAATACGAAGACTGTGAGAGACAAGAGTAGTAAAGGCTCACCATATCCCATATAGTAGTACTGACGTAAAATTAGTTTATACCAATTTAGGAGTGAACATTTGTACGGATTCTTTCATCACATGTTTTTTTCTTGACCTTATCTTATGATCAACTTTATCTAATGAGTAGTGATGATGAGTTCAGAAGATGAAAGACTGAGTGGTATCAGAGTCTTCAGAGTTTTCAAAGTCTTTAGAAGTGATGTCTTTAGAATATTCAGAACTTGATATCAGAACCTTGTCTTCAGAACTTAATATCAGAACCTTGTCTTTAGAACTTAATATCAGAGCTGGAAGCGATGCTTTTCTTAGAAGCACACGACTTTCTTTTTCTTTAGAGTCATTCAGCATTCATTAGAACTGCTGATGTTTCTTCAGATACGAGCGAAGTAATTTCTTGAGGCGTGCCAAAAGAATTCTGATGAAATTTATTGAGAGTTATCCAGAATCAATTTGAATTTAATAACTGCACGCTTCAGAAATTCATTAGAGTACAAATTTGTTACATATAAAATATATGGATTGTTATCATTAAAACTAGAAATTATATGCAGAACCAAAATCTTCGATCCTAAAATTCACAAATATCTCCTTGATCTAACAGATCAGAGCTATCCCTAAATCCAAACCCTGATTCCATAACTCCACAAAATTAAACCAGATAAAACCCTAAATCCTTAACCATGCGACATTTTAACATAAACAAACGGAGAATCTATATACAAGCAAGTACTCAATCCAGATGGGAACATAATCGAGTTCAAATAACAAGTAATGACTCCATTAGTCACAAATAAGATCGATGGTTATCAAGCAAAAGAAGAAAAAAATCATTACCGGCCAGAAGTTATTGGCGTGAAGAATTCCACAGGTAAACTTGCGCTTTTCCTCTTTGGTTCCGTTTCGGTCTCCTTGCTCCCAGTGTAGATCTTAGGCTTCGTGTGTAGGGTTCTGAGAATATTATTTTTGCAAAGATATTTTCTTTAGGGTTTTTCTCTGTAGAAAAGCTTAGGTTTTTTGATGAGTAGTTAAGATTATATAGTGAACAATTAGGGTTTTTGGTTGTGCTGAGATCATTGGGTGATTGGTGTGAGGATGGTCAGTAGTGGAGAGTGTCCTTGTACGTAGTGAGGCCCCACATGATTATACTGCCTTTGCTTTTTTCCTTCCTTGCAAATGTGTTGGATTGAAATTTGTTGGATTAAAAATGATATGAATTCTTGGAAAAAAAATGACATGAATTCTTGGAAAAAAAAATGACATGAATTTAATTGGTTTGAATTTGAATTCTTGAAATTTGTTGGATTGAAATGACATGAATTTGTGGAATGGAAAAAAATGAATTTAAGTTTTATTGATATGAACTTGGTTGAATTGAAGTGAGCTTGTATGAAAAATGTGACTTGAATTTGAATGAGGAATTGAAAATTGAACTTGAATTAGGATGGAACATAAATTGAAACCTTGCAACTTGATTTTTGAAAACTTGGAACATGAATTGAAACATGAACCTTGATTGATATTGACACTTGAATTAAAATTGAAATATGAGATACAACTTGAATTTTGGTTTTGGATTGAAACTTGAAATTGGTTTGGATTAAAAGTTGAAATTGATTTGGATTGAAACTTGACTTTGCTTTGGATTGAAACTTGAAATTGATTTGGATTGAAACTTGACTTTGTTTTGGATTGAAACTCGAAATTGGCTTTGTAATGAAACTTGAAATTGATTTTTGAATTTAAACTGATTGAACTTTGGAATGAATTGGGAAGAAATTGAAATATGGAATGAAACTTGCTTATAATGAGGTTGAAACTTAGTAGCTTTGTTTTTGAATTAAAAAATGAGATTGGAATGTGAAATGTTTTGAATTTGATTTTGAAGTGAAATGAAATTAGTTTTGTAACGAAATTGGAATGTTTGAATTGAATTGTGGTATTTGACTTTGAAACTTGGAATGTAATATTTGAATTATGAAATGAAACTTGATTGTGAAATTTGAAGTGCAATGAAATTGAAACTTGAATTGGTTTCGTTTTGAATATGATCGAACTTGATCATGACATTGAATTGGATTGAAAGTTGGTTGGAATGAAATGACACTTGAACTTGCATGAATTGTGAACTAAATGGATTGATGGTTGTCAGTATCGTGTTCTTGGCTCATATCATGAACTTTTAATGTATTTTTGTTTTACAGGTTCTGCTTTGTGAAAATTGAACTATGAGCAACATCTTTAAGAGTTTCTTCAAAAGACTCTTTGATGTTATCTCCAACAGCATCAGGACATGAATTCTCCGTAGCCTCTACAAGTTGGTCCTTTTGAATCTCAGTCACAGATGACTCTGAATTTCCTGAGGATGTTTTGGTTGCATGTATCATCTGTTTTCCATTTTATCCGTAACTGCCTTTGTATTAGGATGAAAGCAATTATTGAAATTGTTTTTCAAAGGCCCTTGATCATTAGCCAAAATCCCCCCAAGCAAAGAAAACTCCTATTTTCCCTTTGAAACATGCAAGCCAATGCAATTTTCTGTAATGCTACTTCATGAATTAGTCTCTCATCAGTTGCAGGAGGCCCTTTCATCCCCTATTCCAGAACAGTATGTTGATTCATTAGAACTAGAAAATGGTGGATTTATTGCCTTTCCAATCATCAAAGATGGAGGAAGAGCTATGGTCCCACCGTTCGAGCGTGCTCGGTTCTACTCCATGGTGACGACTCCTGTGTGCGTCAAGAAGTTGACTGCTACTTAAATTGCTTACCCTGTTTATTAGGTGCAAACAACGAAGGTGGAAAAGCCCTTTCTTCAAATGATTGAAAGACGATGGGAGGGTCCTCTTGGAATCTTGTTGAGATGACATTTTCTCAAAATATGTACCATGAGAATTAAAAATTCGGGAATTTACTGTCTGATGCTGACTTGTGTTTCCATTACAATAAATTTGAACCTGAGTCTTGATTGGAAAATTTGGAACTGTTCTTGAATGGATTTGGATAGACATGAATTTGAATATTAAGATAAACTTAAAATGAATTTGAAACTAGAATGAAGCTTGAAACTTAAACTTTGACATAACTTATAAACTTTGTAACTATGAACTAAGTGGGATTAGAAAGGAACATCAAATTAAATTTTAGAATTTGAATCTTATAGTGAATGTGTAATTGGCATGGACTTAAAAATGAGTTTGGAACTTGGAAACTTAATATTAATCATGGACTTGATTTGGAAATGAAGTGGAAGTAAAGTAGACACTTTTGAAATGAATTTGATGCTCATGTGAAATTGACACTTGAATTGAAACTTGGATTGCAATTTGAACTTTGTAACTTGAACTTTGTATGGAAATTGAAATTTTAGTAAGGAAATTGAAATATTTGATTTTTTTTAATGGAATTTGTTCTTTTTGAAAAGAATTTGAATTTTCACAATTAGGAATGAATTTGGAATCATGACACTTGAATTTGAATCTCACTCGAAAACTTGAATAAAGTTGAATTTCAATTGTTGACTTGAAATTTGAATTTGGCATGTGGAATTCGAGATTGAAACTTTTTTACGACTTTGAAATGGATTTGGAATGAATTTGAACATTGGACATCTAGGCATAGAACTTGAATCTTGGTTGTGAACTTGAAAATTCATCCTCATAACCTTGAATCTTGATCACAATCAAGTTAAAAGAAAAGTAAATTGCTCCTATATTCAACAACCTCAACTTGATCTTGCAAGAAGATCTTGAACCAAGCATAGGTGATTTAAAGTTCCTTGAAGCTTGTGTTGCCCCAAATGATCTGAAGTAAGCCAAGACTGAGCCATAGGTTTCTTGATTCCTAAGTAACTTGTAGTAGCTCAAGCTCTAATCTTCAGATGACCTCCAAATAACAAATTCTTTGAAGAGAACAAGACACATCTTTGTCAAACCACATGCTTCATCTATCCAGGTATGATGATGCTGATGAATCCATGATATGAAAAGCTGGGTGAAAAAATGAGGGTGTGACACAAAGAAACTAAAGAAGTCTGTTCCCCACAAAATTCGATGCCTAGCCAACCACACAGACGGTCCCAAACTATTTGAGCCACATCATAGTAGTAGAAAATATGAAAGAGAGTCTTTTTTGGCATTGACGCAAAAAGGACAAGAAGAATTACCAACCATAACACCTCATTTCAATAAATTCGACTTATTAGGAAGCCTATTCAACAAGCATCTCCAACCAGCAAACTGGATTTTACTCGGTGCCTTTAATCTCCAAATATCCACCAAACCATTAAGAACCACTGTCTCCGTAAATGAAACCGCGTCGTTGAAAGTAGATATAAGCTTGTAACTACTAGCTGTCGAAAAACCTTTAGCATCCAACTTCCAACCAAACTAATCTCCCCCAAAGCGTTTCGGCTGAACATTATCCAACAATTTTTCCAAAGTCTGCAAGTTGTTCCACTGCTTGAGCCGTAGAGGTACCACTACTATCAGTAAAATTCCACACCCAATTATCACCTAACCAAGGACCCATGGAAGAAATGTTGGCTGGGCTTGAACCGAAAGAACGAAAAAGGTTTGGAAATACTGCTGCCAGCGGTTTCGAACCAATCCATGTGTGCTGCCAGAAATCATTTAAATTTTCGTCACCTATTTTCCCACAAACGGACTCATTAAACTAATTAACATCCTAATTGAACGTCATTCTAATGCCACTAATGTCTCTCCGCCACAATGATTGTTTTCGCCGTGTTGCATTATCCACAAAAACATTTGACATAATGTTATAGTTCAAACAACCATACCTTGCATTTAGTATCTCAGACCATAAACAATCTTTCTCGACCAAAATCCGCCATAACCATTTGTTGGGCAGAGGAATATTAAAAGTCCCAACGTGCGTGACCCCGATATCCTATACTTTATAGACATACAAATATCGTCCCAACCTATCCAACAAACCTTTTTAATTTCATCAACCCCTCCCCATAGAAATATCCATTGAATAGATATAAATTCCTGCGCCACCACTTTAGGAGCCTTGAAAAAAGAAAGGAAGTAAATCGATATATTAGTCAATACTTCATCAACATTGTAACCCTTCCGGCCAAAGTTAGAGACTTGTTATGCCCAACCTAAAGCCTATGCCACACCTTAGCAATAATAGGATTCCAAGTAGACCTTCTACAATGATTTGCTCCTATGGGTAAACCCAAGAACAAAAATGGGATGGTTCCAACCTTGCACGAAAGGAACAAAGACGTTGTCTGCAGAAATTTAGGAAAAATATAGAGACCAAACAACCTGCTTTTATTCAGGTTAAGACTTAATCCAGACGCCAGCTGAAACCCCCTTAAAATAGCCTTCAAACTCCACATATTTTCCCACTTTCCATCGCATAAAACCACTGTGTCGTCTGCAAACTACAACAACTCGAACTGAAATTACCAGCAACTTCGAACCCACTGAAGTAACCCAAATTAACAGCATTCAACATCATCCCCGCTAGCCCTTCAGTAGAAATAAAGAACAAAAAGAGAGAGAGCGGATCACCTTGACGAATCCATCTTCCTGTCACAAAATCCTCTGTCGGGCTTCCATTGACAAGAATGGACATAGAACTGCTGAAAATCAATTCGTTCATCCAACATAACCACCTTGAACCAAACCCCAAAGGCTCTAAAATGTTTCTTAAATAGCCCCACGAAATGCAGTCATACGCCTTCACAAAATCAAACTTCACAAGAACACATTCCTCCTTATTACGCCTAGCAAAATCAAGCACCTCATTCACTACCAAAATATTGTCCAACATTTATCTACCTGCCAAGAACGCGGTTTGGGACTTTGAAACCAGATTATTCAAAACCTTCTTGATTCTATTAGCCAACAATTTGGAAAGCATCATGTACAGACTTCCATTTAAAAATATTAGTCTAAAGTCATCAATCTCTTGAGAATTATTTTCTTTTGGGATAAGCGTAAGAAACGATGTTGTTATAGCCTTTGGCACCCTACCACACTCGTAGAACTCCAAAGCAAACTTGTATAAGTCGTCTTTAGGAAAATCCCAACAAAGGTTAAAGAAACCCAAACTGAATTCCTAGGGGCCTAGACTCTTATCCATATCTCCACTTCACACAACTTCTTTAATCTCATCTAAGGTAAAAGGCTCTTCAAGAAAAACCGTATCCTCTAAAGAAAGTTGTCTAGAAGACACTCCATCCAACAGAGGTTGAACATAGTTTATTTCAGAAAACCTATGTGTAAAATGCTTAGTGAATTCCACGTTCACTTCGTGAACCTGCTCGATTTTTCCTCTAGTAGTGTTGAGCCCCACTATGTTATTCCTATTAAGCATAACTGTCAAAGAATTATGAAAACACTTCGTATTACGACCGCCTATTTAATCCATATGCTTCTAGATTTCTGTCTTAGAATACTCTCTCTATTATGCAAAGATTTCAAAACCTGTTGCCTCCCCCATCTGCCTGGAAAAATCCACACCATCAAAAATTTCCTCTACCTCCCCACCAATGGTAGCCAAATTATCTAACTGGTTGAGCTCCATGACAACACTATCCACCTCCAAGTTAATAACACCAAACACATCCTTATTCCACTTCCGCAACACCCATCTCAATATCCTCAATTTTTCTTTCAAGACAAAGGCAGCCTTACCTTCAACAATGGTGGACTACCAAAAACCCTTAATCAAAGAGACTAGATATTCATTCTCCAACCAACAATTGAAATTTTTTAATGATTTGGGACCCTAGTTCAAATTTTTACCTTTGATCCAAATTGGAGCATGATCCGATATGTCCTTATACCCCACATACTGACAACTTATATTCCATTTGGAAATTAACTCCTCCGATAATAGAAACATATCCAATCTACTCATAGATTTGCAATCTAAACTCTACCATGTGAATTTGCTACTCACCACAACCACATCTCTCAACTCCATGTTCTGAATCAATTCACCAAATTCAAGCATCTCCCTCAACATCACAACGCTTTTTTCTTTCTTTTTCCACTTTGACAACATTAAACTCACCTGCTACACACCAGACTTCACCAGGAAAGATACTCTTAACTCTTGAATCTGCTTCCACATAAGCCTCTTCTTAGCCAAGGGGCAAGAGGAATAAATATTGACTAAATAAATCGATTGACCTTGCCAATACACATTAATGCCAATAAATACTTCTATAGTAAAACTAAACAAAGGTTGGAACAAACCAGGTGTCCACATCAAAATTATTCCCCCTGACCTGTCTACAACACCTTTATAACTCTATTCCACCTCTCTGTTACCCCACAGCTTGAAAATGTCCATTTCAGAGACAGCCTGAACCTTGGACTCTTGAAGAAAGCAAACACAAAAACTGTTCTCTTTAATTAGTTGGCTCACGCGTTTCATCTTGACACAATTACCAGATCCTCGCAAGTTGTAAGATAACAGATTCATTGATCAACATCTATTTTGACATCCTTATGAGAAGCTTGCTTCTTGTCTTTCGCTTCTAACTGACTAATTGCTTCGATGTGAACTTCATCAAATTCGCCACCTCTGAGCCCAAACAGAACCGCTTTATCCCAAATTCTGGAAGACACTTCATCGCTCCTTTTTAGAAGCAAACATTTGTTACAATGGGCGGCATCGGAATCTCCCACCGATTCACAACAGAGAATTGATCCTGTGGAAAATCTCTCGGAAGAAGCCACCAAACTAGAAGACGCAAGCATCACTAACTTACCTTTATTCTTGGAAACTAGGTTAAAGATGGAAAAGAAGGAAGGTTTTAAAAGCTCTGCATCTTTAATTGAATCCCCAGAGAGATTCCCCGATGGAAAATGTGATTGGGCTCTCCCTATTTCATCCCTCGAATCCGTTGGCCCATGATAAATTGACCCAACATCATTCTAACGAGATCGGACAACTTTGGGCCCAACTCTCTCAACTTTGTCTTTAGCTTGGCCCACCTTGCTAACACCACAATTAGAGTCCACAATTAATGCATGAATATCTTTTAAACTTTTAAGCTTCTGAACTTTGACTTTATCTTTTTTATAATTAACAACTTCCCCACCACGCTTGCTAACATCCGCTAACTCTAGTAACTCTAGTCTATTCCCCTTTTCACCAACCTGAAATGCCTTATCAGAAACATCCACGTCCCGTCTATCCTCCAATTCCTTATTAGGTACAACAAGCAGCACTTTGTCCACATCAATTTCGAGATAGCCTTTCTACAAAATAGTATTAGGTCCCTCATCCTATAAGGGAACATTGACGTTTACAACATTGACTTCTAACACACCAATATCTTCATCGAATGACGAGTCAGCTTCATCTTTCCATACCAAAGTCGACGGGATGTTATTGTCCTCGGAATCTGAATCTCAGTCCTCCTTCCCGTCTGAGATATCCTCACAACCCAACACCAACGTTCCAGACGAATCTTTCAAGATTATGATCCTGAACACCTCACCCTTGAATTTGACCGAAATATGTTCATTTATTAACATTGAGCAACAGGTACTTATCATGATTCTAGCACAATCTAGGCGAGTTTTCGCTGTTGTATGACCATCAACGCAAATGAACTTACCAAATAATTTTGAAATAAACACAAAAAAAATGTGCACTCCAAATATGATAAGGACCTCCCACAATTTCAAGCACATTAACCTTTCCAAGTCCACTTCACAAGATTTCCAAGGCTTAATCTCATTAAACCATTTTCTCTACCATATTCGATCCCTGGAAATAATATCTTCAATCATCCCCGAAGCTCTTCCTTCTAATAGACACTATTTAGGACCCAGAGGGGTGATTTTTAGGTCAAAATATCCCTCCACACTAAGTAACTTCTGCATCTTGTAAGTATTCCCCGGATTTTCCACCCTACCCATAAAATCTTGCTCAAACCTAGATTTATCCTCAGCTTTCTTACCAAGATATTCAGTATGCGATAATGAAGCCTCCTGCCAAACCAAATCACCACCATGTAAAATGCCATTCCCTGCTTCGCCACCAATCTCCCTATTCATCAACATATTCGCAAAAGACCTAGATCCTCTCACGTTTCCACTACCCTCCTTCCTCACTCGAGAATTACCGCCCACATGATTCTTATTTTGCCCACCTTTTTCCTTAACCACTCCTCCTTTAATTTGCTCCTTATGTTGTCCTCTTCCCAACCAAGAGTTGCGCTGGAACCAGGGAATGTTATCAAAGAGTTTCAGATCACCTAGAAGTAGGTTATCAAGTTTAGTCGCTAGGATCTCATCATCCTTGTCATTGAAGAATCTAACAAAGCCATAACGCTTCCTCCAGATATCTCTCTTTGACGAGATAATGACCTCATCTATATCACAAAAACCCTTGAACTCGTCAAACAAATCCCTAGCAGAGAAGTCATCCGAAAAAGACGTAAAGAACAAAGTAGAATAACTACCTCCCATTGTCTTAGTGTTGCTAGAATAAACATTGTCTCACCTGTGAACCTTAGAACGACATTCATGTCTCATTCCTTTCACCAGTCTCCACTCTTCCTCACTCTCTCTCATACTTATTTTGTTTTAACTTTTGTTGATATTTTTTCAATTGATATATCTTTAACTCTCAAAGGCCTATTCTTCGAACATGTGTCGGAAGTTGAATTACACTTTCCACTTGAACAAAATTTTTCCAACTATAACTGGTTAAAGAGAAGAGAGAAAATAAGTGGGAGGTAGAAGGGTTACTGGATAAGTGGAGAAGAAGAAATAAAGCGCTTTTAATTAATAGTGACATTTGCGTGGGGTAGCCTTTAACTAATTCTGACAATTCAGATTTGCGAGGGGTAACCTCTAGTTGATTTTTTAGAACACTAGATGACTCATTAACCACCCAAACACAATGGACAGTGATTTGACCTAACAGTCAAATTTTGCTAGGGGCTACCCCTCGCAATCTGAATAGTTAAATTTTGCTAAGGGCTACCCCTTGCAAATGCTGAATTTTGTGGCGCCTTTTATTTCTATGATGGGTAACCCTTCGTAATGTTCAATTTCAAAATTCAAAAATTCTCTCTGTCATATTTGCAAGAGGTGGTTGTAATTGTATAATTTTTTTTTGTTTTGCGCATTGCGAGGGGTTTAACCCCAAGTAAAGTTGTTTATTTAGTGAAGTATTTTACCCCTGGCAAATTCCTTTGGCTATACACAGTTTTTCTTGTAGTGCTATATAATTTCATACCAAACAAAATCCAAGATGTGTTTAATTATAGGCTCTATCTAGGGTGCAAGACCTGCACAGGTAAGTGTGAGCGATTTTTTTTTCAGGATAAAAAAAACCATGCTTTTTCATTATTATTATTTTATATTTTTCTCTCACATGAGAGACCTCTTTTTTCTTCTTATTTTTTAAGTTTCACCATATTGTGGAGGTTTAAAACCTTCGCTATTATTATTATTAGGCTTAAATGCACTTTTGATCCCCATAGTTTAATTTTTCTAAACAATTGATCCCCCTTAAAAAAAACCCAGCTTTTAGGTCCCTTGTTTTGATTTTTTTTGGGAAAATTTTGGTCCCCCTCCCTATTTAGCATATGTGGCGCTCCAAATAATGACATGGCAATGTTTTTGTTGACCAATTTTGATGACTCAAATGCCACATCAATAATGTGAATTATAATTTATGAAAATGATTAAATAAAAAATCATATTCATTATATTTTAATTACTTGAAATTAGTAATTGGGTTAATATATTAATTAATATTTTTTAATTAATAATTAATAATTATTAATTAATAATTTTAATTATGTTTTTTTAATTAATTGGGTTAATATATTAATTATTATTTTTAATTAATAATTATTAATTAATAATTTTAGTTATATTTTTTTAATTAATTAGTCACTATACTTAAAATGAAGATTTTGGGTCTATCCTTTTTTATCCATGCAGTCAGTTTTCAATTCAAAATATAATGCATGAATTAGTATTATAAACACTAAATTTTTTTCTAAAGAAAACGATGTGAGACTAATACATTTGCAAGATAACTTACTGCAGCAAGTCTCGGCAAGCCATGCTAGTGAGTTTCAAGCAGGAATTCAAACACACATTTGCAAGACAACTTGTATTAAAGCACTTGTAGTAAAGCACTTATATTAAAGCATCTCCTCCACTTCTATTCATCATGTTACTAACACTATTCATCACCAGTCCAAACCCTCACCAAAAGCAAGTTTATTCTCTCAATTCTCAAGGCCTCAAGCTTGTTTCTTTGCCCAGATCTCAAGTAGGAAGATCAAGGAAGAGAACGTGATGAAGATCAAAGCAAACAGAGCATTGTGGAGTGAGAAAGAAGCTCATTTTCAGAGCACTTTGATCACTACGGGACCGTTAATTTCGCGAGCTTTTCTCAAGTTTCTTGATGCTAACATGATTGTCTTGCTTTCCTGATCATGAATCCATTTTTAGTTGTCATTCTTCTTGCGTAAATGTCATGAAATAAGCATGAATCCTTTTTGAAGCATGTTGAGTTTGCATGAATATCTTCATGACCAGTTGATATGAGCAAAAACTGATGGCATATTCACGATCTTCGTGAAATTTCACTTTAAATGGTCGTCTTGTTTTGAATTTATGTCACGAGTTGTAGAGCTTCATTTTTTGGTGTAATGGAGAAGACGAAGTAGCTCTAGTGTTCTTCCATGGCTAGGGCATTCTATGGTTTTGACTCTTCAATGTTATTGTTGCAGCCGAGGATGTTCACAGGGGAAAGCCCGATCCAGAAATGGTTGCATATGCAGCCCAGCTTTTGAACTTCATACCTCACAGTGGAGGTTGCACATGATGCACAAATGAAGTGTGTTGCTGTTACTACTTACTACTACTACTGTATATTTTGTTCATTAGCTCTCGGGAAATTACATAACCCTTAAATAAGGTGCCGTATTAAAATTGTTTTTCCTCTGTTCATCCCTCATTGTATCTTGGTTACTTTTATTTATAAGTTTAGCAGCACAGTTCTACGTTTTTCTTCTCCCTGTATTTGTTGCGACATGTTTGCTGTAAGGGGGATCAGCAGTGCTACTTTCAAGTGCTTAATGAAAAATTCAAAATAAAAAATTACCTTACAGGATTGATCCATGCTGAGTACTTGCGAAATGAAAGCAAACTCTGTCAATACATATTTGAATGAGAAACATGGTTTTCAATGAGAGATATTGGTTAACAAGAAGTACCTTGGATGCAGCGACATATCCCAGAAGGGTAGGCAGAAGAGGTGTACTGCATGGTAGTTTCAAGATGATAGTGTTTTTGAAGTCCCACATTGGTTATTTACAAATAATTTTAACCTTTATATTACTCACATAAACAATAAGTAACAATTGTTTGTGGATTGGATAAATGTTGTATGAGTTTGGAGTCTAAGGCCCAAATAAGTTATTTAAATATTTACATTAATCAATTTAAAAAATAAAAAAAAATATTTAAAATAAACACTCAGTCAAAATTTCTAAATATAACTTAATTAAAATTATTAATTTACTCTTCAAAAAGTATTAATTAATAAATTATCTAGTCAACATTGTCATGTCATTATTTGGAGCGCCACATATGCCAAACTGGGAAGGGACCAAATTTTTCCCAAAAAAAATTAAAATAAGGGACCTGAAAGCTGAGTTTTTTTAAAGGGAGATCAATTGTTTAAAAAAATTAAACTATGGAGATCAAAAGTGCATTTAAGCCTTATTATTATTATTATTAGAAGAGATTATAAGTCTGTTTGTAAGCTTAAAAAAGAGATTTTAGCGTTTAGTTTTTCAATTTATATTAATAAAATAGTTATGTTTGATAACTATCTTATAACTTTTAGTTTATAGATTTTTAATCTAGGTTTTACCTTTTTCTTAAAAGCTATTTTAAGTAGTTTTTGGTTTTGTAGTTTATAGTTTGTGATTTTTTCTTTCATTTATATCTTTATTATTTAATAAAAAACATATTTTAATCTTTCGATGTACTATCTCATATATATATATATATATATATATATATATATATATATATATATATATATATATATATATATATATATACTGTTTATGATTATAAAAGATTAAGTTTATAAATATTTTAAAGAATGCTCTAACATATTTTTAATTTCTTTATTAGAAACTCTTTTAATGTATTAAATATAAATTATATAATTAATTAGAAAATAATATTGATAATTTTCAAGTTAGTAAAACGTTGAAAGAAAATCAATGAAATCAAAAGCGAAGAAAATTTAGAGTATCATTTCAGTTTTATTATAAAATATTATACAATAAACTTATTTTTATTATTATTTTATATTAATATAAGTGAACTCAAAATTACACTATACATGTAGAATTTCATTATAAAATTTGAAAAAAAGCTATATATTACAAACGAATGAGTTAACGAGAACGAAGAATTACAACTATTAGAATTACTTTTACTTTGATGTCCTCATAAATGACTTTATGAAATACCATTGATTCATGAATGGTATGATGGTTCTTTTATTCGTTGAATTTCATTGCTAATATATTCATGTTAAATAGCAAAACTCATAAAATTTATGTATAAATTTAATATATTTTGATGTTATTTTTAATTTTTTATATGTATTAAAACTATTTTGGCATGTTTACATTTATTATTATGGAATAAAAATTAATTTAATAATATAATATAAGAAAATATTATAATCGTCGATTTTTTAATTAAAAATATCCTTATATTTTGTACTTATCAATTAATGTGATAAATAATTTATCAAATATTTAAATTAACTTATTAACTACTCCCTCCGTCCCGCAATAAGTGACTCATTTAGAATAATATGGTGTTCCAAAATGAATGACCCATTACAATTTACATACAAATTAATTCTTTTTTTCCAATTTTACCCTTTAATTATTACCACTTTCATCACTCCCAATAAATGATAAAGGGTTTTTTAGTAAAAGATTCATTCTATCTCTTTAATCATTACAGTTTTCTTAATATGTGTGAAATGTCAATTGAGTCACTCATTGTGGGACGGAGGGAGTATTAACTATCAAATATAAGTTGTCAAATATCAATTACTATCATTTAACTATCAGTTTTCAGTTAACTATTATCAATTACTCCCTCCGTCTCAAATTATAAAACGTTTTGGATTTTTCACACAAATTAAGAAACTTAATTATTATTTTATGGGAAAGACAAATCATGTATAACTTTACAGTAATGCCCCTCATAATTATATAGGAGAGAGAAATTAAAAGAGTTGAAAGAATAAATAATAATAAATATTTGAGGGTATATTGGGGAAGATGTTATTTATATTGCATTGGGAATGTAAGGTGACTTATAATTTGAGATAAATTTTTTTAGTAAAGTGACTTATAATTTAGGACGGAGGGAGTATTAGTTAAATTTATCAAACAAAGTCTAGGATTTTTAAATTACTACTTTTAAAAAAAAACTTTAAAATAGCATGGGTTTTTAATCCCACACCATGGTGAATGTAAAGGTTCGCGTTTGCACTCTAGACAGTAGGCAGAGCCTTAATTATAAGCAAATGAAGTGATAGATATCTGAAACACACATACAATTGCAAAATTCTGAATAAAGTTTTCTAACTTTTGACAACAATTGTAAAATGATCCTTAGTTAGCTTGAATTAATAAGAAAAGTCATTTCACCGAGGTATGGTTTATTCAGAAAAAGAAAAGTGAAGATGAATTATGAAAAGACCGCACAAGAAATGTAATAATGAGATTAGGTAGGTAGGTAGGTTAACTATAACCATAAGGAAATGAAGAACTCTGACCAAAATAGACTTTTTTTTTAATGTTGTACCATCTTTTAAAAATATAAATATCATAAGCTGATGATGGCGGATAACGATTCGATGTTTATTGAGCAGGAACAAAAAACCGTTTACAAGAATTTGTGGAGGTTGAAAATTCCGGCGAAAGTCAAAGTTTTCGGCTGGAAAGTTTTGTGGGATCGTATGTCTACTAAGAGTGATTTAAAGAGAAGAGGAGTTCTTCTTGATCCATTATGTGGGATATGCAATATGGAAGAGGAAAATTTAATTCATTTGTTCTTTGGTTGTCCCTTCGCAATGAAGGTTTGGCGCTCTATAAGCTCTTGGTGCCGCATTTTTGAATTCTATGGTGGATCGGTTCACCGATTTTTTTCTAAATGGTGCGGTAACGGTAGTACTATGTCTGCCAGCGGTGCTATTTGGATTTCGACCTTATGGTCGATTTGGAAGGGTAGAAATAATAGTGTTTTCAATAATATTCCTTGTAATATTAATGATATTTGTTGGGATATTAAGATTAATGTTTGGAAATGGAGATGTACGGGAGAGATTCCCTACTCCAACCTCTCTTTATTAGAGTTTTGTTCGAACCCTTTGTAGTCGGGTGAGAGGGGTTGGTGGTGAATTTATCTGTTGACGGGTGGAATACCCCTTGTATTCTTTTTATTCTGAATTCCATTGGCTTTTAAAAAAAAAATAAGACTTCACTCTCAAAATTTTTTTCCAGGATATTTTATATTTTTAGGGTGCTAGCCATTTGATTCTACGAATAGATAAAGAGAATTTTATTCAGTAAGTGCTCGTTATTTGAGATAGTACGCATGTGAAGGGAATTTTTTTTGTTTTTTATTTTTTTAATATATTTATTTGAAATGTGCTTTATATGCTCGTCATTTGAAATTAATAGCATTTTGTGTGCTCGCCATTTCATTCCAAGAGCACCTTCTTTTTATGTGTGTGCTCGCCATTTAAAATTAAGAACACATGCATGGTCATTTTTTAAATAATATACTCCCTCTGTCTCATAAAAAATGTCTTATTTGCACTTTTTTCATATTTCAAAATAAATATCTCTTTAAAATACCAATATAACATTTATTATTTTTTTTCATTCTATACCCCTATTCATTAACTTTCACGTTTTTCAACTCCTCCACTAACTATAATAAATAAGGGTATTTTAGTAAAAAATATCAATTTTCTTATTAAAATCAATACATCTAATCATTTTCTTAAGAACCGCGCACATCTCAAATAAAACATTTATTATGAGACGGAAGTAGTACTTCACATGCTCGCCATCTCAAGTGGCAAATACCTACTAAATAAAATTCTCTTCATCTATTCGTGGAACCAAATGGCGAGCACCTTACAGATATAGAGTATCTTGAAAATATTTTTTCAAAATGGAGTATTATAGTATTTTTATTTTTAAAAGGGGTACAGCAGTAAAAAAAAGTCACCAAAATATATCACTAGTCATTCAAGAAATTGAAGTGCATGTTCGTAAACTATTCAGCGTTATTATTAAGTACTGAAGAAGTGTGTCTCACACATTATCTCCTACTCTCTAGTAACTCATCAAACTTCTACATCCATGGCTAGAGGAACTTCAACCCTTCCCATTTGTTTCTTCAAGATTATTCTTCAAACCAATCTTCAAACTATTGTAACACATTATGTTTACTGTTTTACTTTTTATTTTTTTTTGAAAACTTCAACTTCTAATATTATTATTTTTTTACAGAAAATACCAAACAAGTTTACAAGAAGACACGGTGCTGGTCTACCAAATCCAGTGATGATCAAGCCTCCTGATGGCACTAAATGGAAAGTGTTTTGGAAAAACATCAATGGTGAGATTTGGTTTCAGAAGGGTTGGAAATTGTTTACTCAAAATTACTCTCTACAACATGGTTGTTTGGTAGTCTTTAAATATAAAGAAGGAACTTCAGTGTTTGATGTATTAATAATTGGCCAGAACGGAGTAGAAATTGATTATGATACTTCACGTGACACTTTTGATGATGGAAATGAAAACCTTGACCACAGTGATGATGAATCAGTTGAGATTTTGAATGTTGGTCATAGTGATGATGAATCAGTTGAGATTTTGAATGAATGGCATTATCAGAAGAAGCCTAGAAAGAGGTCACCAATAGTTTCTCCTAGACCTCATAAAAAAGTTAAAGGTATTTGGATTTCATTTTCTGTTTTATATTCTTACATTGCCATGAACCTTATGTGGTATTTTATGACTATCAAAATCTCAACATAATGTTACTACAAGACCGTATTTTTTGTTTTATATTCCACACATAAATATGCAGGTGAAATTGAGAATATTAGTCAAAGAACTGCATCATTGAATAGGCCAAAGGAATCTAGAGCTCAGGAAGTTGCTGAAGAATTTATCTCAAGCAATCCCTTTTTCACAACTATGATCAATCATGCTAATCTGGTAGCAAAAAATCTGGTAAATTCAATCACGACATTTGTATTATTCATGCAACGCTATGCATGCATGGAAACATACATGTTATTTATGTTGTGATAATAGATTATAATGATTGAAAGGAGTTATATGTACAATGCAGAGTGGGGTAAATTTAAAAGGAATTATTGAGAACAAGAACAAGAATGTGATGTTGCAGCTTGGTAAAAGATCGTGGAATCTGAAATTGCTCTGTCCTTACAAAGATAGAGCTGAGAGTCGTCGCTTTACGTCTGGTTGGTCCACGTTTGTCAAGGAAAGTGGAGTACAATCAGGAGATGTTTGTGTCTTTGAACTGATAAACAAGGAAGATTTAGTTTTTAAAGTTCATATTTTCTAAAAGGACTGTTAATGTATCTGTTCGAAGCTGTTATTTTGAGTGATGCTAACTTATTTTCCTTTCCATCAAATGGGTGAACTGAAGTCACATTCAGCTTTGGTTGTAATTGTGTTAATTTTGAAACATTTGAATTAAAGGAATACTTTATGGCCCATCGTAACTCAGGAATTTCTTAAACTTCCTTCAAATAAGTGCGTATATTCCCTCTATCTAATGTGGTTTCTAATGTGGTTATGTGTTAGAGAAGCAATTTAGAGGGTTAACAGATAGTTAACCATTCTGTTAGTTTGGGTGGTTAGTAGTTATGTGTAACTGCTTCTGGTAAGAATTGGTATATATAAACCAGCGCCTCCTTCATCTTCTGTACAATTTTTACAATTCACAATTACATTGCTATTATCACCTTCTTCTTGTCTTTCTGTTACTGCATAGAGTGCTCTTAGTAACAACATGAACCGAGTTTAAATCTCTAATATGGCATCATTTGCAAAATCAATCCTCGTCGCTTCCTCTTCCGTTCACCTTTGATTCATCTTCTTTATTTGTGTGCACTGTCTTGATTCAACAATGGCGGAGTCTGAGAATCAAGAATCGGCTAACAAGGCAAATTCTCAAGAAATTTAGACAGAAACTTTCAATCAAGTTGCAAGAGAACAACTATCTTATATGGAATCAACAGGTTGAATGAGTGATTTTGTCTCAAAAGAAGCACAAATTGGTTGTCAATCCTTAGATCTCGTTGAAGTACAAAACGGCTCAAGATCGCATTGAAGGTGTGATTTCTGACGAATACGAAGTTTGGATTGTGCAGGACTAAGCTGTGTTCATTTGGCTATTATTCACCATCTCTAAATCTGTTCTACCTAGGGTTCTTGAGTGCAATCATGCATTTGATGTTTGGGACAAGATTCATCAATTCTTTAATGCTCAAATGAAAGCTAGAGTTCGTCAACTTCGTGTAGAGCTCAAATCCACTAAGAAAGGGAACAAGTCGATTACTGAGTTTGTGCTACGAATCAAAGCTATTGGAAATTCTTTATTAGCAGTTGGTGATTCTATTACTGAGCAAGATCAAGTAGATTACATTCTTGATGGCTTGCCTGAAGAATGCAACCCGTTTGTTATGCAAATGTATGCCTATTCCCTGCCTCATACAATGTGTGATGTTGAAGCTTTGTTGTATGTGCAAGAAACACAACTTGAAAAATATCGTCAAGAATTGGCCGCAACAAATGTTGCTGCTAATGTGGCTCACACCAGTCCAACTGAGAATGGTTCTTGAGGAGCATACTCCAGCTATCGTGGTCGTGGAAGATCAAGTCGAGGGCGCCATCGTGGTAGTGGTAGACACACAACTGGTAATAAGCCTACTTGTCAACTCTGTGGAAAGTATAGGCATGTTGTCACCACATGTTGGCATAGGTTTGACGAGAACTACATGCCTCCTTCTTCATCAAGTGATCAAACAAATGCTGCAAAGAACTCCACTCCTACTCGTACTTCAACTCATGAGGTCGCTCAGGATCCTCAGACCATGGCAATGATGGCTACCACAAGTAAACCAAAGGCTTACACTCAAGAATACTCGCTGCCTGTAGAATTAAAATCACAAGCTTGGTTTGCTGATTCAGGTGCTTCTCACCACCTAACACCTTATGCTTCTTTCTTACAAACCAAGTGCAAATATGTATGGCCTAATAAGGTGTATGTTGGTAATGGTCAAACTCTTAGCATTGAATCTGTAGGCTCTTCCCAAGTTTTCTCTAATGTCATTCCTAATTATAAGTTAAAGCTCATCAATATCCTACAAGTACCCTCTATCACTAGGAAGTTGTTGTCTGTTTCCAAATTTTCTAGTGATAACTATGTTGTGTTTGAATTCCTTCCTAACAAATGCTATATTAAATCTTAGGATTATGAAAAAATCATTGTTGAAGGAATTCTAGATGCTAGTGGTCTCTATTGCTTTTCTCAACTGTTCTTGGAGCTCACAAGCTCTTAACATATGCAGCACAACTTGAGTTCCACCACTGGTATTCAAAGTTATGTTGCCTCTCATTCAAACTCAATTTCTTCCTAATAATTGTAACACTACTATGTTGTGGCATAATAGGCTAGGTCATACAAATTTTACTTATGTTGCTCATGTTCTGAAGTTGTGTAATATACATTCATCCAATAAACATGATTTTCATTTTTGCAACTCTTGTAGTCTTGGTAAAGCACATAGGCTATATGCACCTCTAACTGATACAATGTATCAGAAACCCTTTGATGTTATCTACACTAACTTGTGGGGTCCATCACCCAATCCTTCTAGTTTAGGCTACAAATACTATATTGCCTTTGTAGATGACCACTCTAGGTATACATGGCTATACTTCCTCAAAACCAAGTCTGAATCCATACATGCCTTCAAACTATTCCATACCTTTGTTTAAACTCAATTCAAAGTTATTATCAAGTCTATCGAAAGTGACTTTGGTGGAGAGTTTCGCCCTTTCACTAAATTTCTCACTGAACTAGGGATCACTCACAGACTCACCTGTCCTTATACCTCTCATCAGAATGGCTTTGTTGAGAGGAAACATCGACACATAGTAGAGATGTGGCTTACATTGTTAGCTCATGCCTCATTACCTTTATCCTTTTGAGACATAGATTTTCTACAGTTGTCTATGTCATAAACAGGCTTCCTACCTCATCCCTCCAAAATGCTACTTCACCCTTTCACGCCCTTTATGGTAAGAAGCCTCATTATACTTCACTCAAGGTGTTTGGATGCTCTTGCTTCCCATTACTTAGACCCTACAATAAAACTAATTTCCAACTAAGAAGCCAAGAGTGTGTTTATTTAGGTGTTTCTTCTAAACATAAAGGCTTTAAATGCCTTAGTAGTAAGGGCAGAATTTATATCTCTAAGGATGTTACTTTTAATGAACACCCCTTTCCCTTTTCTAAATTGTTTGGTGCAGAGTCTAAGTCTAGCAGGTCTATCAATGTCAGGGGCATGTCTAGTTCTGTCATTGCTCCCTTATTACCTACACCTGCTACACATATGCCAAAACAACAAAATTTTGCTGGCTCACATCATGTCAATAACAGCCTAGGGTTCCACCCTACTGCTGAACCTATTCTCCCCAGTGGATCTCTCTTACCTGAAAAAGCTGTTAACTGTACTTCTGAGCATATGCATGGTAAATCTGTGGAACCTACTTTGAGTCCTCCCACATCTAGTCATAAGTATAAATCTGCTCAGTATGCTACCACACCTACTGATGTACCATGTGAGCTGTTTAATTATCCTATAGGTAATAACCTTGCTGAGACTGTGCCATCTCTCATGAATCAAGTAGATAGTTTGTCTAATTCAATTTGTGGAGCCCCTAGTTACTCTAAGGATCTCAGTCCACTTGAGTGTACACCTAACCTTTCACAAAATCTTGAGGAATTTGTGTCTGATCAGCCAATACCTCTTAATTCTGATGAGCTAACTTTGTCATCTTGCATTCCCATATTAACCTCTTCTCAGTCTCCCTCTATTCCTTCAAATATACTAACTGAGCCTCTTCTTGAGAATGCCCACCCTAACCTCACCAGAGCCAAAACTAGTCATTCCAAACCCAAGGCTTACCTTGTTCATTTTGAACCAACTCGTGTTAAGCAGGCTATGCTTCATCCTGAATGAGTCAAAGTTATGAAAGAAGAGGTCAATTCCCTCCAAGCCAACAACAATTGGTCCCTAACAACACAGTTCTCTGATAAAAGAGTTGTAGGGTGTAGGTGGGTGTTTAAGCTCAAAGAGAATGCAGATGGCACCATTCACAAACATAAAAGCAGGCTGCTAGCCAAAGACTTTCACCAAGAGCAAGGCTTTGATTATACTGAGACATTTTCTCATGTGGTTAAGCCAACAACCATTCGAATCATATTAACACTATCCATTGTGAGAGCAAGAGTTGTCTCTACAAGTCAATCTATGTTTTGATGATAACAATACATATTTGTGAAAGAACTATTTTATGTTCTAACGTGTGTTGTGTGCAGATCATAATCATAGAAGATATTAGATCCAACAAGCACCAGTCAGATGTGCGTAATTGATAATATGCGAAGTTAATATGTGTGACACAAGTCGCAAGAAGCAAGAACGCTTCTGTATCTGATTGTGATCTGTCAGATCCAAGGATGCTGATATTGCTGTTGCAATGCTCTTGTGGATGCTCTCTGAAAGTGGTCGAGATTCTGAAGATTGTGAAGCTTCTGAAGAAGAGAACCGAAGTGCTGAAGACTCTCATGACTTGAAGTTCTGAAGGCGGAAGGCTCTAAAGACCAAGTACAGAAAGACTTTGAAGACTTATGTGTTATGAAGTTTACGGTTCCAAAAGGCAAGTGCTGAAGACTCTGAAGACGGATTCCTAATGGACAAGTTCTGAAGTTTTGGAAGACTTGAAGAAGTAAAGGATAATGTTCTTAAAAACAAGTGCTGAAGTTCTGAAGACTGATTCCTAATGGACTTCTTCAAATGACTGAAGACTTGACGTACCAGACATTCTGTTAAAGAAGGCTCTATTCATGCTTCATCAATTTACCATCAGAAGCCTCTGAAGTTTGGAAGTCAAATATTACCGTTATGAACAACTGTACACAGTGCTCAAGAAGATATATCCCATCACTTCTCCCACAACAAAAAGGAGATATGTCAGTACAGCTAATTATTACACAACGTCTCTTTTCTAACAGCCAACAGTATTTCAACGGCTATATTTCTACTGGGCTATAAAAAGAAAGGAGTAAACGCTTCTGAAGCTATCGACCCAGTCCATGAATAGAGAATTGATCAAAGTCATTGTGTGAAGATAGCAACAACGATGAGTTCTCGTTGTAACAATTAAATATCAAAAGCTATCACCATTTACACATGGCCATTGTTGTTGAAGCTTAAGATCATAAATCAACACAACAACAATCAATTGGTACAGAAGCTGTTGATGAAGAAGACAACATTGCAAATCAGTCAAGTCATCAACCACCTTCTCGTCAGCGCTACATTGAAGATCTGAAGCAAGGAGTTGTTGCTCAAAGCTTGCTCACCCAAGAAGACGAAGAAGAAGGAGATCTACAAGATGTCAACAACTGTCAAATCATTATACATCTTTGTAGTTTCTTAGGATAGCAAGGAGCTGTTGCTCACATCTTGCTTGAACACTTGTGTGTTCCTTGTACTTAAACTTAGGAGTAATATGTTTGTTAAGAAGCATCATTGTAATCTCCTGTAAAACTAATTCTTGGTGAATTAGGATTCCTTGAGTAGTCAGTGTGACCGGAGACTCGAGAATACAATGGCGAGATGTCATTGTGGGAAAAGCCTGAAATAGGGTCAGTAGCGTTATATTCATTGCGATGAATCCCTGAACGTCTAGCTGTGAAAGCCTAGCAGTAGATCTTGCGTTATTGGAACCTGCAGGTCAATGTTTGTTATATTCATTAAGTTGAATCCCTGAACGGTTAATTGCATGTTAGTCACAGTGCGGCTGTGCAAGTGGTTAGTCACCGACTGTTGCCTGTGTATCTATAATCGAGATTAATTATAGTGGATTAAGACCTTGTGTTCAAGGAGAAATCACCTGAGGAGGGTGGACTGGATTAGCCTTTGTGGTGAACCGGGATATATCGTGTGTCCTTTACTCTTATGCTTAATGTCTTTGTTTATGTTTCTATATTGAGTATCAGAGCCTTACATAAGCAAGTCAGAACCTTGGAACTCTGATAAGCTTCCGCTCTGCAAGTTCTGAATGATGCACACAACGTTCAGACTCTCTTTGGTTCTTATGCTTCATGCAAGGCAAGTCTGAATGTTACTTCGCAAGTCAGAGTCTCTCAACGAACTCTGATGTTATCTCAGCGTCTTAACGACAAGAAGCGAAAAGTTGTTAAAGAGTAAATACATAATTCAAACCCCCCCTTTCTTGTATCTTTCTCGCACCTTCATCCATCACCAACAGATGGGATATCCAACAAATTGATGTTAACAATGCCTTTTTGAATGGCATCTTACATGATGAAGTATATATGACACAACCTCCTAGGTTTGCTAGCTCTAATAAGACTCTATTATGCAAGCTCCACGAAGCTATTTATGTCTTAAACAAGCGCCAAGGGCTTGGTATGAGAAACTCACACAGGCATTACTTCAGTTTGGTTTCACCACTTCTAAGTGTGACGGCTCTTTGTTTGTCTACAACAAACAAGGTGTTTCTATGTATGCTCTTGTCTATGTTGATGACATCCTACTCATTGGTTCTAACTCTGCACTCATACATGATCTTATCAATAAACTACACATCACTTTTGCTCTGAAGAAATTTTGTAGACCTAGTTATTTTCTAGGCATTAAAGTCAAGTATTGCAGCAATGGGCACTCTTCCTTACTTAGTACAAGTATATTCAAGATCTGCTAACTAGGGCTAAGATGAGCAAGGCTATTGGAGTTCTTACTCCCATGATGAGTACATGTAAACTTAGCAAACATGTCACTAACCATTTTTATGATGCTTAGTTGTACATGTCAATTGTAGGAGCACTTCAATATGTGACACTAACTCGGCCTGACATCTTCTTCACCGTCAACAAGGCTTGTCAGTTCATGACATGTCCTCTTGATTCCCATTGGTCTACTGTGAGAAGACTTCTCAGATATCTCAGTGGTACAACTCACTTTGGCCTACTTCTATCTCCCTCTATAGCTGCCCCCAAGTTCTCTATTCGTGCTTATAACGACTCTGATTGGGCTAGTGATCCTGATGATCTAAGATCTACCTCAGGCTCTTGCATATTTTTTGGTCCTAATCTGGTGTCTTGGGGTTCTAAGAAGCAGTCGCTTGTTACTCGCTCAAGTACAGAAGCTGAATATTGATCATCTTATGCATACAACATCTTAATGACTTTGGATTGAATCCTTATTGTCTGAACTCAAGGTACCATTTCACACTCCAACCTTATTATGTGACAATATGAGTGTTGTCATGCTAACCCACAACCCGTTTCTTCATGCACGCGCCAAACACATTGAATTAGATATTTAATTCGTAAGAGAAAGAGTTGTGACTGGAAAAATGAATATCCCACATGTGCCTGGAGCAGTTCAAATTGCTGATGTGCTCACTAAACCACTGGGTTCTATTGTTTTTCAAGAGTTACGTGGCAAACTAAAGGTTGTCTCTCCAGACCAACACACTTCAATTTGAGGGGGGTGTTAGAGAAGCAGTTTAGAGGGTTAACAGTTAGTTAACCATTCTGTTAGTTTGGGTTGCTAGCAGTTAAGTGTAACTACTTCTGTTAAGGACTGAAATATATAAACCAATGCCTCCTTCATCTTCTATACAATTTTTACAATTCACAATTACATTGCCATATCACTTTCTTCTTGTTTTTCTGTTACAGCACAACGTGCTCCTAGTAACAACATGAATCGAGTTCATATCTCTAATATTATGTGACGCCTCAATCAATACAAATATTTGTATAGAAACAAACATAACAATAACAATAACACGCATATTTAGAAATAACCAATTGTAACGTTTTTTATAAATTAAAAAATAAAAATAAGTTTTCTCTCTATATTGTCTTATAACTACCATCCCATAATTTTAATTAAAAACAAAATTAAATTTATAATAAATTTAGTTTTTCTTTTATTTTTATTGGTTGTTTCTAAAAATATAGATATAGGTGTGTTTCTATGCAAGTGTTTTTTCTGATTAAATAAATTTGTTATATTATACTCCTTATTTTCCATATTAGTTATATTATACTCCCAAGTTAATACCCCATATTTTATTTTGCTCTGGATAATATTAGTTTTGATCAACTGGGTTCCGGTGTACTCTGAGAAATTATCTACAAAGATAATTTGAGCACTGATGAGCTCAGACCAGATCAAATTAATATTATCTGACACTAATGTGTTAACATTTGGTGCTATAAAGATATTTGGACATTCAGTAGCGTTACTAAATAATTGATATTCTCTATATCTTTCCATTCTCTCACTTGTGTCAAAAATTGAAACAAAGTTGGAAAAAGATAAAGAGAAGGAAGAGGAAAGGGGGAAAGAGGAGAAACCTAGAGGAAGAGCAAAGAGCTTGGATCATAATCTCTTCTTCATCAAATCATCCCAACATCTTCTTCATCTTCTTCATCTTGTTCATAGGTGAGTTCTAATTATGTTAAATGTTGTTTCTATGGTTGATATATGAAATAGAATGCATAACATGATTGGGTTGTGTGAGAAATTGCTGAATAATGCTTGTTATGGTGATGAATCATGTTTTGATTGGTTTTGGTTTGAGCTTATACCATTAAAAACAGGTTTTTATGCTTCTCGTTCAGTGGTAACCGGTTACTCACTTTAAGGTAACCAGTTACATGCAGGAAAAATTGCAGTCTTACGTGAGAAATGAACTAAGTAACTGGTTACTCACTTTGAGGTAATCGGTTACCAAAATGTGTCTCTAACTCTCATTTTGATTCTGTTTTGAACAGTGCAGCTTGAGTAACCGGTTACTCATTTTGAGGTAACCGGTTACCACTGTTGTGATTTTTGAAAAATGTTTAAAAATTCATATATTTTGGATCGTGACTACGATCGAGGCATGGTAATAGTCGTTGGAAAGCTATGAAAATATCCTACGTGATAAAAGGGAAAAATATTGATTTCAATACCCAATTAACTAAATTGGAGGGAACCCAAGATTTGTGTTAATTTTATGGGTTGATTTATTATATGCATTTGGTTATTCTATTGTATTGTGTTACATCTAATCTCTTATTATAAAAGGAAATTGAGTGATAACATGTTTAAAATATGGAATAGGAAGAGTGAGAAAACTTTACCACAATCCATAAGTAGAACCAAGTAAAGTGACTAGGAATTTATAGATAATCTAGATGGCAATGCTCGTGCGTTCGATGCCAAAGGGTGTATCTTCGACGAGTAATGGTCTAGAGGAGAGTGAAACACTAGTATGGAACATGTGTGAACCTTGTGTTTTGTGAAAAGGCGAATGTGGCTTTAAGGCGAATGTGGCCTTGTTATTGTCGAATACAATCACGTTTGTGTGTGAGATCACGTAATTGTAACCGTTTCCCTCGAGTTACCGTTTCATGAGCTTGGAGCTCCTCTAGAATGTACGCATGATTACTTGGTAGGTTTGATTCCCGCGTGTAGTACGAATGAAACCTAAGGGTAGAGACTTGTGATGGTTTATGGCCCGTGTGAAGTAATGGTTCATAATGATTAATGGCCCGTAGAACCCGAATCCATTTCGTATGTCAAGTAAGTTACAAGGATCTATGACTCGGGTCGACTTCTAGACGTAGAAGCGGACGGGAAAAGGGGATGCCTTGGTAAGGTTATCGATTAGTGATGTTTTGAGTTGGTGAACTCATGAACATGTTTCCATATAGTGTGAGATTGTGAACTCAAGGTCACTTCCCTTCCTTTTAACTTGAGTTAGGATGATAGAACCTTGTAAAGCCGAGAGGATCTATAAGATAGGGAACTCACTGAGATTTAATATCTCACTCCATGTTGTTCATTATATTACAGGTACTTCAGGTTCTGCGAAGGGTAAGGATAAAGTCGTTTGATTATCCTTACGTGACTTGACTTTTTGGATGGCATGACTTCCATTGTGGAGATTTATTTTGAGATCATTGTTTTGATCTAGTTCTTAGTGCTTTGGAACATCTTGTATACATTATGCCATAGTTTTAGTTCTTTTGTATTTTGGGCATGTAATATATACAATGTGTTAACTAGGAACCTATGGTATTTCAATACCAAGACTTGGATTCATGTATAATATATATGCTTTGATGTATGTTATTATATATGGGTGTTACAGTTGGTATCAGAGCAGGTCGTATCCTCGACCTAGCCATGAAATAGTATAAGTGTTTCTTTCCGTTCATATTTTATGTTGCCATTGGTCTTAAGTGTTATATATATGGCATTGAGCCTGATCAACTTAATCCTATCTCTATGACCTTCAGGAACATGGCTGACGAACGCAGAACCCATGGTAGACCCAGAACTACTCTTGCTGAGACGAATCTGCCAGGCGGCGAGGAATATATCCCATGGCCCTAGTTCTTACAATAGATACAGCAGCATCAGAACCAGTTCATGCAGCAGATGGTACAACAGATGAATAAGGGTTTTCATCCTCAGGTAGTTGTTCCAGATGCTGTAGGTGGGAGTTTTTGGGATTTCATCCGCATGAATCCTCCAAAATTTCATGGCGGATTAGATCCTGTGAAAGCTCATGAATCGGTGGCTGGTAAGGAGAGAATCTTTCTAATAGTTCAGTGTAGTAAAGAGAACAAAGTGGTGTTTGCTTCTCACTCATTGAAAGGTCCTGCTATGAGGTGGTGGGAAAGTGCTTCAGCTTTAATGACTATCCAAGAGGTTCCTAAGGTCTGGGAGAAATTTAAGATTACTTTTATGGAAAATTATTTCCCTAGTTCTTTGAGGACCCAAAAAGAGTTCGATTTCCATCAGTTGAGGCAAGGTACTTTGACTGTGGCTGCTTATGCTGAGAAGTTTGAAATCATGGCTGCTTACTCCAGGCAGGCCGTGTATGCTCCGGATGAAAAATTGAATATTGACCAATTCCTCTTTGGATTGAAAGCTGAGATTTCTCATAGTGTGTCTCAGAGAGAGTTCACTACGTATGCTGAATTGCTAAGGCAATGTTATGTGGCAGAAAACAGTTTGAAGAGAGTTCAAGCAGAAGGGGATTTGAGTAAGACAAATCAGAATGATCGTGGGAGATCAAACCAACAGTTTAGGCCTAGACAACAAGCCTTTATAGGGAAACAAGTTCAGAATTCTAGGACTAGTGCACCTCTTGTGTGTCGTACTTGTGGTAAGAATCATCATGGAAGGTGTGGTATTGAAAGTGTGAGATGCTTTCAGTGTCATAAGATGGATCATCTGGTGAGGGATTGTCCTCAGAGTAGGAATCAGACGCAAGGAATGAGCACCGGTCGAGTTTATACATTGGATGCAAAGAAGACAAAGGGTGATAACTCTTTGATTGCTGGTATGTGTTTTGTTAATGGGAATCCCTGTTTTGTATTATTTTATTGTGGAGCAACACACTCTTTTGTGTCAATGCAATGTGTGAAGCGACTTGGGTTGCAAGCTATTCCGATGTCTCCTCCCATGGTGGTTACTACTGCCATGGATGAGATGGTTGAAACACCTTTAATGTGTGAAAAATGTGTTTTATCAGTGGATGGAAGAGATTTCCAGATTGATCTTATTTGTTTACCGCTTAAGAAAGTGGATGTTGTTTTGGGGGTGGATTGCCTTACTGCTAATTCGGTGTTTATTGGTTGTGAAGAAAAGCTAATCATCATTCCATCTGTTGAAGCTACTCCAAAAGATGTGTTAACTGATATTTTAGAAGGTATGGTTGGAATGATAAATTTCTTGTTTGAGAAGGAAAAATCTGTTCTTTTGGTTCTCATTAAGTGGAGAGTAGCGACCTTCAAGTTATGAATATTCCTGTAGTCTGTGAGTTTTCCGAAATTTTCCCCGAGGATGTCGCTTCTCTTCCTTTGGAAAGGGAAGTGGAATTCTCTATTGACTTGATAGCGGGAACGACTCCTATATTTGTTTCTCCATATCAGATGACACCACTTGAGTTAAGAGAATTGAAGGATCAATTGGAAGAGTTAATGGCTAAGCATTTTGTTCGACCCAGTGTTTCGCCTTGGGGAGCTCCTGTGTTGTTAGTAAAGAAGAAGGATGGTGGAATGCAGTTATGTATTGATTACCGGTAATTGAATAAAGTCACCACCAAAAACAAGTACCCATTACCCAGGATAGATGACCTGTTAGATCAATTGAAAGGAGCCTGTGTGTTCTCGAAGATTTATTTACGGTTGGATTATCGTCAGATCCATGTGAAGAGTTCAGATGTATCAAAGACCGCATTTAGAATCCGTTATGGCCATTATGAATTCTTAGTAATGCCTTTCGGTGTGACGAAAGCTCTGGCAGTTTTTATGGATTATATGAATCGGATATTTCAAGCTTACTTTGACCAATTTGTAGTGATCTTCATTGATGACATTCTTATTTATTCTTGTACTTCTCAAGAGCACGAAGAGCATTTAAGAATCGTTTTATCGATCTTACAAGAGAGACAAAAAAGACAAATTTTTGCCAAGCTAAGCAAGTGTGAGTTTTGGATGTCGGAGGTTAGTTTTCTTGGTCATGTCATATCTCGAGGAGGTGTGGCAGTAGATCCATCAAAATTTGAAGCGGTGATTAATTGGGAGAGACCGAAGAATGTTTCCGAAGTTAGAAGTTTCTTGGGACTAGCGGGTTATTATAGAAGGTTTATCAAAGACTTTTCTCAATTGGCTTTACCAAAGACCAAGCTTACTAGAAAGGATTGTCCTTATGAGTGGGGTTCGGCTTGTGAACAAAGTTTTATGAGTTTGATGGAAAAATTGACGACTGCTCCTGTTTTGATAATTCCTGATCCTAGCAAGTTGTATGAGGTATTTTGTGATGCATCAAGGATGGGATTAGGAGGTGTTTTAATGCAAGATAGTCACGTGGTGGCTTATGCTTCTTGATAAATAAAATTTCACGAGAAGAATTATCCAACGCATGATTTGAAATTGGCGGCGGTTGTTTTTACACTAAAGGTGTGGCGTCATTATTTGTATGGAGTACGTTTTGAAATGTTTAGCAACCACAAGAGTTTGAAGTATCTATTTTACCAAAAAGAGTTGAACATGCGTCAAAGGAGATGGATGGAGTATTTAAAGGATTATGACTTGGAACTAAAGTACCATCCGGGTAAAGCGAATAAAGTGGCGGATGCATTAAGCCGAAAAGTGTTGCATAATTCCGAATTGATGATGTTAGAGTATGCCTTATTTGAAAAGTTTTGAGATCTTAATCTACAATTTATTTGGACTCCTAATGGTGTGATTATGGGAAACTTGAATGTTAATTTTACTCTTAGAGAGGAAATTCAACAAGGGCAAGTGTTAGATGAGAAGTTACAAGAAGTGTTAGTTCAACCGGGTTTCGTGCGAGCTACCGACAGAATCATTTTGTTTAACCAAAGGATTTGTGTTCCGGAGGATGTGGTGTTGAAAAGAAGGATTTTGGAGGAAGCGCATAAAGGTACTTTTACTATACATCTTGGTTCTTCACAAATGTATCAAGACTTAAAGAGGGACTATTGGTGGTCCGGTATGAAAAGAGATATTGCGGTATATGTATCGGAGTGTGCGGTATGCCAACAAGTGAAGATTGAATACCAAAGACTGGGTGGCATATTACAACCTTTAGAAATTCCGGTATGGAAGTGGGATAGTATTTCTATGGAATTTGCAGTTGGATTACCCCGTGCACAAGGTGATTATGATTCTATATGGGAGATTGTGGATCGGTTGACGAAATCTGCGCATTTCTTAGCCGTGAAGACTACTTACAAGGCAAGTCATCTTGCAAGGTTGTTCATTTCGGAAATTGTGAGGTTACATGGTATTCCCTATAGTATTGTTTCAGATAGAGATCCAAAGTTTACTTCAAGATTTTGGAGAGCTTTGCAACAAGCTATGGGAAAAAAGTTGTGTTTGAGTACGTCGAATCATCCTCAAACGGATGGTCACACGGAACGGACGATACAAATGATGGAAGATATGTTAAGGGCTTGTGTACTTGGAAGTGGAGGAAATTGGATAGAACTTTTACCGTTGATTGAGTTTTCATACAACAATAGTTATCATGCAAGTATTGGTATGGCTCCTTCTGAGGCATTGTATGGAAGGAAATGTAGGACGCCTTTGTGTTGGGCCGAAGTTGGTGAAGATAGAATTTTGGGACCTGAGATTATTCAAGAGACTACGGAAAAGATTAGAATGATCTGTGACAAAGTTAAACAAGCACAAGATCGTCAGAAGAGTTATGCGGATAACCGTAGGAGACGTTTAGAGTTTGATGAAGGTGATCACGTGTTTTTGAAGGTTACTCCGAGATTGAGGTTGAAAGGACCATTTAAGTCGTGGAAGTTAAGCCCGAGATACGTGGGACCGTATCAAATTTTAGAAAGAATGGGTGAAGTAGCTTATAGATTAGCCTTACCACCTTCTCTGTCAGAAATGCATGATGTTTTTCATGTGTCTCAGTTCCAGAAGTTTATTCCAGATCCTCTTCAGCCAATTCTACTAGATACGATTTAGATAGAAGCAAATTTGACATTTGAACCACACCCAAGTCGTATCACTGGAAGAGAAACTAAGGTACTAAGGAATATAGAGATTCCTCTTGTGAAAGTTCAGTGGGATGCGATGCATCCGGGTGATGCAACTTGGGAACTGGAATCAGAAATGCGGAATGCTTACCCTCATCTTTTCAGGTAATCTTTAAATTCGAGGACGAATTCATATTTAAGGAGGGGAGGATGTAATACCTCGTATTTTATTTTGCTCTGGATAATATTAGTTTTGATCAACTGGGTTTCGGTGTACTCTGAGAAATTATCTACAAAGATAATTTGAGCAACTGATGAGCTCAGATCAGTTCAAATTAATATTATCTGACACTGAGGTGTTAATATTTGGTGCTATAGAGATATTTAGACATTCAATAGCATTACTAAATAATTGATATTCTCTATATCTGTCCATTCTCTCACTTGTGTCAAAAATTGAAACAAAGTTGGAAAAAATAGAGAGAAGGAAGAGGAAAGGGAGAAAGAGGAGAAACATAGAGGAAAAGCAAAGAGCTTGGATCATCATATCTTCTTCATCAAATCATCCCAAAATCTTCTTCATCTTCTTTATCTTGTTCATAGGTGAGTTCTAGTTAGAACTCTAAGTGTAGAAACTTAGGTTAGAACTTTGAATAAAAATGGTGGATTTGGATTAATTATGTTAAATGTTGTTTCTATGGTTGATATATGAAATAGAATGCATAACATGATTGGGTTGTGTGAGAAATTGCTGAATAATGTTTGTTATGGTGATGGATCATGTTTTGATTGGTTTTGGTTTGAGCTTATACCATTAAACACAGGTTTTTATGCTTCTGGTTCAGTGGTAATCGGTTACTCACTTTGAGGTAACCGGTTACATGCAGGAAAAATTGCAGTCTTACGTGAAAAATGAACTAAGTAACCGGTTACTCACTTTGAGGTAACCGGTTACCAAAATGTGTCTCTAACTCTCATTCTGATTCTGTTTTGAACAATGCAGCTTGAGTAACCGGTTACTCATTTTGAGGTAACCGGTTACCACTGTTGTGATTTTTGAAAAATGTTTAAAAATTCATATCTTTTGGATCGTGACTCTGAATGAGGCACGGTAATAGTCATTGGAAAGCTATGAAAATATCCTACGTGATAAAAGGAAAAACATTGATTTCGATACCTGATTAAATAAATTGGAGGGAACCCAAGATTTGTGTTAATTTTATAGGTTGATTAATTATATGCATTTGGTTATTCTATTGTATTGTGTTACATCTAATCTCTTATTATAAAAAACAATTGAGTGATAACATGTCTAAAATATGGAATAGGAAGAGTGAGAAAATTTTACCACAATCTATAAATAGAACCTAGTAAAGTAACTAGGAATTGATAGATAATCTAGATGGTGATGCTCGTGCGTTCGATGCCAAAGGGTGTATCTTCGACGAGTAATGGTCTATAGGAGAGTGAAACACTAATATGGAACATGTGTGAACCTTGTGTTGTGTGAAAAGGCGAATGTGGCCTTAAGGCGAATGTGGCCTTGTGATTGTCGAATACAATAACGTTTGTGTGTGAGATCACGTAATCGTAACAGTTTCCCTTGAGTTGCCGTTTCATGAGCTTGGAGCTCCTCTGGAATGTACGCATAATTACTTGGCAAGTTTGATTCCCGCGTGTAGTACGAATGAAACCTAAGGGTAGAGACTTATGACGGTTTATGGCCCGTGTGAAGTGACGGTTCATAACAGTTAATGGCCCGTAGAACCCGATCCATTTTGTATGTCAAGTAAGTTACAAGGATCCATGACTCGGGTCGACTTCTAGACGTAGAAGCGGATGGGAAAAGGGGATTCCTTGGTAAGGTTATCGATTAGTGATATTTTGAGTTGGTGAACTCATGAACATGTTTCCATATAGTGTGAGATTGTGAACTCAAGGTCACTTCTCTACCTTTTGACTTGAGTTAGGATGATAGAACCTTGTAAAGCCGAGAGGATCTATAAGATAGGGAACTCACTGAGATTTAATATCTCACTCCATGTTGTTGATTATATTACAGGTACTTCAGGTTCTGCGAAGGGTAAGGATAAAGTCGTTTGATTATCCTTACGTGACTTGACTTTTTGGATGGCATGACTTCCATTGTGGAGATTTATTTTGAGATCATTGTTTTGATCTAGTTCTTAGTGCTTTGGAACATCTTGTATACATTATGCCATAGTTTTAGTTCTTTTGTATTTTGGGCATGTAATATATACAATGTGTTAACTAGGAACCTATGGTATTTCAATACCAAGACTTGGATTCATGTATAATATATATGCTTTGATGTATGTTATTATATATGGGTGTTACAGTTGGTATCAGAGCAGGTCGTATCCTCGACCTAGCCATGAAATAGTATAAGTGTTTCTTTCCGTTCATATTTTATGTTGCCATTGGTCTTAAGTGTTATATATATGGCATTGAGCCTGATCAACTTAATCCTATCTCTATAACCTTTAGGAACATGGCTGACGAACGCAGAACCCATGGTAGACCCAGAACTACTCATGCTGAGATGAATCCGCCAGGCGGCGAGGAATATGTCCCATGACCCCAGTTCTTACAAAAGATGCAGCAGCAGCAGAACCAGTTCATGCGGCAGATGGTACAACAGATGAATGAGGGTTTTCATCCTCAGGTAGTTGTTCCAGATGCTGTAGGTGGGAGTTTTTGGGATTTCATACGCATGAATCCTCCAGAATTTCATGGCGGATTAGATCCTGTGAAAGCTCATGAATGGGTGGATGGTATGGAGATACTCTTTCTGATAGTTCACTGTAGTGAAGAGAACAAAGTGGTGTTTGCTTCTCACTCATTGAAAGGTCCTGCTATGAGGTGGTGGGAAAGTGCTTCAGCTTTAATGACTATCCAAGAGGTGCCTAAGGTCTGGGAGTAATTTAAGATTACTTTTATGAAAAATTATTGCCTTAGTTCTTTGAGGACCCAAAAAGAGTTCGATTTCCATCAGTTGAGGCAAGGTACTTTGATTGTGGCTGCTTATGCTGAGAAGTTTGAAATCATGGCTGCTTACTCTAGGCGGTCGCGTATGCTCCGGATGAAAATTGAAGATTGACCAATTCCTCTTTTGATTGAAAGATGAGATTTCTCACAGTGTCTCTCAGAGAGAGTTCACTACATATGCTGAATTGCTAAGGCAATGTTATGTGGCGGAAAACAGTTTGAAGAGAGTTCAAGCAAAAGGGGATTTGAGTAAGACAAATCAGAATGATCGTGGGAGATCAAACCAACCATTTGGGCCTAGACAACAAGCCTTCAAAGGGAAAAAAAAGTTCATAATTCTAGGACTAGTGCACCTCCTGTGTGTCGTACTTGTGGTAGGAATCATCATGGTGTAAGAACAAGATTTGGTTATTTAATGTTACTTCTAAGTTTTGATGATATCAAACTAGTATGTTTGTTTGAACAATTTTGTAAGATTAATGTTTGTTACTGTTGAGAATCTTACAAACAGGTTATGCTTCCAAAAATTGGCACGAATATAATGCTAAAAGGAAAATACTTCGGCTATGCACTACAGAATTTATGAAGTTCACAAGACTCTGATACAAAAGGGAAAGAGAACGAGTTCTGAAGATCTGAAGACCAGGGTTCTGATTGAACGAAGTCTAGATGCTGAAGGCTTACGCTCTCTGATCAATGTTCTGAAGACCAAACCATAGTCCATACTCATGCTTCAACCAAATACTATCTGAAGCCTCTGAAGATATGAAGATAAAGTTCTGAGTTAACAAGGTTCGGAAGACCAAGTGCTGAAGACTCCGAAGACGCTGCTCTGAGGAATCAAAGACTTGAAGGTTGTAAGAACCAAGCTATGTTTTCCCTTCTCACTCACGTTCTCAGAAGTCTCTGAAGTTGAGAAGCCAAGAAGAATAAGCTACATAGTACAACTCTACCACAATACAAAGCGAAGATATCTTGGTAATAGTGCAAATGGTACAAATGAAGATATTCTGACAAGACATGACGCAAAAGTTTTTATTTGTCCTCACGCCCGCCAGCCTAGATAGCTATCATGATTACCTTTCAACGGCTACTTTCTATACGGCTATATAAAGAAGCAAAGACTTGAATAAAGATACACACGAACACTACTGCAAAAATAATTTCTAATTTCTATCTTTCTTAAGTCATTTTGGTCGTAACTTGTTTACATATTCAACTTGTATAAGAAGCACATTTCTGTAAATTAAACTTATTCAAACTTAGGTTTGTATTCCTTGAGAAAGACCTGTGAGGTTGTATTTCTTGAGAAGTCTAAGAAGGGTTGTCTTAGAGGTTTTTCCTTGAGAAAGACCTATGAGGTTGGATTTCTTGAGAAGTCTAGAACTTGAGAGTTCTAGAGGTTGTGGTGAGTCACCAGCGGTTTGGCTAGTGCATTGTATTGATCTGATAGATTAGTGGATTAAGACCTCGATTGAGAGAGGTAAAATCACCTTGGCGGGTGGACTAGATTAACTTGAGTGTTTCTCAAGTGAACTAGTATAAACATAACGAGTCATATCTTTCAGCTTTAACAAAGGTTTTTATTCATTGACAAAAGAGTTTCAAGAGAGGAGTCAAATTAAGGAACTATTTTATTTTGAAAAACCAATTCAAACCCCCAATTTCTTGTGTTTTTCACACCTTCAATTGGCATCAGAGCTCCGGTTCTGAGGTGATAAAAAGATTGAATTTTTATCAAGCACTTAACAGTGTTCAGCACTGATCCAAGTGTGAAAAACAATGGCCACACCAGCTATTGAGTCAAATGTCATTGTAAATGAAAGAGATTCTTATAGTGCAAAACCTCCTATCTTTGATGGGGAAAATTTTGACTATTGGAAAGATAGAATTGAAAGTTACTTTATGTCGTTTGACTTAGATCTATGGGATCTGGTAGTCGATGGCTATAGTCACCCTGTAGATTCTGAAGGCAAAAAGATTGCTAGAAGTGCATTTTCAGATGCGCAAAAGAAAACTTACAAGAATCATCACAGAGCAAGAACGATTCTGTTAAATGCAATTTCATATACGGAATATGAAAAAATTACAAACAAAGAAACTGCAAAGTCTATTTTGACTCTCTTCGTATGACTCACGAAGGTAATGCTCAAGTCAAGGGGACTAAGGCTCTTGCACTAATTCAAAAATATGAGGTCTTCAAAAGGGAAGACGATGAATCTGTGGAAACCATGTTTTCAAGATTCTAGATGTTTGTTGCAGGACTCAGAGTTCTGGACAAAGGCTATTCCACTGCTGATCATGTCAAGAAAATTATCAGGAGTCTACCTGCCAAATGGAGACCAATGGTGACTGCCTTGAAACTAGCAAAGGATTTGAATAGTATAAGTCTTGAAGAATTAATCAGTTCCTTAAGAAGTCATGAAATAGACCTTCAAGGAGATGAACCTCAGAAGAAAACTAAATCCATTGCTCTAAAGGCTAAGTCTGAGAAGAAAAAGGCGTATCAGGAAGAAGAAGAAGTGAAAGAATCTGAAGAAGATTCAGACGAAGATGATATATCACTCATATCAAGGAAAATAAGTCAACTATGGAAATACAAAAAGAATAAGTTCAGAGGACCAAGAAGAAGATCTGAATCTATATATGGTCAAAGGAGAACTTATGGAAGAGACGTTACATGCTTTGAATGCAAAGAACCTGGACATATAAAAAATGATTGTCCAAAGTTTAAGAAAGATGAAAGACCTAAGAAAGCTAAAAAGGGACTTATGGCAACTTGGGATGATTCAGAGTCTGAAGATGATTCTGATGGAGAACATGACAATGTGGCATTCATGGCTAAAACCAACGACGTCCTATCAGAAGGAGAACCATCATATTCTAACGACGAAAGAGAGGTGTTTTCTTCTTTATCCCGTTCTGAACTCGAATTAGGATTATCCGAACTTATGGAAAGATACCAAATCCTTCTAAGAAAACACAAAACTCTGAAAAAGACTCTTGTGGTTCCTTCAGAAGAACTTACTAAAAGCAAGCAAACCATATCAGAATTAAATGAAAAATTATTTTCCTTAGAAATATCAAATGCTGCTTTAAAAATTAAAGTCTCTAAGTTAGAAGAAGAAATCAGCTCCAACATAACTAACACTAATGAAGTAGTCAGGTATGATAGAGCTTTCCAACATTTTCTTGCTAAAAGCACAGATAGGAGAAAAATGGCTTCAATGATCTATGGAGTCAACATGAATGGTAATAGAGGTCTGGGATATTCAGGACCATCACAACCATATGATGAGACCAAGAGTATCAAAATAATACCTCTATCCAAACATTTTGTGCCCTCTGGCACTAACTTGAAATGTTCAGAACCAAAAGATTCAAGATCTATTACTATACAAACACAGACACGAATGAAAACCTCTAAGCTTAAACACTATGCACAATTTCCACACTATTATTCTACTGTAAGAAAATCCAAAGGTATCAGAACCTCTGGAAAGACTAATGTGAAAGGACCCACAAAATGGGTACCTAAGAATGAGATAGTTTATGCTGTAGATATCCTTAATGGCACCACTGAAACACCAGTCATGGTACCTGGACAGTGGATGCTCGCGACACATGACGGGAGAAAGGTATATATTCCAAGATTTGAAACTTAAGCCTGGAGGCGTTGTCGGTTTCGTAGGAAATCAGAAAGGAAGAATTATTGGTTCCGGAACTGTTGGCAATGGTAAGCTTCCTTCCATTAATAATGTTCTGTTAGTTAAAGGTCTAATGCATAATCTATTGTCAATTAGTCAACTCAGTGACAATGGTTGACGTTATTTTTAATCAACCGTCCTGTAAGGCTGTCAGTCAAAAGGATGGATATGTCCTGTTCAACGGTAAGAGGAAGAACAATACTTACAAAACTAAATTATCATAATTAAAACATCAGAATGTAAAATTTCTTCTGTTTGTAAATGAAGAGCAATGGGTCTGGCACAGACATCTTGGTCATGTTAGCTTGAGAAGAATCTCTCACCTGAACAAGCTAGGACTTATCAGAGGTTTTCCAAATTTGAAGTACTCTTCAGATGCTCTTTGTGAAGCATGTCAGAAAGGCAAGTTTTCAAAAACTTCTTTTAAAGCAAAGAATATTGTTTCCACCTCTAGACCGTTAGAACTTCTTCACATTGATCTTTTTGAACCAGTGAAAACTGCCTCTATCAATGGTAAGAAATATGGACTAGTCATCGTTGATGATTATAGTCGTTGGACATGGGTGAAATTCTTAAAACACAAGGATGAGTCACATTATGTGTTTGCTTCTTTTTGCACTCAAGTGCAAAACGAGAAAAATTGCAAAATAGTTAAAGTCAGAAGTGATCATGGTGGAGAATTTGAAAACAAGGAGTTTGAAGAACTCTTTGATTCACATGGGATATCCCATGTTTTTTCTTGTCCTAGAACTCCACAACAAAATGGAGTTGTAGAAAGAAAGAACAGGACTTTACAGGAAATGGCTCGCACCATGATCCAAGAAACTGACATAGCTAAACACTTTTGGGCAGAAGCAATTAACACAGCATATTATATTCAATATAGAATCTCTATCAGACCTATCTTGAATAAAACTCCTTATGAATTGTGGAAGAATAAGATTCCCAACATTTCTTACTTTCATCCGTTTGGATGTACCTGTTTTATATTAAACACTAAAGAGAATCTTGGCAAGTTTGATTCCAAAGCACAGAAGTGTCTGTTGTTAGGATACTCTAAACACTCAAAAGGCTACAGAGTATATAACACAGAATCACGAATTGTGGAAGAATCAATTCATGTGAGATTCTATGATAAGCTTGACTCTGAAAAGTCAAAGCTAGTTGAAAAGCTCGCAGGTTTAGAAATCAGCTTTTAAGAGCCCAAAGAAAAGACAGAAGAAGTTAAAGATCAAGAAGATCCTACTCTGGAGACTCTTGATGTAACCCCAAATACTCCACTTCAAAAGAAAAGAAGAATGTCTGTCTCACATCTTGAGGAACTAATTCTGGGTAGCAAGGACGCTCCGGTCAGAACCAGATCAGCTTTTAAACCAACAGAAGAAACACTTTTAGGATTGGTATCATTAATTGAACCAACGACAGTTGATAAAGCTCTCATGGATAAAGACTGGGTTCTGGCTATGGAAGAAGAACTTAATCAATTCTCAAAGAATGATTTATGGGATCTAGTTCCAAAACCTAAAGATGCTCATGTAATTGGAACCAAGTGGGTATTCAGAAACAAGCTAAATGAAAAGGGAGAAGTCGTCAGGAACAAGGCACGACTTTTCGCTCAAGGTTACAGTCACCAAGAAGGAATAAATTACAACGAAACCTTTGCTCCAGTCGCCAGACTTGAAGCAATACGATTATTAATCTCCTTCTCAGTAAATCATAACACCACTCTATATCAGAAGGATGTTAAAAGTGCATTCTTAAATGGTTATATATCGGAAGAAGTTCATGTCAAACAACCTCCTGGTTTTGAAAATTCAGAAAAATCATATTTTGTTTTTAAACTTAAAAAGTCTCTCTATGGTCTGAAGCAAGCTCCGAGAGCTTGGTATGATAAATTAAGCAAATTTCTATTAGAAAACAATTTCACCAAAGGAAAGGTTGACACTACTCTCTTCTGTAAAACATATAAGAATGATATAGTGCAAATCTATGTTGATGATATTATCTTTGGTTCTGCTAATCCCTCTTTATGCGAAGAATTTTCAAAGTTAATGCAAGCAGAATTTGTAATGAGTCTGATGGGTGAGTTGAAGTTCTTCCTGGGAATTCAAATTAATCAGAAACCAGAAGGTACCTACATTCGTCAAAGTAAGTACACTAAAGAACTTCTGAAGAAATTCAACATGATTGATTGCAATACATCAAAGACCCCAATGCATCCAACATGTATCATGGGGAAAGAAGAAGCATGAGATAAGGTTCGTCAGAAGATCTATCGTGGTATGATAGGCTCTATCTTGTATTTAACTGCTTCTAGACCTGATATATTATTCAGTGTACATCTGTGTGCTAGATTCCAATCAGATCCCAGAGAACCTCATTTAACTACTGTTAAACGAATTCTAAGGTATCTGAAAGGAACCACTAACCTTGGCTTGATGTATGAGAAAACATCAGAGTACACTCTTTCTGGTTACTGCGATGCAGACTATGTTGGAGACAGATTGGAAAGAAAAAGCACTTCTGGTAACTGTCAGTTCCTAGGGAACAACCGAATCTCATGGTCAAGTAAGAGACAATCAACCATTGCTCTCTCAACAGTAGAAGCAGAATACATATTTGCCTCCTTATGCAGTACTCAGATGCTATGGATGAAAAATCAGCTAGAAGATTATCAGATATACGAGAGTAACATTCCTATCTTCTGTGATAATATTGCTGCTATTTATTTAAGTAAAAATCCAATTTTACATTCTAGGGCTAAACACATTGAAATAAAACACCATTTTATCAGAGACTATGTTCAGAAGGGAACTTTATGCTTAAAATTTATTGATACAAACCATCAATAGGCTGATATTTTTATAAAACCCTTGGCTGAAGATAGATTTCAAATTATTTTAAAGCATCTGAAAATGGACCACTGTCCAGAATGAGAATATTTCAGAACCAAATGTGTTTCGTCAAAGGAAATAGTTACTTAAAATGTCAGAACCATTTTTGTGAAACGTGTCTTAGTTCTGATGAAATTTTCTGAGTTGTCCAGTCAATCATGACGTGTCATTTAATTAGAAAATAATTTTTGCATGTGATTTGATTATATCTAAATCACTATACTTATCCAAATCAAACGAACAGTAAATTTCTTGAGATTAACTTAAAACTTTATTACATTCATTAACTTACTCCCTGTACGGTGTCTATCCCTTTAAGTTTTCAAAAACACTCCTATTCCCACTCTCACTCAAAGAAAAACCCTAAAACCCTAAATCGTCTCTCTCTCTCTCTCTCTCTCTCTCTCTCTCTCTCTCTGTCTCTCCACTTCAAACACTCAATCTCTGTTCTCATCCTCTCCAATCTTAACTATCATCATGATGAACACTATCCAACAAGAAACTATTCGCTTATCCAAAGAATTTGAAGCGTCACTGAATCCATCTCAAGAGTTACCATCTTCATCCATCACACATTCCACAACCCCTGCGACCACCGCAACGATCGCTTCAACTCCATTATCTCTTCCCATAATCAATGCAAACGATTTAACACAGAGAAATACCTCTGTTATTTATGTTGTGCATGCAGATGAACTAATCGTACTAAAAGAGCTATATGTCGATTTCAACAATCTTCGTGATAATGGGTTTAACCTAGTTGATCAACTAAACACTCAAGTATGGAAAAGTTACTTTGACAGACTTAGAGATCCAACCTTTGATGACCTAGTAAAAGAATTATGGAGACAAGCTGAAACAGACGATCTTCATGTTGTATCTTTTGTTATGGATCAAAAGATTATTATCACTGAAAAGTCTATTTCGGGACTGCTAGGAATGAAGTTCTTAGAAGGAAAAAGGGTTTATGGAAAAACCGACAAATCTGACGCTGTCATCAACAAAGAAATTTTCAGAAATTGTCAACCTGGGACAATAGAGTACAAAAGCAAGAATTTGCATGAAAATCTGAGGATCTGGCATAAAATTATTCTTGGATGTATCAATCTAAGACATTCAAAGAGTGCTGCAGATTTCTTCAACGCAATCAAAAGTACATGCTATACTACTTACACAAGAATGAGAAAATGTGTCTACCATCCATTCTATTATACTATCTAAGAGATATGGTGCACAAGACAAGAACAACAGCCTCACCGGATAGGAAGATTGTAAACTACATTCCTTTTGGAAGACTTCTATCTGATATTTTTGTTGAAAGCGGCTTAGTGGAGTATCTAGTCAAGGAAGCCAAATATACAGATTATCTGACAGCTAGCATAGGAGAAGTTTTCAATGCTGTGAACCTTAAGCATATGAAAATGGTTCCAAGTGTTGAAGTGAAACCCATGTCTATCACTTACGACACTGTGATCAACAATAGACATCCGGTGACGAACTACCCCTTCTATCACAAAGAAGATAATCTAACAACAATTGCTTCGTTCGTTGCTATAATGAGAGAGGAAGGGCATGACATGCCAAGATCCAGAGTTGAAGATGTCGCTCCAAAACCTAAATATATTACCAGGAGTAAAAGGAAGTAAACTGAAGAGGATGCTGAGCCTAAGAAGAAGAAAAAGGGTGATAATGCTGAAGCCTCCAAGACTTCCAGACTGGAGTCTCTTCTTCTTGAGAAAATCAATAAACGTGCTATCAATTCTTCTGAGCCTATGAATGTCACTAAAACTATCACTGCACCATCGTCATCTCAAACTACTGTCATTCCTACCTCAAACCCATAAGTGAAGTTTAAACCACCATCTTTTTTGATCCCTACTCCAACTGCCACTATCCAATCATCACCCAACTCATCAATCAGTACACCTATCTCATCTGAAGCCATTCCTACCTACACCTCGACAATAACCTCCTCAACCATCCAACCGAATGAACAAGGTTCTACGAACCTAATCTCTGAATCTCAAGTCCTAAGCATTGAGTCTAGTTCAGAGGAAACCATCTCTGAAACTCTAGAGGTTGTCCCATCTGAATCACTCATGGTTTCAGACACTCTAGAAGTATCATCTCCTGTTGATCAACCAACAACTGAACATGCTCCTTCTGAGATTGTTTCATCTCAACCAGCACCATTTGAAACTAATTCTGCTAAGCCTGACCTTGCTTTGGTCATCTATGACATACCCGTTCCAACAACTTTTGAAGAGTGCACAAGTCAATTTCGTGACAAAGCATTAAAGAAGTTTGCAAAATTAAGAGCAGAAATCAGCATAAGCGCCAAGCCTATGAAGCTTGAAATTTCTTGTCAAATCTTCCAGAAATGGTTGGATTCTGAACTTGCAAGAATTGTAAGCTTTTTAGAGGGCACTATAACTGCTGGACTTCAGTTGGCAAAGGAAAGAGCAGAAACTGAAGAGAGGATCAGGGAACTCAGGCTCTTGGCTGCTAAACAGAAAGAAGCTAAAGAAAAAGCTGCTGAAGAAGCCAGACTTCTAGCAGAAAAGGCCGCTGAAGAAGCCAGATTGGCACAAGAAGCTGAAGTCATAGAAAAGGCCAAGCAAGATGCTGTAGTTGTTTCCTCATCTGATCCTGATGTAAAGTGTTTGGAAAACGCAATTGAAGAAATCAGAGAAGAACAACAGAAATTCAGAGAGAATTTTAAGGAACAAAAGACTGTCAATGCCAATGTTCACAGCATGCTTCAGAAGATTTGGGACAAGATGTCCTCTGGAAGCACCTAAGTTTGTTTATGTCTCTTTTGTTTTTAAGGTTTTCGATCTTGGTTTTTCACCCTTGGACCACTAATCTTTTTTATCATGACAAAAATGGGGAGAAGTAATATGAATGTGATATTTTGATTCGATAGTCAATCTATGAAAAACAATGTTGCTTACATGCTAACAGATAAACTGTCATTTCTATTAGATTGTTTTTCTTTTCAGGAATTCTGATCCAATTCAAACATCACGAAGTAAATCTTCAGAAAAATCAGAACTCTGTTGAAGAAACTAAAAGAGAATCAAGACTAGGATGATTTCAGTATATGACCTAATGAAATCAGGGGGAGTCCAAGCACAGAAATTCATCAAGTCTAAGGCTCAGGGGGAGTACTTCATACGAAGGATAAGCAATTTTTAGAACCTATTATTATCCCTGCATTATATTTCAAAATTGTGTCATCAAAATACTAGTTTTGTCATCATAAAAAAGAGGGAGATTGTGAGAACAAGATTTGGTTCTACAATGTTACTTCTAAGTTTTGATGATATCAAACGAGTATGTTTGTTTGAACAATTTTGTAAGACTAATGTATGTTACTGTTGAGAATCTAACAAACAGGTTATGCTTCCGTAAATTGGCGTGAATATAATGCTAAAAGGAAAATACTTCGCCTATGCACTACAGAATTTATGAAGTTCACAAGACTCTTGTTATTTCTTTGATTTTGTGGTTGGCATTTATTTTGCTAAAACTATTCTAGCAGCAAGATGTTGAAACAAGATGTTCTAATTTTTTGCATTCAACATGTCGAATAAAGATGTCCCATACTGGCTCATAGGACATCGCGTCTGTTTTTGGTCTAAAAGGAAGATTCTGTTGCTGCCTGTTGCTGTTATTTGTTACTAAATATTCTGTGAATATTTGGTTATCCTATGTGGCATCCAAAGTATTTTTTGGTTAGGTTTTTATGTGCTGGTTTTCGGATTTTTAGCACTTTCTAATTATGGAGACATATTAGGAAACTTTAGATTGAAGACCTATTTTGTTGGAGTTTTTATTGCAGATTTGTGAGCAGTCTCTTTGCTGCGTTTTTGAAGCCCAATCCAGTCCAGATTTAATGCTATATATTGACTGGTGTAAACCTAGTTTAGGCGTGGAACTTACGTGTGTTTTGTTAGGGTTTGTGAGTGTTATTTGTGAGCCTAACTGGTATCATTCTGATAACAGTAGAATCTATCTCAGTTGAACCATTTGTGATTGGTCAGATCCTATTTGATAAGTTTCTCAGAATTCTTTAATCCGAAACCAAAAGATGTTTAATTTGATACATTAAATGAAGTCATCTACTTGAAGTCAAAAGGATTTAAGTTGATGATAATTTCAACATGAAGAAATCAGTTGAAATTCTTTTACAAGTAGATATGCTGTTGATCTTTGATGGACTAATTCTATAAACAAGATAAATCAGCATTGTGAGATCAAGAAATATCATGCAAACTATATGTTGTGTTACACACATGTTTGATGATACTTGTTTCTGAAGAGGCTATGAGATGAATATCAAATTCCCTCAGCAAATAACCTCTCAATGGTTTATGATAAAGTTGAAATTAAAGACCTTCTGAAAATTGAGAAAGCGTGATGGAAGGTTGCCCTTTTGAAAATCAAGTTCAGAGCCTCTGATTGGTTGTTCTAAAAAATCAGATGAGTATGTAGATCAATAAAAAGGAAAGGATTTTTGCGGAGATTGATTCAACTCTCAACCTAGTATCAGAAGCTCAGACAGGAATGCACTCATAAAATGTATGGCATGGAGATTTCAAATCCTCTAGCAAGAAAGATCAGAGTCAAAATGGAAAGCACTCAGATAAGTCTGAAAAGATCTCAGTATCTTTAAGGTACCTTTCTTCCCTCATTTATGACTTATTAGAACACATGATAAACTATGTGAAATGCTTTAACATAAATTAACTCAAAATTATCATACCATGTTAAGTTTCACGAGATAAGGTTAAAGACATGTAGAAACTCTTATGTCCTTCTGTGTATGCATCGTATAACTAATGAATAGTTAGAGTAAATCAGTCTTGTATGTATGACTCTCTTCTTTTTAATTAAACATTAATTTTTGTTAATTTGGTAAAAATAAATGATCTGAAATATTGCTTATAAGAAAAATCTTTCAGCAAAACCTACACTCAAAGTAACATCAATAATAACTGCGAATCTCTGGAAACTATAACATATCTCTGACAACATAATCTATTCTAAAATCTTATTAAATCCTTTTGCACAAATCTATGATTTTACTAGACTAGGTACAACTTATCCTACCCATTTACGTGTATTAAATCGCGTCTCCCTATCAAACAACCTCATACTCAAAGTTCTCTTTATAAAGTCAGAAGTGTCAAAACCCTGTTGTCCATCTATCGTCATGCCTCCACTCACTTTTCTTGGTAACCAAGATCTTCTTGAAATCATTCCTGAAAAACAATTTGTAATCAATACCCCTCCTCTCTCAAGTTGCATTGCTTTCAGTATAGTAGATGTGCTTTAAACTCAACAATGGACTAGGTACTCCATGATGCTAGAAAAGCCTGTCTATGTCAATCTAGTCAAGGATTTCTGGAAACATGCTGATCTTGATCTTGAAAGCAAGTGCATCACCTCCTTTGTTTTTGAAGTCCCAATTATCATCAACCTGTTCTCAGTCACTCTTGCAACTGGGTGTGAGGACGTTGGAATTCCTATTGTTTTTTACAAAAACAAATTCTTTGCCTCTAAACATTTTGCATCCCTTCATGACCTGACTTTAGGATACATTCCTTTTAATCCTGAAAATCTTCTACCCATTCCCAAAGCTTGGTACAAGCTCATGTTGTCCAATTTTCTTCCCAGAGGAGAAAGTCATGGCATTCTTCGATTTCATGACCATGAATTCATTTATTTACTAATGAATGATTTTTAGATAAACCTTCCACACACTATCTTCAACTGTCTCTGGAAAACCATCTCAGAGTCCAGAAATCTCACAAAGTCCTACATTCCTTATGGAAGAGTTTTGTCTGAGATTTTCTTTAGAGATGGAATTGTGGACATGATCAAAGAGAGAATTGAAGAAGATGGTCCTGAAAGCCTTCCAGAAAACTGCTTGTTGAAGACTAAGTGTGAAATCTTTAGTAACTAGGAACACTAAATCTATCTATGTTTTAACTATGTACGCGGAGTGCGTGTTTGAAATCATAGTTGTTCTAAGTTGTTTCAATAGTGTCAGTTTGCCCTGAGTTATTTAAGATTAATGAACTGTGCCTGTGAATCATTTTGATTATTGAACTTTTAATTCTAAAAATTATAAAATATCTGACAAAGCATTAATTGATATTATTTATTGAAAGATTCTTGGAAGATCTTTTAGTGGCTCAAGAAACCATCATTATTAATATAGCAGCCCCAGTGGCCACTCACTGCAAAGCAGTTGTTAACACATTAATCCTTCCCAAATAAATTAGTAACTGCTCAGCTTTCTTTTCCCACACGGTTACATCTTTTGGTATACCCTAAGTAATCATTCCTTACCTAGAAAATAATGAACCAAATCCTTTGCACCAAACCAGTCACTCTCTTCAATCTAACTCGCCTATAAATTGTTGGGCTTTTCCTTTGCATAACTCATGCTCAAATCTAAACTCTTATTCTGATAAAACTCGCATTTCAACAAGATGATGAACTCTCAAAGAAATGGTCCTACCTTCTTAGGCAAAAAAGAAAATTTACATGTTATCTCAAAGAAAAAACCCAACATCTCCCGTCTCAGAAATGATGGTTTAGAGATAATAAGAAGCATGCAAGCTCAATCTTGGCAGTGCTATTACTCCCAACTGAATGGTCCAATCTTTACTAATCTTGTTAAAGAATTCTGGAATTATGCTAGGGTTAGCACTGATGGAAACACCATCTGGTCTAAGGTTCATTATCACCCCATTGCTATCTCTGTCGCCTCGATAGAGAAAATCATTGGGTGTGTCTCCGACGGAGTCACGATTGATCACTTTCAATCTGACTTAAGCATGGTGGAGAGATGTAGAATCCTGTTTGATGATTCAGTTCCATACGAACCGAATAATCCTGAGAAACTCCTTCCTGCTCCAAAAACCTGGTTCAAATTTTCACTGACCAACTTTCGTCCACGCGCGTCTGCGAAAAGCACTATGACTCATGACAACAGAATCTTCGTCTTTCTTCTAACACATCACGTTAGAATAGACCTTCCCAAGACTATCTTTAACCACATGAGACACTCTATCAGAACCTCAAGGAATCAGATGCATGCCTACATTCCATATGGAAGAATAATATCTAAGATAATTTGGAAAGAAAAGGCATGGGGATTAATAAGCAGGCTTGAACCTGGATCCTCACCAGAAGAGACCAGATTTGAACGAGTGGATAAAATTGAGGATTTTGATGATTAAGTCTTTGTTGTCTTTTAAGTAGTTACTATGCTTTGTCACTTATTTTTTCTGTATGATCGCCTAAGAATCAATGCAATTGCGTTATATTTTGTGGTTCTGTGTTAAAGTTTTTCATCTAATTGTCTATCTACGATAATGTCTTATCTGATCTCTAAATATGCGTATCACTAAAACCGTTCATATCACCTCATATCTATGTTTTGAATATATTAATATTCACTATCATATTGATTAATATGCTTAAATGCTCATTTGCTCTAAACTTTTTGATGATGTCAAAAAGGGGGAGAAATATAATATGGTTTTGATTGCAAAGAAAGAAATCTTAAAACAGAAAGAATGCAACTCAAACAAGTAATCAATTATATAAAATGTGTTACTACTAACGTTTGTTGTTTGATGTTATCCGAGGAACTCTGAACAAGTTCACTAGGCATTCTAAGAACAGATTAAGAAAGAAGAAAGAAGAACCTTGCTAAAAGTTCTTATAAACTGTTAGTTCTTATAAGTTGTTTGTTCATATGATCGAAGTTGTACACTTCGTGAACATGTGTCAGAATCAGATCTACCCAGTACTGTTCAGAAGTTGAGAACTGTCTGAAAGTCAAAGTTTATCTTGATCTCTATCTTACTTGGTTCAGAAGCTGTAAGCTGTCTGAGAATATGTGATTCAGAACGTAAGAAATCAGAAAAAGGAACTCTGAAAGCAGTCAAGACAAGTCTACATCTCAAGATGCTTCTCAGAAGAGCTGTGCAAATCAGAAGTCAAGAACTGTCTGAAGATCCGGATTGAAGATCCAAGAACAAGTAGTTCTAATGTCTACCAAGAATCAATTAAGAAGAAAATGATTTGGTATCAGACTAAATCAACAAATGGTAATCAGAATCAGTATACACAAAGATTGGTATCAGACTCAGTCTGCAGTAATATCAATCAGAGCTAAGCTGTGAAATGTTTTGTATACCTTCATTGGTATCAATCTCAGCACACTAAGGAAATACTCTTCAAGTGGTATGAAAAGAATTCCTTCACTTGGTATCAGACTCAACATACTCTGGTATAAGACTCAACACATCACTTGGTATCATACTAAAATCAAATCATGTGTACCAGATTCAGAATCAAGCATTGATTGATCACAAAAATTAAACATTCAATTGGTATCTGATCAAAAAATCAAGCTTTGATGAACGACTGAGTTGTGACAGTAACAAGGTTCTGAGATGAAGACCTGTGTTCAAAAGTCAAACTCTGAAAAAGTCATGTTCCATATTGGTGATTAAAAACTTATATTTCTGAATTACGATTCTGAAGATTCCAATATCTGACTTATGGAAATTAGGGGGAGACTGCCCAGAAGATTCAATTGCAAAATCATCTTCACATAGCTGAAACTCAGGGGGAGTTTCTGAAAAGATAGTGTTTGTCTCTGATGAATAGTGATGATATGTTATTAGATAAGAACTGCTCTGTTTGTGCTTAAATGAATATGCTGAAAGGTAGAAATGCTTCAGATGTCTCTGAAGATTATAAGCTCTGATACGACTACAAAGGAACTGAGTTCTGAAGATCTGAAGATGGAAGTTCTGATGAACTAGTCCAGATGCTAAAGACTCACTATTCTTCTTATAGACAAGATAGAGAAGTAATCCTTTTCTATTCTTAGTTCTGGCAACTCAAGTTGTTATTCTGTATATCTTTGGATCATATAAGATTCTAGATGATCACAGAGAAAACTTTGAGGTTAACACATTCAGGGGGAGCTGTTGTTCCAGACTCTGAATATGTTTGTTTGGTGATTACCTTGTATAAAATGTTCAATCAAAATACTTGGTTTTGTCATCATCAAAAAGGGGGAGATTGTGAGAGCAAGAGTTATCTCTACAAGTTAATCTATGCTTTGATGATAACAATACGTATTTGTGAAAAAACTATTTTATGTTCTAACGTGTGTTGTGTGCAGATCATAATCATAGAAGATATCAGATCCAACAAGCACCAGCCAGATGTTCGTAATTGATAATATGCGAAGTTACTATGTGTGACACAAGTCGCAAGAAGCAAGAACGCTTCTGTATCTAATCGTGATCAGTCAGATCCAAGGATGCTGATATTGTTGTTGCAATGCTCTTGTGGATGCTCTTTGAAAGTGGTCGAGATTATGAAGATTGCGAAGCTTCTGAAGAAGAGAACCGAAGTGTTGAAGACTCTCATGACTTGAAGTTCTGAAGGTGGAAGGCTCTGAAGACCAAGTGCAGAAAGACTCTGAAGACTTATGTGTTCTGAAGTTTACGGTTCCAAAAGTCAAGTGCTGAAGACTCTGAAGACGGATTCCTAATGGACAAGTTTTGAAGTTTCGAAAGACTTGAAGAAGTAAAGGATAATGTTCTTAAAGACAAGTACTGAAGTTCTGAAGACTGATTCCTAATGGACTTCTTCAAATGACTGAAGACTTGACGTACCAGATATCCTGTTAAAGAAGGCTCTACTCATGCTTCATCAATTTACCATCAGAAGTCTCTGAAGTTTGGAAGTCAAATATTACCGTTGTGAACAACTGCACACAGTGCTCAAGAAGATATATCCCGTCACTTCTCCCACAGCAAAAAGGAGATATGTCAATACAACTAATTATTACACAACGTCTCTTTTCTAACAGCCAACAGTATTTCAACGACTATATTTCTACTGGGCTATAAAAAGAAAGGAGTAAACGCTTCTGAAGGTATCGATCCAGTCCACGAATGGAGAATTGATCAAAGTCATTGTGTGAAGATAGCAACAACGATGAGTTCTCGTTGTAACACTTAAATATCAAAAGCTATCACCATTTACACATGGCCATTATTGTTGAAGCTTAAGATCATAAATCAACACAACAACAATCAATTGGTACAGAAGCTGTTGATGAAGAAGACAACATTGCAAATCAGTCAAGTCATCAACCACCTTCTCGTCAGCGCTACATTGAAGATCTGAAGCAAGGAGTTGTTGCTCAAAGCTTGCTCACCCAAGAAGACGAAGAAGAAGAAGATCTACAAGATGTCAACAACTGTCAAATCATTATACATCTTTGTAGTTTCTTAGGATAGCAAGGAGCTGTTGCTCACATCTTGCTTGAACACTTGTGTGTTCTTTGTACTTAAACTTAGGAGTAATCTGCTTGTTAAGAAGCATCATTGTAATCTTCTGTAAAACTAATTCTTGGTGAATTAGGATTCCTTGAGTGGTCAGTGTGACCGGAGACTCGAGAAGACAATGGCGAGATGTCATTGTGGGAAAAGCCTGAAATAGGGTCAGTAGCGTTATATTCATTGCGATGAATCCTTGAACGTCTAGCTGTGAAAGCCTAGCAGTAGATCTTGCGAGATAGGAACCTGCAGGTCAATGTTCGTTATATTCATTAAGTTGAATCCCTGAACGGTTCATTGCATGTTAGTCACAGTGCGGCTGTGCAAGTGGTTAGTCACCAACTGTTTCCCGTGCATCTATAATCGAGATTAATTCTAGTGGATTAAGAACTTGTGTTCAAGGAGAAATCACCTGAGGAGGGTGGACTGGATTAGCCTTTGTGGTGAACCAGGATATATCGTGTGTCCTTTACTCTTATGCTTAATGTCTTTGTTTATGTTTCTATATTGAGTATCAGAACCTTACATAAGTAAGTCAGAACCTTGGAACTCTGATAAGCTTCCGCTCTGCAAGTTCTGAATGATGCACACAGCATTCAGACTCTCTTTGTTTCTTATGCTTCATGCAAGGCAAGTCTGAATGTTACTTCGCAAGTCAGAGTCTCTCAACGAACTCTGATGTTATCTCAGTGTCTTAACGACAAGAAGCGAAAAGTTGTTAAAGAGTAAATACATAATTCAAACCCCCCCTTTCTTGTGTCTTTCTCGTACCTTCATCCATCACCAACAGATGGGATATCCAACAAATTGATGTTAACAATGCCTTCTTGAATGACAACTTACATGATGAAGTATATATGACACAACCTCCTAGGTTTGCTAGCTCTAATAAGACTCTATTATGCAAGCCCCACGAAGCTATTTATGTCTTAAACAAGCGCCAAGGGCTTGGTATGAGAAACTCACACAGGCATTACTTCAGTTTGGTTTCACCACTTCTAAGTGTGACGGCTCTTTGTTTGTCTACAACAAACAAGGTGTTTCTATGTATGCTCTTGTCTATGTTGATGACATCCTACTCATTGGTTCTAACTCTGCACTCATACATGATCTTATCAATAAACTACACATCACTTTTGCTCTGAAGAAATTGGGTAGACCTAGTTATTTTCTAGGCATTAAAGTCAAGTATTGCAGCAATGGGCACTCTTCCTTACTTAGTACAAGTATATTCAAGATCTGCTAACTAGGGCTAAGATGAGCAAGGCTATTGGAGTTCTTACTCCCATGATGAGTACATGTAAACTTAGCAAACATGTCACTAACCATTTTTATGATGCTTAGTTGTACATGTCAATTGTAGGAGCACTTCAATATGTGACACTAACTCGGCCTGACATCTTCTTCACTGTCAACAAGGCTTGTCAGTTCATGGCATGTCCTCTTGATTCCCATTGGTCTACTGTGAGAAGACTTCTCAGATATCTCAGTGGTACAACTCACTTTGGCCTACTTCTATCTCCCTCCATAGCTGCCCCCAAGTTCTCTATTCGTGCTTATAACGACTCTGATTAGGCTAGTGATCCTGATGATCGAAGATCTACCTCAGGATCTTGCATATTTTTTGGTCCTAATCTGGTGTCTTGGGGTTCTAAGAAGCAGTCGCTTGTTACTCGCTCAAGTACAGAAGCTGAATATTGATCATCTTATGCATACAACATTTGAATTACTTTGGATTGAATCCGTATTGTCTGAACTCAAGGTACCATTTCACACTCCAACCTTATTATGTGACAATATGAGTGTTGTCATGCTAACCCACAACCCGTTTCTTCATGCACGCGCCAAACACATTGAATTAGATATTTAATTCGTAAGAGAAAGAGTTGTGACTGGAAAAATGAATATCCCACATGTGCCTGGAGCAGTTCAAATTGCTGATGTGCTCACTAAACCACTGGGTTCTATTGTTTTTCAAGAGTTATGTGGCAAACTAAAGGTTGTCTCTCCAGACCAACACACTTCAATTTGAGGGGGGTGTTAGAGAAGCAGTTTAGAGGGTTAACAGTTAGTTAACCATTCTGTTAGTTTGGGTGGTTAGCAGTTAAGTGTAACTACTTCTGTTAAGGACTGATATATATAAACCAATGCCTCCTTCATCTTCTTTACAATTTTTACAATTCACAATTACATTTCCATTATCACTTTCTTCTTGTTTTTCTGTTACAGCACAATGTGCTCCTAGTAACAACATGAATCGAGTTCATATCTCTAATATTATGTGACGCCTCAATCAATACAAATATTTGTATAGAAACAAACATAACAATAACAATAACAAGCATATTTAGAAATAACCAATTGTAACGTTTTTTATAAATTAAAAAATAAAAATAAGTTTTTTCTCTCTATTGTCTAATAACTACCATCCCATAATTTTAATTAAAAACAAAATTAAATTTATAATAAATTTAGTTTTTCTTTTATTTTTATTGGTTGTTTCTAAAAATATAGATATAGGTGTGTTTCTATGCAAGTGTTTTTTCTGATTAAATAAATTTGTTATATTATACTCCTTATTTTCCATATTAGTTATATTATACTCCCAAGTTAATACCCCATATTTTATTTTGCTCTGGATAATATTAGTTTTGATCAACTGGGTTCCGGTGTACTCTGAGAAATTATCTACAAAGATAATTTGAGCACTGATGAGCTCAGACCAGATCAAATTAATATTATCTGACACTAATGTGTTAACATTTGGTGCTATAATGATATTTGGACATTCAGTAGCGTTACTAAATAATTGATATTCTCTATATCTTTCCATTCTCTCACTTGTGTCAAAAATTGAAACAAAGTTGGAAAAAGATAAAGAGAAGGAAGAGGAAAGGGAGAAAGAGGAGAAACCTAGAGGAAGAGCAAAGAGCTTGGATCATAATCTCTTCTTCATCAAATCATCCCAACATCTTCTTCATCTTCTTCATCTTGTTCATAGGTGAGTTCTAATTATGTTAAATGTTGTTTCTATGGTTGATATATGAAATAGAATGCATAACATGATTGGGTTGTGTGAGAAATTGCTGAATAATGCTTGTTATGGTGATGGATCATGTTTTGATTGGTTTTGGTTTGAGCTTATACCATTAAAAACAGTTTTTATGCTTCTCGTTCAGTGGTAACCGGTTACTCACTTTAAGGTAACCAATTACATGCACGAAAAATTGCAGTCTTACGTGAGAAATGAACTAAGTAACCGGTTACTCACTTTGAGGTAATCGGTTACCAAAATGTGTCTCTAACTCTCATTTTGATTCTGTTTTGAACAGTGCATCTTGAGTAACCGGTTACTCATTTTGAGGTAACCGGTTACCACTGTTGTGATTTTTGAAAAATGTTTAAAAATTCATATATTTTGGATCGTGACTACGATCGAGGCATGGTAATAGTCGTTGGAAAGCTATGAAAATATCCTACGTGATAAAAGGGAAAAATATTGATTTCGATACCCGATTAACTAAATTGGAGGGAACCCAAGATTTGTGTTAATTTTATGGGTTGATTTATTATATGCATTTGGTTATTCTATTGTATTGTGTTACATCTAATCTCTTATTATAAAAGGAAATTGAGCGATAACATGTTTAAAATATGGAATAGGAAGAGTGAGAAAACTTTACCACAATCCATAAGTAGAACCAAGTAAAGTGACTAGGAATTTATAGATAATCTAGATGGCAATGCTCGTGCGTTCGATGCCAAAGGGTGTATCTTCGACGAGTAATGGTCTAGAGGAGAGTGAAACACTAGTATGGAACATGTGTGAACCTTGTGTTTTGTTAAAAGGCGAATGTGGCTTTAAGGAGAATGTGGCCTTGTGATTGTCGAATACAATCACGTTTATGTGTTAGATCACGTAATCGTAACCGTTTCCCTTGAGTTGTCGTTTCATGAGCTTGGAGCTCCTCTAGAATGTACACATGATTACTTGGTAGGTTTGATTCCCGCGTGTAGTACGAATGGAACCTAAGGGTAGAGACTTGTGACGGTTTATGGCCCATGTGAAGTGATGGTTCATAATGGTTAATGGCCCGTAGAACCCGAATCCATTTTGTATGTCAAGTAAGTTACAAGGATCTATGACTCGGGTCGACTTCTAGACGTAGAAGCGGACGGGAAAAGGGGATGCCTTGGTAAGGTTATCGATTAGTGATGTTTTGAGTTGGTGAACTCATGAACATGTTTCCATATAGTGTGAGATTGTGAACTCAAGGTCACTTCCCTTCCTTTTAGGATGATAGAACCTTGTAAAGCCGAGAGGATCTATAAGATAGGGAACTCACTGGGATTTAATATCTCACTCCATGTTGTTGATTATATTACAGGTACTTCAGGTTCTGCGAAGGGTAAGGATAAAGTCGTTTGATTATCCTTACGTGTCTTGGATTTTTGGATGGCATGACATCCATTGTGGAGATTTATTTTGAGATCATTGTTTTGATATAGTTCTTAGTGCTTTGGAACATCTTGTATACATTATGCCATAGTTTTAGTTCTTTTGTATTTTGGGCATGTAATATATATAATGTGTTAACTAGGAACCTATGGTATTTCAATACCAAGACTTGGATTCATGTATAATATATATGCTTTGATGTATGTTATTATATATGGGTGTTACAGTTGGTATCAGAGCAGGTCGTATCCTCGACCTAGCCATGAAATTGTATAAGTGTTTCTTTCCGTTCATATTTTATGTTGCCATTGGTCTTAAGTGTTATATATATGGCATTGAGCCTGATCAACTTAATCCTATCTCTATGACCTTTAGGAACATGGCTGACGAACGCAGAACCCGTGGTAGACCCAGAACTACTCTTGCTGAGACGAATCCGCCAGGCGACGAGGAATATGTCTCATGGCCCCAGTTCTTATAACAGATACAGCAGCATCAGAACCAGTTCATGCAGCAGATGGTACAACAGATGAATGTGGGTTTTCATCCTTAGGTAGTTGTTCCAGATGCTGTAGGTGGGAGTTTTCGGGATTTCATCCGCATGAATCCTCCAAAATTTCATGGCGGGTTAGATCCTGTGAAAGCTCATGAATGGGTGGCTGGTATGGAGAGAATTTTTCTGATAGTTCAGTGTAGTAAAGAGAATAAAGTGATGTTTATTTCTCACTCATTGAAAGGTCCTGCTATGAGGTGGTGGGAAAATGCTTCAGGTTTAATGACTATCCAAGAGGTTCCTAAGGTCTGGGAGCAATTTAAGATTACTTTTATGGAAAATTATTTCCCTAGTTCTTTGAGGACCCAAAAAGAGTTCGATTTCCATCAGTTGAGGCAAGGTACTTTGACTGTGGCTGCTTATGCTGAGAAGTTTGAAATCACGGCTGCTTACTCCAGGCAGGCCGTGTATGCTCCGGATGAAAAATTGAATATTGACCAATTCCTCTTTGGATTTAAAGCTGAGATTTCTCATAGTGTGTCTCAGAGAGAGTTCACTACGTATGCTGAATTGCTAAGGCAATGTTATGTGGCAGAAAACAGTTTGAAGAGAGTTCAAGCAGAAGGGGATTTGAGTAAGACAAATCAGAATGATCATGGGAGATCAAACCAACAGTTTTGGCCTAGACAACAAGCCTTCATAGGGAAACAAGTTCAGAATTCTAGAACTAGTGCACCTCCTGTGTGTCATACTTGTGGTAAGAAACATCATGGAAGGTGTGGTATTGAAAGTGTGAGATGCTTTCAGTGTCATAAGATGGGTCATCTGGTGAGGGATTGTCCTCAGAGTAGGAATCAGACGCAAGGAATGAGCACCGGTCGAGTTTATACATTGGATGCAAAGAAGACAAAGGGTGATAACTCTTTGATTGCTGGTACGTGTTTTGTTAATGGGAATCCCTGTTTTGTATTATTTTATTGTGGAGCAACACACTCTTTTGTGTCAATGCAATGTGTGAAGCGACTTGGTTTGCAAGCTATTCCGATGTCTCCTCCCATGGTGGTTACTACTGCCATGGATGAGATGGTTGAAACACCTTTAATGTGTGAAAAATGTGTTTTATCAGTGGTTGTAAGAGTTTTCCAGATTGATCTTATTTGTTTACCGCTTAAGAAAGTGGATGTTATTTTGGGGGTGGATTGCCTTACTGCTAATTCGATGTTTATTGGCTGTGAAGAAAAGCTAATCATCATTCCATCTGTTGAAGCTACTCCGAAAGATGTGTTAACTGATATTTTAGAAGGTACGGTTGGAATGATAAATTTCTTGTTTGAGAAGGAAAAATCTGTTCTTTTGGTTCTCACTAAGTGGAGAGTAGCGACCTTCAAGTTATGAATATTCCTGTAGTCTGTGAGTTTTCCGAAGTTTTCCCCGAGGATGTCGCTTCTCTTCCTCCGGAAAGGGAAGTGGAATTCTCTATTGACCTGATAGCGGGAACGACTCCTATATTTGTTTCTCCATATCAGATGACACCACTTGAGTTAAGAGAATTGAAGGATCAATTGGAAGAGTTAATGGCTAAGCATTTTGTTCGACCCAGTGTTTCGCCTTGGGGAGCTCCTGTGTTGTTAGTAAAGAAGAAGGATGGTGGAATGCAGTTATGTATTGATTACCGGTAATTGAATAAAGTCACCACCAAAAACAAGTACCCATTACCCAGGATAGACGACCTGTTAGATCAATTGAAAGGAGCCTGTGTGTTCTCGAAGATTTATTTACGGTCGGGTTATCGTCAGATCCATGTGAAGAGTTCAGATGTATCAAAGACCGCGTTTAGAATCCGTTATGGCCATTATGAATTCTTAGTAATGCCTTTCGGTGTGACGAAAGCTCCGGCAGTTTTTATGGATTATATGAATCAGATATTTCAAGCTTACTTGGGCCAATTTGTAGTGATCTTCATTGATGACATTCTTATTTATTCTTGTACTTCTCAAGAGCACGAAGAGCATTTAAGAATCGTTTTATCGATCTTACAAGAGAGATAAATTTTTGCCAAGCTAAGCAAGTGTGAGTTTTGGATGTCGGAGGTTAGTTTTCTTGGTCATGTCATATCTCGAGGAGGTGTGGCAGTAGATCCATCAAAATTTGAAGCGGTGATTAATTGGGAGAGACCGAAGAATGTTTCCGAAGTTAGAAGTTTCTTGGGACTAGCGGGTTATTATAGAAGGTTTATCAAAGACTTTTCTCAATTAACTTTACCAAAGACCAAGCTTACTAGAAAGGATTGTCCTTATGAGTGGGGTTCGGCTTGTGAACAAAGTTTTATGAGTTTGAAGGAAAAATTGACGACTGCTCCTGTTTTGATCATTCCTGATCCTAGCAAGTTGTATGAGGTATTTTGTGATGCATCAAGGATGGGATTAGGAGGTTTTTTAATGCAAGATAGTCACGTGGTGGCTTATGCTTCTTGATAAATAAAAGTTCACGAGAAGAATTATCCAACGCATGATTTGAAATTGGCGGCGGTTGTTTTTACACTAAAGGTGTGGCGTCATTATTTGTATGGAGTACGTTTTGAAATGTTTAGCAACCACAAGAGTTTGAAGTATCTATTTAACCAAAAAGAGTTGAACATGCGTCAAAGGAGATGGATGGAGTATTTAAAGGATTATGACTTGGAACTAAAGTACCATCCAGGTAAAGCGAATAAAGTGGCGGATGCATTAAGCCGAAAAGTGTTGCTTAATTCCGAATTGATGATGTTAGAGTATGCCTTATTTGAAAAGTTTTGAGATCTTAATCTACAATTTATTTGGACTCCTAATGGTGTGATTATGGGAAACTTGAATGTTAATTTTACTCTTAGAGAGGAAATTCAACAAGGGCAAGTGTTAGATGAGAAGTTACAAGAAGTGTTAGTTCAACCGGGTTTCGTGCGAGCTACCGACAGAATCATTTTGTTTAACCAAAGGATTTGTGTTCCAGAGGATGTGGTGTTGAAAAGAAGGATTTTGGAGGAAGCGCATAAAGGTACTTTTACTATACATCTTGGTTCTTCACAAATGTATCAAGACTTAAAGAGGGACTATTGGTGGTCTGGTATGAAAAGAGATATTGCGGTATATGTATCGGAGTGTGCGGTATGCCAACAAGTGAAGATTGAATACCAAAGACCGGGTGGCTTATTACAACCTTTAGAAATTCCGGTATAGAAGTGGGATAGTATTTCTATGGAATTTGCAGTTGGATTACCCCGTGCACAAGGTGATTATGATTCTATATGGAAGATTGTGGATCGGTTGACGAAATCTGCGCATTTCTTAGCCGTGAAGACTACTTACAAGGCAAGTCATCTTGTAAGGTTGTTCATTTCGGAAATTGTGAGGTTACATGGTATTCCCTATAGTATTGTTTCGGATAGAGATCCAAAGTTTACTTCAAGATTTTGGAGAGCTTTGCAACAAGCTATGGGAACAAAGTTGTGTTTGAGTACGTCGAATCATCCTCAAACGGATGGTCACACGGAACGGACGATACAAATGATGGAAGATATGTTAAGGGCTTGTGTACTTGGAAGTGGAGGAAATTGGATAGAACTTTTACCGTTGATTGAGTTTTCATACAACAATAGTTATCATGCAAGTATTGGTATGGCTCCTTCTGAGGCATTGTATGGAAGGAAATGTAGGACGGCTTTGTGTTGGGCGGAAGTTGGTGAAGATAGAATTTTGGGACCTGAGATTATTCAAGAGACTACGGAAAAGATTAGAATGATCTGTGACAAAGTTAAACAAGCACAAGATCGTCAGAAGAGTTATGTGGATAACCGTAGGAGACCTTTAGAGTTTGATGAAGGTGATCACGTGTTTTTGAAGGTTACTCCGAGATTGAGGTTGAAAGGACCATTTAAGTCGTGGAAGTTAAGTCCGAGATACGTGGGACCGTATCAAATTTTAGAAAGAATGGGTGAAGTAGCTTACAGATTAGCCTTACCACCTTCTCTGTCAGAAATGCATGATGTTTTTCATGTGTCTCAGTTCCAGAAGTTTGTTCCAGATCCTCTTCAGCCAATTCTACCATATACGATTTAGATAGAAGCAAATTTGACATTTGAACCACACCCAAGTCGTATCACTGGAAGAGAAACTAAGGTACTAAGGAATATAGAGATTCCTCTTGTGAAAGTTCAGTGGGATGCGATGCATTCGGGTGATGCAACTTGGGAACTGGAATCAGAAATGCGGAATGCTTACCCTCATCTTTTCAGGTAATCTTTAAATTCGAGGACGAATTCATATTTAAGGAGGGGAGGATGTAATACCCCATAATTTATTTTGCTCTGGATAATATTAGTTTTGATCAACTGGGTTTCGGTGTACTCTGAGAAATTATCTACAAAGATAATTTGAGCAACTGATGAGCTCAGATCAGTTCAAATTAATATTATCTGACACCGAGGTGTTAATATTTGGTGCTATAGAGATATTTGGACATTCAATAGCATTACTAAATAATTGATATTCTCTATATCTTTCCATTCTCTCACTTGTGTCAAAAATTGAAACAAAGTTGGAAAAAGATAGAGAGAAGGAAGAGGAAAGGGAGAAAGAGGAGAAACCTAGAGGAAAAGCAAAGAGCTTGGATCATCATCTCTTCTTCATCAAATCATCCCAAAATCTTCTTCATCTTCTTCATCTTCTTCATAGGTGAGTTCTAGTTAGAACTCTAAGTGTAGAAACTTAGGTTAGAACTTTGAATAAAAATGGTGGATTTGGATTAATTATGTTAAATGTTGTTTCTATGGTTGATATATGAAATTGAATGCATAACATGATTGGGTTGTGTGAGAAATTGCTGAATAATGCTTGTTATGGTGATGGATCATGTTTTGATTGGTTTTGGTTTGAGCTTATACCATTAAAAACAGGTTTTTATGCTTCTGGTTCAGTGGTAATCGGTTACTCACTTTGAGGTAACCGGTTACATGCAGGAAACATTACAGTCTTACGTGAAAAATGAAATAAGTAACCGGTTACTCACTTTGAGGTAACCGCTTACTAAAATGTGTCTCTAACTCTCATTTTGATTCTGTTTTGAACAATGCAGCTTGAGTAACCGGTTACTCATTTTGAGATAACCGGTTACCACTGTTGTGATTTTTGAAAAATGTTTAAAAATTCATATCTTTTGGATCGTGACTCTGATCGAGGCACGGTAATAGTCGTTGGAAAGCTATGAAAATATCCTACGTGATAAAAGGAAAAACATTTATTTCGATACCTGATTAAATAAATTGGAGGGAACCCAAGATTTGTGTTAATTTTATGGGTTGATTAATTATATGCATTTGGTTATTCTATTGTATTGTGTTACATCTAATCTCTTATTATAAAAGGAAATTGAGTGATAACATGTTTAAAATATGGAATAGGAAGAGTGAGAAAATTTTACCACAATCTATAAATAGAACCTAGTAAAGTAACTAGGAATTGATAGATAATCTAGATGGTGATGCTCGTGCGTTCGATGCCAAAGGGTGTATCTTCGACGAGTAATGGTCTATAGGAGAGTGAAACACTAATATGGAACATGTGTGAACCTTGTGTTGTGTGAAAAGGCGAATGTGGCCTTAAGGTGAATGTGGCCTTGTGATTGTCGAATACAATAACGTTTGTGTGTGAGATCACGTAATCGTAACAGTTTCCCTTGAGTTGCCGTTTCATGAGCTTGGAGCTCCTCTGGAATGTACGCATAATTACTTGCCAAGTTTGATTCCCGCGTGTAGTACGAATGAAACCTAAGGGTAGAGACTTGTGACGGTTTATGGCTCATGTGAAGTGACGGTTCATAACAGTTAATGGCCCGTAGAACCCGATCCATTTTGTATGTCAAGTAAGTTACAAGGATCCATGACTCGGGTCGACTTCTAGACGTAGAAGCGGACAGGAAAAGGGGATGCCTTGGTAAGTTTATCGATTAGTGATATTTTGAGTTGGTGAACTCATGAACATGTTTCCATAGAGTGTGAGATTGTGAACTCAAGGTCACTTCTCTACCTTTTGACTTGAGTTAGGATGATAGAACCTTGTAAAGCCGAGAGGATCTATAAGATAGGGAACTCACTGAGATTTAATATCTCACCCCATGTTGTTGATTATATTACAGGTACTTCAGGTTCCGCGAAGGGTAAGGATAAAGTCGTTTGATTATCCTTACGCGTCTTGGCTTTTTGGACGACATGGCTTCCGTTTGGAGATTTATTTTGAGATCATTGTTTTGATCTAGTTCTTAGTGCTTTGGAACATCTTGTATACATTATGCCATAGTTTTAGTTCTTTTGTATTTTGGGCATGTAATATATACAATGTGTTAACTAGGAACTTATGGTATATATTTCAATACCAAGACTTGGATTCATGTATAATATATATGCTTTGATGTATGTTATTATATATGGGTGTTACAGTTGGTATCAGAGCAGGTCGTATCCTCGACCTAGGCATGAAATAGTATAAGTGTTTCTTTCCGTTCATATGCGTTGTGTCACCATTGGTCTTAAGTGTTATACTTATGGCATTGAGCGTGATCAACTTAATCGTATCTGTATGACCATTAGGAGCATGGCTGACGAACGCAGAACCCGTGGTAGACCCAGAACTACTCCTGCCGAGAGGAATCCGCCAGGCGGTGAGGAATATGTCCCATGGCCCCAGTTCTTATAAAAGATGCAGCAGCAGCAGAACCAGTTCATGCAACAGATGGTACAACAGATGAATGAGGGTTTTCATCCTCAGGTAGTTGTTCCAGATGCTGTAGGTGGGAGTTTTTAGGATTTCATACGCATGAATCCTCCAGAATTTCATGGCGGATTAGATCCTGTGAAAACTCATGAATGGGTGGATGGTATGGAGATACTTTTTCTGATAGTTCAGTGTAGCGAAGAGAACAAAGTGGTGTTTGCTTCTCACTCATTGAAAGGTCCTGCTATGAGGTGGTGGGAAAGTGCTTCAGCTTTAATGACTATCCAAGAGGTGCCTAAGGTCTGGGAGTAATTTAAGATTACTTTTATGAAAAATTATTTCCTTAGTTCTTTGAGGACCCAAAAAGAGTTCGATTTCCATCAGTTGAGGCAAGGTACTTTGACTGTGGCTGCTTATGCTGAGAAGTTTGAAATCATGGCTGCTTACTCTAGGCGGTCGTGTATGCTCCGGATGAAACTTGAAGATTGACCAATTCCTCTTTGGATTGAAAGACGAGATTTCTCACAGTGTCTCTCAGAGATAGTTCACTACGTATGCTGAATTGCTAAGGAAATGTTATGTGGTGGAAAACAGTTTGAAGAGAGTTCAAGCAAAAGGGGATTTGAGTAAGACAAATCAGAATGATCGTGGGAGATCAAACCAACAGTTTGGGCCTAGAGAACAAGCCTTCAAAGGGAAAAAAGTTCAAAATTCTAGGACTAGTGCACCTCCTGTGTGTCGTACTTGTGGTAGGAATCATCATGGTGTGAGAACAAGATTTGGTTATGCAATGTTACTTCTAAGTTTTGATGATATCAAACGAGTATGTTTGTTTGAACAATTTTGTAAGACTAATGTTTGTTACTGTTGAGAATCTAACAAACAGGTTATGCTTCCAAAAATTGGCGCGAATATAATGCTAAAAGGAAAATACTTCAGCTATGCACTACAGAATTTATGAAGTTCACAAGACTCTGATACAAAAGGGAAAGAGAACGAGTTCGGAAGATCTGAAGAAAAGGGTTCTGATTGAACGAAGTCTAGATGCTGAAGGCTTACGCTCTCTGATCAATGTTCTGAAGACAAAACCATAGTTCATACTCATGCTTCAACCAAATACTATCTGAAGCCTCTGAAGATATGAAGATAAATTTCTGAGTTAACAAGGTTCGGAAGACCAAGTGCTGAAGACTCCGAAGACGCTGCTCTGAGGAATCAAAGACTTGAAGGTTGTAAGAACCAAGCTATGTTTTCCCTTCTCACTCACGCTCTCAGAAGTCTCTGAAGTTGAGAAGCCAAGAAGACTAAGCTACATAGTACATCTGTACCACAATACAAAGCGAAGATATCTTGGTAATAGTGCAAATGGTATAAACGAAGATATTCTGACAAGACATGACGCAAAAGTTTTTATCTGTCCTCACGCCCGCCAACCTAGATAGCTATCATGATTACCTTTCAACGGCTACTTTCTATACGGCTATATAAAGAAGCAAAGACTTGAATAAAGATACACACGAACACTACTGCAAAAATACTTTCTAATTTCTATCTTTCTTAAGTCATTCTGGTCGTAACTTGTTTACATATTCAACTTGTATAAGAAGCACATTTCTGTAAATTAAACTTATTCAAACTTAGGTTTGTATTCCTTGAGAAAGACCTGTGAGGTTGTATTTCTTGAGAAGTCTAAGAAGGGTTGTCTTAGAGGTTGTTCCTTGAGAAAGACCTATGAGGTTGGATTTCTTGAGAAGTGTAGAACTTGAGAGTTCTAGAGGTTGTGGTGAGTCACCAGCGGTTTGGCTAGTGCATTGTATTGATCTGATAGATTAGTGGATTAAGACCTCGATTGAGAGAGGCAAAATCACCTTGGCTGGTGGACTAGATTAACTTGAGTGTTTCTCAAGTGAACTAGTATAAACATAACGTGTTATCTCTTTCAGCTTTAACAAAGGTTTTTATTCATTAACAAAAGAGTTTCAAGAGAGGAGTCAAATTAAGGAACTATTTTATTTTGAAAAACCAATTCAAACCCCCCATTTCTTGTGTTTTTCACACCTTCAATTGGCATCAGAGCTCCGGTTCTGAGGTGATAAAAAGATTGAATTTTTATCAAGCACTTAACAGTGTTCAGCACCGATCCAAGTGTGAAAAATAATGGCCACACCAGCTATTGAGTCAAGTGTCATTGTAAATGAAAGAGATTCTTATAGTGCAAAACCTCCTATCTTTGATGGGGAAAATTTTGACTATTGGAAAGATAGAATTAAAAGTTACTTTATGTCATTTGACTTAGATCTATGGGATCTGGTAGTCGATGGCTATAGTCACCCTGTAGATTCTGAAGGCAAAAAGATTGCTAGAAGTGCATTTTCAGATGCGCAAAAGAAAACTTAGAAGAATCATCACAGAGCAAGAACGATTCTGTTAAATGCAATTTCATATACGGAATATGAAAAAATTACAAACAAAGAAACTGCAAAGTCTATCTTTGACTCTCTTCGTATGACTCACGAAGGCAATGCTCAAGTCAAGGGGACTAAGGCTCTTGCACTAATTCAAAAATATGAGGTCTTCAAAAGGGAAGACGATGAATCTGTGGAAACCATGTTTTCAAGATTCTAGATGTTTGTTGCAGGACTCAGAGTTCTGGACAAAGGCTATTCCACTGCTGATCATGTCAAGAAAATTATCAGAAGTCTACCTGCCAAATGGAGACCAATGGTGACTGCCTTGAAACTAGCAAAGGATTTGAATAGTATAAGTCTTGAGGAATTAATCAGTTCCTTAAGAAGTCATGAAATAGAGCTTCAAGGAGATGAACCTCAGAAGAAAACTAAATCCATTGCTCTAAAGGCTAAGTCTGAGAAGAAAAAGGCGTATCAGGCAAAAGAAGAAGTGGAAGAATCTGAAGAAGATTCAGACGAAGATGATATATCACTCATATCAAGGAAAATAAGTCAACTATGGAAATACAGAAAGAATAAGTTCAGAGGACCAAGAAGAAGATCTGAATCTATATATGGTCAAAGGAGAACTTATGGAAGAGACGTTACATGCTTTGAATGCAAAGAACCTGGACATATAAAAAATGATTGTCCAAAGTTTAAGAAAGATGAAAGACCTAAGAAAGCTAAAAAGGGTCTTATGGCAACTTGGGATGATTCATAGTCTGAAGATGATTCTGATGGAGAACATGACAATGTGGCATTCATGGCTAAAACCAACGACGTCCTATCAGAAGGAGAACCATCAGATTCTGACGACGAAAGAGAGGTACTTTCTTCTTTATCCCGTTCTGAACTCGAAATAGGATTATCCGAACTTATGGAAAGATACCAAATCCTTCTAAGAAAACACAAAACTCTGAAAAAGACTCTTGTGGTTCCTTCAGAAGAACTTACTAAAAGCAAGCAAACCATTTCGGAATTAAATGAAAAATTATTTTCCTTAGAAATATCAAATGCTGCTTTAATAATTAAAGTCTCTAAGTTAGAAGAAGAAATCACCTCCAACATAACTAACACTAATGAAGTAGTCAGGTATGATAGAGCTTTCCAACATTTTCTTGCTAAAAGCATAGATAGGAGCAAAATGGCTTCAATGATCTATGGAGTCAACAGGAATGGTAATAGAGGTCTGGGATATTCAGGACCATCACAACCATATGATGAGACCAAGAGTATCAAAATAATACATTTTGTGCCCTCTGGCACTAACTTGAAATGTTCAGAACCAAAAGATTCAAGATCTATTACTATACAAACACAGACACGAATGAAAACCTCTAAGCTTAAACACTATGCACAATTTCCACACTATTATTCTACTGTAAGAAAATCCAAAGGTATCAGAACCTCTGGAAAGACTAATGTGAAAGGACCCACAAAATGGGTACCTAAGAATGAGATAGTTTATGTTGTAGATATCCTTAATGGCACCACTGAAACACCAGTCATGGTACCTGGACCGTGGATGCTCGCGACACATGACGGGAGAAAGGTATATATTCCAAGATTTGAAACTTAAGCCTGGAGGCGTTGTCGGTTTCGGAGGAAATCAGAAAGGAAGAATTATTGGTTCCGAAACTGTTGGCAATGGTAAGCTTCCTTCCATTAATAATGTTCTGTTAGTTGAAGGTCTAATGCATAATCTATTGTCAATTAGTCAACTCAGTGACAATGGTTATGACGTTATTTTTAATCAAACGTCCTGTAAGGCTGTCAGTCAAAAGGATGGATCTGTCTTGTTCAACGGTAAGAGGAAGAACAATACTTACAAAATTAAATTATCATAATTAAAACATCATAATGTAAAATTTCTTCTGTTTGTAAATGAAGAGCAATGGGTCTGGCACAAACATCTTGGTCATGTTAGCTTGAGAAGAATCTCTCAGCTGAACAAGCTAGGACTTGTCAGAGGTTTGCCAAATTTGAAGTACTCTTCAGATGCTCTTTGTGAAGCATGTCAGAAAGGCAAGTTTTCAAAAACTTCTTTTAAAGCAAAGAATATTGTTTCCACCTCTAGACCGTTAGAACTTCTTCACATTGATCTTTTTGAACCAGTGAAAACTGCCTTTATCAATGGTAAGAAATATGGACTAGTCATCGTTGATGATTATAGTCGTTGGACATGGGTGAAATTCTTAAAACACAAGGATGAGTCACATTATGTGTTTGCTTCTTTCTGCACTCAAGTGTAAAACGGGAAAAATTGCAAAATAGTTAAAGTCAGAAGTGATCATGGTGGAGAATTTGAAAACAAGGATTTTGAAGAACTCTTTGATTCACATGGGATATCCCATGATTTTTCTTGTCCTAGAACTCCACAACAAAATGGAGTTGTAGAAAGAAAGAACAAGACTTTACAGGAAATGGCTCGCACCATGATCCAAGAAACTGACATGGCTAAACACTTTTAGGTAGAAGCAATTAACACAGCATATTATATTCAATATAGAATCTCTATCAGACCTATCTTGAATAAAACTCCTTATGAATTGTGGAAGAATAAGATTCCCAACATTTCTTACTTTCATCCGTTTGGATGTACCTGTTTTATGTTAAACACTAAAGAGAATCTTGGCAAGTTTGATTCCAAAGCACAGAAGTGTCTGTTGTTAGGATACTCTGAACACCCAAAAGGCTACAGAGTATATAACACAGAATCACGAATTGTGGAAGAATCAATTCATGTGAGATTTGATGATAAGCTTGACTCTGAAAAGTCAAAGCTAGTTGAAAAGCTCGCAGGTTTAGAAATCAGCTTTTAAGAACCCAAAGAAAAGACAGAAGAAGTTAAAGATCAAGAAGATCCTACTCTGGAGACTCTTGATGTAACCCCAAATACTCCACTTCAAAAGAAAAGAAGAATGTCTGTCTCACATCCTGAGGAACTAATTCTGGGTAGCAAGGATGCTCCGGTCAGAACCATATTAGCTTTCAAACCAATAGAAGAAACACTTTTAGGATTGGTATCGTTAATTGAACCAACGACAGTTGATAAAGCTCTCATGGATAAAGACTGGGTTCTGGCTATGGAAGAAGAACTTAATCAATTCTCAAAGAATGATGTATGGGATCTAGTTTCAAAACCTAAAGATGCTCATGTAATTGGAACCAAGTGGGTATTCAGAAACAAGCTAAATGAAAAGGGAGAAGTCGTCAGGAACAAGGCACGACTTTTCGCTCAAGGTTACAGTCACCAAGAAGGAATAAATTACAACGAAACCTTTGCTCCAGTCGCCAGACTTGAAGCAATACGATTATTAATCTCCTTCTCAGTAAATCATAACATCACTCTATATCAGATGGATGTTAAAAGTGCATTCTTAAATGGTTATATATCGGAAGAAGTTCATGTCAAACAACCTCCTGGTTTTGAAAATTCAGAAAAATCAGATTTTGTTTTTAAACTTAAAAAGTCTCTCTATGGTCTGAAGCAAGCTCCGAGAGCTTGGTATTATAGATTAAGCAAATTTCTATTAAAAAACAATTTCACCAGAGGAAAGGTTGACACTACTCTCTTCTGTAAAACATATAAGAATGATATTCTTATAGTGCAAATCTATGTTGATGATATTATCTTTGGTTCTGCTAATCCCTCTTTATGCGAAGAATTTTCAAAGTTAATGCAAGCAGAATTTGAAATGATTCTGATGGGTGAGTTGAAGTTCTTCCTGGGAATTCAAATTGATCAGAAACCAGAAGGTACCTACATTCGTCAAAGTAAGTACACTAAAGAACTTCTGAAGAAATTCAACATGATTGATTGCAATACAACAAAGACCCCAATGCATCCAACATGTATCATGGGGAAAGAAGAAGCAGGAGATAAGGTTTGTCAGAAGCTCTATCATGGTATGATAGGCTCTCTCTTGTATTTAACTGCTTCTAGACCTGATATATTATTCATTGTACATCTGTGTGCTAAATTCCAATCAGATCCCAGAGAACCTCATTTAACTACTGTTAAACGAATTCTAAGGTATCTGAAAGGAACCACTAACCTTGGCTTGATGTATGAGAAAACATCAGAGTACACTCTTTCTGGTTACTGCGATGCAGACTATGTTGGAGACAGATTGGAAAGAAAAAGCACTTCTGGTAACTGTCAGTTCCTAGGGAACAACCTAATCTAATGGTCAAGTAAGAGACAATCAACCATTGCTCTCTCAACAGCAGAAGCAGAATACATATCTGCCTCCTTATGCAGTACTCAAATGCTATGGATGAAAAATCAGCTAGAAGATTATCAGATATACGAGAGTAACATTCCTATCTTCTGTGATAATATTGCTGCTATTTGTTTAAGTAAAAATCCAATTTTACATTCTAGGGCTAAACACATTGAAATAAAACACCATTTTATCAGAGACTATGTTCAGAAGGGAACTTTATGCTTAAAATTTATTGATACAGACCATCAATGGGCTGATATTTTTATAAAACCCTTGGCTAAAGATAGATTTCAAATTATTTTAAAGCATCTGAAAATGGACCACTGTCCAGAATGAGAATATTTCAGAACCAAATGTGTTTCGTCAAAGGAAATAGTTACTTAAAATGTCAGAACCATTTTTGTGAAACGTGTCTTAGTTTTGATGAAATTTTCTGAGTTGTCCAGTCAATCATGATGTGTCATTTAATTAGAAAATAATTTTTGCATGTGATTTGATTATATCTAAATCAGTATACTTATCCAAATCAAACGAACAGTAAATTTCTTGAGATTAACTTAAAACTTTATTACATTCATTAACTTACTCCCTGTATGGTGTCTATCTCTTTAAGTTTTAAAAAACACTCCTATTCCCACTCTCACTCAAAGAAAAACCCTAAAACCCTAAATCGTCTCTCTCTCTCTCTCTCTCTCTCTCTCTCTCTCTCTCTCTCTCTCTCCCCCCACTTCAAACACTCAATCTCTGTTCTCATCCTCTCCGATCTTAACTATCATCATGATGAACACTATCCAACAAGAAACTGTTCGCTTATCCAAAGAATTTGAAGCGTCACTGAATCCATCTCAAGAGTTACCATCTTCATCCATCACACATTCCACAACCCCTGCGACCACCGCAACGATTGCTTCAACTCCATTATCTCTTCCCATAATCAATGCAAACCATTTAACACAGAGAAATCCCTCTGTTATTTATGTTGTGCATGCAGATGAACTAATCGTACTAAAAGAGCTAGATGTCGATTTCAACAATCTTTGTGATAATGGGTTTAACCTAGTTGATCAACTAAACACTCAAGTATGGAAAAGTTACTTTGACAGACTTAGAGATCCAACCTTTGATGACCTAGTAAAAGAATTATGGAGACAAGCTGAAACAGACGATCTTCATGTTGTATCTTTTGTTATGGATCAAAAGATTATTATCACTGAAAAGTCTATTTCGGGACTGCTAGGAATGAAGTTCTTAGAAGGAAAAAGGGTTTATGGAAAAACCGACAAATCTGACTTTGTCATCAACAAAGAAATTTTCAGAAATTGTCAACCTGGGACAATAGAGTACAAAAGCAAGAATTTGCGTGATAATCTGAGGATCTGGCATAAAATTATTCTTGGATGTATCAATCCAAGACATTCAAAGAGTGCTGCAGATTTCTTCAACGCAATCAAAAGTACATGCTATACTACTTACACAAGAATGAGAAAATGTGTCTACCATCCATTCTATTATACTATCTAAGAGATAAGGTGCGCAAGACAAGAACAACAGCCTCACCGGATAGGAAGATTGTAAACTACATTCCTTTTGGAAGACTTCTATCTGATATCTTTGTTGAAAGCGGCTTAGTGGAGTATCTAGTCAAGGAAGCCAAATATACAGATTATCTGACAGCTAGCATAGGAGAAGTTTTCAAAGTTGTGAACCTTAAGCATATGAAAATGGTTCCAAGTGTTGAAGTGAAACCCATGTCTATCACTTACGGCACTGTGATCAACAACAGACATCCGGTGACGAACTACCCCTTCTATCACAAAGAAGATAATCTAACAACAATTGCTTCGTTCGTTGCTATAATGAGAGAGGAAGGGCATGACATGCCAAAATCCAGAGTTGAAGATGTCGCTCAAAAATCTAAATATATTACCAGGAGTAAAAGGAAGCAAACTGAAGAGGATGCTGAGCCTAAGAAGAAGAAAAAGGGTGATAATGCTGAAACCTCCAAGACTTCCAGACTGGAGTCTCTCCTTCTTGAGAAAATCAATAAACGTGCTATCAATTCTTCTGAGCCTATGAATGTCACTAAACTATCACTGCACCATCGTCATCTCAAACTACTTTCATTCCTACCTCAAACCCATAAGTGAAGTTTAAACCACCATCTTTTTCGATCCCTCCTCCAACTGCCACTATCCAATCATCACCCAACTCATCAATCAGTACACCTATCTCATCTGAAGCCATTCCTACCTACACCTCGACAATAACCTCCTCAACCATCAAACCGAATGAACAAGGTTCTACAAACCTAATCTCTGAATCTCAAGTCCTAAGCATTGAGTCTAGTTCAGAGGAAACCATCTCTGAAACTCTAGAGGTTGTCCCATCTGAATCACTCATGGTTTCAGACACTCTAGAAGTATCATCTCCTGTTGATCAACCAACAACTGAACATGCTCCTTCTGAGATTGTTTCATCTCAGCCAGCACCATTTGAAACTAATTCTGCTAAGCCTGACCTTGCTTTGGTCATCTATGAAATACCCGTTCCAACAACTTTTGAAGAGTGCACAAGTCAATTTCGTGACAAAGCATTAAAGAAGTTTGCAAAATTAAGAGCAGAAATCAGCATAAGCGCCAAGCCTATGGAGCTTGAAATTTCTTGTAAAATCTTCCAGAAATGGTTGGATTCTGAACTTGCAAGAATTGTAAGCTTTTTAGAGGGCACTATAACTGCTAGACTTCAGTTGGCAAAGGAAAGAGCAGAAGCTGAAGAGAGGATCAGGGAACTCAGGCTCTTGGCTGCTAAACAGAAAGAAGCTAAAGAAAAAGCTGCTGAAGAAGCCAGACTTCTAGCAGAAAAGGCCGCTGAAGAAGCCAGATTGGCACAAGAAGCTGAAGTCATAGAAAAGGCCAAGCAAGATGCTGTAGTTGTTTCCTCATCTGATCCTGATGTAAAGCATTTGGAAAACGCAATTGAAGAAATCAGAGAAGAACAACAGAAATTTAGAGAGAATTTTAAGGAACAAAAGACTGTCAATGCCAATGTTCACAGCATGCTTCAGAAGATTTGGGACAAGATGTCCTCTGGAAGCACCTAAGTTTGTTTATGTCTCTTTTGTTTTTAAGGTTTTCGATCTTGGTTTTTCACCCTTGGACCACTAATCTTTTTTATCATGACAAAAATGGGGAGAAGTAATATGAATGTGATATTTTGATTCCATAGTCAATCTCTGAAAAACAATGTTGCTTACATGCTAACAGATAAACTGTCATTTCTATTAGATTGTTTTTCTTTTCAGGAATTCTGATCCTATTCAAACATCACGAAGTGAATCTTCAAAAAAATCAAAACTCTGTTGAAGAAACTAAAAGAGAATCAAGACTAGGATGATTTCAGTATATGACCTAATGAAATCAGGGGGAGTCCAAGCACAGAAATTCATCAAGTCTAAGGCTCAGGGGGAGTACTTTATACGAAGGATAAGCAATTTTTAGAACCTATTATTATCCCTGCATTATATTTCAAAATTGTGTCATCAAAATACTAGTTTTGTCATCATAAAAAAGGGGGAGATTGTGAGAACAAGATTTGGTTCTACAATGTTACTTCTAAGTTTTGATGATATCAAACGAGTATGTTTGTTTGAACAATTTTGTAAGACTAATGTTTGTTACTGTTGAGAATCTAACAAACAGGTTATGCTTCCGTAAATTGGCGTGAATATAATGCTAAAAGGAAAATACTTCGCCTATGCACTACAGAATTTATGAAGTTCACAAGACTCTTGTTATTTCTTTGATTTTGTGGTTGGCATTTATTTTGCTAAAACTATTCTAGCAGCAAGATGTTGAAACAAGATGTTCTAATTTTCTGCATTCAACATGTCGAATAAAGATGTCCCATACTGGCTCATAGGACATCGCGTCTGTTTTTGGTCTAAAAGGAAGATTCTGTTGCTGCCTGTTGCTGTTATTTGTTACTAAATATTCTGTGAATATTTGGTTATCCTATGTGGCATCCAAAGTATTTTTTGGTTAGGTTTTTATGTGTTGGTTTTCGGATTTTCAGCACTTTCTAATTATGGAGACATATTAGGAAACTTTAGATTGAAGACCTATTTTGTTGGAGTTTTTATTGCAGATTTGTGAGCAGTCTCTTTGCTGCGTTTTTGAAGCCCAATCCAGTCCAGATTTAATGCTATATATTGACTGGTGTAAATCTAGTTTAGGCGTGGAACTTACGTGTGTTTTGTTAGGGTTTGTGAGTGTTATTTGTGAGCCTAACTGGTATCATTCTGATAACAGTACAAGGACTGGTTTTTGTGTTGTAAGTTCTGTCAGTTACTCATAAGCTTTTAAGCATTGAGTTTCTTGTGTGTCAATTCTCATAAGCTTTGAAGTATTGAGAATTGTGTGTTTTGAAAGTGTGGCTTTCGTTTTGTTACTTGTGTTGAAAGGAACCAATCACGGGTTGTGGTTGTAGAGGGATTTGAGGAGGGCCTCATACCTAGGTGAGTCTTAGGTAGAAGTCATAGGAAGGGTAGTGATTAAGTGAGCAGATTGTAACCGGGTGTGGTTGTTGTATGATCTGTGAATTGATACTATCGTATATTGGTTTCGTCCCTGGCTTGGTAGCCCCCAGAGTAGGATTGTTGATCCGAACTGGGTAAACATATCACTGTGTTCTTTACTTTCTGCACTATTATTATTATTGTTATCTTGTTCATTGTGTTGGATATCCGTGTCTCAACATCTGTGTAGGACATCTGATATCTGTGCCAAAATTTCAATTGGTATCAGAGCTTGCACCCTTGTTTGGTTCTGGGTGAGATTCAGGGAAGGTACTTTCTGTTACAATGGACAAGGATGGAGGATTTTTGAACAAACCACCTCTGCTTGATGGTTCCAACTATGACTATTGGAAACCAAGGATGATAACATTCATCAAATCCATGGATGATCAAGCATGGAAAGCTGTCATCAAAGGATGGGAACCCCCAAAGGTTAAAGATGGAAAAGGTAATCCTACTGATGTGGTGAAGGAAGAGGAAGACTGGGATGATTCAGACTACAAAGGGTCCGTGAGAAATTCCAAAGCAATGAATGCACTGTTTAATGGTGTTAATAAGAATATCTTCAGGTTAATTAAACATTGCACCATTGCAAAAGAGGCGTGGGAGGTCTTGAAGGTTGCTCATGAAGGGACTTCAAAGGTGAAGATGTCAAAACTTCAGCTTCTCACTACCAAGTTTGAGAGTTTGAAGATGAAGGAAGATGAGAGCATTCATGATTTTCACATGAACATTATTGAGATAACTAATGCTTCAAGTGCCCTAGGTGAAAAGATGTATGATAGCAAACTGGTCATAAAAATCCTCAGATCCCTACCTAAGAGATTTGACATGAAAGTGACTGCTATAGAGGAAGCTCAGGACATTTATAAGATGAAAGTGGATGAACTTATGGGATCACTTCAAACATTTGAATTGGGGATCAGTGAAAAGTCTGAAAAGAAAAAGAGAGTAGCGTTTGTGTCAAATGCTAGTGATTCAGACGATGAAGGTAACCTGGTCAGAGATGAAGGGGTATCTAAAGATTTGGTATTGCTTGGAAAACAATTTAACAAAGTGTTGAAAAGGATAGACTGGAAGTCAAGAGCAAATGTTCAGAACAAGTCACTCGACATCAGTAAAAATCAGGATGGAGGCAGAAGGTCCAGAATGGACCAACCAAGGGAAGAGAGTTCAGTGTTTTGAATGTGAGGGATTTGGGCACATAAAAACTGAGTGTCCCATGTATCTCAAAAGGCAGAAGAAGGGCTTATCTGTGTCTTTGTTAGAAGGAGAGTCTGAGAGTGATCTTGAAGAAGAATCAGCAAAATTGGTGACAGCCTTGACCAGAATAAGTAAGTCTGATGGAGAAACAACTTGTGAGTCTGATTCTGACAAAGAATCTTATATTGGAGAACTCGCTAAGCAGGAAGTCTTCACCGGGTTCTCAGAGTTGTGTATCAAGAATGAAGAGAGGTGCCAGATAATATTAGAATAGAAGGTTCTGATAGCTCAACTAGAAGCTGAGAAGGAAGAACATCTATCAATCATTGCTGATCTTAAAGAGGAGGTTGTATGGCAAAAGTCAAAACTTGACAATATGACCAAATCTATAAGAATGCTGAACAATGGTACCACGCAGCTGGATGAGATTCTTCAGACTGGGAAGAATGCTGGAAATGTACAAGGTCTTGGTTTTAACAATCAAGCAGACAACTACAAGAAGCCTGTATTAAAGTTTGTTCCTCAAAAAATAAAGCAAGAGGAGGAGATGTCAAATCACATGTTTCAACATCAGATGAAGCATCAGAAAATAGTATGAAGTTCAAAGTATAAACCATGGAGATGTCATTACTGTGGAAAGATTGGTCACTTAAACTCCTTTTGCTACAAGTTGCACGGTTATCCCAAAACTGCTCATCAATGAAATAAAGGACAGAGTTGGGCTAAAGTAAAGAAAAGATGGGCTCCTAGAAATATGATGGCTGGTTTCATAGCACATACCTCTCTCAGAGCATCTTCAAGGGAAGATTGGCACTTTGATAGTGGTTGTTCAAGACACATGACTGGTGTGAAGAAATTCTTGTCAGATATCAAGCCTCACTCCACCAATTATGTCACTTTTGGGGATGAATCAAAAGGTGAAATAAAAGGTGTTGAAAAGCTGGACTACACAGGACAACCAAATCTGGATCGTGTTCTATTTGTCAAAGGGCTGACTGCAAATTTGATCAGTATAAGCCAACTGTGTGATCTAGGACTCAAAGTAAATTTCACAAAATCTGAATGTCTAGTAACTAATGAGAAAGATGAAGTTGTTATGAAGGGAACTAGGTCTAAGGATAACTGCTATCTGTGGAATCCTCAAGAATCGGAAAGTTTGTCTACCTGTTTGATGTCAAAGGAAGATGAAACCAAACTGTGGCATCAGAAATTGGGTCACTTACATTTGAAAGGGATGAAGAAAGTTATGTCAAGCGAAGCTGTTAGAGGTATTCCCAAGCTGAAGATTGACGAGGATAGAATATGTGGTGAATGTCAAGTTGGGAAGCAAACAAAGGTGTCACACAAAAGGCTTCAGCATCTTACCACAACTTCTAGAGTTCTGGAACTGCTTCACATGGACTTAATGGGACCTATGCAGGTTGAAAGTCTTGGTGGGAAGAAGTATGCCTATGTTGTCATTGATGATTACTCCAGATTCACCTGGATAAGCTTTATCAGAGAAAAGGCAGAAGTATTTGCAGCCTTCAAAGAGTTGTGTCAAAGGATTCAACGGGAAAAGGATTGTGGTGTTGTTCGAATCAGAAGTGACCATGGAAAAGAATTCGAAAATAACAGGTTTGAAGAGTTTTGTTTATCTGAAGGAATCACTCATGAATTCTCATCACCGATCACTCCTCAGCAGAATGGTGTGGTGGAACGCAAGAATATGACTATACAAGAGTGTACAAGGGTCATGATTCATGCCAAAAAGCTTCCATATCATTTTTGGGCTGAAGCCATGAATACCGCTTGCTATATACACAATAGGGTGACTATCAGATCAGGTACTTCTGTTACTCTTTATGAGCTATGGAAAGGTAGAAAGCCAAATGTGAAGTATTTCCATGTGTTTGGGAGTAAGTGCTATATCTTGGCGGATCGTGAGCAGAGGCGAAAGATGGATCCTAAGAGTGAGGAAGGGATATTTTTGGGATACTCTACAAACAGTAAAGCATATAGGATATTTAATTCCAGAACTAAGGTGATGATGAAATCCATAAATGTGGTGGTTGATGACTATGGGAATGACGAAGATGTCCCAGATGATGTTGGAGCATGCTTTCCCATGAACAATGAAATCTCACAAGACATTGAGTCCGTAGAAGATAATGCTCAAGAAACCGACATTAGACCTGAGAATGAAGAGGTAGAGGATGCTAACAGGGGACCCTCTATAAGGATTCAGAAGGATCACCCTAAGGAGTTGATTATTGGAAATCTGAATGAAGGTGTAAGAACCAGAACAAGGGAGGCTGTGTCAAATGCATGTTTTGTTTCAAAGCTTGAACCAAAGAATGTTAAAGAGGCATTGACGGATGAGTTCTGGATAAGTGCTATGCAAGATGAGCTCTGTCAATTCAAGAGGAATGAAGTCTGGGAACTGGTACCATGACCAGCAGGAACAAATGTGATTGGAACAAAGTGGGTTTATAAGAATAAGTCTGATGAACAAGGAGTTGTTACCAGAAACAAAGCCAAATTAGTTGCTCAAGGATACACACAGATTAAAGGAGTAGATTTCGATGAAACATTTGATCCTGTGGCTCGATTGGAATCCATCAGATTGTTGCTAGGAGTGGCATGTTTGTTGAAATTCAAATTGTTTCAAATGGATGTCAAGAGTGCCTTTCTGAATGGCTATCTTAATGAGGAAGTTTATGTTGAGCAGCCTAAAGGGTTTGTGGATCCAAATTTTCCTGATCATGTCTTCAAGCTAAAGAAGGCCTTGTATGGGTTGAAACAAGCTCCACGAGCTTGGTATGAAAGGCTGACTGAGTTCTTAGTCAACCATGGATACAGGAAGGGTGGTATTGATAAAACACTTTTTGTCAAGGAGAAGGATGGGAAACTAATGATTGCTCAGATTTATGTAGATGATATTGTGTTTGGAGGGATGTCGGATGAAATGGTCCAACATTTTGTCAACCAAATGCAGTCTGAATTTGAAATGAGCTTGGTAGGTGAATTGACTTACTTCCTTGGATTACAAGTCAAGCAGATGGAAGATTCCATTTTTATTTGTCAGAGCAAATATGCGAGGAATATTGTGATGAATTTTGGACTGGATAATGCCAAGCATAAGAGAACTCCTGCTCCTACTCACTTGAAGTTATCCAAAGATGAAAAGGGAGTGAATGTTAAACAAAGTTTATACAGAAGCATGATTGGCAGTCTGCTGTATCTCACAGCAAGTAGGCCAGACATAACCTTTGCTGTTGGTGTATGTGCAAGATACCAAGCAAAACCCAAGGTCAGTCACATCAATCAAGTTAAGAAAATTCTTAAGTATGTGAGTAGTACATGTGATTATGGGTTGTTGTACTCCCATGACTCAAGTTCCATTTTAGTAGGATACTGTGATGCTGATTGGGTTGGAAGTGCTGATGATAGGAAGAGCACCTCTGGAGGTTGTTTCTTTTTGGGAAATAATCTTATTTCATGGTTCAGTAAGAAGTAAAACTCTGTATCTCTCTCTACTGCTGAAGCTGAGTACATAGCAGCTGGAAGTAGTTGTGCTCAACTGGTGTGGATGAAGCAAATGTTATCTGAGTATAATGTCACACAAGATGTCATGACATTATTCTGTGACAACCTGAGTGCTATTAATATTTCTAAAAATCATATTCAACATAGAAGGACTAAGTACATTGATATCAGGCATCACTTCATCAGAGAACTTGTGGAGGACAAAGTCATAACTCTTGAGCATGTGAGCACAGAAAATCAGCTTGCTGACATATTTACCAAGGCTCTGGATGCAGTTCAGTTTGAAAACCTAAGGAGCAGACTTGGGGTTTGCATTCATGAAGAACTATAGCAATTAATGTTCCTTCTGGCTGCCAGATTGAAAAAATTAAAGGTGGTTCTGGTAGTGCAGTGTGCGCAGGTGGTTATGAAGGGGAAGATGCTGCGGTTTGAGCATGACACTTGGTCATGTGATGTGGTGTGCATCTACTCTCTAATGCTATTTATTCTAGTTTATGACTTGATCATTTCTCCAAAATTAATCATTGTTCTACTTGCCTTTGTCATATTTCTGGCTAAAAAGGGGGAGTAGTGTGTTGTGTGTGTTGTGCTTGTGCTGGTGCTGCAGCTGAGGTGCATATGGTGAGGGGGAGAATGTTGAATGTTGTTGTGTTGCTGCAGTTGAGGGGGAGTTTTTTTTTGCTGCTATGCTGTGTTGTGTGTTGGTATTATTGTGCATTTTTTGCTGCTATGTTGTGTTGTGCGTTGGTATTATTGTGCGTTTTTCGCTGCTGTCTCTGATATGGATGTTTTGCTTATGTTATCTTTGCAAGATTTGTTTGGTGTGTAGTTTTAGCCAAAATAATCCAAAGGGGGAGATTGTTATTTCTTTGATTTTGTGGTTGGCATTTATTTTGCTAAAACTATTCTAGCAGCAAGATGTTGAAACAAGATGTTCTAATTTTCTGCATTCAACATGTCGAATAAAGATGTCCCATACTGGCTCATAGGACATCGCGTCTGTTTTTGGTCTAAAAGGAAGATTCAGTTGCTGCCTGTTGCTGTTATTTGTTACTAAATATTCTGTGAATATTTGGTTATCCTATGTGGCATCCAAAGTATTTTTTGGTTAGGTTTTTATGTGTTGGTTTTCGAATTTTCAGCACTTCCTAATTATGGAGACATATTAGGAAACTTTAGATAGAAGACCTATTTTGTTGGAGTTTTTATTGCAGATTTGTGAGCAGTCTCTTTGCTGCATTTTTGAAGCCCAATCCAGTCCCGATTTAATGCTATATATTGACTGGTGTAAACCTAGTTTAGGCGTGGAACTTACGTGTGTTTTGTTAGGGTTTGTGAGTGTTATTTGTGAGCCTAACTGGTATCATTCTGATAACAGTACAAGGACTGGTTTTTGTGTTGTAAGTTCTGTCAGTTACTCATAAGCTTTTAAGCATTGAGTTTCTTGTGTGTCAATTCTCATAAGCTTTGAAGTATTGAGAATTGTGTGTTTTGAAAGTGTGGCTTTCGTTTTGTTACTTGTATTGAAAGGAACTAATCACGGGTTGTGGTTGTAGAGGGATTTGAGGAGGGCCTCATACCTAGGTGAGTCTTAGGTAGAAGTCATAGGAAGGGTAGTGATTAAGTGAGCAGATTATAACCGGGTGTGGTTGTTGTATGATCTGTGAATTGATACTATCGTATATTGGTTTCGTCCCTGGCTTGGTAGCCCCCAGAGTAGGATTATTGATCCGAACTGGGTAAACATATCACTGTGTTCTTTACTTTCTGCACTGTTATTATTATTGTTATCTTGTTCATTGTGTTGGATATCCGTGTCTCAACATCTGTGTAGGACATCTGATATCTCTACCAGAATTTCAACTCTGATACAAAAGGGAAAGATAACGAGTTCTGAAGATCTGAAGACAAAGATTCTGATTGAACGAAGTCTAGATGCTGAAGGCTTACGCTCCCTAATCAAGGTTCTGAAGACCAACCCATAGTCCCTACTCATTCTTCAACCAAATACTATCTGAAGCCTCTGAAGATATGAAGATAAAGTTCTAAGTTAACAAGGTTCGGAAGACCAAGTGCTGAAGACTCTGAAGGCGCTGCTCTGAGGAATCAAAGACTTGAAGGTTGTAAGAACCAAGCTATGTTTTCCCTTCTCACTCACGCTCTCAGAAGTCTCTGAAGTTGAGAAGCCAAGAAGACTAAGCTACATAGTACAACTGTACCACAATACAAAGCGAAAATATCTTGGTAACAGTGCAAACGGTACAAACGAAGATATTCTGACAAGACAGGACGCAAAAGTTTTTATCTGTCCTCCTGCTTCTAGCCGCTAGCCTAGATAGCTATCATGATTACCTTTCAACGACTACTTTCTATATGGCTATATAAAGAAGCAAAGACTTGAAGAAAGATACACACGAACACTACTGCAAAAATACTTTCAAATTTCTATCTTTCTTAAGTCATTCTGGTCGTAACTTGTTTACATATTCAGCTTGTATAAGAAGCACATTTCTGTAAATTAAACTTATTCAAACTTAGGTTTGTATTCCTTGAGAAAGACCTGTGAGGTTGTATTTCTTGAGAAGTCTAAGAAGGGTGTCTTAGAGGTTGTTCCTTGAGAAAGACCTGTGAGGTTGGATTTCTTGAGAAGTCTAGAACTTGAGAGTTCTAGAGGTTGTGGTGAGTCACCAGCGGTTTAGCTAGTGCATTGTATTGATCTGATTGATTAGTGGATTAAACCTCGATTGAGAGAGGAAAAATCACCTTGGCGGGTGGACTAGATTAACTTGAGTGTTTCTCAAGTGAACTAGTATAAACATAACGTGTTATCTCTCTCAGCTTTAACAAAGGTTTTTATTCATTAACGAAAGAGTTTCAAGAGAGGAGTCAAATTAAGAAACTATTTTATTTTGAAAAACCAATTCAAACCCCACTTTCTTGTGTTTTTCACACCTTCACATGGAAGGTGTGGTATTGAAAATGTGAGATGTTTTCAGTGTTAGAAGATGGGTCATCTGGTGAGGGATTGTCTTCAGAGTAGGAATCATACGCAAGGAAGGAGCACCGGTCAAGTTTATACATTGGATGCAAAGAAGACAAATGGTGATAACTCTTTGATTACTGGTACGTGTTTCGTTAATGGGAATCCTTGTTTTGTATTATTTGATTGTGGAGTAACACACTCTTTTGTGTCAATGCAATGTGTGAAGCGACTTGGGTTGCAAGCTATTCCGTTGTCTCCTTCCATGGTGGTTACTACTGCCATGGATGAGATGGGTGAAACACCTTTAATGTGTGAAAACTGTGTTTTATCGGTGGATGGAAGAGTTTTCCAGATTGATCTTATTTGTTTACCGCTTAAGAAAATGGATGTTGTTTTGGGGGTGGATTGGCTTTCTGCTAATTCGGTGTTTATTGGTTGTGAAGAAAAGCTAATCATCATTCCATCTGTTGAAGCTACTCCGAAAGATGTGTTAACTACTATTTTAGAAGATAGGGTTGGAAAGATAAATTTCTTGTTTGAGAAGGAAAAATCTGTTCTTTTGGTTCTCACTAAGAGGAGAGTAGCGACCTTCAGTTCTGAATATTCCTGTAGTCTGTGAGTTTTCCGAAGTTTTCCCCGAGGATGTCACTTCTCTTCCTCCGGAAAGGGAAGTGGAGTTCTCTATTGACCTGATACCGGGAATGACTCATATATTCATTTCTCTGTATCGGATGGCACCACTTGAGTTAAGATAATTGAAGGATCAATTCGAAGAGTTAATGTCTAAGCATTTTGTTCGACCCAATGTTTCTCCTTGGGGAGCTCTTGTGTTGTTAGTAAATGATGACTCGATTCCGTATCGTTTATTTCGATTTAATTCGTGCATGTTTTATCATATTTTTATCGAGTCATTGTCATTTCGTGTATTGTTTGCTTATGTTTTCATTTCTTTTCCATTTACAGGTCCTATATCAGCTCCATAGAAGAAAAGACCAAGAATTGAGCCCAAAAGAGAAGAAAGGTGGAGAAATTGCATGATTCTGCCTCTTCCAGATGAAAGGCGTTCGCCATTCCCCCCAGTTCAACTGAATGGCGCTCCCCATAGCAGAAAGGAGGGAAATTCAAAGATTTAAAGGAAAGGCGACCGCCGTTTGGCCTAAGGCGACTGCCATTATGCGCGGGAGCAGTTTCCTTGGTGCAGTTATAACAGTTTGCAAGCTTGGATTTCAAATTTCGAATTCAACTGCTTGGAGCCAGATTTTTCTATATATAGAGCATTAGAGGACTGCATTGGGAGATCCAAGAACCTTGCGGAAGCGCTGCCGAAATTTCTAGCCTAACCATTTATATCATTTGCCATAGTATCAATTGCTCACATCGAGAGATTGATACATCTGTTGTACTTTTTGTTTCTACTGTTGCTGATGTACACTTGGATCATTTGCTTAATACAAGTTTCATTTTCTGTTTAATTACTTCGCATTTCAGGTTATTTACAATTTGTCTATTTACTGCATTTTGTTCACTTGTAATTGTATGCAACATAATTTAGATTTCGCACAAAAACCCTAAATCTGATCTTAATTAAAAACCAACCAATATGTATGTTTTAAAATTCAGAAATGTTAATGCATTAGCGTTAGATTTAATCATGTATGAGTAGAATTGCTTTGAGTCCGTAGATTGAGGACCGTCGCTCCGACGGGACTCTGTAGACCCTTCGGTGTTTAACTTTTGTTTTTAAAATTCTGGTTTTGGTGTCTAATCTGAATTTAGGCAGCCTCGTCGTGAGAGCGAAGGGTTGTTTAACAGTGTTTCGTCACGAGAGTGAGAAACACACCAAGGCGTGTCCAATAGAGCGAGAGTTTGAGGTAATCGCCGGATAGTAGGCATTGGACATTGAGCCTAAATGCAGCGAGAGCGCTTTAGGGCCTCATTTAGTTTACGTTAGTTTTCAAAAAGCACCTCTTAACTACCAAGCGAGCGAGAGCAAAATCTTGGGGTCATTAGGCGTGGCTTGGTTAAGACCACGAGAGCGTGAGGTCGAGCCTTTAAACTGGTATATCCTTCAGACCAATTTCAAGACCTTTGTTAACACTTGGATCTTACGGAGTCCCAAAGAGTACGGAAATCATTCTCTGGTCTCGTCTTTATTGTTGTTTTTCAAATCTCGTTAATAATAAAATTTCTTTTACCGCCAAATCTAGCGTTAGCTTTACACCGCAATGCCCTATCACTCTAGGTTGATTATTAGTCCCTGTGGGTTCGACAACATTTTTAAGACTACGCGATAAGCTGTATACTTGCAGCAGTAATCCGACCATTACACAACGTCGCGACCAAGTTTTTGGCGCCATTGTCGGGGACTCAATTTAGTCAATATTGTGATACTTTCGTTGCACAGTATAGACTAAGGCAACTTTTTATTTTTCCTTTTTCGATTCGTCAATTGTATGCCAAACACTCGCTCACAAGGCGAAGAGTTGGAGCAACCAGTCAACGAAATCGAACGTTACATACTTCTGAGACGCTGAATTAATGAATTCCTTCTTAGATATAACATCCCAGATCCTCTTATTCCCTAATCAGATTCAGAAACCGAATCAGAACCAGAACAAAGCATGGCAGATGGACCACAAAACCGTCCTCTAAAGTATTTTTCTATTCCGTCACAAGATGAACCACATAATAGCATTGTTGTCGCAGCTATTAACCGTAATGATTTCGAGCTGAAACCTTCGTTGATATCCACAGTTCAACAAAACCAATTCTCAGGTAATGCTACGGATGAACCGAACCTTCATTTATCAATATTCGTGCAATATGCAGACACCGTAAAAGCCAATGGAGTTAGTCAAGAAGCAATTAGACTAAGACTTTTTCTGTTCTCATTGAGAGATAAAGCATGTGCTTGGCTCCAGTCTCTACCATCCCACTTAGTGACGACGTGGGATGAGTTGAAGAAAGTTTTCTTAGCCAGATATTTCCCACCAAGCAAGACCGCTATGCTGAGAGCCCAAATTAACGGATTTAAGCAACAGGATAGTGAATCTTTATTCGATGCTTGGGAGAGATACAAGGACATGTTGAGGTTGTGCCCACACCATAGACTTGAAGAATGGATGATAATACATACCTTTTACAGCGGGCTGTTGTACAATACCAAAATGAATCTGTGTGCTGCCGCAGACGGTGCTGTAATGGATAAACCGTATGCAGAAGCTTATGAACTCATAGAGACTTTGGCTCAAAACCATTTCCAATGGGGAGGTGAACGCACCGGTATAGAGAAACCTACTCCGAAAGGAGGAATGTACGAAGTTAACGGTATAGACCGAGTCAATGCTAAAGTGGACACGCTTGCTCAAAAGATCGAAAGCTTAGAAATAGCACCTCCAGCAGCTACCGTAGCTGCGGTTACACCAAATTACGAAATATACGGAAACCCTGGGCATACAAATGCTGAATGTCAAGTGTTGGCTAGTACTCCTACCGACCAAGTGAACTACGCTCAAGGGAACCCATATTCAAACACTTACAATCCTGGCTGGAGAAATCACCCGAACTTTTCGTATAAGAATAACAATGCTTTGAATCCACCTAACCCAGCACCTGCTATTCCACCTGGATTTCAGAAAGGAGCACAACCCGCTCCACCTCTACCAAAAAAATCAAATCTGGAAATCATGATGGAAAACTTTATGAATGCTCAAGCTCAGTAAAACAGGGATTTTGCTAATCAAAATGCTCACACGAGCGAATTGATGAAACAATTGTCAAGCAAGCTTGATGCTATGGCTACCCATAACAAAATGTTAGAAACTCAAATTTCTCAGGTAGCCCAACAACAATCAACTAACGCAGCCCCCGCTGGAGCATTTCCTGGCCAATTACAACCAAACCCAAAAGGTCATGCTAACGCTATTACTTTGCGAAGTGGAATAGAGTACGATGGACCTATTGACCCGAGATTCCAAAATTCAACCATGCACCAAAATTTACCAAAGGGAACCGAGAAATTAAAAGAACCTAACACGGAGAAGGAAGATGAAGGCGGAAAGGCCGCAGAGAAAGAAACGCCTTATGTGCCTCCGCCACCATATAAACCACCTGTGCCTTATCCCCAAAGACTAGCTAAATCCAAAAATGAAGGACAGTTTAAGAAATTCGTAGAGCTTCTAAAGCAACTGAATATAACGATACCTTTCACAGAAGCTATTACGCAAATGCCCTCATATGCCAACTTCCTTAAAGAGATCCTATCAAACAAGAAAAATTTAGAAGATAACGAAACTGTTATGCTCACTGCCGAGTGTAGTGCCATACTTCAAAATAACATGTCTCCTAAACTAAAGGATCCAGGTAGCTTTTCCATACCTTGTGTAATCGAAAAGACTGTCATAGACAAAGCGCTATGCGACTTAGGAGCCAGTGTTAGCCTAATGCCCCTATCCACATGTAAGAAACTTGAATTAGGAGACCTGAGGCCAATGAAGATGTCGCTACAACTAGCAGACCGTTATGTGAAATATCCAGCAGGTATGCTAGAAAACGTGCCAGTTCGCATAGGTCAGTTTTATATTCTGACGGATTTCGTGATAATGGACATTAAGGAAGATTCTAATATACCAATCATCTTAGGTAGACCGTTCTTAGCAACAACTGGAGCTATAATAGACGTAAAGAAAGGAAAGTTAACCTTTGAAGTAGGGGAAGAAAAAGTCGAATTTATCTTAGCCCAATTCCTAAAAGCCCCTGCTTTAGACGATTCATGCTATTTTCTAGACGTTATCGACGAATGCGTCAGAGAAATGGAGAAGGAACCGACAAGGTACACGAAAGTACTAAAGATTCCAGCCCCTCTAATATCCGAAGACGATAACTGGCGTGAGCCGTATGAAGATGACAATCTAAGAGAATGCCTAGCACTCACACCCGATCCAATGCCTTGCCCAAAGAAACCATCTGTAGAACTCAAAACATTACCCAAAGATCTAAGATATTAATTCCTATATACTGAACTTGAAAAACCCGTAATAGTTAATGCTGATTTAGGACAAATAGAAACCAAGAAATTATTGGAAGTCTTGAGGAAGTATCCCACACCTCTTGGATATAACATCTCCGATCTAAAAGGGATAAGTCCCTCTATATGTATGCATCGCATTATGATGGAGGAAGACTGTAGGACATCCAGAGAACATCAAAGACGGTTGAACCCTGCCCTAAGCGATGTAGTAAAGAGAGAAGTGCAAAAACTATTGGAAGCAGGAATCATATATCCGATATTTGACAGCAAATGGGTCAGCCCAGTGCATGTCGTACCAAAGAAGGGTGGTGTTACAGTTGTAACTAACGAAAAAGGTGAGCCTGTAGCCAAACGAACTCAAACTGGATGGAGGATGTGCATAGACTATAGAAACCTGAATAAGGCTACTCGAAAAGACCATTTTCCTTTACCCCTTCATAGACCAAATGCTTGAACGGCTAGCTAAACATTCATATTTTTGTTACTTAGGCGGATACTCAGGATTTTTCCAAATACCTATTCATCCTGATGACGAAGAGAATACCACATTTACTTGCCCCTATGGCACGTTTGCCTATCGTCGAATGCCATTTGGATTGTGTAATGCTCCCGCAACATTTCAGAGATGCATGATGCCGATCTTTGCTGATTTCATAGACGACATAATGGAAGTCTTTATGGATGATTTCTCTGTATGTAGGGGAAGTTTCGAACACTGTCTGTCGAACCTCGAGATGGTACTTGAACAATGCGTCAAAGTGAACCTTGTGTTAAATTGGGAGAAGTGCCATTTCATGGTGCGACAAGGTATAGTTCTTAGACATGTAGTATCCAATAGAGGTATTGAAGTAGACAAAGCAAAGATAGAAATCATAGAAAACCTTCAACCACCAAAAACAGTTAGAGAAGTACGAAGCTTTTTAGGACATGCCAGTTTTTACCGACGATTCATTAAAGACTTCTCTAAGATTACAAAACCATTGACTGAACTACTGATGAAAGAAGCTTAATTTATATTCGATGAAGAGTGCTTGAAAGCATTTGAACATCTGAAGAATGCTCTTATTACCGCACCAATCATGCAACCACCTGATTGGAGTTTACCATTCGAAATAATGTGCGACGCTAGCGACTATGCTGTAGGTGCTGTCTTAGGACAGAGAAAGGATAAAAGGCTTCATGCTATTTACTACGCAAGTAGGACTTTGGACAATGCACAGATGAACTATGCGACCACAGAAAAGGAACTCCTAGCTGTTGTGTTCGCCTTAAATAAATTTCGTTCCTATCTGGTAGGAGCAAAAATTATTATCTATACCGATCATGCCGCTATTAGGTACCTGTTGACTAAGAAGGATGCCAAACCAAGACTCTAGAGATGTATTTTGCTTTTGCAAGAATTCGATTTGGAGATAAAAGATAAGAAAGGTACAGAGAACGTGGTAGCAGATCATCTCTCTAGGATTGAGGATCTAAAGCCCGAAGGAGTGCCTATTGTCATACCCCGAATTTTGACCACTAAGATTTCCCATCATTGTCCAAATCATAATCACAATGTGGATGAACCATCATGCCTCATCAAATGCCTCAAGGGTTGTTGAGCATTTACTACAATCAAAATTAGGGTTTCAAGCCCTCTCTGAGTGCTTAGACAAAGGATCAATCAAGGAATGACATGATATTCAACTTGTCTAACCTCTCAAACATCCAAAATGGATCAAAAGGACTCCTACTTCAAGGATCAAGCACAAGGCTGCTCCCTTCTAGGTGGATCAAGTCTCAGGATCGCCAATGTCACCAAATTAGGGTTTTGGTCGACCAGGGCCTCCAGATGAAAAATTTCATCTGGACACAAGCCAAAGATCCAAAACACAACCTAATGTACTCCATGGAACCTTATGGACCCATTCATCAAGTCAATTTTGCCTCAGGGGATGCATTCATAAAAAATCAGGAATTAGGGTTTCTTGACCTAATTCACCCCTAAGTTGACTTTTGGGACAAATCATGAACCAAGACCTCAAGATAGGATTTGAGGGTCTCTAATGAACTATATTGATCCATTTGGGACAATGGATTGATCCAAGAAGCTTGAGCAACAAGTCTCAATTTCATCTGCACCACAGTTAGGGTTTCGCGAGAAAAGTCAACTGTAACTTTGACTTTTGACCAGGACACGCTCCCAAACCCTAAGACATGCACCAATATACCCTATGACACCCATGGAACATGTCCATCAAGTTTGATTTAGGTCAAGGACATGATTTCATGAAGAATTGCACAGTTTGGAATTCATCTGATAAAAAGTCAACTGTGCACAAAAGTTAACTTTGACTTTTTGAGATTTTTCACCAAAATGGATTTTTAACCCTAAAATGATGTTAATGTATGATTTGAATCATCATTCATCAAGAAAAATCAAGAAAAGTGGGATAACTTGTAAAAGGGGTAACCATAAAAACTTAGAAAATTTTCTAAGTTAAAAATAAAGTGACAAGGGTACCAACTTTGAAGGATCATAACTCCTAAACCACAAAGCCATTTTTTCTCATCCAAAGATGGATTTTTAGCCCTCATTACCCTCTACAAAAACTTCAACTAGACCTAAGTCCAATTCATTAAGGATTTTGAGTTATGGAGTGATCAAAATGGCTGAAAAGTGAAAATGTCACTTTTTCCAACACTTAGTGAAATTTTCACTAAGTCAGAATCTGCCTTCACTTTTTGCCAAATGTAGGGGGATTTTTCACTTGGATTCAAAAGAGATCAAAACCAAACATGTTCAAACAGTTGTTGTATCATGTAAGGGCTTTCCAAAATGGCCAAGAACATTGCCAAATTTAATTTGAGTCATGAGATATGACATTGGAAAGTTGCCTTGCTGAAATCTGTCAAAGGCAAGGCAGAATTTGCAACTTTGCTCGATTTGCCAAAATCAGCCAAATTCAAATGCTCCTATCCACTTGGACACATATGAGGATTGAATCTAAAGGGGACAATCACTGAGCCAAACCTCCAAAGTCCATGGAACAAGAAATAGCATGTTGAACCTAGAATGGCCAAAATAGGGACAAGACTCCAAATTTGGATTGGAGCATTCAATGGAAGCATCAAGGTGGCATGGACTGAGCCATTCTCATCTGAAATCAGTCAAGACTTATCCAAGACCAAGGGAACCAAAGCTCTATGCCCTAACCTCTAGTCAATGGCTAGAGGAGACTTGCATTTCCATTGGCCAACATTGAACAAACACCTACTACAGTTGCCATTCACTGTGGATCCCAAAACAAACTTGCTATATTATAAATAGAGCTCAAGTGTGATCAGTTTGAGTACACCAAAGCCATCTAACAGATGCTTTCCTCAAAATCTCTTTCTCTTGTTCCAGCCATTTTCAATCAGGTCCAAGCATTTAAACACACTCTATAGGGTGTAGGAAAGCTGTTCAGATCATCATCACTCATCTATAACACCTCCAAATCAAAAATCACATTGCACTTGCTGTCACGGCTTAGAGGTAAGCATATACTTGGTCATCTCTCAATCTATGCATATTTCCTCGCACAATAATTTGGCCATATGTTCATAATCATGCATGGAATGTTTTTCCTCAATTAATTGCATTGTTTGAATCGTGTATCAAAAATCCTAGCCTTCATGCAGAAATTAGGGTTCTTGAGGTTTCTTCGTGATTTCATGTTTTATGTTTAATTTAAATGAAATTAAGTGTTATAGACATGATCGTGAGGTTGAGACGAGCATAATGATATGTGGATTGCATGATATGATTACGTATTCAGTGAGATTGGATGGAAAACGCAAATCAGCCAAACCCAGAAAAACGCGCGTGTTCTTGCTTGTGTTCTTGGTGCCTTTTTCACAAATTCAAATATTTGAATTTTGTGATTTTTGTTTAATTGATTCAAAAATTAATTTCTCTCTGAGTTTTAATGATTTTGAGTTGATTCTTTTTTTTAATAATTCACAAAAATGTTAAAATATTTTATTTTATCAAAAAATCCCAAAAATATTATTTATTTCATATAATTGATATTTTTGCAAATAATTAATATTTTAATTGTTTTTGGCATTTTAAATATTTTTTCTACATTGATTTTGCAACTTTTAATGCTTTCTAATTATTTTGTAGGTCAATACTAAATTTTTGAAGCATTAATCCAAAATCACAATTTGTTTTTCATATGTTAAACAATTTTGATCATTTTTAATTGAATTTTTATTCAATTAAATACATTTTTGAAAACAAATTAGGGTTTTTGGATTAATTCAACCCTCATAAATCATTTTCAAATCACTTTGGGCCTCTTGAGAGAGTGTAAGACCCAACCCACTTGTACAAAAATATTTTGGGCCTCATTCGTTGTATAAGCCCCCCTGTACATTTTCAAATAAACAGCACGATCATCGCCTTTTGAAAAATAACCCTGGGCCTCTCCTTGAGCTATAAGACCCATTCAAAAACACTTTGGGCCTCTAATAGAGTGTAAGACCCAATCCCCTTTTAACCAAAAACATTTTGGGCCTCACTTATTGTATAAGTCCCTCTGCGTTAAAAGAAAATCTCGGCGCAATCGCCATCTCAAACGGAAAAGTCAACTGGGCCTACCCCCATGTTATAAGCCCCACTCTTTTTCTTTAAACCTTTTGGGCCTCTTGAAAGAGTGTAAGACCCATCCCTTTGTACAGAAAACATTTTTTGGGCCTCAGTCACTTGTATAAGTCCCTCTGTACAAATTCAACAGTGCGCTCACTGATAAAACCCTGGGCCTCTCCTTGAGCTGTAAGCCCCAAATCTTTCTTTTTTCAAAGCACTTTCCCCTTTGATTTTGAATATACTGTTGTTTTCAATCTTTCTTTGTTAAACAACTAATAAAACAGCATGGAAGCTCTACAACCGAGTAAGTGGTTATTGCTTTCATTTACCGCTTTCATATACATATAACTGTATTGTGGGGCTGTTTCACTGTAAGTCTTCTTTCATAAACTCATATCAATTGTGTAATAATAATATAGATATTTAGAGTTTCCCCGGCAACTACGTCTAGCACTAGGTAAAGCCGTTTCAATCACTCTTAGAAATAGTCTAAACTAGATCCCCATATGATTACCAGACACAGTCTTCCCCCCTCTTGGGGTTAAACAATATGGAGATATGAAAGGCAGCATTCTCTGTGAACCCTTTCATAGACTGTCACTCATAGAAGTTGTCAAAGAAACTCTATTCCCCAGAGATGATCTCTTCTCCGTGAATTGCATCTCTTGAGTTTCTTCCAAATTCTCGAACTTTCCTGACTTTGATCTATTCTCGGTGAATAGCATTGCCTTGAAATTCTCGGGGTTTGGGGACCCACAGGCTTCTTAAAAGCACTTGTCAAGAAACTCTACTCCCCAGAGATGATCTTTTCTCCGTGAATGGCATCTCTTGAGTTTCTTCCAAATTCTCAAACTTTCCTAACTTTGATCTATTCTCGGTGAATAACACTGCCTTGAATTTCTCGGGGTTTGGGGACCCATCGGCTTATTAAAAGCAATCGCCCTCCTCTTGGGCATCGTACAAGAACCCACAGGCTTCCTAAAAGCAACCCCGCCTCCTCTTGGGCTTAGTACAAGGACCCTACGGCTTTTTAGAAGTATTCACAGCCTCCTCTTAGGCTTTGTATAATGATCTCTTCCTCCGGGAATGATAGCCTCCTCTTGGGCTTAGTGCAAGGACCCGTCAGCTTCTTAAAAGTTTCCAGCCTCCTCTTGGGCTTCGTACAAATTATCCCGACGACCTCCTAGAGGTATAGGAACATAACCTAGTCATCTTCATAGAACAATCCTTTCATAGAGTCTACTACTGTTTCTCAAAGCATAGTACAAAAGATGAAACTCTAGACTTGGACGGTCTAATTTCCTTGAGTCTCAAAGACATTCTTAAGTGACCCCTTCGTTAAATAGGAAGGAAACCCGTTGACTCGGACAGTCTCAATACCCTTCGGATTCCCCGCTTCCTTAAAGAACAGGAATAACCCGAATCCTTGAATCAAATCCCTGAGTACAGTGTTGCTCATATAAGAACTGATTTTCTCTTTAAAATCAGTATATTGGATCTGTCACTCAACTGAAATAGTAATCATAGCCTCCTCTTGGGCTTTGTACAATGATCCTCCCCAGCGGAGTCAAACAACGTTCAGCCTCTCTCTCGGGCTTTGTACGAGACACATAAGAGACTCCCTCGTTGAGTCAATCACCCTTTTGTCTCCATCTCGGGCTTTATACGAGATACAAAAAGGTTCTTATTGAGTCAAACAAACAATAGCCTCCATCTCGGGCTTTATAAGTGATACCAAAAGATTCCCTCGTTGAGTCAAAACCTTTTAGCCTCTCTCTCGGGCTTTGTACGAGACACATACTAGCCTCCTCTTAGGCTTTGTATAAGAAAACCACTGGTTAATCCAATTAACCTTTTAGCATCAAAGTTGTGCCTCGTTCACAGTACATAAACATCAACAACTCCTTTCTCTTCATCTAATCGCTGTAAGCGGCAAGCCTCTGGATCATCTACATCCATGCCACTGTCCCTCTTTTAGCATGAGAAATTCCTAAGGAAAGATAGCATTGCTCTACACTGAGTTAAAGTCTTCTCCTTCAGGTTAAAATCCTCTTTAAAGGAAATTATGGCATTGCTAGGATCCGCGTATCCCAGTTAAAGTAATTCTCCTTTATAACCAGTCACCCAACAGTTATGACAGACAAACCCCTCTTTAGAGATGACAAAATTCTCTCTAAAGTCAACACCCTTTTAGCTTCACATCTTGGGCTTTGAACAAGATACAAATAGACTTTTCAGCTTCACATCTTGGGCTTTGATCAAGATACAAATCACCTTTCGCTTCACGTCTTGGGCTTTGAACAAGACACCAAAAACCCATTTCCTCCCATAGAATAGGAGGAACTACGAACGCTCTGATTTCCCTGTTTCGTTAAACGGGAATACGTAGGCATAAGATCGAAAGAAAAGATCTTAGCGAGCACACTAAACAAAAACCCAAAATCCCATACTCCCATGTATCTATCAAAAGCACCAGTCCTAATATCCTAATCCTTGTTCCCCACTAGAAACCTTCAGTTAAAATAAAAAGAAAGAAATCAGTATTGGCGAAAATATAAATAACCAGTACAAAGGCCCCCCACATTGATCGCATCCGTAACCTAGCAGATCGCTGTTTAAACTCAGTATGCAAAGCAGGGTTAATTGGAGACATCTATTTCCCTTCCTTCATCAGCTTTAATAGGATAAAAAATGAATCGACCTGTAGTTTTAAGCTCAACCGCAGAGAGCGACCAGCGCTTAAGAACCGCGTCCAAAATCGCTCGCTACAGAAAAATGGCGCCCACCGTGGAGCCAAATTCTGATTTCCTTTTTCTTCACTTATGTGAATACCAGAGATTGGGGCTTCCGCCGGGGAACCCATTTCTGTCAGGAATTTAGGATTCATAGCTTTAAAGGTCTTGGATGATTAGGACAAATATATATACTGCTTTTCCTAATTGCTATACGTGTTTATTTTTCGGCTAATGGGAATGCGGGTGATGCCGTATGTGGAAAGTTTGAGGATACACTTAAGATAAGTGATGGCGACGGGGTCGACTATCAACCTCAGTGGAGGCTGACCAACGCAACCCATTCTCACACCTAGACAATGGGCCGGTTGTTAAGTCCGAGAAGCTGAGGAGCCAAACCCTTTCGTAGTACGGAAACTACCGGGAATAGTTGTCACGCGATACTACCCTCATTTGAGGCTGGTGATCTATTCTCGGTGAATGGCACTTACTCTAAGATTGCACTACAACTCGCTGGTGATCCGCTTGTTGTTTTGCTTTCCTGGGAGGAGCTGATGATAATGAGTACAGGTACAAAAATCACCCTAGTATAAACCTTTGGGGATGGGTAGAGCCTTGACTTCATGACAACGACCCTTTGACCCCATGTTTTTTCTATGTTTTTGTGTGCTGCATTCATGCATTCATTTAAAAAAACATTAAAACATTCAAAAAAATCTTCTCTTCTAGTCTCTCTGTTCTTTCAAAATAAACTAAGACTGTGATTGCAAATATCAGAGAAAAGGATTGCGCTAATGGATTTCGGTAGAAGGAGAACTCACCAGTATACCTTCAAGGTTCCAAAACTAGAGGATTTGAGAAGGTTAGCGAGGATGATCACTAACCAAGAGGCTTTCAGAGCCAAGCACGGAGGTTTACTACCACTGTTAAGAGTCCATATGATTGAGGGAATCATGGATGCACTCATTCAGTTTTATGATCCGGTTTATCACTGTTTCACATTCCCGGATTACCAGCTCGCACCAACGCTGGAGGAGTATTCTCACCTGATCGATCTACACATTACAGATCGAGCTCCATTTTCTGGACTGGAAGAAATTCCAAAGAATCAGACTATTGCAAGAGCAATTCATTTGGACGAGTCTGAAGTTAGGACTCACCTAACCACTAAGGGTGGCATCCAAGGTTTGCCAGCCCAGTTCTTGACAAAGAAAGCCCTGTATTTTGCCAGTATAGGAAACATAACCTCTTTTGAAAGCATCTTTGTCTTGCTTCCCAACATCAATAACTTCGTCGATATTAACGCTATTAAGGTTTTTCTCATTGGAAATCCTGTGCCGACTTTGCTCGCAGATGCATATCATTCTGTACACTTGGAGAATTTGTACAGTGGATGGGAGATCACATGCTGTGTACCTCTGCTTTACAAATGGTTTATCTCTCACTTGCCCAAGTCTGCTGCTTTTTGGGATTGCAAGAGTGCCTTACGTTGGTCGCAGAAGATCATGTCTCTTACCAACTCTGATATAGATTGGTGTAATAGGATTTATGATGGAATCAGAATCATTGATTGTTGTGGAAACTTCCCCAACGTACCCCTTATAAGAACTAAAGGAGGAATCAACTACCATCCGGTATTGGTTCGCCATCAATTTGGATACCCGATGAGACACATCCCACTGGGTGTTCATCTGGAAGGTCTTTTCTTCAAGGAAGGAGAAAGTGACAGAGCACTAAAGACGGAAATAGTGCACGCTTGGAAACACGTTCATAAGAAAGGACGAGAGTCTCTGGGAAAACCAGACTGTGTCTCGGTGGAGCCTTATCTCCGCTGGGTACAAACTAGAGCTCTCAAGCTGAAAATGCCTTATCCTCGTTACGGGATTCTTCCGCCGAGGGAATCTGTCATGTACTTCATGACGGAAACTGAAAAGCTTCAGGTTACTCTCAACAAAGTTCAATAGGAGAGAAGGTCTTGGAAGAACAAGTACCGCACCCTCGACATAGAGTGCATCAAAATACAGCAATTACTGAAAGAAAAGGATGCTCTGATTGAAATTTTGGAGCAACATGCTGTAGATAATCAGGATGACCAAAGGAATTTGCTAGCTCCTTTCACTTGGCAAAGGAATGACAACCCAACAACGGCCCAATAGCCCCGGTCAAAGAAAAGGAAGATACCAGAATCAGCACCTGATTTCTCTTCAGAGAGGACTCAGGACCCATTAGCTTAGGTTTCTGTTTCTGCACTTTATAATCTACTGTATTTCCATTTCTGTAATCCTTTGAATTCAATAAAAAGGGGTTTCCCCACCGTTGATATTTGCAATCTAATTGTCGAATTTTATTCTGACTAAACCTTAAACAATTAATATAATCATTACATTCATCATTCTCACATCGCGTATTCTTCTTACCTACGAATCTCACGTTTGTGTCTCGGTTCTAGAGTCAAACTGTCTCATTCGTATAATACTCGGGCCAATCGTCAGAGAAAGATGGATGATCTTGAGGAAGAAAACAGAGAGTTGAAAGAAGAGATCGACGCTCTGAGAGAGGATATGAGAAAGCTTCGTAACGACATGTAAGCCATGGCAGAAGCTCAACTATAAAGAACTGTGATCTCAGAGATCACCTCAACGCCCATAGTGGAGAGGTATGATCCTAGGTATCAGATACCGAAAGATCGTCCTTGGGGCATGCCTGTTAACTATATCCCGGAAGGATATGTTCCGCCGATCACTGAAGATCAGGGAATCACAACAAAAGCCGCTGGGCCTGAAGGTTACAAACTTCGGGAAAGTGAAGATGCCAGGGGCATACTGAAGACTCCTGAAGGTTACAAACTTCGGAAAACGCCAAGACTCACTGCCGTAGTCACGGTACCACCCCTTGTGGTGCACACTGTCCCGGAAGGACAGATTCCACAGATACCTCCTGGTAAGAAGGAAACTATGTTTGACAGAATGGATGAATTCCAGGAACAGTTCTTGGAAATGCAGAAAGAACTGCAAGCCATTCGCGGTCAGGATTTATTTGGAAAGGACGCCGCAGACCTCTGCTTGGTCCCAAATGTGAAAGTTCCGTACAAGTTTCAAGTGCCCGACTTTGAAAAATACAAGGGTAACTCTTGCCCTCAGAGCCATCTGGTGATGTACGCTCGGCGGATGTCGGCTCAGACGGAGAATCAGGACCTACTGATTCACTACTTTCAGGATAGTTTAACCGGTGCCGCACTCAAATGGTACATGGGTTTAAACCGTACTACGATCAACACATTCAGAGATCTTGGTATTGCCTTCGTCCAACAATACAAATACAATTTGGACATGGCACCCGACAGAGATTACCTCAGATCGATGTCGCAAAAGGACAAGGAAACCGTTAAGGAGTATGCTCAAAGGTGGCGTGAAATTGCCGCTCAAATTTGTCCACCTCTTGAGGAAAAAGAGATGACAAAGATCTTCTTAAAGACCTTAAGCTCATTTTACTATGACCAAATGGTTGCCAGTGCGCCTAGTGATTTCACCGAAATGGTCGGCATGGGCGTACGTCTTGAGGAAGCCGTCCGAGAAGGACGTTTGGTAAAAGACACTGGATCGACGAGCAGTACTAAAAAATACGGTAGTGCTCTCCCTAAGAAAAAAAAGCAGGATATTGGGAATATCTCTCTCGGAAAGCAAAGGCGACGTTATCAACCGGCAGCAGCTGTGACTCCTGCTATCAACCCTGCGTCTATTCCTACGTATTAACCTCAGGTTGCGCAGAGCCAACCTGATCAGCAAAGGACACAATAGCCTCTTCAGCAGGCTCGTCCTCCATATAACAACAACCGTACAACACGGCCACCAGGATTTGATCCTATACCCGTGACGTACGCAGAACTGTTTCCATTACTACTGGCTAAGGGGCACATTCAGACTAAATCTCCTCTTACAGTACCGGAAAATCTGCCTTTTTGGTTTAAGGTGGACCAAACATGCCCTTATCATCAAGGAGGTTTGGGGCATAACATAGAGACTTGTCTCAATTTCAAGTCCGACGTGCAAAAGCTTGTTAGGAGCGGAGTCTTATCCTTCAAGGATACGAATCCTAATGTTCTTACGAACCCGCTGCCTCAACATGAGAAGGCTGCAGTCAATCTGATTGAGAAAAAGACTAACAATGTCTATCAAATTCACGATGTACTCTTGTTAAATACCAATCTGGTAAAGATGCATTGTAGCCAGAGTAGATATGGCCATGTGCCACCTCATAACTATCATCAGTGTGATATCTGCTCTAAAGACAACCAAGGATGTTCTGTAGTGCAAGCAGCTCTACAGGAACAGATGGATCTCAGACGGATCCAAGAGCACCGAGTTCGTGGAGTTAACATGGTTTACACGAATTCCAACGTCATTCAGAACCACGACATCCGTACGATGAATGTCAACTTGGTGGCAATGCACTCAAGGCAAAGCCAGTATCATAATCTGCCACGACACGATTACAGTTCTTGTCTGATTTGCTCGGTAAACAAACAGGGATGCTCTTTCATACAGGAGGCCCTCCAGCGTCAGATGGATCTTGGATGGATCCAAGATTACCATGATAGGAACCCTTATCAGATCAAAATGGTTCAGATCTTCGATATTCACGTGATGAATACCAACCTGGTAGAGTTACATGCTGAACAGGTCCGACTCGGATTCTTAATATCACATGACTATCAAAGCTGTAAAGCGGGTTACGAAAATGATCGAGGCTGTACCCTTGTCCAGGAGGCGCTTCAGCACTTGTTAAATCATTGGTGGATGCCAATCTACATGGATGAAGATACTCAGCAAATTAGTATCAATAACAGGAATCCTACTCGACGTCAAAGTCAGGATGTCCGATCAGTGGAAGCTAACCCAGTGAGGTTACATTGTATTCAAAGTGGGCGTGGCCAGGTGCCACCACACAACTATGACGGTTGTAGCGTCTGTTCGGAAAGTAACCAAGGGTGTTACCTTGTGAGAGCAGCTCTTCAGGGTCAGGTCGATCGTGGAGAAATTTGTCCATATCCGGGTTCTGGACCCATCAACTGGTCGCCGAACTACCTTGCCAATCAAGTCGAGGATGTTGTCACAATCTCTAGTCATCACCATACCAGGGATGTTTTTGCCATCATCCCTCTACTTGACGAGTCTAAGGTTCCCAACTGGGAACGAATTGAGATTGCTTACGACGGTCAGAAAAATCAGAAGGCTCCTGTAGTCATCTATCTACCAGGACCGCTACCGTATGAATCAGCTAAGGCGATCCCTTACAAATACGGTGCAACAATAATTGAAAATGGAAAGGAAATTCCATTACCCTCCATCGTGAATATTGCAGACATCAGTCGTGTAACACGGAGTGGTAGAATCTTCAACCGAGGGGTTGGGGAACTTAATAAGGAAAAGGAACTTCAGACAGAAGCTCCCGATCTATCAGTCGGTCAATCCAGTAATCCCGACCTTTCGAAAAATAATGATGAGATGCTGAAGCTCATCCAAAGGAGTGAATATAACATTGTTGATCAACTGTTACAAACTCCTTCAAAGATCTCAGTGCTATCACTTTTACTCAGTTCAGAAGCGCACAGGGAGGCTCTACAGAAAGTCTTGGAGCAAGCCTTTGTGGAACAGGATGTAACAATCAGACAGTTCGATAATATTGTCTCTAACATCACTTCCTGCAATAACTTGGGATTTAGTGATGAGGAATTACCTGAAGAGGGTCGTCGTCATAACATGGCGCTCAATATCACAGTTAACTGCCAGGACGATGCTTTAGCCAGCGTACTGGTAGACACAGGGTCAACCCTGAATGTTATGCCGAAGTCCACTTTGATGCAATTATCATTCAAGGGCCCTCCGATGAGAACCAGCGAGGTCGTCGTCAAAGCGTTCGACGGATCCAGAAAAACGGTTATCGGCGAAGTTGATCTTCCCATAACTATCGGTCCTCACACTTTCCAAGTTACTTTCCAGGTCATGGACATCCGGGCAACATACAGTTGTTTATTAGGAAGACCTTGGATACATCAGGCTGGAGCGGTCACTTCGACCCTCTACCAAAAGCTAAAGTTCGTCAAGAATGATCAACTTGTCACGGTTTGTGGGGAACAAGCCTTGCTTGTAAGCTACTTGTCATCATCTACTGATATAGAACCCGAGGAGGTTATTGGAACTCAGTTCCAAGCACTGTCAGTGAGCAAGAACAATCAGTTCGGAGAAGGAACCTCGATTTCCTCATACAAAGATGCTATCAAAGCGGTCGAGAGTACCGATACGAAAGGATGGGGACAGCTTGTCATTCCTGTTGACAATAAAACAAAGGAGGGTCTTGGTTTTTCTGCGACCTGTACCCAGACAGCTGCCAGCGATGAAAGTCTTCATCCCCTTCAAAATTTCTTCCATAGTGGAGGTTTCCTTCACCCAGTGTCTCAAGCAGTCCATGCTATCAATGAGGAAGATCCCTCTGACATAGATGAAGAATGGAAGTCCTACCTTAACAAGGACGGTTATATGTCTCAGGAAGAGGTGCCTATGCCTTTTTGCTATCCCGTACAAAGTCCGAGGTTTATACCAAGGTCAGATGTCAAAATGATATATGGAGATTGTGATCCGGAAGGATGCCGCGCTCCGTCAAATTCATTAGAGGAAGACACTCCGATGAAAGACAACTTTGACTACAATTACTATGGCCCGATGGATGGCCTGCCAATGTGGCAGCCTTACCCAGGAAACTTGGGGCAAGAGAGTCAGCCGAACAATGAAACTCAGCTGAGCATCATTGAACAGAATACCTGTGTCCCCACCATGTCATGGGATCAACACTCAGGTCATTCAGAAACTACTCAACATGAAGATGAATTCACAATGTTTACAGGACTCAAATTCATCAACTACGCTTTTCCCGAGGTCAACATCATCGAGAGAGATGACTCCTCCAGTTCCAAAGAAGTTTGGGACACCTTGGGAGAACCAAGTGGAAAATACGACTTCATGGTCAAGTACACCGCTCCCGAAATCTCTCGTATCAGACTCGAAGACATCCACCCAACTGGATGGGGAGATACAGCTGAGAGCACAAATGTTATGCAAAATGCAACAGAGGAATTCTCCTACGATAATTCTGCCTGGGAGACAGATTCCAATGATCCCGCTCCACCCGAAATCAGTGTTATTTCTGAAGACAAATCAAGGAAGGTACCAAACTTTGTGATTCACCAAGGAGTTCGCCGCCAATGGGTTGCCGTCGAGGTTCCGAAGATCGTTCATCAGTCAAAGTAATTGCCATCTTTAACCTTTCACCCTGCCCAGATGAAACAAATGTTTTGATAGGGCTCGCTTTCTATAAATTTCCCTCTTCGCTTTGCCCAAAGCGACAGAGTTTTGTTTTATAGGGCTGTAGTTTCAAGGATCGACTTGTTCATTAATAAAATAACGTCGTTCTGTAATTTCCGCATTAATTGTTGTTTTCTCTTTTTGCTTTTTCAGAAAATGGTAATCCTAAAAAACAATTCAATCATTAAAACAAGTAGTAATAAAATAAATACATTGCATACACTTGCATTTTCTCTATCTCTTCTAAACACGAATCATCACGTCATGCAGATTGCTTGTTTTAAACCCAGTTGAAACATACGATCCGATGCCTTCTCCCAACTTTGAGTTCCCGGTATTTGAGGCTGAAGAAGAAAATGACAACAAAATTCCAGAAGAGATCTCCCGATTACTCAGACAAGAGGAAAGGTCCATTGAACCTCACAAAGAACCGTTGGAAACGGTAAACTTGGGTTCAGAGCAAGAGAGAAAAGAAATCAGGATTGGGGCACTGCTCAGTCCAACTGCCAGAGAGGGTTTGATAAAGCTTCTCAAAGAATTTCCCGATGTATTCGCTTGGTCCTATCAGGATATGCCAGGGTTGGATACCAGCATCGTGGAACATCACTTACCGTTGAGATCAGAATGTCCGCCAGTAAAACAAAGGTTGAGACGCACTCATCCGAACATGGCCATCAAAATCAAAGAGGAGGTGCAGAAACAGATTGACGCGGGTTTCCTCGCTACATCTGAATATCCTCAATGGTTAGCCAACATCGTACCTGTTCCAAAAAAGGACAGAAAGGTCAGAATGTGTGTTGATTACAGAGATCTAAACAAGGCAAGTCCAAAGGACGACTTTCCTTTACCACACATTGAAATGCTGGTAGACAGTACAGCAAAGTTCAAAGTCTTCTCCTTCATGGATTGATTCTCGGGCTATAACCAGATTAAAATGACGCCGAAAGACATGGAGAAAACTTCGTTCATTACCCCATGGGGCACCTTTTGTTACAAGGTAATGCCGTTCGGTTTGAAGAACGCTGGGGCGACCTATCAAAGGGCCATGACTACTCTGTTTCATGACATGATACACAAAGAAATCAAAGTGTATGTCGATGATATGATTGCAAAATAAAAAACAGAGAGCCACCACGTTGAACATCTGTCGAAATTGTTCGAACGTTTGAGAAAGTTCAAGCTCCGCTTGAATCCTAACAAGTGCACCTTCGGTGTCCGTTCAGGGAAACTACTAGGGTTTATCGTCAGCCAGAAAGGGATTGAGGTTGATCCTGACAAGGTCAAGGACATTCAAGAAATGCCTTCGCCGAAAACTGAAAAACAAGTCAGAGGATTCTTGGGACGTTTGAACTACATCTCCAGATTCATATCCCTCATGACCGCGACATGTGCGCCGATTTTCAAATTACTCAAAAAGAACCAGGATTGCGTTTGGTCAGAAGACTGCCAAACCGCCTTCAACAGTATCAAGGAATATCTGTTGAATCCTCCGATTCTATCACCTCCAGTGGAAGGAAGACCACTGATCATTTACCTCACAGTCTTGGAGGACTCAATGGGATGTGTACTTGGCCAACAAGACGAAACCAAAAGGAAAGAGTCTGCCATTTACTATCTAAGCAAGAAATTCACCGACTGTGAAACTCGGTACACAATGCTTGAGAAAACTTGCTGCGCTTTGGCTTGGGCAGCCAAACATCTTCGCCAGTACATGATTCGTCACACTACTTGGTTGATCTCAGAAATGGATCCAATCAAGTATGTCTTCGAAAAACCTGCTCTTACGGGAAGAATTGCCCGTTGGCAGATGTTGTTATCAGAATATGACATAGAGTACCACGCTCAAAAAGCCGTTAAGGGAAGTATTTTAGTCGATCATTTGGCTCATCAACCGATTGACGATCAAGAATCAATCGGGTTTGACTTCCCAGACGAAGATGTCATGTATCTAAAAATGAAAGATTGCGATGAACCGTTACCTAGTGAAGGGCCAGAACCAGGTTCCCAATGGGGACTTATCTTTGATGGAGCAGTTAATCATTATGGAAACGGAATTGGGGCAATCATTGTTACCCCTCAGGGTGCCCACATTCCTTTCACCGCTAGACTCACGTTCAAATGTACGAACAACGAGGCCGAATACGAAGCTTGTATTATGGGTCTCGAGGAAGCAGTTGATTTAAGGATCAAAAACTTGGACGTATACGGCGACTCAGCCTTGGTCATCAATCAGATAAAAGGAGATTGGAACACATACCAATCAGGATTGGTTCCTTACAAAGACTATGCAAGAAGGTTCTTACCTTTCTTCAACAGAGTTGAGTTTCATCACATCCCTCGTGATGAGAATCACATGGCTGATGCATTAGCCACTCTCTCTTCCATGATTAGTGTAGGTCAATCGAATGACATACCTAAGATCGACATAATGTGCCTTGAACAAAACGCTTACGTCTTCACGATTGAAGCAGTCATAGATGACAGACCTTGGTATCACGATATCAAATGCTTCCTTCAGAAACAAGAGTACCCACCTGGGGCACTCAGAAAAGACAGGAAAACCCTCAGAAGATTGGCTGGAAACTTCTTCCTGAGCGGTGACACTCTCTATAAGAGAAATTTTGACATGGTCTTGCTCCGATGCGTAGACAGACTAGAAGCAGACATGCTTATGAAAGAAATTCATGAAGGATCCTTTGGCACTCATGCCAACGGACACACAATGGCGAGAAAAATTCTCAGAGCAGGGTACTATTGGTTGACCATGGAATCTGACTGCTACAAGTACACGAGGAGGTGTCACAAGTGTCAGATATACTCTGACAAAATTCATGTACCGCCATCACATCTCAAAGTTCTTTCTTCCCCGTGGCCTTTTTCCATATGGGGAATCGACATGATTGGCTTGATCGAACCTAAAGCTTCAAACGGACATCGGTTCATCCTGGTAGCCATTGACTATTTCACCAAGTGGGTCGAAGCAGCATCATACGCTAATGTAAACCGACAAGTGGTGGTCCAATTTATCAAAAACAATATCATCTGCCGTTATGGTGTTCCAAGCGAGATCATTACTGATAATGGATCTAACTTGAACAATAAGATGATGAAGGAGTTGTGCGCAGAGTTCAAGATTGAACATCATAACTCATCTCCCTACCGACCCAAGATGAACGGAGCGGTAGAAGCGGCTAACAAGAACATCAAGAGGATTGTTCAAAAGATGGTTGTAACCTACAAAGACTGGCACGAGATGTTACCCTTTGCTCTTCACGGTTATCGCACATCTGTCCGCACTTCAACAGGGGCTACCCCTTTCTCTCTAGTATATGGCATGGAGGCAGTTCTCCCCATAGAAGTAGAAATCCCATCAATCAGGGTACTGATGAAAGCTAAGCTCACCGAAGCTGAATGGTGTCAAAGTCGACACGAAGAACTGAACCTGATCGAGGAGAAGCGAATCACGGCATTATGCCACGGTCAGTTATATCAACAGAGAATGAAGAGGGCGTTCGACAAAAAGGTCTGACCTCGCATCTTCAAGAAAGGAGACCTCGTGCTCAAGAAGATACAATCTTTTCTCACTGATTCTCGGGGCAAGTGGACTCCGAATTATGATGGCCCCTATGTGGTCACAAAAGCTTTCTCAGGCGGCGCCTTGAGACTTGCAACCATGGACGGAGAGGAATTTGCCTACCCCACGAATGTTGATGTAGTCAAGAAATACTTCGCCTAAACTAAAAAAAAAAAAAAGAAGAAAAAAAAACGTCTCGGTGGATTGAAAACCCGAAAGGGCGGTCCAGGCAAAAGTTAGAGACATGAAAAAAATCATCCCGATGGATTGGAAACATCATAGTACAATATAGGCAAAAATTAGGGATAATGGCAAGTAACTATGTTCAACAGAGGCAAGTCCCTCAGCAGCAGCAGTTACATCATCTGTCAGAAAACTCCAGTCAAGGTCATCTTCGACAGAAGCTCAGGATGCCCCGAATTCAAAGTTGGTAGAAGGATAGTGGTCGTTATGTTTCAATGTAGCCCTTTTCCCTGTAAATTACCATTTTCAAACTTTGTATATACTCTTTGGGATCACGCGTTTGGCTGATCTCCATTTTATCAATAAAATTTAAGCCCTTGTGCTTTTGTTTGTAATTCTTATTTGTTTTGGCTTTACAGAACGACATTTTAACATGATTAACGATTCTTGAAATAAAACAAAAATGAATTTACTTGTTAAAACTTTTTCTGCTTTTAAAATAAAGCCGGCAATTTCTTTTGACTGTTAAACATCAAAAGAGCATCAACCGCTTCTCCAGAAGTAAGCGAACTTCAAAGTACAGAATCAAAGTACTCCTTCTAACCCAGTACGCCTGAATGAAGGAATCAACTGTGTCAGAGACCTTGTTTCGTCTGACACGCTTCGGCCGAGTTCTTATCTCCTAAGCCCGATCAACGGTATTCCCCGCAGGGACTATCTCTCCTAAGCAAGGTGGAATTGCTATCTTGAACCAGCGATATCTCTACACGCCCCGCGATGTCCGAGTATCCTGTCATGTTCATCTTTTAGTTTGTGTGTCGTGTCAGTTTTGTCCGCATATACATACATACATCATGCATTGTTGATTTGCATTCACATTTCATATTGCATCGCTATCACTCTAGCCGGTCTTGTCCCTTAGTGATAGGAGTCCTCTCAATCGAGTTGTCAGTTCTTGCCTCGTCAGGAAACGTTGCGTTTGAACAACCTCGCTTCTAGTTTATTTCTGGATTGAAGTTGGCCCTTGACCACTTTGATAACTTGAACCTCTGAAAGACAGAGAGCCCTCAGTTAACATCACTCTTCGCCCTTGAAGATGATATCCTTGCTTTCCCAGATTAAGGAAAATCCACAGAGAAAGCCTCGTAATCAGAGATTCGGCAGCATGCCAGTTTCGCTCCGAAAAGATTACTGATGAAAAGGTCATCGGCACCTCAAAATTGGACCCCATCATATGGCATTTCTCCAGGAAGATCCCGAGAAAAGTATGATGTAAGATCCCAAGTGGAAACAGTCTCTCAAGAGACTCGTTTTCCCCCAGTAGAATCGACAAATGGCATCTCCAAACAGAGAAGTTTGTGTACCTCTACAATTCAGACGATTGGGTTCCCCAGCAAGTCTGACGTCAAAACTTTTTCCGTCAGATGGCATCTCCCCAGGAAAATTCGGCGAGAAGTTTGAAGGAAATCCGCTACAAATAGCGTTCCTTGTCAAGAAAGTTTATTGACAAAAGAAACTGAGACCAGTTCCATGGTAAGAAACCAGGATCGAGGGGAAGTTTAAATCGGAAACTGAGACCAGTTCCTTGGTAGGAAACCAGGATCGAGGGGAAGTTTAAATCAGAAACTAAGACCAGTTCCTTGGTAGGAAACCAGGATCGAGGGGAGGTTTATTACAAAAGAAACTAAGACCAGTTCCTTGGTAGGAAACCAGGATCGAGGGGAAGTTTAAATCAGAAACTTAGACCAGTTCCTTGGTAGGAAACCAAGATCGAGGGGAAGTTTACCTTTTCTAAGCACCATTGCTTAGCAAAAGAAGATGAGTGCGCAAGCTACCATTCATAACCACCATCAAAATTTCGGGTATTCCGATATTTAATCCTCTTGCACCCCGAATGCCCGAATACCTTCGTCATTCACACCTTCGGGTCCAAGAAGATTAAATAGGGGCATCTTTCATACCCCAAATTTTGACCACTAAGATTTCCCATCATTGTGCAAATCATCATCACAATGTGGATGAACCATCATGCCTCATCAAATGCCTCAAGGGTTGTTGAGCATTTACTACAATCAAAATTAGGGTTTCAAGCCCTCTCTGAGTGCTTAGACAAAGGATCAATCAAGGAATGACATGATCTTCAACTTGTCTAACCTCTCAAACATCCACAATGGATCAAAAGGACTCCCACTTCAAGAATCAAGCACAAGGCTGCTCCCTTCTAGGTGGATCAAGTCTCAGGATCGCCAGTGTCACCAAATTAGGGTTTTGGTCGACCAGGGCCTCCAGATGAAAAATTTCATCTGGACACAAGCCAAAGATCCATAACACAACCTAATGTACTCCATGGAACCTCATGGACCCATTCATCAAGTCAATTTTTCCTCAGGGGATGCATTCATAAAAAATCAGGAATTAGGGTTTCTTGACCTAATTCACCCGTAAGTTGACTTTTGGGACAAATCATGAACCAAGACCTCAAGAGAGGATTTGAGGGTCTCTAATGAACTATATTGATCCATTTGGGACAATGGATTGATCCAAGAAGCTTGAGCAACAAGTCTCAATTTCATCTGCACCACAGTTAGGGTTTCGCGAGAAAAGTCAACTGTAACTTTGACTTTTGACCAGAACATGCTCCCAAACCCTAAGACATGCACCAATATACCCTATGACACCCATGGAACATGTCCATCAAGTTTGATTTAGGTAAAGGACATGATTTCATGAAGAATTGCACAGTTTGGAATTCATCTGATAAAAAGTCAACTGTGCACAAAAGTCAACTTTGAATTTTTGACATTTTTCACCAAAATGGATTTTTAACCCTAAAATGATGTTAATGTATGATTTGAATCATCATTCATCAAGAAAAATCAAGAAAAGTGGGATAACTTGTAAAAGGGGTAACCATAAAAACTTAGAAAATTTTCTAAGTTAAAAATAAAGTGACAAGAGTACCAACTTTGAAGGATCATAACTCCTAAACCACAAAGCCATTTTTTCTCATCCAAAGATGGATTTGTAGCCCTCATTACCCTCTACAAAAACTTCAACTAGACCTAAGTCCAATTCATTAAGGATATTGAGTTATGGAGTGATCAAAATGGCTGAAAAGTGAAAATGTCACTTTTTCCAACACTTAGTGAAATTTTCACTAAGTCAGAATCTGCCTTCACTTTTTGCCAAATGTAGGGGGATTTTTCACTTGGATTCAAAAGAGATCAAAACCAAACATGTTCAAACAGTTGTTGTATCATGTAAGGGCTTTCCAAAATGGCCAAGAACATTGCCAAATTCCATTTGAGTCATGAGATATGACATTGGAAAGTTGCCTTGCTGAAATCTGTCAAAGGCAAGGCAGAATTTGCAACTTTGCTCGATTTGCCAAAATCAGCCAAATTCAAATGCTCCTATCCACTTGGACACATCTGAGGATTGAATCTAAAGGGGACAATCACTGAGCCAAGCCTCCAAAGTCCATGGAACAAGAAATAACATGTTGAACCTAGAATGGCCAAAATAGGGACAAGACTCCAAATTTGGATTGGAGCATTCAATGGAAGCATCAAGGTGGCATGGACTGAGCCATTCTCATCTGAAATCAGTCAAGACTTATCCAAGACCAAGGGAACCAAAGCTCTGTGCCCTAACCTCTAGTCAATGGCTAGAGGAGACTTGCATTTCCATTGGCCAACATTGAACAAACACCTACTGCAGTTGCCATTCACTGTGGATCCCAAAACAAACTTGCTATACTATAAATAGAGCTTAATTGTGATCAGTTTAAGTACACCAAAGCCATCTAATAGATGCTTTCCTCAAAATCTCTTTCTCTTGGTAAAAATGCCTTTCATAGCAAGGTAGCTATCGGGTTTTGAGTTTGAGAGCTTTTCCAATCAAACCAATCACTCACACACCTCACATACATCACATATGAGCTGATCAAACACTTAGATCACATCTGGAACACCAATTTCACAAAATCACCAGCTGGTTGCTCAAACTTTCAATCAAGTTGCAGCTGGGGTACCACAAATTGTTCCAGCCATTTTCAATTAGGTCCAAGCATTCAAACACACTCCATAGGGTGTAGGGAAGCTGTTCAGATCATCACCACTCATCTGTAACACCTCCAAATCAAAAATCACATTGCACTTGCTGTCACGGCTTAGAGGTAAGCATATACTTGGTCATCTCTTAATCTATACATATTTCCTTGCACAATAATTTGGCCATATGTTCATAATCATGCATGGAATGTTTTCCCTCAATTAATTGCATTGTTTGAATCGTGTATCAAAAATCCTAGCCTTCATGCAGAAATTAGGGTTCTTGAGGTTTCTTCGTGATTTCATGTTTTATGTTTAATTTAAATGAAATTAAGTGTTATAGACATGATCGTGAGGTTGAGACGAGCATAATGATATGTGGATTGCATGATATGATTACGTATTCAGTGAGATTGGATGGAAAACGCAAATCAGCCAAACCCAGAAAAACGCGCGTGTTCTTGCTTGTGTTCTTGGCGCCTTTTTCACAAATTCAAATATTTGAATTTTGTGATTTTTGTTTAATTGATTAAAAAATTAATTTCTCTCTGAGTTTTAATGATTTTGAGTTGATTCTTTTTTTTAATAATTCACAAAAATGTTAAAATATTTTATTTTATCAAAAAATCCCAAAAATATTATTTATTTCATATAATTGATATTTTTGCAAAGAATTAATATTTTAATTGTTTTTGACATTTTAAATATTTTTTCTACATTGATTTTGCAACTTTTAATGCTTTCTAATTATTTTGTAGGTCAATACTAAATTTTTGAAGCATTAATCCAAAATCACAATTTGTTTTTCATATGTTAAACAATTTTGATCATTTTTAATTGAATTTTTATTCAATTAAATACATTTTTGAAAACAAATTAGGGTTTTTGGATTAATTCAACCCTCATAAATCATTTTCAAATCACTTTGGGCCTCTTGAGAGAGTGTAAGACCCAACCCACTTGTACAGAAATATTTTGGGCCTCATTCGTTGTATAAGTCCCCCTGTACATTTTCAAATAAACGGCACGATCATCGCCTTTTGAAAAATAACCCTGGGCCTCTCCTTGAGCTATAAGACCCATTCAAAAACACTTTGGGCCTCTAATAGAGTGTAAGACCCAATCCCTTTTTAACCAAAATCATTTTGGGTCTCACTTATTGTATAAGTCCCTCTGCGTTAAAAGAAAATCTCGGCGCAATCGCCATCTCAAACGGAAAAGTCAACTGGGCCTACCCTCGTGTTATAAGCCCCACTCTTTTTCTTTAAACCTTTTGGGCCCCTTGAAAGAGTGTAAGACCCATCCCTTTGTACAGAAAACATTTTTTGGTCCTCAGTCACTTGTATAAGTCCCTCTGTACAAATTCAACAGTGCGCTCACTGATAAAACCCTGGGCCTCTCCTTGAGCTGTAAGCCCCAAATCTTTCTTTTTTCAAAGCACTTTCCCCTTTGATTTTGAATATACTGTTGTTTTCAATCTTTCTTTGTTGAACAACTAACCAAATAGCATGGAAGCTCTACAACCGAGTAAGTGGTTATTGCTTTCATTTACCGCTTTCATATACATATAATTGTATTGTGGGGCTGTTTCACTGTAAGTCTTCTTTCATAAACTCATATCAACTGTGTAATAATAGTATAGATATTTAGAGTTTCCCCGGCAACTACGTCTAGCACTAGGTAAAGCCGTTTCAATCACTCTTAGAAATAGTCTAAACTAGATCCCCATAGGATTACCAGACACAGTCTTCCCTCCTCTTGGGGTTAAACAATATGGAGATATGAAAGGCAGCATTCTCTGTGAACCCTTTCATAGACTGTCAGTCATAGAAGTTATCAAAGAAACTCTATTCCCCAGAGATGATCTCTTCTCCGTGAATTGCATCTCTTGAGTTTCTTCCAAATTCTCGAACTTTCCTGACTTTGATCTATTCTCGGTGAATAGCATTGCCTTGAAATTCTCGGGGTTTGGGGACCCACAGGCTTCTTAAAAGCACTTGTCAAGAGACTCTACTCCCCAGAGATGATCTTTTCTCCGTGAATGGCATCTCTTGAGTTTCTTCCAAATTCTCGAACTTTCCTGACTTTGATCTATTCTCAGTGAATAGCATTGCCTTGAATTTCTCGGGGTTTGGGGACCCATCGGCTTCTTAAAAGTAATCGGCCTCCTCTTGGGCATCGTACAAGGACCCAAAGGCTTCCTAAAAGCAACCCCGCCTCCTCTTGGGCTTAGTACAAGGACCCTACGGCTTCTTAGAAGTATTCACAGCCTCCTCTTAGGCTTCGTATAATGATCTCTTCCTCCGGGAATGATAGCCTCCTCTTGGGCTTAGTGCAAGGACCCGTCGGCTTCTTAAAAGTTTCCAGCCTCCTCTTGGGCTTCGTACAAATTATCCCGGCGACCTCCTAGAGGTATAGGAACATAACCTAGTCATCTTCATAGAACAGTCTTTTCATAGAGTCTACTACTGTTTCTCAAAGCATAGTACAAAAGATGAAACTCTAGACTTGGACGGTCTAATCTCCTTGAGTCTCAAAGACATTCTCAAGTGACCCCTTCGTTAAATAGGAAGGAAACCCGTAGACTCGGATAGTCTCAATACCCTTCGGATTCCCCGCTTCCTTAAAGAACAGGAATAACCCGGATCCTTGAATCAAATCCCTGAGTACAATGTTGCTCATATAAGAACTGATTTTCTCTTTAAAATCAGTATATTGGATCTGTCACTCAACTGAAACAGTAATCATAGCCTCCTCTTGGGCTTTGTACAATGATCCTCCCCAGCGGAGTCAAACAACGTTCAGCCTCTCTCTCGGGCTTTGTACGAGACATATAAGAGACTCCCTCGTTGAGTCAATCACCCTTTTGCCTCCATCTCGGGCTTTATACGAGATACAAAAAGGTTCTTATTGAGCCAAACAAACAATAGCCTCCATCTCGGGCTTTATACGAGATACCAAAAGATTCCCTCGTTGAGTCAAAACCTTTTAGCCTCTCTCTCGGGCTTTGTACGAGACACATACTAGCCTCCTCTTAGGCTTTGTATAAGAAAACCACTGGTTAATCCAATTAACCTTTTAGCATCAAAGCTGTGCCTCGTTCACAGTACACAAACATCAACAACTCCTTTCTCTTCATCTAATCGCTGTAAGCGGCAAGCCTCTGAATCATCTACATCCATGCCACTGTCCCTCTTTTAGCATGAGAAATTCCTAAGGAAAGATAGAATTGCTCTACACTGACTTAAAGTCTTCTCCTTCAGGTTAAAATCCTCTTTAAAGGAAATTATGACATTGCTAGGATCCGCGTATCCCGGTTAAAGTAATTCTCCTTTATAACCAGTCACCCAACAGTTGTGACAGACAAACACCTCTTTAGAGATGACAAAATTCTCTCTAAAGTCAACACCCTTTTAGCTTCACATCTTGGGCTTTGAACAAGATACAAATAGACTTTTCAGCTTCACATCTTGGGCTTTGATCAAGATACAAATCACCTTTCGCTTCACGTCTTGGGCTTTGAACAAGACACCAAAAACCCATTTCCTCCCATAGAATAGGAGGAACTACGAACGCTCTGATTTCCCTGTTTCGGTAAACGGGAATACGTAGGCATAAGATCGAAAGAAAAGATCTTAGCGAGCACACTAAACAAAAACCCAAAATCCCATACTCCCATGTATCTATCAAAAGCACCAGTCCTAATATCCTAATCCTTGTTCCCCGCCAGAAACCTTCTGTCAAAATAAAAAGAAAGAAATCAGTATTGGCGAAAATACAAATAACCAGTACAAAGGCCCCCCCACATTGATCGCATCCGTAACCTAGCAGACCGCTGTTTAAACTCAGTATGCAAAGCAGGGTTAATTGGAGACATCTATTTCCCTTCCTTCATCAGCTTTAATAGGATAAAAAATGAATACCTGTAGTTTTAAGCTCAACCGCAGAGAGCGACCAGCGCTTAAGAACCGCGTCCAAAATCGCTCGCTACACCTATAAACGATGATTTTCTTTACGACAGACTAGTAGCCCAGTTGGAAAGAGAAAGCAAAACTATAGAATATTCCTTGTTATTTAACGATGCAGAGATGAATGAAGTAGTAGAAGCAATCTATACAAAAACCACATTGCCATGGTATGCTGACTTTGTCAACTACCTAGCAGCCAAAGTGCTTCCACCAGATCTGACATACCAACAGAAGAAGAAGTTTTTCCATGATCTAAAATAATATTATTGGGATGAACCCCTATTATTCAAGAGAGGCGCCGATGGAATATTTCGTCGATGTGTCCCTGAATCGGAAACAGAGGATGTCATATCCCAATGCCATGTTGTACTATACGGAGGACATGCCAGTACATCAAAAACATGCGCAAATATATTACAATCTGGACTCTTTTGGCCAAACCTTTGGAAGGACGTTCACATTGCCATTATGAACTGTGACCGGTGCCAACGCACTGGAAATGTTTCTAGACGCGATGAGATGCCGCAAATGGGAATTTTGGAAGTCGAAGTCTTTGATGTATGGGGCATTGATTTCATGGGACCTTTTCCACCCTCTTTTGGAAACAAATACATACTTGTCATAGTTGATTACGTATCAAAATGGATTGAGGCGATAGCTTCACCTACAAATGACGCGCGAGTGGTGGTAAAACTTTTCAAGAACATAATCTTTCCTAGATTCGGTGTACCAAGAATTGTCATTAGTGATGGCGGATCCCACTTTATTTCGAATGTTTTTGGGAGGCTATTGCTTAAATACGGAGTACGACACCGAGTAGCAACACCCTATCACCCTCAAACTAGTGGACAAGTAGAGGTGTCGAATAGGGAGATTAAGTAAATTTTAGAAAAAACCGTTGCAACCTCTAGGAAGGATTGGTCTACTAAACTTCATAAAGCTCTGTGGGCTTACAGAACAGCCTACAAGACCCCCATAGGAACCACACCGTACAAACTAGTTTATGGAAAGTCATGCCATATGCTTGTGGAACTTGAGCATAAAGCTTATTGGGCCATTAAGACCCTGAATATGAATTATAAGGCAGCAGGCGAGAAAAGGATTCTCGATATCCATGAATTAGAAGAACTAAGACTAGATGCCTATGAAAATGCCCGAATATACAAAGAAAGAACCAAGAAGTGGCATGATAAAAGAATAGCAAAGAAGGAGTTTAACGAAGGAGATATAGTTCTTCTTTTTAACTCTAGGCTTAAACTTTTTCCCGGAAAATTACGTTCTAGATGGTCTGGTCCTTTCGAAGTTACAAAAGCCCTACCAAGTGGAGCAGTTGAAATTAGAGGAAAGTCGAATGAGACGTTCTTTGTGAACGCCCAGAGACTTAAGCACTACCACTTAGTAGAAAACAAGGAATTCATCAATAATTACAAGTTGGAAGAGCTTCCCACTCTTCCCGACAAATGATGCCCTTTTCAATTCTAATGTTGAGCTTCCGACATTAAACAAAGCGCTCTGTGGGAGCTAAACCACGATCTTTAGTTTTTATTTTATCCTTTATTTTACTTTGTTAGTTTTAGGACACTGCATGCATGTTTAGTATAAAGTCTATGCAATACGCATCACTGTTTGTTGCATCTCATTATTTTTGCTATCATTATTAGTATTATGATTATTATTACTATTTTTATCTTACTAACGCGTAGCTAATAGAATTATTCCCCTAATATTGTAATGTTTTTCAATTTTTAGGAGACCCTTCTCTAGGAAACCTTTGACCGGCTACCATGCAGACTTTTGAAAACCGTGCCGTTGTTTTCAGGAATGATGTCCAGAGGCGTCGATTTGAGGCTTTGTCTCAAAGAGACTTTGGTCTATCCATCTATCCTGACGACTCGTCCATGTAAACCCTTAGCATCCGAGACAATGTTGTTTTCCTTCTGAGCCAGATAGGCTGGTCTCACTTTGCTCTAGAGAAGAGATTTAGCACTTACTGTAGCCTGACATTGGAGTTCCTTAGCTCCCTCTATTATGATGCCACCCGTGGTTTCGGATTTGGCCGTGGGTTGGCTACCTTCAGGTTATTTGGAAACAAGTACAGATTCAACCATCATGAATTCGCTGAATTATTGGGTTTTCCTAATGAACCCGATGTTGTGACCAAAACCCCTGCTAATGCCTTCACTAGCTATGATCTTCAACATTTCTGGGGTACCATAACCGGAAGCGGTATTGCCGAACCTGATGCTATGTTCTCCGAAAGAATCCACAAGCCTGGATAGAGATATTTCCATAAGGTTCTTGCTCACACCTTCTTTGGCAAAGAAGATAACATTACATCTGTGTCGAGGGATGAGCTATATATCATGCTATGTGCATCACAGGGAAAGCCTGTCAATGCAGCCCCGTATTTGCTTGCTAATTTCATTCGTATTGCCCGTGATTCCTTTGAACCAATCTTGATAGGTGGGCTGGTGACTATGATTGCTGATGCAATTGGGATGAGGTACCATCTAAACCGTTCCTTTGCATTCAGTGGTTTTCGCCCGATGGACATTAGTTTTTGTTTCAACAGAGGCATTATTACTAATCTTGGCCCGGTTGAATTCGAGTTACTTATCGATAATGTTGTAGTCCATACTTTCACCCTACCCAACCATGAAAAGACCAGTGTCCACAATAAGGACAATTGGCTCTATGATTTGGAGGTCGTCAATGAGTTTTTGACTCCACCCGACTCTCCCCAGGCTTACGAAAACCGAGATACCATTATGTCTGCCGAGGCCACTCAAGATTCCGAGGTCGATCCTGATATACCACCTTTGAATGTAGTTGTTGCTATTAATGCTCTCCAAGCTGAAGTAGATTCCTTCCGAGATGAGATTTCCTCTCTCTCTGAGTCGACTTCATTGGACTAATGGATGTTGTACACGAGGAGTTTGACCATATGTTCCAAATTGTCTACTCTCTTAGACAACATCATGGATGATTCATAGCCGCACCTATTTCCCTGTTTTCTTAGGATAGTTTGCTTACATGTATAGTGTTTCCCCTTCTTGTATCGTTTGAATTGTTAATTTCCATTCCACTATGTACCGTCGGGATGCCGACGCGTAATTGTAATGCACTTCAGTTTCGTTAATGCAAGTTTCTCTTTAAATTTTTTATTTTTAGTGTTTTAAATCCTTACTTAACTTGTTATTAATGTTTAGCAAATCTAGGTTTGTCAAGAAAAACCAAAAAAAAATTAGTAACCAATTTGCATTCTGCAAACCAAAAACCAAAAGGCGTGCTTGAAAGCAAATGGCGGTCGCCATATGTATAAAGGCGTTCGCCGTGCATTCGAATAGGCAGAACATGTGTTTTTCTTCGTGAAACACGCCTTTGCCTCCTTTATTCCCATTCAATACACTCTTGCATGTCCCTAGACCCCCTTAAGTACCTAGTAAACCCTTCATCATCCCACATTAACTCCATCTATCATATTCATACACTAAATCCTTATTTAAACACCCCTAACCACACATTACCATTCACCTTTCTCATACCCACTATCCATTTCTCTACCCACTTCAGAAAATTCCCACAACCACCATCTTCCTAAGAAACAACTATGGTTGCTAACCAAGAGATAGATTACATGGGCATTGAGTTCCCCGATGGAGAAATTGGAGCCCCCATGCATTCCAACTTCCACCGAGTATGCAAGAGGCCAGTCTATGCCACGAGGTATCCAGAGCCCGAGACTCTTTGCACCTTGGGTCTTTATGATAGCATCTCGTGGATGTTCAAGAACTTAGGAATGACTCGTTTCTGCTCTATGTTTAATCCTTCTTCCGTTAGACTTACTTATGAGTTTCTTAGTTCAGTCTGATACGTCCATGACCTTAACCGCACTACCGGAACCATCTACTTCAGGATGTTTAACGTTGATTATTCGCTCACTCATGAGCAGATAGCTGAATACTTTGGTTTTCTTACCGATGAGGGTCTTGCGAGTCAAGCACCCTTGGACAGTGATTGGGAGGAAGAAGCCTTCCAATTTTGGCATCAAATAACCAACACAAGAGCCACCAAATGGGAGGGCTTGAAAGCCACGACCATCCATAACCCTGCTATTCGCTACTTTCACCGCACCCTCGCCTCCACCATCTTCGGCCGTGAAAACCCAGGAAATGTGAATTATAAGGATTTGTTCTTTATCCACTGTGCACTTTTCCAGACCCGTGTGAATCCTACACCATTCCTTCTTGCCCACTTTATTAGTGTAGAAAACAGAGTCGGCGGTACCATCTGTATAGGCGGTATCATTACTGCCATTGCTATTTGTTTAGACTTAGAGGCCGATTTAGAAAACGAAGAGAGCATACCTTGTCTCTATGTCGACATTGACTTTTTCCGTAATGCGCGGCTTGTCAAGAGTTTACATAGTAACAAGTACCACTTTATGGTCAGGACACACGAGTTCTGAGGTTTTTCTTTGCCAAATGCTGAGCGTATTAACGTGCGTCGAAGCACTAATTGGCTGTTTGATTTAGGAGCCCGTGATTTGGAAGCAGAGAGCGATGAAAGGCACTACTGTGAAATTATGGGGCAGCATTCTGAGCAGCCCCGTCCTCATAGCCATACCACTGACATACCTGGGTCTAGCACCCAAGCACACACGACACCCTTTTCTGATTTTGCAGGTATTCGTTCTCATTGGATGAAGTTCTGTCAGAGCTCAGGCAGCAGAGAGAGAGATGCCGCGCGTGATGTGCAGATGCAGGAGTTAGAGAGGAGGCAGTACGAGTCCATGGCCAGGGCTGAGTCGGATTTGAGAGATGTTGTTTCGGAGATGGCGGGACTGCGTAGAGAAGTAAACTGAATCGCAGATTGTGTCCAGCATGTTGTAGCGAGTGATTTTTGGATGTGGTTGTGAATTCGGCAATGCCATAATTTCCTTTATAGGGGATTTTAACCTGAAGGAGAAGACTTTAACTCAGTTTAGAGCAATTCCATCTTTCCTTAGGAATTTCTCATACTAAAAGAGGGACATTGGCATGGATGTAGATGATCCAGAGGCTTGCCGCTTACAGCAATTAGATGAAGGGGAAAGAGTTGTTGAAGTTTGTGTACTGTGAACGAGGCACAGCTTTGATGCTAAAAGGTTGATTGGACCAACCAGTGGTTTTCTTATACAAAGCCTAAGAGGAGGCTAATATGTGTCTCGTACAAAGCCCGAGAGAGAGGCTAAAAGGTTTTTGACTTGACGATAGAGTCTTTTGGTATCTCGTATAAAGCCCGAGATGGAGGCTATTTGACTCAACAAGAGAGTTTTTGTATCTCGTACAAAGCCCGAGATAGAGGCGAAATGGGTGATTGACTCAACGAGGGAGTCTCTTATGTGTCTCGTACAAAGCCCGAGAGAGAGGCTAAACATTGTTTGACTCCGCTGGGGAGAATCATTGTACAAAGCCCAAGAGGAGGCTATTGTAACTGGAGAAGGATCATTATACAAAGCCTAAGAGGAGGCTATGGTTACTGTTTCAGTTGAGTGATAGGTCCAGTATGCTGATTTAAAGAGAAAATCAGTTCTTATATGAGCAACACTGTACTCGAGGACTTGATTCGAGGATCCGGGTTATCCCTGTTCTTTAAGGAATTGGGAAATCCGAAGGGTATTGAGACTGTCCGAGTCTACGGGTTTTCTTCCTATTTAACGAAGGGGTCACTTGAGAATGTCTGGAAAACTCAAGGAGATTAGACTGTCCGTGTCTAGAGTTTTATCTTTTATACCATGCTTTGAGAAACAGTAGTAGACTCTTTGAAAGGACTGTTCTATGCAGATGATTAAGTTCTGTTCCTACACCTCTAGGAGGTCGTCGGGACAATTTGTACGAAGCCCAAGAGGAGGCTGGAAACTTTTAAGAAGCCGATCGGTCCTTGTACGAAGCCCAAGAGGAAGCTATCATTCCCGGAGGAAGAATCATTATACGAAGCCTAAGAGGAGGCTGTGAATACTTCTAACAAGCCGACGGGTCCTTGTACTAAGCCCAAGAGGAGGCGGGGTTGCTTTTAGGAAGCCTGTGGGTCCTTGTACGATGCCCAAGAGGAGGCCGATGCTTTTAAGAAGCCGATGAGTCCCTAAACCCCGAGAAATTCAAGATAGGCTATTCAAGAGGAATAGATCAAGCCAGGAAAGTTCGAGAATTTGGAAAAAACTCAAGAGATGCCATTCACAGAGAAAAGATCATCTCTGGGGAGTAGAGTTTCTTGACAAGTGCTTTTAAGAAGCCTGTGGATCCCCAAACCCCGAGAAATTCAAGACAGGCCATTCACGAGGAATGGATCAAGTCAGGAAAGTTCGAGAATTTGGAAGAAACTCAAGAGATGCCATTCACGGAGAAAAGATCATCTCTGGGTAATAGAGTTTCTTTGACAACTTCTACGAGTGACAGTCTATGAAAGGGTTCACCAAGAATGCTGCCTTTCATATCTCCATATTGTTTAACCCCAAGAGGAGGGAAGACTGTGTCTGGTAATCCTATGGGGATCTAGTTTTGACTATTTCTAAGAGTGATCAACGGGCTTAATGCTAGACCTAGTTGCCGGGGAAACTCTAAATATCTATACTATTATTACACAGTTGATATGAGTTTATGAAAGAAGACTTACAGCGAAACAGCCCCACAATACAGTTATATGTATATGAAAGTGGTAAATGAAAGCATATAAACACTTACTTGGTTGTAGAGCTTCCATGCTGTTTGGTTAGTTGTTCAACAAAGAAAGATTGAAAACAACAGTATATTCAAAATCAAAGGAGAAAGTGCTTTGAAAAAGAAAGATTTGGGGCTTACAACTCAAGGAGAGGCCTAGGGTTTTATCAGTGAGCCCAAAAAATTTGAATGGGTCTTACTACTCGAGGGTAGGCCCAGTTGGTTAATTTTAAACTGGCGACGATCGCGTCGAATTTAAAAATGTACAGAGGGACTTATACAATAAGTGAGGCCCAAAATATTTTATGTACAAGAGGGTTGGGTCTTACACTCTAATAGAGGCCCAAAAGTTTTGAAAAAAGAAATGGGTCTTACTACTCGAGGGTAGGCCCAGTAGGTTATTTTTCAAAAGGGCGACGATCGCGCCGTTTGTTTTTTGACGGTATCGGGACTTATACAATACACTGAGGCCCAAAAATGATTTGGTCAAAAAAAGGATTGGGTCTTACACTCTATTAGAGGCCCAAAGTGTTTTAAAAATGATTTATGAGGGTTGAATTAATCCAAAAACCCTAATTTGTTTTCAAAAATGTGTTTTAATTGAATAAAAATTCAATTAAAATGATCAAAATTGTTTAACATAGGAAAAACAAATTGTGATCTTGGATTAATGCTTCAAAAATTAAGTATTGACCTACAAAATAATTAGAAAGCATTAAAAGTTGCAAAATCAAGGTGGAAAAAATATTTTAAATGTTAAAAACAATTAAAACATTAATTCTTTGCAAAAATATCAATTATACAAAATAAATAATATTTTTGGGATTTTTTGGGAAAATAAAATATTTTAACATTTTTGTGAATTATTAAAAAAAGAATCAACTCAAAATCATTAAAACTCAGAGAGAAATTAATTTTTGAATCAATTAAATAAAATCACAAAATTCAAATATTTAAATTTTCAAAAAATGGCGCCAAGAACACACCAAGAACACGCGCGTGTTCTGGGTTTTCCCAGATTTGCATTTTCTCTTCAATCTCACTGAATACTTGATTATATCATGCAATCCACATACCAATCAACTCGTTTCAACCTCACGATCATGTCTAAGACAATTAATTTCATTTAAATTAAGCATAAAACAAGAAATCACGAAAAATCCTCAAGAACCCTAATTTTTGCATGAAGGCTAGGATTTTTGATACACTATTCAAACAATGCAATTAATTGAGGGGAAACATTCCATGCATGATTATGAACATATGGCCAAATTATTGTGCAACAAAAATTGCATGGATCATAGAGTTAGAAGAGCTCATGCTTACCACTTGCAGCTGGTGATCGTGATTTATGTTGGAGGTGTTACAGCTAGGTTCCAATGATCTGGATAGCTTCCCTAGGTGCCATGGAGTGTGTATGAATGCTTGGAATGGATTGAAATGGTGCAAAACTGTCAAGAACTTGAGCAATTAGCTGGTGATTTTGTGAAATCTGTGTTCCAGATGTTATGTGAGTGTTTGGATCACTTCTATATGATGTATGTGAGGTGTGTGAGTGATTGGTTTGATTGGAAAAGCTCTCAAACTCAAAACCCGATAGTGACTTGCCTTAGAAGGCAAAATTGGAGTGAAAGAAGAGATTTTGAGGAAAGCATCTGTTTGATGGCTTTGGTGTACTCAAACTGATCACAAATGAGCTCTATTTATAGTAGAGCAAGTTTGTTTTGCAAGGAATAGTGAATGGCAATTGCTGAGTAGGTTTGGCCAATGTTGGCAAATGAAAATCCAAGTCTCCTCTAGCCATTGACTAGAGGTTAGGGCACAGGCTGCTGGTTCCCTTGGTCTTGGATAAGTCTTGACTGAATTTAATTGAGAATGGCTCAGTCTATGCCACCTTGATGCTTCCATTGAATGCTCCAATCCAAAATTGGAGTCTTGTCCCTATTTTGGCAATTCTAGGTTCAACATGATATTTCTTGTTCCAAAGACTTTGGAGGCCTGGCTCAGTGATTGTCCCCTTTAGATTCAATCCTCAGAGGTGTCCAAGTGGATAGGAGCATTTGGATTTGGCTGATTTTGGCAAATCGAGCAAAAATGCAAAATCTGCCTTGCCTTGACAGATTTCAACAAGGCAACTTGCCAATGTTATATCTCATGACTCAAATTGAATTTGGTAATGTTCTTGGTCATTTTGGAAAGCCCTTACATGATACAACAACTGTTTGAACATGTTTGGTTTTGATCTCTTTTGAATCCAAGTGAAACATCCCCCTACATTTGGCAAAAAGTAGGGTAAAATCTGACTTAGTGAAATTTTCACTAAGTGTTGGAACAAAGTGACTTTTCTTGATTTTGATCACTCCATAACTTAAAATCCATGAGGAATTTGGACATAGGTCAGTATGAAGCTTTTGTAGAGGGAAATGAGATCTACAAATCAAGCTTTGAATGGGAAACAATGGCCTTGTGGTTTAGGAGTTATGGTCCTCCAAAGTTGGCACATTAGTGTCACTTTTTCCATAACTTAGAAATTTTTCTAAGTTTTTATGGTTACCCCTTTTACAAGTTATCCCACTTTCTTTGATTTTTCTTGATGAATGATGATTCAAATCATACATTAACATCATTTTAGGGTTAAAAATCCATTTTGGTGAAAAATCTCAAAAAGTCAAAGTTGACTTTTGTGCACAGTTGACTTTTTATCAGATGAATTCCAAACTGTGCAATTCTTCATGAAATCATGTCCTTGACCTAAATCAAACTTGATGGACATGTTACATGGGTGTCATAGGGTATATTGAATCATGTCTTAGGGCTTGGGAGCATGTCCTGGTCAAAAGTCAAAGTTACAGTTGACTTTCCTCGCGAAACCCTAATTGTGGTGCAGATGAAATTGAGACTTATTGCTCAAGCTTCTTGGATTAATCCATTGTTACAAACGGATCAATATAGTTCATTAGAGACCCTCAAACCCTCTCTTGAGGTCTTGGCTCATGATTTGCCCTAAAAGTCTACTTAGGGGTGAATTAGGTCAAGAAACCCTAATTCCTGATTTTTGATGAATGCATCCCCTGAGGCAAAATTGACTTGATGATTGGGTCCATGAGGTCCCATGAAGTATATTAGGTTATGTTTTGGATCATTGCCTTGTGCCCAGATGAAAAATTTCCATTTGGAGGCCCTGGTCGACCAAAACCCTAATTTGGTGACACTGTCGATCTTGAGACTTGATCCACCTAGAAGGGAGCAGCCTTGTGCTTGATCCTTGAAGTGGAAGTCCTTTTGATCCATTGTGGATGTTTGAGAGGTTAGACAAGTTGAAGATCATGTCATTCCTTGATTGATCCTTTGTCTAAGAACTCTGAGAGGGCTTGAAACCCTAATTCTTGTTTGTAGTGAATGCTCACCCATCTTTGGGGAGACTAATGAGGCATGATGATATACCCATATTGTGATGATGATTTGCACAATGATGGGAAATCTTAGTGGTCAAAATTTGGGGTATGACACATGTCCCCCAGGATAACCCAACCATTAGGCAGGATAGACACCATCGTGGAGGGCGTGCTCGCTATCATTGATTGTATCCAGGTTTTATCGCTCCTTCTTTCACCTTAGATTAAGACATTGAGGACAATGTCTAGTTTAAGTGTGGGGGAGGAGCCGTTTATTGCTTTTATTTATTTCTTGCTTTCTAGTTTAGTTTGTTTTTCATTATCGAGTCATATGCACGTTTGAGTCGTTTTTACTTTACGTTTTTCCTGTGTCTAATTACTCCCTTATTTGACCCCAAATTTCAAAATTTCAATTTTTTTTTGTTTAGACTCAAAGGCATGACGCATTTAATATAGGTTGTTTCATTCTTTGATTTAGGCTAGGTAGGCGGACTTGGGAAAGTTTTGAAAATATCGGTACCGTTCCTACACCTTAGATTCCCTAAATATGTGATATTAATTTAAATAGACATTATGCCATGACCTTATGCCTAGTTTCTTCGAAGTAACCTCTTGATTAGTTTATTCTAGCAGCCAGCACCATCCTTATGTACGAACTAAGTAACGAGCTAATGCAAATATGTGTGATCTCAAAAGTTGATTTATGTGATTTTTATAGAAAAATGCGAATGAAAGACATGTTCCCGCTAAGTTAGGTGGTCCTCACCCGACCATTTAACCTAAAGGTTCGGACTCTTGAAATTCGTAAGCAAAAGAAAGCATAAAATGCGAGAAAAAAAATTGTTGAATAAGAGATCATAAACACTAACAGGTTCGCATACCATGTAAGTACAAAGGATAACGGGCTTAATGTGATTGCGCTCAAATGAAAAAGAGGTGAAATAAGATGAAGGATATAGGTCTAGGTATAATTTCATGATTTGAATTGGTATTGCATACGAAGGGAGTTTTCGTCCGCTTTTGTGGAGTCGTGTCATTACGGTATCCTTGTTTTCACTATTCAGTACCTATCTGTTTCACTGTAGCCTAGCAACCTTGTGCTTAGATTGTTTTTGTCGTGCCTAAGAGTCGAAACATAATGCTTACTGTTTGATTGCATTGGGAGTTTGCTTGAGGACAAGCAAAAGTCTTAGTGTGGGGGAGTTTGATGACTCGATTCTGTATCGTTTATTTCGATTCAATTCGTGCATGTTTTATCGTATTTTTATCGAGTCATTGTCATTTCATGTATTGTTTGCTTATGTTTTCGTTTCTTTTCCATTTACAGGTCCTATATCAGCTCCATAGAAGAAAAGACCAAGAATTGAGCCCAAAAGAGAAGAAAGGTGGAGAAATTGCATGATTATGCCTCTTCCACATGAAAGGCGTTCGCCATTCCCCCCAGTTCAACTGAATGGCGCTCTCCATAGCAGAAAGGAGGTAAATTCAAAGATTTAAAGGAAAGGCGACCGCCGTTTGGCCTAAGGCAACCGCCATTATGCGCGGGAGCAGTTTCCTTGGTGCAGTTATAGCAGTTTGCAAGCTTAGATTTCAAATTTCGAATTCAACTGCTTGGAGCCAAATTTTTCTATATATAGAGCATCAGAGGACTGCATTGGGAGATCCAAGAACCTTGCGGAAGTGCTGCCAAAATTTCTAGCCTAACCACTTATATCATTTGCCATAGTATCAATCGCTCACATCGAGAAATTGATACATCTGTTGTACTTTTCATTTCTACTGTTGCTGATGTACACTTGGATCATTTGCTTAATACAAGTTTCATTTTCCATTTAATTACTTCGCATTTCAGGTTATTTACAATTTGTCTATTTAGTGCATTTTGTTTACTTGTAATTGTATGCAACATAATTTAGATTTCGCACAAAAACCCTAAATTTGATCTTAATTAAGAACCAACCAATATGTATGTTTTAAAATTCAGAAATTTTAATGCATTAGTGTTAGATTTAATCATGTCTGAGTAGAATTGCTTTGAGTCCGTAGATTGAGGACCGTCGCTCCGACGGGACTCTGTAGACCCTTCGGTGTTTAACTTTTGTTTTAAAAATTCTGATTTTGGTGTCTAATCTGAATTTAGGCAGCCTCGTCGTGAGAGCGAGGGGTTGTTTAACAGTGTTTCGTCACGAGAGTGAGAAACACACCAATGTGTGTCTAATAGAGTGAGAATTTGAGGTAATCGTCGGATAGTAGGCATCGGACATTGAGCCTAAATGCAGCGAGAGCGCTTTAGGGCCTCATTTAGTTTATGTTAGTTTTCAAAAAGCAACTCTTAATTACCGAGCGAGCGAGAGCAAAATCTTGGGGTCATTAGGCGTAGCTTGGTTAAGACTGCGAGAGCGTGAGGTCGAGCCTTTAAACTGGTATATCCTTCAGACCAATTTCAAGACCTTTGTTAACACTTGGATCTTACGAAGTCCCAAAGAGTACGGAAATCATTCTCCGGTCTCGTCTTTATTATTGTTTTTCAAATCCCGTTAATAACCAAATTTCTTTTACCACCAAATCTAGCCTTAGCTTTACACCGCAATACCCTATCACTCTAGGTTGATTATTAGTCCCTGTGGGTTCGACAACCTTTTTAAGACTACGCGATAAGCTGTATACTTGCAGCAGTAATCCGACCATTACACAAAGTCGCGACCAGTAAAGAAGAAGGATGGTGGGATGCAGTTATGTATTGATTACCGACAATTGAATAAAGTCACCACCAAGAACTAGTACCCATTACCCAGGATAGGCGACCTGTTAGATCAATTGAAAGGAGCTAGTGTGTTCTCGAAGATTTATTTACGGTTGGGTTATCATCAGATCCTTGTGAAGAGTTCAGATGTATCAAAGACCGTGTTTAGAACCTGTTATGGCCATTATGAATTCTTAGTAATGCCTTTCGGTGTGACGAATGCTCCGGCAGTTTTTATGATTATATGAATCGGATATTTCAAGCTTACTTGGACCAATTTGTAGTGATCTTCATTAATGACATTCTTATTTATTCTTGTACTTCTCAAGAGTACGAAGAGCATTTAAGAATTGTTTTATCGATATTACAAGAGAGACAACTTTTTTCCAAGCTAAGCAAGTGTGAGTTTTGGATGTCGGAGGTTAGTTTTTTTGGTCATGTCATATCTCGAGGAGGTGTGGCAGTAGATCCATCAAAAGTTAAAGCGGTGATTAATTGGGAGAGACCGAATAATGTTTCTGAAGTTATAAGTTTCTTGGGACTAGCAGGTTATTATATAAGGTTTATCAAAGGCTTTTCTCAATTGGCTTTACCAATGACCAAGCTTACTAGAAAGGATTGTCTGATCCTAGCAAGTCGTATGAGGTATTGTGTGATGCATCAAAGATAGGATTAGGAGGTGTTTTAATGTAAGATAGTCACGTGGTGGCTTATGCTTCTCGACAACTAAAAGTTCACAAGAAGAATTATCCAACGCATGATTTGGAATTGGCGGCAGTTGTTTTTACACTAAAGGTGTGGCGTCATTATTTGTATGGAGTACGTTTTGAAATGTTTAGCGACCACAAGAGTTTGAAGTATCTATTTGACCAAAAAGAGTTGAACATGCGTCAAAGGAGATGGATGGAGTATTTAAAGGATTATCACTTGGAACTAAAGTACCATCCGGGTAAAGCGAATAAAGTGGCAGATGCATTAAGCCGAAAAGTGTTGCATAATGCCGAATTAATGATGTTAGAGTATGCCTTATTGGAAAAGTTTCGAGATTTTAATCTACAATTTATTTGGACTCCTAATGGTGTGATTATGGGAAACTTGAATGTTAATTCTACTCTTAAAGAGGAAATTCAACAAGGGCAAGTGTTAGATGAGATGTTACAAGAAGTGTTAGTTCAACATGGTTTCGTGCGAGCTACCGACAAAATCATTTTGTTTAACCAAAGGATATGTGTTTCGGATGATGCGGTGTTGAAAAGAAGGATTTTGAAGGAAGCGCATAAAGGTGCTTTTACTATACATCCTGGTTCTTCAAAAATGTATCAAGACTTAAAGAGGGACTATTGGTGGTCCGGTATGCAAAGAGATATGCGGTATGCCAACAAGTGAAGATTGAACACCAAAGACCGGGTGGCTTATTACAACCTTTAGAAATTCCGGTATGGAAGTGGGATAGTATTTCTATGGAATTTGCAGTTGGATTACCCCGTGCACAAGGTGGTTATGATTCTATTTGGGTGATTGTGGATCGGTTAACTAAATATGCGTATTTCTTAGTCGTGAAGACTACTTACAAAGCAAGTCATCTTGCAAGGTTGTTCATTTCAGAAATTATGAGGTTACATGGTATTCCCTCTAGTATTGTTTCGGATAGAGATCCAAAGTTTATTTCAAGATTTTGGAGAGCTTTTCAACAAACTATGGGAACAAAGTTGTGTTTGAGTACGTCGAATCATCCTCAAACAGATGGTCACACGGAACGGACGATACAAACGATGGAAGATATGTTAAGGGCTTGTGTACTTGGAAGAGGAGGAAATTGGATAGAACTTTTACCGTTGATTGAGTTTTCATACAACAATAGTTATCATCCAAGTATTGCTATGGCTCCTTATGAGGCATTGTATGGAAGGAAATGTAGGACGCCTTTGTGTTGGGCGGAAGTTGGTGAAGATAGAATTTTGAGACCCGAGATTATTCAAGAGACTACGGAAAAGATTAGAATGATCCGTGACAAAGTTAAACAAGCACAAGATCGTCAGAAGAATTATGCGGATAACCGTAGGAGACCTTTAGAGTTCGATGAAGGTGATCACGTGTTTTTGAAGGTTACTCCGAGATTAAGGTTGAAAGGACCTTTTAAGTAGCGGAAGTTAAGTCCGAGATACGTGGGACCTTATTAAATTTTAGAAAGGATTGGTGAAGTAGCTTACAGATTAACTTTACCACCTTCTCTGTCAGAAATGCATGATGTTTTTCATGTGTCTCAGCTCCGGATGTTTGCTCCAGATCCTTTTCAGCCAATTCTACCAGATACGATTGAGATAGAAGCAGATTTGACATTTGAACAACACCCAAGTCGTATCACTAGAAGAGAAACTAAGGTACTAAGGAATATAGAGATTCTTGTGAAAGTTCAGTGGGATGCGACGCATCCGGGTGATGCAACTTGGGAACTGGAATCAGAAATGCGGAATGCTTACCCTCATCTTTTCAGGTAATCTTTAAATTCGAGGACGAATTTAGATTTAAGGAGAGGAGGATGTAATACCCCGTATTTTATTTTGCTCTGGATAATATTAGTTTTGATCAACTGGATTCCGGTGTACTCTGAGAAATTATCTACAAAGATAATTTGAGCAACTGATGAGCTCAGATCAGATCAAATTAATATTATCTGACACTGAGGTGTTAACATTTGGTGCTATAGAGATATTTGGACATTCAGTAGCGTTACTAAATAATTGATATTCTTTATATCTTTCCATTCTCTCACTTGTGTCAAAAATTGAAACAAAGTTGGAAAAAGATAGAGAGAAGGAAGAGGAAAGGGAGAAAGAGGAGAAACCTAGAGGAAGAGCAAAGAGCTTGGATCATCATCTCTTCTTCATCAAATCATCCCAACATCTTCTTCATCTTCTTCATCTTGTTCATAAGCGAGTTCTAGTTACAACCCTAAGTGTAGAAACTTAGGTTAGAACTTTGAATAAAAATGGTGGATTTGGATTAATTATGTTAAATGTTGTTTCTATGGTTGATATATGAAATAGAATGCATAACATGATTGGGTTGTGTGAGAAATTGCTGAATAATGCTTGTTATGGTGATGGATCATGTTTTGATTGGTTTTGGTTTGAGCTTATACCATTAAAAACAGGTTTTTATGCTTCTGGTTCAGTGGTAACCGGTTACTCACTTTGAGGTAACCGGTTACATGCAGGAAAAATTGCAGTCTTATATGCAAAATGAACTAAGTAACCGGTTACTCACTTTGAGGTAACTGGTTACCAAAATGTGTCTCTAACTCTCATTTTGATTCTATTTTGAACAGTGCAGCTTGAGTAACCGGTTACTCATTTTGAGGTAACCGGTTACCACTGTTGTGATTTTTGAAAAATGTTTAAAAATTCATATCTTTTGGATAGTGACTTCGATCGAGGCATGGCAATAGTTGTTGGAAAGCTATGAAAATATCCTACGTGATAAAAGGGAAAAATGTTGATTTTGATACCCGATTAAATAAATTGGAGGGAACCCAAGATTTGTGTTAATTTTATGGGTTGATTTATTATATGCATTTGGTTATTCTATTGTATTGTGTTACATCTAATCTCTTATTATAAAAAGAAATTGAGTGATAACATGTTTAAAATATGGAATAGGAAGAGTGAGAAAACTTTACCACAATCTATAAGTAGAACCTAGTAAAGTGATTAGGAATTGATAGATAATCTAGATGGCGATGCTCGTGCGTTCGATGCCAAAGAGTGTATCTTCGACGAGTAATGGTCTAGAGGAGAGTGAAACACTAGTATGGAACATGTGTGAACCTTGTGTTTTGTGAAAAGGCGAATGTGGCCTTAAGGCGAATGTGGCCTTGTGATTGTCGAATACAATCACGTTTGAGTGTGAGATCACGTAATCGTAACCATTTCCCTTGAGTCCATATCTCTAATATTATGTGACGCCTCAATCAATACAAATATTTGTATAGAAAGAAACATAACAGTAACAATAACACGTATCTTTAGAAATAATCAATTATAACTTTTTTTATAAATTAAAAAATAAAAATAACTTTTTCTCTTTATTGTCTAATAACTACCATCCCATAATTTTAATTAAAAACAAAATAAAATTTATAATAAATTTAGTTTTTCTTTTATTTTTATTGGTCGTTTCTAAAAATATAAATATAGGTGTGTTTCTAATATGCAAGTGTTTTTTCTGATTAAATAAATTTGTTATATTATACTCCTTATTTTCCATATTAGTTATATTATACTCCCAATTTAATACTACGTTTTGAATATTTCTTTTTTTAGTTGATTTTTTATATATACCAATAAAATTAATTAATATTGTTACTTTTCAAATAATAATTATACTTTTATATATAATAATATTAATTATTTATTACATTCATTTTATCTTTTCTCTCTCTATAATAAATATATAGGAGTAATTTTGACAAAAATATAATTAATAGTACCTTAAACTTTGCAAGTGATGGAAAGGAAAATTAGAAAGTGAAATTATATACTATAATTTTAAAATATTGTCCTTCATTTCTTACATATGAAAAAAATTGAAAAGATTGAAAAATAAAATAATTATACATGATATAGGGTATATTAAAAAAAATGTCATTAATATATTATTTTTTTGATAAAGGAACTTATAATTTAAAACATAGAGAATAGAATACAAGAAGACAGTGTTACTTGTTATTAGTTTAGAGGTAGTATTGAAATTTTTTCTAATAAAAATTTTAAAATGAATTTTATATATATATATATAAGCATAAGAAGTTATCGATATTGTTCTAATACTTCAAAATTATTATAATTGTAAGAAGTTATCGATATTGTTCTTATACTTCATAACAAATCTCTTAAATTTATTCAATCTTCTTCTATCAAATTTTGCTACGTGTCAAATTCCTACTTTACATTTTTTAACTTTCATTTTTTATCCATTTTTTCACTCTTTCATTCACCTTTTTCATTTTTTCAATATTCTAAAATTTTTAATTACTATAATAATAGTAATAATAATATTAATAATAAAAATTATTATTATTATTATTATTATTATGAACAATTTTGAAATTTAAATTTTCTCTAATTTTTTAACACTTTCAAATTATCCTTTAAGTATTTTAATAAAATTTTCTTCTAATAACTATTTTTAATTATATACTACTCCATACGTCTCAAAATAAGTATCATACTTGATATTTTCACACAAATTAAAAAAATGTAATAAATGAAATTGAGAGAGTAATAATTTTACTAAACTATCTTTATCAACTATTGATGCATTCAAATTAACATTAATGCAAAATTAGAAAATAATAAATTCGGAGTATTAATTAGAGAGTTTAATTGAAAGATAAAAATTAAAATTATATTGGTAAACTACAGTGACAAATATTTTAGAAAAAATAATTTTTCTAAATGCGACACTTATTTTGAGACGGAGGAAGTATTAAGTTTACACTTATATAAATGTGACCTGGAAAAATTTTATTTTTAATTTTTATGACATATTTAATTACTTATAATTATTTATTTTTTTATAAATTAATATATATTTTTTTAATTTTAATAAAATTAATAATTTAATTTATCAAACAATTAAATTTCCATCTCACAAGTCACTATTATGTATCATCATTCATCGCAATACTTTATTTCAAATGTCAAACAAAATTTCCTTTTTTTTCTTTCTTCATCTCATGGATCCTTTCTTTTTCCTTTTTGTATATTTATATAATATAATTTTTATTTAAATTTTAATACATTTTAGATTCAATTGTTATAAAAGTAAGAATGTGTTTTATCAAATTGAATAATACCCAATATCCATCAAGACAACTAATAACATTAGTAATTCAACAATTGTCTTTATTTGAAAGACAAATTTCTTATTTTCAAATTATAATTAAAGAAAGTTTATTCTGTTTCAATGTACGGGTCACTTTAATTAAACACAATTTTTTATTTTAATTAAAATATATATTTAAATATATTTCATAACATATCAAATAAATTTACACGTGCAGACACACTAGAATATAATAATTACAAAAGTGAGGAGGTTTAACCTAACCATGTAGTAGAAAAAAAAAGTTTCAAAACAAAAACAAAATAAAAATAAAAATAACTTTCACAAGATATTTACTATGCAATTACTTATTATGATTGATTTTTAAAATATATCTCTAAAAAAATTATCGGATTTTGTGGCACCGTCAAAATTGTGCAAAACATATCAAATTCGATGTCTTAAGAATTAAACAATTTTGTTCAAAGTGTAACGGTTCCTACTACATTGTAGATAACTGATAAAAAATTACACCCTATATGGTACGAAGACTAGTCGAATTTGATAGGAAATATCAATCATATAAGTCACACAATGGCCACTTAAAATAACAAAAAAAACATTTATGTAGATGAAACTGTTAGAACAAGATTTGTTCATGACATATATCTTTTGAGTTTTGATGATAACAAAGTATTGAATGAACAATGGTGTTATCTAATGTGTGTTCCAAGTATTCAAGCTCTAAAGCTTAAAGAGAATGCATTCAGATCTGATATAAGGACGCATTTGAGAGGAGCTGAGTTACTAGCTTCTGGTGGATCAAAACCTGAAGAATACTCTCTAAGTGATGTCTGGCGTAGACTCTGAAGCTGAAGGCCTTAGAATCAGAAAAGCAACATATTGTCTATACACTAAGTTAATGTATCAACTTTTGGTGAACATTCAGAGCTAGTAATAAAGCATAAGTTATCCGTATTGCAGAAAACAAGTTGCATTGTCAAATCAGTTTGTCAGCTAGAGTCTATGTTCACAAGGCTCAAGAAGAGTTGACATGTTTTATGGATATCTACTCTCAAGGGATCTATAGTACACGATTACATGGAAGACGCAATGGTTAAACATGTTACACAATGAATTAAGATCTTTTGGTGTATCTATCTTTAACGTCTCTTGTACTATGGAAAAACAAAGACACTTGTTCAAGTTATATATTCCAACAACTAGTCATCTACAACTGCTATATAAGCTGCTGAAGATTCAAACTGAATTCTTCAACAAGGAACAAGGAGAAAATAAAGAAGGAAAGCCAAGAAGGATAAAAGTATTCTACACTTCTGTCTAGATGGAGGAATAACAAGATCAATAATAAGCAACACAATCGAGTATGCAGAATTTCTGTTATATGTTGTAAATTATACTAAGCCTTAATATTTCTTAAACATTGAATATCTTAGAAATCTTAAGCGTTTAAGGTCTTTGTTATAGGAATTACCCTGTACCTCTGATTTTGTATCAAGTACACCTTATTCTTTATTCTGCTAAACATGTTGTTTAGTAGTTTAGATAAAGTCTCTTACTATGTGCTTGAGCATCAAAGTCTCTTGCTGAGAAGCTAGAGCCAAGTAAGTCTCATGCTATGTGCTAGAGCATTGAAAGTCTTGATCAGTTGTTAATTGAGAAGAAAGTCTTAGACTGTGAGTCTGAGCAGAAGTCTTGTACTTGAGAGTATGAGCAAAAGTCTTGGGTTCGTGGAACCTGAGTTAGGAAGTGTTGAGTTCATGGAACTTAAGGAAGAAAGTCTTGGGCCTGAGGTGCTTAAGCAGAAGTCTTGGATTTGTGGAATCTAACAGGGAAGTCTTAGACCGAGGGTCAGAGCAGAAGTCTTGAGCTTAAGGGGCTTGAGCAAGGAAGTCTTGAGTTCGTGGAACCTAAGCAGAAGTCTTAGACCTGAGGGGTTTAAGCAAGAAGTCTTGGGCCGAGGGTCTGAGCAAAGAAAAGTCTTATGCTTAAGTGCATGAGCGATTGTAATCATGTTTTGGTTATAGTGAAAATCTCTTGTGCTACAAGGGAGTGGACTACTCTCATTTGGGAGGAACCAGTATAAATCTTTGTGTGTTATTTATCTTTTATTTGCTTTTGTTAACATTCTGCTGCAACGTATAATCAGAATCTGAACACCAGTTTAGATTCTGAACTCTGATCAGAGGCAAAGTTAAGAAATGGGAAACACAATTCAATCCCCACTTCTTGTGTATTTTTCTCACCTGTAGTTAGTATCATAGCATGGTCTGTGCATAACACTTAACAGTGGTGCAGATAATGATCCAATGAGAAAAATTTACTTTGCTAAAGACTTTCCTTCAAGAAGGAGTTAAGTACCACATGAAAAATATTACACTGCTAATCCTACCATATTCAAATGGTGAATCTGCTTAATTTAAATGATGGATTAAGCAAAATATATTTTTAATTCATTGGTTTTAATAAAGGGTTTTGATGAAAGTCTATAGAATACTCTTGAGAAAGATATTACTATAGAAGATAATGGTGTAGGGATGATCAAGTCTGAAAGTCTCTCACACCATCTCAGAAGAAGTTTATTGAAAATATTTTTGGAGTTAGATGCATTCTGCTAGGGGTTCTATCTCATTATGAGTATATCAACATCTTTGACATGTTTAATGCTAGAGACTATCTTTGAATCCTTGTGTTCTTATTTGAAGGGAATCAGGTTGAAGCTTATTAAGTTACACTTCATCTAATTTTTCTAGCAAATTCAAGAAGTCAAAAGTTTGAGTAGATTGTGTCTTGAAAGTTTTGATAGCATTGTTCGAAGAAAAGAAATGGAATTAGATGATGAAAATCTGTCAAATAGAACATCCTTCCTCAAGCCTGTTGAAGAAAATTCCTTTGGGATGTTTGATGATGAAGAATTGACCTTCCCTATCAAAGGACTCTTTCAAGTAGCTTAATGAAATGTGATATCTGTTGATAAAAGAGTAACTTCAGAAGCTTCTGAAATATTATTATTTCAATTGATTTCTCAAATTTAAAGAACAAGGAGAAATACTACCAGAAAAAACATGTCAGAGATCTTCAAAGTCTATTCTAATGAAGTTGGCATAGTTGAGGATTCAGAATCTGATGAAAATTGCAATCAGGCACTGCTAGTCATTACTTCTTCTGAAGAACCAATATGAATATAAAAATAAAATCAATTATTGAAGATAAAGAGATAACTCCAATCTATCTTGCTTCAATATTGATAATAAGGAGTCTGCATCTTAAGATAATATCTTAAGTAACTTCATTGCTCATTTGGAAATTTAAGGCCATCAGAAAATATGTATTAAAGGACAATTCTATGAGAACCCTTTTATTTCTTCTTCTGTTTCTAGCAATACTATGACAGTTCTGTAAACTTGTTTTATGCCAGTCTTTGATAGCAAACATTGTCTGAATCTATGCCTGTCAAATTTCAAAGTCAAAAGATTTAATCCAAGACAATGAAATCAAAGACTCTCCAAGAACAAGATTTTGTTAGTGTTATTACTCATCCTAAATTCATACTCTAGAATGAATCATGGTACTCCTATAAGGTTGAGGCATAAAACATGAGAAAGCATGTCAAGACTAACATTTCTGGATTCATAGAAATATGAGTACCAATATCCAAATCTGTATTTGCTGCAAATATAACAGAAGAAAGGAGCAAGGCATCTTCCATGGTACTTGATCAAAGGTTGTTTACAACATTTGATGGAAGAAGAGCTTACATCCCAGACTCAAGTGCTAAAATCTTGAAGTATGGTGGAGAAAGTGTAATAATTGGTTTAAAAGACAATGAATCAGAATCCACTCAAGACAGTATACAGATTCCATGGTCAGATCTGAATACTCATTGGGAGCATGACCAAGAAAACAAAAAAATGTATGTTATGTTCTTTCCTTGCAAATTTATTGACTCGATGAAATATTTATGTATGAATAAATACAAAGTCTCTGTTAGATCTCTAGAGAAATTCTTTTAGGAATCTTCAAAGATCTTTAAAAAGAAACTACGTTGTATTTGTATATACTGAATATGTCATTAATTAGATGATAATCATATTTATGGAATCATTACTTTCACCTTTTGTAATGATATTGTTGCTAGTTAGTTGTCAAAGAAACCAATATAATATTCATTAATCAAACTTGACTCTAGTTCCAAGAGAAAAGGCTTGATTTTAAATAGAATATCAATGACTGATGACTAACGGAAGATGTCTCACTCAAAGTCTAATCCTATTAAACTCTGATGACAAATAACTTCTGAAAATTATTAGTCTCTAAGATTTAGAAAAGGAATCTTTACTTCTGATAAAGCAGTTTAAGTAAAAATATTTTTTTTTTAAACTCTGTTTACTTAAAACTCCATAAAATTGATTATCATCTAGTAGATGCAAGAAATCTATTGGGTAAGAAACTTAGGGTAATGATGTTTTATTTAATATAGTTATATTATCTTTATCCCCTATCTTTTTGAAACATTAATTCATGTCTTCTTTCTGTTCTTCTGACAAGATTCTTATTCCTTTAGAGTCTTGTTCACTTTCTCTTTTTTTTATTGTTTTCTTCTGTGTTGTTCAAACCAAACTTGATATGAATTCTCTAGTCAATTCCCCTTTGAATCAACTAGTTATCATCAATGAAAAGTTTATGGATTTTGATGATCTACTTAAGCTTGGTTTAAAATTTTGGAAGACTATGTTTTAACAAGGTTGGAATGTATACTTTGATATGCAATGTGGTTTCACTTATCCAAGTCTTGTCAAAGAGTTTTGGATTAATGCTTCCATTGCAAGGACAATTCTTAGCGACTCAAATCTTCCAAAGTATTTTTGGGCGGATGCGGTAAGCACGGCATGCTTTGTAAGTAATAGAGTAAATATTATACCTATCCTTAAAAAGACTCCTTATGAACTTTTCAAAGGGAGGAAACCAAACATTGCTTACTTTCACATATTTAGATGCAAGTGCTTTGTCTTAAACAATGACAAAGAAAATCTTGGTAAGTTCGATGAAAAATCGGATGAAGGTATATTTCTTGGTTATTCTCTTTCAAGTAAAGCTTATAGAATTTATAATAAACGAACTTTAACAATTGAAGAATCTATGCATGTAAAGTTTGATGAATCTAACCCCTCCAAGGAGGATATTGTTTTGTGTGATGATGATGATGATATTTTAGATGTTCCTAAAGAAGATACTTCTAAAGAAAAGATTGATGATCAACCAAAGCATCAAGAAGAACCGATTCAACAAGAGGAAAATGACAATGATCTACTTAAGGAATGGAAAATTCATAGACATCATCCAATTGATAAAGTCATTGGTGATATCAGTCAAGGCGTTGCAACTAGACTAAATCTCAAAGATGCATGCTTGAATATGGCGTTTGTCTCTCAAATTGAACCCTCCAAAGTTGATGAAGCCTTAGGAGACGACCAATGGATTATTGCTATGCAAGAAGAGTTAAACCAATTCGAAAGGAGTCAAGTTTGGGAACTTGTTCCTAGGCCAAGTGATAAACACATCATAGGTACCAAGTGGGTGTTTAAGAACAAACTTGATGAGAATGGGATAATTATTCGAAACAAAGCAAGATTGGTGGCCTAAGGATACAATTAAGAGGAAGGAATTGATTTTGAAGAAACTTTCGCTCCGGTTGCAAGGTTATAAGCTATCTGGTTATTACTTGCTTATCCATGTTCATTAAATTTTCAGTTATACCAAATGGACGTCAAGAGCGCATTCTTGAATGGCTACTTCAATGAAGAATTCTACGTCAAACAACCCCCTGGCTTTGAAGACTTCAAGAATCCTTCACATGTCTTTAAGTTGAGAAAAGCTCTTTATGGCTTAAAGCAAGCACCAAGGGCATGGTATGATCGACTTAGCAACTTTCTTTGCGAAAGAGGATTTTAAAAAGGTAAAGTAGATAAGACCTTGTTCATTAATAGAATTAAGGACAACACTTTATTGGTTTAAGTCTACATTGATGACATCATATTTGGATCAACAAACAAAGATCTTTGTGAGGAATTCTCATTGATGATGAAAGGAGAGTTCGAGATGTCTATGATGGGAAAGATGAATTACTTCCTTGGATTACAAATTAAGCAGTTAAAGGATGGCATCTTCATCAACCAATCTAAGTACTGTAAGGAGTTGTTGAAGAGAATCGATATGGATGGTTGCAAGGCTATGTCTACTCTAATGGGATTCGGAACCTACATTGATCAAGACGAATCGGGTATTTCAGTTGATGTTGCAAAGTATCGAGGTATGATTGGTTCTTTATTTTATTTGACGGCAAGCCGTCCTGACATTATGTTTAGTGTTTGTCTCTGTGCAAGATTTCAAGCCAATCCAAAGGAATCACATTTAGCCTCGGTGAAACGAATTATGAAGTACTTGAATGGAACAACAAATGTCGGCTTATGGTATCCAAAAGGTAGTATATGTAATTTAGTTGGTTATTCTGACTCGGATTATGCAGGTTGCAAAACTGATATAAAAAGTACAAGTGCAACATGTCATATCCTAGGAAATGTATTAGTATCGTGGTCTTGTAAGAAACAAGTATGTGTTACTCTTAGCACCGCAGAAGCAGAATACATAGCAGCAGGAAGTTGTTGTGCTCATATTCTTTGGCTAAAGCAACAATTATGTGATTATAGACTAAATCTCAGATGCAAACCTCTTCGATGCGACAACACCAGTGCAATAAATATTACAAAGAATCCAGTCATGCATTCTCGTACTAAACACATAGACATTTGACATCATTTCTTACGCGATCATGTGCTTAAAGGCGATGTTGAAGTCTCATTCGTGGATACTCATAATCAACTCGTGGATTTATTCACAAAGTCGCTTGTAAAAGAAGCATTTTACAAAATTCGGAGAGAACTTGGCATTTTAGACGAAGGTGATGTTTGAATCTTCAACATTTATTCATTATTTGCTAAAATAATGCCAAGGTACACAAATTTGTAATCACTTTATTGTTTGCAATATTTTTCTCAATGTGTATATAGTGAGAATCTTGCATATCTTGATTTTACATAAGCATAATTTAATTTGTATGACATGTTTGGTTCACTCAAAGTTGCATTATAATATGTTATAACATGACAAAGTGGAAAAATAAGAAAATAACATGTATTTTTCATGTTACATTAATTATGTTTTTTGTGTGTATGGTAATCGGTTACTGTTAGTGGGTAATCGATTACCCAGTTGAAACTTTCCCTTCTTCACGCGTTTTACATTAGGTAACCGATTACTTATATACGGTAATCGATTACCACTACTGTTGTTGCAAATTTTTTTAACGAAAAAATCATATTGAAGGGTGTTTTTAATTCTTTCATTTATCTTTTCAAAAACACTTATTTTTCTGTTTTTAAGAGAATGCATTGGTACTCTTCACTCTCCCATTCTCTCTAAATCTTCCAACTTCCTCTTCAACTACTCATTTAATTCCATTCAAACCCAAAATTAAAACCCACTATCATATTCACTCCATATAGTCTCTCCACATCTCATCTTCAAACCACTCACATACCCAAATACGAAAATCCTTTTCCAAACCTTAAAACCCTTCAAAAGCTTCCATGGCTCCAAAACCCCAAAACAAAGGCAAGAAGAAGATGGATGAAAGCAACTCAGATCCTGTAGAGGAAGAACAAATGCAAACTGTCAAAGCTAGGAGGCTCACCTTTGGTATTCGGAATCGCCCACTTATACCGGTAAAATACGTGAATCTCAAATCTTTTCTGGATCATAGCTTTAATGTTCCCGAGTTATTAGAGAAACGGGGAGTTGATAAGATTATAGGTGATGTTGGTCCTGTTTATACTGATTTGGTCAAATAATTTTTCTCTACTTATGATCTTGGTTTAGATGATTTTGGAGACTTAACCATGCAAGCAACTGTTAAAAATACTGTTATTACCATGGACTTCAAGGAATTAGGAAGTTGCTTAGGAATTCCTTGTGAAGGAGAGAAAATCCGATATGGTGTTCAACATGACACGACACCATGGAAAGATTTCACTATTATGAATTATTATATTGAAATTTTAAGAATCACTCAAGAGAAACTAATGAGTCGACAGAACCCGGATTCATCAAGGGTATTTAAGCTTCCAAAAAATCTCACTGTAAGTGATAGGATGCTTCATTACATCCTTGCTTATGTCCTTGTCCCCAAACACTCTAATCATTTCCAAGTTGGTGAAATGGAAGTCCAACTCCTTTATGCTATCAAGAATGACATTCAAGTGAATTGGGCTTATGTTTTTATGCATCATATTCGTCATGTGAAATCTCTTTCAGGTTGTCTTCCCTATGGTCGATTTATTTCAAAGATTTTAGAGAAAAGTGAAATATTACTTCAACGGGAACCAAAAACCATGATGACGGCTAAGGTGAATGAAATCAATGTGGCTACAATAATTCGAAACACCTGTATCATTCAAGGTTCTGAAAAAAAGTATGTTTACAAGGATTCAACCTCATCCTCCTCTACTCCATCAATTCCAGAAGAAGGTTACACTAATGAACTGCTTTACAAGGAAATGTGTGCAATTGAAGCTAAAGTGGATTTTAATCGTCAAGAACATAGGCGTGAGATGGATTCTTTAAGGAGGTTGTTTAGAGAATTTGCCAATGCTCAACTTCTAGCACAAACTATGGAGGAAGAAAAAAGAAGAAGAAGAAGATGGTGAAGAAGAGGGAGATGATGAAGATGAAACCAATGACATGTCCAAAAGGGACTAATTATATTGTCTCTTGTTTATGTTTTGATGAATTATGTTGTCAACTTAAGTTTTAGTTTATGTTTTTATGTTGCACTAGTTTATGTTTAAGTTGTTTAGGATTATGTCTTGTTGGTTTTGTTTCAAGTACAATGTGTTTCATACTATCGTTTTATGTTCTATGTTTTTGTTCCGTACTCGTTATATTTTAATATATGTTATGGTTAATATCTTGTGAGTTATGTTTATATGCATACTTGATTTTTCAAATATCTTTTCCCATCCTTTTTGTTAATGATAAAGGGGGAGAATAATTGTGTGGTGTACTTGCTTTTCTAACAAAAAGTGCGGATTTCAAAAACTTTCTAAAGTTATGAATTAAGGGGAAGCATCAACAAAGGGGGAGCATTTTGTTTGAATAGCATAAATGAAACAAATTTTCAAGAAATAGTTGTCATCATCAAAAAGGGGGAGAATGTGAAGACATGGCTTCTCAAAGGTTTTGATGACGACACATATTCTACGGCTCAAGGATGTATAAAGAATTTTCAAGCATCAAGATCAGGAACAAAGACCAAAATTGTCAAAGGAATATATCAAGTCTTGATGAATTATGAAGATAGTTTAGCACAAAAGAAAGGTATAACATTCAATCTCTATATAGCTTATGCAAGTGTTCAAAACTCTTATTCATACTTTGCATATTCATTAGGATGATCTTTGTGCATTTTTGAAACCATTGTGCCTTTGTTTTTTTAAGTATTTTTGCAAGTTTTGTTCAGAGTAATCGGTTACTCAAACCTGGTAATTGAATACCCTGAAGATTTTTTTGAAATTTTTTAAAAGTTAAGAGCATGTAATTGATTATCCACTTTATGTAACCGATTACCACTGGCGCAGTAGGCCAGAAACTTGCATCTTTTGGCAGAAACATTTGAAACATTGTCTTCTTGAACCATGGCATCTTTTGGACAATTACACTCTTTTGTAAAGGTGTTTAGAGGCTATATAAACCTCATAAAATCATATTTTAAACACACTTTCTTGCAAACAATTTTCAAACATTCTCATTATCATAAAACTTTCAAATTTCTGAAGTGTTAAAATCAGAATTTTCAAAGACTGAAACTTGTGCATTAAACTTTCATCCAAATCATTCTAGTTTCATTCTTTCATCTAAGAACACTTGTATATTCTGTATAAGAGTTGTTTTTTCAAGAAGAAGATCAATCTTTGGATTGATAACTGAATATTAATTTCAAATGCTTATACAAATTCATATTTATCCTTTACTTGTTACATCTTATCTTCAGGATTGTTGAATTTAAGATTGTAAGGTTGTAATCCTTGTTGTCCAGGATTGTTGGAAGAAAGAAAATGATTAAGGGAGGATAGTTTTCTTAATTCACTTAGTTGTAAAATCCAAGAGGTTGTTCATGGTGTGCTTGTTAGAGTCTGTATAGAAAGGCTAAGATAGTTATATCTTAGGATCTAACATTATTAAAAATCTATTTCATGTTGAAAGGGGACTGAAGTACTCTCGGACTGTGAGGGGAACCAGAATATATCGTCGTGTCATTTACTTTCCGCATTTATATCTTTCATCACATAGTAATCACTTAGGAAAGTAAAACTTGAAACCGTAAAAAATCTGGAGAAATTTCTAAGTACCTAATTCACTCCCCCCCCCCCCCTACCCCCACCTAGGTGCAACTCTAACTTACAAGATGGACCTTGTTTAGTAGGTCTCTGAGGTGATGAGGACGAACCCTAGTCATAAGTATTAAGTGTAGAGGATAAAGAACCAATTGCAGACGCTTCAAAGTCCACTGGCTTTTGAAGATCTTGAGTCTTCAGACTAATAGAGTTCTTTGAGACTTCTATCACAACAGAGATGTTAACATTTTCAGCTGAGGACTCCAAGGTGTTTTAATGGATGTTGATGAACATGTCCTAGGCTTCGATTGCTTTTATATTGTATTTTGGGTAACCCAAATGATGAAATAAAATCCTTTGCTTGATTCTTGGAATTGTTACGACCAATAAATAATAAGTATGCATTGTACAACTCTTTAATGATCTCTGCTACTTGACCGTTTTCTCTTCCTTGAAAACCGGTCACGTAATGATACTCTGTTATGCATTTATGGATGTAATTATATTCTTTTTCTCTTTTTTATTCTTTTTGAAGTGACAAAAGGGGGAGAAAGATATAATATTATTTAATAAAGAATGTGAACCCTTCAAATTGAATGTTGTTCATTTATAATTAATGTACTTTTAAATTTCTGTTATTTTCTATTATTTTGGTTTTTTTTGTTATTTTGGTTATCTTGCCTGAGTAATATATTTTAATTTTCTTTAATATAGAACAAAGCGGGAGCTTACTAACCTCAACCTTGGACTATTAGACTTAGAGGGAGCTTTCAAACCTCAAATGCTGATGTGCCTTAGAAAATTAAAATATTTTTTCTTGAGTATAGTACTTAGGGGGAGTTTACAGAACTTAACCTTGGACTATTAGACTCAGGGGGAGCTTACAAATCTTATACCTTGATGTTTCCAAGAAAATTATAACTACCCAACATTGTTCTTTAAATACTTATGTTGGTCATCATCAAAAAAGGGGAGATTGTTAGAACAAGATTTGTTCATGAGATATATCCCTTGGGTTTTGAAGATAACAAAGTATTGAATAAACAATGATGTTATTTAATGTGTGTTCCAAGTATATTGGTTCTAAAGCTTAAAGAGAATGCATTCAGGATTTAATATAAGGACACATTTGAGTGGAGCTAAGTTACTAGTTTCTGGTGGATCAGAACCTGAAGAACACTCTCTAAGTGATGTCTAGTGTAGACTCTGAAGCTGAAGGCCTTAGCATCAGAAGAGCAACATATTTTCTCTATACTAAGTTAATGTATCAGCTTCTGATGAGCACTCAGAGCTATTAATAAAGCATAAGTTATCTGTACTGCAAAAAGCAAGTTGTATTCTGAAATCAGTTTGTCAGGTAGAGTTTATGATGACACGGCTCAAGAAGAGTTGCCGTGATTTACGGATATCTACTCTCAACATATCTATAGTACAAGATTACATGGAAGACGCAATGGTTAAACATGTTACATAATGGATTAAGATCTTTTGGTGTATCTATCTTTAACGTCTCTCTTACTATGGAAAAAAAAGACATTTGTTCAAGTTATATCTTCCAACGACTAGTCTTCTACAACTACTATATAAGCTGCTGAAGATTCAAATTACAGTCTTCAACAAGGAACAAGGATCAAATAGAGAAGGAAATCCAAGAAGGATAGAAATGTTCTACACTTATGTCTGGATGGAGGAATAACAAGATCAACAATAAGCAACACAATCGAGTATGCAGAATTTCTGTTATATGTTGTTAATTGTATTAAGCCTTAAGATTTCTTAAACATTGAATATCTTAGAAATATTAAGTTCTTAAAGTCTTTGTTATGGTGATTACCATATACCTCTGATTTTGTATCAAGTACACCTTGTTCTCTATTATGCTAAACATGTTGTTTAGTAGTTTAGATAAAGTCTCTTGCTATGTGCTTGAGCATCAAAGTCTCTTGCTGAGAAGGTTGAGCCAAGTAAGTCTCATTCTATGTGCTAGAGAATTGAAAGTCTTGATAAGTTGTTGATTGAGCAGAAAGTCTTAGACTGTAAGTCTGAGCACTGAAATTTGGGACACTTTGGTGGAAACCCATGAAGGAACCACTGAAGTTAAAAGATCTAGATTGAACACATTAAGTCAAGAATATGAGATGTTCCTAATGCATCCCGGAGAATCCATCGTTGCCTTACAGAAAAGATTCGTACATTTGACTAATCACTTAATTGCACTTGGTAAGACATTTTCTAATGATGAATTAAATCTCATAGTTCTTAGATCCTTGACTAAAGAATGGCAACCAAAAGTTACGGCAATATCGGAAAAGAAAAGTCTTTCTACAATGACATCCACATCACTATTTGGAAAACTCCAAGAACATGAATTAGAACTTGGACGACTTGAAAAACATAGACATCAAGAAAAGAAATCCAAGGGTATTGCATTGAAAGTAGACTTAAAAAATGATCTAGATGATGACTCACCGGAGGAAGAGGAAAATTTTATGCTCCTAGTAAAAAGACTCGGTACATTTCTTGGTAAAAATGACAAGTCCTTTAAATCGAGGGAAGTCTTGAATCGAGGGTCTGAGCAGAAGTCTTGATCCTAAGGGACTTGATCAAGGAAGTCTTAGGTTCATGGAACCTAAGCAAAAGTCTTGGACCTGAGGGGTTTAAGCAAGAAGTCTCGGGCTGAGGGTCTGAGCAAAGAAAATTCTTATGGTTAAGTGCATAAGCGATTGTAATCATGTTTTGGTTATAGTGAAAATATATTGTGCTACAAGGGGACTGAACTACTCTCATTTTGGAGGAACCAATATAATTCTTTGTGTGTTCTTTATCTTTTATTTGTTTCTGTTAATATTTCTCTAACACGTATAATTAGAATCTGAACACCAGTTTAGATTCTAAACTCTAATCAGAAGCAAAGTTAAGAAACGGAAAACACAATTCAGTCCCCCATTCTTGTGTATTTTTCTCACCTTCAAAAACATACTTTTCTCACCTTCAAAAACATACTTGAGAGAGAAGGTATAATTTTTTTTTCAGTTTAACAAAAAATCTAGAGTGAAAATAATAAGATAGGGAGACCTCTATTTATAGCTTAAGTCTGAAACCAAAAACTAGAGACACATGGGGCATATTTGATTCAGTTTTCCCACGATCAGATGCATCACTTCCAAAAAATCAGATTCGTGTGAGGAGACTACGCAGTTACCAATTGATTAAGCTGAAGCAATTATACCCTGACTCAACAGAAGAAATTCATTTAATACTTGGTCAAACACACATATCACATATGCATAATTCATAAAATGGATGAGACAACGTGCGTTGTCTCCCATTAAGATCCATCATTAAAAGTTGTTAATTTAAATAAATTTTCCTAACCATCCAAACATTTTTTTAATTAAGATATAGTGGCTCATTATTTAGCTAAACAACTTCAAATTGTTTAACTTACTTTAGAGAGTAAAATAGGTATTATTGATTATCTATCAACGAATCAAGGGAAAGAATTGAAAATATATCACAACAAATCACGAGTTTTGAAATAAAAACCATTTGATTCAATCACTTGATATTTTATTAACTTTAGAGGAACCAAATTCAACATGCATCTATATTATTTAGTATGTCTTTGTGATTTCAACAAAGATATTACTTAACTGATTGGTTAACAATTTGTTAGTGTTTCATGAAAGTGAAACACCTAGAGTGCACGCACTGGTATATAATTGTATAAGAGCATAAACCAATGTTTGTTCTAAAGAAATATAAATCATTTTTCTAAGCATCTTGATTCTAATCTTGATTCGCTACGTTATAAATATTTAGGCCTTACATAGACCAATGATAATCAGTTTAAGCTTAATGTAACGCTCCGACTTATTTTATTTATTTTCCGTTATTTATTTATGTGATATTTGTGGTTGTGTTCTGTTTTGATGTGTCTGAGCTACTTTGGTGTGGGATAGTGACCTTAAGAATAGATTTTAAGAGTTGAAGGGTGTGTGACCAATTGTGTAAAGATGGGCGGTTTAGAGAGTAAAACTAATTTGTAATATTAGTTAATAATTATTTATTTAAATAATAAAAGGTGATTATTATTTAGATTAAATAATTAGTTTCATTATTATTATTTGTTATTATTTTAATTAGAGGGGAATAATATTAATAATAATAATAATATAATAATAAAAGAGGAAAAAAGGGAAATTGAGAGAAAATATTGTCAGACCGTGGGTTAGAGAAAAAAAGAAAGAAGAGGTTAAAGTAGGAAGAGAGAAGAAACTCCACTATTGTGAAGCTTTTTGCAAGAAATCTAAGATAAGGGTGGGGTTCTAATTATCTAAGGGTTAACATGATGATGGTGGGTGGATGATGCCATGTAGGATTTGTGTTTTCTTTCTCTATTCATGAATTTTTTGATGAATTGGTATTTGTGGATTGATTAAATTCTTGATGAATTGTGTAAGGTATGTTGATGATGTGATTGATGTTAGTATGATGAACTGTTGTAATTGCTACTATTGAAATCATGTGATTGATGTTAGTATGATGAACTGTTGTAATTGCTACTATTGAAATCATGTGATTGATGAACTGTATGATGTAGTTGTGGTGTTGTTGAAGGTTGAATTCGAGTCAGATTCGGAACAAAGTTATGAGTAGTTTTAATGAGAAGGATTTGGAGTTTAGCACTGTAGAACAGTGATATTTTGTATTAAAATGTAGCACAATTGATTCATGAGAAAAATAGGGTATTGGGTTGGATTAAAATGGGTTTCTTTTTAAAAAGTTGCAGAAAAGTGCTTCCGCGCACTGTGTAATCGGTTACCAGATTTGGAGTAACCGGTTACACTACTTTTAAAATGAATTTCTAGGCATGTTTGTGAGGGTGTAACTGGTTACCCTGATTGTGGTAACCAATTACACCATGAGGCAGTAGCGAAGGGTGGCTGGTTACAAGAGGTGTAACCGGTTACCTCATTTGAGTAACCGGTTACACTGGAACCATTTTTGAAAAATCTTTAAAAATTCATAACTTTTGTTCCAGGTGTCTGATTCGATTGCCATTCGAAGCGTTAGGAAGCTGACAAGATGAAATTTATTCTATAAATGGTTTCTATTCTAGAAATTGAATAATTTTACTGTGTGATGGTGTTAAGCGCATTATTATCATTATGTTGTGAGATACGTTGTGTGCCCATGTGAGGTATGAATGCCTTATCTGGATTCTAGTTGTAAAATCGTGTTGTTGTTACTGAGGTGATCGTGTGCCTATGTGGAGTGTGAGCGATCATGGAGGTCGTGTGCCCGTGTGGGGTGTGAGCGACCTAATGGAAATTCCGATGGGAATTGTGATTCTGAAATAGGGATCAAGTTCTGAAATAGGAACCAAATGGTACCACATGCATTTAGTTGAGTCGTGAGTCTTACTGCACTGCTCCTTGATTGTATTTGTTGATATGCTTGGATTTTGGTTGTGTTGGTTGTGTGGTGTATGTTATGAAATGGGTAATATGCATATGATAATCTGATGAGTGCTTATTATCATGCTTTCCTTTATATAACTATGATATCTCACCCCTTCTATTTGAATGTTGCCTTTACATGGGCCTCGTGCAGATAACTCGCAGTAGAGGATTTGATATGAGTGGAAGATGAAGTCTTCCATTTTATTTTTAGTGTCGCGTATGCTCTAATGTGTAACATCGGGATTATGGAACATTATGTCTGTTATGTTTTGATTGAGATTTTCGGATATCTCTAGATTTGTGGTTACTTTGTTTATTTTGAAAACATAGTATGTTCTAAATAATTATTGAATTTGATGCTTCCGCTGTTTCAATAAAAGTTTTTGTTTCAGACATGTTTAGTTATTATAAATATTTTGTTAAAAGTTGCATGTGTTACATATCATGTTATATGAGTTGTTGCTTTGTGGTTTGTGTGACATCCTAAATATTATTTGGTTCTAATTGCTCTGATATTTATTTAAATTACGCGGGGTTATTTGGGGTGTTACATTAGTGGTATCAGAGCAGGTTGGTCTGTCCAGCCAAGTTGTTGAGTCGGTGTTGTGTTGTGACAGTTGAATATTGTCGATGTTGTCTTCTAACCATTGTTGTTGTTTATGGTGGAAAAACAGAAATAGCTGGAAGGAACGATGTTGCAATTGCTGCTGCTTTGCAGGCTATTTCTCAGGCTGTTCAAAATCAGCCTAATGCTGGTGGGATTGATGAGTTTCGTCACTTGGGGAAGTTCTAGAAGAACGATCCGCTTTTTAAAGGGTAGGTATGATCTGAATTGAATGCGGGCGTGGCTCAAGGAGATTGAAAGAATTTTTTGAGTGATGGACTTTTTCAGAAGATCAGAATGTACGGTTTGGTACACATATACTAGCTACGGAGGCTGGTGACTAGTGGATCAACACTTGTCAGGTGTTGGGGACTTTAGGTGAAGTTGTTACCTGGGTTGTGTTTCGTAGGGAGTTCATGAGGAAGTACTTTCTTGAGGATGTTCGTGGGAAGAAGGAGTTTGAGTTTTTGGAGCTGAAGCAGGGTAATCTGAGTGTTACTAAGTATGCTGCAAGATTTGTGGAACTTGCTAAGTTCTATCCGAATTACAGTGAGGCGACTGCTGAGTTTCTCGAAGTGCATCAAGTATGAGAATGGTTTGCATCCCGAGATCAAACAGTCAATTGGATACCAACAGATCAGGAGGTTTCTAGAATTGGTGAATAGCTATAGAATCTTTGAGGAGGATAGTAATGCTTGGTAAGCTCATTTTAAGAGTCTGAGTAAGAAGAGAGGAAAGCAGAATGTGAACCATGGGAAGCCTTACAGTGCTCCAACTGATAAGGGTAAACAAAGAGTTGCTGATGGTAAGAGGCCAAGTGGGGGAGGTTCTCTCGCTCCTATTAAGTGCTACAGATGTGGTGAATTGGGTCATCATGTTAGTGAGTGCACAAGTGACGTGTGTAACGACCTGAAAATCTAAATTTAATCATTTATTTATTTATTTAATTAATTTAGAAGGAATTAAGAGGTTTTTGGAAATTTGGAGAATTATGGATTAAAAGAGTATTTTGAAATAATTTTAATAAAGTGAATAATCATGTATTATTTAGATTATTACTATTATTAAAAATAATAAGAAAAGGGCAAGGTGGTCATAAAGGAAAAGGAGTAAGGGTAGAGTTGGAAGTTCATAAACTGGGATAATGTAACTAAAGAAGAAAGATCGATCAATTTTCTAACTGATCGTATTTTTGTGAAGAACGCTGAAGAAGAGAAGAGGAAGAGAAAGCTTCGGATTACTCTAAGGTATGGGGAGATTTCATATTTTCTTATAGTTCTTTAGGACATGGTGATTAATAGATTAGGTATTCATGAATTGTGTATAATTGTGGTGAATGTTGATGTAGAATGAATGATTTGATGAGAATGTGATGAAATTGAGTAGTATGTGTTGATATATGTGTATTATGTGAGTCTTTTGATCGAATTTTCGTGGGGGAAAAACTGATTTTTGGGGTAATCGAAGTCAAAAACGCAAAAAAATTACTTTTCGGGAAAAGTTGGGTTTTGTCGCACCCTGACACCGGCCGTGTCACACAACACGGGTACCCGTGTCAGCTTTCGGGTTGGGCGGTGAAAAATTTTCACTAGCAGGTTTCCTGACACGGGCCGTGTCACAGGACACGGGCGGTCGTGTCAGCCTACTGTCCTGTATAATTTCTTTTTGTTTTTGGAATTGTGTTTCAGACCTTCTGACACGGGTCGTGTCACAGGACACGGGTGACCGTGTCAGCTTGCTGCCTTGCTACGTTTTTTTGTTGCTTTGAAATCGTGTCCGACTACTGTCTGTTTTGTTGTTACTGTTTCTTGAGGTTTCTTGATGTTTTCTCGTATTGATTCCTTGTGGTCGAGTTGTTGCTGATATATATAGATGATAAACCATGAATTTATGATGAATGTTGCTGAAAAATGAAATGAATGATGCACATGTTGATATTTGGATGAAATGAGGAGAATTAGCATCATTGCATTTCATGGCATTTTATTATGTTGGGGCTTCGGCCTATTGGTAGCTTCAATCCCATTGTGCGGATTGAAGTGATATGTTGTTATGTTGTGCTCCCTGGTGGAGGGTTGATGGCCAGTGTCCATCAAATGGAGAAATCGGTACCACATGCATTCCTTGCATTTCATTATATTTGACATTGCATTTTATGAGGTATTTGTGATTGTGTTGCGGAGGATTTGATGATGATACGATGTTGTTGTTACTTATTCTGTTTATTTTCCAAGTCTTTATATTACTATAATGAATTATGTTTTCTCACCCTGCCTGCTTGGAAATGTTGCCTCTTATGTGGGTAACTTGCAGATAACCAAGAGTAGATTCGCGATGATGGAGGATGTAGCCTTGAAGTGTGTCGTTATCGCTGTTTAGTTTAGAGGTGTCCTGCTCTGTGTCATGTAACATCGGGTTGGGATTTGTTGTGAACCTCGCGTTCTTTTGTTTTATGTTGAATTTTTACATTGTTGGTGATGATTTGAATTTGGATACATTTAGTATGAAGTATTTTATTGAATTGACATAAAGAGTTGGTTCCCGCTGTGTAGTTGTTGATTTTATTATCGAGAATGGGTAACCCGTGTTACGGGACAGGAAAATGAATGTTTAATTGATGTTTTGAATATATGTGGCACCTTTCATGTTGATTTTACTCTGATAATATGAAATCTTTTCCTAAAATTGTATGTGGGGTAGAAGGGTGTTACAACGTGAATAAGTGTTACAATTGTGGGCATTTCGTACATCTTATTGATGACTGCAAGGTTAATGTGGTGACTTGGTACAACTGCGGAGAGCCAGGATATTAGTACCCATTGCCAGAAGCCGAAGAAAGTTTCAACTAGAGGGAAGGTGTTTGCTCTGTCTGGAACCCTGACTTTCAGTGATGACAGGTTGATCAGAGGTATATGTTATATTAATAGTACGCATTTGATTACTATTATTGATACTGGTTCTACTCATTCTTTTATTGCTGCTGACTGTGTGAAAAAGGATTGTCCTTGTTGTTTCTTCTATGAAGGGGGAAATGGTTATCGAAACTTCTGCTAAGGGAGCAGTGACTACTTCTCTTGTTTGTTTGAATTGCTGGAAAAGAAATTAGAAGGATGTCAACATCACAGTTAGCAGAGTTGAAAAAGCAATTAGAAGAATTGTTGGAAAAGAATTTTGTGAGACCAAGTGTATCGCCTTGGGGAGCTCCGGTGTTGTTGGTAAAGAAGAAAGATGGTAGTATGAGATTGTGTGTGGATTACAGACAGTTGAATAAAGTCACAATTAAGAATAAGTATCTGCTTCCAAGAATATATGACTTGATGGATCAGTCAGTGGGTGCACGTGTGTTTAGTAAAATTGACTTGAGGTTAGGTTATCATCGGATTCGAGTGAAGGATGAAGATATTCAGAAGATGGCTTTCAGGACTCGGTATGGACATTATGAGTATTTATTGATGTTGTTCGACATTTCTAATGCATCTGGTGTGTTTATGGAGTACATGAATCATATTTTTCACACTTACTTGGATCAATTTGTAGTAGTTTTCATTGATGACATTCTAATCTAATCTAAATCAGAAGAGGAACATGCTAAGCATTTTTGAATCGTGTTGCAAGTGTTGAAAGAGAATAAGCTTTATGCAAAGTTGTTAAAGTGTGAATTCTGGTTGAGAGAGGTGAGTTTTCTTGGTCATGTTATTTCAGGTGATGGTATTACTATGGATCCATCCAAAGTAGATGCAGTTCTACAATGAGAGGCTTTGAAGTCGGTTACAGGGATTAGAAGCTTTTTGGGCTTGGCTGGTTATTATCGCAGGTTTATTGAAGACTTTTCCAAGTTAACACTTCCGTTGACTCAGTTGATTTGTAAAGGTAAAGCATTTGTGTGGGATATTCACTGTGAGAAGAGCTTCATTGAGATGAAGAAGAGATTTACTACAACTCTAGTTTTGATTTTGCCGGAACCAAATGAACCATTTGTGGTGTATTGTGATGCATCCTTGATTAGTATAGGTGGTTAGCTGATGCAAGATGGAAAGCTTGTGGCTTGTGCTTCGCATCAATTTGAGGGTTCATGAGAGAAACTATCCTACACAAGATTTAGAGTTGGATGTAATGGTTTTTGTGTTGAAGACTTGGAGGCATTATCTTTATGGTTCTAAATTTGAGGTGTATAGTGATCATAAGAGTTTGAAGTATCTGTTTGATAAGAAAGAATTGAATATGAGGCAGAGTAGATGGTTGGAACTCTTGAAGGATTATGACTTTGGCTTGAACTATCATCTCAGTAAGCTAATGCCATGGCTGATGCTTTAAGTCGGAAGTCTCTGCATATGTCAGCTATGATGGTTAGAGAGTTGGAATTGATTGAGAAGTTTAGAGACTTGAGTTTGGTCTGTGAGCTGACATCGCAGAGTGTGATGTTGGGTATGTTGAAGATCAACAATGATTTTCTTAATAATATTAAAGAGAGTCAGAAGTTGTATGTGAAGTTGGTGGACTTGATGGTTGGAAGTAATCAGACTGAGGATGGTGACTTTAAAGTGGATGAGAAAGGTGTGCCGAGGTTTCGTGATAGGATTTGTATTTCGGATGATTCTGAGTTGAAAAAGATGATTTTGGAGGAAATTCACAAGATTAGCTTGAGTATCCATCCAGTAGCTACAAAGATGTATCAGGATTTGAAGAAGGTATTTTGGTGGCCTGGATTGAAGCGTGATGTGGCACAATTGTGTATGCTTGTTTGACTTGCCAGAAGTCAAAGGTGGAACATCAGAATCCTGCAGAGTTGATGCAACCGTTAGATATTCCAGCGTGGAAATGGGACAACATTTCTATGCATTTTGTGACTGGGTTGCCGAATACTCCGAGAGGGCGTGATTTCATTTGGGTGATAGTTGATAGGTTAATGAAGTCGGCACATTTTATTCCGATTAATATTAGTTTTTTGTTGTAGAAGTTGGCATAGATTTATATCCCTGTGATTGTGAAGCTGCATGGAGTTCCATTGAGCATTGGGTCAGATAGAGATCTGAGGTTTACTTACAAATTTTGGGAAAGTTTGCAAGAGGCTTTGGGTTCAAAGTTGAGGTTGAGTTCAACTTATCATCCACAGACAGATGGTCAGACAAAGAGGACTATTAAGTCTTTGGAAGATCTGTTGAGGGCTTGTGTTCTTGAACAAAGATGTGCTTGGGATAGTCATTTGGCATCGATTGAGTTCAATTATAGTAACAATTACCATTCGAGTATTGGAATGACGCCTTTTGAAGCTTTGTATGGTCGGAGGTGTAGGACACCTCTGTGTTGGCATGAATTGTAAGAACAAGATTTGGTTCTACATCTGGCCTTTGAGTTTTGATGATAACTGTACATGTTATCTAAGAGAACAATTATGTATGATATGGTTTCTGTCTAGTGTGTGACTGTTGTCAATATGATTCTGACTCTGATAAGAGGACGTGTGACGTCATCAGACTCTGTTATCAACACTCTGGAAAAAAACATATTTGTGTACAAGATAAAGTCAAGATTCATGAATGTTTCTAATACAACGGTTCTAGTAAACATTAGTTCTGGACATTCTAATTGAGACTTTATGAGAGAGGTCTGTAAGGATTTCTTATGTGATGCACTTCTAATGTTACAAGTTCTGAAGATTCTAAAGACGTGATTAAGGTGAACATGGTTCTGAAGATTCTGAAGACACGGTATCTGAATCTCAAGTTCTGAAGAGTTTCTGAAGACAAGGTTCAGGTGAACGGAGTACTGAAGACTATGAAGACAAGAATGCGCTTAATGATAGGGGTGTTCAAATCCAAACCAATCCAAATAAAAACCGCAAACCGATCCAAAAAAAACCGAAAACCGCAAAAAGCCGAAATTTTTTGGATGTATTTGGATGTCATTTTGTAAAAACCGATCGGTTCGGATCGGATTTCATATTGATTTTTCAAAACTGATCCAAACCAAACCAAACCGCATGTATATATTTTTTATACTTATTTATTTTTTATTAGTATATGTGTTGTGTTAATTTAATATTAGATGATACTTATTGTTTTAAATAATATTTATTAGTTTGATTTAATCTATTTATTTTTATTATTTTCATCTTGTAATATTAACTTTAACTTTTGACTTTAACTTTTGATTTAGTATATTATATATTATGTCAAACTTATTATTTATTAGTACTTTTAGAATATTAATAAAGGATATAATTTGTAATTTGGATATCCAATAAACCGATCCAAAATAAACCGCATTAATATGGATTGGATCGGATCTGAATTTTTTAATCAATCATCCAAAACCAAACCAAACCGTGAGTAAATTTACCTTTGGATTGGATGATATTTTGCTTCAAAACCGATCCAAACTGAACCGCAAACACCCCTACTTAATGAATTCTAAAGACTCTGAAGACAAGGTTCTGAAGGAACAGGTTCTGAAGACTCTAAAGATATTACTTCTGAAAGAACGAGTGCTGAAGATTCTTAAGATAGTTCTGCTAAACATAGATCTTAGAATTCTGAAGACTGGGTTTCTGAAGTTGCAAAGAATTGACTCTTCTACAACATGCTTCATCAACGTTTTGTTTGAAGCCACTGAAGACATTAGAAAGACTGAAGATAAGAATGGGTTTGAGTTGAACACAAGAATACAAAAAACTGTGACCTCTACCTCGATAAGGTGGCGCAAGAGCGACTTTTTGTACAGTGATGTTGACCATTCCTTCATGTGAACGTTGGGATATTGTTGTTGGAATATGTTTCCAAGAATGCCCCTCAACGGATCTATTCTATCAAGATCTATAAATTAAAGATCAAGAAGCTTGAAGAATTGCTGGTTGCTGGTGATATCATGTTGCTATGCAAAGCCAAAGTGCAGAAGAAAATGCTACAAGCTGAAGCTTAAATGAAGAATGCTCAATGAAGAAGAAGTTGAAGCAAATTATTTGAATGTGTGTACAAACGATGAATGTGCTAAAGCCATGTGAAACTAGTTAAGTGAAACATCAATAAGTGAAGCTTAATAACTTAGTTGATCTTGATGGTTAAACTGAAAGAAGCATTATATGCTCAAGAAAGAAGTTCATCAAAACAAGCTTAAAGCTCATCAAAAGAAGCCGTAGTGCTCATCAAGAAAGATTTTAAGCAATACAGAACTAATGTTTTATAATCTCTCAGAGATTCATTCTTTAGATAGTTTATGTATTAGAAAGCATGGAGTTGTTGCTCAGAAACTTGCTAGAAACACTTAGGTGTTCATGTACTTCATTTGTGTAATCAGCTTGTAAGAAGCATTAAGTGTACACATGTAAAATCCTTTTTCTAATGGTGGCGTAAATCCTTGTTGAAGGTAGCTTGAAAAATCCTGTCGAAAGTGGCATAAATCCTTGTTGAAGGTAACATGAAATTCCTTAGAAGGTAATGACTTCCTTGAGCGGCTAAGTTGTTAGCCAGGTTGTTTGAGAGGGCCAGGTCATTTTCTAATAGCTTGGAGGTTGATTCCTTGAGGGGCTAGTGAGAGCCAGGATTCTCAAGAAGGCAATGGAAGGTATCCATTATGGTTGTAATTGTTGATGATTATTGGATTAAGTCCTTGTCTAAGGCAAAATCACGTTGGTGGGTGGACTGGAGTAGCTTCGTTAACAGTGAACCAAGATAAAAATAATTGTGTTCATTTATCTTTATTTACTTGTTAACATCATTAGTTTAATTTCGAAAAAAAAAGGGACGAAATGTGAAACCCAATTCAAACCCCCATTTCTTGTGTTTCTCAACCTTTAATTGGTATCAAAGCTCCAAATCTGTTATTTATGCTTATCAAACACTTAACCGTGTCAGATAAATATTCAGACGAGCTTTGAGAAACGCTCTGGCTAATCTCCTCCACCATCTACAATTTCAATCTCATACGATGATGAAAAGATTGAGTACTGAAATGACAAACCAGAAAGGTTCATTCTGGATTGTGTCACTGATTCTTAGAGCTGGTTGTTATTGACAACATAATCTTCTTTTTTGGCGCTTGCAAGAAGATTGAAAGCAAAATGAAGAATCAACTGGTAAAAGGATAATAGACTCATCAGATAATTAGAAGAATCTGATGAATGCTATTCTTGAAATATGTTAGTTGAGAGCTACGTATCTCCTCAAGGTGATGCCTAGACAAGGCTTAAGAAAAATGATCTAGAAGAGATCAACAAGAATCATCAGAAAGCATAAAGTCTTATTTTCTGAAGGTTAATTCTTTCTGAGTATGGGATGTTTTCAACAAACAGACTTGGTCTACCATTGACTTTCTCAGTATTGCTCATTAGGAACTCTTTCATGTAAAGAAGAGAGAATGCTCGTGTCATGATTATAAATCATGAGAACTTCAAGATGAAGTATGCTGAAGATGTTAGAAATCATGACTGCAGAACTTAAGATTCAAAACATTGGTTCCTTCTTCATCAGAATTCCTAAAGAAGACGATCAGAAGCTTGCTATTTAAATGGAAGTTTATGGCAACTGGTCAAGCATGCAGAATATCTGGAGTAAATCCTCTCATGAAAAAATGAAGATCTAAGTTAAACATTATATAATTGTTTGTGCTTCAATTCATCAGAAGCTAGAGAGATTAAGATCAGAAGATGTAGAGAGAAGTCTGATGGCAAAAGAAGTCACTTGCTATAAGTGAAATAAGTTATAACATGTTAGATAATTCTATCTTGACTTCAAAAGGACAAAGCCTACGAAGAAATCATGAAATTCTTAAAGTAAAAGGCTGAAGAATACACGAGATGTTTCTATGTCCTAAGAAGACATCAAAGAAGAAGAACGAACTAACATAGCATTCTCAGCTAATGTTAGAACGTCTGATGCAGAAGGTATCTCCAAAAGATAAAGTAGTTTCTTATGCAACAAAAACTATCTTTAATGAAGATTCTCTCAATGGTACAGTCAAAATACTGGCCGTGTTATCATGATTCTAAATGTCTACACAGAATGAAGACATCTACTTCAATTCTGGAAAACTTTGCAGATTACTGAAATGATCAGAAAGAAATATCATCAGGCTGTCAGAAGTTTGAAAGAACAACACACGCAAGATCGGATTTTTTGAGTTCTTGTCGTATGTTTGTCCGTAAAGAGAAATAATTGCAGCGTAGACAATTAAGTCGTGTTAGCTTAAGAAAGGTATCTCAGCTGAACAAGCTTAAGTTGGTCAGAATGTCTTCCATAGTTTCTTTTCAGAAGCTACTGATACGTGAATGTATCTTTTCATGATCAAAACTTTCTGAACTCATGTGATTGAGTGAAAGTATGAGATTGTTCAAGACAAGAATTCATCTTGGTCAAACAACTAAAGAACGTTCAGCTTGAGAATCTATCTGGCGAAAAAAATATTCTTATGTTCCAGCCCTTCACTATCAAATTCAGATGTTGAAGACTGAATAATATTTTGGGAAGAATTGGCTAGAATCATGAGATCATCATGACAAAGCATCTAGGAAGTAGCTAACATGATTATTTAGAACATAATATGATTCGAATCTATTCTGATGTATATTGGTTAGATTCCTCTGAATATCCAAAGGCTACTGAAGTTCCTTCATCAGAAATCAAATCAATGTCGAATTTGATAATGAGCTTCGAAGTTAGAAACTAAAGCTTAAATGAAGAATACAAAGCTAAAAGCTATATTTTCTGAATGAAGTTATTGATGAACTCTGTGAAGGTGAAAAAAAACAAGAAAGGGGGGTTTGAATTGGGGTTTTCAAAAACAAAATCTTTTTACTCACTCAATAAAAACACCTCTAATGAACAACAAAAAGAAATACACTTCGATTATTATACTGGTTCACTTGAAAATCTCACAGTTAATCCAGTCCACCGGCCAAGGTGATTTCGCCTTATACCCAAGGACTTAATCCACTATAATCAACCGATTACAACTGCACTTGCAACCGCTGGTGACTAACAAACCACAAAGACACACAATCTATGTCTTCTCAAGGATTCTGATCTAACTGGTCCCTTAAGGAAATACAAAGAATAGTTTGATTAAAAAGTTGTGTTTACAAATATTGCTTCTACATAAGCAGATATAAACAAGTTAAAAGCACAATACACTTAAAGAAAATTTTGCACAAATATATACTAGTCTTGTAAAAATTTATTCTTTATTTAGCTTGCTTGCTTCATGCATACAGTGCTTCGTGCAGTAATTCTTCAAGTCTTCAAGTCTTTATATAGCCAGTAAAAACGATCTGTTGAAGGGTAGATCTGGTATTCTTCATGAATGAGCTGGCGACTTGAGTAACAATTTGATACGAAGGGGACAAGAATCGTACAACCACAATTTCCTTATTCCATGAAATCCTCTTAGTGGAAGGAATATTGGTTTGTACCATGTACTATTTTTCGCACCTATAAACTCATTTTTATCTTCTATTCTTCAGTGGCATGAGTTAGAAGAGTTGATTTTACTTGAGTTCAGAAACTTCAATCATCAATCAGAAGCTTAATCACATCAATATCTAACTTGAGATTATTCAAAGTGTTTTAGAACCTTCAGCGTTTAATCTTCGGAAGCTTGAGCTCAGAAACTTCAATGATCAATCAGAAGCTTGATCACATTAATATCTGACTTGAGATTCTTCAAAGTTTTTAAAACCTTCAGCGTTTAATCTTCAGAAGCTTGAGCAGACTTCAGAAGTGAATTGATCATAGTCACACGTCAGAAGCGAGAGCCAAGAGAATGTTGCAGCATCAACATACAGTTTTCTTAGAAGCATCCGTGAGTTTGAGCAGAAACGATTTAGATCAATATATTCAGAAACTTGTAACGTTTCACGTTCAAGAGTCAGAATCAAAGTTGTTTGCTAAAGATACACAATAACAAACCATTAGAGTACCAAAATTGTTCTCTCAGAAATACTGTCTTGTTATCATCAAAACTTAGAGATACATATGTCGAACCAAATCTTGTGCTAACAATCTCCCCCGTTTTGATGATGACAAAACACTGTATTTTGATGAACAATTTTTGTCGGGTAATTACCAAAACATATATCAGAAAGAAGCACACAACTCCCCTTAAGATGAGCAACTCTAAAAAGATAATCAGAATGAAATAACACTTCCCTGATTAACCTTTTTGTTAGAGTAGATGAGCCTTCTGTTCAAAAGAACTGGTTTGACTTTTAGAAGTATTTTTAACAAGGATTTAACACACGGTTACACATATCAACTTCTGATGAGTTTTACTTCCGATCTTGAATAATCTTTGAAGTCTTTTCCCTTTCAAGATGATTCAGAACTTTAAGAAGCTAGCATATCTTCAGAGTTTGGGCTTCATACATTCTGTTCTGATTTTTCAGGTGTTTTTGATATATCGTAAGTTTTTCCTGAAAGAAAACAACTAACATAATATTCTTTTAAATAGGGATTAGTGCAAACATTTGAAATGTTTGGGTTTGATTCAAGAGAAATTAGGTATATCAAAATCAATACTTTCTCCCCCTTTTTTTCAACAATCAAAAAGAAAATATGCAGTAACATGCAATTAGATGCAACAAAAAGATAATATTCATTAGAGAAATATAAACGCCAGAGGCGCAAAAGTACATAAATAAGGAAAAGAACAAAACAAGATAACAATCCAAACAAACAAACAAATAACAACTAGATGCAACTAAGGGTTAGGGTAGGATGGGGGAAGTCTGGAGAGAATAATCTGAAACATCTTTTCTTGATTATCCAAATGTTCCTTTATCTTGTCCTTGTCTTTCTTCAGCTCAGCAAGAGTCTTCAGAACTTCTGAAATTACTCCAGAAGTAGAAATCCCAGTAGCAGTATTTAAATTTTCAAATGGCTCCTTTTTAGTTTCTTTTTGACGTATTCGATCAGTGTAGCACGTACACATCTTATACTTAGCACCTTCCTTGCTAAACTCCTTCAAGTCATCTCTTGGAATAATCCAAACAAAGTCATTAACAAGAAAAGGAACCAGGTTAATAAAAGTGTTGTTCCCAGTCTTCTCAGCATGCATCCTAACAGATATCTTCATCATGGTGTTCTTCCTCATAAGAACCACTGAATTTCTGAGAAGTCTAAATAGAAGTGTTGGAAGTGTTATTTGAACACCTTCTTATAAAAAGAACATCATGCACTTGTGGACAGTGAACATGTGATCACCCTTTTTAGACCTAGATCGGTGATACACACTTCCAATAACTATTTTGAACCATATTCTTAGGATGTCTTCAATCTCGTTGAAGTAATGTGTTAGAGTTATCATTGTATCTCTCGCTTACGTTTAGACGAGGTAAGAGCAACTCTATTTCCTTTACTGATGTGAGAAATGAACCCCACAATGGTTTTCTCGGTTATCTCGACTTTCCTGTTAGGGAGATAAGAGATAATCTTTTCTTTTTCAGCTATAGTATGATTCAAAATATCTTCAACAAGGATTGTAAGAATAGGACCTCTCAGTATTTCAAAGAAAAAATTCCAACCTTGGAATTCTTGTGTCTTTGAAAGGTCACAGCCATTTTCTTTTAGTTCTTTGAAATCAACATCAGTTTCACAAAGAACATAGAGATCTTCAACATGAGTGTCTAGAGTGACGACTGATTTCTTAGAAATAACTGAAGAGGCCTTTAGTTGTTGAGTTTGTGAGGAATGTTGAGATGATTCAGCCATTGATGTTGAGAGTTGAAGTTGAAGGAATGAAGACGGAAGGTTTTGGGTGAACAGTTTTTCTGAGGAGTTTAGGGTTTGAAAACTAAAAGTGTGGGAGAAGTGAGCGTAGTGTGAAGTGTAAATTATGTGATTTTATATAGGCACAAAAAAATAATAAAAATAATTAATCATAATTACACTCCGTAAATGCACAGTTATAGGGGATAGGCGTAAAGATTTAACCTACTCTTAAGAAGGTTACGAAACCCAATGTTTCAAATCATGATTACGCATGTTCATCAAATGGGACAGTTGTCACCACTAGCGTTCACACGTTCTCGGATGAAGGGCATTAATTAATGTTATAACTGTTCACAATCCAGAAGATAAATCAAAGGATTTCCTTCTGAAAAGAAACGTTCTAATTTATGAAACTCCCTTACTTCAGAAAGCTCATGTTTTAGAATCAAACGTGTAATCAAATAAACAAATAAATAAATTCATCAGAATCTTATCTCAAAAATTCTGGTAACTTGACACATTGAAATGTCATCAACTCATTTTGGACACGATTTTATAAATAATTTTTTCAGAATGAATACGAATCTATCCTCAGCAAGGGGTTTTGTGAAAATATCAGCCCACTGGTGGTCTGTATCCACAAATTTTAAATGAAAAATGCCCTTTTGAACATAGTCGCGTAAAAAGTGATGTTTTATTTCAATATGTTTAGCCCTAGAATGCAAAATAGGATTCTTGGATAGACAAATAACATAAGTATTATCACAGATGATAGGAATGTTACTCTCAGAAATATGATAATCTTCTAATTGACTTTTCATCCAAAGAATCTGTGTGCTACATCCAGAAGTTGCAATATATTCAGCTTCAGCAGTTGATAAAGCAATTGTGGACTGTCTTTAGCTTGACCATGAGATCAGATTGTCTCCCAAAAATTGACAACTTCCAGAAGTATTTTTTTCTTTCTATTTTGTCTCCAGCATAGTCAGCATCACAATAGCCTACCAGTTTGTACTCAGATGATTTTCTATAGAATAGCCCAAGGTTAGAAGTACCTTTCAGATACTTAAAGATTCTCTTAACAGTTGTTAAGTGAGTTTCTCTAGGATCTAATTGAAACCGAGCACATAGGCACACGCTGAAGAGGATGCCTGGTCTAGAAGCAGTCAGATAGAGGAGAGATCCAATCATACCTCTAAATAGCTTATGTTCTACCTTACCACTTACCTCTTCTTTCTCCAGAATACATGTAGGATGCATTGGAGTTTTTACTAGCTTGCATTATGACATATTGAACTTCTTCAGAAGTTCCTTGGTATACTTGCTTTGATGAATATATGTTTCTTCAGTTCGTTGATCAATTTGAATTCCCAGAAAGAACTTCAGTTCTCCCATCAAGCTCATTTCAAATTTAGCCTACATTAACTTAGAAAATTCCTTGCAGAAGGAAGCATTAGCAGAACCAAATATAATATCATCAACGTAAATTTGCACAAACAGAATGTCATTTTTATAGGTTTTGCAAAAGAGTGTTGTATCAACTTTTCCTCTAGTAAAGTTATTTTTCAAAAGAAAGTTACTTAGCCTTTCATACCAAGCTCTGGGAGCCTGTTTCAGACCGTATAATGATTTCTTAAGTTTGAAAATGAAATCTGGGTTTTTAGAACTTTCAAAACCAGGAGGTTGGTGCACATACACTTCTTCAGAAATATACCCGTTTAAGAATGCACTCTTTACATCCATCTGATATAAAGTGATGTCATGATTTACAATAAAAGAAACTAAGAGACGAATAGATTCTAACCTGACAACTGGTGCAAAGGTTTTTGTATAGTCTATTCCTTCTTGATGACTATAACCTTGTGCTACCATTCGTGCTTTGTTTTTTACGACCTCACCTTTTTCATTGAGCTTGTTTCTGAATACCCATCTGGTTCCAACGACGTGGACACCTTTTAGTTTCTGAACAAGATCCCACACATCATTTCTGGTGAATTGATTTAGTTCTTCTTCCATAGCCAGAATCCAGTCGTTCTCTTGAAGAGCTTCATCTATAGAGGCTGACTCGATGAGAGAGACCAAGCCAAGAAGAGTTTCTTTAGAAGGTTTAAATGATGATCTGGTTCTGACTTGTGCGTCTTTATCTCCTAGAATCAATTCTTCATAATGAGAAGTTCTTGGTTTACTTTTCTTCTGATGAGATGGACCAACAACAATTTCTAATTGAGTTATTTCTGAGTCTTTAGTTTCAGCAGCCGTGTCTTTATCTCCAGAGTCTTTATCCTTAGGTTCTGAGAAGGTGATTTCTAAATCTGCAAGTTTCTCAACTAGCTTTGACTTTTCAGGGTCAAGCTTATCATCGAGTCTAACATGAATTGATTCTTCAACAATTCATGTTTTTGTGTTTTAGATACTGTAGCCTTTTGAGCGTTCAGAATATCATAACAACAAGCACTTTTGAGCCTTAGAATCAAACTTGCCAAGATTCTCCTTAGTGTTTAACATAAAACATGTACAACCAAAAGGATGAAAATAAGATATGTTAGGCTTTTTTTTTCCACAATTCATAAGGAGTCTTACCTAGAATAGGTCTACTAGAAACTCTGTTCTGAATGTAACATGTTGTGTTTACTGCCTCTGCCCAGAAATGCTTAGCCATACCAGTTTCTTGGATCATGGTACGAGCCATTTCTTGCAAAGTCTTATTCTTCCTTTCTATAACTCCATTTTATTGTGGAGTTCTAGGATAGGAGAAATCATGGAAACTGCCATGTGAATCAGATATATCCTCAAAGTATCTATTCTCAAGTTCTCCGCCATGATCACTTCTGACTTTGACTATTTTGCAATTTTTCTCTGTTTGCACTTGAGAGCGAATGGTAGAGAACATAGAATGCGACTCATCCTTGTGTTTCAAGAACATTACCCATGTCCAACGACTATAGTCATCAATGATAAATAATCCATACTTTTTTCCACTGATTGAAGCAGTTTCATTGGTCCAAACAAATCAATGTGTAGAAGTTCTAACGATCTAGAGGTGGAAACAACATTTTATGCTTTAAAGGAAGTTTTAGAGAACTTGCCTTTCTGACATGCTTCACAAAGAGCATATGAAGCAAACTTCAAGTTTGGCAAGCCTCTGACCAGTTCAAGCTTATTTAGCTGGGAAACCCTCCTCATGCTAACATGGCCCAAACGTATATGCCATACCCATTGCTCTTCATTAACAGACATTAAGCATTTGACATTCTGTTCATTGAGATCAAAAAGTCTAATCTTGTAAATGTTGTTTTTCCTCTTTCCGGTAAAAAGGATTGAGCCATTTTTCTAACTGACAGCCTTACAGGACTTTTGATTAAAGATAATATAATAACCATTGTCATTAAGCTGACTGATAGACAATAAGTTATGCATCAAACCATTGACCATAAGAACATTAGTAATAGAGGGAAGTTTACCATTACCGATAGTTCCAGAGCCAGTGATTTTTCCTTTCCTGGTTTCCTCCGAAACCAACGAAGCCTCCAGGATTAAGTTCCAAACTTTGGAATATATGTCTTCTTCTCGTCATGTGTCACGAGCACCCACTATCCAGGTTCCATGATTGGTGTTTAAATTGAGCTGCTAAGGATGTCTCTTCAGAATCATGATTAGATTCTGCTTCTCAGTCTGATGATACTTTGTCTTTGGGTTCTCCAGAGACTTCAACATCAGAAGTTGTTGCTATCAATGCAACATTAGCTTGTTCTTCTTCTGAATCAGAGTCGTCCCAGGTAGCCATGAGTCCTTTCTTACCTTTGACAAAATTCTTTTTATGCTTTCTGTCTTTCTTGAGCATGAGACACTCATTCTTGTAATGACCTGGCTCTTTGCATTCATAGCAAATAACTTCTTTTCCAGAACTCGGCTTTCTTTGTCCAGATGTTGAGTCAGAACCACCAACAGTCCTTCTAGCTCCTTTAAACTTTCCTTGACCATTTTTTCTGTTCTTCCAGAGTCTGTTGACCCTTCTGGAAATTAATGAAAGTTCATCATCTTCTGAGTCTTCATTAGAACCTTTTGAGGTTTCCTAAGCTTGATAAGCCCATTACTTTTTGGAGTTAGATTTCAAAGCAATTGACTTTCCTTTCCTTTGAGGTTCGTCTCCCTCAAGCTCTATCTCATGACTTCTTAAAGTACTAACAAGTTCTTCAAGACTGATACTATTCAGATCTTTAGATAGTTTCAATGAAGTTACCATATGTCTCCACTTCTTAGGAAGGCTTCTGATGATCTTTTTGACATGGTTAGTAATTGAGTATCCTTTATCTAGAACCTTGAGTCCCACGACTAGCATTTGAAACCTTGAAAACATAGTTTCAATTGTTTCATCATCCTCCATTCTAAATGCCTCATATTTCTGCATTAGGGCAAGCTCCTTTGTCTCCTTAACTTGAGCATTTCCTTCATGAGTCATTCTTAGAGAATCAAAAATGGACATGGCAGTATCTCTGTTTATTATCTTCTCATACTCAGTATAAGAGATATCATTTAGCAGTATAGTTCTTTCCTTGTGATGATTCTTATACTCTTTCTTTTGTTGACCAGTCATAGCACTTCTTGACAGTTTTACTCCTGCAGCATTAACAAAATGATTGTAACCATCAACAACAAGATCGCAAAGATCTACATCATAGCCAAGAAAGAAACTTTCGATTATATCTTTCCAATAGTCAAACTTTTCACCATCAAAGACTGGTGGTTTGGCACTGTAGTGATCTTTCTCTACTGGAATAGCGGCCACCGCCATTATTTCTCTCACACACACACACACTGGATCGGCACTGAACACGGTTAAGTGTTTGATAAACTTTTATCACAATCAAAACCGGATCTCTGATACCAATTGAATGTGAGAAAAACACAAGAAACAGGGGGTTTGAATTGGGGTTTTCAAAAACAAAAGCTTTTTACTCACTCAATAAAAACACCTCTAATGAACAACAAAGAGAAATACACTTCGATTTTTATACTGGTTCACTTGAAAATCTCACAGTTAATCCAGTCCATCCGCCAAGGTGATTTCGCCTTATACCCAAGGAATTAATCCACTATAATCAACTGATTACAACTGCACTAGCAACCATTGATGACTAACAAACCACAAAGACACACAGTCTATGTCTTCTCAAGGATTCTGACCTAACTGGTCCCTTAAGGAAATACAAACAACAGTTTGATTACAAAGTTGTGTTTACAAATATTTCTTCTACATAAGTAGATGTAAACAAGTTAAAAGCACAATACACTTAAAGAAAATTTTGCACAAATATATACTAGTCTTGTAAAAATTTCTTCTTTATTTAGCTTGCTTGCTTCATGCATACAGTGCTTCGTGCAGTAATTCTTCAAGTCTTCGAGTCTTTATATAGCCATTAAAAAAAGATTTGTTGAAGGGTAGATCTGGTATTTTTCATGAATGAGCTGGCGACTTGAGTAACAATTTAATACAAAGGGGACAAGAATCGTACAACCTCAATTTCCTTATTCCACGAAATCCGCTTAGTGGAAGGAATATTGGTTTGTACCATGTACTATTTTTCCCACGTATAAACTCGTTCTTATCTTCTATTCTTTAGTGGCTTCTGGATAAATAGTTGTTTGAAGCATGAGTTAGAAGAGTTGATTTTACTTGAGTTCAGAAACTTCAATCATCAATCAGAAGCTTGATCACATCAATATCTGACTTGATATTATTCAGAGTTTTTTAGAACCTTCAGCGTTTAATCTTCGGAAGCTTGAGCTCAGAAACTTCAATCATCAATCAGAAGCTTGATCACATTAATATCTGACTTGAGATTCTTCAAAGTTTTTAAAACCTTCAGCGTTTAATCTTCAGAAGCTTGAGCAGACTTCAGAAGTGAATTGATCATAGTCACACGTCAGAAGCGAGAGCCAAGAGAATGTTGTAGTAGCAACATACAGTTTTCTTAGAAGCTTCTCATCTGTGAGTTTGAGCAGAAACGATTTAGATCAATATATTCAGAAACTTGTAACGTTTCACATTCAAGAGTCAGAATCAAAGTTGTTTGCTAAAGATTCACAATAACAAACCGTTAGAGTACCAAAATTGTTCTCACACAAATACTGACTTGTTATCATCAAAACTTAGAGATACATATGCAAAACCAAATCTTGTTCTAACACCCTAATGATGCCAGAGGAAATTCAACAAGTTTATTTAGCACATAACTGCTCAAAAGTTTATGTTTAAGCTGAGAAACTTTTGGCCTTCTGGAAACGAGCTTTCTTAAAGAAGACATTTTTTTTATCCTTCTTGAAGATAGAAGACAGATAATTCTAAGATGAAGACTAGAGAAATATTTGATTCTTCTCTAATGATCAATGAAATAAACATCAGATGAGATGTATTTCATCCGTCAGAATGGAAGATCAAGGATCATGTTTCTGCACAAGGTTCAAAGATTCTTATGAAGATTGCAGAAGAAAGAAGACAAATGATGAAAGGAGAAAATGATTTTAGTGGTCCAACTAGAAGCATTAAACTGCAGAATCTAACGCGTGGTGATTCTGAAGAAACGTCTACAGTCGTAGCTGAGAATCTACACAAAGGATTAAGAGTAATGTATTTCTAACCCTTCTTGTTAATTTAAACAGTTTAGAAATATATTCTTATATTCTAGAACTATAACTTTTGAGAATTCAGAAGGATAGTATTTTCTAAAAGTTTATGATTCAGTCTCTCTTAATGACTGGAATCTTTCTTCAAAATTCCTGCTGAAGTTAAACTTATTCTCATTCTACATGTGAACATAATTCATTATTTAGAATGAAATAAGCATCTAAGAATTTATGCTTCCCGAGAATAAAAATATGTTTCGTAAACATGATGCGTAGGAATCGTGCTTTTGAAATGAGAATCTTTTGACTAGTAAAGTTCTCATATTTCATAAGTAACCAAGTTAAAACGTATGCCTGTTGGTCAATGCTTTTAACCCTTGGAAACTAATAAGTATACTGCATTTATTAGCCATAATGATATAGAGAGTTGGTACATCAACAAAACTTTTGTCTTATATGTGCCATACCTCATATCTGATGGGATACCTCGAGTTATGAGAATATCTTTAATACAGGAAATTAAAATCGTTTTTATCACCCCTTGTCAGATTTTCTGAACTCATTCCTTCTTTAGAATATCTCCCCTGTTTCTTTCAAATATTGTGTTTGATCAATACCTCCAATTCCATCTTTCATTTGTCGTATTACTCTAACCCTACTCTTATTACGCTCACTCTGGTATATGGCAACAATCTACAAATCATCATTAAATGTTGCGTGTCTCAAGTGTTGATTCATCATTAAATTCTCTGTCAAATTCATAGTTCCCTCTCATATTTATTGTTCTTGTCTACCTCTTCCTTAGTCACTCCTTCCGTTGCTAACTTATTATCCTCTTTTTTTATCTTGAGTCATTCTTTCCCTGTGAACTTCATATCCTTTCTTTGTTACGATTCACTCTCTTTCAACTATGTATGTCAAAACCTTCTGTGGCAATGAAGAGATTCTCAAAGTCGTTGTCAAAAAAACGACCTGATTTTATGAGTCTTAAGGGAACAGATCGTGACATTATCCTTAGCCAGCACATATAGGATTGGCCTAACTACTTTGCTTTGTTAAGAGGCCCTGTTTATCCAAACCTTGTGAAAGCCTTCTGGGAATATGCCCTAGAAAGTGAAGAGGGTAACTCCACCAACTCATCCATGTATGGCATTCCAGTCACAATTACTCACTCTTCTATTGCTAAGGCCATAGGTTGTATCTTAACTGGTGTCACTGTTGATGAGTTCCGTCTAAACTACACTTTCATTGATAAGTTATGTGACATCTTCAACACTTCCTTCCTTAGGTTTGAACCAAATAACCCGGATAGACTTTCACCCACTACAAAAGCTTGGTTTAATCTTCTTCTGAACAATTTTTCACTTTGGGAAACAGACAAAAATGTTTTGTCTCATGAAGACAGACTGTTTATCTATTTTTTGATGAAGAATATCATAACCAATCTCTCTTTAACAATCTTCAATCACTTGAAGGATTCTATTTAAACTTTCAGAGGTCAGCACAAGTCATACATTCCTTATGGAAGAGTATTGACTGAGCTTTTCTTCAAGGATGAAATCATAGGTTTAGCTAAACGGGTTAGACCAGATGAGGCCTGTGTAGAAGTAAGATGCAAATTTGTTAATGATTTGCTTGGAGAATAGTTTCCATGTTCTGAATAGAATAGAGCTTACAAACCTCACTTCTTAGACTTTACAGATAGGACTAAAGAAGAGCTTACAAACCTCCTATTGAAGACAATATGACACATGGAGAGCTTACAAACCTCGGGCCCTGAAAAGTTGTTGAATCTTAGAACTTCTAAGTCCTTAGTTTTGTCATAAGCCCTAAGTATGTTTGTGTCTGTCGTCTCCCATTGTAATTTCTTAATTAGTATTGATGAAATTACCTTTTTTGTCATTATGATCATTTTCATATTTCTTTGCCAATTTCTTTTTTATACCTTTTTTACTTCTGACAAAGGGGGAGAAAGTATAATGATTTTGATAGGCCTAAATCTAAGGATTTCAATCCCAAATATAATTGAATATGTTTTACTACTAATATATGTTTGAGAATTGATCAGTAACTTCGCAAAAGTTCACTGTATGTTAGAATAGGCTATCAGAAGACTGAAGAAGATTATATCAGAAGAGACAAGACATATCAGAAGCTATGATATATCAGAATACATAATTTGTATTTGATAAATTATCAGAAGATATGTTTAAGAAGCAAATACTTCAGAAGTTAATATACTCAGAATTCGTTGAACAAGAAAGAAGAATGCTAAATAAGCTTGATCTGATAATATATGAATATCTAATGTTGACCACTAAGTTATCAGAAACAAGGAATGTCTATGAGTTTCGCGTTGATACACAAAACTTGTCAGAAGTTGTGAACTTTCTGAAAGAATGATTCAATTGGTATCGAAACTTCAAATGGTATCTAGACTCCAGCATTAAAAGAATTTGAATCTTTCAGAGATCAAATCAAGTCATGGTCATTAAAGAAAATATTCGGTTTATGAACCATCAAATGACATGAGGATATGTGCACCTATTGGAGATCTGTGCTAAGATATTGAAGATTTAGTTTTGATACATGATGCGTGGCATCTAAGAAAGTATCTACCATTTTCTGATATATAATGCAAGACATCAATTCTGATAAGACAAAGCAGGTTCTGATACGTCTATAATATTCTAATAGCAAGCTAGGTTCTGAGATGAAGACCAGCCAGTTCTAGTCATATTCTGATGAGACGTCACCGAGAAGTAATCCTTCTCTGTTGATATGATTCTACTTCAAAATCATTTTGTGAGTCTTGAGACCAGAGGGAGACTCTGAACAAGCATAAATGAATTTTAAGATTAAAAAAAATCAGGGGGAGCCCGTTAAGCTTATCTATGACTCTCTCGATTTATGGTGATTACCCTATGCGAATTGTCTATCAAAATGCATTGTTTGTCATCATCAAAAAGGGGAGATTGTAAAAACAAGATTTGGTTCTACATCTGGCCTTTGAGTTTTGATGATAATTGCACATGTTATCTAAGAGAACAATTCTGTATGATATGGTTTCTGTCTAGTGTGTGATTGTTGTCAATATGATTCTGACTCTGATAAGAAGACGTGTGACATCATCAGACTCTGTTATCAACACTCTGGAAGAAAACATATGTGTGTACAAGATAAAGTCAAGATTCATGAATGTTTCTAATACAACGGTTCTAATGAACGTTAGTTCTGGACATTCTAATTGAGACTTTATGAGAAAGGCCTATAAGGCTTTCTTATGTGATGCGCTTCTAATGTTACAAGTTCTGAAGATTCTGAAGACGTGATTCGGGTGAACATGGTTCTGAAGATTCTGAAGACACAATATCTGAATATCAAGTTCTGTAAGTTTCTGAAGACAAGGTTCAGGTGAACGAAGTACTGAAGACTTGAAGACAAGAATGTGCTTAATGAATTCTGAAGACTCTGAAGGCAAGGTTCTGAAGGAACAGGTTCTGAAGACTTTGAAGATATTACTTCTTAAAGAACGAGTGCTGAAGATTCTCAAGATAGTTCTGCTGAACAAAGATCTTGGAATTCTAAAGATTGGGTTTCTGAAGTTGCAAATAATTAACTCTTCTACAACATGCTTCATCAAAGTTTTATTTGAAGCCACTGAAGACATTAGAAAGACGGGAGATAAAAATGGTTTTGAGCTGAACACAAGAATACAAAAATTTTTGACCTCTACCTCGATAAGGTGGCGCAAGAGCAGCTTTTTGTACAGTGATGTTGACCATTCCTTCATGTGAACGTTGGGATATTGCTGTTGGAATATGTTTCCAAGAGTGCCCCTCAACGGATCTATTCTCTCAAGCTCTATAAATTGAAGATCAAGAATCTTGAAGAATTGTTGGTTGCTGGTGATAGCACGCTGCTATGCAAAGCCAAAGTGCTGAAGAAAATGCTACAAGCTGAAGCTTAAATAAAGAATGCTCAATGAAGAAGAAGCTGAAGCAAACTCTTTGAATGTGTGTACAAAGGATGAATATTCTAAATCCATGTGAAACTAGTCAAGTGAAACATCAATAAGTGAAGCATAGTAACTTAGTTGATCTTGATGGTTAAACTGGAAGAAGCATTATATGCTCAAGAAAGGAGTTTATCAAAAGAAGCTTAAAGCTCATGAAAAGAAGCTATAGTGTCCTTCAAGAAAGCTTTTAAGAAATACAGAACTAATGTTTTTTAATCTCTCAGAGATTCAGTCGTTAGATAGTTTATGTATTGGAAAGCAAGGAGTTGTTGCTCAGAAACTTGCTAGAAACACTTAGGTGTTCATGTACTTCATTTGTATAACCAGCTTGTAAGAAGCATTAAGTGTACACATGTAAAATCCTTTTTCTAAAGGTGGCGTAAATCCTTATTGAAGGTAGCTTGAGAAATCCTGTCTAAGGTGGCGTAAATCCTTGATGAAGGTAGCATGAAATTCCTCAGAAGGTAATGACTTCCTTGAGCGGCTAAGTTGTTAGCCAGGTTGCTTGAGAGGGCCAGGTAGTTTTCTAATGGCTTGAAGGTTGATTCCTTGAGAGGATAGTGAGAGCCAGGATTCTCAAGAAGGTAATGAAAGGTATCCATTGTGGTTGTAATCGTTGATGATTATTGGATTAAGTCCTTGTCTAAGAAAAATCACGTTGGTGGGTGGACTGGAGTAGCTTCGTTAACAGTGAACTAGGATAAAAATAATTGTGTTCATTTATCTTTATTTACTTGTTAACGTCATTAATTTAATTCTTAAAAAAAGGGACAAAATGTGAAACCCAATTCAAACCCCCCTTTCTTGTGTTTCTCAACCTTCATGAATTTGGTGAGAGAGTGATGCTTGGACCTGAGATTGTTCAACAACCTACTGAGAAGGTGAAGTTGATTCGAGAGAAGATGAAAGCTTCGTAGAGTAGGAAAAAGAGTTATCATGATAAGACGAGGAAGGATCTTGAGTTTCAAGAGGGATACCATGTATTCTTGAGAGTCACTCCGATGACCGGTGTTAGATGCGTTTTGAAGTCGAGGAAGCTTACTCCCCGGTTTATTGGTCTGTATCAGATATCAGCGAAAGTTAGAGTTGTTGCTTATAGAGTGGCGTTGCCACCAAATTTGTCGAATTTTCATGAGGTGTTCCATGTTTCCCAGCTTCAGAAGTATGTTTCGGATCCATCGTGTAACACCCCGATTTATTTTAATTGTTTTTCATAAGTAAATTGAATGATGTTGTGTGTTTGTGTATGATTTTATGTGTGTTTTGGGTTGAGGTTGGGTTGCCTTAGTATGAAGTAGAGACCTTAGAATTATAGAAAATAAGGTATCGGAGGGTGTGTGACCAATGGGATAGAAATACGTGGTGTGGGTAGTAAGTAATTACTAATTTAAATAATTTAGTTAGAATTATTTTTGGAATTATTTAGATTTAAAATAATTAATTTAATTATTTTATTTAATTAAAATTGGATAATATGAGTGGAGAGCTGACAAGGGCAAGGTGGTCCATTCATGAGGATTAGTAAGGATAGAGAGGGAAAAACATATTTGGGGTCTAAGGGTCATAATAGGAAATTGAGGAAATTAGAAAGAGGGAATCATTTAGTGATCGATTGAATTCTGAAGAAAGAGGAAAAGGAAAGGGGAAGCATAGCTAGGGCTTAGAGACATCTGAAGAATCTTCATCTAAGGTAAGGGTGGGATTCTTTAATCTCTAAGGGTTGCATAATGTGGGTATGAGGGTAGATAAACCATTAGGATCTTCCCTATGTATTGTTTGTGTCGATCGAATTGAGGTTTCACGTGTCGGTGATTTTCATAATAGTTGAAATGTGTGAATTGAATAGTGGAATTGTGATGTTGTGTTGAAAGGGATGTTGTTGTATGATAAAAACATGATTATATGTGATTTATGGACTGTATGATGTTAAATTTGTAAGAATTTTGGTGTCGGAGTCGTGCAGAATCGCAATTGCAGGATTGCTGATTTGCGTAGATTCGCCAGGCGAAAGGGGGATTCGCCAGGCAAAAGTGACTTTGCCAGATGGTTGCCAGGCGAATTGGGAGGCGAGCGAAGGGTGAAAAATAAGGGTTCCTGGATTTTGTATGGGGGAGGGAGATCCGCCACTGCTCTACCAGGCGAGCATGAGGCGAAATGGGGGATTCGCCAGGTAAAGGGGGATTTCGCCAGGCGAAAGTGGATTCGTTGGTGCTTCGCTAGGCGAACATCAGGCTAACAGGGCTGAGACGAATCGAACTTTCTGAAACTTTAAAAATTCGTATTTTTTGATCCGTAGGTCCGTTTCAGTCGTCGTTTGAAGCGTTGGAAAGCTGGTTTCATATAATTTTTGTTAAAATTAATTTCAGTACCAGAATTCCAACCCTTTAACGCGTTAATTGGGTTTTGTGTATGTTTTTATGTGTTGTAAGTTGAAATGATGGATTCGTTGGTGTGTATGCGTGTTATAGTTGTGGATTGCTGTTGTTGTATGTGTTGGCAGGTATAGACTGCGTGTTGTATAGTTATAGTATGATGTATTGACGTATTGATGGTCATATGCATGTAATTGCCGTTGTAATTATCATTGTATGTTGTTGTTGTATTTTGTCGTTGTATGCATGCCATGTTGCATAAGTTGTGTGATAAGTTGTGTGCCCATGTGGGGTGTGAGTGTCTTATCTGGATTCTTTGAAATAGAATCGTGTTAGTGTTGTTGTTGTTGTTGTTGAGGTAATCCTGTGCCCGTGTGGGTGTGAGCGATTACGGGTGATCGTGTGCCCATGTGGGGTGTGAGCGATCACGGATGTCGTGTGCCCATGTGGGGCGTGAGCGACTATTATGGAAATTCTGACGGGAATTATGATCATGAAACAGGGATCGAATTGGTACCACATGCATTGAGTCGAGTCGTGGGTCTCATTGCATTGCATTGTGTTATGTTAATTATCTGCTTGTGTTGGAAATGCTAATTGTGTTGATGTCGTGATGATAGGGTAGATTGTGTAATATTTTTATGATTTCATGCTTATATTATGCATTTCTTATGTGATTTTGAGAATCTCACCCCTTCTGTTTGAATGTTACCTCCACGTGGGTAACATGCAGATAAGCAGGAGTAGTGCGGAGTTGGAGTTAGCGAAGACGAAGGTCTTCTCTTTTATGTCGTTGAGTTGCGTCTGCTCTGGTTGTAACACTGGGTTGTCGGAATGCTTGTAGTTATTTGCTTTGTTATGTGTTATTAATCTATTACTTGATGATGTTTATGTGGTATTAAACATGTTATAATTTCGTTGAATTTCCGCTGCTGTAGAGATGGTTATTTAAATATGTTTTAATTGCAATATTGATGTGTTACTTATCGTATGCATAAGCAGTTGAATGGTTGGAAGTAACATCCTAAACGTTGTGTGTTTTACTTACTCTGATATTTTGTTATTATTTCTCGTGGGGGTTTAGGGTATTACATAGTGGTATCAGAGCAGGTCGGTCCGTCTGGCTAAGTTGTCGAGTCGTTGTCGTGTGACAGTTGATTACTGTCATTGTTGTTTCCTTAACCATTATGTTTTGTTGTTGACGTGTAACAGATTTAGAATGGCTGGGAGGAACGATGGTGCTATTGCTGCTGCTTTGCAGGCTATTGCACAGGCGGTACAGAAGCTGCCTCATGCTAGTGAGAATGACGAGTTTCGGAAGAATAGGCTGCCTACCTTCAAGGGAAGATGATCCGGATGGAGCCCAGGCTTGGCTCAAGGAGATCGAGAGAATCTTCCGGGTTATGGAATGTCCTGAAGCATAGAAGGTGCGGTTAGGTACTCACATGCTGGCTGAAGAGGCTGATGATTGGTGGGTTAGCACTCGTCAACTGTTGGGAGCAGCAGGAGAGGCAATCAATTGGGTTGTGTTCAGTAAAGAGTTCTTGAGGAAATATTTTCTTGAAGATGTCCGAGGAAAGAAAGAGATTGAGTTTTTGGAACTGAAGTAGGGTAACATGACGGTTACGGAGTATGCTGCCAAATTCTCAGATCTGGCCAAGTTTTACCCTCACTACAGTGCGGCAACTGTTGAATTCTCAAAGTGTGTTAAGTTTGAGAACGGATTGAGGCCTAAATCAAGCAGGCAATTGGTTATCAGCGGATCAGAAGGTTTCCAGATTTGGTGGATTGTTGTAGGATCTTCGAGGAAGATAGCAAGGCTCGATCGACTCACTACAAAGAGTTGGCCGAGAGGAGGGGAAAACAACCTATGAACCGTGGGAAGCCTTATGTAGCTCCAGCTGAGAAAGGTAAACAAAAACATGTTGATGGCAAGAAGCCAAGTGGGGGAGGTGCCCCTACTCCTCTTAAGTGTTACAGATGTAGTGAACTGGGTCATCGTGTCAGTGAGTTCACGAGCGATGTGAATAAATGCTTCAAGTGTGGATAGGCAGGACATTTGATTGCTGTCTGTAAGGTTAATGTGGTGACTTGCTACAACTGTGGAAAACAGGGCCATATTAGTAATCGTTGTCAGAAACCAAAGCAAGCTTCAACTGGAGGAAAGGTGTTCGCTTTGACAGGGACTCAGACTTCCAGTGATGACAGACTGATCAGAGGTACATGTTATATTAATAATACGCCTTTGATTGCTATTATTGATATTGGTGCTACTCATTATTTTATTGTTGCCGATTGTGTGAGAAGGATATGCCTTGTTGTTTCTCCTATGGGAGAGATGGTTGTCGAAACTCCTGCTAAGGGGTTAGTGACCACTTCCTTAATCTGTTTGAATTGTCCACTATCGATCTTTGATAAGGACTTTGGTGTGGATCTGATTTATTTACCGTTTGGAGGTCTCAATGTGATCTTGGGTATGAACTGGTTGGAGTTCAACCATGTTCATATTAACTGTTTTAACAAGTCGATGCGATTTATTGCTCCTGAGGAAGAGGGAGAAGATGGTTTTCTATCTGTTAGAGAGTTGAGAGAACTCTTAGAGGAAGAAGCTCAGGTGCTGGCATTGTTTGCATCTTTGTCAGTGGAGAATGAGTCAGTGATTAATGAATTGTAAGTGGTGCGTGAATTTCCTGAAGTGTTTCCGGATGATATTGCTGATGTACCACCAGAGAGAGAAGTAGAGTTTGCTATTGATCTTGTCCCTGGTACCAAACCTATTTCTATGGCACCATACAGGATGCCGACATCAGAATTAACATAGCTGAAGAAGCAACTGGAAGAGTTGTTAGAAAATAAATTCGTGAGACCGAGTGTATCACCTTGGGGAGCTCTAGTGTTGTTGTTAAAGAAAAAGGATGGTAGTATGAAGTTGTGTATCGATTACAGACAGCTGAATAAAGTAACGATTAAGAACAAATATCCACTTACAAGAATAGATGACTTGATGGATCAATTAGTGGGTGCCTGTGTGTTTATCAAGATTGACTTGAGGTAGGGTTATCATGAGATACGGGTAAAAGACGAAGATATTCAGAAAACAGCTTTCAAGACTCGCTATGGACATTATGAGTATGTGGTGATGCCGTTCGGAGTTACTAATGCACCTGGTGTATTCATGGAATATATGAATCGTATTTTTCATGCTTACTTGGATCAATTCGTGGTTGTCTTTATTGACAATATTCTTATCTATACTAAGTCAGAAGAGGAACACGTAGAACATTTGTGAATCGTGCTGCAAGTGTTGAAAGAGAAGAAACTCTATGCTAAGTTGTCTAAGTGTGAATTCTGGTTGAGAGAGGTAAGTTTTCTTGGACATGTTATTTCAGGTGATGGTATTGCTGTGGATCCGTCCAAGGTAGATGCCATTCTACATTGGGAGGCTCCGAAGTCGGTAACTGAGATTAGAAGCTTTTTAGGGTTGGCTGGTTATTACAGAAGGTTTATTGAAGGCTTTTCGAAGTTGGCACTTTCGTTGACTCAGTTGACGTGCAAGGGTAAAGCGTTTGTGTGGGATGTTCATTATGAGAAGAGTTTCATTGAGCTGAAGAAAAGATTGACTACAACTCTGGTTTTGATTTTACCTGAACCAAATGAACCATTTGTGGTGTATTGTGATGATTCCTTGATGGGTTTAGGAGGTGTGTTGATGCAGGATGGTAAGTTTGTGGCTTATGCTTCACGACAGTTAAGGGTCCATGAGAGGAACTATCCAACTCATGATTTGGAGTTAGCTGTAGTGGTATTCGTATTGAAGATTTTGAGGCATTATCTTTATGGTTCTAGATTTGAAGTGTATAGTGATCATAAGAGCTTGACGTATCTATTTGATCAGAAGGAATTGAATATGAGGGAAAGAAGATGGTTAGAGTTTTTAAAGGATTACGATTTTGGCTTGAACTATCATCCCGGTAAAGCTAATTTTGTGGCTGATGCTTTGAGTCGAAAGACGTTGCATATGTCTGTTATGATGGTTAAAGAGTTAGAATTGATTGAACAGTTCAGAGACATGAGTTTGGTTTGCGAACAAACACCGCATAGTGTGATGCCGGGTATGTTGAAGATCAACAATGAATTTCTTAATAGAATCAGAGAAGGTCAGAAGTTGGATGTGAAACTGGTGGATTTGATGATTGGAAATGACCAAGCAGAAGGTAATGAGTTCAGAGTGGATGAACAAGGTGTGTTGAGATTCCGTGATAGGATTTGTATTCCGGATGATCTTGAGTTGAAAAGAATGATTTTAGAAGAGAGTCACAGGAGTAGCTTGAGTATCCATCCAGGAGCTACGAAGATGTATCAAAACCTGAAGAAAATATTTTGGTGGCCTGGATTGAAACGTGATGTGGCTCAGTTTGTGTATGCTTGTTTGACTTGTCAGAAGTCGAAAGTGGAACATCAGAAACCTGTTGGTTTGATGCAACCGTTAGATATTCCAGAGTGGAAATAAGACAACATTTCTCTGGATTTTGTGACCGGGTTGCCTAATACTCTGAGAGGACATGATTCCATTTGGGTAGTAGTGGATAGACTGACTAAATCGGCACATTTTATCCTGATTAATATCAGTTTTCCTTTGCAGAAGCTGGCAGAGATTTATATTCAGGTGGTTGTGAAGTTGCATGGGGTTCCATTGAGTATTGTATTGGACCGAGATCCAAGGTTCACTTCCAGGTTTTGGGAGAGTTTTCAAGCAACTTTGGGGTCGAAACTGAGATTGAGTTCAGCCTATCATCCGCAGACGGATGGACAGACAAAGAAGACTATACAACCTTTAGAGGATTTGTTGAGGGCTTGTGTACTTGAACAAGGAGGTGCTTGGGATAGCTATTTTCCGCTGATTGAGTTCACTTATAATAACAGTTATCATTCCAGTATTGGAATAGCGCCTTTTGAAGCATTGTATGGTCGGAGGTGTCGAACGCCTTTATGTTGGCACAAATCTGGTGAGAGCGTAGTACTTGGACCTGAGATTGTGCAGTAGGCTATCGAAAAAGTGAAGCCGATTCGGGAGAAGATGAAAACTTCATAGAGTAGGCAGAAGAGCTACCATGATAAGAGAAGGAAAGATCTTGAGTTTCAAGAAGGGGACCATGTGTTTTTGAGAGTCACTCCAGTGACCGACGTTGGCCGTGTATTGAAGTCGAGGAAGCTTACTCCTCGGTTTATTGGTCCATATCATATTTCTGCAAGAGTTGGACCCGTTGCCTACAGAGTGGCATTACCACCCAATTTGTCGAATTTGCATGATGTGTTCCATGTGTCACAGCTTCGGAAATATGTTCTGGATCCGTCACATGTGATTCTGATGGATAATGTGGAAGTAAGGGATAACCTTACGATTGAAGCCTTACCAATACGGATTGAAGACCATAAGGTAAAGCAATTGAGGGGTAAAGAGATCACTCTTGTGAAGGTAGTGTGGGGAGGCGCTGCAGGTGGAAATATGACTTGGGAGTTAGAAAGCTGGATGCGAGAGTCGTATCCGGAGTTGTTCGCACGAGGTAAATTTTCGAGGACGAAAATATTCTAAGTGGGGGAGAGTTGTAACACCATGATTTATTTTAATTGTTTTTCATAATTAAATTGAATAATGTTGTGTGTTTGTGTAGGATTTTATGTGTGTTTTGGGTTGAGGTTAGGTTGCCTTAGTATGGAGTAGAGACCTTAGAATTATAGAAAATAAGGTATCGGAGGGTGTGTGACTAATGGGATAGAAATACGTGGTGTGGGTAGTAAGTAATTACTAATTTAAATAATTTAGTTGGAATTATTTAGATTTAAAATAATTAGTTTAATTATTTTATTTAATTAAAATTGGATAATATGAGTGGAGAGATGACAAGGGCAAGGTGGTCCATTCATGAGGATTAGTAAGGATAGAGAGGGAAAAACATATTTGGGGTCTAAGGGTCATAATAGGAAAAGGAGGAAATTAGAAAGAGGAAATCATTTGGTGATCGATCGAATTCTGAAGAAAGAGGAAAAGGAAAGGGGAAGCAGAGCTAGGGCTTAGAGACATCTGAAGAATTTTCATCTAAGGTAAGGGTGGGGTTCTTTAATCTCTAAGGGTTGCATAATGTGGGTATGAGGGTAGATAAACCATTAGGATCTTCCCTATATATTGTTTGTGTCGATCGAATGGAGGTTCCACGTGTCGGTGATTTTCATAATAGTTGAAATGTATGAATTGAATAGTGGAATTGTGATGTTGTGTTGAAAGGGATGTTGTTGTATGATAAAAACATGATTATATGCTATTTCTGGACTATATGATGTTAAATTCGTAAGAATTTTGGGGTCGGAGTCGTGCAGAATCGCAATCGCAGGATTATTGATTGGCGTAGATTCACCAGGCGAAAGGGGGATTCGCCAGGCGAAAGTGACTTTGCCAGATGGTTGCCAGGCGAATTGGGAGGCGAGCGAAGGGTGAAAAATAGGGGTTCCTGGATTTTGTATGGGGGAGGGAGATTCGCCACTACTCCGCCAAGCGAGCATGAGGCGAAAGGGGGGATTCGCCAAGTGAAGGGGGATTTCGCCAGGCAAAAGTGGATTCTCTGGTGCTTTGCTAGGCGAACATCAGGCGAACACGGCTGAGACGAACCGAACTTTCTGAAACTTTAAAAATTCGTATCTTTTGATCCGTAGGTCCGTTTCAGTCGCCGTTAGAAGCGTTGGAAAGCTGGTTTCATATACTTTTTGTTAAAATTAATTTCAGTACCAGAATTCCAATCCTTTGACGTGTTAATTGGGTTTTATGTATGTTGTTATGTGTTGTAAGTTGAAATGATGGATTCGTTGGTGTGTATGCGTGTTATAGTTGTGGATTGCTGTTGTTGTATGTGTTGGTAGGTATGGACTGTGTGTTATATAGTTATAGTATGATATATTGATGTATTGATGGTCATATGCATGTAATTTTCATTGTAATTGTCGTTGTATGTTGTTGTTGTATGTTGTCGTTGTATGCATGCCATGTTGCATAAGTTGTGTGATAAGCCGTGTGCCTATGTGGGGTGTGAGCGTCTTATCCAGATTCTTTGAAATAGAATTATGTTGGTGTTTTTGTTGTTGTTGTTGAGGTAATCGTGTGCCCATGTGGGGTGTGAGCGATTACGGGTGATTGTGTGCCCATGTGGGGTGTGAGCGATCACGGATGTCGTGTGCCCATGTGGGGTGTGTGCGACTATTATGGAAATTCCGACGGGAATTATGATCATGAAACAGGGATCGAATTGGTAACATATGCATTGAGTCGATTCGTGGGTCTCATTGCATTGCATTATGTTGTGTTGATTATCTGCTTGTGTTGGAAATGCTAATTGTGCTGATGTCGTGCTAATAGGGTAGATTGTGTAATGTTTTTATGCTTTCATACTTATATTATGCATTTTTGATGTAATTTTTAGAATCTCACCCTTCTGTTTGAATGTTACCTCCACGTGGGTAACGTGCAGATACGCAGGAGTAGTGCGAAGTTGGAGTTAGCGAAGACGAAGTCTTCTCTTTTATGTCGTTGAGTCGCGTCTGCTCTAATTGTAACACTGGGTTGTCAGAACGCTTGTAGTTATTTGCTTTGCTATGTGTTATTACTCTATTACTTGATGATGTTTATGTGGTATTAAACATGTTATAATTTCATTGAATTTCCGCTGCTGTAGAGATGGTTATTTAAATATGTTTTAATTGCGATATGGATGTGTTACTTATCGTATGCATGAGTAGTTTAATGGTTGGAAGTAGCATCCTAAACGTTGTGTGTTTTACTTACTCTGATATTTTGTTATTGTTTCTTGCTGGAGTTTAGGGTGTTACACGTCGCATGTGATTCCGATGGATGATGTCCAAGTAAGGGATAACCTTACAATTGAGGCTTTACCTGTGAGGATTGAAGACCGTGAGATGAAACAGTTGAGAGGCAAAGAGATTGCTCTCATGAAAGTAGTATGGGAAGGTGCTGCTGGTGGAAATATGACTTGGGAGTGGGAGAGCTGGATGCGTGAGGCGTGTCCTGAGTTGTTCGCATTAGGTAAATTTTTTAGGATGAAAATATTCTAAGTGGGGGAGAGTTGTAAGGCCCCGATTTATTTTATTTATTTTCCGTAATTTATTTATGTGATACTTGTGGTTGTGTTGTGCTTTGATGTGTCTAAGCTATCTTGGCGTGAGGTAGTGGCCTTAAGAATAGACTTTAAAGGTTTAGGGGTGTGTGACCAATTGTGTAGAGATGGGTGGTGTGGAAAGTAAAAATAATTAGTAAGTTTAGTTAGTAATTATTTATTTAAATAATAAAAAGGGATTATTATTTATATTAAATAATTAGTTTCATTATTATTATTTGTTATTACTTTAGTTAGAAGGGAATAATATTAATAATAATAATATAGTAATAATAATAAAAGACAAAAAATGGAAGTTGAGAGATAGAATTGTCCGAACGTGTTTTGGAGGAAAAGAGAAAGGAGAGGCTAGGGCAGGAAGAGAGAAGAAGCTCCATTATTGTGAAGATTTTTGCAAGAACTCTAAGGTAAGGCTGGGGTTCTAATTATCTAAGGGTTAACATGATGATGGTGTGTAGATGATGCGATGTAGGATTTGTGTTTTCTTTCTCTATTCATGATTTTTTGATGAATTGGTATTTGTGGATTGATTAAATTCTTGATGAATTATGTATACTATGTTGATGTTGTGATTGATGTTAGTATGATGAATCGTTGTAATTGTTGTTGTTGAAATCATGTGATTGATGAATTGTACGATTTAGTTGTGTTGTTGATGGTTGAATTCGAGTCAGAGTCGAAACAAAGTTATGAGTAGTTTTAATTAGAAGGATTTGAAGTTTGGGACTATAGAAAAGTGATTTTTCATATTAAAATGTAGCATAATTAATTCATGAGAAAAATGGGGTTTTGGGTTGGATTAAATGTGGTTTTTATTTCAAAAAATTGTAGAAAAATGCTTTTGCGCATACTGTAATCGGTTTCCTGATTTGGAGTAACCGGTTACACTGCTTTTAAAATGAATTTATGGGCATGTTTGTGCGGGTGTAACTGATTACCTTGATTGTGGTAGCCGATTACACCATGAGGCAGTAGCGAAGGGTGGCGGGTTCCAAGGGATGTAACTGGTTACCTCATTTTGAGTAACCGGCTACACTGGAACCATTTTTGAAATATCTTTAAAAATTCATAACTTTTGTTTCGGGTGTCCGATTCAGGTGTCGTTCGAAGCGTTAGGAAGCTGACGCGATAAACTTTATTCTATAAATGGTTTATGTGCTAGAAGTTGAATAATTTTGTTGTATAATGGTTTTAAGCGCATTATTAGCGTTATGTTGTGGTGTGGCATAAATGTAAATGCCTCTGTAGTTGCTTGCTATGATGTATGTCAATGTTGCTGGACTGTTATGGCATGTTGTGTTGTGGCATGTAGTGGTGTGATGCATTGATTAGATGAAGGTCGTTGTTGTTGCTGTTGTTGTCATGCATTTCATAATTGCATAAGTTGTGAGATAAGTCGTGTGCCCTTGTGAGGTGTGAGTGCCTTATCCGGATTCTAGTTGTAGAATCGTGTTATTGTTGTTGCTGAAGTGATTGTGTGCCCATGGGGGTGTGTGTGATCATGAAGGTCGTGTGCCCGTGTGGGGTGTGAGCGACCTAATGGAAACTCTGATGGGAATTGTGATTCTGAAATAGGGAGCGAGTTGTGAAATAGGAACTAAATGCTACCACATGCATTGAGTCGAGTCATGACTCTTAATGCATTGCATCCTGATTGTATTTGTTGATATGCTTGGATTTTGGTTGTGTTGGTTGTGTGGTGTATGTTATGAAATTTGTGATATGCATGTGATAATCTGATGCTTTCTTATTATCATGCTTTCCTTTATATAATTATGATATCTCACCCCTTCTATTTCAATGTTGCCTTTACATGGGCATCGTGCAGATAACTCGCAGTTGAGGAGTTAATGGAGTGGAAGATGAAGTCTTCCGTTTTACTTTTAGTGTCGGTGTCTGCTCTAATGTGTAACAGCGGGGTTATGGAACGTTATGTCTGTTATGTTTTGATAGAGATTTTTGGAAATCTCTATATTTGTGGTTGCTTATGTTTATTTTGAAAACATAGTAAATTTTGAATAATTATTGAATTTGATGCTTCCGCTATTTCAATAAAAGTTGTTGTTTTGGACATGTTTGGTTATTATAGTTATTATAAATATTTTTTTTAAAGATGCATGTGTTACATATCATGTTATATGAGCAGTTGCTTTGTGGTTTGTGTGACATCCTAAATATTATTTGGTTCAAATTACTCTAATATTTATTTAAATTATGCGGGGTTATTTGGGGTGTTGCACTTAACATCTAATTTCTATGATTCCAATTTCACTTGGGTTGCTTAATTTATAGAATTTGATATTCAAATTAAAAATGTAAATTATACTTAAGATACACATACAATTAAACAAGATAATTACACATTATCATAATTTTTACACATGGTAACACTCCACATAAATTCACAGTATTTTCACTAATTACTAAACAAAACTAAAAAAATAGAATTTTTTAACTTAGGCTATTACGAGCTGGCAGTAATGGATACAATAATAAAATAGTTTCATAAGATATGCGTGCATGGACATTCCCAAAAGGGCGAAGAAGAAGAATGGGCGATGAAGACGAATAGGTCATGAAGATGCTATTGAAGACTTTGTTTGTTGTTGATGAAAACGCTGACAATAATGGCAATGTGGTTGATGAAGGTTTTTTTCGAGTAAATTAATAGAAGTTGCATTTCATTTGTTGATGAAGACGACAAAGATGATAAATGTTTCATTTCTTTTACTCTGTTTTAAGTTTTGCTTGAGTTGTGTTAGCAGTAATAGTGTTCGAGTTTTGTTTCATTTATGGAAGAAAATAAAATAAACTTTCATTGTTGGAATAAATCACTACTACAAAATATACCTTCGATAATACCGCATTACTACGACCATTTTTCAATCGTAGTAATATCTCATTTTTAACGCGCCTGGTTTTTTTTTTATTAAAAGACATTTCATCACAGTTCATAATAACAATCGTGGTCATAGTTTGAGGGTTACAAGCTTTGAATTCCAGCATAAATAGTTTTCCTTTTTTTATTTAGAATAAGGGCATGTCACTTATATTAAAAATTAAATACATTTCACCACGGTCTAAAGTAGCAACCATTCGGAAAATTACCTACATTTTATCACGGTTTTTTTAATTAATCGTGGTTAAAAAAATTAACATATATTTAAGCGAGAGTTTGCTCATTCAGGACATAACACCCGTCTCTTCCAAAATGAAACCCTAACACTCTATCACTCCTTTTCATTACACCATAAAAGGTCTATACAACTTCTTCACAAAAATCAAACATATATTCTTCATCTCTTATGGATTTAGGAAGGGATCGATGAAATATGTTACACCAAACTCATTTCTCTTCCTTCATCTTCATATTTCAGGTACGTGAGACTTTTCCACATTTTATTTTGTTGTTGATTTCCTTTTTGTTGTTATATGTTGTATGTTGTTTAAGGTTTATTGTTGTTAATATAAATTGTATGTTGTTTATGATTTATTTTTTGTTGATATATGTTGTATGTTGTTTAAGTTATGCTGTTGTTGTTGATAAAATGTATATGTCATTGATGATTTAAGTTTTCTTGATATATGATGCATGTTATTTAAGGTGTGTTGTTGTTGATGATTTTGTTTTTGTTGATATATGTTGTTGTTAATAAAAGTTGTATTTTGTTGTTGATTTAGTTTGTTATTGTTATATGATGTATTTTGTTTAAGGTGAGTTATCTATAATATAAGAAAATTGGATGTTCTGGAAAACCCTCTAATGCCCTTTCCTCATATTCTGCCACCTCATCAAATTGGGGGTATTTTGTGTCCAAAAAATAATTTTTCCTACTGATGATGTCAATTTGTTCTATTGCAACTACATGTTTATACAATTAAGCCATGGTTTGTTCATTTGATGATGTCACATGCATCTATTTGGTTCCAATCTAACTTGACCAATTCAACTTTTTCTCTTTTCTATTCCCCCAATACAAATGTAATTCATTTTCCTTTTCACTTTCCTCTTCTCTCTCTTCTCTCTCTTCGTGAGTTTCTCTGCCCTCTTCGTCTTCCTTTCTCTTCTCTACCCTCTTCTTCTTCCATCTCGTCTTGGACAACATAAACTTGTGACTCAACTTCGATTGGTTTGTTAGTTTGTGTTTGGGTCCTTTTCGTTTCTCCGTTATCTATAACTTTCCTTTTCTAAATATGTGAATCAACTTCGATTGGTTTGTTAGTTTGTATCGATGCATTGTTTTTCAGATCCAACCTCCTTCTTCATTATTTGGATTTTGGAGGTTAGGGATCTTGGATTTTGAAGCATTGAAGGCATATTTTTGGATCTTGAATTTTGGATTTTGGATCTTTCACTTTCAATCTATAGAGCATTGAAGGTTAGGGTTGGAGTGGAAATGGCATTAAGAACTCACTGCGACATGGTTTTGGACTAGACTGCCAGTAAACTTCTTCTTGCTTTTACCTGAACAACATTTGAATTTAATGTAAGTTAAAACAACATTTCACTTCTTCTTGTTGTTCGTCTTTCTGATTTGAGAAAGAATATACACGTCTTAATGGCTAACCGTATTCTTTTTGTCTTAAGAATGGAACATATCTGTGAAAAAGAAGTGGACGTGAGAAAAGAGGTATAAGAGTTGGAGACTAAGGTTAACAAGTTACGCGAATGTGGTACTTTGGCGATAACATCCTTAGTAATTTATAAATCAGAAATTATTGTGCTTTACGATTTTTCCAATCTACATGCATGCAGCAGAAAACTGAACTTTGAAGGTTCAAGCACTTGGTTTATTTGTAATAAAATTCTATGAATGTTAGATGTTTAATTAAATGTTTGTGTGTGATTTTGTCAATACTGGTATGAAAATACATTAGGTGCACTGAAGCTAGCAAGTGAACTAGCTTATACTTGTCTTATGCTGAATTTGTTGTCATTGTTGATTGTCTCAAGCATAAAACATGATTTTGATGTAGCTAAACTTTATGAAATGAAGTGTTTAGTTTCAAATTCAGCGAGACTATAAATCATCATGCCAATCAAGCTTTAGATAATAACACGGTGTTAAGAAAAAAGTCATTTGAACTTCTACTGAATGAAACAACTTGTGTTGTTTTGTACTTTACAATAGTTTGAACCCTTTACATGATTGCCTATGCTCATTTGGATACTGCCTGTAGTTTTGTTGCTCATACTTCAATCATTCATTTATATTTTACTCTAGGTACCAGAGAACATAGGCACTGGTTCTCAGATGGATTTAGAGACCACATATGTTGAAGGTTTATAGAATTCTCAGGTATTCCAATGATTCTTTTCAGTGATATTTCTTTTTTGATGTTCTGGAAAATCCATTTCTGCCCTACCCTCTAAATTTGCCAAATCTGCCATTTTAGAATCAAAACATAAGAAGAAACGAAAATAGTAAAAACAGAGGGAGACCGATCAGAAATAGGAAAAAAATCGATGGACACGGTGGTGCGAACTTTGGAGCGGAGGACGAAAGGTGAGATCTACCATGGGTCGCAGTTTTCTGGTGACATGTGTGGCAGTAGTTTCTATGAAAGGTGAAATATACCATGGATCCATTGTTATTGTTTCATTATGACAGTAGTTGTTACTCATGTAGTCATACAACATGTTTTGTGCTGATTTGTTGATATTGTAAATCAGGACTTGGTGAGTATGCCCATGACGGTTCAAAAGCTATGAATCTCGGAAGTGCAATTAGAATTAAAGTCATCACACACAGTGAGTATGACCAACTTTTTTATTGCTTTATAATGATCAGAGTTCTTCTAATGGTTATTTGTTTTATGTTATGAAGGTTTTATAGGCCCGAACTTTGATTAATTAGGATAAGGGAAAAGCCACGACATCGATTCACTTGTGAAGGTGTAAAAAACACAAGAAAGGGGGGTTTGAATTGGGTTTTTAAAATAAAACTATTCCTTAAAAATAATCCTCACTTCTTGATAATAACACAAGAGAACTGAAAAGAAAGAAAACAATATGTTTATACTAGTTCACTTGAGAAATCCTCAAGCTAGTCTAGTCCACTCGCCAAGGTGATTTTGCCTCTCTCAAGCGAGGACTTAATCCACTATAACCAAACTGATTACAACTGCACTAGCAACTACTGGTGACTAACAACAACCTCTAAGACACACTTGTCCTAGACTTCTTAAGAATTCTGACCTAACCGGTCCTTTAAGGAATACAATGCACAAGCCACCTGCAAGTGACTAACAACACTAAAACACACTGTCTTAGTCTTCCTAAAGCTTCTAACCTACCCGGTCCTTTAGGGAACACAAACAACTGTTTCTTACAAAGGATTATTTACAATGATGATGCTTCTACACAAGCTAATAAGTAAACAAATTTAAGAACAACTTGACTTAAGAATGATATTAACAGTAGAGCGTATGAACAGTGAAAATTGCCATAGTCATTCTTGAAGTCTTCAAGCCTTTATATAGCCATGCATAATATGACCGTTGAAGGATATTTCTGACATTTCAGAATTATGGCAGCTTGAAAGATCGTGGGGGATAAATAGTACATTTTGCGCCCGTCCTATCCGGAGTGGAGCAAATCGTCCTTGTACTGTTGTACTATTGTACCACGTTGCTTCGTCTTCTCAACTTCCAGAATTCAGAGGCTTCTGAGAGCATGAGTCAGAAGAAGGGAAAACGTAACTTAGTTCTCAAGAGCTTCAAGTCTTCAGAGTCTACAGAGTTACATCTTCAGAGTCTTCAGCACTTGGTCTTTAGAACCCATTGTCTTTAGAAGTATAAGTCTTCAGCATCTGGACTTGTTCATCAGAACTTTTGTCTTCAGATCTTCAGAACTTGTTTTCTTAAGTCTTCAGCATCTGGACTTGTTCATTAGAACTTCTGTCTTCAGATATTCAGAACTTGTTTTCTTAAGTCTTTGTATCAGAGTCATTCAATCTTCAGAGTCTTCTGAAACAAATGCTACTGTTCAGCAGAACATATGTAATGCAGAAGAGGAACAATTTTCTTCTAATAACTTAGCCACACTATTTATCAGAAGCAGAACCTGTTTGTTAAATTCTCAAAAACAATAACAAACATTAGAATACCAAAATTGTTCATACAAACATACTTGTTTGTTATCATCAAAAATCAGAGGTATTATTGCAGAACCAAACCTTGTTCTAACAATCTCCCCCTTTTTGATGATGACAAAACTATGTATTTTGATTACATAATTTTGTACAAATCATAAAGAATAACCAGATTAAGAAGGTTAAGGAATACTTATCCTTCATATGAGAATTTCCCCCTGAGTCTCAGACTTTATGAAGATTAAATATCCTGATTTGCGAACCTTTTGGGTGAACTCCCCCTGGTTGCAATAGGTCAGATATTGAGATCTTTTAGAGTCTTGACTCAGTTTCCAGAAGTCAATTGTACCAATTTAGATCTTAAAATCTCAGAGTCAAACACATTGGATGCCAAAACTATTCAGATTTCATATTTCCTGAAAAAGAAAACAAGAAGACAAATCTAACAGAAACAGAAGTTTATTGGTTAGAATGTAAGCAGCTTGTTTTTCAGAATTTGATTATGTGGATCAAAATATTACGTTCATATTATATTTCTCCCCCTTTTTGTCATAATAAAAAAGTTTAAAATTCATTAATATTAAAAAGATCAAAACAAAATCCTAAGGTCCAGAACAAAAATCAAAAATCCAAAATCCTAAGATCAGAAGTGCCTAAGTTCCTAAGTTCCAGCGGAAGAAGGATTTGGAGACAACTTGTTCAGAATTTGTTGAAGCATATTCTGAAGAGAGTTGTTGACAATTTTCTGCTCAGTAAAGCTTTCTCTGAAAATCGTTTGTTCTTCTTGTATAGCCTGTTGATCCTTTTTGAGTCCGTCAATAGCACGTGCCAAATGCTCAAGGGTAGATTCAGAAGAGGAAGTAGGTGCAGAGGTGTTGACAACTTTGACAATTGTGGCTTCTTCTACTTGATTATTAGCCTCCTTAGCTAATCTTTCAACTTCTTATTTGGCTAATCTTTCTGCCAGTTCCTTTTCTGCAGCTAGCTTAGCTTCGGATTTCTTCTTCTCTTACAGCCTATTTTCAGCTTCTTGAACGAAATAACCCTTTGTCTGAACAAAACGGTCTTGAAACTTCTGAAATTCCTCAGTCATCGACTGATTGAACATATCCCATGAAGCACCCAAATAAGAGGGGTCTTCACTAGAGTTTGATTTATTAGAAAGTGCCTTGAACCTTTTAACCACACTGTCTTTAAAAATAGATATTTCTTCATTTAGGTTGAGAGGAAGGTCAGAGGTTTGATTTTCAGGTAATGCTAGATCATCTTCAACAGAGTCGTCAATAATGATGATATCATTGTCCAGAGAAATTTCAGGATTATTAATTATTGATTCTGGAGTAGGTTGTGGAGCAGTAATTGAAGTTGGTGAAGGTGAGATGGTTGTTTGTGGATGTTTAGTGAGAATTTCTTCAGTGATTTGAATAATTGGAGATGGTGGAACAGTTGTGACAAGAGTTGGTTGGATAAAAATGGTGGAAGTTGGTTGAGATGAGGTAATTTCAAACATAGGTGGAGTCAACTATAAGGATGAAGGTGAAGTAGTGATTATTTCAGTAATGGGTGTTGGAGAGGTGGTGACAACAGTAGAGAATATTGGTGGATGAGTGGATAAAAATGGTTGGGTTGATGAAATGGGAAGAGATGAAGACAAATTTCTGTCAATAGAAACAGATGCAGTGTCAGAGGGCGACTCAAAAGACTTACTTTGTTCTGTAGCGGAGGAAGTAGATGTAGATGCCATCTTCATCTTCTTTGCTAATGGACTGTCATCATCATCACTTTTCTTTTTCTTGCCTTTCCCCTTTTTCTGAACAATTTCAGGGAGAGTATCCAGTAGATTTTCCAGATCAATCCATGCATCTAATGATTCCTCTTTTTCATATTCAGCAAAATAGTTTGCTAGTTCTTCTGGATTATAATCATTTGAAAAAGGTGGAAATCCAGAGATTTGAAATCGAACAAAGTTAAGGTCAAACTGGTTTGGAATAGCAGGTCAACGAGTGATTTTCGTAAGAAGCTTCATATTCTTTAAGTTCTTTGCCCAAAAAGGTTGTCCAGAAGATTTTTCTAGTTCCTTAGTGAACCCAGCAACTAATAAATCTTCAACCAAGCCTGACTCAATGAAAATATCAGACAATAGTCTTCCATAAGGGATATGATTTCCCTTCTTGGTGGAACCAGTTCTTGAGTTAATTATAGACTCTCTCAAAAAGTTGAACAAAATGCTTAGGAGATGCATTTTCTTTCCTTTCAACAGAAGATATAAAACATACTTCTGTGATAGATTAATGTAATCCGATGAATGAGAGAAAGGATGATGATACATAGTTCCCAACATGATTTTAAACCAAACTCTTAAAGTATCTTTCAAGAGAGATGATGGTGGATCCTTTTTAGATTCTAGATCAGTTCCTTCTTTGAAAATAGCGGCTGTGACCTTAACTTCCCTTTGCTTATTTGGTTGAATATTGACGATTCTAAGTCCCTTTCCATCACGAGAGATTAAGTCACTGATAGTCTTTTCTGTGATGATGATTCGTCTTCCAAGCACAGTATAAACAATGACATGTCTATTAGTGATTGCATGAATCCAGAAATTTTTGACCAGGTTTGGAAGTGATAATCCTTGCAATCTGTTAAAGTAACCATCCCATCCTTGAGAAATGAGTGTTCGAGTAAGATCACATCCATTATCCTTGAGGTTTTTGAAGTAAACCATGGATTCACTAAGAACTCGAAGTTCATCAGCAGGCGTATCCAGAGAGATAGGACATTTTTCAGGAATAGTACACTGATATTCAAGTAACTTAGCTTTGGAAATAGTTTGAGATGATTCCGCCATTGATAAAGATGATGGAGTTGCAGAGAACTGAAAGGATTTTAGGGTTTCTAAGAAAGAAGTGTGGGATGAAGTGGTGTGAGCGAGTATATAATGTGTGAGTGGAGTGAAGTTGAGTGGACGTGAAGAATTAAACATAATAATGGGGATTAATAAATGAACGTAATCATGATTTAACCAATTCCAAGAAAAGTATTGCTCACGCGTTAATCACCCTTTAATTAGGTGACACGTTTTTATATCCTCAGAGTCTGGAAAACCAAAAGGTTTCCGTCTGATCAGAGACACTTCTGACAAAGCATCTTCTGATGACCGAGGTTAAAGACAATTGCTTCTTAGTTTAAATGAAAATCTGACATCTTCAGACTCTGACTAAACACATATGATTCTGATGAAATCTTACTCTGGACAATAGTCTATTTTCAGATGCTTCAGAATAAATAGAAATCTATCTTCAACCAAGGGTTTTGTAAAAATATCATCCCATTGATGGTCTGTATCTATAAATTTTAAACATAAAATTCCCTTCTGAACATAGTCGCTAATAAAATGATGTTTCATTTCTATGTGCTTAGCCCTAGAATGTAAGATTGGATTCTTACTTAAACAGATAGTAGCAGTATTATCACAAAAGATAGGAATGTTACTCTCATATATCTGATAATCTTCCAATTGGTTCTTCATCCACAGCATCTGCGTACTGCACAGAGACGGGGATATGTACTCTGCTTCTGCTGTTGAGAGAGCAATCATTGATTGCCTCTTTCTTGACCATGAGATCAGATTCTTCCCGAGAAACTGGCAGTTTCCAGAGGTGCTTTTTCTTTCCAATCCGTCTCCTGCTTAATCTGCATCACAATAACCAGAAAGAGAGTACTCTGATGTTTTCTCATACATCAAGCCAAGATTATTAGTTCCTTTCAGATACCTTAGAATTCTTTTAACAGCAGTTAAATGACATTCTCTAGGATCTGATTGAAATCTAGCACACAAATGAACACTGAAAAGAATATCAGGTCTGGAAGCAGTTAAGTACATAAGAGAGCCTATCATACCACGATAAAGCTTCTGACAAACCTTTCCACTTACCTCTTCCTTTTCCAGAATACATGTTGGATGCATTAGAGTCATAGCTGGTTTACAATCCACCATGTTGAATTTCTTCATAAGTTCTTTGGTATACTTACTTTGATGAATGTAAGTGGCCTCTGATCTTTGGTCAATTTGAATTTCGAGAAAGAACTTCAATTCACCCTTCAGACTCATCTCGAATTCTGCCTGCATTAGCTTAGAAAACTCTTCGCAAAGAGAGGGATTAGCAGAACCAAAAATAATATCATCAACATAAATCTGAACTATAAGCATATCATTTTTGAACATTTTACAGAAGAGGGTGGTGTCAACTTTGCCTCTGGTGAAGTTATTTTCTAAAATAAAATAACTCAATCTGTCATACCAAGCTCTGGGAGCTTGTTTCAGACCATAGAGAGATTTTTTAAGTTTAAAAACAAAATCTAACTTCTCAGAATTTTCAAATCCTGGAGGTTGTTTGACATAAACTTCTTCTGAAATATAACCATTCAAAAATGCACTCTTAACATCCATCTGATATAAGATGATGTTATGATTTATAGAAAAGGGAATTAATAAGTGTATAGCTTCAAACCTGGCGACTGGAGCAAAGGTTTCTGTATAGCCTACTCCTTCTTGTTGACTATAACCTTGTGCAACCAGTCGTGCCTTATTTCTGACAATCTCACCCTTCTCATTGAGCTTGTCTCTGAATACCCATTTAGTTCCAATAACGTGGACACCTTTAGGCTTCTGAACAAGATCCCAGACATCATTCTTTGAAAACTGGTTAAGTTCTTCTTCCATCGCCAGAATCCAGTCTTTGTCTAGTAGAGCTTCATCAACAGATGTTGGCTCGATCAAGGACACCAAACCCAGAAGTGTTTCTTCAGAAGGTTTGAAGGTTGATCTGGTTCTGATAGGAGCGTCTTTATTTCCCATAATTAATTCTTCAGGATGTGAAGTTGCAATTCTGCTTTTCTTTTGTCGTGAAGGATCAGTAGGAGTAGCAACAATACCAGAAGTAGAATCTTTGGGTTTTTCCTGCCTTTTCCTTAGGTTTTGAAAAATTGATCTCCAAATCTGCAAACTTTTCAACTAGCTTTGACTTTTCAGAGTCAAGCTTATCATCGAATCTGACATGAATGGATTCTTCCACAATTCGTGATTCTGTGTTATACACTCTGTAGCTTTTTGAGTGTTCAGAATATCCTAACAACAGACACTTCTGTGTTTTGGAATCAAACTTGCCCAGATTCTCTTTAGTATTCAACATAAAACAGACACATCCAAAAGGATGAAAATAGGAAATGTTGGGCTTTCTATTCTTCCACAATTCATAAGGAGTCTTACCCAAAATAGGTCTCATTGAGATTCTATTTTGAATATAACATGTTATGTTAACTGCCTCTGCCCAAAAGTGCTTAGCCATGTCAGTTTCTTGGATCATGGTGCGAGCCATTTCTTGTAGTGTCCTATTCTTTCTTTCTATAAGCCTATTTTGTTGTGGAGTTTTAGGACACGAGAAATCATGGGATATACCATAAGAATAAAAAAGTTTTTCAAAATCTTTGTTTTCAAATTCTCCACCATGATCACTTCTGACTCTGACAATTTTGCAATTCTTTTCATTTTGCACTTGGGTGCAGAAGGAAGCAAACACATAATGTGACTCATCCTTGTGTCCTAAGAATTTTACCCATGTCCAACGACTGTAATCATCGACAATGACTAGTCCATATTTCTTTCCATTGACTGAAGCAGTTTTCACCGGTCCAAATAAGTCAATGTGAAGAAGTTATAATGGTTTAGAAGTAGAAACAATCATTTTTTATTTAAAGGAAGATTTTGAAAACTTGCCTTTCTGACATGCTTCACAAAGAGCATCTGAAGAATACTTCAGATTAGGCAAGCCCCTGACAAGTCCTAGCTTGTTTAGCTGAGAAATTCTTCTCAAGCTAACATGACCCAGACATCTGTGCCAGACCCATTGCTCTTCATTAACGGACAGAAGACATTTTACGTTCTGGTTTTTCGAATCTGATAGTTTGATTTTGTAAGTATTGTTTTTCCTCTTACCATTGAACAGAACTGACCCATCCTTCTGACTAACAGCCTTACATGACGTTTGATTAAAGATAACGTCATAACCATTTTCACTAAGTTGACTAATTGACAATAAGTTATGCATTAGACCTTCAACTAAAAGAACATTGTTGATGGAAGGAAGTTTACCATTACCAATAGTTCCAGAGCCAATGATCCTTCCCTTCTGGTTTCCTCCAAAACCAACGACGCCTCCAGACTTAAGTACCAAATCTAGGAACATACGCCTTTCTCCTGTCATGTGTCGCAAGCATCCACTGTCCAGGTACCATGACTGGTGTTTCAGTGGCGCCATCAAGGATGTCTGAAACATAGATTATTTTACTCTTAGGTACCCATTTTCTGGGTCCTTTCTTGTTAGTCTTTCCATAGGTTCTGATACCTTTGGATTTTTGTGCAACAGGATAATCAAGTGAAATTTGTGCATGATATTTAGGCTTAGAAGTTTTATTCTGTGTTTGTGATTGTGGTGCAACAGAATCAGAACCTTCTAGTTCAGAATATTTCAGTTTGGTGCCAGCAGACACAAAATATTTAGACAGAGGTTTTAGTTTAATACTTGGAGTCTCATCAAATGGTTTTGGTGGTCCTGAATATCCCAGACCTCTGATTTCGTTTCTGCTAACTCCATAGATCATTGAAGCCATCTTGCTTCTATCTATGCTTTTAGCAAGGAAGTGCTGAAAAGCTCTATCACATCTGATTACTTCATCAGTAACAGATATGTTAGAAGTAATCTCTTCTTCTAACTTAAAGACTTTACTTTTTAGAACAACATTAGATTTTTCTAAAGAATTTTTTTTATTTAAATCAGAAATATTTGGCTCACTCTTAGTAGAGTTCTCAGAAGCAATCACAAAAGTCTTTTTCAGAGTTTTGTGTTTACTTAGAAGAAGCTGATACCTTTTCATAAGTTCTGATAAACCCAATTCAAGTTTAGAATGAGATAAGGAAGAAAGTACCTCTTTGTCATCATCAGAGTCTGACTCTTCATCAAGTGTCAGTTGATCCTCTAATAGGGCTTCACTTATGTTGGTCTTTGCCATGAGTGCCACGTTGGCATGTTCTTGATCAGACTCTTCTTCTTCTGACTCTGAATCATCCTATATTGCCATAAGACCCATTTTAGCTTCGAAAACCTTCTTAGGTTTTCTATCCTTCTTGAGCTTTGGACACTCGTTCCTATAATGTCCAGGCTCCTTGCATTTGTAACAAGTAGCTTCTTTTTCAGAAGTTTTCCTTTGACCAGATGTAGACTCAGATCTACCTTTTCTTCTCGGCCCTCTGAACTTGCTCTTTCTGTGTTTCCACAGCTGACTTATCTTTCTTGATATGAGAGATAGTTCATCTTCGTCTGAATCTTCTTCAGATTCTTCTGAGTTCTCCTCTGCTTGGTAATCCTTTGTCTTTTCAGACTTAGACTTTAGAGCAACAAACTTACCTCTTCTCTGAGGTTCATCTTCTTGAAGTTTTATCTCATGACTTCTCAAAGAACTAATCAGTTTCTCAAGACTTGTGTTGTTCAGATCCTTTGCCAATTTCAAAGCAGTTACCATTGGTCTCCATTTTAAAGGCAGACTCCTGATAATCTTCTTAACATGATCAGCAGTAGAGTAACCTTTATCTAGAACTCTGAGTCCTGCAGCAAGCATCTGGAATCTTGAAAACATAGTTTCCACATATTCGTTGTCTTCCATTTTAAAGTCCTCATACTTCTGGATTAATGCCAAAGCCTTTGTCTCCTTGACTTGAGCATTGCCTTCATGAGTCATCTGAAGAGAGTCAAAGATAGACTTTGTAGTTTCTTTATCAGTAATCTTTTCATATTCTGTATATGAAATAGCATTTAGCATAATCGTTCTCGCTCTGTGATGATTCTTGTAGGTTTTCTTTTGAGTCTCTGTAAATGAGCTTCTGGCAATCTTTTTGCCTTCAGCGTCTACTGGATGCTTGTAGCCATCAACCACCAGATCCCATAGATCTAAATCAAATCCCAGAAAGTAACTTTCAATTCTGTCTTTCCAATAGTCAAATTTCTCGCCATCAAATATAGGAGGTTTTGCACTATATGAGTCTCTTTCATTATTATCAGAAGTGACGTTAGAACTAGCTGGGGCAGCCATTATTTTTCACACTTTGGATCGGTACTGAACACTGTTAGGTACTTGATAAAAATTCAAACTTTTTATCTTCTCAGAACTGGAGCTCTGATGCCAATTGAAGGTGTAAAAAACACAAGAAAAGGGTTTGAATGGTTTTTAAAATAAAACTATTCTTTAAAAATAATCCTCACTTCTTGATAATAACGCAAGAGAACTGAAAAGAAAGAACACAATATGTTTATACTAGTTCACTTGAGAAATCCTTAAGCTAGCCTAGTCCACCCGCCAAGGTGATTGTGCCTCTCTCAAGTGAGGACTTAATCCACTATAACCAAACTGATTACAACTGCACTAGCAACTGCTGGTGACTAACAACAACCTCTAAGACACACTAGTCCTAAACTTCTTAAGAATTCTGACCTAACCGGTCCCTTAAGGAATACAATGCACAAGCCAACTGCAAGTGACTAACAACACTAAAACACACTGTCTTAGTCTTCCTAAAGCTTCTGACCTACTCGGTCCTTTAGGGAACACAAACAACTGTTTGTTACAAAGGATTGTTTACAACGATGATGCTTCTACATAAGCTGATAAGTAAACAAATTTAAGAACAACTTGACTTAAGAATGATATTAACAGTAGAGCGTATGAACAGTGAAAATTGTCGTAGTCATTCTTAAAGTCTTCAAGCCTTTATATAGTCATGCATAATATGACTGTTGAAGGATATTTGTGACATTTCAAAATTATGGAGGCTTGAAAGATCGTGCGGGACAAATAGGACATTTTGTGTCCGTCCTATCTAGAGTGGAGCTAAGCGTCCTTGTACTGTTGTACTATTGTACCACGTTGCTTGGTCTTCTCAACTTCCAGAGTTCAGAGGCTTCTGAGAGCATGAGTCAGAAGAAGGGAAAATGTAACTTAGTTCTCAAGAGCTTCAAGTCTTCAGAGTCTGCAGAGTTACGTCTTCAGAGTCTTCAGCACTTGGTGTTCAGAACCCGTTGTCTTTAGAAGTATAAGTCTTCAGCATCTAGACTTGTTCATCAGAACTTTTGTCTTCAGATCTTCAGAACTTGTTTTCTTAAGTCTTCAGCATCTGGACTTGTTCATCAGAACTTCTGTCTTCAGATCTTCAGAACTTGTTTTCTTAATTCTTTGTATCAGAGACATTCAATCTTCATTATCAGAAGCAGGACCTGTTTGTTAAATTCTCAAAAACAATAACAAACATTAGAATACCAAAATTGTTCATACAAACATACTTGTTTGTTATCATCAAAACTCAGAGGTATTATTGCAGAACCAAACCTTGTTCTAACAACTTGGTGTGTTCATTTTCTGTTTCTTTTATATATGGTTCAGAGTTGTTTGTTTTGTGACGTAAATGACATGATAAATATTGTTTTTAGGACTTAAAAATTATGACGACATGCTTCCTATATATTGATGATGATCGAACGAATGAAGATGTATTTAATGTAATATTGAGCTTGCAGTGAGGAATGAGCATGCCGCTTCCACTTAATTTGTATGGTAACTACTTATGTTTGTTGGCGTGGATGAGTCTGGTTATACTAGTGTTATTGATGACACATTTACATTGTAAGTCTTAACAATGCACAAGCTCGTATTTTCTAATTGAGCTACAATGGCAGTCTATTGCGTTTGTTGATTGGGGAAAACCACAACTATGTCAAATGTTGATCGAGTGATACAACATCATATTGATTTAGTCCACTCTGTTTAGTTTTGCTCTTAAAAGCCTAAATTTGTTTTGGTTAGACTCCATATGATGTAATTAGAATTTTCTATATTGAGATTGAATTATGAAGAAAACTACTTGACCTATTTGATGAGTGTTTACTTTTGAGTTTGAGGAATTATTTTTTTGTGTAGATAGTTGTTAATTTATTTGGTATGATGACTCCTTAACTTGAAACAAGTCTCATTATGTCACAATTATATACATAGCATGAAGTTAAAAATGTTAGTAAAATACTTTTGAAGAACTCTGATTGGAAAGGTTTCCTATTTCACTTCCCCTTAACATTGAATAATATGAGGTCCCTGGTGTAGATCGAGGAACATCCAGTTTTCCAAGTTCGTCAAGGTTAATTATGATGAGAAACGTAATCTAAAATGCAGTGAAAGTATTAGTGTGGAGCATGGCGTGGGACTAATGAAAGAAAACACGATTTTCTACAGTAAATTGTGCGAAACGGTTAGTATATTATTGACTCTAAGTTGAAGTTAATGCTCAGTTACAGTCGTTTGAAGTTTCATTAGAAAAAATGTGGCATCCAAACTAAACTATTATCTCACTGCACCTTTGCAATGTTGATCAATTGTGTAAACTAATAGAGTCATTGTAGTATTAGATCCCTCCTTTTGTTTCCTATTTTCCTAAGTTTTATATTTTTTTTATTGTTTTCTCTTATTCCTGTCTGTTTCTGTAATTACACATTGATTTCTACATTTCTCTCGATGATTAGGAAGTGACATTGATTTTAAACTGCAACAATTTCAAGTCGAACCTGATATGTGAATGTCTATTCTGAAAATTGTAAGGATGCAAATACTGTATCAGATGCAACAATGAAGATTTTAGATTAAAACCTACAACTGTTGTGTCTCAATGAGCAGTTGCTGATGGAGAGGTTGTATCAGATGCAGCCATTACCTATATCTCAATTATATTGTTTCTAACTCTCAACAAAAAATGGGGGTAACCTCCATTGATGATGGAGAGGCTGTTGCTGCTATCACGGTATAAATATATATACTTTTTACAATAAAACCACGAACTATACTGACATTTGTTTCAATTATGATGGAAACTGTATGCCAATGTGCACAGGTAATGGCTGTTGACATGTCATACCGCCTAGGATGGATTGATGATTATATTGTGAACCAGATCAATGACATTTTGAAACAGGCTAAGTTACCTATTGTGCCTCCTGAAATTGTGACTGTGGACATGTTTAAATCTGTAATGGCGGTAAAGGATGATGCTTTAGTTTCAATATTATCACTAATGCTCAATATGCTTTTACTGTGACAAAAACTTCATTTATATTGGTAAATCAGGTTGATAAGAAGGTAGCAAATTGACTACTGATATATTATCACTATTGGATTCTCTTTCCATTTACCTATCTTATATTGTTATTAATTTCTGTTTTTATTTTTACTTAGAATGTAAAGCCTTTGACTGATCATGTGAACAAAGCTCTGCATACATTTTTTGATCGCTACATCACCTATTTGAATGCTTTTGGTCATGATGAAAACTATCTGCGGAAAAAGGTGGAGTCGGATTTGGGTACAAAGATGATACACTTAAAAATGAGATGGAGTGGCCTTGGTTTTGAGTGGGGAAAGTATCATATATATTTTACTCATTACCACCTATTTATCTGATAGTATTTTGAGTTTGAAACGCTATTATCAATGGTTTATGGCTGTCAAAGGGGGCAAGTTTCTTAAATGCATGTATTATGAACTATTTGGTGAATACAAAAATGGATCTAACTATTTAAATTTCTGATTTACACACCCTGTGGACCGATTATATTTTCCATTTTTCTGTCATAATCTACTGAAGAAAATAGGTGGATGAATTTGACATTATTGTTTTTCCAACTCTATGTGCTTTAGCACCAAATAATACTTCTTTCTTTCTTTCAGTTGATGCAAGTTGTTTTAATAGCTTGTCCTCTATGTGGCTCACACTTCTCATTGTGATGGTCTGAGAAATATTACTAGGTGTGCATTTAATGCTTCCTACTAGACTTGACATTACAAATCTATTGTATAGTAGAATGTTGTCCCATATCTTTTGATATGAGAGGTTCATGTTTTGTCACATTCATTAGCCACAAATGAGATACTTTATATCTCTTTGTTTAATATTGTTTTAGCAAACTTTTTAGATGACAGAGAACTTGGGTTTACGAACACAGTACCGTCTGAAGCAACTTTATGCAAGCTTATATTATATTCTTTCTATAGTACATCAACTTTCTACAAGCTAATATTATATTATATAATATTATATTATTTTATATAATACATCTGAATGCTACTTGGTACTGAAGGTTTGTCATTCCACAGCTAGAGTATATATTGTTTTATATAGTATATGATCGTACCTGGATCAGGCAGTATTTGATGGCCAGCAACGTCTTGTGGACTTCAGCTCCGGTGCGGTTGAAAGACGCCGGGGGGGGGGGGGGGGTGTACCTGCAAGGTACTCCGACGCTCAAGTAAGACAAGGGTCACAAGTAAAAGCAAGTACAAGGTTAGAGAGTAAGAAACTGTGTAACCTGACCCTCTCAAGTGAGAGGGTATTTATAGAGTAAGAAACTGTGTAACCTGACCCTCTCAAGTAAGAAACGGTTACTTGCATTGGGCTGGATGGCCAGGCCCAATCCAAGTAACTGTCAGGGCTTACGTGGCGTAGTGAAAACCAGCACTTGGTCTTCGCCCTGAGGTAACCGCTCCTAGATCTCCGTAATTAGGGCAGACCGATTCTATCAGGAGTGGGCGGTTACATGAGAACGTGTCCTTGCGGGGAGGAGTCTTGCGTGTTGGGGAGAGACGTGTCCTCGCGGGGAGGACTCTTATCTGCAGACGGAGATGGCTCCTCGCAGGGGAGGAGAACCTGAGTGTCGGGGAGGAGCGAGGCCGGGGAGGCTTAGCGCCCTGCCCGACGCTCTATACCGTGCGTGTGTCCGACAATGTTGAGGAGGCATATGCCCGACATCGGTCGTGCTAAGAGGCCCTTGTTGGGCCATCCCGGGACGTGTGGTTGGGCCTGCTCGATTGAGGGACAGACCCCGGCCCAGTCCAGAACAGTATATATCATGACAGAACTATGTAATAGATTGTTTTATATTGTTTCTGCATGTTTGTCACAAGTACTCTAAGACTAGATTGGAAACAAGCTATAAATTTAAAATTATGTTTTATAAAAAAAAGGAAAATTATTTTTTATTTAAAAATTTTTACGAAAAATGTCTTTCTAAATTTTTTAAAAGAAAAATCAGTGTTTTAAAAACCGGACCGAACCGACCGATCAGACCGGTCTAACCAGGAACCAGAGAGGTTACTAGTCTGGTCTGGTTGCTAAATCAGATATGTCATTGAATCAGTGGGAACCGGTTAGAACCGGCCAAAACCGCTAAAAACCGGTGAACCGGCGGCGATTTTGGAAAACCGGCGATTTAAACGCATGTCTTTTTTTCTTCATAATAATGACGTCGTTTTGATAATTTATTTTTTTAAAATAAAATTAAACTATAAGTAGACTTTATTCAAAACTTATCTGGAACAATTTTGTTCATATTTAATCAAATATTATTCAAAATTTATTTGGATTTGTATTTTGTACTATTTTGTCGTGCATGATGACTACGTCTAGAGTTTGAATTTAAAGAATCAACTTGTGAAATTATGAAATTTTGAAATTTTGTAGGTTTCGTGATATTTGTTATAGACCGAGTCATCCGGTGCGACCGGTTTATTAAATATATAATATTTTATAGAGACCGATTTATTTGGCCGAATTATCCGGTTTAATCTGATTTAGTCATGCAGTTCAACCAGTGATCTAGTGGTTTGACAATGAACCATAGACCCAATACCTTCACCGATTTGATAACCGGTCTAATTTTTAAAACATTAAGAAAAATAATACGAATACAAGTTAGAAACAAGCTAACTATAGATCTCACTTTATTGATGTTTTGAAATAATGTTTAGAAATTGCAAAAGAAAATTATATATTGATATTTGCAAACCGGGATGATATTAAGTTGATAAGATGAAGAATCAAATAAAATTGGAAACTATATCAAGGATAAATTTAAAACTAATTAATAATGTATTAAATAGATTTTATAATAATTAATCGAAACAAATTAATGAATATTTATAAAAGTTAAGTTTGGGTCTCCTTGTACATAAATCTCCCGAGGGCCTTCAAGATAAATTTGGATTTGAATTTTTTTTACATTCGAATTTGAATCTTGGAAATAAAATTGGATTTTTTTTTCACTATAACAGTATACTTTAAAATATTTTTTTAAAGAAAAAATAATATATATTAATGAAACCTCTAGAAGGAGTGTAATCTCAAAATTATTATTTTATTTCTGTTATCATTATCATTGTCATTATTATTATTATTATTATTATTATTATTATTATTATTATTATTATTATTATTATAAAGTTTTGTCTTTATTTCAATATTTTTATTTCAATAAAATTTTAATAAATTTTGTTTTTTCATATCGTAGAAATTATTTGAAATAGCAAAGATGAAATTATTGATCCAATTATTGTTATAAATGAGAACAACTTTATTATTAATTCAAATATTTTGATATACGGGGACAACTTTATTATTGATTCAAATATTTTTATAAATATTGTCAAAACAAAAATAATAATTCGATTCAAAAAATTTTATATGCGGGAATAACTTTACTATTGATTCAAATATTTTATAAATAGTGTCAAAACAAAATTAATATTTATACACGGGAAAAAATATATTGTTGATTAAAACTTTTTTATATAGGGGAGAAAGTATTATAGTTATAAAAAGGAATAACTTTACTATTGATTCAATTATTTTTTTAAATATTGTCAAAACAAAAAAAAATATTTTGATTCAAATATTTTTATATACAAGAATTGTTAGTGTGTAAGGCACTTTTATTGAGGAGAGAAAGAGAGAATAAGGAAATAATGATTTGTATTATTTAATTGTGTAAATAATGATACAAGTTAGGTCTATTTATATACAACTCTAATTGGGCTTGGGCTAACACAACTCGGATTATATCTAAATATTAAATCTAATCAAATCTAATCATATCAAATCTAATTTAATATTTCAACACACCCCTATAATCCAAGTTGTCGAACCTACGCTAGTCGATCTGAACTATTCCTAATTTCTTTCTCAAATTCAGGAATCTGTCGATCTTCAATCCTTTGGTGAAAATATCAGCCAACTGTGCTTCACTTGAGCAGTTCCTAACTTCAAGTTCACCTCGATTTACCTTTTCCCTTAAGAAGTGAAATTTGGCTTCGATATGCTTACTCCTTCCATGTAGAACTGGATTCTTCGCCAGATTTATTGCTGACTTGTTGTCGATTTGCAACACAAGTGGTTTCTTCACTTCGACCTCCATTTCTTCAAGTACTGATCTGATCCAAATTGCTTGACATGCAGCATAGGATCCTGCTATATATTCAGCTTCACACGATGACAATGCCACCACAAGTTGCTTCTTCGAACACCATGAGATTGGGGCACCAAATACTTGAAAGAAACAGCCAGTTGTACTTCTTCGATCTTCCTTATCTCCACACCAATCTGCATCTGAAAAGCAATTAACTATTGCTCCTTCGCCTTCAGAATCTCGTCGAAATATAATTCCAAATTCTGTTGTTCCTTTTAAGTATCTTAGAATTCTTCTTGCAACCTTCATGTGTGACACTCTTGGTTCGCTCATGAATCTGCTCACTAATCCGACTGCGAAACCTATATCAGGTCGACTATTGCACACATATCTTAGAGATCCAACTATTTGTTTGAACAAAGTTACATCAACTTTGTCTTCTTCTCCATGCTTCTCCAACTTCAAGTTTGGTTCGACAGGTGAGGATCCAGGATTCGAATCATCCATTCTGAATCTCTTGAGTATCTCTTTGACATACTTCCTTTGATGTAGCACCATACCTTGCTTTGACATATGAAATTCCATGCTTAGGAAATAAGACAATTTTCCCATATCTGACATTTCAAATTCCTTCTTCATCAGCTCTTTGAACTTCGACAAGTTCTTCAGGCTATTTCCAGTTACTAACAAGTCATCGACATATAAGCAGATGATTGTTATATCTTGTGCTACAACCTGAACATAGACACCATACTCAGACTTGCATTTTACAAATCCCAATTCGACTAAGTATGAGTCGATCTTCTTGTTCCATGCCCTAGGTGCCTGCTTGAGCCCATAGAGTGCTTTGTGCAACTTATATACTTTACTCCCTTCCTTCTGAATCACAAACCCAAGAGGTTGTGTGACATAGACCTCTTCGTCTAACGAACCATTCAGAAAAGCTGACTTCACATCTAGGTGAAATGTCGACCAACCTTGGTTACATGCCAATGCTACCACTAGTCGAACAGTCTCCAGTCTTGCTACAAGAGCGTCGTGTCTGAACTGCGGGTGGTGAACCCCGAACTTGACTTCTCCACCGAGGGTACCCACTATTTGGCGCACGTCGAAGACGGCCGGATAATCAGACCGGACGCCCTCCTCAAAGAGCCTGCCGAGGATCAGCCTGTGGAGAGCCAGGAGCCTCAGCCTAATACCGAGCAGACCGACCAGATGGATGAGTGAAGATTTTTGTTGTTGTTGTAATTTTGTCCGGCCTGCATGCCGTGTAATTTGTTGTAATTTATTTTGAATGGGGGTGTGGCCCCCGGTTTATGTAACAAGTACAATAGTGGTCCTCGCGGCCACGTATTACTTTTAATTATGTGCCCGGTCCTTGTGGCCAGTTTTGTGATTTGCATGACTTTATCTGCCTTAAATTTCGCTAAGTGTTGTTACTTATGCTCGTTCGTGTATGTATGCCCATAATAGGGATTACTTTGATTTGATTTAAGTTTCAGGGAATAGCTCGTTATAGATGTGTCCGCCAGTGAGGGGTACTGGTCAAACGGCCGGGGAATATCCGGGCGAGGATGCAGAGCTCAGGTCGCGTTTGAGGCTTGAGTTCGCAGCGTGAACCTCCCATCGCGAGCTAGGTGTTCTGCCTGTCGTGGTACTTTGACGACGGCGGTGCTCGATTGAGGGGACGCTATCGAGCAGAGACCCGACTCGTTCCTGAGTGAGGTTCTGCTTCACTGGCATGTGACGCTTGTACCTATGCGTGCATCGTGGTCGGTAGGCGATGCTCGTCGTCGTGACGGATCGAATCGATAGTTTATGCCTTAGCTGTAGTATTGTTTCAGCTTTTTGGCGTTTCATGGTCGAGCAAGTTCTTCCTCGTTGAGACGTTCTAGGTAATAGGCCCCGTTCTCCGTTTTGGCCCGGACATGATAGGGTCCTTCCCAGTTGGCGGCAAGTTTCCCTTTGCGAGAGTCTTTATGGTTTCTCCTTAGGACGAGGCTGCGTACGTCAAACTCTCGTCGTATGACTTTGGCGTTGTGCCTGATGGCAATTTTTTGTTTTAACGAGACTTCGCGGAGAGTTGCCCCTGTTCGAATTTCCTCGGCGAGATCGAGTTCCTCCCTTAGTGCCTCGTCGTTCATTTCCTCGTCCAGGGGTGATTTTGTCCGCCTGGAGGGTACATGAACTTCAACGGGGATCACGGCCTCGGTCCCATAGGCTAGACGAAAGGGTGATTCCCCAGTTGAAGAATGTGGAGTTGTGCGGTATGTCCATAAGATGTTGTGCAGCTCCTCGACCCAAGCCTTCTTCGTTTCGTCCAGCCTCCGTTTGAGGCCTCGAAGGATGACCCGGTTCGCCGCCTCAGCTTGCCCGTTTGTTTGAGGATGTTCGACGGATGCGAAGTGTTGCTTCGTGCCTAGCTGGGCAACGAAGTCTTGGAACTTCATGTCCGTGAACTGTGTCCCATTGTCTATGACTATCGCCTGAGGGATGCCAAAATGCGCGAGGATGTTTCGTTTGTAGAAATGCAGTATGTTGAGGGCAGTTATCTTGGTCAAGGCCTCCGCTTCTATCCATTTTGTGAAGTAGTCTACGCCTAATATTAAGTATTTATTCTGATTTGATCCCACCACGAAGGGTCCTAGGATATCCAGGCCCCACCAGGAAAATGGTCATGGGGAGGACATAGCTTTGAGCTCGTTAGGTGGAGCTAGGTGCATGTCCCCGTGCCGTTGGCATTTATCGCATTTCTTCACGTGCTCTTTAGCGTCATGCTACATGGTTGGCCAGTAATATCCTTCTCGGAGGGCCATTCAGGTAAGGGACCTTCCTTCGAGATGCTGGGCGTTGATGCCTTCGTGGATTTTGCGCAAGATATGGGCGACCATTTCTTCCTCGACACACTTGAGCAGTGGGATGGAGAATCCTCGTCTGTAGAGTTTATTTCTGACCATGACGTAGGAGCAGGCTCTTCTCCTGACTACGCTGGCTTCTTTAGGGTCGGACGGGAGTTCGTCTCTGGCGAGGTAGTTGTAAACGGGGGTCATCCAGCAATTGCTATCACCGATCACTTGTACGTCGAGCATTGGGGAAGCTTTCTCAATGCTAGGTCGAGGAAGTACTTCTTGTATGACGGACTTATTTCTGCCTTTCTTCTTCGTGCTGGCTAGCTTGGACAAAACGTCTGCCCAGACATTGTGTTCGCGGGGAACATACTTTACCTCTACCGCTGCGAACTTTGTCATCTTCTTCTTGACCAGGGCTAAGTATTCCGTCAGGTTGTCATTTTTGGCTTGATATTCTCCTCGGACTTGAAGGGCCACGAGTTGTGAATCTGTGCAAATAACGACTTCTTCTGCGCCAAGGTCCTCGGCTAGGTGTAACCCGGCGAGGAAGGCCTCGTACTCAGCCTGGTTGTTAGAGGTGGGGAAGGACAGGGTGATTGAAACTTCAACGATGATTCCCTCGTCGCTTTCCAGTATGATGCCTGCCCCGCTCCCCGCTGAACTGAAGGCCCCGTCCACGAAAATGATCCATCTGCGTGCTTCGCAAGTGGGGGAGTCTGCGAACGTCATTTCTGCAACGAAGTCGGCCAGGTCCTGGGCTTTGAGGGCTTTCCTGCTCTCATACTGGATGTCGAATTTAGACAGCTCGAGCGACCATTTGAGCATTCTACCGGCCATGTCTGGTCGTCCCAATAGCTGCTTTACGGGTTGATCTGTTCGAACCACAATCATGTGGGCTAAAAAGTAGTGTCTCAGTCTTCTAGATGCGTTGATGAGGGCCAACGCCACTTTTTCAATTTGTTGGTATCTCAACTCTGGTCCCTGCAGTGCTTTGCTCGTAAAATATATGGGCTTCTTCCGGTCAGGCATCTCGCGGATAAGAGCGGCGCTTACCGCCTCGGTTGCTACGGCGAGATACAGGTATAAGGTTTCGCCGTTATCCGGGCGAGAGAGAACGGGCGGTTCTGAGAGTGCTCGTTTCAGGTGGAGAAGAGCCTTGTCACATTCCTTGGTCTATTCGAACGGTGCCTCCTTGCGGATGAGTTTGAAGAATGGTAAGGCGTGTTGGGCAGACTTGGCCACGAAACGGGACAATGACGCGAGCATCCCGTTGAGGGACTGGATGGATTTCTTTGACTTGGGTGTCGGAAACTCGGAGAATGCTCGGCACTTATCGGGGTTGGCTTCGATTCCTCGTTCTGTTAAGTAGAAGCCGAGGAACTTGCCTGCCCGGACACCAAATGTGCACTTCTCTGGGTTGAAACGCATTTTGTACTTTCTGGCATGTTCGAAGACCTTCCTTAGATGGGTAGTGTGATCGATTTCCTCGTGGGATTTTACGATCGTGTCGTCCATATAGACTTCGAGCATGTCGCCTATCTCTCCCCGGAAGACCTTGTTCATCATTCTTTGATAGGTCACGCCGGCGTTCTTTAGGCCGCCGAAGGGCATTACGTTGTAGTAATAGTTGCCCGATTCGGTCATGAAGGCCGTGTATTTTTTTTCGTTCATTGCCATTGGAATTTGATTATAGCCCGAATAGGCATCCATGAATGATAAAAGTTTAAAACCAACAGAATTATCAACAAGTTTATCAATATTGGGGAGGGGGTAGGCATCATTCGGGCATGCCTTATTAAGATCGGTGTAGTCAATGCACATTCGTCATTTGCCATTAGATTTTTTCACAAGTACAACGTTGGACAGCCAAGTGGTGTACTTGGCTTCCGAGATGAATTTGGCCTCGAGGAGGTCCTCTACAGCTTTTTATGTAGCCTCCGTTTTCTCCGAAGATTGCTTTCACCTACGTTATGCTACTGCTTTGACGGCCGGGTCAATTGTGAGTTGATGGCAGGCAACGGACGGGTCCAAGCTGGGCATCTCGACGGCGCTCCACGCGAAGAGATCAGCGTTCTCACGGAGGCAGGCCTTGAGTTGCTTCCTCGCGATGTCGGGGAGGTCCGCTTCAATCTTCACTCCCCGCTGGGGTCGTCGTCGAACAAAACGAGCTCAAAGTTGCCATCCGGGATTGGGCGCATCGGATGGGAGCTGCAGCTGGACAGGGTAGACGAGCTGGTTAAAGCTGCTTGGTCCTGCTGCTGGTCTTCTTCGGGGAAGCAGCTGTTGAGGTCAATTGAGTCGACCTGAGGCAGAGGCTTGGCTTCCTCGGAACTGCTGGGCAAGGATGGCTTGCTTGATACATTTGGCTTGGAGGTGATGGCGTTGAGTCCCTTCGTGGCTGCTTCGAAACATCGTCATGCGGCTTCGATGTCGTCGTGGAGGGTGGCGACCATCCCCTTTGAGGTGTAATACTTCATCTTGAGGTGGGCGGTTGAAGGCACAACTACCAACTCGGCCAACGTTGGTCTTCCGAAGATACACTGATACAGTGACGGGCAATCTATCAACAGAAACTACACTTTGACGGACCTGATCGTCTCTGCCGATCCAAAGGTTACGATCAGTTCGACGTACCCCCAAAGTTTGGTCACTGATCCATTGAATCCTTGCAAATCAAACCCCACATAGGGGGTGAGGTGTGATTCGTCCAGCTGAAGTGTTGAAAATAGCTGGGAGTACATAATGTCGACCGAGCTGCCTTATTCGACAAGGATTCTGCGAACGTCGAAATTCGCCATTTGAGCTCTGACGAGTAAGGGTATACTCGAGTTTGGAGATCCTCCGAGGAGCTCTTCCCGATAGAAGGAGATGGGGACAGAGCCCTTCTGGGCTTGGTCGAGCGTAGTTATCTTGCTGGAGCTCGTGTTGATTAGGTGCTCGAATTTCCTTTTCACGGAGCCCACCGTGACTTTATTGAAGCCCCCGCCTGAAATGACCATGGCGGAGGGGAATGTTTCCCACAGGCTGTGGGCCGCGAGGTAGGCGGGAGCACTGAGCCCATCCGGGATGTAGAAGTCCTCTGGTCGTGACACGACCGTGGCGACCTGGATGTTGGCTTCTTCTGAGGAGGGTATTTCTTCCTCTATCTTCTTGAACTCCTGGGCGTCTTGCCGAGGAGCATCTTTCTTCTTGGTGAACTGTTTCAGGTGGCCATCCCTGATCAGTATCTCGATACATCCTTCAAATGGATGCAGTCTTCGGTAGTGTGGCCGTGACTCTTATAGAAACGGCAGTACTTTGATTTGTCGGCGTTGGGTTTGGCCGATATTTGTTTGGGGAAGCGGACCCCTGCTTGCTTGAGATCCAAATTCGCGCTTTCGGACAATATCTTCTCCCTAGAGACGGTCAGGGGGTATAGTCGTGGAATCGTCCGGAGGGTCCCCTGCTGTTGCGGGAGTCCCGTGGATGGTCTTCGCGCTTCCTTTTTCCTTGACGGGATGTCGAGGCTTCTTCGCCTCTGGAGGCCCGAGCGTTCTCTTGATGGCGGGAAGCTCGGACGGAGTTGGTCGCTTCCTTCTCCTCGTACTGGATGTGCGACTGTGCCTTGAGGAGGAGGGCATCCAGATTCCTCGGAGGTGCGAGGCTGACGGCTTTAGAGAATTCTAAGCCTGGGCAGAGCCCTTGCTCGAGCAGGAATTTTTTCATCTCGTCCGTTGTAGGGACCTGTACCACTTCTTTGTTGAACCTCTCGATGTATGCCCGGAGAGGTTCGTCCTTTCCTTGGATTATAGCCCCAAGGGAGGCTTCAGTCTTGGGGTGACATCATGACGCAGTGAAATGCCAGGAGAACATCCTCCCTAGTTGCTTCCACGACGTAATAGATTCTTCGGGCAACTGCTTGTACCACATCATTGCCCCTTTTCAGAGCGTGGTTGGAAATAACCGGCACTTGATGGCGCCCCGGACGCCACGGTAATCCAACAGCGCATCGATGTTTTTGATGTGCTCGTCAGGGTCAGTCGTGCCGTCGTACGTGCCAAGTGTTGGGGGCTTCTCCAGGCCCTTGGGGAGGCGTGTTGCCAAGATCTCTTGGGATAACGGGCCGTGAGGCTCATCATCGCTGCTGGAACTGATTGGTGATGAGGATCGGATGACTCGCTCGTGTCGACGACTTCTTCGAGGGGAAGGTGAACGAGCTCGGCCCTTTGAACTGACCGAAGGTGACTGCTTATCTCTTCGGGTTCTCTTGGGGCTGGGAGAGTGCTGGTTCCGTGGGGAAACCTAGTCGCATTTCTGGACAGCACGAGATTCTGGCGCTTGGCGTAGCCTTCGGTCGACTTCTCGCTGAGGCTGCGGGCTCTTGGATCGTCGATGGTTCTTCCTCGTAGGTGAGGATCTTGGATGTGCGGATTCCTCCAAAGCCTCGATCCTTTCGTTCTGCTGAAGGATCAGGAGGTTGGTCTTGTTGAGCGCCTCCAGAAAGGCCACCACGGCCGGGTCGGCGTTGGGTGGAGCAAGAGCGGGCTAGATGGCCAGCGAGGGCTGGTCGTCTTCGCGATCAGCAAGAGTAGGGGAGAGGGAGCGTCAATGTCAGTCTTATTGACGGGGAGGACAACGGATTAGAGAGCACCTTTGGCGTGATCTTGAGAGGCCATAATGATGATCTTGAAAATTTGCTTTGATCTTTAGTTTCCGGGGAAAGAAAGATAGGGAGAACAAGAATTCCCACAGACGGCGCCACTGATCGTGAAGGCCGAATCAGATCCTGTCAAAGTGGGCCACCAAGTACGTCTGAAATGCTGGGCGTATAGAGAGGAGGAGGGGGTGTACTTGCAAGGCACTCCAACGCTCAAGTAAGAAAGGGTCAGAGAAAAGGGGAAAGTACAAAGTATTAGTTCGTAGGGTCAATATTTGATACCTGACCCTCTCAAGTAAGAGGGTTTATATAGTGCCCCCAAGGGCGTGGCCAACGATCCTATTTTCGGGGCGAAATAACCGTTTTCCCGAAGAATAGGTAACTGCCCAAACTAGACGCTATGTCGGGCAGGGTGCCCAAAACTAGCCGTTATGTCGGGCATATGCATAGTTTCGAGCACATGCCCTTAGCTGTTCGGGGAGTGAAGAAGTCGTGCGGAACGGGCATCTGTTCTGGGGAGGAGCGGTTCATCCCTTGCCCGGTTGGAGGGGCAGAAAGGTAACTTTTGCCCTTTGTGGATTGGATTTAGGCAATTGAACCGTTCTGGGAGCAGAAGTGGATTGGGCCGTGCCTGTCCATCAGTCCAGTCCAGAACAATAATTATTTTAAACATATACATTTATTCTAAATATATATACAGTTATAAAAAATTATTTTAATTAAACATATATATTTTTCTAAAAAAGTATATACTTTTTAAATATATACACTTATAGTTTTCTAAATAAACATATACTTAAAAAAACAAAATATATATACATATATTACTAAATTTTGTTTCATTAAAGTGTTTAAACAATATTATAACAATATTAAAAAAATTAACATATACTTTTAAAAAAATATACATCACACTATCAACCAACAACAACCATACCACATCAAAAAAACATATACTTTTTACAATAGTATATTTAAAAAAAAAACATATATAATACTAAAAAAACACATACTTATTAACAATATTATAAAAATAACATTACACTATCAACCAACGAACGACAATATTACTTAAAAAATTTATAATATCAACCAACAACACCACTAAATTTATCTTTCCACAGAGTTATTAAACATAACATCATAAATTTTGAATAACATCATATATATATATATATATATATATATATATATATATATATATATATATATATATATCAAGTGAGAGGGATTTTAAAATGAGAGATGAGAGGAACAAACAACAATTATTTATTCAGTAAAAAATTATGATTAAACATATTCATTAACGTGGCTATTAAATTATCTCTCTTATTAACTTGCATTTCATCTCTCTTATTAACTTGATCTAACGGTTGTTGTTTGTTACTCTCATCTCTCATTTTAAAATCACTCTCATTTGATATGCTCCATATATATAATTTTTGAATTTTTCTTTCTACAGATTTATAATATCAACCAACAAAAACACTAAATTTATCTAAATTAAAAATAAAAAAAAACTGTACCTTAGATGAAGAAAAACCAACACCAAATACAAATTTTAGATTTGAAGCTCCTTTTGATGTACAAATTGACACCTTTGTTAAAACAAGCCTCTTCAACATTGTTAGGTGTTTTGATGAAGGTAGAGTCTCAAGCTCAATTGCATTATTAAAGAAGGAAAGAGATCATAGCTTTCAAAAGTATCTCTTGCTACAAGTCTTGAATTTCAAGTTATCTTCAGGAGAAAATTGGACATTGATGAATTGATAAAGCACATAAGATATAAGTTACAATTATGCATTGATTAATAGCATTTTAAACTGTTTTGAAAGTTATTCAAATTGTTAACATTTCTTACAAACTGATTTTCAACTTTTCAATCAGCTGTAATCGGTTACACAAATGTGTTAATCGGTTACATACACAAAAACTTCATATATTTGGAAATCCATTCAAGTGTAACCTGTTAACCAAACCCTGTAATCGGTTACCACTGAAGCAATGAAATTTTTTCATGAAAAGTCACATTCTAGCATTTTTCAAACTTGTTCCTTGAATCATGGCAATGCTTGATGATTTTAGACTGATTCAAATGGGTGTTTTCACATTATAAATAACCAATGTTTAAGAACTTCAAAAACTACTCCTTCAATAATTTCAAATTCAAAAACTCTCTCAATTTTTAACTAAGTGACTTGAGTAGTAACTTTATGCATACAAATTTTTTACAGCATCATTAAAGTTTCACTAATAAAATTCTAAGCATTTAAGTATTACCTGTGTATATTGTATACTTTGAAGGAAATATCAATTCTCAAAAATTGATACAGACTCAAATCTTCTTCATTACAATATTTTGTTTTGTGGATCACAAAGTGTTAAGTGATCATTATTTAAGATGAAAAGTGGTGTGCTTTTTATTCAAGTGTAAAAGAAAGTGGTGTGCTTTCTTGTGTATGTTAGATAAGTGTGTGTGTGTGACCTTGGTGTGAGGATTGTACAAGTTTTAAGATATTGAAATCTCTCACAGGGTGTGAGGGGACTGTTGAGAATAATATATCATGTGTGAGTTGGAGTCCCACATTGGTTATAAATGTGGAGAGTTGAGCATTTATAAGTGGGAGAACCCATACACCTATCACCTTAAGGTTTTGGGTGAATATGTGGTGTTTCTCTCACTTGTGTTGTTCTTGACCCAATATTGATGCTCCTCCTTATACCCCCAACAAATGGTATCATGAGCTTTTGGTTCGAGTAAAGGGACAGACTTACTTATATCAAAATGCCCATGAAGAGGTGTCCTGTTGAAATCGTAGTGCCTAGGAAGAGGTGTATCGAAATGCCTAGTAAGAGGTGCCTAATAATAGGTGTCAGTGGTGGTATAAGTGTATGTTGACAAAATAGATTCCACTTGAGGGGGAGCATTGTGGACTCACACTTGAGGGGGAGTGTTGAGAATAATATATCAAGTGTGAGTTAGAGTCCCACATTGGTTATAAATATGGAGAGTTGAGCATTTATAAGTGGGAGAACCCATACACCTATCACCTTAAGGTTTTGGGTGAATATGTGGTGTCTCTCTCACTTGTGTTGCTCTTACCCCAATATTGATGCTCCTCTTCATGACCTAACATGGAATAAACGTACTCTTGTTTGAAAGGGGAACTAATATACATCTTGGTGTCTTTTATTTTTTTGCACTTATTTTCTACATTTTACCGTTCATAACATTTCCGGAAAAATAAGAACACTTACAATCACTTATATAATGAGAAAATTTCAAAATGTCCAATTAATCTAATTCACCCCCTTCTTAGATTACTTTCAATACTTACAACATTTGAATAAACAAAGTGAACAAAAAAATTGTATTAAATTACTGTAAAAGGAAAAAAAATCCAAAATTAAAATTACACATAAACATTTAGCTTAAAATGATTAAAATCTTTAAGATTTTGAAGCAAAATTAAAAAATATTGAGGAATGTTTGAATGTATGATTTAAATGTGTTAAAGAGAATAGAGAAAATTACTAGTGCATGAGACACTTTTAGTAAGGAGAGAAAGAGAGAGAATAAAAAAACAAGGATTGATATTATTGAATAAATAAAATAAAATTATAAAGTGTCTATTTATATACACCTAAAATAATAAACAAAATAACAAACCCTAAAGCCTAATTAGCTTTGGGCTTGCGTCACATAATATAACTTAGATTATATATAATATCTCAACATTTCCCCTATAATCCAAGTTGTCGAAATACACTAATCATTGTCGATCTGAACTATTCCTAATTTCTTTATCAAAGTTAGGAACCTATCGATCTTTAATCCTTTGGTGAAAATGTTGGCCAATTATGCTTCACTTGAGCAATGCCTTACTTCAAGTTCACCTGTATTCACCTTCTCCCTTAAGAAATGAAATCTAGCTTTGATGTGCTTACTTCTTCCAAGCAAAACTAGATTCTTCACCAGATTTATGGCTGACTTGTTGTCGATCTGCAGTACTAGAGGTTTCTTCACTTCGACCTCCATTTCTTCAAGCACAAATCTGATCCAAATTGCTTGACACGCATCATAAGATCCAGCTATATATTCAGCCTCACACGATGACAATGCCACCAGAGGTTGCTTTCTCGAGCACCATGAAATTGGGGCACCAAATACTTGAAAGAAATATCTAGTAATGCTTCTTCCATCTTCCTTATCTTTGCACCAGTCAGCAACTGAATAAGAAGTAACCATAGCTTCTTTGCTTTTAGAGTCTCGTCGAAATAAAATTCCATAGTTTGTTTATCCTTTTAAGTATCACGGGATTCTTCTTTCATCCTTCATGTGTGACACCCTTGGTTCACTCATGTATCTGCTCACTAATCCGACTGAGAAACATATATCAGGTCGACTGTTGCACACATATCTTAGAGATCTGACAATCTGTTTGAACAAATTTGCATCGACTTTGTATTCCTCTCCATGCTTCTCCAACTTTAAATTTGGTTTTATATGCGAAGATGTAGGAGTTGAATCATTTATTCTGAATCTCTTGAGTATCTCTTTGACATACTTTCTTTGACGTAGCACCATGCCTTGCTTCGACATTTGAAATTCCATGCCTAGGAAGTATGACAACTTTCCCAGATCCAACATTTCAAATTCCTTCTTCATCAGCTCTTTGAACTTCGACAAGTTCTTCAAGCAATTTTTCAGTTACTAGCAAGTCATCGACATATACGCAGATTATTGTTATATCTTGTGCCATAACCTGAACATAGACATCATACTCAGATTTGCATTTTACGAATCCCAATTCAATTAAGTATGAGTCGATCTTCTTGTTCCATGCCCTAGGTGCTTGCTTGAGACCATAGAGCGCTTTGTACAACTTGTATACTTTACTTACTTCCTCTTGAGTCACAAACCCAAGTGGTTGTGTGACATACACCTCTTCATCTAAAGGTCCATTCAAAAATGCTGATTTCACATCTAAGTGAAATGTTAACCAGCCTTGCTTGAATGACAAGGCCACCACGAGTCGAACAGTTTCCAATCTTGCAACAGGTGCAAATACTTCAGAGTATTCGAATCATGGTCTCTGGAGAAATCCTCGAGCTACCAATCTTGCCTTATACCTTTCTATCGACCCATCAGCATTGTGCTTCAACTTGAACACCCACTTTACTTCGATAGCTTTTGTATGAGTTGGCAATTCAACTAACCCCCATGTGTTGTTTCTTTCAATTACTTATAACTCTTCGACCATAGCACACTTCCATTGTTTATCTTTGAAGGCTTCACTATAGTTGATTGGTTCAGTACATGTAAGTAAAGAAAAATGAACTAGTTCCCCATTTATTGTGACTGCATCATCACCAACCACTTCATAGTCTTGAAGTCTTGCTGGACGAGCTCTAGTTCTTTGAGGTCCCTGACTTGTGCCAGTCGTATCCTCTTCGACTTCGACTATGTCGAGAGTGTCAGTAACTGCTTCAATTTCTTATTCGACTAGAGTATCAACAATGTTTTCTACTTCAACATCATTACTTGCTTCGTCGAAATCATAGCTCATTAGTGGCTTATCAATTGCATTACTAGAATTCCAATCCCAGGCAGAATTTTCATCAATCACAATGTCTTGACTCATCACAATCTTCTGATTAATTGGATTGAACAGCTTGTATGCTCCAATCTTATGATACTCCTCAACATAATGGAATAGAAGAAAGAAGAAACAGGACCATATTGGACATCGCGAGATGCATACCGAAGCAGAAGAATTTGAAAAAATCCTTATGGGGTGAAGCTATTTTGACTACTATTTATATTCTGAACAGATGCCCTACCAAAAGCTGAAGAACAAGGTTCCTGAAGAAGTGTGTAGTGGCAAACGACCATCAGTGAGTCATCAGAGACCAAATATCTCACACGATGACTAATATCTCAACAAAAATAAGTGGGAGGTAGAAGGGTTAGTGGATAAGTGGAGAAGAAATGAAAATCGTTTAATTAATAGTGACATTTACCAGGGGTAGCCTCTAGCTAATCCTGACAGTTCAGATTTGCGAGGAGTGACACCAAGTTGATTTTTTACAACAGTAGACCACTAATTAATCACCCTAACACACTGGATGGTGATTTGACGTAACATTCAAATTTTACTAGAGGCTACACCTCGAAATCTGAATAGTTAAATTTTGCTAGGGACTACCCCTTGCAAATTCTGAATTTTGTCTGCCCAAGAAAATAAGATTCTGGCGCCATTTATTTCTATGATGGTTGACCCCTCGTAATGTTCAATTTCAAAATTCAAAAATTCTCTCTGTCATATCTCCAAGGGTTAACCCCACTCTAGGTAATTGTATAATTTTTTTTGTGTTGCGTGTTGCGAGGGGTTTAACCCGAAGCAAAGTTATTTATTAAGTGAGGGGTTTTACCCCTAGCAAATTCCTCTAGCTATACACAATTTTTCTTGTAGTGTTATATAACTTCATATCAAACAAAATTTAAGATGTGTTTAATTATAAGCTTTGTCTAGGGTGCGAGACATGTATAGGTTAGCGTGAGCGATTAATTTTATTTTTTTGCATGATTAAAAATCCCCGTTTTTTCATTATTATTTTATACTTTTCTCTTACATGAGAGACCTCTTTTTTTTTATTTTAAGTTTCACCGTATTTTGTAGGTTAAAAACCTCTGTTATTTCATTATATTATTATTATTATTATTATTATTATTATTATTATTATTACTACTATTATTATTATTATTATTATTTTGAAAAGATTGAGTCTGTTTGATAAGATCAAAGAATAGTTTTTATCTTTTAACTTTTTCAGCTCATATTAATGAAAAACTCTGTTTAATAACTGTCTTGTAACTTTTAGATTGTAATTTTTTTAACTAGGTTTTACCTTTTTCTCAAAAACTATTTGAATTACTTTTTGAGCTTATATCTTTTAGCTTGTGACTTTTTCTTCAATTTATACCCTTATTATTTTAACAAAAATTTATTCTCACTCTTCAATGTGTGTGCGCGCGCGCACACGCACACACACAAACACACATATATAATTTACTATTAAAAAATTTATTATAAAAGATTAAGTTATAAAGATTTTAAAGAATGCTCTAACAGATTTTTACTATTTTTCTTTAGACACTTTTTTCATGTATTAAATATAAATTATATAATTAATTACGAAATAGTACTGATAATTTTCAAGTTAGTGAAACGTTGAAGGTGAATTAATGAAATTAATAAAGACGAAGAAAATTTAGAATATCATTGCAGTTTTATTATAAAATATTATACAATATACTTATTTTTATTATTATTTTAGATTAATATAACTAAATTCAAAATTAAAATTTTATTGTTTCGTGTATTTTTTTAAATTTCATTATAAAATTTGGAAAAAAGCTATATGTTACAAAAAGAATAAGTTAACGAAGAAACCAAAGAATTGAGCGAGAGGAGTCTCTGTCTTGTGTTCAAGATATTTTTATGGAAGGAGCGTATTGATGATGGATGTTTAAACTCCTAGTCTTAGGACTAGGGACCTTATCAGTTTCAATCTTCTTCTTCATCACTACTAATTTATTTCACTTTTGTTGTATTCACTATCTACTAAGTGTTTGTACTACTAAGTTATTTCACAATCTTCATTATCATCTTCATGGAGCACACATCCAAGCATAATGGTTGGCAACAAGTCAGAAGTAGACATTGGAAATCAAATGGACACCACAGAGGGAGAATGGACATGAACTCTAAAGTTAGAAGAGATGGTAAACCACATGAAGACAAGACAAGCTTCTTCTTCACCAGATTTCCAGATTCACATGGTGCTAAAGAGATGTATGAGATATTTAAGGAATACATAGATATTGATGAAGTAGTGATCCCTTCTAGACGTGACAAAAACGGAAAGAGATATGGTTTCACAAGGTTTTTCAATGTGGGTGATGAGATAAGGATGTCTATGAGGTTGGACAATATCTTCATCAACAATGTCAAGCTCTTTGTCAACATACCAAGATTTCCAAGGGACAAACATGTCAAGAAAAAACATGAAAACGCTCGAAACTATGATTACAAGAGGAATGCATTCAAAACCATCAACAACAATCCATGAAGATTCACTGAACCACATAAAACATTTGCAAATGTTTTTGAAAACTAAGGTGGGTACTGATATGGGTGATCATGAGCAACAAAGACAACATCATAACAAATAAGAGAAGAAATCGATTTTTGCACACCTTCAGTATAACACTAAGGAGGAAGATAATGCCAGGTTCAATAAAGCTTATGTTGTTGTTGTTGCAAACCCAAGAATGACATACAACATTCAAGAATCTTTTCACTTGGAGGGTTATTTCTCTATCAAGATTACACCAATTGGCGCAAATGTATGCCTAATGGAGGAAATTGAAGAAGGGGAATTAAAAGCTTTGGTAAGGATGCTAGATACTAGTTATTACAATGGTTCATTGAAGTTCATCAGTGGTCCCCCAATGACATTGTAAATGAGAGATTAACGTGGTTATCGTGTTTTGGAATACCATGCCATGTATGGCGACCAAACTTCTTTGTTTTTTTTAACTTGCTCGGGGGAAAATACATTTGCTCTAATGATGAAACAAGAAATCAAACCAATTTTGATGTGGCGAGAATACTTGTTAGAACCAAGTATTCAATAAACATTAACCAATTCATTAACGTGGAGATTGATGATCATGTTTACCATGTCAAGATGGTGGAGGGTACTCATGGTTCTAAGAGGATTGTCATTTCCAAGCAACGTGATACATCCACTTCAAACTCGAAAACAACATCCTCTGATGATGGCAATAGGTCCTGGGACGTGGATGGAAGGGATGAAGATGATGATGGCACTCACAATGGTATGGTTAGTACAGATGAAAATAGAGAAGAACCACTCATCAGAACTACTCTGGTGGTTGATTTGACCTCTCAAAGGGCCTCCATAGGCAACACCCAACAACTATCACCAAATGTTAAGGAATATGTGACAACCGCAGTAAACCAAGTACCTAGTGTCAGCGGCGCCTCAGAGCAGACTGAGAAGCATGTCAATGCTGGGTCCCAATGTGTAAGGGTACAGAGGAAAAAGGTGAGTAGAAAAAAGTCATCTTTGGCATATGGGAAATTGTCCAAACATCAACTTTTGGCCAAATGCTCATGGCAGGCCCCTAGGAAACATGGAAAGAAGGCTGCAAAGACTACCAAATTGAAAGATATCCCCCAAGAGAAGGAAGACTTAGACCTCATTTTAATGAGTCCTAATGAACTAGTGGGCCTTGAGTCTCCTAGGCCCAAGAAGCAGACAAAGAAGAGATTATTGACAGAGGTGTTAAAAAAATGCTGATGAACCTGCTACAAACTTTTTTGAACCTCTGAATTTCTACTTACCACCAACAACCACAAAGGCTACATCCCCCATTAACTCTACCAATGAATCAACAAATTTCTCTGATGGATTAGTATTGTGTTGTGACTTAATCTCTACAGGTGATATAATCCAAGGTAATGATAGAGCAAGAAGAAATATCAAATTGGATTTTGCAGCTAGAGTGTGGTCTCAAATCAAAACATTGGACATTGTTGGAGAGCTCCAGATGAAGCTTTTGAAGAAATCATCAGAAGCATGGAGGTAAGAGATTCTAAAGGGGCCACAATGAGGAAGGAGAATTCAAGTTGTGAATCATGAATATTATATCATTAAGCATTCGAAGGTGTGGCATGACCATTAAAAGAAAAAGAGATAAGCATTTAATATTGAATGGCAAAATAGACCTCATGTTCATTCAGGAGACAAAAAAAAATTCCTGAAACTTATATCAAAGATATGTGGGGGTCTAAGGATGTGTTATGGACCTATCAGGATGTTATAGGCTAATCAGAAGGAATGATAATAATGTGGAGACTTGGGATTATAATACCAATCTCGAGCTTCAAAGGCAAAGGCTTCTTGTGCATTCGGCCATATTCATAGATAACCCTATTTACTTTCTCAACATCTATTCATATTGTATTCTGAATCAAAAAAGACATATGTGGAAGGAAATAATCAGCTGGAAGAATAAACTTAGCACTAGGGACTAGATCATAGGGGGTGACTTTAATTCCATCAAGCATCACACATAAAGGGTGGGAATTAATGTCCGAAACAACACAATTGAAATGGAGGATTTTACTGCCTTCTTTGATATCATGGATGTTATAGATTTACCAACCTTGGGAAATTAATAAACCTAGTTTGCCTCTGATGGGAAAGCAAAGAGCAGATTGGATTGATTTCTTGTGTCTGAAGAAATCATTGAGTCTTGGAATCTTGTGGCTCAAGAAATTGGCAGAAGAGACATATCTGACCATTTTCCAATATGGATTAGAGGAAGTCATATTAAATAGGTCCCTATTCCATTTAGGTCAAACAATTACTGGTTTGATCACAACCAGTTCTTAGCCTTTGTGGAAAACCAATGGAAGTCTTTTCATGTTGAAGGGAAGAAAGCTTTCATTATGAAGGAAAAGCTTAAACTACTAAAATTGAGATTAAAGGAGTGGAACATAGATGTTTTTGGAATACTTGATCTTAAGATTGAGAAATGTGTGGTGGAACTCAAAACTCTTAATGGCATTATTGATCACTCAACATAGTTGGCCATCATAGCAGAAAGAAAGGAGGTGCAAAGTCAAGTATGAAGCAATATACATATGAAAGAAAGCTTACTGAAACAAAAATCCAGACAGACATGGATTAAGGGAATGGATCTAAATACAAGATTCTTTCACGGTATGCTGAATATGAGAAGGTGGAGAAATAGAATAACGACTCTTGAAACTGACAGTGGGAGAGTGGAGGAGGAAGAGTTGGTAAAGTTGTGGAAAAAGACCATTTTAAAAACATAATTACTGAACAAGGAGGCATAAGACCATCTTTGGATGGTATAGAGTTCAATTTCTTGAGTGAAGTTGAGAGCACAAAACTAGAAGAAGCATTTTCTAGAGAGGAAATTAAAGAAGTCATATGGGAATGTAATGGAGACAAAAGCCCTGGTCCTGATGGCTTTAACATCACCTTCATCAAGAAATGCTGGGAAATTTTGGGTAAGGATGTCATTGGAGTCATTCAAGAATTTCATACTACTGCACACCTTCTGTTCTGGTATGGGTCTGAGACTGGCCCACCGTCGGGCACAACCCAGTCCAGCTCCGCGTCGAAGAAGGCCCAACACAAATGCCCAATCCCTTATAGCCGTTGGAGAGCACGTTTCCCACGTGCTCCTCACCCGAGGACACGGGGCCAGCTGCTCCCGCGTATCTCGCGGAAACGTTCTGCCCTTCGTAATGGGCACGTCTTCCACTTTCTAGAAAACACATAGCAGTTGACCCAGGATGATGAACATGAGCTACTTATCCCTACATCCACATAGGAATCCCAGCAGTCATCCATTATGGGCGGGATCACCCAACCCATAATGGAGACCGTTGGCCCAGTGATGAGGGCTCTATAAATACCCTCTTATGATAGAGGGTCGAGTATTCTGTCAATTCCACTTTTCACTTATGTACTTGCCTTTATTCACTCTGTACTTACTTTAGCATCAGAGTGCCTTGTAGGTACCCCCCCCCCCCCCCCCCGTTTTCCTCACCTGACATTGAAGACCACGGTTTGTTGTTGGTCACTGAAGAACTCTCTGATCCTGGTAAGATCAGTGACGTCATTTATGGGAACCCTTTGCTCCCCCGTCTTTCCTTTCTCTAAAACCTAAAGACCAAAGCAACATTCTCAAACCTACCAATCATGGTCGATCAACACGATAACATCGATCACGAAACTGCCTTCACTCCTCTCCAATACGCCGACAACGACATGTCAATTATAGAAGACATCACATCGACGAAGAGAGACGGATGCACTGCTTCCCCTTTCTCTGACGAGGCGGCCGATGACGACATCTAGTATGTTGAGACTCGGAAAGTCCAAAAGACTCCGGAGAATGCACCAGAGAAGTTCCAGCCAATACTCGGGTCGACCAACACCTACCCGACCATGGTGGACCTTGTTGCGGCCTTAACCAGACCAATACCTTGATCCATCAGCAGAACGTGAGGATTGGAGCTTTGGAAGAGACCTCCGTAGGCGCTCTCCCCCGTGGAGACATCAACAGTACTAGTCTTGCAGCTCGTCGCCACAATGACCAGGACGCCGACCACTATTGGAGAGGCCATAACCCCTGAAGCGCAACCGCACTTGTGGATGGGTTTTTGTGAATCGGAGACCAAGCTATTGGATTAACTTGACTCGCAAATCAAATGTCGCCACCGGACTTTAATTTATCCAAGGGAAGGGGTAAAGAAGGAATAACCCATAAATATGCAATGTGAAACAATGCAATAAGAGATCCAAGGTTCGGGGGTTGGTTACACAAAGGGAAGGTACTAGCACCCTAAGTATCTATAGTATCCTATAGAAAACTCTTAAATATTTGTGTTATTTGCTTAAGTTATTTGCTATTGATTGGGAGAGTCGATTGTTTTTGAGTGAGTGATGGGAGTGGAAAATGTTTTTGTTGTTTTCATAATATATATGAAAAGGGGGTGAAAAATAAAAAGGTGTGCTCGCTAGGATCTCGCAATACTATGCCTACATATCCCTAGAGGAAGTCAGAGCATTTGTAGTTCGAGAAACTACGGGTAAAAGCAATGTTTGTTGGGTTTTTAGGAGAAGAGACAAGTTGTCATCTTAAGAGGGATTGCTTAACTATACCACCAAAAACATAGAAAGATAAAAGATCTTTGCATAATAAGAGAAGGACTTTGACTTGGATATAGAATCAACAAGTATGCCACTTACATCACTTAAATGAAAGAGTCTCTCTGCACCATAATAAGATAGGGACATCAACTTGAATATAGAATAAAAAAGTAGGCCACTTACATCACTTAAATGAGAGATAAAGTTTTAAAAGTTTGATTTATACTGTGGGTGTTGTACACCAAAATTTTCCCTTAGATTCATTGATCTGTCTGCATATCGTATTAGGTCAATATTCGTGCATAACTAACGACTTTACCTAGTTTTTGCCTGTTTGTTTTATTTGTGAGTACAGGTACTGCTGCAGAAGGCTCAAGGTCTTGAAGGCTATGCTGTGTATGTGTTTGTGGAGGTTCTCTGGTCTTGACAAGTTGTGTTGGATTCCTGTGAGATTGTGTGCCTCTATCCTTTCAGTCCCTAAGGCACTACCAAAGCCTTTTCTCTCACAAGATTAGGTCCTTATTACCCCTGATATGGAATTTGGTCCCCTAAAGGCTAATCACTGGTTGTGTGTTTGGAATCCAAAATGTAATTCAAGCCCATTGTTGTCACAAACTTACAAGATCAGCTTAAATCCCCTACAAGTTTGAAGATCGATTATCTGAGAAATTAATGTCCAAGATACCTTGATCATTGATAGAAGGATTAATCAGTTTGCAATGTCTATGAATGACATTCGTGTTATGGGATGCATATCTCCCTTTTAAAGTGCAAGATTTTTTTTATTGGAATTATGATTAAGAGAGTTTCATTTGGAACTTATCACCAAAGGCTTAAGTTTCTAAGTTTAAAGTCGATGCATGCAAGGTTCAATTGGAGTTCAATTTATGTTGAATTTCCAAACCATGAGAACTAGTTACCTTTCCTTTCCGAGGTTCATATTCATCATAAGATTACAAGTTGTTACAAAATTCAAGGTTTAAATTTGAATTTCAAGAATTAAAGTGCAAGAGTTGATTTGAAGATTAAAACCAAGGGTTTGAAACGGAATTCATGAAGATATATTTTTAAAGTGTTTTATCAAGAATAGCTTCGAGTTCATGATTTAGATCTTGTCATCTTCCATACAAGTGATACAAGTTCAAGGACTTTTTGCAAGTCAAACTCAAGTCCAATCTTATTCAAAACCTAAGCTTACAAGCCAAATTTTGATTCAATTTCAAGTCATCATTACCCAAGGGTCAAGTTTGGGGATTTATATCAATTTCAAGGATTCAAGCTAGGATTATATTTGTTCAAGTTACAGATTTAACAAATTGGAAGATGAATACGTGATTTTCGTATGGCAATTACAAGCTATCCTCACAAAGAAAGAATAACAATTGAAGGCGAATTTACAAGGTCAATATCATGGCAAATAAATCAAGTTTCAAATGTTAACTTCAGATAGTTACAAGTCTTGGTTACATAAAGAATTCCATTTCATCAAGAGGACGTGGCCTAATTTTTCAAAAAAAGAAAAAGGAGGTTTTTCTACAATAAACTCCTTGCTTATTTAAGCTTCATATAGAACGAATGTCATGAAAATTGCAGCCTTGCTTGTTTCTGTCACTGCGCTCCTAAAGAGGAATAATATTAAATCAATTTGTGTTCAAAAGCAGACTTCAAAGCAGTCCCAAGTCATCACGCAACTGTTGAGGGCTATGAATAAATGTGTGTAGCTGACTTTGAAATATTGATATGCTAAAAGCAGCAACATCAAGTCGGTAGTACAAGGACGTCATCATCATCATTTTTATTTATTTTTAATAATAATAAAATTATATTATCAAAAAACAGTTCCATACAAAGCGTCTATCTAAAGATCCAGGCTCATAACGACAAAATGTTAGAAAGCAAAAGAAATCTAATAAACATAATGTACACGGTGGCAATACTCAAGCATCTTAGCATTTTTCTCCACCCTGTGAAGTACCATTGCTCGAATATCCGCATCATTTAGTTCATGCTGACATTCCAGTTGGAAAACTTTCTTGTTCCTTATAGACCATACATGGTAGACTATTTCTGCCATGACTGTTCTAAGCATACTTGCTTTCCTCCCTTTTCCTCGTGCAACTCAATCGGCCCACTGTAACTCATCAGCCTAGCCATGAGGAGTATGCATTACTGTGATGGCCTGCAGCTGTTTTTTCCAGATATTCTTTGTATCATTGTACTCAAAGAACAAGTGTTGGATAGTTTCAGGAGCTTTACAAAACACACATTCTCCATCAGTTACCAGCCCATGGTTACGTACCCTATCTTTCGTCATCAACATATTGTGGCACGCCATCCAAAATGTGAAAATCGCTCTTGGTTTTGCTAGGTTGCCATACAACAGAAATCTCCAATCCACCTTCGGTTTTACATCCCTGATAGCATGATACATCTCAGTGATTTTATACCTCCCTGTTGAGACAAATGTTTGCCAGCATCCTATATTTATCAGTTTATCTCTATGTTTGAATATTGCACGAATCACCCATGATACAGTCGGACCTGGTACAAACGATTGCACATCAGTTCTCTTTAGATAGTATTGGTGGATCCATCTTATCCATAGAACATCCTTTTTTATCCAAAGATTCCATAATAATTTACCCAAAGTGGCTATGTTCCACTCTTCAAGAGACACCATATTCATTCCTCCCATAGCAACTTGGTCACAAACCCGCTCCCAAGAAATAAGGGCTTTCCTACTTTTGTCCTGTTTTCCCGTCCACAGAAACGTTCTACACATAGATTCAATATACTTAAGTACCTTTTTTGGGAGAGAAAAGACCTGTAACCAGTAGTTTCCTATGGCCAGAATTACGCTTCTAACTAGTTGCATCCGACCTGCATACGACAACAGATGAGTGCTCCAGTGCGTAATTCTTTTCATTATTTTCATCATCATCATTTTGTTTCCAAAATAAGACCTGACATGGAAACTCATCAATGTGAAATCTTCAGCATAACCACAGAATCATAACAAGTTCAATAGGAAATCAGACAGCTTCAATAACCTAAAATCACGTTCAAACAAAATTTGAAATATTTCCAAAACAATTTCAAACTTCTCCAAGACAATAATCTAACATGTTCAGACAAGGCTTAAAACCTTCCAAAACCAGTTCAAACTTTCCCAAAACACAAATAGAACAAAACTAACTACTATCGACAAGCCAGAAATCTTTCCTAACGTTCCAAAACAACATACTCCCAACAACATTAAAACATTCCAAATCTGAGGAAACATTGTCTCAGACACCTTAAAAAAACATTCCTAGTTTGGCAAACATGTTTAGACACATATATAAGTGCTTTCAAAACATGATTCTCCAGTTTTCTTTCGTGACATATAAAAGGCACACATACGTACAAGCAAGGGGGAACAACACAAAACTCAAAACCCATACACATACCAAATTCAAATCGTACTCAATCCAATCCATCATATTATAGAAACAATTCATCAGTCAAATACCAGAAAATTCACTCATCAAACTTACACAAACCAATTCATCGAAAAAAACAGTCGCCATCAATTCCTCACATTAGCAAGAAAACCAGTCATCATATCGTACCAGAAAACCACTTCATCAAAATCTACACCAGAATCCACAAGATCATACAACAGTCAAACACAACGCATCATCCAAGCAGGACATCAACAATTTCAGAAATTACACACAGCAAAGACAACATACACGCAGTAACGGACAATAACATACAACACAAAAAGAAAGAAATCATAAGGAAGGAAAGATTCGAGAGACTCATCTTTAAGGAGCTGCCGTCCTTCATCAATCGCCACCATCGCTGGTCCCTTTTTTCTTTCTTGTTTTGCTTCAAGTTGCAACATCTGTAATATGTAACCGTAAGATCATAGTGAAACATTGGGGTATTGGGCTTGTTGGGGTTAGGGTTTGATTGATTTATTGCTTGTTTGTTTGAGAGAGAACGAGAGAGAGGGTATGAGAAATGTGTTGTTTCTCTCTTTCCTTCCTTTTGTTTCACGAGTTACTCCATGCACACGCACACACCATAACAATTATGCGCCCTCAGTTTAGATCGCGAGTTTGGTCTCAGTTATTCATCCAATGGTTGAGATCTGAGGGTCCACAATGGACCCTCTCTCCCTGGCGTGCACCTTATCCCTCCGTTAATTAATCTCTTTTTTTAAATAACCTATTTTAATTTAGAGTTTTATAACTTAATTTGTTAGTATTTTTAATTTTAAACACAACTAATTCAAATGATGGTTAGAACTTTCAATTTAACCCTTTTTAATAAAAGATATAATAATAACAACTTTTTAATTAAAATATAACTAAAAGAGATCATTTCTAAACTTTTAAAACCTTTTTAATTATTAAACCCCTTTTTATAAAAACTATTATTATTTAGATACTAATTAAAACTTTTTTAGATAATTAAAAACCTTTTAAATAAGTAAACCTCTAACTTTAGGTTAATACTAATCTATATCTCTAAAATAATAAACCTTTTATTTACTTCCCTTAAAATCAAAACTCTTTCTTAACAGACCGTTCCCTTTTAGATCCCTCGCGCCTGAGTGAATCGTATGCATGTATGTTTATTTATCTTGTCTCTGCTTGATATCATGCCCTTGTATGCTTACCTCTATTTGAATGTTTACTTGCTATTGCTGTTTGTCAAACCTTTCAAAACATGAAAAATCCTCGATCCAACGTCGAGCCCATTTTCTACCCATGTAAGTCGATTGCATTTAGGCATCGCATTCAACCTTTTGGTCACCATACACTATACTAGCTCGCCTTTGCTAGTGCGCACAACTAATCTAAGTTAACCGTCCCCTTAATTCCAAAGGAAGGTTCACCTTATATTGACTCAAACGTCATAGGACTAACTTTAGAACCCTTGGCCTTAGGATTCGGAGTCGCCGTACTCCACGTCTCGCCGTAGACGCTTAATACCTTAGCCTTAGGATCGGAGTCGCCGCACTCCACGTAAATGTTTCGCCGCAAATATTTACAATCCTACCCCTCTAAAACCAACTTACAACTTTAGAGTCGCCGCACTCTATCTAAAGTCTTGCCCGAGACTTTACCCCCCCCCCCCCCCCTTGGAACCTTGACCCCGTCAAGAAGTTCCTCTTTTCAGAACTACGGATACTCTGATTCCGCTTCCCCTTGGGATACGTAGGCACAAGGTGCGATACCTTGTCGAGTATACTTAGATACTAACCCCTAGGGTTTTCAACCTTTAGCATAGCACCCTTAGCAAACGAGTAATAGATAACATAGATACTAACAAGAGGTTCCTGTAGAGTACTACAGACGTTTAGGATGCTAACACCTTCCCTAGGCGTAACCAACCCCCGAACCTTAGATCTTTTAGGTTTTTTCGCTTTTGAACCTTTCCTTTGGATAAATCAAAGACGGTGGTGAACATTTAAAGAAATGTGATCCTAGTTAATCAATAACTATGGTATCCAATTCTCACCGCAACAGTGGGGATAGAAGAGATATCTCTTCTATAGAGATGACTCATGTCTAATCTCTTGGGGAAGAGTTTTGAGTTTGAAGCCAAAGATGGCTAGGGTTTGATTGAAGTTGAATTTTGAGGGGAATCCTAATGTTTGAACTAAGTCTAAAGAAAAGGTGAGGGGAATGATGAACATAAACACTAATGTCAAGAGAAACTTAACAAATAAAGCTTATCAAGTATGAATAAGTAAAACATCAAGAATAAAATGAATATACAAGTATGATTGAGCATCGCATCAAGACATGTGTATAACAGGAAAAACATAAGATAACTAGACATGCTTGACATTGTGGAAGTTTATGAAGGAAATACTTGAATGTGTGAGAAAAGATCTAATCAATTTAAACATCATAAACAAGTTTAAACAAGTACATATTCAAAATGAATCATGGATCAGATGAACATGGTAAGGCAAAACCCTAAAGAGAGTTTATGAAGGAAATACTTGATCATGTCAACAATTTTAATCAAGGTAAGCACATGAACAAGATAGTTAACATGATTGAATCAAGGATACAAGGAACCAAACTCAAGTGGAAGCCCTAGTTATGCATCAAGTTGTTTCAAAAGATCAAGCAAGATTAAACCCTAAAGGTATCACTTAAACAAACCATTTAATCAAATTTTTTTTTAATAAAAGGGTAACTAAACATGGTACAAGTCATTAACAAGACTCAATCAAATCATGCTATGGTCACATAAACACATATGTTCAATTAGATCAAAGAAGTAATCTAAAGAACATCATTAAAAGGTTTAAAAACACATAAAAAGTGCATCTTTTCAACTACACAAAGATATATAAAATAAATATTATTTATGGTATTTTTTGGAGTATTCTCAAAATAGAAGGGATAAATGACAAGTGTGCAAAAAATCATTCAAAACTAATTAATTTTGCAGATAGAAAAAATTAGGAGAAAATGGGAAGAAAACATGAAAAATTAGTGTTAAAAAATAAGGATTGTCACCAAAGGGACTTGAACTCGTGCCCTTGTGGTTTCAGGCCCAAAATCTTACCACTAGGCCATGTGATTTGGGTTAAAAGGTAACACGCGTGTTAAAATAAATATTAAAGTTTCAAGTTGAAAATTGTAAAAAATAAAATGCAAAAGGTTTGGGGCGAGGGGGATTCGAACCCCAGACCTATAGCTCGCTTCACACACAAAACACACACACTAACCACCATGGCGCAATGCCTATTCAATACATATATGGCAAATAAAAAATAATATAGTAAAACAACAATTAAAATATGATTTTTTGCGCCAGCCACACATCATTTTCTTCCTTCCTTGTCCACCATTTTCAAATTTTGGAGAAAATCTATCTCTCTTATTTCTCAATATTTTTGCACGATGTAAACATGAAAAATGTTTATTTTTTCACAAGGAACATGATGGTACAACTTAATTATATTAATTTTCAACGTATAACAACTAATCAATCATGAACCAGAAGGAACCCTAGAATGAAAATCTACAATGAAATTCCATACAATACATATTCAAAGCAATTGACATAGGAAAAATGATCCTCACATCATGACAAACAGGTTTGTAACTCAAATGATCAAGAATAATGCATGAATTATAGAGTTTGGAAAAGAGCAACTTACCTTCAAAAGTGAAAATTGAGTCTCTGCTTAGAGGTGTTCTAGATGTAATTTGATGATCCTAAAAGCTTCCTTGGCCTCCAAGGAATGTGTCGAAGTGGTTGAATTGGATTGAAACTCTCTGGAACTCCCTACCTGAATCAAACTGCAGTTTAAGCAAGTGAGAGATGCTCTTATGGATTGAGGTGTTACATATGAGTTTCAAGGCTTTGGATCACTTCTATTAAGTGTATAGAAGGTGTTTGGATGCTGAGATTGAATGGAAAGTGTTTGGAACTAAGAATTCAATAGTTCTTGCAAGTTGTGCAACAATGGTGATATGAAAATGAAAATTCTAGTTATGGATGGTTTGGTGATGTTTAGAGTGTTTCAAAAGCTTATATAAGTTGTATGAGATGTGTTTGAAGTGTTAGAATGAATGTTTATAGACTGGTTTGTGAAATTCAAGTTTTCACTTTGATGGATTTTGAAATTTGCAAGAATGTGCAATTATGGTGTGAAGAGGTTTTGAGGTCTTGTTGTGTGTTTGAAATGATCATAAATGACCTCTATATATAGAAAAACAAGTTGGTTTTTTGGAGGAAAAGTTTTGGATTGGGATGCATCCTATTATCCAATGTATCATGTCATGTTTCAAAACTTGAATGCAAAGTTCAAGTAGCTTTCTTTCTAAGCAAGATCAAATCTTGACCATTTGGACTAGCATAATTCATATTGTGACCTTAGTCTTGATGTTTAGAACAAATCCTTGACTTGGTGAACAAGTTTCTTGGCTATTTGGCCTTTCACTTAATGCACCAAAACAAAACTTAAGTTCATGCCTTGAGATAAGGTTTTTACTATGCAAAGGGATCGAAATTCAGCAAATTTGGTGCCATCTTGAAGATATTATGGGATACTACAAGATTCATGTTGATCTTGTGCAGAGATAAGGTTGGGAAATTGGTCAAAAGTGTGTCCAAAATCATGTGCTACAAGAAATCTGTCTTGAATTTCAACTTCATCAATGCTTCTTGCAAAAATCATAACTTCTAGTTCAAGTATGATAAATCTTTGTTCTCGGACTCTTTGGAAAGCTTGAAACATCCTCTACAACTTTCATATTGACAACTTTCCTTGAATCAATTGTGATAATTATGAAAAGTGCTTGCAAAGTTAGTTTCATGACATAGGTAGATTTGGTTGAAATTTTTTTTAAGTGTTTCTGTTCAAAAAGTAGTGAACCCTCTATTTCATGGCCTCATATCTCTTCATCCATGCATTTTTTGGAAATCATCCCCTAGGAAAAAGTTGTAGATGGAACAAGATCTTCAATTTGGTATTTGGAGCAAAGAAAATGGTTGCTTGAGGAGGAAGTTATGGACTTGGAAAGTTTGGCAAAAATCATAGAATTTTATAACGTAGTGAAATTTTCCAAAACCCTAATTTTGTAATTTTGATCTTTTCTTTTATTTTCTTGATTGATCATGATCAAATGCATTCACCAATCATATTTTCATGATATTTGACTTGAGGAAATCATGTTTGACCTAAAGATGCCAAAAATCAGGCTTTGACTTGATCAATTGTTTCACTTTGTATCAGATGAATTCAGCTTTGTAATTGCCCGTGAATCAAGCTTCTTGGGCAATTAGGATCTTGTGAATGGTTTTCAAAGATGTATTTGAGGTCCTTGAATCATGTTTTGAAGTGTAGGATCATCCTCAGATGAGAAATTCAATGGTAAGCCTCACTTAGTCAAAAACCCTATTAGGAAAGAGATAGAAACTCCAATGGGGAGAGGAACTCAACTCCACAAGGGATGAGGTTATATCTCTTACCATTTTGATCTTCCATATTTGGAAAATGATGCAGCATCTTCTTTGACTAAGTAGCATTACTTAGAAAGGGTAAAATAAATTTCCCCACATTTTTGGACATAAGCTACGAAACTGGTCTCGGTTTCTTCTTATCAAGACTTTCTCTTGAAAAGGTTAAGCAGACAAGTTCCTAAAAAGGTAATCACTTGCTAAATCAATAACTTCACTGAGGATCTTCACAGAGACGCGGGCTAGTTAATTTGTAAAACGAATTTCTCAAATAAAGAGAAAAACTTCTTGTAAGGATCTTCATCAAACTTTTCACAGGGATTCACTGGGGAGATGCTATTTGATGGAAAATAAACTTCATCATACTTCTCTTTGAGACTTTTTTGGAGAGATGCCATGTGATGTAAAATTGGTAGCAGACTTACTGAGGAATTGCCATTGGTTGTGATTAATGTTGCTTTGAGCAGATAAAAATCACTTATAACAACTTTTTCAAATAAGGAGGCAAACACTTGTAATAATCTTCAATAAATTCCTCTGACGGAACCTTTCCAGAGAGACAACCATTTCTTCATCATACTTCTCTTCGAGACTTTTTTGGAGAGATGCCATGTGATGTAAAATAAGGGTTCACAACAAACTTCTCTGCTGAGGATAAACTAGAGAGATGCCATTTGCTGGAAAATAACTGCACCAAACTTTTCTTCGATACTTTTTCGGAGAGATGACATCTGATGTAAAATAACTGATAGGCTGATCACTTCATTGGGATAGACAAACTACTCAGAATGAGACTTCCATTTGTTGTCAGGTATAAATTCCAAGGAAATGTTGTAACAAGTTGCTGAGGAATAAAGTTCGTCTTCACTGGGGAACTTTCAATAGATTCCTTCTTGGGAGATAAACCACTCAAAGGGTGCAAAATAAATGCCCTTCCAATTTAGAGGTTCAATTTATCAAAATTGTCAAAGACCAAATTCAATCCAGGAATAAGCTGGAGAGAAACCGTTTAACAAGACTCTACCCACTGAGGGATGAACTCGAACTAGGGTTTTATCCTATCCAAGAGTGGAAAGGAGGACTAAAGCAAAAAATTCCACGAGGATTAAACTCAGTGGGGAGTTAGAAAGGATATACACTTTCTGCTAAAGGCTGACAAACTCTACTGGAGAGAGGAAACACATTACTTGAGGATAAACACAACCAAGGTAAATGAGATAAACATCATTAATAAGTGCAATATGAACATGACTATAAATTCAACTATGCATGATGTATGTATGAATGAATGCATGTTATGTTTTATGCTGACAAAACAGGCGAAAGAGATAAACTAGTGATGAAATAAACATTACACCATAACCGAATACTCGGTCTTCCTTAAAATGGAAATATTGCAGGATATCAGACAAAGAAATCCATTTGATGGAACAAAGTCCTTCTGCGAGGCTCAAATTTCTCTGAGAAGAGGAAGATACTTTATTTGGGGAGAAACTCGGATAATCTTCTGACATCAATAACCCGTCTGAAGAGATGACCACACAAACTCTGTTTGGCAGGAGGTAAAGTAATTTTGTACTCTGCTGGGGGAAAAACCACACTCAGCTGGAGAAGCTTGAATCAAAGCTTAACTGGGGATACTAGGTTTAATTCTTTACTAAAGAGCATTAAGTCCAAAATTCAACTGGGGATATTGGAACCTACGTCCAACACATCACGGAAATTTGGAGTAAAGATCCATCATTCGTAGATGCTTCGCAAGGTAAACCATGAGAATATTCGATTTTATATTTTGAGTCTTAATCATTCTCGGAGTAACTGTTGATATTTCCTTCTAATGTTCACAAATCTAAGGAAAGTAAACACACGCATTTAAAAACAAAAGTAAATATTTTAACTTTTTGTTTCAAGAATTTCTATCAAAAGGGAAAATGTCATTTTGCAAGATATAAATGAAATAAGAATTGCAAACAAATGGACAAATGCTTTTTATTGATAGAATGGTAACCAACAAATGGCGCGATTCCATGGATTATTACAAAGTTGGAAAATGGTAGTTTAGACGGAAAAGGCTATATTAAAATACCATGACCACTATTCTCCTTAACAACTGTGAATTCCCAATGTTCTTGAGCTTTGGAGAAACTGATTTGATTTGAGAACTCTTTGATAGACGTTGCTGCTTCAGATAATCCAATCTGATTTGATGCAGTTACTTGCCAAAAAATCCCCAACTTTTGCCTAGATTGCCCTTTTAGGTTTTCAATCTACCGGGATGATTACTTTCTATTTATGTCTCTAATTTTTTCCTGGACCGCCCTTCCGGGATTTCAATCCACCGAGACGCTCTTTTTTTCCTTAGCCGCCCTTTCGGGTTTTTAACTTAGCAAGTTGTTCCTTTATTCTTTAGGCGAAGTATTTCTTGACTGTATCGGCGTTCGTAGAACAAGTGAAATCTTTACCATCCATGGTTGCAAGAATCAAGGCACCACCTGAGAAGGATTTCTTAACAATGTATGGGCCATCATAGTTAGGAGTCCACTTGCCCCTAGAATCAGTAAGGAAAGATTGGATTTTCTTGAGCACGGGGTCGCCTTCTCTGAATACACGAAGTCGGACCTTTTTGTTAAAAAAATTTCTTCATTCTTTGTTGATTTAACTGACCATGGCATAAAGCCATCATTCTTTTCTCTTCAATTAGATTTAGTTCATCATATCAACTTTGGCACCATTCAACCTCCGTTAATTTTGCTTCCATCAAGACTCTCATTGATGGGATTTCAACCTCTATGGGGAGCACTGCTTCCATGCCATATACCAAGGAGAAAGGGGTTGCCCCTGTTGAAGTGCGGACGAATGTACGATACCCATGCAAAGCGAAAGGGAGCATCTCATGCCAATCCTTGTATGTAACAACCATCTTCTGAATGATTTTCTTGATATTCTTGTTAACGACTTCAACAGTCCTTGTATGTAACAACCATTTTCTGGTGTTTAATTTTGAACTCGGCCCACATCTCTTTCATCATTTTGTTATTCAAGTTCGATCCCTTGTCAGTAATGATCTTGCTTGGAACACCACAAAGGAAGATGAGATTGTTCTTGATAAACCGGACCACCACTTGCTTGGTTACATTAGCATTGGCATACGAGGCTGCTTCAAACCACTTGGTGAAATAAGCAATGGCCACCAGGATAAAACGATGTTCGTTTGAAGCCTTGGGTTGAATCATGCTAATCATGTCAATTCCCCACATAGAGAAAGGCCATGGAGAAGAAAGAACTTTGAGAAGAGTTTGTGGTACATGAATTTTGTCGGTATAAATCTGACATTTGTGACATTTCTTCATATACTTGCAGCAATCAGAGTCCATTGACAGCCAATAGTATCCTGCTCTTAATATTTTCTTTGCCATCACTTGCGCATTGGCATGAGTACCAAAGGAGCCTTCATGAATTTCTTTCATTAACATGTCTGCTTCGTGTGTATCCACGCATCTGAGCAAAACCATGTCGAAGTTTCTCTTGTATAACACATCATTATTTAGGAAGAAGTTGCCAGCCAATCTTCTCAAAGTCTTCTTATCTTTTCTTGATGCCCCGGGCGGGTATTCTTGTCTTTGAAGGAAGCATTTAATGTCGTGATACCACGGTTTATCATCAACAACCTCTTCTACTGTAAACATATGAGTAGGCCTATCAAGGCGCATAACATCGATTTTAGGCATATCATTCCATCGATTCACAACAATTATGGAAGACAATGTAGCCAGTGGATCAACCATATTATTTTCTTCACGAGGAATATGATGAAACTCAATTTCATTAAAGAAAATTGACAACCTCCTTGTAATCTTTATATGGAATCAAACTAGGTTAACGTGTTTCCCATTCTCCTTTGATCTGATTTATTACCAAAGTCGAGTCTCCATATACATTCAGAATCTTGATCCTCTAATCAATGGCTTCTTTGAGACCCATGATGCAAGCTTCGTATTCAACTTCATTATTTGTGTGTTTGAATGTCAACCTTATGGTAAAAGGAATATGGGAGCCTTAAGGCATAATAATGATTGCCCCAATTCCATTTCCATAAGCGTTGACAACTTCATCGAATATCAAACCCCAATGGGATCCTGGTTCTAGCCCTTCATCTGGAAAAGGGTTCATCACAGTCCTTCCTTTTCAGGTACATCACATCTTCATCTGGGAAGTCAAATTTGATTGATTCATAGTCATCGATTGGTTGGTGAGCCAAATAATCAGCTAGAAAACTTCCTTTGATGGCTTTCTGAGTGTGGTATTCAATGTCATATTCTGACAACATCTGCCAACAGACAATCCTTCCAGTTAAGGTGGGATTTTCAAAGATATACTTGATCGGGTTCATTTTGGAGATCAACCAAGTGGTATGACAAATCATATATTGGCGGAGACGACAGGGCAGCCCACGCCAAAGCGCAACATGTCTTTTCAAGCATAGTGTAACGAGACTCATAATCTGTGAATTTCTTACTAAGGTAATAGATGGCATGTTCCTTTCTACCTGTTTTGTCCTACCGACCCAGAACACATCCCATGGAATCTTCCAATATAGTTAATTATATGATCAAAGGTCTTCCTTCCACTGAAGGGATCAGAATGGGAGGTTCTAGTAAATACTCTTTGATGCTGTCAAAGGCTTTCTGGAAATCTTCTGTCCATACACAACCTTGGTCTTTCCGAAGAAGGTTGAATATAGGCCCGCAAGTAGCGGTCATATGTGAGATAAACTGGAGATGTAGTTCAAATAGCCCAGAAATCCTCTTACTTGCTTCTCAGTTTTGGGTGTTGGCATTTCCTGAATAGCTTTGACTATGTTAGGATCAACTTCAATTCCTTTTTGGCTAACAATAAAATCTAAGAGTTTCCCTGAACGAACACCAAATGTACATTTGTTAGGATTCAAGCGGAGTTTGTATTTTCTCAAACGCTGAAATAACTTCAACAAATATTCCACATGTTCTTCTTCAGTTCTGGATTTAGCAATCATGTCGTCGACATATACTTCAATCTCTTTGTGCATCATGTCGTGGAAAAGAGTTGTCATAGCCCTTTGGTAAGTCACACCTGCATTCTTTAGACCAAAAGGCATTACTTTGTAGCAAAATGTTCCCCATGGTGTAATAAATGAGGTTTTCTCCATATCTTCAGGCACTATCCTGATTTGATTGTATCCTGAGAAACCATCCATGAAAGAAAAACTTTGAATTTTGCAGTTCTATCGACCAACATGCCAATATGTGGTAACGGAAAGTCATCTTTAGGACTAGCTTTGTTTAAATCTCTGTATCTACACACATTCTGACTTTGCAGTCTTTCTTGGGAACTGGCACTATATTGGCCAACCATTGAGGGTACTCAGACGTGGCATGAAAGCCTGCATCAATCTGCTTATGAACTTCTTCTTTAATTTTGATGGCCATATCCGGGCGAGTTTTTCTCAACTTCTATTTGATTGGTGGACATTCTGGTTTTAATGGCAAATGATGCTCCACAATATCGATATCCAACCCTGGCATATCCTGGTAGGACCAAGAAAACACATCTGGGTATTCTTTGAGAAGTTTTATCATACTTTCTTTGACTGCTGGAGCAAACATTGCTCCAATCTTAACTTCTTTTTTATCTTCTTCTGAACCCAAATTAACTACTTCTACCGGCTCTTTGTAAGGCTGAATGGTTTCTTCCTCATTCTTGAGTAACCGAGAGATATCATCTGGAATTTCTTCATCCTCTTTTTGTTCAGCTTCAAACACTAGGAACTAAAAATTGGGAGAAAGCATAAGGTCATGTTTTTCAATGGGGTTTTCTATGGTTATTCTGCACATATGATTGATGATGGACTTTAGAAAATAGGTAAAAATGCAGAGTGCGCGCAGATTTATTGAAAGTATTTATTATCATCATTTTTGTTTTGTTTTTTAGGTTTACCATTTTCCGAAAAAAGCGAAAAGTAAAAACAACGGTATGGAATTGAAAACAACATCTTTAATTATGATTAATCAATTGTTGAAACAAAAGCCCGATAAATAAACTCCTTTGCCTTGGGCAGAGCAAAGAGGAAACATGTTTTTTAAAAGGGGGTCCAACAAAACATCTTTCGTTTGGGTAGAGCGAAAGGACACAACAGAGGACAAAAAATTACTTAGATATGTGAACAAAAGTCGAGACGTCAACAACTATCCAATTCTGACAAACCCCTCCATGTATCACAAAGTTCTGTGAATCCTTCTCAGGATCATCTTCAAGGATGGCACTGACTTCTGGTGGAGTAGAGACTTGTTCTTCAACTGTATTGTTGTCTGGCAACAGGGTATACTTAAGTTTCTTGGGAGTAGAGTAAAAAGGCACATATGCATCTTCCTGTGATATGTATCCAAGATCCTCAAGGTAAGACTCCCAGTTTTCAACAGGAATAGATGGATCGTCTTCAAAGTTATCTTCCATAATAGTATCAGCTTCTGGGGAAATAGGAGGATCAAGATGTTTCTCAGCACTATGATTTTCCTCAATCATCTTGTCGTTTGATTCAGGTATATACTCAAATTGAGGAGAGTAAAATGGTACATATGCATCTTGTTGTGATATTTACCCAGGATCTTCAAGGTAAGGCTCCCATTCCTCTGTATGAATGGATGAATCATCTTCAAAGTTATCTTCCATAATAGCATCAACTTTTGGCAAAGTAGGGTAGATGAAACTTCCACTGCAGAAAACATCATGAATGGGATGAAAGACTTTATCCTTCTTTTTAGTTTATGCAGATATTGGAGAAAACACGAGGCTTCCTCTAGTCTTGTTATTAGTAGGGATCACAACCTCTCCCCATCCTTTAGTGGTCCCACTTTCAACTGCTCGTACTGCATCTTTGTAATAAGAAATAGATGTTCCTTTCTTCATATCTTCATTACTTACAAAAAGTGCTTAAAACTGAGTTCCAATGGCCTCTTCAGGTTCCAAGCAAGAAAATGACGATAGGTGACTTACGATCAGAGCTCGTTCACCACATACAATTATTAATTTCCCATTCTTCACAAATTTTAATTTCTGATGAAGCGTTGAAGTGATTGCCCAGGCCTCATGGATCCAAGGATGTCCCAACAAACAACTCTACGCAGCTCCGATATTCATTACTTGTAATGTAATTTGGAAAGTTTGAGGCCCAATAGTTATGGGAAGATCAACCTCTCCAATAACAGTCTTTCAGGATCCATCAAACTCTTTAACAACGATTCCACTGCCCCTCATAGGAGCTCTTTGAAAAGATAATCTTGAAAGAGTGGACTTCGGCATGACATTCAATGATGAACCAATGTCCACCAATACGCTAGACAAAGCGTCATTCATACAATTGATTGAGATGTTTATTGCCATGTTATGGGTTTTTCCTTCTTCTGGGAGTTTTTCATTACAAAAGCTCAGGTTGTTACAAGCGGTGATATTAGCAACAATGCTATCGAACTGATCCACGGTCACATCGTGGTCCACAAAGGCTTGTTCCAATACCTTCTGCAAAGCTTTCCTATGGGTCTCAGAGCTCATTAGAAGGGAGAACACATATATTCTAGAGAGAGTGTGCAACAACTGATCCACAATATTGTATTCACTCTTTCTGACCAGTCTCAACACCTCATCATCATCCTTCCTTTGATTTGTATCACTGGATTAGCCTGTTTCAACAGGTTCCCCAATTGGAGTTTCCTTTCTTTCAACAACATCCTCATCTCTTTTGGAAAAGATGCGCTAACTTCTTGTGACTCTGCCCATATCTGCGATGTTAATGATTGACGGTAGTGGATATTCTCTGCCATTTTCCACTATAGTTGCACCGTATTTGTAAGGTATAGCTTTTTTAGACTTGTATGGGACTGGACCTGGAAAATAGATGACCAAAGGAGTCACAGTTGTCTTTCGACTGTCATAAGGGATCTCTATACGTTCAAGTAAAGGAGAAATAGGAATCTTTGACTGTTAAAAGGTGTTATTTCGTTGATTTTGTGGTTGACATTTATTTTGCTAAAACTATTCTAGCAGCAAGATGTTGAAACAAGATGTTCTTATTTGCTGCATTCAACATGTCGAATGAAGATGTCCCATACTGGCTCATAGGACATCGCGTCTGAACTCAGTTTAAAAGGAGATTCTGTTGCTGTTAAATGTTTCTGAATATTCTGTGAATATTTGGTTATCCTATGTGGAATCCAAAGTATTTTTGGATTGTGTTTTTGTGTTGGTTTTCGGATTTTCAGCGCTTTCTAATTATGGAGACATATTAGGAAACTTTAGATTGAAGACCTATTTTGTTGGAGTTTATTTTACAGATTTGTGAGCAGTCTCTTTGCTGCGTTTTTGAAGCCCAATCCAGTCCAGATTTAATGCTATATATTGACTGGTGTAAACCTAGTTTATGTGTGGAACTTACGTGTGTTTTTGTTAGGGTTTTCGAGTGTTATTTGTGAACCTAACTGGTATCATTCTGATAACAGTATAAGGACTGGTTTTTGTGTTGTAAGTTCTGTCAGTTACTCATAAGCTTTTAAGCATCCTCAGATCCAGTTTTCTCTTGTCTGATAAGCTTTCCTCTTGTCTGATAGCAAACTGGTCAGAAAAATCCTCAGATCCCTACCTAAGAGATTTGACATGAAAGTGACTGCTATAGAGGAAGCTCAGGACATTGATAAGATGAAAGTGGATGAACTTGTGGGATCACTTCAAACATTTGAATTAGGGATCAGTGAAAAGTTTGAAAAGAAGAAGAGCATAGCTTTTGTGTCAAATGCTGGTGACTCAGAAGATGAAGGTGATCTGGTCAGAGATGAAGGGGTGTCTAAAGATCTGGTATTGCTTGGAAAACAATTTAACAAAGTGTTGAAAAGGATTGACTGGAAGTCAAGAGCAAATGCTCAGAACAAGTCACTCGACATCAGTAAAAACCAGGATGGAGGCAGAAGGTCCAGAACTGAAGAAGACTCCAATCAAGGGAAGAGAGTTCAGTGTTTTGAATGTGAAGGATTTGGACACATAAAGTCTGAGTGTCCCACGTATCTCAAAAGGCAGAAGAATGGCTTATCTGTGTCTTGGTCAGACGGAGAGTCTGAGAGTGATCTTGAAGAAGAATCAACAAAATTGGTGACAGCCTTGACCGGGATATGTAAGGTTGATGGAGAAACTACTTGTGAGTCTGACTCTGACAAAGAATCTTATATTGGAGAACTCACTAAGGAAGAAATCTTCACCGGGTTCTCAGAGTTGTGTATCAAGAATGAAGAAAGGTGCCAGATAATATTAGAACAGAAGGTTCTGATAGCTCAACTAGAAGCTGAGAAGGAAGAACATCTATCAATCATTGCTGATCTAAAAGAGGAGGTTGTATGGCAAAAGTCAAAACTTGACAATATGACCAAATCTATAAGAATGCTGAACAATGGTACCACGCAGCTGGATGAGATTCTTCAGACTGGGAAAGATGCTGGAAATGTGCAAGGCCTTGGTTTTAACAATCGAGCAGAGACCTACAAGAACCCTGTATTAAAGTTTGTTCCTCAGAAAATAAAGCAAGAAGAGGGGATGTCAAATCACATGTCTCAACATCAGATGAAGCATCAGAAAAGAGTATGTAGTTCAAAGTATAAACCATGGAGATGCCATTACTGTGGAAAGATTGGTCACTTAAAGTCATTTTGCTACAAGTTGCACGGCTATCCCAAAACTGCTCATCAACAAAATAAAGGACAGAGTTGGTCTAAAGTGAAGAGAAGATGGACTCCTAGAAATATGATGGCCGGTCTCATAGCACATACCTCTCTTAGAGCATCCGCAAGGGAAGATTGGTACTTTGACAGTGGTTGTTCAAGACACATGACTGGTGTGAAGAAATTCTTGTCAGATATCAAGCCTCACCCCACCAATTATGTCACTTTTGGGGATGGATCAAAAGGTGAAATAAAAGGTGTTGGAAAGCTGGACTACACAGGACAACCAAATCTGGATCGTGTTCTATTTGTCAAAGGGCTGACCGCAAATTTGATCAGTATAAGCCAACTGTGTGATGTAGGGCTCAAAGTAAATTTTAGAAAATCTGAATGTCTAGTAACCAATGAGAAAGATGAAGTTGTTATGAAGGGAACCAGGTCTTAGGATAACTGCTATCTGTGGAATCCTCAAGAATCGGAAAGTTTGTCTACCTGTTTGATGTCAAAGGAAGATGAAACCAAACTGTGGCATCAGAAATTGGGTCACTTACACTTGAAAGGGATGAAGAAAGTTATGTCAAGTGAAGCTGTTAGAGGTATTCCCAAGCTGAGGATTGATGATGATAGAATATGTGGTGAATGTCAAGTTGGGAAGCAAACAAGGGTGTCACACAAGAGGCTTTAACATCTTACCACAACTTCTAGAGTTCTGGAACTGCTTCACATGGACTTAATGGGACCTATGCAGGTTGAAAGTCTTGGTGGGAAGAAGTATGCATATGTTGTCGTTGATGATAACTCCAGATTCACCTGGATAAGCTTTATCAGACAAAAGTTTGAAGTATTTGCAACCTTCAAAGAGTTTTGTCAAAGGATTCAACGGGAAAAGGATTGTGGTGTTGTTCGAATCAGAAGTGACCATGGGAAAGAATTCGAAAATAGCAGGTTTGAAGAGTTTTGCTTATCTGGAGGAATCACTCATGAATTCTCATCACCGATCACTCCTCAGCAGAATGGTGTGGTGGAACGCAAGAATAGGACTATACAAGAGTGTGCAAGGGTCATGATTCATGCCAAAAAGCTTCCATATCATTTTTGGGCTGAAGCCATGAATACCGCTTGCTATATACACAATAGAGTGACTATCAGATCAGGTACTTCTGTCACTCTTTATGAGCTATGGAAAGGTAGAAAGCCAAATGTGAAGTATTTCCATGTGTTTGGGAGTAAGTGCTGTATCTTGGCGGATCGTGAGCAGAGGCGAAAGATGTATCCTAAGAGCGAGGAAGGGATATTTTTGGGATACTCTACAAACAGTAAAGCATATAGGGTATTTAATTCCAGAACTAAGGTGTTGATGGAATCCATAAATATGGTGGTTGATGACTCTGGAAAAGAAGAAGATGTCCCAGATGATGTTGGAGCATGCCTTCCCATGAACAATGAAATCTCACAAGACATTGAGTCCGTAGAAAATAATGCTCATGAAACCGACACTAGACCTGAGAATGAAGAGGTAGAGGATGCTAACAGGGGACCCTCTATAAGGATTCAGAAGGATCACCCTAAGGAATTGATTATAGGAAATCTGAATGAAGGTGTAAGAACCAGAACGAGGGAGGCTGTGTCAAATGCATGCTTTGTTTCAAACATTGAACCAAAGAATGTCAAAGAAGCATTGACAGATGAGTTCTAGATAAGTGCTATGCAAGATGAGCTTTGTCAATTCAAGAGGAATGAAGTCTGGAAACTGGTACCACGACTAGTAGGAACAAATGTGATTGGAACAAAATGGGTTTATTAGAATAAGTCTGATGAACAAGGAGTTGTTACCAGGAACAAAGCCAGATTAGTTGTACAAGGATACACACAGATTGAGGGAGTAGACTTCGATGAAACATTTGCTCTTGTGGCTCGATTGGAATCCATCAGATTGCTGCTAGGAGTGGCATGTTTGTTGAAATTTAGATTGTTTCAAATGGATGTCAAGAGTGCCTTTCTGAATGGCTATCTTAATGAGGAAGTCTATGTTGAGCTGCCTAAAGGGTTTGTGGATCCAAATTTTCCTGATCATGTATTCAAGCAAAAGAAGGCTTTGTATGGGTTGAAACAAGCTCCACGAGCTTGGTATGAAAGGCTGACTGAGTTCTTAGTCAACCATGGATATAGGAAGGGTGGTATTGATAAAACACTTTTTGTCAAGGAGAAGGAGGGGAAACTAATGATTGCTCAGATTTATGTAGATGATATTGTGTTTGGTGGGATGTCGGATGAAATGGCCCAACATTTTGTCAACCAAATGCATTATGAATTTGAGATGACCTTGGTAGGTGAATTGACCTACTTCCATGGATTACAAGTCAAGCAGATGGAAGATTCCATTTTTATTTGTCAGAGCAAATATGCGAGGAACGTTGTGAAGAAGTTTGGACTGGATAATGCCAAGCATAAGAGAACTCATGCTCCTACTCACTCGAAGTTATCCAAAGATGAAAAGGGAGTGAATGTTGAACAAAGTTTATACAGAAGCATGATTGGAAGTCTGTTGTATCTTACAGCAAGTAGGCCAGACATAACCTTTGCTGTTGGCGTGTGTACAAGATACCAAGTAGAACCCAAGGTTAGTCACATCAATCAAGTTAAGAGAATTCTTAAGTATGTGAGTGGTACATGTGATTATGGGTTGTTGTACTCCCATGACTCAAGTCCCATTTTAGTAGGATACTGTGATGCTGATTGGGCTGGAAGTGCTGATGATAGGAAGAGTACCTCTGGAGGATGTTTCTTTTTGGGAAATAATCTCATTTCATGGTTTAGTAAGAAGCAAAATTCTGTTTCTCTTTCTACTGCTGAAGCTGAGTACATAGCAGCTGGAAGTAGTTGTGCTTAACTGGTGTGGATGAAGCAAATGCTATCTGAGTATAATATCACACAAGATGTCATGACATTATTTTGTGACAACCTGAGTGCTATTAATATTTCTAAAAATACTATTCAACATAGCAGGACTAAGCACATTGATATCAGGCATCACTTCATCAGAGAACTTGTGGAGGACAAAGTCATAACTCTTGAGCATGTGAGCACAGAAAATCAGCTTGCTGGCATATTTACCAAGGCTCTGGATGCAGTTCAGTTTGAAAACCTAAGGAGCAGACTTGGGGTTTGCATTCATGACGAACTATAGCAATTAATGTTCCTTCTGGCTGCCAGATTGGAAAGATTAAAGGAGGTTCTGGTAGTGCAGTGTGTGCATGAGGTTATAAAGGGGAAAATGCTGAAGTTTGTACATGACACTTGGTCATGTGATGTGGTGTGCATCTACTCTCTGATGTTGTTTATTCTGGTCTATGATTTGACCATTTCTCAAATATTAATAAATTTTCTACTTACCTTTGTCATATTTCTGGCTAAAAAGGGGGAGTAGTGTGCTTGTGTGTGTGTGCCTATGCTGGTGCTGCAGTTGAGGGGGGGAATGTGGAATGTTTGTGTTGTTGCAGTTAAGGGGGAGAATGTGGAATGTTTGTGTTGATGCAGTTGAGGGGAAGTTTTTTTTGCTGCTATGTGTGTTATGTGTTGGTATTTCGCTGCTGTCTCTGATATGGATTTTTTGCTTGTGCTTCTTTGCAAGATTTTTTGTGTGTGTAGTTTTAGCCAAAATAAGCCAAAGGGGAAGATTGTTATTTCGTTGATTTTGTGGTTGGCATTTATTTTGCTAAAACTATTCTAGCAGCAAGATGTTGAAACAAGATGTTCTTATTTGCTGCATTCAACATGTCGAATGAAGATGTCCCATACTGGCTCATAAGACATCGCGCCTGAACTCAGTTTAAAAAGAGATTCTGTTATTGTTAAATGTTACTGAATATTTTGTGAATATTTGGTTATCCTATGTGGCATCCAAAGTATTTTTGGATTGTGTTTTTGTGTTGGTTTTCGGATTTTCAGCGCTTTCTAATTTTGGAGACATATTAGGAAACTTTAGATTGAAGACCTATTTTGTTGGAGTTTATTTTGCAGATTTGTGAGCAGTCTCTTTGCTGCGTTTTTGAAGCCCAATCCAGTCCAGATTTAATGCTATATATTGACTGGTGTAAACCTATTTTATGTGTGGAACTTACGTGTGTTTTTGTTAGGGTTTTCGAGTGTTATTTGTGAGCCTAACTGGTATCATTCTGATAACAGTATAAGGACTGGTTTTTGTGTTGTAAGTTCTGTCAGTTACTCATAAGCTTTTAAGCATTGAGTTTCTTGTGTGTCAATTCTCATAAGCTTTGAAGTATTGAGAATTGTGTGTTTTGAAAGTGTGACTTTCGTTTTGTTACTTGTGTTGAAAGGAACCAATCACGGGTTGTGGTTGTAGAGGGATTTGAGGAGGGCCTCATACCTAGGTGAGTCTTAGGTAGAAGTCATAGGAAGGGTAATGATTAAGTGAGCAGATTATAACAGGGTTTGGTTATTGTATGATCTGTGAATTGATAATATCATATATTGGTTTCGTCCCTGGCTTGGTAGCCCCCAGAGTAGGATTGTTGATCCGAACTGGGTAAACATATCACTGTGTTCTTTACTTTCTGCACTATTATTATTATTGTTATCTTGTTCATTGTGTTGGATATCAGTGTCTCAACATCTGTGTAGGACATCTGATATATGTGCCAGAATTTCAAAAGGAATCTCCAAACGTTCAGGTTCGTTAGACAGAGGAATTATGACAAAAAATTCCTCCTCAACATCAACAAGTTCCCTTTTATAGTGGACTAAGATAGCTCTCTGGTCTAGCAATCCCTGAATATCATTGCGGACAAGGGGACACCCATGTGGGTTTCTGGAACAAATTCTGCAATCTGCATGATTATGGTGATTGAGACCAAAGTAGGAAAGCCGACATAAGCATTTGTGCATCTTCACAAAGGATTCTATGATGTATCTGATTTCATAGACTGCGTACTGCCCTAGACTACCATGAACCATGTTGATTGGATTGTAATCCCTCAATTTTTATTCTTGGATATTGTTGTTAGGTGCAGATTTTACCTTAAAATGAACTATCTTTCTTGGTGCTTTTTCTACTCAATTCTCAAGTTTTCATTGATTTTACTTGTGATTGTTGCTGTTCTTCTAACCTTGAGAATATACCTTTGGTGCTTGTAATATGCGTGCTATTGTGCAGAAAAAGGCACTAAATGATCAAAGTTGTACGACACAAGAAAGGGATGCAAGCTGCCAAAGGTTCGCTATGCGAACTTGCAGGTGAAGGTTCGCTTTGCGAACTCTGGCGAGGTCTCAGCGAATGGTCCCAGAATTATGCCAGAGGAAAAAGGCACTAAAGTTCGCTTTGTGAACTTGAAGGCGAGTGTTCGCTTTGCGAACTATCCTTCACATTGCAAACTCATGAAGAAATTTTGTGGCAGTTTAACTATTCAGAGGCACCCCAGGTGCCATTTTTTACCATTCGTTGTGCGAATAAAATGTTCGCTTTGCAAACTGTGAAAATCCTGAATGTATTATAAATAGATTTTTCACACTTTTGAGAGTAAGTTTTAGTTTTTACTAGTTAGATATTATTAGATAGATATTTTTCAGCAGAGAAACTTTGCATCTCTTCATTTCAAGGGAGAAAAGGTAGGATCTTCAATCTCTTGTTGGGAAAGGATGTAATCTTTTGATACCTTATGTATTTCATCTAATCTAAGTCTGTGAACTAGTTTTGATTCTCTATTGTTTGTTGTCTTTGATTGCTTATTTGTTGGTCTTGACAAAACCTATTTCAAATCCGTGATCTTAGATTTTCATCTATCATTGAGCAAGCTTTTGACATGGGTTTGTGATTTGATATTCATTTGCATCTCAGTTTTTTAGCATTGTGTTGATTGTTAGTTTGAATAGCTTCTAGTAATTAATTCAATAAGAGACCGCGATATTGCTTGACGAACAGTATCGTGAGGGTGCGTGAGAATAGTGATGAAGAACGATGTTCACATTCATTTGGCAAATTAGTTGAATGCATGTAAAAAGGGTTAAATGTGTGTACGTATTTTGATCATTGGCTTTGTATATGAATTACTCATTGGTTTGATATTGATGTTATAATAATATCTGTTGAGTCACGAGGTCAGAAATGGATGTAGGGTTAGCATTCATGTAGGCTTTAAATGCTTTGTATTGATTGGGGATTTGCGAGAGCAATTATTGATCGGTATAAAATCACTCACACATGCGGGGACCGAGAGGATATGTATGTCGTGAGTGATACATGATGATATTAGGCGAATGTTTGATTTATGTATAAAATTGGTCAGAAGAATGCATGTGTTATCAATTGATGAGATCCAATTCCAACAAGGCTCCGTTTATAATTCAGTCTTTACTTTATATTTTCCGTCTTTACATTTTCTGCTTTAATTTTGAACCATGAGCTTAGAAACATAGATACCGTCGAACGACATTCTTTCCCTCGCACTGATCCCTGTGGATATGACAAAACTGGGTTACTTAAATGTTTTTGCTTGCTGCTGTATTACAACATCAACAATTGTCACACCTCAATAAAATACGATCGAAAATACGACCGTCGCACAAAAGGCGCAGAAGAAATTGGTTCGACAGAGTCGCCACCGAACTTTATTTATCCCAAAAGAGGCAAAGGAAAATATCGAGAAAGCCTTAAAGAGATAAGAACATGGTCATCGCAACCATATTTTGGGTTCGGGAGTCGGTTACATGAGATGAAGGTATTAGCACCCCTTCACGTCCGTTGTACTCAACGAGAACCTCTTAGTTCGAATTTCGATGAACATTAGCTAAGCTTATTTGTTTTCTTCTAAACGATTGAAGCGAATAGGTACGAGAAAAGGATTCGATTGCTAGGGGAAATGGGTGGCTTTAGGTTAGGGTGCTCACCAAGGATTGGTGCCCTTGTGCCTACGTATGCCCATTCGGACGAGAATGAGGAATCAGAGCACTCGTAGTTCGACTATGGGGAAAGGTTTAGAAATGGGGGAACGGAAGAAAAAAGGTAGATACGAAATGGTCGACGTAAAATATGGAAAAGAAAAAAAGGTAGATGCGAAATGGTCGATGCAAAAGATGGAAAAGAAAAAAGGTAGCTCACCAAGATCATCTAAATCTTGTGCCTACGTATCTTACATTCGGACGAGAATGAAGAATCAGAGCGTTCGTAGTTCCTGGAACTAAGACTGGGGTTGGTTTGATTAAAGAAGTGACAATTTCTTACACACGAGTAAGAGAACCCGCACCCAAACAATTGAGAACAAAGATGGAAGACTCCACCCCCTCCCATTTCACCTTGAAAAGAAATTGTATTTAAATGTTTGATTAAGTGTTTTTTACTGACAAGTGTTTGGGAAAATGGTTTGAGTGTCGTCGAGTTAGAAGTCTTTTAGAGGTGTCAATTGCTCACACGCGAGTAAAAGAACCCGCACCCAAACAATTGAGTAAAAAATATTAAAGACTCGATCCCCCTCCCTTTCACCTTAAAAATAGTTTCAATAGTTGTTACGTGTTTTGATGTTTGATTGAGAAAATCCGCTTGATGTTGGATCAAGGGTTTGATTGTATACGTGTACGAAGAGGTTGATTGCGAGGCAAAAGGCACTCGACTTGAAAGTTTGTTTTGAAAATGGCTCGACGAATAATCGAGGGTTTGCGAAAAAAGTGATACTCGATCCTAGTTCCTAGGGGTGCTCGTTGTAACGAAACCACGACGAAATGTGCGAGTGTGTGCAGTAGGTTGATGGCGATGCTAAAGAGCAGTCGACTTACGAAGGTGTTTTGAAAATGGCTCGAAGACGAATCGAGAATTAGTTTGAAAATGTTTTAGTTTATGCTAGTCCCTAGGGATGCTCCTAGTAAACAAACCATAATCAAAGAAATAAGAGTAAAGTGCGTACATCGGAATGGGAGCGGGGTACATGTAAGTTACACAGGATTGCAAGAAATAAATGGGGTAATTGTAAGGTAGCCCAAGAGGAAGCCGTGTGTGTGCGATGTGTCCTAAACTAAGCCACAAACAAGAGTTCAGACAAAATCTCCATGCTAAGGTTTCTGTACTAGGTCTAAACTCCGTTGCCCAGAAAAGTAACCAACAGTCCACCAATTGAGTCTTTTAGGGTTTCGATAATTTTAACGTATTTTGAATGGTATGAACAAAGTAAGAATGATTTGACAGGATGAATAATATGAACAGATGAATATGAATATGAACAATAACAATATCAACAATAGTATATGAACAGTGATATAACAAGATATATTGACGAAAAAATAAAGCAAGAGTATATTGAGCGGAAATTAAAGTTAGTGGTTAAAGGTCAATTGTTAATGGTCGTTAATCAAATGAATCCCTTTCGAATTGGGTCGACTATAGCGTTAAACCATCGTAGCACGATCTATGACAAAGATCATGCTATAGGAGGTCACGCAATCTATGATATTTGTGCTAAAACACGATAGAGAAATGATATTGCGAATCATTTTCAAAAATATCATGCCACACTAAAAGAAAAGCGGATGATCTCGTCTTAATCACAAACTTGTGTCGATTAATTGAAGGTAACATATCACGATCCCAAAGTATAGAAAATGATCCCAATGATCATTTTCAACAGATTTGAAACCATGGAGGTTAAACAACCTCGATCAACCAACATTTGTGAATAAAAAGACTTCATCGATCGAAAATGAAATTGAAAATAAAATTAAAATCAAAATGGAAAGGAAAAATAAGAGTAAATCATAGAATTAAAAGATCAAATAACTAAATTAAATGATAACTAAAAAAACTTTGTTAGAAAAAATAAAAGGTAGAATAATAAAAAGAAATTAAAACAAGAAAATTAAAAAACAAGAAAGAGGGGGAGCCGCTGAAGGGGATCTAGGGTGGATGCTGAAATCACCCATGGGCTTAGAAGCCCATGCCACTAAAACAAGGGTTCAGGCCGTTTTTAAAAAAAACACCATATCCAGAAAACAAAAAGGGATTTAACAATTCAAAGTGAAATGCATTTTCAGTATTCTAGGTCAACCAAAAATGAAAACATAAACAAAAAAAAGAAGCAGCCATCTCTCAAATTTAAAACGAAAAAAAAACATGACCAATCGAACAGGAGTTAACCCAACCTTCTTCTCGATACGTCTTAATTTCGTCTCCGTCTCAAGTCTGGTCCGTCTCTTTTTCTGTATGGGTTTCGTATTTGGTTCATTTGAATCATATTGTTTTGGATGGTGTTCGTCTCTTGTTCTCTCTTCTACTTCATATCAAATCACTCTTCCCTCTTCTGTTATAGGTTTGGTAATGATTTGGTTGAAAGGTTGAAGGTGGGTTGAAGTTGTTGTTGGTTGAAGGGTTATTTTGTTTGTGATTTGAGGTGAAGGTTGAAAGAAAAAGGGTTGCAGTTTAGTTTGTTTGAGGAATGATTGAAGGGTATGGTTTGTTTAGGAAGTAGGTTTAAGAAGAAGGAGGAGGTGCAGGTTAGGTGAGGTTCGGAGTGAAATTTTTTGTAGGGTGTCATTGGTTGAGAAGAGCCTCTTGAATGCGAGAGAGGTGCGTGTCTTTTATAGGAGCAGTGAGGGTGAAATGGGAAAGAATTTGTGACGTTTTATGAATTGGAATTTGTTGTACGTCACGTATTAGCTGGTGAGCCTTGTATTGGGGCAATTTGTGGGTCGGTTTTGCAATACCTTGGTTCTGCAAATTGGTCCGTATGGGATATTTGCGTAACGGTTTTGGTGGAATATACGGTTTTCTTGCTGTGCGTTGGTGTAGGAAACAAAGGTTGCGTGATGGAATCATGTTGCTGTTGTTGCTGCGGTTTTGTAATTCATGAGCTTATGGAGTTGATTTTGTATTTTTTTTGGAATCATCATTGTGTATAGGTTATGTAGAAGATTTGTGGGGTCTGGAAACTTGTATTATGCACATGTTGAAGAGGTGGGGTCTTGGCTATTGTGGTGTGTGGTTTGTTATGGGACTAGTAACAGGTGTGTTGTTATGCTGTGTGAAATTTATGTTTTGCAAGTCAAGAATATCGCATGGGGCCTGTTGTAATTTGTGTGAAGGTTTGGGTTTTGTGTGGAATAGTGAATCATGAAGGTTGCGCGTATGGAGTGCTTCTCATGGCTGTAACGGTTCGTATTTGGCTGAAGAATTGTTAGCTTATGGCGTGACTTGGCTTTAGAAGCTTGTGGAGTAGCTTATGAATTGTGATGGCTGGCTAAAGCATCGTCTTGGAAATTGACTATGATATTGAGTGCCATATTATGGTTTTTGCCTTCCTCTGGAAGTTCTTCATCACTGAATCTCAAGTTGTTGCAGGAAGTGATGTTGGAGATAATGTTGTCAAATTGACCCACTGTGACATCTTGTTCTACAAAAGCTTTTTCTAAAACCTTCTGTAGGGCTTCTCTGTGAGCTTCTGAACTAAGCAGGAGAGATAGTACAGAAATTTGAGATAGAGTTTGTAACAATTGATCCACAATATTGTACTCGCTTTTCTGGATGAGCTTCAACATTTCATCGTTGTTCTTTACAGGTTCCGCGTTGCTGGATTGATCGACTTATTGATTAGGAACTACGACTTGAGGTTCCTTTTCTTTGGTAGGTTCTCCAACTCCTCTGTTAAAGATTCGACCGCTCCGGGTAACTCGACTAATGTCAACAATGTTCACGATGGAGGGTAATGGAGTTTCTTTTCCATTATCTATGGTCGTTGCACCATACTTGTATGGGATAGCCTTTTCTGACTTGTACGGTATTGGACCCGGCAAGTAGACGATCACAGGGGCTTTTTGGGTCTTTTGACCGTCGTAGGCCACCTCAATCAGCTCTAAGTTTGGAAATTTTCTATTGCCAAGAGAGACTTTTGACTTATTGAGCAGAGGAATTATGGCGTAAACATCCTTGGTTATTCCATGATTGGAGATTATAACAGTGTTTTTGTTTTGAACAGGGAGGTAATCTTGTATCATGTTAATTGATTCAGAATTTAAGCATGGTTGAATCTCCTTTCGGTCTAACTGATGCTGGAGGGCTGCTCGTACGAGGTAGCATCCTTGGTTATTTTCCGAGCATATTCCACAGCGTTCATAATTGTGAGGTGGTACCCGACCATACCCGTTTTTTTGCAGTACATCCTTACTAGATCCGTTTCTAATGAGCGAACATCACAGCTTTGGTGTCATAGGATTCCCATCAGTCATGCTAACTTGTTATGTTTCTTCATCCAGGTAGATCGGAAGCCACCAGTGGTCCAACAGATGTTGAAGAGTCCTTTGCACAAGCCCACACCCTTGGTCATTTTCGTAGCATTCTTTACAGTCTTGATAATTTTATGAGGCCAGAAAACCAAGTCTGACACGTTTGGCATGTAATTCCATTAGACTGGTATTCATTAAGCGGATGTCAAAGATCTGAACCATATTTACTTGATGATCATTTCTTTCATGGTAGTCTTGGATCCACCCGAGATCTATTTGACGTTGGAGGGCCTCTTGTACAAAAGAGCATCCCTGATTGTCTTTCGACCAGATTGGGCAAGCGCTGTAATTGTGTTGCGGCATATTGTAATACTGACTTTGTCTTGAATGCATTGACACTAAATTGATGTTCATTGCACGGATGTCGTGGTTCTAAACAATATTGGGATGTGCATGGTCCATGTTTACTTCAATAATCCTGTGGTCCTGAAGCCAGCCCAGATCCATTTGCTCTTGCAGAGCTGTTTGTACTATGGCACATCCTTGATTGTTCTTGGAACAGATATCACACTGATGATAGTTATGAGATGGCACATGGTCGTACCCGCTCAGTTTGCAATGCATTTTTACTAAGTTGGTTCCCACTAAGCGTACATTGTGAATTCGATAACTGCTTCCAGGTTCTTCTTCTATCAAATTCACTGTAGCCTTCTCATGTTGCGGTAACGGGTTCGTCTGAACATTTGGATTAGTATCTTTGAAAGATAAAATCCCGTTTCTGACAAGCTTCTGTACATTAGACTTGAAGCTGAGACAATTCTCAATGTTATGTCCCGATCCTCCTTGATTGTAAGGCCAAGTCTGATCTGCTTTGAACCAAAAAGGTGGATTCTCTGGTACTGTAAGAAGAGTCCTTGTTTGAATGTGCCCCTTGGCCAGTAGAAGTGGAAATAATTCTGCATTTGACATTGGTATAGGGTCAAACCCTGATGCTCGCGTAGTAAGATTATTGTTATTGTACTATGAGCGAGCCTGCTGAAATGGTTGTTACAGCCTTTGTTGATACTGTTGTTGATTTGGTTGGCTCTGAGCAACCTGAGGTTGATATGTCGGAGCTAGCGCTGGATTGATAGCGGGAGTTAATGCTGCTACCGGTTGATACCATCGCCTTTGCTTTTCCAGAGAGATATTACTGATATCTTGCTCTTTCTTCTTTTAGAAAGCACTACCGTATCTTTTAGTACTGCTGGATGGCTCTGCATCTTTGACCAATCGTCCTTCTCGGACTGCTTCTTCAAGGCGTACTCCCATGTTCACCATTTCAGTGAAGTCACTGGGTGCACTGGCGACCATCCGGTCATAATAAAACGAGCTTAATGTTTTCAGGAAAATCTTCGTCATTTCCTTTTCCTCGAGAGGAGGACAAATCTGGGCGGCGATTTCACGCCATCTCTGAGCATATTCCTTGCAGTTTTCTTTATCCTTTTGTGACATTGCTCTGAGCTAGTCCCTATCTGGTGCCATGTCTAGGTTGTATTTATATTGTTGAACAAATACTGCCCCAAGATCTCTGAAAGTACTGATCTTGGTGCGGTTTAAAACCATGTACCATTTGAGTGCGGCACCGATTAAACTCTCTTGGAAATAATAGATTAGTAGCTGTTAATTTTCTATCTGAGTAGATAATTTCCGAGCGTACATCACCAAATGAATTTGAGGGCAAGAGTTGCCTTTGTATTTTTCAAAGTCAGGCACCTTGAATTTGTGCGGTATCTTTACATTAGGGACCAAACAGAGGTCAGCGGCGTCTTTACCGAACAAGTCTTGACCGCGAATGGCATGCAGTTCCTTTTGCATTTCCAAGAATTGTTCTTGGAATTCATTCATCCTTTCATATACGTCTTCATTTCTCCCAGAATTGGCCAACAGAATATGCTCCTCTGGGATAGTGTGTACCACTAGTTATGGTATAGAAATTACGACAATAACTCTTGGCGCTTCAGTGACCTGAAGTTTGTAACCTTTAGGAGTTTCTGTTGTAACTATTGCATCTTCATTGACCTGAAGTTTGTAACCTTCAGGTCTGGCGGTTCCTACTATGACTTATGGTTCTTCAGTGACCGGTGGGATGTATCCTTCAGGTATAAAGTTGAGAGGTATGCCCTAGGGAAAACCTTTAGGCATGTTGTACTGAGAATGAATGTCGGGTGTTTCAAGTGCTGGTGTGGATGTAATCTTCGAGATCACAGTCCTTTGATGTTGTTGCTCCTGGGCTGCTGCCAGGGATTGCATGGTGTTGTGGAGTTTCTCCAAACTCTCATTTAGAGCATTGATTTCTTCTCTCAGCTCTATGTTCTCTTCCTCGAGATCATCCATTTTCTTTTGTCGATTGGCTCGAGTATTGTACGAATGAGACAGTTTGATTCTAAAGTGCGACACATATGTGAGACTCAAAGACAAATATGTGTTATGTGAGAATGATGAATGATATGCAGAGAATGATATATATTTTTTAGTTTTTGTTTTCAAAAGAACTTTTAACAATTATATTGCAAATATCACACAGCGGGAGAGACCCTTTTATTGAACTCGAAAGATTGTAGCATTTTATAGGGAAAAGTACAGTATTTTACAAAGTGTAAGAAGGAAAATTAGGCTTATGGATCTTGAGTTCTCTCTGAGGAGAGCTCAGATGATGGTTCCTAAATTTTTCTTTTCTTTGATCGGGATCCTTCAGTCGTTGTCGGGTCGACGATCCTTTGCCAAGTGAACGGAGTGAGCAAATTTCTTCGTTCCTTCTGACTTTCTAAAGCATGCTGCTCTAATATCTCAATCAATGCATCCTTTTCCTTTAGCAGTTCCTGAATCTTGGTACATTCCAAATTAAGAATCTGGTACTTGTTTTTCCAAGAGTTCTTCTCACGTTGGACTTTGTTGAGAGTGACCTGGAGTTTTTCCACATCAGACATGAAATAAAGGACAAATTCCTTTAAGGGAAAAACTTCTTGTCGAGGGTAAGGCATCCTCAATTTGATAGCCCTAGTTTGTACCCAGTGGAGATAAGGCTCTGCAGAGATGCAGTTTGGCCTCCCCATGGATTCTCTCCCCTTCTTGTGAATATGTTGCCAGGCATGCACTATTTCTTTCTTTAATGCCCTGCCACTTTCTCCTTCCTTGAAGAAAAGACCTTCCAGATGAGCATTATGTGTAATATTCTTCATCGGGTATCCAAGTTGACGTTGAGCTAAAATTGGATGATAGTTGATCCCTCCTTTAGTACCAATGAGGGTACATTGGGGAAATTTCCACATTTGTCGATGATTTTTAGTCCGTCATAGATCCGATTGTACCAATCTATGTCGGAGTTGGTAAGAGACATAATCTTCTAGGACCATCGCAAAATACTCTTGTGATCCCAAAAAGCAGCAGACTTAGGCAAGTGGGAAATAAACCATTTGTAGAGTAATGGTACACAACATGTATTCATCCCTCCACTGTATAAATTCCTTAAGTGTACAGAATGGTAAGCATCCACGAGCAAGGTTGGGACCGAGTTCCCAATTAAGAATATCTTAACAGCGTTGGTGTCGACGAAGTTGTCCATGTTGGGAACAAAGACATCCTCGAAAGCAGTTACATTTCCAATACTAGCAAAGTATACGGTCTTCTCCATCAGGAATTTAGCTGGTAAACCATGGATTCCTCCTTTGGCGGTCATGTGAGTCTTGACTTCTGACTCATCCAAAGAGATTGCTCTTGCAATGGCTTGATCCTTTGAAATTTCTTCCAGTCCAGAAAATGGATCTTGATCAGTGATAGGTGTGAGCTGGTAATCTGGGAAAGTGAAGCAGTGGTAAACCGGATCGTAGAACTGAACCAGTGTAGACAGGATCCCTTCAACCATGTTGACTTTTAAAAGAGATAACAGTTCTCCGTGCTTTGCTCTGAAAGCTTCGGGATTAGTAATCATCCTTCCCAATTTCCTTAGGTCTTCTAGTTTTGGAACCTTGAAGGTGTACTTGTGCGTTTTTCTTCTTCCGAAATCCATAATGCAACCTCTGATATTTGCAATTATTGTTTAAGTTCTTTTAGAAAAAAAAATCTTGTTTAAAAGAGGTTTTTTAATGAATGCATAGATGCATGAATGCAGCAAACAAAAAAAATTTGAAAACATGGGTTTAAGGGTTCATTGTCACGAGCATGGAGCCATGGATCTACCCATCCCCAAAGGTGTGTACTAATAGGTCAATTTTTGTACCTGTAGAATGGGTTCTAACAAAGGTTCCCAAAATCATTGACCCCTCTTAGGGATGTTAACAACAATTTGATTGACTCAGGAGAGCTATAATATTCTAAGATGAATCTTTTTTTAGTGTAGTGTCGTGTATCAACTATTCCTGATAGTCACCGCACTACCTAATGGTTTAATGGTTAAGTGTCTACTAATCCTCAGCTTCAAGGGTAACCCAATAGGATAAAACAATGCTTTCACGACATGCTCGTTCAATATTGGTAAATCCACGCAGGCACCTCCACTGATTCGGTGGACTCTAAAGTTAGCTTGGTCGGGATTCACTCCCTATAAGCCTCCCCGAATACGTCACCACTTATCTTAATGTTCTCCCAGACTCACCACATGCGTATTAATCTCATTCCCAGATAACAGTAATTTAAACACGAGTATCAAATAATATGACAATAGATGATATATATGTTAAAAAATTAGAAAGCAAGTAAATAAGCAGAAAAATAAATACAAATCAAGGCCTAGACCTCTTAGGAATTCTAATCCTAAAAATCCCCAGGAGAGTCGCCATTTTTCTGTAGCGTGCAGTTTTTGTCGGTGACGCGACCACCTTACCGCGGAATTGGAATTTGGGGTGCTACTTTCTGATTTCTGTATTTATCCTATGAAGCTGGTTAAGGAAGGGGAAGATATCTTAAATTAACCCTGCACTGCACGCAAATTTTTTCTTTAACAAATGCTAAGAGATTGGGGATCGGGGTCTGGTTATACAAAGGGAAGCTATTAACACCCAGTGTATCTATGGTAATCTACAGGAACCTTCTTTTGCATGTATTTCTGTTGACTTAAAATGCTTTCTCGTGTTTATCTGCTGTGGCTTGGGAAAGTTTCTTCTTTGGGAGACTTGAGAGACTGTTTTTGTTGTTTTTAGGTTTTTTGTTGTTTTTGGGAAGGTACTGGACCTAAATTTTTTGATTTGTGTGCTCGCTAAGATTCCGCAATCTTATGCCTACGTATTCTTGTAAAGAGATTTGGGAAATCAGAGCAATCGTAGTTCCTCTTATTTCTATGGGAGGAAAAATGTTTGGCGTCTTGTTTAAAGCCCAAGATTGAAGTTATTTGAGTATTTGTGTCTTGTTCAAAGCCCAAGATTGAAGCTAAAAGGGTGACTGAGAGAGAATTTGTCATCTATAAAGGGAGATATTTCACCTATTCATCACAAATATTGAGAAATTAGTTATAAGGGATGTCATGAAGGAAGAAAGCTTTAACTCAGTGTAGAGCAATGCCACTTTTTCCTTTATGAATCTTTCATGCTAAGAGAGGGACATTGGCTTGGATGTATGGAATCCAGAGGCTTGCCACTTATAGCAGTTAGATGAAAGATAAGTTTTAGCCAGGATAAAGGAGGGACTCCAGCTTGGATTTTGAATCAACAAGTGTGCCACTTATAGCAATTATCTAGAAAAGACATTTTGTTTGTTTTGATATGTGATGTATAGAGGAAATATCCTCCTGCAGAGAGGACTCATGATCTCATCTGAGGGGATGTTATTTTTTGTGTGCCTTGATCAAAGCCCAAAGTTGAAGCTAAAAGAAAATGACTCCACTGTTGAGGATTTCATCTGTTTCTACAAAGCCCAAGATTGAGGCTGACTGAGGGAGTTCTTATATGATGTCTAATAGGAGGCTAACTTTTGATGAGGATTTGTTGAAATCCAGGAGCAGGTCTAAATTGTATTGGGGAAACCCAAAGGGTTTGCTCTTGCTGAGAAGCAGGGAAGAGTTGAAGTATTAGATACCATGAGGCTTCGATTCTGCTAGGGTTTTTGTTGATGGTAAATTGACCATGGATGGGGTTTTTTAAGGTGAAAATTTAAAACTTGTTAAGTGTCAGGGGAGTTTAAAGGTGATTTTGAAAATCTATGAGGTCTTTAATTCTGATGGAGACTGGTGTATTGGTATAATAATCAGGGTTTTTCCTGTGCTTTTAGGAAACTTGAGGGTCTCTGTGTGAGTTCCAAGAGGAGATGAGACTTTCCAAGTCATACTTGAATAAAGCCCAAGAGGAGGCTGAGATTGTCCAAGTCTCTCAAGAAATAGTAGGCTCTGGTGTAGAGAAGGGTCTTTGTATGATGCCCAAGAGGAGGCTGTTGGTTTAAGGGATGAGGATCAACCCTAGAATGGTATGATGTTCTGGAATTTTGACTCTCCTGGGGATTGAACTAACAATAATGACTAATTTCTGTCCTATGCCTTTAGGAAGCCTTTGGGTCCTTGTACTAAGCCCAAGAGGAGGATAGTGAACTTCTAAGAAGCCTGTTGGTCCTTGTACTAAGCCCAAGAGGAGGTTGGGGATACTTCTAGGAAGCCTGTGGGTCTAAGCCAAAGAAAAGTTCAAGAAAGGTTTCACCGGGAATAATCCTTTCTTTGTTGAACAGTTCTAAGGTTTAAAGAAATTCAAAAGAGGTTTGATCGGGAATTAATCCTCTGTGGGGAAATGAATTTCTTGTATACATGTATATTTCTAAGTTTTGACAGTCTTGAGAAAAGTTTCACCAGGAATAATGCCTTTCTTTGTTCTATATTAAATAAGCCCAAGATGAGGCAAACTGTATAGGGAATTTCCTATGAGGGGACTAGTTTTGAATATGTTATAAGTAACATCTGGTTTGACCTATGTGTAGACCTAACTGCTGGGGAAACTCTAGACAGATATGCACAAGTATATAAAGATGAGTGAATTGACAGGTATATAAACAAGTATGCATTGAAATGATGTTGGGTCTTACACTCTGAAGAAAGGCCCAAGTGTATTGTTATTGATGTATTAATTACAGCTGTATGATTAGGGTTTCAAGAAATTGAAGAAAGTTTTGAGAAAAATTTGAGTTTGAAATTGATTTAAAAGAAATTGTTTGAAAATAAAAGAGTGTTTGGGGCTTATAAGTCAAAGAGAGGCACAAGTGGTCTAAGAGCAGTTTCACCGAGAATAATGCTCCTCTTAGTACCAGTTAAAACAGATAGATGATTTTGAAAACAGAGGTATGAGGCTTACAACTCAAGGAGAGGCCCATGGAGGTTGTTTATTGTTTAAAACCAGGTCTATGTATAAAAGTTTAGGGCTTATACTCAAGGAGAAACCCAAATGACTTGTTTTGAAAATAGAGATTGCACTACGATGCCGAAAGAAGTTGTGGGACTTATACTACAGTAGAGGCCCAAAATTGTTTTTGTACAAAGAGGGTTGGGTCTTACACTCTAATAGAGGCCCAAAAGTGTTTGTGAAGAAAGAATAATGGGGCTTATACTCAAGGAGAGGCCCAGATGATTTATTTGAAAAGGCGATGACCGCGTCGCGGTTTTGAAAAACCACAGAGGGACTTATACAATGATTGAGGCCCCAAAAATTATTTACACAAAGGGATGGGTCTTACACTATACAAAGAGGCCTAAAAGGTTATTTTTATACAAGATATGGGGCTTATAGCTCAAGGATATGCCCAGATGAAAAACAGCGATCACACCGTTTATTTTGAAAATTCTATCGGGACTTATACAATGATTGAGGCCTAAAATGGTTTATTTACAAAGGGGATGGGTCTTAAACTCTATTAGAGGCCCAAAAGTGTTTCAAATGATGTTTGAAAAATTAAAATTAAGGAAAACCCTAATTTTAAATAAAACAAAACAATTTTTTCAAAGAAAATTAAATAGAAAATTATAGAAAATATTAAATATATTTAAAAACATGTTGTGAGGTTTGAAAAATGTTTTGAAAAATCATGTTATGTTTATATGAAAGTGTGAAAATCATTTGAATTTGAAAAATCAAGATGAAAATTTCATCAAAAATGTTAAAAAAACAATTAAAATGAAATTCTTTACAAAAATTCAAACTATATTAAATAAATAATATAAATTTGATTTCTTTGTAGAATAAACTATTTTAACATTTTTGTGAATTTTTAAAAAAAGAACCAATAAAAAATGAATAAAATTGAGAGAGAAATTAATTTTTGAAATTAATTAAGAAAAATAACAAAAATTCAAAAATTCAAATAATTTGAATTATGGCGCCAACGGTCACTTTCTTCTTCCTCGTGACCGCGCCATGGACAATTTGCAAAACATCACTTTTCTCTCTGATTACTCAATGATTTTGACTTTTGTAAACATCAATCTCACTCGTTTTTGAACAAGGATTCCAATGGTATCAATTAATTGCATTTATATTAAGTGTGGAGTGAGAAATCAAATGAGGAACATATGAACCCTAATTTCCTCAAGAACACTATGAAATTCTATACACGATAGCTACAAAGCAATTGATTAAGGGGAAATACTCTACATAAGTGCAGAAACATGTTTGTAACTTGAAAACACATTTATGATGCATGGATCATAGAGTTTGAGAGTTCAGGCTTACCTCTTGCAAGAAGAAATCGAATTGTGTGTTGAAGGTGTTACATATGTTATTTGATGACTTGGACAACTTCAATGGACCTTATGTAAGGTGTTTGGAAGCTTGGAATGGATTGAAAGCATTTGGATCTTATTGTGGCACCTCAACTACAACTTTGACAAAAAGCTTGAGTAAATGGATAATGACTTAATGATTCTGGTGTTCCAGATATGTTTTGAGGTTATGGATCACTTATATATGATATATGTGAGGTGTTAGGATGATTGGTTTTGATGGAATTGCTCTCTATTTGAAAATTTGAATGTTACATGAAAGAGAAGCAAATTCTGGTTTTTGAGAGTGATTTGGAGGAAAACATATGTTGTTATGCTTTGGTGTACTCAAACTGATCAGAAAGAACCTCTATTTATAGTAGAGCAAGTTTGTTTTGGAAGCAATAGTGATTGGGGGCAGGATCACTCCATTATCCATTGGAATTTGTCATGTAGCCAAAGTCTTCTATAGCCATTGACTTGAGTCAATATTGCAGGCTATGAGTCTTTTGTTGCAGGGATAAGGCTTGAATCCTTTAGTGATCAATGACTAATTGTTGAAAAAGAGACCATTTTCCATTATTTGTGATTTTGATCAATCCATAACTCAAAATCCATGAGGATTTGGAATATGTTGTAGTTGACAATCTTGAAGCATGTAATGAGAGCTTTCATTTTAGTTTTGGATGGAAGAAAAAGGTTACTTGGATCACAAGTTATGGTCTTGCAAAGTTGGGTAGAAATCACTTTTTTTCATGACTTAGTGAAAATTCAAGTTTCTTAAGGTTGCCCCTTTTGCAAGTAACCCCACTTTTCTTGATTTTTCTTGATGGATGATGATCCAAACCATAAGTTAACATGGTTTTTGACTTAGAGAAGCCATGTTTGTCAAGAAATCTCAAAAGTCAAACTTGGTTTTTGGCACAGTTGGCTTTTTGTCAGATGAATTTCAAACTTTGTGATTCTCTATGAAATCAAGTCCTTGACCTAATTCAAACCTAATGGATGGATTCCATAGGTGTTTTAGAGTGTCTTAAGTCACTTCCCAAGGTTTGAGATCATGTCTTGGTCAAAAGTCAAAGGTAGGGTTGACTTTTTCTTAGAAACCCTAGTTTGTGGTCCAGATGAATTTGAATCTTCATATTGCTCATGAACTAAGTTCTTTGTGTTCATTTGAACTTGTAAGAGGATCAATATAAGATATTTGAGGTATTCAAAACATTCCATGAGGTTTTGGATCATGCCTTGCTCCAAAAGTCAACTTAGGGGCGAATTAGGTCAAGAAACCCTAATTCCTGATTTTTGATGAATGCATCCCCTGAGGCTATTTTGGACTTATGATTGGATCCATGAGGTCCCTTTGAGCTTCTTAGATTATGTTTTGAAGTATTAGCTTATGTCCAAATGAAAATTTTTCCCTGGAGGCAATGGTCGACCAAAACCCTAATTTGGTGACACTGATGATCTCGAGGCTTGATCAACTTGAGATGTTGCATTTTCATGCTTGATTCTTGATGTGCGAGACCTCTTGATCCTTCATGGATGTTTGGGAGGCTTGACAAATTGAGGATCATGTCCATTCTTGATTGATCACTTGTCTGAGTACTCTGAGAGGTCTAAAAACCCTAATTCTTGATTATAGTGAATGCTCAACAATCTTTTGAGAAGATTGATGAGGTATGAAGGTACATCCATATTGTGGTGATGATTTGCACAATAATGGGAAATCTTGTGGTCAAAATTTAGGGTATGACAAGCAGGCAAGATGCTCAAATGGTCGCTGGAGCGTTCCGAGTTTGACATCCAGTATGAAAACAAGAAATCCCTCAAAGCACAAGTACTAGCCGACTTCGTAGTGGAGATGGTCGTGCCTGTCTCCCCGACAGACGAGGCACGTAAATGGACCATCTTCATAGACGGGGCGTCCAACTCGACAGGAAGCAGAACGGGTATCATCCTCGTAATGGAATCCTGATCGAAGTTTCTCTAGCTCTAATTTTCTTGACTTTGAATAACTAGGCAGAGTATGAGGCCTTCTTTGCAGGGCTAAGCTTGGCCGGAGATATGGGAGCAAAAGAAGTGAGGATCTTCATTGATTCCCAACTCGTCAGTTTTCAAGTACAGGGATAGTATCAAGATAAGGACGACAACCTCTCAGAATACTTGCCCCTAGTTCGAGAGAGAATGACGAAATTCGACCACGTTGAGGTAAAGAATGTTCCCCGCGAATACAACATCCGAGCAGACATCCCGTCGAATCTCACGAGCACAGAGAAGAAGGGCAAAAAAAAGTCCGTCATCCAGGAGGTACTTTCTCGACCGAGCATTGAGAAACCCACCACGACCATCCACGTGAACACCATCGACGACAACGACTGCTGGATGACCCCCGGTGTACAACTACCTACCACAGGGGAACTGCCCCCGACCAGAAACAGACTAAGGTAATCAGGCGCAGAGCTTGCTCCTACATCTTTATCGAAAACAAGTTATACAGGCGAGGATTCTTCATTCCTCTCCTCAAATGCGTGGAGGAGTCCAAGGTCGCCCACATACTTCAAGAAATACACGAGGGAATCAAGGCCCAATAACTCGAAGGACGGTCCCTCGCCCGAAAAGCCCTACGAGCAAGGTACTACTGACCCACCATGCAACATGATGCGAAAGAACACGTCAAAAAGTGCGATAAATGCCAGCGTCATGGGGATATGCACTTGGCACCGCCCAACGAGCTCAAAACACTCTCGTCCCCGTGGTCGTTCGCTTGGTGGGGCATGGACATCCTCGGACCGTTTACCACGGGGTTATAGAAGACAAATACCTAATAGTTGGCGTTGACTATTTCACGAAGTCGATAGAGGCAGATGCTCTCGCAAAAATCACCGCACACAACATACTTCGTTTCTAATAGAGAAACACACTCGCCCGGTTCAACGTACCACAAGTGATCGTCACCGATAACGGGACACAGTTTATGGACAAAAACTTCCAAGACTTCATCGCGAAGCTAGGCACTAAACAACATTTCACTTTGGTCAAGCACCCACAAGCACCCACAAACCCTAAAGCAAAGACTAGGCGAGGCCAATAAAAAATGGGTTGAGGAGCTACACAGCATGCTCTGGGCCTATAGAACCACACCACACTCGACCACCGGGGAAACCCCCTTCCGATTTACCTACGGACTGAGGCAGTCATCCCCGTGGAGATCTGAGAACCCTCCGGAAGGATCGAATCTCCCCTCAAATAGGTGATGAACGACGAGTCGTTAAGAGAGAAGCTCGACCTGGTTGAAGAGATTAGGTTAGGGGCACCCCTCTGAGAAGCCTCATTAAAACAAAAGATATCTTTGAGACATGACGCAAAAGGTCATAAAACGGGAATTCCAAATCAACAGTCTGGTCTTGTGAAGGAATCAAAAATACCTTCGCGAGGGAAAGCTCGCCGCGAATTGGGAAGGCCCCTACTGCGTCCGAGTAAAAATAGAACACGGGGCCTATTACCTCAAAAACTTGCACGCGGAAGAACTTGCTCGACCATGGAACACAGAAAAACTAAAACAGTATTACAACTAGGCCTGACATTTGGCGTACCCAATTCAACGACGACAGGATACACCCGACCACAGAAGCGTGCTCGGGTACAAGAACAATATCCCAAACTTAAACAAAAAGGCAGTTCCCCACTCTTTGACGAGCAGATCCCTTGCCCTACGGGGATAACTCATCCGAGCTCCGTCATCGACGTACTAGTAAGGCAGAAAACCTAGCTCGAGATGGGAAGTTCACACTGTGGTATAACGATCTCAACTGAGGTCTTTCCTCCACTATCAATCAGAAGCCAACTCCGATCACTCGAACAAGTTCCCTACACTATCGAGCACCAATTATGTCGAGCAAGACCCCACATACTCTTAGAAAAAAAATTCGCATTCAAACATAAGTATTGACCGAGGGAACTATTTACTCGGCAAGCAAAATATACACGAGCATAGAAGAAAGTAAAGTACGATTAAAAGGCAAAATATACACGAGCAAGGTATATGCGAGCATATCATAAAAGAAATGAAACTGGATTAAAACGACCACAAAGGTTGATGTTGTCACAATATTACAAAAAAGGGCGATGCCCAAATATTACAACTCATGGCACGCAACCCGAACAAATAGCAACAAAAAATACAAATCTAAACATCTTTCTCTTATGGTTGGGTCTCCACCTCGGCGTCCTCATCATCATTAAGGCGAGGAACGACTATGTTGCTGTCGACCATGTGGTTCAGGAAACCAATCCCCTCGGTGACAAACTCGACTTCAGGGTTCACAACTTGGAATTGAGCCACCACATTATCAAAACCTATCCCGACAGCATCCAAGCAATCTTGCTCGAGGACCCTAATCTTGGAGACCAGCTTGGCACGGGTCCACAGGGTTCTCAGCTCTTCGTCCTCGTCCTCAGCAGGAGCCGCGATAACTTCAAGGGCGACGATCTTGTTCGTGAGGGCCTTCTTCTCGGCGGCATGCTCGAGCTTTAAGGTAGCTAATGTCTCAGTTAGCTTGGCATTCTCGGTGATGATCCCGGGATGAAGCTTATATTTATCTTTGTAGTCCTCGAACGCAGTCTCCAGCTTGAGTGTCACCCCCTCGAGGTTATTATATGCTTCCCGTTGCTTCTCCAACTCGAAAACGGGACAAATCTCTTCGTCATTAAGAACGAGAACAAACTCCAAGACCCTCATCAGGGCAACCGCATCTTGAGCCAGCGTTTTCCTTCTGGTCGCCGCGTCAAGACCAATGATAACTGAAGTGTATGCCCGAGGTACAATCAGAGAAGGGCTTCCCTCGAAGAACCCCCTATCGGAGAAGCAAGGGGGTAGCACAAACTTTTTATCATCTTCCCCATCTCCTGTCAGATCTACATGCTCGTTCGCCTGAGGCCTTTTCTTGGTCGGGGTTCCCCAGTCTTGTTGAGTAATAGACTGGTCGCCACTCACGATCGAAGTAAATTCGGGGCCATAGTCGACCCTCGAAGGATTCTAGAGATCAGAAATACTGCCCTTGGAACCCTTTTCCCACCTTTTGCAGCCAATTTGAGCACGCGCTCCTGTAGGTTTGGCATGTTGCGTGCGATAAAAATAAACAAAGGCCAGTACGCTGAGACGCGATAAACACACAAGTTAAAAGAAAGACTGCTACCTAAGATCAGCCTAGCCTCCTCAGAGGTACTATACTCAAGGAGCTCCCTAGTATTGATGTACCGGGGCTCCAACCTAGCGTAACCCCACTCGTCGAGGATAACCTTCCGTCTCTGGTCTGCCATTGAGCAGGGACAAAGTCGTCCATAAACATCACGAGTTTTTCATAGCCACGCTAATTTTCGACATCCAGCTCGTGGGGTTTTATAATGTAATGGTCGGTCCCATACTTGAAGTGGGCGTTTGTCCTATGAATAGGGAACTTTGGAGAAAACTTCATCACCGTGTTCACATCCTTGTCGAGACACGCGCTTCCATCCTTCTCAAACTTCGGTACAAGATCAAACACAAAGTGGATAGTCGTCTAGGACACGGGTTTAATCACATAGTACATGTCTTTAAAAGTACGAACAGAGTCCGAGAACGCTTTGAACAGCTTCTTCGGCTGCTTTAGAGACACCCAATTGTGTTGTCCATTCGCGGACTATTGTTGGAGGTAAAAACAGCGGAAGGGTAGCCCCGATCTTGAGATAGTCACATATAATTTCGAAAGCCCAAATGAAGGCAATCGCGTTTAGGTTCAGCTGTAAGGGTGCTAACCCCAATCGGTCAAAAATACCCACTTGTAGGCCGCTGAACGGAAGTCGGAGGCCCAACTCCTTAAACACGAACTCGTACATAGTGAAGCGATTCTTCGCGAAAGCCGAGCAGATCCGCACTTCCTGGGCAGGTTTGTAGAACGACTATTCCTCCTCAGCTCCCTCGACACCCCCATTCGTATCAACAATGGTGAACATGCTATCAGGATAATCTACAAAGCGTGGGGCTATCCCCCGAGGCTCCAGCCCGACCCAAGCCAGATCCTTATCGGTGATGGTGTCGACCAGCTCGAGACCTTCTACGTCGTGAGCCATTGAAACCTAAAACGCAAAGGAAAAGAGTGAATTCGACGTTCAAATCAAATCCACCTTTCCACTGCAAATCAAGTGAAAGGGCGAAGGTAAGCACGAGCATGCCGCCCCCGACCAAAGCCCTTACTCAACGGTGAGCGGGGAAGACTCCTCCCTGACGGTGACTTTAGTCGACTAGTCGAGATACCCCGATGAGAATCCATTCCGACAAGAGAATTCTTCACAAATACAGGACCCATCGAGGAGGAGTCTCCTCGACACGAGGGGCCATCCATAATATGGGGATAGTCACCACAAAATCACGTGCTTCGCAGGAAGATCCTTCTTGGCGCAAGACTTTAATGAAGACTCATGAATGCCCCGAGGAAGAGCCTCTTTGGCGCAATTACTTCAATAGGGACTCAGGAAGGTCGCGAGGAAGATCATCCTCGACGCAAGAACTTCATCGGAAAATTCATAGCTCTACTGGTAAGAGTTGGACTTGTCGCCTTGGCAGCGACACCGAAGAGAATTCCCACTAAAACCCTAGCATTTCTAAAGAGCAATGCTCTCCTACTGTCGGTGTTTGGAAGTGGCCAAAAAACCACTAAACACCAACATTCACTGGAACCCAACGTACAAACCTACGTTCTAAACTACAGACGAATTAAAGATTAGACAAGGGTGCTTACTTGATCTAGAGGATAGTTGAAGATGATTCGGAGAAATTTGAAGCGCTAGGCCCTGGAGTACCCCTACTCGTAGGTCGTCATAAGCATTTAATGTTTCTGACACGTGGCTTAAAAAGACGTCACGTCCGTTCTTTTAGGTCTTATCACGCGGCTTGAGGAAACGGCGTGTCTTCCTCGTTAGCTCCCGACACGTGGCCCGAGTTTCTTCGCTCTAAAACTTTGATCACGATGCTCGAATTCTCACATTGTCTCACGAGAATGTTCTCAGAGAAAGGCTTGAAACAAGTTACGCCGCGAGCATAGACAACTTTGGCATCCTCACGAGCACATGGCCTCGGTGATAAGCTCGAAGCGGGATTATGTTGTCGAGCACACACGACTGGTCAGCATCCCTGCGGGTAGAAACTTGAAGACAAACCTTTAACAGGCTCACGCTGTTGGACACGAGGGGTAACTTCCGCGCTCCCCCACAAGCGTAGCTCCACGAGTTCGCAACCACGAACCCAAACAAACGCTCTCCTCACTGTGATTCCCGTTGTCCCTCTTTGACATAAGAATTGACTATAAGTCGTTACTCCTCTGCCTCAGAGCAACGATTTGGGGGCTCCCGTTTTGGACTGGGCCTGATACTGGCCCATCGTTGGGCACAATCTAGTTCAGCTTTGCGTCGAAGAAGGCCCAACGCAAAGGCCTAATCCCTTATAGCCTTTGGACAACACGTTCCCCACGTGCTCCTCACCCGAGGACACGTGGTCAGCTGCTTCTGCGTATCTCGCGAGAACGTTCTGCCTTTCATAACAGACACATCTTCCACTTATCGGAGAACGTGGAGCAGTTGATCTAGGATGATGAGCACAAGCTGCCCATCCCTACATCCACGTAGTAATCCTGACATTCATCCATTATGGGTCGGACCACCCAGTCCATAATGGAGACCGTTGGCCCAGTGTTGGGGGCTCTATAAATACCCTCTTATGATAAAGGGTTAGGTATTCTATTTAATTCTACTTCTCACTTCTGTACTTGCCTTTCTTCACCCTGTACTTACTGTAGTACCCTAAATTTTGACCCAGGATTGTTTTAGGTTCTTCTTGCCAATAAGGGGTGTCATTGGGATTTTAGGGGGTTCATCAGTATTTTTTGAGGCCCATTTGGAAATTTAGTTTAGCATAAGGTTTTTTAAAACTTATAATAGTTTTTTTAGAATAGAATTTAATTTCTTTTATTATATATAATGTTTGTTTTTATTTAGAATTTATCATTTTTAGAGAAATTTGATGAGGTTTTTTTAGAAGTTAAGTTTTTAGGTTTTAGGATAATTAGGTTGATTTAGTTTTATTCAAATTAATAGTATTTTTTTTAAATTAATAAAGAGGATTTTGGGTTTTTTTATTTAAATTATTTACAGAAAAGATTATTTTTTTAATTCAGATTTTTTTTGGGATTAATTGTCTTCTAATTTAGTCTAGTTTCATTAATTTCAAAATTTTTGGTTTTTTAAGATCTAGCTGTAATACGTACATTAATTAGTTTTTTGGTTTTGTTTATAATTAAGACTAGTTTTATTAATAAATAATTGTTTTTTGAACAGGTTTTAATAAATTATTGTACATTTTTATTTTTATTTTATTGGTTTTTATTTAGGATCATTAAGGGTCACGTTTTTATTTCATCCAGTGTTATTATTTATTTTTTTCGTGGTTAAATATATTTAAATTTACATTTAGTAATTATTATTTATTATTATTTATGTTTATTTATTAATTCTTATTTGGGTCAAAATGTTGACCATGAAGACTGTCCTTCCCCAACCATCTCAAACCCTAAACTGCGCAGATTAGGGAAAACGGATCAAAATCGTATCAAACAAAACCAAATTTCATTAAAAACCATTTACAATCAGATCAAAAGAAAAAGAATCTTTTTATTAAGACCTTAATTCTAAAAAATTACAGAAAAAATCAAATCGGATCAAAGGTTAATGAAAATTACATCAATGTTTTCCTAAATCAAAATCTAAAATTAAACTTCTAAAAACCTAAATCTAAACTATAAAAAGCAGAAGAATTTAGAAGAAGGGGACCCTGGACGAAATTCCTGGCAGCTGCGCAAACCCCACCCTTTCACCAAAGCTCTAAAAAAAATCTTTAGAAAGTTAGGGTTCAAAACTCGAACCCTAACCCTTCGAGCTTGACCTCATCGCACCTGCAAAACAAAGAGAGGAAAGGATTAGAAGTTGAATCGGAGAAGGAGAGGATAAAAAAAAAATTACGACCAGTTTCACTGCAAAGGAAGGTAATTGAAATCACTAAGCTTTAAATATTTGTTTGCGTGTTTGGATCGTGGTTGTTTTTTTTTGTTTCTGGAAATTCAGGGTTAGGGTTCATATAAACCCTAGGGTTTTTGGATGGTTAGGATTCATGGGGTTAGGGTTTATGTTGGTTAGGGTTCTTACGAACCATAAAGAACTGATGAAGGTTTCTGGGTTTTTTAGTTAGGGTTCATGTGTTTGTTGGCTAGGGTTCTTACGAACCCTAAAGAACTCGAACGGTTTCTGGGTTTTATAGTGGTTTAAGGTTGTTTAAGGGGTGCCCGGAAGTGTTTGGATGGTGGCCGGAAGGTGGTTGTGGTGGTGGCCGGAAGAGAGAACGAGAGAATTTAGAGAGAGGGATGGAAAGAAGAGAGAGAAAGAGATTGTGAAAATGAAAATTTTCTGAAGGGATGAAACTTAAATACTCTCTCCGTGAACTCTCGGATGTGCGCTAAGTGGCGCTATTTGACCCTTCAAGATTGAAAGGCTTCACTCAAGCGCTTATGATGGGTCAGCGTTGACTTTCAATCTCGTTCGTCCATTCTTCATACCTTGACTGGTAAATGGAACCAAAGGCCAGGACTGGTAATTGTAATCACCGTCAGATCAGGATCGTGTGGCGCAGGGAGAGTCGACGTCAAACACTTCCTCATCGTGGTCTTTTTTTGTTATTTTTTGTTCAGACTGGATTGGGCCTTGCGCCCTAGCACTATTGACACCCCTGAGTTGAGCCTAATTGCTAACTCAGAATAACATGCACCCCCTGGAATTTAATTAATTAAATTATTTACATAATTTAATTTAATTACTATTAATTAGGTTCTATGGTTAATTAGGAGACTTAAAAATAGGATTTTAGGATAAATGTAGTTAAGGGTTTAGGGATTATTTTGGGATTTTGGGTTTTTTTTTTGGATTTTATTTTGTTTTAAAGAGATTAGGGTAAAAAAAATAATAAATTATTTTTGGGATAAATATTTTTGGGGAATTATTTGGGACTTGAACTTTATTTTTTATTAATTTTGTGTTTTTTTGTCATATTAAATTATTGAAGTTTTGCTTAAATTCTTTTTTTTGTAAAAAAGCTAGAATTTGGTTTCAAAGGTACGTTTAAGTTTTTTAAGGGATTTACATAAAGGGATGAAGCTCTTAGTCCGAGAGCCTAAATAAAGGATGGGTTAAGGGATTTGGATTTTGGGATAAAACTCTTCCTCCGAGAGTATAAACAATGGACAAAGGGATTTAAGGGATAGAACTCCTCATCTAGGAGTATAAACACTAGATTTAAGGGATGGAACTCTTTATCCAAGAGTATAAATAGTGGATGGGATTTAGGAATAGGATTTGGGATTTAGGAATAGGATTAGGGGGTAGGAATAGGGGAGGTGAACTACGGTTGCTCTGATCCTTCATTTTGAGGGTACGTAGGCATAGGGTTGCAAACCAACCCTAGTGAGTATAATTAGGAAAAAACTTAGGTTTTCTTTTCATTTAGACAAACAAACATGCCCTAAACTCAAAGGTGGATCCCATTGAGTACAATAGAAGTAAGGGGTGCCTAACACCTTCCCTTTACTTAACCGACTCCCGAACCGTAGGAATCTCTACCTTGGGATAGGATATTTAGGTTTATCATTACTTTCCTTTAAAAAATATGGTGGCGACTCGAATATTTTTGCCGGCCGCGACAGCTGGCGACTCTGCTGGGGATTCCTTCCTAGAGAGAGTCCTTCCTAGCCTTAGGATTTAAGGATTTGTTTATCTTGGATGTTTTTATTTTGTTTTTATTTTATTGTTATGTATTTTTTTTATTTATTTCATATTTTTTATTTATTTAACCCTTTGTTTTTTTATTTTGTCATTATACAAGGGATTGGGGCAAAAAAAAAAAAGGAGTGAAGCTAAAACCCAAAGCTTGGAGGATAACCCTAAAACCTAAAGTGGAACGTAAATGTTTTTACGGGGGATGCAACGTCCCCTAAAATGCATTGATGCCACACTCAGAGTAGATCCTTCCAAAGTCGTCCTCACAAAAGGGCTAGCCCCTCTCGTAGTGGAATGATTTGGATGTGGTCCGTGACTATGAGAACCTTAACCTACCCCACACCAATCATGGACCTTATGTATTCAACCCTCAAGGGTTATTACTAGGGTCCTATCCCAAATGAGACTTATCCCGAAGGATTACCGTAGGAAGGCTTGCTCCTTCTCATGGTAAAACAAGGGTATAGTCTAAACATTTTGGGGTCGTTATGCTGGCCAAATTTAAGTAACCTACCTGTGAGGGGATTGGGTAGTCTTAACTTAGACCCAGCCTGTTCTAGGGAAGCCCACCTTACTAGGGGCATGCTTACACTTTACCTTTACCCTAATCAAGACATCATGTGCATTCATCATCCTCATAAATTTTTCTTTTTTGCATTCACAGGAATCTTAAAATTTTACAAAAAAAAAGGGATTAAATCAAAGGACAATGGAATTTGGGAAAAAGAAAACTCTCCCAATTAAAGTAAGGACATCAGACATAAAGGGCCTAAAGACTTATGCTGCTGAGTTACCTAAGGAAAGAAGGAAGCCTATCATTCATAGGTATGGAGATATACTGAATCTTGTTCTCATTCCTATGCAAGAGGAGGGCCTAACTGCCTTGGCCCAGTTTTATGATCCTAAGTTAAGGTGCTTCCAATTCAAGGACTTCCAAATGGCACCTACTTTAGAAGAGGTTCGAAGGATACTTGATTTCCCCAAAAACAATAAAGGTCCATTCAAAACATTAGGGTATAGGCCTTCATTGAAAGAGATGGCAAGCTGTTTGTATATTCGTGAAGAGGACCTACAAGCTCATTGGAAAACTAAAGATGGCTTCGAAGGGTTTCCTAAATGGTTCTTAGAGAGTAAAGCCAGCCACTTCGCGGCTTGCAAAAATTGGGTAGCCCTAGACACCGTCATGATATTACTTATCTTTGGGTTGGTCCTATTCCCAAGTATTCTGAACTTCATAGATATCACTGCTGTCAATCTATTTCTGGCTGTCACCCTTGGAGAGGAGGACCCTTCAACAGCTCTCTTGGCAGATATATACTTCACTCTCCATTGTAAATTTGAGAAGAAAGGAGGGACTATGCTGTGTTGTCCTCAATTATTGTACAAGTGGTTGTGTTTCCATCTAGTGAAGGACATAAGGGACATGAGACAAATGAAGGCCTATGAGTGGTCCCAATATCTGGTATCCCGTGTTGGTAAGGATATCCTATGGTTTCCTCAAATAATCCAAAGGGATGACGTGGTCTTGAGTTGTGGGAACTTTCCTAATGTACCTTTGATTGGCTAAAGAGGGTGCATAAGCTATAATCCTATTTTGGCGATGAGGCAGCTAGGACACCCTTTGTCCTACAAGCCAGAAGACAAGTTGCTAAAAGGCTTCGTCCTACAAGGTGTGAAAGGAGATTATCCTGATGTCCTAAGGATTTCTGAAGCATGGAAGCAAAGTATAAAAGGGAAGAGCAGTCTGAAAAGGCCAAGAAAGGAATCAAGGGTCCCATATTCACAATGGATGGAGGAAAGGATAAGGAAGATGAAGCTTCCCTTTACTTTAGATCGTCCCGTTGATCCCATGGTTCCTCCACCTACCGCAATCTCCATGGAAGAAAGTGAAAAACTTAAGGAGACCATTGCCAGATTGACAAAAGAGAAAGGTGAATGGGAGGCTAAATTCTACCAAGCTACTGGAGAAAGTAGCCAGCTGAGGTTGAGCCTTAAGGAAGCCATGGAACAATCGAAGGTCAATGAAGGATTAGCTCGAATGGAGGAGGAAAAGAAGGAGTGTGCCCATGTTGATCTTCAAGCTTTGAGCTCACGCCTTCAAACTCAACAAGTGGACCTAGATAGGGCTTGGAGGCAAAGGGACGAATGGAGAAACTTATGGATGTCCTCAACACAAAGGGAGGTCAGAGAAGGGTATGATAGGCGAATCTTTGACTTAGAATCTGAGGTTCAAAGTTTGGCAGATGCTCTCCTCAGGAGTAAAAGGCAAGCGTTGGATGCAATCGTGCAGTTGAGAACGGCTGAAGAACTTCTTGCCCAACGACCTGAAGGGTGGTTACAAGCTCAAGAGGAAAACCGTGCACTTAGGAGGTCCTATGAGGAATTGGAAGCATCCTATGAAGAGCTTAGAGAGTGGGGCCACTATGCTGAAGTCCACAATAGCCAATTGGAGCACACCATTGCAGAAGACTTGGCGATCATGGATAATCTACAAAGGGAAAAGGCATACTTTTAAGACAGATATGATAAGTTGGTCTTTCTGACCAATGACCTTATACATGAGATCCCTCGAAAATTAAGGGAAGTTGAGGAAATAACCATTATTTTCAAGCCAGCGAAGGAGATTTCTGATTTCCTTACACTTTGTCGTGGGATGGTGGAAGACTTCAGAGCCAGAATTAGGAGAAGGATTTAGGCTTTTTATGTTTGGTTTCTTACTTTTGGGATTTTGTTATGAATATTTTAAGGGTTATCCCCAATTTGGTTTTGCTTATGTAATAAATAGGGCTTCGACCCTAAGTACTCTCTTTCATTAATAAAGATGTTTGAATTTCCATTATCTTTGGTTTAACTCTTAATTGTTTGAAAATTTAAGATTCCTGGAAGAAAAAAAACATTTTGCATACTCATACATTCATTCATGCATAACATATAAAAGAAAGGGCATTAAACGGAAATCATTTTGTTTCTCAGAATCTTCGCAACAATCTGACTTCTCGACCCAACATCCGTGCTTACCAGAAGAAAGCCATGGAACAAATGGAGTTGAACCACGCTTCTCTGAAAGGAGACGTGGATGTTGTCAAGGGAAACGTGGAGGAAATGAAGGACAAGATCGATCAGCTGACTCGAGCAATTCAGAATATGATAGCAAGAGACATCGAGGCTAGTAACCGTAGGAATGCTCCTACCCCTCCTCCCCAGTATGAAGATAGCAATCCTCTTTTGGGATTTGTGGCTGACTTGGAGCGTGAGGTTTTAGAGGCTAGTAAAGGGAAGGCTAACACTCAACCTCCTGTAGGGTTTGTTCCTCCACCCGAGCACAATGGAGAATCACGACCCATACAGATACTTGTCACTCGTGAGGTCTCTAATGACTGGCACCTCCAATATGGAGAAGAAGACTCAAGGCAAGTAGTTCGTGAAACCAAACCAGCTGCCGTAGAAGGAAGAAAGGAGGATGAAAAGTATAAGATAATTGAGGAACGGTTAAGGGCTATGGAAGGATCCAAGATCTTTGGGATTGATGCCTTGGAAATGTGTTTGGTACTCGACGTGGTCGTGCCTCCTAAGTTTAAGGCGCCTACCTTCGAGATGTACAAAGGGGTTAGTTGTCCCAAAAGCCACATTCAGATATTTTCCCGAAAGATGGGGGCACACGCTAAGAACGAAAAGCTGATGATGCATGTTTTCCAAGACAGTCTTAGTGGGGCATCCTTGGACTGGTACATCCAGCTGGAAAGGACCTACATCAAGAACTGGGATAATTTGGCAAGTGCCTTCATAAGGCAATACCAATATAATGTAGACATGGCCCCTGATCGCATGCAATTGCAAAACATGTCTTAGAAAAGGGATGAATCTTTTAAGGAGTATGCCCAAAGATGGAGGGAGCTAGCATCTCGTGTGCAACCTCCATTGCGGGAAAACGAGCTAGTGGATACATTCATGGGAACTCTGCAAGGATTGTACTATGAGAAGATGATTGGATCAGTCTCCACAGGATTTACGGATTTGGTTATCATTGGGGAAAGGATCGAGAATGGATTTAAAAGTGGAAAGATTGGAACACTGTCTTCTAATCAACATAACGACAAAAGGTACTCCAGAAACCGTTCGAAGAAGGAGGCCAATGCCATTTCTGCTGATAGGTATACTCAAGTGCATTATAACCCTTACGTGGCAGCCACGGTCTCTGGCCAAGCATCTCCTACGCTCCAGATCCAACAGCCAAGGGCCCCACCCCCTCAAAATCAGCAACAACAGAAGCATCCCCGAAGGGAACAAAGGAGGCCATGGAAGGACTTTGACCCTATACCCACTACATATACTCAAATCCTGCCAATGTTAATCCAAAAGGGATTGGTAGAAATCAAGCCGTTAGGGCCCCCTCCTACGCCTACTTCTCGAGGGTATGACGCTAATGCTAGATATGATTACCATGCTGGATCGCCAGGGCACACGACTGAAAAATGTTTGGCTCTCAAATTTAAGGTGCAAGATTTGCTGGATCAGAAGGTTATTAACTTCAGTTATGACACTCCAAATGTAGGAGATAACCCGTTCCCAGGGCACGCTGGACCAACTGTTAACTCCGTTAAGGGACTAGGAGAGGATGTCATAATTAGAGGGATGGAGCAAGTAAAGACCCCTATGATGAAAGTGAGGGAAACATTAATTGGGTAGGAGGAGTTTGAAAGGTTGCACGGTGACTGTGAGAATTGCGTGATTGATCCCAATAGCTGTAAGAAGATGAAGGAGGTTCTCCAACAACTAATGGACCAAGGGATAGTACAGATTGGGTACTTAAGGAATATGAATGAGGTAGCTGCCTTAGACTCCCAGGGGCAGGCACCTTCTGAGGTTCCATACCAGAAAAGAGGAGTCATGACTCCCATTCAAATACTAGTTCCAAGGCCTACACAAGTGCCTATTCAAATACAAGTTCCCAGGCAGGCACAGGCGCCCATCCAAATACCAGTTCCAAGGCCTACACAAGTGCCTATTCAAATACGAGTTCCCAGGCAGGCACAGGCGCCCATCCAAATACCAGTTGCAAGGCCTACACAGGTTCCTATTCAGATAACAATTTCGGTGCCTGCACGAACACCAATTCAAATACATGTTCCTACGCCAGTGAAAGCCCCGGTGCCTACATCGTCAGAAGGTCCTATCACGTTCCATGTACCAACGCCATTTCCCTATGAAAGATCCAAGACTGTAACTTGGAAATATGACGTCACGGCGTCAGTGGGAGGAAAGACTATAGTGCCGTCACCAGCAGTTACTAACATAGCTGGTATTGGAGGGATGACCCGTAGCGGAAGAGTATACTCATCTGAACTACCTAAGAAGGATACTCCTGAAAGCACAAAAGGGAAATAGACCACCAACATAGGAGAAGGATCTTCCAAAAAGAACATATCTCCAGAAGACGCTGAGGAGTTTTTAAGGATTATAAAGAGGAGCGATTATAGAGTGGTGGACAAACTAAATCAAACACCGTCCAAGATCTCTATTCTGTCCTTGTTATTAAGCTCAGAAGCACATAGGGAATCCTTGCTGAGGGTCTTAAATGAGGCCCATGTGACTAAAGATATCTCAGTGATACAGTTTGACGAAGTGGTCTCCAATATCTCCGCCAGTACTTGTCTGGGTTTCAGTAGCGAGGAATTACCTCCTGAGGGGCAAAAGCATAATAAAGCCTTGCACATATCAGTTAAATGTCAAGACACTGTCCTTTCAAGAGTGTTAGTGGATACAGGGTCTGCTTTAAATGTCATGCCTAAGGATACCCTCATGAAGTTAACATCTGTGAGAACCTTCATGAAAACCAGTTCTTTGGTTGTTAGGGCTTTCGATGGTTCAAAGAGAATGGTAATTGGAGAGGTGGATATACCTACAGTAATAGGATCACATACCTTCATGATCACTTTCCAAGTCATGGACATCAATCCCTCCTATACTTGTCTTTTAGGACGACCTTGGATTCATGTTGCGGGCGCAGTTACTTCAACACTTCATCAAAAGTTGAAGTTCATATCAGGAAATAACTTAATAATTGTTGATGGAGAGGAGGACATGTTCGTCAGTCATCTCGCATCTTTCAGATATATAGAGGTAGATGGGGAGACACTTGAAGTACCTTTTCAAGCTTTGGAGGTTGCAACGGTCAGTCGTAAACAGGTCGTTCGACAGGAAAGAAAGCCAAGAGGAATCACAGACCTAATCCAGAATGGGGACACTATGGGCTGGGGCAAGGTGATAGAGATACATGAGAAGAGGGACTGGTTCGGGCTGGGTTACAAACCGACTAAAAATGAAGAGCGCAAGACCGGTCCTATGATATTCCTCCACTTGAAGAGAGTTTCCATAGTGTTGGATTCGAAGATAAAGACCAAGTGACCACAATTGAAGAGGAAGACAAAGGAATACCAGGTTGGATATGCCAGTACTCACCAGGCACAGTTCTCAACAACTGGAGAGCCATCGAGATTCCCGAGATGATTTCTGTTTCAAAGTAATTTACTTTTTCTTAAAAAAAAAATAATAATAAGTCCTTTTCTATGCCCAAGGCAAATGGACAAGCTTTGTAGGGCCACCTTTTGTTTCTTTGAATTATTTAATAATAAAGTTGCATTTTGTTTTCAATTAAGATCCTTTTTGTTTCTTTCTTAGTTATTCTTTTTTCAAATGGCAATACACCTTTTTTTTCTTTCCAAGTACTTTCATTTTTCTCAAATTCAAAAAATAATAAGCATAAAAATATTCCTCATGCAGATTTAAAAATGAACATATTGAAAATGACACTGCTATAATCCCTTACAACTTCGAGTTCCTGATTTACCAAGCGGAAGAGGGTGATGAGAACGATTGTGAACTTCCTGAAGAGCTGGTCAGAATGTTAAAGCAAGAGGATAAGGTGATACAACCTCATCAGGAACCAGTGGATATGATCAATCTGGGGACTGAAAAGGATAAAAAGGAAGTCAAAGTGGGAACTTCTTTGAACGAGGATGTAAAGGAGAGGTTGATCAAGTTGCTACGGGAATATGTGGATGTGTTTGCTTGGTCTTACCAAGATATGCCCGGTTTGGACACAGATATTGCTGAACATAAGCTACCGCTTAAACCCGAATGTACTCCGGTCAAGCAGAAATTAAGGCGCACTAGACCAGATATGACTCTCAAGATCAAGGAAGAGGTTAAAAAGCAGTTCGACGCAGGGTTCTTAGCCGCAGTAAAGTATCCAGAGTGGGTAGCCAATATAGTGCCTGTACCAAAGAAGGATGGGAAAGTCAGAATGTGCGTAGATTACCGAGATCTCAATAGAGCAAGTCCTAAAGACGATTTCCCATTACCTCACATTGATGTATTGGTGGATAACACGGCTCAATTTTTGTTATTCTCATTTATGGATGGGTTTTCCGGTTATAACCAGATCAAGATGGCTCCCTCCGACATGGAAAAGACTACCTTTATTACCCCTTGGGGCACCTTCTGTTACAAGGTGATGCCCTTCGGACTGAAAAATGCAGGGGCAACTTATCAAAGGGCAATGGTTACTCTCTTTCATGACATGATTCACAAGGAAATTGAGGTTTATGTGGATGATATGATCGGTAAGTCACAAACTGAGGAAGAGCACATAGTCAATCTGCAAAAGCTGTTTGAACGGTTGAGAAAGTTTAAGCTATGGTTAAATCCTGCGAAGTGTTCCTTCGGAGTCAGATCTGGAAAATTGTTGGGGTTCATCGTCAGTCAAAGAGGTATAGAGGTTGATCCTGATAAAGTAAAAGCTATTCAAGAAATGCCAGCTCCGAGGACTGAAAAGGAAGTACGAGGGTTCTTAGGGAGGCTGAATTACATTGCTAGGTTCATCTCACATCTTACTGCTACTTGTGGGCCGATCTTCAAGTTATTGAGGAAAGGTCAAAGCCTTGAATGGGATGAACATTGTCAAAAGGCCTTCAATCGGATCAAAGGGTATTTACAAAAGCCACCCATATTAGTACCACCTGTACCTGGAAGGCCACTCATAATGTATCTGACGGTGCTTAATAATTCGATGGGTTGTGTACTCGGACAACAAGACGAAACAGGGAGAAAGGAGCATGCAATTTATTACTTGAGTAAGAAATTCACGGATTGCGAATCCAGATACTCGCTCTTGGAGAAGACCTGTTGTGCTCTTGTATGGGTTGCCCGACGATTAAGACAATATATGGTGTGCCATACTACTTTGCTAATATCAAGGATGGACCCTATCAAGTATATATTTGAGAAGCCTGGAGTAACTGGGAGAGTGGCTCGGTGGCAGATGTTACTTACTGAATATGATATCCAGTATGTCACCCAGAAGGCCATAAAAGGAAGTGTGTTAGCTTATCACCTTGCTTATCAACCGTTGGATGATTATCAGCCTATGCAATTTGATTTTCCAGATGAGGACGTAATGGCTGTAAAAGATGATGATATCCCAAGTTCTTACGAAGGACCTGAACCCGGATCTCGGTGGAAGCTTATATTTGATGGAGCCTCAAATGCAGAAGGACATGGGGCGGGGGTTGTCATAACCTCTCCAACTGGATTTCATATACCTTTTACCGCCAGAATATGCTTCTTATGTACTAACAATGTGGCGGAATATGAGACATGTATCTTGGGAATTAATGAGGCCATCAACCTTGGAATCAAGATCTTAGAGGTATATAGGGATTCAGCTCTTATCATCAATCAAGTCAAAGGGGAATGTAGGACACTTAATGCCAAATTAACTCGATATCGAGACTGTGTCTGGAGAAGGATAGTGTACTTTGATGAGATCACTTTCCATCATATTCCTAGAGATCGGAATCAACTGGCAGACGCTTTGGCAACTTTGGCGTCCATGTTCAAATTCAAATGGTATAATGAAGCGCCAACCATCAGAATTGATCGCCTTGATGAACCATCTTATTGTGGAGCAGTAGAGGCAGAAGTGGATGATAAACCATGGTTTTATGATATCAAACAGTTCCTCCAGAAACAAGAATATCCTGCAAATGCTTCCAGTGTGGATAAGAAAACACTCAGAAGACTGGCTGCTCAGTTTTTCCTAGATGGAGAGGTACTTTACAAAAGAAATCATGACATGGTGTTGCTCCGGTGTTTGGATGGACATGAACAGGACATGTTTATCAAGGAAATACATAAAGGATCCTTTGGGACCCATGCAAATGGGCATGCAATGGCTAAAAAGATTCTCCGAGCAGGGTATTACTGGTTGACTATGGAATCGGACTGTTTCAAATATGTCAAGAAGTGCCATAAATGTCAGATTTATGCGGATAAAATCCATGTGCCACCAACCCCTTTGAATGTCTTAACTGCTCCTTGGCCTTTCTCTATGTGGGGAATAGACATAATCGGGATGATCGAGCCTAAGGCATCAAATGGACACTAGTTCATTCTAGTTGCTATTGACTACTTCACCAAATGGGTCGAAGCTGCTTCCTACACCAATGTGACAAGGCAAGTGATTGCGCGGTTCATCAAGAAAGAGATAATCTGTCGCTATGGGGTTCCTAACAAAATCATCACAGACAACGGGCTCAACCTGAATAATAAAGTGATGGATGAGTTATGTGAAAGTTTCAAAATCAATCACCATAATTCATCACCTTATCGCCCTAAGATGAATGGCGCAGTTGAAGCGGCTAATAAGAACATCAAGAAGATCATCCAGAAAATGGTGAAGACTTACAAAGATTGGCATGAAATGCTCCCTTTCGCACTACATGGCTACAGAACCTCCGTTCGAACTTCGACAGGAGCTACTCCTTTTTCCTTGGTATATGGCACAGAAGCAGTCCTCCCGGTTGAAGTAGAAATTCCTTCACTAAGGTTCATAATGGAGGCTAAGCTGGATGAAGCAGAGTGGGTACAGAATAGACTTGATCAACTGAATCTCATAGAGGAAAAGCGCATGGCTGCTGTATGTCATGGTCAACTATATCAGCGGAGACTCAAGAAAGCATTCGATAAGAAAGTTCTTCCTTGCCTATTTGAAGAAGGAGACCTGGTATTAAGGAAAGTGCTACCTATCCATAAAGATCCTCGTGGCAAATGGACTCCAAATTATGAAGGACCATATGTCGTAAAGAGCGCATTTTCAGGAGGAGCTTTAATATTGACTACTATGGATGAAGTGGATTTACCATGACCGGTAAATTCCGATTCAGTCAAAAAATACTATGCCTAGAAAAAGAGGATAAAAGCCCACTAAGTCGAAAACCCGAGAAGGCGACTTAGGCAAAATTTAGGGCGTCCCGGTGGATTGAAAACTCGAAAGAGCAATTCAGGCAATAATTAGGGACTTAGAAAAAAATGATACCCGACAAGTCAAAAACCCTAAAGGGTGGCTTAGTTGAAAAAAAAATGGTATAGCATCCTGGTGGACTAAGATTCTAAAAGAACGGTCCAGGTAAAATTAAGGATATCCAAAAGGCATAAGACTGATAGCACTAATGGAATTCAGAAAGGAATGATCAATCCAGTCATCATCTTCAGAAGCGAAGTGTCAAAACCTCGGAGATTTAGGGATATTAGCCAGTGTTAAATTTAATAGGGACATAGATAAATTTGTTTTTTGTATTGCCATTCCTTTTCTGTTTTGTAGTACTTCCTCCTTATGAGGATTTGCTTTCCTTATGTACTTTTTCCTATTTATAGGCCTACTTCTCAATGAATAAAATTTTCTTTGCTTTTCAATTTTTCTGTTTGATTACAAAATGCCGATTTTATTCATAATAATGCATTGAAACATTGGGTATAATCAAAAGCTAAAAAAAAACGAAAGGTATTTTACTGCGATTCGGGAACAGCAAAAGGATCATGGTTTCCCTCAAAGATAAAAGTAAAAGATCCATAAATTGACGGTCGGAATTCAATCACTATGGGAGTTTCTCTACGCATCTCCATATGTCAAGAGCTTACAACTTGTCACATTCATCAAAAGGAGCTAAGGGTTCAAGGGTTGAGACGTTGGAATGTCATATAAAGATATGATTTCCGTAAAAACATGCACTGCATATCATAAAAGAGGCGTTAGCCCAAACAGATGCATCATGCATAAAAACATACATGCCCTCACACATGCATACATGGCATATGATCGTTTTCTTCCAGGGTAAAGGGTTTTAATCGGTTATCTCACCACGGGTTTGTTATCAGGGATCTCAAGGATAGTCGGCGTGTTGCCTGCCGAGCTTGGCGGTCAAAATTAGGGTCCTTCTTATATTTAATCGTCTCCTCCTCAAAAGAGAAAGACACATCATCTTCATCTTTCTGATCCGGAGACAATTAAATAGGGGCAGCTGTAGTACCCTAAATTTTGACCCAGGATTGTTTTAGGTTCTTCTTGCCAATAAGGGGTGTCATTGGGATTTTAGGGGGTTCATCAGTATTTTTTTAGGCCCATTTGAAAATTTAGTTTAGCATAAGGTTTTTTAGAACTTATAAGAGTTTTTTTAGAATAGAATATAATTTCTTTTATTATATATAATGTTTGTTTTTATTTAGAATTTATCATTTTTAGAGAAATTTGATGAGGTTTTTTTTAGAAGTTAAGTTTTTAGGTTTTAGGATAATTAGGTTGATTTAGTTTTATTCAAATTAATAGTATTTTTTTTTAAATTAATAAAGAGGATTTTGGGTTTTTTTATTTAAATTATTTAAAGAAAAGATTATTTTTTTATTCAGATTTTTTTTGGGATTAATTGTTTTCTAATTTAGTCTAGTTTTATTAATTTGAAATTTTTTGGTTTTTTAAGATCTAGCTGTAATACGTACATTAATTAGTTTTTTGGTTTTGTTTATAATTAAGACTAGTTTTATTAATAAATAATTGTTTTTTGAACAGGTTTTAATAAATTATTGTACATTTTTATTTTTATTTTATTGGTTTTTATTTAGGATCATTAAGGGTCACGTTTTTATTTCATCCAGAGTTATTATTTATTTTTTTCGTGGTTATATATATTTAAATTTACATTTAGTAATTATTATTTATTATTTTTTATGTTTATTTATTAATTCTTATTTGGGTCAAAATGTTGACCATGGGGACTGTCCTTCCCCAACCATCTCAAACCCTAAACTGCGCAGATTAGGGAAAACAGATCAAAATCGTATCAAACAAAATCAAATTTCATTAAAAACCATTTACAATCAGATCAAAAGAAAAAGAATCTTTTTATTAAGACCTTAATTCTAAAAAGTTACAGAAAAAATCAAATCGGATCAAAGTTTAATGAAAATTACATCAATGTTTTCCTAAATCAAAATCTAAAATTAAACTTCTAAAAACCTAAATCTAAACTATAAAAAACAGAAGAATTTAGAAGAAGGGGACCCTGGACGAAATTCCTGGCAGCTGCGCAAACCCCACCCTTTCACCAAAGCTCTAAAAAAATCTTTAGAAAGTTAGGGTTCAAAACTCGAACCCTAACCCTTTGAGCTTGACCTCATCGCACCTGCAAAACAAAGAAAGGAAAGGATTAGAAGTTGAATCGGAGAAGGAGAGGATAAAAAAAATAGTACGACCAGTTTCACTGCAAAGGAAGGTAATTGAAATCACTAAGCTTTAAATATTTGTTTTTGTGTTTGGATCGTGGTTGTTTTTTTTTGTTTCTGGAAATTCAGGGTTAGGGTTCATATGAACCCTAGGGTTCTTCGTTAGGGTTCATCGTCTTAGGGCTACGAACCCTAAGGTTCCTGGGTTTAGATGGTTAGGGTTCATGGGGCCAGGGTTTATGTTGGTTAGGGTTCTTAGGATTCTTACGAACCATAAAGAACTGATGAAGGTTTTTGGGTTTTTTAGTTAGGGTTCATATGTTTGTTGGCTAGGGTTCTTAGGGTTCTTATGAACCCTAAAGAACTCGAACGGTTTCTGGGTTTTATGGTGGTTTAAGGTTGTTTAAGGGGTGGTCGGAAGTGTTTGGATGGTGGCCGAAAGGTGGTTGTGGTGGTGGCCGGAAGAGAGAACGAAAGAATTTAGAGAGAGGGATGGAAAGAAGAGAGAGAAAGAGATTGTGAAAATGAAAATTTTCTGAATGGATGAAACTTAAATACTCTCTCCGTGAACTCTCGGATGTGCGCCAAGTGGCGCTATCTGACCCTTCAAGATTGAAAGGCTTCACTCAAGCGCTTATGATGGGTCAGCGTTGACTTTCAATCTCGTTCGTCCATTCTTCATACCTTGTCTGGTAAGTGGAACCAAAGGCCAGGACTGGTAATTGTAATCACCGTCAGATCACGATCGTGTGGCACAGGGAGAGTCGACGTCAAACACTTCCTCATCGTGGTCTTTTTTTGTTATTTTTTGTTCAGACTGGATTGGGCCTTGCGCCCTAGCACTATTGACACCCCTGAGTTGAGCCCAATTGCTAACTCAGAATAACATGCACCCCCTGGAATTTAATTAATTAAATTATTTACATAATTTAATTTAATTACTATTAATTAGGTTCTATGGTTAATTAGGAGACTTAAAAATAGGATTTTAGGATAAATGTAGTTAAGGGTTTAGGGATTATTTTGGGATTTTGGGTTTTTTTTTTGGATTTTGTTTTGTTAAATTTATTTTTATCTACTTTATTAAAAAAGATCACAATTGAATCAATTCCTTGATTTAAAGTAGTAATAATAATAAAAAAAATACTCTTTTTTATATTTGTCAATTTAGGTTTTTTTGTTCTTTTTTATTATTTAATGAAAATTATTAATTTTAGTTAAATGTGTGGTAATTAAGTTTTTATAACTCACGTAAATAAAATTTTATAAAGAATTTGTTTTTTTTAGGAAAATTGTTTTAAAGGGATTAGGGTAAAAAAAATAATAAATTATTTTTGGGATAAATATTTTTGGGGAATTATTTGGGACTTGAACTTTATTTTTTATTAATTTTGTGTTTTTTTGTCATATTAAATTATTGAACTTTTGCTTAAATTCTTTTTTTTGTAAAAAAGTTAGAATTTGGTTTTCAAAGGTACGTTTAAGTTTTTTAAGGGATTTACATAAAGGGATAAAGCTCTTAGTCCGAGAGCCTAAATAAAGGATGGGTTAAGGGATTTGGATTTTGGGATAAAACTCTTCCTCTGAGAGTATAAACAATGGACAAAGGAATTTAAGGGATAGAACTCCTCATCTAGGAGTATAAACACTAGATTTAAGGGATGGAACTCTTTATCCAAGAGTATAAATAGTGGATGGGATTTAGGGATAAGATTTGGGATTTAGGAATAGGATTAGGGGGTAGGAATAGGGGAGGTGAACTATGGTTGCTCTGATCCTTCATTTTGAGGGTACGTAGGCATAGGGTTGCAAACCAACCCTAGCGAGTATAATTAGGAAAAAACTTAGGTTTTCTTTTCATTTAAACAAACAAACATGCCCTAAACTCAAAGGTGGATCCCATTGAGTACAATGGAAGTAAGGGGTGCCTAACACCTTCCCTTTACTTAACCGACTCCCGAACCGTAGGAATCTCTACCTTAGGATAGGATATTTAGGTTTATCATTATTTTCCTTTAAAAAATATGGTGGCGACTCGAATATTTTTGTCGGCCGCGACACTTACTTTAGCATAAAAGTGTGCCTTGCAGGTACACCCCTCCCCCCTGTTTTCCTCACCTGACGTTGAAGACCACGACGTGTTGTTGGCTACTAAAGAACTCTATGATCCTGATAAGATCACCTTCCTAAAGCGGCAACTTCTTCATTTTTGGCCCTCATACGTAAGTCCTTAAATCCCTAAAGGATTGAAGACTACATGCCAATTTGTTTAATAGGCAGCTTGTACAAAATTGTGTCTAAAATCTTGGCAAAGAGGATCAGAAATGTCATTGGTAGATTAGTGTCCAATTCTCAAACCAGTTTCATTCCAGATAGACAAATACTTGATGGTGTACTGGTCACCGATAAGGTGATTGATTATGAAAAGAGATATAAGAAGAAATGCATATTATACAAAGACAATTTCTATGGTTGGGATTGAAGGAAGGCAAGGGAGTAAATTGGATAAATTGGCAGACAGTGTGCAAATCAAAATCTGATGGACGCCTTGGAGTCAAAGACATTACCAGATTCAATTAGGCACTATTATGTAAGTGGATATGGAGAATATTAAATGATAAGGAAGCTATAATGAGAGACATAATTCAACTCAGATATGGAGACTTAATAAGGAGCATGTGGCTTGATGAAAATAAACATCACCCCTCTAAGCAATCTCTTTGGTGGAGGGACCTCAATGCCATTGGAATGAACATGAAGAGTTTTAACATTGACAAACTGGAACTAGACACATGGCTAAATTCAAACTTGGCATTGGTGTCTTGACTCCTTTTTGGAAAGGGATTTGGCTTGGTTCATTTCCTTTAAAAAAGATATTTTCACTCTTATACTGTCACACTGCTAACACTAAGGCCATGCTTAGTGACATGAGGGATCGACCTCAAAGATCATGGCAGTGGAAGTCTGATGAAGGCCTGAACATTCACTACTACGAAAAACCCATTTAACAATGGTTGGGAATGACATATAATAACGCGGGCGAAGGCGTTGTTATGTAGATTGTTGTTGTATCTTCGATGTTTCTACAATGGTCTGAAAACCGTTGTTGTATTATGGAAAACGCGCTATATATTGCAACGGTTAGTTGTATCAACCGTTGTGAAACATATTATTAATCACAGCGGATATTAGTTTCAACCGTTGTGAAATATATTATCAATCACAACGAATATTAGTTTCAACCGTTGTTACATGTACCCTTAGTTTATTATATACAAATGTATATTGCTTGTTTTACCATACACCTAGTTAAAGAATTACAACCATTAAATTGGTAAGGAAATATATAATCTGAAAATTAAAATATTCTTGAAAACCAACTTAAACACACCACTGTTTTTCGAATTGAATCCATTTCATTCAGCACATTGAATGTTCCTTAACACATAATATACGATTCAATGGTCTGATTCACTCTACTCATCGATATTTTTAATTATATAGTTTACCTCTCCATCGCCCAAAATCATCGTGATTTTATCATCATAACAATCATGATCATAAAAACCACGATGATTTTGGCGATGAAAAGGTAATCTATATAATATAAAAGATATCGATGTGTAGAAGGAATCAGGCCGTTGAATCGTATATTATGCGTTAAGGAACATTCAATGTGCTGAATGAAATGGTTGCTATTCGAAAAACATTGACATGATAATGGTTGGTTTTCAAACACATCTTAATTTTCAGATTATAAGTTTCGATACCAATTTAACAGATTGCATTTTCATTAAAAGGATAGTAAAACAAACAATATACATAGTATATAATAAACTAAATTTCATATGTACAATATCAGAATAATAAACTAAATTTCATATGTACAATATCAGAATAATAAACTAAATTTCATATGTACAATATCACAATGAATTCATATATATATGTACCTTATTAGAATGAATTCATATATATATGTACCACCATCATCATCACCATGTGAAACAAACCTAAGAAGTGGGAAATCAATGAAGAAAATTAGTTATTATTCAAAACAAAACAAGCAAAATTAGAAACAAACCCTAAGAAGTGGGAAGCAATGAAGAAAATTAGTTAGTATTCAAAACAAAACAAGCAAAAGTTGAAAGAAAACGCTAAGAAGTGGGACTGTACCATAACAATGAAGTTCACCTTGCTTGTGAAGCATTGAAGTCGAATCTGCGCAAAAAGAGAACAATCAACAAAAACATCATGAAGCAAACGAGATAATGAGTACTATCTAACAAAAAGATTGAAGTGGAAGAATACCTTATTTTCCATAAACAATATGTACATTACGCTTGCTACGCCAGCATCATCACCATGTTCATCTAATCACCATGTTCATCTAGTGTTAGACTTTGCAAGAAGGAATTCAAGGAGGAAAAAGCTTAAATCAAAAGCTTTATACTTCTTGAATTTCTTTTCGCAGATTCTAAAAAAAGATGAAGTTTGGGTGCTAGGGTTTCGCTGTGAAGGAAACGACGCGACTGTCAAAAAGGGAAAGTTAATTCCCTTATATAGGTAAATGTTTCACAACGGTTTTCTTAAATAACCGTTATGATAAATTATATATTAATTTAATAATATCACAACGGTTAGTTATAATAACCGTAGCGATGCCCCTTATACGTGGTACAAGGTTCGACACCAGGCAACAACATTTTCCTAAAGTTACGCCTGGATTATAAGTGATATCGCTACGGTCATTACTTATAACCGTCGTGATATTATTAACCGTTGCACTTCCCAACATATGAACGGTTTACAAGAAAATGTAGTTCCACAATATGAACGGTTTACAAGTTATCATCATTATAAGCATTAAACTATTAGTCTTTTCATCTTCAACCTCATCTATAAATAGACAATTTTACATATCTAAATAATATATTCTTCGTAACAATGAGTTCAACAAATGAGAATCCTAGAAACCTCAATGAGGAACGTCAGGCGCCAATCTAGGAGGTCGTCCAACCAGCAACTGCCAACTTCAGGGATGCCTTAAGGGTAAGGAAGTATAAGAAGAAGAAGAAGAAGAAGAAGCTGAAGAAGAAGAAGATAAAGAAGAAAAGGAGGCCTGTATATTATGATTCCGATGAGGGGAGTGAGGAGAGATGTCTAGATTATGAAGATGCATTTTATGCTATGGGCTCTGACAATGATCTTGATATGTAATATGTTTATCAATGTACTCTCAATGGAATATTAAAATAAAATTATGTCTATATATGTTCATCCCTTACAGTTTTATTTTTAAAGTTATATATATACTCTTTTGCACTTAAAAATACTAAAGAATACATTGCTGTGAATCGAAGCGTGATACATGTAGTACAACGGTCTTCTAATACAAGCGTGTTAAAATGTAAAAATATGGAGAAAAAAATATAGAGCTGGGAATCGAAGCTTGTTACACAGCTTGTATTACAACTGTTATGTAATACAACCGTCGTTAAATATGGCGTTATAAATTTTTAATCCTGTTACAACGGTGGGATACAAAACCGTGGTAAAGCTGGCGTCGTTAAATGGGGTTTTCGTAGTAGTGATTGTAGGTCAACCAACTGCAAACAAGCTAATGTACTTAAACACATTACTGGCAGAGTTCTATCCTAGCAACATGGGGGAGGATCGAATCATTTGGGTGGCTGCTCCCTCTAACCATTTTTCTGTAAAATGTTCTTATGATTCCTTAAGGGGCCAGGGAATGCTTATGAATAGAGTTACCACCTTGAATCCCACGTGGAGGAGGCTGTGGAAGATGAAATTTCCATCCAAAGTCAAAACTTTTTGTTGGAGAATGCTACACAATAGACTTCCAACTAGGCAACAACTTTTCAAGAGGAAGGTCATCCAAGACCCTACATTAGTGAATTGTGTGTTTTGCAAAGTTAAAGAAGAAACATTGGATCTTGTCACGCTACATTGTACTTTCACTCAGAAAGTTTGGAAGCTATTTTGGGATTGGATTGGATTGGAGAAACAAACTTCCATTGACTGCATCATGGAATTTTGCCAAGCTTTAGAAATATTCAAAGGCATGGTTGGAAAACACATTGAAGGTTTTTTATGGATGATAACTTGTTGGTGTATTTGGTGTAAGCGGAACGCCGTGATTTTCAAAGAAGACTCATTTCATGATAAGGACATTGAATTCAACATTAAATTCATTTCTTGGCTTTGGCTTAGCCTTCTTCAAAAATCATATTGTTGTAGCTTTTATGAGTGGTGCAAAGCACCATTAAATTTCCTAGATCACTAACACATTGCTTGTTTAGAATTGAATGATTTTGTACTTTCAACCACCTTTGTAGGCTATGGTGACTTCATTGTAATGTTGGTTGTTTGAGTATTCTGCATATATTATAATAAATACTTTTTGCTTACCAAAAAAAGAATTGCAGTTATTAGGATTACTTTAACTTTTATGTCCTATTTATGAAATATTGTTGCTTCATGTAGGTATGTTTGTTCTTTTATTCGTTGAATTTCATTGTCAATATATTCATACTAAATAGGAAAGCTCATAAAATTTATATATAAATTTAATATATTTTAATGCTATTTTCAATTTTTATATGTATTAAAACTGTTTTTGCATGTTTATATTTATTTGTATGGAATAAAAATTAATTTAATAATATTAATATAATAAGATACTGAAATCGTCAATTTCTTAATTAAAAATATTCTGTTAGATCATTTTATAATTATCATTTATTGTAACAGTTAATTTATCAACCATTCACATTAATTTATCAACCATCCACTATAAATTATCCGTCATCAGCTATCGTCAATCAGCTATGAGTCGTCAGTTAAACATTATTCACTATCCGCTAATTTTATAAAAAAAGAAAATCCATATTAACAGGATTTTTAAATTATTAATGTTCAGAAAAACTTTAAAATAGCAGGAGTTTTAATCCCGCAACATGATGAAAGTAAAATAATAATAATAATAATAATAATAATAATAATAAAGGTTCGCGTTTGCACCCTATACAATGGACAGAGCCTTAATTATTTGCAAATGAAGTGATAAAGATATCTGAAATTAGGGGTGTTCGCGGTGCGGTTTTGACGCTAAAAATCATTCGAACCTCAAGGGAAAAAAACATGCGGTTTGATTTGCTTTGGTTGACTTTTAAAAAAAATCCGAACTAAACCAAACCAAACCAATGCGGTTTGGATTGGTTCGGTTGGTTCGGTTTTTTACAATATTTTTATTGAGTGATATTTACATATATAGAGAACAATATAACTTTGTGTTTAGTCATTTATACATTGTCAAATAACAACAAAACTCGTCATATTTTGACAAAAAGTTCTCATTCAATATACAAAAATCAATTTAAACAAAAGTGAAAAAAAATAGTAGCATAAAATAATATCAAAAATATTATAATAAAACAGAAAATAGAGGAGAAGGGAGATTAGAGAAGATGAAAAAGAAAGAACATAACAGATGTGAGATTAGAGAATAAATGTGCGATAAAAATATAATTAGAAGAGAAAATAGTAACATAAAAATGAGAAGATGAAAAAGAAAGAACATGTGAGATGATATATTAGTGTAGAAGAGGCGAGACGTACATGGAAAAGAAGATGAGAAGAATGCGCAATACTATTAGGAAAGATTTGAGAAGATTAAAACTGAAAAGTTAAGCGTGAGTAAGATAAATATTTTGTAATTATAAGGTTAAGGCATAATGGGTTTGAGTTTTGGGTTAGATGTGGGATAAGTGAAGTTTGAGTTGTAACGACGGTTTGCAAAATACGGTTTGATTTGGTTTAGTTCGGTTTGCAAAATACAAACCGCAAACAAAACCAAACCGTGCGATTTTGTTAAAATATGGCCCGAATAAATCCGAACCAAATGCGGTTTTTTGCGATTTTGGTTCGATTTAGTTTGTGGTTTTCTATTGGATTGGTTCGGTTTTGAACACCCCTATCTGAAACACATACCGATTTTAAACACATACCAGTTTTGAACACCTCTATTGGGTTGGGTCGGTTTGGTTTGGTTTGTGGTTGCAAAATTCCGATTTTAAACCTGAATGAAGTTTTCTAACTTATCGGCAACAATTGTATAGGGTCTGATTGGAATGAGAGAATTACGAAAGAGAGATTCATGAAAGAGAGAAGTTGGAAAGAGAGAGTAAATCCACCTTGATTGACAAGAAGAGAAATAGATAAGAGAGAGTAGAAAACACATGAGACCCACATAAAATTCTTTCTCTCCTCACTAGCGAAGAAAGCATGAAAGAGAGAGCATTGTTTTTGTTTTTCCTTTAATTCCCCTTAATCCACATTTATTGCACAATAAAAATCACATTCATGTAATGTCTCAGCTTTTTCTTTATTACATTGAGGATTTAAACAAATCGTCTACATTAAAATGGTTAAGTGAAATATCGTAATATATTTTCTAAAATGAGGCTATAACGCTCACATTTTACAATGAGGATTTTTTTTCCTTCAATTTTTACCATTCTTGCATGTGATGGGGAATTTGTATTTTTTCCATTTTTTATTTATTTATTAAAAGTAGATTTGTTTAAAATTTGGAATTAGTTTTATTATGATATAATAATAATTTTAATTAATTTAAAATTAACCTGATTTCATTAAATTACTAGAAGGTTGAATTTAGTTATTTAATAAATGAATTTTCTATTAAGAATTTTTTATTAAGGGTATTTTGGTACTTTTAAAAATAATTGATATTTCTTTCTTCTCTATTTCATATATATTTCTCTTATACCAATCAATACATCAAATCAACTCTATTTCTCTTCTCTTTCTCTCTTCTCTCACTCTCTCTCTCTCTCTCTCACATATTTCTCTCTTTGAGTTTTTGGTTAGATGTGGGATAAGTGAAGTTTTGGTTGTAACATAATACGGTTTGATTTGGTTTAGTTCGGTTTGCAAAATACAAACTGCAAACCAAATCGAACCGTGCAATTTTGTTAAAAGATGGCCCGAACAAATCCGAACCAAATACGATTTTTTGCGATTTTTGTTCAATTTGCTTTGTGATTTTCTATTGGATTTGTTCGGTTTTGAACACCCCTATCTGAAACACATACCGATTTTAAACACATATCGGTTTTGAACACCTGTATTGGGTTGAGTCGGTTTGGTTTGGTTTGTGGTTGCAAAATTCGGATTTTAAACCTGAATGAAGTTTTCTAACTTATCGGCAACAATTGTATAATGATCCTTAGTTTTAAAAAAAAAAAAAAAAAAGATAATGTTATTATACAAAAGGGGTTTATTTTTTTAGAAGAGTACGGTTATTATACAAAATTAGGGGTGGACAATCGGTCGGTTACGGTCGGTTTCAGGTCTAAAACTTAAATCCGACGTAAATTACGGTTTCATTTTTATGGCTAAATTTCGACCGATAAAATTTCGGTTTTCGTCGGATTCGGTTAAGTCGGTTTGGCAGTTAAGTCGGATCCGTTTAGTCAGTTTAATATTTATTAGAAAAAATTTATAAAAATGATTTTTTTTTTTATTTTTGTATAAAAAAATATTAAACTTTTAGAATAAAACTATTTTTTTAATAAAAATTATTATTACGGAATCATATTTTTAATATTATTTGACATTAATTTTGATCATTATCATACTTTAACCGATAAACTAAATAATATATAAAATTTTATATTACATATCTTGTATTTTTGGGAGTATACAATGCAGTCATCAATTTATAAAAATGATAGTATCCTGCGACATTATGAATCTCATTTTTATAAAGAGTCATTCATATAGTAATAAAAATAAATAAAAAATATATTAATTAAGTTCGGTCGGTTTTGGTTTTCGTCGGATCCAAAATTAGTATTCGAGTCCAACCGAAGTAACTCTATAATATCCAAATTAAACTACCGAATCAACCCGACATCCGACCAAATCCGATCCATTTACATAAAAAAAACAACGAGTTGATCAATTTCAATCGATCTATTCAAATTTGTCCACCCCTGTACAAAATGATCCTTAGTTAACTTGAATTACTACTAATATTAGAAAAATCATTTCACCGAGGTATGGTTTTTTTTAGAAAAAGAAAAGTGAAGTGAATTATGAAAAGACGCACAAGAAATGTAATAATGAGATTAGGTATGTAGGTTAACTATAACCATAAAGAAATGAAGAACTCTGACCAAAATATATCACTAGTCATTCAAGAAATTGAAGTGCATGTTCGTAAACTATTCAGCGTTATTATTAAGTACTGAAGAAGTGTGTCTCACACATTATCTCCTACTCTCTAGTAACTCATCAAACTTCTACATCCATGGCTAGAGGAACTTCAACCCTTCCCATCTGTTTCTTCAAGATTATTCTTCAAACCAATCTTCAAACTATTGTAACACATTATGTTTACTGTTTTACTTTTTTTTTTTTTTTTTGAAAACTTCAACTTCTAATATTAATATTTTTTTACAGAAGAGAAGTGTGTCTCACACATTATCTCCAATCGCGAGAGGAAATTCAACCCTTCCCATCTGTTTCTTCAAGATTATTCTTCAATCCAATCTTCAAACTATTGTAACCTTTTCTTACTGCTACTCTCTACTACTGTCTACACATAAGTTATCTTATATTTGTTTTACCTCTTTTTATTTTAGAAAAATCTAGTTCTAATAGTAATATATATTTTTACAGAAAATACCAAACAAGTTTACAAGAAAACACGGAGCTGGTCTACCAAATCCAGTGTTGATCAAGCCTCCTGATGGCACTAAATGGAAAGTGTTTTGGAAAAACATCAATGGCGACATTTGGTTTCAAAAGGGTTGGAAATTGTTTACTCAAAATTACTCTCTGCAACGTGGTTGTTTGGTAGTGTTTAAATATAAAGAAGGAACTTCAAAGTTAGATGTAATCATACTTGGCCAGCATGCATTGGAAATTGACTATGATTCTTCCTGTGGCATTCTTGACGATGAAAATGAAAACCTTGACCATAGTGATGATGAATCAGTTGAGATTTTGAATGAATGGCATAATCAGAAGAAGCCTAGACAGAGATCAACATTAGCTTCTCCTAGACCACATAAAGGTATTTTCTGCTTTTTATTTACATTGCCATGCACATGCTGTTATATATTATGACTATTCAAAATCGGAACATGATGTTACTTCAAGAGTGTTTTTTTTTTTTTTTTTATATTCCACACATATATGCAGGTGAGATTGAGCATATTAGTGAAAGAACTACATCATTGAATAGGCCAATTGGAGCTAGAGCTCGGGAAGTAGCTGCAAACTTCATCTCAAGCAATCCTTTTTTCACAATGTTGATCAAACCTAATAATCTGGTAGGAGATCAGCTGGTAAGGTCAAACAAAAAACATTTACATGCATGTTATTTATGTTGTTATGTTTTTACTATAAATTATAATGATAATGATTGACAATAAAATTATATATACAATGTAGACTATACCAAATTTAATTGGGAAGCTGCAAATTGGTAAAAGATCGTGGAATCTGAAATTGTTTCGTTGTTACAATAGTAAAAGTGGCCGTCGTCTTTCGGATGGTTGGTCGACTTTTGCAAGGGAAAGTGGAGTGCAACCAGGAGATGTTTGCGTCTTCGAACTGATAAACAAGGAAGATTTAGTTTTCAAAGTTCATGTTTTCTAATTGGGCTGTTAATGTATCTGTTATTTTGGGTGAAGAAACTTTAACTAAGTGACACTATTTCCTTTCCATCAAATGTATTTTCTGTTTGAAGCTGTTCATGAGTGTATTTTGTTTCCATCAAATGTGTGAAGTGTAGTTTGTAACTTTTTAATTTTGAAATATTTCAAGGAAACATCAAAACTCACAAATTTCACATTTTATCAAATACTCTTTTTTTTTCAAATTATAAGATGGTTTGAGCATTTCACACAAATTAAAAAATTTACTCCCTCCGTCCTAAATTAGAAGATGTTTTAGGTATTTCATACGAATCAACAAACTTAATTATTACTTTATAAAAAAGACAAATTATATATGATTTTAGAGTAATAACAAACTTAATTATTACTTTATAAAAAAAACAAATTATATATGATTTTAGAGTAATAACAAACTTAATTATTATTTTATAAGAAAGACAAATTATATATTATCTCCGTTTTTTATTATAAGTCGTTTTGGAAAAAAAATTATACCACAATATTAGTCGTTTTATAATACCAATGAATCATTAATGTTATTTTTTATATTATACCCTTAAATATTTAGTATTATTCTTTCTCCTTTCAATTATATAAATTTGCATTTCCAATATCATTAATAAAGAGCAATTTTGTAAAATCATTCATAATTTCTCTTTTCCATACATCAATTACATTTCTTAATACGTGTGAAAAGTCAAAAACGACTTGTCATAAAAAACAGAGAGTATGATTTTAGAGTAATGTTTCTCATAATTATAAAAGAGATATAAATTAAAAGAGTTGAAAAATTAAATAATAATAATAAATATTTGATGGTATATTGTAAAAAATGTGCATTGAAAATGTAAAGTGACATATTATTTGAGACAATTTTTTTAGCAAAGTCATTTATAATTTGAGACAGAAGAAGTAATTATTATTTTATGGAAAATACACCCTCCGATTACTATTATAAGCAAATTTAATTTTTTGTGATATATTTGACTATTAATGTATCTAGTCCATATATAGACTAGATACATTAATAGTCAAATGTATCATAAAAAGTTAAATTTGTTTATAATAGTGATCAAAAGGTGTACAAATTATGTATGACATTACAATAATATTTTTCATAATTATTAAAGAGAGAGAAATTAAAAGAGTTAAAAGAATAAATAATAATAAATATTTGATGATATATTGAAGAAAATGTCGTTAACATTGCCTTGAGACAAATTTATTTTAGTAAGAAGACTTATAATTTATAATTTGGGACGAATGAAGTATTATATTAAGATGAACAAAATAATATCTTGAAGTTTGATTGCATAAAATATCTAATTTCCATATTTCATTTGTAGGAATCATTCGATGTTGCTGTATATATCTTCAAGTGCTATGCAATTACAATTTAAAAATCGATTTTGAAAATAAGACACTAAACAAATTATTAGATTGAGTCGATTACTAGACCGTTCTCTTGAAATCTTTTGTGCAACAAATTGTGCAAGACGAATCATCAACCACAAGTTAGACCATTAACCACAATAGCTCCTGTGTAAAGCAAAAAACCTAGTTCAAATTGTTATGGTACTATTGCAAAGTAGATAATTTATTAAGAATTTCACTCGCTATGGTACGAGAAAACCATTACACCCTCTATGATACGAAAATCATTCGAATTTGGTAGTGAATACTAATCTGACAAAGTTGGAATCACAAAGGATGTATAAGTGTTAAGTCTAAAACGAAAATACAAGTTTACAAACAACAAATCTAGTAGGTAAATTTTTGAAATCCACCAATGAGAGATAATTCTTAAATTATAGGCTGAATATCATTTTTTGTTCTCTAACTATACCCTCGGGTCCAATTTGGTCATCTTTCTTTTAAAAGTTTCAAGTTGCTCTCTTACGTATTAAAATGGTATCACGTTTATACTGACCGTTAGAAACGTTAGTCCTATATGTATTAAACTGGCAATGTGGCATGCTGACTAAGCCAAATGCTGATGTGTTAAAAACCTTTCAACATGTGCCATGATGACTAAACTATTTTTCATTTAACATGTGGCACATTACAATACACTATGCCAAGGAAGGGAAAAGACAACATTTTTTTGGCCTTTAATAGCGCTTAAAAGCGCTGCCTAAGGTGGCGCTGCTGTAGGTAAAGACAACACTTTTTTTATGCAAAAGCGATGTCTTGTGTATACCTTAGGCAGCGCTTTACCTTGAAAAGCGCTTTCTAAAGTAGGCTTTTAGCAGCGCTTTTTTCTAGAAAAATGCTTTTTAAAGTGGGCATTTAGCAGCATTTTTTCAGGCATTTTATGCTTTCTTTTGGCATCTTTAGGCAGCGTTTTTTCAGGAAAAAACGCTTTCTATTGTCCCCCTTTACACATCGCTTTTTAAAGCGCTGTCTAATGTATTTTTTATTTCACTTTAAGACAGCGCTTTTAGAGGAAAACATTGTCTATTGTGTACTATAGGCAGCGCTTTTTCTAAAAATCGTTTTCTTTTCTTCATGTAAATTTTGCTTTTTAAAAACACGTTTTTAAAAATCAGAATTTAGGAAGCGTTTTTTGTTTAAAAACGCTGCCTATTCCTTATTTTTTAGAAAACATATTTTTGGAAATAATACCATAAACCTGCATAATTCAAGCCTTTGTTTCAAACAAATAGGCACTATATGACATTCAACAAGCTTTTATTTCAACACATAGGCCTTATATTTCAACCATTGAGTCTTTATTTCAACAAACAAGCCTTTATTTAAACATAGGCATTATATACCATTATAATCCAAAATATATACACTATTACCATTCAACACATAAATCATTTGATATAAATCAACACAAACATGCATCATATATACACCAATCCATAATTCTAATAACAATTTGTCCACCTAGAAATCCTTTAACTTCTAAAGATTCCTAATATACAACAACTTCCAAAACTATACAATATTCCATAACTACACAACAACTTCCATACCTTATATGAATCTTTTCTCAATAAAGCATTCACACAATTCCTCCTTGATTTCTTCCAACTTATCTTTCGAGTAATGAGCACACTTGTATTTATTAAAGTACTACATAATAAAACATAATATGCATGATTTAGTTAAAAGTCATAAATTATATGAAATATTCGATAAATACTAAAATAAATCCTAAGTTATAAATCCATACCATGATTGGAATCTCTATTTGATCCAAATGAAGGATTTCTCTCATAAACCTCAAAACATAATAACCGCAATATATAGCATTACGCTGACGAACACACTATACAGAAAAACAAATAAGAATATATATTTGTCTTGTTTTATCAAGTACCATCACTATTATAAGCAAAATTGTAAAAATTAATATACCTCCACTCTGATCCAAGTAATGTTGTTTGCTTTAGACCGTGGTACTCGAGCTTCTCTTTGTGATCGGAATACTTGTATTGCTCTAACAAAATAAAAACATATATTTAGAACAATCTCACAGAAATAATTAAATATACAAATACACACGAATATTTAGAACAATCTCACTTACGTATCAACCATATTCTTCATATCCGGATATGTTGTCCAATCACCATCTAATGAATTCAGGTAATACACTACTTCTCTTGTAGGATTAATATCAACCAGCAACCAGTGACCACTGTAAAATAAAACAAAAGTTTAGATGGAAATTTTCAAAGCAAAAGATACAAAGATTAGAATGAAATTAGAAGAAAAATCTAACCCGTTGCCAGTATTATACGGTAAAAGATACAAACTTTCTGTCCTACTGGCCATAAATCTCTCGACTAAGTGATCTCTTACTGAATCTGGATCCTGAACAATTAATGGTGCGTTGACATTGGCGCAAGACACGAAATAGAATCTGTTTGACAATTGATTCCTGCGCATATATTTGTCATACAAGAACTTAAATAAAAACATAATAAACATTAGACTATTTTCATTGAAATGTGTAAATAAATTGTTCAACTAATTAGATAATAGATTGAGCGGCGTACCAGATGTATGAATGCATAACACCGATGCCTAATTCAAGATGCAAAAAAATCTGATCCATGTCCTCTTTTGCAAGTGTTTCGAAATTAGAAAAACCAAAAATACCTTCCTCCATATCTATTTGACGAATGGCACCATGCATCAAATCTGATGTTCCCACAAGTGTTTCAAGACACATCCTAAATCGAGCAATAAAAGCTCTTTTTGATCCGCTCCTTAGAAGATCATTTTTTTTGTTAGATACGTTACTAATTTTCTTGCTGACTTGTTGTGACTCTTGAGTAGGAACCTAAAAATCATATAAGTTAGGTAAAGTATAAAATCATGAAGGTTTTGCATTCGGATCACAGAACTAACACTTTCAATGTACCTATTTTTGTGATGTAACAGACTCGTTGTGCCGCAAAATTCCTTTATCCCTAGATGCGGGTTTTGTAGGAGTCTAACATTACCATGTAAAAAATTGTACGTAATGGTTCAAAATGCTTTTCATAATGGTTCAGAATTGACATTTGAATACTAAAACATTCATAATGGTTTTCAACATACCTCCTCATCTATGAAAATGAGGTTCGACGGCCATGCAACAAACGATCCTATTGCATCTCGCAGCAATGTTGTCTCTGAAACAACGTCAGGTATCGGTAGCAATGCATCCAACTCTAATGCAATATCAACCGATACTTTCAGATATCCATCAGGGAGCGATTTATGGTGAAGTAAATCTCCCAAAATGTTATGCTCTTTTCCCTTGCCAACGATGCGATAAGTCGGTGATAATAAATATAGCTGACAAGATGAAATGCCCTAAACCAATAATAAATATGTTACTGTTAATGTGTATATATGTCAATTAAAATGAATGGGTTAATTTAATTTCATAATAACATATATAATTACCTCGGGAAATTTCTTTTGACAATTGATACTAGCTTTGTCACTAGTATCTTTCAACTCTGAACCGCGCTTTTCCACCATATATCTTTCTTTGTCCTTTTGCAATTCACGGACTTGCGCTTTTAATTCCTCCAACGCTTGCATCACTTGTTGATTGCTAGGATTTTTTTCTTTGGATGCTTATATAAGGATGATGGAGTCACACCAAATCCCTTACCCCTCACTCGGCTGGAATACTCAGGAACATTTAGTACTCGACTAAGTATGCTCCTGCAATCCTCTTCCTCACCTGTAGTTAAGGATCGAGATAAAGTCTCCTGAAATTCATTTACATATCGACAATTATTAGTGGGGATTAAAAATTAATTATATGTTAGTAAACTTTTGATTTAATTAAATACATAATGTTATACTTACACATTCATCAAAAACATGTTGACCATCTTCCCTAACAACTCCATCCTTGCCGACACGAGCAGCCTTGCACAAAACATGTCCCTGAAGAGATGCTTCTTCACTTTTACTCTCTTCTAACTACACATTGAGACAAATAATAAGATAATCAATTATAACACATTGAGACAATTAATAAGATCATAGCATTTATATGTACTTACCATTTTTTGTTGTAAGCGTGCATATCCCAAACACCCTTTTTTGTATGGATACGCAGGTTTTGATGCTCTTTGCCGATTTATGTCACTCACTTCCTGGATAAACAAGTTTAAGTCATATCAGAACAATCTAATGCAACAAGTATACAATACAATTAATAGACATGACAAATTAACATTACATGGAATTTTTCGGTTCTTCGTTTGGCTACAAATGTATCCCATTCTTCAGGTGTAATCAAGTCCCCATACTTCATTGGAAGTTCTGCTTCAACAAACTTCCCTTGCTCATCCTTTAGAAAAGTGGTTGATAAAAAAGTTTGAAACCCTCTGAGTGTTTTTCCGGCCAATTGAAGACAATACTTTTTTCGGCTTTCATCAATGTTAAAAGACCTCTACGAAAAAACATACACATAGAGTGTGTTAGTATAAGTAATTTAAAGACATAATCGTCAATAAAAATCTAATAACATCAATCATATATGGTATGTACCTGTATCTCAGTCCATATTTTTTCTTTACCGGCTTGCAATGCTGGATTTCTCCAGTTATCACAGGTGATTGGAATGTGCTGACGAACAAGTGAACCTATGTAACTTGACAACATTGCACCGTTAGGCTCAATTAGTTGGTCTTCAACACTCCAATGTACATCATATTTGATTCCTTTATCTCTTGCACGAATTATTGACTTCATAATTGTTATTCCTCATGTAATTTCTCTCTCTACATTCTGAGCTAAATCATTTGCATCATTTGTATCGTGTGAGTCATTTGTATCCTGGTTACTAGCCATTTGACCTGTAGTAAAGGAAAAAATAAACATCCAATTAGTACGTCTTTTCTTTGCCATTAACATCTCTAAAAATAGCTAACTTCTATTCCATTCAATAACATCATAATTTCACTAGCATTCTAACATCTCATTTAGCAAATCAAATAGCATTCTAACTTCTATGCCACTAACATCTCATTTAGCAAATCACTAGCATTCTAGCTTCTATGCCACTAACATCTCATTTAGCAAATCAAATAGCATGAATCTAATAAACTAACTGGTTCACAACAGTTCATAAAATTTCAACAACCCAATTCATTAGCATTCTAACAATCTTAACAATCTTAACAATCATATTCAAACTAACACATTCTAACAATCTTAACAATTCCTAACCAAACTAACACATTCTAAAAATTTCACCAACTGTCATACGAGCTACAGTCATATAATGAAATAATGTGAACCAAACTAACAGCTTCACTATGTCATATAATGAAATAGTTGACCTGATCACAACTTTGATGTCAAAAACTCAAATAATGTGAACCAATTCATACGAGCTACAGTAAAAAAACGTAAAACGTACCAGACGCGAGAGAAAACAGAACAATGGCGGTCGGAGAACGATGGCAGTCGGAGAACAGAATAATGGCGGTCGTAGAATAGAACAATGGCGGTCGGAGAACAGAACAATGGCGGTCGGAGAACGATGGAGGTCGGAAACAGAACAGTTACGATATCGCCAGAGAGAAATGAGGGAGAAGTCGTGAAAATGATTAGAAATAAATGATTAGGGATTTTTTATTTTTTAATTAATAAATGACCTAAGGCAGCGCTTTTTGAAAGCGCTTTCATAGATTAGCCTATAGCAGCGCTTTTCCTTAGAAAGCGCTTTCTTTTCATTGGTCTATAGCAGCGCTTTCAGAAAGCGCTTTCATATGTGGGGCCAACTTAAGGACTTTAGCAGCACTTTTTGAAAGCGCTTTCTAAGGCTACCCTTTAGCAGCGCTTTTTAAAAGCGTTTTCTAAGGTTCACTACAAGAAAATTGGCAGATTGCGACGGTTTTTTTGGCAGGTTACGACGGTTAAAATCGCCGTAATTTGCAATGCACGACAGTTGTAGCACTGTAGCAGAAACGTGTGTCGCGAGGCCGTTTCGCGTCGGTTATCAAAACCGTCACGCAAATCGTCGTTATCTTTCGCAACGGGTAGGGATCTGACGTAATCTGCATATTACGACGGTTATTAACCGTCGTAAATTTCCATTTGATTTTTATTTTTTTTTGTTGATTACGACAGTTCAAACCATCACAACTTTCTGTTTCACAAGTAGATCTGTAGGTAAATTCGTAGGAAATATCCTTTCCACAGGTAAATCCGCAGGTAATTTATTTTTTAAATTAAAAAAAATTAATTGTAGAAATATGAAAAGAACGGGACAAAAAATCACATATTCTTCATTCAACTAAACATATATATCATTATTATATTTATACAACTCTATATTCCAACTAAAAAATAAATAAATTCTAACTATATTCCAACTCTATTAATATTATTTAAAAAAAATACAGTAGTGACTACAAGCCTTTTCAATGACAGGTCCTGCAGCTGATCTTCAATACTATGATGTCCCACCATAGCACACTACAAGCCATACCAAGATGGTCATGAGAGATCCGGTTGATCAATCAGCACTGTACTCAACTGCAAATTTTCATTCACATGGCTAAGTTAATTCATTAAGTAACATTAACTAACAAGCTCATCTTGGAAAGATTTTCCCTGTCCTTTCCCTGCCCAGACACCAAGAATGAGAGGAACCTATAAAAACAAAAACAAAAACATTGAATATGTATCACAATTCTAATAAAGTCATAGTATAGTTTATAGAGAATTACAAATACCTTTAGTGTTCTTAGACAACAACTGTCCTCTGATATTTTCCAGCACTTTGTCCACACACTCTCACTGCATTTGTTTGGATCTAAATTACAAATACCCATTTATGACCAAAGATGAATTGGAGTGTTGACATCACACGCACAAGTTAAGCTCCTCCAAGAACACCCATAATCTCATATCCAAGTGGCTCAAGAAATATTAACACTTAATAGATTCTGGTACTGACCATGTATAATCACTATAAAAGACCCTTTGTGTTCTTAGACAACAACTGTCCTCTGATATTTTCCAGCATTTTGTTCCTCACACTCACACAACATTTGTTTGGATCTGAATTACAAATACACATTTATGTCTAAAGGAGAATAGGGGTGTTGACATCACACACGCGCGTGCGCACACACGTGTTAAGCTATTCCAAGAACACTCATAATCTCATCTCCAAGTGACTCGAGAAATAGTGGCACTTAATAGACTCTGGGGTAATGACCTTGTATAATAATTATAACAAGGTGTATCTTAAAATGAAGCCACCATTTAAGTTATTGGAACATTTGCATCCAAGATTATTTGAAGATTCCTTAACAGCATAAACCTCTAGATCCCATGTTTCAGATCCGGCACTCTTAGTCTATTGGCATGAGTGCCATATTTACTCTATCAATAACGTTCCCATTAATGAGATTTGTTATTTGTTTCCCAAGAAATACATGATACATGCATACAATACAAGTCATTCATAATTTAAATTAGTAAGTACAAAACTGACCTTCGAGCACCTCCACTTGGCCCATCTGCATAACCGCGAGCTGCATCTAGATCTGAAAAAGACATACCCATAACATGAACATTTCAATGATAAATTCACTTCACCCTGAAAGAAAAGAAAGGCATATTTGATAGCTCGTAGCGGGAGTTACTTTGATACCAACAACCATTCCAATTAATTGAAATGAGATTTAGAAAGAGATAACAGTTAAATTGAAAACAAACACCAAACACCAGTCAGGGAGATTTAAAAAGAGATAACAGTTAAATTGAAATATAAACACCAAACACCAGCCAGGGAGACACACACACGCACACACCCTCCATCAAGAGTTATGGAGAGAAGAAAAAAAAACTGCATTGGTTTAAGAATGCACGCAGGGGACGTGACAGAAAGAATACCCGGTCAAACCAATAAAAAGCAAACAAGCACATGACAGCTGAAAAGTATGACATTGATGCCACAAAATTACAGTACAAAAACTAAATCAATGCTCAGTTTTGAATGACAAGATTGGTAACAATTTGACTTCCATACAAAGAAAAAAGTAAAGCAATAAATTCAATAAAGGAAAAAGAAAATAAATGAGATTGAGTAGTTCATAATTATAAAGATATGCTAATGGATTCTAAACATTTTCTATGCAGCATCTGAAGAAGTGACTTTTTTATACATGAGCAATTTATAAAACATACAAAACTTCAAATGACTTCGGAGAATAGTTATCAATCTCAAATTGCAACCTCAAGCGGACGGCCCCCAAAAAATAGTGAATAGACTAAAGACCATGATAAAATACATACTAAATAATAGGATTATGATACTCATATATGTGATAAAGAAAAAATCTTTTAGACATTATGTTTGGCACGACCAGACTTATATGTAAATTCACTTGCTACTAGTACTGAAAGAACAATTTCTCTTACAATTTGGGTAAAGTCTAACTCAACTTTATGAAACCGGCTTTTAAAGTGAGGATTTCCCCGCTTATAAACATGTGTTTAGGCCATACTTCATCCGATGTGAGACTAGACCTTGCGGCACTTTTTATTATATTTTATGTGTCTGCAGTACATTATTAGCCTCCATATAATAGATAATACATATAGCTTAGGGGGGGGGGGGGGGCAAAGTAAATCTTGCTTGTAAATTGAATAATTTCTCCAAAGACCCAAACATTTTATGTACAGAGTTTCTAAATATGTTAAATAATATAAAAATTACAGATCATTCAAACAAGTACAAAAGCTTGCCCTAAGCAATAACACCATTTTAATTTTTAACACTCGTTAGTAAATAACAAATGCATCACCAAAACCATGCCGTAAAATGCAATAAAAGAAATTATGCTATTATAAAAATACAAACATATCAATATTCAATAATTGGATTTGTTGAGTTTAATAAGTCAATCAAAAGAAAAGGACAAGAATTAAAGCTAAATATAAATTTCATACATATGTTTTAAGAAAAACAAGATTTGATAATTATTTGCAAGCTTCAATTATTAACATACCAGAAATTCCGTTCTGGTACCCCCTGCAGATCGATGTGGAAACCTGCCAACCGGTCTATCATCTGTATAACCAGCCCTTCCACCCCCTCCCCTTTCATAGCCACCAAAGTGATCATAGCCAAACCTGTTTTTCTCACATAGAAAAGCAATTAAAGAGGGGAAAATGTTAGCAGAGTGTCTAATGCAGAGTAACATGCATGGTTGTCAAGATCGGGATCTCGATAAAGATCATTAGGGTATGGAACTTACTTGAAAATTCTAATATGAGGAAATATGTGGCGAATAAAACTGAAATCGAACAAAATTTGAAAAATCCTGAGACGAACAATCTGAAATTGAACCCAAAAGTAGATAATTTTGCAATGGAAGATAGCAAGAAATTTGGTATTGTTCTTCGTTGAGTACTAGAGAATAAACAAACTATGATTAATGATATAAGTCTATAATGAATAAAAGCCTTTATTGCAAAAAGTTCTTCACTAAGTACTGGAGAAGAAACAAACTTTGATTAGTGGTATAAGTCTCTAATGAATATAGTCCTTTATAGCAAAAAGTTAAACTATTGAACAATAATGTAGAATTTCCTTTTCCCTCAAAGATACATTATTGATTTAATCAGGCGATAAATTTTGTAATTTAAGCAAAAGAACACAACCAATTTTATACAAATGAGCTTCTTATGAACACACACACACACACACACACTAAGGAGTACCTATTGCAATACACTTCTTCTAAATCAAAACTTTGGATTTGTTGAAATTTGAATTAAATTATTAGCTAGTTAAAACAAAACAAAATAACCTTATTTTTAGGTATTGTCTTGTTTTCTGCTACAATTGGCATTTTTCCATTAATGTAATGGAAGGGTGGTTTATCATGTTTATGTATTACTTTTGTTAGTTTTAATTGAGTTGTAACAGAAATTAAAGTCAAGCAAAATATGTTTTCTAGCAAAAAGAGCAACAATATCAGCACATGACACTGTCAAGGACAATCTTTCTCAACAAAAACTTTGAAATTCGCTGTAATAGAATCTTAGTTCTCATAACAATAAAATTTTACTTTAAACTCTAGGCACATTAAAAGACAAACTCTAGCAAAAGTGAGGAAACAGTATTCATGAACACATATTGGCCCCGACTTTAGGAACCAATTTCTTTACAGGATTTGAGTGCCAATCGGTTCCAACTTCTTGAATGTTATATTCGTATCAAGTTTACTACTCGATGCAACAAGAATGACAAAATAAAAACCTCACATTTATAATTTTTTTACATAAATGTTGGATGCATGGACTGACCCAACATTTAGGGAAGTAAACATGGTATCTTTGCTATCAAATCACATATTATCCTCACGAACAGTTGAATGAATGTGAAATCAAATAAAATATTATCATTTTCCAATCATCCGATCTCCATTAAGTAAATTTGAAACTTGATCAAGTAAAATCATGCATGAACAGTTGAAAACAGTTTTCTGGATCAATCATATTCATCATTTAAAACTATAAGACTGTCATCAAAACATTCCATATAATATTTTTCATTTCAAAGTTGAGGACTCGGGTTTCTTTACCTCATGGCCAAAATAAACTAGAGTTGGCTTTGGTAATAAAGTTAATGTCACACTGAACAACTACCAAACCATCGTTTCTTGAGAGACATGAAAAAAAGAGTTTTAATATCAAATCATTACTGACCTTAAATCCCACTTTGTTATCAAGACAAGAATGCCAATCAAACATCATTTCTTTTAAGGCCACACTGTCATAAGGTCTGGCATGAGTATCATAATGCATGTATTATTAATGGTGATAAAATATAAACTTTAATAGTCACATTAAACTTTAAGGAAGTGTGTAAGGGGTACTTTTTTACCTCTTTGGTCCCAAGATACATGGTTCGACTTCGCCAACATTAAATTCAAGAAAGGATGAATAATATTTGTATCGTTGAGGATGAGTTAATGGAAAGCAAATCAACATTACATGACTTTTGGAGATAGAACAACTTTTCACCATCGAGCGACACATTGGCCAATTGATACTTGCTCCTACAGAAGTAGCCAGCATATACATATATTAATTGCAGGAATATGAAAAAAAAAACATAAAGCACTTTAGAAGTGATTTAAACAACTACAAGCCTAATTATAACTATAGTATCAGTGCACCTATAGGTCTGCAGAAAGAGGAAAATTGAAGGTCAAGATAAAAATTAAGAGAAGCTTGAAGTTAAAAGGGTGTAAAGAATAGAACATATAGGCTTAATCTCTTTCCCCTAATTGACTTAATGTCTTTTCACCCACACTTATAATTAGAATAGAACATACACATAAATTGTTGAACCAGTTAGTGTTACAGAAGGGCCATTCAGCAATATTCCAATTCTCTGTCAACTAATTTCCCGTCTTAGGACACGAGCTAGATTAGGCGTGGCAATCACCTGATGCGATGCAAATTATAATGAAGACTAACTTCATGCAACTTTGAATCTACATAAACCAATTAAGCATAAATTTTTCACAACATTAAATTATAATTTAACAATAAGAATCATGCATACATAATAAAAAGCAAGATTTATTTAACGCTAATATTACATACCCCTTAATCGTTATTAAAACACCAAATAAATCACACAAAAATTATCAACAATGACATGGACACATATATGACATACCTTATTCTACTTCCAATTCCTAACAATTATTAAACTTGTAGAATCAGTTCAAAAGTATTTTGCTTCTACAGAATAAATATAACCAGCATTTTAACTATACAACTAAAAACAAATAATATAATAAGTATTTTAATATTTTACTACGAAAACAAAGGTCACACTCGACATTATGAACCTTTGGACATTCAATCAAAATAAGAAATATTCAAAGATGATTGAATAACCGAAACAAGTGAACGAATAGTTCAAAGATGCAAGATCAATTACACTGTAAACATTCAATATTCGGGTTCGAAAAACACTAACACATCAATTTTAAAGATCTCATTATTAAACAAAGAATGTAATTGAACGAACTAACCACAAGGATGAAGCATCACAAAGAAGATGAAGGTGTCTTGGCAAACGTGAGAAGAAGATAAATACTGCTTGTGACTTAAACCCTAACAAATCAATTAAATATGATGACATCGAATCAACGATATCAATTATCTTCCCCAATGCCCTTTGTTTCGAGAAGAAATCTACTTGAGAGAATTAAAGATTTCGAAAATTCGCGCTGAAATACAGGGGATTTGATAGATGGAGTAACCTAGAAAATAAAACAATTGTGGAAAAAGGGGAAGGGTTTCGCGAGAAAGTGAAGGATTTTAACAGAAAATGAAAGGGTATGTTATGTTGGGCGGAAATGAAAATTGGAACGCAGAATTTGGAAAAATTTAACGACGGTTATCCAAAACCGTCGCAATATATTTAAATTTTTAAAAAATTTAATGACGGTTGTCTAATACCGTCGCAATATGTTTAAATTTTTTAAAAATTTAACGACGGTTGTCTAAAACCGTCGTGGAAACCGTCGTAACTTACAAATGACGATGATTTTTATGAAACTGTCGCAATCAATGTGTCGCAAAACATTATTTTTCTTGTAGTGGTTATACCTTTAGCAGCGCTTTTATAAAAAGCGCTTTCTAAGGTAGTGTCTCCTTACGGCCTTTAACAACGCTTTTAGAAAGCGCTTTCTAAAGGTAGCCTTTAGCAACGCTTTTTTTTAGCGATTTTTTTTTTAAACTTATAGCAGCGCTTTCTGATAAAAGCATTGTCTTTGTAGTGCTGCCAAAAGCAAATTTTGGCGTAGTGATATACAATTGATGAAGTGATGATACATTAATTTTTTCAAATAATCTTCATCAACAACTAAGAAGAAAACGAAATAGAAAGCAGAGAAGAATAAGATCCAGAAGTTTGGTCGGAAACTGCATATGTTTGGCCGGAAACTTCATACTCACCAGAAACTGCATTCATACATGCCGGAAACTTCATACTCACCTCATGGAAGTCTTCATTTGAACATGTATTTCCTATGAAATTAAGCAAATACTGTCCAGTCAAATAAGCAAACAATTAGGAAAAATACCACCGTTACCATGAATTCTAATATACTTGGCTCAGTGACTCCATTTATTTTACTAAAAACAAAGGGACAGGATAGCTCAAATGAACTTATACTTAATTCATTTAATTTTTAAGAAGATGAAAGCTAAGGTGGCGAGAAAGAAGATGGCGAAGGTTTTGAAGCAGAACTGGCATAAAGCTGATAAAATTGTCATCATAGCCAAATTTCAGTAAATTAAATAAAATATAAACTTCTATTACTATTCTTTCTTTGTAGCCACTACAATAAAATAAATTCTCATCTTTACAGCACTAAATTTTTCTGTTGGTGGTGTATTATCCATTCCAGTATTCAATTGCAAGTAACATTACAGGTCTTATAGTTGTGCAGGAAAAAAATCCCTTTAGGCTTGAGAGATACTTTGAAGTTGCTTATTATAAAGAAAAATTTGACAGAAAAGAACAATTCATGAAAAATCAAGAAAGAAACAGTTTTGATACCTCAAGCGCATGGCATTCCAATCGGGTTCAGCAGAAGCAGCAATGGAAGCCATGGCTTCTTAAACGCGAGTGGAATCAAGCTGGCGATCTTCGACGCGGTCAGTGAGTTTGTCGAAGGCTTTACTCTGTTGTTGCATGTCTTTGGCGAAAAAATAGCAACAGGAACGGCGGCGATCTAGTATCAACTTTAGCATCAACAATATTTCATCAACACAACAACAATTTAACAGAAGAAGAAGATTCATGCACTTACTTGTAACTTTAAGGTAGTTTGATACGTTTCCGTCGTTTCCGATCCGATTTTTTTTTGTAATGATTCTTGAAATTGTTTGTTGCATTGTGAAGAGCTTTGCGTTACGAGTCATTTCATATAATTTTCGAGCTCCGCCGCTATCGGATTGAGCTCCGATAAGGCGGAGAAAGTGTTAGCATGTCGGCGTGAATAGTGACACTGGATTGTAGAAGAAGAAGATGATTCATGTATAAAAAAATTAAAAATTAAATACATAAAAAAAATCCTAGTGGATAATAAAAATAATAAAAAATAATATAAAAATCCACATGGAAATTAAAAGGTGTTGATTAGGCTACACGTCAGCAAAATTAACACCGTTTGCCTTTATTTGACGAAAATGACCTTTTTGCTTCTGTTAGACAACGTAAGAGACCAACTTGAAACTTTTAAAAGAAAGAGGACCAAATTGGACCTGAGGGTATAGTTAAAGGACCAAAAAGGGTATTAGGCCTAAATTTTATTATGATAAAAGATAACGGAAGGCCGCGTTCAAAAAAAGTGTTTAAATACTAAAAAGAAACTTCAATGCTAAAAATATTCAAAAACAAAAATAAAACAATAATTGCTAACATTGTGAAAAATAAAACAAAAATTACTAAAACTATAGGAAATCATATATGGCAAACAACAACCACTCAAAAATAAAACAAAAATAAAAGAAATTATGTAAAAGAAGAGATGATATAAAAGGGAGAGATTTCTAGTTATACAAAGATCTATAGTGAAAATAATGAGATATAGATACCTCTATTTATACATGGTGTCGAAAATCGAAAAAGAGAGAAAAAAGGGGAGCGAATTTAACTGAGTTCTTCCTATGTTCATATAAATTAGTAATGAAAAATTGGATTATGGATTGACTCAGTATAGAGCAGTTGGTCGAAAAGAACTACAAGGTGTCGATCGAAGACAAGATGATAAGAGTTCTCGACGCAAGTGGTAGGTTGATCTTGAAGGCTCCAATGTCTCAGTGTCGCACCTGCGAAAATGAACCGACGAAAAACAGAAGAGTCGCCACCAAACGTTATTTATCCTGACGCAGGGAAAGGAAACGATCGAAGAAAACCTCAAAAGGGAAAGACATGGTCATCGCAACCATAGTCTGGATTCGGGAGTCGGTTACGCGAGAGGAAGGTATTAGCACCCCCTCGCGTCCATCGTACTCGATGGGGCCCTAGACTTGTGCAAGATAGGCCATCAACCACAATGACCCCTGTGTAAAGCAACATAATTCAAATTGTTATGGTTACTATTGTAGAGGAGATAAATAATTAAGAATTACACTCTCTATAATACGAAAACCATTCGAATTTGGTAGTGAATACTAATCTGACATTGTCGAAATCACAAAAGATTAGCAAGTGCTAAGTCTTGAATGAAAACACATGTATGCAAGCAATAAACCTGTCAGATAAAACTTTAGAATCCATCAAAAAGAGGAAAATCTCGAATTTTATTATTAAAAAAGATAACCGACGACACAACTCAAAAGTGTTCAAATTCTGAAAAGAAACCCTAATGTTAAAAATATTTATAAAAAAAACAGAAATTGCTAAAACTGTGAAAAATAAAAATAAAGAGGCCTCAATACCCTCATCCAGCTCACCAGCAACTACTCATATACTTGATTATCTGTACTTCAGGAGAGTACAAAACACAACAAAACAACAAACAAGGGTGAGAATTGAATAACTTTACAGATGAAAGTGGTGCATTAAACACTAAGGTAAGGATAGTCATACAAACCAAAAATTATCCTTCTCACACATTAATACACAACAACAACATTCATAATGGAAATGTATTAATGCATTGAACTCCTTCTCCAATAATGCATATGGTATCAAGGATTTGGATTTTAGACTTACTTTACTTATTTATCCACGTCTCCAGTTCCTCTCTGGAACACAATGTTATCTCTAAACAATGAGACCGTCATTGACTCTCTCTAAGAACTTGACATCTCCGACCGAAGTCTTACCTGTCTCTAATATACATGAATTCATGGGACTCAACAACAATTCTTAAAAACACATATGCAACAATTCAACTCGAAATCAAGGAAATAGACTTTACATCTCGTACTCAAAAAATGTTCCCTCTGAACAAGGCTCTCTCAAAACTAAATCAAAAAAATGTTCTATTTGAATTAGGTTCTCTCTGAACCAAAATTATTATCTCTCTAAACTACTCAAATAAAAATTATGTTATATAGTTATAGATTAATCATATCAACATATAATATTCATACATACTCATCAACAATGCAAAATTATTAACATATTATCTCAATAATACTCACCAACAGGGTAAGACAACAAATACTCAAGGCAAACTCAGTCTTATCAAAACAACTCTAAACCTATGAGATTTCTCAAATCTTAACTCAACTCAAAAATATTATTACAAATTATTGAAGAAAACAATTTTAGCTCGTTTTCCTTAACAACTTTAAACAAATAAAAATATTACTCAAAATACTGCCTTAAAATGTCAAAGGGCTCCACCCTCAACTCAAGTGTATCCTATATTCTGATCTCCAACTCTAAGCAACTCAAAAACAACTCTGATAACTTTAAGGTAACAAATATTACTCTTAAACGGATAAAAAACGTAACTAAAAGTCACCAAAATTACCAACTACTCAAAACTCAACCATCTTGATTCAACTCGATCAATCACACGATTAAAACTCTAAAACAAAATGTCTGGCTTCAAACTAGCACAAAAACTTACAAATTTATGATAAAATTATGAAACTCTCCAATCTAAAAGATCATTAAACTATCTTTCTAAAACAACTGACGACACACCTGTTAGATCCCAAATTTGACGCCTGATATTGTATTAAGAGCTTCATTTTAAGAAGTGGGATTTCTGAAGTATTGGGGACTTCGACAGGAATTTTACTTACAGAAGGTTTAGTCGAATATGTCTTCATGCAAGAAGGAAGTTTTTTCAGGGACTTGGAAACATTTTTAACCATTTGGAGATGTTCTTTGACAGAAGGTTAATTAGCGTCGTTCGGTTTGAAGATTCAAATTCAAATAATGGAGGGAATTTTGTCCTTATTCATTTGAGAGAAAGAGACACGTGGTGAACATCTAAGGAATGAAGACATGCAGGATGCCATGTGTTTCGCTCTGATTAATAGGCCATTATTGGGTATTTATTTTTCACTATTATAAATAGCAAGTCTTAGTATTAGGATTTGGGTGTGTTAAAGTGGTACAAATTTCTCAAATCACTCGAAGTATTCGTGTGTAGCGAGAAACAAGTTACTAAAGAAATGTACGTATTATGTAACACCATTTTTCTTATTCAATGCAATCCAATTAGTTTTCACTTAGAAGTTTAACTTTTTTCATTTACTTTGCTAAGTTACTTTCCAATGGACTTTTAAATATTTCTTCGTATTACCTTCCTTTCAAGTCCTGTCGAAATGATTATGTTTCCGAATATGAACACGGTCGAAATGTTCAACATTATTTCCGTATCTTTTTAAATCTTTTTAGCACATGTCCGAGGATTTAGTTTGGTCGATCCTGCAAGTTACTCATTTTTTTATAAAATTGATAGACCAGAGGTTGTTTACTATTTTTCCTAGTAAACAAATTGGCACACCCAGTGGGACAACTGCTAAGCGAATTTATGGTGTTTTTAAAAGAAATTTAAAATTCTGCATTTTTGATTATCTCTTCTCAATTGAAAACTACGTTGTATGCTATTAAGAAGTGGTAAAGTAGCCACCACAAACGAAGATAGACCAAAGAGGAGATATATGAGGAAAATGGCAAGTACTAATCAGTCAAATAGTTCGAATCCTCAAACTACGTCTAGTATTAATGTAGAACCAATCCCAGGGTCTTTGACTGGAGGACCCATGGTTTTTGCACCCGTTATCGAAGCCATACCATCTTTGGCAAGTTCGACACCAACAAATTCGATCACCATACTCAACCCTTTCTGAGTTATGTTGGATTAAGGGGTCCACCAAGGACTCCCCCACTAGTGGGAAATGCTAACTTCCAACCATTTTCCCCCTCGATTTTCTATGCCTTTGCCTAGTCGATACCCACCTTATGGGATGCCAACTTCGATGATGGCTAACTTACAGAATGCTCCTCCAGTATTTACAGAACCTATAGTAGCTTCACCTTTACAAGGGTCTGGATCTGGTGTTAACATGGGTTAAAATAACCAATCCTTAGGAATATGATATTCAACCCAAGTGCCAGGCTTGACGTATATTAGTGCAATATATTTAAGGCAACAAATGGATGAAAGTAACCATCAAATGGTCCAAATGATGTCCCAAACTATGGGAAAAATCTTTCAGCCTTTAATCCAAAATACCACCCAGACTAATCAGCAAATGGCTGCGCAGATGACGCGCCTTGCAGATTTCTTTGGTGTACCTAACCCTCCTCGACACCCTCAGAGAGAGTATATTGCAGGAAACCAAAGGGCAGTGTTCTAGGAGGACCCCACAATTAACCAGAACCAACAAAACCCAGGAAACATACCTCAGGCGAATTTAGCAAACCAGGAATAGTCGAATCCCCTAGGAATCAACCACAAATTTCTGTAGGAGAACAACCAAGGATGGTTTTGGTGAATAGAAACCAGGACACTGACAATGTTATACAACAGGTTCGACGTCATGGCGTGGCAGCAGATAACAATTTGGCAACCATGGTCGAAAGGATTATTGTCCAAAATGGAATAAACTTTGGCCTTCGGAGGCCAAATTATACATCTCCATTGTCAGAATATATTCTCCAGTCGGAGTTACCCCCTAGAACGAAAGCCCTTAAGTTCACTAAGTTTTCTGGGGACACCACTGAGTCCACTGTCGAACACGTGGCCAGATATGTGATAGAGGTTGGAGAAATTGCGAATAATGAGAATCTTAGGATAAAATACTTCCCAAGTTCTCTGACGAAGAATGCCTTCACGTGGTTCACAATCTTGCCACCAAATTCGATCCACAATTGGACCCAATTGGAACGGCTATTTCATGAGCAGTTCTATATGGGACAAACGAAGATCAGTCTGAAGGAGTTGGCTAGTATAAAACAAAAATTCATTGAGCTAATAGATGACTACCTAAATAGATTTTGACTGCTCAAGGCTAGATATTTTACACAAGTGTTGGAGCATGAGTTAGTCGAAATGGCCGCTGGAGGCCTCGATTATTCCATTAGGAAGAAATTGGATACCCAATATTTAAGTGATACGACTCAATTGGCTGATAGAGTTCGACAACTAGAATGCCTAAAGGAAGAAAAGGCTAAGGCGAATAAGAATAAAAGGGTGGCCTACGTCGAAGTTAATGACGAAGATGAAAAGCATTATAATAAGCCAGTAAGTTTCGACGAAGGCGAGATTGATCTTGCTGAATTGAAACAAGGCCCACCCTATTCTTGTAAGTTGTTGGCCCCTTCGAATGGGAAAAACTCTGTCGAACCAGAAAAGAATGATAAATTCCCCAAGAAAACTTACACTTTCGACGTTACTAATGTGACAAAATTTTTGACTTGTTAGTTAAGGATGGACGGATGATAGTGCCTCCTGGTGCTAAAATGCCTCCTTTAGAACAGAGGAAAAAGAGAGGTTTTTGTAAGTATCATAATTTCTTGGGCCATAAGACTTCTCAATATTTTCTTTTCAGGGATCTTGTCCAGAATGCTATCCAAAAAGAAAGGCTCAAGTTTGGTGAGAAGTCCAAAAGCCATATGAAGATCGACCCAGACCCCTTGCCAGTGGCTGCTGGTTACTATGCAGAGCCAACAGAGGGTAATATGATTGAGGTTGCTGAAGGCCTTAACAACAATATCAACATGGTCGAAGTCGCTGATGACTTCAACAATGGAGCAGTCATGTCATGATCACTGAAGGTCTCGACCAAGAGTTCATTAAGAGTTTTGCTAGCGGGGCTATCGAAAGTTTCACCAAAGACACTACTGATGGTGTCGACATATGGATTACTGAAGACGTCTACGAAGGAATCACTGAGGATTCCTAGTGGATATGGTAACCAAAGAAACCGCTGACGGTTTCGTTAAGATGGACAAAGCTACTGAGAGCCTTCAGATGGAATTGTGTAAGCTTGATATCATTGAGGATGTCAAAATGGAAATCAATGTGGTGGAGATTTTGCAAGAGACACCCATGGAGGTAGATGATGAACGTCGACAGGAAGAATACAACAAGTTAGCCTTCCCAAAAGAGGAAGAAAACCTGATTGACTTTATACACATGTGTCAAAAGAAGAGGTCAGAAGTCATGTTGTGTCCCAGATGTAGCGCTGTATTTGACAAGAAGGCAGCGCAAAATCTCGAAGGAGTTCGAAAGGCCAAACAAAGGCACGAGGAGAAAGCCCGTTATGGCCAGCGGGGTTTCGACCCAAGGAAGTCTGCTACGAAGCAAGAACAGCCGAAGACTAGAGTTCCAGGGGCAAGGCTCGCTACCTTTAAACCATTTGCAGAACTTTCCAACGGCAAATGGGTAAAACCAAATGAAAATAAGGAAAAGAGCCAACAGAAATAGCAGAATTTTGATGTAGAAATAGGAACTTCGATGGCCTCAAAGAAACTAGCTTACGTCTCAGAGAACTACAAAGGGAAAAACCCCATGTCTAGGTCCCAGTGGAGGAGGGAACAAAGGCGAAGGAAAGCCCAGAGAGAAGCTAAGGCGAAAGCAGAATCCAGCACCAACGTACCAGTCGACGAGAAAAAGTCCAAGCCTGTCGAAAAAGCGCCTGCCGCTACACCAGAACAAGCAGGAAAGGAAGAGCATGATCAAAAGGTTGCTGATGATGAATTGGTCACTGATAATTTTGATTCAGGATCAGAGCAGTCTCTCGACATTTTGGTCAACGTGGTATCTGTTCTACTGAGGGAGTTCGACCAGGTATGTGAGGTCGAAGATACGGCGGATAACATTAATGTAGAAATGGCTACACATAGGCCAGTTTGCTATTATTTGATGAATAACGGGTGTGTCGAAGAGTAAAATGCATTCTTCGAAAGGCCCAGTGAAGCTATGAAAAGCCATCTGAAGCCTCTCTTCATCACTGGGAAGATTGAAGACATACCAGTTAACAAAATTATGGTGGATTGCGGCGCTACTATAAACTTGATGTTGCACTTCATGTTGAAGAAGATAGGAAAGTTCGATACTGACACCAAACCCCACAACATGGTTTTATCCAATTACGAAGGGAAGGTTGGCAACACGTTGGGGGTAATCCAAGTAGACCTGACGGTAGGGACAGTCAAAAGGTCAACCATGTTTATGGTTGTAGAGACAAAGGCCAACTACAACCTATTATTGGGACGAGAATGAATCCACGGAATAGGAGTTGTGCCATCTTCGATGCACCAAAGAATCACCATATGGCGAACAGATGGTATTGTTGAGAACATTGAAGCGGACCAGAGTTATTTCATGGTTTCAGCTAACCATGTCGATAGTCGAAACTTCGACAAGAATTTGGCTAACACTGCTCTATGTAACCCAGCCAATTTTGCGTTCACTCCAGACGACAACGTGTATTGTTCACTGTACCTACATCTAACAAATAGGTTTCAGTGGGATCAGGAAGTTATAGGAGAAAATGACGTTGCTTATGAAGGGACATCCGGAGTTAACCCCACAGGGTGGGGAAGTGAATTCGACGATGATGCCGGAGTTTGAGGCGCTCGAAAGGATTTCGACTTACATAGCCAAAAATAAACTACAAGCGGCCTTGGAGGCCGAAGTTAAACACATGGTTGATAAAGCCAATAAAGAAGAAAATCAAGAAGGTCCTGGTAAGGACTTCGATCCAGAACCACCTGATAAGGTTCAAAATGAAATGCAAGGCCAGAGGCTCGATGCAATTTATGATGACGAGCCTTTGGGTTTTAAGAAGGATCCGTTGGCAGCCAACATTAAAAATCTAGCGCAAGATCTTTTGGACAAAATCGACTTGGGAGAGGGGACAATGAAAAGACCAACATATATCAGTGCAAATATCAGCCCACAACTCAAAGTCGAAGTGATTCGGTTGTTAAAGGAGTTCAAAGACTGCTTTGCAAGGGATTACGATGAGATGCCTGGTTTAAGCAGAGAGCTGGTCGAATTGAAGCTGCCAATTAAATCTGGAAAGAAGCCAATCAAGAAAAATCCAAGGCGGGTTGCACCAGCAATTCTCTCAAAGATCAAGGAGGAAGTCGAAAGGCTTCTTCGTTGCATATTTATTCGAACGGCCAGTATGTCGAATGGCTAGAAAACATTGTGCTTGTTATAAAAAAGAATGGTACTTTGAGGGTTTGTATAGACTTTAGAGATCCAAATGCTGCGACCCCAAAGGACGAATATTCAATGCTTGTGGCGGAAATACTAGTCGACTCTGCCGCTGGCCATGAATACCTTAGCATGCTCGACGAGTATTCTAGGTATAACCAAATATTCATTACTGAAAAGGATGTCCCTAAAATGGTGTTTCGATTCCCTGGGGCCTTAGGCACTTACGAATGGGTAGTTATGCCTTTTGGCCTAAAAAATGATGGGGCAACATATCAAAGAGCAATGAATACAATCTTCCATGATTACATAGAGACTTTTATGCAAATTTATATTGACGATATTTTTGTAAAGTCTGTTTCAGGGACGAATCATATTGACCATCTTCGACAATCATTCAAAAGGATGCAGAGGCATAGTCTTAAAATGAATCCTCTGAAATGTGCTTTCTATGTGCAGGCGGGAGATTTCTTAGGCTTTGTGGTCCATAAGAAGGGAATCGTAATAAAGCAGAATAAGACCAAGGCCATTATGGAGGCAAAAGCGCCATAAAAAAAGAAGGAACTACAGTCACTGTTGGGAAAGATCAATTTCTTAAGGAGATTTATCTCGAACCTCAGCGGGAGAACTCAAACCTTCTCACCTCTACTCTGACTAAATAAGGAGGGATTCGAATGGGGGCAAGCTCAGCAGGAAGCTTTCGACAAAATCAAAGAGTATTTGAGTCGTCTTCCAATTCTAGCACCACCTTGTAGAAATAGGAGCATGAGATTGTACATATCTGCGTCGGACAAAACTTTAGGGAGTATGTTGGCTCAAGAGGATGAAAATGGTGTCGAAAGAGCCATTTAATACCTTAGTAGGGTTTTGAACGATGCAGAAACTAGGTATAACATAGTTGAAAAATTATGTTTATTCTTGTATTTTTCTTGTGCAAAGTTAAATCATTATATAAAACCAGTTGATGTTTATGTTTCATCTCATTTCGAAATCATTAAACACATGTTGTCTAAGCCAATTTTGCATAGTCAAATTGGTAAATGGGCATTGGCTTTAACTGAGTATTCATTGGAATATATGCCTTTAAAGGTTGTTAAGGGACAAGTAGTAGTTGACTTCATTGTCGACCACTCTATAAACGAAAACGTGTTGAATTATCTTGAGCTTAAACATTGGAAATTGTATTTTGACGGTTCTAGTCATAAATATGGTACATGTGTAGGAGTCCTGATCATTTCTCCTAATAGAATTCCAACAAAATTCAAGTATAAAGTCAAAGGGATTTATTCGAATAATGAGGTTGAATATGAGGCCTTAATAGCCGGACTTGAGATATTGTTGGAATTAGGGGCAACTCGAGTCGAAATAATGGGAGACTCAGAGTTAGTCATAAAACAAATTGCGAGGGAGTACAAATGTGTTAAAGAGAATCTCATTATGTACTTCGTAATAGCCAATCGATTACTAAAAAAGTTCGAAGTAGTGAATATTCGACACATACCTCGATTGGAAAATCAAGTGGCAAATGACCTGGCTCAGATTGCTTTTGAACATAAGGTGTTGAATGAAAGATTAGAAGATGCAATCGAAGTCAGAGGAAGAGTTGTATCAGCCAGATTGTCCCCATCAGACATGGAAACAACGAAGCTCAGATACGTTGATAAAGAAAATTTTGAAATCTTAGTAGTGGATAGCTTAACAGACAAAGATTGGAGGAAACCAATAGTTGAATATCTACAGAACCCAACGGCGTCCGCTGGTCGAAAAATTAGGTATCAAGCTTTAAGTTATGTTCTTTTAGGTAATGAGTTATTTAAAAAGACTCCTGAGGAAGTTTTTCTTAAGTTCCTAAGTGAGTCAGAAGCATACTTAGCCCTTTTGACAATTCATAGTGGGGCATGTGGTGCTAATCAGGTAGGCCACAAGATGAAATGGATTTTATTCTAACAAGGGATGTATTGACCTACTATGTTAAAGGATTGCATCGAGTTCGCTAAGGGATGCCAAGAGTGCCAAGTACATGCAGGTGTACAACATTTCCCCGCAAGAGAACTACACTCCATAGTCAAACCATGGCCCTTTAGAGGTTGGGCTTTGGATTTGGTTGGAGAGATTTGACCAGCGTCATCTAAAACCCAAAGGTACATTTTGGTAGGCATTGACTATTTTACGAAATGGATCGAAGCTGTGCCATTACCAAATGTTTACCAAGAAGACGTAATCGAGTTTATTAAAAAACATATTATTTATAGGTTTGGAATCCCATAAACCATTACGACAGATCAAGGATCAGTGTTTACTGGTCGGAAAATGCAAGGATTTCCTAAAGAAATGGGTTTCAAACTCTTAACCTCTACACCTTATTACGCTCAGGCTAAGGTTAGGTCGAAGCAGCAAATAAAGTGGTGATTAGCCTAATTAAGAAGCATGTGGGAAAGAAGCCTAGAAATTGGCACAAAACATTGGACCAAGTTCTTTGGGCATGTCGAACCTCCCCCAAAGAGGCAACTAATTCCACACCTTTTCGATTGACTTTTGGCCATGATGCAGTATTACCAGTTGAAATCTATCTTCAGTCGATAAGAATCCAGAGACATCATGAGATCCCATCTGAGGCGTATTGGAATATGATGTTATACGAATTGGTGGACTTAGATGAGGAAAGGCTTAATGCTTTAGAATTGTTGAAAAGGCAGAAGAAGAGAGTAGAACAATCTTATAATAAGAAAGTTAAAGTTAAGACTTTTTCGCCCGAAGAATTGGTTTGGAAAGTAATTTTGCCTATGGATCGAAAGGATAGATCTTTGGGAAAATGGTATCCTAAGTGGGAAGGTCCTTTTCAAATCATTCAAGTTTTTTCGAATGGTGTTTATGAGATCGAAGAATTAGATCAAGAGAATCTTGAGCGTAAATGGGAAGTACTTAAAGAAGTACAAGCCTGCACTTTGAGAAGTAAAAATAGCTAGAGAATAATCACGCATGCAAAATAATCGAAGCTAGTATGGCGAAATAAAACATAGTGCCAAAATAGCTAAATTCGTTACATTAAAAAGCGAATAAGCATTACAGAATCCAAGGAACAATGATGAAGCATAAAAAAATAAAAAGTCTTTGGAATTAGAACGACAGGTTGTTTTTCATGGTGGAGTACTTTGCCTTCAAAAGTTCTAGCCGCCTCTCACAGAGGGATTGGTTTGACCTCATGGTCTCCAGTTCTGCTTCTAGTTTATGAGCTTTGTTAGCAAAATCCAGACCTATGTTAAGCTCTTTTGCCACCTGAGAGTTGTCAAACTTTTCGAGCTCAGCGTTCTGCTTCTTGGCGTTCGAAATCTTTGTTTGCACCTCTTTAATCTGTGCCTCCTAGGAGTTTATACTTTGGTTATTTGCCTCGATTTGAGTCTTGTTCTATTCTTGGATTTGCTCCAAATTAGCCAGTCGATTGGTAGATTCTTAAGCAGCATCCCATGCAGCCGCGATTGAGCCAGTTTGATTTTCAATGTCTTTCGAGACTTGTTTGATTTTGGAGAGATCAGCAGCAATTCGATCTATCATTGAGGTTAGCTCCAAGATAATATTGGAAATTTCTGGAGAAGCAGTTAGAATATCAACCTCTTTGAGAAGATTCTTCAAAGCAATTGGAGAAGTGGGGTCAGACTCAATAAGTCGAAACAAGTCACCCTTGAAAACCTTTTCTTTGATCTTTGACAATATCTAGCTGAAAGGATCAGCAGTGGATTGACCACCAGATACATAGGGCGAACTGAGTTTTTTTGTCAGACGAACTTCCCCTAGAACCAAGTAAAACTTTTAAGTATTCACGGGGATTGTTATTTTTCAGAGCCTCTAGTTCTTTTGTAGAAAGGGTCATAGAGGCTTTGCTCGAATCCTTCGCAGTTGACAGGTTAGGGTTAGGAGCTGTTTTGGAAATTATCTCTTCCTTAATGTCTTCATCCTCTTTTTCATCTTGATCATTACCCCCTTCTACGTTTTCATCGTCATCCATAAACTCCTCGATAGGCATTGATTGGTTGGGGAACATAAAATGTTTACCTCTCTCTTCCATAACATGATCTTGGACGGCATCTAAGGTTTCGACTCTTGGGGACCTATCATCAGTTTCGTCTTCGACTTGCACCTTAGGGTTATCCACCTCCATGTTAGCCCTAGTTGTTTCAGCCTGTGTGTCTTTGTCTTGATCATCTTCATGATCGGATTCACTGGTGTGAGAAGCTTGATTGGTGGTCTTGGGTGGAGAAGTTTCACGTTGTTTCTCGACCACTTGGTTGATTTCACTCAGTGAGCTCTTCTCAGAATCCTTTGCTGAAGTAGGGTGATATGTTGGTTCACCTTCACTATTGAGGATTGTTAGGTTGTTGATTCGGCGACCGTTTGAGTCGAAACCCCTGCGTCATCCTGAAAAGCATAAACGGAGTTAATGGTTGAATAGAAAGACTAAGGGAGATGAAGTATATATGTGAATCATTTTGGTACCTTAGGAGCTTCTGTCCCAGGGCTGGAGTTGTCACTTTCTGGATGCTCTGCAGCCTTTTTCGACATCTCTTCAGGAGTTGGCTCCAAGATGGTTAGTTTGGTGGGTTTCTTGATCAAGATCTTCACGCCTTTCGCCTGAGATTGAGCGATGGCTTTGTTTATCTTTGGTTGCCTTTTCTTCTTCTTCAGAGGTTGTTAAGAAGTTGGAGATAAGTCTTCATCATCAGATTCGACTATCACTAATGTGTCATCCTTGGCCTCCCTTTTCTGGGGAGTCGGGGGTTGCTTTCGAGCGCCCTGAAGAGGAAAATGTTAGAAAATAGTGAACATAAAGCGACGAACTTAATAAAGGGTGCGAAAATACCTTTGTTGTTGTTGTTGTTGCTGCCGTCTTGCTCCCTTCCTCTTCCTTCACCTCTGCAAGCTTTTTAGATGGTGGTTTCTTCGGAGGAATCTTCACTACTAAAATAAACAGAAAAGAAGTCATTATATATGAAAATAAATAGGCAAGGAAATGTTGGGTCGAAATCCTCCCGTTCTACACCTTCATATATTTTAGATTCGATGCAAACATCTTTGATCCCAATATGAAGATGCCCTTTGAAACTGTCTAGTGTATGTTTGGTCGGAACCACCCGCTGTGCTTTCGGTTTGGATTGCTGGCGAAGGATTTTGATAGAATCCCCACAAACGAACCAGTCTGGAAATGAAGGGGCAAGGGCTACTCCAAAATCAGTGCTTGGCAGTCGAGAGAATTTGGGAGGAAACATATTGAAAGTCATTTCGTATCGTTTCTTAAGAGGAACGTATGAAGGGATCTTTAAGCTCTCCATTTTCTTTAAAAAAAAAATTCTTTCAGAGTAACAGCTACGTCGCGGACGGTTCGACCAAGGTCATATGGTTAATAAACAGTTTCAAAGTATTTTTGGAAGGCTTGGATTTCTTTAATGTGCGTCGAAGTACCTTTCTTCACTCTTTCCTGCACAGAGAGGAAAGCCTTGTTAATGTGGTATGAAAATGCAGCCACATTGAAAAATTCTTCAACATAATAAGTCTTCCACCAGTCATCAAATTATTGAGTACAAAGGAAGCTTGGTTCGAAAGCTACTGGAAGAAACTGCGTTCGACCAGCATATTGTGCAATTTGCTTAATGGCCATTGCATCAATATTGAAATTCTGGCATATGCAGACATCAGATGTCCTAACACATGTTAAGACATTGTGCTACATAGACATTTAAACACAGAGGCACAACAGCAGATTGATACCTTGAATATCAGAACTGCAGGATCATAAATGTTACGACATCTGATCCAACATGTTAATCAAGACTGAACTGAAAATAGCATAATAATAAACAACACAGAGTATGATGACCCAGTTCGGTGCAACTCTCCTACATCTGGGGGATACCAATCCAGGAAGAAGAAATCACTATCAGTAGTATAGTTTTATGTAAACAACCTCAGGTTTACATAAAGCACCCACGCTAACTTATCACTACCCAATGAAATCTTTATCATTAGGAGTCACATCTAAAAGATAAGAGAACTCCATCTCACTCCCGAAATCACAACCTGTGATTATCTAACAGTTACTACGCCATAACTGTATCTACCCTATTGAAAGACACCCCTTCCAATACAAAGTTCAGTCAAGAATCCTTGACAAACAAGTTAACTTGGATTTGGTTCAAAGCTTCATCCAAGAACACTACACGATTCATTGCTTACAGGCTTCTGAATCTGTACAAGTATCTATGTCTACCACACTGCATCAAATCGATACAGAGGGAGACTTACAAGAGAACCTACGACTCTCAAACCTAAACCCTACTTTACAAAATAGGATTCCTAAGTCTATGTCGTCCTCTCTCACTTCTACCTAGGTCTTGGTCTTCTTTTATAGTCTTCTGCTGAATTCGGCTTCATATCTTTGATCCTTGATCCATTGCCAATCACGCCTTGAATCTTGGAATATATTTAAAACAAACCTGCTGTTAAAGATGTCGAATCTTCTTGTTTTGACATTTCACTCGACATCTTCAGTTTGGGGATGAAATCTTCATGTTGGAACATCTTTCCCAACATTATGTTTTACCAAAATTTATTCAAACTCTTGGAGCTTTCAATCTCCCCCTTTTGACAAGTTTTGGCTAAAACATCCTTAAACCTGATGGTGCATGCAATGGAAAAATACTTGAAGCAAGTGTCAAGGAAGAGGGAGAAGATAATTTCGAGTTACCCCCTTCATTCCCTTGTGATACCGAGTACATAGAGAATGTAACTCAAATCATAAGACACAACTTGCTTTCTAACTCTGATCACAAGCAACAACTTCCCAAGATGTTAAAACCCAGAGCATAAAAATATCCTTTGAGACATTTTTGCAGATCAGTAACAAATGCACATACACCTCTCAGCAGTAATAAGTCATTCTCCCCCTTTTTAGCCAAAAATTGACAAAAATAACCCATGCAAACCTAAATCCAAATAATGCTTACCCACACACGAACAAAACTCATTTGATCTTAACCTAAGAAAGATGTTCTAGCTCGATCTTCCTTAAATATTAAGAATTTATGTAGGTAGAGAAAATCCAGACATAAAACTAGTCAAAGAGTGCAATAACTGTTGGACAAGTTAGTTTCGAGAGATTCCACCATTTATGACTTGTTCTTGAAACCACTTCTAAACAGTGTTCTGATAACTAACCTGCTTTTGTCAGGTTTATGGTCCCTACAACTAGGATTTGCTTAGTCCAGATTTAGCAACATTGATTACAGCAGAATTTGTTTATTTACCTTTTCATCAGCAGAAAACCAATTTCTTCCAGACAGCAACAGAAATTCCCAAGATACTTGTACCGCCTCTAACTCAATCCATTGACACCCAATGACAAAATCAGAACAACCTGATAAGTTCACCCAGAACTTATACCAGTAGAGCAATGTCACAACATCTCTTCTGACATATCAACCTCACTTGAGGCAATCTATCACAGACTGCTTGAAACCACAAACAACCTTGATAAACAATCTGCACCACTACAGCCATATATCCATAACAGAGGTCTAACTCCTCCTGTCATAGACAACCACTACATATTTTCCAGAAGAACACCCTAAATGAATGGAAAACATAAGGCACACTTGCTGAACACATTCACCTACTACTTGACCTTCAAGAAAACCATGTACCATACAAGTACAAAAATCAGAGAGAAGTTCTCCCTCTATCTCTCTCAACAAATGCTTCTTCATCAAGAACGACCCAAAACCACTACATGATATCCCATGACAACTTCATGATCATATAGTTTGTGAATACCCAGAACGCATCCGTGTATCACAACCAACAAACTCTTGGATTGAGATCAAAGCTCCATTGATCCCTTTCGTCTAGAAACCATCCATACACCGCACGAACTCCTCCTGAATTCCCATGTATGAATCTCTTTGTTCCATGAGATACAACCCAATTGAATCAGAATGCTTCACATTCCTCAAAGAGACGCACAGGGCCCCTTAGTTTGCTAGCTCACCCAGATATGCTTCGCACTTGAAGAACGTCAAACGCGTGCTCCAGAAATCTTCAGCCCATTTTCTCCACAAGCACCAACTGATATACTTCTAGCATGTCCCATTCACATCAGACTTCCAAGACAATCCTTTACCCATCATTCTCCCGTATGATAAGATAAATACCTCTCGAACAAAATGTGAGTGTCAAGGTCTACACTCATGACTTAGCATCCTAATCCAAGGATAACCAACCCATAAAATGTTCTAACATCAGTTAGGACATCCTTAACACATCAAGAATACCACACACCATGGTTCTTGATATGCACCACAACTGGACTTACTATCTACATAGAAATCCAAACTGAAGATCTTTACACAACACTGCGCTGCCAGCTTGAACAAAGAGAACTTCAGAAACCCAGAGAGAAATAAACTCTCATCCACTAAAAAGAAGGTAATCTTCCATAAAATGAGAACTTCTACCACAAGCTCCAATATGAACCAAATCCTCCTTACATTTTCAACTAACCACCCTTCTGCACAAGAGCAATCAGTTCCAAGCACCCTACTTGAATGCACACTATGAAACCAACCAAATTCCACCTTTTTATTGATATCACTCTTCTTCAGAACTTCCACAAGATACACTGATCCACCAATGAAATCAGATCTTCAAGTCACATGAACTACTTGCTCCATAGCAAGACATCTTGGATCCACCAAGCCTCTTAGACATGTAACATCTTCTCAAACCACAGCTCCCAAAAACTGCATGAGATAGACCTTTTTGAAGCATCCATAACTTCCATTCTCCTGTAGATCACCTTATCTTAAGCTGATGTGCCACATCACCAGCTGAGATCCTGATGTTAAGCTAGATGTCAGAGAATTCTGATACGACATCCCAATGCTGAATTCAGCTCCTCCTTATGCCACTTAGAAGAACCTCCTCCCTATTACAGATCAAGAGTTCCATGCTATCATAGACTTGATTCAACAACCAAGTTTGAGTAGACAACCTTCATCCTACTTTGAAACTCCAAAGACTTTACACCTGCCATGTCTGAATCTTCAGATGAAAAAGTAGTCCTAGGCTATACCATAGCCATACCAAAGAATGCCATTTTCCTTAGTAGAGCAGTCTGTAGAAAGCCAGAGATAACTGCCACTTAACTTTGACTTCCAAGAAGAGCAAGATCCCATGCTCCAAAGTACCTAGATAAGAAATAAACTGATCCAAGCTGTGTCGTCACTAGCACTTCAACCCTCCTAGATTAGAAATAAACTGATCCCAGAAGTAACCATCAAGTTTATGATGTCTCATCTTCATCTTCAACAGCACCAAAGTCCACACCAGTTTCTTGCCAGGAAACTCTCCAGAGAACACATGCTTCTGTCACACCCGACTGAAGCATATTCTTAGGTCACCACCTAAGATCAAAATAGATGCTAAAGTGTATGCAATACCCCTCCCATGATTTTGCACAAACTCTGATGATGAGATGTTCCAACATCTTGTTGAACATCAACAATCTTGACTTTCAAGGATAATAAATTAAATACTTGTGAACTCCACAAATAGCAATTGATCTTAAATCCTTGTTTAATAACCCTTCTTCACTGTTGTAGCTAAGCTCCACCATATCACTTCATGAACACTTATCAAGTATTCAGTCTTTTGTAAGTATCTTCTTTGACGAACAGTGTTGTGATACGAAGGCTACCACCCTTGACTCAAGTAACTAAGATTCTCTCTGAACGAACCTTATTTACCTCAACCATTTTGAAAACTCCAATCAGATTAGATCCACCCTTAGGGTTAAGAGAGATGAATCCTTCCTTGCTATTTTGGATGGTGCAAATAAATCACCTCCACTTTCTTCAGGTTGTGTTTCATAGAAACACCTTCTAGTCAGAAGAATAACTAGAAGACTCCAGATGCATGACTGAGATGCCTTTCTGAGTGAACTTGAGATAAATCTCAAGTATCTTTGACAACCTAGTCGCTCAATAATTTATTAAACTCCCAGAGCAAGAACTTGATAAACCTAAACTCAGCTCCTCTCCTCTTCAACTGACTTCACATTGTATCATGAAACAAAGCTTCCAAGTACCAAGTCCCCATACCAGATATCTTTCCAACAACTCCCTTCCTTCCATCGCTCCCGACTTTGAAATAAAAGAATGTAGATATCTTCACATATAGAGGCCGACGATTGAGATCTTCCACCGTCTGTCTTTAGTAACAACTCCAGAATCCCTTAATTCTAGAGCTTTTCCATCAAAAACACATGTAGTGGAACTACCAAGGAACAGATCCTGCTTGCCCTAATAAGATGTCAGAACATCTTACAAAACACCCCAACAAGAGAACTAGCCACTTCTCGTGTAGTTGTTGTAGAACCTCCTCAGCAACAAGAACAACCTCTGGGTTGTTACCTTCGATCCAGAACATCCATCCCATCCATTAATACCCTTGAGTATGTCTGAGTTGATTGATCTGATCTTCAAAACTCCTCCTTGTTTAAACGCCAGAAAGTATCTCCCAAAGATCTCATCCAGAAACAGACAGGATGCCTGTTCTGATACCAATTAAAATTTTGGCATATGCAGACAGCAGATGTCCTAACACATGTCAAGACATTATGCTGCATAGACATTTAAATACAAAGGCGCAGCAGCAGACTGATACCTTAAATATCAGAACTGCAGGATCATAGATGTTACGACATCTGATCCAACATGTTAATCATGACTGAACTGAAATAGCATAATGATAAACAACACAGAATATGATGACCCAGTTCGGTGCAACTCACCTACATCTGGGGGATACCAATCCAGGAAGAAGAAATCACTATCAGTAGTATAGTTTTATGTAAACAACCTCAGGTTTACAGAAAGCACCCACGCTAACCTATCACTACCCAATGAAATCTTTATCATTAGAAGTCACATCTAAATGATAAGAGAACCCCATCTCACTCCCTAAATCACAACCTGTGATTATCTAACAGTTTCTACACCATAACTGTATCTACCCTATTGAAAGACACTCCTTCCAATACAAAGTTCAGTCAAGCATCCTTGACTAACAAGTTAACTTGGATTTGCTTCAAAGCTTCATCCAAGAACACTACACGATTCATTGCCTACGGGGCTTCTTAATCGTTACAAGTATCTATATCTACCACACTGCATCAAATCGATACAGAGGGAGACTTACAAGAGAATCTACAACTCTCAAACCTAAACCTTACTTTACAAAATAGGATTCCTAAGTCTATGTCATCCTCTCTCACTTCTGCCTAGGTCTTGGTCTTTTTTATAGTCTTCTGCTGAGTTGGGCTTCATATCTTTGATCCTTGATCCATTGCCAATCACGCCTTTAATCTTGGAATATATTTGAAACAAACCTGCTGTTAAAGATGTCAATTTCACTCGACATCTTCAGTCTGGGGCTGAAACCTTCATGTTGGAATATCTTTCCCAACATTATGTTTTACCAAAATTTAGTCAAACTCTTGGAGCTTTCAACTATGATTGGTGTTGTAAAGAAGGAGAGCACTTTTCTTGTCATAGATCAGTCGGGGTAAGACTTGAACCAATCCAAACTATTGAGTGACAAGATTTGGTTGGTAAGTAATTAAGGAGACTTAGCTTTTGGAGAGGTTAAATTCGAGGGTTAAGATCCTAGGAGTTAAGAAGGCTTCCCAAATCGCAATGGATTGTCCTGCTTGAGCTTTCGACGGCGTTGGGAATGGCCTAGTAAACTACTCAGGACCATACTTCCTTGCAACAAAGGGAGCCATGTTGGGTGTAAAATCATAATGTTTGGCGAACATCATGATGAAGTTGGTGAAAGCCTGTTGGACAGGTCGACCATCATCAGCAGGTGCCAATTTTCCCAAACGAGGGCCTCTACTCTTTGATTCTTCATATCATCAACATCTTCATTAATCTGATTCTTATGGGGAAGGAAAGCTTCGAACGAAGCATTCAACCACAGTTGAAGCAGCCAGAAGGGTCCAGAAAAGAGTAAACTTCCCTTGTTAGCTAGGCTTTTGAGTTGGGTGACCCCTTCACTCATGGACTCATAGAGGCTGACTAAGATCAATTCGCTCAAGCATAAGTCATGGCTAGAGTGTCTTTGGTTCACCATAGTCAGAAACTTTCTAGCAACTTGCAGTGACTTCGAGCAGAAGACACAACGTGACAGCCACAGAGCTAGGAAAGATATATGTTTGACGTCCGACAGTTCCTCTCTGCTCTTATCATGATAGTGAGCTATGTGGGTCGAATAAGCTGCCTTAGAGGTAGTAAACCCTATGTTATCCTCAGCCATAAAGTCAGGATCATAAGTGTTCCCAGTTGGTTTGAGTCCTGCGATAACAGCTATGTCGAAGAGAGTGGGCGTCATCATGCCACATGGGAAATGAAGGGTATAGTGGGTGCTGTCCTAGAAGTACAAGGACAAAATCAGCATATTCGAGCAGTAATCAGGTCCTACTTTTGAAAGCATAATCAGGTCATAAATACCCATTTTCTTCCAAATGTCAGATTTCGTTTTTTCCAATTTGTTTAACCACCCTAAATAATCAGAGGGATCCTTAAAGGTCGGGCTTTCTCTAAAAACCCTAAAATTGTTCATGTATCTAAGGTCAATAACCTCTTCAGTCGGAGGATCATTTGGATTAGCAGGATTTTCAATACTAGCCCTAGGTTTTCTACATTGTCCTACCTGTTTGTATTTATGGTAAGAGGGAAAGTATGCCTTAAGCCTAGCAGGATGTACACTTAAATCAGATAAAGGACCAAATAAAGCCAATGGCTTATCAGAAACGGTTAAAGGAATAAGTACCCGAGAAACGTAAATTCTCCTTTTCTCTTCATCAAGAGGTTCAGGTAGGTATTGCTGGTTCCCCACCACGGTAGGTCCAGAAATGGAGTCAAACAGAGCAAGTTAAGAAATCTTTTTTGGAGCTCTCGTAGGTTTTCTAGCATCCTTGGTGACCTTGGCAGCATCTTTAGTGGAACGTGTGGAGGAAGCCATTTTTGAAAAATGAAGAAGTTTGAGTTTTTAGAATGCAGAGGTTACTGGGAAATTTGAGAGGAAGAGAACGCAAAAGTGGTAACAATTTTTGGAAAAAGTATTTATAAGGTGGGAAGTGGAAGCGGTTTAAAATATTTTTGTGAAATGTTTAGCCTGATAGTGGGACACGTGTTTTTCCCACGTTTCTTGATGAAGCGGTGGTAATAAGTGACTATTCCCCCATGATCTCCTAGACCCTAGGAAAAGGCAATGATGATGGAGATGTTGCGTGATTTGAAAAGACATGTCAGAAGTAGCAATAATGGCTATGACGTCATAGGTCTGTTGAAAGGAAAATGAACAGTTGGAACCACTGACAAGCGTCGAAGCTATGCAAGAATTTGAATAAGGCGTCGAATGATGTTCTCCAAAAATGCCTTTTTCTTCAATGATGTCGAAAATGACATTTTTGGGGGGCAATTTGTTAGCTCCCAATTTCGACGCCTGATATTGGGTTAAGAGCTTTATTTTAAGAAGTGGAATTTCTGAAGTTTTGGGGACTTCGACAGGAATTGTACTTGTAGAAGGTTTAGTCGAATATGTTTTCATGCAAGAAGGAAATATTTTCAAGGACTTAGAAACATTTTTAACCATTTGGAGATGTTCTTCGACAGAAGGTTAATTAGCATCGTTCGGTTTGAAGATTAAAATTCAAATAATGGAGGGAATTTTGTCCTTATCCATTTGAGAGAAAGACACACGTGGTGAACATCTAAGGAATGAAGACATGCAGGATGTCATGTGTTTCGCTCTGATTAATAGGCCATTAGTGGGTAGTTATTTTTCACTATTATAAATAAGAAGTCTTAGTATTAGGATTTGGGTGTGTTAAAGTGGTACAAATTTCTCAAATCACTCAAAGTATCCGTGTGTAGCGAGAAACGAGTTACTGAAGAAATGTACGTATTATGTAACACCATTTTTCTTATTCAATGCAATCCAATTAGTTTTTCACTCAGAAGTTTAACTTTTTTAATTTACTTTGCTAAGTTACTTTCCAATGCACTTTAATTATTTCTTCGTATTACCTTCCTTTCAAGTCCTGTCGAAATGCTTATGTTTCTAAATATGAACAAAGTTAAAATGTTCAATATTATTTCCGTATCTTTTTAATTCGTTTTAGCACATGTCCAAGGATTTAGTTTGGTTCATCCTGCAAGTTACTCATTTTTTTATAAAATCGATAGACCAGAGGTTGTTTACTAATTTTTCCAATAAACAACACCCCACACGAACTTACAAAACTCAAGTTACACGTGAAACATGATGACCAACGCAAGTCTCAAACTGACTACACCTCTGATATAAAAACCAATAAACTACTACTATTTTAGCACTCCTAGACCCAATTTCCCACTTAAAAATAAATATTATTGCGTTATCTTTCTAATACAACTGACGCCACCCCAAACAGACTTGCGAAACTCATGTTATGCCTCTATAAGACTATCAATCCCCTTTTATGTCTACCTGCAATTTTTTGCTTTTTTATCCCTATTGAACAAATTTGAAACTCGATTGTTTCGCCTATTTGAGTTCTAACTGCCTCCAAAAACACATCGATAAGAGCACCATTGTAAGGGCACAAAAAATGAGGGAAAATTCGCCCTTTGGGATTTTTCTGACTTTTTTAAATTTACTCCACAACACAAATCAAACCCCAGACAAGTATATACCATGATCTAATTATTAATAAGAAATTCGCCCAAAAGAGCACAAACACGAATTGAAATTCTGACATTGCAGACAACAGATGTCCTAACAAATGTCAAGACATTGTTCTGCATAAACATTTAAACAAAGAAGCAGAACTGCAGACTGATACCTTGAAAATCAGAAACTGCATAATCACAGATGTTACGACATCTGATCCAACATGTTTATCAATACTAAAAACAGAATATGTAAATTTGCAGAATGATAAAAGACACAGCAATTATTAACCCAGTTCGGTGCAATTCACCTACATCTGGGGGATACCAATCCAGGAAGAAGACTCCACTATCTCTAGAATTATCATAAAGCTAAACTCCCCCGTTTACAACTTTATCTCCTAAATACTACCCTATGAAGACTTTACCAAAGAATACTCTCTTTGATATGAGATACCCCACTCACTTCCCTTATTCACAGACTGTGATATCTAAACAATCCCTGTCAATACAGAGTTCTGTCAAGCATACTTGACCAACACGCTAACTTGGATTTGCTTAAAAGCTTCATCCAAGAATAATACACAATCCATTACCTAAAGGCTTCTGGATCTGTGCGATACCTATGCTTATCACAGTGCATCAGATGATACACAGGAAGGCTTATAAAGCCTAGAGAGCCAACGACTCTCGCAACCCTAAACCCTTATATTCTATAATACAATATGATACAATGCAATGAGACCCACAACTCGACTCAATGCATGTGGTACCAATTCGATCCCTGTTTCATGATTATAATTCCCGTCGAAATTTCCATAACAGTCGCTCACACCCCACACGGGCACACGACATCCGTGATCGCTCACACCCCACATGCGGACACGATCACCTCAATAACAACAACAACACGATTCTTTATCAAAGAATCCCGATAAGACGCTCACACCCCCACATGGGCACACGACTTATCGCACAAATGATGCAACATAGCATGCATACAACGATAACATACAATGACAACAAAATGCATATGACTAACAATGCGTCAATACATCATACTACAACTACCAACATGCCACATATACCTGCCAAAACATACAACGACAACAATCCATAACCACAACACGCATATACGCAACCGAATTCATTATTTCAACTTACAACACGTTACAACATACACACAAAACCAATTAACGTGTCAAAGGGTTGGAAATCTGGTATTGAAACTGATTTTTATGAAAAGTATGCGGAACCATCTTTCCAACGATTCGCATGGCGACTGAAACCGACCTACAGATCAAAAGATACGAATTTTCAAAGTTTTGGAAGGTTCGGTTCGTCTCAGCTCTGTTCGCTTGATGCTCGCCCAGCGAGGCACCAGCGAATTCACGTTCGCCCAGCGAACTCCTCTTTCTCCCGGCGAATTCCTTTTTCGCCTCATGCTCGCTCGACGGAGCAGAAGTGAATTTCATTCCCCATACAAATTGCAGCAACCCCTATTTTCATCTTCTCACTCGCCCCTCAGTTCGCCTGGCGACCTACCAGCGAACTCACATTCGCCCGGCGAAACCCATCACTCGCCCGGCGAAACTGTGTGAATCAGCAATCCTGCGATTGCAATTCTGCACGACTTAGGCCCCAATCCTCTTCCGATTTCACTCACAATTAGTCCAAAAACACACATGTAATCGCAGGTTATCACATAAACAATCATGGATATATACACTACAATTCGACCGGTCATTTTATGTATTATTTCTCTTATTCATAACTTCCGACACGCAAAAAACCCAATCCCGAATCGACACAAACAACATACATGAATGGCACTAATGGTTTATCTACCCTCATACAAATATTATACAACCTTTAAGAGATTAGAGAGCCCCACCCTTACCTTAGAGTTCTTGAAATCTCCCCTCTCAGCAATGGAGTCTTCTTTCTCTCACCCTAGCTCTGCTCTTCCTATTTTCTTCCAAAAACACGTACTGAATCCTTTTTTCCTCTCTTTTAACCCCCTTTTCTATTTTATATTATTACTATTATTAATATTATTAATATTATTTCAATATTATTATCATTACTATTATCTTACTAATTAAATAATAATAACAATATCCCTTAATAATTTAAAAATAATAATATTAACCAAATAACCATTCTCACCACATCACCAAATCCTACTTAATTGGTCACGCACTCCCAACACCTTAACCCCTATAATTCTATGGTCACTATCCCAAACCAAGGGCAACCCAACATTAACCAAAACACACATTATCACGCACAAATACACAACATCATACAAATTTAATTACGAAAAATAATTAAAATAAATCGGGGTGTTACACCTTCCACCTTTGTAATATATGAAACTGGATGTGCCTAATACTTTTTTTTTAAGTCATTTTATCACGGTTGATAGACATAACCGTGGTGATAGAGTAAGTGGTACAAGGTTCGAATCTTGACAACTACATTTTTTCCATTTTACCTATTACAAAAAGCGTGTGTCGCATAATTCATAAATAAATAAAAAATTGAAGATTATTTAATTACGATTTTAATATGCAACCGTTGTAATATTATTTGTACAACCTTTGCTCTTCCCTAAACAGAGAAACGCTCTTCCCAACTATAATGATGATTGCAAATTTTCTTCATTTTTCAAGACGGTCACAATGTCATTCAAGAATATCAGACATTGGAAGTAATCATTGAAAGTATTAAATCCTCAAATCTTTCATCTTCAACCTCTTCTATAAAGGCGCAATTTTATATAATGAATTTCCACTTCTTAAAAACTATTTTTCTTAACTAGATATAGCAACATGAGTTCTCCATATGAAAATGCTAACATAAATATCTCAACTCAAGTCACCATAGTACAACACCATGATCAGCAGTCAACTGAGGAGGTCTAGCCATTTGGATCGACTATTGTCATTGATACACTTAGGGTTAGGAAAGCCAAAAAGAAGAAGAAGAAGCTGAAGAAGAAGAAGAAGAAGAATAAAAAGGTGCCTAGGAAGATTTATTATTATGATTCTGACGAGGGTAGTGAGGAGAGAATCATAGATTATGAAGATTTCTTTGTTGCTAGGGGATATTCTTTCGACATTGACAAAATTATGTAATGAAATAATTTATGTACTATGCCCTCTTAATGAAATTATTTATTATAGTTATATATATTCTTTCATTATACACTTTTATTGTTTTACAAAAAAATAGTACAAGCCAACAAAAATAAAAAAAACAACAATCACAACAGTAATGAAAAATAACAATAACAATAATTAATAACTCTCTCACAATTGGGTTCATAAATAAATAAAAATTTGAAAGTTATTTAACCACAGTTTTACTAAAGAACCGTTGTAAAAGTTTAAAATTATATCACAGTTTTTCTTTCTAACCGTGATGAAAAATGATATATTATATCATGGTTTTTCTTTCTAACCATGATGAAATGTGATATTTTTTACCATATAACTGAAAGTATCTATCGTTCAGTACATAACAGTCGTTTCTCTCAAATGAAAACCCTAACATATTTCACTCTTCTCTCTCATAACATAACCCTGACATCCATGTCACTCTTTAAACTTTCTTAAACCTTCAAATTCGTCTTCACCAATCACTATGATACTCTTTAATCATATTTCAGGTTCGTTCGTTAAACTTGTGCTTCGATTTCGTTTACATTTCTTGTTAAAAATGGGTTCTCATTTTTTTTATTTCGTGAATGTTCTCATTTTTTCAGATTCGTCTTCACCACTTTAACAAAGCGTATATTTTGGCTATGATACATATGGTTTGTGTAGCTATGAAGAAAAATACAATAAGTATGAAGCTATTGTGTTAACTTCATTCACCTTGTACTTCTTCTTCATAGCTTCACAAACTAGATGAACATCATAATTTGTTCCAGATCCACGATTAGTTTAAAAGAAGTGTGTTATTTAAACATTACATAATATCTTGTGTTGTTGTATGCTGTTGTATGTTTTTGGTGTATGTTCCTATTGTTGTTCTTGAACCTTACTTTGTTGTATGTTGTTGTGTTGTTGATAAATATTGTTGTATGTTGTTGTTGTTGATTAATGTTTTAAGAACAAGAACAAAACATTGCTAAGTCACAAGAAAGAAGCTTCTTGTGACTTAGAAATGTTTTGTTCTTTAAATTCTTAAAACATTACATAATATCTTGTGTTGTTGTATGAAGTTGAGTTTATTATATGCTATGTAGATTTTTTGTTTCACTAACCCTTCACTGAAAATACATTTCATTTAAATTGACATAGAAACTTATAATCTTAAAATTAAGTTGTATTTGAAAACCAACTTATATCAATCAATGTTTTCCGAATTGCATCCATCTCATTATTCATCTCACGCTGTTTAACATATAGAATGTGGGTCAATGACCTGAGTCCTTCATCACATCCATATCTTCTCTTATAGTTTAATTTGAATAACAACAATTCATTGATATTATTCAAATTAAACTAGAATAGAAGGAATTGATGTCATAAAAGACTTAGACCATTGAACTACATTCTATATGTTAAACATCGTGAGATGAACGATGAGACGAATGCAATTCGGAAAACATTGGCTTGTTTAAGTTGGTTTTCAAGAATAGTTTAATTTTCAGATTATATATTTCTTCATCAATTTGAATGGTTGTATGTTGTTGTGAGTTTTATTGAAAAACAAGCAATTTACATATTATATAATAAACTCTGGGTGATTTCAACAATGGTTATTTATAATAACCGTTATGAAATGGTATTTTCCTAAATGTATATACCACCACAGTTAGTTATAGAAACCGTGATCATATATAGAGCGTTTTCATATTTTCAACAACGGTCATAAAACCGTGATTGTAAGTTGTGCATATACAACTACACCCCACGTAACAATGGCAGGTCACACATGATGTTATCCCTTTTCCAACCGTTGTTGTATATGTTTTCAGTAGTAGTGAAGTATTGAAGATTCCTTGTGTTAGGGTTTATCTTTAGAGTCATTGTTTGTGTTATTGTTTGTACAATACTCTAGCACTTTCATTCATATCATTCTATTTATTGAGTTGATTACTTATGATTATTGATTGAAAGAAAGTGAGAGGGGTTCTCATATTTATAGGGGTGATAAATAGAAAGTCATTAGGATTAGAAAGAGGCATTGAACAACATGGGATTGTTGTTCTTATAAGACTAATTGTACTAATTCAAAATTATGAATTTCCTTTCATGGATAGAGTGCCCCCATACGTAAGTGTGGTTTCACCGAACTGGGTTAACAATTCTGTGTCTTTTTATTGCTTTCTGCATTGATAATCTTGATTATCAATTATTTGTTAATTCTGGTGTAAGAAGTTAAACCATTGACTTAGGCATCTGGTCCGACATTTGTCTCAAGTGAACAAAATATACACGGGAAATTTTGCGAAAAATAAAAAATTGCGAAATAGTAAAAAAATGTTAAACTATGAATACATGTGCCTTAAGCAAATAAAATCTTAGCATAAATGAGATCACATAAAATCTTGAAGAATCCGCCAAACTAATCGATTACCTCACTCAATCAGGAAAGATTTTGATTATATATTCAATCAACAGAATCTACATTAAATGCTTTCCTGGAATAAATGATTAAATCTTCATATGGCAAGCTATAAATAGGTATGCTTCTCTTTGCTACCTCTTGCATCTTATACATATTTTCTTTCATCTTCTTTTGTGAGAGTTATTCAACCATAAATATTACCATGGGCTTCTCAAGTAAGAAACAAATAGAAACACCAAGAAAATATGATCAATATGGCCAAGAAAGTTATTCAACCATGGTATCTAGAATCAAGTTTCCTAAAAATCCTCAAACCTTATCACTAGATTTGTCAGGCCTCTATAAAAGAACTCTTCATCCAAATACCGGATAGGATCTTCCAAAACTTAGTAAAAGAGTTCTACATAAACTTGAAGCTTGTAGGAAACTCCTTGAAAACATCTGTGAGAGGAATGGGAGTTTTAATTCACAAGGAGAATTTCGGGAGAATTTTTTAGCTGCCCACTGAAGGGATGACCTATACCCTAGATAAACCAAAAGGCATTAAGAACCTCCAACACTCTACTTCTATTAATATGCTATTGTATTCAACCACATGAAAAGAGAAGGCTTCATTCAAAACCCTTCAGCTAAAGCCAAAAGTTAGAATCCTCCACTATCTCCTCACTAGGATTCAATTCCCAAGGATCACAAACCATGCATATGTAATTAGAAAAGATGTAGTACTCTTGTGGCTCCTAACCCAATAAATTTTTGCAAATTGGACATAATTTATATTCAACGACATGATTTGATGCAAAGAAATCCAATTTACGGGGCTGCCCTATGGTCCAATAATTATGATACTATTGACCACCTTCAACATTGACACCACAGGAGAAGAAAAATACTCATCAAACCATATGATCACCCTCACTATCCTGAAAGAGATAAGAGTTCGTATCAAGCATGGAGAGATAGAGGAAAACTCACCCTTTAATGAAAAAGAAGAAGAAGAATCGTCTGAGGAAGAAGACTCCAAAATAGACATGATGTTTAAAATATGCCAAAGTCTAGCAGAGAACTTGAAGAAAATTATGGCTAGGAACGGTGATGCTTTTGTCATCGAATGATCTCACATGTATTCTTAGTTTAACATTTTTTTTTACTATTTCACAATTTTTATTTTTCACAAAATTTCCCGTGTATGAAATTTTGTTCACTTGGGACAAATGTTGGACCAGATGCCTAAGTCAACGTGTTCAACATCTTACACCAGAATTAACAAATAATTGATAAACAGGATTATCAATGCAGAAAGCAATAAAAATACACAAAGAATTATTAACCCAGTTCAGTGAAACTACACCTGCGTATGGGGGCACTTTACCCAAGAAAGGAAATTCATTATTTTGAATTAATACAATTAGTTTTATAAGAACAACAATCACACGTTGTTCAATGCCTCTTTCTAATCCTAGCGACTTTTTATTTATCACCCCCTCTAAATATGAGAACCCCTATCACTTTCTTTCAATCACTAATCATAAGTAATCAACTTCACATCAATAAGGATGTTCTGGTGGCCAAAAGCAAAGGGTGGATTCACATCAGGGGTCAACTCGACATGAGTAAGATACAATCACAGTTGTGATTGAAGAAGATCAACAAAATGAAGTCATAACCAATCGAAATGATGAACTACTTGAGCAGAATGTTAGAAGATCTACTACAAAAAAAACTGAGTCGACAAAACTAGGTGGATATGAGATATTTCTAGATCAAGCAATCAATGTAGATGGTGACTTCATAGAGGTGGTGATGACGATGGATGAATCAAAACCAATTAATTTTGATCAAGCCATGAATGATTTAAATTGGTTGGTAGCCATGCAAGATAAACTCAGGAAAATAAAAAAGACAAGACATGTGTACTTGTAGAAAAGTCAATCAATAAGCCAATTGATGTGAAGTGGATCTACAAGTTCAAACTAAGATCAAATGGTGAGATTGCCAAGCATAAGGAAAAACTAATGGAAAGAGATTTTCTACAAAAACCTAGTATCAACTTCGACGAAGTCTATGCACTCACTGCAAGATAGGAAACCATGAGAATTGTTGTGTCGGCCGCAACATACAAAGGATGGAAGATACATCAGTTACATGTAAGGTTAACATTTATGAGTGGACCAAAGGACGTGAATAAAAGGTGTATAGATTAAGGAAGACTCTCATTAGTTTGAAGTAAGCCTCAAGGGCTTGGAATAAGAGAATAAATAGCTTCTTGATTGAGTCAGGTTTCACAAAATGCGTCTCAGAACATGTAGTTTATGTAAAAAATGCAAGCAGGCTCAGTCGAGTCATTATATGCTTATATGTGGATAACATGCTGATTACAGGTGCATACGTAGTAGAAATAAAAAGGGTGAAGTCAGAACTGATGCAGAAATTTAAAATGTTCGACCTAGGAAACTTGTCATATTTTTTAGGGGTGGAGTTTAAAGACACAAGTGAATGAGCGTTTCTGCACCAAAAGAAGTATGACCAAGATATATTGAAAATGTTCAAGATGAGTAACTGTAGTGTAGTTGTCACACCATTGAAGACTGAAAAAAAATTAAGAAAATATACAAACAATGAATTTGAAAGTTTGAACTCGAGCATTGCAAGTCAGAACGATAGTTAGCTGATATACTCACCAAGCCCCTGAAAAAAGTCAGATTTGATGAATTGAAGAGAAGTATTGGAATTAAAAACCTAAAAAAATATGAATTAAGAGATTTTTTAAAAGATATAATTCATTGTTTTAGTTGAAAAGTTGTATTCGACATAGTTGTGTTAGACTACATAGTTGAGGTAAACTAAGTAAGAATAAGTTATATTCGACGGAATCGAATACAACATATGTGTCGAGGCATGTAAGCATGTATTCGACAAAGTTGAATATTGTAGTTAATAAATTTTGTCTTGAAAGCATATATTCAATCAACAAATTTATATGCAATCTTTGTCAACTAATTTATTAATCATATGCTATAGGTAATTTCTCAATATATATATATATATATACACCAATTGCGAAATTTCGAATTTAAACCTCAATGAAGTTGTACTCCCTCCGGTCACAATTATAAACAAAAATAATTATTTTCACATGTATTAAGAAAGTTAGTTAAGTGTAATTAATTTTCTTGATTTCATGTACAATCAAAATAAAATTTACGATAATATCCTTAGTTTATTTGATGAATCAACTTTCTGTTAAATTGTAATTCATAGTGTCGAAAACTTAGTGTGTCGAAGTCGAAGCAGAAGGAAGCAGTCGAAGTCGAAGTCGAAACATTCATGTGTCGAAGTGTTGTGCTGAACTGTCGAAAGTGTTTCGACAGATTCATTTAGATGGGATTCAGATTTTGCTTTTATTAGATTAGATTTGATTTGATATGATTTAGATTAGATTTGATATTTTGGGCTTTTATAGTTTGGGCTTTGTCTTGAGATGCAAGCAAACCTAATTCTATAAATAGGGAGTTTCCCTCATTATTTTGTATCAATTACAACACTTTGTAATTTCTCACAGAATTCTGCAGTTGCAGAGTGAGTAATAAGAAGAGAGAAAGTCCCACAGTTTGTGGGCAGCAAGAACACTATTCATCTTCTTCTTCCCTATTTTCTTTCTACTTTTCTGTATAATTGCTGCGTGATAGTAGGAATTCCCATAGTTTTTGGTTGATTCCAACATCTGGTATCTAGAGCTCCGGTTTAAGAGATTCAAGGGCAAGAAATCGCAAGAACGCGATGGCTACGAATCATCCAAACGACCATTTTCTAGCAAACCTTCCAATTCTCAAGAAAGATAATTATGAGAATTGGTGCAAGCAAATCAAGGTTGTTTTCTGTTATCAAGATTTGTGGGATCTTGTGAAGGAAGGAATAACAACTCTTGAAGAAGGTGCGACGGATCAAGAAAAGGCTGCATTCAAAGAATTGAAGAAGAAAGATTATAAAGCTCTCTTTATAATCCATCAATGTGTTGATGCAGATAACTTTGAGAAAGTTAGTGATGCAGAAACAGCGAAGGATGCATGGGAGATTCTGGAAAAATCGTTTGGAGGCACAGAGAAGGTGAAAGAGGTGAGGTTACAAACTCACAAAAGGGCGTATGAATTGCTTCAGATGGAAGACAATGAGAGCATAACAGATTTCTTCACAAGAGTTACGAGACTTGTGAATCAAATCAAGGTGTGTGGAGAAGTGTTGGCGACGAAAGCAGTTGTCTCAAAGATTTTGAGACCGTTGGCTCCAAAGTTTGATCACGTGGTAGTAGCCATAGAAGAATCAAAAGATTTGTCGAAGGTGACGAAAGAAGAGCTTCAAGGGACGCTTGAATCTCATGAACAAAGAATGGCTGAAAGAGCTGCAGGCAAGTCGAAGAATGATGTGGCCTTGCAAGCTCAATCAGCGAAAAATACGAAGGGTAAAGAAAAGATGGTCGACAAGGGTAGAGGAAACTACAACAATTCGACAGGCAGAGGAAATCAGCAAGAGGCGAATTGGTCGAACCATAGAAGGACCCAGAACCAAGGCAACCAAAGAGGTGGTGCTGCAGGTAGAGGAAGAGGTGGTGGTCGAAAGCCTAACAAAAGCCACATTCAGTGTTATAATTGTCACCAGTATGGTCACTATTCGACAAAATGTCCTGAAAGAAAGAATCAAGAAAATGATGCAAAGCTGGCAAAGCATGAAGAAGAAGAAGGTATGATGCTGATGGTTACAACCAGAGATAATGAGAGTTTCAAGGACCAGCGGTACTTGGACTCAGGATGCTCATCACACATGACTGGGAGGAAAGATTGGTTTGTCAACATGAAGCCCTCGTCGAAGAACACGGTGAAGTTTGCAAATGACAACACTCTAGCAGCTGAAGGTGTTGGTGATGTTCTGATTATGAGGAAAGATGGCAAAAGGTCAACAATTTCCAATGTGTTGTACATTCCAGGCATGAAGAGTAATTTGCTCAGTATAGGGCAACTTGTCGAAAAGAACTACAAGGTAGTTGTCGAAGACAAGATGATGAGAGTTCTCGACGCAGGTGGTAGGTTGATCTTGAAGGCTCCAATGTCTCAGAATATGACCTTCAAGATTGAACTCAATGTGATAGAGCACAAGTGTCTAGCAACAGCAGCCAGTAGAGATGAGTGGTTATGGAACTTTCGACTAGGCCATCTCAACTTCAATGACATCAGGGAGTTGAAGAGAAGAAATATGGTGTCAGGATTACCAGAAATCGACATTCCTAGTGAAGTTTGTGAAGAGTGTGTTCAGTCGAAACAACACAAGAATAGCTTCAGCAAGGATGCAGGAAGGAAGTCGAAGGCAATTCTTGAAGTCATATACTCTAATGTATGTGGTCCAATCCAGGTGGATTCGATTGGTGGCAACAGATACTTTGTCACGTTTATAGATGACTTCAGTCGAAAATTATGGACTTATCTCATCAAGAAGAAAAGTGATGTGTTTGAGGTATTTGTCAGATTCAAATCCATGGTCGAAAGACAGAGTGGTCGAAGGTTGAAAACTCTGAGAACTGATGGTGGTGGAGAATATGTGTCGAAAGAGTTCGATGCATTATGTAGAAAAGAAGGGATTGTGCATGAGGTGGTGCCACCCTACACTCCACAGCAGAATGGGATTGCAGAACGCAAGAACAGAACCATCATGAACATGGTAAGAAGTATGTTGAATGGAAAGCATCTACCCAAAGAATTATGGGGAGAAGCAGTTTCGACAGCAACATATCTTTTGAACAGGTGTCCGACAAAGAAGCTTGAAGGAATCACGCCAGAAGAATGTTGGTCTGGTGACAAGCCTAGCCTTAGTCACTTAAAGGTGTTTGGATCTATAGCACATAGACATGTGCCAGATCAGTTGAGAAGGAAGCTTGATGACAAGTCGAATCAGATGATCTTGATAGGATATCATTCGACAGGTGGATACAAACTGTTCGACCCAGTGAACAAGCAGATTGTGATCAGCAGAGAAGTGATCATTTATGAGCTTAAGGAGTGGGAATGGACAGAAAATGTCAACAAAGATTCAGTAAGAATCAGTTGTGAAGAACCAGCTAGAGAAGCTGAGAGAGAAGTTCGACAAGAAAGTGTCGAAGACCAAGCAGGACCAAGTAGACCTTGTCGAACAAGACAAATGCCAACAAGGTTGCAGGAATGTGTGATTACATCAGATGATGTTGTCGATGAAGAAGGTGAACTGGTACACTATGCTTTCTATGCAGATGTCGAACCTGTCAATGCAGCTGAGACATTGAAAGATTCGAAGTGGGTGAAAGCAATGAATGAAGAAATAGAATCCATCGAAGTCAACAACACCTGGTCACTTGTCGAATTGCCTGAAGGCAAGAAGGCAATTGATGTGAAGTGGGTTTACAAAGTAAAGTTGAATCCAAAAGGTGAAGTAGTTCGACACAAAGCAAGACTCGTAGCGAAAGGATTTCTTCAGAAGGAAGGAATTGATTATGACGAAGTCTTTGCACCAGTTGCTAGGATCGAAACAATCAGGTTGGTTGTTGGTCTAGCAAATATGAATAATTGGCACACATGTCAGATGGACGTGAAGTGTGCATTCCTGAATGGCCCCTTAGACGAAGAAGTTTATTTTGCACAACCAGTTGGGTTTGTGAAACAAGGCAAAGAGAGAAAGGTGTACAGGCTGCATAAAGCCCTGTATGGACTTAAGCAAGCTCCAAGAGCTTGGAATAAGAAAATCGACAGCTTCTTAAGGGAGAAGGAATTTGTGAAGTGCACAACTGAGCATGGAGTATATGTAAGAAGAAGCAATGGCGAATTGCTTATACTATGTCTCTATATCGATGATCTGTTGATAACAGGAAGTTGCAAGAAGGAGATCGAAGATTTCAAACGTAACCTGAGTGAAGAGTTTGAAATGTCAGACTTGGGAAATCTCTCATATTTCCTTGGCATCGAATTCTACAAGAGTAGTAGAGGTTTGATGATGAATCAAAGAAGATATGCAGGCGAAATATTGAAGAGATTTGAGATGCAAGATTGCAACCCAACTTCGACTCCAGCTGAGCCCAGACAGCAACTGTCGAAAAATTCAGATGAAGATGATGTCGACCCAACCCAATACAGAAGACTTATTGGGTCACTTCGATACCTTTGTCACACAAGGCCTGACTTAGCATACAGTGTTGGTATGGTAAGTAGATTTATGCAGAAGCCAAAGGTATCACACCTAGCAGCGGTGAAGAGGATACTAAGGTATCTGAAAGGAACTCTCGACTATGGCATTTTGTTTCCAGCAGCTGATGAAGGGAAAGAATGCAAGTTAATGGGATACACAGACTCTAGCTGGTGTAGTGATGCAGAGGATAAAAAATCCACAGCTGGATATGTGTTTATGTTAGGTGGTGCACCAGTTGCTTGGAGTTCGAGGAAAGAGCCAGTAGTGGCATTATCATCATGCGAAGCAGAATACATAGCTGCTTCTCTTTGTGCATGTCAAGCAACATGGATGGTGAATCTGGTCGAAGAAATTACATCAATGAGTCATGGAGCAATTACCATGAAGATCGACAACATGTCAGCTATCAACTTGGCGAAGAATCCAATAGCTCATGGTCGAAGCAAGCACATCGAAATGAGGTTCCATTATCTTCGAGAGCAGGTAGCAGAAGGGAAGATGAAGTTGGAACACTGCAGAACTGAGAATCAGATTGCAGATATCATGACGAAGGGAGTGCAGGTCGAAGCCTTCATAAGACTAAGATCGATGATGAATGTAAACAGCTTAGACACAATGAATTAGGTGGTGTGTTAAATTGTAATTCATAGTGTCGAAAACTTAGTGTGTCGAAGTCGAAGCAGAAGGAAGCAGTCGAAGTCGAAGTCGAAACATTCATGTGTCGAAGTGTTGTGCTGAACTGTCGAAAGTGTTTCGACAGATTCATTTAGATGGGATTCAGATTTTGCTTTTATTAGATTAGATTTGATTTGATATGATTTAGATTAGATTTGATATTTTGGGCTTTTATAGTTTGGGCTTTGTCTTGAGATGCAAGCAAACCTAATTCTATAAATAGGGAGTTTCCCTCATTATTTTGTATCAATTACAACACTTTGTAATTTCTCACAGAATTCTGCAGTTGCAGAGTGAGTAATAAGAAGAGAGAAAGTCCCACAGTTTGTGGGCAGCAAGAACACTATTCATCTTCTTCTTCCCTATTTTCTTTTTACTTTTCTGTATAATTGCTGCGTAATAGTAGGAATTCCCATAGTTTTTGGTTGATTCCAACACTTTCAACATTAAATACTTTTAAATTAAATTAAGGGAATAATAATAATACAAGTATTAATTAGTCTAAAATTTAATGACTTTTGCTTATAATAGTGCTCAAGATTTAAGATGTTTTGTTTTGCTTATAATAGTGACCGGAGGGAGTATAACTTATCAACATATTTGTAAAATGATGCTTAGTACGTGAAGATGAAATATGAAAAGGCGCGGAGAGACGTAATAATGAGATTAGGTAGGTAGGTTAATGATAACCACAAGTAAATGATGAGTCTTGCTTGCACTCTTACTAGTCAGTCATTGAAGAAATTGAAGCGCATACTTGCTAGCTTCAGCTTTATTATTACTCCTATAAGAAGAGTAGCACACACATTATTCTTCAAGATTAATCATCAAACTCCATCATCCATGGCTAGAGCAAATTCCACCCTCCCCATCTGTTTCTTCATGTTTATTCAACAAACCAATCTTCAAACAATTGTAACCTTTCATTTTAATTTACGACTATATATTTCTACCATACAAGTACAACCACACATAAGTTATGCGATATTTATTTTACCATTTTATTTGAAATTTCTAGTTCTAATACTAATATTTTTTTACAGAAAATACCAAACAAGTTTACAACGAGTCACGGAGCTGGTCTACCAAATCCAGTGATGATGAAGCCTCCTGATGGCACTAAATGGAAAGTGTTTTGGAAAAACATCAATGGAGAGATTTGGTTTCAAAAGGGTTGGAAATTGTTTACTCAAAATTACTCTCTACAACATGGTTGTTTGGTAATCTTTAAATATAAAGAAGGAACTTCAAAGTTAGATGTAGTAATAATTGGCCAGAACGGAGTAGAAAATGATTATGATTCTTCATGTGACACTTTGGACGATGATTATGAAAACCTTGACCATAGTGATGATGAATCAGTTGAGATTTTGAATGAATGGCATTTTCCGAAGAAGGCTAAACAGCGGGCAACATTAGCTTCTAATAGACCACATAAAAAAGTTAAAGGTATTGGGATTTCATTTTCTGTTTCTTACTTTGCCCTGCACCTTCTGTGGTATATTATGACTATTCAAAATCTCAACCATGATGTTACTTCAAGAGTGTTTTTTTTGTTTGTTTTATATTCCTCACATATATGCAGGTGAGATTGAGAAGAATGGTCAAAGAACTACATCATTGAATAGGCCAGTTGAAGCTAGAGCTCGTGAAGTTGCTGAAGAATTTATCTCAAGCAATCCCTTTTTCACAATTTTGATCAACCCTGCTAATCTGGCTGCAAATCGTCTGGTATAGTATTCATGCAATAAAATTATTCTCGTGATGTTGTCATTATAAATTATAATGATAATGATTGATAATAAAATTATTTATACAATGCAGAGTGTACCAAATTTAAAAGGGATTATTGAGAACAAGAAGACGAATGTGAAGCTGCAGATTGGTAAAAGATCATGGAATCTGAAATTGCTTAGTTGTTACGATAATAAAACTGAACGTCGTCTTTCGGCTGGTTGGTCGTCTTTTGCAAGGGAAAGTGGACTGCAACCGGGAGAGGTTTGCGTCTTGGAACTGATAAACAAGGAAGATTTAGTTTTCAAAGTTCATGTTTTCCAACAGGACTGTTAATGTATCTGTTTTAAGCTGTTAATTGTAGTGATGGTAATTTTAATTAACTAACACTGTTTCCTTTCCATCAAATGTGTTGTGATTGTGAAGTAACCTTCAACTTTGGTTGTGATTGTGTTTAATTTTGAAATATTCGAAGGAATACTTAATGGATCTAGTCCATCATTAATTAGGAATTTATTATGCTTCTATCGAGTATACGTGTGCATTCCCTCTATCTTTTTTTTTTTTTGAAGAGGCCGAAGGAATTTATTAAAACACAGCACCAGGAGTGCTAAAAACAAAATACAAACAGATGAGTCCAAAGAGACAGAAACCACAGAAAATCTAGTGGCAAAACCTCCTACACCTACTGAAGAACCATGCTATATCATAGAACAAAGCACCAATACTAAAACAAACTACCATGGCCAAAAGCTACAAAAATACACGATCACCAGCAAACCTGCGACAGAAAAAAAAAACTACTACCCCAGGGCTAACACACCCCCCAACACTAGCTGCTAAAACTAAGCTCCAAAACAGACCCCTGTCCTACTAACAAACCCGCCAAAAAAAATACCAGCTACCAAAAAAGGACAAGAAATAAAATTCCAGCACCTCCTGCCAATTTGAAACAACAGAATAACAGATGACCACAGATCAGAGCCGCTCCCAATTAGATCAAACTTGAAGCCTGCGAGACTGACCAACTGCAAACTAGGGCTACCAAAAGAAGACTATCCAAAGACTATTATACTATCACCTCCAGAACAAGGGCAACCTGATTCAATAACTACGAAAAACCAACCAACCCAGCTACGCCAAACACACCACCTGAAAGAAACAGACCACATTGCTTCAAAGCCAGAGCAGCATATAACCCACCTAACCAGCATAAACCAATACCACTGAGCACCAAAAAGCCTACAAGAATTAAGCATCCTGCCACAAACACCTTCTGCCTGCAGGCACGCAATCAAATAAACAAAAACAAAGCCGCATTAAACCTTAATAAATCCAATTCACTGACTACTATCAGAGAGGCACTGCTCCAAACCCCCAGACCACCACCACCGCATTACTCTTCATCTAGACCTAGAGAAACTCTTGGATTCAACCACCATGAGTATGTTATTGGATTCATGCCTTTTCCTCTAACTTTCAACCAGTTCTAGGCCAGCACTTTAACCTTTTCTGTCATACTTTCAGAGTCAATATTCTTATTCTGAAACAGCCTTTCGTTTCGAGTTTTCCAAATTATCCAAATACACGCGAGCCAAATCACTTTTATCTTAGACCTGACTTTATGATCACCTGCCAGCAGCCCTTCAAACTGGTTCAGATGGGGAATGCAATCTTTTTGAAATGCAGTGTGGATATTCAGCCACCTACTAATTTTATACCATACTTCTGCTAATATCGGGCATTCGAAGAAAATATGTTGCACCGATTCTTCTTTCCCGCATCCTCCTATACAATCCCTAGAGCCTAATCCACTTACCCCTCTCTTTGCCAAGTTATCTTTAGTTGCTATTCTATTCTGAATAACCCTCCAACCTAGACACGATACTTTAGACGGGACTGATTTATGCCAGACTTTTGCCAACTCAGGATTAGCAGAGTTTTCTGTTTGAGACTTCAATTCAATGTATTTCTCCTTAACCGAATACTTAGCTCCCTGTATTCACTCCCCTAAGTTCAGGTTTGAGATACCTTTCCACCAGTTTGAACTGTTTCTGTCTGAGTTCACTGATCCGTCACTTCTGGTCCCATACCTGCTAGCCAGAGCTTTGAACCAAATTCCACTTCTATTAAATTTTGCCTTCCAAACCCATTTCCCAATTAAAGCCAAGTTAAATTCTCTTAGTTTTCTAATGCCTAGCCACCCCTCTTTTAAGGGCCTGCATACTTTATCCCAGTGGACCCACTTAATCTTTTTCTCTTCCTCGCTCCCACCCCACAGGAAATTTTTACAAATGGATTCGAGTTTCGAGATTATACCTGATGGGGCCTTGAAAAATGAGAGGAAATATATTGGGAGCGCCTGAAGTACTGATTTTATGATTGCCACATGACCCCCCAACGACAGATGCTTTCCTTTCCAGTCCGATAGTCTGGATCTCACCGCTTCAATCACCGGCTGCCAAGTCACCAACCTGTTAGGGTTTGCACCAATCGGAAGACCCAAGTAGCTGAACGGTACCTTACCGATTTTACAGTGTAATACTTCGGCTGCCTCCTCCAACCAGCTCTGAGAGATGTTCACCCCGGCTAATACACTTTTTTGATAGTTCACTCTAAGGCCTGACATTTTTTCGAACAACAGAAGATTTGCCTTTATCAACCTAATATTTGAGCATCTTTTTTCCCCAATAATAATTGAATCATCCGCATATTGCAGATGAGAAAACCTTTCTTCTCCGTTTTCAAACTTATAACCACGGTACTGACCCGCCTCAATTGCTCCTCTCATCAGTAAGTTAAAACCTTCTGCCACTATCAAGAAAAGAAATGGTGATAGTGGATCACCTTTCCTTAACCCTCTAAACATCTGAAACTCCTTAGTGGGGTTTCCGTTGATAAGTACCGAGACCCTTGACGACTTAAGACACTCATCAATCCAGTTGATCCATTTTGCTTGGAATCCCATTTTTGACATTACAAATCTTAAGAAGTTCCAGTCTACTGTATCATAAGCCCTTTCAAAGTCTACTTTGAACAGTATAACTACTTTCTTCTTCTTTAACGCCTCGTCCACTATTTCATTAGTCACTACAATACCGTCTAAGATTTGTCTTCCCGCTATGAAGGCCGATTAAGTATCTGAAATAACCATTCCGATTACCTTTTTCAACCTATTTGCCAAGATTTTTGCTATTATCTTGTATATACACCCCACCAGTGAAATTGGTCGATACTCTGATATCTTTGAAGGATTATTTCTTTTCGGCACCAGAACAATAAAAGAGTTATTGACTCCTTTAACCATTCTCCCATTTGCATGAAATTCTGCTATCGATCTAATAAGGTCAGGTTTAATGTCGTCCCAGAACTCTTTAATAAATCCCATCGAAATACCGTATGGACCCGGGCTTCTGTCATTATCGCACTCCCACACTGCTGCACGAATTTCCTCTTCTGCAAATTCTTGGATTAACCTTTGCTGCTTGTCACCCGGAATGGTTTTAAAATTGAGATTAGCTGGCACTATACTTGGGCTGCCTGCTTTAAACTGATTCTGGAAATACTTGACCACTGATTCCTTGATTTCTTCCACTCCCGTTATCTGCCTGCCGCTTTCTTCCAGGGAGAGTATTTCATTATTCCTCCTTCTCTTATTAATACATCCGTGGAAATACTTTGAATTTGCATCTCCAAATTTTAACCACCTTACTCTCGATTTCTGACATAATATACTATAATTCAGATTTGAAAGCTTGTAAATCTTTTCCGCCAATTCTCTTTTCGTTTTAATTTCTTCTTCTAAGAGATCCTCCAACTCTCCTTTAATTTCGATTTTCTTAAGCTCCTCTTTTGCTTCTGCTATTTTACCTCCCAGGTTTTGCGCGTGTACTTGGTGCCACCCTCTTAACTTTTCTTTAACCATCTTCAGTTTTTCTTTTAGGACGAACATCCCCCACCCTTCTATTTTATAGCTCTTCCAAATTTCTCGGACAAAAGCAAGATAGCCCTCCATATCTTTCTAGCATTTCAACATCCTGAACGGTTTAGGCCCCCAATTCACATTCAATTCTTTTAAAAGAATTGGACAGTGATCTGAGAGTTCTTTATCTAGGCACCATTGAGATAATGCTGGCCACGTCCTACTCCAAGCTTCTGATATTAGAAATCTATCCAGTCTACTCATTGCCATACCTCCTGGTCTAAATCATGTGAACTTTCTACCTTGTAACGGGAGATCGATTAGGTCAGTCTCCGTAATGAATTCTTCAAATGTTCGCATTTCATCCCTTCTCAAGTTTGCACCACTGCCTTTTCTTTCAGACTCACACCTTACCGCGTTAAAATCTCCCATCAAACACCATCTCTCTTCACTTCTTGCTTCAATTAACTGACGCAATTCTGCCCAGAGTTTCGCTTTTCGCCTCCCCTCGCAAGGAGCATATATATTTATCAGATTAACTTTTATATTTTCCTTACCCCAGTTACCTTCTATGATTAAAGCGTGCTCCAGTGTTATTATCCTCTGCATCTTCATGTTGATATTGTCCCAGATTGTCAACAGTCCCCCTGATCTCCCAGAAGCCGCTTTGTATGCAAAGTCGAAGTCTTCGGAGTACCATAACTTTGAGCAGGTAATTCTATCAATAGAATCCAACTTTGTTTCTTGGATACAAATCATATTAGGTCTGATTTTATTAACCAACCTCTCAATCTCCAACTTCTTTGACACACCCCCTAGACCCCTGATATTGTAAGATGCTAGCTTCATGATTGTTCTACTAATGATTACTCCTAACTACCCCTGAGCTGACCTCTATTCCTTCTTCCTTTGTTTCCCACTTACCTCTTTCTCTAGTTCTTGTAAAATTTCCCCCTCTTTTCCCTTATGTATCAACCCAATTCCTTTGCCTAGATCCCATACGTCCTTAGCGATTTCTCTAGCATTCCCATGTAATAAAGCCCAGTTTCTTTGTTCCATATCACTGAGGATGCAATCAGAATCGTAATCCAAAATAACTTTTTTACCTTTCTTCTTCCGTTGGCTGCATGTACACTTCACTTCCTCAGTACACTTTTTCTTCCTTGCTTTCTTCTTTTCTTTCAATATATTAAATCTTCTTAACCTTCTGTCTTTGTACTCCTGATTCTTGTTCCCATTAATAGATGTGACCTCCTTCCTCTTTTTTTCAGATCTTCTTTCTTTAGTCATCTTGTTCAGTTTGTTAACATCTTTATTTTGTGCTTCAACTCTTTCTTCTTCCGCTTGAATTGTATTTTCCGCCTTAAGAGTATCTGTTGAAATTCTATCTATATCTTCTTTTTGGGAAGACCCCTCCATGGATTTGATAGAGTTATCTGACTCCCTTTGACTCTTCATACTCTCTACGTTATTTTCTCTCTCCGTTACTAATTCTACTTCGGTAATAATAATTTTTGGTCTAGGCCTTTCCTCGACCTGTATTTTGTTTTGACCCAGATTTGATTGTGGGCCCCTTGACCCGTTTACCGAAGCCTTTATATTAGTGTTTTTGACTAAATCAGTATTGCCTCCAGAACCTTCTTTATTAGGCCTTCTACCACTTACACCTTTTTTACTGTTGTGGGTAGCTTTTGTTATATTGTTGACTAGCCCTTCATTTGGTATGTCTGTACTTACTTCTTCCTGATTCGTTTCCTTTCCCAAAGCACTTTCTACTCCAACTGTTTTGTCACGCCCCCATCCATGTAATTATGAGTACAAACTTGATTCACCTTTTCTATGTCCATGCCTTTATTTTCTATTTCCAAGACCCTGTCTTCTGCTGTATTATCCTCGCGCCCCGCAATGGTCTCGTTTTCTATGTTGAACAATAATTGCTCATAATTATTGAACAATTTGAATCTATCTTCGTATTCCTCCATTGAATCCATAGATGGAGGTACAAATGACTCATCAGAACTTTCAGTCTCAGATTCCGGCCACCTCCGCATAGTTTCCCTCCTACCGCTTGAAACATCTGCGAGTTTACAGTCACAGATTTCCTCAGTAATCTTGACTTTGTACATCTCTTTATTAATCTGGATTTTCATCACTCTATTGATTAACTCAATATACGGTGTCTTCACTAATACCCGGGCAATATCAAGCCTTCTTAATTCTTCTGTCTCTGAATCTAACTTAATAAGATTTCCAAAAGAAGCTATCAGGACTGTGAAAATCCTCCTTCTCCATGCATTTATTGGTAATCCGTATATTTTGCACCATATATACCTAGCTCCAAGACCATCTCTGGGTTCCCATTTTCTCACGAAAGAGAACCATATATTGAAAAGATCCTGATAATCCTTTACAAATTCACTGATTTCTTCCTTATCCTTCGCCCTTAGCATTACCATATCCCCTCCCATTCGAACGGTTTGAATGCTATTTATCCCTTCCTCCACCATAATTTGTTGTATTTTATCTACTTCATCTATGTTCCTGAGTTTTCCCACAAAGTTTGACTTCGCCCATTGAGATTCTTCTTCGTTAATATTGACTGTTAGACCACCTTGATATTGATTCTCCATCTTCTGAGCTTCCTGTGTTGGCTTATCCATCCTTGCGTTTCCTCCTTCTACACTTGTAATTTTCTGGGTATTATCCGGAGCTCTAGTCACTTCTGCATATGATCTACCCGGTTCTCTGAATCTAAATTGCTTGACTTCTCTAACATCCATACTTTTCTTCCCCTTGCCTTGGACCTTGTATTTCATTCTTCTTTCTTCTCCTTCTCTGGTTCCAGATTTAATTTTCATTGGTCTTTTTGGGCGTTCATACCTTGATATATTCACCTTTGCTTTATAAGTGTCGAACCATATGTCCTTTAGTTTACTCTCCAGCCAGCTCTTGTCTTGAACTCCTTTGTATCTAACAAACGCGGAAGCTTTCCCTTCTTTATTTCTTTTACCAGCAATGTAAACATCGCTCACCCTACCCCATTTTTCAAAAACCCTACCTATCTCTCTTGAACTTATGTCTTCTGGGAAATTGCTTACATAGCATGTGATTGTCGGCTCTGTTTTCGGTCTATTAGATTTCCTACTTCTAGATTTCACTTCTATCCATTTTGATCTCTCAGACTCTCTGTTTCTTTCCGGCTCACTGTTTTCCATTAGAAGGATAGAAGTTCTTCAATGTGATTTTTTTCTAATGTGATTGATTATGTGATGCCTTTGGTTCAATGAATTTGTCATAGTATACAATATAAAAAGGCAACACATTTTATTTATGTTATCGTTTTAAGCATGACTTTGGAGTGATTTTTTTTTTAAATCCAAACAATATTAAATTTTAAAAAATTAATATAAAAAATTATAATAAAAATAAAAGAAAAAAGAAAAATATAACAAACTCATCTATCTAGAAATGGACTATTTATGGAGGAAAACAACTAGAAAAATAGACTTTGACATAATCCTCTTCCAATTTAAATTGGATATTACTATTTCCATCCTTACATGTGCTTACCACGTTCTTGAAAATTTGAAATTACTTTTTATACTTTCTGAGATATATCTCCGCACCAAAAATTACGCCAACCTTCTCTTGGGTGTCACTTTAAAGATGCATCTTTGTATGTTGTTTGGGTGGATTCGAAATCAATGATATTTTCATATATGCATCTCTGAAAATACTCAGTGGGAAAGTTGATAAAACACCACTTTGCATGAGCTTTTTCTTCATGCTAAAACAAGAAATCATTTCAAAACCCTTGAAAATTTTCTCTCATTTTCAATCAACTTTTCAATACTAAAACATCATTATTATATTTCACCACTTCAAAGGGAGTATAACAAGTTGAAATTGCATGTAAAGACTATTCATTTCATCCCTCATTCCTTGTATTAATCTTTGTTTTTAAGCTGAAAAATGAACGTTGAGTCTGAAGATGCATTTCTGGATTGTCCTGATAATTTGAAATGTATCAGTGCTTTTCTCTTATTGGTGATAATAGATATGTTGCACCCGAATATGTTTTTCCTAAAGCTATTCAGAGTGTGGATGTTAAATCGATCGAAGTAAAGCATGATGTTAAATCAGAAGAAGTGAATGATGATGTTCAACAAGATGAAGCGAATGATAATGTTACACCAGTGCTCGATTGGTTATTGTTGAGGTAGATGTTCATGCATAATTTACAAATAAAGAAGTGTATATTGTTCGTGAACAATGGGTCTGCAGGGAGACCGAAAAATTAGGGTTTGACGTTGTAATTGAAAGGTCCGACAATGGTTTAAATAGTAGACAACCATTTACAAGGATCATTGTGACCATTTATGGAGGTTTGCAGTGGGTATCATTGGCCATATATTTTGTCCTTTAAGTGTTTAGGATTGGATTCATGATAAGCCATTGATACTCAAAGTTTATTCAAGACATTGCAAGTCTATTTTCAAAATCAAGATTCAAGTTTGTTTTGCACAACATTGATACAAGGTCACAAAATTGGAGGAAACTCATCAAAACAAGATTACAAAACCTTTTTTTTCATTACAAAGTCATCCAAAGTTTAAATATCCATATTACATTGCAATTCATTACAATATCCAAAACTTACACAAAAATGCAATCTTTAACCTACAGTTGTCTTTGGTTAACTGTTGACTTTTTGGTAGTGAAACCTCTACACTAGACCTATTCCCAAACTGTTCCAATTATCATCAATCCTTGTGTTGTGGTTGTTTCTTCTTGTTCTTCAAGTATGCCCCAACTTCACCTACCAAACTTCCATGCACTACGCCAAACAAGAGAAAAGAGGGCGCTTTTTTTGGCCTATGACAGCGCTTAAAAGCGCTGTCTAAGCCAGCACTGTCGTAGGTAAAGACAACGCTTTTTTATTTATGAAAAAGCGCTCTCTAAAAGGGGACTTTAGACAGCGCTTTTAAAAGCGCTGTCTAAAGTAAACGTTAAAAATTTAAAATTTTTTTTTATAAACTTTAGAAAGCGCTTTTTCATTCAAAAGCGCTCTCTAAAGGTGCTTTTAGACAGCGCTTTAGAAAGCGCTGTCTAATGTATACGTATATTGATTTTTTTATATACTTTTAGAGAGCGCTTTTTCATTAAAAGCGCTCTCTAAAGCTGGACTTTAGACAGCGCTTTTTTATTAAAAGCGCTGTCTTTTGTCTACGTAAAATTTTGAAGATTTTTTAAAAAAATCCCATTTTAACCATTTTTTTATGCAGAAACCTGTATAATTCACATTTCAATAAACCTGTATAATTCACATTTCAATAAACCAGTATGGATATGCATTTCCATCAACAAATTCTATTTCAAAACTAGAATTTACATTAATGCCGAATTCGCACAAATTCTATAAACTAGAATTTGTACATTTCAATAAATTAGAATTTACATGCAGAATTCGCACAAACTAGTATGGATATACATTTCTATTGTATGGTTTCAAACCTGTATAGAATTTACATTTCAATAAACTAGAATTTACATTCACCAAACTATACAATCAAGAAAGAATTCTTCTTGCAATAAAAAATTTGCACAATTCCTCCTTAGTATCTTGCAATTGTTTCCTCGTGTAATAAGGACACACCATATCATCGAAATACTACATAACAAAACAAAATACGCATTATTTAGTTAAAAGTAATAAATTATATATATGACATATCCGATAAATATTAAAATAAATCCTAAGTTATAAAACTATGCATACCGTGATAGAAATCACCAATTGTCCCATTTGAAGGAATCTCCACTTTGACCCATGTAATATTGGTTGCTCTAGCCCGTGCTACTCGTGCGTATCTTCCTGGTTACTAGACATTTGACCTGTAAGAAAGAAAAAAACAGAAATTAAATGACAAATATAAAAATCCATAATCCTAATCTATTGAATGATATAAGCTATATTGAATGATATAAGCTATAATTTTACAACTAGTACCTTTTTCACTAACGTCTCTTTCTTTTCTTGTTTGGAGTATGTTCTACCCGTCTCTTAACAACAAGGACGGTTGGATTGATCCAAATACCCTCATTATGATCATTTCTAGTATATGATTCATTCACTATAATATTTTCATCTTGATCATTTCTAGTAAATGATTCAATATCAACATCAATATCACCTTGATCTCCAACGTTTTCATCAATTACTTTGTTAGATAAAAGCACTATAGACCATTTTGTACTTGTCGGATCAGTGACATAGAACACTTGTTTAGCTTGAGAGGCTAGAATAAAAGGCTCATCTTTGTACCCCACCCTATTAAGATCCACTTGCAAAAATCCTGACTTATCCATTCGTACGCCATTATTATTTTCAACCCACTTGCAACGAAATATAGGAATCTGAAACTTCTCATAATCAAACACCCAAATGCTCTCGATAACCCCAAAATATGACAGATTTGCAAATTTGGGGTTTAAGTCTTTCACACTTGAAATGTGCATTGCTTCAGCTACCAAGGTGACACCACTATTTTGCATAGTACTTTTATCATCTTGTTCTTTGGTATAAAATGTGTATCCATTAATTGCGTATGCGCTATAAGAAAACACGACCATACTTGGACCATATGCTAAACATCTCAACCTTTCTGTTATTGAATCGCGGTCTGAATAATACTTTGAATAAATATGATCCTTAAACCAAGGTATGAAACTTCGATTGTGCTCTCGTACTATCCAATTCTCATTTCTATTCGGATTTAAACCTCGGAGAACATCCTTGTGCATTTCAACATATGGCTCAACCTCATTCTCATTGTGCAGAACATACAAATGCACTTGATCGCGTTCGACCCTTGATACTGTCACAACTTCATTTCCAATTAACTTTTTTCCTTCTTTTTTTTCGACAATATGAGATTTGGGGAGTCCAATTGATTGTACATTGGACAGATATTCAGTACAAAACTCAACCGCTTCTTCAACAATGTATCATTCGGCAATACAACCCTCTGGTCGACTTCAGTTTTTCACATACCCTTTTAATATTTTCATATAACGTTCAGCAGGGTACATCCATCTCATATAAGCCAGTCCACACAATTGTGTCTCTTTCACTAGATGAACAACTAGATGAACCATTATGTCAAAAAACGAGGGAGGAAAATACATTTCAAGATCACACAAAGTAATAACTAGTTCTTTTTGCAATGTTGGTAAGATCGCAGGATCGATCACCTTACTGCAAATTGACTTGAAGAAAAAACACAATTTAGTTATTGCGCTTCTTACTTTTTCTAGCAGAATAGAACGTATACCTATTGGTAGAAAATGTTCCATTATAACATGGCAGTCATGCGTCTTTAAACTCTTTAACTTGAGGTCTTTCATAGACACAAGTCTTCTAATATCTGAAGAGTATCCTTCTGGAACTTTAACTTCACTTAGAAACTTACACAATACTTTTTTCTCCTTTCTAGATAGAGTATACGCAGCAGGTGGTAGATATGTTCGTTTTACTTTCTTTAAGGGTCCTAATTCAGTTCTTATCCCCATATGTACCAAGTCCTTTCTTGCTTTAAGGCCATCCTTAGACTTTCCTGGTATATTGAGTAACGTACCAATAACACTGTCAAATACATTTTTTTCAATATGCATAACATCGAGAAAATGTCTTACATACAACGACTTCCAATATGGCAGTTCAAAAAAAATTGACCTCTTCTTCCACCCACTCTTGACAAGTGTATGTGCAAAAGGCTTTCCAAACTGAGTTATCACATCTATCACCTTTTCAAAAATTTGATCACCTGTCAATATAGTTGGAGCTCTACCATGTTCTGGCTCTCCATTGAATGCTTTTCTCCACCCACGATAGTGATGATTAGAATTTAAGAATCTACGATGACCGAGAAAGACATTCTTCTGACCAAACTCCAATCGCGTCCAATCTGTTTTATCTTCACAAATAGGACATGCACATTGACCTTTTATGCTGTACCCTGATAGATTTCCGTATGCTGGAAAATCATTAATTGTGCCAAACAACATCGCCCTCAAGTTGAAACTTTCTTTCCTATACCCATCATAAACCTCCACACCATTCTCCCACAAAAATTTTAAATCTTCGATTAAGGGTGCCAAGTATACGTCTATGTCATTCCCTGGTTGTCTAGGCCCAGAAATTAACATAGATAACATCATGTACTTATGCTTCATACATAGCCATGGAGGTAGGTTATAAATCATTATGATCACAGGCCAAGTGCTATGTGAGATACTTTGAATACTGTGTGGGTTCATTCCATCAGTAGATAATGCCAATCGAAGGTTTCTTGCTTCTTTTCCAAATTCAGGATAATCATCATCAATTTTCATCCACTGTGGTGAATCTGCCGGATGTCGAAACTTTCCATCAATAATTCTTTCATCGGCATGCCAAGTCAAGTGTCTTGAATCGGTCTCACTACGAAACATGCGTCTAAATCTCGGAATTATAGGAAAATACCATAAGACTTTTGCTGGAGATAACTTTTTCCTATATCGAGAGACACCACATTTAGGACACTCATTTAACGATGCATACTCATTTCGAAACAATACGCAATCATTTGGACATGCATGTATCTTATCATAGCTCATGCCAATAGAGCACATCATCTTTTTGGCCTCATATGTTCGATTGGGAAGGACATTATCCTCTGGAAGCATATCTTTCATAAGGGCCAATAATTCTGTGAAACTTTTATCCGACCATCCATTGCCCGCCTTTAAGTTGTACAACTTTAATACCGCAGACAATCTTGTAAATTTGGTGCAACCATTATACAACGGTTTCTCTGCATCACTTACCAACCTCTCAAACATTTTGGGACAATCCTTAAGATCTTCTTCAAGTGCTTCTGCAATCTCTTCAACTCGATCAGAATCGTATGTATCTGTGCCATTGTCGTATGAAGCGTAGGTCGTATTATCCCCCGATTCAACATTCCCGTTAATTTTCTCACCATGCAAATTCCAACATGTATAACTTCTATCAATTCCACTCCTCAATAAATGCGATGCCAACTGAACCGCGTCAACCCGACTCCCAAAACAGCAACCCAAGCAAGGACATATCATTTGACTGGGGTCTTTGGCGTGTGCAACAACAAACTTAATGAATTCCGATACCCCATTGTCGTACTCTTTCGACAATCGACTTGAAGACATCCATTTCTTATCCATAGATATACTAATTAAACTAAACAAAAACAAAAAGAAAAAATGTTATACCTGTAGGGAAACGATCCGACTTTCACACTTTGAACACAAGTAACCCCTATACACGTATCATAAAATGAAATATCATTAATTGACCAATTATGAGTCATAACTTGATAAGTGGCAACATGTAATCACAAACAAGCAACAATTAGAGGTAAACACCTACATAAGTATAAAGTAGACAATAAACTTATAACAAAAAGTCACAAGTTCTATCCTCATCATGAAAATATTAGCTTCCTTATGAAAATACCTTCCACAAAACTAGATTGTATCATGAATGCATAACACAATGAGCTTATTATAAAAAAAATATATACTTTTTCGTAAAAATATACATGAAAAATAAAAGAAAAAAGATTCTGCAACAATAAAAGAGGAAGCTTTTATCCTCATCGTGAAAACTTTTTCGTTTTCGTTTTCAGAGAAATGAATAGTAACAGCGAAATGAATAATAAAAGAGAAATGAAAAATAAAAGAGTACCTTATTCGTTTTCGTTTTCAGAACGATTTGAGAAATGAATAATAAAAGAGAAATGAATGATAAGAGAATAAGAACAACAACAACAACAATGTTTTCACGAACGGCAATGGCAATGGCAAGAACGACGGCGAGGGTTTAGAGAAACGGTCGAGAGAGAGAGAGAGAAAATGAATAAAAGTGTCTCTGAAAATGTTTAGAATTGTTTTATATTTTAATTAGTAAAGGACTTTAGAGGGCGCTTTTCCTTAGAAAGCGCTTTCTAAAGTGAAAATAATTAGAGACCTATAAGAGCGCTTTCTAAAAGCGCTTTCTAAGGTGGCCTTTAGAGAGCGCTTTTGAGAAGCGCTTTCTAAGGTGGCCTTTAGAGAGCGCTTTTCAGAAGCGCTCTCTAAAGTGACACCTATAGCAGCGCTTTTTGGAAAGTGCTTTCTAAGGTTTACCTGAAAATGTCAAAAAATATAAAAATGAGTCTGGGGCGAGGGGGATTCGAACCCCAGACTCAAAGCATGGCAAACAAACACACAAACCTCCTTGACCAGCGGTACTACGCCCTCATCCATTGTTTATACTCACTCCATAAATATATAAAATAAGGTGTCAACATATATATTTAAATATATTATTTGAATAATTTTAAATATAGTTTAAAATAAATTAATATATAATTTAATATAATTTAAATATATTAAATATAATTTGATATATTAATATAATTTAAAGTATATTTTAAATTATATATTAATATAATTTATATATATTAAATATAATTTAAATAAGTTAAAATGTTTGTATTTAAAACATATATATTTAAATATATTATTTGAATAATTTAAAATATAATTTAAAATAAATTAAAATATAATTTAATATAATTTAAATATATTAAATATAATTTGATATATTAATATAATTTAAAGTATATTTTAAATTATATATTAATATAATATATATATATTAAATATAATTTAAATAAGTTAAAATGTTTGTATTTAAAACATATATATTTAAATATATTATTTGAATAATTTAAAATATAATTTAAAATAAATTTAAATATAATTTAAATATATTAAATATAATTTGATATATTAATATAATTTAAAGTATATTTTAAATTAATATATTTTAAATTATATATTGATATAATTTATATATATTAAATATAATTTAAATAAGTTAAAATGTATGTATTTAAAACATATATATTTAAATATATTATTTGAATAATTTAAAATATAATTTAAAATAAATTAAAATATAATTTAATATAATTTAAATATATTACATATAATTTGATATATTAATATAATTTAAAGTATATTTTAAATTAATATATTTTAAATTATATATTAATATAATTTATATATATTAAATATAATTTAAATAAGTTAAAATATATAATTTAAATATATTAAATATAATTTGATATATTAATATAATTTAAAATTCCTTTCCCTACCTAAAGGGCGTGGGTTCGACCCCCCCTTTTGCCATTTTTTGTGATTCTTGATGTTTTTCAGTATAATTAGTAAATGACTTTAGAGGGCGCTTTTCCTTATAAAGCGCTTTCTAAAGTGAAAAGAAATTGAGCCCTATTAGAGCGCTTTCTAAGGTGGCCTTTAGACAGCGCTTTTTAAAAGCGCTCTCTAAAGTGATACCTATAGCAGCGCTTTTTGGAAAGCGCTGTCTAAGGTGGCACTCTTTTACATTCTTTTACAGCGCTTTTTGGAAAGCGCTTTCTAAAGCCTTTCTTTTAAGGCGTTTTTTTTTAGCGAAATTTTTTTATTCTTTTTAGCAGCGCTTTTGCATAAAAGCGCTGTCTTTTTGGTGCTGTCTAATCATATTTTTGGCGTAGTGATGCCTTGCCTTGGCCAAACCTACATTCACACAAACATATAATTAGAAGTCAGGTCATACATTCACATCCAGTTTCATACATCAATATCAATGCATATACATCATCAATTCATGAATCCACCAAAAATCTTATACATAGCATTTCATACAAACCAGTCATCATCCAAAATCCAAACATCCATACATATTCATGTTGATTTGCATACACACAATTGCTTCAAGTAACACTAGTTTCTAACAATACACAATACCATAACAAATCATTTTTAATACAAGTGTTTCACCACATTTATAACATTTCAGTTTCAAACTCACATCTCACTTCATCCCTAATTAATACAACTTAACAAGTATTTCAAATCTGCAAACAATTTTCACTAACATGATTACAATGAGTAGCCACAATTCCATCTATCTAATTCACTAACTAACATGCTGCTAATTGATTTGATAATACTCCCTAACATGCAGTTCACAATTTTTTTCAATTAAACTAACAACTTCATAACTAACTCATTTCACAAACTAACCTAAGTGCCTTCAACTAATCCTACTAATTGAAGTACAAATTTGCCACTTTAACAAACTTTTGACACTGTTAATAGCATAGCTATGATTCACATTTTTGTTACATTCCAAATCAATTCATTTCCAATTCGAATTATCATTGTAAAGATCCCATTGTAAGGTTGTTTTTCCATTTCATACACCACCTGTTAATGAAAATAAAATGATTCACTATTAACAAATAACTATACTTTAACTATTTTCAAATGCGAAATTAGTGTAATTTCCCTTACAGGAAGATAATAGTTCCATTTAATTCCATTAACACTAACAGTTAACCAACTTGAATTGTGCTAACCTAATTCCACTGGGTTTCAGTAGCAACTGACATAATTTCAGCTTGGGTTCGAATTTTGCACTAACTAATTTCAAAGGCATAACTTGACAGAGTTAATCAATGCAACTAACTTGAAAGTCTTCTGACAATCTAACTATTTTGATCTAACCCTAACTGAAATGTCTAACAGACTATAACTAACTTAACTGCTAATTCCATATAAAAACTAACTCCTAATAGAAGCTAACACTGTTATTAACATCTAACCAATTTCCACTTGAGAATCTAACAGAGTTAAGACCCTATCCAATTCTGTTACTCGTCTCAACCTTTATAAATCACATTCATCACCCTTCAATTCCACAACAAAACTCATTTTCATTCTCACTCAATCACAATTCCAGAAATCATCACCAATCACATTCCATAGTACTCCCCAAAAAAAACCTCTCAATTCTCTCTCAATACACTCTCTCTGAGTTCTCTCTGATATCACTCTTCCCTCACGCAGAGCAACAATAACCTCACCAAGTAGTGGTAAATGATCCTAGGGCCTAAAGAAAGAGAAGAAGGAGGAGATAGCATAAACAGTTCGAAGCGGTTACCTCTTTGAAGATTTCTCTAGAATTATCTTTAACTTCATCTTTTTCGTTCCAACAATCTCCAGTGAACTCCTCATCCTCGTAGGTAGGATCTTCTGATTCCACTTTCATTCATGCCAACCTCATGGCCAAATATCATTTGCCATACACATCACATCCGTTCTTTGTAACAATTTTTTATTTCAAAACTTATGTGAGCATTGCGTTAGAATTACTTTTCAAAAAGGACAGTTTTAGTCACAAATACTTAGCATTCAAGAAATCTCAAAAATGTTCTGATAAGAGGTGAACTGTTCCAAGACACTTCTAATTTGGGCTAAATCACCTTGAGATCCTTCCGATCAAAAGAAAATCTTCATAAGCATAAGAAGATCATCTGAAGATCCTATTCACTAGAGGAAAGTCATTCCAAGAATTGGACAAGTTGGACCACACCTCCAAACACCAATTAATCAGAGGTAGTCCTTTCAAAGATTCAATATACAGGGTTGTCATACCCTAAATTTTACCCTGATTTTCTTCACTTGCATCTGCATAGTGCAAACTGTTCATTTTTTTGTACATTCTCTCAATCAAAAGCATCCATCAGGGTTGAGACAAAAATTCAGGATTTATGACATCTTATCTAGCCTTGATGGCATTTCATTCGGTCATTTATTGATTAAGAAGTCAAAAGGCTCGATTTCTTAGTTTTAGCGCATCGGTCATTCTGTTGCATCATGTTTCAGAGGTCCAGAGGATGACAATCAAGAGTATCGTCGTCATCTGAATCTTTGTAGGGTTTAATTATAATGGAGAATCAAAAATAAATGGTCCAAGGACGATTTATTTGCATCTGATTGTCTATTCATAATTATTTGATCAATAATTTAATGCATTTGTAAGACATATGTATTTTTAACTTATTATAACATGTATTTTGTTATGTATAATGCTTAAAAGATCAACCAGAATAATTTTTCGAATCTTCAAACAGATGGGTCAAACTGTTTCTCAATAGTACATTGAATTAGCAGGCATAAAAATTTCAATATCGAGCGTGCATACATCAATATTAATAATCTATGTTTCACGTAGTTTAACTTGGTGTGGTCGTTTTATTTTTCGACTACTCTTTCTGTAGCAGTTTTACCTGCCTAAGCCTTTTAACCGATCAAAATTTATTTCAAATTTTGATCAAACGTTGTATGTTTTTGAGAGGTTCATTTTGCGCTGATCATTTTAATGCATTCAATTTATTTTTTCGAAAATTTTTGCGCCCGATTTTTGTTTAGTTTTTATTCGATTATTGTTATGTTTTAGCCAAAATAGCTATGTCTTCATTTTGACTTTATGTCAATTATTTATGAGATGTTTGAATTTCTTTTGTTTAAATTTTGTATTAATTTTGTTTTAATTTTTTATTTTAAAGTATCTACAAGATTTCTTTTCATCATGTTTTGTTTTTGAGTAAATCCTAATAATGCTACTACCTCTACTTATATTTTGTTAAAAAAATAATAATAATGGACAACAAGATGGTCCGCGGCGCCCCTAGTGGGTGGATTTTGTTTCTCAAATTTTCAAGGAGATCACTCACATGGACTTTTCTCTCTATATGAAAAACAAAAAAATATTTAAAGGAAAATATTAATAGAATTTAAATAAGTGATTGACACAATATTATAGCAGATTACTATATTATAGAATATAATCAAGAATAATAACAACGGTGTACCTTATAGGATTGTGAAGGATTTGAGAGACGACCATTAGAAGAGTGAGTATGAGAGGATTACTACTCTCATTGTTGTTTAGGGTTTTAAAAAAGTATGTTAATTGTCTAATGGGACGACTTAAATAGCTAAACGACTGAGGGCAGAGACCTTTCATTGAGCTTAACTGAATGGTCCAATCCATCACGGTCGATTCAGTCATAAAACCCAATCAAATAATTCATAAATAATTAGTGTTTAATAACAATTGACGATACTATAATTAATTAATAATTGATTATGTAAATTAATTTGATTAATTAAATAATTAATCTAACAATCTCCCACTTGGATTTCAATAATCAATTATTAAAAAAAATATTTATTTTAATGTTAGAATATCAACAATGGTCAAAACACTAATCAATCAAAAGAAATAAATTTCAATGCTGCAGAAATTGTATCCGATAAGGAAGACAAATCATACATATTAAAACTCACACCTTTATATAAAAAATTATGAATTTAGAGTAACATATTTAAGTTAAGAGTAATATGTTTTAAAGAATGGCCCAAGCATAGAATATCCATATAGGAATACCCTATTACGAGAGTAATTACATTTAATCATAAGTATCTTTATAACACAATATCATTCTTGATAGGAAGGAGTATTGATATTTACTTGTATTTTTATATTATGACTTGCCAAATATGGACTATTGAAGATAGAATAACACAATATTATTGCATGCTAAAGAATTATTGTGTCTTTTCAATATTGATCTAAACATCAAGTTATAATGTTTTCTGAGATTAAGAGAATAATATATAGAATTTTTTTTTTAATATAACACCTTTTTTAAAAAAAAATCCCTAATAAGCCATTGTTTCAAGAGATATACCAAACTGTCTGGGTTTGGAAATGGGGAATAAGGGTGGCGCCATATGGAATGACGCCTCAGTTAGAGGCAAGTAGCCAAACTATATGGCGCCTCAGGCCATGGTTCGAACTCCCTGAGGAGAAGTCAAATGAAATGGCGCCTCAGGTGATGTTTTTTTTTAATATTTATGTTTAATTTATATTTATATTTTTTTAATATATAAATAATTATATTATTTAATAGGTTATGATGTGCCTATAAATAAGGGCTCACCTTCACTTGTTTTTGCACAACAATTGTCACCCAAACCCTAATTTCCTCCCTTCCCTCACTAATATCCCAAAGTCTCCCTTACTCAACACCATGTCTTCATCCTCAAATAGCTGGCCGTCGTCATCATCAGCCTCGGAGGATAAGTGGTCAGAGTTTCCATTGATGAAACGAAATGCCTTAGTTATATACTCAGCTGTCAAGCCTCCGTTGGAGATGCTACTCTGGAACACCCAGGTGTTGGAGCATTTGCACAGGGAACTTCACCGCTGGCTACTAGAAGAATTTCAGGCAGGTGAAAATATCAGGAAGATAGAGAGGCTGGTTGAGAAGTTTGGTCCAGAAGGAGTCACCCGAACTTGGAGGAAAGTGGAAAATGATGCTGGCGTCATCATGATGATGATGTTAGAACAGGAAATTAAGTTGATGGTTGTAATTGCCTAGATAAGCTAATTTTATGAGTTGTTTCGTTTAAGTTTGTTATTGTTATTTTATGATTTGGTATTAGGTTTCGTTTGTTTTGTTAAGAGTTGTTTCGTTTAGGTTTCGTTTGGGTTGTTATGTCGTTGTATTGAGTTAAGTATGCCATCAATGAAATGAAATTTGTTCTTATTATAAATAGACAAGATTACATAAGTAACTATGTCGCCGTGCTAGGCCCTGACACGTTTGGACACTTAGTACGATTGTGGCCTGGCTGGCGGCACAAACTACACAACCTCACCATTTTTTTGGCTGTATCCATCTCCGTTTGAATTTGGCTGCTGATAGGGCGACCCTTTTTATTTCTTCGCATCAAGTCGTTATGCCACACAATTTCGCCTTCGTATGTAGGCCAGTAGTCCTCCTTTGCGACCACTTAAAAGCTTGTACGATACACATTACATAGAGTACTGACTTGGTGAAGAACATGGAGATAGTTGGTTGGGTCCAGTCGGACCTTGGAATAGGCTGCTATGACATGGGAGCAAGGCATACGAAATGCCTGAAACTTTCCACAGTCACACCAATTCCTATCTAGTTCCACTCGATAAGATCCCCTAGGCATTCCTTCGTTGTGATCAATAGACTCTGCAACACTAAAGTGTCCTGCAAAACGATTGAAAACCATGACGACATGTGTGTTAGCCTTTGCAACCTCGTCCTTCATGAATGTCATGGAATAGTCACTAAACAGCTGCCCAGATTGTATGACCGAACCCCACTTAGTACGTCTGGTATCAAAGAGCACAGCGAGCCTAAAATAAGTTAACCTCACAAGAGCTGTTATCGGCAGGTTCCGGATGCCATTGAATACTGAATTCATAGACTCAATGAGGTTTGTTATCATATGGCCCCATCGGCGGCCATTGTCATACGCCCTTGTCCACTTCTCCCGTGGAATGTTATCAATCCAACTCAATGCTTCTGGGTTTGTTTGTCTGATCTCGTCCCGGTAGTATCTGAACGTAGGCTCTATTAATGCATATCTCGCGTTAGTAACCAGTTGCTTTAGGCCCTTGTCTTTGAACGCCCGTAGGACATTTTGCCCGATGTGTCTAATGCAATACACATGGCTCGATGGAGGATCCTGCCAGCCGTTATCAGGATTGTTGTAAGCACTATCAATTAAGGGATGCCTATCAGAGATCAGACATAGGTCAGGTTGGGGAGGAACATATTGTCGGATATTTTTTAAGAAAAAACTCCAACCTCCAGCAGTCTCCCTTTCAACTAGAGCGAATACGATAGGGAAAATGTTGCTGTTGCCATCCTGTGCCACGACCATTAGTAGCGTACCCTTATATTTGCCGTACAACTATGTTCCACCAATTTGAATTATAGGTTTACAAAACCTAAATCCTTTGATGCATGGTTCAAACGCCCAGAAGAGTCTGTGGAAAATGCCATTTCCACTTACACAATTTTCGTCAGGCGTATATGCCGGCAGCGTCTCCAACAAGACAACAGTACCCGGAGCATAGTGTTTTAGGGCCACGAGGTATCTTGGAAGTTCTTTGTAAGAGTCCTCCCAATTTCCAAAAATCCTTTCAACTGCCTTCGTTCTAGCAATCCACGCCTTCCTGTACGAGGGAGTATAGTTGTATTTTTGCACCATATGACCTATGATGGTACTAACTTTCACAGAAGGGTTGTCGCTCACGATTGATAGAATTTCGTTGCAGATCATCTGAGAGTCGAGCTTGCGATGATCCTGACTTGGATTGGTTAGTATGCAAGTGTGCTCCGGACCCATTGACCATATCTTCCAGGAATCGCTTCGCTTCCGGAAAGATACCGCTAGTCTAAAGGGGCAAACCTCGTTGTGGCAGTAGATCTTGTATAGAGTCGAATTTGTTCGATCGACTCTATAATCTGCAGCTAAGTTCATATGGTATTGTTTAATTGCTCGGACACAATCTTCTTTTGTACAAAAATTGTCTCCAACTTTTAGTACTCCCCCCGTCTGTTTGTATGGGTCATAAAAAATATCTGCTGATGGCTGATCCTCGCCTAAGCTTAGTGTAGTCATGTGTTGAGGCGGGCAATAAACATGACTGTCTGGCAATTGGTCTTCCTTGTCGTCGTTTATCATTTCATCAACAACGCCATCCGCTTCTTCTTCCTCCTCGTCAACGACGTCCAACTCAGCTTGTTAGTTGTCGGAATCGTTAAAAACTTGCGATACCTCAAGTTGTTGAGACAATGGTTGATTTTGTAACGTAATATATAACTCAACCTCATTGAAACCAGAATGTTCATAGCTAAGAAAGATATTATGCACATCATCATCATCCCGTATTTTCATCTGAAAAAATTTGCAAAACTCATACCTCTCAAAAAAGATAGGGTTTTTGTATATAATTTGCCCAACTTGACCGCACTGCAATTTCTTCTCTAACCGGGCTTTCAAATGATAGAAATTTGTTCTTCTATCAATTAAAAACCTAGTCACTTCTGTATCCCAAAAATTGAAACCACTCATTGGACAATCAAATATCTCATCGAGGATATGTGCAGTTATCAAGTATTGTGGTCTTTGAGCTATAACTGAATTTATGTTAGGAAGAAATGGGTTACAAACTTAAAAGTTTGGAAGAAATAGTTTGAATGTATGTGATGATAGGATGTATATTTCATGTGTATTAATAGGCAGAAAAGATGATACAAGAAACGTGTCTTTGTAGTCTAATTGCTTCAGAAAAGCCTTGCCAAAGAACCATGTGCTGCTCTGCATGCCTACACTAGCCTTGACATGACCACACAACACTGCATGGCTACACTAACCTTAACAAGACCACACAACTCTGCATGGGCAGACTATTGACAAGATCACACTCTGCATGCCTACACTTTGCTTCTACTGTTTGTAAGCATGCCTCAGCACAAATTTTAAAAAAAAACTTTTTTTTAATTTCAGATTTAATAAAAAACAAAATATTACACTGAGGCGCCATCTGGGATGGTGACTCTCAGTAATTTTAAAACGGAATTTTAGGGCATCAAACCATGGCCTGAGGCACCATATGATTTGGCTACTTGCCTCTAACTGAGTTTGGTATATCTCCTGAAACAATGGTTTATTAGGGATTTTTTTTGAAAAAAGGTGTCATATATTCTATGTTCTTATGATGATAATACATGCCTTAATCGTTGTTACATGTTTGGGGTTGATGGGGTATGGATTGGAAGTGTTTTGGATGAAGAAAAATGTGATTTTTGGACTCTGTTACAGTAGTATTCGGTTACCCTACTGAGTGCAACCGATTACCTTTGGAAAAATCACGTTTCTGTGCTGTTTTCGAGCATGTAACTGGTTACCCATTTTTGAGTAACCGGTTACCACTATTGTGTGAAAATTCAGAAATTAAAAAGGACATATCTTTTGAACCGTAAGTCCGTTATGGTCCCCTTTCAAAGCGTTGGAAAGCTAATTTTATGCTCTATGAGATGGCGAGGTAGAAACATGGTTATATGCCATGGATTGATAAGATAAATATAGAAATGTAATGTATGTAATTTTATTTCCACCAAAACTCAAGGATCGGGGATCCGATTGATACTAGTTTAGAGCCTTTGGAAAGATGATCCAATAAGGTAGTAAAAGGTAATGTTATACCATGATTTAACCAAGGATGCTTGGTAAAGGATAGTAGTGGTTTGTATGCCTTAAAATGTGTGTGAACTACTATGTGGATTATGTTTGACATATTATGCTATTATGTGTGTTTCATGATTGATATTGTTGTATGCCAACGTGTATGATATATGTATGATGTGATGGTGTGATAACATGCTTAAAATGAATTAGGAAGAGTGAGGAAACTTTACCCCAAAACAAAGTGGTATGATTCTAGGTTGTAACTAGTATTGTGATAGAAACTCTAGATGGCGATGCTCGTGCATTCGATGTAGAAAGGTGCATCCTTGCCAAGTAATGGTCTAGAGTAGAGAACCTAGATGACGATGCTCTTGCATTCGATGTAGAAAGGTACATCCTTGCCGAGTAATGGTCTAGAAAAGAATAAGACACTAGTATGGAACATGTATGAACTCTTGTAATTATGGGAAAAGGCGAATGGGCCTTAAGGCGAATGTGGCCTAGTGATTGTTGAATACAATCACGTTTGTATTTGAAATCACGAAATCGTAATCGTTTCCCTATTATGTGCAATTTCATGAGTAACGAGCTCCTCTGGAATGAATGCACTATTTCTTGGTAGGTTTGATTCTCGAGTATAGTACGAATGGAACCTATATGGTAAAGAGACTTGTGACGGTGTACGGACCATGTGAAGTGACGAATTAAGGTGATAATGTGTCACTTAGTTCCGAATCCATCTCGTATGCCAAGAAATCTACGAGGATCCATGACTCGTTCCAACTTCTAGACGTAGAAGAGGACGGGAAAAGGTGATGCCTTGATGAGGTTATCGATAGTGACAATTTTGAGTTGGTGAACTCATGACATGTTTCCATATAGTGTGAGATTGTGAACTCAAGGTCATTTCCCTTCCCCTTGACTTGAGTTAGGATTTGGCTAGAACCCTGTAAAGCCGAGAGAACCCATAAGATAGGGAACTCACTGAGATTTAATATCTCACCCCATTGTTGTTATTATTTTTCAGGCGTTGTTGCATGTTTGATTTACAAGTGGAGCTATGCTCGGATGTTTCAAGAGAAGCTTAACTTTAGTTTTCCGCTGTGTAATTTGTTTATATACAATTGAGGATATTGTATATTGATCTTAGTTTTTGTTTTGGCTAGTTTCCATATCTTGTACCATAGATTGTGTTTATGTTTTAGAATGGTCAAGTATGTGAAGTACGCCATTAGGCACTGATGATGGTGTCAGTACCAAATAAAATGCTTGTATAGTATTATTCTAGGTATATATTATACAGGGCATTACAGTTGGTATCAGAGCAGGTCGTGTCCTCAACCTAGCCTTGAAACATCATAAGTAAATCTATTCATGCCTCTTAAGTGTGTCTTGCCAGCATGACTCTTAATATGTATGTGATAGGTAGAATCTGGTTGAGCGACCACGAGGACTCTGAAGTGTTGCCGGAACTTGTGCTGTGAGAGTAGGCTCAAGCCAAGAGTTAGTAGTGAGAAGTTTTGGTCAGCTCAGTTGAGGCCTTAGTAGAATTTGTGATTTGGGTAGCATGGAATTAAAAAGTGTTGTGTTGTTCAAGCAATCCTATGGAATGGACGAGATTACCTTAAGGAGTATGTTCGGAACAATGTCTTCCAACTGGCAAAAAGTTGAGAGTTAAGTAATTTTGACTTCTATGGGAACCTAAGGTAGTGGAGAAGTGTGAGAAGGAACACAAGGATGTGTTTACATGCTTCAAGTGAAACAAGTATGTGTCAGACGAAGGGTATGAGATAAGGTGCGCGTATTCAGTTATGAAGAGAGAGATTGGGCTCAAGATAATACGTTAGGGTTTATGTCTTCGGTGAGAGACCATTTTTGGAATAGCTAATTTACCCAAGGAACATTATAAGGTATTGTGTCGGAGGAAGAATGAGCTTCATTTAGTAACGGAAAGTGTAGTGATACGGGCCGGAAGAAGTTTGTATTAAGAAACAGAGTAAGTATCTTGGATTTAAGAGAATCTTAGTAAGTTGGTTTTATATTTAGACCTAAGAGGATTACCATGGAGAGAAAAGTAAACGCGATGTGGAAAACGATATTAGCAGTATGTTATGAGCAAGTTATAACGGGACGTATTTTGGACGAATGTGTAATAGAGTTATTAAGTTGTTGTTGAAGCTAAAATTAAGAAAGTGTAATCAAGGATGGTTCACCCACGTGAACCCTAGTAGCATTATGTGAAATGAGAAAGTTACACCTAGTATTAAGAACAAGTGTAGTAGTAGCACCGCGGTCACAAGTGTACGTGATGGATTCTTATTCTTGAGACAAGTGTGATGAGACGTACTTTGTGGAATAGTGAATATTGTATTTTAATAAGCAAGATTGCAGCAAACAACGAGAAGCAAATCAGGACTTATTACAGATTAAGTGTAAATCATGGAACGGTTTATACCGGATGGGTTTTGTAAATCGTTGATGAGAATTGGCAATTGTGAATCTTCCATTAAGTGAATTAGGTGTAAGTATGGTGTGCAATGGATAGTGGAAGGTAAGAAATCCCAGTTAATGTGTACGAAGTGATGGAAAGGTTTTTCAAGAGGATGCATTGCCTCGATTTTTTTCAAGTGTAGAGGAACTTCTATATTTGTGAATAATCTGAGTATTCGGAATCTACCATTTGTTGAACCAAGGACGTAGTTGTTTTAGTTCTCGCCAAGGAGTTTAAGTGAGAGAACAAGGTTGTGTGCTGACATGTTATATCCATCACTTTTGTGGTACCGTGTCATGGTTGCGTGTTGGGTTTTGCTTGTGGACGAATTAAGTATGAGTTGTGGCTAAAACACTAGAATGTCGTCATTATTAACTTCCCGCTAGTGTAGTTTTATGAGCAGAAAACGAACTACCCCGCTGAAGTTTTGTCGTGTGACCGCGTCGGATTTTGGAATTCTGCCTTATCACTTGGTTGAAGTGTGTCATTCGCATGTTTTAACTTTGTTCGGTATTACCTTAAGTGGATCATGGTTAGTGAATGTTATACAAGTTAAGAAGCCGCGAGTTGAGAATGATATCACAAGTCAGTACGAGCCGGATTGATGGTTTTTTAGTTATGATGACTTTTGAATTAAGAGAAACTGGTTTTCAGCCGCTGTATCAGTGTTAACCGATTAACACAATGTGGTTAAGCAATTAACATGTGCCAAGATGGGGTTTTGTGCTGAATTTTGAGGAGTTAACCGATTAACCTCGGACGGTTAATCGATTAACATGTGTAAATTGTGAAATCCTTTAAGAACTATCATCTGTGATTTGTTACCTTTTGTTACTCCGATTAGAGAGTGTTGTGTGAATGGAGAACTGGATTGCAAGTAAATGAAAGACAGATTCATGTTGGAAATTGGAACTTCCGGAAAGGTGTTGCATAGTTGATCATTTATTCAGACGACGAGGGAGTTTGACTTTTGGGAAAGTAATCTTGTGAACTGTGTTGAGTATAAGAAAGTCTTAGGTGTATTGTTACTGTTACTATTGAGAGCCTTAAGGACAAAGTTAGATAATACTCACAAAGTATTTATCTTGTAAAGATTGTTTCGTTATTTTTAAGTATGGTGTTAGTAAGGTATGAGTGGTTGGTCAAAATTAGTAATTGTTATCTTCCGTGAGTTCTTGGTATCAGTTTTAGACCCCGTGAGAGTGGTGCCAGATGGGTGCAGTTGTACTTTATCCAGAGAGGGATTTTGAAAGTTATCCTTCTAAGTAAGAATACGAATCGGACGTTTTGAAGTTGAGCATGTAACTTGCATCGTATATGGAACCGAACATTTGGGAGAGGTGAATTCGAATGAGAAAGAGTAGGGTGATCTTCGAAAGTGTGTGTGTATGTGGAGTGTTGTATGTGAATTGGTGAGTAGTATGGAAACTCAAGATTGCGCTTTGGATGGTTTAAGTTTTCGATAAGTGGTGACTCGCATATGATTGAAGTTTCGTGATAGTGTTATGTAATATTAGTTGAGAACTCGTGTCAACAAGAAACCTTGAGTGAGTCAGAAATTCGTAAGAAGGATTGTTATATAATGTAGTAACCAGAACCGGAGGTTGTCAAACTACTTTGTATAGATTGGTTCAAGTTTAGAATGAATTAGAGTTGTATATGTTATGGTTGTAACAATATAACTCATGTACCTCTACCGTCTGGAGAGTATTGGACCGATGTTTGTATATTATGTGTCGACAAGGAAATTGTTCTACCATAGGACGTCAGTAAGTTTCTTGTATCGTTGGTTAGTAAGAACCCAAGTGGATAAGTGTGTTTCTCCGCTGACTGTTAGCTACTTGATAGTGTTTGAGAATCCGTGGTGTTCCACTGTTAGAATTTGGATTGTGCAGTGGAAGGTGACATACGGAAGAGTTCAGTCAGAATATTAGGGATTTGAAAGATTATTGCTTATAAGTATGGAAACTAGAAGATCTTGTTCTAAGAGTGTTACCTTTTTGGTGTGATACGAAAGAGATGAACTATCGGATTAAGTGGAACTGGTAAAGAAGTCGTTTGATTAATTACGAAGTGGTTTTGAACGTTAAGAAATTTATGAAAGGATAGTCGTCAGTGATTGCATGAAGATAAGAAATCACTAAATTACCTCACGAAGATTGGATGAGTGTTGTTATCCCAAATCAAGATGAGATGATATTGTTTCATTTGGTGACTCATTAGAAGAGTTTAGGATGGTACATTCTTGCTGTAGGTAGGATGCGACCAAGTCTTCTTGTATGAAACAACAAATGTATCATGGAAAGCAAGTTGAGAGTTAACTCAATACTGGAACAAAAGTGTAACTAAGGACGTGAAGTTTGATAATTTATGGAGACAAAGATTTTGGTTTATAAAGACAAGTTTGAATTGGATTACGTCAGAAATTTTATCGGAAGTAAAGATTAAGTGTGGATCTAAGCCAAGGATACAAGTTGTGGTTATTGTTGAGTGCAGAAAATTATGGGGCGAATTTCAATTTAAGGGGGGGGGGGGAGAGTGTAATACCCCATATTATTTAAATGCCCAATTGGATATCAAATGAGATCTAATGAGTGTCTATGTGATCTATCTTGGTTTATTTGAATAATGGAATTCCTTAAGTATTGTCAATTCGGATCAATAGAGCAACTGGTGAACTCTGAAGAGATCAATCATTGATGAAAAAGACAGATCAATTATTTTAATTCAAGAGGGGATTTTAAGGTAACTCTAATCATTAATCAATTGGTTTGAGACGATAAAATATCAATTGGAGATGTTTTACCCTATTGGATTATATTATATAATAAGTTTATATATATATATTTGTTAGTAAGAAGAAAAGGAAAAGAAGAAAAAAAGGAAAGAAGAAAGTTGGTAAGAGAGAAAGTAGAGGAAGAAGAAGAAGAGAAACAGTGGAAAATGGAAAAGGATAAGAAGCTTGGGATCTTCATCAAATCAATTCATCTTCTTCATCATCTTGCTTTGAGGTGAGTTCTAGTTAGAACCCTAAATGTAGAAACTTAGGTTAGAACTTTGAATTAAAAGGTGGAATTGGATTTAAAGGTGTTAAGAATTGGTTCTATGGTTAAACATGAAATAGAATGGATAATATGTTTAGGTTTTGTGTGAAATAACATGTCTAAATATGTTCTTATGATGATAATACATTCCTTAATTGTAACACCCTAAACCCCCGCGACAATTTATAATTAAATATCAGAGTAAATTTAAACATACAATCAGATAGGATGCTACATTCAACAAACACATGCTCATGCATACGATATGTAACACATAGATATTATCAATAAAAATATACTTAATTAATCTCCTCATAAAGCAGCGGAAATTCAACTGAAAACATAACATTTTTACTACCACATCATCACCATCAAGAAAATAAACGACGACAATTAATAAAATAAACAGCGACAAGCGTTCCAAAACCCCAGTGTTACAATCAGAGCAGACGCCGACTCAACGAAATAAAAGAGAAGACTCCATCTTCACTAACTTCAACTCCGTACTAATCCTGCTTATCTGCACGTTACCCACGTGGAGGTAACATTCAAACAAAAGGGGTGAGATTCTCAAATCAACAAAAGATATGCATAATATAAATATAAAATCATTTAAACATTTAAATGATTCATCATATCATTACCACATCAACTAAATCACACTCTTCCACATAAGCAGACAACCGTATAATTCACCATACAACACAACATAATGCAATGCAACGAGACCCACGACTCGACTCAATGCATGTGGTACCAATTTGATCTCTTTTTCATGATCATAATTCCTGTCGGAATTTCTATATCAGTCGCTCACACCCCACATGGACACACGACATCCATGATCGCTCACACCCCACATGGGTAGACGATCACCTCAACAACAACAACAACACGATTCTATTTCAAAGAATCCCAATAAGACGCTCACACCCCACATGGGCACATGACTTACCACATAACTTATGCAACATGACATGCATACAATGACAACATAATGCATATGACTAACAATGCGTCAATACATTACAATACCATCATCCAACACGCATCATATACCTTCCAACACATACAACAACATTAATCCACAACCACAACACACATACACACAACCCAATTCATCGTTTCAACGCACATATACACAAAAAGTGTTTGAAACCAGCTTTCCAACGACTCGAACGGCGACTGAAACGGACATACAGATTAAAAGTTATGAATTTTTGAAGTTTGGTAAAATTCTGTCCGTAATAGCAACTAACAGCACTATCATGCTCGCTGCGAGTTCGCTACTGCTCGCTATGCGAAATACAGCTCGCATCACGAACTCACTACAGAATGTAAACCGTGGACTTTCGCTACTGCTCGCTACTTCTCGTTAGTGCTCTCTATGCGACGTTCGCTACACGAACTATAGTTGGCTATGCGAACTCTCCAGGACAACAAACTAGAAAAGTGCGATTTTTGCAGTTTGGAGGCCTTCCGGACCTCCGAATTCGATTCCATAAAAAGTCTCAGTCCCAGAATTTGAAATACTACCATTGTGTAACAATTATAACAGCCTACAACACCTTTTTAGAGATCCTAACATCATACATACATTAGAAAGACATAGACCACAATCTAACCGGTCGATTTATGCCTTTTTCCTCTTATCGGAACCTCCGACACGCAAAATCCCCAATCCCAAATCAATACAAACAACACCTAAGGATGATCCTAAAGGTTTATCTACCCTCATACAAACATTATGCAACCCTTAAGAGATTAAAGAACCCCACCCTTACCTTAGTGACGATTCTTCGAAGGTTCTCTAGGTCCTAGCTCGGCTTCTCCCTTTCGTTCTTCAAAGCGTTTTCTCCCAACTGATCGTACCAAGAATGACTTCTCCCCTCTCTCAAAATCCTTTTTTACCAGTTTACCCATAGGACCCTACTAGACTTTTCCAACAATGTCCTCACTAATCCTCGCACAATTACCACTTAGCCCCTCCTTTTATTATTAATATTATTATTATTCTTATTATTTCAATATTACTATAATTATTATTTTACTAATGAAATAATAATAACAATATTCTTTAATAATTTAAAAATAATAACATTAACCTATTCTCACCACACCACCAAGTTCTATCCAATTGGTCACACACCCCAAACATCTTAATCCCTACAATTATGAGGTCTCTACCCCATATTAAGGACAACCCCAAACACAACCACACACAAATGCACAACAACATATAATTCCAATTACAAAAATAATAAAATAAATCGGGGTGTTACAACTCTCCCCCACTTCGAATATTTTCGTCCTCGAAAATTTACCTCATGCGAATACCTCCGGATACGACTCTCGCATCCTGCTCTCTAACCCCCAAGTCATATTTCTGCCTGCAGCGACTCCCCATACCACCTTCACAAGGGTGATCTCTTTACCCCTCAATTGCTTTACCTTGCGGTCTTCAATCCGTATTGGTAAGGCCTCAACCGTAAGGTTATCCCTTACTTCCACGTTATCCATCAGAATCACATGTGACGGATCCAGAACATACTTCTGAAGTTTTGACACATGGAATACATCGTGCAAATTTGACAAATTGGGTGGCAATGCCACTCTGTAGGCAACATGTCCAACTCTTACAGAAATCTGATACAGAACAATAAACCGAGGAGTAAGCTTCCTCGACTTCAACGCACGTCCAACACCGGTCATTGGAGTGACTCTAAAAAACACAGGGTCTCCTTCTTGGAACTCAGGATCTTTCCTCCTCTTATCATGGTAGCTTTTCTGTCTACTATGCAAAACTTTCATCTTTTCCCGAATAAGCTTCACCTTTTCAGTAGTCTGCTGAACGATCTCAGGTCCAAGTACTACACTCTCACCAGATTCATGCCAACACAAAGGCGTCCGACATCTCCAACCATACAAAGCTTCGAAAGGTGCCGTTCCAATACTAGAATGATAACTGTTATTATAAGTGAACTCGATCAACGACAAATGGCTATCCCAAGCACCTCCTTGTTCAAGCACACAAACCCTTAACAAATCTTCTAAAGATTGTATAGTTTTCTCCGTCTGTCCATCCGTCTGCGGATGATAAGCCAAACTCAATCTCAGTTTCGATCCCAAAGCTTCTTGAAAACTCTCCCAAAATTTGGAAGTGAAATTTGGATATCTATCTGACACAATACTCAGCGGAACTCCATGAAACTTCACAATCACCTGAATATAAATCTCTGCCAGCTTCTGCAAGGAAAACCTGATAGTAATCAGAATGAAATGCGCCGACTTCGTCAGTATATCCACTACTACCCAAATGGAATCATGTTCTCTTGGCGTATTAGGTAACCCGATCACAAAATCCATAGATATATTGTCCCACTTCCACTCTGGAATATCTAACGGTTGCATCAAACCAGCAGGTTTTTGATGTTCCACCTTCGACTTCTGACAAGTCATACAAGCATACACAAACTGAGCCACATCACATTGCAATCCGGGCCCCCAAAATATCTTCTTCAAGTCTTGATACATCTTTGTAGCTCCTGGATGGATACTCAAACTACTCTTGTGACTCTCTTCTAGAATCATTCTTTTCAACTCAGGATCATCAGGAATACAAATCCTATAACGGAACCTCAACACGCCTTGTTAATCCATTTTGAATTCGTTACATTCCTCCTGTTCATTTCCAATCATCAAATCCACCAGTTTCACATCCAACTTCTGACCTTCTCTGATACCATTAAGAAATTCATTGTTGATCTTCAGCATACCTAGCATCACACTATGCGGTGTCTGTTCACAAACCAAACTCATATCTCTGAACTGTTCGATTAATTCCAACTCTTTAACCATCATAGCCGACATATGCAAGGACTTTTGACTCAGAGCATCGGCCACGACATTAGCTTTACTGAGGTGATAGTTTAAACCGAAATCATAATCCTTTAAGAACTCTAAACACCTTCTTTCTCTCATATTCAATTCCTTCTGATCAAACAGGTACCTTAAGCTCTTATGATCACTATACACCTCGAATCTAGAACCATAAAGATAGTGCCTCCAAATCTTAAGTGTCGTGAAGCATAAGCCACAACCTTTTCATCCTGCATTAACACACCTCCCAAACCCATTAACGAAGCATCGCAATACACCACAAACGGTTCACTTGGTTCGGGTAGAATCATAACTGGAGTCGTAGTCAATCTCTTCTTCAGTTCAATGAAACTCTTCTCACAATGGACATCCCACACAAGTGCTTTACCTTTACAAGTCAACTGAGTCAATGGAAGGGCCAACTTCGAAAAGCCTTCAATAAACCTTTGGTAATAACTAGCCAAGCCCAAAAAGCTTCTAATCTCAGTCACCGACTTTGGAGCCTCCCATCGTAGAACTACATCTACTTTGGACGGATCCACAGCAATATCATCACCTGAAATAAGATGCCCAAGAAAACTTACCTCTCTCAACTAGAATTCACACTTAAACAACTTAGCATAGAGCTTCTTCTCTTTCAACACTTGCAGCATGATTCACAAATGTTCTACGTGTTCCTCTTCTGACTTAGAATAGATATGAATATCGTCAATAAAGACAACCACGAATTGATCCAAGTAAGCATGAAAAATTTGATTCATATACTCCATGAATACACCAGGGGCGTTAGTAACTCCGAACGGCAGCACTACATACTCGTAATGTCCATATCGAGTTCTGAAAGCCGTTTTTTGAATATCTTCATCATTTACCCGTATCTGATGATAACTCGACCTCAAGTCAAAATTACTAAATACACGCGCACCGACTAATTGATCCATCAAATCATCTATTCTTGGAAGCGGATATTTGTTCTTAATTGTCACTTTATTCGGCTGTCTGTAGTCGATACATAACCTCATACTGCCATCCTTTTTCTTTACCAACAACACTGAAGCTCCCCAAGGCGATACACTTAGTCTCACAAATTTCTTTTCTAACAACTCTTCCAGTTGCTTCTTCATCTCTGTTAATTCTGATGCCGACATTTTGTATGGTGCCATTGAAACATCTGGTACCAGGGACACGATCAATAGAGAATTCCACCTCTCTATCTAGCGGCACATCCGATATGTCATCTGGAAACACATTTGGAACTCACGCACAACTGGCAGTTCATCGTTGTGACTCCACTGCTAATTTCCGAAAAACCACAATCGCAAACATGGCAAACAAATGAACCTCATCTCCTAAGAGTTCTTCTACTTACTTAGCAGATATAAACCTTAACTCTTCACCTTCGTCTAATTTAAGATCACTCTCAACTCTCTGAGGAACAACCATCAACAATACCAGATCATTCTCTCTCAAAGACACCCCCACTTGACCAACATACAAGACCTCGAATCCGCCTCATCTCCAGATATAAGAATCTGCACCGACTCATCAAAACAATCTGTAAGCACTTGGCTTAACTTCAAACAATTCACTGAACATACTATCTAAGCCGACAAAATACGTCTATTCCATCCCGCATGATCCCGTCTACTATCAACATGAGATTAAGGGTGATCAGTTCCTCAATTTGTCAATAGACAGCCGACCATCATGATGGGGCATAAACCATCTTTACCAAACTATAATAGTGTTCCATGTATCTTGTGCACAAAGATACCTAAGGCACAAGTCCTTAGTTGGCATAAGCCTTATCCCCGTATCCCCTCCGGAAACGGGAACAACACTGTCCCAACAATAATTGCACTTTTGCAATCAATAACACACTGAGCCAACACTCCACACCTGAAGCATCTTGGAGAAGCACAAGCTTGTCCCCCACTTATCTCACTCTCAATCCTGCAGACAAGGGATTAGAAAAACAAGAAAGCACTGATTATGTTTCACACACATATCACGTACTAAGGAACAAACAACATCGACAGTATTCAACTGTCACACCACACAGACTCAACAACTTGGCCAGACAGACTGACCTGCTCTGATACCACTATGTAACACCCTAAACCCCCGCGACAATTTATAATTAAATATCAGAGTAAATTAAAACATACAATCAGATAGGATGCTACATTCAACAAACACCTGCTCATGCATACGATATGTAACACTTAGATATTATCAATACAAATATACTTAATTAATCTCCTCATAAAGCAGCGGAAATTCAACTGAAAACATAACATGTTTACAACCACATCATCGCCATCAAGAAAATAAACGACGACAATTAATAAAATAAACGACGACAAGCGTTCCAAAACCCCAGTGTTTCAATCAGAGCAAACGCTGACTCAACGAAATAAAAGAGAAGACTCCATCTTCACTAACTTCAACTCCGCACTAATCATGCTTATCTGCACGTTACCCACATGGTGGTAACATTCAAACAGAAGGGTTGAGATTCTCAAATCAACACAAGAAATGCCTAATATAAATATAAAAGCATTTAAATAATTACACGATTCATCCTATCGTTACCACATCAACGAAATCACACTCTTCCACATAAGCAGACAACCGTACAATTCATCATACAACACAACAAAATGCAATGCAACGAGACCCACGACTCGACTCAATGCATGTGGTAGCAATTCGATCTCTTTTTCATGATCATAATTCCCGTCGGAATTTCTATATCAGTCGCTCACACCCCACATTGGCACACGACATCCGTGATCGCTCACACCCCACATGGGCACATGATCACCTCAACAATAACAACAACATGATTCTATTTCAAAGAATCCTGATAAGACGCTCACACCCCACATGGGCACACGACTTATCACACAACTTATGCAACATGGCATGCAGACAATGACAACATAATGCATATGAATAACAATGCACCAATACATCATAATACCATCATCCAACACGCAACATATACCTGCCAACACATACAACAACAGTAATCCACAACCACAACACACATACACACAACCCAATTCATTGTTTCAACGCACAACACATAGCACATACACGAAAAACCTGACTATTGCATCGAATAGTTGGAATTCTGGCATTGAAAGTAATTGGCTTAATTGTAATTTTGGTCCCTCTATTTTTATTTTTTTTTAGTTTTGATCCCCCTATTTTAAAATCCGGAATTTTTGTCCCTCCATTTTTAATTTTTTTGAGTTTTGGTCTCCCTATTTTAATATTCAGAAATTTGGTCCCTCTATTTTCATTTTTGTTTAATTTTGGTCCCTATTTTAAGTTTTGTTTTGAATTTTAGTCCCCTTTTTCAATTTGGAACTAATCTAATAGGAGGATCAAAAGTTTTAAAAAATGAAAATAAGGGGGCCAAAACTAAAAAAAATGAAAATGGAGGGATACAAATTTTGAATTTTAAAATAAGGGGACCAAAACTCAAAAAAACTGAAAAAAGAGGGACAAAAGTTCCGGATTTTAAAATAGAGGGATCAAAACTAAAAAAAATGAAAATAAGGGGACCAAAATTGCAATTAAGCCAAAGTAATTTTATCAAAAAAAATTTGAAACTAGCTTTCCAACGACTCGAACGGCCACTGAAACGGACATACAGATTAAAAGTTATGAATTTTTGAAGTTTGGTAAAATTTTGTCCATAACAGCAACTAAACCACTGTCATGCTCGCTGCGAGTTCGCTACTGCTCTCTATGCGACTTTCTCTACGCAAAATACAACTCACATCACGAACTCATTACAGAATGTAAACCGTGGACTTTCGCTAATGGCTTGCTACTGCTCGCTACTTCTCGCTAGTGCACGCTATGCGGCGTTCACTATGTGAACTATAGTTCGCTATGCGAACTCTCCAGGACAACAAACAAGAAAAGTGCAATTTTTGCAGTTTGGAGGCCTTCCGGACATCCGAATTTGATTCCGTAAAAACTCCCAGTCTCAGAATTCGAAATACTACCATTATGTAACAATTATAATAGCCTAAAACATCTTTTTAGAGATCCTAACATCATACATACAATTAGAAATACATAGACCACAATCTAACCGATCTATTTATGCCTTTTTCCTCTTATCGGAACCTCCGACACGCAAAATCCCCAATCCCAGATCGATACAAACAACACCTAGGGATGATCCTAAAGGTTTATCTACCCTCATACAAATATTATGCAACCCTTAAAAGATTAAAGAACCCCACCCTTACCTTAGTGACGATTCTTTGAAGGTTCTTTAGGTCCTAGCTCTGCTTCTCCCTTTCATTCTTCAGAGCATTTTCTCCCAACTCATCGTACCAAGAATGACTTCTCCCCTCTCTCCAAATCCTTTTTGTCCAACTTACCCCTAGGACCCCTAATAGAATTTTCCAACAATGTCCTCACTAATCCTCGCAGAATTACCACTTAGCCCCTCTTTTTATTATTAATATTATTATTATTTTTATTATTTCAATATTACTATTATTATTATTATTTTACTAATGAAATAATAATAACAATATTCTTTAATAATTTAAAAATAATAACAATATTCTTTAATAATTTAAAAATAATAACATTAACCAAATAACCTATTCTCACCACACCACCAAGTTCTACCCAATTGGTCACACACCCCAAACATCTTAATCCCTACAATTATGAGGTCTCTACCCCATATTAAGGACAACCCCAAACACAACCACACACAAATGCACAACAACATATAATTCCAATTACAAAAATAATAAAATAAATCGGGGTGTTACAACTCTCCCCCACTTCGAATATTTTCGTCCTCGAAAATTTACCTCATGCGAACAACTCCGGATACGACTCTCGCATCTTGCTCTCTAACTCCCAAGTCATATTTCTGCCTGCAGCGCCTCCTCATACCACCTTCACAAGGGTGATCTCTTTACCCCTCAATTGCTTTACCTCGCGGTCTTCAATCTGTATTGGTAAGGCCTCAACTGTAAGGTTATCCCTTACTTCCATGTTATCCATCAGAATCACATGCGACGGATCTGGAACATACTTCTGAAGTTGTGACACATGGAATACATCGTGCAAATTCGACAAATTGGGTGGCAATGCCACTCTGTAGGCAACATGTCCAACTATTGTAGAAACCTGATACGGACCAATAAACTGAGGAGTAAGCTTTCTCGACTTCAACGCACGTCCGACACCAGTCACCGGAGTGACTTTCAAAAACACATGGTCTCCTTCTTGGAACTCAAGATCTTTCCTCCTATTATCATGGTAGCTCTTCTGCCTACTCTGCGAAACTTTCATCTTTTCCCGAATCAGCTTCACCTTTTCAGTAGTCTGCTGAACGATCTCAGGTCCAAGTACTACACTCGCACTTGATTCATGCCAACACAAAGGCATCCGACATCTCCGACTATACAAAGCTTCGAAAGGTGCCATTCCAATAATGGAATGATATCTGTTATTATAATTGAACTCGATCAACGACAAATGGCTATCCCAAGCACCTCCTTGTTCAAGCACACAAGCCCTCAACAAATCTTCCAAAGATTATATAGTTCTCTCTGTCTGTCCATCCGTTTGCGGATGATAAGCCGAACTAAATCTTAGTTTCGATCCCAAAGCTTCTTGCAAACTCTCCCAAAATCTGGAAGTGAACCTTAGATCTCTATCCGACACAATACTCAACGGAACTCCATGCAACTTCACAATCACCTGAATATAAATCTCTGCCAGCTTCTGCAAGCAAAAACTGATATTAATCAGAATGAAATGCGCCGACTTCGTCAGTCTATCCACTACTACCCAAATGGAATCATGCCCTCTCGGCGTATTTGGTAACCCGATCACAAAATCCATAGAAATACTGTCCCACTTCCACTTTAGAATATCTAACGATTGCATCAAACCAATAGGTTTCTGATGTTCCACCTTCGACTTCTGACAAGTCAAACAAGCATACACAAACCGAGCCACACCACGTTTCAATCCAGGCCACCAATATATCTTCTATAAGTCTTGATACATCTTTTTAGCTCCTGGATGGATACTCAAACTACTCTTGTGACTCTCTTCTAGAATCATTCTTTTCAACTCAGGATCATCAGGAATACAAATCCTACCACGGAACCTCAACACGCCTTGTTCATCCACTTTGAATTCGTTACATTCCGCCTGTTCATTTCCAATCATCAAATCCACCAGTTTCACATCCAACTTCTGACCTTCTCTAAAAATATTAAGAAATTCATTGTTGATCTTTAGCATACCTAGCATCACACTATGCAGTGTCTGTTCACAAACCAAACTCATATCTCTGAACTGTTCGATCAATTCCAACTCTTTAACCATCATAGCCGATATATGCAAGGACTTTTGACCCAGAGCATCAGCCACGACATTAGCTTTATCGGGTGTGATAGTTCAAACCGAAATCATAATCCTTTAAGAACTCTAACCACCTTCTTTGTCTCATATTCAATTTCTTCTGATCAAACAGGTACCTTAAGCTCTTATGATCACTATACACCTCGAATCTGGAACCATAAATATAGTGCCTCCAAATCTTCAATATGAATACTACTGCGGCTAATTCCAAATCATGAGTTGGATAATTCCTCTCATGCACCCTTAACTGTCGTGAAGCATAAGCCACAACCTTTCCATCCTGCATTAAAACACCTCCCAAACCCATTAACGAAGCATCGCAATACACCACAAACGTTCACTTGGTTCGGGTAGAATCAAAACTGAAGCCATAGTCAATCTCTTCTTCAGTTCAATGAAACTCTTCTCACTGTGGACGTCCCACACAAACGCTTTACCTTTACAAGTCAACTGAGTCAATGGAAGTTCCAACTTCGAAAAGCCTTCAGTAACAACCAACCAAGCCCAAAAAGCTTCCAATCTCAGTCACCGACTTCGGAGCCTCCCATTGTAGAACTGAATATACTTTGGACGGATCCACAACAATACCATCACCTGAAATAACATGCCCAAGAAAACTTACCTCTCTCAACAAGAATTCACACTTAGACAACTTAGCATAGAGCTTCTTCTCTTTCAACACTTGCAGCACGATTCGCAAATGTTCTGCGTGTTCCTCTTCTAACTTAGAATAGATAAGAATATCGTTAATAAAGACAACCATGAATTGATCCAAGTAAGTGTGAAAAATTTGATTCATATACTCCATGAATACACCGGGGGCATTAGTAACTCCGAACGACATCACTACATACTCATAATGTCCATATCGAGTTCTGAAAGCCGTTTTCAGAATATCTTCATCCTTTACCCGTATCTGATGATAACTCAGCCTCAAGTCAATCTTGCTAAATACACGGGCACTGACTAACTGATCCATCAAATCATCTATTCTTGGAAGTGGATATTTGTTCTTAATCGTCACTTTATTCGGCTGTCTGTAGTCGATACATAACCTCATACTGCATCCTTTTTCTTTACCAACAAAACTGGAGCTCCCCAAGGCGATACTCTTAGTCTCACAAATTTCTTTTCTAACAACTCTTCCAGTTGCTTCTTCATCTCTGTTAATTCTGATGTCAGCATTTTGTATGGTGCCATAGAAACATCTGGTACCAGGGACACGATCAATAGAGAATTCCACCTCTCTCTCTCTCTAGCGGCACATCCGATATGTCATCTGGAAACACATTTGGAACTCACGCACAACTGGCAGTTCATCGTTGTGACTCTACTGCTAATTTCCAGAACACCATAATCACAAACATGGCAAACATATGAGCCTCATATCCTAAGAGTTCTTCTACTTACTTAGCAGATATAAACCTTAACTCTTCACCTTCGTCTAATTTAAGTTCACTCTCTACCCTATGAGGAACAACCATCAACAATACCAGATCATTCTCTCTCAGAGACATCCCAACTTGACCGACATACAAAACCTCGAATCCGCCTCATCTCCAGATATAAGAATCTGCACCAACTCATCAAAGCAATCTGTAAGCACTTATCTTAACTTCAAATAATTCACTGAACATACTATCTAAGCCGACAAGATACGTCTATTCCATCTCGCATGATCCCGTCTACTATCAACAAGAGATTAAGGGTGATCAGTTCCTCAATTTGTCAATAGACAGCCGACCATCATGATGGGGCATAAACCATCTTTACCAAACTATAATAGTGTTCCTTGCATCTTGTGCACAAAGTTACCTAAGGCACAAGTCCTAAGTTGGCATAAGCCTTATCCCCGCATCCCCTCCGGAAATGGGAACAACACTGTCCCAACAACACATGCACTCTTGCAATCAACATCACACTGAGCCAACACTCCACACCTGAAGCATCTTGGAGAAGCACAAGCTTCTCCCCCACTTATCTCACTCTCAATCCTGCAGACAAGGGATTAGAAAAACAAGAAAGCACTAATAGTGTTTCACACACATATCACACACTAAGGAACAAACAACATTGACAGTATTCAACTGCCACACCACACCGACTCAACAACTTGGCCAGACAGATCGACCTGCTCTGATACCACTACGTAACACCCTAAACCCCCGCGACAATTTATAATTTAATATTAGAGTAAGTTAAAACATACAATCAGATAGGATGCTACATTCAACTAACACCTGCTCATGCATACGATAGGTAACACTTAGATATTATCAATAAAAATATACTTAATTAATCTCCTCATAAAGCAACGAAAATTCAACTGAAAACATAACATGTTTACTACCACATCATCACCATTAAGAAAATAAACGGCGACAATTAATAAAATAAACAACGACAAGCATTCCAAAACCCCAGTGTTACAATCAGAGCAGACGCCGACTCAACGAAATAAAAAAGAAGACTCCATCTTCACTAACTTCAACTCCGCACTAATCCTGCTTATCTGCACGTTACCCACGTAGAGGTAACATTCAAACAGAAGGGGTGATATTCTCAAATCAACAAAAGAAATGCATAATATAAATATAAAAGCATTTAAACAATTACACGATTCATCCTATCATTACCACATCAACCAAATCACACTCTTCCACATAAGCAGACAACCGTACAATTCACCATACAACACAACATAATGCAATGCAACGAGACACGCGACTCGACTCAATGCATATAGTACCAATTAGATCCCTTTTTCATGATCATAATTCCCGTCAGAATTTCTATATCAGACGCTCACACCCCACATGGGCACACGACATCCGTGATCGCTCACACCCCACATGGACACACGATCTCCTCAACAACAACAACAACAACAACACGATTCTATTTTAAAGAATCCCGATGAGACGCTCACACTCCACATGGGCACACGACTTATCACACAACTTATACAACATGTCATGCATACAACGACAACATAATGCATATGAATAACAATGCATCAATACATCACAATACCATCATCCAACATGCAACATATACCTGCCAACACATACAACAACAGTAATCCACAACCACAACACGCATACACACAACCCAATTCATCGTTTCAACGCACAAGACATAGCTCATACATGAAAACCCGACTACCACATCAAATAGTTATAATTCTGGCATTGAAAGTAATTTTATCATAACTTTTTTTAAACCAGCTTTCCAATGACTCGAACGGCGACTGAAACGGACATACAGATTAAAAGTTATGAATTTTTTAAGTTTGGTAAAATTCTGTCTGTAACAGCAACTAACAACACTGTCATGCTCATTGCGAGTTCGCTACTGCTCGCTATGCGACTTTCGCTACGCGAAATATAGCTCGCATCTTGAACTCATTACAGAATGTAAACCGTGGACTTTCGCTAATGGGTCGCTACTGCTCGCTACTTCTCGCTACTGCTCGCTATGCGACGTTCGCTATGCGAACTCTCCAGGACAGCAAACCAGAAAAGTACGATTTTTGCAGTTTGGAGGCCTTCCGGACCTCCGAATTCGATTCCGTAAAATGTCCCAGTCCCAGAATTCGAAATACTACCATTATGTAACAATTATAACAGCCTAAAACACCATTTTAGAGATCCTAACATCATACATACAATTAGAAATACATAGACCACAATCTAACCGATCAATTTATGCCTTTTTCCTCTTATCGGAACCTCCGACACGCAAAATCCCCAATCCCAAATCGATACAAACAACACCTAGGGATGATCCTAAAGGTTTATCTACCCTCATACAAACATTATGCAACCCTTAAGAGATTAAAGAACCCCACCCTTACCTTAGTGACGATTCTTCGAAGGTTCTCTAGATCCTAGCTCTGCTTCTCCCTTTCGTTCTTCAGAGCGTTTTCTCCCAAATGATCGTACCAAGAATGACTTCTCCCCTCTCTCCAAATCCTTTTTGTCTAACTTACCCCTAGGACCCCTACTAGACTTTTGCAACAATGTCCTCACTAATCCTCGCACAATTACCACTTAGCCCCTCCTTTTATTATTAATATTATTATTATTCTTATTATTTCAATATTACTATTATTATTATTTTACTAATGAAATAATAATAACACTATTCTTTAATAATTTAAAAATAATAACATTAACCAAATAACCTATTCTCACCACACCACCAAGTTCTATCCAATTGGTCACACACCCCAAACATCTTAATCCCTACAATTATGAGGTCTCTACCCCATATTAAGGGCAACCCCAGACACAACCACACACAAATGAACAACAACATATAATTCCAATTACGAAAATAATAAAATAAATCCGGGTGTTACATTAATCGTTGTTACATGTTTGGGGTTGATGGGGTATGGATTGGAAGTGTTTTGGATGAAGAAAAATGTGATTTTTGGACTCTGTTACAGTAGTAACCGGTTAACCTACTGACTGTAACCGATTACCTTTGGAAAAGTCACGTTTCTGGGCTATTTTCGAGCATGTAACCAGTTACCCATATGGAAAGGTAAAAACATAATTATATGCCATGGATTGATAAGATAAATATAGAAATGTAATTTATGTAATTTTGTTTCCACCAAAACTCAAGGATCGGGGATCGGATTAATACGAGTTCAGAGCCTTTGGAAAAAATGATCCAATAAGGTAGTAAATGGTAATGTTAGACCATGATTTAACCAATGATGTTTGGTAGAGGATAGTAGTGGCTTGTATGCCTTAAAATGTGTGTGAACTACTATATGGATTATGTTTGACATATTATGCTATTATGTGTGTTTCATGATTGATATTGTTATATGGCAACGTGTATGATATATGTATGATGTGATGGTGTGATAACATGCTTAAAATGAATTAGGAAGAGTGAGGAAACTTTACCCCAAAACAAAATGGTATGATTCTAGGTTGTAACTAGTATTGTGATAGAAACTCTAGATGGCGATGCTCGTGCATTCGATGTAGAAAGGTGCATTCTTGCCGAGTAATGGTCTAAAGTAGAGAACCTAGATGACGATGTTATTGTAATCGATGTAGAAAGGTACATCATTGCCGAGTAATGGTCTAGAAAAGAATAAGACACTAGTATGGAACATGTATGAACTCTTGTAATTATGGGAAAAGGCGAATAAGCCTTAAGGCGAATGTGGCCTAGTGATTGTCGAATACAATCACGTTTGTATGTGAAATCACGAAATCGTAACCGTTTCCCTATTATGTGTCGTTTCACGAGTAAAGAGCTCCTCTGGAATGATTTCACAATTTCTTGGTAGGTTTGATTCCCGAGTATAGTACGAATGGAACCTATAGGGTAAAAAGACTTGTGACGGTGTACGGACCGTGTGAAGTGATGAATTAAGGTGATAATGTGTCCCTTAGTTTCGAATCTATCTCGTATGCCAAGAAATCTACGAGGATCCATGACTCGTTCCGACTTCTAGACGTAGAAGAGGACGGGAAAAGGGGATGCCTTGATGAGGTTATCGATAGTGATAATTTTGGGTTAGTGAACTCATGACATGTTTCCATATAGTGTGAGATTGTGAAATCAAGGTCATTTCCCTTCCCCTTGACTTGAGTTAGGATTTGACTAGAACCCTGTAAAGCCGAGAGAACCCATAAGATAGGAAACTCACTGAGATTTAATATCTCACCCCATTGTTGTTATTATTTTTCAGGCGTTGTTGCAGGTTTGATTTACAAGTGGAGCTATGCTCGGATGTTTTAAGAGAAGCTTATCTTTAGTTTTTCGTTGTGTAATTTGATTGTATACAATTGAGGATATTGTATATTGATCTTAGTTTTTGTTTTGGCTAGTTTCCATATCTTGTACCATAGATTATGTTTATGTTTTAGAATGGTCAAGTATGTGAATTACACCATTAGGCACTTATGATGGTGTCAGTACTAAATGAAATGTTTGTATAATATTATTCTAGGTATATATTATACAGGGCATTGAAACTATACAGAGAAGTGGTTCTATAATATATCATCATTAGAGTTTTACAAACTCAACCACATATTTTACACGTAATAAAATATGTCATTATTTAAATAATTTCACATGAAAAGAGTATGATGATTATATAAAATATTTTCCATCATTTGAGTAAGATCAAATCCATATAATTTTTAATAAAATATATGATTTTATACAATATATTAATAACTCACTCAAAACTCAAATGTTACAAATATAACTACACACATTTGAGAATTATATTATGTTATGCGCAGCGGAAAAATATGAGACTTAAGTTTAACTATTATTGAGGATATAACATAAGTAGTCATAAACTTTATTACTAATTGTCGTACCTCGAAAAATACGATCCTCGTGATGGACGCGGAAAAAACTGTTCGAAACAGAGTCGCCACCGAACTTTATTCATTCCAAGGAAGGAATAGGAAAATATCGATAAAACCTTTAAAGGATAAGAAAATGGACATCGCAACCAAATTCTAGGTTCGGGAGTCGATTATGCAAAGGGAAGGTATTAGCACCCTCTACGTCCGTTGTACTCAACGGGAACCTCTTGATTCGATTCGTGAGAAATTTAGCTTGGTTTGTTTGTTTTCTTCTAAGGGAAAAGGATTAATTTTAAGGGGAAGATGGGTGGTTTTTATTAAGGTGCTAGGAAAGGATTAAGATCTTTGTGCCTACGTATTCCCTCGTGCAATGGGAAAGTCAGAGCATTCGTAGTTCGTGGGACTACGGTTTTTTGGTTTGTATTTTTTATGTAGGCGCCAATTGTCCACACACGAGTAAGAGAACTCGCACCCAAACAATTGAGGAGAAAGGTCAAAGACTTGGCCCCCTCACATCACCTTTTAGAAAGTTGTTTGAATATATGATTAAGTGTATTAAAGAGTTTGATTAAGAAAAGAGGATTTGATTTGTATGTGTTTTAGGGTTTCGGTCGCACGGGGGCGAGAAAGGAGAGTTTTAGATGTTTTAGAGGTGACAATTGTTCACACACGAGTAAGAGAACTCGCACCCAAACAATTGAGGAGAAGGGCCAAAGACTCGACCACCCTCACCTCACCTTTTAGTAAAAATGTGTTTAGATAGGGATTAAATGTTTTAATGATTGCTTAGAAAGAAATTTGAATGTTGTCGAGTTACAAGTGTTTTAGAGGCGTCAATTGTCCACACACGAGTAAGAGAACTTGCACCCAAACAATTGAGGAGAAAGACCAAAGACTTGATCCCCCTCATTTTCACCTTTTAAGAAATGATATTTAAGTATGGTTTAAACGTATTGATTTGATTTGAAAAAAAAATACTCGACGTTGGATCGAGGTTTGGATTTGCGTGCGAAATGGTTTGAGAACTAATGGAAATGAGGTCCTATGGTTTAAGGTAAGGTCGATTGCGAGGCAAAAGCGCTCGACTTACAAGAGGTAAAGGGAAGCGATATGTGGATCAAGTGAAAGTTGGAGATTAATTGAATTTGATTTGGAAAATACTTGACGTTGGATCAAGCTTGTTTATTCTTTTGAAAATGGTTGATTTTAATCTTATGGGAGAGGGATACAATTACTCAAGTGGGAATAATCGAGCCAAAATTAAAGTGAGTCAATCACGCATACACATACAAACCAAAGTGAAATGTGCAACAAGTATCGTTGTATAAAGCCCAAGAGGAGGCTATGTGAGGTTGATTGCGATCGTGAAAACAATCGACTTACAAGGTATTAAAAGGGCTTGACATTTAGTCAAGGTATTAGTTTGAAAAGAGTTTTTTGGTTTGGACAAGCATATTATGAAAGACAAATATAATCGAGGCAAAATAATAATTCACATGAGACAATCATAAACATCACATGAAGATCATGAACAAAATGGGGAAGGAGATGAAAATAAAATTAAACATGTTAGTCTAATTAATATCCTAGAGTCCTAAGGTTAGTCTAAAAGGATAAATTCTAAGCTCACAAAATGATTTATTTTTTAGATTTTTTAGAACTTAAAAGAAAATTCCAACAATTAATTAAATTAAACTAAAATATTTAATAAAATTACCTATTAAAATTAATTAGTATTAAATAAAATGGTTTAATAAAACTAATTAGAAATTGATTAATGAAAAATATTTTTAGTTTTTTCATATATTTATAAAAAAATAAAATATCAAAATAAAAACTAAGTCTAATATATAAAAAAACAAGAAAAAGAAAATAAAAAAAAAAGGTAATGGGCTAGGATAAAGGAGTCAATGGGGGTGCTAATAGTGATCCACCCGAGACCCACCAAATCAGAAGCCCGCCAGGAAAGAAGGGTCCATCGTGGACCCTCGGGTCATCTCCTTGACCCAGCGTCCAGATCTGGGTCGTTGATCATCACAGAGTCAAACGTTGACTCAAAATCCAACTGTGGAGAAAGCATATGCATGATGAGCTGGTCCAAGATGTGTGTAGGATTAGCAGATGGTGAGTCAAAGGTCGGTGACACGTGTCACCGACAATGGAAGCCATTAACGTTTTAAAAACAAGGAAATGTGAGTATCAGAAACATTTTTAAAACTCTTTTTCTCTCTTCAATATCTCCCTTCCCCAACGCTCTCTTTTCTCTGCAAAAACACCCTCACTGGAACCCTAAAACTCACCTGAGAAGGAGGTGGTTGGCGGCGGCGCCGCCCCTCCTCTCCGACCAAACACTAAAACAAGTTTATCCTATAAAAACCCAACCTCTGAGTTCAAATCTGAACTCAAATTTCTCAAAATCTCACTCTAACTTATAAAAAACAGAAACCCTAAACAAATTATATATATCAAATCATGGCGCAAACAAGAAATTGGAAGAGGGATACAAAGCAAAATCACATGAAGATTACGGATCAAGTATCAAAAAGCATGAAGGAAGTTAATTATACCTAAATCGGAGCAATTCCGATTTGAAGTTCTCCGGCGAAGGTAAGATCTCTAACTCTTCTTCCTCCTTCTACTTTCCACGTTTTTTCTTCTATTTCTTCTATTGCTTCAAACTGATTGCTTGTTAGGAATAGGATGAAGGCTTAGCTCGTCTCTATCAGGATTTCAGTGTGAAATTCTGTTGAGATTTAGGATAAGATCTTTAGAAATTTAGGGTTTGAGGAATTTCTTGCGCAGCCGTCTAGGTTTTTTTGTTCTCCCTATTTTGCAAATGATTGGAGTGGTTTTTATAGGAAGTGTTAGGGTTGATTGGTACGTGTGAGGATTGGAGGATTTTCAGAGGAATATCCTCTAATCCGTGTGAGCTTGAATGATGAGGTGTAAACCGTTGTGAGCTGGAAAATTTGTACAACGAAGGATAATGGTGAGGCACAAACTTGAGTGGAGAGACGTGTAGGTACGGAAGGAAATTGGTTTGAAATTTTTGTCTGTAGTGAAGGTTGCTTCTAGAACTATGGTGGTCCCTCTTGAAAAAAAACTTTTTTGTGAAATACATACTTCTCCTAATATGCTGCTATTTTCCTTGATTTATATTCGTGTACCACATTTGAATCTGTATCACGGCTAGTTCTGTTTGAGTGCCTTTAACATGACTTTAATTGACTTCTCAATCTCATACTATGTGCTGACTGCAGTTTTCATGTGTTCTCCTTGGCGTGAGGAAGTTTGGCACTTGGTTTTGGCTCAGAATTAAGGACTTGGTGGAGAGGACAGGTTTGGTTATTGGGCTTACATGGAGGGACATCACTTGGATAAACCAGGTATGATTTGGAATCATCGCATTATTGTTTATGCACACTCGAATGAATTTGATGATGTTGTTAAAATTCTATTTTTTTACTTTGTAAAATCAATCCATCTCTTGAATCCACTGCCCAGGATATTGTTTATTGATTGGCTTGCATTTGTGAACTTGCTATGATAATGTGCTCTCTTCATTTTCCTTGTATGCACTGTATTTTTTCTTTGTGTAAAATGTGATGTTGCAGTTGTGTTACTACTGATGTTCACTGATATAGGCCTTCAAACTGTGAACTTCTCGCAGCAACTTGTAGTTTAAACATTGCTTGGTGGTAATATAGATGGTGCTCATGCGAGAAATTGAAATAATGGCCTTGATTTTGCACTTGACTTGTAAACTTTTTGTTGACATTGTCTATTGGTTGCTGTAATGTAAGATTACATTTGCATTGAACCTGAAATTCTGCTAGCACTTGAACTCGCCTTAATTTGGATTTAAATTGTGTAATTGTATAATATGCTCTAAAATTGTGATTTGGTTGAGTCTTTTTCATTTAGGCTTTTGTAAACTTGGATAGCACTGTTCAAGTATAGAATGTAATGCTTGAAGCTCCATTAAGTTTGTAACCTTGTACTGGTTTTGTGCAGGTTGTGATTTTCATGTGGGGTCAGGGCTGCTATGGTTGGTAAAGTTGCTTGGTGCTGTTGCGGTTTGGGCAAAAGTAGATGCGTGATGTGAATTGTTATTGAATGGTGTGGTGATGTAGGTACATGAATGAGCTGCGTAGGATTCATTGCCAGTTGCTACAAACACCTTTTTTTATTTTGTTTTATATGGTGTGGCTCTTTTTTGTGTATTAATTTGATGAGTATCAAATGGCTGAAGTTTTTCGGGTTTGTGTAGGTAGCAACATGTGCATTCAAGGCTTGATTTTGTTGTGTGATGTGTGTATGAAACGGCTTGTGGCTTTCGCGTGACATACAAAGGGCTTGGAGGTAGCCTTTTATTACTAACATTCTACACAAGGTTTGGTAATTGATTTCATGATGTGGCTTGGGAAGCTTTGGAGGTTAAAGTGGAATGGCTGCTTTGGTTTTGTATAGAGGACTTGTGGGGTCTGTATCGATGGAGTATAGGCTGGATCACCACTCGTTCATAATTTTGTGAATCAAGTCATGGGTTTGTAATGGGCCTCTTTTCCTTTTTGTAGAACCATTCCTTTTGTATGATAATGGGTTTGAATTTTATTTTGTAACCTTTCTTGTAATAATGGGCTTTAAGATGAATCCATGATTTTGAAATTTGAATATATTCTTAAAAAATGAAATCCCTTGTCATGATACTTCACAAACTTGCATTTAAGACTTTGAGTGCCCTTGAGAAAACCTTCATGATTTAGGATCTAAAACAAGCTTGAAGAAAAAATGATTGATCATGACCAAAGTCTTGACTTAATCTTGAGAAAATAAATAACCATGAATCAATCTCAAATTTTTCTTGAACTTTAATGGAGTCATCTTGAATTCTCTTTTAAAATGAATAAAGGCTTGAATCACTTCTTGAAATTATGATTAATCACCACTAAATCATGTACTTTGAATCCATTAAACCTCGAATTCACTGAATCAAATCTGAAATTAACCTTGAACTTGGCCCCTTAAATCATGATGAACCAAATCTTTCAACCTGCTTTGAAATTTGAATCAGGACTTGAAAAATGAAACTCAACCCACTGCACGAAACCCTAGTTGGAAATGCACTGAATTCTAATGATTATTCAGCATGAACGATTTGGCTTGAGCACAAACCCTAAATGAAGCTTCACACATACACCATTTGAATCAATCATACCCAGACCTTGATCTTATAGCAAACTTGTCTGACCAACAGTCAAATCAGATGAACTTCAACACACATTCCTGGTTCAATATCCTCAAATGAATCACAGACTTCGGCAATAAGAAAGCAACATATTTTTTTAAATTTTCTGGATAACTGTTAGTGGATGGATGTACAGATGACATATACATACAGGTATGACAAATTTGGGTTATGACACTAACATAAGACTATAATATTCTCAATATAAGTCTTTATAAAATAACATTATATTAAATAAATAATATTTGTTTCTCATTTCTAATATAATTGACATGTTAAATTCTCTCACTTGATAGAGAATAATAGTTGAACTATAATTAAGGGTATTGAAACATATTTAAACAAATATTCAACTATTTTCTCTATCACACAATGATCATATCAAATAACGTCACATCGATAGGGCATGTCTATCATTTACATAATTTAGAGAGAATTGAAATTCATTATAATAAAAAAATATTGAAAAATAAAATTTTGAATTTTATAAAATATTACATGTCTTTAAAAAAATAATTTATTTATTTATTTATTGTTATCTTAAATAATAATATCAACAATATTTAAGAATAAATATATAATGTACAAATATTATGTGACAAAAAAATCAAATACCAATAGGGTACTCGAATTATAATTTACATAATTTTAAATCACAAATACATTAAGCAAAACAAATTATATTAATAATAACATACCGATGGAGTATAACTATTATCAATATAAAATTTATTATAATTAAAATAAATTTGATTATCTTACCAAACAAAATTTATACAATTGTACTAACGATAGGTAAGTTACAATCATATAAATTAAGAATGATTATATTTTATTCAAATTTTTTTTTGTACAATTATATCCTCGATAGGTGAAATTACAATTATACAAATTAAACATTGTTATTTAATTATCTAGAATAAAACTCTCAAAATAATAAAGATTTCAAATAAACTCGTAAGACTACATTTTTATTCATATATATTTATTTGAGCATATAATCAGAAATCAATTTAAGAAAATAAATAGAGAGTTTTAATTTTAGAATATTTTGAAAAATATCAATTTTATGTAAATGCACATTTTATAATTTTTAATGGAGTAGCAAATATTATTACAAACAAATTTATCCTTAAATGCAATTATATAATAACTCACAAGAGATTCAAAAATAAATTATGACTAACCTCAAGTAGTGTGACATTTATCCTTACAAATAGAGTTAGTAAACTTTGATAAAATTTTTAATATTACCGTATTATCTCAAAAATTTATAAATCACCAATATCAAAATATAATACTCTATTAACCTAATAAAATAATACAATTTAAACTACCTTAAAAATAGTTCAAGATAATTATAATATTCTAACAATGAGCACATAAATAATAAGGCGCAATATAATTTAATACTAAAATTATTATATTGAAAAATATAATACAATTTACAAATATTCAAAAATTTCAACACAAAATTTGAATGTGTATTTTATAAACAAATATTAATTTCATATTAAATAGGATTGTCAAAATTCATTAGCAATTATATTTGTAGATATTAATCATAAATTATTAATAATCTATCAAAGAGAAATAATATGGACACTCTTATATGGTAAAATTTTAAGAATATTATATGTAAAAATATAATTGCTTCGGATGTTAGTGGCAGTTGCGGTAAATTCTTTAACAGATTCATCCACACTTATGTACATGAATTAGCTACATTTACTTAGTCTCTTAATAAACGAAATTAACAAAATGATATGATTTATAGGCATGATGATAATTGATCACTATCAGATTTTTAATTTTCAAATCAGCCATGAAGAATATATATATACAGGTAAGAAAACAACACCTTAAAAATAACATTTACACGCCAAAAAAAATCATCTTATTTTATTTTATTTTATTTATTTATAGATTTTTATGTCAATCAAAGATGTAATTCCCGTGATGATAAAACTAAACTGAAAACAAACCATATCGTTCTAAATAAACAAAGAATATCGACAAAACATTAATAATTTATGATATCATAAGAGTATTAGAAAAATGTGATTGAAAAATTATATTTATTTATATATATATACATATATATAACATGATGTGAGAATGTAACGATTCAACATTTATTCAAAATGAAACATTGAGTTTCAATCCAATTTATTGCTTTGTAAGGAGTAAAATCATTGATTTATGAAAATGAGACAACCTTATATTTTGTCTAACACCCATATACAAAGAAGAAGAAAAGCAATACAAAAGAATGAACTTTCAGTGAAATAATCTCTATTCTCTTATATATGCAAGACAAATTTTATTTTATTTTATTAGTATCTTGTAAATACTATTAATCAATTAACGATTAAAAAAAACATCTCAATCGAATCTAATGATAATTACAAGTAGTGTTAAATAACAACTAGACATTCAAAATAATCTTACTCATGCCACAAATCACTATAAATGGATTCACAAAAACTTATAATAGCCATAATATGTATCTAACCAGTCTCTTATACCAATTGATAAAATTTAAATAATTGATTGACACAATATTATAGCATATTACTATATTATAGAATATAATCAAGAATAATAAGAACGGTGTACCAGATAGGTATTGGAATAATATAAGCAAGTGTGAGTAACTGGAGAAATAGTCTCACATTGGATAGGAATGTGGTGACTTGAACATTTATAAGTGAGAGTGATAGGTGAGTGGGTTCTTCCACTTATAAATACTCAAGTAACCACATTCTTATCCAATGTGAAACTATTTCTCCACTTACTCACACTTGCTTATATTATTCCAATACTCTCCCACAAGTGTGAGTCCACAATATTTTTTTTTTTTTTATATTTGTACCGCCGTTGACACCTTTTTTATACTGGACGACAAAAAAAAATAAAAAAAAATATAATATTTAAAAACAAAACGAAAATTAAAAAGAAAAATTAATACCAAAACGAAAATAAATAAAAAATTAATTCAAATTTTATCCAGACAGCAAATTAATATAGGGCACATGTGCAGATTCTGTCATTCAGTCAGCAATAGGGGAGAGTGAAAATAGAATCTTGATTTGGTAAGGGGATAAAAAAAAGTACTTCAGGGGGCAAAACCAAATCTCGCCCTAATGGTAGGGGATCGTATAATTAACCCTTTAATTAATTAAAATAATTGATTTATTTGGATTTACTTGAATTAATTAATTCATGTAAATTATTTTATTGGTATCATAAATGTAGAATTGCTAGATTATTTAGTTGGACTTAATTAGATGTGTGAATAGTAAGTGGGAATAAGTTGAGATAAACCCAATTGAATTAAGACAAATATTAGGGTTTAATAAAAGAGTAGAAAGAGTTTAAAGAGAATAGAAAGAGAGAAAAAGTTGGAAAGGAGGAAGAATAGAGGAAAGAAGAAGAGTGGAGAAGAAGAGAAGAACCAAAAGAGAAAAACCCAAGAATCACCCAAAAACCAAGGTAAGGGTGAGTTTTTACACATTTATTAGGATTATTTGATGATGTATGATGAATAGAAATACCTTTATGATAAAATCCCTAAATTTTCCATAATTTTGTAATTGTTAGGTTTTGATGATAATCTTTGATATGTGATGGTTAATTTTGTTTGGAATTAACATATGTTGGTGAAATTGAGTGATAATTGCGTAACATTAGGAACTGTAATAGAATTGAACTTCTAATTACATGACTAATTGTTGATATAGCATTGAACTTGACGAATACGATACTCTGAGATGGTAATAACTGATTGTGACTAAATTGCATGCTTGAAAGATATTGTTAAGTAGATATAATGTACTTGATTGAGAGATTTTTATTATTAATGATATGTTATGACTTTTGCTTATTTGGTTAAAATGATAAGTATGAACTTGCCCCGTTCCTTTTATCTGTGTGAGTGTTAAATTGGGGACTTGTTGGTTCGTTTGTGATACTCCATATTTTGTGTACAGTAGCAGTGCATATAATTTCTAGTATTATGCTTCAGTATTAAGTAGTATACCACTTAATACTTATATGCCAAAACAAAGAATGAGATTATTTTAAAGTAATTTATGAACTATAGCATATCCACTTGAAGCTACGAAAAGAGATATTCATAATATTTGAAAACAATAGTAATTAGGTGCCCATGTAGTGATAAGTGATGACTAGATGATAAATTTTGGAACAGTGACACCCCACTTGGCCTTGAAGCAAAACGAAAGTGGGCATTGAAGAAATCATATAATGTAGTGCCATTATATCTATAATATAGGAATATTAGTGGCTCTGGAAAACCACATTCTAACCCTTCTAATTAGCTCGCCATATCAGCGTTTGGGGGTATTTAGTGTCTAAAATCAACAATTTTGAACCAAATTATCACTTACTTGAATCCTAATGACACTCTTTGTCATAGTTACACATAATTGTGGGCAAAAAGTAACCATTGCAATTTGATTCCAACCACAACCAGCTGGATCGTACACTGTCTTTCTCTCTCACCGTCCTTTCCTCATTTCTTTCTTTCCTTTTCTTTCTCTTTCTCTTTCGCTTGCTTTCTCTCTCCCTCTGCACTGCCAACTTCATCTTCTTCCTCTTATTCTTTCATCTCCTATGTGTTTGGGTTTTTTGTCAATGTTTATTTGCTGAAACTTCCAATACGGCCCAAGCTTCATCGTTCCACACCGCCACAAAAACCTAACGCAAAGACCGGAGCAAAATCATCGGAGTTACAACAATGGAAACCTAACTCCGAAGTTGTATTCAAACCGGTATCAAAGCTCGATCTTACACAACGTTGTCCTTCTTCTAATTTAATGTTAGGTTGGTGTTTGCTTGTCCATCTTGAAATTTACTTTAATGTTCTTTAGTATTTAGTTTTTCAGTCTTTAGCTCTTATTATAGATGTCTTCCTTTTCAAACATACTTCATGGAAATGAAAAGAATATTAACAAACATTGTTATTATTTTCAATCACATGTTTTAGGTCTTATGGTTTCCGGTGCTGTAACATGATGGTTTTCATAAGGTGCGTCATATTCCTTTGTGTATGGTTAATTCCATTTTAGGACAACACAAAATAGTTTTTAAAAGCATAACATTTATTTTTATATGTTTGACTATACTTATTCTTGGAATTATTCAACATTTTTAAAACGTTTTCGAAAGGTTGATAGTTGCGTAATCTGCGTCTACCATCATTTGCTTATATATCTATCACTGTCTGTTGTCTTTTGCTTATTTAGCTATCACTGGAATCCTTCAATTTGTGCGCTTTCAGTATTTTCTGTTGGGATTTTAACTGTTGTTTCATTTATAAATACAAAAATATTGGAAGTGAGATGTACGGGACAAAAATGGTGTACCTGCGATAAGAGAGTCGATGGGAGTTTCTCAACACACTATTCTTTGTGTTTGAAGCAGTGGCTTATATGCAGGTATGTTACAAACCATATAACTTTCACAATGCAAATGATTATTGTATTATAACGAGATCTTATTGATGATATATAATTTATTTCAAATGGTTCACAGATTAGATGATGCAACCATACAGACAGAAGGTGCCCCTTTGATTATAAAGGTCTTTATAAGGTAATGTGATGCAACAAAATTTGTAATATTATTAAATTTCATGATGGAATGTACATGTTTTTTATTTCAGAAACATGTCCTGGCGGATTAAACATGTCTGTGTTTAAAATTTAAGAATACAGTGGAGGAAGATAGACACAACCTGACTGGTATCACTAACCAGCTATGGAAATAGGTTGCAGATACAAAGACATATGACATTGTGGCTACAGATAAAATTTTGGATCGGTTGATTAAGAGCCAATAAGAAGAAGACATCGATTATAAATATATATTGTCATGAATTAAGACGAAGGCTAGACATATGCATTCATATTTCTGGAGCATTCAAAGACATGGTACATGTTAATCCTTTCGAATATTGTAATAATTCAGTATGTTTCTTCAGGCATGAATTCACTGATCTGTGTGTCTTTTTATGTTCCTCATGTGATGCTTAGGTGCCATTTGCAAGATGTTATAGGATGCTGATATATTGATATCGTGTCTACTCGTGGATGGCATGTATTCTAAGTAAAGTTTCCCCTATAATCTTTTACTGTTTATGTTTTTCAAATCTTTTACTACTTTTGACGCATTCTTGGTTACAAAAGTTTGATATTTGTAAATGGCTATACAATACGTTGATCAAAGTAAGTTATATTAATCCTTTGCACATTTCTCTTTTTGATTGAATTTATAGTTTCAAGTATGATCGGCTTTCAACTATAACTAATCAACATACTCTTTGCAAAAACTTAAGACGGCGGTTTCATGTGACGTGATTATAAAGTTATTATTCATGAAATATTAATCACGAAAAAGATTTCTCATTATTTAACAATGTTGCAGTGTATCAATGAGGTGATTTAACTCATTGTCCATAATTTCAAACTTCTGAATATCAATAATGCTTATGATATTTTGCTACTTTCATCATTTACTTGAATCCTAATGACACCCTTTGTCATAGTTACACATAATTGTGGACAAAAAGTAACCATTGCAGCTTTTACTAGGGTTGGTGACTGCATATATCTCACTGTGTCTGTTTTAATTCTTGATTTTTTCTGTATTGTGTTTCGTATTGTGTTGTTTCTAATCATGGGACTTTCTGTACTACTTTTGGATGAAGATGAATGTGTTTGAAGTGTTATACTTTAGCATGTTTTAAATACATTTACCAATATCAATATGATTGTAGTAGGTGTTGTGTTTGATGGAACGTTGTCGGAGAAAACTTGGGGATTGTTTAATGTGAACGGTATTCCTATTTACATTTTAAACTTGGCTGCATCAGAACCAGTTTTGGGAAATGATTTCAGTAATCAAACCTTCTGTTTTGGGAAATGATACCAGGTGTGTGTATTGTTATATTTAAGTTTTTCTATTTCATTCACTTTAGGATTTTATTTTCATATCATTCACTTTGTTGTCGTAGCATTAGGACAACAGAGTCATGAGGACCCAGACTCATCTGCCAGTGGAAGAAACAATAGTTTTGAAGAAACATTGCCCGCAACTAAATTTCCTATTGAAGATGAACTTAAGATAACTGCTGAAACTGCAACCTCTCTGGTTCTATGGTTTAATGACTCAGCTGGAGTGATAGCTATCAATACACCTGCAATTCAGAATGCAAACACGCGTAAAAAACCTAGGTACTTCTTCCTGTACCCATAAATTGTAGCCTTGCAATACACCCAATTCTAAGATCTGCAGTGGACGAGCACAAAGTGTGCGTTTTCGCGCATGGTAAAACCGGAACAGGCAAGACATTCACCATGGTTAGTGATGTCAAAATTCTGTCCATATTGTGTCCATTTGTTAATTAATGTTACTATTCAAAGTCTGCCTGTGTAGCAGTTAGTTAATAATAATATTATCTAATGTGTCTTTTGGTTTCTGATAGATTTTGAAGTGGCCTTTATTTTGATCCAACTGCATCAGGTTGCACTAACATGCATACATTTTCGGATTGCTCCTTTTTTTTTCATATTCCAGGTGATTCGTTGATTTTTTCCTGTCATTAATGGACTTAAGGTCTAGTGGTGGAGGCTTGGGTCTTGAGAGTGTGCTCCTCTCAAGGTCTCAGGTTCGAATCCTACTAGGTGCAATCAACTCTTGTGTGGGCCAGTCCATACGGAGCTTTGCTCTGGCTTGAAACGGGGCCCCCGCTAGTGGACGGTGGGTATTGATCCCTCTTGGATTAGTCGGTCGCAAGGCCAGATACCAAGATTTCCAAAAAAAAAAATCTCAAGTTTTCTATCCATAATATTTTTTATGCATACTTCAAATTTTCTTTAGTGCACAATCACATTATACATTGTATTTGCAACTTAATGGGATTCTTTACCATCACCAGTCTTTATTATTCTGCCTTTCATTATTCCAACTATACAGTTTCAACTGTGTTAATGCATTTCCATTTCCAATGTAGGGGAAGCTCCACAGTCACAACCCTGATTATTTAACCCTTCCTCCTATTATGTACTTCAGAGCCCACTTTTCAGAAAAAACCCAACTTTTTCAATGGCATCCAACCAAAATATCCAACCTGCTGCCCCTATTCACGTCGATACGGCAACAGACCAAACGCCTTCTCCGGAATTGCAACGACCTCAGGCTGTCCATCATCCTGTAGACCCCCAACCAACTCTACAGGTTCATCAAATAGTTGTACTGCCGCATATTATTCGCACTTAATTTAACTGTCCCTTATTCTTTCAATCTTATTAAATTGTTTAATTTTCTCAACGTCTGCAGACCCAACAACATGTCGAAGCTGTCGTCCACCTACAACCTGATACTCAGATCCGAGCATCTACTGAGGTTCAACCATTGTCGGATTCCGAGCGCCGTGAACCGCACCAAGAGGGACCCAACTTTCAACCAACTCTGCAGGTCCCAGGTACATTTCAGTTTTCTCTCCTTATCTCAGACGATGTGTATATTATTTCTTTTCATGTTAACACATACAGTATGTTCATTTTTTATTAACTCAGTGCTACAATATCCTACAATACATCATAATTTCAGTTTTCCCTGCATATCAGTTGACAATATTCATTGACTGGTTTTTTTTTTCTACAGCTCCATAACCCTCCTCCAGTTCGACATTCAAGAGAGAGGAGAAGAAGAACGACTTCTGCTTCATTCGTGAGCCGAGTAATTTATTTGGATTCAGATGATGACCAATAACCTGACTACGAACCGGTTGATTCCGATGATGACGATGAGCGGGACTATACATGGGAGAACTTTATGTATGGAAGGAGTTACACTGATAGTGATTAATTATGCAAGTTTTATTTCAGTTTGTTTTAAGTCATTCAATATGTCTTTTGTATTTCAGTCCAAACTCAACTTTACTTTGACTTGTACTGTTACTATTTGTATCCCATGAACTTTATTTGAATGAACTTTTTGTCTTCTTCAATTAGAAATCACAACTTTTGAAGCGTTACTTTTAATTGCATTAACTTTTTGTCTTCTTCAATTATAAATTAAAACTCAATTTAGTTTTAGTTTATGATTTAATACACATGAAAATAATAAATGATCAAGTTATTTTTAATCAACTAAGTCATTATTATTTTAGATATTACTTTATAATTTATTAACATTATATAGTATAAATAAATGTGTTTTTTTTATCTTCTATATACAACAACATTCATTATTAATTTGTCCAAATATTTCTTTATAATATTCACAGTATAAATATTTTATTACCAACTTATTTTTTTCAATCACTTAACTTGCGTGTTATAAAAGATTATTTATATAGTGTTTTCTATTAAACATTGAAATATAAGTTAGTTAATTATTTCAATAATAAATCTTTATTTAATTTATCTATAATTTCAAAAAAGTATATACATAATAAATGATGACTTACTATGTTTTTTTTTTAATTTTATTTTATTGTTGCTTATTATTTATTTTAAATATGTTCAATGTATCTTATTTTATTTCCTAAAAAGTTAACCATAAACATTCATATCAAAACTGTTAATGTTTGAAAATAAATGTAATGACTAAAATAATATTCTTAATGATAAATGTGTTTTATAGGTTTCTAATATTTCAAAGTCTTTAAAGTAAATGGTTAAAATAAGTGTTACTCTATTTTTTTTAATCAACTGTCTTTAATATTTATACGGAACTAAAAATTATTAAGCCTTTCTGTAAGTTAACACAAATTATAAACGGTGGACAAATATAATTAATTAAAATACGTTAATTTTCAAATACTAAATAATCACATTAATACTTTTATCAATAATTTCAAAATAAATTAATATTTATGCTCCAAATATACCGTTCTTTCAAACTTATTAACATAGGGGAAAACTATATTTATGCTCCAAATATAAATAAATATATTATTTTAATTCAAAATTTTAACTTTATTGGTTAAATAAAATTGTTTTTCTATTTTTTTCATTCTTATTACATTTAAAAAACTAATCTGTGTAACACACTAGTCTTTGTACAAACGCACGAGTATCCACGCTAGTATCCGTGGAAACACATATGTTATTATACGGGTTCAAATTCGTTGTTGATTATATCCACTAAATTATTATATCTTTTAAAAATAATTACTTTTTTTGTTGAAAATTTAAATTTTTTTAATTTTAATTTGAAATAAATGCGCGTACCATACCAGTACCCGTGCGAATGTACGGATCTCCCACTAGTTAAATATAACCAAAGTGAAATGTGAAAATTCCAATACAATAAAGCCAAGTGAATTGTGAAGCCTTATATCACCCTGTAGAGCCTATTTTTATTGAAAAGTGGAATTGTAAACTTATCTACTGTAGCACAACCATGTAGTTAACACATGACATAATGAATCCTAGTGTAGCGTGCATGTACCGTTAACTTATTCAATCGATATCATATATATATATATATATATATATATATATATATATATATATATATATATATATATTTTAATATTTCATTGATATATAAAGCATAGTACATGTTCAACTTTGCTATCAACAAATTATGATATATAAAGCATAGTACATGTTCAACTTTTATATATATATACTGTTAACTTTTCTATCATATGGCTATTACATGTTTAATATATAAAGCATCCATGTACTGCAATGTCACTTAAAAATTATATACTGCAATGTCACTTAAAAATTATATATATACCATGGATTGTTACATAAATATATACTGTACATGTATTACTATATATATAATTTTTATTAGCATAACTAATAACTATTAATATTGATAATAATAATACCTCTTAAATTAATTATTGAATATTTCTTTTTAGTTATCTTATTAATATTGAGTTTAATCATTGATGATGGATTGGTTTTTCTATGTTTAATTGGTATCGTGTGTTTTGTGAATTGAGGTTGAATCGTGTTGATACTTGTGTATTACTTGCTAAGTACGATGGTATTATTTGGAGTGAGAAGGCTATGATTATGAAAATGTGTTGTATGTGCAATTGTGTAGTAATTCAAGTGTGATGAATTATTGAAGATATTCATGAAAATTAAGATTAGAGGATGGTCTTAATTGCATATGGTTGTTGTAATTGCACATGCATCATTTGTGTCAAGAGGCAATGCTTATTAGTCTCGTGGGAACTAGTGACTTGTCCCAAACCTAGAGCGGGGTTTAAAAGCTTAGGGAATAGGCTTTTGTGTGTTATTGGTCTAGGGTCCTGACCCGGTTTAAATGTAAAAACCGAAAAATAATAACAAGTGTTGGTACCACATGGCATGAGTTGCATTGAGTCTTGCATTGTGTCTCATTGTGTATATGTTTGTTATATGAGATTATGTGTATTCATGTGAAATGTTGAATTGGTGAAATTGTGGATTGTGTGGATATACTTGTGAATGGTATGGTTACTTGAGTGATACTTTGTTGATGAAACTTTGAAGTGTGAGAATAATTGTGATATGCTTGTATGCCTTAAATTAATTATTATCTTATGATTTCAACAATTATGTGAATTCTCACCCTTCTGTTGGAATGATGTTTTGTACGACATCGTTCAGGTACCGAGGAGTATAGTTGTTTCTAGCGCGAGGTAGCCGTTGGAGTAGTTGATTTAGTTTCTTTATTTTATGTTGGGTCGAGTTATGCTCTGATTATGTAACACTGAGATCATTTCGGTTTATGTTTGAGAGATACATTATGTACTCTACTTTATGTTGTTATGTTTATTTCGAATTATATGAAGTTTTGGCTTTTATGCCTAAGTATTTATTATGAATGAGATGAGCATGAGAATTTCATTATGACAAAAATGATTAACTTAAATTTGTTGCTACATGCTAATGTGAAAATGTATGAAAAACTTGAAATTATTTTAAGAGTTATTGAGCATGACAGATGTTTGTGTGATGTTTTGAAATTTTTATGTGACACACTTTTGTGAGATGCATGATTACTCTGATTTATTTATATTTATTCCGCGAGGGTTTAGAAAGGTTGTTACATTAGTGGTATCAGAGCAGGTCAGTCCATCCGGCCAGGTTGTCTAATGTTGTTTGTCCCCTAGTATGCGACATGTGTCTGAAAACACTGTCCGTACACGTTTGTTTTTCTAACCTTTGTCTGCAGGAGTGGGATTGAAACAAGTGGGGGAGAAGCTCGTGCTTCTCCATGATGCTTCAATGTGTGGAGTGGTGGCTCAGTGTGTCGTTGAACATTATTATAGTTTGGTAAAGATGATTTATGTCTCATCATGATTGTCGGTTGTCTATTGAAAAATTGAAAAATTGATCACCCTTAATCTCTTGTTGATAGTAGAAGGGATCATGTTGGATGGAATAAATGTGTCTTGCGAGCTTAGATTGTGTGTGCAATGAATTATTTGGAGTTAAGCCAAGTGCTTACAAATTGTTTTGAAGAGTCGGTGCAAGTGGTGTCGAGATGTTTATGTTGATGGAAACTTTGAGTATTAGTGAAAGCGGAGAAGTTGGTGTTTTTCCAATTGTTTGGGATTTTCCGGAAGTTTTTCCTGATGAGATAAGTGATTTACCGCCGGAGCGTGAGGTGGAGTTTACGATCGACTGAGTTTCTGGAACTAGTCAGGTATCAATGGCTCTATACCGTATGTCCGCATCGGAATTGAAAGAGTTGAAGAGTCAACTCGAAGATTTACTTAAGAAGAGGTTTATTCGTCCGAGTGTGTCACCATGGGGTGCACCAGTTTTGTTAGTTAAGAAGAAAGAAGGTTCTATGAGACTTTGTGTGGATTACAGACAATTGAACAAAGTGACTATCAAGAATAAGTATCCACTTCCGAGGATTGATGATTTGATGGATCAGTTGATTGGTGCAAGTGTGTTCAGTAAGATAGATTTGGGATCTGGGTATCATCAGATTTGTGTGAAGGCTGAAGATATTCAGAAGACTGCTTTTAGAACGAGGTATGGACATTATGAGTATTCCGTGATGCTATTTGGTGTGACTAATGCACCAGGTATATTTATGGAGTACATGAACAAGATCTTTCATCCTTATTTGGACAAGTTTGTGGTTGTGTTCATTGATGATATTTTGATCTATTCGAAGAGTGAAGAGGATCATGCTGAGCATATGAGGATTGTGTTATCTGTGTTAAAAGAGAAGCAGTTGTATGCTAAAATTTCTAAATGCGAGTTTTGGTTGAAGGAAGTGAGTTTCCTTGGCCATGTGATTTTGAGTAGAGGTATTGCAGATGATCCGTCGAAGGTTGAAGCTGTATCGTAATGGGAGGCTCCGAAATCAGTTTTTGAGATTAGAAGTTTTCTTGGTTTGACAGGTTATTATCGGAAATTCATTGAAGGATTTGATAAGTTATCTTTGTCGTTGACGCAATTGACTAGGAAAGGTCAAGCTTTTGTTTGGGATGCAAAGTGTGAAGAAAGCTTCCAAGAGCTTAAGAGAAGATTGATGACAGCTCCTGTTTTAATTTTGCCGAATCCGGCAGAACCATTTGTTGTGTATTGTGATGCTTCGTTGATGGATTTGGGAGGTGTGTTGATGCAACATCAGCAAGTTGTAGCTTATGCTTCAAGGCAACTTAAAGTGCATAAGAGGAATTATCTGACGCATGACTTAGAGTTGGCCGCTGTTGTGTTTGTGTTGAAGCTTTGGAAGCATTATTTGGTTGGTTCGAGATTTGAGGTGTTTAGTGATCATAAGAGTTTGAAGTATCTCTTTGATCAGAAAGAATTGAATGCGAGGCAGAGAATATGGTTGGAACTTCTGAAGGATTATGATTTTGGTTTGAATTACCATCCGGGTAAAGAAAACATGGTAGCTGATACATTGAGTATGAAATCTTTGCATATGTCGATGGTGATGGTAAAAGAGTTGGAAATGATTGAGCAATTCCATGATTTGAGTTTGGTTTGTGAAGAGACTTCTTATGGAGTTAAGCTTGGTATGTTGAAGCTGACTAGTGGCATTCTTGATGAGATTCGAGAATGTCAAAAATCTGATTTGAGTTTGGTAGACCGGTTGACTTTGATCAATCAAGGTCAAGGTGGTGATTTTCGGATTGATGAAAATGGTATCATGAGATGTCGTGATAGAGTTTGTGTCCCGGATATTGTTGAGCTGAAGAAGAGTATTCAAGAGGAGGAAAACACTTGAGTTTCAAGAGGGAGACCATGTGTTTCTCCTAGTTACTCATGTAACTGATGTTGGTAGATCGTTGAAGTCGCGTAAGTTGACGCCGCGTTTTATTGGTTCTTATCAGATTTTGCAGAGGATAGGAGAGGTAGCCTATCGGATTGCTTTACCGCCGTCACTTGCTAATCTCCATGACATGTTCTATGTATCTCAGTTGAGGAAATACATTGCTGATTTGTCTCATGTAGTCCAAGTAGATGATGTGCAGGTGAGAGATAACCTGATCGTGGAGACATCACTTATGCAGATAGAGGGTCGGGTGTTGAAGCAACTTTGAGGTAAAGAGAACGCTTTGGTGAAGGTCGCTTGGGAGGACCAGTTGGTGGAAACGTGACTTGAGAGCTTGAGAGTCAGATGAGGGAGTCTTATCCTGAGTTGTTCGTTTGAAGTAATTTTCGAGGGCGAAAATCTTTTAAGTGGGGGAGGGTTGTAACATCCTAATTTTAGTATTTATTTATTTATATTAATTAGTTGAGTGATTTTATGAATTAATTGATTTATGTGATTTATTCGATTTATTTGAAATATTCAATTTAAATGAATTATTTGATTTATTGAATTTATATGAATTGTTTGATTTATATGAATTATTGGATTTATATAAATTAATTGGTTTATTTAATTTATATGAGTTAATTGAAATATGTGATTTATTTAATTAATTGAAATAATTGATTTATTTGGATTTAATTGAATTAATTAATTCATGTGAATTATTTTATTGGTATCATAAATGTAGAATTGCTGGATTATTTAGTTGGACTTAATTAGGTGTGTGAATAGTAAGTGGGAATGAGTTGAGATAAGCCCAATTGCATTAAAACAATTATTAGGGTTTAATAAAAGAGTAGAAAGAGAATAAAAAGAGAGAAAAAGTTGGAAAGGAAGAGGAATAGAGGAAAGAAAAATAGTGGAGACTGAAGAGAAGAACCAAGAGAGAAAAACTCAAGAATCATCCAAAAACTAAGGTAAAAGTGAGTTTTTACACATTTATTGGGATTATTTGATAATGTATGATGAGTAGAAATATTATTATGATAAAATTCCTATATTTTCCATGATTTTGTAATTGTTAGATTTTGATGATAATCTTTGATATGTGATGATTAATTTAATTTGGAATTGACATATGTTGGTGAAATCGAGTGATAATTGCTTAACATTAGGAACTGTAATAGCATTGAACTTCTAATTACATTACTAATTGTTGATATAGCATTGAACTTGACGAATACAATACTCTGCGATGGTAATAACTGATTGTGACTAAATTGCATGCTTGAAAGAGATTGTTAAGTAGATATAATGTACTTGATTGTGAGATTTTTATTATTAATGATATGTTATGACTTTTGTTTATTTGGTTAAAATGATAAGTATGAACTTGCACCGTTCCTTTTATCCGCGTGAGTGTTAAATTGGGGACTTGTTGGTTTGTTTGTGATACTCCATATTTTGTGTACAATAGCAGCGCATATAATTTCTAGTATTATGCTTCAGTATTAAGTAGTATACCACTTGTTCTGGACTGGACCAGTGGCTAGACATGGGCCAATCCACTTCCGCTCCAAAGCGGTCTGTAGCGAGCGATTTTTGGACGTGGTTGCGAAGCACTATCGTTCTTTGGGGTTACTACAGGTCGATTCATTTTTTATCCTATTGTGAGCTGAATGAGGAAGGGAAATAGATGTCTCCAATTAACCCTACTTGCATACTGAGTTTGAACAACGGTCTGTTAGGTTACAGATGCTACAAAGATTGTGGGTCTCTCTTAGGTTATTTCTCCGGAATGGTACCTGGACATGATGTTAAGACTGATGCTTTATGAAATGATGGGATTTTGGGTTTTTGTTTAGTGTGCTCGCTAAGATTTTTCTTTCAATATTATGCCTACGTATTCCCGTTTACCGAAACAAGGAAATCAGAGAGTTCGTAGTTCCTCCTATTCTATGGGAGGAAATGGGTGTTTTGGTGTCTTGTTCAAAGCCCAAGACGTGAAGCGAAAGGTGATCTGTATCTTGTTCAAAGCCCAAGATGTGAAGCTGAAGGTGGTTTGTATCTTGTTCAAAGCCCAAGTTGTGAAGCTGAAAGGTTTATTTGTATCTTGTTCAAAGCCCAAGATGTGAAGCTGAAGGTGTTGTCTTTTGAGAGAATTTATCAACTCTAAAGAGGGTTTGTTTGTCACAACTGTTTATAAAGGAGAATTACTTTAACCGGGATATGTGAATCCGGCAATGCCATAATTTCCTTTATAGGGGGTTCCAACCTGAAGCAGAAGACTTTAACTCAGTGTAGAGCAATGCCATCTTTCCTTAGGAATTTCTCATGCTAAAAGAGGGACAGTGGCATGGATGTAGATGATCCAGAGGCTTGCCGCTTACAGCGATTAAATGAAGGGGAAGGAGTTGTTGATGTTTGTGCACTGTGAACGAGGCACAACTTTGATGCTAAAAGGTTGATTGGATCAACCAGTGGTTTTCTTATACAAAGCCTAAGAGGAGGCTATTGGCCCAACAAGAGGGAGTTTTTATGTGTCTCGTACGAAGCCCGAGAGAGAGGCTAAAAGGATTGACTCAACAGGAGAGTGTTTTTATATGTGTCTTGTACGAAGCCCAAGACGGAGGCTAAAAGGGTTTGACTCAACGAGGGAGTCTTTTGGTATCTCGTATAAAGCCCGAGATGGAGGCTAAAAGTTTTGACTCAACAAGAGAGTGATTTTGTATCTCGTACGAAGCCCGAGATGGAGGCTAAAAGTTTTGTTCGGCTCAGTAAGAACCTTTTTGTATCTCGTATAAAGCCCGAGATGGAGGCTAAAGTTGTGAGCTCCGCTGGGGAGAATCTTTGTACAAAGCCCAAGAGGAGGCTAGGGTTGCTGTCTCAGTTAAGTGACAGGTCCAGTATGTTGGTTCAGAGAAAATCAGTTCTTATATGAGTAACACTGTACTCATGGATTTGATTTGAGAATCGGGATTGTTTCCTGTTCTTTGAGGAAACGGGAAATCCGAAGGGTATTTGAGACTGTTCGAGTCTATGGGTTTCTTCCTATTTTTGAAAGGAGCTTGAGAATGTCTTCGAGACTCAAGGAAGTTAGACTGTCCAAGTCTAGAGTTTTATCTTTTGTACTATGCTTTGAGAAACAGTAGTAGACTCTTGAAAAGAATGCTCTATTAAGATGACTAGTTTCTGTTCCTATACCTCTAGAAGGTCGTCGGGACAATTTGTACGAAGCCCAAGAGGAGGCTGGAAACTTTTAAGAAGCTGAGAGGTCCTTGTATGAAGCCCAAGAGGAGGCTATCATTCCCGGGGGAAGAATCATTATACGAAGCCTAAAAGGAGGCTGTGAATACTTCTAAGAAGCCGAAGGGTCCTTGTACTAAGCCCAAGAGGAGGCGGGGATGCTTTTTAGGAAGCCTGTGGGTCCTTGTATAATGACCAAGAGGAGGCCGATGCTTTTAAGAAGCCCGTGGGTCCCCAAACCCTGAGAAATTCAAGACAGGCTATTCACAGAGAATAGATCGAGCCAGGAAAGTTTGAGAATTCGGAAGAAACTCAAGAGATGCCGTTCACGGAGAAGACATTCATCTCTGGGGAGGTAGAGTTTCTTGATAATTTCTAAGGAGGACAACTGAAGAGAAGACTGTATCTGGTGCTCCTATGGGGGATCTAGTATTGTCTATTTCTACGAATAATCGAAACGACTTCACCTAGTGCTAGACGTAGTTGCCGGGGAAACTCTAAATATCTATACTATTATTATACAGTCGATATGAGTTTATGAAAGAGGACTTACAGTGAAACAGCCCCACAATACAGTTATATGTATATGAAAGCAGTAAATGAAAGCAGTAAATGAAAGCATATAAACACTTACTCGGTTGTAGAGCTTCCATGTTGTTTGGTTAGTTGTTCAACAAAGAAAGATTGAAAACAACAGTATATTTCAAAATCAAAGGACAAAGTGCTTTGAAAAAAGAATGATTTAGGGCTTACAGCTCAAGGAGAGGCCCAGGGTTTTGCCAGTGATTGCACTGTTAAACTTGTACAGAGGGACTTATACAAGTGACTGAGGCCCAAGAAAGTTTTTTCTGTACGAAGGGATGGGTCTTACACTCTCTCAAGAGGCCCAACAAATTTTTAAAGAAAAAGAGTGGGGCTTATAACACGAGGGTAGGCCCAGATGATTTTTCGTTTGAAACGGCGATCGCGTCGAGGTTTTCTTTTAACACAGAGGGACTTATACAATGAGTGAGGCCCAAATTTGTTTTTGGTTAAAAGGGGGATTGGGTCTTACACTCTAATAGAGGCCCAAAGAGTTTTGAATGGGTCTTATAGCTCGAGGAGAGGCCTAGATGGTTTATTTTAAACGGGCGACGATCGCGCCATTTACTTGTACAGAGGGACTTATACAATAAGTGAGGCCCAAGAAAGTTTGTACAAGGGGGTTTGGGTCTTACACTCTCTCAAGAGGCCCAAGAAGTGTTTGAAAATGATTTGTGAGGGTCGAATTAATAAAAAAACCCTAATTTATTTCCAAAATGTATTTTAATTGAATAAAAATTTAATTAAAATGATCAAAAATTGTTTAACATGTGGGAAACAAGTTATGATCTTGGATTAATGCTTCAAAAATCATGTTTTGCCCTACAAAATGATTAGAAGTCATTAAAATTTACAAAATCAAGAGGGAAAAAAATATTTTAAATGTCAAAAACAATTAAAATATTAATTCTTTGCAAAAATATCAATTATATGAAATCAATAATATTTTTGGGATTTTTTGGTAAAATAAAATATTTTAACATTTTTGTGAATTATTAAAAAAAGAATCAACTCAAAATCATTAAAACTCAGAGAGAAATTAATTTTTGAATCAATTAAATAAAATCACAAAATTCAAATATTTGAATTTGAAAGAAATGGCGCCAAGAACAGCTGAAGAACACGCGCGTTTTTCAGTTTTGCCCAGATTTGCATTTTCTATCCAATCTCACTGAATACTTGATTATATCATGCAATCCACATATCAATATGCTCGTCTCAACCTCACGATCATGTCTATGACAATTAATTTCATTTAAATTAAGCATAAAACAAGAAATCACGATAAATCCTCAAGAACACTAATCTCTGCATGAAGGCTGGGATTTTTGATACACAATTCAAACAAAGCAATTACTTGAGGGGAAACATTACATGCATGATTATGAACATTTGGCAAAAGTATTGTGCGAGGAAATATGCATAGATTGAGAGATGACCAAGTTTAGGCTTATCTCTAGGTCGTGACAGCAAGTTCAAAATGATTTCTGAGTTGGAGGTGTTACAGATGAGTTGTGAGGATCTGAACAGCTTCCTTACACCCTATGGAGTGTGTTTGAATGCTTGGACTTGATGGAAATTGGCTGGATCACTTCATGGCATCTCAACTACAACTTGGTTAAAACCTTGAGCAATTGACTGGTGATTGTGAGAAATCAATGTTCCAGGTGTTGTTTAAGTGTTTGATCAGCTCATATATGATGTATGTGAGGTGTGTGTGTGATTGGTTTGGTTGGAAAAGCTCTCAAACTCAAAACCCGATAGTGACTTGCTTTGGAAGGCAAAATTGGAGTGAAAGAAGAGATTTTGAGGAAAACATTTGTTTGATGGCTTTGGTGTACTCAAACTGATCACAATTGAGCTCTATTTATAGTAGAGCAAGTTTGTTTTGTAAGGAATAGTAAATGGCAACTGTTGAGTAGGGTTGGCCAATGTTGGCAAATGAAAATCCAAGTCTCCTCTAGCCATTGACTAGAGGTTAGGGCACAGAGCTTTGGTTCCCTTGGTCTTGGATAAGTCTTGACTGAATTCAGTTACCAATAGCTCAGTCCATGCCACCTTGGTGCTTCCATTGAATGCTCCAATCCAAAATTGGAGTCTTGTCCCTATTTTAGGCAATTCTAGGTTTGGCATGCTATTTCTTGTTCCAAGGACTTTGGAGGCTTGGCTCAGTGATTGTACCCTTTAGATTCAATACTCAGATGTGTCCAAAGTGATGACAAGGCTTGGAATTGGCTGATTTTGGCAAATCGACCAAAAGTGCAAAAATATGCCTTGCCTTGGCAGATTTCAGCAAGGTATCTTGCCAATGTCATATTTCATGGCTCAAGTTGAATTTGGTGATGTTCTTGGCCATTTTGGAAAGCCCTTATATGATACAACAACTGTTTGATCATATTTGGTTTTGATACTTTTTGGATCCAAGTGAAAAATGTCCCTACATTTGGAGAAAAGTAAAGGCAAATTCTGACTTAGTGAAATTTTCACTAAGTGTTGGAACAAAGTGACTTTTCTTGATTTTGATCACTCCATAACTCAAAATCCATGAGGAATTTGGATATAGGTCAGTTTTTAGCTTTTGTAGAAGGCAATGAGATCTATAAATCAAGCTTTGCATGGAAAAAAATGGCTTTGTGGTTTAGGAGTTATGATTCTCCAAAGTTGGTAACCTTGTCACTTTATTTTATAACTTAGAAAAATTTTCTAAGTTTTTATGGTTACCCTTTTACAAGTTATCCCACTTTTCTTGATTTTTCTTGATGAATGATGATTCAAATCATACATTAACATCAAATTAGGGTTAAAAATCCATTTTTGTGAAAAATCTCAAAAAGTTAAAGTTGACTTTTTGCACAGTTGACTTTTTAGAGATGAATTCCAAACTGTGCAATTCTTCAGGAAATCATGTTCTTGACCTAAATCAAACTTGATGGACATGTTCCATGGGTGTTATAGGGTATATTGAATCATGTCCTAGGGTTTGGGAGCATGTCTTGATCAAAGTCAAAGCTACAGTTGACTTTTCTCGCAAAACCCTAACAGTGGTTCAGATGAAATTGAAACTTGTTGCCCAAGCTTCTTGGATCAATCCATTGTTCTAAATGGATCAATATGGTATATTAGAGACCCTCAAATCATGTCTTGAGGTCTTGGTTCATGATTTGTCCCAAAAGCCAACTTAGGGGTGAATTAAGTCAAGAAACCCTAATTCCTGATTTTTGATGTATGCATCCCCTGAGGTCAAATTGACTTGATGATTGGGTCCATGAGGTTCCATGGAGTATATTAGGTTATGATTTGAAGCATTGGCTCATGCCCAGAGGAAAATTTCCATATGGAGGCCCTGGTCGACTGAAACCCTAATTTGGTGACACTGTTGATCTTGAAGCTTGATCCACCTAGAAGGGAGCAACCTTGTGCTTAATCCTTGAAGTGGGAGTCCTCTTGATCCATCGTAGATTCTTGGGAGGTTAGACAAGTTGAAGATCATGTCATTTCTTGATTGATCCTTTGTCTAAAGCTCAGAGAGGGCTTGAAACCCTAATTCTTGATAGTAGTGAATGCTCAACAATCCTTGAGGAGATTGATGAGGCATGAAGGTACATCCCTATTGTGATGATGATTTGCACAATGATGGGAAATCTAAGTGGTCAAAATTTGGGGTATGACAGATGCCCCTATTTAATCTTCTTGGACCCGAAGGTATGAATGACGAAGGTATTCGGGCATTCGGGGTGCAAGAGGATTAAATATCGGAATATCTAAAATTTTGACGGCGTCTATGAATGGTAATTCACGCATTCATATTCTTTTGCTAAGCAATGATGCTTAGAAAAGGTAAACTTCCCCTCGATCCTGGTCTTCAGCCAAGGAACTGGTCTCAGTTTCTGATTTAAACTTCCCCTCGATCCTGGTTTCCTACCGAGGAACTGGTCTTAGTTTCTGATTTAAACTTCCCCTCAATCCTGGTTTCCTACCGAGGAACTGGTCTTAGTTTCTGATTTAAACTTCCCCTCGATCCTGGTTTCCTACCGAGGAATTGGTCTTAGTTTCTGATTTAAACTTCCGCTCGATCCTGGTTTCCTACCGAGGAACTGGTCTTAGTTTCTGATTTAAACTTCCCCTCGATCCTGGTTTCCTACCGAGGAACTGGTCTTAGTTTCTTTTGTCAATAAACTTTATTGACAAGGGACGTTGTTCGTAGCGGTTTTCCTCAAACTTCTCGCCGAATTTTCCTGGGGAGATGCCATTTGATAAAAAAAAGTTTTGATGTCAGACTTGCTGGGGAACCCAGTCGTCTGAGTTGTAGAGGTGCACAAACTTCTCTGTTTGGAGATGCCATTTGTCGAACCTACTGGGGAAAACGAGTCTCTTGGGAGACTGCTTTTGTTTGGGGTCTTTACATCATACTTTTCTAGGAGATCTTCTCAGAGAAATGCCATATGATGTGATCCAATTTTGAGGTGCCTATGACCTTCTCATCAGTGGGTTTTTCGGAGAAAAACTGCCGTACTGCCGAATCTCCGATTTAGGAGGCTTTCTCTCGAGATTTTCTTTAATTCAGGAAAGCAAGGATATCATCTTCAATGGCGAAGAGTGATGTTAACTGAGGGCTCTCTGGTCTTTCAGAGGTTCAAATTATCAAAGTGGTCGAGGACCCAACTTCAATCCAGAAATAAACTGGAGGAGAGAGAATGTACAGATGCAGCATTTCCTGACGAGGAAAGAACTGACAACTCGATTGAGAGGAATTTTATCACTAGGGGAAAAGACCGACTAGAGTGATAGTGATGTAATATGAAATGTGAATGCAAATCAATAATGCATGATGCATGTATGTTTATGCTGACAAAACTGACGCGACATACAAACTAAAAGATGAACAAGACTGGATACTCGACCACTGCTGGGGACGAATAAGTACCGCTGGTTCAAGATAGCAATTCTGCCTTGCTTAGGAGAAATAGCCCCCGCGGGGAACTATGTTGGTCGGGCTTAGGAGATAAGAACTCGGCTGTGGCGTGTCAGACGAAACAAGGTCTCTGACACAGTTGATCCCTTCATTCAGGCGTACTGGGTTAGAAGGAGTACTTTGATTCTGCACTTTGAGGTTCGCTTACTTCTGGAGAAGCGATTGATGTTCTTTCGATGTTTAACAGTCAAAAGAAATTGCCATCTTTATTTTAAAAGCAGATAAATTTTAACAAGTAAATTCATTTTTGTTTTATTTCAAGAATCGTTGACCATGTTAAAATGTCTTTCTGTAAAGCTAAAACAAATGAGAATTACAAACAAAAGCACAAGGGCTCAAATTTTATTGATAAGATGGAGATCAGTCAAACGCGTGATTCCAAAGAGTATTTACAAAGTTAGAAAATGGTAATTCACAGGGAAAAGGGCTACGTTGAAACATAACGACCACTATCCTTCTACCAACTTTGAATTCGGGACATCCTGAGCTTTTTTCGAAGATGACCTTGACTGGAATTTTACTCGGATGGTGTAACTGCTGCTGAGGGACTTGCCTCTGTTGGACATAGTTACTTGCCATTATCCCTAACTTTTGCCTGGATTGTACTTTGAGATTTCAAATCCACCGGGATGATTTTTTTTTCATGTCTCTAACTTTTGTCTGGACCGCCCTTTCGGGTTTTCAATCCACCGAGACCTTTTTTTTTAGGCGAAGTATTTCTTGACTACATCAACATTTGTGGGGTAGGCAAATTCCTCTCCGTCTATGGTTGCAAGTCTCAAGGCGCCGCCTGAGAAAGCTTTCGTGACCACATAGGGGCCATCATAATTCGGAGTCCATTTGCCCCGAGAATCAGTGAGAAATGATTGTATCTTCTTGAGCACAAGGTCTCCTTTCCTGAAGATGCGAGGTCTGACCTTTTTGTCAAACGCCTTCTTCATTCTTTACTGATACAAGTGACCATGGCATAGTGCCGTGATTCGTTTCTCTTCGATTAGGTTGAGTTCGTCGTGTCGACTTTGATACCATTCGGCTTCTGTAAGCTTAGCTTCCATCAATACCCGGATTGATGGGATTTCTACTTCTATGGGGAGAATTGCCTCCATGCCATATACTAGAGAGAAAGGGGTAGCCCCTGTTGAAGTGCAGACAGATGTATGATAACCATGAAGAGCAAAGGGTAGCATCTCGTGCCAGTCTTTGTAGGTTAGGACCATCTTTTGAACAATCTTCTTGATGTTCTTGTTAGCCGCTTCTACCGCTCCGTTCATCTTGGGTCGGTAGGGAGATGAGTTATGGTGTTCAATCTTGAACTCAGCGCACAACTCCTTCATCATCTTGTTGTTCAAGTTAGATTCATTATCAGTAATGATCTGGCTCGGAACACCATATCGGCAGATGATATTGTTTTTGATAAATCGGACTACCACTTGTCGGGTTACATTGGCGTATGACGCTGCTTCGACCCACTTGGTGAAGTAATCAATGGCTACCAGAATGAACCGATGTCCGTTTGAAGCCTTAGGTTCAATCAAGCCAATTATGTCTATTCCCCATATGGAAAAAGGCCATGGGGAGGAGAGAACTTTGAGCTTTGTTGTACTGTCTACCAGCATGTCAATGTGTGGTAAAGGAAAGTCGTCCTTTGGACTTGCCTTGTTCAGATCCCTGTAATCGACACACATTTTGACCTTTCCGTCCTTTTTCGAAACGGGTACGATATTGGCTAACCATTGAGGATATTCTGATGTAGTGAGGAAACCCGCGTCAATCTATTTTTGTACCTCCTCTTTGATTTTGATGGCCATGTCCGGGTGAGTCCGTCTCAACCTTTGCTTTACTGGCGGACATTCCAATCTCAACGGTAAGTGATGTTCCACGATGCTGGTATCCAACCCTGGCATGTCCTGATAGGACCAAGCGAATACATCGGGGAATTCTTTGAGAAGCTTTATCAAACCCTTTCTGGCAGTTGAACTGAGCAGTGCTCCAATCCTGATTTCTTTTCTCTCTTTTTCTGAACCCAAGTTTACCGTTTCCAACGGCTCTTTGTGAGGTTCGATAGACCTTTCCTCCTGTCTGAGTAATCGGGAGATCTCTTCTGGAATTTCATCGTCAACTTCTTCTTCAGCCCCAAATACCGGGAACTCAAAGTCGGGAGAAGGCATCAGATCGTATGTTTCAACGGGATGTAAAACAAGCAATCTGCATGACGTGATGATTTGTGTTTAGAAGAGATAGAGAAAATGCGAGAGTGTGCAGTGTATTTTTATTTTACTGCTTGTTTTTTTTTAGATTGAATTGTTTTTTTTAGGATTACCATTTTCTGAGAAAAGCAAAAAGAGAAAACAGCAATAAATGCGGAAATTATAGAACGACATTATTTTATTAATGAACAAGTCGAATATTGAAACTACAGCCCTATAAAACAAAACTCTGTCGCTTTGGGCAAAGCGAAGAGGGAAATTTACAAAAAGCGAGCCCTATCAAAACATCTGTTTCACCTGGGCAGGGTGAAAGGTTTAAAGATGGCAATTACTTAGACTTATGGACGATCTTCAGAACATCGACTGCAACCCACTGGCGGCGAACTCCTCGGTGAATCACAAATTCTGGCACCTTCCTCGATTTGTCTTCAGAAATAACGCTGATTTCTGGTGGAACAGGATCATTGGAATCTGTCTCCCAGGCAGAGTTGTCGTAGGAGGATTCCTCTGTTGCATTTTGCATAGCATTTGTGCTCTCAGGTGTATCTCCCCATCCAGTCGGCTGGATGTTTTTGAGCCTAATACGAGAGCTTTCGGGAGCAGTGTACTTGACCATATAGTCGTATTTTCCACTTGGTTGTCCCAGGGTGTCCCACGCTTCTTTGGAACTGGAGGAGTCATCCCTCTCGATGACGTTGACCTCGGGAAAAGCATAGTTGATGAATTCCAGTCCGGCAAACGTTGCAAATTCATCGTTATGTTGAGTAGTTTCTGAATGACCTGAGTGTTGATCCCATGACACGGTGGGGACACAGGTATTCTGTTCAATGATGCTCAGCTGAGTTTCATTACTCGGCCGACTTTCTGGCCTCAAGTCTCCTGGGTAAGGCTGCCACATTGGCAGGCCATCCATCAGGCCATAGCAGGTAGAGTCAAAATTGTCTTTCATCGGAGTGTCTTCCTCTAATGAATTTGGTGGAGCACGACATCCCTCCGGATCGCAATTTCCATATATCATTTCGACATCTGACCGGGGTATAAATCTCGGACTTTGTGCGGGATAGCAAAATGGTGTAGGCACCTCTTCCTGAGACATATAACCGTCCTTGTTAAGATATGACTCCCATTCTTCCTCCATGTCAGAGGAATCCTCTTCATTGATGGTATGCACTTCTTGAGTCACTGGTTGAAGGAAACCTCCACTGTGGAAGAAGTTCCGAATGGGATGAAGACTTTCATCGTTGACAGCTGTCTGGGTGTATGTTGCAGAAAAACCAAGACCCTTCTTTGTTTTATTGTCAGTAGGAATGACAAGTTGTCCCCATCCTGTGGTATCGGTACTCTCAACCTCTTTGATAGCATCTTTGTATGAGGAAATCGAAGTTCCTCCTCTTGATTGAGTATCCTTGCTCACCGACAGTGCTTGGAACTGCCTCCCAATAACCTCCTCTGGTTCTACACAAGTAGATGATGATAAGTTACTCACGAGCAAGGCCTGTTCCCCACAGGCTGTGATGAGTTGATCGTTTTGGACTAACTTTAGCTTTTGGTGGAGGGTCGAGGTGACCGCTCCAGCCTGATGTATGCAAGGTCTTCCTAATAAACAACTGTACGTTGCCCGGATGTCCATGACCTAGAAAGTGACTTGGAAAGTGTGAGGACCAATAGTTATGGGAAGGTCAACTTCGCCGATAACCGTTTTTCTGGATCCGTCAAATGCTTTGACGACAACCTCGCTGATTCTCATCGGAGGGCCTTTGAATGATAATTGCATCAAAGTGGACTTCAGCATAACATTCAGGGCTGACCCTGTATCTACCAGTACGTTGGCTAAAGCATCGTCCTGGCAGTTGACTGTGATATTGAGTGCCATGTTATGATGGCGACCCTCTTCAGGTAATTCCTCATCACTAAATCCCAAATTATTGCAAGAAGTGATGTTAGAGACAATGCTATCAAACTGTCTGATTGTTACATCTTGTTCCACAAAGGCCTACTCCAAGACTTTCTGTAGAGCCTCCCTGTGTGCTTCTGAACTGAGTAACAGTGATAATACCGAGATCTTTGAAGGAGTTTGTAACAGTTGATCAACAATGTTGTATTCACTCCTTTGGATGAGCTTCAACATCTCATCGTCATTTTTTGAAAGGTCGGGATTATTGGATTGACCGATTGGTGGATCGGGAACTTCTGTTTGAGGTTCCTTTTCTTTGATAGGTTCTCCAACCCCTCGGTTGAAGATTTGACCGCTCTGTGTTACTCGACTAATGTCTGAAATATTCACGACGAAGGGTAATGGAATTTCCTTTCCATTCTCGACTGTCGTTGCACCGTATTTGTAAGGGATTGCCTTAGCTGATTCATACAGTAATGGTCCCGGTAGATAAATGACTATGGGAACCTTCTGGTTTTTCTAACCATCATAAGTAATCTCGATTCGTTCCCAGTTGGGAAATCTTGATTCGTCAAGCAGAGGGATGATGGAGAAAACATCCCTAGTCCTCTGATGATCAGAGATTACGACAACGTCCTCAATTTGATTGGCAAGGTAGTTCGGCGACCAGTTGATGGGTCCGGAACCTGGATATGGGCGAATCTCTATGCGATCCACCTGCCCCTAGAGAGCTGCTCGCATAAGGTATCACCCTTGGTTACTTTCCGAACAGACTCCACAACGTTCATAATTGTGTGGTGGCACCTGGCCATGCCCGCTTTGAATACAATGTAACCTCACTAGGTTAGCTTCCACGGATCGGACATCCTGACTCTGACGCCGAGTAGGATTCGTGTTATTGATACTAATTTGCTGAGTATCTTCATCCATATAAATTGGCATCCACCAGTGATTTAACAAGTGCTGAAGTGCCTCCTGGACAAGGGTACAACCTCGATCATTTTCGCAACCCGCTTTACAGCTTTGGTAATCATGTGATATTAGGAATCCGAGTCGGACCTGCTCAGCATGTAACTCTACCAGGTTGGTATTCATCACGCGAATATCAAAAATCTGAACCATGTTGATCTGATAGGGATTCCTATCATGGTAGTCTTGGATCCATCTGACGCTGGAGGGCCTCTTGTATGAAAGAGCATCCCTGTTTGTTTACCGAGCAAGTCAGACAGGAACTGTAATTGTGCCGTGGCAGATTATGATACTGGCTTTGCCTTGAGTGCATTGCCACCAAATTGACATTCATCGCACGGATGTCATGGTTTTGAACGACGTTGGAATTCGTATAGACCATGTTAACTCCATGAACTCGGTGCTCTTGGATCCATCCGAGATCCATCTGTTCCTGTAGAGCTGCTTGCACTACAGAACACCCTTGATTGCTTTTAGAGCAGATATCACACTGGTGATAATTATGAGGTGGCACATGTCCATATCCACTTTGTCTACAATGCATCTTGACTAGATTGGTTTTCAACAAGAGTACATCTTGAATTTGATAGACATTGTTAGTCTCTCCCTCTATCAAATTGACCGTAGCCTTCTCGTGTTGAGGCAGCGGGTTCGTGAGAACATTCGGATTTGTATCTTTAAAAGATAAGAGCCCGCTCCTAACAAGCTTTTGCACGTCAGATTTGAAATTGAGACAGTTCTCTATGTTATGCCCTAATCCTCCTTGATGATAAGGGCATGTCTGGTCCACCTTAAACCAAAAAGGCAGATTTTTCGGTACTGTAAGAGGAGACTTAGTCTGGATGTGCCCCTTAGACAGTAGTAACGGAAATAGTTCTGCGTACAACATGGGTATAGGATCAAACCCCGGTGGTCGTGTTGTACGGTTGTTGTTGTACAGAGGACGAGCCTGCTGAAGAGGTTGTTGTGTCCTTTGCTGATTAGGTTGTCTCTGCACAACCTGAGGTTGATACGTAGGAATAGGCGCAGGGCTGATAGCAGGAGTTACAACTGCTACCGGTTGGTACCGTCGCCTTTGCTTTCCGAGAGAGATATTCTCAATATCTTGCTCTTTTTTCTTAGGGAGAGCACTACCGTATCGTTTTGTACTACTCGATGATCCAGCGTCTTTTACCAAACGTCCTTCTCAGACGGCTTCCTCAAGACGAACTCCCATGCCCACCATCTTGGTGAAGTCACTGGGCGCACTGGCGACCATTCTATCGTAATAAAATGAGCTTAAGGTCTTTAAGAAGATCTTTGTCATCTCTTTTTCCTCAAGAGGTGGACAAATCTGAGCGCAATCTCACGCCATCTCTGAGCGTATTCCTTAAAGGTTTCCTTGTCATTTTGTGACATTGATCTGAGTTAATCTCTGTCCGGTGCCATGTCCAAATTGTATTTGTATTGTTGGACGAAGGCAGTGCCAAGATCTCTGAAAGTACCGATCGTGGCACGGTTTAACCCCATGTACCATTTGAGTGCGGTACCGGTTAAACAATCCTGAAAGTAGTGAATCAGCAGGTGCTGATTTTCCATCTGAGCTGACATTCGTCGAGCGTACATCACCAAGTGACTCTGAGGGCAAGAGTTACCCTTGTATTTTTCAAAGTCGGGCACTTGGAACTTGTGTGGGACTTTCACATTGGGGACCATACAAAGGTCTGCGGCATCCTTTCCAAATAGATCCTGACCGCGAATGGCTTGTAGTTCCTTCTGCATTTCCAAGAACTGTCCCTGGAATTCATCCATTCGGTCAAACATAGTCTCCTTCTTACCAGAAGGAATCAGTGGAATCTGTCCTTCCGAGACAGTGTGCACCACAAGGGGTGGTACCGTAACTACGGCAGTGAATCTTGGCGTTTCCCGAAGTTTGTAACCTTCAGGAGTCTTCAATATGCCTCTGGCATCTTCGCTTTCCCGAAGTCTGTAACCTTCAAGACCAGCGGCATCTGTTGTGATTCCCTAATCTTCGGCGATCGGTGGAACATATCCTTCAGGGATATAGTTAGCAGGCATGCCCCAGGGACAATCTTTCGGCATTTGATACCTAGGATCAAACTTCTCCACTATGGGCGCTGAGGTGATCTCTGAGATCACAGTTCTTTGTAGTTGAGCTTCTGCCATGGCTTGCATGTCATTATGAAGCTTTCTCATATCCTCTCTCAGAGCGTCGATCTCTTCTTTCAACTCTCTGTTCTCTTCCTCAAGATCATCCATCCTTTTCTGACGATTGGCCCGAGTATTGTACGAATGAGACAGTTTGACTCTAGAATCGAGACACAAACGTGAGATTTGTAGGTAAGAAGAATACGCGATGTGAGAATGATGAATGCAATGATTATATTAATTATTTTTTGGTTTAATCAAAATAAACTTCGACAATTAGATTGCAAATATCAAACAGTGGGGAAACCCCTTTTTATTGAAATTCAAGGATTACAGAAATGGAAATACAGTAGACTACAAGGTGCAGAAATAGAAACCTAAGCTAATGGGTCCCGAGTCCTCTCTGAAGAGAAATTGGGTGCAGACTCTGGTACTTTCCTTTTCTTGGACCGGGGCTCTCGGGCCGTTGTCGAGTTGTCATTCCTTTGCCAGGTGAAAGGAGCGAGCAAATTGCTTTGGTCATCTTGATTCTCTACAGCATGTTGCTCTAAAATTTCAATCAGAGCATCTTTCTCTTTCAGCAGTTGCTGTATTTGGGTACACTCCACATTGAGAATGCGGTACTTGTTCTTCCAAGACCTCCTCTCCCGTTGAACTTTGTTGAGAGTAACGTGGAGATTTTTTGTCTCAGTCATGAAGTACATGACAGATTCCCTCGGCGGAAGAATTTCGTAACGAGGATAAGGCATTTTTAGCTTGAGAGCTCTAGTTTGTACCCAGTGGAGATAAGGTTTCACCGAGACACAGTCCGGTTTTCCTAGAGACTCCCGTCCTTTCTTATGAACATGCTTCCAAACGTGCACTATTTCCATCTTTAGTGCTCTGTCACTTTCTCCTTCTTTGAAGAAAAGACCTTCCAGATTAGCATTACGCGGGACATGCCTCATTGGGTATCCAAATTGACGACAAACCAATACCGGATGGTAGTTAATTCCTCCTTTAGTTCCTATAAGGGGTACGTTGGGGAAGTTTCCACAACGGTCAATGATCCTTATTCCATCATAAATCCTAATACACCAATCAATGTCAGAGTTGGTGAGAGACATGATTTTCTGCGACCAGCGTAAGGCGATCTTATGATCCCAAAAAGCAGCAGATTTAGGCAAATGGGGGACAAACCATTTGTAGAGCAAAGGTACACAACATGTGATCTCCCATCCGCTGTACAAATTTCCTAAGTGTACAGAATGATACGCATCCGCGAGCAAAGTCGGCACAGGGTTTCCAATGAGAAAAACCTTAATGGCGTTGATATTGATAAAGTGATTAATGTTGGGAAACAAAAATAATCCGTAGGTGAGTAAAACAAAGATGCTTTCAAAAGCAGTCTCGTCCCCTATACTAGCAAAGTACAGAGCTTTCTTTGTTAAGAACTGGGCTGACAAACCTTGGATGCCACCCTTGGTAGTCATGTGAGTCTTGACCTCAGACTCGTCCAAATGAATTGCTCTTGCAATGGTCTGGTCCTTTGGAATTTCTTCCAATCCAGAAAATGGAGCCTGATCAGTAATGTGTAGATCAGTCAAGTGAGAGTACTCCTCCAGCGTTGGCGCGAGCTGGTAATCTGGGAATGTGAAACAGTGATAAACCTGATCGTAAAACTGAACGAGTGCATCCATGATTCCTTCAATCACATGGACTCTTAACAGATGTAGCAGACCTCCGTACTTATCTCTGAAGGCCTCTTGGTTTGTGATCATTCTCGCCAAACCTCTCAGATCCTCTAGTTTTGGAATCCTGAAGGTATACTTATGAGTTCTCCTTCTACCGAAATCCATTAGCGTAATCCTTTTCTCTGATATTTGCAATCACAGTCTTAGTTTAATTTGAAAAAAAAACAGAGAGACTAGAAGAGAAAATTTTTCTTTGTTTTAATGTTTTTTAAATGAATGCATGAATGCAGCACACAAAAACATAGAAAAAACATGGGGTCAATGGGTCGTTGTCATGGAGTCAAGGCTCTACCCATCCTAAAGGTTTACTAATGATTTTTGTACCTGTCTCTCATCATCATCAACTCTTGTCAAGAAAACACCAGCGGGCCGGGATCCATGCTAGATGGTGTTTTTTGAAGAGCCCTCAGAAGAGGGTGGCATCGCATGACAACTATTTTCGATAGCCTCTGCGCCACTAAAGGGGTTTTCCTAGGTGTATACTCAATCTTTCCACATGCGGCATCACACGCATTCCCATTAGCAGAAAAATAAACACATATATCAATTAGGAAAAGCAGTATATATATTTGTCTTAATCATCCTAGACCTCTAGTCTTATGATCCTAAACAGACAATGACTCCCCAACCGAGCTGTCATTTCTGTGAAATCAGGATTTTTTACCTAAGATATGGGACAAGAACAAGATCTCGAGACTCCCCAACAGAGTTGCCATTTTTCTGTGGAAAATGGCGACGAATGATGACTAAGGTGAGATAGATCCTAATGACTCGTCCCCAACAGAGTCGCCATTTTTCTGTGGAAAATGGTGATGAATGATGACTAGATCTCACTGTGACGCTCCCCAGCAGAGTCGCCATTTTTCTGTAGCGAGCGATTTTTGGACGTGGTTGCGAAGCACTATCGTTCTTTGGGGTTACTACAGGTCGATTCATTTTTTATCCTATTGTGAGCTGAATAAGGAAGGGAAATAGATGTCTCCACTTAACCCTGCTTGCATACTGAGTTTGAACAGCGGTCTGTTAGGTTACAGATGCTACAAAGATTCTGGGTTTCTCTTAGGTTATTTCTCTGGAATGGTACCTGGACATGATGTTAAGAATGATGCTTTATGAAATGATGGGATTTTGGGTTTTTGTTTAGTGTGCTCGCTAAGATTTTTCTTTCAATCTTATGCCTACATATTCCCGTTTACCGAAACAGGGAAATCAGAGCGTTCGTAGTTCCTTCTATTCTATGGGAGGAAATGGGTGTTTTGGTGTCTTGTTCAAAGCCCAAGACGTGAAGCGAAAGGTGATCAGTATCTTGTTCAAAGTCCAAGATGTGAAGCTGAAGGTGGTTTGTATCTTGTTCAAAGCCTAAGATGTGAAGCTGAAAGGTTTATTTGTATCTTGTTTAAAGCCCAAGATGTGAAGCTGAAGGTGTTATCTTTAGAGAGAATTTATCAACTCTAAAGAGGGTCTGTTAGTCACAACTGTTTATAAAGGAGAATTACTTTAACCGGGATATGTGAATCCGGCAATGCCATAATTTCCTTTATAAGGGGGTTCCAACCTGAAGGAGAAGACTTTAACTCAGTGTAGAGCAATGCCATCCTTCCTTAGGAATTTCTCATGCTAAAAGACGGACAGTGGCATGGATGTAGATGATCCAGAGGCTTGCTGCTTACAGCAATTAGATGAAGGGGAAGGAGTTGTTGATGTTTGTGCACTGTGAACGAAGCACAACTTTGATGCTAAAAGGTCGATTGGATCAACCAGTGGTTTTCTTATACAAAGCCTAAGAGGAGGCTATTGGCCCAACAAGAGGGAGTTTTTATGTGTCTCGTACGAAGCCCGAGAGAGAGGCTAAAAGGATTGACTCAACAGGAGAGTGTTTTTATATGTGTCTTGTACGAAGCCCAAGACGGAGGCTAAAAGGGTTTGACTCAATGAGGGAGTCTTTTGGTATCTCGTATAAAGCCCGAGATGGAGGCTAAAAGTTTTGACTCAACAAGAGAGTGATTTTGTATCTCATACGAAGCCCGAGATGGAGGCTAAAAGTTTTGTTCAGCTCAGTAAGAACCTTTTTGTATCTCGTATAAAGCCCGAGATGGAGGCTAAAGTTGTGAGCTCCGCTGGGGAGAATCTTTGTACAAAGCCCAAGAGGAGGCTAGGGTTGCTGTCTCAGTTAAGTGACAGGCCCAGTATGTTGGTTCAGAGAAAATCAGTTCTTATATGAGTAACACTGTACTCATGGATTTGATTTGAGAATCGGGATTGTTTCTTGTTCTTTGAGGAAAGGGGAAATCCGAAGGGTATTTGAGACTGTCCGAGTCTACGGGTTTCTTCCTATTTTTGAAAGGAGCTTGAGAATGTCTTCGAGACTCAAGGAAGTTAGACTGTCCAAGTCTAGAGTTTTATCTTTTGTACTATGCTTTGAGAAACAGTAGTAGACTCTTGAAAAGACTGTTCTATTAAGATGACTAGTTTCTGTTCCTATACCTCTAGGAGGTCGTCGGGACAATTTGTATGAAGCCCAAGAGGAGGCTGGAAACTTTTAAGAAGCCAAGAGGTCCTTGTATGAAGCCCAAGAGGAGACTATCATTTCCGGGGGAAGAATCATTATACGAAGCCTAAGAGGATGCTGTGAATACTTCTAAGAAGCCGACGGGTCCTTGTACTAAGCCCAAGAGGAGGCGGGGATGCTTTTTAGGAAGCCTGTGGGTCCTTGTACAATGCCCAAGAGGAGGCCGATGCTTTTAAGAAGCCCGTGGGTCCCCAAACCCCGAGAAATTCAAGACAGGCTATTCACAGAGAATAGATCGAGCCAAGAAAGTTCGAGAATTCGGAAGAAAATCAAGAGATGCCGTTCACGGAGAAGACATTCATCTCTGGGGAGGTAAAGTTTCTTGACAATTCCTAAGGAGGACAGCCGAAGAGAAGACTGTATATGGTGTTCCTATGGGGGATCTAGTATTGTCTATTTCTACGAATAATCGAAACGGCTTCACCTAGTGCTAGACGTAGTTGCCGGGGAAACTCTAAATATCTATACTATTATTATACAGTCGATATGAGTTTATGAAAGAGGATTACAGTGAAACAGCCCCATAATACAGTTATATGTATATGAAAGCAGTAAATGAAAGCATATAAACACTTACTCGGTTGTAGAACTTCCATGTTGTTTGGTTAGTTGTTCAACAAAGAAAGATTGAAAACAACAGTATATTTCAAAATCAAAGGAGAAAGTGCTTTGAAAAAAGAAAGATTTGGGGCTTACAGCTCAAGGAGAGGTCCAGGGTTTTGCCAGTGATTGCACTGTTAAATTTGTACAGAGGGACTTATAGAAGTGACTGAGGCCCAAGAAAGTTTTTTCTGTACGAAGGGATGGGTCTTACACTCTCTCAAGAGACCCAACAAGTTTTTAAAGAAAAAGAGTGGGGCTTATAACATGTGGGTAGGCCCAGATGATTTTTCGTTTGAAACGGCGATCGCGCTGAGGTTTTCTTTTAACGCAGAGGGACTTATACAATGAGTGAGGCCCAAATTTGTTTTTGGTTAAAAGGGGGATTGGGTCTTACACTCTAATAGTGGCCCAAAGAGTTTTGAATGGGTCTTATAGCTCGAGGAGAGGCCCAGATGGTTTATTTTAAACGGGCGATGATCGCGCCGTTTACTTGTACAGAGGGACTTATACAATAAGTGAGGCCCAAGAAAGTTTGTACAAGGGGGTTTGGGTCTTACACTCTCTCAAGAGGCCCAAGAACTGTTTGAAAATGATTTGTGAGGGTTGAATTAATCAAAAACCCTAATTTATTTCCAAAATGTATTTTAATTGAATAAAAATTCAATTAAAATGATCAAAAATTGTTTAACACGTGGGAAACAAATTATGATCTTGGATTAATGTTTCAAAAATCATGTTTTGCCCTACAAAATGATTAGAAGTCATTAAAATTTACAAAATCAAGAGGGAAAAAATATTTTAAATGTCAAAAACAATTAAAATATTAATTCTTTGCAAAAATATCAATTATATGAAATAAATAATATTTTTGGGATTTTTTGGTAAAATAAAATATTTTAACATTTTTGTGAATTATTAAAAAAAGAATCAACTCAAAATCATTAAAACTCAGAGAGAAATTAATTTTTGAATCAATTAAATAAAATCACAAAATTCAAATATTTGAATTTGAAAGAAATGGCGCCAAGAACAGCTGAAGAACACGCGCGTTTTTCAGTTTTGCACAGATTTGCATTTTCTATCCAATTTCACTGAATACTTGATTATATCATGCAATCCACATATCAATATGCTCGTCTCAACCTCCCGATCATGTCTATGACAATTAATTTCATTTAAATTAAGCATAAAACAAGAAATCACGATAAATCCCCAAGAACCCTAATTTCTGCATGAAGGCTGGGATTTTTGATACACGATTCAAACAAAGCAATTACTTGAGGAGAAACATTCCATGCATGATTATGAACATTTGGCAAAAGTATTGTGCGAGGAAATATGCATAGATTGAGAGATGACCAAGTTTAGGCTTACCTCTAGGTCGTGACAGCAAGTTCAAAATGATTTCTGAGTTGGAGGTGTTACAGATGAGTTGTGAGGATCTGAACAGCTTCCCTACACCCTATGGAGTGTGTTTGAATGCTTGGACTTGATGGAAATTGGCTGGATCACTTCATGGCTTCTCAACTGCAACTTGGTTAAAACCTTGAGCAATTGACTGATGATTCTGAGAAATCAATGTTCCAGGTGTTGTTTAAGTGTTTGATCAGCTCACATATGATGTATGTGAGGTGTGTGTGTGATTGGTTTGGTTGGAAAAGCTCTCAAACTCAAAACCCGATAATGACTTGCTTTGGAAGGCAAAATTAGAGTGAAAGAAGAGATTTTGAGGAAAGCATCTGTTTGATGGCTTTGGTGTACTCAAACTGATCACAATTGAGCTCTATTTATAGTAGAGCAAGTTTGTTTTGCAAGGAATAGTGAATGGCGACTGCTGAGTAGGGTTGGCCAATGTTGGCAAATGAAAATCTAAGTCTCCTCTAGCCATTGACTTGAGGTTAGGGCACAGAGCTTTGGTTCCCTTGGTCTTGGATAAGTCTTGACTGAATTCAGTTTCTAATAGCTTAGTCCATGCCACCTTGGTGCTTCCATTGAATGCTTCAATCCAAAATTGGAGTCTTGTCCCTATTTTAGGCAATTCTAGGTTTGGCATGCTATTTCTTGTTCCAAGGACTTTGGAGGCTTGGCTCAGTGATTGTCCCCTTTAGATTCAATCCTCAGATGTGTCCAAAGTGATGACAAGGCTTGGAATTGGCTGATTTTGGCAAATCGACCAAAAGTGCAAAAATCTGCCTTGCCTTGGCAGATTTCAGCAAGGCATCTTGCCAATGTCATATTTCATGGCTCAAGTCGAATTTGGTGATGTTCTTGGCCATTTTGGAAATCCCTTATATGATACAACAACTGTTTGATCATATTTGGTTTTGATACTTTTTGGATCCAAGTGAAAAATGTCCCTACATTTGGAGAAAAGTAAAGGCAAATTCTGACTTAGTGAAATTTTCACTAAGTGTTGGAACAAAGTGACTTTTCTTGATTTTGATCACTCCATAACTCAAAATCCATGAGGAATTTGGATATAGGTCAGTTTTTAGCTTTTGTAGAAGGCAATGAGATCTACAAATCAAGCTTTGGTTGGAAAAAAATGGCTTTGTGGTTTAGGAGTTATGATCCTCCAAAGTTGGTACCCTTGTCACTTTATTTTATAACTTAGAAAAATTTTCTAAGTTTTTATGGTTACCCCTTTTACAAGTTATCCCACTTTTCTTGATTTTTCTTGATGAATGATGATTCAAATCATACATTACCATCAAATTAGGGTTAAAAATCCATTTTTGTGAAAAATCTCAAAAAGTCAAAGTTGACTTTTTGCACAATTGACCTTTTAGCAGATGAATTCCAAACTGTGCAATTCTTCAGGAAATCATGTCCTTGACCTAAATCAAACTTGATGGACATGTTCCATGGGTGTTATAGGGTATATTGAATCATGTCCTAGGGTTTGGGAGCATGTCCTGATCAAAAGCCAAAGCTACAGTTGACTTTTCTCGCAAAACCCTAACAGTGGTTCAGATGAAATTGAAACTTGTTGCCCAAGCTTCTTGGATCAATCCATTGTTCCAAATGGATCAATATGGTATATTAGAGACCCTAAAATCATGTCTTGAGGTCTTGGTTCATGATTTGTCCCAAAAGCCAATTTAGGGGTGAATTAGGTCAAGAAACCCTAATTCCTGATTTTTTATGTATGCATCCCCTGAGGTCAAATTGACTTGATGATCGGGACCATGAGGTTCCATGGAGTATATTAGGTTATGCTTTGAAGCATTGGCTCATGCCCAGAGGAAAATTTCCATCTGGAGGCCCTGGTCGACCAAAATCCTAATTTGGTGACACTATCGATCTTGAAGCTTGATCCACCTAGAAGGGAGCAACCTTGTGTTAATCCTTGAAGTGGGAGTCCTATTGATCCATTGTAGATTCTTGGGAGGTTAGACAAGTTGAAGATCATGTCATTTCTTGATTGATCCTTTTTCTAAAGCTCAGAGAGGGCTTGAAACCCTAATTCTTGATAGTAGTGAATGCTCAACAATCCTTGAGGAGATTGATGAGGCATGAAGGTACATCCATATTGTGATGATGATTTGCACAATGATGGGAAATCTAAGTGGTCAAAATTTGGGGTATGAGACGGTCCAACTTGCCTAAGTCCAATCCACAAAGGGGCAAAAGTTACCTTTCTGCCCCTCCAACCGGACAGGAACTGCATTGCTTCTCCCCGAAAATAATGCCCGTTACGCACGACTTCCTCACTCCCCGAATAGCTGGGGGAAAGTGCCCGAAACTACGCTTATGCCCGACATAACGGCTAGTTTCGGGCACCCTGCCCAACATAACGGCTAGTTTTAGGCAGTTACCTATTCTTCGGAAAAACGGTTATTTCGCCCTGAAAATAGGATCGTTGGCCACGCACTGGGGGCTCTATAATATTCACCCTAAGAACTAATCCTTTGTACTTGCCCCTTTTCTCTGACCCTTTCTTAATTGAGCGTCGGAGTGCCTTGCAGGTACACCCCCTCCTCTCCATCAGCATCCAGACGCACTTGGTGGCCCACTTCTATAGGATCTGATCCTGCCTTCACGATCAGTGGCGCCGTCTATGGGAATCATTGTTCTCCCCGTCTTTCTTTCCCCAGAAACTGAAGACCAAAACAATTTCCAAAGATCATCATCATCATGGCCTCTCAAGATCGCGCCAAGGATGCTCTCCAACCCACTGTCCTCCCCGTCAACAAGACTGACGTTGACGGCCAATCATCTCTCCTCTGAGATGCCCGTTTTCTGAGGGACGAACCCACAACTTCTCCTTCCCTTACCCCTGCTGACCGCAACAACGATCAACCTCCACTGGACGTCCAGCCCGTTCCTATTCCGCCCAACGCTGACCCGGCCGTGGCAGCCCTCCTGGAGGCGATCAACAAAACCAACACCCTGATCCTGCAGCAGAACGAGAGGATCGAGGCGTTAGAGAGGTCCAACCATCTAAGATCCCCTACCCCGAGGAGGAACCAGAGACGATCGAGGAGCCCGCATCCCCGGAGAGATATCGACCGAAGACTGCGCCAAGAGCCTGATCCTCGCACCGCCCGGAAACGCGACCAGGTCTCCCCGCGTGACCAGCACTCTCCCGGCAACAAGAGGACTCGAAGGAACGAGCGATCTCCCCCGGTCAAGTCTAAAGGTCGGACCCTTTCACCTTCTCCCCGAAGGAACCGTTCACCTTCTCCCCGAAGGTACCGTTCACCTTCTCCTCGAAGGAACCGCTCTCCTTCTCCCCGGAGGAACCGCCGTTGCGAGCGCACCCTTCGGTCCCCATCATTCACCAGTTCCAGCAGCGAAGATGAGCCTCGCAGCCCATTGTCCTAGGAAATCTTAGATACCCGCCTCCCTAAAGGCCTGGAAAAGCCCCCGTCACTGGGCACGTACGACGGGACCACCGACCCCGACGAACACATCAAGAACATCGATGCGCTATTGGACTACCGCGACGTACGGGGCGCTATCAAATGCCGGCTATTTTCGACCACACTCCAAAAGGGAGCGATGACGTGGTACAAGCAGCTGCCCGAGGAGTCCATAACCTCATGGAGACAACTGGGCAGGATGTTCTCACGCCATTTCACAGCCTCTCGCCGTCATCCCAAGACTGAGGCCTCCCTTGGAGCCATAATCCAAGGAAAGGACGAACCTCTCCGCGCTTATATCGAGAGGTTCAACAAAGAAGCAGTCCAGGTCCCTACAACGGACGAAATGAAGAAGTTTCTTCTCGAACAAGGACTCTGCGCGGGCTCCAAGTTCTCTAAAGTCGTTGGCCTCGCGCCGTCGAGGAACCTAGATGCCTTCCTCCTCAAAGCCCAATCGCACATTCAGTACGAAGAGAAGGTTGCGTCCAGCAACATCCGGGCATCACGCCATCAGGAGAACGCTCGGGCATCCAGAGGAGAGGAAACCTCGACATCTCGTCGGGGTGAACGTAGGCGCGAGGATCGTCTCCGGGACACCCGCGACAGCAAGGGACCCTCCGGGCAGTTCCACGACTACACCCCCCTGACCATTTCCAGGGAGAAGATACTGTCCGAATATGCCAATTCGGAATTCAAGCAGGCAGGGGTCCACTTCCCCAAACAACTGCCGACCAGACCAAACATGGACAAATCAAAATACTATTGTTTCCATAAGAGTCACAGCCACACTACAGAAGACTGCATCCATCTGAAGGATGCTATTGAAATACTGATCAGGGACGGCCACCTGAAACAGTTTGCGAAGAAGAAGGGCACTCCTCGGCAGGACGCCCAGGAGTCCAAGAATATAGAGGAGGAAGTACCCTCCTCGGAAGACACCAACATACAGGTCGCTATGTCCATATCGCGACCAGAGGACTTCTACGTCCCGGACAGGCTCAGCGCCCCTGATTATTTCGCGGCCCACAGCCCGTGGGAGACGTTTCCCTCCGCCATGGTTATCTTCGGCGAGGGCTTCAACAAAGTCACGGTGGGCTCTGTAAAACGAAAATTCGAGCATCAGATTAACACAAGCTCCAATAAGGTGACCACGCTTGATCAGGCCCAGAAGGGCTCCATCCCCATCTCCTTCTACAAGGAAGAGCTGATCGGGGGATCCCCGAACTCGAGCATACCTTTGCTAGTCTAAGCCTGAATGGCGAACTTCGACGTTCACAAAATCCTCGTCGACCAGAGTAGCTCGGTCGACATCATGTACTCCCAGCTGATTGCAACACTTCAGCTGGACGAATCACACCTTACCCCCTACATAGGGTCTGATTTGCAGGGGTTCAACGGATCAGTGACCAAGCCTTGGGGATACGTCGAACTGATCGTTACCTTCGGATCAGCCGAGACGGCCAGATCAGTCAAGGTGTAATTTCTGGTGATCGACTGCCGTCGCTTTACTAGTGCATATTCGGAAGGCCAACTCTGGCTGAGTTGGTAGCGGTGCCTTCAATAGTCCACCCGAAGATGAAGTATTACACTTCAAAAGGAATGGTCGCCACCCTTCACGGCAACATCGAAGCTGCACGACGGTGTTTCGAAGCGGCCACAAAGGGGCTCAACACCATAGCATCCAAGCCAAAAACGTCGAGCAACCCAGCATTTCCAAGCAGCTCCGAGGAAGCCAAGTCGCTGCCCCAGGTCGACTCCATCGACCTCGACAGTCGCTTCCCCGAAGAGGACCAACAGGAGGAACGAGCAGCTTCGGCCAACCCGTCCACATCGTCCAACAGCAGCTCCCATCCGATGCACCCAATCCCGGATGGCAACTTTGAGATCGTTCTGTTCGGCGACGACCCTCAGCAGGGAGTGAAGATTGGAGCAGAAATGCCCGACATAGCGAGGAAGCAGCTCAAAGCATGCCTCCGTGAGAATGACGACCTCTTCGCATGGAGTGCCGCCGAAATGCCCTTCTTGGATCCATCCGTCGCCTGCCACCAGCTGACAATTGACCCGGCCGTCAAGGCCGTAGCACAACGTAGGAGAAAGCAGTCTCCGGAGAAAACGGAGGCTGCTGAAAAAGCTGTAAAGGACCTCCTCGAGGCCAAATTTATTTCGGAGGCCAAGTACACCACTGGGCTGTCCAACATTGTACTCGTTAAAAAATCTAATGGAAAATGGCGAATGTGCATTGATTACACCGATCTCAATAAGGCATGCCCGAAAGATGCCTATCCCATCCCAAATATTGATAAACTTGTTGATAATTCCGCTGGTTTTAAACTTTTATCGTTCATGGACGCCTACTCGGGCTATAATTAAATTCCAATGGCAATGACCGACAAAAAATATACGGCCTTCATGACCTAATCGGGCAACTATTACTACAACGTAATGCCCTTCGGCCTGAAGAACGCCGGAGCAACCTACCAAAGAATGATGAACAAGGTCTTTCGGGGAGAAATAGGCGACATGCTCGAAGTCTACATGGATGACATGATCGTATAATCCACGAAGAAACCGATCATACTGCCCATTTGAGAAAGGTCTTCGAACAGGCCAGGAAATACAAAATGCGTTTTAACCCGGAGAAGTGCACGTTCGGGGTCCGGGCAGGCAAGTTCCTCGGTTTCTACTTAACAGAATGAGGAATCGAAGTCAATCCCGATAAGTTCCGAGCATTCTCCGAGTTTTCTACGTCCAAGTCAAAGAATTCCATCCAGTCCCTCAATGGGATGCTCGCGTCGTTATCTCGTTTCGTGGCCAAATCTGCCCAACACGCCCTACTATTCTTCAAACTCCTCCGTAAGGAGGCAGCATTCGAATGGACCGAGGAATGTGACAAGGCCCTTCTCCATCTAAAACGGGCACTCTCAGAGCCACCAGTCCTCTCCCGGCTAGACAATTGCAAAACGTTGTACATGTACCTCGCTGTAGCAACCGAAGCGGTGAGCGCCGCTCTCATCCGCGAGACACCTGACGGGCTGAAGCCTATATACTTCATGAGCAAAGCGTTGCAAGGTCCGGAGTTAAGATACCAACAGATAGAGAAAGTGGCTCTGGCCCTCATCAACACAGCCAGAAGGTCAAGACACTACTTCCTGGCCCACACGATCGTGGTTCGAACAGATCAACCCATAAAACAGCTACTGGGACGACCAGACATGGCCGGTCGAATGCTCAAATGGTCGCTTGAACTATCCGAATTTGACATCCGGTATGAAGGCAGGAAAGCCCTCAAGGCCCAAGCTCTGGCCGACTTCATCGTGGAAATGACATTCACAGACTCCCCCGCGAGCGAAGCACGCAAATGGACCATTTTTGTGGACGGTGCCTCAAGCTCGGCAGGGAGCGGCGCGGGTATTATACTGGAAAGCAACAAAGGAATCATCGTCGAAGTATCACTCACCCTATCCTTCCCAACCTCGAACAACCAGGCTGAATACGAGGCCTTCCTCACTGGGCTACGCCTAGCCGAGGACCTGGGCGCAGAAGAAGTCGTCATTTGCACAGATTCGCAACTCGTGGCCCTTCAGGTCCGAGGAGAATATCAAGCCAAAAATGACAACCTGACCGAATACTTAGCCCTGGTAAAGAAGGAAATGGCGAAGTTCGCAATGGTGGAGGTGAAACATGTTCCCCGCGAACATAACGTGCGAGCAGGCGTTCTATCCAAACTAGCCAGCACAAAGATGAAAGGCGGAAACAAATCCGTCATACAGGAAGTACTTCCTCGACCTAGTATCGAGAAGGCCTCCCCGACACTCGACGTGCAGGTGATCGACGACAACAACTGTTGGATGACCCCAGTTTACAACTATCTCGCCAAAGACGAACTTCCGTCCGACCCAAAAGAGGCTAGCATGGTTAGACGAAGAGCCTGCTCTTATGTCTTGGTCGAAGATAAACTCTACAGGCGAGGATTCTCCATTCCGCTGCTCAAGTGTGTCGAGGAGGAAATGGTCGCACACATCCTGCGCGAAATCCACGAGGGAATCAACGCCCAACATCTCGGCGGAAGGTCCCTTGCCTGAAAGGCCCTCCGAGCAAGATATTACTGGCCGACCATGCAGTACGGCGCTAAAGAACACGTGAAGAAATGCAATAAATGCCAACGACACGGGGACATGGACCTGGCTCCACCTAACGAGCTCAAGCCTATGTCCTCCCCGTGGCCATTTGCCTCGTGGGGCATAGACATCCTAGGACCCTTCGTGGTAGGATCGAATAAGAACAAATACCTCATAGTGGGCGTAGACTACTTCACAAAATGGATAGAAACGGAGGCCCTAGCCAAGATAACTGCCCTCAACATCCTGCGTTTCTACAAACGGAACATCCTTGCACGTTTTGGCATCCCCCAAGCAATAGTAACGAACAATGGGACGTAATTCACGGACAGGAAGTTTTAGGACTTTGTCGCCCAACTGGGCACGAAGCAGCACTTCGCGTCCGTTAATTATCCCCAAACAAACGGGCAGACTGAGGCAGCTAACTGAGTCATCCTTCGAGGCCTCAAACGAAGGCTGGACGAAACAAAGAAGACTTGGGTCGAGGAACTGCACAGCGTATTGTGGGCATACCGCACAACCCCACACTCTATAACCGGGGAAACACCCTTCCGTTTAGCATACGGGACCGAGGCTGTAATTCCTGTCGAAGTTCACGTACCCTTCAGGCGGACAGAATCGCCCCTAGACGAGGAGATGAACGACGAATCATTAAGAGAAGAACTCGACCTCGTCGAGGAAATCCGAACCGGGGCAGCCCTCTGCGAAGCCTCACTAAAACAGAAAATTACCATCAGGCACAACGCCAAGGTGATACGACGAGAGTTCGACGTAGGAAGCCTTGTTCTAAGAAGAAACCACAAAGACTCTTGTGAAGGCAAACTAGCAGCCAACTGGGAAGGACGCTATCGCGTTCGAGCAAAGATGGAAAATGAGGCCTACTACATAGAACATCTGAACGGGGAAGAACTTGATCGACCATGGAACGCCGAAAAGCTAAAACAATACTATAGCTAAGGCCCTAATTCTCGGTTCGGCCCGTCACGACGATGAACGTCATCTACCGACCACTATGCACGTCCAGGTACAAACGTCGCATACCAGTAAAGCAGAACCCCGCTCAGTAACGAGCCAAGTATCTGCTCAACAACGGTCCTCAATCGAGCATCACCGTCGTCAAAGTACCATGACTGGCAGAACCCCAGCTCGCGATGGGACGTTCACGCCGCAAACTCAGGCCTCAAACGCGACCTGAGCTCCGCACCCTGCCAGAATATTCCTCGGTCGTTCGACCAGTTCCCCTCACTGCCGAGCACATCTACAACGAGAAACCCCCTGAAATTTCACATGAGTCAAATACTCCCTATCACGGGCGGATGCACATTCAAAACGAGCATGAGTGCAACACTTAGCAAAAAATAAAAGCAAGTTAACCAAATCTAACATATAATTTAAACATAAATAAGTGGCCACTAGGACCACGGCTGTACTGGATTACATAAAATGGGGGCCATGCCCCCCAAATAGATTACAACAATTACTCGGCACGCAGGCCGGACAAGTTACAACAAAAAGACAAACCCCTCACTCATCCATATGATCGGCAGGCTCGGGCTGAGGTCCCTGACTCTCCGCGGGCTAATCCTCAGAATTTCCTTCAAGGAGGTCGTCGGGCATGATGATCCGGCCATCCTCAACATGCACCAGATAGTGAGCAATACTATCATCCTCGACCATCAGCACACGGACGACCAACTCTGATCTCGTCTTTAATTCCTTCATGTCTTCCAGCTCGTCTTCACCTGGGGCATTGACCGCCCTCAGCTGCTGGAACAGTTGTCTTCTCTGCCGCCAGCGTGGAGTTCTCCTTCTTCAACCTGGCCACCTCCTCCTCAGCCTTCTTTCGAGCATCATCTGCAGCCTTGGCTTCTTCTTTGAGGGACGCCATGGTAGCCCGGGCAGCATTAAGTTCGGATTCAGTTGCAGAGTCCTCTTCAGCGTAAACGGCCGCCATCTCCAGCATCCTAGCCAAAGCTAAAGCGTCTTGAGACACCAACGCCCTCTTGCTCGGGCGCTCCATGCTTTCCAAACGGAGAGACTCTGCCCGAGGCACGATCAAAGAGTTTCCCTCGAAGAATCTCCTATCAAGGATGCAAGGAGGAAGCTCGAACTTCCCTTTCTCTGGCACCCGAGTAAGATCCACATCATCAGTAACCCTTGGCCGCTTGGATCGTCCAGTCAAAGGAAGGGGAGATCCCCGGGGAGCCAGAGTAGGAGAAGAGGTCCCCGCAGTAGACTGAACCAGAGTGGGAGCATGCACGCAAGCGAACTGAGACTTCAGGGGAACTGCTCCGACTTTATTCCTCGCGAGAGCGTTCTTCACAACCCTCTCATGGGCCTGAGGCATCTCACCTGCACAAACGAAAGTCGAACACGTTAGTTACGAGGAAAAAAATATAACATAAGTAAATCTAAAATAACTAAGACTACCAAGCAGCTTCTCGACTTCTACAGGGGTCTTGCACTCCAGGAGTGCCTTGGTGTTAATAAACCGGTATTCGAACCTCTGACTACCGTCCTCCTCGAAGATCGGGTCACCCTTGTTCGTCCAGCATTCCGTGAGCAGGAAGGAGTTGACGTACTTCACCAAAGCCTCGTACGCCACGACATCTTGCCCGTGCAGCTCGTGCAGTTGGAGAACGTAGTCACTCGGCTCCTTGGTAAAGTGGTCAGGTGCCCAATGAATGGGGAACTTGTAAATTCTCTACCCAATGAATTTCCTCGCCTCGTCGCGCAGGTTGTTCCCGTCCTCATCAACCTCAATCTCCCAGACATATGTACTGTCCTGAGAAGCTTCGGACACGGGCTCGACAACGTAGTACTGTGTCTTAAACGTCCGTATCGATTCAGAGAAAGGCTTGAATAGCTTACGTGGCTGCTTCAATGAGACCCATCTGTACTTCCTCCCTCCCCGACAGCTGCCGTTGAAGGTGGAAGACGGTGAAGAAAAAGGGAAGAGTAGCCCCAATCTTCAAGAAATCACACACCAGCTCGAACGCCCGAATGAAGGCCGACGAGTTAGGGTCCAGTTGCGTGGGAGCCAACTTCAAGTGCGTGAACACCGACTGCTGAAAATCGGTGAACGACGGCCTCAGACCCAACTCCTTAAAAGCATATTCATACATTGTGAAGCGGTCCCTAAAATCCGTACAGACCCGCTCATCCTCAGAGGGGAAGTGCACCTTCCATTCCCCCTCCGGTCCAACCTCCATAAAAGTATCCCCTAAGTACGTTGCAAAGGTGGACATGTGTTCGGCAGGTTCGGCCACCTCCCATTCCTCCACGGGACCCTCAACGGCGTCCTCGTCTGTAACTTCCAACTCCTCTTCCTCCCCGACATCACTGGGGGTGCTCGAGGCCGTCGAACTATCACTACCCGAAGAGCTGGTTTCTTCCTCGGACGTATCCAAGATAATCTCTCTATCTGGCCCCGTCGCCATGTCAATCACCTAAAAAGCAGAGAAGAAAGTGAATTCGACAACAAATCAAATCCACCCTTCCACCGCTGGTCAAGTGAAGGGGCGCGCAAAGGGCTGAGGACAACGTCCCCGGCCTAAGCCTTAACATCAAAAGAAATACTGAACCTCCCTGCAAGGAGACGCTCGAAACAAATCATCCCCAAGCGAGGAGCTTCCCCGCACTCATACCCAGTTTCCGTTCGAAGCTTCGCCGGAAATCCCAAAACTTCACTGGAATCTGGGAGTATTCTACCGAAAAACTCATCACCCACTCAAAAGATGAACGATCATGGCGGTTACACATGCATCGCCGTCGTAACGACGCTGTGAACCGCCCTCCTCACCAAAACACACCAACACGTCCGATGACATGTCAGAGGTGGAAAAATGGCACAACCACCGTCCACCACCAACAATCACCAAGAATCAACCTATTTCGTCCTCTAAACCTAGCCCTAACCACATGCAATCTACCATTGACCACCAAAAGGAGTAGAACAAGCACAGGATCAGAAACTTACTTGATTTAAGAAGACGAAAGCGGCTGCTCAAAACTTAGAGCGGTGGTCGGAGTAAGCAAACGGCGGTGACGGGCAGGAATGCTGAAGGAGACGAAGAGAAATCAGAGCGAAAAAGTCCCAAATAAGACGGATTTTCCCCTTTTATACAGAGGGGCACGTGCAGACACGCGCTCGTAGGCCATGTTGACTATCGACTAGCCATCATTGCCTAGTAACTGCTACACGGAGCTCTAGACACACGTGGCGCCCCAACGTTTCCAATTCTGACTGACCTTTAGTCTCCCCGATCATCGGGCAACAAGGTCACGACCATGAATTTCACGGACACCGGGGGTCACGGGCACATTGAGACAACCCTCCTCGTCACCAATCGACAACCTCACGATATCTCCCTGAAGCAACGAGCTATCCTTAAGTCATCACTCCCATGCTCAGGAGCAACGACTTGGAGGGCTCCTGTTCTGGACTGGACCAGTGGCTAGACATGGCCCAATCCACTTCCGCTCCAGAGCGGCCCAACTTGCCTAAGTCCAATCCACAAAGGGGCAAAAGTTACCATTCCGCCCCTCCAACCGGACAGGAACTGCATCGCTCCTCCCCGGAAATAATGTCTGTTACGTACGACTTCCTCACTCCCCAAACAGCTAGGGGCAAGTGCCCGAAACTACGCTTATGCCCGACATAACGGCTAGTTTCGGGCACCCTGCCCGACATAACGGCTAGTTTTGGCAGTTACCTATTCTTCGGAAAAACGGTTATTTCGCCCCAAAAATAGGACCGTTGGCCACGCGCTGGGGGCTCTATATAAACCCTCTCGCTTGAGAGGTTCAGGTATCCAATATTCACCCTAAGAACTAATCCTTTGTACTTGCCCCTTTTCTCTAACCCTTTCTTACTTGAGCGTCGGAGTGTCTTGCTGGTACACCCCCTCCTCTCCATCTACATCCACTAGTGCAAAGTGACGAATATAATTTTAAAATTTACACCCATTATACAGAAAACGGGTGTAAATAATAAACGCGGTGAAAAATTTGTAAATAAAATGTCATTTATAGTAGTAGTACGTGACAGTAGACTATTTTTAAAAAAAGGGTGTAAATTAAAAACATTATTATAATAAATTAGAATCATTACTATAATAATATCTCTATTACTCCCATTTAAGAAAAAACGGGTGTAAATTAAGATTGACTGAAAAATAATTATTTAATTTAATAACTCTAAATATTAACCTTAAATATATTAATAAATTACACTATATTTTATTAAGTGATATTTGAGTAAATAAGTAAATTAAAGGGTATAAATTTATTAATTAATATTTTGTAAGTAAAGTAATAACAAAACACATATCAATATCAAATTTAGTTTCTCTCTTCACAAACACACACCGTTAGGGTTTCTTTCGATTTGTTGTTGCTGTTTTCTACAATGGGTATTGGAATTCCAAACGATGAATTGAAGAAGAAACTCGACTATTCAAATCTCCAACACCATTCAAATCTCCAACAACACTAACCATAAGCCCTCCTCCTCATTGATTTCCTTCTCTCCGACTTCGTGAATGCGGGTTAAATCTTGATATGTTTAGAGAAAGCTTTTGTTTCTCTTCCAATTCCTTCTTCCGCATCTCTTTTGTCTCTCTCTGAAGAGGAAATCATCAACAACAAACCCAAACCACAACCCAAAATCAAACCCTACCCAACTTCTTCCGGTCTCGAAGCTGACCTAAACAGTGACCTCGACGAAGACGAAAACGCCGCTCCATCTAAGCCCTCCGATTACGATGATGAATAGTGGCAAGTTAAATCTGGTATCGGTCTCGATTGCACCCTCAATTTTGAGGTACCAATTCATCATTCCTCTTTATTATCACAAATTTGATGTTTATATTATGTAATTTTACTCAATAGTTTTGATTTTTTGATGTTATTTAATTTGAATTTGGCCTAGTTGTTCTATCAATTAGAAGACCTAATCTAATTTTCTATATGTTAAAAGAAATTAACTAGTGTTGAAGTGAGAAAGTTCTGTTTTTTCAAATTCTAATGGAACCAGTTTCACTCGAGTTATTAAAGTTTTACATGAGTTTTTCTTTCTTGAAGTTATACGTGAGTTTTTCCTTCTTGAAGTTTGGATTGAGATTGAACGTGAGAAAGAATTTGACTGAATGGCTATATGCAGGAAGAGGAAGATCATTATGGCAAACAAGCTTTGGGCCAAGATGACATGGGGGATCGTTTGTATATGAATGCTATAAATGAAGATGGAATCAGGATAAGTTCTCGTGCGTTTGGAGATTTTTTGAGAGACCCGCGAGCGAATCATGTGGCTGCTACGATTAAGCTGGAGCAGGCTAAAAATAAATAACACAAGCAAGGGAAAATAAGTAACACATTCATTAGAGGCCATGCCTTGGAGATTTTGAAAAATGGGAGAAGGCTGAAAATGCTCTTAGAGAAGCTTTGGATGAGTTTGGCAAGCCATGGCAGGTATTTTATATTTCTTTAATGTCAGTTAATGGATGTTACTTTAAAGCCTTCCTTATAATTCCGACTAAATTTAATCTCAAGGCATATGAAATTGATGTATGCTTGTCGTTTTGAATTCAACTGTAGGCTTGCTTGATACCATATGTAAATAGTTGTACATATTACACAAGGTATGTAAGTCTACCTTAATAATTGGGTGTAATATTCAACTGTAGGCTTGCTTGATACCATATGTAAATACCATATGTATTGTTCTGAACTCCCTCTACATTTGTTAATTTGTCAGTAAAAGGTTGGGGATCTAGATGATCTTCTCTGAAACATGACTCGTGGATATTGTGTACTATTAAAAAGGAAAGGTAGAGTACTCAGTACATACCTTATACTGTTGTGCTGTTTCGTATTCGTTTGTGATAGTTGAAGATCGTGTTCGTTTGTGACAGTAGAAAGAGATCAAAATCTAACAATATTATCATTATTTTAATATAATGTAATACTATTTGTATATTTTAATTTCTTTGTTTATTGTTGTAGCCATACTTATAAACTCTAGGCTGGACACTTCCATATGTTATATGTGTTGTCCTTGGATTTGAATAAAAGATTTATTGTATGTTGGGTTTCATTTTTGGAGGAATCAAATTGAATCTTGATATGTAAATTGATTTTGACATTTTGGATGTTCTGTGTATAACTGATTTTGAAAATTGATTCCAATTTCAGCTAGATGTGTATAATTGACTCTAATTTCAGCTAGATGTGTAGAATTGATTCTAATTTCAGCTTATGTGTAGAATCGATTATAGAAATTACCTTAAATTCACTTCACTTATGTCCAAGTATAATAATTAATAACCATATTCATTTGAACTACTTTTTTTACTGCTGACATAAAGTTTTTCTTCTGCAGACTTTCTCTAAAACAGTTGAAGAGAAGGCCAAATGGGTTTTTAACAAGCTCAAAGGTATGGATGCATTTTGACCTTGAATGTTCTTGCGAGTTTACACATTCATCCAAGAATTTATGGACTTGTTTTTAACAAACTGAATTTTGATCTTAAATGTTTTTAACAAACTCCATGTATGATTTATCAAATTCAACACATGTATAAAGACATGTTATGGATGTGTATGATTTTGCTGTCCTGTTTTCAATTGCAGGTTTTTTTTTGCTCCTATACAGAGTAGATTCTTCAGAGGTTACATAAATTTAGTGAATTTGAGGTAAGTGTATCTTCACCTTTTTGTTATCTTTCTTTGATGTTCAGTTTATCATAATTTACTTGAAATGGACTTGTTTATAGTTATGTTGTTTTGAAATATTATGACCAGAACTTGGCAGACATAAATGTCCAAGAATAATTATAGTATTAACTTGTTGCAATAGTAATTTAGCAAACATACTCCTAAAGAACCGACCAAAATAAAAGGGTTACAAATTCTTAGATTATGCAGTCTAGTTAGGCTAATATGAATGTCTATGGTTCCACAATATAAATTCAAATGATGTTGCATTTACGTTTCAGTTGCAACAATAAAGTTATGCGTGTAAAGATTGAACGGAAGAAAGATTCTTTCCGACAATAGTTATCTAGCAGGAGCTGAGATAGCATATATAGTAAATGTATAAATTTTTCTATGAAGACTATGACAAAATTTCAAGAAAGAAAGCTAATATACCATGAGTATAAATATATCACTAACACTCAATAGTTTCTCCACTTTTTGTTATTAAATTCTTTTCATATATAAGAGAATTACTCTTGCACCAGTACCTTGCAGTAACACTACCTACATTCATTCTACATTTCAATCTTTTTAGAATGGCTCAATCTTATCTCAATGAGAAATGTAAGTCTAAACTTTCCTTATATATTAACACTCAATAGCTTCTCCACTTTTTGTTATTATATTATCACAATTCGAGACTGTTGAATTTTTCTACATAGTACTTGAATTTATTAGCATCTATGGTGGCAACTCTTGGAGTTGGAGTGTCTATTTCAACTCCTTTGAAATACTTTTCAGCATCAAAAACTTCAATTTCTCCATCTTCTTCTTTCTTAACTCCAAGTTGAAGAGGTTCCTTTCTGTTACTGATAAAGGGGTGACTTGAATCAACAAACATTTTTTTCTTGTTGTTCAAGTAAGAAGAGAAAGAAGCATCATGGAGGTTAATGAGTTCTGAACTTTGATTCCATATTGTAACATTTCTCTATCTGCTTTCAATTTTTGAGAAAATTGGATCAAATTCTTTCAATTACCATAAGCAGTGGCAGCTTCTGCATTTATAGTGAAATTGTCAAAGGTGTGTTAGTTAAACCTTCCACCTAAGCTCTATTGTGTGCTCTATGAAAAAGTGATGCATAGAATATCAATGTGGATTTTTTTTGTTTGAGTATTATGGTGAATTGGTGATTGAATGTGTTTGAATCAGTTTATTTTGTAAAAGAATGAAAAATACTGCTGAAATGAGAGTTGTTTTGGCTTGTTGTTGAGTTGAGTCATGCTATGAGTTTCTTGGCTTGTTGAGTTGTTTTTTCATGACTTGAAATAGTAGATATGAATAAGTATATTTTTGAATTCAATCATGACAAAACAAAGTGACACAATGGCTATGTGAATTCTAGATCCTTATCAAATAAAAGAGTGGAAGAGTATTGGTAGTATAGAAAATAGAGATTATGATGTTTAAATGGTGATGACACTATGCATTCTTGCTATGTACCTCATCTTATCTTTAAGGGAAAATTCCACTTCTTCTCTCATGGAAGATTGATTTTGTTCTGAGAGGTGAATGTGGTTGCTGAGATAACCATGGTCAAGTACAAAGAAAAGTGGTAAAGACAAAGATACTATAAGTAGTATATAACAGTTTGACAAATGAAGTAAAAGAAGTAAAATTATGAGAACTTTTTGGAGTGCAAAAGGGTCATAAGAATTTGAAAGATACTTAAAGGAATACTTATTTATGTGAAGGAAAGGAAGTAGATGCAAGAGAGGATTCAAAATGAATAACATATTTAACAGTAGCTCTATAAGTAGGCTAATGGAAGATGAAAATTATCAAATTTGTAGGACCATATCCATTTAGCTTAATTGACTATATATATTACAGATAGTAGTTGACTAATTTGTGATTTTTTTTAATGAGTTTGTGATTTTGATTTAAATTAATTTGTAATTTTGATTGCGAAAGGAAATAGGAAATGATTTTTTTAAGTAAAAAATTTATGTAAAATATTATATTAAAAAAAGTCTTAAAAGATGCTAAAAATAAGTTTAAAATGTTTTTTTATTAAACAAAATATAAAAAAAACAAGTATAACGGTTCGGTTTGGAAAATTTTGTCTTCTAATGGTTTGATACAGTTCGGAGTTCCAAACCGTTATGCCAAACAAAAAATTTTGGTTCAGTTCAGTTCTGAAAAAAATGGAAATGGTTCGGGTCGGATGACCTTATATAATGTTTTACAATAATAGTTGCTTCAAAGGTTATAAGTTCCATTTCAAAATTAAATGTTTCAGGTGAATTTAGATGATTGTTCTGCAATGCAGGTACTTCGATTTCGTAATATGGATGGTGATAATAATTCAATTGCAAGTCTAGTTATAGAACAAACGTTTCTTGCTATTTCGATTCGATTTCATGGCGATGTTAATGTTTTGTTGTGTGTGTTCTGTACTGTGATTAACATTGTTGAAAAACTCATGCAGTGCTGCTGGCATCTTCCATTGACAAACTCCCTCGCGTAAAGTTCGGTATTTCTTTTTGGATCGAATTTCGTTTATGTTTCATTATTTCTGTGTGGGTTATGTTTCATTATGGGTTACGCTGTAGTTTACATTGTTTAGCGGATTAATTTGGTTACGGTTATGTTGTGATCCAATTGGTTATTGTTAGTTTGGTTGGTATTCATGTCTGTTTTGGTGTTGATTTTAGTTTGTATGAGACACTCTGTTCTTTTCGGTACACTGCCGAAGGTAATAACTTTGTGTGAAATCTCAAATTAGTTGAAGTCAGCAAAGAATGTTCAAGGCAAAACTCAGCTTAGTCTGCTATTATAAAGTGAATTATTTCCTACTATTGTCAGCACCATAAGATTCTCATAGTACACACATTACAAATGTGGCAGTTAAAAAAGCAAAGCTATATGCAATATCTTTTTTTATAGAGTTGTCACAAATGATATAGAACTTTTTTTCATCAACAGAGAAAGTACCTCCACATCATCAACAAAGCTGATAAAGAAGCCTATGCAAACGTCTGCAAGGGAAAGAATCATCAGTGCCTAAAAAATCAGCATCATATCAAAGGGTACAAAGTCAACTAATTTTCAATTAATTACTTATTATTATAAATTAATTAGATTAGGAGCTGTTGGGCCAATTTCACTAGTTTTCTAAAATCACATGATATATGAACCTCATAGTTACTCTCCTTTACAAAATTGTTACCTTATTATTTCAATTCGGTTGCATCATGTTTTAATCCATGTACATATTGTTTATCTTTGATGATATATTTCTTATTAATATTGATATGATTTTGTTTTGTTCAGATTGTAGAGGATGAAAATGTAGGACCTGATTTCAAATTCCGTGCTTTACTCGTAGAGTGAGGATGAAATTGTCGAGGTGTCCATCAGGAATTGTAGTTCTGATGTTGATTCATGTTATTAGAAATGTATTTCGTGACATTCATTATCTAGACAAGGCATAACTACTATACGTTTATGTGTCTCCTACTGTATTTTCTTGTTTCATTGGTATTGATAACTCAACGGTAAGCGAACAAAACATTTATGTAGTTGTTTTGTATTGCATGTATTTAATGAAAAACATGTAGTTGTTTAACTTATTATATGTAAACATGATGTTAGGATGGTTGTTTTGGTTGTACTTTTTGTTTATTGAATGTTTAGTGGTATATAAAATATTTGAATAAATAAAAATATAGGTTTTAAATCTAATTAAATGTAATATAATATGAAACTAAAACAAACATTCTATTTAAAAAAAACAGGGTGTAAAAATGTCAACATCAATAGTAAAATCAGGTGTAAAAATGCCAACATCAATGATAAAATTGGGTGTAAAATGCCAACGTCAATGGTAAAATCAGGTGTAAACATCCGATGTTTATGAAATTGGGTATAAATTCGTTTGATTGAAATGCTATTATTTACACATTTACACCCGTTTTCTATAAAATAGGGTGTAAAGTGGAATATATATACATCCGTTTTAAACAAAAAAGGGTGTAGTATACCATCTATAAATGTATATATTAAAAAATTTACACCTGATTTCTATAAAAAGAGTGTAATATAACATCAAATTTACACCCGTTTTCTATAAAATAAGGTGTAAACTGGAATGTATATACATCCGTTTTAAACAAAAAAAGGGTGTAATATACCATCTATAAATGTATATATGTAAAAATTTACACCCGATTTCTATAAAAAAGAGTGTAATATAACATCAAATTTACACCCGTTTTAAAACGGGTGTAAATTTTTCAAACATTTCTCACCCGTTGAATTCACACCCTCCAATAACGGGTGTTAAATGTATAAAAAACAGGTGTAATTTCATATTTCTGCACTAGTGATCCAGACGCACTTGGTGACCCACTTCTACAGGATCTGATGCCACCTTCACGATCACCACTTATATGCCAAAATAAAGAATGAGATTATTTTATAGTAATTTATGAACTATAGGATATCCACTTGAAGCTATGAAAAGAGATATTCATAATATTTGGAAACAGTAGCAATTAGGTGCACATGTAGTGATAAGTGATTACTAGATGAGAAATTTTGGAACAGTAACACCCCACTTGGCCTTGAAGCAAAACTAAAAAGTGAGCATTGAAGAAATCATATACTGTAGTGCCATTATATTATATATAGCCAAAATGAAATGTGAAAATTCCAATACAATAAAGCCAAGTGAATTGTGAAGCCTTATATCACCCTGTAGCGCCTATCTTACATATAAGAAATTAGATGCCTAGGAAAAATACCAAATTGCCCCTTTGCTCATTCAGCCTTCCACGTTGTGGTCCTTGCCATCCTTCAATCCTCCACGTGTCTGTTCCTTCCATTTCCCAACTTTTTCTCTTCTAACTTCTCTTTCTCTTTCTGATTGCATTTTCATCGATTCTCTCAAGTTCCTCTAACTTCTTCTCTCCTTTGAACCCTAATTTGCATTGCATCTTCATTATTTTAACTTTCTTCATCTTCTTTCTAAATCTATCATGTCTTTGTATTTCAGTAACATATCCGCGTTTCCGTGGGGTGATGGTGGTTAGAGCTGAAGTACAAATGACGATTGTTGTGTTTTTGGGTGATGAATCATTCGCTGACTTTGGTTTGCGGCGGCCCCCGGTGATTATTCTGAGCCATGCCGATCTGAACCTCCTCTTTTTTCCCCTTCAAATTTGTTTGCGTGTATCATCATAATCACAATATTGCTTTTATTCTTTTTTAGGGTTTTTATGTGTTGTGTTGCAGGAATAGGGGAAGATGGCGATGGCGTTTCCGGCAGGAATAGAGAAATCTAAGTTTTTGTTCGATTTGTAATTTTCATCTCAGATCTGAGTTTTTCCTTTTAGGGTTTTGTTTTTTGCAGTTCTATTTTTACATTTTGCAGGTAACTGTAATAAATATACTCAACTTTGGTTTCATCGCGATTTCGTTTCCTCTTCGTTTCTGTCTTTAATTAAATTTGATTTCATTAGCTGCTATTTTTACTATTTCATGCTTTAAATTTTACCCCTTTGTTCCATCTTTAGGTGTTGTTTTCTTCCGTCTCTGCGGCATCTGCGGCATCTTCAGGTGTTGTTTTCTTCCATCTTCATAGTGCTTAATTTGTTAATTGCAGGTTGGTCATGGTGATTATGGAAAATCAACACTATTTGACAGGTTATTGTGAAACTTTTATATAGTTTATACAATGTATTTCTTTTTTGAATTTGTAATAATTGCTGGTAATGAGTCTGTGTGGTTTTGGTTAGATCTGACTTGCTATCGATCTGTCTCTTTTTTTCACAGGTAATATGTCTTTTGGAAACTCTGGTTCTCGCTTAATGGTATGTTTACACAATTATGTTTTGAATATTTTGTTAATTTTGAGATTGAGCATGCTAAGGTTTTGATCCAAATTAGGATGAATTGAACGAGGTTTTGACTCGTGAACTTGCTGAAGATGGTTACTCTGGTGTTGAGGTTAGGATTACCCCAATGCGCACTGAGATCATTAATGTGAATCATTTTTGGGTTAATTGTGTTAATGGATTTCTTCTAATAGTATTGGTTTAGTGTCTATAACTAATTTTTCAATCCTTGCATAAGTAAAAATGAAAATATAAACACTGATTATTTATTGGTGTTTGAATGTATTTCAATTTGAGGGTATTTATTTTGCTATTGTAGGCCGGTTCTACGCATTTGAGAGAGCTCATAGGTTGGACCCGACTTCAAGTGGTCGTGGTCGGCAATTTAAAACTGCTTTTCTTCAACGTTTAGAAAGAGTACGCAATAACATGTTTTCGTTGGATAAGATATAATTTCTGACATTATTTTTCCAAATAATGTGTCATGGTTTTACTGTTTTCCTCCATAAAAGTGATAAACTAGGTAACACTTGTATTTTATTTTAGGAGGAAAGTTTTGATAGTGTCATTTATGCTTTATTTTTTTGTTAAAAACTTTTCTTATGTTTCAGTAGTTTTTATTGACATTGTTAGACTGTTGCTGATTTCATCCTGGACGTTTAAGGAATGCTCTATTCGGAAAATTTTATTTACCAACCTTTTTTTTTCTGATATCATGCTATACATAATGAATGTGAATGATTTCCCCTAAGAAGATTTAGTGTTGGTAATGCCTAAGTACTTATTTAGAACATTTCCTTTATGATATGGATGTCTTTTATCATTTTATTCTATATTTCTTAGGAAAATGATCCAACATTGCAAGGAAGGATAAAGAAAAGTCATGCCCGTGAGATGCAGAGTTTCTATTAGCATTACTATAAAAAATATATCCAAGCTTTACAAAATGCCGTTGATGAGGCTGATCGGTATGGTGTTTATGCGGAGTGCAGTGTGATTTGTTATGTGCCTTTTTTGTGATGTGACTAGCAGTGAGTTTCTATTCTTACTTTCAGAGCACAACTAATCGAAGCATATCAAACTGCTAATCTTCTTTTTGAGGTTTTGAAAGCTGTTAATATGACACAATCTATGGAAGTTGACCGTGAGGTAATTTTCCCCTGTTGAATCTTTTTATGCGAACATTCCTTCGTAAATTAATTCACTATTCTTGAATTTTTTCTCTACAAATTTAATTTTCACCTGCCTTTGTATTCATGAGTCATGATTGATTTTCCATTGGCATTGCAACAGATTTTGGAGACTCAAGATAAAGTTGCTGAAAAAACAGAAATCTTAGTTCCTTTCAATATTCTTCCTCTTGATCCCGATAGTGCAAATGAGGCGATAATGAGATTTCCGGAGGTAGGGTCCGTAGTTTCATATATGTAGATAATTATTATCCCCATATGCTTTTGTTTAACTCTTAGTGAAAGTTATCCACCAATCTTTTCAGATCCAAGCTGTTGTATTTGCTCTTCGTAACACAAGGGGTCTTGCCTGGCTAAAGGACTAAAAGAAAAGAAAAGATTGTTAAAATGTAATTCAATACTTTTGGGCTTGGGTAGATATTGGGCTTGGTGTCTATAGTCCAATGTATATAAATAGTTTTAATGCTGTGCTGAATGTTGTAACATTGTATCCATATTTCTGCTAAGTGAAGATACACAGTCTTGCTGCTAAATTCTTTTCCTCTGCTCTTAGTGTATCTTCTTCTTCTTTACATCATCATTGAAATCTAGAAAACCTAACAACTGGTATCCAAAGCTTCTGGTTCTGATCATTGCAATTCACAATGGTGCAAACCGGCGCAACGTTTACGACAAACCTTCCTGTCCTCACCGGAAAGAATTGGGATCGTTGGAGAGTGCAGATGAAGGCGATAATGGGGTACCAAGAAGTCACAGAAATTGTGGAAGAGGGTTACCCAGAACTTCCTGCAAATCCCACAGATGCACAGAAGGTGCTTTACAAAGAAAACAAGAAGAAAGATTGTAAAGCGACGTTCTTGATCCATCAATGTGTTGATGAATCGCATTTTGAGAAGATTGCAGGAGCTGCAACTTCGCGAGAGGCATGGGAGATCTTGGTGAAGTGCAACGAAGGTGCGGAGAAGCTGAAGAAAGTGAAGTTACAGACACTGAGACGTCAATATGAATTGATGCAAATGGAAGAGAATGAGAAGATAGAAGAATTCTTCAATAGGATCACTACTCACAGAAACTCGATGAAGAATTATGGAGAAACGCTTGAAGATAAGACAATTGTTGAAAAGATTCTACGAACTCTAACCCCCAAATTCGATCACATCGTGGTGGCAATAGAGGAATCAAAGAAAATAGAAGAAATGAAGGTTGAAGAATTGGAAGGTACCCTTGAAGCACACGAGCAAAGAATCACTGAACAGAGCACAGAGAAAATCAGTGAGAATCAAGCCTTACAAGCCCACACCTCAAGAAGAGGTGGCTTCAATGGAAAATCGGGATCGAAGGGTAGGGGTCGTGGAAGAGAAAGCAGAAGCACAAATTGGAAGAATTCCCAGAGCTAAGAATAAGAGAATACTGAGCAAGATCAATCCGGCGGTTCAAATAGAAGAGAAGGATCAACAAATTGGCGTGGAGGAAAGAAGAAAATTGATAGAAAGAGACTCAAATGTTTCAATTGCAATCAAATTGGACACTTTTCATCTGAGTGTACTGCATCATCAAGTCAACAAGAACATCAAGCCCACATAGTCAAAGAAGAAGCAAGTGCTGAAGACCAACCAGTCATGCTAATGATGTTAACCAATCCAGAGCTGCAGAACAATGAAGTTTGGTATATAGATTCTGGATGTTCCAATCATATGACAGGATACCGAAATTGGTTAATTAACTTTGATCCAGAGAAGAAGAGTATGGCAAAGTTTGCAGACAACAGAACCACTCAAGCTGAAGGAACTGGTGATGTCACTGTTAAGAGAGAAGATGGAAAGCAAGTGGTGATCACAAATGTGCTGTATGTACCTGGCATGACCACGAATCTGATAAGCTTAGGTCAGTTGTTGGAGAAAGTTTTCTCAACAAGTTCTGAAAAAGGCTTCTTAAGGATCATTGATGAAGGTGGAAACATGGTGATGAAAGCACCCTTGGCCAAGAACAGAACCTTCAAGGTAAGTCTAAACACCATGGACACACAATGTTTCTTTGCTGATATTTTAAATGATGAATCATGGTTGTGGCACCTTAGATTAGGTCATCTGAATTTTAGGGACATAAAACAATTAGGGTCAAAAGGAATGGTTACAGGACTGCCCCTAATTGAGATTCCAAACAAAATCTGTGAGAAATGCCTGATTAGCAAACAATCTAGAAACTCATTTAGTAATCACATCAGTTCTAGAGCTAGTGAGATACTAAATGTTGTTTACTCTGATGTTTGGGTCCCTTTGATACACCATCACTAGGAGGAAATAAATACTTTGTATCCTTTGTTGATGACTTGAGCAGGAAAATTTGGATATACTTGATCAAGGCCAAAAATGAGGTGTACAAGATATTCCAAGAGTTCAAGGCTCTTGTGGAAAAGCAGTCAGGGAAGAAAATCAAAGTACTGAGAACAGATGGTGGTGGAGAGTTCACATCAGGAGAGTTTGAAGACTTCTGTAGAAAATAGGGCATAATTCATGAAGTGACTGCACCTTACACACCACAACACAATGGCACTGCAGAGGGAAGAAACAAAACAATTCTAAATATGGTGAGAAGCATGATTAAAGAGAAAGGTCTTCCACATAACTTCTGGGATGAAGCTGCTACGACCGCAGTATATGTGTTGAATAGATGCCCAACCAAAAGGCTTGGATCAATGGTTCCTGAAGAGGCATGGTCAGGAAACAAGCCTTCAGTCAAACACTTCAAAATATTTGGCTCCCTATGTTACAGACATGTACCAGACCAAAGGAGGAAGAAACTATAAGATAAGAGTGAAAAAATGATCTTTGTAGGCTACAACTCAACTGGCTCATACAAGCGATACAACCCAGATAAGCAACAAGTTATATTCAGCAGAGATGTCTTGTTTGATGAAGCAGGATCATGGAAAGACACTCAACCAAAAGATAATGCTAGCTCCAACATTCAACTTGAGTGGGTAGATGGAGAACCAAGTGAGAACATACAGCCTGAAGCAGCAGAAATTGAAGAGCAAAGAGTCACAGGCAGACCTGCAAGAACAAGACATCATCCAACTCATCTAAATGATTATGAAGTGTATTCTGCTGGTCATTTGTCAGAAGTAGAAAACCTGGTGCAACATATGGCTCTTCTGGCTGATGTAGAGCATATCACATTTGAGGAAGCTGTTACTAAATAAGTATGGAGAGTAGCTATGGAAGATGAGTTAAGGAGCATTGAAAAGAATGACACTTGGGAAATGGTCAGCCTCCCTCAAGATAAAAAGGCTGTTGCTGTCAAGTGGGTATTCAAGACCAAACTCAAGCCAGATGGATCTATAGCCAAGCACAAAGTCAGACTTGTGGCAAAGGGGTTCATGCAACAAGAGGGTCTGGATTATGATGAGGTGTTTGCACCTGTAGCAAGAATGGAGACAGTGAGATTGCTTGTTTCAATAACTAGCTGGAAAAACTGGAAATTGTGGCAGTTAGATGTCAAGTCTGCTTTTCTGAATGGGCCATTGGATGAAGAAGTATTTGTGGTGCAACCTCCTGGCTTCAAATGCAAAGGTGAAGAGAAAAAGGTGTTGAGGTTGAAGAAGGCCCTCTATGGTCTAAAACAGGCACCAAGGGCATGGAATAAAAGAATAGATCCATACCTCAACAACCTTGGTTTTCAGAAATGCTCAGTAGAACATGGTATGTATGTACAAACTCTGGAGGAATATGGACTATTGATGTTATGTATGTATGTTGATGACTTAGTCATCACTGGCAGCAATCCAAGTGCTATAGAAGCAATCAAAGGAAAGCTTAAAGGAGAGTTTGAGATGACTGATTTAGGCATACTGTCCTACTTCCTGGGATTTGAGTTTTTATATTCAGAAAGTGGCACCATTATGCATCAGAGAAAGTATGTGATGGAGGTACTGAAAAAGTTCAACATGATGGGAAGCAAATCAGTAGAGGCCCCTGCTGAGGTAAATGTAAAGCTGACAAAAGATGAAGATGAAGGACATGTTAATGGCACACTATTCAGACAAATAGTTGGCAGTCTGAGATATATATGTCATAGCAGGCCTGAGATAACTTTCAGTGTGGGATTGATCAGCAGGTTTATGAGTGATCCTAGGCACTCACACATGAAGGCTGCCAAGAGAATAATGAGATATTTGAGGGGAACTTTGAATCAGGGCATTCTATTCTCATGTCACAACACAACAGATAACATGTTACACCTTGTAGCATATTCTGACTCTGACTGGTGTGGTGATATGGATGATAGGAGAAGCACCATGGGACAAGTTTTCTTGTTGGCATGTTCCCCCGTATCTTGGAGTTCCAAGAAACAGAATGTAGTAGCTCTGTCAACATGTGAAGCAGAGTATATAGCAGCTTGCTCAGCTGCTTGTCAGGCTTTGTGGTTGACTGCACTACTCAAAGAACTGAGGATTTGGAATGAAGAAGCAGTGGAGTTGTTGGTAGATAACAAATCAGCAATAGATTTGGCCAAGAATCCTATATCACACGGAAGGAGCAAACATATTGACACAAAATTTCACTTCCTCAGAGACCATGTTGGAAAGGGAAGAATCAAGCTCAGACATTGCAAGACAGAACTACAAATAGCAGACATTTTGACCAAGCCACTGAACAGTGAAAGATTCAAGAAATTGAGAAGAATGTTGAATGTTGTCTCAATGTAATAGTTTTGAATTAAGGGGGATGTTAAAATGTAATTCAATACTTTTGGGCTTGGGTAGATATTGGGCTTGGTGTCTATAGTCCAATGTATATAAATAGTTTTAATGTTGTGCTGAATGTTGTAACATTGTATCCATATTTCTGCTAAGTGAAGATACATAGTCTTGCTGCTAAATTCTTTTCCTCTGCTCTTAGTGTATCTTGTTCTTCTTTACATCATCATTGAAATCTAGAAAACCTAACAAAGATGAAGACATTCTGGATTGGCTTGTGGCAATGTATGGGTTTCAGGTAAATTACAATCTGATGTTTTTGCACATCATGACTTATGTGTTACTAACAAATTCGGTTGGACTTTTTGCCACCTCTTGTACAAAATACAGAAGCACAATGTGGCAAATCAGAGAGAGCATTTGATCTTATTGCTTGCAAATGTACACATAAGACAATTTCCCAAGCCTAATCAACAACCAAAGATGAGGTTTAATTGGATAGTTTATACAATGCGCTTCTTTGAAAGCAAAAGGGATAAAATTCTCTTCATGTCTGCATTTTTTAGTGCTTTCTGATGTGTAATCCTGCATTTTTTGACAGTTTTAATTAATGATACCAATTATTTTGATTAATAGAATAATAACTAACACCATTAATTTATGGTTTTTGGTTTCTATACTGTTTTTATATCTCAATGCGATGGTAATGCCAACATGAAGAAGTCTGAAAGTGGAGAAATGAGGAAGGTTCAAAAGTGGATCATCTTGGTGGAAGGATTTGGTGAATTCTGAGGTTGGGGTATATAACTCGGTTGGGATTCCTTTTTGGAGCTGGACTGGTGAAAGATTCTCTATTCTATTCTTACTGAGTTCTCTTAAGGGAGCTTCAGTTAGTGATATGGGAAGTTGGATCGATGGAGTTTGGAGATGGGCCAATTTCAAATTACAATTGATAGAGGGAGCTTCAGTTAGTGATATGGGAAGTTGGATCGATGGAGTTTGGAGATGGGCCAATTTCAGATTACAATTGATAGAGGGTGTAGTTCCAGGTAGTGAATAGGTTGCTATGAGGGATTTTCTAAAGAGTTGGAGTCTGACAGCAGGTTGCAAAGATAAAGCGATTTGGGGCCAGAAGAACCTGTTGGATTAATTCCATGAACTTCATTGTCTCTATATTCAAAGAAGGGAAGATAATCCATGTATAAATGAATTAATGAATATTAATTTATATAGTATTATGAACTCCTCTATTCCAAATTATAAATTATTTTGTAAAAAAAATTATCCCAAATTTTACGATTCCAATACACCAGTAATAATTTTTAATATACCCTGTATTGTTTATTACTCTTTATTTTTTATGTGTAATTAATGAAGAATAGTTTTCTAAAGTCATAGGTGATTTTTTTTCCATACAAAATTAATTGCTATTTTAATTCGTGTGAAACGTTTAAAACATCTTATAATTTTGAACTGAGATAGTATTATATTTAATTTAATGATATTTCTATTATTAATAGGTATATTAGTTTAAAAATAGACTTAGTCGAATTTTATAATATTTATTAATTATTTGATTCTTTTTCTTTATCCTTCTTCCATTTTTCTAATTCTATTTTGGACTTTGCATCCTTTCTTTACTTAATAAAATATTTCTCTTAAACTTTCAAACAGACTATAAAATTAAAAAAAAAATATATCAGTGAGTGAAATTTGAAAACCTTAAATAGGTTATGCAGTTTTTATGTTGTATTGACTTGCTCGATTTTTTTTTCTTTTGTAGGTATTGGTGTAATTGTACTTAGTCATTAAAAAGGAGAATTTCTCATTTTTAAGAATTCGATTAAATATAAAAAGTATAAAGTATTTATTGTTGTCTATTTTGTAATGGAATTTTATAAAATATTTACTATTGTCTATTTTCTAATTTTTAAATAATTTTTAATATCACTAATTAAAGATAAATTTATAAATATTCACTGTATCTCAAATTATAAATTATTTTAAGTATTTCACACAAATTAAAAAGCATGACTAATTTTAAATATAAAAGAAATAAAAAAATTATTGTATAATATTGTCTTTCATCAAATATAAATAAGAAAAAAATTCCAAAAATTAGAAAGAAAAGGACTAATAAATAGTATATTATATATTACGTATAAACTATTAATATTGTGTTAAAATTATAAAGTTATTTATAGTTTAACACATTTGTTCTTTTGCAAAAGTGAGGTATACTTTGAAAAAATGATATATAATTTATTATTTCATTTGTTCTTTGGACCTAATATAAGTAGTATTAGAAAAATATTATTTCATTAAAGATATTTTTTCTATTATACATTATATTTTAATGAACGAATCAAAATTATGAATTTTATTTTTAATGGGTATAATTACGAATTTAAATATTTTAAATGTATTGATATTCATTTATTTTTAATGTGTTAATGAACCAAAATTTGGATAGTTTATATTCTTTTAACGTAGTTAATGAAGATCAACCCATTAATTTAATCTATTATTATTATTCAATTACTTATCATCCAATATCAACTAATTTTGAATATGAATTTCTAGACACAATTGAGATAATGGTCATAATGTGTATCTAAAAAATGATTATATTTTAAATGACAACTAAGTTATATTTATGAATATAATTAATAAAATAAACAATTTAAATTCACATTAATGAAAATAATAAATAATAATAATAATAATTAATATATAATTACAAAAAATAAAAATATTTAAGATAATTGTGCTGTAAGATAAAAATTAAAGTTTAGTATAAAATAAATATTCTATACAATAGAAAATAATATAATGTAAAAGTACATGTTACTTTTTATAGATAGGATTATAAAAATCACCTTTTTATTATATTATATTGTATGATTCAAATATTTAAAAAAATGTAACTTATATCTATAATAAATTTTAAATATATTTTAATTATTAGTAGATAAGTATTTGTTACAATATACTAATTACATGGAAACTAATAATTATAAATTTTAATTTTATTACAATATACTAATTGTATAGAAACTATAAATGGTAAGTAAATTATATTTATGAAAGAATAAAAAATTTAAATCATTTTAAATGCATATTTATGAATGAATGATATTCAAAGCATGAATGGCTTGAAATGACATTTATTTTTGTTTGCATACTATTGATCCAAATATTTTCATGACTTTATATAAATAAACAATAATCATGCAATTTTTATTAATACAAAATAATCATACAATATTAATGAATTAAATGAACTTCAATATAAATATTAATAGAACGAGACATAAAATAAGACAAATGAAATGTATTTAAAATTAAAATTACTAAATATAATGAATTATAATATAAAAATTAATAATATTATAAATTATAGTATCGCGATCTACAATAATTACATTAGTAATGTATGAATTAAATAGTATCAAAATTGTATAATAATATGAAATATCCTTAATTATTTTTGAAAAAATATGCAGTTTTTATTATGTTAAAGTGGTTTACAATAATTATTCAAGTCACTAAATTTTAATTTTTTTATCAATAATATGAAATAATACTCTTAATTTCATATAACATTATTTACAATTTATCAATAATACTCTTAATTAAATATTTTATATGATCTAACAAAGAAAAGAAAAACATGGGAACATCGGGAAAACCATTTTTTATGGCTGATTAATACCATTTAATGTGGACACCAATGAAAAACTCGGTTGGCTAATCGTTGCCAGCTTTCAATTTTTTTTCTTTCTTTTTTTCAAATTCTAAACATGTATTTTAACTTGCCATTTAAAAAAAATATTAAATTAAAAAAAATTATATATAAGAAAATCGTGCATTATGACACAATACAAGTTATTAGAATATTTAAAGTCAATAACAATAACAATCGTATTAAAGACTTTAATTAGATTGATATAAAAATTTAAAATGTAATTATTTGTCAATTGACTTTTAAAAATTCATTTTTAAAGAAGAAAAAAATAAAGTAAATCGCTTGCTGAATTCAAACCCTACACATATAGGATATCTAAAAAATTGTGTATTTAATTTTAATTTTAAGTAAATACAAAATTTTCACATATCATTTTTATTCAAATTTTATGAATTCAAACCCTCACTTTTTCATGTATTGATTCTATCTTTTTTTTTTATAAATATAAATTATATTTTTTTATTTACTAATTTTTATTAATCATATTTAATTTTTTTTTTCAAATTTTAAATAATATATAAATTCAAACACAAGCAAAATATATTTATTTTTGTTACTGATATTTATTTAGAGAATTAAAATAATATTTTCAAATACTATGTTATTAGTTGATATTTATAAAACTAAATGATTGTATAAATACTTTTATAAATAATGTCAAAACAAATTGAATATTTAAGAAAATATACGGTTGATTCAAATATTTGTATATATATATATATATATATATATATGCTCCAAATATAGGGCATGGGTACGGGTACTGGTTTGTTACAAGCCCCTCTTATGTTCCTAATAAAAAAATATATGTTTTTCTTTTATAACAAATACCAACCGATTCTCGCGGGTATTGATTCTATCATAAAAATCATGACAAATAAAAATCAATATGAAAAGTATAATTATAATATTTGCAACACTTAATTTATATGTACTATGCTATGTATTAGACCATAAATGACTAAACTATCCTTCATTTAAATAAAATATACAAAATCCAAATTGATTTATGCATCAAATTTTCTTCACTAATTGTAGTTTATACCCTTAAAATAATGATTTAAGAAATATTTTCCATTGATGTAAATAAGAAAAATATATATTATAATAGTCATTTATTGTTTAAAGTTATAACAAATTATTGTTTTAATATCATATTATAAATAATAGTAATTTGCTATATGCTTATCATTAATTGATTAAATTCTTTTAAGGAATTCTATTATATATATATATATATATATATATATATATATATATATATATATATATTATTTCTTATTTACTATTAAATATATGATTGTTGATAAGTGTATATTTAATTTATATTTTAAGAAAATCAAAATAATTTTAAAGTCGTATATTTGATGTTTTATGTGTTTCATTATTTTTTAAAATAGATTAATCTAAATCCAAAATATGTATTTAATATTGATTCAAATATTTGATAACTAATTTCAAATAAAAAATAATATTAATATACGGGAAAAAAATTTTGGCTGATTCAAATATTTTATATACGGGCGCACAAAAAATTCTAATTATCAAATAAAATATCAATATTAAATACATATTTTAATAATATACTGAAACGAAAAAATAAAGTCATTGATAATATAGTAAAGTATACGAGACACATATTTTTATACAAAGAGAAAATTTAAATACTTTAGATTGAACTTTATTTTTATATATGAAAAAGTGTATGGATGATCCAAATACTTTTTTATTCTTGAGAACAAGTTTTTTATTCATCAAAATATTTATATTAATTACTAAAAGATTAAGGTTTTATAATTTTTAATATGTATTGTTTATAGAGTTAGAAATTGAATGGATGAATAATCATTTATAATTAATAGGAGATATTCTTAAACTTTGAGAGAAAAAAAAAAGTTTTTTTTTATAAATTAGGACGGTAGTGTTGTAGGTTAATCAGTACCCGGTCGAACACACGGGTACTGATATGAGTATCCCACAAAATAGATATTTATTTATTAAATTAAACAAATATTTACAAATATTATGATATTAATTGATATTTATAAAAGTAAATCATTGCATAAATATTTTAATAAAAAATAACAAATTAAACAAATATTTACAAATATTATGATATTAATTGATATTTATTTATTAATTTTTATTAATTCTAATTTAAAAATAATAAAAACAAATCTACATAACACACATGGGTACTGATATTGGTATCGGGCACAAAATAAATATTTCTAGTAATACTTACATAAAATATATTTATTTATTTTAATAATATTTATTTCTAAAATTAAAATAATATTTACAAATATTATATTATTATTTGATATTTATACAACTAAATCATTGCATAAATATTTTTATAAAATATACCAACCGATGTCTGTCGATATTGATTCTACTTTTTTTAAATATAAATTATATTTTCTTTATATTTACTGATATTTATTAATTGTACTTTTTCCCAAAATTCTAAATGAAAACAAATGCGCGTCACCGACTGGTACCCGTGTGAACGAACGGGTATCATATTAATTTTTAGCAAATAAGAAATTTACTAATTTTTATTATATTTTGTTTTTTTTTTTATTTTTAATTATAAATAAATACATTTTAAGAACAAATACATTCTGAAATAAAATACATTATAAAAAGAAATACATTCTAAAAACAAATATGTGTCACCGAAATACACCCGTGCGAACGCACGGGTATCATACTAGTTTTTATTGAAAATTGGAATTGTAAACTTATCTACTGTAGCGCAACAATGTAGTTAATACATGACATAATGAATCCTACTGTAGCGTGCATGTACCGATATCATATATATATATATATATATATATATATATATATATATATATATATATATTAGGGGTGATCGTATCCGAACCAATCCAAAAGCAAAACCGCAAATCGAACCAATCCAAATCGAAAACCGCAAAAAATCGCATTTGGTTTGGATGATATTTTTAATGAACCGCGCGGTTCGGTTCGGTTTGCGGTTTTTGTTCCACACAACCGAACCGATCCGAACCGAACCGCATATTAACCTTAACTTCCTAATTTCTAATATTATATTTCCATATTAATAACTAAAGTACCATTTTCCATATTAATATTTCTAATTTATAATATTATATTAATATTGCATTTCAAATGGGATAGAATTTGGTTTCTTATTTACTTTTGTACTGTGTTTTGCTAAGCATTGTTTTGTAAGATTGTTCTGTTTAGGAAATTATATGATTAGTTTCTTAGTTTTATAATTCCATAATCAAAAAGTCTATAAACCGCAACCACAGAACCGATTCTAACCGCATTGGTTTGATTTGGATGAATTTTTAAAAATCAACCGAACCAAACCGAACTGCGTGCATTTTTATCTCGCGGTTAGGATGATTTTTATTCTCAAAACCGAACCAAACCGCCCCGCGAACACCCCTAATATATATATATATATATATATATATATATATATATATATACTATTAACTTTTCTATCATATGGCTATTACATGTTTAATATATATAAAGCATCCATGTACTGTAAGTTCACATATCCTTCATATATACTGTAATGTCACTTAAAAATTATATATATACCATGGATTGTTACATAAATATATATTGTACATGTTTTACTATATATATAATTTTTATCAGGATAACTAATAACTAATAATATTGATAATAATAATACCTCTTAAATTAATTATTGAATATTTCTTTTTAGTTATCTTATTAATATTGAGTTTAATTATTGATGATGGATTGATTTTTTTATGATGTTTTGTGAATTGAGGTTGAATCGTGTTGATACTTGTGTATTACTTGCTAAGTGCGATGGTAATATTTGGAGTGAGAATGCTATGATTATGAAAATGTGTTGTATGTGCAATTGTGTAGTAATTCAAGTGTGATGAATTATTGAAGATATGCATGAAAATTAAGATTAGAGAACGGTCTTAATTGCATATGGTTGTTGTAATTGCACATCCATCATTTGTGTCAAGAGGCAATGTTTGTTAGTTCTGTAGGAGCTAGTGACTTGTCCCAAACTTAGAGCGGAGTTTGAAAGCTTAGGGAATGAGCTTTTGTGTGTTATTGGTCTAGGGTCATGACCCGGTTTAAATGTAAAAATTGAAAAGTAATAACAAGTGTTGGTACCACATGGCATGAGTTGCATTGAGTCTCATTGTGTATATGTTTGTTATATGAGATTATGTGTATTCATGTGAAATGTTGAATTGGTGAAATTATGGATTGTGTGGATATACTTGTGAATGGTATGGTTACTTGAGTGATACTTTGTTGATAAAACTTTGAAGTGTGAGAATAATTGTGATTATGCTTGTATGCCTTAAATTAATTATTATCTTATGATTTCAACAATTATGTGAATTCTCACCCTTCTATTGGAATGATGTTTTGTACGACATCGCTTAGGTACCGAGGAGTAGAGTTGCTTCTAGCGCGAGGTAGCCGTTGGAGTAGCTGATTTAGTTTCTTTATTTATGTTGGGTCGAGTCATGCTCTGATTATGTAACATTGAGATTGTTTCTATTTATGTTTGAGAGATACATTATGTACTCTACTTTATGTTATGTTTATTTCGAATTATATGAAGTTTTGGCTTTTATGCCTAAGTATTTATTATGAATGAGATGAGCATGAGACTTTCATATGACAATAATGATTAACTTAAATTCGCTGCTATATGCTAATGTGAAAATGTATAAAAAGTATGAAATTATTTTAAGAGTTATTGAGCATGACAGGTGTTTGTGTGATGTTTTGAAATTTTTATGTGACACCCTTTTGTGAGATGCATGATTACTCTGATTTATTTATATTTATTCCTCGGGGTTTAGAAGGGTGTTACAGCAGCATTACCCAAAAGACACGCCTTACACCCTTTGCCTTTGCCTTTCTTACCGAGCAAATTGAGATCTTCGTGCCAACCATGGGGGTCATGGACTATACCCAGCCAATTTAACACACTTTTCCAAATTTCCTTCACATTAGGACAAGCAAAGAATAGGTGATCAATGGTTCCACCTTCTGACTAAAGGAACAATTCTCATCAGTAACAAAACCAAACCTTTTTAATCTATCTTTAGTAGCCAACTTTTTATGGCAGGCCATCCACAAAATGAACAATGCACGAGGCCGAGCAATAGTCTTCTTGAACAAGTATCTCCAATCCACATTTGGGCCATCATCCTTTAGGTATAAGTACACATTTCTGATGCCGAATTTGGTTGTCATCATGGTTTATTGTTCATACTATGATAAATCTCACGGTTTTTCAGAACAGATTTGATAATCTAAGACATACCTTGCCCAATTTACACATCATCAATGTTCTTCCCTTTGAAATAAAAGTTGTGAATCCACTTCACCCAAAGGTTGTCTTTCTTTTGACTTAGATTCCACAACAACCTCGCAATGCAAGCCCTATTCCACTCAACAAGAGAGATCACATTCAGACCACCTTTATTTATGGTATTGCAGACAGTATTCCAGGCCACAAGAGACTTTTTAGAAGACACATCCTTACATGTACACAAGAATGCCTTACACACTTACTCAATAGCATGGACTACCTTCTTTGGAAACGGTAAGCAGTTCATCCAATAAGATGTCATACCGGAAAGAATAGTGTTAATAAGTTGCACCATACCTGCATAAGGCAACAACTTAGAACTCCAGTGTCTAATTCTTTGAGCAATGCAGTCCACCAACCCCATGTAATACTGCACTAACAGCTTCATGCTCGTGAGAGGCACTCCAAGGTACCTAAAGGGAATATCACCAACAACAAAGCCAGTGATCGACTGCTTGATGCATGCATATTAGTAGTATGTGGTACGTTTCTCGGTAGTTCTTCTCACTATATGTCCAACCCGAATAATTTTTAATGAAACCCCTTCTTTTAAAATGACGTTCTACTTCCTATGAGTCACTAATTATAGGTTTACATTCACATTTAAGACAATGACATCTTACTTCTCTTTCGATTCAACAACATTCTTGAGCAAATGCCCATGTGATAAACCCTTTAACTTCTTACTCAAAATTTGGTTTAAGTCCACGTCTTCCAGATAACGTTCTATCGTACATTCAACTACGATAATATCAAAAATATTATATACTACACATTTACAAAATTGTTGCCATTTTAATTACGAATGTAATTTAAATCTATCGACCAATTCCGAGATTTTTGGTTAAACATTAACTATAAATATTAACAAATTTAATAAATATGCTTAATAATATATATTTTTTACACATTATTTTCAACATAACTACATTTCATATTATGTTTGGTAAAATTGTATTTACTTATATAAAAATATGTATATACTTCCTTAAATAACAATATTACTTAAAATGTATATATTTACTTAGTTTATTATATTTATTTCAAAAAATATATACTTACTTAATAAATATACTTAGTCAAATTATTTTACTTACTTATTAAAAAATATATACTTACGCGAATTGTATTTACTTACTTATCTCAAAAATATATAAACTTATATAAAAATATTACTTAATAATATATGTACTTACTTAATATATAATACTTAAAATATTTACTTAAAAAATATATATACTTACTTAATATATGATATTTATTTCCATAATATATAATACTTAATTATATATTATTATGTTTTAAAATGATAACTATTTCATACTATTTTGTTTTTAATAAATTTATATAATATATTCTTTCAAATAAACTATTTTTTAATTAATCATATAATAAAGATTTAACGTATAATACATATTATAAACATATAACATATAATATATATATATATTTTTAAAACTATAATGTTTTAAAAAAATAATTATTTCATACTATTTTGCTTTAAATAAACATATTCTTCTTCTAACAAACATATAATATAACTATGAGATTAATTGGAATACATGTCAGTGTAAAACTACTTTACACTGACATCCAATTAGAATGAATCATTTTGACACATAATTAAAAAATTAAAAATAAAAATAAATAAATTATAATTAAACTATTTTAATAACTACTCTTTCCATGTTTTTCTCTTCTCATGTGTTAAAATAATTCATTCTAATTGAATGTTAGTGTAAAGTAGTTTTTACACTGACAGTGTATTTTAATTAATCTCTATAACTATTATTTTGTTTTAAATAAAAATTTATAATATATTCATTTTATATTAAATATTATGTTTAAATAAATATTATTTCATACTATTTTGTTATATATATATATATATATATATATATATATATATATATATATATATATATATATATATAACTGTTTTTAATTATATTTTGTTAAAATATTTGGCTAAAAATATTTTTAAATAAACTAATATATTATGTCTTATATATTCTGCTTTACATATTTAAATTCTAATATATTCTGTTTTATATAGTTTAAGTATTTAATTTATAATATATTTTTTAAAATATTTAATAAACATATATATTCTGTTTTAATAATAAATTATAAAAATAAAAAATATTTTTGGATTAATAAACCTAATATATTATATTTTTGTATTAACAAACTTAAAAAAAAAATTAATAAACCTAATATATTGTATTTATTTTAAGATTAATAAAATAATTAAAAATATATTGAAATTAAAAAACAACTACATAAATGTTCTGAAATAGCTAACAACCCAATCCATTTTATATATGAAATTCTGGAAAAAAAATTAATAAAATAGTCTAAATACATGTGATCGTACCTGGATCAGACAGGATCTGGTAGCCAATAACGTCGTCTGGGCTTCGGCTCCGGTGCGGTTGAAAGACGACGGGGGGTGTACCTGCAAGGTACTCCGACGCTCAAGTAAGGTAACGGTCAGAGAAAAGCAAGTACAAGAAAAGAAGGTTAGAGTGTTAAGAAGTGAGTAACCTGACCCTCTCAAGTAAGAGGGTATTTATAGAGAGTCCCCAGCGCGGGGCCAACGGTTACTTGCATTGGGCTGGACCGCCAGGCCCAATCCAAGTAACTGCAAGGGCTTACGTGGCATAGTGAAGACCAGCGCGTGGTCTTCGCCTTGGGGTAACCGCTCCTAGATCTCCAGAATTAGGGCAGGCCGATTCCATCGGGAGTGGGCAGTTACATAAGAATGTGTTCTCGCGGGGAGGAGTCTTGCGTGTCGGGGAGAGACGTGTCCTCGCGGGGAGGACTCACTTGCGGGCGGAGATGGCTCCTCTCGGGGAGGAGCACATGAGCATTGAGGAGAGGCGAGCTCGGGAGGCTTAGGGCCTGCACCCGACGATCCATCCGTGAGTGTCGTACACACCTGAGGTTAGGCATGTGCCCGACCTGTGGAGGTGAGCCTGTGCTCGACAGTGGTCTTGCTAGGAGTCCTTATTGGGCCATCCCAGACCTTGTGGGTTGGGCCTGATCGATTGATGAGCATGCCCCGACCCAGTCTAGAACAGGAGCCCCCCAAGTCGTTGCTCTGAGCATCAGAGTGATGACTTAAGGGCTAGCCATGTCGAGGACGCATCGAGGAAGGGATGCTAACGAGGAACGGTAGGTCAAGCGGGGAGAGACAATTCGCCCCTCGGGATGGGTTGATCGAAGTTGTGCGACGTCGCGGGGATACGAGGAGTCTAAAGCGACGTGAATGGGAAGGCGCTCGTTGGGAAATGAAAAGACACACGTGGGGAAACGTGTACCACGCGTCACAACTCATCATTCCCTAGGGCGGCTACGCTAGGGTAGCGCAATCGATTGCCTAGGAGCCCTTGAGACTTGTGAGACCCCATAAATAGGGGAAGCCCGTGTCATTTGCACGTTTTTCGCTCTCCCTTTGCTCTAATTTTCCCTTCCTTCGCTCTCCCTTCAACCGCCGTTCGCCTCCGTTCGCCGCCGCTGACAGCCGTACCGGAACCCTACTGGAAGTACTTTTTGAAGTAAGTTCTCTCTTTTCCCTCTTTTGCTTGCATTTGTAGGGTGAATCTTATGGTGAACTGATGAAGTTCCCATGGAAATCACGAAATATCCGGAGAAAACGGCAGAATTTCATACTTTAGTTGTTGAATCTCGCGGGGAGAGGCGATGAAATCCACAAGGACACGAAGGATACCTCGGGGTCATGGGATGAGCGTTTCTCAGCTCTTTGTTGAACATTCCGGGGATCAAGGATAGAATCCCCGGGGAGCCGATGTTTATCTCAGGGATGTGGGTCTAATACCCCGGGGTCCCGCCCATTTTTGCTCCCAGCGGACCTGAGGACGGTCGCGGGTTCGCGTTCTCCGACGTTCCCTCCTCGCCCTTTCACTTGATCAGCGGTGGAAGGGGTGGATTTGATATGGGTCATCGAATTCACCATTTCCTTCTGCTTTTCAGGTAAATGGACGTATTACAAGTGGCGAGGGGTCTTTGGATATCTACGACAAGCCTGGTTCACCTATGGCGGAGACATCCAGCGCCGGGGAGAGGACGCCCGACGAGTGGACCTGTGAGGAGGCCGTGAACATGATATCCGAGTTTGTCGACCTGGATGAGGAGGAAATATTTTGTACCGTCGAGCACCGCCTTATAAGTTCACCTAAGTCGTGGAACGTGTTTAGGCCTCTGCCACACCATCGAATCTGCTCGACGTACAGTGGGATGCAGTTCCCCGTCTATGAGTTTATGTTCGACGAGGCGGGGTGGCGTCTGTCTTTCACGGATTTCCAGCAGGCCGTATTTACCTGGCTACATTTGACCCCTTCTCAACTCCACCCAAACTCTCTTGCTTTCATTAGGGCCTTCGAGCTAGTGTGCAAGTATCTGCAGATCGGGGCGACCGTGCCCTTGTTTTTTCGCATTTTCCACCTTCAGCGACAGGCCGGGGATGGTAGGCACGGTTGGGTGTCCTTCAAACAGGTGAACAACCTGTTTCACACTTATATGGACTCCGTGCAGAATTTCAAGTACCGGTACTACCTCGTGAGGCCGATCACACATGAGGCCGTGAACACCATGTACAATCGGGTTGTCAAAGAAGTGGGTGGACAGCGAGAGGAGACCCTTGTGCCTAAGTTCCCGCTGTTCTGGACTGAAGAACATTTCAAGAGGGGAACAGACAGCTATATCGTCAGCCCCGACAAACTTTGTGAAGGGGATCGCTTGGCTCACGAGGCCATAGTTAAGTTCGTTAGTGGGTTTAACAAAGCAAAGCTCGTGATGCCAAACAGGGACTTCGTTCTGGGTGATGACGGGCAGGTCTTGACGAAGCGTCGAGTGATCAATACTAGGGCTCTCCTTGAGACATTTTCTGACGAGGAGGCTCTCGTGCTGTTAGGTGGGGGTGATCTCCCCGACCTGTCTTTCCCTTCGTCCTTCTTTTCGGATTACTGACCTCTTTGTTTTCTTTGTAGATAAGATGTTGAATGCTGAGGAGCGCTTCAAGAAGCTGAAGCCTAACCGTGCCGTGAAGAGAGGAGGCAAGAGTCGGGTCGATCAGCTCCGAGTGCAGAAGCCCGTTCCCACCCCGACACCCGGGGGTTCCTCTGGCTCTCACCAGGGTAGTGATTCTCTCAGCCCCCAGAGCTCTCCGAAGAGGCAACGACTTGCAAACACGGTGGACATCGACCTTACCGAGCACGAGAGCCCCCCTGCCGTGAAATTTGTGCTCCCGCCTTATCACACAAGGCCGAACTTCTTTATGGGGAATAATTCGCTATGCGTGGGTGGCCCCGAAACTCAGGCCATCTTAAGCGTCGACAAGGATTCTCGGTGAGGGATACTGGTGGAGGACGTGTCTGCTGTGATGCGGGTTTGCACGGCTGCCTTGGTTCTGAACGACGAGGCGTGCCCCGCAAGCTAGCTGAACAAGTTGCGAGAAAGTTTCCAGTCCATCTCGGCCGAGATGGAGAAGGTGGGTAAGGAGCTGGCTGACTGAAAAAGCCAGAACCAGACCCAGGTCGAGCTTCAACAGAAATTGGAGGAAAAGTTGAAGAGTGCCGAGGAGGTTGCTGACTTCGCGGGCAGCGCTGATAGCGAAACTCCGGGAAGCCGTGGAAGACAACCTCGCGGTAGCGGGCATAGATTTTAAGAACACGGTGGAGCAGCTTCGGGTCCTTAACCCTGACCTTTCGACCGAGGGGATTGACCCCGACTACGAGGTGGTCGACGGTCAGATCGTGCAACCGATGAGAGTCGACGAGGTCCATGATCCCGAGCAGCCTGAAGGGACCGCCGCTGAGTAGGATTTTCTTCCCCGTTATGTTCGGCCTGCGAGCCATTTTTATTTATTGTGATATTTCTGCCCGGCCTGCATGCCAGGGGCTTTTTGACATTTGTTTGTAATCTTTGTACACTGGGTGTCTGCCCATTTTAATGTACTTTTGTTTATCTGCTAGTGTTGTTTGCATGGTTTTAATTGTGTGTGATGTTAATGCATTTGCTATACTTTGTTTTTTGTCTAAGTATTAAAGACTTTGAGATTTGCTCGACCTTGACAGTCCCCGACCGCGTGGAGAGCCGGTCGGGAGGTCGGAGGCGTATTCCGACCTTCAACTAGGCTAAGAGCTCGGTCTAGGTCTTAGCTTCGTGGCGTGAACTTCCCATCGCGAGCTGGGTGTTCTGCCTAATCGGTACAACGACGACGGAGCTCGATCGAGGTATCCCCGTCGGATCAAAGGTCCTCGCGCACACACAATGCGGTCTCTGATCATCGTGTTTTGTATAGGGGTGTCACGCTCGTACCTTAGTGCATCCCCGTAAGCGCTGTGCTAGTGAGTCGCGGGCAGTGCTTAACTGTAATATTGTTTGAGCTTCTCAGCGTTCCATGGTCGAGCAAGTTCTTCCCCGTGCAGATTTTTGAGGAAGTAGGTTCCTGTCCCCGTTTTCGCGCGGACGCGGTACGGGCCCTCCCAGTTCGCGGCGAGTTTTCCTTCTCGCGAGTATTTCTGGTTCCTTCGTAGGACGAGGGTGCCCACCTGAAAATCACGTTTAATAACTTTGTCGTTATAACGTAGTGTTATTTTCTGCTTAAGAGAAGCGCCCGAACATATCTCCTCGACGAAATCGAGCTCTTCCCTCAAGGCTTCGTCGTTCGCGTCCCCGTCAAGGGGGGCTTCTGTCCTCCTCGAGGGTTCCTTGATCTCCACGGGGATCACCGCTTCGGTTCCATAGGTCAGACGGAAGGGGGTCTCCCCGGTTGTGGAGTGTGGGGTCGTTCGGTAGGCCCAAAGGACGCTGTGTAGCTCCTCGACCCACCGTTGTTTGGCGTCGCCTAGTCGACGTCTTAATCCTAGGAGGATCACCCTGTTCGCCGCCTCAGCCTGTCCGTTCGTTTGAGGGTGCTCGACCGATGTGAAGTGTTGCTTCGTGCCTAGTTATGTGACGAAGTCTTAGAAGTTCCTGTCGGTGAACTGTGTTCCGTTGTCAGTGACGATAGCTTAGGGCACGCCGAATCGGGCGAGGATATTTCTTTTGTAAAAACGTAGTATGTTAAAGGCCGTGATTTTGGCCAATGCTTCCGCCTCAATCCACTTCGTGAAGTAGTCCACCCTGACGATGAGGTATTTGTTTTGATACGACCCCTAGATGAAAGGTCCGAGGATATCCATTCCCCATCACGCAAACGGCGACGGGGAGGACAGTGGACTGAGCTCGTTGGGAGGAGCAAGGTGCATGTCCCCGTGTCGTTGGCATCTGTCGCACTTCTTGACGTGTTCCTTAGCATCCTGTTGCATGGTGGGCCAGTAATACCCTGCTCGAAGCGCCTTATGGGCTAACGATCGCCCCCCGAGGTGCTGCGCATTGATTCCCTCATGGATCTCCTGGAGTATGCCGGGGACCTTGGTCTCCTCGACACATCTGAGGAGGGGAATAGAGAACCCTCGCCGGTATAGCTTATCCTCGACTATAGTGTACAAGCACGCCCTCCTCTTGACCATTCCTGCTTCTTTGGGATCTTCGGGCAGTTTGCCCATCATGAGGTATTCGTATACCGGGGTCATCCAGCAATTGTTGTCCCCGATGGCGTTGATGTCCGAAACTGTGGATGGTTTATCGATGCTCAGGCGGGAAAGCACTTCTTGTATGACGGATTTGTTCCCGCCTTTCTTCTTTGTGCTCGCCAATTTGGACAAGACATCTGCTAGGGCATTGTGCTCGCGGGGGATGTGAGTTACTTCCGCGGAGGTGAACTTTTTCATCTTTTCTTTCACCAAGGCCAAGTATCCTATGAGGCTGTCATTCTTGGCTTGGTACTCTCCTCGGACTTGCGATGCCACGAGCTGGGAGTCGGTGAAGAGTTTGACCTCCTTGGTGCCGAGGTCCTCGGTCAGCCGAAGTCTTGCGAGGAAGGCCTCGTATTCGGCTTGGTTGTTCGACGTCGGGAAGGACAGTTTGAGGGATACCTCAATCAGGATGCCTTCCTCGTTTTTGAGGATGATGCCCGCCCTGCTTCCCTTCGGGCTAGATGCTCCGTCGACATAGATCATCCATTTCTGTGATCCGTTGGTCGAAGGTTCCGGGACGGTCATCTCCGCTACGAAGTCGTCCAATACCTGTACGTTCAGGGCTTTCCTCCCTTCATATTGGATGTCAAACTCGGTGAGCTCGAGTGACCACCTGAGAATCCTCCCCGCCATGTCCGGTCGTCCGAGGAGTTTCCTTATAGGTTGTTCGGTCCTTACGACGACGGTGTGGGCGAGGAAGTAGTGGCGTAGCCTCCTGGCCGCGGTAACGAGGCCCAGGGCGACTTTCTCTATCTACTGATATCTGAGCTCGAGGCCTTGGAGGGCTTTGCTCATGAAGTAAACTGGCTTCTGCCCGTACGGGGTTTCTCGAATGAGGACGGCGCTGACTGCTTCACTCGTGATTGCAAGATACAAGAAGAGTGTCTCCCCGCTCTCAGGTCGTGAGAGGATCGGGGGTTGTGATAGGACTTGTTTTAAGTGGACGAGCACCTGCTCGCATTCTTCGCTCCACTCGAACTCCGCCTTTTGTCGAAGAAGTTTGAAAAATGGGAGTGCGTGCTGTACAGACTTGGCGACGAAGCGGGAAAGAGCGGTGAGCATCCCGTTCAACGATTGTATCGACTTTTTTGAGTCCGGAGTAGGGATCTCGAAAAAGGCCCTGCACTTGTCGGGGTTGGCTTCGATTCCTCGCTCTCTGACGTAAGGTAAAAGCCGAGGAACTTACCTGCCCGAACGACAAAGGTGCATTTGTCAGGGTTGAACCTCATGCGACATTTCCTCGCCGTGTCGAACACCTTCTTGAGATGCGTGGCGTGGTCGACTTCTTCCGCTGATTTGACGATTATGTCGTCCATGTAGACCTCGAGCATGTCGCCGATTTCAGCCCGGAAAACCTTATTCATCATCCGTTGGTAGGTCGCACAGGCGTTCTTCAGACCGAAGGGCATCACGTTGTAATAGTAGTTTCCCGACGCGGTCATGAAAGCCGTGTGCTGTTTTTCGACCTTGTCCATGGGAATTTGGTTGTATCCCGAATAAGCGTCCATGAAGGATAGTAGTTTGTAACCTGCAGAATTGTCGACCAGCTGGTCGATGTTAGGCAAGGGATAACAATCCTTCGGGCAAGCCCGGTTAAGATCAGTATAATCAACGCACATCCTCCATTTTCCATTATTCTTTTTAACAAGTACAACGTTGGACAGACAGGTCATGTATCTGGCCTCCGAAATAAAATTTGCCTCTAGGAGGTCTTTTACAGCTTTTTCAGCAGCCTCCGCTTTTTCGGGAGACTGCTTACGTCTACGTTGTGTTATGGCCCTAGCGGCCAGATCTACTGCGAGCTGATGGCAAGCCACCTCGGGGTCGAGGCCAGGCATCTCGGTTGTGCTCCACGCGAAGAGATCAGCGTTCTCCCTTAGACATGCCTTCAGCTGCTCCTTTGCCAGGTCGGGGATCCCGGTGCCAATCTTCACGTTACGATCTGGATCGTCCCCGAGGACCACGAGCTCAAAGTCCCCATCTGGGATGGGGCACGTTGGGTAGAGAGGCCGCCCGTTGTTTTTCGCCCGGAGGTCAAGGTCTTCTGCCCCGTCTTCATCGGGTTCGCCCGGGAACCTGCTGTCGAGCTCGACCGCGTTGACGTGCGGGAGAGGTACCTGTTCAGCGTCCTGGGGTGGCATGGCCACTGTCTTGGGTTTGGCGCCGATGGAACTCATGCCTTTGATGGCGGCATCGAAGCATTTTATGGCCGCGTCTATGTCCCCGTGCATTGTTACCACTCGTCCTCTGTCCGTGTAGTACTTCATTTTGAGGTGGACTGTTGAGGGTACCGCCGTAAGCTCGGCCAGTGTGGTCCTCCCGAGGATGCAATTGTAAAGGGATGGGCATTCGACCACCAGGAAACGGATCTTCACCTGTCGGGCAGTGTCTTCGGCCCCGAATGTGACCATCAGTTCGACGTAACCCCATGGTCTGGTGGTGGTTCCGTTGAACCCCTGCAGATCTGAATCGACGTACGGGGTCAGATGTCTCTCGTCGAGCTGAAGGGTCCCGAACAGATGGGCATACATGATGTCGACCGAACTTCCCTAGTCGACTAAGATCCTTCGAACATCAAAGTTCGTCATCTGTTCCCTGACCAGGAGGGGAATGGTGGCATTTGATGCTCCCCCGAGGTGTTCCTCGAGGTAGAAAGTGATAGGGTTGGAGTTTCCCCACACTTTCTCGAGAGTGGTTGTCTTCGCCGACGTTGCGAACTCCAGCTCATCAAACTTCCGCTTGATCGATCCGACGGACAGCTTCTCGGGGCCACCCCCGAAGATGACCATCGCTTTGGGGAAGCTTTCTCAGGTGCTACGGGCGGCGACGGGGTCCTCGTCGGGGAAGGTCGCCCACATGGGGGAACAAAGAAATCTTCAGGTCGAGTGACACTGAGGGCGACCTGAAGCCGACTCTCGTCGGGAGGAGGTGTTGTCTCCTCGACGTTCTGGGCTTCCCGGGAGCTGGGACGAGGAGTGTCATTCTTCTGGGCGTACTTCTTTAAGTGCCCTTCCTTGATCAAAATTTCAATTGCATCCTTGAGATGGATGCAGTCTTCGGTGACATGCCCATGGCTACGGTGGAACCTGTAGTATTTTGATTTATCAACTTTTGACTTAGGGGCAGCGGGCTTCGGAAAGCGGACTCCTCATTTCACAAATTTGGAGTTCTGGCACTCAGAGAGGATACACGCGCGGGGGGCGTTTAGCGGGGTGTACTTCGTGAACCGGCCAGATGGTCCGCGTGTTTCACGAGGCTCACGGGGGAAATTTTATTTCTTTCTTTCTCCTCCTCGTCGGGGAGGAGAGTCTTCATCTTTGTGGCCGCGGGGGACCTTCTTTGCGCCTCGACTCAAGGGCGATCTACGCTGCCTCGGACTCCTCGAGCTCGATATATGACTGAGCTCGTTGGAGGAGATCCTCGAGACGGCGGGGTCTGCGGAGACCCACGGACTTGGCGAAATCATATCCAAAACGTAGTCCATGGATGATCAGATACTTCTTCATGTCGTTGGTCGTATGGACCTCGACAGCTTCTCTGTTGAATCTCTCGATGTAGTTCCGGAGAGATTCGTTCTTCCCCTGGAAGATGCTTTCTAGGGCAGCTTCCGTCTTCGGGTGTCGACGAGATGCAGTAAAGTGTTTGGTGAAGTGTTGTCTTAGTTGCTTCTAGGATGTGATCGACCCAGGTGCCAGACCCTTGTACCAAGTCATGGCGCCCTTCCTGAAAGTGGTGGGGAAAAGCCTGCACTTGATGGCTCCCCTGACGTTTAGCTAACCGGCTATGTTTCTTTGCATTTCTTGCATTAGCATTTGTGCATAACATTGGTTCTTAACATGGGATCAAGGTACTTGGTTCATCTCAAAGGAGTCTCAAGCCTCAAGATGGTTTGAGGGGTTCATCATATCATCATAAGATCAAGAATGGCAAGAGATTTCAAGTGAACCACACTCTCCTAATCAGATGGTCCAAATTAGAGTTTTGGTTCCAAAAGGCTTCTTGATGGGTTTTACTTGTTCAAATACATTCTCATGAGGTTCTACGTGCTTACAAGCACTCATGGAGGAAGACTTGGCTAATGATTCATTGTGGAAGATGTTCAGTGGATCAGTTACTTGTGAAGTAAGCAAAAGTCAACAGTCCAAAAAGAAAGTCAACCATGGGTTTTCAAGGGTTCAAATCATGTTTCCCAAGTCCATGTACCTTTATTTGGTCAAGGAATAGCATGGATGACATCATTCTTCAAGAATCAAGAGTTTGTGCAAAAGTTGCTAAATTTGGAAAATGACCTATAATGAGAACTTTCCATTTTTGGAAGTTTTTCCACCACATTCAACTTGACTTTGTTAGAACAAGAATTGATTCTACATTCCTAATAGTTTTGATGATAACAAACACTATATTATTTAGAACTTGATGCTTCTTAATTCATTTATTATGATATGTAGGGAAGTTCTAATATAAGGAAGTTCTGATATAGAAGTATCACTAGATCTAATCAAAGAGAAGTTCAAAGCGAAGCTCTAATCAAACGAAGCTCTGATATGGAAGTTCACAAGATCTAAACCAGCTAAGTTCTGATGAAGAACGTCTCACGCTTCAGCACCAGTTGCATCAATCATTTTCATCTATTTAAAGGAGCACCTGCAGATGACCAAATCAATTTTTTTTGCGCTCATACTCTTCACAAATTCATCAAAGTTTTCATCTATTTTCATTTTTGATAAAAATATTGTGTAAACATCACGGTTGTAATAAAGCTTTTTAGAAGCAGATTATTTTCATTTGAATTTCCTTGAGAAAACCGAGTTGTGGTTAAAACTCAAGAAGACAGTGACGGTTGTCCCTGTGATTGTGTAATCTTAATTGATTAGTGGATTAAGTCCTCAAGAGAGAGAGGCGAAATCACCTTGGCGGGTGGACTGGAGTAGTTTGAGTTCAAACGAACCAGGATAACCATCGTGTCCTTTTGCTTTAACTTTTGAAAACCCCAATTCAACCCCCCCCCCCCCCCCCCCCTTTTTGTGTTTTTCGTTTCTTCAATTGGCATCAGAGCGCCTGGTTCTGGGTGCTAACACTTAACCGTGTCAGATAAAAGATCCTTCACGAAAAACACTATGGCGGAACCCGTTCAGAACTACAATGACAAAGTAAGTGGAAAACCACCAGTGTTTGACGGTGAAAACTTTGATTACTGGAAAGACTTAATCGAAAGTTTCTTTCTGGCTCATGACGGCGATCTCTGGGATATGGTAACTGATGGTTACACTCACCCTATTGGAAAAGACGGTCAGAAGATTGAAAGGAAAAATATGACGGATCAACAAAAGAAAGATTTCAGAAATCATCACAAGGCCAGAACGATTCTCCTCAGCGCAATCTCCCACACAGAATATGAGAAGATCACTAACAGAGAATCAGCCAAACACATATTTGATTCTCTGAGAATGACGCATGAAGGAAACACTCAAGTCAAAGAGACTAAAGCTCTGGAACTCATCCAGAAGTATGAAGCCTTCAAAATGGAAGAAGATGAAACAATTGAGAAAATGTTCTCAAGATTTCAAATTCTGGTTGCTGGACTAAAAGTTCTGAATAAAGGGTACTCAACATCAGATCATGTCAAGAAGATCATCAGAAGCTTACCAAAAGTGTGGAGACCCATGGTCACAGCACTAAAGCTCTCCAAGAACCTCAACAAAATATCTCTTGAAGAACTGATCAGCTCTCTAAGAAGTCACGAGATAGAACTAGAAGAAGATGAACCCTAGAAGAAAGGTAAGTCTGTTGCTCTTAAATCTAAATATAAATCTGAAACTAAATCTTTTCAGGCAGAAGAAGAAAGCTCTGGTGGCTCCTCCGAAGAAGATGAACTATCACTCCTTTCCAGAAGAATCGAACAACTATGGAAAAATAGGCAAAGAAAATTCAGAAACTTTAGAAGATCAAGCAGTCATTCTGAACCATCTTCTGGACACAAAAGGTCAAGAAACAAAGAGGTGGTGTGTTACGAATGCAAGGAACCTGGACACTACAAAAGTGATTGTCCTAAGCTGCAGAAAGAAAAGCCAAATAAGAAGTTTAACAAGGAAAGAAAGAAAAGTCTTATGGCTACCTGGGATGACTCGGAATCTTCTGAAGCAGATTCCGAATCAGAAAATGAACACGCCAACATTGCCCTAATGGCCAACATATCAGATGATTCCAACTCATCAGAATCAGACTCTGACTCAGAAACTAAAGAGGTATTCTCTAAATTTTCTAGATCTCAATTAGATGAAAGTTTGTCAGAAATTCTTGAAAACTATCAGAAACTTCAGCTCAAATATAAGAATCTGAAACATGATCTGATATCTGAGTCTGAAGAGAACAGAAAACTGAAAGCAGAAAATTCTGAGTTAAAAGAAACCATTTCAAATCTCAACTCTTTTGAACCTCGAAAATCTCAGAAAAAATATGACTCAGTAGTTCCCACTAGTTCTGATAACATTTTAAAACATTACGACTATGATTTTCAAAAATTTCTAGCCAAAAACATAGACAGAAGCAAAATGGCTTCAATGATCTATGGAGTTAGTAGAAATGGAAGAAAAGGCATAGGATATGTTAATCCTAAAGGGGAAGCTCCATATAAACCTAAACAAGTTGATGATATGATCATAAAATACGCTCCTTTAAACTCTCACTTCACATATGGACACCAACATGATATAAAATATACTAGTGAATCTTACTCTTCAAATTCTATTGAGAAACCAAAACTCAATCAGAATTCTGTGACCACTAACAAACAAGGACCCAAAGAAATATGGGTACCTAAGGATAAAATCCTATATGTTGCAGATGTCTTTAACAGCAAGATTGAAACACCAATCATGGTACCTGGACTCTGGATGCTCGCGACACATGACGGGAAGAAAGCATATGTTCCAAAGTCTGGAACTTAAAGCTGGAGGATATGTAGGTTTCGGAGGCAATCAGAAAGGTAAAATCATTGGCTCGGGAACCATAGGTAATGGTACTCTACCCTCTATATCTAATGTTTTATTAGTAGAAGGATTAATGCATAACTTGTTATCCATAAGTCAATTAAGTGATAACGGTTATGATATAATCTTCAATCAAAAGTCCTGCAAGGCAGTTAGTCAGAAAGATGGAATAATCCTCTTTAATGGAAAGAGAAAGAACAACATTTATAAAATAAAACTTTCTGAACTAAAAAGTCAGAATGTAAAATGTCTTTTGTCTGCTGACGACGAGCAATGGGTCTGGCACAGAAGATTGGGGCATGTTAGTATGAGAAGAATATCTTAGATTAACAAACTCAATCTGGTCAGAGGACTTCCTAACCTGAAGGTCAGCTCAGATGGTCTGTGTGAAACATGTCAAAAAGGCAAGGTTTCCAAACCCTCTTTTAAACCAAAAAATGTTGTTTCTACCTCCAGACCATTAGAACTTCTACATATAGATATGTTTGGACCAGTGAAAACTGCATCCATCAGTGGCAAGAAGTATGGATTAGTGATCGTAGATGACTATAGCAGATGGACATGGGTAAAGTTCTTAAAACACAAGGACGAGTCACTCTCTGTATTTTCTACTTTCTGTAACCAAATTCAGAATGAAAAAGAGTTTAGAATTGTAAAAGTCAGAAGTGATCATGGTGGGGAATTTGAAAACAAAAATTTAGAAACATTTTTTTAATGAAAATGGCATTTCTCATGATTTCTCTTGTCCTAGAACTCCACAACAAAATGGAGTTGTAGAGAGCAAGAATAGAACTCTACAAGAAATGGCCAGAACCATGATAAATGAGACTAACATGGCTAAACACTTTTGGGCAGAAGCAGTTAATACAACGTGTTACATTCAGAATAGAATCTCTATAAGACCTATTCTGGAAAAGACTCCATATGAATTGTGGAAGAACAGAAAGCCCAACATTTCTTACTTTCATCCATTTGGATGTACATGCTTTATCTTAAACACTAATGATCCTCTAAACAAGTTTGATTCTAAGGCACAAAAATGTTTCATGTTAGGATACTCTGAACGTTCAAAAGGATACAGAGTATATAACACAGAAACACGAAATGTGGTAGAATCCATTTGTGTCAGATTTGATGATAAGCTTGGCCTTCAAAAGCCAAAGCATGATGAATCTCTTGCAGAAATAGAAGTTCAAATTACAGGCACTGAAACCAGATCATCAGAAAAATAGTCAAACACAACAAAAGGAAACTCTAATTCTGAAGAACCCATCCAGAAAAGACAATCCAGAAGTTCTCTAATAAATCCCGAAGACAAAATTCTGGGAAAGGTGGATGACCCAATCAGAACAAGATCATCATTCAAAAAGACTGAAGAATCTCTCGTGGGATTAGTCTCTCTGGTTGAACCAACTTCAATTGACGAAGCATTCTCAGACAATGATTGGATACTCGTAATGCAGGAAGAATTGAATCAGTTCACCAGAAACGACGTATGGGATCTAGTCCCTAAACCCAAAGGCTTCAACATCATTGGAACAAAATGGGTCTTCAGAAACAAACTGAATGAACAAGGAGAAGTTGTCAGAAACAAAGCACGACTGGTTGCACAAGGTTATAGTCAGCAAGAAGGGATAGACTATACAGAAACCTTTGCTCCAGTCGCAAGGTTACAATCTATCAGACTTTTAATTTCATTTGCTATAAATAATGACATCACTCTTTATCAGATGGATGTCAAAAGTGCGTTTTTAAATGGTTACATTGATGAAGAAGTTTACGTGCATCAACCCCCTGGTTTTGAAAACACAAAATATCCAGAATATGTTTATAAACTTAAGAAATCGTTATATGGTCTAAAACAAGCTCACAGAGCTTGGTATGAGAGACTAAGTAACTTTCTCTTAGAAAATGATTTTACCAGAGGGAAGGTGGACACAACTTTATTCTGTAAGTCATTTAAAAATCACATTCTGATCTGTCAAATATACGTAGATGATATAATTTTTGGGTCCACTAAAAGCTCCTTGGGAAAAGAAATTGCTAAGACTATGCAGGCAGAATTTGAAATGAGCTTAATGGGAGAACTCAAGTTTTTCTTGGGAATTCAAATCAATCAAACTCCAGAAGGAACTTACATACATCAAAGCAAGTATGTCAGAGATCTTCTGAAGAAATTTGAAATGTCAGAAAGTAAGCCTTCCAAAACTCCTATGCACCCCACATGCATTCTGGAAAAGGATGAGGTAAGTAAGAAAGTAGAACAGAAGCTCTACAGAGGTATGATTGGTTCTCTCCTTTATTTAACTGCTTCAAGACCTGATATTCTCTATAGCGTTTGTCTTTGTGCTAGATTCCAATCAGATCCTAGAGAATCTCACTTAACAGCAGTTAAGCGAATTTTCAGATATCTGAAAGGTACTACTAATCTTGGTCTTTGCTATAGAAAGTCCAGAGAATACAAATTGGTAGGATACTGTGACGCTGACTTTGCTGGAGACAGAATAGAAAGAAAAAGTACCTCTGGAAGCTGCCAGTTTCTGGGAGACAACTTAATCTCTTGGTCCAGCAAAAGACAATCCACCATTGCACTATCAACGGCTGAAGCTAAATACATAGCTGCAGCTGGATGCAGTACTCAGATGCTCTGGATGAAGAATCAGCTTGAGGATTTTCACATTTACGAGAGTAACATCCCTATCCTCTGTGACAATACTTCTGCCATCTGTCTTTCTAAAAATCCTATTCTGCATTCTAGGGCTAAACATATAGAAATTAAACATCATTTCATTAGGGACTATACTCAGAAGGGAATTCTTTGTTTAAAATTTATAGACACAGACCATCAATGGGCTGATGTTTTCACCAAACCCCTTGCTGAAGATAGATTTAATTTCATTCTGAAAAATCTCTGTATGGAATTATGTCCAGAATGAAAACGTAATTTCTATATTTTTAACTCTCAGAATTTCTTTTTGTGAACATCTGACCAATAATTCTTCAGAAGTGAGAAGAAAGATTGCATCAGAATCTATTCCAAAGATCTGAACTTTTCATTTCAAGGATAGATCATTAAGTTCACTCTAGCAAACACTTGTCAACCTACGCTCCAGATTTTCTCTGATGATGAACGCGTGTCAAACTCTGGAAAACTGAAACGTCTGTGTTGACATATCGAGGCGCCAAGTCACATCGGTAACTGTTCCCAAAATTTCTCACGCTATCTCCCTTGTCAGAAATCATTACAGCTATTAATCATTATGTTTATTGTTTTTAATTGCTATTTATTTCTTGGTCACTCTTATAAATGTCACTTCTAACACCATCACACGCTCACTATCACTCACTTAGCTCTCTATCGCCTTCTCCGTATTATTTGCATTTCTTGTTTTGTTGTCTACATTTCTTGTTCCTCTGTGTGTTCCCAAAACCCTAAGTCTGTGAACAATGGCCTCCTGCTCTCAACAAAGCTCTCAACAATTAATGTCTCAAGAATCAGCTGACAAAGTCATTGAAGAAAGGTACGTTGAGCCCTCAAGAACTCTTCTCACTCCCTTTGCCTCTCTTGAAGTTCTCTGTGAACTCATCGTTGATTTTGAAAGCATGAAAGATGATGGGTATGACCTTACTCCCGAGGTTGAGTTTCAAGGATGGAGCAAATACTTTAATCGCTTAATGGGTCCAGTTTTTCCCCAACTCGTTAAGGAATTCTGGATTTTTGCATCGGTCTCAAAACATCAAGTAACTTCGTATGTAATGGGAAAGAAGGTCGTCATCACTGAAGATCTTATTGGTAAGCTGATTGATCATGATGGATCAGGAATTAGATGCAGTGAGATGGAAAAGGGCACTGATCTAAATACTATCTCAAAGGAAATCTTCACCTCCGGACAACACTCCAACAAAATCAAAGACCTAAAGGATCGTCACAAAATTTGGGCCAGAATCATTCTTGGGTGTATCTATCACAGGAAACCTTCAAGCTCGTCTGACTATATCAACAACGATCAACAGTATCTTCTGTACCTCATCTCCACCTTTACCAAAGCGAATCTTCCTTACTGTCTATTTAATCATCTGAAGAACAGTGTCAAGGAAACAAGAGAAGACGAAAGAACCAAGAGAGATTGGATTCCTCTAGGTAGACTAATCTCAGATATTCTAACAGAGAATAAGCTGATAGAACACCTAACTAAAGCTCAGGAAATCTATGATCTAGAAACTATTGCTGGAAGACCTCTCAATGCAAAGAACCTCAAGAAGATGAAAATCATTGAGACCATCAAGAAGGATCCAACCCTAATCTCTTAGGAAGTCATCACCACCAGGAAAATACCTCTGAAAGATTTTCCTCTCTTCTCATCAGATACTCATCCAGAAATTGTTCTCAGATATCTGGATGCGTGTAAAGCTGATGGTACCCTTCCAGAAGTTTCTCTGCAATAGCTCAGGCAAGCACCTCTAGAAGTTGCCACCAGAACTTCAAGAAAAAGAAAAGCCTCTTAAGGAACTCCTCAGAAAACTCCAAAAGCTGCTAAAGCTGCTAAAAAGAAAGGTAACTCTTCTTTCATTTCTATCGTCGAATCCATACTGGTATCAACATCTGAAATCCCATCTTCTCCTAAACCTTCTGAAAATCCATCACCTTCACCACAAACTCTTGAAGATTTTGACATTGACATTGACCCCACTCCTTCTGATTTCATTGAACCACAACCAGAACTTGCACAAGTTCTGTCTGACATTGATCTTGAACCTCTCTTCACTTCTTCCCAACCAGAACATCTAATTCAAAACTCTGACACCTCTATTCCTGGTATCAACTGTCCTCTCAACTTCTTTCAACCCTCACCTAATTTCACCAGTCCCCCACAAATCTCTTCAGAAACTACATCACCTACCTCTCCTATTCTCATTTCTGACTCTCCTCCCACAAATCTCTCAGATGATCCCCTCAGAACTATAATTGACTTAGAAGCTCTAGACAAGCTTACCTCAACCTCTCACAAAGTAGCCATTCCCAAACCAAAACCAATAATCTCCAAATCAGATGTTGGTAACTCTTTATTGGCATTCGAGGCAGAAATGCAGGAATGGATTAACTTTCTGAAGCAGGGTTGTATGGAGAATCTGAATCCAGCTGCTTCTGACTATCTTTGGACCAAATTCAGAAAGTGGTTTAATTCTGAATCTAGGAAGATGAAGGAACTCAGTTATGACATAGCTCAACAGAACTTCTGTGACCATATGAAGATCTTCAATGAGCAGGTTCTAAGATTCTGGGAAAAGAAACCCATTCTTCCTCTAGGCTGGAAAGCTCCTATGGTTTTAGAACCTCAGGAAGAAATCTCTGAGCATCAAACTCTGGTTATTACTGAAGTCAAAGAAAAATTACCTGAAGCCTCTCCAAAGAAAGATTCTGCTAAAAGCTCTGAGGATTTGGTACCTTCTGAAGAGTCAACTTCATCTGCTCTAGTGCTGAAAACTCTGGATGAGTTGAAGAAAGAGAATGAGGCAGTAAGAAAGAGATTGGACAAACAGGATGAAACAAATGCAGAAATTAAAGGGATGCTTGGCAAGCAAGAAGAATCCGCTAATCAGATCAAAGGCCTTCTGGAAGCATTGTTCACAAGACTTCCACCTGCTCCTCAACCTTAGATTCTTTATGTTTCTATTTTATGTTTTTATTTGCCTTGCTTACTTTTTGCTTTATCTTGCTCATGTTGCTTATGTTCTCATGTATCTTTTCGCTTTTTGATTAATGACAAAAGGGGAGAACGTAGAATATTTTGAAATATAACAGTGCACCGGGACTATGTCTCGAACATTTTAACCTCTGTTTCCACATTTTGTTAAGAAAGCAGGAAAATATAAGGAAATCAGAACTTCTTGGTAATAAGGAAATCTTCAACTCAGGGGGAGTCCTCTATCTCCATACTCTTTTAATTAATTATCAAAATATAAGTTTTTGTCATCATCAAAAAGGAGGAGATTGTTAGAACAAGAATTGATTCTACATTCCCAATAGTTTTGATGATAACAAACACTATATTATTTAGAACTTGATGCTTCTTAATTCATTTATTATGATATGTAGGGAAGTTCTAATATAAGGAAGTTCTGATATAGAAGTATCACTAGATCTAATCAAAGCTAAGTTCAAAGAAAAGCTCTAATCAAACGAAGCTCTGATATGGAAGTTCCCAAGCTCTAAACCAGCTAAGTTCTGATGAAGAACGTCTCACGCTTCAGCACCAGTTGCATCAAGCCAGAAACTCTGATGATTCAACAAATCTACATGGACTCTGATACGCTATCCTTCACAATTATGAGTATCACAAAGTAACGGATTGTGGTAGACAAAATCTGTATTTTTGGAAAGAGCATTCAATGGCATTTTATCTACCTCCAAAATTAGCTCTCACGTCTCCAACGGATCAATCATTTTCATCTATTTAAAGGAGCACCTGCAGATGACCAAATCAATTTTTTTTTGCGCTCATACTCTTCACAAATTCATCAAAGTTTTCATCTGTTTTCATTTTTGATAAAAATATTGTGTAAACATCACGGTTGTGATAAAGTATTTTAGAAGCAGATTATTTTCATTTGAATTTCCTTGAGAAAACCGAGTTGTGGTTAAAACTCAAGAAGACAGTGACGGTTGTCCCTGTGATTGTGTAATCTTAATTGATTAGTGGATTAAGTCCTCAAGAGAGAGAGGCGAAATCACCTTGGCGGGTAGACTGGAGTAGTTTGAGTTCAAACGAACCAGGATAACCATCGTGTCCTTTTGCTTTAACTTTTGAAAACCCCAATTCAAACCCCCCCCCCCTTTTTGTGTTTTTTGTTTCTTCAGACTTTTCATCATCAAGGAAGCTTCAAATGAATTTTCCTCCAACATGAAAGTTGAAGATCTTTCTCTCCCATTTCCAAAAAGTACTAGTTTGTCTCCATATCATTTGTGAAGTTCAAGTTATGATCAAAAGACTCAAGGTTGGTTTTTAAGGTTTTCACATGGTTCATTTTTTCCACCTTTGGCATTTTGGTTCAAAATGACTTGTAATGACCTCTATTGGTTCATGTCACATTACCACATTCAAGTACACTTCATGAGGATCATTTTTTACCCTTGAACCAAGTGAAATCGTGCCATGTTTCTCACTTATTTCATAAAATGCATTTTTGCAAGATGGATCAAAACTCACAAACCAAGCATCCACCAAGCCCAAGTACAATTCATTTGTGATCAGCAGAGGAAATGTGAGTGAATCATGCTTATTTTGTGGCCTTTGCACGTGTGGATTAATGGTGGCATCACAAAGTGCATTTTGGCATAAACCATCCAATTTCATTAACCAAGGGATTAATCAAATTTTAATCATGATCAGAGGTCTAATGAGGTGTATATAAGCTAACTCACACGCACAAAGCTAGGTCATGCACCCTCATTTGCTCAGAATCCATTTTTCTCACCCAAACTTTCTCTCTTCGAAACTCTCTCATCTCAAGGGTTTATGAAGAAATTTTTTCATATTCTTGATCTACATACTTGGTAGAGTAAGAATCTACCATTATTTTAAGCTAAGAGCAAGGTTTTCAGCTAGTGCATTTCAAGTTGGTTCAAGTTCAAAGTCTTAGATCCATCCAGATTCAAGTCTCTATTTGCATTTATTTTGCAAATAGAGCTCAAAAGAGGAAGATCTGCAGCTTTTGGAAGGAGTTCTTGGTGTATTTCGAGCTTTGCAAATTCCAGGTTAGTGTGATTTTCACCATCATAGAACTCATTTTTTTGGTGTGCAAAATGATCCTCATGTTTCACTGATGATGCTGATGTATTTTATTGTGAGTTTGGACGTGTAACATGTGTGTATTTTGGAGTTGAAGTTTTAGATCCATTTATGTTTTCCTTCGATTTACACTGTGTGTTTGTTATTTGATGAAACTAAATGCATACATGAGATCCTTGTTGAATTCTGGTTGGAATGATGTACTTATTCTTGATTTCTGGAGATTTTTGATGTTGAGGTCGCCGGAGAAGACGACCGGAGCTAGGGCTCCGGCGTCTGGTTGGTTTTCAGGTCACCGGAAGCAGAAGGAGGAAGACGTAATCACAGCCGTTGGTTGTGTCGATCTGATGGTTCACGATAGGACACATCATTTAAAAATCTGTTTCTATTTTATTGCTTGCGTGTTGATGATTCATGTTTGTTATCATGTGCCTCAGATCCTGACCACGCATCTTGCGTGATTTTGATTTTGTTGACCTGATTTGATACGTTGATGTGATCTAATGGTTTGGATTCTGCCAGCACATTAAAATTTCATGTGCCCTTCACGTGTTGTTTTTTTTAATTTCTGATGATTTGGTGTATGCGCGTGTATTGGTGTTATCATGTCCTTTCAATCCTGACCTTTCATCATGTTTACTTGTTGATTGTGATGACTGATTGTGTGACGTTAGATTAATCTGGTGGTGTGTATGAGTCCTTTGTTTGACTGGGTCTTATATGGATGTTTGACTTGCGCTTTGGGCCTCTGACTGCTATTCCCACCCTCCTTTTGATCCAGCCCAACCTTTCCAACGTGATATTGTTGTTGTTTGCACCCCCTGGTTTTTATTTTCATTTTATTTCATTTAATTGTTGCAATTTCACTTTTAATTTTAAAAAAATAGTTGTATGCATAAAAAAATTACCAAAAAAATCATGAAGCATGTTTAGGTTTTTATAAAATTTTGGAAAATTTTATTTTCCCATTTTATTTTATTTTGTGCCTCTGATTTAATTGTTTCATTAATTTCTCTTTGGATGTTTCATATATGCACACCCTGCCTTGTTGATTTTTTTCTCATCATCTATACATGATTTGCATCTCATTCTTTTTGTATTTGTTAGAGGACATGTTGAAGTTCCTAAAAATATTTTTCTCATATTTTTAAACTCTTTTCATATTGCATTTTAGTCCCTCTCTTTTGCATATTGTGTCATGGTTCCTATGTGGTCTTTGCTTAATTGTTTGAGGTACTTAAACTTTGAATTTTGGTGTGATCTTTTGACATGTTGTTATTCCCTGACTTAGGTCATTTGAGTTTTAATTTCACAATTTTTGAATGTCATTTGATATATGTTTTATTATTTGTGCTTAAATGACTTATGCATGATTATATCTTGACATCTCTTTACACAAATTGATTTGCCATGCCTTATTGTTTGAATTTCTTTATGATTCTTTGCATGTACTTTTGGTATGATGTTTACCCCTGGTTGAGGTCCTTTGAGACTTAATTTTGAAATTTTGTGGATCATGTTTGGGTATGTTTTAAGGGCTTGAACTTTGAGTTTCCATTTGTGGATTACTTTGGTGCATGTCTTGAAGGAATTGCTTGATGTTTGGACTTGTATGACTTAAGTTTGGTTTTGATATGATATTGATGCATATGCTACTACCTCTTCAGCTCCTTACTTGGTTTTCATTTCACTTGAGCATAGTTGAATGCATTTGGTTTGAATTGTATGATGAATATCATTACCTTTCCTTTTGTGGACTTCTTTGGATCATAATGCTTCATGATATGAATCACTTTTGAATATGTGAATTGTTGATGATAATATGATCTTGGTTCTGACATGTTTTCATCTTCATCCTATCTTTCTCATTTCATTTTTATATGAAGTCCATGTATGCTTAATTGTGCATTCCATACAAGTATGCTTGTCTTTTTTCATGTTTATCTTTGCATGCTTACTTGAATTGTTTTGCATTGATCTTTGAGACATTTTTGATGATTTGAGTTAGACATTTGTGATGTGATGTGCTTACTGCCATTTATTGTATCTCATCTTCTCCTTTCCTTCTCTTTCTTCTCTTTCACTCTCTTCCTCCTATGGATTTCGAGACTTGTTTAAGTCTTGGATTCTCTCCCTTTAGAGCTACCTAGTCCAACTTAATTTTTGATTAAGCTTGGAGTAGGATTAGCATTAGGTTTTAGGTAGTTGTCTCTCCTAAGCCTCACTAACCATAGGTCATCCGTACATGATAACATTAGGACTCTTAGTTTCCCTTTAGAGTTTCCTTTTGGGTCTTCTCTCTTCTCATCTCAAAACTTCTTGAAAACACTTAATAAAATATAACGTATATTGCGCTCGAGCCTTAAGTGTAGGAAATGAAGAACGAGGGGTCTCCCCTCCTCTTCTAGGGTGTTTAGCATACGTCCCATTTGGGGGCGACCATGCGATTCACTCGTTCCCGCATGGTAGACTTTGGTTCAATGTAAGTTAGGAACTAACTTTAAACACTTCTGTCTTAGAAAACACCAAACAAATTCAAATATTTTTATCCTTCAGGATTGTTGGGTTTCAAACTTCTTTTTTTTTAGAAAAGAGCTCGTCGCTCACGTAAAAAACACTTACCCATCAGTGGTCGTACCCACGAACTACATTAGCTCTGATTCCTCTCTCTCGTCCGATTGAGGATTTGTAGGCACAAGACAACGATTGTCTTGGCGAGCAACCTTCCCCCACAGTTCCCGTCTGAACTACGTTGACTCTGACTTTCCCATTGCACTGAGGGAGTACATAGGCCTAGGACAACGATAACGTCCTATCGAGTCACTTCCTTTTTTTCTTTTCTTCTTCGTTTCTCCGTTCTTTCCGTTCTCGTTTCTTCTCCGGTCCCGTAGCAGTGGAGCTCCAGACGACGACACCCTTTGATGCTGACAACAAGCGTGGATCCCATCGAGTATGATGGACGTGTTGGGTGCTAACACCTTCCCTTCGCGTAACCGACTCCCGTACCCGTTTCTCTTGGTCGTGAGACCATGTTCTTCCCCTTCCCTCAGGTTTATGTAGTGTTTCCTTTCCCTCTCTTGGGATAAATACACATTACTGGCGACTCTATGTTTTTCCGCGCCACTCTCGCATTTGTACCGTTAGATGCGAATCTTTCGGGAGCGACAACTGGCGACTCTGCTGGGGACAGGTTGACCTCTTGCTGGTCCATCCCCTTTAGCGAGTCTATCCTAGCACTTGTCTGTTTGTATTTCATTGGGTGTTTATTATGGTGCTTTATTTTGTTGTATATTACTGTATTGCTGTTTTATTTGTTTTACTGTATTTACAGCTTTTATTGCATTGTATTTCATTTTATTACTGTCATACTGGATATTGCTGTACTGTTCTGCTGCTGGATTTTCTGTTTGTAGGGTGGGTTGGATTCATGAGAGAAAAGCCCAATACCCAGGCTTGAGCATACACCTATGATTAGCGTGGAAAGTAGTGTGACTTGTTTGGCATTTGGCCAGACTTAGTATACATGAAAACTCCACATCCAGACGAGGTTTCCTTGGTAATGTTCTATCCTGCTCATTTGGGGCAGATGATGGAATATAACCTGGAAAACTGTCGACTCTGGCGACCATCTCCCGAGGACTCAGCAACGCCTCTCCTCCCGAGACGTGACAGTGGCAGACCACGTTCAGTGGCAAACCCATTGCACATTCTCGATCCGAGGACCCAATGCTGGGGACTTACTATAGGATGACCTTATTTTTTAGGGGAATCAGTTGAGGCCTCCTCGATTGGTGATGATGCCGAACCAGAAATGGTGAACGTATCATCATTTCTCGACCTGAGAGCCCGTGATATTGAGGATCCTTGACTTTCTAGAACCCACATGTGAGAAGGGATGGGTGTTTGCAGGTTTGCAGGTAACCGAAACCTTCAACCTACCCGGTTTTCTGGATTTCTCGTCAGTGAACTGTTATTATCCTGATATTCTGGCAGTTTGATTGGGCCATTATTCTGGATTTCTGGGTTTCTGGTATTTAGGGTCTTATTCAGTCAGCAGAACAACATCAGTTTTGAGCATCATGGATACCTTGATCCCATGTTTGCATTTTGCATCATCATTTTGCATTCTAACATGTTTGTTCATTTGTAGGGTTGCATCCTAACTTTGATTCCGGTTGTCCGAAGACTGCCCATGATGAGTATTAGCACTGGAGAGAGAAAGAATATCATCCTGTACAAGTTCCCGAAGCTTCATTTAGATGATGTGCACAAGATCTCGGCTATGGCAAAACCTGGGGTATTGGCAGATTTTAGGGGAGATTATGGGAGGATTCTGAGTTTTGCCCGGAATTTTACCAACTATGAGTTCAAGGCCCTGCACACTCTGGCACAATTCTATGACCCTCACCTTCGGTGTTTTCTGTTTGTGGATTATCTTTTGGCTCCGACGTTGGAAGAGTATGCTCTCATTTTGGATGTTTCAGTCAAAGAAGAAGCTCCCTTCTATCCTTCTAGGGAATTTCCTAATCTGGAAAGGGTTGCTGCTACTTTACGTTTGGATCAGTCTTTGTTGAAGAGAAATATTACTAGTAAAGGAGGTTATCAAGGCTTTCACACGAAGTTTTTGATCGAGCAAACTGGTACTTGTGCTAAGGCTAAGTGTTGGCCACTGTTCAATGCTATCCTGGCTATGTGTGTTTATGGAACGACGTGTTTCCCTAATGTGAAGGATTTTGTAGACGTACACGCCGTCCGGATATTCACCACGAAGAATCTGATACCTACCTTGCTTGGGGATCTGTATTATTCAATGCACTATAAGAATGAGAAGAGAAGAGGCGGACCTCTTTACTTTTGTGCTCCAATTTTCAATAAGTGGTTTGCTGATCGTCTTCCCAAATCTGGGGCATTCGAAGACACTAAAGAAACATTGGATTGGTCAAGAAGATTGATGGGATTAAGGGCTGAAACTTGATTTGGATCAATCGTGATTTACTGGGCCAGGAGATCCTAATTAGTTGCGGAGGTTACCCAAACGTACCTTTAATAGGAAGAAAGGGGGAATTAATTACAACCCCATTCTTGCTATTAGGCAATTTGGGTATGCTTTGAAAGAGCCACCAAAGGGCCAAGATGTTCGAGAGTCTCTATTTATGAGTGAAGAAGCCAATCTGGAGGTGTTAAAAGAAGCTGCAAATGCTTGGAGAGATCGCCATAAGAAAGGAAAGACTTGTTTTGGAAAGTGTAACAACAAAGCCCTCCCTGCGTACAAAGACTGGATTTAGAGGAGAGTAGAAAGTGTACTTTTACCGTTCTGCAGAGAACCTCCATCTTACCCCCTGCTGATTGAATCTCCGACCACGATTGAGATAGAGAAGTATAACAAACTGTGGGCTGAAAAGGAGAAGCTTTGAGAGGAGAACGATGAGTTGCAAAAGGAAATTTACCAGTTGAAACATGAGCGAGGTGAAGCTGTTCATATTGCCAAGTCAAAGACGGAGCTTCTCGCTAAGAAAGAAAAGGAGCTAGCTGAAGAGGTCGCAACTAAGCAAAGGGTAGGGCAAGCTCTAAGAGGTGTTAGTAAGATTCTCAAATCCAAGAAGGAAGACCTAGCCAAGGCTTGGTCGAAGATTCACAAGTTCAATGCTTACCGAGATACTGCAATCACAGCCAACAAGCAGAAGGAGGATAAGTATTTGGAGCAGATTGAGAGTCTGAAGTTTAAGCTCAGGAAGAAAGACGAGGAGATCTTATCAGGGACGTTCCAAAGACACGCAGTCGAGGAACGACTTAATGAAGCCATAACAACCATAGAAGAGTTGAAGATACAAGCGGAGGTGAAGAGGTCTAAGTGGGAAAAGCTCTAGCTCAGGCAGTGGTCCTCAAAGGGTGCAAGATCATGATGATTGAAGAGAACTCTACTCTGTAGTTTACAGTTTGTTCTTTCTTTGTATTTTGGGTTACCACCAGAATTGTTGGCTGAGACCTTTTCTTATTTTGTTTCAGGCTCTTTATGGTATCTTGGGTTGTAATTTATGACAATGATTTTCTCTGATTTATATATGAGCAGCAGTTTCATCCTATCTTATCTGTAAACCGGAATCAAGGGGTGGATCGCCCTGCGAATATACAAACATGTTTGCATTTGCATTTACATAATCATAATCATTTTTTGCATTGCAGGTTATCTCAAATTCTCTGGTTTTCTTATGATCTCTTTTTTTGACAGTCAGGATTGATCAACCAACTCATCGGTATTCTACCAGGCTTAATCAAAGTAGAGTGATGGACAAAGTTCAGGCAGACATGGCAGCTATGCAAGCTCGCATCGATCAATTCATGGAGATGATGCAAGGTGTGGTGCAAAGTCAGAATGAATTCAGAACTCTAGTTCAGCCTTTGGTGTCGCAGGTTGATGAAAATGGTATCTTACACAGTGGTCTTCTTAATCGTGTTGTTCCTCCGGGCGGAGGTGGTGCTGGTATCAACATTCCTATCCCTGGTGCTGGTGGACAGGGTGGGATTCCTTCAGTGGTGGGAGAAGGAAGTACTGTTCGAGCTATCCATGGCCATCGTTTTGATGATCAACAGGATGATGCTTTTTCAGTCAGAAGCTTGGATGCTGGCCTACCTGTGGTCAGTGATGAGAGGATCCATTTAATCGAGGCGCAACTAAAAGGGGTTGTGAAACAGGATGATCTGATAATAGATTTGGACGACTTAGGGTTGGTCCCTGATATTGTCATTCCGCACAAGATTCAGATTCCTACACTTGAGAAGTATAATGGTTCTACCTGCCCGAGAACTCATGTAAAGGCTTATACCAGGAAGATGGCTGCTCATGCCAAAGATGAAAAACTAATGATGCACTTTTTCCAAGACAGCCTGTCTGGCGCGTCTTTGGAATGGTATATGGCGCTGGAGAGTAGAGATGTTCGTACTTGGAGAGAGCTAGCTGCAGCCTTTATTAAGCATTACCAATACAACACGGACATGGCTCCCAACAGAACTCAGCTATTGAGCATGTCCCAGAAAAGTGATGAAAGTTTCAAAGAATACGCGCAAAGGTGGCGTGTATTGGCAGCTAGGGTACAGCCACCAATGCTGGAAAAAGAGATGTTGGATATGTTTATGGACACACTGCCTAAGAACTATTATGAGAAGTTGTTGCCTTGTTAACTAGGCAAGTTTGCAGATGTGATTGCTATCGGACATAAGGTAGAGGTTGGAATTAAGGCTGGAAAAGTTTCTAGTGGTGACGGATCGTCCTCCGGGCATGGAAAGAAGCCATCTGATGGTTATAAGAAGAAAGGAGAGGCCAACGCTGTATCATCTCACAGGGGAAAAGGGAAACAGCGTCAGAGCAATAATCAACAAGTAGCATCGGTAACTATCCCAGCAACGTTACCTCCACCACAGCAACAAAGGAATAATGCTAATCAGAATAGGCAGCAGGGCCAGTATCAGAACAGACAAAGGAATGCAGATAGGCATTTTGATCAACCCCCAATGTCGTATGCACAGTTATTGCAACATTTGCTGCAGTTGCGTCTAGTTGAGCTTCGTACCCTGGCTCCACCAACAGGGGAACTCCCACGAGGCTACGATGCTAACGCACACTGCGATTTTCACTCTGGTGCTCTGGGGCACACTGTGGAGAAGTGTAGGGCGTTTCATCACAAGGTGCAAGACCTTGTGGACTCCAAGGCTATCAATTTCTCGAATGTTGGACCCAATGTTATTCAAAACCCGATGCCTGACCATAATGGGCCGAGGGTGAATGCAATAATTGCAGAAGGTGAAGCTTTGAATTTGATCATGGATGTTGAGGAGCTGAAGACTCTGTTGGCTATGGTTAAGAACAGGTTATTGAAGGGTGGCGTCTATCCGGGTTGTGATGAGAATTGCTCAGATTGTTTGACGAAGGTTAATGGTTGTGATTCGTTGAAGATGGGTATCCAGAGTATGATTAATGAGGGCTATTTACAGTTTGATCGGTGTAATCAACAAGAAGAGGTTGTTAGTGAGAAGGTTGCTACTATCACCATTCCGTTCAAAGCGATTATTATTTCTGGTCCGGCAAGGCCACCTCCAGTTATTATCACAAGGGCTGGACCCGTTCCGTATGAAAGCACTAAGGCCATTCCCTGGAATTAAGGCGCAGAGGTGTTTGTCAATGGACAAAAGCAGAAATTATTGACTACTTCACCAGTGAGTGCTAGTCCTGAAGTTAAGGTTGAAGCTGATGCTATAACAAGAAGTGGTAGAGTGCTTACTCCTATTAATGATCAACCCAGTACTTCTAGGCAAGATAGGGGAAAATAGGCAATGGATGGTTCTGTCCAGACTCCAATGATTACTGATTCTACAGTAAAGCCGGTTGATGATGCTTTTTCTGAAAATGTAGAGGAGTTTATGAGACTCATCCGAAAAAGTGATTACAAGATCGTGGACCAGTTACATCAGACCCCGTCCAGGATCTCTATTCTGTCTTTGCTATTGTGTTTTGATGCTCACAGGAATGCTCTTCTGAAAGTTTTGAATGCGGCCTATGTTCCTCAAGAGATTTCTGTTAACCAGCTAGAAGGGGTTGTAGCGCACGTGAATGCGGGTAATGGCTTGAGTTTTACCGATCTTGATTTGACTCCTGCTAGGAGGAATCATAACCATGCCCTGCATATTTCGATTGAGTGTCGTGGTTCACTGATGTCACATGTATTGGTTGATACTGGATCATCGTTGAATGTATTGCCAAAGAAAGCATTAATGAAGTTAGAAACCAGGGGACTTATTTGTACACCAAGTGACTTGGTGGTGCGAGCTTTTGATGGCTCGAAGAGATCTATCTTTGGTGAGATTGTGCTTCCAATCAAGGTTGGACCGGAAATCTTTGATGCAACATTTTATATAATGGATATTCAGCCAGCGTACAGTTGTTTGTTGGGTTGTCTTTGGATCCATGGTGCGGGCGCTGTAACCTCCACTTTACATTAAAAGCTGAAATACATGGTTGATGGTCACGTAGTGACGGTGTGAGGGGATGAGGACATAATGATTAGTCAGTTGTCAACCTTCAAATACGTGGAAGTGGATGGTGAAATCCATGAGACTTTGTGTCAGGGGTTTGAGAAGGTGAAGGTTTCTGAAGAGGTTGTCCAGTCTGAAGCTATAGAGCAGCTTGCAGGGGAAAATTAGCCTGAAGTTTCTATGTCTTCCTTTAAAGACGCCAAGGTTGTGGTTGAAGCTGGTAGCTCACAGAGGTGGGGCCAAGTGGTTGAAGTTCAGGAGAAGAGGGATACCTATGGATTAGGGTACAAACCACCTAGGCGTCAGGAAGAGCCTCCCAAATTCTATGGCCCAGTCCGTTTCACTAGTGTCGGTGTTTTCTTCGACAGAGTTAATGCCATTGAGGAAGAAGGGGACAGTGATTGTGACATGGATAGCTGGATCCTCCCTTGTGTCCCAGGAGAAAGTCTGTGCAACTGGTCTTCTGAAAAAGTCATTCAAGTGACTAGCTTCGAGTAATTGCTTTATTTTCCTGCTATGTTAATCCTGCGCTCTGCCCAAGACGTAGGGATTTTTATTTGTAGGGCTTTTAACTGTTGCATGTTTTGCTTTATCATCAATAAAGGACTTTTCACACTCAAATATTTTGATCCCTATTTTTTTGTTTTTTGTTTTTATGCATTAAAAACCCACATCAAAATGACAATGTGTTTCTTTTGTTGCATACATAATAAAACATACCTCATCAATCATGCAGGTCTTTTTGTTCAGATGACACCGATCATGACTCAGCTATAGCTCAGTATGACTTTGACAATCCAATCTATCAGGCTGAAGAAGAGACTGACGAAGATTGTGAACTGCCCGAAGAGTTGGCCAGATTGTTGAGGCAAGAGGAGAAAGTCATCCTACCTCATCAGGAGGAAATTGAGATTATGAATCTGGAAACCGAGGACGCCAGAAAGGAAGTAAGCATAGGAGCTGCATTGGAAGACAACGTCAAGGGAAGATTGATTGAAATGCTCTGTGAGTATGTGGACATCTTCGCCTGGTCTTACCAAGACATGCCTGGGCTCGATACTGATATTGTTGTACACCAGCTACCACTTAAAGAAGGTTGTGCTCCGGTCAAGCAAAAGTTGAGAAGAACTAAACCGGAGATGTCTGTCAAAATCAAGGAAGAGGTTCAGAAACAGCTAGATGCCGGTTTTCTTGCCGTGACAAATTATCCTCCATGGGTTGCTAACATCGTGCCTGTACCTAAGAAGGATGGGAAGGTCAGGATGTGTGTTGATTACAGGGATTTGAACAGGGCAAGCCCAAAGGACGATTTCCCGCTCCCTCACATTGACGTGTTAGTTGACAATACTGCTCAGTATTCGGTGTTTTCCTTCATGGATGCTTCTCTGGGTATAACCAAATCAAGATGGCCCCAGAGGACATGGAGAAAACAACATTCATAACACCGTGGGGAACTTTTTGCTACAAAGTGATGCCCTTTGGATTGAAGAATGCAGGGGCAACCTACCAGCGGGCGATGGTGACTCTTTTTCATGATATGATTCACAAAGAGATTGAGGTCTATGTTGATGACATGATTGCGAAGTCACAAACGGAGGAAGAACATCTGGTGAATCTTCAGAAGCTATTTGAAAGATTGAGAAAGTTCAGACTGAGGTTGAATCCTAACAAATGCACCTTCGGGGTGAGATCAGGAAAATTGCTGGGGTTTATTGTTAGTGAAAAAGGTATCGAGGTTGATCCTGCGAAGGTAAAAGCCATACAAGAAATGCCTGTGCCGAAAACAGAAAAAGAGGTTCGTGGTTTCTTGGGGAGATTAAACTACATTGCTAAGTTCATCTCACATCTCACAGCCACGTGTGAACCAATCTTCAAGTTATTGAGAAAAGATCAAGCGGTCAGGTGGAATGAAAATTGTCAAAAGGCGTTTGAAAAGATTAAAGAATACTTGCAGGAACCTCCGGTCCTTATGCCACCAGTGCCAGGAAGGCCTTTGATTATGTATCTCACGGTTCTTGAGAATTCAATGGGTTGTGTGCTCGGTCAACAAGACGAGTCAGGTAGAAAAGAGCACGCCATCTACTACTTGAGTAAAAAGTTTACTGATTATGAGTCAAGGTACTCGATGCTGGAGAAAACATGTTGTGCACTCGCTTGGGCCGCTAAGCATTTAAGGCAGTATATGTTAAACCACATAACCCTATTGATTTCGAAGATGGATCCGATCAAGTATGTGTTTGAGAAGCAAGCAATTTCTGGTAGAATAGCCCGTTGGCAGATGGTTTTGAAAGAATACGATATTCAGTACGTTTCCCAAAAAGCCATTAAGGGAAGTGTTTTGTCAGAATATCTTGCCGAACAGCCAATTGAGCGTTATCAACCGATGAAGTTTAAATTTTTTGATGAGCATATCATGTATCTGAAGATGAAGGATTGCGAAGAACCTTTGCCTGATGAAGGACCTGAGATTGGATCTCAGTGGAAGATGGTTTTTGATGGGGCTGTTAATTCATATGGTAACGAAATCAGGGCAATCATTATGACTCCAAAGGGTTCTCATATACCCTTCACTTCCCGATTGACGTTCGTATGCACCAACAATGAGGTAGAGTATGAAGCATGCATCATGGGGTTAGAAGAAGCGATTGATTTGAGAATCAAGAACCTCGATGTTTATGGTGATTCTGCGTTGGTGGTTAATCAGATTACAGGTGAATGGGAGACTCGTCAAGCGAATCTTGTTCCATATAACAACTATGCCAGAAGGTTGTTACCTTTCTTTGACAGAGTGGATTTCCATCACATTCCCCGGATAGAGAATCAGAGGGCTGATGCGTTGGCAACATTGTCATCAATGTATCAAGTGAATCGTTGGAATGAAACTCTTTCAATCAGAATCATGCGCTTGGACATGCCTGCTTTTGTATTTGCAGTTGAAGGTGTATCAGATGGCAAGCCTTGGTATCATGATATCAAGTTCTTTTTGAAGAGTCAGGAATACCCAGCTGGGGCATCTTCCAAGGATAAAAAGACATTGAGGAGGTTATCAGGAAACTTCTTTTTGAACAAAGACGATGTGTTATACAAGAGAAACTTTGACATGGTCTTGCTACGTTGTGTTGATGAACACGAGGCAGGCCTGTTAATGGAAGAAGTTCACGAGGTTCCTTCGGTACTCATGCTAGTGGGCATGCTATGGCAAGAAAATTGTTGAGATCGGGGTATTATTGGATGACTATGGAGTCTGATTATTTTAAATACGCCCAGAAATGTCATAAATGCCAGATTTATGCTGACAAGGTGCACGTACCGCCTACTCCTCTGAATGTTTTGTCGTCACCTTGGCCTTTTGCCATGTGGGGCATTGACATGATTGGGAAGATCAAGCCGACTGCTTTGAATGAACATCGTTTTATCTTGGTGGCTATTGATTATTTCACGAAGTGGGTAGAAGCAGCATCGTATGCCAACATCACCAGGCAAGTGGTAGCCCGGTTTATTAAGAAGGGCATCATCTGCCGATATGGAGTCCCGGAGAGAATCATTACTGATAATGGTTCAAATTTGAACAATAAGATGATGAAGGAGCTATGCCAGAGCTTTAAGATCGAACATCACAATTCTTCTCCCTATCGCCCGAAGATGAATGGGGCTGTTGAAGCGGCTAATAAGAACATTAAGAAGATTGTTCAGAAGATGGTAGTGACGTACAAAGACTGGCATGAGATGTTGCCTTACGCTTTGCACGGATATCGTACTTCGGTATGCACATCAACTGGGGCAACTCCTTTCTCACTGGTGTACGGTATGGAAGCAGTTCTGCCATTAGAAGTTGAGATTCCTTCTTTGAGAATTCTAACAGACGTGAAGCTTGATGAAGCTGAGTGGGTGTGTTCTCGATTGAATGAGCTGAACCTTATTGAAGAGAAGAGATTGGCAGCCATTGCACATGGTCGGTTGTATCAGAGTAGGATGAAGAAAAAATTTGATCAGAAAGTGCGTCCTCGGTGTTTTCAAACTGGTGAATTAGTTCTGAAAAGGATCATTCCTCCTCAAACAGATCACAGGGGCAAGTGGACTCCGAATTACGAAGGGCCATATGTAGTAAGACAGGTTTTCTCTGGTGGAGCCTTATTACTTTCAACTATGGATGGCAAAGATTTCACGTCCCCTGTGAACGCGGATGTAGTCAAAAAATACTTTGCATAAAAGAGACCCGCTGAACATAAAAAGAGGGTTCAGGCAAAAATGGGGCATCCTGGCGAACCATAAAAAGAAAAGGTTCGGGCAAAAATTAGGGATAAAAGGAAAAAAAGAGTAAACCCGCAAGGTTGAAAACCTGAAAAGGCAACTTTGGTAAAAATGGGTATCCCGGTGGATTGAAAACCCGAAAAGGGCGATCCAGGCAAAAGTTAGGGATTTAAAAGCAAAGACTACGATCCGCGTTCGATCTGTGATCACTATTCACACTTAGAAAATTCGAAGGAAAGGAATCAGTCTAGTCATTCATCTTCAAAGTCCAAAGTATCTGCAGATAAACAAGTCATGTGGGTTATAGCTGAGTCGAGTCATGGTGGATGTCTGTTCCCCACATTGCCGACATGTGTATTTTCTTTTACTTTTTGCGCAATTACCTCTTTTCAGGAATTGCTTCCAAATGTAAATGCCTATTTACAGGCTGATCATTCAATAAAGTTTGTATTTCAATCAAAGAGCTTTTGTTTTTTGTTTTACCTGTTTTGTTTGTGAAAATGTCCGATATTTTTGATAAACATTACATGCTAAATGTTGAGCTTTGTGAAACAAGTTGGAAAACAGTGGCAATTGCTTAGGCGACAGTCACTATGATGATAATCAAAGTAATCATTTTTGCACGTAGACCTTTCTGTTGGTTTTGCAGGATGACAGGTGTACCTCCCCAGTAGAGCTCTCCCCAACTTTGAAGTCTGATCGTCCTCAGCAGTTTATTACTCTTCCCCATCAGAGTATCAAGGGTCGTCTTCCTCAACAGAGTATAAAGAGGTAGTTCCCCGAGCGGAGTCGTTGAGGATCGTCCCCCTCAGCAGGATATAAGAGGTTTTTCCCCAGCCAGAGTTGTGATTTGGCTCACCTTTCTTCAGCAGGTGGTGTTTCCCCACAGAGTATGGGGCAGTCGTTTTTCCCCAGCTAGTCAGGAAACATGTGTTTATCCCTTAGCAGAGTGGATGTTGACAACTACTATTTTCCAAGCAGATGTGCTGATGATGATCAGTACTCTTCAGCAGGATAAAGATGCTCGTATCCCCAAGCAGAGTCTGGTGGTGATTGGTATCCCTAGCAGGTCTTAAGTCCAATCGTTTTTGGCAGGCGTCAAAGACAAGTTCTGAAGTATTTGGTGATCCCCAGCGGAGGAGTTTCCATCTTCAGTATTCATTTCTATCCCCAACTGAGTGGGTGTTCTCTTGGAGTTTCGATCTCCAGCAGAGTTGTTGATCTTGATATCCCCCAACAGAGTGGGTTTTCTTTCGGAGCTTTCATCTCCAGCAGAATTTGTGATCAATGTCTTTCTCAGCAGGGTCTCTTATTTCGGAGGACAATTTATGATGTCGTCCCTAGTGGAGTTTGCCTTCGCCCTCAGTATTTATTTTGCTGAGGCACCTCTTTTGCATTGCATAAGCATTTTTTGCATGGCATCCTCCTAAATGTGTAGCATTTCCACTTCGCGTGGAGCATTACGGCAAAATTCAAACATATGCATCTGAAGCATAAGCCAGGTTTGGGGTTTCGTTCGTCAGGAAAGTCGGGTTTCAGGAGAATATCATTCGACTTTACTCCACAAGTGTTGGGTTAGTCATTCAAAGTAATATTTGACATTCCCTTGCAGAGTTGTTTGCCAGGGTCGTGAACCCGTGATCTCTTTTTTACCCCTTCGTCCAGGTGGTCCTTTGGTTTACTCCCTCAAGGTTTTTACCGTCAGACACTCGTCCGTGTTTCCTTCGGCACCCATCCGTGTTTGAACCTTTTTGTTTCAATACCCGTCCGTATTAACCTTTTGATGACACTCGTCCGTGTTTCCTTTGGCACCCGTCCCTGTTTTCATGTCTTTTACTATTTTTCTAGACACCCGTCCGTGTTGCTTTCCATTCCCCAGCAAGATTAATCCCCGGTAAAGGTTGCTTTACACCCGTCCGTGTACCTTTTCGATACCCGTCCGTATTGAAATTTTTACACCCGTCCGTGTACCTTTTTCAATACCCGTCCGTATTGAACCCTTTTTACACCCATCCGTGTACCTTTTCGATACTCGTCCGTATTGAACTTTTTACACCCGTCCGTGTACCTTTTTCGATACCCGTCCGTATTGAACCTCTTTACACCCGTCCGTGTACCTTTTTCGATACCCGTCCGTATTGAACCTCTTTGCACCCGTCTGTGTACCTTTTCGATACCCGTCCGTATTGAACCCTCTTTACACCGGTCCGTGTACCTTTTCGATACCCATCCATATTGAACCCTCTTTACACCCGTCCGTGTACCTTTTCGATACCCGTCCGTATTGAACCTTTTTACACCCGTCCGTGTATCTTTTCAGTACCCGTCCGTATCTGATATCTTTGATTCCTTGACACCCGTCCGTGTTTATCCCCAGCATAGCTAACACTAGTCCGTGTTGTGACAGTGCATCATTTATTGTTTGTTCCCCAGTGGAGTCGTCCCTTATTTGAAGATTGCAAATTTCAGGTTTCTTTTGGTATTCAATCTCCGTGAATCCTTTGAACGTATGACAACCGTTGCTATCATACCTTTAAGACCAAGTTGATTGAATAGGGGCAGCTGTAACACCACAAAATTTGCCTTCTTGCTTTTAGCTAAATGGCTTATGTTTCTTTGCATTTCTTGCATTAGAATTTGTGCATAGCATTGGTTCTTAACATGGGATCAAGGTACTTGATTCATCTCAAATGAGTCTCAAGCCTCAAGATGGTTTGAGGGGTTCATCATATCATCATAAGATCAAGAATGGCAAGAGATTTCAAGTGAATCACACTCTCCTAATCAGATGGTCCAAATTAGGGTTTTGGTTCCAAAAGGCTTCTTAATGGTTTTGCTTGTTCAAATACATTCTCATGAGGTTCTACATGCTTACAAGCACTCATGGAGGAAGACTTGGCTAATGATTCATTGTGGAAGATGTTCAGTGGATCAGTTACTTGTGAAGTAAGCAAAAGTCAACAGTCTAAAAAGAAAGTCAACCATGGGTTTTCAAGGGTTCAAATCATGTTTCCCAAGTCCATGTACCTTTATTTGGTCAAGGAATAGCATGGATGACATCATTCTTCAAGAATCAAGAGTTTGTGCAAAAGTTGCTAAATTTGGAAAATGACCTATAATGAGAACTTTCCATTTTTGGCAGTTTTTCCACCACATTCAACTTGACTTTTCATCATCAAGGAAGCTTCAAATGAATTTTCCTCCAACATGAAAGTTGAAGATCTTTCTCTCCCATTTCCAAAAAGTACTAGTTTGTCTCCATATCATTTGTGAAACTCAAGTTATGATCAAAAGACTCAAGGTTGGTTTTTAAGGTTTTCACATGGTTCATTTTTTCCACCTTTGGCATTTTGGTTCAAAATGACTTGTAATGACCTCTATTGGTTCATGTCACATTACCACATTCAAGTACACTTCATGAGGATCATTTTTTACCCTTGAACCAAGTGAAATCGTGCCATGTTTCTCACTTATTTCATAAAATGCATTTTTGCAAGATGGATCAAAACTCATAAACCAAGCATCCACCAAGCCCAAGTACAATTCATTTGTGATCAGCAGAGGAAATGTGAGTGAATCATGCTTATTTTGTGGCCTTTGCACGTGTGGATTAGTGGTGGCATCACAAAGTGTATTTTGGCATAAACCATCCAATTTCATTAACCAAGGGATTAATCAAATTTTAATCATGATCAGAGGTCTAATGAGGTGTATATAAGCTAACTCACACGCACAAAGCTAGGTCATGCACCCTCATTTGCTCAGAATCCATTTTTCTCACCCAAACTTTCTCTCTTCGAAACTCTCTCATCTCAAGGGTTTCTGAAGAAATTTTTTCATATTCTTGATCTACATACTTGGTAGAGTAAGAATCTACCATTGTTTTAAGCTAAGAGCAAGGTTTTCAGCTAGTGCATTTCAAGTTGGTTCAAGTTCAAAGTCTTAGATCCAGCCAGATTCAAGTCTCTATTTGCATTTATTTTGCAAATAGAGCTCAAAAGAGGAAGATCTGCAGCTTTTGGAAGGAGTTCTTGGTGTATTTTGAGCTCTGCAAATTTCAGGTTAGTGTGATTTTCACCATCATAGAACTCATTTTTTTGGTGTGCAAAATGATCCTTATGCTTCACTGATGATGCTACTGTATTTTATTGTGAGTTTGGACGTGTAACATGTGTGTATTTTGGAGTTGAAGTTTTAGATCCATTTATGTTTTCCTTCGATTTACACTGTGTGTTTGTTATTTGATGAAACTAATTGCATACATGAGATCCTTGTTGAATTCTGGTTGGAATGATGTACTTATTCTTGATTTCTGGAGATTTTTGATGTTGAGGTCGCCGGAGAAGACGACCAGAGCTAGGGCTCCGGCGTCTGGTTGGTTTTTCAGGTCACCGGAAGCAGAAGGAAGAAGACGTAATCACAGCCGTTGGTTGTGTCGATCTGATGGTTCACGTTGGGACACGTCATTTAAAAATCTGTTTCTATTTTATTGCTTGCGTGTTGATGATTCATGTTTGTTATCATGTGCCTCAGATCCTGACCACGCATCTTGCATGATTTTGATTTTGTTGACCTGATCTGATACGTTGATGTGATCTAATGGTTTGGATTCTTCCAGCACATTAAAATTTCATGTGCCCTTCACGTGTTGTTTTTTTTAAATTTCTGATGATTTGGTGTATGCGCGTGTATTGGTGTTATCATGTCCTTTCAATCCTGGCCTTTCATCATGTTTACTTGTTGATTGTGATGACTGATTGTGTGACGTTAGATTAATCTGGTGGTGTGTATGAGTCCTTTGTTTGACTGGGTCTTATATGGATGTTTGACTTGTGCTTTGGGCCTCTGACTGCTATTCCCACCCTCCTTTTGATCCAGCCCAACCTTTCCAACGTGATATTGTTGTTGTTTGCACCCCCTGGTTTTCATTTTCATTTTATTTCATTTAATTGTTGCAATTTCATTTTTAATTTAAAAAAAATAGTTTTATGCATCAAAAAATTACCAAAAAAATCATGAAGCATGTTTAGGTTTTTATAAAATTTTGGAAAATTTTATTTTCCCATTTTATTTTATTTTGTGCCTCTGATTTAATTGTTTCATTAATTTCTTTTTGGATGTTTCATATATGCACACCCTGCCTTGTTGATTTTTGTTCTCATCATCTATACATGATTTGCCTCTCATTCTTTTTGCATTTGTTAGAGGACATGTTGAAGTTCCTAAAAATATTTTTCTCATATTTTTAAACTCTTTTCATATTGCATTTTAGTCCCTCTCTTTTGCATATTGTGTCATGGTTCCTATATGGTCTTTTCTTAATTGTTTGAGGTATTTAAACTTTGAATTTTGGTGTGATCTTTTGACATGTTGTTAGTCCCTGACTTAGGTCATTTGAGTTTTAATTTCACAATTTTTGAATGTCATTTGATATATGTTTGCTTATTTGTGCTTAAATGACTTATGCATGATTATATCTTGACATCTCTTTACACAAATTGATTTGCCATGCCTTATTGTTTGAATTTCTTTATGATTCTTTGCATGTGCTTTTGGTATGATGTTTACCCCTGGTTGAGGTCCTTTGAGACTTAATTTTGCAATTTTGTGGATCATGTTTGGGTATGTTTTAAGGGCTTGAACTTTGAGTTTCCATTTGTGGATTACTTTGGTGCATGTCTTGAAGGTATTGCTTGATGTTTGGACTTGTATGAATTAAGTTTGGTTTTGATATGACATTGATTCATATGCTACTGCCTCTTGAGCTCCTTACTTGGTTTTCATTTCACTTGAGCATAGTTGAATGCATTTGGTTTGAATTGTATGATGAATATCATTACCTTTCCTTTTGTGGACTTCTTTGGATCATAATGCTTCATGATATGAATCACTTTTGAATATGTGAATTGTTGATGATAATATGATCTTGGTTCTGACATGTTTTCATCTTCATCCTATCTTTCTCATTTCATTTTTATATGAAGTCCATGTATGCTTAATTGTGCATTCCATACAAGTATGCTTGTCTTTTTTCATGTTTATCTTTGCATGCTTACTTGAATTGTTTTGCATTGATCTTTGAGACATTTTTTATGATTTGAGTTGGACATTTGTGATGTGATGTGCTTGCTGCCATTTATTGTATCTCATCTTCTCCTTTCCTTCTCTTTCTTCTCTTTCACTCTCTTCCTCCTATGGATCTCGAGACTTGTTTAAGTCTTGGATTCTCTCCCTTTAGAGCTACCTAGTCCAACTTAATTTTTGATTAAGCTTGGAGTAGGATTAGCATTAGGTTTTAGGTAGTTGTCTCTCCTAAGCCTCACTAACCATAGGTCATCCGTACATGATAACATTAGGACTCTTAGTTTCCCTTTAGAGTTTCCTTTTGGGTCTTCTCTCTTCTCATCTCAAAACTTCTTGAAAACACTTAATAAAATATAACGTATATTGCGCTCGAGCCTTAAGTGTAGGAAATGAAGAACAAGGGGTATCCCCTCCTCTTCTAGGGTGTTTAGCATACGTCCCATTTAGGGGCGACCATGCGATTCACTCGTTCCCGCATGGTAGACTTTGGTTCAATGTAAGTTAGGAACTAACTTAAAACACTTCTGTCTTAGAAAACACCAAACAAATTCAAATATTTTTATCCTTCGGGATTGTTGGGTTTCAAACTTCTTTTTTTTTTAGAAAAGAGCTCGTCGCTCACGTAAAAAACATTTACCCATCCATGGTCGTACCCAGGAACTACATTAGCTCTGATTCCTCTCTCTCGTCCGATTGAGGATATGTAGGCACAAGACAGCGATTGTCTTGGCGAGCAACCTTCCCCTACAGTTCCCGTCCGAACTACGTTGACTCTGACTTTCCCATTGCACTGAGGGAGTACGTAGGCCTAGGACAACGATAACGTCCTATCGAGTCACTTCCTTTTTTTCTTTTCTTCTTCGTTTCTCCATTTTTTCCGTTCTCGTTTCTTCTCCGGTCCCGTAGCAGTGGAGCTCCAGACGACGACACCCTTTGATGCAGACAACAAGCGTGGATCCCATCGAGTACGATGGACGTGTTGGGTGCTAACACCTTCCCTTCGCGTAACTGACTCCCGTACCCGTTTCTCTTGGTCGTGAGACCATGTTCTTTCCCTTCCCTCAGGTTTATGTAGTGTTTCCTTTCCCTCTCTTGGGATAAATACACATTGCTGGCGACTCTGTGTTTTTCCGCGCCACTCTCGTGTTTGTACTGTTGGATGCGAATCTTTCAGGAGCGACAAGGGGTGTACCTGCAAGGTACTCCGACGCTCAAGTAAGGTAACGGTCAGAGAAAAGCAAGTACAAGAGAAGAAGGTTAGAGTGTTAAGAAGTGAGTAACCTGGCCCTCTCAAGTGAGAAGGTATTTATAGAGAGCCCCCGGCGCGGGGCCAACGATTACTTGCATTAGGCTGGACCGCCAGGCCCAATCCAAGTAATTGCCAGGGCTTACGTGGCGTAGTGAAGACCAGCGCATGGTCTTCACCCTGGGGTAACCGCTCCTAGATCTCCGGAATTAGGGCAGACCGATTCCATCGGGAGTGGGCAGTTACATGAGAACGTGTTCTCGCGGGGAGGAGTCTTGCGTGTCGGGGAGAGACGTGTCCTCACGGGGAGGACTCACTTGCGGGCGGAGATGGCTCCACTCGGGGAGGAGCACATGAGCGTCGAGGAGAGGCGAGCTCGAGAGGCTTAGGGCCTGCACCTGACGGTCCATCCGTGAGTGCCGTACACACCCGAGGTTAGGCGTGTCCCCAACCTGTGGAGGTGAGTCTGTGCTCGACAGTGGTCTTGCTAGGAGTCCTTATTGGGCCATCCCAGGCCTTGTGGGTTGGGCTTGATCGACTGATGAGCATGCCCCGGCCCAGTCCAGAACAACATGAATGAAGAAACAAGATAAATTGGAGAAGATTCTTGAGTATTGTTCAAAATTTTGAGTCTTTAACAAAAATAAAACTACTAAAAAATAAACAAAAATTAAAATGAAAAATCTAATTACATAAATTAAAAACCATAACTTGAGTGAATCTGGATGAAGGCGGGAGAAAAAGGTGGAGTGACTAAAATATAAAATTAGAAAAGAACATGAGAGAAGAATGTTGGAAGGAAGGTGGAAAGGAAAATAAATGGTTTTAATATTTCACATCACAAATTTATTTTTTTTTAAAATTTCAACCCTTTCTCATGTAAATATATGGCGCTTTTTTTTTTGTTTAATATTTTGAAATGTATGTTGCACTCTGTTTTACACATCACAACATTTTCTTTGAAAATTTTCAATCTCCTCCCATGTGATAATCTGGCTTCTATTATATAAGTATTTAAAACATGTAATGATGTGATAAATATATCGCAACCATAGTTTTAAAAATCGGGCCGGACCGGCCGGTCGGACCGGTTGGACCGGGAACCGGCCAGGTAACCGATCGGATTCGCTTGCTGGATCGGCCATGTCGTTGAACCGGTGAGAACCGGTGAGAATCGGGAAAACCGGGAAAACCGGAAAAACCGGCGAACCGGCGGTTCAACTTCTTATTTAAAAAATATATATATATATATATATATATTTAATTTTTTTTAATTTTTTTTTTTTTAATTCAAATACATAGGAATTTTTCTTCAAGAATAATAGTAATCACTCATTTAATTTAAGTGATACACAAATTAAGTTTTGTAATATCCACAAAACTATTTTTACTATTTTGTATTTATATTGATTGAAAAACCATCATACAAATATTTGTATAGAAATTTAAGAACACAAATTAAGAAACTAAATATAATATAATTTTAGACTTAACTGATTTCCATTATATATATATATATATATATATATATATATATATATATATATATATATATATATATATATATATATATATATATATATATATATATATATATATATATATATATATAGACTTGAACAATTTATTATTTAAAATAATGTTAATATTTGTATTGTTTTAATTATTAATATTAAAACTTTTTTTTTATTAACATTAAAACTATGAATTTAAATTAGACTCTGTTTAAAATTTACAATTAGACTCTTTTAAAATTTGAATTTAAATTATGAACATGTGAATTTATGATATGATCTTTTCAAAAAATTTAAGTGCTAGTTATAGTTTTTAGAGACTGAATCATCCGGTTCGACCGGTTTTACCGGTTTTATACCTATTATAATGAAAGGTTTATTCAACCGAGTTATCCGGTTTAATCCGGTTTAATCCGGTTTGGTCATGCGGTTCGACCGATGACCCAGTGGTTCGACCGATTAACCAGTGAACCAGTACCCTCACCGGTTTGATGACCGGTCCAGTTTTTAAAACACTGATCGCAACACTGTGGTTGTCATATGTTTATCACAACGCAAAATTATATTGATAGAGACTTGTTTAATTGAAAATAAAATTAATTCATCTAAACACTCTACTTATTATTTTTACAAACTCATAATCTAAAAATAATGACAAAATTATAAAAACTACTTAAATATAAATTAAAGGCTACAATGAATTAAACAAATTAAATATACACAATGTAAATATAAATAATTGTTATTATAACATATTTTAAAATGGAGTTTATTATTTGATTGACATATAAAATAATATAAATTTTTTTAAAAAATCAATTAATTAAGATCATAAATATAACATAAAAATTTAAGGTTCTAGAAGATAATTTTGGCGATCTATCCCTATGTAATATGGCAACTCGTTATATATATCAACAGTTATCTACTATTTTATTTTATTATTTTATTCATTGTTATTATTTACTAAAAAGAGTCATTGTCTTAATTAATTTTCAATATAATAATACTGGCACATGTTTCCTAATATGATACTCTAGTAGTCCTTAAATAGAGAGAATCTTTGAAAAAAAAAAAAAAAAAGAGATAGAGGGGGCACTGGATTTTATGTCCAAAGGTTTTTCGAAAGAGAAAAACTCACCTTAAAAGCTCAGAGGAAAGGAAAATTAATATAAAAAAATATATTAGAAGAGTGAATAAGAAAAGAGGAAAAAGAAGAATTTGAGGTTAGTAGTATTCTCTTTTATTTTATGAAAATATAATTGCATTGTTTGATTAAATTATGAATTATCGCACGAATGTAAAAGTACATTTCTCACAGTGAGTTTTGTTTATTTGGTTTTTCACTCTTACATTTACATGTTTGTGTATTAACTATATGTTTGCTTGGATAAAGATGGATGTGAAAAATTCTCTACAAATATCAACAACTGCTCCTGTTGCTTATGATGATGATGGACGTGTCAAAAGAACTGGTAGAAAAAACTCTCTATAGCATCATAACCAATTCATTTTCATATAGATTTTGAAAACTCATGTTTTATATTCCTGCCATAAATTCTGCAGGAAATGTGAAGAGTGCTGTGGCTCATATCATCACAGCTATTATTGGGTCTGGTGTTTTGTCGTTGGCATGGAGTATTGCTCAATTAGGATGGATCGGAGGGCCACTTGCCTTGCTTTCTTGTGCAGCAGCTACCTATATTTCATCATTCCTTTTGTCTGATTGTTACAGAAACCCCGATCCGGTGACTGGGAAAAGAAACTACTCTTACATTGATGCTGTGAGAGTCAATCTTGGTAAGAACACATTCAACTCTTTGTTATGTGCTTGTACAATCACTTTAGAAAACATAGATACGCTTCATAAACTACTATAACAACTATAATAGCGTCAAATCGAGTTTAACGGTGGTTCAGGTATGAAAAGGACATACGTGGCTGGTTTCCTTCAATTCTTGAGCTTGTATGGGACTTGTGTTGCCTATGTAATTACCACAGCAACCAGTATGAGGTACTTCCTTGGTTGAATCACTCGTCAAATGGGAAGACCTTTTTTCAAAACGTGATAATTTGGATGTTAAGATCAATTTTATTTTATTTTATATTTATTTATTGTTTCTTATATCACTCTTTAATTAAAGGGATTGAGTCCCGTAAATGCAGCAACTCAGTTAATCTTGCCAACAAGACAATGACACATGTTTAATCTAATAATCATTGTAGGGCTATTATGAGATCAAATTGTTATCACAAGGAAGGACGCAATGCTCCTTGTAGTTACGGTGGAAATTTGTGTATGTTGCTGTTTGGACTTGTTCAGATTGTAATGTCATTCATACCAGATCTCCATAACATGACTTGGGTTTCAGTTGTTGCTGCGATAATGTCATTTTCATATTCATTCATTGGACTAGCACTTGGTATAGCAACAGTCATACGTAAGGCTCGTCTTCATTCATATTCTGTCAATTTAAGATTATGTTTATTTGTTAATTTCAAGCCTCTTATAGTTAAAATACCATATTTCATGGGACTTGGATTGCTTGTGCAGAAAATGGAAAATTTATAGGAAGTATAACAGGAGTACAAACTGCTAATGTTGCTGACAAAATCTGGTTAATCTTCCAGGCAATTGGTGACATTAGCTTTTCCTATCCATACCCAATGCTCCTTCTCGAGATACAGGTACTTTCAACATTTCATATTCAAATTCGATGAGTAAAGGTTGATTATTTTAAGACAGATAGAATTTTTTTTATGTATACAATAATACAATACATATTAAATAAGTTATTGAATTTTGTTGAGCAAAGGACACTTTGAAGTCTCCTCCATCAGAGAATCGAACCATGAAAAAGGCCTCCATGATTTCAATCGCCATTACAACATTCTTCTGCCTATGCTGTGGATGCTTTGGATATGCAGCTTTTGGAAATGCTGCACCAGGAAATCTATTGACAGGGTTTGGATTTTACGAGCCTTTATGGCTTATAGACTTTGCCGATGTTTGCATTATCATTCATTTGGTTGGAGGATATCAGATATACAGTCAACCAATATATGGTGCTGTTGATAGATGGTGTTCAAAGAAATTTCCCAAGAGTAGTTTCGTGAATGATTTCCATAGAGTGAAACTTCCTCTATTACCTGCTTTTGAGGTAAATTTGTACAGGTTCTGTTTTAGAACAGCCTTTGTGATTTCAACCACTGGACTTGCAATCTTATTTCCTTACTTCAACCAAGTTCTTGGATTATTAGGAGGCATAAATTTCTGGCCATTGGCTATATATTTTCCAGTTGAGATGTACTTTGTACAGATGAAAATTGGAGCATGGACTAGAAAATGGATTGTTCTCAGAATATTTAGCTTTGCTTGCTTTCTTGTCACAATGATGGGATTTATTGGATCAATTGAAGGAATCGTTCGGGCAAAACTCGGCGGAAAAAGTCATTGACATTATTTTACGCCTTAATAATAAATACTTAAATTTAGGTTCATGTAATATAATAATACTAGTGTTTTCAGAGTTAGATAAGGGCTAATCTGTATAGATTAGCCACGAAATGATACTTGATGTATAAGTCACTTCGAAGAAGCGAGTTCCAATAATTTGCACTTTGTTCCAACTCAATTAATGTTGTTCTTGGACATCATATTGTAGAGGTTCCAGTAGCATATTTTCATTCATTTTGTATATTTTAGAGACTATTTCTATCAATATTCATAATTTTGATGTCTGATTTTCTAATGCACTCAATAAAAAAAAGTAGATCAACTTAAACTCAAAATAGAAATATGTAGAACGAGACCATAAAGTGAACAATAATAAGAATGTTACCGTATTTTATCGAGTCAGCAATTTAGTACTATTACTTTTAATTAGAGAAGTTTGTTTCTAGAAGGCTAGTGGCTATTTCTGTTAGAATATTCTCCACATTTTGTGGAAATGTTTGTAACGAAATTATCTTTATAAACCTACGATGTACGGACGCCTCGAATATAACCTAGACATTCACACAACGACACTAATAATAATTTTAAAAAATAAATAAATTAAACATAATTTTAAACACAACGACACTAATAATACTTTTAAAAAGTAAATAAATTAAACATAATTTTAAGTGTCCTTGCATGATACCTACATAGACACAAATTCTCTTATTTTCAGAAGTGTCAGTCAGTTGAATGAAATGGAACGATCCGATTTACTAATATCCCTTCTCATTAATTCTCTCTTTTTGTCATTTTGTTCATCATCATCGAGTTTCATTCTTTCATTGGAGCTCTTGTTGTGAGCAGGAAACGTTAACGGTCTCCCTAACAATCCAAAATTTGTTACAGTTGGTATCAGAAGTAGCGATCCAGTTCTGTGAAGATGGTTATTCCTCAACAATCTCCAGCTGATCTGGAGAAGAAGTTTGATGACCGTCACGATGAATTGAGTGCTCGTCTAGAATCTGGATTGGAGGAAATCTATGCTCTTCTCCGTGCTCAAGTGCTTCACACACCGCCTCATGGTTCTTCTAATAATCTGAATCTGGAATCGACACCGACTCGCGATAACCGCAACAATTCTTACTCCACACGAATTTCAAAGGATGATTTCCTAAATTTGACTGCAAGAAAGTTCGCGATTTGTTGTACAAGTGCATCAATTTTTTCGGCTCGATAACACTCCTTCAGATTCAATGGTGCGTCTTGCATCTATTCACCTCGACGGACTTGCTCTGCAGTGGCATTTGAATTATATGCTCAACAAGTTTGATGTGTAATTATTCTTCCGTTATAAAATGACTTGTTTTTAGAAAAAAAAAATTATTTCAAAACAAATATTATTCTCGCTTTTTTAATGTAGTAATAATTATTATTTACTATTTTATTCACTATTACTTTTTACTAAAAAGAATCATTATCTTAATTGATTTTCAATAAAATAATATTCGGACATGTTTCCTAATATGATACTCTAGTAGTCCTTAAATAGAGAGAATCTTATTAAAAAAAAATAGAGGGGCACTAGATTTTATGTCCAGAAGTTTTTCGAAAGAGAAAAACTCACCTTAAAAGTTCAGAGGAAAGGAAAATTAATATAAGAAAAAAAATACTAGAAGAGTGAATAAGAAAAGAGGAAAAGAAGAATTTGAGGTTAGTAGTATTCTCTTTTATTTTATGAAAATATAATTGCATTGCTTGATTAAAGTACGAATTATCACATGAATGTAAATTTACATTTTTTTTTTATAATCCACTTATATTTTCATTGAATAAGTGGATCCAAAACTCATTCCACAACAATATACTACAATAATCTTATACAGCACTCAACAAGTTTTACATCTCCAACAAGTACTAACAAACCATCCTTACAAAAAATTGCAGGGACATTTAACCATTCATAATAGTTACAGATGACCTTGCTCCTATTATCAATATGAATCCACCACCACGCCATGTGAATGATTCTAAAACAAAACTCTTTCGGAACAGCAAACCCATCCTTGAATATTATTTGATTCCTAAACCACCATAAATTTCACACATTAGACAACCACACTAATAATGCCGACTGATTAGGAATATAACCCTTAAACGATTCTAATAAATGATCAACACAATTCAAGGATAACGAAACCTCACAACCTATCAAATTCTCCATTTCATGCCATACTAATTTTGATTTTGGACAAGAAATGAAAAAGTGATCTAGAGTTTCAACATGATTAAAACAAAATATGCATACCTTTTCATGATCGTTCGAAATAATGCCTCTCGCCTCCAAATTTGACCGCGTCCATAATCTATTCAAAATCAGTCTCCATCCAAATATTTTGATCTTTAGAGGTACCTTTGACTTCCATAACTCTTTCAATGCAGACATCTCGTTTTCCTGCAGATTAAGCTCTCCCTCATCCATTGCTAATGTAGAATAACATTCTTTCACTGTGAATGCGTTATCCGCCCCCGCCACCCAACCTATCTCATCCTGCCCTTCCTTGTTTGTCTTAAAAACTTCAAGAAATGACAGCAACCTATTCAGTTCTTGGGTGATTTGCTGTGTCTGATGCGCAAATTGTCCAGCCAAGAGCCACTTCCAATTATCTTCAACCCAACAACCACATTCCATCACTGAGCCCCTTTAATTACCGAGGCCTCAAACAGAGAAGGAAATTCAGTTTTTAAAACTCTTCCTGACCAATTGGCAAACCAGAATGGTGTTATTGAACCATCCCCCAACTTCCAAGATAATTGGTTGAGAAAACCAATAGAATCATCTGCTCCAACTAATCTCATTAAATCCCTCCACCAACTAGACTCCAACCTAGAATTCGCCTCTACATTATTCGTAAGAATTCTACGAGTAACATTCTCGTATTTTACTTCAAGTATTTCGCTCCACAAAGTCTTTTGCTCCATAAGCATTCTCCATAACCACTTCATCAAAAGAGCTTTGTTGACCAGTGTTACATCTTTAATACCCAATCCTCCTTGTATCTTACTTTTACAAACCGTAGACCATTTCACCCACTGTATCATGTCTTTCTCCAGCTTACCACTCCACAAGAATTTCCTTTGAATAGACCTAATCTCTTTTAATACCTTCACCGGAGCCTTGAAAAAAGACAAATGATGTATCAGCATATTAGAAAGAACCGATTTAATTAAAGTCATCCTACCTCTGATTGAGAGCAGCCTCCTTATCCACGATGACATTCGAGCTTTAATGCAATCAATGGTTTATCTCCAGAATGAGATCCTTCTATGATTCCCCCCAATGTTCAAGCCCATAAATTTAAAGGGCAGTTTTCCAATTTTGCAGGCCAAGAAATGTGATGCAGCTTCCAGAAAATATTCATCCACCCCAACACCAATCAAGCTACGCTTCCAAAAATTGATCTTTAGACCTGAAACTATTTCAAATCCTCTAAGGACATCTTTGATTCCCCACAGATTCGACCAAGACTTATCACATAGGATGATCGTATCATCCGTAAATTGAAGTATGTTTATCGAATCTACACCCACATCAGAAACTCCAGATATCAGACTACTTGTCGCGACTCTTTTTACCAGCACTGCCAAGCCTTCCACAATTAGAGTGAACAAAAATGGAGACAATGGATCTCCTTGCCTCAAGCCCCTCCTAGGTTTAAAGTCACGTGTCGTGCTTCCATTAATTATAAGAGACGGAAATGAGTTCAATATCATACCTTTCATCCATTTAATCCAAGTTTCTCCAAAATTCATAGCCTCAAGGACATTAAGCAAAAATATCCAATCAACACAATCGTATGCTTACAAGAAGTCCACCTTAAGTAAAAGACATGCTTTCTTCTTTTTCTTCAACAAGTCAATAGCTTCGTTAGCAACCACGACTCCATCCATAATTTGTCGCCCAAGTATGAATGTTGTTTGTGAGGGTGATATTACCTTCCCAATTACTTTACTGAGTCTCCTAGCTAACAGTTTAGCCAAGACTTTGTAGATACTCCCAATTAATGCAATAGGCCTGAATTCATCTAATTGTTGTGGATTATCACATTTAGGTATTAGAGTAAAAAAAGCAGAAGAAAATGCTCTTGGAAATTTAGCTGAACTATGGAATTCTTGTATATAATTTGTAACCTCCTTTCCAATTATACTCCAACACTTCCTTAAGAAAGCCATATTAAAGCTATCGGGACTAGGGCTCTTATTACTGTCGCAATTATTGATGGTTTGAAAAATCTCCTCACTTATGAATGGTTTTTGCAAACTGTCATTGTCCTCCTTAGTGAACTTTGCCAACCCCGAAAGATCCATCATAGGTCTAGGCCAATCACATTCTTTGAATTTTGATTCAAAATGATCACAAATATGTTGTTTGATGATAGAAACATCCTTTTCTTTTTCAAGGCCAATGTTATCCGCTGAAATATGTTGCACACTTCTTCATTTCTAATACAAAGTTCCTTGTAGGAAGAATCCAATTATTTAGAAGTGTCCTCTTAATCACAAGAATCTTCATCTGAGTCACATCCACTAGTGAGTGTTGTAGCATGCTTAGCGGTTTCATCTTCAGGTTTACTTTCAGAATCATCATCAGACAAGCCCTTCTTTTGTTTCTTGAGGTATGCGGGACATTCTGATCTAAGGTGACCAAAACACTCACATTCATGACACTGAATACCTTTTCCTTTATTTGGCTTCTCCTCTGTTCTTGCTTTACTCTGAAAAATTACTGTTCTTCCTAATGTCGGATGACATGTCCTCGACATCTGGTCTTGACTTCCTATCCATACTCTTTAACACCTTATTGAATTGCCTCCCAAGAAGCACAATAGCATTAGAAATTCCTTCATCAGTCTCCATGTCACAATGAACCTCTTCATAATTAGTGATGGAGATAAAAGTTATGCTTTTATTCTTCTTTTCAAATCTTTTATTGATAGTCAATTCAACAGTTTAAAGTGACCCAACAAGTTCATCCACTCTCAGTTTGCTTATGTCTTGGGCCTCTTCAATGATTGTAACCTTCATGTCAAATCTCTTAGGTAGAGACCTGAGAATTTTTCTAACAAGCTTTTTTTCAGTCAGCTTTTCTCCCAAGGCACTAAAAGAATTTTCTATTTCAAGAACATTCATGTGAAGGTCATGAACGCTTTCATCATCTTTCATCTTTAAATTTTCAAATCTGGTAGTGAGTAGCTGAAGTCTAGACCTTTTTACCTTAGATGTGCCTTCATGAGTGGTTTTGACAATTTCCTAAACATCTTTGGCCATAGTACATGTTTTTATTAATCTGAACATGTTTTTGTCAACTCCATTGAATAGGGCATTCAAAGCTTTGGAGTTTCCAAGAGAAGTTTCATCTTCTTCCTTAGACCAATCCTTTTCTGGCTTCAAAGTCTCCTTCCCATCTTTAACTTTAACAACAGGATGTACCCAACCCTTGATGATAGCTTTTTAGGTTTTGTTATCCATAGATTTCAGAAAAGCCACCATACGTACCTTCCAATAGTCATAGTTGGTGCCATCTAAGACAAGGGGTCTATTAACATTTCCTGCTCATTCTTTATCCATAGTACAAAAAAAATAACTCCCTGGTGCTCACTCAAAACAGGCCAGGGTGTCTGCTCTGATGCCAATTGAAATTCTAGCACTAAGTGGACATATGTCGTATACGATGTCAGGAAATCAGGATGTCGAATGCAATGTCAAGACATCATAATAGCAGAATTAACAATGAACAATTTAAAAAAAATTGTAGGAAGTAAATAACACAAGGAAGTTGTTAACCCAGTTCAATGCAACCTCACTTGCATTTGGGGACATCCAAGCCAGGAAGGAAATCCACTATAATAATATTAATTTAAAGCCTCAGTAAACAACCTTCGGTTTACAATCTTCTCACTTAATTACTACCCGTGCTATTTCTACCTAGGAACTCCTAGATATAAGACTCCTTTCACTTCCCACCAGTCACACAACACTGACAAACTCAACAATAAAGAACACTGGAAGTCACACTTCCAAAGACATAAAAAAAATCCGCTCTTTGATTAAAAACTTAGGAGTGATTACTACTCAAAACTCAGTCCAATTCAAGTACCTAAGGCGTACATGAATGGCTCACAAATGTACAAACAACACAGTTCAACTCAGATGCCAAAAGACATAAGAGAGGATCATAAATAACAAAGAACACACTAAACCCTAAATCTCCTTGTACACACACGACTTAGTTGCTTATTTTAGGTTTAAAAACGCCCTTAAATAGCCTTCTAAAAATCTAGACTTGATGAGCAAATCAGGCTAAATTAAATAGCACATCCATAATATTTTGGATAATAATATATTATTAAATTCCATAATATATTATTAAATGCAGTCCAGCTCTATATTATTTCCTAAAGATCAGGTCCATATCAAATCTTATGCAAGAACAAATAAAATAGAATCTCATATTTCCTTAAATGTCTCAAAGTCCATTTTTATGAAACAAATGCACTTCTGGAGCAGAAACAGTAGATCCAAAAATACCCTTCTTGGACTGTAACATATTGGAATCAAATCTTCAAAGAATCTTCACTAATAAAACTAAATCTTCCAAAACGAAAAACCCTAAACATCTGGTATAACATGTCATGACATCAGGTCACGACATCATGCTGACCATCAGTGAAGTCTGACCAACATGTCAAGACATGTGTCTCAACTCCTTGTTGTGATACATGTTTTAACAAAATTGTTGCCAATCCCAAAATCAAAGAACTTACGCATAGTCCCAACACTTTATCTATTTATTTAACCTAAGTTCCATGTTACTTTATTCACTCCCAAATTTTCCTCAAACCCTCACCAAACTCTATTTTTCATTTTATTTCTATTATTCCAGTTAAACAAATAATATCAAAATAATTATTTTATTTTAATTGAAATAATTTTCTAATCATCACCATACTTCAGCTATTACCCAATCCACCCTCACTCTCAAATTTAAACAAAAATAATATTTTTCTCCCAACTCTAAAATATTTCTAACGTTTGATTAAATTAATGAAGTTACTAATAAATCACATAAACTACATATATCACTCAAACAAATAGAACAAAATAATATAAATTCAATCATATTTCTAATGTATGGAGCATTGTGTTTGATTTATTCTATTAATGTAGCCACCACATTTCATGTTTTTTTATTGTTCTACTTTTGTTGCTGTTATTGTTTGCTCTGTATGCCTGTCTGGCGTGCTTAATGCTCAACTTATGTTACACATCTTGTATGTTTTTGAAAGTGTTGTTATGCCAATATTTGCCAATGGGAGAGATTGTTGTTCCTTTTTTAATTGTCTGCATTATGCAAAACAACATGGTATGTTCAAGTTTTTGTGAAGTAAGGACACATGTGGGAACATATGTCCTAACATGTGTGCATTATCTAGCTCTCGTCAACATGCCAATAATGCAGTTGTTCTGCGAGTTATTTTCCAGTTGTTTTAATAAGATTCATTGTGGTTTTTTGCCATCTTTTAGTAATGCATTTATATGGATTTATTTGATTACTATGAATGTGATCAAATCAATTTAAATGGATATTTAAATTTTAATCAAATAAAATGTTTTTAGAGGATATTTGAAAAACAAATCTTAATAAGATATCCTACAATTTTGGAAATGATCAAATGCCCATTAGAAAAGCCTAGAATCTACATTTATATTTAAGGAAACTCAATCCAACATTGAAGATGACGTGCAAGTATTGAAGATTCCTTGTGTTAGGGTTTATCTTTAGAGTCATTGTTTATGTTATTGTCCGTACAATGCTCTAGCACTTTCATTCATATCCTAAAGCATAAATTTTGGTTCGTGCTGTTAAGTTGTAATTCAACAATCAACATTTTGTTTATTCAGTTGATTACTTATGATTAGTGATTGAAAGAAAGTGAGAGGGGTTCTTATATTTTTTTTTTTGGGAGGGGGGTCATAAATAGAAAGTCACTAGGATTAGAAAGAGGCATTAAACAACATGGGATTGTTGTTCATATAAGACTAAGTTTACTAATTCAAAATAATGATTTTTCTTTCATGGGTAGAGTGCCCCCCATACATAGGTGTGGTTTCACTGAACTGAGTTAACAATTCTTTGTGTCTTTTAACTTCTTTCTGCATTGATAATCTTGTTTATAAATTATTTGTTATTTCTAGTGTAAGATGTTGAACATGTTGGCTTAGGCATCTGGTCCAACATTTGTCCCAAGTGAACAGAATTTCATATAAGGGAAATTTTGTGAAAAATAAAAATTGCGAAATAGTAAGAAAATGTTAAACTAAAAATATATGTGAGATCATTTGATGCCATAAGAATCACCATTCCTAGACATAATTTTCTTCGAATTATCGGCTAGACTTTGGCAGATTTTAAACACCGTGTCTATTTTGGAGTCTTCTTCCTCAGGCGATTCTTCTTCTCATTTTTCATCGAAGGGTGAGTTTCCTCTATCTCTACATGCTTGATACGAACTCTTATCTCTTTCAAGATAGTGAGGGTGATCTTATGGTTTGACGAGTATTTGGCTTGCCCCATGGTGTCAATGTTGAAGGTGGTCAATAGTCTCGTAATTATTGGACCATAGGGCAACCCTGTAAATTGGATTTCTCTGCATCGAATCATTTCGTTGAACATACATTATGTCCAACTGGTTGAAATTTCTTGGGTTAGGAGCCACAAGGGTAATACATATTCACTAATTACATATGCATGGTTTGTAATCCTTGGGAATAAGATCCTGGTGAGGAGACAGTGGAGGATTCAAACTTTTGGCTTTAGGTGAAAGGTTTGAATGAAGGCTTCTCTTTTCCATGTAGTTGATTACAAGAGCATTGATAAAAGTAGGGTGTTTGAAGTTCTTAATTCCTTTTGGTTTATCTAGGGTATAGGTCATCCCTTCAGTGGGCAGCTAAAAAATTCTCCCAAAATTATCCTTGTGAATTACAACTTCTGCTCCTCTCAAGTTTTGGTAGAACTCTTTTATTAAGTTTGGGAATATCATATCTGGTATTTGGGTGAAGAGTTCTTTTATAGAGGCCCGACAAATCTAGTGATAAGGTTTGTGGATTTTTAGGATACTCGATTCCATATACCATGGTTGAATAACTTTCTTGGCCATATTGATCATATTTTCTTCTTTTTTGAGGTTTATTAAGTTCGCAGAGAGAGCGTTAGTTCTTGGTGTTTCTCTTGGTTTCTCACTTGAAGAACCCATGGTAATACTTATGGTTGAAGATCTCTCAAGAAAAATGAAAGAAAATATGTATGAGATGCAAGAGGTAGCACAGAGAAGCATACCTATTTATAGCGTGTCATATGAAGATTTAATCGTGTATTCCAAGAAAGAATTTAATGTAGATTGTGGTGATTGAATATCAAATTAAAATCTTTCCTGATTGAGTGAGCTAATCGATTAGCTATGAGCTCTAATCGATTAATTTGGCAGATTCTTCAAGTTTTTGTGCGATCTCATTTGTGCTGAGATTTGATTTGCTTGAGGCACAAGTTTGACTTGGATTTGAAATTCATTGCACCAAACTCTTCTAATCAGTTGTCATAACGTGCTAATCGATTGACCCTTTGTGGGAAAACCTTCTTGGTGCATGTTGGACCTTATGTTGGGTTTTTTACTTTTCTGCATCCCCATTTGTCATTAGTTTGACACCTTTGATATAAAACTTTGGAATACTCATCTTTTGCGTTATAAAAAAATTTATTGAGATAAGCAAAAAAAAATTTAAATTCACTATTTTAAGGGATTAATCATAGTTATCCGATTATTTTCAACTTAAAATAATGTATACCTCTTTTATCAAGAAATCTTAATAAATACTTCCCTACAAAGGGAAACATCAAATATAGTATGGGGCACTCTAAACCTTTCCATCACATTCTTCTTGAATAATTTTACGATGTTTGATGAGGTGATATTAGTCAATGTTGTAAGTTAGGATTGCACCTAAGAGGGGGTGAATCAGGTACTTTAAAAAATTTCCGATTTTTCAACTTATGTGTTATGATTTTTTCATATGGTTACTATGTGATGAAAACAGTAAAATGCGGAAAAGTAAAGAACACCGAGAAATATCCTGGTTCCACTCACAATCCGAGAGTACTCCAGTCCCCTTTCAACACAAAAGAGATTTTCACTAATGTTAGATCTTATGACAAGACACACTTAGTCTTCCTATACAAGACTCTAACAAAATACCAAAAATAATCCTCTTAGATTTTTCACTAAGTTGAAATGAGAACAATCCTCTCAAACTCAACTCTCTAGCTTCCAACAATACTGGACAACAAGGATTACAATAAACCTTATAAGAAGAAACAATCCTCCTTCTTATAGTACACACCTAATTCCAAACAATCCTTAGAACTTAAGAATTTTTACAACGATTTCAATAATATAAATATGAAGATTTGTAGTATTCTTTAAGACTTATAACAAAGTCTTCTGCTCTTTCAAGTATGAAAATTCAAGACAAATTCTATCTAAGTGCTCAAGATAATTTTATGATAATAATGTGAAAATGTATTTCAAAAATTATCTAAGTATGAAAGATGTGTAGAAAATAAATGTAGAGAGATTTTAATATTTGTATGAAAGAGGTAAATGAAAAATGAAAATTTGAAATGAATTTATAGTGATGAAAGCAACCATTCACAAGTCATGGCAATGGTTAGAGAAATTCTGAATATTAATAAGAGAAATGATGTAAGGGATGCTATGAAAAGATATGATGAAAAGGTGCATTCAAACAAAACATTTTTCAATTTTAAATTTAAAATATTGTTTCAGATCGGTGCAAATTGTGGCGGTGTTTGTGCTGTTACGACGGTTCAAAACGCCATAATTTACCAAAAACTGAACTTTTAAAAAAATTGTACAAATAAAAAATTTGTCTAAGTATTTGAACCAATCTTATGAAACATCTATTGATTTATCCAAGCCAACAGATTATATTTTAAAGTGATTTAATATGGTTCAAACATGAAAAATAAAATTTTCAATTCAAGAAATATTTTGAGCACTAAGAAATGTTTTAGTCAAGAATTTCATATACCTAAAAGTTTGATTAATCCAATCTTGCAAGTGTAGTCAAGTCTTATGCATTACTTCTTTTTCCTTCTTTGATCACATCATTGTTGAGTTTGTCTTCATCAAAACACATTAGAAGTTTGTCTTCATATTCTCCCCCTTTTTTATGATGACCACCATGAAAATTATGAAGGCTTTGCTCCCCTTAACAAAGATAACTCCCCCTAGATCAATGCTCCCCCTTGATCCTTGATTGAGAGTTCTTATCAATTTGTTGCTTGTTGCAAAATGTTAGAGAATGGCATACACATATACATATATCTTCTCCCCTTTTGTCATTAGCAAAAAGGATGGGAAAAGACTTGAAGTATATAAAGAAATTATGAAAAATAAAAACAATTTTTACCTATGAGATTTACCTCATGAATGACTTCATCAAACATTCATCCTTGGCGAACATGATTTTGAAGCCTTAGTGTTATCTCATAAATTCGACGCCTATATGAAGTTTGAAGTATTGATGGGAATATTAAACTCTTGAAGAAGTTTAAAGAGGCTTTCGACGGGATCTGTATGATAGGGTTTTAGTCGAAGATGCTCACAAGAAGAGAGGATGCTTTTTGGGACTTAGAAAATATTTCTAAGAGTTGAAGAGGTCACCTTCGACCGACAACGCTGCTAATGTCTGACGTTGGGAAATTTAAATTCAAATAAAGGAGGGAGTGGTTACTTTGGCTCGCTCTTGAAGAAAGACAAGTGGCGTGTATCTAAGCAATGGAAGCATGCAATGCAACACTTGTCATTTGTTGATTATTTCAGGCAGTTTATAGCAGTTAGTTTTAGTATTATAAATAGGGGTTCTAGCAATAGGATTTGGGTGTGTGGTGTTCACTTTGTACAAGTAACTCCAAATTTACTCAAAGTATCTGCGTGTTGAGAAAAGAGTCTTGTGAGAATGTACGTGATGTAAACACTATTTATCCTTCAATGCAATTTACTTCAATCTTTCGTTAAGTTTTATCTTTTATTTAATGCAAGTTACATTTCTGCACTTTTTCTTAGTTTTATATTTTTGACTTTCACTGCACACTGTTGACCCATTCCTTTACATTTTCAACCTTTTAACTTAACGTTTTGAAATGTTGTCTCGTATTGCATTTTCAACAAACTTTCCTTTATAGATTAATTGTTAGCACATGTCCTAGGATCAATCTGATCAATCCTGTGAGTCACCAAAGTTAGATTTGGAAGATCAGCGGTTGTTTACCAATTGTCACGGTAAACAAATTGGCACACCCGGTGGGACAGTGCTAACTTTATAAAGATCTTTCTAAATTTTGAAAATCTTCATTCATCAATTGTTTCCTTCTTAAAAAAGCTTCGTTGCATGTTATTGAGAAGTGGTAAGGTAGCCACTACAAACGAAGAGAGACCAAGGAGAAGATATACTAGAAAAATGGCGACGAACACTAGTCAGCCAAACAATCCAAACCCTCAAGGGAGTGGTTCTAATCCTCAGTCAGGTAATTCGAATGCCCAGCCTAGTAACACTAACCCTCAAAATGTGTCCAGGAACGATGTGGTACCACCTCCCGTTTCTTCGACAGGAGAGCCAATACCACCTCCTGTTATGTCCGACTTAATGCCATCAATGGCAGGATCAGGGTCGACATATATAAGGGCTTACACTCAACCTATTTTGGAGTACATTGGGCCACAAGCATCTAATCCCCAAACTCCACCAGGAGGAACTTCGACGTTTAGGCATTTTCCCCCTCCAGGATTCTCACAACCATTACCAAGGAATCCACCTTATGGAATGCCAACGTCAATAATGCAAAGCCTCCAAAATGCCCCCCTAGTATTCTCAGAAAATGTAATGTCTTCGCCATTACAAGGGCCAGGATCGGGGATAAATATAGGTCGAAACAGTCAAAGTGTAGGTGTGGGATATTCCACTCAAGGTCCTAGTCTGACAAACACGTCTATAGCATGTTTAAGACAGCAAATGGATGAGAGTAACCTACAAATGGTACAAACCTTGTTCCAAACTATGGGGGAAATTTTCCAGCCCTTGATCCAGAACACTACCCAAACTAACCAGCAATTAGCAGCGCAATTGGCGCGTATGGCAAAATTTATAGGGGTACCAGCCCCTGTACGAGGTGCGACCATGGTGGAGAATATCCCGCGGCAGAACCTAGGGACTATACCAGAGGAGAATCTAGAACCCCCTAGAGTCGAACTTCCCAGAGTCGAACCACCAAGGAACCAAGTGCCAATTCCTAAAGAGGGGGAGCAAGGGGTAGTGATAGTAAATAGAAACCAAGATGCTGACCATGTTGTACAACAGGTTCGACGTAACAACATAGCAGCGGATAACAACCTAGTAGCCATGGTCGAAAGGATAATGGCTCGAAATGGGGTAAATTTTGGCTTTACTAGGCCAAACTATACATCACCCATAGTGGATTATATTCTACAATCAGAATTACCTCCTAGGACGAAGGTCTCAAAGTTTACCAAGTTCTCAGGAGATACAACTGAATCTACTGTCGAACACGTAGCCCGGTATATGATTGAGGCTGGAGAGATTGCAAATGAAGAAAGTCTTAGGGTAAAATATTTCCCAAGTTCTCTCACCAAAATTGGTTTTACTTGGTTTACAACCCAACCTCCTAACTCAATCTGTAATTGGACCCAATTAGAGCGTTTGTTCGATGAACAATTCTATATGGGACAAACTAAGATTAGTTTGAAGGAGTTGGCTAACATAAAGCGAAAGTTTACTGAGCCAATAGACGATTACCTAAACAGGTTTCGATTACTTAAGGCTAGGTGTTTTACTCAAGTGCCAGAGTATGAGTTGGTCAAAATGGCAGCCGGTGGCCTTGATTACTCTATCAGAAAGAAGTTGGATACCTAGTATCTGAGAGATATGGTCCAACTAGCTGATAGGGTTCGACAGTTAGAACGTCTGAAAGACAAAAAGGCTAAGTTTAATAAGAGTAAGAAGGTAGCCTATGTTGAATATAATGAGGATGTCGAAGGTTCATATGATGAACCATTGTATTTCGACGAAAATGAGATAGATGTCGCTGAATTAAAGCAGGGTCCTCCGTATGCTTGTAAAATGTTAGCCCCTTCGACTGGAAAAAATTATGTCGAATCTGAAAAGAATGATAAGTTTCCTAAGAAAACATATACTTTCGACATCACTAAATGTGAGGAAATTTTTGATTTGTTAGTTAAAGATGGACAAATGATAGTGTCTGCTGGCGCCAAAATGCCACCTTTAGAACAAAGAAAAAAGAGAGGATTTTGTAAGTACCATAATTTTCTAGGTCATAAAACTTCTCAGTGTTTTCTTTTCAGGGACTTGGTGTAAAATGCTATCCAGGAGGGCAGGATGAAGTTCGGAGAGAAAAGCAAAAGTCAAATGAAAGTTGACACTGACCCATTGCAAACAGTGGAGGCCCATTATGCTGAGCCAGAGGTACACATGGTAGAAGTTGCTGATGACTTCGACTGTTCAATTAATATGGTGGAAATTGCTGAAGATTTCACCAATGGTGTTGTTTTAGCCAAGGTTACTGAAGGCCTTGACATTAATACAATGGAGGAATTCATGAGCGAGGCCGATGACGGCTTCGACAAAGCTACTGATGGCTTAGATGAGGGGATCACTGAAGATTCCAAAATGATGCTGGTTACCAAGGAAACTGCTGAGAGTTTCGTTAAGATGGATGAGGCTGCTGAAGGCCTCAATGTAGACTTCTGCAATCTGAATCTTAGTGCTGATGTCGACATGGACGTGAATATGGTCGAAATTACACAACATAGGACCATGGAGGTTGATGAAGCAAGCTGCCAAAAGGAGCATAACAAAGTGGTGTATCCAAAATAGGAAGAAACTATCATTGAATTCCTTCACCGCTGCCAAAACAAGGGATCAGGTGTCATGTTATGCCCCAGATGCAGTGCAATCTTTGATCAAAAGGCTGCTCACAATCTTGAAGGGATTAGGAAAGCTAAGGAAAGAAGGGAGCAGAAAACATCTCATGGTCAAAGGGGTTTCGACCCTAGAAGGTCCTCTTCAAACCAAGTAGAGGGAAAAACACAGTTCCCAGGGGCCAGACCCAGTACCTTCAAACCAACAAGCAATGCACCAATAGGAAGCTGGATGAAACCTGTCGAAGGAAAGGAAAAAGGTCAGAAAAAATGGCAGAAGTTTGATGTAGGCAGAGGCTCTTCAATAGAATATCGAAAGGAGTTTCAGACTTCCAACAAATCGTCGTATGTCTCTGAAAACTATAAGGGGAAGAACCCGATGTCACGATCTCAATGGAGGAGAGAGTAACGTTGAAGGAAGGCTCTCAGGGAGGCCCAGTTGAAGGATCAAGGAGAGTCCAGTACTAATATCCCTACTGACAATAATGGAGGGAATCAAATGAAGACTGCTGAAAAAATACCCGTAGGACGAAAACTGTTTGCCTCTCAAGAGGATAAACCTCAAAAGACTGTCGAAGATGATGAAGAAATGACAGATAACTTCGAATCTGAGTCTGATGCTTCTCTCGACATCATAGTCAATGTGGTGTCTGTAATTCCTAGGGAGTTCTACCAAATTACAGAAGTCGAAGATTTGGATGCCTGCACTGAAGCAGAAATGGCAGCACACAAGCCTGTGTGCTACTATATTATGAATAATGGGTGCGTTGAAGAGCAGAACGCCTTCTTCGAGCGACCTACAGAGGAGATGAAAAGCCACCTAAAGCCCCTCTACATTATTGGCAAGGTGGAGAACGTGCCAATAAATAAGATATTGGTTGATTGTGGCGCAACAGTAAACTTGATACCACATTTCTTATTGAACGAGATTGGAAAGTATGATACTGATATTAAGCCACATAATATGGTTCTTTCAAATTATGAAGGAAATGTTAGCTCTACATTGGGCGTGATACAAGTTGACTTAACAGTTGGGACAATCACTAGGCCCACGGTCTTCATGGTAGTGGAAACAAAAGTCAACTACAATCTGCTCTTAGGGCGAGAGTGGATACATGGCATTGGTGCAGTGCCATCTTCGATGCATCAACGAATCACCATCTGGAGGCCATATGGCATAGTTGAGAACATTGAAGATGATCAGGGGTATTTTAAAGCACCAATAAATCATGTCGACAGACGTCAGTTCGACAAACATTTGGCTCACATTGCCCCTTGTGTTCCAGCAGACTTTGAGTTTATCCCAGATGACGAGACATTTTGCTCATTGTACTTACACCCCGTCGAGGGTTTCTGTTGGGATAAGGAGGTGCCAGGGGAAAGGCTTCCATACCTTGGTGAACCTGCGGTAGACCCCACAGGGTGGAGAAGTGAATTCAGTGATAATGACTGAGTTTGAAGCATTAAAGAGAATTTCGGCCTACGTGGCTGAAACTAGACTACAAGCGGCCTTGGAGGCTGCTAATGAACATATGGCTGGTGAAGCCAATTCTGAATTCCACCAAGAAGGTCTTGGTAAGGAATTCGACCTAGAGCCACCTGATAAGGTTTAGGGTGTAGAACAAGGCCAGAGGCTTGACGCCATTTATGACGACGAGCCTTTGGGATTTGAAAAAGATCCACTGGAAAATAATATTAAGATGCTGGCTCAGGATCCGTTAGAAGAAATCGACCTAGGTGAAGGGGCAACCAGAAGGCCAACATATGGTAATGCCAATCTTGACCCACAACTTAAGGTCGAAATTACCCAGTTGTTGCAGGAGTTTAAAGACTGTTTTGCCTGTTACTACGATGAAATGCGTCGAACATAAGTTGCCGATCAAGCCTAGGAAGAAGCCAGTTAAACAGAATCCAAGACAGTTTGCCCTAGAAATTCTCTCAAAGATAAAGGAAGAAGTCGAAAGACTCATTCGATGCAAATTTATCCGTACTTCCAGATATGTCGAATGGTTAGCTAACATTGTACCTGTTATTAAAAAGAATGGTTCCTTAAGAGTTTGCATAGACTTTAGAGATTTAAATTCTGCAACTCCTAAGGATGAGTATTCTATGCCTGTGGCAGAAATGCTAGTCGATTCCGCAGCAGGACATGAGTATCTCAGTATGTTAGATGGGCACTCTGGTTATAACCAAATATTCATTGCTGAAGATGATGTCCCCAAAACAGCTTTTCGTTGTCCTGGAGCTTAGGCATCTACGAGTGGGTAGTAATGCATTTTGGCCTCAAAAATGTTGGGGCAACATATCAACAAGCAATGAACTCAATCTTCCATGATCATATAGAAACTTTCATGCAAATATATATTGACGATATCGTGGTTAAGTTTGTTTCAGGGAAGAGTCACTTAGACCATCTTCGACATTCCTTTGAAAGGATGAGAAGACATGGTCTTAAAATGAATCCTCTTAAATGTGCGTTTTCTGTGCAGACAGGGGATTTTCTAGGCTTTGTGGTCCATAAAAGGGGATCGAGATCAACTAGAATAAGACTAAAGCCATCATGGAAGCGAAAGCGCCATCAACAAAAAAAGAGCTGCAATCGCTGTTGGGAAAGATTAATTTCTTGAGAAGGTTCATATCGAACCTAAGTGGAAAAACGCAGGCCTTTTCACCATTGCTTTGATTCAATAAAGATGGGTTTGAATGGGGGCAAGAGCAGCAGGCAGCCTTCGACAAGATCAAAGAATACCTGAGTCATCCTCCAATTCTTTCACCACCTTGTAGGAATAGGAGTATGAGATTGTACATAGCTGCCTCAGACAAAACCATAGGGAGCATGTTGGCTCAAGAGGATGAGGATGGTGTCGAGAGAGCCATTTACTACCTCAGTAGAGTTTTGAATGATGCAGAAACTAGGTATAGCATGATAGAAAAATTATGCCTATGCTTGTATTTCTCTTGTACAAAATTGAAGCAATATATAAAACCAGTTGATGTTTATGTTTCGTCTCATTTTGATGTTATTAAACATATGTTGTCTAAACCTATCTTGCATAGTCGAATTGGCAAATGGGCACTGACATTGACTGAGTACTCTCTAACATATAAACCTTTGAATGCAGTTAAATGACAGGTGGTATCAAACTTTATAGTCGACCACTCCATAAATGAAGACGTTTTGAATTACGTCGAACTAAAACCTTGGAAGTTATACTTCGATGGCTCTAGCCACAAAGATGTAACAGGCGTAGGCATGCTAATTATTTTGCCTGATAAAATTCTAACAAAATTTAAGTACAAGGTCGAAGGACTTTGTTCCAACAACGAGGCTGAGTATGAAGCCTTAATAGCTGGACTTGAAATTTTGTTAGAATTGGGGGCAACTCGAGTCGAAATAATGGGAGACTCATAGTTGGTCATAAAGAAAATTACAAACGAATACAAATGTGTTAAGGAAAATCTTATCATGTACTTTGTAGTGGCCAACAGACTACTAAAGAAATTCGAAGTAGTAAGCACTCAACACATACCTCGACTAGAGAATCAAGTGACCAATGACTTGGCTCAGATTGCTTCTGGGTATAAGGTTTCGAAGGAAAATTTACAGGAGGCAATCGAGGCTAGAGGTAAAGTTGTGTCTGTTGGATTATGCCCATCAGATCTAGAAGTGAGGAAGCTTGGGTACGTTGATGATGAAAATTTTGAGATTTTTGCAATAGATAGCTTAACTGACAAAGACTGGAGGAAGCCTATAGTCGAGTACTTGCAAAACCCGACAACACCCACAGAGCGAAAGGTTAGGTATCAAGCCTTAAGTTATGTCCTTCTAGGTAATGAATTGTTTAAAAAGACCCCTGAGGGAGTCTTACTTAAATGTCTTAGTGAAACAAAAGCGTATCTTGCCCTTTCGACTGTCCATAGTGGGGCATGTGGGGCACATCAAGTAGGCCATAAGATGAAGTGGCTATTGTTTCGACAAGGCATGTATTGGCCTACTATGCTAAAAGACTGCATTGAATTCGCCAAGGGTTGCCAAGAATGTCAAGTTCATGCTGGCATACAACATATCCCTGCAAGCAAGTTGCATTCCATAGTCAAACCATGGCCTTTTAGAGGTTGGGCTTTGGATCTGATTGGAGAGATTCGACCAGCATCCTTTAAGAATCAGAGATACATTTTGGTAGGAATTGACTACTTTACGAAGTGGATCGAAGCGATACCTTTACCAAAGGTGGATCAAGAGGATGTGATCGAGTTTATTCAAAAATACATCATTTACAGGTTTGGAATACCATAAACGATCACAACAGATCAAGGACCAGTCTTTACTAGTCGAAAGATGCAGGGATTTGCTAAAGAGATGGGTTTCAAACTCTTAACCTCTACACCTTATTATGCTCAGGCTAACGGTCAAGTCGAAGCAGCTAATAAAGTGGTGATTGGTTTGATCAAGAAACATGTGGGAAAGAAGCCTAGAAATTGGCATAAGACATTGGACCAGATCCTCTGGGCATGTCGAACCTCTCCCAAGGAAGCAACCAACACCACTCCTTTTCGATTGACTTTTGGTCACGATGCAGTGTTACCTGTTGAGATCTGTCTCCAGTCGACTAGGATTCAGAGACATCATGAAATTCCTTTTGAGTTTTATTGGAATATGATGTTAGACGAACTGGTAGATTTGGACGAAGAAAGACTTAAAGCTTTGGAACTTGTGAAGAGACAAAATAAAAGAGTGGAGAAGTCTTATAATAAAAAGGTTAAAATTAAGTCCTTTTCGCCTGGAGATTTAGCTTGGAAGGTAATCCTGCCTATGGATCGAAAGGTTAGAGCCTTGGGCAAATGGTCCCCAAAATGGGAGGGCCCGTTTCAAATTACACAAGTATTTTCTAATGGAGCCTATGAAGTTGAAGAATTAAATGAGGATAAAAGAATCTTGAAAGTAAATGGCAAGTATTTGAAAAAATATAAACCAGCACTTCAAGAAATTAAAATTGTTAAAGTGTAATTCGACGTAACAAAGGAAAAGCCAACAATGGTATTTATAAATGCCAAAATGGCTTAAAAGTCATTACATATAAAAGCCTCAAAGAGCTATGGAGCATCAAATTAAGAGAAAATTACAAAGAAAGTAACAAACTAAAAGGGGAGATTCTCCTTCATCTTCAAGTACTTCGACTTCTGGAGGTCAAGACGCTTTTCACACAAGGCCTTGTCATATTTTAAGTGTGCAACTTCCTTCTCCAGTTGTTGAGCTTTCTCGGCAAAAGCGATGGCATTTTCGAGCTCTTTTGATGCGCCAGAGTCATCCAAGGAGACAACTCAGCGTTGCGCTTTTTGGCCTTTGAGATCTTGGCTCGAAGCTTCTTGATCTTTAGCTCCCAGGAAGCAATGTTTTGTTCATTGGAGGTGATTTCCTGCTTGTTCTTCTCTTTGGTTTCCTCTAATTCTGCTACCTTATTCTTAGAGTCAGTGGCAGAGGCCCAAGCGGCAGCCTCACTACCAGCTTTGGTTGAAATTGCATTTTTGATTTGGGGCAGGCGTTTGAGGTCACCATGGGCTTGATCAATCATAGTGCCAAGCTCTAAGATGACGTTGGCAGATTCTGGAGAAATAGCGTGGATGTCAACTTGTTGGAGGAGACTTTTCAGATAGATATGAGTGACATCATCCATCTGTAAGAGTGTGAAAAGGTCACCCTTAAAGATCTTATTTTTGATCTTCAGAAGGATATTGTCCTCAGGTTTGCTTGAAGGCTGATCCCCAGAAGTAATCGAAGCACTGGGAGTTTTATCAGATGAGCTTCCTCGATGGCCAAGAAGGATCTTTATGTATTGTCGAGGATTGCTAGTCTTCAAGGCATCCAGCTCTTTTTTAGAAAGGCCTGCTCCATACACAGTAGAGGTGGCCTTGCCATCAGTAGCAGCAGTAGTTGCTGGGGTGGTAGTAGCTTCGACATGGGTTGGCTCGTTGATAGGTCCTTTGTCAGCCTTCTCCTCCTTACCTTTGTCCTCCCCCTCTTCATCTTCGTCCATTTTGTCATCATCATTTTCATCACTATGGCCATTAAGTTCAGATTGGTGCATGGTCTCATCATCATCTTCTTCCATTTCTTCCCCTCCTTCTGGGTTAACATTGGCAGCCCCAATGGGTTCGTCTATTGGGGATCCCTCGTCATCGACCAAGGGTGTATCTTCATCCATGGCAGCAGCTTTTGGATTTTCTGTGTCAGGATCCTGCGGAATATCATCTGCCTCATGGTCGGAGCCATCTGTTTGAGACTGCTGGGTAGCAGTCTTTACTGGCGAAGGGGAACTGTTTCAAAACTAGGTTTGTTAATTTCACCTAGTGAACTCATTCCAGAGCCCAAGTCAGAAGTGGGATGGTATGTGGGCTCACCTTGGCTATTCAGGAGAGTGATGGGAGAATGAGGATTATCCACCGGTGGTTTCGAACCACTAGCATCAGCCTAAATTAAGTCGAAGCAAGTCAGATCAAAGAAAACAAGGTAAATAAGTTGATTCTTTAAAGAAGTGATACGATGAGTTACCTTAACACCTTGAGAATCAGGGCTGGAGTTATTGCTTTCAGCATTATCTGCGGCTGGTTTCGAGGCAGCTCCAGAGGAGGCTTCTGCAACTCTTGTAGTGGTTGTCTTTTTGGAGACTTTGGCCGTCTTAGGGTCAGATTAGGCACCAACAACATCAGTCTCTTGGCTGGGTTTCTTCCTCTTCTTTATCTTTAAGTCTTCAGGAGGGGATTGGTCATCATCCTCTGAATCGAAGATAATATGGGCAGCGCCCCTCTTTGACTTCCTTTGAGGTGTCGGAAGTGGTTTGCGAGAGGCCTGAAATGATGGGAAGCATTAGGGGAAGAAAGAGTAATATACGAAAGGGCAAGGTGTAAGATGTACCTTGCTGCCTTCACCTTTGGCTTCGACCAGTTGCTGAGGTGTGTTCTTTTTGGGTATAGCTGTAAAACAAACCAAGTTACCACAAGTCAGTAATGATAAAGTTTGAATAAAAGAACATAAAATTGGAGAATCCAAACCTTCATGTATTTCGGATTCGATGCGAACATCTTCGATATCGACATGAAGGTGTCCTTTGAAACTGTCTAGCGTACGCTTAGTCGGAACCACCCGCTGAGCCTTGGGTTTCGACTGCTGGCGAAGGATCTTTATAGAATCCCCACAGATGAACCAATCTGGAAATGAAGGGGCAAGAGCAACTCCAAAATCAACAGATGGTAGTCGAGGAGTCTTTGGAGGAAATAGTGCGAAAGCCACTTCATAGCGTTTCTCGGGAGGAACATATGAAGGGAGTTTCAAACTCTCCATTTTCTTTAAAAATTTCTCCTTTAGCGTAACCGCAGCTTCACGGACGGTTCGACTAATATTATCTGGTCGGCAAACAGTTTCAAAGTACTTCTGGAAGGCTTGAATCTCCTTAATGTGAGTGGATGTACCTTTCTTGATCTTCTCCTGCACATCAACAAAAGCTTGGTCAATCAACTGAGCGAAGCTGGAGACATCAAGGAACTCTGCAGCATAATGTTTCGACCACCAGTCGTGGAACTCTTGGGTGCAGAGATGAGAAGGTTTAAAGTAGATGAGAGTTAAGAGTGATCGATGAGCATGTCGAGCAAGGTGTGTCGAACTCTCTATGTCGTCGTAGATAGTGTTGGGAAGGATAACGTGGACTTTCTTCTCATACAGGCACTTGGGTAGAGTCTGGACTAAACCAAATTGTCGAGAGACAAGATTTGGTTGATAGGACATCAGAGAGGTTTGGCCCTTTAGTAAGTTGAGTCGATGAAAGATAAGTCGAGGGATCAGGAATGCCTCCCAGACACGCTGCGATTCTTCTTCATGTTTCTTGAACGAAGGAGGAAAGGGCCTGGCAAACCATTCAGGGCCATATTTTCGTTCAGCAAAGGGCGCCATCCTTGGTGTGAACTCATAGCGCTTAGCAAACATTTTGACGAAGCCAGAGAAGGATGCCCTAAGTGTATGCCCTTCTTCATTTGGGGTCAGTTGCACCAGTCGAACCCATTCGACTCGTCTCTCTTTAATCTCCGCAGCGTCTTTGTCCACAAACCCTTTGTTGGGGAGGCTGGCTTCAAAAGTGGCATTAAGCCAAAGCTGAAGTAGCCAAAAGGGTCCGAATAGCAGGAGGTTCCCGTTGCTCTCTTGGTCTTTCAGGCAACCAGCACCTTCACTTAAAAACTCATACAGACTGGCTAATATCATTTCACTTAGGCAGATGCCTCGATTAAGGTGCAATTGATTGGCCAGAGTCAGGTATTTTCTGGCCACTTGCAAGGATTTGGTACAGAACACGCACCGAGAAAGCCACATAGCCAGAAATGCTATGTGCTCTTTGTCTTTGACTGTGTCAGTTTGCTTGTCGTGGTAATGGTTTATGAAATGAGTATAAGTGTGTTTGGTGGTGGCGAATCCTATAGTGTCTAGAGCATCTATTTCAGGGTCGTAAACTAACCCATGTGGTCTTAGCCTTGTGATAGCGGCTATGTCGAAGAGAGTGGGTGTCATCATCCCACAAGGGAGATGGAAAGTATAATGGGTACTATCCCAAAAATATAAAGATGATGCTAACAAAGTTGGACAGTAAGCGGGACCTGTCTTCGACATCATGATCAAGTCGTAGATTCCTAAGCTCTTCCAAGTTTCTACTTTCACTTTCTCTAACTTGGTCAACCAGTTCAAATAGAGGCCAGAATCCTTAAAATACGGGGTTGCCCTAAATAGCCTAGACTTATCATTCAGATACTTCAAATCTATGTTCTTTAGGGCTACATTGTCATGGGGTTCAGATGTTACCCTAGCTTTGTTTTTCTGCCCTAAAGGTTTGGTTTTACGATATGATGGAAAGAAGTCACTAATGGCTGTATAATCTGTATCTAAAGAAGATAAGGGACCAGATAGAGCTAATGGTTTCCCAGCAACGGTAATAGGAATCAGTACATGGGATTCGTAGATGTGTCTTTTTTTCCTCCTTTAGAGGCTCAGGGATGAATTGATGATTCTTTACCACCTTGGGTCCATTTAATGTGGCGAATGGAGGAAGTAGTGGTATGCTCTTTTGACCTTTGAGCTTCTGGCTTTTCTTTGGGTCTTGAGTAGTAGCAGTTGAAGAAGCCATTGGTGAGAATTTGAAGAAAATGGGTTTGTTGAAGGTGAAGGGTTGAACGTTTTTGAAGATAGGAGAAAGTGCGTAGTGGATACTTTAGAGTTGAAAAATGAAAATAGTTTCTGAAGAGACTATTTATAAAATGTTTTGGAAACACTAAAAGGTCACTAATCATTGTTAAGGAGCTAGAGCTAGTGGGACACGTGTCATCCCAGGAGCCAAAGTTGGGGCGGTGACAGTTGCTACCTATGTCCATGATCTCCTAGACTCTATGAGAGGTTATGATGGTTTGGGTTTTGGTGTGATTTCCGAGGAGACGTTTTAGTCATAATCATAATTGGATGTGACGTCATAAATTTGATTGAAAAGAAACTGAATAGTTTCTTGGGACGTGGGTTAGTCAGTTTTGATGGACACCTATGCATGGTCGAAAGATGGCGTTGAATGGACACTATCAAAAAATGCCCTTTTCTTCAGTACTGTCGAAAAAGACATTTTTCGGGGGCAATTTGTTAGCTCATAAATTTGACGCCTATATGAAGTTGGAAGTATTGATGGGAATATTAAACTCTTGAAGAGGTGTAAAGAGGCTTTCGACGGGATCTGTATGATAGGGTTTTAGTCGAAGATGCTCACAAGAAAAGATGATGCTTTTTGGGACTTAGAAAATATTTCTAAAAGTTGAAGAGGCCACCTTCGATCGACAACACTGCTAATGTCTGACGTTGGGAAATTCAAATTCAAATTCAAATAAAGGAGGGAGTAGTTACTTTGGTTCGCTCTTGAAGAAAGACAAGTGGCGTGTATCCAAGCAATGGAAGCATGCAATGCGACACTTGTCATTTATTGATTATTTCAGGCAGTTTATAGCAGTTAGTTTTAGTATTATAAATAGGGGTTCTAGCAATAGGATTTGGGTGTGTGGTGTTCACTTTGTACAAGTAACTCCAAATTTACTCAAAGTATCCGCGTGTTGAGAAAATAGTCTTGTGAGAATGTATGTGATGTAAACACCATTTATCCTTTAATGCAATTTACTTTAATCTTTCGTTAAGTTTTATCTTTTATTTAACGCAAGTTACGTTTCTGCACTTTTTCTTAGTTTTATACTTTTGACCTTCATTGCACACTGTTGACCCCTTCCTTTACATTTTCAGCCTTTTAACTTAACGTTTTGAAATGTTGTCTTGTATTGCATTTTCAACAAACTTTCCTTTATGAGTATTGTCGAAGTATTCATTTCTTTAGAATTTACCTTAGATTAATTGTTAGCACATGTCCTAGGATCAATCTGATCGATCCTGTGAGTCACCAAAGTTAGATTTGGAAGATCAGCGGTTGTTTACCAATTTTCACGGTAAACACTTAGTCACAAAGTTGGCTTTTGTTTAGAAGATTTTGCTTTAGTCCTTTAACATAAAGTACATCTTTAAAGGATGTGAAAGTTAGTGCTCCAAATTTGCCAATGCCAAGAATTCTTCCTTTAAGGTATTACCCATATGTGAAATAACCCTTGGACTTTAAAACTAGATTTGAAAGTTAGTTTATGCCTCCCATCAAAAGCTTGGAACAACCACTTATAAAAAAAGCATAGATTTGAAGTGGTCTTCAAGCAAACCTACAAAATAAATTAAGTTTTATTTGGTACCCAGTGTGCCTTGGGTCCTTCATAATTAGTTCCTTTCTTAACCCACACATAATGCCCACTTGTCACACTAAAATTTCTTACATAGCAAGCATTAGGTGTATGGCCACTTATACCACAATAAAAACATGTAGGAACAAAGTTGCATCTATATCTAGGAACAAAGGATTTATTTTTAGGAAATATTTTCTTAGGATGATAATGAACCTTTTGTAATATATTTACTTTTTCCTTGTTGAATTGGTCACTTGCCTTAATAAATATAGTTTTATTATTACTTGGTTTGTTAAACTTAGAATAACCATGAACACTTTTATCATTTGAATACCTTTGTTGGATAAGAACATTTTCCAATCCAACTTGTCCTTTTTCATACCTTTCAAGAATTCTTTTTAATTGGACAATTTGGAAAGAAAATGAATCACACTCTTTGCATGTAGGATTTTATTTTTCCTTTTCTAGAAGAATTTGTTTTTCATCTTCAAAATTCTTTTCCATGGTGTCAATCTTTTTTTTTTTCAAGAGATAAAATTTGTTTCTTTTGGGTTGACACCGTTTTATACAAATCTTACATTCAATAAGTAGTTCTTCAATAGCACCTGAAGCATCATTATCACAAGAAGATATTTCATTACTAACCTCTTCTTCTTCTTCTTCTTCTTCTTCTTCTTCGAAATGATGTGCTTCTATCAAAGCAAGATTTACATGTTCTTCATCTGAAGATGAACTTATTTCATTGTCATTCTATGCTACGTATGCTTTCTTTGGCCTTTTATCCTTTTTTCTTTTGAAGTATTTATTCATCTTTTCAAGTGTAGGGCATTCACTTTTAACATGTCATTTTTCTCCACATTCAAAGTATTTAATGTTTCTTGTTGGTGCTTCCCCTTTAATGATCTCCTTTTTTCTTTCTTTTCTTAGAAACTTTTCAAACTTCTTGATAAGATCATCATCTTCATCACTATTGGACTCATCCTCTTGATTACTATCATAATTTTTGACTTTTGTCTTTAAGGCAATGTCTTTTGAATCTTTTACTTGAATTTCATGCTTCTCCAATCTTCTAAGTTCTATTTCATGCTCTTGGAGTTTTTCGAACAAAGTTGCGGATGTCATTTTGGATAGATTCTTCTTTTTGGATATCGCCGTAACTTTTGGTTGCCATTCCATGTTCAAAGACCTAAGCACTTTAAGATTAAGTTCATCACTAGTAAAAATCTTACCGAGTGCTTTCAAATTATATGTCACGTGCACAAATCTTTTTTGCAAGTCGAGGATTGATTCTCGGGGCTGCATTCCAAATAGTTTGTATTCTTGACTCAAAGTGTTTAATCTAGATTTTTTAACTCCAGCGGTTCCTTCATGAGTCTCCACCAAAGTGTCCCAAATTTATTTTGCGGACTTACATTGAGAAATGCGGAAGAATTCATTCATACTTAATGCACTTTGTAACATGTTAATGGCTTTCTTTTCATCAAGAACTTTCTTTTTATCATCGTCAGTATAAGAACTTTTAATCTTTGGAGTTCCGACATTATTTACTATACTCATTGGTTGATGTGGACCATTTTCAACAGTTTCCCATATTGGATCTGTAGGAACAGGTTACCTGCACCTTAGAGGGGGTGAATTAGGTACTTTAAAATTTTTACGGTTTTTCAAATTATGTGTTATAATTTTTCCGTTTGGTTTCTATGTGATGGAAACAGTAAAATACAGAAAAGTAAAGAACACCGAGAAATATCTTGGTTCCCCTCACAGTCCGAGAGTACTCCAATCCTCTTTCAACACGAAAGTGATTTTCACTAATGTTAGATCTTAGGACAAAGGCACACCTAGTCTTCCTATACAAGGCTCTAACAAAATACCAAAAACAATCCTCTTGGATTTTTCACTAAGTTGAAATGAGAACAATCCTCTCAAACTCAACTCTCTTGCTTCCAACAATATTGGACAACAAGAATTACAATAAACCTTATTAAAAGAAACAATCCTCCTTCTTATAGTACACACCAAATTCCAAACAATCCTCAGAACTTAGGAATTTTTACAACAATATCAATAAAATAAATATATGAAGATTTGTAGTATTCTTTAAGACTTATAACAAAGTCTTCATCTCTTTCAAGTATGAAAATTCAAGACAAATTCTCTCTAAGTGTTCAAGATACTTTTATGATAATAATGTGAAAATGTATTTCAAAAAGTATCTAAGTATGAAAGATGTGTAGAAAATAAATGTAGAGAGATTTTAATATTTGTATGAAAGAGGTAAATAAAAAATGAAAATTTGAAATGAATTTATAGTGATGAAAGCAACCATTCAAAAGTTATGGCAATGGTTAGATAAATTCTGAATTTTAATAAGAGAAATGATGTAAGGGATGCCGTGAAAAGATATGATGAAAATGTGCATTCAAACAAAACATTTTTCAATTTTAAATTTACAATACTGTTTCAGATCAGTGCAAATTGTGGCGGTTTTTGTGCTGTTATGACGGTTCAAAAGGCCATAATTTACCAAAAACTGAATGTTTAAAAAAATTAAACATTTAAAAAATTTGTCTAAGTATTTGAACCAATCTTATGCAACATATATTGATTTATCCAAGTCAATAGATTATATTTGAAAGTGATTTAATATGGTTCAAACATGAAAAATAATTTTTCTAATTCAAGAAATATTTTGAGAACTAAGAAATGTTTTAGTCAAGAATTTCATATACCTAAAAGTTTAATTAATCCAATCTTGCAAGTGTAGTCAAGTCTTATGCATTTCTTCTTTTTCCTTCTTTGATCATATCATTGTTGAGTTTGTCTTCATCAATGGGCTTGTCTTCATCAAAACACATTGGAAGTTTGTCTTCACAAATGTCACAACCTAAATCTATTTAGTGAAATAATCTACAAATACGATAAGATACCTGAGTTGTTTCGGAACCGGGGCAAAGAGTCCGAGGATATCCATCCCCCCGCTACAAAAATGGCCATGGTGATGTCAATATGTGTTGTTCGGTGGCCGGGGCATTGAAAAATCTTCGTGTCTTTGATAATGGTTTCATTTTTTCACAAATTCTTAGGCATCCTATACCATGGTCGTCCAGGAAAACCCTACTCCTAGAACCTTCATTGCTAGTGCCTTTGCCCCTAGTGGTTTCCCGATGATTCCTTCATGAAAATTAAAGAAACTAAGAACTGCTTGTTGAGGTGAATACACCTCTAGAGTATTTGCAAGGTTTTACAATGAGGAATGTATACACCTCAACACTATGGTATAAATGAGAGGAGAAATAGAAGCATACATAACATGACTAAGAGTATATTGAAAGCTAAAGAAATGGCAAAGAGATATTAGGGTGAAGTAGCTTAAACAACATTATACATTCTAAATAGATGTTCAAACAAGAAGTTAGTTAATAAGACACCTTATGAGGCTTGGATAGGACTGAGGCCAAATGTTAGTCATCTTAGAGTTTTTGGATCAATGTGTTTCAGATATGTACATGAACAATTGAGGAGGCTAGATGATCAAAGTCAGACCATGATGCTCATAGGCTATCATTCAACTGGTGCATACAAGTTATATTCACCTAATGAAGATAAACAAGTGATCAATAAGGATGTTCTGGTGGATGAAAGCAAAGGGTGGATCCGCATCAGGGGTCAACTCGACATGAGTAAGATACAATCACAATTGTGATTGAAGAAGATCAAGAAAATGAAGTTGCAACCAATCGAAATGATGAACCACTTGAGCAGAATGTTAAGAGATCTAGTACCAAAAAAAGCTGAGTCGACAAGGCTAGATGGATATGAGATATTTCCAGATCAAGCAATCGATGTAGATGGTGAGTTCTTAGAGGAAGTGATGACGATGGATGAATCAAAACCAATTAATTTGGATCAAGCCATGAATGATTCAAATTGGTTGGCAGCAACGCAAGAAGAACTCAGGGAAATCGAAAAGAACAAGACCTGTGTACTTGTAGAAAAATCAATCAAGAAGCTAATTGATGTGAAGTGGGTCTACAAGTTCAAATTAAGGCTAAATGGTTAGTTTGCCAAGCATAAGGCAAAACTAATGGCAAGAGGTTTTCTGTAAAAACCTGGTATTGACTTCGACAAAGTCTATGCGCCCGCTGCAAGATTAGAAACCATCAGAATTGTTGTGTCGACCGCAACATACAAAGGATGGAAGATACATCAGTTACATGTAAGGTCAACCTTTCTGAGTGGACCATTGGAAAAAGAGTTCTATATCTGTCAACCACCAAGATTCAAAATCAAAGGACATGAATAGAAGGTGTATAGATTGAGGAAGGCTCTCATTGGTATGAAGCAAGCCCCAAGGGCTTGGAATAAGATAATAAATAGCGTCCTAATTGAGTCAGGTTTCACAAAATACGTCTCATAACATGTAGTGTATGTAAAAAATGCAAGCAAGCTCATTCGAATCATTATATGCTTATATGTGGATAACATGCTGATTACAGGTGCATACAAAGCAGAAATAAAAAGGGTGAAGTCAAAACTGATGCAGGAATTTGAAATGTTCGTCATACGAAACTTGTCATATTTCTTAGGGGTGGAGTTTAAAGACACAAGTGAATGAATGTTTCTGCACTAGAAGAAATATGACCAAGATATATTGAAAAGGTTCAAGATGAGTAACTGTAATGTAGTTGTCACAGCATTGGAGACTGGAGCAAAATTAAGAAAGGATACAAACGATGAATTTGAAAGTGCAACACTATAAAAGAAAATCATTGGATCCTTAAGGTATCTATGCAACATCAGGCCAAATATATGTCAAAGTGTTAGATTGTTGAACACATTCATGGAGAAGCCACAAGAATTTCATCTCACTGCAATCAAGAGAGTGTTGAGATACTTAAATGATACAAATGATCATTGTGTGCTGATGCCAAGAAAAAAGAATACCAACACAAATGCCAAAGTACACGACGACACCGACTCAGGCTTCAATGGAAATCCATATGAGAAAAAGAGTATTGGAGTTTACATATTCATGATTGGAGGTGCTCTAATATCTTGGAGTTCAAGAAAACAAAGCAATGTGGTTTTGTCATCTTGTGAAGCTGAGTATGTAGCTGCATTATATGCAGCATGTCAAACAACATGGATAGAGATGTTACTCGAAGAGCTCAAGATCATGGAACCTAAGAAAATGAAGTTTTTTTGGTCGATAACAAGCCAGTTATTGACATGGAAAATCATCATGTGTGTCGTGGTCAAAGTAAGCTCATAAAAAGGAGGTATCATTTTCTTAGGCACCAAGTAAATAAATGAAAGTTTGAACTTGAGCATTGCAAGTCAGAACGACAGTTAGTTGATATACTCACCATGCCCCTGAAAGGTGTCAGGTTTGATGAGTTGAAGAGAAGTATTGGAATGAGAAACCTCAAAAACATGAATTAACGAATTAAGGGGTGTGTTAGAAGATGTAATTCAAGTTTTAGTAGGAAAGTAGTATTCGACTGGTTGTATTAGACAACATAGTCGAAGTAAGTTAAGTAAGAGTAAGTTATATTCGACGGAAAGTTGTATTCGACATAGTTATATTAAACATGGATGTATGTCAAGGTGTGTAAGTATGTTTTCGACTCTACTGTTGTTTGTAAATTTTGTTTTGTAAGCATGTATTCATTCAACAAATTTATATGCAATCTTTGTCAACTAATTTATTAATCATATGCTATAAGTCCTTTATTAAACCTCATTGAAGTTGTATAACTTATTGACATAACAATTGTAAAATGATGCTTCGTAGTAAACGTGAAGATGAATTATGAAAAGGCGCGGAGAGACGTAATAATGAGATTAGGTAGGTAGGTTAATGATAACCACAAGTAAATGAAGAGTTTTTGCTTGCACTCTCACTAGTCAGTCATTGAAGAAATTGAAGCGCATACTTGCTAGCTTCAGCTTTATATTACTCTTATAAGTACAGAAGAAGAGTAGCACACACATTATTCTTCAAGATTGTTCATCAAACTCCATCATCCATGGCTCGAGCAAATTCCACCCTCCCAATCTGTTTCTTCATGTTTATTAAACAAACCAATCTTCAAACAATTGTAACCTTCCCTTTTAATTTTCGAACACTTTTAATTTCTACCATACAACCACATAAGATATTTATTTTACCATTTTATTTGAAATTTCTAGTTCTAATATTAATATTTTTTTTACAGAAAATACCAAACAAGTTTACAAGGAGTCACGGAGCTGGTCTACCAAATCCAGTGTTGATGAAGCCTCCTGATGGCACTAAATGGAAAGTGTTTTGGAAAAACGTCAACGGAGAGGTTTGGTTTCAAAAGGGTTGGAAAATTTTTACTCAAAATTACTCTCTACAACATGGTTGTTTGGTAGTGTTTAAATATAAAGAAGGAACTTCAGTGTTAGATGTACTAATAATTGGCCAGAACGGAGTAGAAAATGATTATGATTATTCATGTGACACTTTGGACGATGATCATGAAAACCTTGACCATAGTGATGATGAATCAGTTGAGATTTTGAATGAATGGCATTTTTCGAAGAAGGCTAAACAGCGGTCAACATTAGCTTCTACTAGACCACATAAAAAAGTTAAAGGTATTGGGATTTCATTTTCTGTTTCTTACTTTGCCATGCACCTTCTGTGGTTTATTATGACTATTCAAAATCTCAACACGATGTTTCTTCAAGAGTGTTTTTTTGTTTGTTTTATATTCCTCACATATATGCAGGTGAGATTGAGAAGAATGGTCAAAGAACTACATCATTGAATAGGCCAGTTGAAGCTAGAGCTCGTGAAGTTGCTGAAGAATTTATCTCAAGCAATCCCTTTTTCACAATTTTGATCAAGCCTGCTAATCTGGCTGCAAATCGTCTGGTATAGTATTCATGCAATAAAATTATTCACGTGAGGTTGTCATTATAAATTAGAATGATAATGATTGATAATAAAATTATTTATGCAATGTAGAGTGTACCAAATTTAAAAGGGTTTATTGAGAACAAGAAGACGAATGTGAAGCTGCAGATTGGTAAAAGATCATGGAATCTGAAATTGCTTCGTTGTTATGATAATAAAACTGAACGTCGTCTTTCGGCTGGTTGGTCGTCTTTTGCATGGGAAAGTGGAGTGAAACCAGGAGATGTTTGCGTCTTCGAACTGATAAACAAGGAAGATTTAGTTTTCAAAGTTCATGTTTTCCAACATGACTGTTAATGTATCTGTTTTAAGCTGTTAATTGTAGTGATGGTAATTTTAATTAACTAACACTGTTTCCTTTCCATCAAATGTGTTGTGAAGTAACCTTCAACTTTGGTTGTGATTGTGTTTAATTTTGAAATATTCGAAGGAATACTTAATGGATCTGGTCCATCATTAATTAGGAATTTATTATGCTTCTATCGAGTATACGTGTGCATTCCCTCTTTTTAATGTGATTTTTTTCTGATGTGATTGATTATGTGATGCCTTTGGTTCAATGAATTTGTCATAGTAAACAATATAAACAGGCAACACATTTTATTTATGTTATCGTTTTAAGCATGACTTTGGAGTGATTTTTTTTTTTTTAAATCCAAACAATATTAAATTTTAAAAAATTAATATAAAAATTATAATAATAATAAAAGAAAAAGAAAAATATAACAAACTCATCTATCTAGAAATAGACTATTTATGAAGGAAAACAACTCGAAAAATAGACTTTGACATAATCCTCTTTCAATTTAAATTGGTTATTACTTTTTCCATCCTTACATGTGCTTACCACATTTTTGAAAATTTGAAATTACTTTGTATACTTTCTGAGATACATCTCCACACCAAAAATCACGCCAACCTTCTCTTGAGTGTCACTTTGTTTAAAAAAACATATGATCTAAAGATGCATCTTTGTATGTTGTTTCGGTGGATTCGAAATCAATGATATTTTCATATATGCATCTCCAACCGTATATTCATTTTTGGGTTCTTTGCGGGATCTATTGAGCCATGTTAGCTTAAAGCAACTCAATTAATTTTTCATTCCAATGGTGCAACTCTGAAAAACTTATATTGGGTCCCACAACTTTACTTTATATATTAATATTTTATTCATATTAAATAAAATATAATTTAAATTTATAAAAATATATAATAAATAAATATATTTAATTAAACTTAAAATTTAAAATAATAATTAAAATAAAAGTAAAATTAAAATTAAAAATAAATAAATTGTTTAAAAAACTGTTACTATGAAATAAAAATTAATATATAAATCATTTATAATAAATCGTTAAAGAAAAAAATTATAAATAAAATAAAAAAAATAGGTTTGTTTTATTATTAGTTTATCTATCATATAAAAAAATTAGGTGTTTTTAAAAACCCCTAATTACCCTTCTTACTCCATAATCATCCACGTGGCATGGTTTAGCATTAAACAACCAATTTTATTATTTTAACATTCATAAATAAATAAAAAAATCAGCCAACATATATAACAAATGATTAATTAATTAAATTAATTAAATATGAAATAATAATAAAAAAGTAATAGTAACTTCCACATATGATTAACTGCTTTGTAACCCACTAATCTCATTACTAAATGAGATAGAAACAAATAACAACTTGCATGCACCAACTAATTTTGATATATTTAATTATATATTTAATATTTAATTGTTTTAATTTTGAAGATTTATAATGTATTTTATTTATGATTAAATTTATCCAAAACTTTTTCTTAATAAAATTGAATGATAATGATTATAATGTCTGTATACTCTTAATTTTGATAAATTACATACTAAAATTAATCACAATTCTTATTCAATATTATCTTTTAAAAATTTAATTTTAATTAAAATCAAAATTAAAAAAAAAATCACCATATATATTTCTATGCTTATGTACATTGAAAAAATGATTACATAAAATAGACAATGGTTAAATAGACAATGGTTAAAATAAATTAAAAAAATCAGCCAACATATATAACAAATGATTAATTAATTAAATTAATTAAATAAGAAATAATAATAAAAAAGTAATAGTAACTTCCACATATGGTTAACTACTTTGTAACCCACTAATCCCATTACTAAATGAGATAGAAACAAATAACAACTTCCATGCCCTAACTTATTTTGATATATTGAATTATATATTTAATATTTAATTGTTTTAATTTTGAAGATTTATAATGTATTTTATTTATGACTAAATTTATCCAAAACTTTTTCTTAATAAAATTGAATGATAATGATATAAAGTCTGGATACTCTTAATTTTGATAAATTACATACTAAAAATAATCACAATTCTTATTTCATATTATCTTTTAAAAAGTTAAGTAATTAGTGATCATCGTCATCAATAATTTTTCTCATACAATTTAATGAATTGTACGGATAAGGGAATTATAGTTGTCTAAAAATTTTCATTGGATTTCTAAAACTATAGTTTTTAAAATATGATTAATGAATATTTTATTTTATTTTAAAAACTTTTTTATAAATAAATTGTAAAATAGTTTTAAAATTTTGAAAAATCTCAGTCAAATCTAAACCGTCTATTGCTTTAAATCCAACGATAGAGGATAAGCAGTTTCTTCATTTCCCGCTCAAAATGATATATAAATACCCCAGTCTCATTCTACTTTTTCACATTCAAAATTCAAAAGAATAAACAGTTTCTCAAATTTTTTTGCAAAAATGGCAGGCCGTGGAAAGGGTATCAAGGGGCTCGGAAAGGGAGGAGCAAAGAGACATATGATGATTTTGCGCGACAACATTGGGGAATTACAAAGCCAACGATTCGTAGATTGGCGAGGAGAGGAGGTGTCAAGAGGATAAGCGGTTTGATCTATGAAAAACTAGGCTTTTTCTCAAGGTTTTCTTGACAAAAATCATTCATTATGTTGTTTCATAAACTGATCATGCAAGGAGGAAGACTGTGACTGCCATGGCTGTAGTGTATGCTCTTAAGAGACAAGGAAGAACTCTATATGGTTTCGGAGGTTGAAGAATATACACTCTTTTATTTATTATTATGTTGTCTTTTTATCGTCTAAGTTGTGTAATTTGTATTTATGTTTCTGCATTTTCAATAAGGTTTATTTCCAAATAATAGTCGGTGATTATACAATGATCACCGTGTAAGTTGTGTAATTTGTATTTGTATTTTCAAGAATGTTTATTTTCAAGTATTTGTTGGTGATTATGCAATAATGATTTGCATTTCCCTTTATGTATATTTTCAAGAATGTTAATTTCAAGTATTAGATGGTGATTATACAATTATTTTTTCTATTGTGTGGTTTATGGACAAAACTACACTTATATATGCATTATATTAAATTTATGATGAATTTAGTTAAGTCAAATCTATAACATACATAATTATAGATAAACTGAATATGAGTCTTTCGTTTGGCCTTAACCATCATCAACTTCCATTAAAAGATATAACCATCATCAACTTCCATTATAAGATACACATAATCCACCGTTATGCTCTCATGTTCAGTTTTATGTCTATTGATTCTAACTTGCATTTTTAATTGATAACCGCCTTAATAACTTCTTTTTTTAATTAAATTACAAATTAATAAGAGATTAACTACTATACACTATTAGTGTAAAAAAAATTACACTGTCACTTCATTACCGTCATCGTTGGTATTACTTTATTAGTGGTTAAAATAAAAGTCAAATTTCTTCAAACATCCAACGGTTATGATTAACTGACAGTGTAAAATCCTTTTATATTGTCAGTGCATTTCAATTAAATTCAATTAATAATAATAATAAGATATAATTTCAAGAGTTTAATAAAAATGGACGGTTTACATTATCGTTTAATAATAATATATTATTCTATCATATTATGTAAGTAATTTAAAATTTTCAATCTGGATTATTGAAATGCATAATCTTGATTGACCGATTGTAAAATTTATCTATACTTTATCCTTTTTTCATAAATTTCAATTAGTTAATAAATGGCTTGTAAGTTGTTTTCTCGCTGCATGTTTAAATTCATTTATGTGAACTTAAATAAATACTTGTGAGATTAGAAAAGTTTATATAAATAATTTGACATGTTTGTAAACTATTTTTTATTTTTTTCTATAAAAATTTATGATTATTTACGAAAACAACTTATGAATTTCTATGTGTGCGTGTGGCTTATATGGTGGAGAGAGCCATACTTACTCCAAAAAATTGTAATGTGCATATATTGAAATTGTAAGTTGTTTCACAGTAGGTAGTAAGGAAAGAACATCAAATTATTGATGATTTTGATGAGCTGATGGAACAAATTAAGAAGACAAAGAAAAAAATGATGTTAAAGGTTTTCAAGACATCAAAGCATTTCTTATCCTAATCGTTTGTGACTCCGAAGATATTAAATTCATGTAAGTTGATAATTTGGTTAGTTTGATTTTGTGACTAGCTAATGGTATAGAAACTGATCCATTAGCAAATATCATATTAAACCTCTTTTTCTACTGCTTTGCAGTCCTTCAAACGACGTGTTGCCTATGCAAATGTCCATTATGATCGTATCCTTTTGTGTTAGTTCAGTAGCATTAACCATTGGATATTCTATTATTATCACAATTAATTTCCACTTTATATAACCAATGGAAGATCACAGTTCACAGTAGCTCAGAATGTAAAAGGATTACTCTCTTATTCCGATTATACTTTCCTCATAACAGTAACGGCGAACCTCACTGGATCGAAATACAACATTTGGGATCAGAAACATCGTCCTAATCCGAAATCCAATAGGAATTAATCAAATTCAAAGCAGCCTCTTGCTGTTGTTGAATATGTAGCTACAATACCAACATGTATAGGAACTCATACAAGCATTAAAACATATATACCTAATCATCAATCTATGTCTTTCAAGAACACTTCACAGGTGCAACATTCTTTAACCTTTTGAGAAAATTGATTAATATCATTCTTCAACTTTTCTATGAAAACTATGTTTTTATTGTACAGGTTGTTGGTTATATCCGAAGGTCAACCGCCAGAATTACTAACAAAGATGAATTCAGTCACGAGACACATCAATCTAACCTGCAAGTTACTCGCACCTTTACTAATTAGGAAGTTTAATAGAATCATTATATTAATCATAGAGATTTAATTAATGTGATTTCTAGAATATTCAAAAATGTTTTATAATATATTTTGTTTAATATTTTTACTAATGTGGGAGTTATGCAATCAAATCCAAGTAGGACTTGAATTTTCTCAATAGTGAGACATTGTATAGAAGTTTCATATTGCCAGTCTTCATTACTACTAGAATAGTGGGGTCTGATAATGTTCCATCAGGCATCAGCTAGATTTCGTGCAGAAAATTCTTCATTATAGAATGATCAGTACAAGTGATTAACTTTTTAATGAAAATTTTGAAATAAATTTCACTCCGCTCATGATGTTTAGCGAAATATTGTTCGATCCGTGTAGAAAAATAGATATCAAAATTTAAAGTTGTTTCTAATTTAAGTTTATTTTTATCTGAGAGCAGTAGCCAAAATTTGAAGTTGTTTTTAATTTAAGTTTTTTTTACAATTGTTTTTTATTTAAGTTAAAATACATTTTTAAAAGAATATAATAATTTGCAAAAATAAATAAATTTATAAATCATTTTAAAAAATAATTTAAAAATATAAAATTAAACATTAATTAATGATCATTATTATTAATTATGTATAACTTTAAAAGATAATTTAATTTAGAAATAAAAGCAAAATAAATAAATAATTTTTTAAATTCAAACAAAATCTTAAAAAATTCTATTTTTTTTCCAAACACACGGGTACTTATGTACGCACACATGGTACTGATATTAAGCTATTGATTTAAATATTTAATAATAACGGGAATAAATTTACTATTGATTTGAATATTTTTATAAATAATTCCAAAACAAAATATTTATATATAGAAATAATTAAACTGTTTATTCAAATATTTTTATATACGGAAAAGATTATATAAACCATCAAATCGATTTATTATCCCTTTTAAAAATAATAAACTATTTTGGTTAGGAATTATTAATAAATTATTTTGATTTTTCTTTATTTCATCACAATGCTTTATTTCTTCAAAGTTGTAAATAACTGACATCAACTTAAGATACCACACCACTATCCGTGTGAACACACGGGTATTGATATGATACACGCATATGTAAAAGAATTTAGATAAAACAATATTGTTTTTATTTCAAAAATATGTCTTTCTTTTAAAAATAATAAATTATTTTCGTAAAACAATTTTATTTTATTTATTATATTTTGAAAACAAACGCGTGCGTACCACACCAGTACTCGTGCGAACGCACGGGTATTACACTAGTTATTTTTTAAAGGTGAAGAACGTTGCATAGCAGTGCAACGGTTGGTCACGCTGGCCAACTCCGATGGAAAGAAAAATTAATGCAACGCACGCCAAGCTGGAAGAACCAAGAAGAATCTGCCGCTGGAGTTGCTCTTATGTTTCTATCGAGTATACGCGTGCATTCCCTCTTTCTAATGTGATTTTTTTCTGATGTGATTGATTATGTGATGCCTTTGGTTCAATGAATTGGTCATAGTATACAATATAAAAAGGCAACACATTTTATTTATGTTATCGTTTTAAGCATGACTTTGGAGTGATTTTTTTTTTAAATCCAAACAATATTAAATTTTAAAAAATTAATATAAAAAATTATAATAAAAATAAAAGAAAAAGAAAAATATAACAAACTCATCTATCTAGAAATGGACTATTTATGGAGGAAAACAATTCGAAAAATAGACTTTGACATAATCCTCTTTCAATTTAAATTGGTTATTACTTTTTCCATCCTTACATGTGCTTACCACATTTTTGAAAATTTGAAATTACTTTGTATACTTTCTGAGATGCATCTCCACACCAAAAATCACGCCAACCTTCTCTTGAGTGTCACTTTGTTTAAAAAAAATATGATCTAAAGATGCATCTTTGTATGTTGTTTGGGTGGATTCGAAATCAATGATATTTTCATATATGCATCTCCGAAAATACTCAGCGGGAAAGTTGATAAAACACCACTTTGCATGAGCTTTTTCTTCATGCTAAAACCATAAATCATTTCAAAACCCTTGAAAAATTTTCTCTCATTTTCAATCAACTTTTCAATACTAAAACATCATTATTGTATTTCACCACTTCTAAGGGAGTATAACAAGTTGAAATTGCATGTAAAGACCATTCATTTCATCCCTCATTCCTTGTATTAATCTTTGTTTTTAAGCTGAAAAATGAACGTTGAGTCTGGAGATGCATTTCTGGATTGTCCTGATAATTTGAAATGTATCAGTGATTTTCTCTTATTGGTGATAATATATATGTTGCACCCGGATATGTTTCCTAAAACTATTCAGAGTGTGGATGTTAAATCGATCGAAGTAAAGCATGATGTCAAATCAGAAGAAGTGAATGATGATGTTCAACAGGATGAAGCAAATGATAATGTTACACCAGTGCTCGATTGGTTATTGTTGAGGTAGATGTTCATGCATAATTTACAAATAAAGAAGTGTATATTGTTCGTGAACAATGAGTCTGCAGGGAGACCGAAAAATTAGTGTTTAACGTTGTAATTGAAAGGTCCGACAATAGTTCAGATAGTAGACAAGCATTTACAAGGATCATTGTGACCATTTATGGAGGTTTGCAGGGGGTTTCATTGGCCATATATTTTGTCCTTTAAGTGTTTAGGATTGGATTCATGATAAGCCATTGATACTCAGAGTTTATTCAAGACATTGCAAGTCTATTTTCAAAGTCAAGATTCAAGTTTGTTTTGCACAACATTGATACAAGGTCACAAAATTGAAGGAAACTCATCAAAACAAGATTACAAAACTTTTTTTTTCATTACAAAGTCATCCAAAGTTTAAATATCCATATTACATTGCAAATCATTACAATATCCAAAGCTTACACAAAAATGCAATCTTTGACCTACAGTTGTCTTTGGTCAACTGTTGACTTTTTTATAGTGAAACCTCTACACTAGACCTATTCCCAAACTATTCCAATTATCATCAATCCTTGTGTTGTGGTTGTTTCTTCTTGTTCTTCAAGTATGCCCCAGCTTCACCTACCAAACTTCCATGCCTTGCCTTTGGCCAAACCTACAATCACACAAACATATAATTAGAAGTCAGGCCATACATTCACATCCAGTTTCATACATCAATATCAATGCATATACATCATCAATTCATGAATTCACCAAAAGTCATATACATAGCATTTCATACAAACCAGTCATCATCCAAAATCCAAACATCCATACATATTCATGTTGATTTGCATACACGCAATTGCTACCATAGATTACTTAGCCTTCAAGTAACACTAGTTTCTAACAATACACAATACCATAACTAATCATTTTTAATACAAGTGTTTCACCACATTTATAAGAATTCAGTTTCAAACCCACATCTCACTTCATCCCTAATTAAAACAACATAACAAGTATTTTAAATTTGCAAACAATTTTCGCTAACATGATTACAATGAGTAACCACAATTCCATCTATCTAATTCACTAACTAACATGCTACTAATTGATCTGATAATACTCCCTAACATCCAGTTCACAATTTTTTTCAATTAAACTAACAACTTAACTTCATAACTAACTCATTTCACAAACTAACCTAAGTGCCTTCAACTAATCCTACTAATTGAAGTACAAATTTGCTACTTTAAAAAACTTTTGACACTGTTAATAGCATAGCTATGATTCACATTTTTGTTACATTCCAGATCAATTCATTTCCAATTCGAATTATCATTGTAAAGATCCCATTGTAAGGTTGTTTTTCCATTTCATACACCACCTGTCAATGTAAATAAAATGATTCACTATTAACAAATAACTATACTTTAACTAATTTTCAAATGCGAAATTAGTGTAATTTCCCTTACAGGAAGATAATAGTTCCATTTAATTCCATTAACACTAACAGTTAACCAACTTGAATTGTGCTAACCTAATTCCACTGGGATTCAGCAGCAAGTCCACTGGGATTCAGTAGCAACTGACATAAGTTCAGCTTGGCTTCGAATTTTGCACTAACTAATTTCAAAGGCATAACCTGACAGAGTTAATCAATGCAACTAACTTTAAAGTCTTCTAACAATCTAACTATTTTGATCTAACCCTAACTGAAATGTCTAACATACTATAACTAACTTAACTGCTAACTGCCATATAAAATCTAACTCCTAATAGAAATTAACACTGTTATTAACATCTAACCAATTTCCACTTGAGAATCTAACAGAGTTAAGACCCTATCCAATTCTGTTACTCGTCTCAACCTTTATAAATCACATTCATCACCCTTCAATTCCACAACAAAACTCATTTTCATTCTCACTCAATCACAATTCCAGAAATCATCACCAATCACGTTCCATAGCACTCCCCAAAAAAACCTCTCAATTCTCTCTCAATACACTCTCTCTGAGTTTTCTCTGATATCACTCTTCCCTCACGCAGAGCAATAATAACCTCACCAAGCAGTGGTAAATGATCCTAGAGACTAAAGAAAGAGAAGAAGGAGGAGATAGCATAAACAGTTCGAAGCGGTTACCTCTTTGAAGATTTCTCTAGAATCATCTTTAACTTCATCTTTTTCGTTCCAACAATTTCCAGGGAATTCCTCCTCCTCGTAGGTAGGATCTTCTGATTCCACTTTTATTCATGCCAACCTCATGGCCAAATATTATTCGCCGTACACGCCACATCCGTTCTTTGTAACAATTTTTTATTTCAAAACTTGTGTGAGCCTTGCGTTAGAATTACTTTTCAAAAAGGATAGTTTTAGTCACAAATACTTAGTGATCTGAAGTATTCGAACTGGTCCACGTAAGCTGGTCGTCAGAAGGTGAGGTGCTCGGATGGTTGCTGGTCGTAAGGCGTGCAACGTGCTCGGCTTGAGAATGAGGAGAGGAGGGGGTGTACCTGCAAGGTACTCCGACGCTCAAGTAAGAAAGGGTCTGAGAAAAAGGGCAAGTACAAAGTGTATTCTTAGGGTGAAAATGTGATACCTGACCCTCTCAAGTGAGAGGGTTTATATAGAGCCCCAACGCGTGGCCAACGGTCCTATTTTCGGGGCGAACTAGCCGTTTTTCCCAAAGAATAGGCAATTGCCCAAACTAGCCGTTATGTCGGGCAGGGTGCCATGAACCAGCCGTTATGTCGGGCATAGACGTAGTTGCGGGCACCTGCCCATCGATGTTCGGGCAGCGGGGAAACTGTGCGTAACGGGCATCAGAGCCGGGGAGGGACGTTGCGTTCCTTGCCCAGCTTGAGGAACAGAAATGTCACTTTTGCCCCTCTGTGGATTGGGCTTAGGCAATTTGGGTCGCTCTGGAGTGGAAGCGGATTGGGCCAATTCCAGCCATTGGTCCAGTCCAGAACAGGAGCCCCCCAAGTCGTTGCCCTGAGCATGGGAGTGATGACTTAAGGACTGCTCGTCGCCCGGGGGAGTTACGTAGAGTCATCGTAAGGAGACGAGGAAGATTGTCTCGATGTGCCCGTGGCCCTATGTGTTCGTGATGTTTATGGTCGTGACCCTGTTGCCCGGTATTCGGGAAGATAAATCGTCAGACAGAATGGGAAACGTTGGACTGCCACGTGTGCATCGAGCCCTGCGTAGCAGTTAATAGGTAATTATGGCTAGTGGGCAGTCATTATTACCTACGGGCGCGTGTGTGCACGTGCCCCTCAGTATAAAAGGGGGGAGGTTGTCCCATTTTGCACTTTTTCCCTTCTGATTCTTCTTCGTCGTCACCAGTGTTCCTGCCCGTCGCCGTCTTCAGAGCAACCGACCACCGTGCCAAGTTTTGAGCAGCCTTTCTCTTCTACTTAAAACAAGTAAGTTTTCTGGTTTCCAGCTTCTTGTACTTCCTCTCATTGTCAATGGTAGATTGCATGCGGCTAGGGTTAGTTTTAGGTGACAAGGTAGGTAGATTTCCGGTTAGTGTTGGTGGTGGGCAGTGGTTCTGCCCATTCGCTGTACCAACCATCTCTTCGGAGTGGGTAGCGCGTTCGGTGAACGTGGTGGTCCACGCCGTGGTTGCGAGTCGTGACCACCGCGTCATACCATCTTCTGGTGGACTGGTGAACTTTCCGGTGGAACGTTTCCAGATTTCGGTGGAGCTTCAAACGGAATTTGGGCATGAGCGCAGGGAGGTTCCTCGTAGGAAGATGGTATGTCTCGGCCACCTCCTCGCGGAGAGGTTTTTCTTTTCTTTCTTCATTTGATGTTAGGGCTTAGGCCGAGGACGTTGTCCTTAGCCTTCTGCGCGCCCTTTCACTTGACTTAGCGGTGGAAGGGTGGATTTGATTTCCTGTCGAATTCACTGTCTTTCTCTGCTTTTTCAGGTGATCGTAGGGGCGATGGAGCCAGAGAGGGAAGTTATCCCCATTACATCCGAGGAGGAGACTGTGTTCGAGGAGAGCAGTAGTGTAACGGCCTCGAGCTCTGCGTCCTCGAGCTCGTCGGCTTCGAACTCCTCGAGCGAAGTCGAGGGGGAAGCGAGCGACGCTGAGGAGGGAGAGGATTTGGAGGTCGTGGAGGAGGACGCAATGGAAGAGGACGTTGATGTGTTTTTCCCGGAAGAATGGGAGGTGACCGAACCTTCCCACCATATTTCCACGTTTGCCAAGTCTGCGGCGGACGCTTTTACCGAGGTCGGGCCAGCGGGTGAATGGAGAGTGCTTATGCCTAATTCGGACGAGCGGATCACCTCGAACTTCGGGGACTGCTTCGCCATGTACGAATATGCCTTCAAGGAATTGGGGTTGAGGTTTCCCTTTACTGACTTCCAGCGGTCAGTGTTTGAGCACCTGAAGTTGGCTCCTTCTCAGCTCCACCCCAATTCGTTGGCCTTCATACGGGCTTTTGAGTTGGTGTGCGAGCACCTTGCTCTGGGGACCACTCTTCCTTTATTCTTTGCTATTTTCAACCTACAGCGGCAGCTGGCGGGGAAGAGATATGGATGGGTCTCTTTGAAGCAGCCCAGAAAGTTGTTTAAGCCGTTCTCGGAGTCCATCCGAACGTTCAAGGGACGATACTACATCGTCGAGCCTCTGTCCGAAGCTGCTCAGGACAGCGTGTATGTTTGGGAGGTAGAGTATGATGAGAACGGAGATGAGCTGCTTACCGAGGAAGGGAAATATATCGGGGAGAGAGTGTACAAGTTCTCGATCCGCTGGTCACCCGACCACTTCTCAAAGAAGCCCAGCGCCTACGTCTTCGAGCCGAGCGCGTTACGCGGGCAGGATGTTGTGTCCTACGAGACGCTGGTGAAGTGGGTTAACTCCTTCGATCTTGCGAGCTGCTGGACGAGCAAGGGTGCCCCTATCTACGAGGATGACGGGAGCCAGATAGTCGAGCGCAGGTTTATCAATGTGAAGGCTCTGCTGGAATGCAAGACTCCCGCGGATGCCATGAAGTTGCTCGGTAGTCTTAGTTACTTAGACTTTATTTGTTATTTCTTTTTCTTCCCCGTTGCAAACGTGTTCGTTTCATTTGTGCAGGTGAGATGCCTCAGGCTCGTGATCGTGTGGTGAGGAACGCCATGGCGAGGGGCAAGGCTGGAGCGGCTCCTCCCAAGGCCCGTCCTGTTGGTGGTGCTCATGCTCTTCCTCTTGCTCAAGCTGCGGTGGGGACCTCTGCTTCTCCTACTCCAGCTCCCCGGGACTCTCCATTGGCTCTGGCTGGGCGAGCGAAGCGGCAAAGGTCGTCGGATGCCGTGGACCTGACTCGGGCGCCCGAGAAAGGGAAGTTTGAGCTTCCTCCGTGTGTCCTTGACCGGAGGTTCTTTGAGGGCAACACTTTGGTCGTTCCGCGGGCAGAGTCACTCAACCTCGGAAGCATGGACCGAGCGAGCAAGAGGACGATGGTGGCCCAGGATGCTTCTGCCATGGTGAGGATGCTGGAAATGGAAGCCGTTTATGTGGAAGGGGACTCTGTGCTCGAGGCTGAACTCACTACTGCCCGGGCCTCCATGGCGTCTCTAAAGGAAGAAGCCAAGGGTGCTCGTGAGGCTAGGAGGAAGGCCGAGGAGGAGACAGCCAAGCTGAAAGAGGAGGTAACCAGGCTGAAGGCGGAGAAGAAGGCTGCGGAGGATTTGAACAAGGAGCTGATGGCGGCCAGTGCCCCGGGTGTTGATGAACCGGACGAGATAAAAGTGTTAAAAACTAGGGCTGAGCTGGTCGTCAACATACTGCAGGCTGAGGAGGACGGCATTGCTGTGGCATCGGAGTCTTTTAAAAGTGTCGTGGCCCAGTTGCGGGTGGTGAACCCTGGGCTCGACATTTCGACCGATGGTATCCACTACCTTGCATGAGTGGAGGATGATCGCATCGTCTTGCCCGCAGGCCTGGTTCTCGACACCCCCGAAGCTCAGACCGAAGATCAGCCAGCGGAGAAGCAGGAGCCCGAGCCCGAGGCGACCGAGCATGTGGAAGGATGAGGATTCATGTTGTTTTGATGTTGTTGTGTTCTGTCCGGCCTGCGTGCCGTTGATTAATTTGTAATTTATTTAATTTTGGGGGGGGGCATGGCCCCTTTTTTTATGTAATACGCACAGTCTTTTGGCCCTTGTGGCCTTTTTATTTAATGCCCGGTTCATTTATACAATTTTTGTTGTACTTTACATTATTGCTGTACTTTACCTTAGTTGTGCGTGTATGACTGCCCTTCGGAGGGTGCGTCTGTTAATGGAGCTTTCTTTTGAAAGATAGCTCGCTGTGTGTGAATTCGCCAGTGCGGGGAACTGGTCGAATAGCCGGGGAAGTCCCTGGCGAGGTTGCGGATCTCAGGTCGCGATTGAGGCCTGAGGTCACGGCGTGAACGTCCCATCGCGAGCTGGGGTTCTTCCAATCATGGTACTTGGGCGAAGGCGGTGCTCGGTCGAGGGCCGCCGACGAGCAGAGTTCTGGCTCGTTTATTTGAGCGGGATTCTACTTCGTGTGCATGTGTCGTTTGTACCTGGACGAGCATGATGACTGCTAGGTGGTCTCTTGATGCGAGGAAGCTTATGGTTACTTTAGCTGTAGTATTGCTTAAGTTTCTCAATGTTCCATGGTCGAGGGAGTGCCTCCCCGTTAAGGTTTTCGAGGAAGTATGCACCATTTCCCGTTTTGGCACGGACTCTGTATGGCCCTTCCCAGTTGGCTGCTAGTTTGCCTTCGCGAGAGTCCTTGTGGTTTCTTCGCAGGACAAGGCTGCCCACATCGAACTCTCGTCGTAAGACTTTGGCGTTGTGCCTGATAGCTATTTTTTGCTTAAGGGACGCTTCGCGGAGAGCTGCTCCTGTCCGGATTTCCTCGACGAGGTCGAGCTCTTCTCTCATTGCTTCGTTATTCATTTCCTCGTCTAGAGGTGATTCGGTCCTTCTGGACGGTACGTGGATTTCGATGGGTAAGACAGCCTCCATGCCATATGCTAAGCGGAAAGGCGTTTCCCCGGTGGTGGACTGGGGAGTAGTGTGATATGCCCATAAGACGCTGTGGAGCTCCTCGACCCAGGCTTTCTTTGTTTCATCCAGTCTTTGTTTGAGGCCACGAAGGATGACGCGGTTGGCCGTTTCCGCCTACCCGTTGGCCTGGGGGTGCTCTACCGAAGCGAAGTGTTGCTTTGTCCTGAGATGGGCGACAAAGTCTTGGAACTTCTTGTCTGTGAATTGTGTTCCATTGTCTGTGACGATTGCTTGGGGGATCCCAAAACGAGCAAGGATATTCCGCTTGTAGAAGCGTAGGATGTTAAGTGCTGTTATCTTCGCTAAGGCTTCTGCTTCTATCCATTTTGTGAAGTAATCTACACCCACTATCAGGTATTTGTTTTGGTTGGACCCCGTCACGAAGGGTCCTAGGATGTCTAGGCCCCACCAGCCGAATGGCCACGGGGATGTCAAGCTTTTCAGCTCGTTAGGTGGAGCAAGGTGCATATCCCCGTGCCGTTGGAATTTGTCGCATTTCTTCACATGCTCCTTGGCGTCTTGCTGCATAGTTGGCCAGTAATATCCTGCCCGGAGTGCCTTGCGGGCAAGGGACCTTCCTCCCAGGTGTTGGGCGTTAATGCCTTCGTAGATTTCTCGTAGTACGTGGGGGATAATCTCCTCCTCTATGAACTTTAGTAGTGGGATGGAGAAGCCCCTTCCGTAAAGCTTATTTTCGAGGATGACGTACAAGAAAGCTCTGCGTCTGATGGTGCTGGCTTCCTTGGGGTCATCCGGAAGTTCGTCCCTGGTGAGGTAGTTGTACACGGGCGTCATCCAGCAGTCGCTGTCTCCGATCGCGTGCACGTGTAGGGTCGAGGACCCCTTATCGATGCTGGACCAGGGAAGTATCTCTTGGATGACCAACCTGTTTCTGCCTTTCCTCTTGGTACTCGCTAGTTTGGATAGGACGTCTGCTCGCACGTTGTGTTCGTGGGGAACATGTCTTACTGCCACCGTCCTGAACTTTGACATCTTTTCCTTGACTAGGGAGAGCTATTCAGATAGATTGTCGTTTTTGGCCTGATACTCTCCAGAGATCTGGTGGGCTACGAGCTGAGAGTCCGTGCAGATGATGATTTCTTCTGCCCCTAGGTCTTCGACTAGGCGCAACCCAGCGAGGAAGGCCTCATACTCAGCCTGGTTGTTCGACGTGGGAAAGGACAAAGTGAGATACGCCTCTACTATGGTCTCTTCGTCGTTTTCCAAAATCACTCCTGCCCCGCTGCCGCTCGAGCTAGATGCTCTGTCCACGTAGATGGTCCATCTGTTTGCTATGTGGGGCGATGAGTCTGAGAAGGTTACTTTCGCCACGAAATCGGCCAGGGCCTGTGCTTTGAGAGCTTTTCTGCTTTCATACCGGACGTCAAATTCGGACAGCTCCAACGACCACTTGAGCATTCGACCGGCCATGTCTGGCCGGCCCAGCAACTGCTTGATGGGCTGATCTGTCTTCACTACGATCGTATGGGACAAGAAATAGTGTCTCAGTCATCTGGCAGCGTTGACGAGGGCCAATGTTACCTTCTCTATCTGCTGATATTGCAACTCTGCGTCCTGCAACGATTTGCTTGTGAAGTATACGGCCCTTTGCCCGCCAGGACCTTCGCGAATTAGAACGGCGCTCACGGCCTCGGCAGTGACGGCGAGGTACAGGAACAAAACTTCCTCGGTATCTGGTCGTGATAACACGGGTGGTTTCAACAGGGCTTACTTTAAGTGAAGGAGGGATGCCTCGCATTCTTCGGTCCATTCAAACGCGGCTTCTTTTCTCAAGAGCTTGAAGAAAGGAAGGGCGTGTTGGGTGGATTTTGCAACGAAGCGGGACAACGAGGTGAGTACCCCGTTGAGGGACTGGATGTTCTTTTTAGACGTGGGCGTTGGGAACTCAGAGAATGCCTGGCATTTGTCAGGGTTAGCCTCTATTCCTCGTTCCGTTAAGTAGAAACCAAGGAATTTGCCTGCCCGTACGCCGAACGTGCACTTCTCTGGGTTAAAACGCATTTGATATTTTCTCTCTTGCTCGAAAAATTTTCGAAGATGGGCGACATGGTCTAGTTCCTCGTGGGACTTGACGATCATGTCGTCCATGTATACCTCGAGCATGTCGCCTATTTGTCCTCGGAAGACTTTATTCATCATTCGTTGGTACGTAGCGCCGACGTTCTTCAGTCCGAAGGGCATTACGTTGTAGTAATAGTTGCCCGATTCGGTCATGAAGGCCGTGTACGTTTTATCGCCCGCGGCCATTGGGATTTGGTTATAGCTCGAGTAGGCGTCGAGGAACGATAACTGTTTAAAACATGCGGAGTTATCTACGAGCTTATCTATATTGGGGAGGGGGTAGGCGTCCTTCAGACAGGCCTTATTAACATCGGTACAATCAACGCACATTCTCCATTTGCCATTATTTTTTCTTACAAGTACAACATTTGAGAGCCATGTAGTGTATTTGGCCTCAGAAATAAACCTAGCTTCTAGAAGGTCTTTGACAGCTTTCTCTGCGGCTTCCATCTTCTCCGGGGACTGTTTCCTTCTGTGCCGGGAAACGGCTTTGACGGCCGGATCAATTGTAAGCTGGTGGCAGGCGACGGAGGGGTCCAATCCTGGCATTTCAGCAGCCCTCCATGCGAACAAGTATGCGTTCTCCCAGAGGCACGCTTTTAGTTGTCTCTTGGCCAGGTCGGGGAGGTCTGCTCCGATCTTCACTCCCCGCTGGGGGTCCTCTCCGAACGGAACGATCTCGAAGTTGCCATCTGAGATGGGGCGTAGGAGATGGCCTCTATTATGGTACTGGCTGCCCGAAGTCGTCAAGTCTTTGGCGTGATCCTCCTCGCTGAAACGGCTGTCCAAATCGATGGATTCGACCTGGGGGAGTGGCTTTGGCTGTTCAGAGCTGTTGGACAGAGGAGGACGACCGGATGTCCTTGGCCTCGCTGAGATGGTGCTCAGACCTTTTGATGCTGCTTCAAAGCATCGACGGGCAGCTTCGATGTCGCCGTGGAGGGTGGGGACCATCCCTTCAGAAGTGTAATACTTCATCTTGAGATGCACGGTGGAAGGAACTGCAATCAACTCTGCCAGGGTTGGCCTTCCAAAAATGCACTAATATAGTGACGGGCAGTCAATTACCAGAAACTGCGCTTTGATTGCTCGGGTTGTCTTTCCTGAACCGAAGGTTACGATGAGCTCTACGTAACCTCGGGGCCTTGTTACTGCTTCGTTGAATCCCTGCAGGTCGGATCCAACGTATGGAGTAAGGCGAGAGTCGTCCAGCTGCAGTGTCTCGAACAGGTGGTTGTACATTATATCAACTGAACTGCCCTGGTCCACGAGTATCCTGCGAACGTCGAAGTTTGCCATCCTTGCCCGGATGAGAAGCGGGATGCTTGAGTTCGGTGACCCGCCGAGGAGTTCCTCCTTGTAGAAGGAAATAGGAGATGATCCTTTGTGAGTGGTATCCAGCGTGGTGACTTCGTTGGAGCTTTTGCTGATCAGTTGCTCGAATTTCCTTTTGACTGAACCGACCGTGATTTTGTTGAATCCACCACCGAAGATGACCATGGCCGATGGGAAGGTCTCCCACGGGCTGTGGGCGCCGAGGAACGTGGAGGCGGGCAGACTATCAGGGATACAGAAGTTCTCTGGCCGAGTTATGGACAGAGCGACCTGTACGTTGGTGTCCTCGGAGGGCGGAGTCTCTTCTGCAGCTTTCTTGCTCTCCTGGGTTTCTTACCGGGGAGCCTCTTTCTTCTTCGCGAACTGCTTCAGGTGGCCATCGCGAATGAGGATCTCTATGACATCTCTGAGGTGGATGCATTCTTCCGTCGTATGGCCGTGGCTTTTGTGGAAGCGGCAATACTTGGATTTGTCTACACCTGGCCTGGCCGGCAGCTGTTTGGGGAAACGGACCCCGCCTGCTTAAACTCTGAGTTGGCATATTCGGAAAAGATTTTCTCCCTTGAGGTAGTGAGGGGGGTATATTCATTGAACCGTCCAGAAGGTCCCTTCTGTTCGCGTGCATCACGAGGCCGATCGTCACGTCTTTTATCTCCTCGACGGGATGTCGAGGGCTCTTCAGCTCTGGATGTCCGGGCACCTTCTTGGTGACGGGAGGCTCGGACAGAGTGAGAAGCGACCTTCTCCTCGTACTGTATATGCGACTGGGCTTGGTGGAGGAGAGCGTTGAGGTTCCTCGGTGGATCTAGGCCGATGGCTTTCGCGAAGTCTGAGCCAGGACGTAATCCCTGTTCGAGCAGGAACTTCTTCATCTCGTCGGTCGTTGGCACTTGGACGGCTTCCTTGTTGAACCGCTCAATGTAGTCCCGAAGAGGTTCATCTCTTCCCTGTACGACAGCTCCAATGGACGCCTCAGTCTTTGGATGGCGTCGTGATGCGGTAAAGTGTCGGGAGAAAATCCTCCCGAGCTGCCTCCAGGATGTGATGGATTCCTCTGGAAGCTGTTTGTACCAGGTCATTGCTCCCTTCCGGAGCGTGGTTGGGAACAGGCGGCATTTGATGGCTCCTCGTACCCCTCTGAAGTCCAGAAGAGCATCTATGTTTTCTATGTGCTCATCTGGGTCTGTGGTTCCATCATAAGTCCCTAGAGACTGAGGCTTCTCTAGTCCTTTAGGGAGGCGGGTGGCCAGGATCCTGCGGGACAACGGGCCGCGAGGCTCATCGTCGCTGTCCGAACTTGAAGTCGATGGTGACCGTTGTCTGTGCTCGCGGCGGCGGTCTCTGTGAGGTGAGGCTGATCGTGGCCGGTCGCGAGGTCTGACCGGTGGAGAATGCCCGTCTTGCCTCGTTCTCTTTTGTCTTGGCGGTGACTGATCCCGCGGGGAGATCTGGTCGCGCTTGCAAATGCGTTGTGGTTCAGGCTCACGCCTCGTCATACGGTCTTCCCGGCGCCTAGGCGGCGGGCTTCTTGATTTCTGGTGTTTCCTCTTGGGAGGAGAGGATCTTGGAAGAGTTGCTTCTTCGAGAGCCCCTATCCTTTCTCCTTGCTGCAAGATAAGGAGGTTTGTGCGGTTGACAGCATCCAGGAGGGCTGCAATGGCCAGATCAGCGCTAGGGGGGGCAGGAATTAGTCGTTCCCCCAACGGTGACTATTTTCCTCCTTGCTCGGTGGGAGGAGGAGTTGGAGACGCAGTGGCCCCGTCTCGAAGGAAACGGGGATCAGAGAGTAACAACGAACTGCCATTAGCGTCCAACTTGTTGACGGGGACAAGAACCGTAGCGTCAGCACCCTTTCGTGGGCGGATCAAAGAGAGTATGTTTTGATCTTTTGGTTTCCGAGGAGGAAAGAAAGAAGGGGAGAACAAGGATTCCCACAGACGGCGCCACTGATCTGAAGTATTCGAACTGGTCCACGTAAGCTGGTCGTCAGAAGGTGAGGTGCTCGGATGATTGCTGGTCGTAAGGCGTGCAACGTGCTCGGCTTAAGAATGAGGAGAGGAGGGGGTGTACCTGCAAGGTACTCCGACGCTCAAGTAAGAAAGGGTCAGAGAAAAAGGGCAAGTACAAAGTGTATTCTTAGGGTGAAAATGTGATACCTGGCCCTCTCAAGTGAGAGGGTTTATATAGAGCCCCCAGAGCGTGGCCAACGGTCATATTTTCGGGGCGAACTAGCCGTTTTTCCCAAAGAATAGGCAACTGCCCAAACTAGTCGTTATGTCGGGCAGGGTGCCATGAATCAGCCGTTATGCCGGGCATAGACGCAGTTGCGGGCACCTGCCCATCGCTGTTCGGGCAGCGGGGAAACCGTGCGTAACGGACATCAGAGCCGGGGAGGGACGTTGCGTTCCTTGCCCGGCTTGAGGGGCAGAAATGTCACTTTTACCCCTCTGTGGATTGGGCTTAGGCAATTTGGGCCGCTCTGGAGTGGAAGCGGATTGGGCCAATTCCAGCCATTGGTCAAGTCCAGAACACTTAGCATTCAAGAAATCTCAAAAATGTTTTAATAAGAGGTGAATTGTTCCACGACACTCCTAATTTGGGTTAAATCACCTTGAGATCCTTCTGATCAAGAGAAAATCTTCATAATCATAGGAAGATCATCTGAAGATCCTATTAGGGGAAAGTCATTCCAAGATTTGGTCAACTTGGACCACACCTCCAAACACCAATTAATCAGAGATATACCGTTGTAATAGGTTAAAAAAATTTGCAGCTGATTTATAACGCCATATTTAACGACGGTCGTATTAAAAAACCGTTGTAATAAATGGTGTGTAACAAGCTTCGATTCCCAGCAACTACATTTTTCTCTCCATATTTTTACATTTTAAACACGCTTGTATTAAAACACTGTTGTAATACATGATGTGTAACAAGCTTCGATTCCCACCAACTACATTTTTTTTCTTCCATATTTTTAGATTTTAAACATATATTTTATTTCTTTTGTTAGTGTTACGGGGATTTAACCTTAAAACTCAAAATTCATCTTTGTTTTTCTATTTTTAAGTGCAAGAGAATAGGTTGAAATAGTTTGATTATAACTTCTTTAAAAATAAAAGTGAAAGAGATGAGTATATATAAAAGAAAACTTTATTAAGATTCCAGATACGAAGATTACATTGATAATCAAATATTACATATATTTATCAACGTCAGAGCCCATAGCTGCAAATGCATCTTCATAATCCAGGACTCTCTCCTCACTTCCCTCATCGGAATCATAATAAACAATCTTCCTTTTCTTCTTTTTCTTTTTCTTCTTCAGCAACTTCTTCTTCTTCTTCTTCTTCTCCTTCCTTACCCTTAACGCATCCCTGACGTTGGCCGTTGGTTGGACCTCCTCATTTGGCGGCTGACGTTGTTTATTTGTTCCCTCATTGGTGATGTTTCTAGCATTCTCATTTGTAGAACTCATTGTTACGAAGAATATATTAGGAAGAAATGTAAAGTTGTCTATTTATAGATGAGGTTGAAGATGAAAAGTCTGATAGTTTAATGCTTGCAATGATGATAACTTGTAAATGGTTGATATTCTGGAATGGTATTTTTTGAAAAACGGAAAAAAATTTAAATCATTATTATACTTTGCCATAGTGTTCTCTATTCCGGGAAGAGCAAGAGTTATAATATTACAATGGTTAGTAGTAATAACCGTAGCGATACCCCTTATACTCCAGGCAACAACATTTTTCTATCTTACGTAATTATAGAAAAATGTTGTTGCCTGGAGTCGAACCTTGTACCACGTAAAAGGGGTATCGCTACGGTTAATATAACTAACTGTTGTGATATTATTAAAATAATATATACTTATCATTACGGTTCTTTTAGAAAACCGTTGTGAAATATTTACCTATATAAGGGAATTAACTTTCCTTTATTGACCGTAGCGCCGTTTCCTTCACAGCGAAACCCTAGCACCCATTTTTCCTCTACATTTTTGGCAGCAAACTTCATCTTTCTTTAGAATCCGCGAAAAGAAATACAAGAAGTATGAAGCTTTTGATTTAAGCTTCTTCCTCCTTGTATTTCTTCTTGCAGAAATTTAAAACTAGATGAACATGCTGATGATGCTGGCGGTAGCAAGCGTAATGTACATATTGTTTATGGAAAATAAGGTATTCTTCTACTTCAATCTTTTTGTTAGATAGTTCCCATTATCTCGTTTGCTTCATGTTGTTTTTGTTGATTGTTCTCATTTTGTGCAGATTCGAATTTAATGCTTCACAAGCAAGGTGAACTTCATTGTAATGGTACAATCCCACTTCTTAGGGTTTTGTTTCAACTTTTGCTTGTTCTGTTTTGAATACTAACTAATTTTCTTCATTGCTTCCCACTTCTTAGGGTTTGTTTCAACTTTTGCTTGTTTTGTTTTGAATACTAACTAATTTTCTTAATTGCTTCCCACTTCTTAGGGTTTGTTTCATTTGGTGATGATGATGGTGGTACATATATATGAATTCATTCTGATAAGGTACATATATATGAATTCATTATGATATTGTACATGAAATTTAGTTTATTATATACTATGTATATTGTTTGTTTCACTATCCTTTTATTGAATAATGCGTTTGGTACTGAAATATATGTGTACAAGTTCCTAGTTAACACATTGTATACATTAAATGCCCTAAATACAAAGTTCTAAAGTCTACGGCATAACATACACAAGATGTCCAAAAACACTAAGAACTAGATCAATATAATGATCTCAAAATAAAACGCCATAGCGGAAGCCATGCCATCTCAAAAGCTACGATCCGTAAGGAAAAGTCAAACCACCTTATCCTTACCTTTGGCCGAACCTGCAGAACTTGTGATGTAAACAACAACAGTGGGGTGAGATACATCAAATCTCAGTGAGTTCGCTATCTTATAGTCCTCTCGACTCTACAAGGTTCTAATAAGCCTAACTCAAGTCAAAGGGAAAGGGAAGTGACTTTGAGTACACACACACTATATGGAAATATGTCATGAGTTCATCAACTCACACTATCACTAATCGTTAACCACACCAAGGCATCCCCTTTTCCCGTCCGCTTCTACGTCTAGAAGTCGACCCGAGTCATGGATCCTGGTAACCTACTTGACATACGAATGGATTCGGGTCCTACGGGCCATTAACCGTTATGAACCGTCACTTCACACGGACCATTAACCGTCACAAGCATACGCTCCCAGAGCGCCATTCGTACTGCACGCAGGAATCAAACCTGCCAAGTAGTTGTGCACATGTTTCAGAGGAGCTCGAGACCCATGAAACGCACTCACAAAAATAATCGGTTACGATTACGTGATAACACTCACAAACATGATCGTATTCGACGATCACAAGGCCATAACGCCTTAGCATAACCACAAAGGTTAACACACATGTTCCATACTAGTGTTTGTTCCATCTACATTTGTCGACACTGTTTATGGTAATATTCCTCACCCTACCTAATTCATATTTTCACAACTTACATAAAAGAAACACATAATGTAACATATTCCACCAATTTACGGTTCCCTACGATTCATTAATTGGAAAATAACCAGATGTTTCTCACTACCATCAGCTAGAATACGTTCCTAGCTTCACAACGATATCAAGAATACGCAAAACGGATAACCGAGTCAAAAGTTATGCAAGAAATAAATTGGATGTTCTGCTATGTTCGCATTGCGAAGAAGCCAGCGAACGCTCGCTACTTCATTCGCAGTGCGAAGCGTCCAGCGAACGCCTAGCCAACACTTGTTTGCTGCACCATTCGCAGTGCGAACTCTGGCGAACCAAGGCAGTGGCAAAACAACATAAGGTTCGCAGTGCGAACCACTGGCGAGCCACTGGTGAACGCTCGCCTTTGCATTCGCAGTGCGAACTGCCAGCGAGCCCACGATTTCCCCTTCGCTGGGGGATTCGCAGTGCGAATCTGAGAATTTCAGAAACTCCATCAGCGTAACAGCTGATCTTCCATGGTTCCAAAACCCCACCAAAACATATCCCAACATCATACAATCAAATATAAACGATTCTACACTCCTATAACCCATACTACTCAGTTTATAACACATTTTAACCGTTAATTTCCAAGATTTGCAATTTATCCAATTCCTTACAATTCTAACCTAAGTCTTAGAATCTAAGAGAGTCTAAAACAAAAGCGTCTAACTAGAACCCACCTTGAAGAGATGAAGGTGGTGAAGATTTGATGATGAGATGATGATGATCTTGCTCTTGAACTTTTTCTCCTTTTCTCTTCCTTTCCTTCTCTTTTCTTTCTCTCCAAAATCCTTTCTATCTATTTCTTTGGAAAATGAAAGGAAAGAAAATAATATAGGGAAAAACATCATCAATTAGCAACACTACTAGTTGTCCGAAAAGTCTCTAAAGTCCAAATATTTAAATACCTCTGAGTCAGATAATATTAATTGGATTTACTCTAACTCCGACAGTTACCCTAATTATCTCTGCAGATAATTTATCAGAGTACACTGGGACTCAGTTGATCACAACTAATATTATCCGGAGCAAAATAGTTTACGGGGTATTACAGGTATTACTTTATTAGTGGTTAAAATAAAAGTCAAATTTCTTCTAACATCCAACGGTTATGATTAACTGACAGTGTAAAATCCTTTTATACTGTCAGTGCATTTCAATTAAATTCAATTAATAATAATAATAAGATATAATTTCAAGAGTTTAATAAAAATGGACGGTTTACATTATCGTTTAATAATAATATATTATTCTATCATATTATGTAAGTAATTTAAAATTTTCAATCTGAATTATTGAAATGCATAATCTTGATTGACCGATTGTAAAATTTATCTATACTTTATCCTTTTTTCATAAATTTCAATTAGTTAATAAATGGCTTGTAAGTTGTTTTCTCGCTGCATGTTTAAATTCATTTATGTGAACTTACATAAATAGTTGTGAGATTAGAAAAGTTTATATAAATAATTTGACATGTTTGTAAACTATTTTTTATTTTTTTCTATAAAAGTTTTATGATTATTTACGAAAACAACTTATGAATTTCTATGTGTGCGTGTGGCTTATATGGTGGAGAGAGCCATACTTACTCCAAAAAAGTGTAATGTGCATATATTGAAATTGTAAGTTGTTTCACAGTAGGTAGTAAGGAAAGAACATCAAATTATTGATGATTTTGATGAGCTGATGGAACAAATTAAGAAGACAAAGAAAAAAATGATGTTAAAGGTTTTCAAGACATCAAAGCATTTCTTATCCTAATCGTCTGTGACTCCGAAGATATTAAATTCATGTAAGTTGATAATTTGGTTAGTTTGATTTTGTGACTAGCTAATGGTATAGAAACTGATCCATTAGCAAATATCTTATTAAACCTCTTTTTCTACTGCTTTGCAGTCCTTCAAACGACGTGTTGCCTATGCAAATGTCCATTATGATCGTATCCTTTTGTGTTAGTTCAGTAGCATTAACCATTGGATATTCTATTATTATCACAATTAATTTCCACTTTATATAACCAATGGAAGATCACAGTTCACAGTAGCTCAGAATGTAAAGGGATTACTCTCTTATTCCGATTATACTTTCCTCAAGACAGTAACGGCGAACCTCACTGGATCGAAATACAACATTTGGGATCAGAAACATCGTCCTAATCCGAAAGCCAATAGGAATCAATCAAATTCAAAGCAACCTCTTGCTGCTGTTGAATATGTAGCTACAATACCAACATGTATAGGAACTCATACAAGCATTAAAACATATATACCTAATCATCAATCTATGTCTTTCAAGAACACTTCACAGGTGCAACATTCTTTAACCTTTTGAGAAAATTGATTAATATCATTCTTCAACTTTTCTATGGAAACTATGTTTTTATTGTACAGGTTGTTGGTTATATCCTAAGGTCAACCGCCAGAATTACTAACAAAGATGAATTCAGTCACGAGACACATCAATCTAACCTGCAAGTTACTTGCACCTTTACTAATTAGGAAGTTTAATAGAATCATTATATTAATCATAGAGATTTAATTAATGTGATTTCTAGAATATTCAAAAATGTTTTATAATATATTTTGTTTAATATTTTTACTAATGTGGGAGTTATGCAATCAAATCCAAGTAGGGCTTGAATTTTCTCAATAGTGAGACATTGTATAGAAGTTTCATATTGCCAGTCTTCATTACTACTAGAATAGTGGGGTCTGATAATGTTCCATCAGGCATCAGCTAGATTTCGTGCAGAAAATTCTTCATTATAGAATGATCAGTACAAGTGATTAACTTTTTAATGAAAATTTTGAAACAAATTTCACTCCGCTCATGATGTTTAGCGAAATATTGTTCGATCCGTGTAGAAAAATAGATATCAAAATTTAAATTTGTTTCTAATTTAAGTTTATTTTTATCTGAGAGCAGTAGCCAAAATTTGAAGTTGTTTTTAATTTAAGTTTTTTTTTACAATTGTTTTTTATTTAAGTTAAAATACCTTTTTAAAAGAATATAATAATTTGCAAAAATAAATAAATTTATCAATCATTTTAAAAAATAATTTAAAAATATAAAATTAAACATTAATTAATGATCATTATTATTAATTATGTATAACTTTAAAAGATAATTTAATTTAGAAATAAAAGAAAAATAAATAAATAATTTTTTAAATTCAAACAAAATCTTAAAAAATTCTATTTTTTCCAAACACACGGGTACTTATGTACGCACACATGGTACTGATATTAAGCTATTGATTTAAATATTTAATAATAACTGGAATAAATTTACTATTGATTTGAATATTTTTATAAATAATTCCAAAACAAAATATTTATATATAGAAATAATTAAACTGTTTATTCAAATATTTTTATATACGGAAAAAATTATATAAACCATCAAATCGATTTATTATCTCTTTTAAAAATAATAAACTATTTTGGTTAGGAATTATTAATAAATTATTTTGATTTTTCTTTATTTCATCACAATGCTTTATTTCTTCAAAGTTGTAAATAACTGACATCAACTTAAGATACCACACCACTATCCGTGTAAACACACGGGTATTGATATGATACGCGCATATGTAAAAGAATTTGGATAAAACAATATTGTTTTTATTTCAAAAATATGTCTTTCTTTTAAAAATAATAAATTATTTTCGTAAAACAATTTTATTTTATTTATTATATTTTGAAAACAAACGCGTGCGTACCACACCAGTACTCGTGCGAACGCACGAGTATTACACTAGTTATTTTTTAAAGGTGAAGAACGTTGCATAGCAGTGCAACGGTTGGCCACGCTGGACAACTCCAATGGAAAGAAAAATTAATGCAACGCACGCCAGGCTGGAAGAACCAAGAAGAATCTGCCGCTGGAGTTGCTCTTATGCTTCTATCGAGTATACGTGTGCATTCCCTCTTTCTAATGTGATTTTTTTCTGATGTGATTGATTATGTGATGCCTTTGGTTTAATGAATTTGTCATAGTATACAATATAAAAAGGCAACACATTTTATTTATGTTAACGTTTTAAGCATGACTTTGGAGTGATTTTTTTTTAAATCCAAACAATATTAAATTTTAAAAAATTAATATAAAAAATTATAATAAAAATAAAAGAAAAAGAAAAATATAACAAACTCATCTATCTAGAAATGGACTATTTATGGAGGAAAACAACTCGAAAAATAGACTTTGACATAATCCTCTTTCAATTTAAATTGGTTATTACTTTTTCCATCCTTACATGTGCTTACCACATTTTTGAAAATTTGAAATTACTTTGTATACTTTCTGAGATACATCTCCACACCAAAAATCACGCCAACCTTCTCTTGAGTGTCACTTTGTTTAAAAAAAATATGATCTAAAGATGCATCTCTGTATGTTGTTTGGGTGGATTCGAAATCAATGATATTTTCATATATGCATCTCTGAAAATACTCAGCGGGAAAGTTGATAAAACACCACTTTGCATGAGCTTTTTCTTCATGCTAAAACCATAAATCATTTCAAAACCCTTGAAAAATTTTCTCTCATTTTCAATCAACTTTTCAATACTAAAACATCATTATTGTATTTCACCACTTCTAAGGGAGTATAACAAGTTGAAATTGCATGTAAAGACCATTCATTTCATCCCTCATTCCTTGTATTAATCTTTGTTTTTAAGCTGAAAAATGAACGTTGAGTCTGGAGATGCATTTCTGGATTGTCCTGATAATTTTAAATGTATCAGTGATTTTCTCTTATTGGTGATAATATATATGTTGCACCCGGATATGTTTCCTAAAACTATTCAGAGTATGGATGTTAAATCGATCGAAGTAAAGCATGATGTCAAATCAGAAGAAGTGAATGATGATGTTCAACAGGATGAAGCAAATGATAATGTTACACCAGTGCTCGATTGGTTATTGTTGAGGTAGATGTTCATGCATAATTTACAAATAAAGAAGTGTATATTGTTCGTGAACAATGAGTCTGCAGGGAAACCGAAAAATTAGAGTTTAACGTTGTAATTGAAAGGTCTGACAATAGTTCAGATAGTAGACAAGCATTTACAAGGATCATTGTGACCATTTATGGAGGTTTGCAGGGGGTTTCATTGGCCATATATTTTGTCCTTTAAGTGTTTAGGATTGGATTCATGATAAGCCATTGATACTCAAAGTTTATTCAAGACATTGCAAGTCTATTTTCAAAGTCAAGATTCAAGTTTGTTTTGCACAACATTGATACAAGGTCACAAAATTGAAGGAAACTCATCAAAACAAGATTACAAAACTTTTTTTTTTCATTACAAAGTCATCCAAAGTTTAAATATCCATATTACATTGCAAATCATTACAATATCCAAAGCTTACACAAAAATGCAATCTTTGACCTACAGTTGTCTTTGGTCAACTGTTGACTTTTTGGTAGTGAAACCTCTACACTAGACCTATTCCCAAACTGTTCCAATTATCATCAATCCTTGTGTTGTGGTTGTTTCTTCTTGTTCTTCAAGTATGCCCCAGCTTCACCTACCAAACTTTCATGCCTTGCCTTTGGCCAAACCTACAATCACACAAACATATAATTAGAAGTCAGACCATACATTCACATCCAGTTTCATACATCAATATAAATGCATATACATCATCAATTCATGAATTCACGAAAAGTCATATACATAGCATTTCATACAAACCAGTCATCATCCAAAATCCAAACATCCATACATATTCATGTTGATTTGCATACACGTAATTGCTACCATAGATTACTTAGCCTTCAAGTAACACTAGTTTCTAACAATACACAATACCATAACTAATCATTTTTAATACAAGTGTTTCACCACATTTATAACAATTCAGTTTCAAACCCATATCTCACTTCATCCTTAATTAAAACAACATAACAAGTATTTTAAATCTGCAAACAATTTTCGCTAACATGATTACAATGAGTAGCCACAATTCCATCTATCTAATTCACTAACTAACATGCTGCTAATTGATCTGATAATACTCCCTAACATCCAGGTCACAATTTTTTTCAATTAAACTAACAACTTAACTTCATAACTAACTCATTTCACAAACTAACCTAAGTGCCTTCAACTAATCCTACTAATTGAAGTACAAATTTGCTACTTTAAAAAACTTTTGACACTGTTAATAGCATAGCTATGATTCACATTTTTGTTACATTCCAAATCAATTCATTTCCAATTCGAATTATCATTGTAAAGATCCCATTGTAAGGTTGTTTTTCCATTTCATACACCACCTGTCAATGTAAATAAAATGATTCACTATTAACAAATAACTATACTTTAACTAATTTTCAAGTGCGAAATTAGTGTAATTTCCCTTACAGGAAGATAATAGTTCCATTTAATTCCATTAACACTAACAGGTAACCAACTTGAATTGTGCTAACCTAATTCCACTGGGATTCAGCAGCAAGTCCACTGGGATTCAGCAGCAACTGACATAAGTTCAGCTTGGCTTCGAATTTTGCACTAACTAATTTCAAAGGCATAACCTGACAGAGTTAATCAATGCAACTAACTTTAAAGTCTTCTAACAATCTAACTATTTTGATCTAACCCTAACTGAAATGTCTAACATACTATAACTAACTTAACTGCTAACTACCATCTAAAATCTAACTCCTAATAGAAATTAACACTGTTATTAACATCTAACCAATTTCTACTTGAGAATCTAACAGAGTTAAGACCCTATCCAATTCTGTTACTCGTCTCAACCTTTATAAATCACATTCATCACCCTTTAATTCCACAACAAAACTCATTTTCATTCTCACTCAATCACAATTCCAGAAATCATCACCAATCACGTTCCATAGCACTCCCCAAAAAAACCTCTCAATTCTCTCTCAATACACTCTCTCTGAGTTTTCTCTGATATCACTCTTCCCTCACGCAGAGCAATAATAACCTCACCAAGCAGTGGTAAATGATCCTAGAGACTAAAGAAAGAGAAGAAGAAGGAGATAGCATAAACAGTTCGAAGCGGTTACCTCTTTGAAGATTTCTTTAGAATCATCTTTAACTTCATCTTTTTCGTTCCAACAATCTCCAGGGAATTCCTCCTCCTCGTAGGTAGGATCTTCTTATTCCACTTTTATTCATGCCAACCTCATGGCGAAATATCATTCGCCGTACACGCCACATCCGTTCTTTGTAACAATTTTTTATTTCAAAACTTGTGTGAGCCTTGCGTTAGAATTACTTTTCAAAAAGGATAGTTTTAGTCACAAATACTTAGCATTCAAGAAATCTAAAAAATGTTTTAATAAGAGGTGAATTGTTCCACAACACTCCTAATTTGGGTTAAATCACCTTGAGATCCTTCCGATCAAGAGAAAATCTTCATAATCATAGGAAGATCATCTGAAGATCCTATTAGGGGAAAGTCATTCCAAGATTTGGTCAACTTGGACCACACCTCCAAACACCAATTAATCAGAGATATACCGTTGTAATAGGTTAAAAAAATTTGCAGCTGATTTATAACGCCATATTTAACGACGGTCGTATTAAAAAACCGTTGTAATAAATGGAGTGTAACAAGCTTCGATTCCCAGCAACTACATTTTTTTCTCCATATTTTTACATTTTAAACACGCTTGTATTAAAACACTGTTGTAATACATGATGTGTAACAAGCTTCGATTCCCACCAACTACATTTTTTTCCATATTTTTAGATTTTAAACATATATTTTATTTCTTTTGTTAGTGTTACGGGGATTTAACCTTAAAACTCAAAATTCATCTTTGTTTTTCTATTTTTAAGTGCAAGAGAATAGGTTGAAATAGTTTGATTATAACTTCTTTAAAAATAAATGTGAAAGAGATGAGTATATATAAAAGAAAACTTTATTAAGATTCCAGATAAGAAGATTACATTGATAATCAAATATTACATATATTTATCAATGTCAGAGCCCATAGCTGCAAATGCATCTTCATAATCCAGGACTCTCTCCTCACTTCCCTCATCGGAATCATAATAAACAGTCTTCCTTTTCTTCTTTTTCTTTTTCTTCTTCAGCAACTTCTTCTTCTTCTTCTTTTCCTTCCTTACCCTTAACGCATCCCTGACGTTGGCCGCTGGTTGGACCTCCTCATTTGGCGGCTGACGTTGTTTATTTGTTCCCTCATTGGTGATGTTTCTAGCATTCTCATTTGTAGAACTCATTGTTACGAAGAATATATTAGGAAGAAATGTAAAGTTGTCTATTTATAGATGAGGTTCAAGATGAAAAGTCTGATAGTTTAATGCTTGCAATGATGATAACTTGTAAATGGTTGATATTCTGGAACGATATTTTTTGAAAAACGGAGAAAATTTTAAATCATTATTATACTTGGCCATAGTGTTCTCTATTTCGAGAAGATCAAGGGTTATAATATTACAATGGTTAGTAGTAATAACCGTAGCGATACCCCTTATACTCCAGGCAACAACATTTTTCTATTTTACGTAATTATAGAAAAATGTTGTTGCCTGGAGTCGAACCTTGTACCACGTAAAAGGGGTATCGCTACGGTTAATATAACTAACCGTTGTGATATTATTAAAATAATATATACTTATCATTACGGTTCTTTTAGAAAATTGTTGTGAAATATTTACCTATATAAGGGAATTAACTTTCCTTTATTGACCGTAGCGCCGTTTCCTTCACAGCGAAACCCTAGCACCCATTTTTTCTCTACATTTTTTGCAGCAAACTTCATCTTTCTTTAGAATCTGCGAAAAGAAATACAAGAAGTATGAAGCTTTTGATTTAAGCTTCTTCCTCCTTGTATTTCTTCTTGCAGAAATTTAAAACTAGATGAACATGGTGATGATGCTGGCGGTAGCAAGCGTAATGTACATATTGTTTATGGAAAATAAGGTATTCTTCTACTTCAATCTTTTTGTTAGATAGTTCCCATTATCTCGTTTGCTTCATGTTGTTTTTGTTGATTGTTCTCATTTTGTGCAGATTCGAATTTAATACTTCACAAGCAAGGTGAACTTCATTGTAATGGTACAATCCCACTTCTTAGGGTTTTGTTTCAACTTTTGCTTGTTCTGTTTTGAATACTAACTAATTTTCTTCATTGCTTCCCACTTCTTAGGGTTTGTTTCAACTTTTGCTTGTTTTGTTTTGAATACTAACTAATTTTCTTAATTGCTTCCCACTTCTTAGGGTTTGTTTCATTTGGTGATGATGATGGTGGTACATATATATGAATTCATTCTGATAAGGTACATATATATGAATTCATTATGATATTGTACATGAAATTTAGTTTATTATATACTATGTATATTGTTTGTTTCACTATCCTTTTATTGAAAATGCAATCAGTTAAATTGATATAGAAACTTATAATCTGAAAATTAAGATGTAATCTAAAACCAACCATTATCATGTCAATGTTTTTCGAATTGCATCCATTTCATTCAGCACATTCTATGTTCCTTAACATAAAATTTATGGTTCAATGGTTTGTTTGCTTCAATTCATCGATATCTTTTATTATAGTTTACCTCATCGTCGTCACTAATCATCGTGGTTGTTAAGATCATGATTGTTATGATGATAAAATCGCGATGATTTTTGGCGATGAAGAGGTAAACTATAATAAAAGATATCGATGGATTGAAGGAAACCGGCCATTGAACCATAAATTTTATGTTAAGGAACATAAAATGTGCGGAATGAAATGGATGCAATTCGGAAAACAGTGGTGTGTTTAAGTTGGTTTTCAAGAACAGTTTAATTTTCAGAGTATATAGTTCTTTACCAATTTAATGGTTGTATTTCTTTAATTAGGTGTATGGTAAAACAAGCAATATACATTTGTATTTAATAAACTAAGGATACATTCCACAACGATTGAGACTCATAACCGTTGTGATAGTTATTATATATTACAACGGTTGAAATACCTAACCGTTGCAATATAACGCGCACTTTCCAGAATGCAACAACGGTTTCTAGACCGTTGTAGAAATAGCGAACCTACAACGACAATCTACATAACAACGCCTTCGCCCGCGTCATTATATGTCATTCCCAACCGTTGTTAATTGGGTTTTTCATAGTAGTGGTGAGAGAACCCACTCACCTATCACCTTAAGGTTTTAGGTGGACAAGTGGTGTGTCTCTCACAAAGGTGCCTAGTGTAGCACCCTATAATTTGCCCTCTCTTTTTCTAACCTTAACTGGCTTTTGCTTCGTGCTTATCTGCATTTTTCATTAGGTCATAAATCATAATCATACATTGCATTGGTCATCCAAGACATAGGGATTAAGGCATTCTCATGTGGTTCGAATTTTTCGTATTCAGAGGAATATTAGTGTGCATTCAAGGATAAGGGATTAATTTCAAGTCAAGCCTGGTTGTTCATTCATGATCTAATTTAGATGGATGTTTGACCTACTCTTGAAGCACTAAGTTGTTCCCGGTGTGAGGCTTTTGATGTCCCTTCCCCAGCAAGGAGCCAGAAGGTATCTTTTTCCAGCGAGGTGATGAAATTGATATTCTTCCCCAAGCAGAGAATCGTCCTCAAATCGAAAAGGGTTCTTTATGAAGATTTCTTATCCCCAGCAGTGCATGTGGATTCCTCATTCTCAGTAGGGTAAAACGATGGAATATTTTCAGGCAGTTTGAAGATGGTGAAAAGTTAGAGTATTCTCTTCCTCAAAAGTTAGATTCGGTTTTTCCCCGCAAGTCAAAGTCTAATGGTTATTGGCATTCTCAGCAGTTCAAAGTCCAATATTCATTGGCATCTCCTTAACAGTGTTCGCAATTCAGCTTGCGGTTCCCCGACAGAGTTTGCAGCACCAGTTATTGGTGGTACAGGAGATTAGATATTGGTAATCCCTTCCTCAGCGAAGTCTGCTTGTTCCGTTATGCGCATTCCCCGGTGGAGTGCCCTCTCATTCTTGCATATAGTAATCATCATTGCATTGCATCCTCAAAACGCGTAGCATTTCCATTTCGTATGGAGCATTACGCCATAGAAAAATTCAAACATGCATCGAAGCATAAGCCAGATTTGGCACCTTGTGCGAAAGCCCAGATCAACCCTCAATTAAAACAGTGATTCCAATCCTCCGAAGAGAGCCCAAACTTCAGAGTTGAGGCCTGTTTTGTCCAACCTCAGACTTGACGCCCCCTTTTTTACCAGCCTCAGAGTTGTTGCATACATTTTCTCAACCTCAGAGTTGATGAACAACCCTTTCTTCTCCAACCTCAGAGTTGTCGCCTTTCTTCTCCAACCTCAGAGTTGTCGCCTTTCTTCTCCAACCTCAGAGTTGTCGCCCTTCTTCCCCAACTTCAGAGTTGTCTCCTTTCTTCTCCAACCTCAGAGTTGTCGCCTTTCTTCTCCAACCTCAGAGTTGTCGTCTTTCTTCCCCAACCTCATAGTTTCCGCCTTTCTTCTCCAACCTCTGAATTGTCGTCTTTCTTCTCCAACCTCAGAGTTGTCGTACTTTTTTCCCCCAACCTCAGAGTTGTCGCCTTTCGTCCCCAACCTCAGAGTTGACGTATATTGTGGCATGTCTCCAACCTCAGTGTTGACCTATTTCTTTCTTCCAGCCTCAGAGTTGATGCCAAGTTTTTCTCAACCTCAGAGTTGATGTTTACCTTTTTACCAACCTCAGAGTTGATGTGTATCTTTCTTCTAACCCCAGAGTTGAAGTTATGATTTTTTTCTCAACCTCAGAGTTGATGTCTACCTTTTCCTCAACCTCAGTGTTAATGTTTACTCCAAGTTTTCTCAACCTCAGAGTTGATGTGGCACTTTAGTTTGCAGACACTCGGTTAATCGAGTTGACGTCCCAGTCACCGTCTTGATATCATGCAATGTATCTCCAACGGAGTCATCTTTGTGGGTCTGTTGATTCTACTAACCTCCGGTTATGAGTCCACCTTTGGCTGGCAATCACTATGTCATTTCTCTCCCCACAGTGTGCAAATTTTTGGATTCCTTTTGTATTCAATCTCCATGTACCTTGAATGTTTAAAAGCCGTTGCTATCACTTTTTTCAGGTACAAGTCGATTGAATAGGGGCAGTTGTAGCACCCCAAAATTTTCCCTCCCTTTTTCTAACCTTAACTGGCTTTTGCTTCGTGCTCGTCTGCATTTTTCATTAGGTCATAACTCATAATCATATATTGCATTGGTCTTCTAAGACATAGGGATCAAGGTATTCTCATGTGGTTCGAATTTTTCGTATTCAGAGGAATATCAAAGTGCATTCAAGGATAAGGTGTTTAATTTCAAGTCAAGCCTGGTTGTTCATTCTTGATCCAGTGTAGATGGATGTTTGACCTACTCTTAGTCAAACTATCAGAAGATCGCTTCAATCACAAGTTATCAGTATCCATGGACTATTTCTCAGTCAGTGCGCATCCAAGGTCAAATTATGTGGTATGGAGGTCATCAGGTTATCAAAGGTTAATTCCTGAGGAGTTCGGCTCAATTATCAGAGGCAGTTGATTCATTTGCGAGTTGTGGCTGCGTTCAAAGGCTGTCGTGATATGGTGAAAAGTTTGGAACTGGTATAATGTAGTTGTCTATTTTTAGAACCACTTTTCTTTGTCCATGTACAAATCCACAACCCATACCGATCCATATGTACATATACCAGTTTCTTTCCACATTCAAAACCATTTTTATCCATATCCATTTTTACCTTTTCTATCCATTTAAATCCATTTATCCACTTTTCAAATCCATATTTTCCAATTAACCATTTATCCGTTCATAATCCATTCGACATATCTAAATATCCATATTCAGATAAAATCTAAGGTTACACTAATGTCCACATTTTTGTTAACTCATTCTTGGATCAAGTTCCACTAACCCATGTTTTTGTTCAAATCCATTTTAATCCATTAGATTGTCCAATATCTATTCTTGAAACCAATTGCCCAGAACCAAGTCCAATTATCCAAATAATGTCTAGCATTGAGTTTCTGTAGAAAAGTTGAAAGAAAGAGAAGCTACATTAAAGTGATTTAAAAGTGGCAAGACCACCATATTAGTTGCCACTGATGGGTTGTACGGGACCTTGATATTGATGATTATGTGCACCGTATTGGAAGGACAAGGAGCGCAGAAAAAGGAAAATAAAATACACAACCATAACAGGATAAATGAATATAACATTGGAATTCATTACATAAAAAAAATGATTTACAAGAATCACGATAGAATCATAGTCCATAACAAACTCAACAAGTCCCCACGTCACGTATCCCATGCAGCATCACCAAGTTTCTAACAGAATTGAGAAGAAAAAAAAGCTCGTAACAGAATTCCAATTGCCAATTCCTATTCTACCCTCCCTAATTTCTGTTATAAAGCCTGCACATCACTGATACATTTTGAAATCCCCATATCTTGAATCCTTTCCTTTTCAATTCTTCATCAGCTATCCAATACCTGCAGAACTACAACCTTCATCCTTCATCGCCAATTCCTCAAACCTGCTACTGCAAAAACCTTACCATTTCATCTTCACGTAAAACCTGCAAACAGAAGAAGGCCAACACTCATTTCATCATCATTTCGATTCACAGAAATAAGGAAAATAGAATCACAGCCAAACACTTTCCATTGCCTTCGATCTGCAACTCTGCATCAATAACAGTTCAGATAACCTGCAAGACATTCAATTCATTGCAACAAATCTCCATCAACAACTCTGCAACAGACAATTCCAGATAAAAGGGAGAGAAGCTGAAGGCAACAACAATATGAGCAACGCAAGATTCAATCTTGTAGAAAACCACCACACTTAAGTTCACATATCAGCAATTGAACTCAGCTCAACACAACAACGACCACTTCAGAAGAGAAAGAAGCAACACGACGAGAAGTGGTGCGAACAGAGCAAGAAGAATGGAAGTGATATTACCTCTAGATTTCTATTGATCTTCGTCGATTTGAAGAAGCACCAGACGTTTCTCCGGTAGGTAAGCTCTAATCTATCTGATATATATTCGTTCGTCGTTGTCGCCGCTTAACACTTGTTGTGAACTCTTACTCCACGATTTAGCTTGCTTCAATCCATAATTGTCATTTACGTAGCTTGCTTCGATTTGTATGTTTTTTGCATTGAGTCAAAGGTGATTTTGAGTCGAAGCAGAATGGTTGACGAAGGTGATGTGGTGACATCGGAGAGGAGTGTGATGCACAGTGAAGAGTGTGGTGTTGTGAGCGAGCAAAAAGGTGGAAGAAGGGAGGTGTTACCGTGCCGGAGATTTGAAAGGAGGAGAAGTGGAAGTGACGCGGAGGAGGCTATTGTTGTGGTTGAGCAGAGCACCGAGAAGGAAGGAGAAAGACGTTGTCGCGATGCCGGTGTTAGAAGAGAGGGTTACGAGAAGGTGAGTTGGGCGAAGAAGAAGAGGAACTGAATAAAGAGATAGGAGAAGTGTCTGCGGTGACGATGAGGAGAGTGGAGAGACAATGTAGCCGCCGACGAGGAGTTTTGAACGTGAAGGAAATAATTTTGGTTTGAATTTTCCATTTGCTTCCCAGCCCTTTTAGGTTTTCGTTAACATAAACATGGGACTGGGCCTAGGCCCGTATGCTTGCTTTTTTCACATGCCCAATTTGCTTGTACACCGCTTCTGCTGAGAACAAGAACCTTTTGGGCCTTAAGCCCAACGTTTTGCTACATCCACCATCAAACCTCTGGCCGCACCCCCCGCAGCTGCAATGGATAAGGTTCATTGGGCCATTAACTGCCAAGGCCCAAACGCCTGGACTGTTGTTCACACCACACAACGTGTTACTGCCCCCTCCCCCCTTTTATATTGTTTTAGTTTTCAAGTTTTGTTTTAATCAAACTTTAGTTTTTTTTAATTAGGTTTAGATAATTTGTTTTATTAACAATTAATTTTGGTTAATTAGTAATTAGATTAGTTATTATTTTTTTAATTAGAACTCAATTTTGATTTAGATTTTAGATGTCAATCTTAATTTGAATATTAGTTTTAATTTTGAATTAGGATAATTAGAATTTAGAACTTTATTTTGATTTTTGGTTTTAATACTAGTTTTTGATTTAATTTTTAGAAATTAATTTTAGGTTTAATTTTAGAATTATTTTTACATTAATTTTTCTTGTTAGAATTTAATCTTGATTTTTAATTTTGATTTTGGCTAATTTCTGATTAATTCCTGTTTTCTCTCTGTACTTGATTTCTCCTAACTTGGTTTCGTATTCGATTTTCTCTTTGTGATTGTGTGGCTTCGTGTTTACTTGTTGATCACTCTGTATTCACATGATCCCCTTAGGATTCCTAGCTCCACTTAATTTCTGATTAAGCTGGAGGTAGAAGAGACATTAAGCTAGCAATCCAAGCATGATAACAGTAGGTTAGCTCCCCCCTAATCCTGACCTTAGGGCCACTTTGTATGCTAACTTGTAGGATTCAGTTTCCCCTAGACCTTGCGTGCGTCTCTCTCTTCTTTCTCAAAACAATAATAAAGACACTTAATAAAGGCGATGAGTATTGTGTGCCACGAGCCTTAAGTTTATATGAAATGAAGAATGAGGGGTCCCCCTTCACTCTTCTAAAGTGTTTAGCATACGTCCCATTGGGGGCGACCATGCTACACATTCGTTCTTGTGTCATAGACGTTAGTGCAGTACGAATCACAAACAAAGTCAATTCACTTCTTCAGGAAATCTTCTTCAGATCCCTATCCTCTTTCTCTCGCCACAGTGTAATTAAGATCCTGTTTTTCGTAGTCCCACGAACTACGGACGCTCTGACTTCCTCTCTCTGGATAGATTGAGGATATGTAGGCACAAGACGGCGATGTCTTGGCGAGCACTCTTCCCACCTTTCTTCCGTAGTTGTGCGAACTACAGATGCTATGATTCTCATTTTCGATGAGATACGTAGGCACGAGATGTGATATCTCGGCCAGCACACTAACAGTTAACTTCCCTATTTTTTTTGTCTCTCGCCTCAGTGTGATCGAGGCTTGTTAACCGAAACCTTTTCTTTCACCCCAGTGCGATCGATACTTTTTCACCGACTCGTAGGTCGAACTACGACTGCTCTAATTTTCTCCTTCTGGTTAGATTGAGGATACGTAGGCACAAGACAGGGATGTCTTGGTGAGCAACCTCCCCCCTTTAGTGCGTAGTCCGTCGAACTACGTCGACTCTGATTCTTCGTTCGTCCACGAAGATACGTAGGCATAGGATTGCGATAATCCTTGCGAGGTGTCTTCGCTTCCCCCTTCCCCGTTTCTGTTTAGCCGTAGACTTTAGGATAACTCACCCTTTGATTAGACAACAAGCATCGATCCCATCGAGTACGATGGACACGTGGGGGTGCTAATACCTTCCCCTCGCGTAACTGACTCTCGAACCCGGACTATGGTTGCAATGACCATGTCTTCTCCCTCTTCAGGTTTTCTTCGATCGTTTCCTTTCCCTGTGTCGAGATAAATAATGTTCGGTGGCGACTCTTCTATTCCTGTTTCTCGCCGGGTTTTTTTCGCAGTTGCGACAGCTGGCGACTCTGCTGGGGATCTGGTTCCCTATGCGAGTCAATCCTAGCGCTTGTCTGTTTATTTTCATTGGGTGTTTACTGTTGTTCTTTATTTTGTTGTATATTACTGTATTAGTATTTTACCGCATTTTTATTGCATTTGTGATTATTGTTACCATACTGTTCTGCTTCTGTTGTTCTGTTGGGTGGGTTGGATTCATGAGAGATAAGCCCAATACCCAGGCTTGAGTACACACCTAGGATTAGCATGGAAAGTAGTGTGACTTGTGTGGCATTTGGCCAGACGTAGTATACACGAAAACTCCACATCCGGACGAGGTTTTCTTTGGTAATAATCTATCATGCGCATTGGTGCAGATGATGGGATGTAACCTGGAAAACTATCGACTCTGGCGACCATTCCCCGAGGACTCAGTTGAGGCACTCCTCCCAAGAGGTAGTAATGGCAGACCGGAAATGGCAAACCCATTATACTTCTTGATCCGAGGACCCGAAGCTGGGAACTTATATAGGATGACCTTTTTTAGGGGAATCAGTTGAGGCCTCCTCGATTGATGATGATGCCAAACCAAAAATGGTGAACGTATCATCATTTCTCGACATAGGAGCCCGAAGCTGAGGATCCTTTGTTTTAGTACCCCACATGTGAGAATGGGCGGGTGTTTACAGGTTTGCAGGTAACCTTGACCTTCAACCTACCTGGTTTTCTGGTCTTCTTATCGGTGTGGACTTATCGGCTTGGTATTATGGTATTCTGATTATTCGGATATTCTGGTATTCCAGCATTTTCTTCAGAGCAGACCTTTGAACTTATTCAGCCATCAGCACAACAGCTATTCAGAATTTATGGATACCTTGATCTCGTGTCTTTGCATTTGCATCACATGACATTTTTTGCATTCTCCTACTCATATGCATGACAGGTATTCAAAGAGGGGAATTCTTATTCTGACTTGGTATTTTCTTCAGAACTGCAAACCTGACTTCTCACGACTACGCAACTCGAAGCAATCAGAGGAGAATCATGGATCAGGTGCGAGCAGAGTTGTCAGAATTCCAGACTCGTATGGCACAGTGCATGGAGGTGATGCAGGGTATGGCTCAACGTCAAGAGGAATTAAAGGCGGTTATTCACAGGGATGTTGTTGTTATCCTAGAGGCTGGTAATGGGAATGTTGTTGGTAATACTCCTAGCGGAGATGTGAACCCTCCACGTACTGATCTTCCTCCACCCCCTCCTATGAGTCAATCCAGAAGAAGTGCTACTAAGATTCATATTCCTCATCAGGAGGTGGATAATCAGGATGAACAATTTTACGATGCTAAGATGAGTTTCCCTACTGAGGCGGACAAGAGGTTTCGTATGCTCGAAGAGAGAATGAAGACTTTTGAGAGCCAGAATGCTTTGGGTATAGACATGTCTGACTTAGGGTTGGTCCCAAGTGTGAAAATTCCTCCGAAGTTCAGGGTGCCTATTTTCGAAAATTACAATGGAACCACCTGCCCCAAGTTTCACATCAGGGCATATTCCAAAAAAATGTCTGCCTATTCGGATGACGAGAAGCTGCTGATGCATTTCTTTCAAGACATCCTACCTGGGGCATCTTTAGACAGGTATATGAGCTTGGAGAAAACACATATTAAGAGCTGGAGAGATTTGGCAGAAGCTTTCATTAAGAACTACCAATACAATACGGACATGGCACCCAATAGAATGCAGCTGCAGAGTCTTTCTCAGAGACAAAACGAAAGCTTCAAAGAGTACGCCCAGAGGTGGCGTGAATTGGCTTCCCGAGTCCAACCTCCGATGATGGAACGAGAGCTCATTGACATGTTCATGGATACACTTCAGGGGCATTATTATGAGAAATTGGTTGGATGTTTATCAGCTGGATTCTCAGATCTTGTATTGGCAGGAGAAAGAGTTGAAAATGGCATCAAAATGGGAAAGATTCAAATTGCTGCTGAAGATGCAAAGAAACCTTATGCTGGGTCCTCCAAGAGAAAGGAAGGAGAAACTAGTGTTGTGTATATTCCTCCTAATGTTCAACAGCCTGTTCAGTATCGACAACCTTATGCTCCTCAGCAACAGAGACAACAAAGATCACGAAGGCCTGAGAGAAGGTTTGACCCACTCCCTATTCCTCAAAGCCATGTTCTTTCCCGTCTACTTGAGAGTTCTCTGGTTCAACTAAGGGATGCCAAGCCTGTTCCCGACCCCATTCCTCCTGATTATGATCTGGATGCTAGATGTGAGTATCACTCAGACACACCGGGCTATTCAATTGAAAATTGCAATGTGTTCAAGCACAAGGTGCAAGACCTGGTAGACTCAGAGATCATTACATTCACTGCAGACGATATGTACATCAATTGAAGCCTCCTTTCTCAAGTGAGCACTCAGACTGCAAGTACGTCCAGATAGAATCAAGCCTCCTCGACAATGGTAACCTTCAGCTTATTTACTGCATTTTCATTTGTAGTTTTTCATTTCTTGTTAAAGCATTGTATGCATGTAAAGACTTGTTCGTTTTTAATGATGATCTTAATGCAATGAATATGTTTTTTTTTCTTAAAGTAGTTCATTCTTATTCACTCATATAATGTTTCTGCGTATTGCAATACCAATTTTCTTACTTAAACTCTTGGAGGGAGGATGATGAAGTAAGAACGCAAAATCTTTGGTTACATGCTTTTGGATAAAACCCTGTTGATGATGTACATGCATTGCTTCAAACTCCCAAACACCGGAGATATAAGGGAGTTAGACCCTCGTCAATCCCTTTGAGTCTTAAAGTAGGAGTTTCTTTTCATTCGAAAAAAAAAACCCTCACATTTAACCTGGGACAGGGTAGTTGTCAGTTAATTTGACTAGACGTTCAAATTTCAAAAGGAGTGTGTATCAAAGGATCCATTACCTTTTATTCATCAAGAGATCAAGGGGCATGAAATCGCAGAGGTTATCCCTCATCAACTAAGGAATGAGGCAGTCACCAAACTTTTCAAACAAGTCAGACAACTAGTGTAACACGATTTGTTAAAAAAAAAAGAATCAAAAGAAAAAAAAAAGAGAAAGAAAGCCCGCTAAGTCCAAAACTTGAAAACAAGTGACTTAGGCAAAAGTTAGGGCATTCCGCTGGACTTCAAGATCGAAAGATTTAAAAAAAATCAGTCTAGGCAAAATCAGGGAAATACAAAAAAAAGCGAAAAACAAAAAAGAAATGATCAAGAGAAAATCCTCGATAAAGAACAAGTCGTGAGACCGAATCACTTAAGGCACAAAAAGGGTGACTGTCACTCCAAAAACCTCGTGGGTCCATTAACTGTCACTCGTCAAAAATCCTTTTGAAAGGTGAGCGCTTAAGCCAAATTAACTGAACGTAGGACTGGAGAACATTAAGGAGAATGGGTGGGTACAAACAAAATTTTGAGCCATAAATCCTTTTTTCTAAAACCGCGAACCAAGCTACGTTACAACCCTTAAAAGTCCTAATTGAAGCAAGGTTTATTCCGGAGGCGTACTTCAACGAGATAGCATTCCCGACTCCCATGAGTTGTGCTAATAAGATTTTTGTTGGTATTGCATGTGCGTATTATTTTCCATTCAAAAGTCAATGTCACATCCTAGCTAGTGATTCGTTCACAGGGTTTTGCGACATATTTGTAAGAAAAACTTCAAGGTTAACATGTGTGTTGCATTAGATTTATCATTCTCATAATAAACTTGTTTTGCTTGCATACATGTGCTTAAGCATCGAGGAAGCTTACACAGTGAACGTCAGTCGAGAAGCTTGATTCTGCCGAGTTGGGATGCTTGAAAATTCTGAAGGACAGTCATATCAAGGGGCGTCCTTCCAAGAGACTCAGTGTAGAGTGGGCTCTCCCCAGTAAGTCGTGATGAGATGTAGCCAATCTGGGGGCAGTCACGTCGAGAAATCTCTCCGAAGTTCAGTTATTCTGGGACATTCATTAGAAGATTAGGGGCAAAGTCACTTCAAAGCTCATATCGAGGCAGGCCACCTCCGGAGCATGAGAATTTATCCTCTCCAGAAGACGATTAATAAGAAGCACCTCTCCAAGGTTCAAAAATACTGAGACAGAGTATTTTAAGTCATTATAAGTCATCTCGAGGCAAATCCCTTTGTAGATCATACAATATGGGGTAGTTACGTCGAGATCCGATAAATATCTCCAAGAGTTTGAAGACCCTGAAGCAGTGTGAACGCCCGGTCTTCTATAAAATCCTCTTGAGAGGATTTCTTCCATCAAACCCTGTGGTATGGGGCAAGTCAAGAATTGAAGGAACCGTTTTTCACTCTTGATAATCAGTTGGCAGTTGATCAGTAAAAACTTGAAGCACTAAGTTGTTCCCGGTGTGAGGCTTTTGATGTCCCTTCCCCAGCAAGGAGCCAGAAGGTATCTTTTTCCAGCGAGGTGATGGAATTGATATTCTTCCCCAAGCAGAGAATCGTCCTCAAATCGAAAAGGGTTCTTTATGAAGATTTCTTATCCCCAACAGTGCATGTGGATTCCTCATTCTCAGTAGGGTAAAACGATGGAATATTTTCAGGCAGTTTGAAGATGTGAGAAGTTAGAGTATTCTCTTCCTCAAAAGTCAGATTTGGTTTTTCCCCGCAAGTCAAAGTCTAATGGTTATTGGCATTCTCATCAGTTCAAAGTCCAATATTCATTGGCATCTCCTTAACAGTGTTCGCAATTCAGCTTACGGTTCCCCGACAGAGTTTGCAGCACCAGTCATTGGTGGTACAGGAGATTAGATATTGGTGATCCCTTCCTCAGCGAAGTCTGCTTGTTCCGTTATGCGCATTCCCCGGTGGAGTGCCCTCTCATTCTTGCATATAGTAATCATCATTGCATTGCATCCTCAAAACGTGTAGCATTTCCATTTCGTATGGAGCATTACGCCATAGAAAAATTCAAACATGCATCGAACCATAAGCCAGATTTGGCACCTTGTGCGAAAGCCCAGATCAACCCTCAATTAAAACAGTGATTCCAATCCTCCGAAGAGAGCCCAAACTTCAGAGTTGACGCCTATTTCCCCCAACCTCAGAGTTGAGGCCTGTTTTGTCCAACCTCAGAGTTGACGCCCCCTTTTTTACCAGCCTCAGAGTTGTTGCATACATTTTCTCAACCTCAGAGTTGATGAACAACCCTTTCTTCTCCAACCTCATAGTTGTCACCTTTCTTCTCCAACCTCAGAGTTGTCGCCCTTCTTCCCCAACTTCAGAGTTGTCTCCTTTCTTCTCCAACCTCAGAGTTGTCGCCTTTCTTCTCCAACCTCAGAGTTGTCGTCTTTCTTCCCCAACCTCAGAGTTTTCGCCTTTCTTCTCCAACCTCTGAATTGTCATCTTTCTTCTCCAACCTCAGAGTTGTCGTACTTTTTTCCCCCAACCTCAGAGTTGTCGCCTTTCGTCCCCAACCTCAGAGTTGACGTATATTGTGGCATGTCTCCAACCTCAGTGTTGACCTATTTCTTTCTTCCAGCCTCAGAGTTGATGCCAAGTTTTTCTCAACCTCAGAGTTGATGTTTACCTTTTTACCAACCTCAGAGTTGATGTGTATCTTTCTTCTAACCCCAGAGTTGAAGTTATGATTTTTTTCTCAACCTCAGAGTTGATGTCTACCTTTTCCTCAACCTCAGTGTTAATGTTTACTCCAAGTTTTCTCAACCTTAGAGTTGATGTGGCACTTTAGTTTATAGACACTCGGTTAATCGAGTTGACGTCCCAGTCACCGTCTTGATATCATGCAATGTATCTCCAACGGAGTCATCTTTGTGGGTCTGTTGATTCTACTAACCTCCGGTTATGAGTCCACCTTTGGCTGGCAATCACTATGACATTTCTCTCCCCACAGTGTGCAAATTTTTGGATTCCTTTTGTATTCAATCTCCATGTACCTTGAATGTTTAAAAGTCGTTGCTATCACTTTTTTCAGGTACAAGTCGATTGAATAGGGGCAGTTGTAGCACCCCAAAAATTTCCCTCCCTTTTTCTAACCTTAACTGGCTTTTGCTTCGTGCTCATCTGCATTTTTCATTAGGTCATAACTCATAATCATATATTGCATTGGTCTTCCAAGACATAGGGATCAAGGCATTCTCATGTGGTTCGAATTTTCCTTATTCAGAGGAATATCAAAGTGCATTCAAGGATAAGGTGTTTAATTTCAAGTCAAGCCTAGTTGTTCATTCTTGATCCAGTGTAGATGGATGTTTGACCTACTCTTAGTCAAACTATCAGAAGATCGCTTCAATCACAAGTTATCAGTATCCATGGACTATTTCTCAGTCAGTGCGCATCCAAGGTCAAATTATGTGGTATGGAGGTCATCAGGTTATCAAAGGTTAATTCCTGAGGAGTTCGGCTCAATTATCAGAGGCAGTTGATTCAGTTGCGAGTTGTGGCTGCGTTCAAAGGCTGTCGTGATATGGTGAAAAGTTTGGAATTGGTATAATGTGGTTGTCTATTTTTAGAACCACTTTTCTTTGTCCATGTACAAATCCACAACCCATACCGATCCATATGTACATATACCAGTTTCTTTTCACATTCAAAACCATTTTTATCCATATCCATTTTTACCTTTTCTATCCATTTAAATCCATTTATCCACTTTTCAAATCCATATTTTCCAATTAACCATTTATCCGTTCATAATCCATTCGACATATCCAAATATCCATATTCAGATAAAATCCAAGGTTACACTAGTGTCCACATTTTTGTTAACTCATTCTTGGATCAATTTCCACTAACCCATGTTTTTGTTCAAATCCATTTTAATCCATTAGATTGTCCAATATCTATTCTTGTAACCAATTTCCCAGAACCAAGTCTAATTATCCAAATAATGTCTAGCATTGAGTTTTTGTAGAAAAGTTAAAAGAAAGAAAAGCTACATTAAAGTGATTTAAAAGTGGTAAGACCACCATATTAGTTGCCACTGATGGGTTGTACGAGACCTTGATATTGATGATTATGTGCACCGTATTGGAAGGACAAGGAGCGCAGAAAAAGGAAAATAAAATACACAACAATAACAGCATAAATAAATATAACATTGGAATTCATTACAGTAAAAAAAAATGATTTACAAGAATCACGATAGAATCACAGTCCATAACAAACTCAACAAGTCCCCACGTCACGTATCCCACGCAGCATCACCAAGTTTCTAACAGAATTGAGAAGAAAAAAAGCTCGTAACAGAATTCCAATTGCCAATTCCTATTCTACCATCCCTAATTTCTGTTATAAAGCCTGCACATCACTGATACATTTTGAAATCCCCAGATCTTGAATCCTTCTCTTTTCAATTCTTCATCAGCTATCCAAAACCTGCAGAACTACAACCTTCATCCTTCATCGCCAATTCATCAAACCTGCTACTGCAAAAACCTCACCATTTCATCTTCACGTAAAACCTGCAAAAAGAAGAAGGCCAACACTCATTTCATCATCATTTCGATTCACAGAAATAAGGAAAATAGAATCACAACCAAACACTTTTCATTACCTTCGATCTGCAACTCTACATCAATAACAGTTCAGATAACCTGCAAAACATTCAATTCATTGCAGCAAATCTCCATCAACAACTCTGCAACAGACAATTCCATGTCAAAGGGAGAGAAGCTGAAGGCAACAACAATCTGAGCAAAGCAAGATTCAATCTCGCAGAAAACCACCACACTCAAGTTCACATATCCGCAATTGAACTCAGCTCAACACAACAACGACTACTTCAGAAGAGAAAGAAGCAACAACGATGAGAAGTGGTGCGAACAGAGGAAGAAGAATGGAAGTGATGTTACCTCTGGATTCTATTTATCTTCGTCGATTTGAAGAAGCACCAGACGTTTCTCCGGTAGGTAAGCTCTAATCTATCTGATATATATATATATTCGTTCGTCGTTGTCGTCGCTTAACTCTTACTGTGAACTCTTACTCCACGATTTAGCTTGCTTCAATCCGTAATTGTCATTTACGTAGCTTGCTTCGATTTGTATGTTTTTGGCATTGAGTTGAAGGTGATTTTGAGTCAAAGCAGAACGGTTGACGAAGATGATGTGGAGACATCGGAGAGGAAAGTGATGCACAACGAAGAGTGTGGTGTTATGAGCGAGCAAAACGGTGGAAGAAGAGAGGTGTTACCGTGCCAGAGATTTGAAAGAAGGAGAAGTAGAAGTGACGCGGAGGAGGCTATTGTTATGGTTGAGCAGAGCACTGAGACGGAAGGAGAGCGACGTTGTCGCGATGCCGGTGTTAGAAGAGACGGTTACGAGAAGGTGAGTTGGGCGAAAAAGAAGAGGAACAGAACAGAGAGATAGGAGAAGTGCTGGCGGTGATGATGAGGAGAGTGGCAAGACAATGTAGCTGCCGACGAGGAGTTTTGTACGTGAAGGAAATGATTTTGGTCTGAATTTGCCATTTGCTTCCCAGTTCTTTTAGGTTTTCGTTAACATAAACATGGGACTGGGCCTAGGCCCGTATGCTTGCTTTTTTCACACGCCCAATTTGCTTGTACACCCCTTCTGCTGAGAACAAGAAAATTTTGGGCCTTAAGCCCAGCGTTTTGCTACATCCACCATCAAACCTCTGGTCGCACCCCCCGCAGCTGCAATGGATAAGGTTCATTGGGGCATTAACTGCCAAGGCCCACACGCCTGGACTGTTGTTCACACCACACAACATGCTACTGCCCCCCCCCCCCCTTTTATATTGTTTTAGTTTTCAGGTTTTGTTTTAATCAAACTTTAGTTTTTTTTAATTAGGTTTAGATAATTTGTTTTATTAACAATTAATTTTGGTTAATTAGTAATTAGATTAGTTATTATTTTTTTATTAGAACTCAATTTTGATTTAGATTTTAGATTTTAATCTTAATTTAAATATTAGTTTTAATTTTGAATTAGGATAATTAGAATTTAGAACTTTATTTTGATTTTTGGTTTTAATACTAATTTTTTATTTAATTTTAGAATTATTTTTACATTAATTTTTCTTGTTAGAATTTAATCTTGATTTATAATTTTGACTTGGGCTAATTTCTGATTAATTCCTGATTTTCTCTCTGTACTTGATTTCTCCTAACTTGGTTTCGTATTCAATTTTCTCTTTGTGATTGTGTGGCTTCATGTTTACTTGTTGATTACTCTGTATTCACGTGATCCCCTTAGGATTACTAACTCCACTTAATTTCTGATTAAGCTGGAGGTAGGAGAGACATTAGGCTAGCAATCCAAGCATGCTAATAGTAGGTTAACTCCCCCCTAATCCTGACCTTAGGGCCACTTTGTATGCTAACTTGTAGGATTCAGTTTCCCCTAGACCTTGCGTGCGTCTCTCTCTTCTTTCTCAAAACAATAATAAAGACACTTAATAAAGGCGATGAGTATTGTGCGCCACGAGCCTTAAGGACATAGGAAATGAAGAATGAGGGGTCCCCCTTAACTCTTCTAGAGTGTTTAGCATACGTCCCATTGGGGGCGACCATGCTACGCATTCGCTCATGTGTCATAGACTTTAGTGTAGTACGAATCACAAACAAAGTCAATTCACTTCTTCAGGAGCGCTTCTTCAGATCCCCATCCTCTTTCTCTCGCTTCAGTGTGATCGAGATCCCGTTTTCCGTAGTCCCACGAACTACGGACGCTTTGACTTCCTCTCTATGGATAGATTGAGGATACGTAGGCACAAGACGGCGATGTCTTGGCGAGCACTCTTCCCACCTTTCTTCCGTAGTTGTGTAAACTACAGATGCTCTGATTCTCATTTCCGATGAGATACGTAGGCACGAGATGCGATATCTCGGCGAGCACACTAACAATTAACTTCCCTCTTTTTTTTTGTCTCTCGCCTCAGTGTGATCGAGACTTATTAACCGAAACCTTTTCTCTCGCCCCAGTGCGATCGAGACTTTTTCACCGACCCGTAGCTCGAACTACGACTGCTCTGATTTCCTTCTTCTGGTTAGATTGAAGATACGTAAGCACAAGACGGGGATGTCTTGGCGAGCAACCTCTCCCCTTTAGTGCGTAGTCCGTCGAACTACGTCGACTCTGATTCTTTGTTCGTCCACGACGATACGTAGGCATAGGACTGCGATAATCCTTGAGAGTCCGTCTTCGCTTCCCCCTCCCCCCGTTTTTGTTTAGCCGTAGACTTTAGGATAACTCACCCTTTGATTAGACAACAAGCGTGGATCCCATCGAGTACGATGGACGCGTGAGGGTGCTAATACCTTCCCCTTGCGTAACCGACTCCCGAACCCGGACTATGGTTGCGATGACCATGTCTTCTCCCTCTTCAGGTTTTCTTCGACCGTTTCCTTTCCTTTTGTCGGGATAAATAACGTTCACTAGAGACTCTTCTGTTCCTGTTTCTCGCCGGTTGTTTTTCGCAGTTGCGACAGCTAGTCCTACACTATATATCAATGCTCCCTAGTGAACCCCCCCCAAAACAATTGGTATCATGATCTTGGTTCAAAAAAGGGATCGACTTACATGTATCGAAATGCCCAGGAAGTGGTGTCCCGTTGAAATCGAAACGCCCAAGGAAAGAGGTGTATTCGAAATACCTAATAAGAGGTGCATAGTAATAGGTGTCAACGGCGGTACAAATATATGTGGACAAAAGAGTTTCCACATGAGGTGGAGCATTGTGGACTCACACTTGAGGGGGAGTATTGGAATAATATAAGCAAATGTGAGTAAGTGGGGAAATAGTCCCACATTGGATATGAATGTGGTGACATGAGTATTTATAAGTGAGAGACACACCACTTGTCCACCTAAAACCTTAAAGTGGTAGGTGAGTGGGTTCTCCCACTTATAAATCCTTAAGTCACCACATTTCTATCCAATGTGAGACTATTTCCCCACTTACTCACTATTGATTATATTATTCCAATACTCCCCCTCAAGTGTGAGTTCACAATGTTCCCCCTTTTTATACTTGTACCGCCGTTGACACCTTTTTCCTGAGCGTTGATTTTAACGGAACACCACTTCCTGGGCATTTCAATACAAGTAAGCCAGTTCCTTTCTTGAACCAGACTCTGATACCATTTGTTGGGGTAGTTTACTATGGAGCATTGATACATAGTGTAGGACTAAGCACCTTTGTGAGAGACATACCACTTGTCCACCTAAAACCTTAAGGTTTTAGGTGGACAAGTGGTGTGTCTCTCACAAAGGTGACTAGTTCTACACTATGTATCAATGCTCCCTAGTAAACTCCCCCCAACAATAGGACTGTGAAGGATTTGAGAGACGATCATTAGAAGAGTGAGTATGAGAGGATTACTGCCCTCATTGTCGTTTAGGATTTTCAAAAAGTATGTTAATTGTCTAATGGGACGACTTAAATAGCTAAACGACTGAGGGCAGAGACCTTTCATTGGGCTTAATTAAATGGTCCAACCCATCACGGTCCATTCAGTCACAAAACTCAATTAAATAATTCATAAATAATTAGTGTTTAATAATAAATAACCATGCTATAATTAATTAATAATTGATTATTTAAATTCATTTGATTAATTAAATAATTAATCTAACAAATATTTCTACCCTCTCCTCAAGGCCGCCTCTCTTGGCAACACACAAAATATAATCATACATCACTTTCTTTCTTAGACAGACTGTCATAAAAATAACACTTTCTTCCCTCTCCACTCTCATGTCCTTCTTCCATGAAAAACACAACAAATACACCATAACATAACCTTATTCAAAAAATATTAAACTACTCTATCACCCTAACTCCCTCAACATAACAATCATCTTCTCACTCTCTTTATCAAACCATCATCTTTATCCAACTCACCATAACAACACAATCATCACCACCTTCAAATTTCATCATGAAAAACTCCATAAACATATAAAACAACACCTTTATCATCATCAACAACACATAAAAACACACCTTCACCATCACCAAACAAATATCAACAATAACATCACTTTAAGTAAGTTTCTCTTTTGTTTTTTTCAAAGGTTGGTGTTTGGATTTTGTTCTTGTTGTGTGAGTTTAGATTATTGTGTTTAAGAGTGGTTTATGTTTGGTTGAGGGAGAGGGAGGTTTGGTGAAGAGAGAGGCCGTAAGGATTGAAGGGAGGCGCGCCGCCGCCGTCGATGGCCGGTAGGCCGCCTCACCTTGCCAATGTGAATGCGGCCGCGGGATGAGGATGTTTCATGTTTTTTCTTTTTCTTGTCGCTGCTGAGTCGAAGGAGAAGAGGTATTATTTTGTTTTTGTTTGTTTATCCATGGCTTTGAAGTTTTAAATCTCAAAACGTCACTCTCTCTATTATGTTAATAGTAACCGCCCCTTACATGTTTTGTTTTGTTTTTTTTTTTTTAATTTTATTGTGTTTTTTTTTCTCATATTAGATTATTATTATTATTTTACATATTATTATTATTATTATTATTATTATTATTATTATTATTATTATTATTATTATTATTATTATTATTATTACTATTGTTGATTATTAATATTATTGATTATCATTATTATTATTATTATTATTTGTTAATTATTATCTATTATTTATTTTTAATTATTGTTACTTCTAATTATTGTTAATATTTTTTAATTAACTGTGATATTGTTATCATTATTATTTATTATGGTTGTTAATTATTATTATTGTTAATTATTATTATTGTTAATTATTATTATTATTATTATTATTATTATTATTATGGATTATTATTGTTAATTATTATTATTATGGATTATTATTGTTAATTATTATTATTGTTGATTATTATTATTGTTGATTATTATTTTTTTTTTTTGAAATAAAGAGAAACTTTATTAATCCAAAGGAAGAACATGGTCCCAAGGACCAAACCACCAAACAAGTCAAACCAACCAAAAAAACAATTAAAAACTAATCCATCATGAGATTAGCAATATATTTCCAAAGTCTTGTATTATACCACCCTCTATACGTTATCATATCAATAATTATACTCACGATATCTATATTATGCACATTGTTTCTAAAACTAATGTTATTTCTAACCCTCTAAACTTCATATACTTTAGTAATTATTTATTTATATTATTTAGTTGCGTGAATTTATGAATTAATTGATTTATGTGATTTATTCAATTTATTTGAAATATTCGATTAAAATGAAATATTTGATTTATCGAATTTATATGAATTGTTTGATTTATATGAATTATTGGATTTATATAAATTAATTGGTTTATTTAATTTATATGAGTTAATTGATTTAATTGAGTTAATTGAAATATGTGATTTATTTAATTAATTAAAATAATTGATTTATTTGGATATACTTGAATTAATTAATTCATGTGAATTATTTTATTGGTATCATAAATATAGAATTGCTAGATTATTTAGTTGGATTTAATTAGGTGTGTGAATAGTAAGTGGGAATGGGTTGAGATAAGCCCAATTGAATTAAGACAAATATTAGGGTTTAATAAAAGAGTAGAACGAGTAGAAAGAGAATAGAAAGAGAGAAAAAGTTGGAAAGGGGGAAGAATAGAGGAAAGAAGAAGAGTGAAGATAAAGAGAAGAACCAAGAAAGAAAAACTCAAGAATCATCCAAAAACTAAGGTAAGAGTGAGTTTTTACACATTTATTGAAATTATTTGATAATGTATGATGAGTAGAAATATGTTTATGATAAAATTCTTAAATTTTTCATGATTTTGTAATTGTTAGGTTTTGATGATAATCTTTGATATGTGATGATTAATTGTTTGGAATTGACATATATTGGTGAAATTGAGTGATAATTGCTTAACATTGGAAACTGTAATAACATTGAACTTCTAATTACATTACTAATTGTTGATATAGCATTGAACTTGACGAATACAATACTCTGAGATGGTAATATCTGATTGTGACTAAATTGCATGCATGAAAGAGATTGTTAAGTAGATATAATGTACTTGGGAGATTTTTATTATTAATGATACGTATGACTTTTGCTTGTTTGGTTAAAATGATAAGTATGAACTTGCACCGTTCCTTTTATCCGTGTGGGTGTTAAATTGGGGACTTGTTGGTTTGTTTGTGATACTCCAAATTTGGTGTACAGTAGCAGCGCATATACTTTCTAGTATTATGCTTTAGTATTAAGTAGTATACCACTTATATGCCAAAACAAAGAATGAGATTATTTTATAGTAATTTATGAACTATAGCATATCCACTTGAAGCTATGAAAAGAGAAATTCATAATATTTTGAAACAGTAGTAATTAGGTGCACATGTAGTGCTAAGTGATTACTAGATGAGAAATTTTGGAACAGTGACACCCCACTTTGCCTTGAAGCAAAACGAAAAAGTGGGCATTGAAGAAATCATATACTGTAGTGCCATTATATTATATATAGCCAAAATGAAATGTGAAAATTCCAATACAATAAAGCCAAGTGCATTGTGAAGCCTTATATCACCCTGTAGCGCCTATTTTTATTGAAAATTGGAATTGTAAACTTATCTACTGTAGCGCAACCATGTAGTTAATACATTACATAATGAATCCTACTGTAGCGTGCATGTACCGTTAACTTATTCAATCGATATCATATATATATTTTAATATTTCATTTATATATAAAGCATAGTACATGTTCAACTTTTCTATCAACAAAATATGATATTATATTTACTAGTACCCACGGGTGCACGTTGGTGACGCGCATTTGTTTTTAGAATGTATTTGTTTTTATAATATATTCTTTTTATAATGTATTTGTTCATGTATTTATATTTAAATTTTGAAAAAAAAACAAAATATAATAAAAATTAATAAATTTTTTATTTACTAAAAATTAATATGATACATGTGCGTTTACACGGGTACCCGTCAGTAACGAGCATTTATTTTTATTTAAAATTAAAAAAAAAATACAATTAATAAAAATCAATAACTATTAAGATTTGCTTAAAAAATCATTAAGACTTTTTTATATATTAATTTCTTTTTAAATGTGAGAATTTTGAAAACTGCTCATAAGAAATATTTGTCATAATAATATTTAATAGAAAATAAGAAATATTATATATATATATATATATATATATATATATATATATATATATATATATATATATATATATATATATATATATATATATATATATAAAAGAATTTCTTAAAAAAATTATCATTATTTATCCAATAAATTACTCAATTAATGATAAGGATATAGTAAATTTAAATTACTATTATTTAATATAATATTAAAACAATAGTTTGTTATAACTTTAAAACAATAAATTACTATTATAATATATATTTTTCTTTTTTACATCAATGAAAAATATTTCTTAAATTATTATTTTAATGGTATAAACTTCAATTAACGAAGAAAATTTGATGCATAAATCAATTAATAATTAAATATAATTAATAATTAAATTAGCCAAAGCTATAAGCACAGGTTTACTGTATTTATTTACTCATGAATATCTAAAGCCAAAAAACTTGTTGTGTACAGCCACGTGTTAATTCATTTACTTTGCTCTTTCTTTATATTTTACCTTTGTGGGGAGGGTGTGTATACAGTTATAAAATTTAGTGAACAATAATAGTTACCTGATGCGTAGACTTGCCGGGAGAAACCTTTGTTGCAACTTATTATAATTATATAAGTGGTAGCAGCCATGTAAGAAAAAAAAACTATTAAACATATAATTTATAGAAAAACAATTGTGAAAAATAAAAGAAAAAATATATTTTTTTTAGGATTGATAGAGTTGTAATAATAAAAAGATTTTTAAATTTAATAAATGAGCCAAATAAATATCCAAAATTAAAATTAATTAAAAATAAGTGGAAACATAATTTTACATAAAAGTCTAAAATGATAATGATATAAAAAAATTAAATTTAATATTGTATTTATTAAATTTAAACTATGATTTAAAATATAAAAAAAATATTAAAACTCGTGCGTTCGCAAAAATATTGGTATGTTGTCTAAGCCTAGAATTATACCACCCTTTATATGTTATCGTATTAATAACTATACTCTCGATATTCCTAAGCATTCAAACTTCATATAAGGTGTCTACAGCAGCACAACGAAGTAAGCAGGCCTTCCACCCTTTGCATTTATCTTTCTTACTGATTCAGATAAGTTCTTCCTGCCAACTATGAGAGTCATGGTCTATACCCAACCAGCTTAACACACTTTGTCAAATCGCCTTCACTTTAGAGCACCCACATCGGTGGATTCTACACAAATATCAATATTAATGTGTCATAATTTTTCAGAAAAAACATTGTGTAAAGAGTTGAAAAATTATGCAGAGGTGCCATAAAGGACACCGTAGTAAAAGGAGTCACGTAGATAAAACGGTAACTTTTTTAATTAAATTATAACACTACAACAAGGGTGGCTGGCGCCACACCTTGAAGTGGCTTGCGCCACCTACTAGTGGCTTGTGCCACCCTTTTTTTTTTTTTGTTTTTTTTTTTAAATATACGTTTTTTTCTTTTTAATAAATTTTAATATAATTGAATAAATTTGTTTAAATTATATATTTATATGTTAATATAAAATATAAATTTGAAATATATTATAAATTTAGTAGGAATCATTTCAAAATTTTAGATAAGTGGTATGAATATTTAAAAAATATAGTTGAGTGGTTTAATTAATTGAAATATGTAAAATAATATATTATATTAGATGAGATCTATTTTAACTACCAAATTGAGTGGTATGAATGTGAATGCTCTTAGAACATAAAAAAAAGTGATCAATGGTCTCTACATTCTGACAAAAAGTATAATTCTCATCATTAACAAAAACCAAACCTTTCAAGTCTATCTGTAGTAGCCAACTTTTTGTGGCAAGTCTATCTCTATGTTATAAACAAACCAAATATTGTTGTTAATATAATATTGTGGTTAATTTACATAAACATTGTAAAATTTAATAATGTGGTTAATTGAATATTTTGGTGTATTTTTCTCATTTTAACTATTCTTTATTTAATTAATACACAAAGTAATGTGATCACATTAAAGTAAAATATGATTATTTGTAATGTGATCACATTAAAATAAATAATTTATAAAATTTGCATTGTACATTATTATTGATTTTAAATATTCTAATAAGACACAATTTTCTTATATATTATATTATTTATAAAATTTAAATTTTTTTAAAACTGCTAATTGAAAATTATTAGTCATAAAAATATTTAATCAAATTAAAGTTTTGGCTAAGTAAATTTTTTCACAAAATTATTACCCTTAATTTAATTTAAAAATATTTAATGTTGGTAGTTGATTCATCAAATATAATTAGGGATATTATAGTAAATTTTATCTTGATTGTACATACATAAAAAAAAATTAATTACACTTAATTAATTTTCTTAATCAATGTGAAAATAGTTATTTTTGCTTATAAATGTGACCGGAAGGAGTATTATGACATTAAATGATGTGAAATTGAATGGCAATGAAATAGATGAAATTAATTGAATTTTATTAGCTACGTGAAATCCTGCATAAGAAACACTAATTTTTATGGTATAAAGATCCTGCACTGTTCAGAAAAATTTTAAGTAACACTAATTTTTAAAATTTATTAATAATAATAAAATCAATAACAAAATATAAACTCAATAAGAAACACTAATTTTTATGGTATAAAGATTCTTCACCGTTAAGAAAAATTTTAAGTAACACTAATTTTTAAAATTTATTAATAATAATAAAATCAATAACAAAATATAAACTCCATAAGAAAGAAATCAAATAATAAAAAACAATATAAACCCTGCATTCATATGTTTTTTAACTTTTTTTTTATTGTTTTGCTTTTACTACATGAGACAAATATACAGATAATTTGAACTTCATCAAAAAAAAAAACACTAACACGAAAACAACTCAAATTCAACAATGTAAGTGTATGCATTCATATGGATTATGCATACAATCACCAATCATCATTCTTTTCACTTGAATACCCTGCAGGTAAGGTAACGCTGTTGTTGTATTCTCCCATCGAAACAACTCATTTTTTGCAAAAAAGATTAAAAATATAAATGAGAAACTTTGAACAGAGTTTCTATGCCAGTAGCATTAAATTGGGCAAGTAATGATCTACAAAAAAGTTACCTTTCAAAGCTCATCTTTTGGATCATCACCAATAACATGTTCACATGCATTAAAATAGATCACTAACCTCTGAGCAAGATCCTTGGAGTGAAAAATCATTGAAAATGCTTACAACACATTGGTGAATCTCAAGTCCTAATACTTGTAATTGTTCACTGTTGACAGTATTGATCCACAACCTCCAAATCTATTGTTTGAACAACCATAAAACACTTCATTTAAACCTGACAAATTATTGAATTAGAGAGGATACATAAAGATAGGTACTGATATAGATTGAGCAATTTATAATCCTAGCTTATCATGTCTAAACTTGAAAACGCAAATGTGCACATTATGCATGGTATTGAGTTTTGCAATAATTTTTTATCAAATATATCACAATATTTAACTCAAGATACAAAAAACATTCGAAAATTCATACCGTATATCGTCAGTACGGCCTATGTCTTTCTCTATTCGTTTGAGGGCATACAATATAATTCATGTGGCCCGAGTTTTGTAACAGCTCTAACTGCAGAGTTGAGGAAGCAAGGTTGGTCAGTAACATACGTTGGTGCTGTCTCATATAGACTTGCATGTCTTGTGATGCAAATGTTACTTCCCAAAGCAATCACTACATCTTCATCTTGAGTCTGAAGTTCAATAGAGGAGTTTGGAGCTATGTGAAAAGTGGAAAAACCCGGCACTACAATGCAAATAAAAAACCATGCTTATAAACGTTTTGGTCAATAATATTCCAAAACTGATGAACACTAATAAACTTTCTTCTAGATTAATTATATATTTCATTTGGAAACATTGGCAAAACAAAATCTAGTTTATATACTATGGCTTATAAAGCATAAAGAAATGATTTATAATCGCATAGGTATATAAGACATTGTAGGGAAAAAAACTACTTTCACTCCATATCTTCACCCAAGTATCAATAAATGATAATGTTTGGGTTTAAGATCACATATTGGAGTAATTTTTTAGCTGCTGAAACCAGCCTCGTATATGAGTTTCTCCCATTCTTTCTTTGTCATTTCTTTCCCTAGAAACATTTTAAGCATCACTAAATCATACTCCAATTGCAACTCAGTTAACCCATGATCATCACCATTTTCATCAATTGATATGTCAGTGATAAACCAATCGACCACATCCAAATTTTCCTTGATTCTAGTCTCATTAGTGCTCTTAGGTAGGACAATATGTCCTACTTGTAGCCCCCATCAAAGGGAAACTTGTCCTGGTGCCTTCCCTAATTTCTCTACAACCTCTTTGACAATTGGATTCTACAGAATTTCACTTTTGAGTACTTCTGGTGAGGCTATAGGAGAATATCCTTGAAAAGATGATTATGAAATAGATTGTTACAACTTACAACTATCAGAAAAAACAATAATGGTTTTATCAAAAGATTCAAGACAAATTTCAAAAACATAAACATTATTTTACTTTTTTGATCCCTCAAGATTTTTTTATAAATCGATGTATTTGAATGAATATAAATTTTTTTAAGTGAATACCATAAGTAGGGTACTTACAGATACATGAATTCCATTTGATGCACAAAACACATACAACTTTAACTGCTGCCATCCAGGGTGCAATTCCATCTGATTAGCAGCAGGATGCACTGTTTCTATGTCCAATAGAGCTTGAAGTTTCTTTGTAGCGAAATTACTCACTCCAAAATCTTTAGCCTTTCCAGAGTCATATAACGCCTCCATTAGCTTTCCATGTGCTTGGTATGTCAGGATGGCCAAGATTTTCAACCTTAAAATCATTTGTCCCCCTTTTCATGCTCACTGGCCAGTGGATCTACAAAACAAAACCAAATTCATAAAATAATAAAATGCACCAGTTGTAACTCAGTTTTGGCACGTCAATGTACGTAATAATTAGAGAAAATGAACCAATTGATTTCAATACACAAGCAGCATCAACTTCGTTTACTGGAGTATCAGGCATTTCTCTAAATCCAATTATATTGTACAAAATAGCAAATTATAAATATCAGAAGACAAAAAAGCTTACGAAATGTTCCCAAATAACGATATTTATTTTCAGCAACCCGACCAATTCTTGCTTTCCATTTACCACTTTGGCGGTGTCTGAAGGATCCAAAGTAAAAATAAAAATAAATAGAGATACAAGAGAATGATAATGACTTGATAGTATATGTTGTTTCAAATTTCAAACCTTGTAACACCCCTATATTTTGAAGTCCCCCTAGAAAAACCATTGCTTTTCCTGCAAGCAAAAAGAGAAGGTACAGTTTTAGGCAAGGAGCTTAATTATAGTGCTAAGTAATTAGTAGGATAGCTCATACAAACCTTCGCAGTGAAGTAATATATTCTCGCTTCCCTTCATGTTTCATCTCCTCAATTTCCTTTGCATAACCGGAAACCTGAGATATTCGAGAACACAAATATGCTAAGCGATGAAAGTTCTAATATATGAATGTTCAAAATCATAAATTCCATTTTGCTACTTCTTAATTGTACCAGATCTAAACCATTAAATGTGCGTATTTATTTTGTAATTGTTACTGTAATAAATAAAAGACTAACTCTAGTTGCAGCTTAGTTATTATATACAGAAAATAGATCCAAACTGAATAATAAAAGTGATTGTTACAGGGTTTTTCATGTTCCTTCAGGAAACTTGAGGGTTTCTTTGAGATCCAAGAGGAGATGAGACTTTCCGAGTCTACTAGTATGAAGAGGTTTACTCTTAACTGGGGGATGATCTTTGTATGATGCCCAAGAGGAGGCTGAGACTGTCAAAGTCTACTTGTATGATGCCCAAGAGGAGGCTGAGGGTTTAAAGGATGAAGATCAACCCTACAATGGTCTGATGCTTTGGGATTCTGACTCTCCAAAGGATTGAACTAGCAAAAGATGACTAAGTTATGTCCTATACCTGTAGGAGGTCTTTAGGTCATTGTACTAAGCCCAAGAAGAGGTTGAGAACTTCTAAGAAGCCTGAGGGTCCTTGTATAAATCCCAAGAGGAGGCTGGTGATGCTTTTAGAAAGCCTGTGGGTCCAAACCTAAGAAACGTTCAAGAAAGGTTTCACCGAGAATAATCCTTTCCTTAGTGAACAGTTCTAGGGTTTAAAGAAATTCAAGAGAGGTTTCACCGGGAATTAATCCTCTCTGGGGAGATGAATTTCTTGTACAAATTTCTAGTAGTGACAGTCTTGAGAAAAGTTTCACCGGGAATAATGCCTTTCTCTGTTCCATATTGTATAAGCCCAAGAGGAGGCAAGACTGTATGTGGAATTTCCTACGAGGAACTAGTTTTGACTGTGTTAGAAGAGTATCCACTGGTTTTATCTAAGCCTAGACCTAGTTGCTGGGGAAAACTCTAAGCAGGTATATACAAGCATATATATACAGATTAAACATATAAGCAAGTGTATAGAAAAAGGGTAGAACTTACAGTTGTGCAAGCTTCCAGCATTATAAACACAGCTGTATGGTTAGTTATTCAAGAAATTGAAGAAAGTTTTGATAAAAACTATGAATTTGAATCTAAATCAAAAGGAAAGTTTGTTGTAAAGGGAAATTTTGGGCTTATACTCAAGGAGAGGCCCAAATAATCTTTTTTAAAAAGGCGACGATCGCGTCGTAGTTTTGAAAACAACAGAGGGACTTATACAATGATTGAGGCCAAAATTTATTGTATTTACGTAAGAGGTGGGTCTTACTCTCTATTAGAGGCCTAAAGTTTATTATATACAAGGAATGGGGCTTACAACTCAGAGAGATACCCAGATGAAAAACAGTGATCGCTCCGTCGTTTTGAAATTTTGTACCGGGACTTATACAAATGATTTGAGGCCCAAATTTTTATGTTCAAAGGGGGGTTGGTCTTACACTCTATTAGAGGCCCAAAAGTTTGGAAAAAAGAAGAAAAATGGGACTTACAACTCAAGGAGGGGCCTAAATAATCTTTTTTGAAAACGGCGATCGCGCTGAGATTTTTAAAATCGTATCGGGTCTTATACAATGACTGAGGCCCAAAATGGTTTTATTTACAAAGGGATGGGAATTACACTCTATCAAGAGGCCCAAAAAAGTGTTTTTAAGAAGAGAGAATGAGGACTTATAACTCAGGGAGAGGCCCAGTGAAAGACAGTGATCGCACCGTCGTTTTAAAAATCGTGTCGGGCCTTAAACAATGACTGAGGCATAAAAATGTTTGTGTGTGACAAGGGATGGGTCTTACACTCTATTAGAGGCCCAAAAGTGTTTAAAAAATGTTTGCGAGGGTGAAAATAATAAAAACCCTAATTTATTAAAAATGTATTTTAATTTGAATAAAAAAACATTTTAAATTATCAAAATTATCAAACATGTGTGAAAAATAAGTTGTGATCTTGGATAAAGGTTTGAAAAATCATGTTTAATCACATAAAAGATTAAAATTCATTTGAAATGAAAAGATCAAAGTGAGAATTTCATTTTAAAATGTTTAAAAACAAATAAAATGAAACTTAGAATAACCAAGAACACTTTTATCATTTGAATACCTTTGTTGGCTAAGAACATTTTCCAATCCAACTTGTCCTTTTTCATACCTTTCAAGAATTTTTTTAATTGGAAAATTTGGAAAGAAAGTGAATCACACTCTTTGCATGTAGGATTTTGTTTTTCCTTTTCTAGAAGAATTTGTTTTTCATCTTCAAAATTCTTTTCCATGGTGTCAATCTTTTTTTTCAAGAGATAAAATTTGTTTCTTTTGGGTTGACACCGTTTTATACAAATCCTACATTCATTAAGTAGTTCTTCAATAGCACCTAAAGCATCATTATCACAAGAAGATACTTCATTACTAACCTCCTCTTCTTCTTCGGAATGATGTGTTGCTATCAATGCAAGATTTACATGTTCTTCATCTGAAGATGAACTTATTTCATTGTCATTCTATGCTACATATGCTTTCTTTGGCCTTTTGTCCTTCTTTCTTTTGAAGTATTTATTCATCTTTTCAAGTGTAGGGCATTCACTTTTAACGTGCCATTTTTCTCCATATTCAAAGTATTTACTCTTTCTTGTTGGTGCTTCCCCTTTAATGATCTCCTTTTTTCTTTCTTTTCTTGATAAGATCACCATCTTCATCACTATTGGACTCATCCTCTTGATTGCTATCATAATTTTTGACTTTTGTCTTTAAGGCAATGTCTTTTGAATCTTTTACTTGAATTTCATGCTTCTCTAATCTTCTAAGTTCTATTTCATGCTCTTGGAGTTTTTCGAACAAAGTTGCGGATGTCATTTTGGATAGATTCTTCTTTTCGAATATCACCGTAACTTTTGGTTGCCATTCCATGTTCAAAGACCTAAGCACTTTAAGATTAAGTTCATCATTAGTAAAAATCTTACCGAGTGCTTTCAAATTATTTGTCAAGTGCACAAATATTTTTTTCAAGTTGAGGATTGATTCTCGAGGCTGCATTCTAAATAGTTCGTATTCTTGACTCAAAGTGTTTAATCTAGATCTTTTAACTTCAGCGGTTCATTCATGAGTCTCCACCAAAGTGTCCCAAATTTCTTTTGCGGATTTACATTGAGAAATGCATAAGAATTCATTCATATTTAATGCACTTTGTAACATGTTAATGGATTTCTTTTCATCAAGAACTTTCTTTTTATCATTTTCAACAGTTTCCCATATTCCATCTCCTTGTGCTTCTAAGTGTGCTCTCATACGGATTTTCTAGAAGTCAAAATACTCTCCAGAAAATAGAGGAGACTTGTTACTACTACCGCCATCTTTGAAAACCAGATTTGCGCTTGTGGAAGCCATACTGGATCTGTAGGAACAAGTTACCTATAACCTACTCTGATACCAATTGTAAGTTAGGATTGCACCTAAGAGGGGGGTGAATTAGGTACTTTAAAAAATTTCCGGTTTTTCAACTTATGTGTTATGATTTTTCCGTTTGGTTACTATGTGATGAAAACAGTAAAATGCGAAAAAGTAAAGAACACTGAAAAGTATCTTGGTTCCCCTCACAGTCCGAGAGTACTCCAGTCCCCTTTCAACACGAAAGTGATTTTCACTAATGTTAGATCTTATGACAAAGACACACCTAGTCTTCCTATACAAGACTATAACAAAATACCAAAAACAATCCTCTTGGATTTTTCACTAAGTTGAAATGAGAACAATCATCTCAAACTCAACTCTCTTGCTTCCAACAATACTGGACAACAAGGGTTACAATAAATCCTATAAAAAGAAACAATCCTCCTTCTTTTAGTACACACCAAATTCCAAACAATCCTTAGAACTTAGGAATTTTTACAACAATTTCAATAAAATAAATATATGAAGATTTGTAGTATTCTTTAAGACTTATAACAAAGTCTTCTTCTCTTTCAAGTATGAAAATTCAAGACAAATTCTCTCTAAGTGCTCAAGATACTTTTATGATAATAATATGAAAATTTATTTCAAAAAGTATCTAAGTATGAAAGATGTGTAGAAAAAAAATGTAGAGAGATTTTAATATTTGTATGAAAGAGGTAAATAAAAAATGAAAATTTGAAATGAATTTATAGTGATGAAAGCAACCATTCAAAAGTCATGGCAATGGTTAGAGAAATTCTGAATTTTAATAAGAGAAATGATGTAAGGGATGCCATGAAAAGATATGATGAAAAGGTGCATTCAAACAAAACATTTTTCAATTTTAAATTTACAATAATGTTTCATATCGGTGCAAATTGTGGCGATTTTTGTGTTGTTACGACGGTTCAAAAGGCCATAATTCACCAAAAACTGAATGTTTAAAAAAAGTTGAACATTTAAAAAGTTTGTCTAAGTATTTGAATCAATCTTATGCAACACCTATTGATTTATCCAAGTCAATAGATTATATTTGAAAGTGATTTAATATGGTTCAAACATGAAAAATAATTTTTCCAATTCAAGAAATATTTTGAGCACTAAGAAATGTTTTAGTCAAGAATTTCATATACCTAAAAGTTTGATTAATCCAATCTTGCAAGTGTAGTCAAGTCTTAAGCATTTCTTCTTTTTCCTTCTTTGATCACATCATTGTTAAGTTTGTCTTCATCAATGGGTTTGTCTTCATCAAAACACATTGGAAGTTTCTCTCCACAAATGTCACATCCTCAATCCATTTAGTGAAATAATCTACAAATACGATAAGATACCTGAGTTGTTTCGGAACCGGGGCAAAGAGTCCGAGGATATCTATCCCCCACTGCATAAATGGTCATGGTGATGTCAATATGTGTAGTTCGGTGGTCGGGGCATTGAAAAAGTCTTCGTGTCTTTGATAATGGTTTCATTTTTTCACATATTCTTAGGCATCCTATATACCGTGGTCATCCAGGAATAACCTACTCCTAGAACCTTCATTGCTAGTGCCTTTGCCCCTAGTGGTTTCCCGATGATTCCTTTATGAAAATTAAAGAAACTAAGAACTGCTTGTTGAGGTGAATACACCTCTAGAGTATTTGCAAGGTTTTGCAATGAGGAATGTATACACCTCAACACTATGGTATAGATGAGAGGAGGAATAGAATTATACATAATATGACTAGGAGTATATTGAAAGCTAAAGAAATGGCAAAGAGATATTAGGGTGAAGTAGCTTAAACAACATTATACATTCTAAATAGATGTTCAAATAAGAAGATAGTTAATCAGACACCTTATGAGGCTTGGATAGGACTGAGGCCAAATGTTAGTCATCTTAGAGTTTTTGGATCAATGTGTTTCAGATATGTACCTGAACAATTGAGAAGGCTAGATGATCGAAGTTAAACCATGATGCTCATAGGTTATCATTCAATTGGTGCATACAAGTTATATTCACCTAATGATGATAAACTAGTGATCAATAAGGATGTTCTGGTGGATGAAAGCAAAGGGTGGATCTGCATCAGGGGTCAACTCGACATGAGTAAGATACAATCATAATTGTGATTGAAGAAGATCAAGAAAATGAAGTTGCAACCAATCGAAATGATGAACCACTTGAGCAGAATGTTAGGAGATCTACTACAAAAAAAACCGAGTCGACAAGGCTAGATAGATATGAGATATTTCCAGATCAAGCAATCGATGTAGATGGTGAGTTCATAGAGGAAGTGATGATGATGGATGAATCAAAACCAATTAACTTGGATCAAGCCATGAATGATTCAAATTGGTTAGCAACAACGCAAGAAGAACTCGGCAAAATCGAAAAGAACAAGACCTGTGTACTTGTAGAAAAATCAATCAAGAAGCTAATTAATGTGAAGTGGGTCTACAAGTTCAAACTAAGGCCAAATGGTTAGTTTCCCAAGAATAAGGCAAAACTAATGGCAAGAGGTTTTTTGCAAAAACCTGGTATCGACTTCGACAAAGTCTATGCACCCGCTGCAAGATTGGAAACCATCAGAATTGTTGTGTCGACTGCAACATACAGAGGATGGAAGAAACATCAGTTACATGTAAGGTCAACATTTCTGAGTGGACCATTGGAAAAAGAGTTCTATATCAGTCAACCACCAGGATTCAAAATCAAAGGACATGAATAGAAGGTGTATAGATTGAGGAAGGCTCTCATTGGTATGAAGCAAGCCCCAAGGGCTTGGAATAAGATAATAAATAGCTTCCTAATTGAGTCTGGTTTCACAAAATACGTCTCATAACATACAATGTATGTAAAATATGCAAGCAAGCTCATTCGAATCATTATATGCTGATATGTGGATAACATGCTGATTACAGGTGCATACAAAGCAGAAATTGTTGGAGAAATTTCCAAAATATTAAATTGATAAATATTAATAGTTAAATTAACAAAATAAATGGCCAAAAGTTGCAACTGTCTAGAATAGAACCAGAGACCCTATAATGATTGGGTGCATGGTCAAAAGGTGCAACCACCAGATCAACACAACTTTTCATGAAAATGTTTGTTGTTATTGATTACAATGGTTCGTGAATGGTCATGTTGGAATCAAATGAAACATTGTTTCTCCACACCAATCGGTACAAGTTTTCTTATAAATAGATATACTTGTCAGCCATAAAATAGACACAAAACTTATTTATTTCAAGTGCCAAAAAATTATATCTAAGTCATTCTTTTATTTTTATAGTGCACGAGAATAAATGAGAGAACTTTATTCTGTAAAATATCATTGATCGATATGCTTAATGTGAATGTGCGATTCATGTTAAGGTTTCCAAAGTATCCTGAAGGGGATTCGCTGGTTAACCCTTTTGCATCCAATTTGCATAAATTGGTGGGGGCGAATCGAACCTAAAGCTTAGTGTAAACACACGCTTTGGAATTATTTTGTGCAACTTTCATCGTACCGTCTTCATCATCTTCTTCTTGTTCATGTTTTGCAGCAGACCCCCAACACAAGATCTAACAATCTTTAGGTTCAATTTTAATTTTTGTGATTAATTTATGGTTACAACTTTGATGGAGAAATGAATCCATGCTCTCTTATTCATAACCATGGTGAAAAGTACATAATAATTCGATTACATTGATATATATTCATATAATGTTTTAAATTCATGTATAATATTTTATGATGAAAATAATTTGTATTTATGTTAAGTTTAACATGTGATATTAAATTTATATATGCATGATTTATAAATTATTCAAGTATGTGAATTTGAATAATTAAGAATATGTTTGGTTTGTGGTGTATACTTGAATATAAAATACATGCTAAATATTATTTTTTGTGCAAGCAATTTGTTTTAATTAATAATGCATTAATTTTGGATAAAATAGTTTGGTGGAAAAAAAATCATGAATTTGAATGTATGGTGCATGTATTGATAACATGAAATGATGTAAATATAATGTTAGAAATATCAAGGACATGTTTAAATTGCATTTTAGTTTGTTCAAGAATTTATTAAATTTAAAATGATTTATCTCATATTATAAGTGTATCATAATATGAAAGTATTATTTCTTTTTCATCTTGATATTAAAAGTAATTTTGGTATATTTTAGACTATTGTAATTTGACAAATATTTATGGAGAAAAGTTATAGAAAATATTAATGATGTGAATTCATTGTTTACTTTGTATTGTGATTTTTATTTGTATATACCATAGAACATTGTTAAATATGAAACATGAATTTATCACATAAAATTTGTTCACTACAAAAAAAAAAGGTTATCCGACACAGCCAGAAAACCGCGGTTATATGAAAAATAACCGTGGTTGAAAGCTTTGGCCACGGTTTGGCCACGAATAAGTGACTGTGGGATATGCAGTCGTGGCCTAAATTATAAGCAACGGTTTTCGTGTTTGGGCCACGTTTTATATACATCCGTGGCTTGAATAGGCCACGGTTTAGGTATCTAGGTTAAGGCCGTAGTTTATCATGCGCCGCGGTTCTTAACAGTGGTCGAATCTAGCCACGATTCTTATTTAATGTATAGGGTTTTAATTTATGGCCACTAATTAAAACCGCGGCTACATTTTGCTCATGGTTTTACACCATTTAAGTAGGCCACTGTTTCTTTTTGTGCCGCATAGTTGTAACCATGTTTGTTCTTCATGACATGGCATAAAGAACCATTTTAGATCAATATAATGTCTTCTAACAAGAATACTCATTTTTGTAGATATTGATGAAAAAAATTAAAATCTAATTATACAAGAAAATATTAAGACACAACGTCAAAATATTCATTAAGAAATAAGTAAGTCTACATCAAGTGACGCTACCGACTAATAAGTCACAAAAATATAGATAAGTTTTGATATTATCATTCTTAAACGAAACCAAGTTTCTCTCTCGAGAGTCATCCCAAATTCAAAACAAAATTTCTAAGAGATAGATAATATAAAACACAACTACTATTAATTTAATTCATGCATCATAATATTCTTCTAGATCATCTCCCCCTTCTTCTTCTTCTTCTTCCATATCTTGATGACACGCTTCTTCGTCTCCATTCTGCAAGGAACATGATACATAAATTAATATAAGCGATTTTTCTTTCCCAAACAATGACTTAAATGTCTCAGATTTAGTTGAGTTATGAACTGAATCTTGAAGCTTATCCTAATTAAAAAATATTCACAACTTAGAACCACAAGATTGGAACCTACAATTCACAGTTTCATTCGAATGTCTTACATCAAACAAAGAAATAAGTCCCAAATAAAAGGATAACAAATATAAGGATAACAATGACGTGACACAGGTTTTCATAGGATAACAAATATAAGGATAACAGTTCAACACTACTGTAAGATGTTTTAATAATGGATCAAGGGAATAATGATATTGGAATATTGGAATGAGCTTATATTTAAAGATGTTCTAAATTCCTAACAATTAGACAGAACCAATGAAACATTATAACATAATTGTAAAAACTAAAACATATTACTTGGATTTTCCATGATTAAGTTAGTGGGCTTCAATTCTCTACAAGGGATCAATGACCATGAAAAAATTAAGGGTGGTTTGAAAAAAGCAAGAACAGAGTAGGAGGGAATGTTTATGCAGCAGGAAATTAAAAAAGGATTATCGTTATAGCTGAAGCACAAAGTCATAACAGTAGCATCAAGTATACCTCTCATAATTAGTGAAAATCCAAAGAAGACAAAAAGAACTGGTGAGCCTTTCTCTAAGCTACGGCCAAGGATGATGAACCTGCAAAACAAGTAAAAGTCATAGATCAGTAGAGCTCAGTGGAATCAGGAAGGAGTACGGTAAATAGTAGCAGCTTTGAAACATATTGAAGAGTATACTCAAGAATACATTTTGTACCCCTATCTTTTAGCAAGGAGGAATTGTGGAAACCAAAAAACAAGAAGCTTCAAAAGCTCATACCATAAAGAGGATCATGATCCATTTTTGAGCCACGTGATTCCAAGTTGAGGATGCACAACAAATGAAGCAAGGATACAAGAAAGATAAGAAGAACACATAGCATAACCATTCACAAGAAACACAAAGTCAGCCAAGCCAATATGGAGTTTTCATAATATCTGTTGTCCATTTTAACAACAAAAACCAAATGCAACTCACAGCAGGATAAATAAAGCAAGACTTTTAGTCATGTAAAAATACTCTTCATAATGAGGGGAAGAAATAGAGTCATTCCAATGTTCCAAAAATCAGCACCAAAAGAAGACTGAGGCCCAAAGGAAGTGATGGAAATCTTCACGACAGAGTCGCATCCCTACACTATACCCCATACATTATTCTAATGTAACAACATAAGCATACCAAAGCTGAATCAAACATTTTCCTTATTTAGAAATAGTATTATTTGTTGAATACAAGATATAAGGTTATGAGTAGCAAAGTGCATTAAATGTCATAAAGAAGACTGAAATTTCATTTCCTCCTTGTTCAAGCACGTGGACATTTTTAGTACTACAATCTAACCAAAACACACATCAAACATAAACATTGGATTCATTATACTACATGGCGCTAATGCTAAAATTATTCATAATATCTGTTGAGCTCAGATACCAGACAAACTACAATAATTCTATAAATCATTCCTGTTATTTCTATGCTTTTGAGGTTGGCATTTATTTTGCTAAAACTATTATAGCAGCAAGATGTTGAATCTTAATGTTCTAAGTGGTTGCCTTCAACATGTCGAATGAAGATGTTTCATGCCAGCTCATAGGACATCGCGCTATGAATTCAGTTTTAATGCAGATTCTGTTACTATGATTTGTTACTGAATATTCTGTGAATATTTGGTTATCCTATGTGGCATCCAAAGCATTTTTGGATTGTGGTTATTTGTTGATTTTCGGATTTGCTGCTCTTTCTAATTATGGAGACATAATAGGAAACTTTGGATTGAAGACCTATTTTGTTGGAGTTAATTTTGCAGATTTGTGAGCAGTCTATTTGCTGCATTTTTGAAGCCCAATTCAGTCCAGATTAATTGCTATATATTGACTGATGTAAACCTAGTTTTGAGTGTGGAACTTACTTGTGTTTTTAGGGTTTTCGAGTGTATTTTGTGATCCTAACTGGTATCATTCTGATAACAGTATAAGGACTGATTTTTTGTGTTGTAAGTTCTGTCAAGTTACTCATAAGCTTTTAAGCATTGAGTTTCTTGTGTGTCAATTCTCATAAGCTGTGAAGTATTGAGAATTGTGTGTTTTGAAAGAGTGACTTTCAGTTTGTTTCTTGTGTGGAAAGGTACCAATCACGGGTTGTGGTTGTAGAGGGATTTGAGGAGGGCCTCATACCTAGGTGAGTCTTAGGTAGAAGTCATAGGAAGGGTAGTGATTAAGTGAGCAGATTATTCGGTGTTTGTATGACCTGTGAATTGATACTATCGTATATTGGTTTCGTCCCTGGCTTGGTAGCCCCCATAGTAGGATTGTTGATCCGAACTGGGTAAACATATCACTGTGTTATTTACTTTCTGCACTGCTATTTTATTGTTATCTTGTTTATTGTGTTGGATATCAGTGTCTCAACATCTGCGTAGGACATCTGATATCTGTGCCAGAATTTCAATTGGCATCAAGAGCTTGCACCCTTATTTGGTTTTGGGTGAGATTCAGGGAAGGTACTTTCTGGTACAATGGACAAGGATGGAGGATTTCTGAACAAACCACATCTGCTTGATGGTTCCAACTATGACTATTGGAAACCAAGGATGATAGCTTTCATCAAATCCATGGATGATCAAGCATGGAAAGCTGTTATAAAAGGATAGGAGCCCCCTAAGGTTAAAGATGAAAAAGGTACCCCTACTGATGTGGTGAAGGAAGAGGAAGACTGGGATGATGCAGATTACAAAGGGTCCGTAGGGAACTCCAAAGCCATGAATGCATTGTTTAATGGTGTTAACAAGAATATCTTCAGGTTGATTGAACACTGCACCATTGCTAAAGAGGCTTGGCAGGTCTTGAAGAATGGTCGTGAAGGGACCTCTAAAGTAAAGATGTCAAAACTTCAAATTCTCACTACCAGGTTTGAAAATTTGAAGATGAAGGAAGATGAGAGCATTCATGACTTTCACATGAACATTATTAAGATAGCTAATGCTTCAAGTGCTCTAGGTGAGAAGATGTCTGACAGCAAACTTGTCAGAAAAATCCTCAGATCTCTACCTAAGAGGTTTGACATGAAAGTGACTGCTATTGAGGAAGCTCAGGACATAGATAAAATGAAAGTGGATGAACTTGTGGGATCACTTTAAACATTTGAATTGGGGATCAGTGAAAAGACTGAAAAGAAGAAGGGTATAGCTTTTGTGTCAAAGGCAAGTGATTCAGAAAGGGAAAATAATCTGGACAGAGATGAAGGCCTCTCAGAAGATCTGGTGTTACTTGGCAAACAATTTAACAAAGTACTCAGAAAGGTGGATTGGAAGTCAAGATCAAATGTTAAGGACAAGGCTTCTGACATCAGCAAAAATCAGAATGCTGGGAGAAATACCAATACTGAAGGTAATTCTAACCAAGAGAGAGGAGCTCAGTGTCATGAGTGTGAAGGCTTTGGGCATATAAAGTCTGAGTGCCCCACATATCTCAAGAGGGAAAAGAAGGGGCTATCAGTCTCATGGTCAGAAGACGATTCTGAAACTGAAACTGATGAGAAGTCTGGAAAGAGGGTTACAGCATTAACAGGTGTGTGTAAGTCTGATGAAGAATCAGTCAGTGGTGATCTTACTTTTGAAGAGCTAGCTGCTTCCTATAAGAACTTATGCATTAAAAGTGAAGAAGTGTGTCAGCAGAAAGAAGAACAGAAGAAAATCATTGCTCATCTAAAAGCTGAAAAGGTAGAGCATTTGGCTACTATCTCTAATCTAAAAAGTGAAGTGGTTACTCTAAACTCTAAACTGGATAATGTCATCAAGATAGTCAGAATGCTTAATAGCAGCTCTGATGTGCTTGATGAGATTCTGAAGTCAGGAAGAGATGTTGGAGATGTTAGGGGTCTCGGGTTTGAAAGTTCCAGCGAGATGGACAAGGGAAAATGGCCTGAAGTGACACCTGCTCAACCTGAGAAAGAATCAAAGATGTCGTATAACATGTTGCAACATCCTCATAGACATCAGAAGAATGTCACAAGAAGAAAGAATCAAAGATGGAAATGCCACTATTGTGGAAGGCTCGGCCATATAAAACCCTTTTGCTACAGATTATATGGCCACCCCAAGACTGGCTTACAGTCTAGTAGGAAACAAGAGTGGGTTGGGGCAACAAAAGTGTGGACTCCTAAGAGTATTGCAGAGGAACACATAGCTTATAAGTCCTTCAGTGTCTTTGCAAGGGAAAAGTGGTACTTCGACAGTGGATGCTCTAGGCACATGACTGGTATCATGGGATGTCTGTCAGATGTTAAGTCTTATCCTGTTAAGTACGTGACTTTTGGCAATGGATCAAAAGGGAGAGTAATAGGTGTTGGAAAACTGGACTGTGCAGGACAACCCAATCTAGAGGAGGTATTACTTGTTGAAGGTCTAGATGCAAACTTGATCAGCATAAGTCAATTATGTGATCAAGGTCTCAAGGTCAACTTTACCAATTCTGAATGTCAGATAACAAACAAGAAGGGTAAGGTTATCATGAGAGGTAAGAGAGCGTCAGATAATTGCTATCTGTGGAGTTCTGAGAACACTGAAAGAAGCTTGGAGACTAAGAAAGATATTAGGAAGACTGTCAAGTTAGAACAGGTGCTGATAAATTGTAAAGCAACTCATGATGTTTGCTTGGTGAAATGTAATAATGAGCTTAAACTTAGTAAGTATGCCAGCAAGGTAAGTTTAAAAGGAGAATTTGATAAATGTGCAATTGAGGCGAGTCGGGTAATCAAACTCTGTGAATACCGCTCTACTCTGGGCCCAGTTCTCAAAAGTATAAATAGGCGGGCAAACACACCATATTTTCAGCAAACTTACTCTACACAAATTCCTCTTGCACCTTCTCTTCAAAGCTCTCGCGTCTTAGGGTTTTCTCCTAACATTCTCAAGACTGTACCGTGTGATCAATTAAACATGTCCCAACATCCTAACTCTGAATCCATGCACGATAACACTAGTTCTCCACGAATCAATGCTGGAGATGCAGAATCACTGCAGATGATAAATCTCTCTGACCTAGTGCTCGACATTGCTCCTTTGAATGTCATGTCGGCTGACCCTAAAGGCAAACAACAAGCTTCTCACACAACAAATGTCAACATTCTAGGTAAGAAATCTAAACCTTTCTCACCTAGGAAGAAGGTCCACTCCATGACTAGTTTGTATACTGACCAAGTAAGCCCTAAGAAAAACGTGGCTGAAAAGGGGTCTAAATCTGGCTTGAGACGAAGAAGGATTCTAAATCTCGAGATGTAAACAAGAATTCCACTGATAATGATGCTATTAAAAAGGATAGGGAACTTAGGAGGGTTGTTGCCATGATTCTGAGTGGAATTAAGGCAGATGTCGGGTCTGGTGTCCCAACATCCGTGACAGAAGATATCAATAGCAGTCCTACTGATAGGACTGATGGTGGTATTCCCATGCATGTGGGCCGTGAAAGAAGAAGTAAGAAGAAAGCGGATGTAAGAAGGACTGATGATGTTATTAATGTTGATGACCTCACATCTGATGAGGAACCTATTGCTGGAATGCTGAGAAAAATTAAGAGAAGAAGAGAAAAAATGATGATAAGTGAAGGCTCCAAGTCTTCAAGACTACATGGAAAATATGAAGGAGGGGAAAGAAAAGTTCAAGCAGGACCCCCTAAACATTGGAGCAAGGTTGTAGTGCCCACTAAGAAGAGAAAAATTATTGATCAAAGTGAATCTGACTATGAAGTTGAAACAGATGTCCAGGACATCATTGGTATGAAAACCTCCACCAGCAAAAAGGCTTCTGCTGAAAGTTCTATGAGAAATACAGATAGATGGAAAATTGTAGATCAAAGGAGGATTGCTCTGGAGAGAGAGTTGGGGAAGGACTTCGAAAAGTATAAAGAAATCATGGAGCTCATTACTGCGGCTGGATTGATGAGAACAGTGTCCAAGTTAGGACCCTGCTATGGAAATCTAGTCAAAGAATTTGTGGTGAATATATCTGAAGAGTGTGATGAGAACAGGGGCAACAACCTCAAAAAAGTATCTGTGAGAGGAGAAGCTGTCACCTTTTCACCTGAAATTATCAACAACAATCTGGGCAGGAGCAAGGAACCTCAACCTGAGTTAGAGGTTACAGACAATACTGTTTGCAAAGAGATTACAGGTGGCTGTGTGAGACATTGGCCAAATGCAAAGAAGTTGTCGTCTGGAAAACTAAGTGTCAAATATGCAATCCTCCACAGGATTGTTGTGGTAAATTGGGTTCCTACAAATCACACATCTACCATTTCCTCTACACTTGACAGATTCATATATGCTATAGGGAAGAAGATTTCCTTTGATTTTGGATCATACATCTTTGAGCAGATTTTGAAACAAGCTAGCTCACATGCGGTCAAGATGCCTATCTGTTTCCCTTCCTTGATCTGTGGTATTATTCTAGAACAGTGTCCTAATCTTGTGTTGAGGGGTGACACTGCACTCAAAAGGAAACCTCCTCTGTCCCTTCACTACAAGCTACTGAGTGGAGCACATGTCTCAGACATTGTTGGGACATCTACACAAACTTCCTGTCATGCTAATCTTGATGATGAAGTCGTTGCTCAGTTGCAAGAAACTTGCAAGGAACTAGAAGAATCCATTAGAAGAGACACTGATCGGAAGGCCAAACTGGAACAGTTGATCAAAACCTTCATGAAGAAAAGGAATGCTTCTGCTGAGACAACTGGTAAGGACCAAGGAACTGCTGAAGGTGATGCGTCTGATAGAGAATGTGAGCAGAGTTCAGACGACTCTGGATCTAGGAGGGGTGATATTGATACTGATGCTGTTGCTGATGGAGAAAGTGAAGACATTGTTGAATCTGATGATGATGCTGCTGCAGAATAATGGCTTAATTTCTGCAGAAGTTTTATTAAGCTTTTGTTGTTTTTGTCTGAAACACCTGAATAGTTTTTCCTTGTATCTCCTCTGAACTTTATTCTGGTTTATTTTACCTTAACTTGTTCTACTTGCCTTTGTCATATTTATGGCTAAAAAGGGGGAGTAGTATGTTTGTGTGGATGTTTGTGTGGAGAGTGCTTGTGTGCCTGTGTTGCTGCAGTAGTTGAGGGGGAGAATGTGGAATGTTGCTGCTGTTGAGGGGGAGTTTTGCCAGGCTGCTATGATGAGTTGTTTGCTGTACTGAGTGTTGTATGCAGCTGAAGGGGAGCGCTGCTATGATAGATATTTAGTGTTGTATGCAGTTGAAGGGGAGTGCTGCTATGATGAATATTTTTTGCTGTGTGCTGTTGATGTTTTCGCTGCTGTCTGATATATGGATAATTTTTGCTGTTTGTGCTTCTTTGAAAGTTTTTTTGTGAGTGTGTAGTTTTAGCCAAAATAAGCCAAAGGGGGAGATTGTTATTTCTGTGCTTTTGAGGTTGGCATTTATTTTGCTAAAACTATTATAGCAGCAAGATGTTGAATCTTAATGTTCTAAGTGGTTGCCTTCAACATGTCGAATGAAGATGTTCCATGCCAGCTCATAGGACATCGCGCTGTGAATTCAGTTTTAATGCAGATTCTGTTACTATGATTTGTTACTGAATATTCTGTGAATATTTGGTCATCCTATATGGCATCCAAAGCATTTTTGGATTGCAGTTATTTGTTGATTTTCGGATTTGCTGCTGTTTCTAATTATGGAGACATAATAGGAAACTTTGGATTGAAGACCTATTTTGTTGGAGTTAATTTTGCAGATTTGTGAGCAGTCTATTTGTTGCGTTTTTGAAGCCCAATTCAGTCTAGATTAATTGCTATATATTGACTGATGTAAACCTAGTTTTGAGTGTGGAACTTACTTGTGTTTTTAGGGTTTTCGAGTGTATTTTGTGAGCCTAACTGGTATCATTCTGATAACAGTATAAGGACTGATTTTTTGTGTTGTAAGTTATGTCAAGTTACTCATAAGCTTTTAAGCATTGAGTTTCTTGTGTGTCAATTCTCATAAGCTGTGAAGTATTGAGAATTGTGTGTTTTGAAAGAGTGACTTTCAGTTTGTTTCTTGTGTGGAAAGGTACCAATCACGGGTTGTGGTTGTAGAGGGATTTGAGGAGGGCCTTATACCTAGGTGAGTCTTAGGTAGAAGTCATAGGAAGGGTAGTGATTAAGTGAGCAGATTATTCGGTGTTTGTATGATCTGTGAATTGATACTATCGTATATTGGTTTCGTCCCTGGCTTGGTAGCCCCCAGAGTAGGATTGTTGATCTGAACTGGGTAAACATATCATTGTGTTATTTACTTTCTGCACTGCTATTTTATTGTTATCTTGTTTATTGTGTTGGATATCAGTGTCTCAACATCTGCGTAGGACATCTGATATCTATGCCAGAATTTCAATTCCATACCAGCAACAAGGAAAACCCACCACAGCACTTTCATCATAACCCTATCCTTCACTCATTTCAAAAGAGTGAAGAAATCTTATCTCCATAGAAACTATTGAAGAAACATAACATCAACAAAAACCAAACAACAAAATGCAGAAATAATTCAATTACATTATTCACACTCTCTTTATCCTATTCTCCATAATCACTGTAAGAGTAGTAACACACATTTGAACCCTAACATTTATAACAACAACAATCATAGTCATACATACTGATTTTCCATGTTCTAATATCAACTGAAAAAGCAAAGCTTTGTCTACTTTGCTTATCTTTCATGTTCCCAAATAATAGACAAGAGAAATAAAGTGCCATCCCATTGAGAGGCTCATAGTTACTAGGAATTTAAAACATTTTCAGCTCAAATATCTAACTGTTACAAACCTTCAACTTGATTTTCATCCATTCATACACTTGTATGTAACAGCTTTCTATCAAAATAACACTATAAAACAACTTTATTTCCAACTCTTTTCAAGAATTCCAAAACCATGATTACTAAAATTCTCACCCTAGTAGAAATGATATGGATAGTGCAGTAAATTATCAATTATTCAACACATGTTTAGACCCATGTTTAAGTTTGTCATAATCACTTTGCATCAATGTGATTTTAGCAAACCTTCATCGCCACCATAATTTCCTCAAACAGTCAAATTATAATTCCTAATGCAATCAAATCACCAAGTCATGCCATTTTCTATGCAGATGAAACCATAATTCCTCTGTATCCTTAATGTTGTGTTATGTACGTTCCTGTAAATAATATTAAAACTCGTATGAATTTCCTCTTTCTGCATAATATTAGAAGAAACCCTAACACCATTAGAAACCACAAGTTTTTAGAAGTATCACGAATCATTCCAGTAAAACCAGTATCTTGAAATATTCAGTTTTAATTCCTAAACCACACTCAGTTCATAATCAAATTTCACAACCGGTTTTAAAGCTAATCAACGAGAATAACTTGTATCAAAATAATACTCACAGCCTGTTTCAAAGTCAGAACTGCAACTTGTTTCAGATTAAGAAAAACCATACCTCACGCAGTGGAACCCAATTGTTTGAATTACTTCTGAACTATCAAAAACAGAAACCACAAAACAAACCGATAAGAGACGAAATCTAAAGAAAATAAACAGGTTTGAATCCAAACACTGTAGAATGGTTGAAACCAATTTGAGTAGGATTTACACTCCAAATCAGAGCCAATTCGGAACCGTATTCAGGAATCAAAACCTAACCTTGTTAAAACTAGTATTTGGATAGGAGATATTAAAACCTAGCCAAATCAAAATCAAACATTACACCATTTGAACCCATTTGGAACTGCTTCAAAAATCGAACTCCGTCTGAACTGAAACATAATTTGGTATGCAAGCCCGAATCAACACAGACATCCAAAGAAAGAACTGAATCAAATTAGAAACTAAGTCGAAAACCTCACCGGTTTGATCTTGTAGCAGAAATAGAATGTGGCCAAGGTTTGTTTTTAAGATACCGAGAAGAGGATCATCGGAGTCGCGAGTGAGAGATTGAACGCGAGCGAGAGAGACGAGTTGTGGCCCTTGAAAGTTTTGTTGCGAAAGATTGATGTTGGAACCGGCGACGCTGACGCAGGGAAGGTGATGACGGAGGAAGGTTTCACGGCTAGGGTTTTGTGTGAGCAAGAGTTGACGAGAGAGAAGAACAATTTTCACGAGAGAGAGAGAGAGAGAAAAGAGAGATCCGCTGGCGCTTTTCTTGTTTTTGTTTCTCCTTAGAATTTTCAAGTTTTTTAAAAATAGATTTTTAATTAAAATTTAGTTTTTTTTTTAGTTTAATCAATTTAATTAAATTAATTCTAATTAAAATTTAAGTTAATTAATTTTAATTAGAGTTTATTCTGGTTTTAATTAGAATTTAGTTTAGTACTTGATTTTAATTAGATTTTTATTTTACCTTCAATTAATCGACTAATTAGCTTTTAAGTTAAATTTTGGTTTAGAACTTCTAGTAGTGAAAATTTAGTTAAACGGAGGAGACGAGGATCGTACAGGAGAATCTTTGTTTTGAAGAGTGAAAGTTATTTTGTTTCTAACCTAATTTACTTTTTCAATTTTTTTTATTTTTTTAATCTAAAAAAAAAATAGAAAAGAAAATAATTAACAAGAGGGAAACTAAAAAACGAGAGGGAAATTCTGGCGGGGTATATTTTTTTGGGCTTGGGCCACAGTTTGAAGTGAAAATTATAATTCCGCGGTTTTTCTTTGTGGCATAAAATATCTACAGTTTGCTGACCGTGGCTTAAATATAAGTGTGATTTTGTAACCGTGGCAATTGAAGAAAAGGCCACAGTTTCACACTCCGGATTCAATGTTTCTAAACATATGTCTACGATTTGAAACCCTGGCCAAAGCTTGTATGTGGCCACAGTTTTTGAGTTGTGGAAAAATTTAGCGTGGCCGTAGGCCAAAAATGTTGTAGTGGTTGTGCATATTAGTTATGCAAGAAAATTGTTTACTTTAAAAGAATAGAAATGAATTCTATGGTGTTGTATTTATATGGAGTTTATGAATTACATGTTTGAATTCACTTCATGAAATAAAAGTTAGTCATGACAAATTTGTTTGATCGTGGTTGTCAATTGCTATAAATGTTTAATGCATTAAATATATTTCAAATATATTTAATTGGAAGTAAAACTTCAAATTAAAAATGTTAGCAAATAAAGAATGACATAAAATTTGTGTATATAACAAAATGAATGACAAAAGTGTCATGATGATAGTTTCTCGAAACTATCAAGAATATAGAACATATGTTGTATATGGAAATTGTACTAATATGACAAAAGTGTTATGATCTTATGATAGATGGCAAATACTATCAAGTGTACATAAAGTAATCATATGCATGATTAGTTGAAAAATTGAATATTCATAATTTATTAAAGTTTGGAAAATCTTGCAATTCTTTGACGAAAGTATTGACAAAGATATGATGTATTTGGATATAATTGAATACAATGAAGACATCATTAGGAATGTGAAACAAGCTCGTATCTAATTAATCATCAATAGTGGAAACTCAACTCACACTTGATTAATGTTAAGTCTTGAGTTCAATGATGAAAGTACACTATTAGAGTGATTGAGTAACTTAATGATAGATACATCCCAAGGGGTAAAGGTACTTGGACCATTAGAATAAGTGTGGTAGGATGAAGTTTTCTTCTTAATTGACATATATCATAAGTTTGCTGGAATGCATAATTATGGGTGCATTTCTGATATAGTCTACCTATATGAGAATGAAGTGGTTCCGCTTCATAGAGTTCAAGGGCTTGACTCTTAAATTCTCATGAAAAGGATATGAGACACAAGGCCTTATTAAATGTGTCATATTAATAATTCGATCAATGATATCGAGATTTTATGTGTGAGTTAAGCACGCTTGTTCTAATGAATAATTGGTTCAAAGCTTGTCTACCAATCTATTCGGGGATGAGTGAAAACTTAACTTACTAAGTATTGGTTCAAATCGTTAGATACCTTTATCTGAAACCATGAAATTTCCTGAATAATGGATTTAGATATATTTTAAAAATGGTGGGGGATTGTTGGAGAAATTTCCAAAATATTAAATTGATAAATATTAATGGTTAAATTAACAAAATAAATGGTCAAAAGTTGCAACTATCTAGAATAGAACCAGAGACCCTATAATGATTGGGTGCATGATCAAAAGGTGCAACCACCAGATCAACATAACTTTTCATGAAAATGTTTATTGTTATTGATTACAATGGTTCGTGAATGGTCATGTTGGAATCAAATGAAACATTGTTTCTTCACACCAATCGGTACAAGTTTTCTTATAAATAGATATACTTGTCAGCCATAAAATAGACACAAAACTTATTTATTTCAAGTGCCAAAAAATTATATCTAAGTCATTCTTTTATTTTTCTAGTGCACGAGAATAAACGAGAGAACTTTATTATGTAAAATATCGTTGATCGATATGCTTAATGTGAATGTGCGATTCATGTTAAGGTTTCCAAAGTATCCTGAAGGGGATTCGCCGGTTAACCCTTTTGCATCCAATTTGCATAAATTTGTGGGAGCGAATCGAACCTAAAGCTTAGTGTAAACACACACTTTAGAATTATTTTGTGCAACTTTCATCGTACCGTCTTCATCATCTTCTTCTTGTTCATGTTTTGCAGCAGACCCCCAACACAAGATCTAACAGAAATAAAAAGGGTGAAGTCAAAACTGATGCAGGAATTTGAAATGTCCGTTATAGGAAACTTGTTATATTTCTTAGGGGTGGAGTTTAAAGACACAAGTGAATGAATGTTTCTGCACCATAAGAAATTTGACCAAGATATATTGAAAAGGTTCAAGATGAGTAACTGTAATGTAGTTGTCACAGCATTGGAGACTGGAGCAAAAGTAAGAAAGGATACAAACGATGAATTTGAAAGTGCATCACTATAAAATAAAATCATTGGATCCTTAAGGTATCTATGCAACATCAGGCCAGATATCTGTCAAAGTGTCGGATTGTTGAACACATTCATGGAGAAGCCACAAGAATGTCATCTCACTGCAATCAAGAGAGTGTTGAGATACTTAAATGATACAATTGATCATTGTGTGTTGATGCCAAGAAAAAAGAATACCAACACAAATGCAAAAGTACACGACTACACCGACTCAGGCTTCAGTGGAAATCCATATGAGAAAAAGAGTTTTGTAGTTTACATATTCATGATTGGAGGTGCTCTAATCTCTTGGAGTTCAAGAAAACAAAGCAATGTGATTTTGTCATCTTGTGAAGCTGAGTATGTAGCTGCATTATATGCAGCATGTCAAGCAACATGGATAGAGATGTTACTCGAAGAGCTTAAGATCATGGAACCTAAGAAAATGAAGTTTTTTTGTCGATAACAAGTCAGTTATCGACATGGAAAATCATCCTGAGTGTCGTGGTCAAAGTAAGCTCATAAAAAGGAGGTATCATATTCTTAGGCACCAAGTAAATAAATGAAAGTTTAAACTTGAGCATTGCAAGTCAGAACGACAGTTAGCTGATATACTCACCATGCCCCTGAAAAAAGTCAGGTTTGATGAGTTAAAGAGAAGTATTGGAATGAGGAACCTCAAAAACATGAATTAAGAGGTGTGTTAGAAGATGTAATTCATTGTTTTAGTAGGAAAGTTGTATTCGACATAGTTGTATTAGACAACATAGTCGAAGTAAGTTACGTAAGAGTAAGTTATATTCGACGAAATCCAATACAACATGTATGTCAAGGTGTGTAAGTATGTATTCGACTCTATACTGTAGTTTGTAAATTTTGTTTTGTAAGCATGTATTCATTCAACAAATTTATATGCAATCTTTGTCAACTAATTTATTAATCATATGCTATAAGTCCTTTATTAAACCTCATTGAAGTTGTATAACTTATTGACATAACAATTGTAAAATGATGCTTAGTAGTAAACGTGAAGATGAATTATGAAAAGGCGCGGAGAGACGTAATAATGAGATTAGGTAGGTAGGTTAATGATAACCACAAGTAAATGAAGAGTTTTGCTTGCACTCTCACTAGTCAGTCATTGAAGAAATTGAAGCGCATACTTGCTAGCTTCAGCTTTATATTACTCCTATAAGTACAGAAGAAGAGTAGCACACACATTATTCTTCAAGATTATTCCTCAAACTCCATCATCCATGGCTCGAGCAAACTCCACCCTCCCAATCTGTTTCTTCATGTTTATTAAACAAACCAATCTTCAAACAATTGTAACCTTCCCTTTTAATTTTCGAACACTTTTTATTTCTACCATACAACCACATAAGATATTTATTTTACCATTTTATTTAAAATTTCTAGTTCTAATATTAATATTTTTTTACAGAAAATACCAAACAAGTTTACAAGAAGACACGGTGCTAGTCTTCCAAATCCAGTGATGATCAAGCCTCCTGATGGCACTAAATGGAAAGTGTTTTGGAAAAACATCAATGGAGAGGTTTGGTTTCAAAAGGGGTGGAAAAGTTTTACTCAAAATTACTCTCTACAACATGGTTGTTTGGTAGTGTTTAAATATAAAGAAGGAACTTCAATGTTAGATGTACTAATAATTGGCCATAATGGAGTAGAAATTGATTATGATGAAAACCTTGACCATAGTGATGATGAATCAGTTGAGATTTTGAATGAATGGCATTTTCCGAAGAAGGCTACACAGCGCTCAACTTTAGCTTCTACTAGACCACATAAAAAAGTTAAAGGTATTTGGATTTCATTTTCTGTTTTTTATTCTACTAGACCTTCTGTGTTATATTATGACTATTCAAAATCTCAACATGGTGTTACTTCAAGAGTGTTTTTTTGTTTTATATTCCTCACATATATGCAGGTGAGATTGAGAAGAATGGTCAAAGAACTACATCATTGAATAGGCCAATTGAAGCTAGCGCTCGGCAAGTAGCTAAAAAATTTATCTCAAGCAATCCCTTTTTCACAATTTTGATCAAGCCTGCTAATCTGGCAGCAAATCGTCTGGTATAGTATTCATGCAATGCTATGCATGCATGCATATATGCGGTTATAAATTATAATGATAATGATTAATAATAAAATTATATATACAATGCAGAGTGTACCAAATTTAATAGGGATTATTGAGAACAAGAACAAGAATGTGAAGCTGCAAATTGGTAAAAGATCATGGAATCTGAATTTGCTTCCTTCTTACAATGATAAAAGATGCCGTCGTCTTTCGGCTGGTTGGTCGCCTTTTGCAAGGGAAAGCGGACTGCAACCAGGAGATGTTTGCGTCTTCGAACTGATAAACAAGGAAGATTTAGTTTTCAAAGTTCATGTTTTCCAACAGGACTGTTAATGTATCTGTTTTAAGCTGTAAATTGTAGTGATGGTAACTTTAATTAATTAACACTGTTTCCTTTCCAACAAATGTGTTGTGAAGTAACCTTAAACTTTGGTTGTAATTGTGTTTAATTTCGAAATATTTGAAGGAATACTTAACGGTCCCCCATTAATTACTCAGGAATTTCTTATGCTTCTATCGAGTGTCCGTCTGCATTCCCTCTTTCTAATGTGATTGATTATGTGATGCATTGGTTCAATGAATTTGTCATAGTATCCAATATAAAAAGGCATCACATTTTATTTATGTTATCGTTTTAAACACGACTTTGGAGTGGTTTTAAACATGTTATTTGTGGAGGAAAGCAGCTAGAAAGTTAGACCATTGCCATATTCCTCATCCAATTAGAATTGGGCATTATTCTTTCCACCCTTATATCTACATACCACATTTTTTAAAATCTGAAATTGTTCTTTGTGCATATAAATATACATCTCCGGACGCACCAAAAATCGCGTTAACCTTCTTTTTTTTGAGTTTCACATCAGTTTAAAAAACATACGGGCTAGAGATGCTTCTTCGTATGCTATTTGGGTGGATTTAGATATACATTTCCTAAATAACTTTTGCACTCATTTATGTGGTTTTGTTATTTACGTAAATGATTTAAATAACAACTCAGTGATATTTGCAGAGATGCATCTCCGAAAATACCAAGAGGAAAAGTTTATAAAACACCATCTTGCATGAGCTTCTTCATACTAAAACAAGAAACCATTCTAAAAGCCTTGAATTTTTTTTTCCTATTCTCAATCAATTTTTCAACACCAAAACATCATTATTGTATTTCATCACTTCAAAGGGCGCAAAACAAGCTGAAACTGCATGTAAAGATCATTCATTTTATCTTTCATTCGTTGTACTCCCTCCGTCTCATTAAAAGTGTTTCATTTGCACTTTTTCTTTGTTTCAAAATAATTATCCATTTACATTACCAATGTAGCATTTATTATTATTTTTCCACTACTATACCCCTATTCATTAGCTTTCACTTTATTCAACTATTATATTAACTATATTTATAGGGGTATTCTAGTAAATGACATTAGTTTTTTTCACTAAAACCAACACATCTAATCATTTTCTTAAGAACCGCGTATTACTCAAATAAGACACTTTTTATGAGACGGAGGAAGTATTAATCTTTGTTTTTAAGCTGAAAAATGAACGTTGAGCCTGGAGATGCATTTCCGGACGAAGTTAGGTATGGTCCACGTGTACATCTCTAGATTGTCTTGATAATATGAAATGTATCCGTGCTTTTCTCTTATTGGTGGTAACAGATATGCTGCATTCGAATATGTTTCCTAAAACTATTCTGAGTGTGGATGTTAAATGGTCGAAGTAAAGCATGATGTTAAACCACAAGAAGTGAAAGATGATGTTCAACAGGATGAAGCGAATGATGATGTTACATCGGTGCTCGATTGGTTGTTGTCGAGGTAGATGTTCATACATAATTTACAAATAAACAAGTGTATATTGTTCGTGAACATATGCTACAATGCGTCTGTAGGGAGGCCGAGAAATTGGGGTTTGGCGTTGTAATTGAAAGGTCTGACAATGGCTCGGATAGAAGACAACCATTTGTAACAATGAAATGCGAAAGAAATGACACGTACCAACAAAGGATTAGGAACTTGAAACGAGATGACACGAGGGTCATACCCCAAAGTTTACCCTCCCCTTTTCATTTTCATTTGACTTTTGGTTTGTGATTCATTTGCATACATTCATGCCAAGTACATTCATATCATCCATTTGCATTAACATTTTCTAAAGAAACAAATATCATGAATTCAAAGTTGTGTTACTTATAGCTGACAAGAAACTAGGGTTTTCCCAAGAATCAAGCCTAGGTGTCTTAGGTGGTGTACTCAAGTGGAGAAGCTTACTTTGTGAACCATGATTCATGAAACCCTAATTGTTGATTTTTAGGAGTTATAGTTCTTGTGGGTTGCATTTTGGGTTTGGAGGTGATAAGGATTTACAAGATTCATTGTGACCATTTATGGAGGTTTGCAGTGAGTATCATCGGCCGTATATTTTGTCCTTTAAAGTGTTTTGGATTGGATTCAAGACAAGACATTGATACTCAAAGTTTACTCAAGACATTGCAAGTCTATTTTCAAAGTCAAGATTCATGTTTGTTTTGCACAAGATTGATATAAGGTCACAAAATTGGAGGAAACTCGTCAAAACAAGATTACAAAAACCTTTTTTTTTCATTACAAAGTCATCGAAAGTTTAAATATCCATATTACATTGTAATTCATTACAAAATCCAAAACTTACACAAAAATGCAATCTTTGACCTACAGTTGACTTCAGTAAACTGTTGACTTTTTGGTCAACCAGTTGACCAAAGTGAAACCTTTACACTAGACTTATTCCTAAACTGTTCCAATTACCATCAAGCCATGTGTCGTGGTTGTTTCTTCTTGTTCTTCAAGTATGCCCCAGCTTCACCCACCAAACTTTCATGCCTTGCCTTGGCCAAATCTACAATCACACCAACATATAATTAGAAGTCAGGCCACACATTCACATCCAGTTTCATACATCAATATCAATGCGTATACATCTTCAATTCATGAATTCACCAAAAATCATATACATAGCATTTCATACAAACCAGTCATCATCCAAAATCTAAATAACCATACATACTCATGTTGATTTGCATACACACAATTGCTACCATAGATTACTTAGCCTTCAAGTAACACTAGTTTCTAACAATACAAAATACCATAACTAATCATTTTTAATCCACCTGTTTCACCACATTTATAACAGTTCAGTTTCAAACCCACGTCTCACTTCATCCCTAATTAAAACAACATAACAAGTCTTTCAAATCTGCAAACAATTTTTGCTAACATGATTACAATGAGTAGCCACGATTCCATCCATCTAATTCACTAGCTAACATGATGCTAATTGATTTGATAATACTCCTTAACATCCAATTCACAACTTTTTCAATTAAACTAACAACTTAACTTCATAACTAACTCATTTCACAAACTAACCTAAGTGCCTTCAACTAATCCTACTAACTAAAGTACAAATTTGCCACTTTAACAAACTTTTAACACTGTTAATAGCATAACTATGATTCACATTTTGGTTACATTCCAAATCAATTCATTTCCAATTCGAATTATCATTGTAAATATCCCACTGTAAGGTTGTTTTTCCATTTCATACACCACCTGTCAATGTAAATAAAATAATTCACTATTAACAAATAATTATAGTTTAACTAATTTCTAACTAATTTTCAAATGCGAAATTAGTGTAATTGCCCTAACAGGAAGATAATAGTTCCATTTAATTCCATTAACACTAACAGTTAACCAACTTGAATAGTGTTAACCTAATTCCACTGGGATTCAGCAGCAACTGACATAATTTCAGCTTGGCTTTGAATTTTGCACTAACTAATTTCAAAGGCATAACTTGACAAAGTTAATCAATGCAACTAACTTGAAAGTCTTCTAGCAATCTAACTGTTTTGAACTAACCCTAACTGAAATGTCTAACAGACTATAACTAACTTAACTGCTAACTTCCATCTAAAAACTAACTCCTAACAGAAACTAACACTGTTATTAACATCTAACCAATTTCCACTTGAGAATCTAACAAAGTTAAGACCCTATCCAATTATGTTACTCGTCTCAACCTCTATAAATCACATTCATCACCCTTCAACTCCACAACAAAATTCATTTTCATTCTCACTCAACCACAATTCCAGAAATCATCACCAATCACGTTCCATAGCACTCCCCAAAAAAGTCTCTCAATAAACTCTCTCCGAGTTCTCTCTGATATCACTCTTCCCTCACGCAGAGCAACAATAACATCACCAAGCAGTGGTAAATGATCCTACAGACTAAAGAAAGAGAAGAAGGAGGAGATAGCATAAACAGTTCGAAGCGGTTACCCCTTTGGAGATTTCTCTAGAATTCTCTTTAACTTCATCTTTTTCGTTCTAACAATCTCCAGGGAACTCCTCCTCCTCGTAGGTAGGATCTTCTGATTCCTCTTTCATTCATGCCAATCTCATGGCCAAATATCATTCACCGTACACACCACATCTGTTCTTTCTAACAATTTTTTATTTCAAAACTTGTGTGAGCATTGCGTTAGAATTACTTTTCAAAAGGGACAGTTTTAGTCACAAATACTTAGCATTCAAGAAACCTAAAAAATGTTCTAATAAGAGGTGAACTGTTCCAAGACACTCCTAATTTAGGTTAAATCACCTTAAGATCCTTCCGAACAAGAGAAAATATTTATAATAATAGGAAGATCATCTGGAGATCCTATTCACTAGGGGAAAGTCATTCCAAGAATTAGTCAACCTTGACCACGCCTTCAAATACGAATTAATCAGAGGTATATGTAGCTCTCGGTTTTTTTTTACGCGACCACTACCGCTCTTGATGCTACTTCTGATTTCTATATTTATCTTATGAAGCTTAAAAGGAAGGGGAAGATATCTTAAACTAACCCTGCATGCAAATGTTTTTCTTACAAATGCGAAGAGATCCAGAATCGGGGTTTAGTTATACAAAGGGAAGCTATTAACACGCAAAGTATCTATAGTAATATATAGGAACCTTCATTTATATATATTTTTTTACTGTTTGAAATGCCTTCTTAAGTCTATCTGCTGTTGATTGGGGAAAGTTTCTCCTTTGTGAGGGCTGAGGGAATGTTTTTGTTGTTTATGGGTTTTCTATTGTTTTTGGGAAGGTGCTTGACCTAAGATTTTTGATTTGTGTGCTCGATAAGATTTCACAATCTTATGCCTACGTATTCCCGTAAAGAGATTTAGGAAATCAGAGCAATTGTAGTTCCTCCTATTGAAAAAAACTTGTTTGTTGTCTTGTTCAAAGCCCAAGATTAAAGCTAGCAGGGTATTTATGTCTTGTTCAAAGCCCAAGATTGAGCCTAAAAGTTGACTGAGAGAGAATTTGTCATCTCTAAAGGGAGATATCTCACCTATTCATCACAAATGTTGAGTAATTGGTTATAAGGGGAGTTACTTTAACTGGGATGTGTGGAATTTAGCAATGCCATATCTTTCTTTATAAATCTTTGCATGCTAAGAGATGGACATTGGTTTGGATGTGCAAAATCTAGAGGCTTGCCACTTACATCAGTTAGATGAAAGAGAAATTTTAGCCATGATAAAGGAGGGACTCCAGCTTGGATTTTGAATCAACAAATGTGCCACTTACATCAATTATCTGGAAAAAAAGGTTTTGATTGTTAGTTTTGATATGTGATGAATAGAGGAAATATCCTCCTACAGAGAGGACTCATGGTCTCATCTGAGGGGATGTTTAATTTTGTGCCTTGATCAAAGCCCAAGGTTGAACCTAAAAGAGGTTGGTTCCACTGGGTGGAGTTTTATATATGTCTTGTACAAAGCCCAAGATTGAGGCTAACTGAGAAAATCATTATATGAAGCCTAAGGGGATGCTGAGTAAAAAAGATTCTTATATGAAGCCTAAGTGGAGGTTGTGGGGAATCCTGTAGAGAGAAGGACTCTTGCTGAGGGATTCTAAATCTTAAGAGAAGGTTCAAACTGCTTTGAGGGCCAGGAAGGGATTTAAGGATGAGTTTGAATGCCTTAGAGTTTTTAACTCTTTTGGGGATTGATGTATTGTTAAAGATGATTAGGATTTATCCTATGCTTCTAGGAAGCCTGAGGGTCCTTGTATGAAGTTCAAGAGGAGACTATGAGGATGAGACTTTCCAAGTCTACATGTATGAAGCCCAAAAGGGGATTATGAGGATGAGACTTTCCAAGTCTACTTGTATGAAGCCCAAGAAGAGACTATGAGGATGGGACTTTCCAAGTCTACTTGTATGAAGCCCAAGAGGAGGCTGTGAGGATGAGACTTTGGTTGGAGAAAGATCTTTGTATGATGCCCAAGAGGAGACTGAGGGTTCTAGAGATGAAGATCAACTTTTTGAATGATTGGATGTTCTAGAGTTTTTGACTTTCCTGAGGATTGAACTGGTAGAGATGACGAAATTCTATCTTATGCTTTTAGGAAGCCTGTGGGTCCTTGTACTAAGCCCAAGAGGAGGCTGGGATGCTTCTAGGAAGCCAGTGGGTCCTTGTACCAAGCCCAAGAGGAGACTGCGATGCTCCTAGGAAGCTTGTGGGTCCTTGAACTAAGCCCAAGAGGAGGCTTAGGGGAACTTCTAAGAAGTCTGTGGGTCCAAACCTAAGAAATGTTTCACCGAGAAATAAGCCTTTCTTTGTTGAACAGTTCTAAGGTTTGAAGAAATTCAAAAGAGGTTTCACCAGGAATCAATCCTCTATGGGGAAATGAATTTCTTTGTATAGGAATAAACTAGTTGATTGAACTAAGTTATAAGTATCCTACTGTTTGACCTAAGTATGAACTGAGGATGACCTAACTGCTAAACAGATAAGCACAAGTGTATGTATATATATATATATATATATATATATATATATATATATATATATATGAACAAACATATAACAAGTATGAATTGAATTGAAAAGGTGGTGGGTCTTATTCTTTGGATAGAGGCAAAAGTGTATTGTGATTGGTTGTATTGATTATCATTGTATGATTAAGGTTTTGAGAAATTGAAGAAAGTTTTGAGAAAACTTTGAATTTGAATTTGAATTAAAAGAATGTTGTTGTTATTTGAATGAATTGAAAAGAAATGTTTTGGGCTTATAACTCAAAGAGAGACCCAAGTGGTCTATGAGCAGTTTCACGGGGAATAATGCTCCTCTTAGTACTAGTGTAATTTGAATCTTCTTTTTTTAAAAAAGGAAAAAAGGATGGGACTTACACTCTATTAAGAGGCCCAAGTTAATGTATTTTTGAATGAAAGAATGAAAGAATAGTATTGGGTCTTATACTCGGGGAGAGGCCCAGATGTTTTCCAACAGTTTAAAACAGACAAATGATTTTAAAAATAGAGGTATGGGGCTTACAACTCAGGGAGAGGCCCATGGAGGTTGTATATTGTTTAAAACAAAGTTTATGTACAAAAGATTGGGGCTTATACTCAAGGAGAGGCCCAGATGATTTATTTGAAAACAGTGATCACATCGCGATACCGAAAGACGTTGTGGGACTTATACTATAGCAGAGGTCCAAAATTTATTTATGTACATAGGGGATTGGGTCTTACACTCTAATAGATGTCCAAGTGTGTTTGATTTTGAAAGATTGAATCAAAGAAAACCCTAATTTCATTTTTTAAGATATTTTTCAAAGAAAAATCAATTAAAAAAATGATAAAAAATACCAAAAAATTCAATAAACATGTTATGAATTATGATTAAGGTTTAGAAAATGAGTTTTTATTCACATGATGATTTGAAATCAAATTGGTTTTGAAAAATCAAGAAAAATAAATTATTTAAAAATGTTTAAAACAAATTAAAATAAAATTCTTTAATATATTCAAAAATAAATCAAATAAAAATATTTTTTTTATTTTATTTGTGGAATAAGTTTTTTAAATATGTGAAGGATTTATGTTTAAAAAAGAATTTGAAAAATATTAAAATTGAAAGAGAAATTAATTTTTAAAAATAATTAAAAATTCAAAAATTTGAATAAAATTTGAATTATGGCGCCAACGGTCATCTTCTTCCTCGCGCGTGCTCTCCATGGCCTTTTTGCAAAACCTCTCATATCTCTCTCAATACGTAATGATTTTGCACGATGTAAACATGAAAGTTATTTGTTTCTGAACAAGGATTTCAATGGTACCAATAAATTGTATTTCTTTTAAGTGTAGAGTGAGATATCATGTGAAGAACAGATGAACCCTAATTTTTGCAAGAACACTATGAAATCCTATACACGATTGATACATAGCAATTGATTGGGGGAAAACATTCTACTTAAGTGCGGAAACATGTTGGTAACTTGAAAATAAATTTATGATGCATGGATCATGGAGTTTGAGAAGTTCATGCTTACCTTGCAAGAGGAAATCAAATCCTCAGTTATAGGTGTTAAAGAAGTGTTTTGATGATCTGGACAGCTTCCTTGAACCTCAAGTAATGTGTTGAGATGCTTGGAATGGATTGAAAACCTCTGGATTGGTGGGCACGACTCCAACTGCAGATGACTTTAGGATGAGGTATGAGCTTGATGAATCTGGTGTTACAGATGTTGTTCAAGTGTTTAGATCACTCATATATGATGTGTGTGAGGTGTTAGAACCATTGGTTTGGTTTGAATTACTCTCTATCTCAAAACACGATTCTCACTTCTTTGAAAATGGATTTTTGATGCACAAGAGGGAAATGGTGGAAAACATGTGTTGTGATGTTTTAGGGTGGTTTGATCAACTGGAAATTACCTCTATTTATAGTAGAGGAAGTTTGTTTTGCAAGGAATAGTGAATGGGGGCTGGATCACCCTATTGTCCAATGGATATGGTCATGTGTTCAAAGTCTCCTCTAGCCATTGACTTGAGCGGAACTTTGCAGGTTTAGATCTTCTGATTCTTGGCTAAGGCTTGACTCATTTGGACTGGTATGAGCTAGTTCATGCCACCTCAATGAATCCCTTCAATGCCATATGACAAAATTAGATTTTGGATTTGCAACATTGATGATCACATGCCAAAGGGATAGGGTTCTTGACTTATTGGTCTTATGGTTCAGATTCCTCATCATTTAGGTTGATATTGCACAGAAATCCAATGATGCAAGTGTCCAAAATTGGCTCAAGAAATCGTGGGATACAAGTTATGTGTCAATGCTGTCAAAAATCAGTTTGCATCAAGGCATATTGTGAGGTTCATAACTCCTTGCTCAAGTGGAATCAATGGATGTTCTTGTACTATTTGGAAAACTTGTATATCATACTTCAACTTTGATGTTTACATTTGATCTTGATTCCTTTTGGATCATAATGAAAAATTTCTCCAAAGTTGGACAAAACATGAGACAGATTCTGCCAAAAGTTGGAGTACTGAAGCTGAAAGAATCTATATGAATAGCATTCCATATTGAAATTCTGGTATCAGACGTGTGATGTTAAGGTCCGATGTCACAACAACACACTCTGCACAATGGACAGCAATAACAGTAAATAAATCAACACAATGATTTATTCACCCAGTTCGGTCTAACTACCTACGTCTGGGGGCTACCAAGCCAGGGATGAATTTCACTACTTGTAGAATTAAATTACAGACTCAACAACCCAGTTGACAATCTCCTAATCTTAATTCCTACTAGTGACTTTCTACCTAAGAAACCACTTAGATATGAGAACACTACTCAATCCCTAAAACCACTCAAAGAACAACCTCTTTGAGAACTCTTGATTCTGCTTCACAGCTTTGATCAAGTAATACAACTCTCTTTGCTTCACAGCTTTAGAGAGGACAGAATACGACACAGCAATTCACCCTAGAATTCTGGTTATACACCTTGTACAAAATACTCAAGACACTCAGCCTCTGCTCTTGATCTTCTCTCTGTATTTCTGTACTTTTTCCTTTGGTCTTGTGCGCTTTATATAGCTCATGAATTAGGCTTGGACTTGTCACAATATTTGATCAGATTTGTTAATTAAAACTGAATCTTCAAAACAGATTTTATCCCCAAAATCTTTTTAAATCTTCAACCTTTTAATTCTCCAACAGACCTGCAATCAAATCTCCCATGTAACAAAAAATATCTATCCCAAGATATTCTCATCCAATGAGTCAACCACTCTCCACAATTCCAGCTAATACGCGTGCCCTAATAACCTGCTGTTGTTATTAATTCTGCAGGTCTGATGTTACAACATCACCTGTGTGACATCAGACATCCAATTTCAGCACTTAACTACTTAACACAGCCCAGTGTTAAGACTTCAATGTTACAACATCAGCACCTTGACATCAACATTGAATATCCTTTGTTTTACCAAAATTCCAGCCAATCCAGGAACTATCAATCTCCCCCTTTGGCTAATTTTGGCTAAAACAATCTCTGCACTCTGCAAACAACTTCTGCACTCTGCACCTTCAGAGATTTTAGCAGCGGAAAATCTTCAGTAATTTGAAAAACACTTCATCAGCAGCAGTTTGACAATCTTCAAAGTCTTCATTACTTGATCTGCTGCAGCACCATCTTCATTATTGACAACAGCTAATTGGTGCTCCCCCTCAAAAACATGAACCAGAATCACAGCTGTTCAGTAGCTCACAATGTGCAGCACTTCTCCCCCTTGATGTCTGCTTGGCTGCACTCTTCAAATGCTATGATATCTTCACTAGCAGCTCATCAGATTCTCCCCCTTAATATCTGCACTACTGCATCACAACTAGCAGCATTTGGCAATCTTTGACACTTGAACCTCTTGGCTATTTCTCATCTCCGCCTTTTTAGCCACAATTTGACAAACCTCAACAAGAAGTCCTATGACACCCACCTATTCAAGGCCATGATTCAATCTTGTCTTCAGACATCTCCTCAGAAGCATGTGCGCACAAGATTCAAACAATTTCCTTCATATGACTAGAACCATCCAAAGGCACACCAATCAACAGCCTAATGTCATAACACGCTATCTGACATTATATCCTCATAAGAAGCAACCAATCTCCACAAGCATGCAATCTTCACAATAAATGCACCTTTGTTGCGAAATCCATAAACAAGTACTCCCCCTGTTAAATGCTCTAGATGAATATGAACACTTGCTGAGCACATTCATTTCGGTACCACTGTCTCTTTTTCCACATACAGTCATTCCCTATCATACTCTTCAGACTTCCAATAAATCAATACCTGATCTACTTCAGTCTTCTCTACATTCTCCATCCAAGGCAGACTTTCTACTTCATCATTCTCCCGTATGACTATGTAGACGCTCCTTAGGTATAATGTAAGCACTAAGCTTCAGATCCATAACAAAGACATCCTTCACCAAGGATACTCTTGACACTCTTGACACCAGGGTATTACATATGCTCCACTACTGGATTTACTATCAGCAAAATAATCCAAACTCAACACTGTGTCACAACCTCCACAGATTCTCAGCTTACTTATAAGTTTTACTGAGATTCAGTCTCTTCAAGAGATCACAATTCCTCCATCCTTACATCCACCAGTAGTTGTTGAAGCTGGTGAAGTCTTCAAAGACAGTAGTCATGCTTTGCCAGAACAAACTACTAAACACATGACCATAATCTCCACCTCTTCTGACCAAAAAAAAAATGCTAGAGCATCCAACTCCACATGTCCAATCTTAACCATCTTCCAGCAAACATGATGCTATAACATCTTTTGGGACATCAGCTTCTCATCACCATTCAAAGGACTCATTGCACAAGGAAGTCCTTCAAGAAGCTCCCAATAAAAACCAGTTAGAGCAACTTATTCATACACACCTGAATACCATAAGTTCCCACACCCTCTCTGAACCATATCCTAGCAACCTCAACCATATCCTGAGTATCTATACCAAATTCTTTTTCCAGAACATACTTCCACCATTTTATAAAAATCACAGGAATGTTATCTAGTATGGCCTTTTGAATTTTCTCAGAAGTTCTAACAACAACGGCTTCCTTCATTTGAGAGATATCCTGGACATTATCATCAGACTTATCTCTGATCTTCCTATTTCTGGAAGAGATGAACACTTTACTCCTGGATTTTGTAGTACCATCCACATAGATCTTCTGCTTATCAGTTCTCATCTTCAGTCGTTTAGCAACCCCAGGAACCACTTTTGCAATTAGTTCATCATCACTCTTCTTTATTTTAAGGCTAGAAGTACCTTTCTTGACTTGAGATGTTTTAACATCAGCTCTAGCATCTGCATCTTCCAACCTAAGGATTGTCAACTTGTGACATTTTTCTTCTGAACTATAGGAGTCATTAGTCAGGTTGTCATCTTTCTTGGCCTTGCAAGTATTCAGCTCCCAACACTTCTTAAGGTCACAGCTTTTGATCCTTCCATCAGCATTTTTGACTCCTTCATCTTGCTCACATAACTGACTACTCAAGTTGGCTTTTAACACATCATTCAACTTAGGAGTAACAGCACCATAAGTCATTAACCCAGATTAACTTTTCACCATACTTTCACCCTTGATGTCACCATCTGATGTTACAGCATCAACCTTAACATCACTAGATAAGCTGTCCACTTGAGGTATCCACTGATAGCAATTATCTTTGGATCTTACTCCCTTCATCACTACCTCATTCTGCTCATCAGCTACCACACATTCATCTTTGGTGTAGCTTACGTTGTAACCTTTATCACAAAGTTGACTTATGCTAATTAAATTAGCACTCAACCCTTGAACAAGGAGCACATTATCAAGAGTAAGGCCATCATGATTCTTCACTCTTCCAACTCCTTCTACTACTCCTTTTTCACCATTGCCAAAAATAACACCATTTGCATGGCAAGGATTGAACTCTACCAAATGCTTCTTGGATCCAGTCATGTGCTTTGAACATCCACTGTCAAAGTACCATGCATCCATAGCAAAATGTTCATCTGATGTGTGAGCCAATAGACACTTCACCTTCTCCTTAGGTACCCATTGTTTAACAACTTTGGGTCTGTACTCTCTCCATCTGTTTTGAGGCTGAGGGTATCCATGCAGCTTGTAGCAAGAGTACTGCATATGTCCAAACCTTCCACAATAAAAGCATCTCACCCTTTCATCTCTGAATCTTCTGCCATGATGAGATTGCTTAGGCTGCCCTCCATAATGTGATCTCCTCCTACCATAACTGGCCTGCCTTCTATTATGCTGGTATCTTCTTCCATTAGGAGGCTGAGAATGCTGTTTCCTGGATTGTCTCCCATGATGGTGTGGCTTTCTTCTTCCATAGATATGAGGAACAGCATTGGTGTAACCATACCCCTGATGTTGAGACACCTGATAAGACATGTGCTTTTTGAACTGAGCAGCTTGCATGCTCTTGTGGTGTTGTGGGGGCATATACTGACTAGCTCCTTGTGGCTGCTTTCTCTTCTGATTAGGACCAGTCTTCTTCTCAATCTTCTTAGGTTATGAAACATCAGCTTTCTTAGTTGTAGGATCCTGCTTCTTTGGCTGATGTTGAGACAAAGGTTGTGACACTTCCTTCTTTGAACCTGAAGTGCTTGCTTCTGAAGTTCCCTTATCCTCAGCCACATAACCTATTCCAGCTTTGTCTCCAGCAGCTTTTTCTGACTGTAGTATCTTGTCAAGAGTGGCTGTCCCACTGTTCAACATTCTAACAGATTTAGTCACATGATTAAGATGAGCTTTGACACATAAGACTTCTTTTTCCAATTTAGCTTTGTCATTCTCTAGCTGAGCAATCTGTTTCTTCTGTTGATTCCTCTCCTGACATAGTTCAACACTCTTTAAGCACAACTCTTTGTAGGTTGAAGCTAGCTCATCATAAGTGACTTCTCCATCACTATCATCATCAGGTTCAATAATTCCTGTCAAAGTTGTAACATGCTTTGCTGACTCAATTTCACTTTCACTATCAGAGTCAGACCAGGAAACTGTCATGCCCTTCTTCTGCTTCTTCAAGAATGTGGGACACTCTTTCTTGACATGTCCATACCCTTCACATTCAAAGCACTGAACTCCTTTATCTTGGGCAGTCTTCTCTTCATCGTTCTCTTTTGCCTTGATGTTGTCAGAAGAGATGTTCCTGACATTAGGCCTGGAGTTATTGTTCATCCTCTTGAACACTTTGTTGAACTGTCTTCCCAACATAACTATGGCTTGAGACAGATCCTCCTGAGACTCATCATCTGTAACTTTCTTAACTTCTGCAGGAGTGGAAACCAAGGCTATACTTTTGGGCTTCTTTTCAGGTTCTTCCTCATTCAAACCAAGCTCAAAAGTTTGAAGAGATCCAATGAGCTCATCAACCCTCATCTTGCTGATGTCTTGTGATTCTTCAATGGTAGTTACCTTCATCTTGTACTTCTTAGGAAGAGACCTCAGGATTTTCCTTACAAGCTTTTCTTCTGACATCTTTTCTCCAAGGGCACTGGATGCATTAGCCAGCTTAAGCACACTCATATGGAAGTCATGGATAGTCTCTTCTTCCTTCATCTTCAGACTCTCAAACTTCGATGTTTGAAGCTGGAGTCTTGACATCTTAACTCTAGATGTTCCTTCATGAGTGGCCTTCAAAATATCCCATGCTTTCTTAGCAACCTCACAGGTATTAATTAACCTGAAAATATTCTTATCCACTCCATTGAAGATTGCATTTAAAGCTTTGGAATTTCCAAGGGCAAACTCATCTTCTTCCTTGGTCCATTCTTCTTCCGGCTTCAGCTTTGAGGTGCCCTCTTTATCTTTGCCAGCATCATCTTTTTCAAACACCACAGGAGCTTTCCATTCTTTAATGACAGCCTTCCAAGCTCTGTTGTCCAATGACTTTAAGAAAGTAGTCATTCTAGGCTTCCAATACTCATAGTTTGAGCCATCCAATATAGGGAGTCTGTTGACAAATCCTCCAACCTCTTTGTCCATCTTCACACCAGAAAGTATCTTCCCCAGATCTCACCCAGAGCCAGACAGGATGCCTGCTTTGATACCAATTGAAATTCTGGTATCAGACGTGTGATGTTAAGGTGCGATGTCACAACAACACACTCTGCACAATGGGCAGCAATAACAGTAAATAAATTAACACAGTGATTTGTTCACCCAGTTCGGTTTAACTACCTACGTCTGGGGGCTACCAAGCCAGGGATGAATTTCACTACTTGTAGAATTAAATTACAGACTCAACAACCCAGTTGACAATCTCCTAATCTTAATTCCTACTAGTGACTTTCTACCTAAGAAACCACTTAGATATGAGAACACTACTCAATCCCTAAAACCACTCAAAGAATAACCTCTTTGAGAACTCTTGATTCTGCTTCACAGCTTTGATCAAGTAATACAACTCTCTTTGCTTCACAGCTTTAGAGAGGACAGAATACGACACAGCAATTCACCCTAGAATTCTGGTTATACACCTTGTACAAAATACTCAAGACACTCAGCCTCTGCTCTTGATCTTCTCTCTGTATTTCTGTACTTTTTCCTTTGGTCTTGTGCGCTTTATATAGCTCCTGAATTGGGCTTGGACTTGTCACAATATTTGATCAGATTTGTTAATTAAAACTGAATCTTCAAAACAGATTTTATCCCCAAAATCTTTTTAAATCTTCAACCTTTTAATTCTCCAACAGACCTGCAATCAAATCTCCCATGTAACAGAAAATATCTATCCCAAGATATTCTCATCCAATGAGTCAACCACTCTCCACAATTCCAGCTAATACGCGTGCCCTAATAACCTGCTGTTGTTATTAATTCTGCAGGTCTGATGTTACAACATCACCTGTGTGACATCAGACATCCAACTTCAGCACTTAACTACTTAACACAGCCCAGTGTTAAGACTTCAATGTTACAACATCAGCACCTTGACATCAACATTGAATATCCTTTGTTTTACCAAAATTCCAGCCAATCCAGGAACTATCACATATACTAGTGTAGTAGGTTCTTTGATGTATGCTATGGTCTGTACGAGGCCAGACATAGCATATGGAGTGAGCCTTTGAGCAGGTATATGGCCAATCCTGGAAAGACACACTGGCAATCTGTAAAGTGGATTCTCAGGTACATAAATAGGTCTCTGAAAAAAGTCTTGATTTATGGTGGAGCCTGTGATGGTGATAGCGTAGTCGAAATCAAAGGATTTGTTGACTCTGATTATGCAGGTTGTATGGATTCCAGAAAGTCTATTTCTGGATATGTTTTCACAATGTTTGGCACAACAATCAGTTGGAAAGCAACACTTCAGAAGGTTGTTGCCTTATCAACCACTAAAGCTGAATATATTGCCCTCACTGAAGTTGTGAAGGAAGCATTGTGGCTTGAAAGTTTTGCAAAGGAGCTGAAACTTCAAGGTCGAAGTATCACTGTTAAATGTGATAGTCAAAGTACAATACACCTGTCGAAGAATTCAACCTATCATGAGTAAACTAAGCACATCGATGTGAGGCTCCACTTCATCAGAGAGATAATCGAGCGTGGTGAAGTCCAGGTGCTGAAGGTTTCGACTGAAGACAATGCTACTGATATGATCACCAAGACGTTGCCAAGTTGCAAGTTTTTCCACTGTATGCAGTTGATAAAGCTGCATGATGAAAGCTAGTTGATTCCCTTGTTGTTGAGTTAGTCCAAGGTGGAGATTTGTGAGATTTGGGTCGAACTCATGCTGTGTCGAAGGAGAGCTTTCATGTGTTTCGACAGGAGGCAAGCATGCAGTCGAAGCTTGTTCACATGTTGATGCCTGATTGTTACATATTGTAGTCGAAGTCTGTTCTAATATGTACTGTCGAATTATTCTGTCAAATTGGGCCTTGTGTTAAGGATCCAATTGTTTAGGTTTCTTAGGCTGCAAGTTACCTAGTTAGTCTATAAATAGGCTAGTACACTCAGTTTGTTGAGTGTGGCAAATTGTGATATTCACTTGTAATCATTTGTGACGTTAATGAGAAAGTGAATAGTAAACATAATTATATTTGCCCAATCCTTGTTGTTCTCTTCTTCTTCTTCTAGGTTTTCTTTTCCGTCAAACCCTAACCCTTGTTTTTGGTTCTTGATCATCAAGAAACCATTTATACTTTGCTTAAAGACATCGTTTTTCACAACATTATTATAACGGGATTAAATCCTTAATGGAAATCCAATAAAGGTTCAACTCCTGCACCTCAAACAAATGTGCCCAAGAAGCCTTGCATTATGTATGAGTCAATTGAAAGAAACAAATATGGTTTAAATCGAATCATCTCTTTGGGCCATGATCTTTGCATGAGAGTGGAGCTTTTTGACCAGATAAAAAATGCAGATGAATGATTGAGGTGGGGAAAAATTTAGAGTATAACAGTTGCCTTTATTTAAAAAGCTTTATCAGATAGTATGAGAGATTGCAATTCTCGTGTTATTCAGGTAGAAGAAATCATTAGTTATCTATCAATTGTCCTGTATGTAAACAAAACACCTTCAAAAAGACAACCACATTGTACTTCCATTCTTGCACTGTCATCAACATTCTCACTCATTAAACAACATAGATTTCACTTTTCAAACTTCTCTTAGGCACTCCTTCTTCAGCAACATAGATTCCACCATTCAAATTTCTTCTCCTCTAAGGCACTTCAGTATTACACCTCTCAAAGTAATTAAGCATTGTCCTATTTAAAAACTACCTTCAGCTAATGTATTCAAAGACTTGTTGTTCTTTGTATTGGAATTATTTCTAGCACATGATAATCTTGTTGTAAGAGGGATAAATTTGAAGGTGCGGCATCTACCAAGAGGAAAGGGTTTATCACATCTATTACCATCCCCTCTCTTGTTGCTATAACCAAGATAATCTTCTTTTTTGAAATAACTACACTCAATCAATTTCAAAAAGCTTTCCTCTGCAAGCTCTTCTATGTTCCAATTATTATAGGGATGTGTAGTTTTGTGATTTACATGAATTTTTCCATTAGACCGAATCATGCTACTTGCATTTTTGAAAAAACCACCCACAAGACTTTATGCATCCTATAAATTTAGAAAACTATCAGCTCATTTGATAATTATGTAGGGATATCAGATACACAGACGCAAATTTGAATATGTGACATCCCACTTATTCACAAATTCTAGCCACTAAATTACTCTAAAAATAAATAAAAGCACTCATTTGATCATTGACAAGTTATGCTCCCTCTTCCCTTGAAAGCCTGCATAAGGAAAGTTGAATATAACACGATCAAAGCTCCTCATATTTAAATGTGAATGAGATTTCATTTTGGTTTCATCAACTCCATGTAAAACATATGCACTTGGTATACTTACTCAAGGCATGAACATGAGCATGAACAGATTAATCAAGACAATTCCTTTCCGGTCAACCAATGCACATTCTTTTTTCTAGTATGACAACCAGGAAGACCTTATTGATAAGGAAATTGACTTATTTCTGTAACATTAACTGCATTCCTTATGATTCTTGGAGTTAACATCATGTGATTGCAATAATAATAGCAAAAAAATGATGTTCCCTGATGCAAGTGTTCGCCGGCGCGAACAACCGCTGGCCTCCCATTGCAGGTTTACTTGCGGGATCGGCCATAGAAATCCCAGAACTTGGGTTAAAAGCATATGTTCGTTTGATATGATAGTTTCTTGCTTTTTAGAAAAGTTGTAAGAGAAGTTGAACGATCAACAAGGTTTAGATCGATCGATAAGACAAAGCGGACAATAAAGAAAATGAAGAAAACGAGTAAACAGAAATAACTTAACTTTGAAAGTAAATTGCCTTAAAAAAATATGGACGCAATCATACATTTTTGCGGGATTGAACTCGTTTCTCTCTATGCTTGGTACTTTGAGTGTTTTCCCTTTGCAATGTTACAAAATGCGACCCCTAAAAATGGAAATAACAATGCTTTATATAGGTCTAAAAAATAAATGTTCATCTACCCAGATTGGCTTTGGTGCTGACACGTGTCACCCCGCTATCTTTTCAACTTCCCATATTCTTGGAATTTTCAAACTTTCCCGCCCAAGTACTTCTCCTTGAATTGGGTTTGTTCTCCACCTGGCATCCTCCGACACCATTGCTTGTTGGCTTCCTTCCGACGTACCCTCCTAACTGTGTCGGATCTACGCCTTGGCTCCTTCTTGTCATCGACTAGCTTTCGGTTTTAACTTCTTATTTTCCTTTCACTTGGTCGAAATCTCCTTGCCAACAAATTGCCTCTTAAAAGGCCAGTTTCGACTGAGCGCTATGTCGATTGAGAAATCTGGCTTTTTGGTTTCTTGTGAGATTTCGACGGTGTTTTTCGTCGATGCATTCGCCAGCGTTACGTCTTCTTCTAAGACACGTGTCAACCGCCACCTGACATGATGATGGCAATCTTGTACCACGATTTCCAAGACAATGCCATGATGGCTAGTCCCGTCCTAAGTTATGGGCCTAGAAACCAACTCCCACTCACTTTCAGAAGTTGAACAGTTTCGTGACTTTCCTAATTTGCATGCGTCTCTCTTATAAATAGCATCACTCTAAACTGGGTTTCCTCTCATCTTTCCAACATAACTTTTTCTTCTTCAACTGTTCTTCGTTCTTGAAACAAACTCTGCAATTTCTTCTTTCCAAATGGCCTCATCAATAATTGCCACTACTTCAATTCCTCAAACCACCGGAAACAACCCGCTTGCGTTCCTTCTTTCTGAAGCAGAAACCCTCCGTCCTCTTCCTCAACTGTCATCCGATGATGAAGCGGTGGTGAACAACTGGTGTCACCAGATGGTTATTCCTTTTGCGGTGGCCGGCAAGCTTCATGCCTTCCATGGTCCATTTCTGGACCAAAAACCTAATCACCAAGAACTCCAACAGTTTTTTCCTTACTTTGCACAGACGATTCCACCGGCTTTTGAGAAAGATAACACTTTAGATCTCAAATTTATGGCGCCTAAATCTCGAGTCTTCAGATCCATGCCTACTCCAGGAAACAAAGACTACATTGTTTGGCTCAACAAAGTTAAGGGTCAGCGTAAAGAGCAATGGAAAACGTCTGGCATTTTTTACGCCATCCAACTTTCAAGAACTGCTCATAGGGTTAACCCTTGTCTGCTACTTGCGTCGATGTATTTCTGGGAAGGGTCGACGAATACATTCCATCTCCTTTGTGGTATGTTCACACCAACGCTTTTTGACGTGGCGGCCATTACTGGCCTTTCGCCACTAGTCGAGACGTTCGACCCGACCTTGGAGACCAACAACACCTTCGACTTCGAGCGTGCTAGTTTCCAGAATTATATTATATTGAAGATCATCACGACAAATGCTCTAAAGAGGTATCTGATGAGGAGCACATTGTGTTCTTCACATTATGGTTGTCTTACTATTTATTTTGCCCTGGTTCTTTACAAATAGCCAAAAGTTTTATTAGTCTGGCCATCCAGATCCACGAGGGTCGACAGGTATCTTTGGCCAAGCTTTTGCTAGCCTCTCTCTACCATTCTCTTGGCTTGTCAGCCATACGATTGGAACTTCTCCACCAGACTACCAAGGCTTTGAACACCTCAGGGCCTATGTGGTTGTTGGAGCATTGGCTCAACGCCACTTTTGAACACAAATTGGGATATCCCGCTTCTGCGATAATGGAGCGCTTGAACAGAGAGCATCCTATCGAAGGCATGCGACTTGCTTTGATGACTACCCAGGAAACTCCTAAGAAAACCCTTTTCATGAGGTATCTTAGTATCTTTGTTGAGGCTACTTCCTTTGTTCCCGATATAGCGCCTTTTGTCGAGCGTAAATTTGGTCCTGAATGGTTTACGAATCCATTTCCTAGAGTTTCCCCCAAAGCTGTTGTGCTGTCGAACGCTGTATGACGGGCGTTTCTTACTCCTGCCATGATATCTTTCCAGATTGAAATAGGAAACAATAGCTATGGTTTTATGAACTATCAGCCAAATCTGGGGGCCCAATAATTTGGCTTGAGCCAAATGTTGCCAAAGTCTTTAGTGAAACACTCCGACTACATAGTGCGGTATGGCCGACGCTTGACTATGGCAGGTCATAAAGCTTGTATGAGATTTGCCAGGTCCACCCAACATCTTGAATTGCCTGTGTTTGTATTTCAACCTTCCTTTTTTACCACTCAAGACTTCGACGTTTGGTGGTCTGACTACCAATCTCAAACCTTCACGCCTAACCTTTTCCTGGAGAACATGGTTGACGCTTTTGCTTTTCTGGCTGGTGAAGCTCCTAAAGCATCAATCGCAGCTTCTGTTGCGGACCTCCCACCTGTCGACACCACAGAAGACCCTTCCATAAAGGTAGATTCTGGATCCTAATTATATTTCGTCTGTGAGTTTGAACTAATCATTTCATTCTATTTCTTAGGGTCATAAACGTGAAGCGGCTGCTGCGTCGACCTCTACTAGGCTTGCTAAGAAACCCAAGATTACTGTTTTATAGGTATACTTTGTCTTTCATTCTCTTCTCTTTTTCTTTTCTCTTTGTCTGATGGTAGTTTGTATAGGCTCCTAAAAATCCTCCTTCTCCTGAAAGAACTGCATCGGATGAAAGTACTCAATCTCGAGTTTTTACTACAACGGCTCCAGCATCTCCTCCATCCACACCTTTGGTGAGGAAGAAAAAGGCTTTGACTAGGAGAACACCTTCAAGAGCAGGCACTTCGACCGTGGCCCCTGTTGTCCCAAAAAATCTTGAAGAGGTCTTTGAGCCCATTCCAACTGAAACTCATCCTAAGACACTTCCTCCCCAACCTGCAAAGGTATTCATTTCTCGTCCCATTAGTTTCACTGACGCTTGGATGAACTTTCTCACTAAAACTTGCTTTGCAGGAAAGCGTGGTCGCTTCGACCATTATAGAAAAAGATGGCGCTGGACTGGCTGCCAACATCAATCCCTCCGAAACTACGACCATGCCAAGTCCTCAGACAGTCGACGAATTCCAGACACCTTCGACAGAGGAGAACTTAGTGGCGAAATCGCCCCCCCTAAACATGTTAACCTTGAGACTGACAATGATGGTGCGCCCCCTGGTGATAATGCAAATCCTTCGATGGTTGCCACCACAGCTGGCATCGAGGTGCATTCTACAGCCCCAGAAAGCAGTTCACACACCTCCCCGCCTGTTGTCGATAAGCTCCTTACTCCAGAGGAAATTCTAGCGACTAAACGAACAAATCCAGCGGCGACCCTGAAGGCGTTGCACAAACTTCATAAAGAGACTGAGGATGCTCAACCCACCAGTTCAACGACTATTCCAACTCCTGACTTGGATGCCTTCTTCTCTCTTAAGCTCCAATAGTTGAAGACCTATCTTTTTTAGGAACAGTTTCTGGCGACTGTCGCAGAAGAGGTAGCTGTAGCTAATGATGTTTTCAAGATTTTGGATGAGCTTGCTGATTTCCAACTCCCTGCTCCCATGGCCACGTACCTGATCGAGTTCGAGGCCTTCTTCACTCAGTTGGCTAAGGTCCTTTCTATGTGTCATCAGGCTGACGCTCAAATTCGGTTTAAACATAATGATATGAAACGTGAGTGGTATCTCAGCTCAGTTTGCAAAAAGAAACTTGTGGATTTTGAAACCCAGAAGCATGAGCGTTTCGACAAGCGTCGCGCCTTCGACCAGCAGATATCTGACTATCAGGCTCAAATAGCTGAACTGACAAAAAAGATTGCTGAAATCGAACAATAGAAATCCTCCTTAGACTCATCTGAGCCTTTGCCTTCTCAGGAAGCCGTCGACCACGAGGTAGCCTAGGGGATTGCTCATGTCGAAGCGGCCATTAAGATTAAGGATACTATTGGCCGCATGCAGAGAAAGAAAGTACTCCTTGAGAGCAAGATCGTTCATGAGAAAACCCTCTTTGAAGACTTCAAGTCCAGATTCCATGAGTTTCCTTAGTCTGTATGTCGAACTACTGTAACTACAACATTTTGTAAGCCATTTTTGGCCCATTAGCCTATTTTGGCTTTTAATTATTGAGAAAAAGTTATGTATTAATGTGAATCTCTTGTATCATAGGTTTATATTTCTTTAAATATTTCCCATTTACTCTTAAGATTCGCTGGCCCATTCCTAACTCTTGTACCTCATACACATTGTTGTTAAACACTTGATTCACCTTGAATGATCCCTCCCAATTTGGTGACCATTTCCCCAGCGTTCGATCACGTCGATCCATGGGCAACATTTCCTTCCATACATAATCATTAACAACGAAGGTTTTCTTTTTGACCTTCTTGTTGTATGCCTTGGAAACTCGTGCCTTCTGGTGTAGCAATACATTCAAAGCTATCATCCTTTCCTTGTCTAAATCTACGAGTTCGTCTAGCATCATTTCCCAATATTGCTCCGACGGAATCTCATGTTGTCATTGTACCCTGACTGATTGTAGGCATATTTCTGCTGGCAACACAGCGTCATGCCCGAAAGTTAGACGAAACGGAGTCGAATTGATCGACTCTTTGGGTGACGTTCGACAGGCCAACAAAACTTGATTTAATGTTTTATGTCAGTTCTTTGGTTTCTTCGCAACATTCTTTTTTATGAGCCCAATTATCACCTTATTAGCTGCTTTGACCTGACCATTTGCCTGAGCATAATATGGTGTCGAAGTAACTAGCTTGAAGCCCATCTCTGCTGCGAATTCTTGCATTTCTGTCCAACAAACAGAGAGCCTTGATCTGTCGTGATTGTCTCAGGTATCACGAATCTGTACAAGATCTGATTCTGGATGAATTCTATCACGGGCTCCTGATCCACCTTCACTAGGGGCACAGCTTCTATCCACTTTGTGAAATAGTCTATTCCTACAAGGATGAATCTTTGTTGTTTCGACGACGCTGGTCGAATCTCCCCTATCACGTCCAAAGCCCAACCTCGAAAGGGCCATGTTTTGACAATAACATGCAACGCGCTGGCTGGTACATGCTGAATGTTTGCATGTTTCTGACAATCTTGGCATCCTTTCACAAAGTCCATGCAATCTTTGAGCATGCTTGGCCAATAAACCCCTTGTCGAAACAAAAGCCATTTCATTTTGTGGCCAACTTGATGGGCTCCACAAGTCCCACTATGAACTTCAGAGATTGCCAAATAGGCATCCGTATCTCCTAAGCATTTGAGCAATACTCCCTCTAGAGTTTTCTTCAGCAACTCGTTCCCCATAAGGACATAATTCAAAGCTCTATACTTAGTTTTCCTATCGGTGTTGCCTATCGGATTCTCCAGATATTCAATGATTGGTTTTCTCTAATCCGTCGGTGACATATTGTTGACAGAAAAAACTTCATAACTTCCCAACCCCTCGATCAAACTCTGTGACGAAGCGTTAGTTCTCCATGCCTTGGACATTGACTAGTCTGGCGATGAGTGTATATTTGACACCGTCTTTTCCCTGGTCTCAATGAAGTCCTTCAGCTTTCCCTCCGACATCTTGTAGCCAGAGGCAATTTGTGCTAGTTCATTAGCCTCATTGTTTTCTATCCTAGGCACGTGCATAATCCTGGCAACATCAAAATGTTCTAAAATCCGTTGGGCCAACGAAAAGTACATTAGAAGGTGCTCTTTAACGCACTTATATTCTTTCGTGATCTGTTTGATCACCAATTCTAAGTCTCCTCTTATTTCGATTTCCCTGGCACCTAAGTCCCTGAGTATCTTAAGGCCAGTGATTAAGGCTTCATACTCTACCTCGTTATTGGAACATTTCCCGTCGACTTTGCATTTGAACTTAGTGGGAGTGCCATGTGGGGACACTATCAGAATTCCAATGCCTGCTCCATTTTTATGGCTCGACCCATCGAAGTACAACTTCCATGGGGCAATGTCGATACTGCATACTGATGGTTCGACTATTGTGTGGTCGACAATAAAGTCTGCCACTATTTGCCCTTTCATAGCCCTTAGAGGGACATATGTAAAGGAAAATTCAGCCAACGCTAGCGCCCACTTCCCAATTCGACTATGCAAAATAGGTTTGGACAACATATGCTTAAAAACATCAAAATGCGATGAAACATAAACTTCAACTGGTTTAATATATTGCTTTAATTTCATACATGAGAAGTACAAGCATAGGCACAACTTTTCAATCATAGTGTACCTAATTTCAGCATCTATTTACATCCTACTAAGGTAATAAATGGGTCTTTCGACGCCACTATTATCCTCTTGTGCTAACATGCTTCCTATGGTCGTATCTGACGCTGCAATGTACAACTTCATGTTTTTATTTATATTAGGTGGTAATAGGATTGGAGGCCTTGTAAGGTATTCTTTGATTGCGTCAAAAGCCTCCTGTTGCTCCTGTCCCCAACATAACTTATTTTCCTTCTTGGATTTGAGTAATGGTGAGAACACTTTCGTCTTGCCACTTAGGTTCGATATGAACCTCCTCAAGAAGTTTATCTTCCCCAACAAAGACTGGAGCTGTTTCTTTGTCGAAGGAGGCTTGAGATCCAAGATTGCTTTCGTCTTGTTCTGGTTGATCTCGATGCCTTTCTTGTGGACCACGAATCCCAGAAAGTCCCCTGCATGAACACCAAAGGCATATTTTAGTGGATTCATTTTTAATCCATATTTTCTCATTCTCTCGAATGAGCGTCGAAGGTGGTCAAGGTGGCCGTCTTATGATGACGATTTTATCCCTATGTCATCAATGTATACCTGCATAAAATTTTCAATAAAGTCATGGAATATAGCATTCATAGCCCTTTGATAGGTTGCCCCAACATTTTTTAACCCAAAAGGCATCGCAACCCATTCACATGTCCCCAAAGCTCCAGGGCACCGAAACACGGTTTTGGGGACATCCTCTTCGGCTATGAGAATTTGGTTATAGTCAGAGTAGCCATCGAGCATACTCAAATATTTGAACCCTGCAGCTAAGTCAACAAGCATCTCTGCCACAGGCATCGAATATTCGTCTTTAGAGGTGGCATTGTTTAGATCCCTAAAGTCTATACAGACTCGAAGGGTTCCATTTTTCTTGATAACGGGCACTATGTTTGCTATCCATTCGACGTACCTTGCAGTCCTGATGAACCGACTTTTAAGCAGTCTTTCTATTTCTTGCTTGATTTTTGAAGTTACTTCTGGAGAGAACCGTCGAGGCTGCTGTTTCACTGGCCATTTACCTGGATGAATCGGAAATCGATGTTCCACCACACTTCGACTCAACCCAGGCATTTCGCCACAATCCCAGGAGAAGCAATCTTGGTATTTCTTTAATACCGCAATTAGCTCAGCCTTCATCTTTGGTCCCACTTTGGTACTCACATAGGCGGGTCTTTTAGCAATCCCATCCCCTAAGTCGACCTCTTCGAGTGGGTCCTGTGCCTGCATTTTTTGCAGCTCACTATTTGGGTCTTTCTCAAACCCCAAAGGCTCATCATCATAAATGCAATCAAGCCTCTGGCTTTCTGAAGCTGCTGTTTGGCCTTGTGACAAATGTGTTTGTGTGTCACAGTCGGCTATGCTGGCTATATTCTGTTGTGCTTCCGCTTCTAATGCCGACATTTTCTTGTTTTCAGCCAAATAGGGCGAAATTCGAGTCATGCTTTCTGACTCAACAGTCATTTTCACCAACTGTAGGCCACCCTGTAGGTGGCGTTTCTGTAGGCTCCATGGCTTCGTCGGCAGCATCCCAGATGAACCCATGGTTGGGATCTAAGTTCAGGACACGATCCGAGTCGATGGAGGTATAGGATCCCGACCCGTCATCACAAGGAGCTACATATGCTAGGTGTTGATCAAAAGACTTCTTGTTGCTCTTGGCTTCGTCGATCTTGTTGTAACTTTGATCTGCCTCAATATTTTCGACGATGCCATCTTTTCTCCAGATGGTCAATCTCTGGTGCATTGTCGAGGTACTGCCCCTATTCTGTGGATCCACTCCCAACCCAACAACAAGTTAAAATTTGCCTTGGAGTTGATAACCATAAAGAGTGTGGATCTGTTGGTCGTAACTACTGCCAAATCTACTTGAATAACCCCCAGGATATTACTGGTTTTTCCCTCGTAGTTGGAGATAACCATGTTATGCTGTCGAAGGTCAGCCTCCGTCTTTCCAATTTTCTTGAATAGGTGGTGAGGCATTAGGTTGATAGTTGCCCCACCATTTACAAACACCTTGTTGACTGCCACTCCGTCAACTTTTGCCTTTATGAATAACGACTTCAAGTGGTACATCATCCCAGGGCTAGGACGTTCAAACATAGTCGTTTGTTCTTCGACCACACCATTATTCATCATATAGTAGCATAGCGGTTTGTCATCCACATTTTCGTCAGGAACGAAATCTTCTCCTGCTTCGAAAATCTCAGACACCACGTCGTATTCGGCAGGTAGGATCGACACGATACCACAATTCAACACAAAATCTTCAGCATAGGTGTCATCATTGGTGTCGTCGTACACGTCTTCGTCAAAATCCCCGTCTGCTGAAGGGGTATATTCATCGTCTGACTGAGGAGAGTATTTTGGTTCCTCCTCGTCCGACTGAGGAGTGTATTCTGGCTCCTTTTTTCCTTCAACCAGCGAAGTATACTTTGAGCTTTGGGTCGACACTACCCCTTTTTCTCCCGACGCGTCCAAGGTTACTGTCATGGTCTGATTTGTCATCACTCTATCCTTTTCCACCCATTTTCTCCTTGGGTGTTGCCGCTTGTGTCCAAAAGTTATGACAGGCTTCAACTGTGAAGTAGCAGCCTCTTTCTCAGCCTTCTTGTTGCGCTGATAGCATCTCCACTGGTTCCTAGTCATGGGGTTTTTCCCTTATAGTTAGGGGACACCACGTAGCCCCTTGGTCGACTCTCTTGTCAGAGACATTCTCTTACTTTTCCAAATCCAAGGCCTTCCATATTGGTCTTTTACTTCCTTTCTGGATGACTAGCGCCATCCATCTTTCCTGTTGGGTGTCCGACAGAGGCACAAAAGTTTTAGGGCGCGCTTCTTGGGCTCGCTTACCGTATTCCTCGTTTCGACGCAGGGCCCCACTTTTGTCAAACACAAACCTTGGGATAGATGGCTTGTTTTCTGGCAGCCTTTCTTTCTTGCTTGCCTCATTCCTCTCAGCAGCTTTCTCATTAAACACCGCGTTGCACCTAGGGCATAATGCGGCCTTCGACCCGCTTATCCTGCACTTTTCCTAAAAATCTGCTAAACTTTCGCCCGCTTAGGGGTAAACTGCTTCGAGTTTTTCCTCAGCTCTCTTGTCGGAACCCTTAGTGATTTCGACCATCATGCATTCCATAACATCAGTCATTGGTTATTTGTCGAGACCCTCAGTAGCCTCAACCATCGTGCACTCATATAGCTCTGAATATAAAGCCTCTTCGACCTTCAGCGGGTCGGTGTCAACCTGCATCTTTGGACTTTCGTCAAATTGAAGTCGGTCCTCCTTCAACGCCTTCTGCACCAAATCCCTGAAAAGAACACATTGAGTTGTTTTATGACCAAGGAAATTATGAAATTTACAAAATCCCCTTTTTTTCTTTTGTTCTAAAGGGGGGTCTTTTAGACCATGAGGAATAATTTTCTGACCATCTTTAACTAACAAGTCCAATATTTCGTCACATTTAGAAACATCAAAAGTATAAGTTTTAGCGACGTATTTATCAGTTTTCCGGTTTCGACGGGATTTTTCCTGTTTGATGGTTTCAATAGTTTGCACGTGTATGGGGGGGGCCCTGTCTTGAGTTTAGCCACATTGACTTCACTTTCATCGACGAATTCTTCATCTTCAGAGGAATATTCGTCGGCCGCCACGTACGACACTTTTTCTTTCTTACGATATCTGTTAGTCTGAGTTTTCTCAACTTTCAGACGTTCGACCTGTCGGACTCGGTCAGCCAGCTAGGCCATATCTATAAGATATTGCGTATCCAGCTTCTTCCTGATGGAATAATCTAAACACTACGCCAAAATTGATCTTTTGTATTGCCTAATTTAATAGCGCTTTTAAAGAAAGTGCTATTAAAAAAGGAACACAGACATCTATAATAGCACTTTATAGTCGGGCGCTATTATAGGATACAGACAATGTAATTTTGATAGCGCTTTGTTAAAAAAACGCTATTAATAAATTTCACTAAAATAACGCTTTTTTAAAAACACTATTAATATTCTCAATTAAGATAGCGCTTTTTTAAAAACGCTATTAATATGTTCAATTAAGATAGCACTTTTTTGAAAACGCTATTAATTTACTGTTCTATGCTCCATTAAGATACCACTTTGTTAGAAACGCTATTAATTTACCACTCTATGATAGCATTCATGTTAAAACGCTATTTATTATAGAATATATAATAAATAATAAATAATATAAATAATACATTTTAAATAATATAAATAATACTTTTACAGACTTGTATTTTTCTTTTCCTCAGCAGAATACTATAATTTTATTTTATAATAGCACTTTTTAAGAAAGTGCTATTAAAAATAACAGACAGAGACATATAATAGCGCTTCATTTAAAAATGCTATTAAAGACTAACCCAATAATATCTCTTTGTCTAAAATGCTATTGTAGGGTATTGATAAGAAGAAAAATAAATAAATGAAGAGTTTAAAAGTTAGTGTTTTTTAAGGAGTTGCTATTAATGAGGATATGCCTTTGATATCACTTTTTGTAAAGCGCTAATATTTGATTTTTAGCAATGTTTTTTGAAAAAAAAACACGCTAAATATTTTTATTCAATATTCACCGAAAATCATCGCTTTGAACTCAGAACCCTCACCCTCACAAACTCTGGCTCTCACCTTCACCTAAGAATTCTCACCCTCATCATCACAAATCTAAAACCCACAAATAAATTCACCTTCCTTCATCAATTTCACCCTCTTCTTTCCTAATATCCCAATCAAACTATGAAGCTTTTTCTCTTCGACAAATTCAATCTCCATTCATGACCTCATAAGCCCTAAAACAAAATCAATTGAATCTAGAACATAGAATTTCTAAAAATTGATTGAACCTATAATCATTGGTTTGTTTCTAGAAATCATCTTGCTTTTTCATCGCCGTATTCCACTAGAGTAGCATTTCTGAGCTCGTGACAGAGTACTGTGACATCTCAGTATCTTTGAAACCCTATTACAAATCATCATCCAATACTTTCCTCAACCTCCTTCTCCAATCTGCAAGTGAATGTTTCCAGAATTTGAAGAGGATAATTGTATGTCAATGGAGATCAAAATTGGATCTAGGTATGTATGTGTACCTCTTATTTATCTAGATCTCTCTCTGTCTCTCTTAGGGTTTACTGCTTCTCCATAGTTAATTACACTCCATTAATTAATTTCGAACACAAACAATATTGAATCTTTTTATGTATGGATTAGGTTTTTTTTTGTGATTATCTTTACTTCATTTATGTTCAAGGAATTGTGTTTTTGTGCTTTTCATTTCACAATTAGCACGTTTTCATTTTCAGAGTATTCGCCATACCTTCTCTGTATTAAAAAATTTCTCTTCTTCAGCCAAATAGGTTTTGCTTTCTTGCTTATCAAAGTCTCTTTTTTGTTGATAAAGTTTAATTCAAGTTTTCTTATTTTGTATAGGATTCAAAACTATGTAAGGAATAACAAAAATTTTGAACTATAACATGACACCATCTCTTTCATAGAGAGGCACAATCACTATATCAGGACACTAAGTTCCTTGATCATGTTTCTGGATTTTTAATTAGAATACCTGCTTCAAAATCTATTGGACCATGATGGAAAAATTCTTAATTCTAAAGAGAGTTTTCAACTAGTTGGAATTGAAACGATTTTATATATGCTACAACCTAAAGAGGGTTTGGCACTAGAGAATGCTACTGCTATTGGATCAGGATTAGTTTTATTGGTTCTTTTTTGTACTATTGTTGGACCAGATTTAGCTTTATTGGTTCTTTTTGGGATAAATTTACGTGTTGTTCTTCAAAACTTTTGTCTAGGATTTTTGCCGAAAGGAAAATCTGAGTTAATGACCATTTGAAATACCATCATGGTCAAACAGAGGTTTGTGCGACCATTTGAAATACCATCCTGGTCAAACAGAGGTTTGTGCGTAATTGAGGTGGAAATTATTATGTTAAGGTTGGCAGGTTGCACAAAGAGTACATGAAATTGTTCTACTTCAAAAGCCTAAACAAGAAAGGTACGCGATTCGAACGTCGCTGCAGTGGTTTGTTCGCATATTGTATTAGAAATACTATAATTCATTATGTATGTTAACATTATAAAATGGTCCTAAGCAAATGGTCTCCAATTTCTGCTTAACAGAAGAGTACTGTGTTTCTTTCCTAGAGATGGTCATGCTTAGTAAAAGAAAAGAGATGGAAGAGTTCTAGGAGAAGCCTATGAACAACTAAAGGTGCATTATAAGTGTTTATGCTCTTATGTGTATTATATTTTTACAAAAAAAATAAATAAATAAATTTTATTGGCAATTAGTGTTTAGCCTGCTGACTATCATTGGAATGTTGTTCATATTACAAGTGTAAAAGATGGGATAATTCTGATAGCAATCTTGAATAATTTAAAGTAAAAAAAAGAGATACCTTTGATAGATGTGTCAACAATACAATTGCATTTCCTATTTTATTATTTGAACATCATGTCATGACATAAATTTCGTTTACTATTTTCCATTTCTTTCTTCATAATGGTGTTCTAATTCATGAATCTATGATCTTATTGTGATTGATTCTTGGCATGTGAATATGGCACATGGTTTTTAAAGTGTATGTGACTAGGAACATGATTTTTAAAGTGTATGACATTTTGTAGCCCATGTGCATGTTAGAGTGGTTAAATATCAAGGTGTTTATTTAAAGTGCTTCTGAGACACCTTGTGAGTATCCTCTGGTAGTTATGTCCCACATGATATAATAATGGATTAATTAATTCAATTATTCACTATAATATGCTTCAAAACTGATTAAAACAAGTTTTGTTTCTTTTTTTATTCATAGTTACTGTGAGTGAAGTAGATGCACTATATGAACTCTATTTGAAGTTAAGCAATTTAATTATTAAAGATGGTCTTATTCACAAGCTGAGTTAAATATTTTTTTTAGATTAAATTTCGTTAATTAATTTAGGTGCTTAATAGCTTGTGGTGCATTTTTAACCTTTAGGAAGAATTTCAGTTTCACTGTTCAGAAATGAAAATGAAAAAAAATTGTTTGCTGACCGGGTTAGTATAACTGATTCATATGCTCTATGATTAGTATAGCTCTTAAGGCGCTACGATCACCGATCGGAAAGTCAGAGAGCACAGTTACTCGATGATGTAATTATTTTGTTTTGTTTATTTTGTTTTGATTTTGATTTGAAGTAGATTTGATTACGATTTAGAGTTTGATTATTTTCTGGTGTTAAAAATTCAATTTCCTTGTGTGGCAGGATGGTCTGCTTATGTTCGCGTGTTTGTTCATGTTTTGCGCGATATTTTCAAAGAGGATACAGTTGAGTATGTTTTGGCTCTGATAGATGAAATGCTGACAGGTAATTTGTTGAATAATGGCATTCTCGTTTTATATCATTGTCTGTTATCAGTGGCATAGCTAGATAAATCTTTAAATTATCTCATCTTTGGTAGCGAACCCGAAAAGAGCAAGATTGTTTCATGACAATGCCCTTGCGGATGATGATACTTATCAGCCTTTCCTAAGTTAAGTATTTACTCCGAAAATGTTTTTGTTTTTCATATTAATTATTTACGTTGCTATGGCGATGATAGAAGCTCAGTTAGACTAAATTGCAGTTTTAAAAAATATATACATAATATGGTTGTGAGCTGTGTCCATGGCGATTACTTCAGCCAAGCATGTTTTATAGAATTTTTGTTTGCAGTTGTTTTATTCATTAGCTCTCTTTTTATCTGAAACCCTTTAACTTCACCATGGTATAGATCCATACCAGACTTCCTGACCTATCCCATCACTATTCTTCTGCCAAGTTCCCTAGTACTCTGTACTTCAATATAATGATTATTTTAGATTACTTTTCTAGCCATTGCTGTCACTTTCCAACCATCAATCTACGTGCTACCTTCCTGTCTTATTGTATTTAACAATTTTGCAATGAAACATACTGCTCAATCTGCTCATATATAGTTTAATTTTCAATTGAGATCTTTTATAAAAAATGTTCATATTTTATTTAGTTATAACATATTAGTAAATATACATGTATTTGTGACCTATATTTTTTAATTGGTACTGTTTTTTTAAACCGACCCATCAAAATTTCCTACTGATTTTTTAGTCAAAACTCTCCCTTTTCTTTTCTGTAGATGCATCATAGTGGCTTTGTTGATGCTGAAGACATGAATGCCACATAAGGAAAAAGAAAATTTCTACTTTCCCTTCCATTTAGTGTATACATGTAACATGTCAAATGTAGAACTTGACACTAATGTCAGAATACTAAGGGATGATATTGGAAATGAGTTGACATCCTTCCTTCTTTCAACATATCTAGTATTATTACTCAAAACCAAACAACACCGATATAAGTTAATAACTGATTCGTTTACCAGAAAAGGTGCTTCGACATGAGGATCTTAAAGGAGCCCCTCTTTTGATTTTAGCAAACAAGCAAGTGAGTGTACCCATTTTCTTCCTGCCCTATAAAACAAATATTTGGTTTACTCATCTTTTTGCCCTCTTCGGTTTATGTATCAACACAATATTGGAAGCATGCTTGACATTCTTTTTATTGCAGGATCTTTCTGAAGAAGTATCATTTGAAGAACTTTCTCAGTATCTAGATTTAAAGAAGCTAAAAATTTTACATGTTTGAAGTTGTGCCAGCATATGATGGGTAAGTGCGAGAGGTTGTATACCTTAAGTTTTTTACTTCTTGAACTTGAATTGATTTTTGACTTGTGTGATGTAATGAATTTTCCATTTGTTCGTGCAAGGCAACACATGAAGAAAGAGTGCATAGAGTCAACATATGGTTATGTGAAAATTCATGTGTTTTGTACTCAATATTAATGTTATAAACGATGAACAAATTTATTTGAATTTTAGTTTATAATTTATTCAATGTTTCTACATACTTTGAAATAACTTTTTAAATATTAATTGTTTTTAACAATATGGATTTGGTTTAAATGTTATTTGGTATTGACGGATCATAATATGTATGCAATGAGTAACTTAAAGCGTTATTTGGTATTGAATTGAATGTATCTTTTTGATATTTGCAAACCAAAAGAATGATTTTGTGTAAAAAAAACGTGTACTATAATAGCATTTTGTAGAGAGTGCTATCAAACATGTGCCATATGTTAGCGCTTTTGTTGAAAGTGCTATCAAACATGGGTCATATATTAACGCTTTGTTTGAAAGTGCTATCAAACATGTGTCATATAATAGCGCTTATTTTGAAAGTGCTATCAAATATGTGTTATATAATAGCGCTTATTTTGAAAGTGCTATAAAAAAACGCGCAAAATGCCTACTTCGGTAGCGCGTACGAAAAAACGCTATTAAAAACTGGTACTTTAATAGTGCTTTAAAAGTGCTATTAAACAAAAAACATTTACAATAGCGGCGCGGTTAATAGCGCTTTTAAGCGCTATAAAAAAAAAAACGCTATTAAATAGCTTATTTGGCGTAGTGAAACCACCGGCTGCCATTTCAACTAACTCGTGTTCAGGGACTTGAGTAAAGCACCTTGCTTTCAAAAGTCTAAACCTGTTCAGATACTGATCAACTGACTCCGTGGCTTTGCGTTTGACGCTAGCCAACTTTTTCAGACTTATTTTCTACTGCCCCATGTAAAACTGTTCATGAAACAATTTTTCCAATTGTGCCCACGTGTGGACAGACTGAGGGGGCAATGTAGTAAACCACGTAAACGCATTCTTCATGAGGGAACTTGGGAAATACTTCATTTTCAAGTCCTCATTATTTTCTATGTCGCCTGATTCGGTTTGATACCTAGCGACGTGTTCAATGATGGATTCCTCCGTTTCACCTACAAATTTGGTGAACTTCGGCACCTTCCAACCCCTGGGTAACTCTGTCTGTAATACAAAATCTGGTAATGGGGACGTATATGTCGGCCGTCGAAGGCCTGGATTTGCCCCATTGCAGACCATGATGTGTTCGACCACATCCTCCAAATTGTGTTCCCCAGCCAAGGCATCATGTCACACTTGTCTGACCACATAGTCCGGATCATGGTTCCTATGGACTATCACATGAGGCCTTTGAGCCATTCTAGGAAGTTCTTCAAATTCACGGGGTTGTTCAATTGTTTCGTCGAAGACCTCATCTTGACGAATGGGCGTCTCCGGTCGGGGCGGCGGGGTCTGTCGACCCCGAGCCCTAGGAGTGCCTAGGAAGTCACCTATTCGTGTCATTTGAGTTGCCAGTTGTTGGTAACTCTGTGTTGAGTCTTGTATTAAAGGTCTCAATATTGTACCCATCTGTTGGGTCAACATATGAATCATCTCATGATTACTCTCATCCATCTGTTGCCTCATAATTGTGATGGAACTCGAAGTAAACATCGGCATGGATTGAGAAAAAAGATTAAAACCTGGAGGATGAATAACTTGGTTCGCCAAAGGCCTTGATCCTTGATAGGATGAAAAAATTGGGGACGAATTTTCCCCAAACAGAGGGCCGCTAGAGTGCAAACTCGACATGAACTCTGTCGGCATCCCATAAGATCAAGGAATGGGCATTGTGATACTAGGCATATACTGCCCTGTAGTCCCAGCCATTGTTGGTCTTGGGTCATGTCGACGCGGCATCGCGGCTGGCCCACTATGGGTAGTTGAAACCGCTGACACGGTACCAGAGTCAACATCAGTTGTTTGTGTTACAACTGTACTTTCTGTCGAAGAAGGTTCTTCGTTCGGACGTGGTGTTACCATCTTAGGTTAAAACAAGGTTGAATACAGTCCGGACCGGGCTTAGGCCCAAGTACTACACCACTGGATTCACTTTCCGCACCCGTTTGCATTCACTGGCACCCCCTTTGTTTTTGCTGAAGAAACCTTGGGCCTGGTTTTTCATTTCCATACCCCCTATGACTCTACCCGCGCCCCCATGGCTGGAAAGTAAGTCCTCGGGCCTGAAAATCTAAAGCCTGCCCCATGGAAATGCTAATTACCCACCTTCCAAAGCCTGCTGCACCCCTGTTATGTAATATTACTTTTAATTGCTTTAGATAATTAAATTTGGATTTTTGTTTAGTTTAGATATTTGATCTTAGTTAATTGTTTTAGAATTCTTTTAGAAATTTAGATATAATTTTTAGGATTAGATTTTCTTAAAGATTAATTCTAACCTCAATTAGAATTAGATGTTAGGGACTAATTTTAGATTAATTTCAATTAACTTTTGTTTAGACACTAATTCTAATTTGAGTTAGACTTTGACTTTGGATTGACGTTATTTTAGATGTTAACCATGTTTCTAATTGATTTTTTTATATGGTTTATTGGTTGATTAATTGTGACTAATTATATTAGATTTTAATATTGAATAATCGTTTTTAGCAATGGCACTAGTTGTTTTTAGCTTAATTGCGCTAGTTGTTTTTTTACTTAATTGCACTAATTGTTTTAGCTTAATTATTCCATGATCGTTTTTAGCTTAATTGCTCAACAATTGATTTTTGGTTTAATCATATCCTAATTGATTTTTTTGCTTACTATTTCATTAATAGTTTTTGGCTTAATTGTCCACTATTTGTTCTTTAGAATTAGAAACTAATTTTGAATTAATCGATTTTGACATAGTTTGATTTGACTTTGTTCTAACATTGTCTTTACTTAGGTCTTAATGCTAACCTCGCTTAATCTTCATAGTAGTTCCATTTGTTAACTTTGCTAATGGTTCTTAAATGTTAGTTTTGACTAATTGTTGTTTACATTTTAGTAGCAATTTCACTTACTTCTTGTTGTCAATTTCCATTTGAATTTTGACTAACTTTTGAGTTGTTTTTGTAGTGTTTCACATTTGATTTGATAAGTTGTTTAAATGTAGAAGTTGTTGTAGCATACACTGTTGTAGTGAACAAAGTGTGCTGTAAAATGTTGTTATTCTATCTGGCTGCATATACACCTATTATGTTCTGGAAATGGTAGCTGTTATAGGCTATTTTTGCTTGTTGCTGGTTTTTATAGCTATGCAGGTGCTGGAGCGCTGTTGTTGCTGTTGTTTATGGTTTATTGCCTCGTTTTCTTGTTTTTATTCATGAAGGGTGAAGAGCATTTGGTTCCATGTCTTTCACGGATTTGTTCCGCTTTCTGACACTTTTGCTCATTTATGCTAGATTACTATAAGTTTTCCGGTTTGCTTATACTTTGCTTGCGTTGCTACGGATTGTTATCCGTTCGGTATTACTTCTCTTCTCTTTACTAATTCTGCAATTTTCCTTTTGATGCCATGAGAAGTAGGATTGGGAGTCCGTGCCACTTGGCCGACAATTCTGGAAGTCCTCAAAGGAGGCTCTGTTTGTGTTTGTTTACATTTTGTGCTAAAGACCTCTATGAGGCATCCCTTTCCCTATCCCCATGATAAGTCCTCAAAGAAGGCATTAGGAGGAATGAGAGTCCGCAATCGACTCCCGCCATTTCTAGACCCATGTCGTTCTTAGCTCGCATTTCATGTTGATGCTTTGAACATAGCTTATTTTTGTTATCGAGTGGGTCAAGTAGAAAAAGGTTTCGCAATCAAATCCCCACAACTTGTCTATAGCTCGCATTGACCGATGCTGATGCTTATGTGATCTGATTCACATCTTCCCCTTTCTTACTCTGCTCTCCATGGTTCTCGATACCATTGGGTGAGTACCCCTATTTCCAACAGCTAGCTTGTTTGCCTCGGTTGATATGACCCCTTGGCTAAAGCTCCCCCTTTCCTTACTTTGGTTGTGTGACATTATTGTTGATTGACACTGTTTACTCTTTCGTTTGCTTTTAGTTCCTTTTGTTTATAGACTGAGTTACATAATGTTTACTTGTCTGATGACATGATCCCCACAGGGTTCCTAGCTCCACTTAATTTTTTATTAAGTCGGAGGTAGGAGAGACATTAGGATAGCAATTCATGCATGACAACATTAGTTAGATTCCCCTCTTGATCCTAACCTTAGGACCATCATTGCATGCTGACTTGTAGGACCGAGTTTCCCTTAGACTTTCGTGAGCCTCATCTTTTCTCTCGCACACATGCGATTGAGACCGTTCCCGTTCACCCATAGTAGCGTGAACTACGGATGCTCTGATTCCTCTTTCTTTTCAGATTGAGGATACGTAGGCACGAGATGCGATATCTCGGCGAGCACACTAACAACTAACCTTCCCTTTTCTCTCGCACCCATGTGATCGAGATGAACCACCTAGAGCATACTAACAACTAACTTCCCTTTTCTCTCGCACCCATGCGATTAAGACGTTAACCAATCAATCAAGCAAACCTTTTCTCTTGCCCGAGTGCAATTGAGACTCTTTCACCTAACGAATCAAAACTGACCCGTAGGTCGAACTACGACTGCTCTGGTTTTCTCTCTCGTTAAATTGAGGATACGTAGGCACGAGACGTGATGTCTTGGCGAGTAACCTTTCCCCCACAAAATCTGTAGTCCGTCGAACTACGTCGACTCTGATTCTTCGTTCGTCCATGAAGATACGCAGGCATAGGATTGCGATGATCCTTGCGAGTCCTCTTTTGGTTTTCACCTTCCCGTTTCTCCCGTTTCATTTTTCAGTTTAGCAGTTGAGCTTCAGATAACCTACACCCTTTGATCGATAACAACAAGCGTGGATCCCATCGAGTACAATGGACGCGAGGGGGTGCTAATACCTTCCTCTCGCGTAACCGACTCCCGAACCCAGGCTATGGTTGCGATGACCATTCCTTTCCCTTTGTTGAGGTTTTCTTCGATCGTTTCCTTTCCCTGCGTCGGGATAAATAACGTTCGGTGGCGACTCTTCTGTTCTTTTCCGCCGGTTAATTTTCGCAGATGCGACACCCCTCACTAGTAAGAAGCTTAACATTAATCATTATTTACCTCTGATTGATAAAATCATGGCTAGAATCACTCATTAGATTTCTAGATTATTGTCCTTGGCTGGTAGAACACAACTGATAAATAGTGTTCTGTTTGCCCTCACGAACTTTTGGCTCCAATGTTTGCATCTGCCTAAAAAAGTCCTAGCCAAGATTGATGCCATATGTAGGTCTTTTCTTTGGTCTGGCTCTGATAAAATCATTAGAAAATCGCCCATAGCCTAGAAGAAAGTCTGTTCCCCCAAGAAACAAGGTAGCCTGAATATTATTGACATTAGAAACAAGAATATGGCTTGCATTTCTAAGCTTCTCAGGAACTTGTGCAGGAAATCAGATAGCATGTGGATCAAATGAATCCACTGCTACTTTGTCAAAAATCAAGATATCATGCCAATGGACCTTAAACCTAATTCCTCATGGATAATGAAAGCCAATCTGAAGGCCAGACTCATTGCTTCAAACTTGTCTGTCTGGAACTCTTTTATGCAGCAAGGGAAATTTGTCACTATGGATTTCTATGCTATGTTGGCTGGTAACCAACAAGATGTGAACTAGAGGAAAATTTTCCATAACAACCCTACCAGGCCTCGAGAAAAGACCACACTTTGGATGGCGTGCCACTCTAGACTGGCTACTAAAGATAGACTCAAGAAATTTGGTATGATCAGGGATGATGTTTGTTGTTTCTGCAGTGACGGTTAGAGCCAAAATCATCATTTTTTCAGTGTAGAGAAATGGAAACTATTTGGAATAATATATTAGAGTGGATGAATATGGTGCATAGACCTAACTGTTGGAGTGATGAGCAGACGTGGGTTTTGGGAAAAACTAACTCTAAAAGTCCCACAAGTAGCATTCTCAAATGTGATTTAGCTGAAACTCTCTGAGTTATGGAGGTACAAGAATGAAGTGAGTTTTGGAACGGCTAACAGTCCTTGTGGGATTGGCCCTAGGATCATAGACATCATAGTCAATAGATGTTGGTTGAGAGTCGACCTTAGGAAGACCATAGGCAAACTGCTAATGCCTTAATTAGTTTCTGTTTTCTCCTTATTGTGTGTTGTCTTTTGGCTAAGCTGGATCTCTTTTGAGATTGCTTGTATTGTCTTTCTTTTTGGTTAATAAAGTATTTTCTTATCAAAAAAAAATTATTAGAAATGAAGTATGTACCTTATAATAATACTGAACACTAAATCAAAAGCTTGATACTGAAATGGAGAAGTTGAGAGAATTTTAGAAAAGGGAATGAAAATTTTGTGTGTTTCTGTAAAACAATTTTTTGTTAGTGAAGAATATGGATGAGGAATAAGAAGGGTGAGAAGATGAAGAAATGGGTGTGTGAGGAAGCTGAAGAATGGAAAGATTTAATAAGTAACCCGCTTCTTGAAATATGCGCACCTTAGTTTGAAGAGTTATTCCCACGCGACAATGTTCACCTTTGTTGGGTTTTGTGAAACTAACAACACACATTTTCGTTGACCATTTATCAGATGCGTGTCACTTCGCAATATCAGTTGTTGTGGGATGTTGGGCACCTCGCAATGCATGTGAACATTGCCGGAAGGTACACACCTCGCAAAAGCTGACACAACTTTGCCAAATTTTGCATTGAAATGACTTGTCATAACACTGAAAATTTGAATTTTGAAAAACACATTGTGAGATAATATGTTTAATAAATTATTATTATTTTTTATTTGGATAAATGACTTGTGAGGTGAATTTCATTCAACAAAAGTTATTTTTTTACGAGGTGAAATTCACCGAGCAAATTTACCTAGCTAATTTTAGTTTTTCATGTAGTGTTAAAAAATAGATAATTTAAATTAATAAAAAGAATAAAAATAAATTAGATATCAATAAAAATATATCAATGCAATATGTCATAAGATTAAAAGTTTTACACTGTCAATGTATTACAATCATCTGTTTGTATTACTTTTTAAATAGTTAAAATAAAAGTTAAAATTTTCAAATAAATCAACATTTGTGATTAACAGATAATTTAAAAACTCCTTATATTATCAATGTATATCAATTAAATTCGGGTTAAAATCAATTTCAAAAATATAATTTGAAATTCAATTTAATCGAATGTCTTTTTAAAAAAACTACATCCAAACACTACTATACTGCCACCCGCTATTAATGGATAGACATTAATAGAATTTTTTACTCAAATATCCTATATTTTCGAAAAAAATTCCTAAATACCCCACGTTTTAAAAAATTTTTCAAACTGCCTCAGTTAGGGCAAGACTTTGTACATTGTCGCCAAATGAAATGGCGACACCCCTTTAAGGCTACAACCCTGTCGCCAATTGTATTGGCGACTCCCTTGCTTTCAAATTGACAGTGCAATTGGCGACCCTATACAAAGGCAAAAGAGAGTCGTCAATACAATTGGCGACAAGATTATAGTCTTAAAGGGGTGTCGCCATTTCATTTGGCGACAATGTACAAAGTCTTACCCTAACTAGAGCAGTTTGAGAAATTTTTTAAAACGTGGGGTATTTGAGGAATTTTTTCGAAAATGTGGGGTATTTGGATAACTTTACCACATTAATATCCTTTTAATACTAATATACTTTTTCATAATCATATCATAAATATTATTTTTTTTTTTTTTTTTCTATTCTAAATTACAATTGCTGTTCCATCATTCAACTAACCGTGCGCTTAAATATTTTTGTGATTTTAATCCTTTTATAATTTATTTCCGATTTTTTTGTTTTTGATAAATAAATTCGGATTTACTTTCTTTGGAATTGAATGCACGTCAAAACAGTTAGCAACGTCAAGGAGAGATTTAAGGGACTATTTTTGGAAGCCCCTCAAATAATCAAATATTAACATCCGTGATTTACTTCAAAAAGAAATTATAAAAATAGGTGCAACTTTATAAACTCTTGAGACTCAAACCCTATCAACTATACTGAATCAAGAAAATACCCTAAAGCAACTATACTATTACTTCACTTTTGAGACTGAATTTTCAACTGGTTTTACCTTCAAATTGCACGCAAAGTTTGTAGAAGATGGAGAAACGTGTCACTGTGATTGCGACAAATAAGACAGCCAAGGTAAGGAAACAATTACATATCCACCATGATATTGCATTCTCCATTCTTTCAAAATTATCAATAAAACCTTGGAAACGATTTGAATGTGTATGCAAGTCATGGTCTCTCTTGTCGGATAACCCCTATTTCATGAGCCACTACCGCAAAAGTTTCTTAACAAAGTATCAATCTTATTATGACGAGGCATCTTTCCTTCCGATTCAACGTTTCAGTATCTTTCACAATCAAAAATTTGAGTTATGTTCTGTTTACGAGGAGAGGTTTGCGACTAATGTCAAAATAGATTGGCCATATCTTGATTGTTTTCCTAGAATTGAAGGTTGTGGTAGTATTCATGGAATTCTTTGTTTTTCTATTATGTTCCAAAATGATATTATATTGTGTAATCCATCTACTAAGGATTATAAGGTCGTTCCTCTCGGCCGTAATCAGCACGAATGTTATCGAAGAAGTTATATGGATTGTGGATTTGGTTATGACTGCGTCGAAGATGATTATAAAGTGATGTGCATTTATAATCTTGAGAATGAGCCAATGGAAGACGTATATCTTGACCCCTTCATATGGGAAATATTCAGTTTAAGAAACAACTCTTGGAAGAAACTTGACGTTGATATAAAATATAATCCTAATTATTGGAGCGATGAACAACTTTACATAGATGGATTTTCTCATCGGGTGTGTCAAATTGAAGAACATGGTAATAAAACATATGTGCTGTCATTTGACTGGCATGAGGAGGTTTTCACTACAACACTTATTATACCCTTTGACATAGATGATATTCTTGCTTTTCTGTTTAGATGGACAAACTTGGTGCTATTAAATGGGTCTATTGCTTTGATATTAAATTACACTACGACGTCTGCATTTCACATTTTTATCTTGGGTGAACTTGGTGTAAAAGAATCATGGACTAAGCTCTGCACTCTAGAACATTTACCTTATCTTGAGCATCCAATTGGAATGGGAAAAAAGGGTGATATGTTTTTTAGAAAAAAAGACAGAAGAGTAGTTTGGTTCGATTTAATTACTCAAAAGATTACGGATTTTAGCATTACTAACAAATCTTGTTCTAATATAGTAATTCATAAAGAAAATCCTACTAGCCTTCTTGCATATGTAGGAAAAAGTATTTAATATTTTTCTTTTTATTTCTTTTAAGAGGATATAGTCAAGTATAGTTTGTAGCTTTTTATTAAGGTTAACTCTTGCTGTATGCGCAAACTAATCTGAATTCTCTATCAGAGAGGTGTGTTTTTGGTTCTGAATTGGTTTTATGTGTAATGGAAGATTTTAGGTTTAGATTTTGAATTTGGTAATTTGTATTGGAAGTTCTGTTTTGAAATTATTTATCATTGACGCAAAGTTTGTTGTTATAAATCCTACAAAAGATCAACATATGGTAAATGTTGATAACAAAATCATGAGCTATCTATTGTATTGTATGTAACAAAACACACCTTCAAAAAGACAGCCACGTGCATTGCAACACTTCCATTCTTGCACTGTCGTCAACATACTCACGCATTCAACAACATAGATTTCACCATTCAAACTTGTTCTTCAAGGCACTTCAGCTTTGCACCTCACCTCTCAAAGTAGTTAAGCCTTGTCCTATCAAAACAATACCTTGAGCTGCTGCTTTCAGAGAGTTGTGGTTCTTTGTATTGGACTTCATTTCTAGCACAAGGAGCAATATCTATTAGTCTTGTAAGAGGGGTAAATTTGAAGGTGCTGCATTTACCAAGAGGAAAGGGTTTATCACATCTATTACCATCCCCTCTCTTGTTGTTATAACCTGGATAATCTTCTTGTTTGAAATCAGTACATTCCATCAATTTCAATAAGCTTTCCTCTGCAAGCTTCTCTATTTTCCAGTTAGTATAGGGATGTGTAGTTTTGTGATTCACATGAATTTCGCCATTAGACCGAATCATGCTACTTGCATTTTTGAAGAAACCACACACAAGATCTTTATGCATCCAATAAATTTAAAAAACATGCACAACACAAATTAACTACAATATATAATCAGCATGTCTGTTACACAAAACTCAGCTTATTTGCTAGTTATGTAGGGACATCAGATGCACAGGCGCATGGTTTTAAATTGCGGACCGCAATATTGCAGTTGTGGTAGTGGGCACATCCACATCAGACAGCAATTGCAGCGTGAACGCAAATCACAATAAAAACTACATCATAACACCGCAACAGCCGCATAATCTTGCATTGGACCGCATCAGCTCGCAAGAGATTCTACAATGCTCATAAAAATTACTTGATTAAGTTCCTTCCTATTTATATCATAAATTTAAGGTATGTTTTTATAAGATCAAGGATATTCAAAATGATAGCAAACTCTTAATGGAATATATATGAAAATCTAGAAAGAAAATAAAAGACATGTGAAACATAAAATAAAGGGTTAATTATATGAAACCCCCCTGCCGTGTTTCGCTTTACCCCCACCGTTGCCAAAGGCAGGTTTTGACAACGGTTTTTTTGAAAAAACCGTTGCCAAAAGGCAGGGAGGGAGGAAAAGCAAAATTCGCTAACATTACAGGGGTGAAATTCACTATTAACCCTAAAATAAATAATTATATATAATATTTTATGTTCACAAAATATAAATTCACATCGCAACGATCACAACCGGCATTGCAACAACCGTAATAGCCGCAACCACAGTGCCCACAACCGCAACCACATTCGTAATCACAACTTTAAACCATGGGCGCAGGTTTGAATATGCGACATCTCACTTATTTACAAATTTTAACCACTAGATTACTTTACTAAAAAGAAATAAAAGCACTCACTTGATCATTGACTCGTTATGTTCCCGCTTCCCATGAAAGCCTGCATGAGGGAAGTTGAATACAACACGATCAAAGCTCCTTATATTTAAATGTGAATGAGATTTCATTTTGGTTGCATCAACTCCATGTAAAATACATGCTCCTAGTTTTTTCAGTTCATCTATATTTGACTTTGCATTCTTGTACTTCTTTATAACATCATCTACATTAACATAACACCATTATTAATAAAAAAAATGGGTCAAATTATTTTGTACTAAAATGTTGCAAAAGCTACTAACTTTGTCACTAGTACTACAAGGTAGCATCTGCAACTAAAAAACACGATATCAAAATGGATTATTTGCAACTTATACAATAAAGAGAGAGAAGAGATAGAAAGAGACCATAAGTTTCAAGACAAGAAGCTACAATATTGGTTGCAGAAGCAAAAGCTTTGGCTAAACAAAGGGAGAAGGAGAAATCGCCCTCACCCACTAACAATATTTGATGATCATTACAATAATGTTTCAACCATTTTGAACCCTCGTCAGCTTCTTTTACTTTCCATTTTTGCATCTTGATCGCTCTTGTTTTTCTTTTGTGTGGTCTTTTCATTCTCAAATGGAACTTCAACACTTTTCACCTATTGCTACTATTGCACCATTATATAGTATGACTCATGTTGTTTAATATTTCGAGAAAAGTACTATATTATGACTGATGAGAGTTGATTTACCAAAAGTAATAATGATACTCAACTCCATCTTCCAAATACAAAAGTCAATAAAATTGATAGATGTACTATATCTTTATTTATAAATAGATAATTTATTTATAAAATAAATTGTTTCAAAATTAATATATTATTTACCCAAAGTCAAGAAATAGCATGTTTTGATTAACTTTTGAAAGACACATAATCAATTTTAGAGGTGTAGAATTAATTCTGAGTGATTTTGAGGTATTTATTTTATCAAAACTAGAATTGATTCTACCTCCAGAATTGATTCTACTTGAAGCTAAAATTTGTAGTTTCTACCTCCAGAATTGATTCTGGGTGATTTTTACACTGAAATTTATTGTTTAACTTACTTTTCATTAAATGTATCGAAACATAAATCAATTCTGTTAAACTCAATTCTATTAAAATCAATTCTACCAAACTCAATTCTACTAAAATCAATTTTGTTCACCGTCAATCCAAACACACCTAAAATTGATAGATGTACTATATCTTTAAATAAATAGATAATTTATTTATAAAATAAATTGTTTCAAAATTAATATATTATTTACTCATTTGGCGAGAAGTTGATTCACACAGTGAAAGGTTTATGGTTCAATTTTATTTCTTATGTGAGGATATTATTGACAAATAATTTGTAAGTATTGTTCTAAACTCTTCGAACATTAAAGTTTGTCCTAACCCTAACGAAGGTTCCAAAACTCAACTCATTTAAAACTTTTTCTGAACAAAAATAAATAAATATATTATTTTACTTTTTAATAAAATGACTTTTTAATTGTATCGTTCAATTAATACTATTTGTAATAGTCTTCGTTCCGTGCTAGAAGTAAAATATGTGTTAATTGATGATGTAGTTACATAAATAGTAGGAAATAAGTGCATTAAATCCTTTTGAGTTATTGAAACATTTCACTAGAGGTTTCAAAAAATCTTAAATGACAAAGCCTCAATAATTAGGTCTTTGGTTAGTCTCATTTTTTTAATCTCCTTACTAAATGAATATTTTTTTGTCCCCTTATTTTTAAGTCTTTTTATATTTTTGTCTTTAATGAGGCTTAAATGAGGGGTTCAAAATCTAATTTATTTGAAATAAAATATTTTATATTATAAAACCGATTTTTTTCTAAAATCGATTTTTTCTTCAAACTGTTTTTTTCCTAAAACCGATTTTTTCCAAAAATAAAAAAAAAAACATATTTTTTCCGAAAATGAAAAAAATCGATTTTTTTCGAATATAAAAAAACCGACTTTTTTCGAAAATGAAAAAACTGATTTTTTCCGAATATAAAAAACCGATTTTTTCCGAAAATGAAAAAAACCGAATTTTTTTGAAAATGAAAAAACCCGATTTTTTCCGAATATAAAAAAAAACCGATTTTTTTTCCGAAAATGAAAAAAACCGATTTTTTTGAAAAATAAAAAAAATTGATTTTTTTCGAAAATAAAAAAAAACGATTTTTTCCAAAAATAAAAAAAACAATTTTAACAAAAATTGATTGAAAAAATCTATTTAAAAAAAAGTCAAGTTTTAAAAATGTTAGGGCTTTGAGGCCCTACTTGAATTTTAGGGGCCCTTAATTTAAGGGGCCTGCATATTTTGGGGCTCATTTATTTTTAAAATTTTGGGCTCTTCTATTTTTAGGGGTCTTGAAATTTAGGCCCCAACCCCCTAAATTGACACCTCTACATTTCACCATTCTCCCAGGCGCGTGGCTCTAGAATTATAGGTAAGAGTGTGGTTTCCTATCTGAATCATTTATATTTTCTAGAGAAATGCTAGAATGACACTCAAATTTCACACTACTCCGTATTTATATACTGTCTAATTCACTTTTTTCTTTATTTTATTATTTTTGTGTGCCTTGATATATGAGCCACAATGAAAATAATGTTTGTGGCTACGGTGTAAAACGCATACGGTGTCAGAATGTGGTGTAGCTATAGCATTTCTCTATTTTCTATGAGTGGTTGATTCATCACCTTTAAATTTCCTCTTCACTTCTAATATGGGTCGTAAACTTGCTGTTTATTTCATTATAAAGGTTACCCCCTTTTCAAACGTCCTTTTTTTTTTGCTTCGTTTACCTTTTGGAATCTTCTTTTCTCCCCTGAGTTCATTCTTCTATTTGTGAGTTGCGAAAACTTAGCCATTTGGTGTCTGTTAGCACCAAATCATTATGTTTCTTGTGTCTTCTCTTCTTAAGGTACGTCTTCATCTTCCTTCTACGTATTTGTATTGGTAAAAAAAGTACATTTGTGTGTGATATCCCTACAACAGCGCATGATACTCAAAGGCCTTAATAGTTTTATAACAGTTACGGTGGTTAAGGCTTGTCCTCGGCGGCGAAAGGTCTTAAATGGTAGTGAGTGAGGTCAGCTCACATGAGGTGAAAGACTCTATATGTAAATGTTAAACTTAGGGTGCAATGTTGGTTAAGTTATTATTTGTCCATCTCCCGTAAGGGCATTGGGCCTAAGGCTTAGTAAGAAACTCTAAGAGGTGGTAACTGCTCCCCCTTATTGACTACTTATTTTTCAGTAAGTCGTGGTATGACTCAGTCTGCATGACTGGTGGAGGGATAATGGTATTATACATGTAACATCCCAAATTTGTACGAATATTTATTTAATTTATTTAAATATAATATTCGTGATTTTTAGTGAATTTTGGTGGTTTGTGTTGACGTCGGTATTTTTTTGGAGTTTTGGTTATTTATTTAAATAATAGTATATAATATGAAATATATTGTATTATTATTTATTTAAATAATATTAGAAGGATTAAGGGTAAATTGGACTTTTAAGGAGGGGTTAGTGAGAATAATATTGGGAAAGCTCATTTTAGAAGCCTAAGGGTTAGGTTTAACAAAAAGGAGAATTTGAGAGGAATAAGATTCATTTTGTTAGACCGTGAAAAGAAGGGAAAAGGCCAGAGCTCTGAAGAAAGAGGGAAAAGCCTAGCATCCGAGAAGGTTTTCAAGAACTAAAGAAAGAAAGCTTGGAATCGACAATCTAAGGTATGTGGAGTATTGTCTTTCATTGTTTTCGATATAGGAATTCGATGTATTTAAAGCTAATTTTTGAGGTTTATGTGGGGTTGTGGGTTTATGAGTAAATTAATGATTTAGGGGTATTTTTGTGGATTGATGATGAATATGAAGGTTTGGATTGGATCGGATAAAAGTAGATATGCGAGGCTAATTTCTCTGTTGATGTTGTTTTGACCCCGTAGGGAAATGGATTTATGGAAGTTATGAAGGTAATTAGGTTTGTGAAGGTTTTTGTGAAATTGAAGCTGAGGATAGTGTAATAAATCGGCCTAATAGTCGTAATTTTTTTATCCTTGTTGCTTTAATGCCTTAGGGATGTTTAGGGGATGCTTTTGGGGTAAATGAGGCTGAACCCGTAGGGTTTTTGGGGTCTGAATGTGCTACTGGTGCGTAACAACAATTGCAGGAAATCGTGACCTCGCAAAGCGAAGGAATCCTTCGCAAAGCGAATACTCGCCCCAAACTCGCTGGGCGAACAGCGCAGCGAATGCGCGATGACGTTGTTTGAGATACTGGGATGAAATTTTAATTATGATTTAAAGTTCGCAAAGCGAACTTCCCAGCGAATGACTTCTCTAGGCGAATAGAGGTAGCGAGGGAGAGACAGAATGGGGGTTCCTCTGGTTTTTGTATGGGATTTTGGGGTTCGCTGGCAGCTCGCTAGGCGAACACCAAAGTGAACTTTCTAGCGAACGCATGCTGTTCGCGAATTTGTTTTATGATTCTTGTGTTGTCTTGATGTTTTGAGCTATGATTATTTTGATGAATTACCGTGAGTATATTGATGTTTATGAGATGATGATTCATGATGTTTTGATGAATAAATGATGATATGATTAACATGAGATTTTGATGAATGATGATGCACGTAATGACTTTTATTGATGATGATGATAATGATGTTGTGTATCATGCATTCATAGTATTTCAGACTTCGGTCTATGGTGGCTTCAATCCCATTGTGTGGATGTGAGGTAATTTTGACGTGCTCCGGTTCTTGTGTAGAATCGATCCTAATGACAGGGATCTTTGGAGGGTGATGGCCTAATGTCTATCGACTTTGACGAATTGGTACCACATGCATGAGTCTTGTTGTGTATCGCATTTATTTGGCATTGATGTGATTTATGATATCGTGATTTTTGATATTTTTTCCTTTGTGGTGACCCTGATGATGTTGTATATGATGATGACGTCATTTTATGCATATCATGTTTTTGTATTGATTATAATGAATTGTGATTACTCACCTTGCCTGTTTGAATATTGTCTCCACGTGGGTAACATGCAGGTGATCAGGCTTAGCTGTGGATGCCTTCGAGGACTTTTGGAGTTTATTTTGCTTTTGGTCGATGTAAAGGGTCTTGCTCTGATATTGTAACATCGGGTTAGGTCGTCGAGTCGAACCATGTTGAGTTGTTATTTTGTTGTTATTTTTGAATGATTATGGTTTTTATTTGAAACCCTTTTGATTTTGGGATCTTTATGGTTATGGTGGTTCCGCTACTAATTTTGATGGCTTTTGAACATTTTGAGGAAGACCCGTTGTTTACGGAGGAAATGTTTTATTTTGAGTTTATTGAGAAAATGTGCACCCTTCTGAGGTGATTTTTACTTTGATAATTTGTGTATTTTGTCGTGTATATTTGTGGGGTATAAAATTGTGTTACAATAGTGGTATCAGAGTAGGTCGGTCCGTCCTGCCAGGTTTTTACTTGATGTCAGTCCCCTGTCAGTCGACGAGTGTGTGTACACTGTCGATGTTTTGTTCCTTCTAACCTTGTTGGTGGTGTCCAGGATGGCTGGAAGAAATGATCGTGTTATTGCTGATACGTTGGAATCTGTTGCTCAAGTAGTGGCTCAGCTCAATCTGAATGGTGGAGTTCCGGATGAGTTTCGTACTTTGGCGAAGTTTCAGAGGAACAATCCACCGACTTTTGTGGGTACTCATGATCCAGCAAGTGCACACAAGTGGCTGAAGGCAATTGAGAAGATCTTCCGGGTGATGGGGTGTACTGATGAGCAACAAGTTTAGTTTGGAACGCATATGCTGGAAGAAGAGGCCGAGGTTTGGTGGGATAACACCCGTCAGAGACTCGCAGATGTTGGTACTGTGATAACCTGGGCTGTGTTTAAGCAGGAATTTCTGGGAAAGTATTTTCCAGAGGATGCTCGTGGCAAAAGAGAGGTGGAATTCCTTGAGCTGAAACAAGGAGACATGACTGTGGCGGAGTATACTGCAAAGTTCGAGGCACTGGTGAAGTTCTGTCCGCACTACAATCGTGCTGATCCTGAGATGTCCAAGTGTCTCAAGTTCGAGAATGGGCTGAGATCGGAAATTAAGCAGGGTATTGGGTATCAACAGATCTGCAGGTATGCTGAGTTGGAGGACAAGAGCAGAATCTACGATGAGGATAGCCGAGCTCGATCTGCTCACTACAAGCAGTTGAGTGAGAAGAAAGGGCAGTATAGGGGGAAGCCTTATACAACTTCAGCTGACAAAGGGAAGTATAAGGCTTCAGAGGGGAAAAAGACAAGTGGGGGAGCAGCTCCCGCTTCTGGGAAGTGTTATAAAGCTACTGACTGCAAGGACGATGGTCCAATCTGTTTCAAATGTGGAGAGAATGGTCATATCAATACCCAATGTCAAAAGCCGAAGAAGACCGCTACTGCCGCTTAGACCAGTGGTCGGGTGTTTGCTTTGAGTGGTGCAGAAGTGCCAGAGAAGGACAACCTGATTCGAGGTACTTGTTTTATTAATAATATTGAGTTGGTTGTTATTATTGATACTGGTGCTACTCATTCTTTAATCTTGTTTGAATGTGCTAATAGATTGGGTTTGAAGTTGTCTGATATGAATGGGAATATGGTAATAGAAACTCCAGCTAATGGTTATGTTACTACTACCCTTGTGTGTTTGAGATGTCCTTTGACGATTTTTGGGAAGAGTTTTGTGATGGATTTGGTTTGCTTACCCTTGCACCAAATCGATGTAATCTTTGGAATGAGCTGGTTGGAGTTCAACCGTGTTCACATCAACTGTTATAATAAGACTGTGGAGTTTCCTGAATTTGGTGATAGTGGAGAGTTGATGTTCTTGCTGCTAGGCAAGTAGACGAACTTATGGGAGACGAAACCCTGTTGTTTGCAATGTTTGCATAGTTGTAGATTGATCGTGAAGCTGCAAGTGTCGACTTACCTGTTGTATATGAATTCCCATATGTGTTTTTGGATGACATAAGTGATTTGCCTCCAGAACGTGAAGTAGAGTTTGCGGTGGACTTAATAACAGGTAAGAGTCCAGTGTCAATGGCTCCTTACTGGATGTCTGCTTCTGAGTTAAGTGAACTGAATAAATAGTTGGAAGAGTTGCTTGAGAAGAGGTTTGTTCGACCAACTGTTTCTTCGTGGGGTGCTCCTGTGCTGTTAGTGAAGAAGAAGGACGGAAGTATAAGGTTGTGTGTTGATTATCGGCAGTTGAATAAAGTGATTATAAAGAATAAGTATCCACTTCCTAGAATCGACGATTTGATGGATCAGTTAGTAGGTGCCTGTGTGTTTATCAAGATTGATTTGAGGTCGAGTTATCATCAGATTCGTGTTAAGCCTGATGATATCCCGAAGACGACTTTCAGGACGAGGTATGGTCACTATGAATACATTGTGATGCCATTTGGTGTGTCCAATGCACCTGGTGTGTTCATTGAGTACATGAGTCGGATTTTTCATGAGTATTTAGATAAGTTTGTGGTGGTGTTTATCGATGATATCTTGATATATTCTAGATCTGAAGAAGAACATGTTGAGCATTTGAGAACTGTGTTCCAAGTATTGAAGGAGAAGAAGTTATATGCAAAGCTGTCCAAGTGTGAGTTTTGGTTGAAGGAAGTGAGTTTTCTTGGCCATGTGATTCAAGTGGCAGGATTGTTGTTGATCCCTCTAAAATTGATTATGTGTTACAGTGGGAGACTCCGAAGTCTGCTACCGAGATACGAAGTTTTCTGGGATTGGCGGGTTATTACCGCAAGTTTATCGAAGGCTTTTCTAAGTTCACATTACCTTTGACTCAGTTGACTCGAAAGGGGCAAGCTTTTATGTGGGATGTAGCTTGCGAAGAGAGTTTTGTTGAATTAAAGAAGAGGTTGACGACCGCTCCAGTGTTGGTTTTGTCTAATCTGAGAAAATCTTTTGTGGTGTATTGTGATGCGTCAAAGATGGGTCTTGGTGGAGTATTGATGCAGAATGGACAAGTTATTGCCTATGCTTTGAGACAATTGCGAGTTCATGAGAGGAATTATCCTACGCATGACTTAGAATTGGCCGCTGTGGTGTTTGTGTTGAAGATTTGGAGACATTATCTATTTGGCTCTAAGTTTGAAGTGTTCAATGATCATAAAAGTCTGAAGTACTTATTTGATAAAAAAGGAATTGAATATGAGGCAGAAGAGGTGGTTGGAGCTGTTGAAGGATTTCGATTTTGATTTGAGTTATCATCCGGGCAAAGCAAATGTAGTGGCTGATGCATTGAGCAGGAAGTCATTGCATATGTCGATGCTTATGGTGAAAGAATTGGAGTTAATTGAGCAATTTCAAGATATGAGTTTGGTATGTGAATAGACCTCTGACAGTGTGAAGTTGGGAATGTTGAAGTTGACTAGTGGATTTTGGAAGAAATCAGAGTGGGACAGCAATCCGATTTAAAGTTGGTTAACTGGTTGACTTTGATTAACCAAGATAACGGAGGAGAATTCCGGATTGATGAGAATGGTGTGGTGAGGTTTCAGGATAGGGTATGTGTTCCAGATATTCCAGAAATCAAGAAGGGTATTCTAGAAGAAGGACACCGAAGTAGGTTGTGTAACACCCCACTTTCCCATTTTATAAAATATAGAAATAATACGGAAATAATCAGAGTTTTACAACTAAAGTAGGATGCTACACCCATAAAACTAACAACAAAACTTCTTTGCATTAATAACTGAAATTCTGGTATCAGACGTGTGATGTTAAGGTGCGATGTCACAACAACACACTCTGCAAATGGACATCAATAACAGTAACACAATAACACAAGGAATTGTTCACCCAGTTTGGTCTAACTACCTACGTCTGGGGGCTACCAAGCCAAGGATGAAATTCACTACTTGTAGAATTAATTTACAGACTCAACAACCCAGTTGACAATCTCCTAAACTTAAATCCTACTAGTGACTTTCTACCTAAGAACCCACTTAGATATGAGAACACTACTTAATCCCTAAAACACTTCAAAGATCACACACTTTGAATACCACTACTTGATTCTGCTTCACAGCTTTGATCAAGAGCAACTCAAAATCACAATACCAATTCACTCTCGAATGGTTTACAAAAACATGCACGAAGACACAAAACGACTCTCAGTCTTTGGCTCACTTTCTTCGTTGCTTTTCTCTAGTACTGGTGCGCTTTATATAGCTCCTTGAATTGGTCTTGGACCTGCTCCAAAATCTCGCCAGATTTTTTATTTAAAACTGAATATTTAAAACAGATTTTCTCCTAAAATCTTTTTAAATCTTCAACCTTTTAAATCTCCTACAAATCTGCACCAGATCTCCTTTGCAGCAGAAAATATCTATCCCAAGATATTCGCATCCAATGAGACAACTTGCTCTCCACAATTCCAGCTAACACGCAACCCTAACAACATCACAGCCTGATGTTATTAATTCTGCAGATCTAATGTCACAACATCGCCATGTGACATCAGATATCCAACTTCAGCAAATTAACTACTTAACACAGCCCAGTGTTAAGACTCAATGTTGCAACATCACCACCTTGACATCAACATTGAACATACTTTGTTTTACCAAAATTCCAGCCAATCCAAGAACTAACAATCTCCCCCTTTGGCTAATTTTGGCTAAAATAATCTCTGCACCTTCAGAGACTTCAGCAGCAGAAAAAAACTTCAATAAAGACTTCAAAACTCTGCTGCAGCAACAAACAAAACAGCTACATTCTTCAACAGCAACAGCTGCACATATTTCATTATTAGCAGCCACTTCAATTCACTTCAGTAACCAGCAGCAGCATCATAAAAACTTCATTATGGACTTTGTTGCACAAAAACTCTTCTGCACATATTTCAACATCTTCAACAGCTACAGCAACAATTTTCAACAACGTTGCTCCCCCTCAATCATGAACCAGCAAAAATAGCTTATCAAGCAGTTCAGTAATTTCTCATTACTCCCCCTTAATTTCTGCATATTCCTTTGACAGCTCCTCAACTCCCTTGACATTTGACAGCTATAAACAATCATTTACCTTTGGCTTTCTCTCTTTGGCTACATCTCCCCCTTTTTAGCCACAATTTGACAACCTTTACCTGGCAGTTGACTAAACATTAAAAAAAACTCCAACTGCTCACAACCCTTTCTAGCACATTTAGTCTTCATAGATGCAGATTCCCAATTTGCTTCTTAACCTTTCAAATTGGTTTGCGTCTAAGGCTTTAGTGAATATGTCAGCCAGCTGTTTATCTGTGGCTACATGCTCCAAGGTAACAATTTTGTCTTCAACCAATTCCCTTATGAAGTGATGCCTTATGTCTATGTGCTTTGTCCTACTATGCTGTATAGGATTTTTAGATATATTAATGGCACTCAGATTATCACAGTATAGTGTCATAACATCTTGTTTGACATTGTATTCACTCAACATCTGCTTCATCCAAACCAGCTGAGAGCAACTACTTTCTGCTGCTATATACTCAGCTTCAGTAGTTGAGAGAGATACACAATTCTGCTTCTTACTGAACCAGGAAATCAGATTGTTCCCTAGAAAGAAACCGCCTCCTGAAGTGCTTTTCCTATCATCTGCACTTCCAGCCCAATCAGCATCACAGTATCCTCTTAACTCCATCCCAGAATCATGACTATACAGCATCCCATAGTCACTTGTGCCATTCACGTATTTCAAAATTCTCTTCACTTGATTTAAGTGACTCACCTTAGGATCAGATTGATATCTGGCACACACTCCAACAACAAAGGAAATGTCAGGTCTGCTTGCTGTAAGATATAGTAGACTCCCAATCATACTTCTGTATAAGCTTTGGTCCACACTCACTCCATTTTCATCCTTGGATAGCTTCAAATGGGTAGGAGCAGGTGTCCTTTTGTGATTGGCACTATCCAGGCCAAATTTCTTTACTATGCTCTTAGCATATTTGCTTTGCGAAATAAAGGTGGAATCCTCCATTTGTCTGACTTGTAGTCCAAGAAAGTAGCTGAGTTCTCCAACCAAACTCATTTCAAATTCATATTGCATTTGTTGAACAAACTGCTTCACCATAGCATCTGACATTCCCCCAAATACAATGTCATCCACATAGATTTGGGCTACCATTAACTTTCCGCCTTCTTCCTTGACAAACAAAGTTTTATCAATCCCTCCTTTTCTATATCCATTTGCTGCTAAGAATTCTGTCAGCCTCTCATACCAGGCCCTTGGAGCTTGTTTCAAGCCATACAGAGCTTTCTTCAGTTTGAACACATGATTGGGGAAGTTTGGATCAATGAATCCTTTAGGTTGGTCTACATAGACTTCTTCATTCAGATAGCCATTCAGAAAAGCACTCTTCACGTCCATTTGGAACAGCTTGAATCTTAGGTTACAAGCCACACCCAAGAGTAGTCTGATGGATTCTAATCTAGCCACTGGAGCAAACGTCTCATCAAAGTCAACTCCCTCAACTTGAGTATAGCCTTGTGCAACAAGTCTAGCTTTGTTTCTTGTGACCACTCCAAGCTCGTCAGACTTGTTTTTGTAGATCCACTTTGTTCCAATAACATTAACTCCATCAGGCCTAGGGACAAGCTCCCATACTTCATGCCTCTTAAACTGCTCCCGCTCTTCATGCATTGCATTTATCCAGAACTCATCAGCCAATGCTTCCTTGACATTTTTTGGCTCAATTTTGGAGACAAAGCATGAGCTTGCTATAACATCTCTAGACCTAGTCCTTACTCCAGAGTTTGGATCACCTATAATGAGCTCCTTTAGGTGGTCCTCCTGCACTCTGATGGAGGGATCCTTATGGGGTTGCTCAGCTTCAGGCTCAGCAGCAGCAACACTAGGAGTTTGGCTTCCGTCTTCAGCTTCTGGTGCCACTTCACCAACTGATGTCTCAACAGCATCTGGAACATCATCATCTTCCTGCTTGTCACTGTCATCAATCACCACATTGATGGACTCCATCATTACCTTGGTTCTAGAGTTGAACACCCTATATGCTCTGCTGTTAGTAGAGTATCCCAAGAATATTCCTTCATCACTTTTGGAATCCAATTTTCTTCTCTGCTCTCTATCAGTCAGAATGTAGCATCTACTTCCAAAAACATGGAAGTACTTAACATTAGGTTTCCTTCCCTTCCATAATTCATACAGAGTGGATGAAGTGCCTCTTCTTAGGGTAACCCTGTTGTGAATGTAGCAGGCAGTGTTTATGGCTTCAGCCCAGAAATGATAAGGAAGTTTCTTGGCATGAATCATTGCTCTAGCCGACTCTTGTATAGTTATGTTCTTCCTCTCCACAACTCCATTTTGCTGAGGGGTGATAGGCGATGAGAATTCATGACTTATACCTTCAGCCGAGCAAAATTCTTCAAACTTGCTATTCTCAAACTCTCTTCCATGATCACTTCTTACTCTGATAACCTTACTCTCCTTTTCTCTTTGGAGTCTTTGACAGAGCTCTTTAAAGACACCAAACACCTCTGATTTGTCTTTGATGAAGTTCACCCAGGTGTATCTTGAATAGTCATCCACAACTACATAAGCATATTTCTTCCCACCCAGACTTTCAACTTGCATAGGTCACATCAAGTCCATATGAAGAAGTTCTAATACCTTGGAGGTGGTGTCATGTTGAAGCTTCGGATGAGACATCTTTGTCTGCTTTCCTTTTTGACAGTCTCCACACACCTTTCCTTCCTCAATACTAAGTTTGGGAATCCCTCTGACTGCTTCTGAGGAGATAATTCTCTTCATTCCCTTTAGGTGAAGGTGTCCCAACTTCTGATGCCAGATTTTGACATCATCTTCTTTAGCAAGCACACACGTGGAGGAATCTGAGTTTTGAGGCACCCAAAGATAACAATTTTCCTTAGATCTGGCTCCCTTCATAATGACCTCTCCTTTGTCATCTTTGACCATACATTCGGACTTTGTGAAGTCTACTTTGAATCCTTGATCACAAAGTTGACTAATATTACTCAAATTTGCTGTTAGTCCTTTAACAAGAAGAACATTCTCCAGTCTGGGAGCATTACCACAGTTTAACTTACCAATCCCCTTTATCTCTCCTTTGTTCCCATCACCAAATGTAACATAGCCAGAAGACTGAGGTTTCACATCTACAAGCAGATTCTTTACACCAGTCATGTGTCTTGAACACCCACTGTCAAAATACCAGTCATCTTTGGTAGAAACCCTTAAGGAGGTGTGAGCTATCAAGCTAGTAACTTTAGGAACCCATTGCTTCACCACCTTAGGCCTGGCCTCTTTCTGTCTGGGTTGAGAAGCAGAATTTGGATAACCGTGAAGCTTGAAGCACGAGGACTGCAAATGTCCAAACTTGCCACAATAGAAGCATCTGACTTTGTCATTTCTAAAGTGATTAGATCTTCTTCCACTTTGATGATAATGCTGTGACTGCCACCCATAATGTTGTCTCCTTATTTCATAGTTGGATTGCCTTCTTCTGTACTGAGGATGTTGTCTCTTAGGCTGTCTTCTATGGTGATGAGGCTTTCTTCTTCCATAGTAATAAGGCACAGCATGGTTGTATTCATTTCCATACCAGATTTCCTGATGTTGAGACACCTGATGAGACATGTCCTGTTTGAACCTTGCAGCTTGCATACTCTTGTGATATTGGAGAGGCATATACTGACTAGCTCCTTGAGGCTGCATCTTGCTCTGATGGGGACCATTCTTTTTCTCAACATTCTGGGGCTGAACAACCTTCTTAGGAGTAGAATTCGGTCTCTTAGGTTGATGTTGAGACAATGGATGAAACATCTCCTTCTTTGTTCCTGAAGTGCTTGCCACATATCCTATGCCTGATTTATCTCCAACAACTTTCTCTGACTGAAGAATCTTATCAAGAGTAGTTGTACCACTGTTCACCATCCTAACAAATTTTGTCATCTGATCCAGTTGAGACTTAACTAGTACAACTTCATTTTCCCGATCAGCTTTTTCATTTTCAAGCTGAGCAATCTGTTGCTTGTGGCACTTGTTTTCTTGACAAATCTCAGCACTTTTTAAACACAGCTCTCGATAAGTAGATGCTAACTCCTCATAAGTTATTTCTCCATCACTATCATCATCAGAAACAACAGTTCCTGTTAGGGCTCTAACATGCCTTGCTGACTCACCTTCACTTTCACTATCAGATTCAGACCAAGAAACTGCCATGCCCTTCTTCTGCTTCTTCAATAATGTGGGACATTCTTTCTTGACATGTCCATACCCTTCACATTCAAAGCACTGAACACCTCTATCCTGGGCAGTCTTCTCTTCATCTTTCTCTTTTGGCTTGCTGATGTCAGAAGAGATGTTCTTGACACTAGGCTTGTAGTTATTGTTCCACCTTTTTAACACTTTGTTGAACTGCCTTCCCAACATAGCAATGGCTTGAGACAAATCTTCCTGAGAATCATCATCTTTGACTTCCTTAGCTTCTGCAGGAGTGGAGACCAGAGCAATAACCTTGGGCTTCTTTTCAGGTTCTTCTTCATTCAAACCAAGCTCAAAAGTTTAAAGAGATCCAATGAGTTCATCAACTCTCATCTTGCTGATGTCTTGGGCTTCTTCAATAGCAGTCACCTTCATCTTGTACCTCTTAGGAAGGGACCTAAGAATCTTCCTTACAAGCTTTTCTTCAGACATTTTCTCTCCAAGAGCACTAGATGCATTGGCCAGCTCAAGAACACTCATGTGGAAGTCATGAATAGTCTCATCTTCCTTCATCTTCAGACTTTCAAACTTTGATGTTAGAAGCTGAAGTCTAGACATCTTCACTCTAGACGTTCCTTTATGAGTAGCCTTCAAAATACCCCACACTTCCTTAGCAACTTCACAGGAATTGATTAACCTGAAGATATTCTTATCCACTCCATTGAAAATAGCATTTAGAGCTTTGGAATTTCCAAGGGCAAGCTCATCTTCTTCCTTGGTCCATTCTTCTTCAGGCTTTGGCTTTGAGGTGCCTTCTTTATCTTTGCCAGTATCATCTTTCTCACACATGACAGGTGCTTTCCACTCTTTAACAATAGCCTTCCAAGCCCTGCTGTCCAAGGATTTTAAGAAAGTAGTCATCCTTGGCTTCCAATAGTCATAATTGGATCCATCCAAAATAGGGGTCTGTTGACGAATCCTCCAACTTCTTTGTCCATCTTTACACCAGAAAGTAACTTCCCTAGATCTCACCCAGAGACAGACAGGATGCCTGCTCTGATACCAATTGAAATTCTGGTATCAGACGTGTGATGTTAAGGTGCGATGTCACAACAACACACTCTGCAAATGGACAACAATAACAGTAACACAATAACACAAGGAATTATTCACCCAGTTCGGTCTAACTACCTACGTCTGGGGGCTACCAACAGGGATGAAATTCACTACTTGTAGAATTAATTTACAGACTCAACAACCCAGTTGACAATCTCCTAAACTTAATTCCTACTAGTGACTTTCTACCTAAGAACCCACTTAGATATGAGAACATTACTCAATCCCTAAAACACTTCAAAGATCACACACCTTGAATACCACTACTTGATTCTGCTTCACAGCTTTGATCAAGAACAACTCAAAATCACAAAACCAATTCACTCTCGAATGGTTTACAAAAACATGCACGAAGACACAAAACGACTCTCAGTCTTTGGCTCACTTTCTTCGTTGCTTTTCTCTAGTACTGGTGCGCTTTATATAGCTCCTTGAATTGGTCTTGGACCTGCTCCAAAATCTCGCCAGATTTGTTATTTAAAATTGAATATTTAAAACAGATTTTCTCCTAAAATCTTTTTAAATCTTCAACCTTTTAAATCTCCTACAAATCTGCACCAGATCTCCTTTGCAGCAGAAAATATCTATCCCAAGATATTCGCATCCAATGAGACAGCTTGCTCTCCACAATTCCAGCTAACACGCAACCCTAACAACATCACAACCTGATGGTATTAATTCTACATATCTAATGTCACAACATCGCCATGTGACATCAGACATCTAACTTCAGCAAATTAACTACTTAACACAGCCCAGTGTTAAGACTCAATGTTGCAACATCACCACCTTGACATCAACATTGAACATACTTTGTTTTACCAAAATTCCAGTCAATCCAAGAACTAACAATAACATCAAACAGCGGAAAAACAATTATTTTTTCAATTTTACGGCCACATGTCAACAACATCAAAATCCACCTAAAATGTGGTCCACCATAAGTTCAATAAAAGAAATGATACGTAACCAAAATAAACAATGAATAACAAATAATGAATAACAACTGATAACAAAATTCCCCAAATCCCGTGTTATGTATCAGAGCAACTCCTACGACTCGATCAGGTAATACGCACTCCATGCACACTCAAGTACCTGGATTATCTGTACTTCCGAAGAAGCACAGACACAACAAACAACTGAGGGGTGAGAACTACATTCAATAATAAACGGTGAATAATACATATTAAGGGTAGTTACTCACACAATCATATATCATAAGCACACCATCACGACATACTTGTCATTTTCATTCAAACTTCATCAAACACATAATAATGCAATGTGACTCAAAACATAGACACAATGCATGTGGTACCAAAATCACCATGGTTCATTCAATCGAACCCGGATAAATCACATACACCCCTACTTAGCAATGATTTATCTCCACCACACTCCTCATTGGAGTTCGGGTGAATCACATACACTCCTCCTGAGCAATAATTCACCACCACCGACACACCATGAATGCATGACAACAAATATGCATATAATACACATGTATAATAATATATATACATCTTCATGATCCTCCTGATCTCACATGAACCAATCACCAACATACACCACATCGAAAATACCTCATCCGACGTTAATTAGCTAATTACTAATTAATTCACCAAAATTACTAACTCAATTAATTTCATCACCAATTACACATTTCTCAGCTTCTGGCATCTATCCCCAACCTCTGAAGCCAAAAGAAATCACTTCGTACGCGAAACCGGGAAAGAAATCGCGAAACGGCAAAATTCTGCACTCTCGCTGGTCATACGCGTATTGCCCCTGGCCGTACGCGTATTGCCCAGCTCGCTCGCCCATCTTGCTGTGTATCATATGGGTAAGGCCTCTCCCCTCGCTCTGCCATACGCGTATTTCCCTACCTAATACGCGTATGGGCAGAGACAGCTCATTCCCAGAAATTCCACCTTCAGATCCCAATACGCGTACTCCCCCCTCATACGCGTATTGCCAAGCTTCCATACGCGTAATGTTACGTGTACGGGCAGAGGGTCATGCCAAAGCCTCCTTGTGGACCTCTAATACGCGTATTGGCCATAGCATTACGCGTAACGCCTTGCATGTTACGCGTATGGCCAGATCTATTACGTAAATTGCCTTTCTCCACACCAGTCTGATTTCTGCTACGGGATCCTCACTTTTTCACTCCAATTCAGTCATAAACTTGTTTCTACATCAGTTTTAGATCCTATTCTTCATCTTACTTCTTTTACCTATCATTACTAGTCAAAATCATGGGTCTTGGATCTAATTTCGTTCACTCAACATGCATAAAACTCAGATCAGCAACATTCATACTCATACAGTAACATCAACATAAATATATGCAAAAATCAGAACCACAATGATTCGATTTATACATTTTTCATCACAGATTCACATATGCAAAACATAATCATAACACAGCTTAAATTCATGCGAATTCCTACGGGGTTAAGGACTCCCCACTACCCTCTCATGATTATATCACCAATATTAAACCCATTTCCCCCCTTACCTCGAATTCGTTCAGAAAAATCCTGCGAAAAATGATCCAGATGGGTGTCCTAGCTCTTCCTTGTTCTTCCTTCTCTAACCCTTTTCTTTTCCAAAATCTGATTATGATTAACCCCTCACTAATTCTCACTAATTCCAGCTTAATGACTAAACTGCCCTTACCACTTCCCACTAGCCCATTATCCATTTAATTAATCCAGATGTTTACTTTAGTAAAAATAATAACAATATTATTATTATTAATAATAATAATAATAATAATAATATTCAATTCCATACTACTATTATTGGACATGCCCCTACATTATTCATTATTAACTTATTATCATTCCTACGCACTCAAACACACACCCTCAACAAAGCCAAACAATAAAAAATAATACACGACGATTAAATAATTAAAATGGGGTGTTACAGGTTGAGTATTCATCCCGGTGCTACAAAGATGTACCAGGATTTGAAAAAGTTGTTTTGGTGGCCGGGTATGAAGAAGGATATCGTGAAGTTCGTTTATGCGTGATTGACGTGTCAGAAGTCGAAGATTGAGCATCAGAAGCCTTTAGGTATGATGCAGCCGTTGAATATTCCAGAATGGAAATGGGATAGCATTTCCATGGACTTCGTGTCGGGATTACCGAGAACTACTAAGGGAAATGATTCAATTTGGGTGATCGTGGATAAAATAACTAAATCGGCTCATTTCTTGCCGATGAAGATTAATCATTCTATGCAGAAGTTAGCCGAGATGTACATCGAAGAGATTGTGAAGTTGCATGGGATACCTTCGAGTATTGTGTCAGATAGAGACCCGAGATTTACATCGAGTTTCTGGAAGACTTTGCAAGATGCTTTGGGTACTAAGTTGAGGATGAGTTCTGCCTACCATCCGCAAACGGACAGTCAGACAGAAAGGACTATCCAATCATTGGAGGATTTACTGAGGGCTTGTGTGTTGGATCACGGAAGATCTTGGGATAGCCATTTACGTTAATTGAGTTTACGTACAATAATAGTTTTCATGCTAGTATTGGAATGGCGCCCTATGAAGCTTTGTATGGGAGAAGGTGTAGGACTCCTTTGTGTTGGTATGAGTAGGGCGAGAGTACTGTACTCGGACCTGAGATTGTGCAAGAGACGATCAAGAAGATTAAGACGATCCAAGAAAGGATGAGAGCATCGCAGAGTCGCCAGAAGAGCTACCATGATAAGAGGAGGAAAAGACTTGAATTCCAAGAGGGAGACCACGTGTTTTTGAGGGTGACGCCAGTGACTGGGGTGGGTCGAGCTTTGAAGTCTAGGAAGCTCACTCCACGTTTTGTTGGTCCATATCAAATCTTGCAGAGGATATGAGAGGTAGCCTATCGAATTGCTTTACCGCCGTCACTTGCAAATTTGCATGACGTGTTCCATGTGTCTCAGTTGAGTAAGTACATCCTGGATCCGTCGCATGTGATTCAGATGGATGATGTACAAGTGAGGGATAACCTGACAGTGGAAGCATTACCTGTGCGGATTGATGGTTGAGATATGAAGCAACTGTTGGGTAAATACATATCGTTGGTGAAGGTGTTGTGGGGTGGACCAGCTGGCAAAAGTTGGACTTAGGAACGTGAAGATCAGATGAGGGAGTCGTATCTGACTCTATTTCCTTGAGGTAATTTTTGAGGGCGAAAATTCTTTATGTGGGGGAGAGTTGTAACACCCCAAATTTGTAAGAATATTTATTTAAATATAATATTCGTGATTTTTAGTGAATTTTGGTGGTTTGTGTTGACGTCAGTATTTTTGTGAAGTTTTGGTTATTTATTTAAATAATAGTATATAATATGGAATATATTGTATTATTATTTATTTAAATAATATTAGAAGGATTAAGGGTAAATTGGACTTTTAAGGAGGGTTTAGTGAGGATAATATTGGGAGCCCATTTTAGAAGCCCAAGGGTTAGGTTTAACAAAAAGGAGAATTTAAGAGGAATAGAATTCATTTTGTTAGACCGTGAAAAGAGGGGAAAATGCCAGAGCTCTGAGGAAAGAGGGAAAAACCTAGGATCCGAGAAGGTTTTCAAGAACTAAAGAAAGAAAGCTTGGAATCGACAATCTAAGGTATGGGGAGTATTGCTTTTCATTGTTTTCGATATAGGAATTCAATGTGTTTAAAGCTGATTTTTGAGGTTTATGTGGAGTTGTGGGTTTATGAGTAAATTGACGATTTAGGGGTATTTTTGTGGATTGATGATGAATATGAAGGTTTGGATTGGATCGGATAAAAGTAGACCTTCGAGGCTAATTTCTCTGTTGATGTTGTTTCGACCCCGTAGGGAAAGGGATTTATGGAAGTTATGAAGGTAATTAGGTTTGTGAAGGTTTTTGTGAAATTGAAGCCGAGGATAGTATAATAAATCGGCCTAATAGTCGTAGGTCTTGTATCCTTGTTGCCTTAATGCCTTAGGGATGTTTAGGGGATGCTTTTGGGGTAAATGAGGCTGAACGCGTAAGGTCTTTGGGGTCTGAATGTGCTACTGGTGTGTAGCAGCGATTGCAGGAAATCGCGACCTCGCAAAGCGAAGGAATCCTTCGCAAAGCGAATACTCGCCCCAGACTCGCTGGGCGAACAACGCAGCGAATGCGCGATGACGTTGTTTGAGATACTGGGATGAAATTTAATTATGATTTAAAGTTCGCAAAGCGAACTTTCCAGCAAATGACTTCGCTAGGCGAATAGAGGTAGCGAGGGAGAGACAGAATGAGGGTTCCTCTGGTTTTTGTATGAGATTTTGGGGTTCTCTGGCAGCTCGCTAGGCGAACACCAAAGCGAAAAAGTTCGCAAAGCAAACTTTCTAGCGAACGCCTGTTGTTCGCGAATTTGTTTTATGATTCTTGTGCTGTCTTGATGTTTTGAGCTATGATTATTTTGATGAATTACCATGAGTATATTGATGTTTATGAGATGATGATTCATGATGTTTTGATGAATAAATGATGATATGATTAACATGAGATTTTGATGAATGATGATGCACGTAATGACTTTTATTGATGATGATGATAATGATGTTGTGTATCATGCATTCATAGCATTTCAGAATTCGGTCTATGGTGGCTTCAATCCCATTGTGTGGATGTAAGGTAATTTTGACGTGCTCCGGTTCTTGTGTAGAATTGATCCTAATGACGGGGATCTTTGGAGGGTGATGACCTAGTGTCCACCGACTTTGACGAATTGGTACCACATGCATGAGTCTTGTTGTGCATTGCATTTATTTGGCATTGATGTGATTTATGATATCGTGATTTTTGATATTTTTCCTTTGTGATGACCCTGATGATGTTGTATATGATGCTGACGCCATTTTATGCATATCCTGTTTTTATATTTATTATAATGAATTGTGATTACTCACCCTGCCTGTTTGAATGTTGCCTCCACATGGGTAACGTGCAGGTGATCAGGCTTAGCTGTGGATGCCTTCGAGGACTTTTGGAGTTTATTTTACTTTTGGTCGATGTGGAGGGTCTTGCTCTGATATTGTAACATCGAGTTGGGTCGTCGAGTCGAACCATGTTGAGTTGTTATTTTGTTGTTATTTTTGAATGATTATGGTTTTTATTTGAAACCCTTTTGATTTTGGGATCTTTGTGGTTATGGTGGTTACACTGCTAATTTTGATGGCTTTTGAACATTTTGAGGAAGACCCGTTGTTTACGGAGCAAATGTTTTATTTTGAGTTTATTGAGAAAATGTGCACCCTTCTGAGGTGATTTTTACTCTGATAATTTGTGTATTTTGCCGTGTATATTTGTGGGGTAGAAAAGGGTGTTACAATACACATGTATTATTTTAAGGGCGAGTCCCCATGCTATGCAAAGGCAGCACCTATGCGACACCTCACGAGGCGGGAACCCTTGTGTCACCCTTATTTGAGACTCTCATAAATATAACACTACATAGTCCCTCAAGCACGATGGCTTGTAAAAGATTGAGTATTTAAAGGCTTCTTTCAGGTTCCGTCCTGTTGTTTAAGATGAGTCTTTTGATAAGAGACAAGTACATTATTTTGGGATGTGGCCCTTTTGAATGGGAGGTGAGTCCCTCAGCTGAAGGTGTCCTCTTATTTGGGATGTGAGTTCCTCAGCTTGGGGTGACTCACTCAACTGAAGTCGACCTCTTATTTGGGATGCAAGTCTTTCAGTTTGTGGCGAATCCCTCAGTTGAAGGCTGTTGGAGAAGTGACTTCAAGCATAAGAGCGGGGGGGGGGGGGGGGGGGGGTGAATTGTAGTATTTAAAATTTGCACATACTTTTGTATTTTTATTGATTAAAATTGAAATTGTGTTAGTAATTTCTTAAGAGTAAATGACAACGAAAATAAAAACACTAAATAGAAGAAAATAAAGAGAGTAACAGATAGAGAGATTGCACTAGAGAGTTATCCAGGTTTGGCCGAACGTTGGCCTAGTCCTGTCCCCAAGAGGTCTTCTTGAGATTTTGACTATAAACTTCTGAGCTTTTACAAGTTATGTCCACAAACCTTAATATAATCTAATATTGAGATTTTCACATGCTTATCCCCAACCAATGATAGATTTTACCGCAAACTAAGCTTATCTCTATAACCAAACAAAGCTTTTTTCGGAAAAATTCAAGAAACAAAGATAGAGATTTTATGATTGGGTTATTTGACGAGCCAAACTCATTCTCTCCAGAATATCGCACTTTTAAAAATTAAATGACGAGCACAACCACGTACAAACTTTTCCTCATAAGTAGAATTTCACTCAAAAGCACTAAGGTTACTTAAGAGACAAAGAAATATTTCTAGAGAGAGAAAAAAAAAATAGAAAGATAAATTCCAAAGAAAGTGTAAAACTTTAGAAGTGGGTGTGTAATGAAGAGGTGGCGACCCATATTTATATAAGAGAAGGAAAAACTGGGTAAAAAAAGGATCCATGGTATTTTTAATGTCCAAATCGATTGGGTGACCTAAATAATTAATTATCTTGACCCATTTTAGAAAGTTTAGATAAGGAGTCGTTGCCAGTCATTAAGATATTATCATATTCGATTGTTCAATCGTTTATACTTCTTCCAATCATTTGGCTTAAGGTACCAATCGATTTGATATTTTAAACAATCACCCAATCGATTGGCTAGTTCAAAAAAGTCTTCATATCAATTAGCTTAAGGTCCCAATCGATTGGTTAGTTAAAAATGCTTCAAAAAGAAAGGTGACAATATCCTAATCTACTGGCTTAGGTTTGAAAACATTTTAAAAATTTTAGGACTCGTGCAAAAAGTGTTGTGGAAGACCAAATGGAAAAACCAAAATTTTTCAAATCTATCACGGGCGCCTTCAGCTCGTTGTGCGAGCTCGCTTTGCATTCGTTGTGTGAGCACGCAAAAACCTTGACAGATTTAAATTCTCTTTGCCACATCACTTTATTTTTTTTTATACTTTGGGCAAAAGCTGCTTGGGCCATCTAGTGTTTTTCAGATTTTTGGGGGATAGTTCTCAATTCCCCTCACTCTTTTCATTTCCTCTATCTCACACCAAAACAAACACTTCACACTCTCATTCTATGCAACCGAATTAAGAGAAAAGAAGAAAAATTCTCAAGTCCAATTTTCTGTCTCTATACCTGGCTTGCTCTAAGTTTAGGTTTTCCTATCCTTTTCATTTTGTTTTACTGCATTAGAGATTAAAATGAGGTTAGGGTTTGTTGTGGAACTTGTGTAGAAACTTTAAGTTTAGGTTTTGGTTCTCCATGTGAAATGCATTGCTTTGATTGGGATGTTGTGATTGTTAAACGATGGCAATTGATCTAGAAGGGGGAAGGGTTGAATAGATCACTACTTTTTAAAGGAGAGTCGGCGCTTAAATTTAATTTTAAAAATGTTCGCGGAAGCGGCCGAGGAACTATATCGTCTAAACGAACCGGTTATCGAAAAAGACCGGATATGCGTAAGCCAAATGGAATGATAGGATCAATGAGAAATCGAATCTCAAACTTTATTATTAATCAATATACTTGACTGCACTTAATGTTGTGCAATTTCAAATGACTAATTAAAAGGTAAACCAAATTGACAATTTAACAAACACTTTGTGAGCGATCAATTTATCGAACACTTGATGTGCAAAACACCCCAAGTGATAACTTCTATGTAAATGTAGTGCATAATTTTTCCAAATACAACCAAAGTGATTGTAAAGTGTTTTCAAACCAGATTTTCAGCACTACACTATAACATAATTGTATCGATCAATTGATTGTGCATAAACGTAAACAGTTCGAAAATTAAAGAGATAGGGAAAGAGAGAACAACACTGAACTTGTTTAGGCAATTCCCCTTTCGTCCTCGCTTCAGGTACGTCTGCCCCCAATTCTAAAACTAGAATTGAGGTATCTATAATCTTGTTGCAAATTGTTTTTACAAGAGAAGCCTTAGATACCAAACACTCAAGAAACCTCGTTGATGTGATACTATGTCTTCTCTCCCCTTGATTCGAGTCGAATCAAGTGCCTCGAACGTGTTGAATAAACCTCCGTTTACCGCTACTAGATTGAATGAACACACCGGTCTTCAATCATCTTCGCTCGGCTGATTTCAATCACACACAGTTCGATCCCAAATCTTTCTTACACAATCCTTCGATTAACGCTACTAGATTGAACAAACCCTCTGTTCTTCAATCACCTTCGCTCGGCTGAATTCAATGAATCCAAGATTTATGTCCAAAACCCCCAAATCCAAATGATTTTGGAGGACAAAACCCTAGTGGTTTTATTCAAGAAAAAACCCACTGAAAAACTCACCCCAAACAAGATACACACTCATATGTTTGGACGTTATCACCTCAATGATGCAAGAGATCAACAAAAATTGTTATGTGTAATTGCTGGGAAAATGCAAGAATGAGGATGAAGATGATGAGAGAAAAATTTCAGTGTTTATCTTTCACTTTTTCGTGTTGTTGTGTAAAAATGAGGTACAATGTATATATATATGATCCTATGACCAACTAACAAAAAATAACAGCATTTTGAAATTGAGAGAGATCAGAAAAATAGCAGGATTTTAGCGAACGGTCAACCAAAGACTCATGAGGGTCAGCCTGTGCTGACCCGCGAGCAGGACTATGCAAATTTGGAGGCTATGCGTCGACCTCAATAGGGCCATGCGTCGACGCAAGCCTGGTGAAAAACTACAAACACAAATGTCATCAGTATGAGTCGACCGGAGGGTTGACGTGAGCTGACCCGTGAGAAATATACTGAAGATCAAGTATCATGAGTCGACCAAACCATAGTTTGAGTCGACTCAAATAGCATAAACTCACAAAAATACCTTTTTGACCATAGTTTCGTCTACCTAGGCAATGTTTATGCATTCCTATGACTCTCAACATGATCAAACAAATACAAGAGATATATGAGACTCTTCCTATATGTATGGACACATGATTATGGGATATTTATGGAATGTGAAGTATGGATGCCGACTATGATGCGATGATACCGCCAAATTACACACTACGAGCTAGTACATGTTTTGACATCATTAAAATAAAGACTGAGTGTTAAGACACCTTGCCCTCACATATTCCCCCTTTTTGATGATGGCAAAACTTCTTTAGTTTGTCGAGTAATTTGAGACTCATCCTCCCCCTGACTTTGTGCATTCTTCCAAAATACAATCTGATTAATCTTTATGACATGAAGAGCTGCTTGTGCTTTTTGTAGAGCATATACCCTTCTCCCCCTTTGGCAACTTGAAAAAGAGACAAATACAAGGTCAAAGAATAACATGATACATACATATGAACACACTCATATATTTTGCAACCAAGACACATTAACAAGCATCCGCATAAAATGATGTTAATGCAGAAATTATATGGATAAATAAGATAAGAAGCATATATAGAAACTTAAAGTGCATTACATAACCATAATATTCCAATAAACTTCAAGTCACGTGAAATACAAAAGAAAACCAAAACATATAATGATATGTAAACAAAACAAAATATGACATGCACTACACTAAACATTTCAATCATCAAGGTCTCCTCCCCCTAAATTGGTGACCCCTTCCTCGGAAGTAGTAATCTGGAGGTGGTTGTTCATCTAAGTGTTCTGTAAGCTCCAATACAGCCCGGTTGAGAGTGTTAAAATTGTTAGTCAGAGCACGATTCTGACTCTCAGCAGTTGTTGCCAGATTATCAAACCTTGTCATCAATGTGGAGGCAAACCGGTTAAAGTTCTCACTTTGAGCTTGTAGCTAATTCGTGAGAGCAGTATGCCTTTCTTCTTGAGCAGTCATAAAGTTTTGTTGTTTGAGCTGCATTGTTCTTAACATTTCTAGAACATCATCATTATTGTGTTGAGGTTGCGGCGGAGAAGAAGGAATGTAATATGACTCTTGCTGATGTGAATCATTTGTTGGAGGCATATAGGATGAACCGAGAGATGTCCATCCAGTGTGTTGCCACTCACCCCATCCCTGATTAGCATAGGGATCTTGAGCAGGTGAGTGACCCAACCACTCAGTGTTATCCTGTTCAGTATCATGGTCATTAATTTGCATCTTATCAACTGCTTCTTCTTCCTCTTCATCTTCATCTTCATCCGCATCAACATATTGAACACCTGATCCTGTAGCTCTGCCCCGAAACCTGTACCGTTGCTCTTAATTATCCCAAAAGTACCCCATCATTGTTAGTGTCTTCTGACTGAATTCTTGATCGAATGTCACAGAAGCATATGGAATACCTTGAACCACAACTACAACCTTATTCAGAATGCTTTGAATAAACGATGCATAGGACAAGGATGTACCTTGACTTGAGTCACTGAAAGTAAAAATCCGACTTGTAATGTAGTAGGGTCTATTAATCTATTTCTTGTTCTTCAGCAGATACACCAAATGGAATTCATCCTGATCAACCCTAGAATATCCTCCCTTCTTGGGATGGAGAATGTGGGCTACGGTCCATTGTAGGATCCTATCAATAGTCTTCAAATGTCCGATTGTAACAGTCTTGGGAAACAAATCGCTATCCACAATGCTGTCAGGATTGGGATTTTTCAGCATAGAATTTAGATTAGATTTGAACTCGTATCCTTCAACACAGTTGGTATCAGTAACCTTAGGATGAGGAGACGACTGTGGATCCATCTTGACCAAATCTTTCCAGACATTGGTATTGACTGAGTAAGTTTTACCACCTATCTCATATTTAAAATCACAACTATCAAACTTACCATGAATACCTACATAAAACAGCTTGACCAAATCCTCATTCTACTTTGTGTCACATTCCAAAAATGTATCAAACTCTTGAACATTAAGTAATTCAATAACCTCAGCAAGGTGCATGCGCTCAGCTCTTAACGGTTAATAAGCAATTTGCTTAACAACTGATTAGTTACCAAAGTTCTTATTATAAGTATCAACCAAATTATTAGATAACAGAGAAAGAGAGGTTACCGAAACATTTGACCTGGGTTGAGAAGTACCAACCATAGAAGTTGAAGCCCTTGAAGTTCTTTTGCCTGTAATTCTTGTGGAAGCCATGAGAACACACTTTTTAGAGCAGATGAACAATGTACGAATTTGATTTGATGATGATGAACAGCGCACGGATATGATTTGATGATGAAAGAACCCTTGAAATCCTTGTAACTGTTAAAAGTTTTGATTTTTTATGAACTTTTGAAGTGGGTTTTGTAGGGTTTTGTAGAGAGTTGAAGGAGAGGATAAGAATGAGGAATTGGGTCTAGATACAAATGATGATGATGATTATGCTTTGAAAATGTAACTGAAAAATTAATGGGTCAAACATTTCTAAGCACATGAAGAGGCGCACGCGTTTCCAAGAATTTTTTTTAGAATTTGTCAGCCACGCATCGACCAAACTTGCTATGCGTCGACGCATACTGAACAAAAAAACATAAATTTAAAATTTTAATAGTTTGAGTCGACTAAAGGGTCGACCTGCGCGCACTCGTGTCAAAATGCAAGAAATTTTGAAAATCATGAGTCGACCCATGCTCTGTTTTGGTTGACTCAAGCAGTCTAAACATGTAAAAATGTACTTTTTGAGTCATTTATGCATCAATTAGAGATAAATAGCAATTCACACATATACCAAACTAAAAAATGGATTAAACTTACATCTAAACCATGGAATAAACATCAATACAACACACATTTTGGCACAATCTCCTTCATATATAATTGATCAAGGTTAGTTATCTAGAGAGGAACGATATTACCTCCGACGACGATTGATGATAGATGCCCTCACATATAGCTTGATCTTTTCAATATTGTTAGTCAAAGAAAAATGTAGACAAGCATAGATATAGAGCATGCAATCATAGATATTTAAACGCGATCCGAGATATCGAGAACACCAAGTTCCCTACGGATGTTAAAGAAAGGCTCTGTCGCCAGTGGTTTAGTGAAAATATCCGCAAGTTGATTCTTAGAATCAACATGCTCAAACACAACATCACCTATCTCTACATGATCCCTAAGGAAATGATGGTGTATTTCAATATGTTTTGTGCGTGAATGTAGTACCGGGTTTTTGGTTATATTAATGGCCCTTGTATTGTCACACAAAATGGGAATACGTTCAAGTTTAACATTGAGGTCGAGTAATTGTTACTTAAGCCACAAAACTTGAGCACAACAACTACCGGCCGCAACGTATTCCGCCTCGACTGTTGACAAAGCAACGAAAACTTGCTTTTTGCCTTGCCAACTCACTAAGAAATTTGAAAAAAAATGACAAGTGCCACTCGTGCTTTTTCTATCCGATTTGCGACCGACAAAGTCGAAATCAGAATAGCCAACCAAAGAGCAATCGCTTCCATTGGAATACCAAAGCCCATACTTTGGAGTACCACATAGGTATCTAAGTATGCGCTTCACGCCTTTTAAATGCGATTCCTTGGGACATGATTGGTACCTAGCACACATACAGACACTAAACATGATATCTGGTCGGGATGCGGTAAGATAGAGGAGAGAACCAATCATACCTATAAATTTCTTCACATCTACATCCTTACCATTCTCATCTCGACTCAAGTTAACACAAGTAGGCATCGGAGTGTCGATTTCTTTCGAGCTAGCCATGTCGAAGCGCTTGAGTAGCTCAAGACAATACTTCGTCTGGCTCAAGAATGTCCCTTCTTTAAGTTGCTTGATTTGCAATCCGAGTGTTGCACCCCAAAATTTTCCCTCCTATTTATACCTAATAAGTGGCTTATGGTTCACACTTCATTTGCATTTAGGTCATGAACATTACATATACATCATTGGGCTTCTTAAGGCATGGTATCAAGGGTGTCACCATCATGGATTGTATAAGGCAAGGAGAATGAGATATGTCAAATAACCAAGCCACAAAGGCTCATAACACCTCAAAGACAACTCATATAGTCCACCATGTCACCAGGAGTTTGAAATTGGCAAAGGAATAAAAGAGAATCATACTCTCCTGATTGTTGATCATCAACTAGGGTTTTGACCATCTGAGCTTGGGACACCCTCATAAGCAGGAATCTTGGGCCTTCAACATCATCTCATCACATGAATCATATGGGTTTAAGGCAATCTACACGGTGGCAAGAGGAATTTGGGTTTTGAGGATCAATCAATTTCTCTTGACTCTTAGGGACCAAATTAGGGTGTTGCCTAAAGTCAGTTTATTTCTGATTTTTTAAGTAATATTTGATTCCATGGTATCCCACATGTTTTCAAGTGTCCAAGACTGGGATATGACCCATCAACTGCATTCATAGGGTTTTCAATTGGAGGATTAATTCAAAATTAGGAAGAAGTCAACTGATCAAAGAAAAAGTCAACTCTTGACTTTTGAGATGAAATTCATGGTCATCATGTTAAGTATGCTCAATGGGTGAAATTTGGTCAAGATATGTCAAAGGGATCATCAAAAATCAAGACTTGTGTGAGAATTTTCCATTTATGGAAAACTTTCCATTTTGAGAAAGTTCTCAATTAGCAGTTTCTACTTTGGAAAGTTTTCAAGTTTCAAGTTGCTGACTTCCAAGCCATTTTCAGCCATGATGCAAGTTTCAATTTAGTTTGGACCAAACATCAATGTTGTAGAGGACATTTCTACCTTTCCAAGCATATAAACAACTTGTCATTTGGATTCTTGAGGCAAAAGTTATGATCATTCCAAATCATGAACTCAAAGTTGTTCAACATGGAAACTCTTAGAAATTTTTGTAAGTTTCTAATTCAGTTTGGTACCCCTAGTTTCAACCTCTATTTTCATTATGTTCTGAGCTTCATCTCAATTTATTTCCAACATGAGAGTTATACCTTGCCATGAGGGCTTTCCAATTATACCAAGATCATACAAGTTGTTTCATTATTCACCAAATTATGCATCTCCAAAGTCATCATCATGAAATATGCTTTGCAAATTTTCAGAACCTTTAAGTTGCACTCTAAAATCAAATGAAATCCTTTTCATTCTTACTGCATTGCCTAGCATCATGCGTACATCTTGTCCTTACTACCATTACCTCATTAACCCATGCAAAATATCACAAACCATATACATGCCTCATACTTACCATATATGCCATGAGAAAGAGAAAAAAAGAAACTTAATGGACAAGCATTATGGCTGCCACCAACTTATGCTACCATACCATCATCAATTTACATTACCATACACACTCATCCATATCCATGACTCGTGTGCTCACATCACCATCAATTTGTAGCTTCATCAATTTCTCCCAATAACAAACCTCAAACTGATCCTAGCAGCATATAAAAGCAAAAACCTTCACATAACCAATTCAGTTAGGAAAAATATAGTTGGAGAGAGAGAGAGAGAGAGAGAGAGAGAGAGAGAGAGAGAGAGAGAGAGAGAGAGAGAGAGAGAAAGCTCTGAAAATCACAACTCCACCATTGAAGGAACAAACTTCAGAGCTTCGAAGCACCCTCTTTTTGAGAGCTTTTTGCAATCTTTCTTCAGCAAGATCATCACTATATTCTTAAAGCACTTCTGTACGCATTGATTTCAAGCTGGAAGCGCATATGGAAGCTGCACAAGTTCATTTTCATTATCAACTTGAAGTTTCAGCAAGATTCAAGTGGTGAAAGACATTTATTTTGCTTCTAAGATTTGATTTCAAGATCGTGCAGTGAAGTTTTCAGGGTTTCTGGGCACTTAAAGAGCAACTTACACCAGGTTTGAACTTTGAACTTTACAGCATCATAATAACTTATATAACATGAACTAGGGCACCATGTAGTTCCATCTGAAGTTCTCCTACCTGAGGCAATGTTCTTGGTTAGTTTTTAGGGCTATTTGTGAACGTTTCAGTTTTTAGATCCAAAATGTTTTCCTTCGATCCTCTCTGTGTGTGCATGATATGGAATTCTTGATAGCATTTTTGGAATCAACGTGGATTTTGGAGTAAAATGGTGGTGGTTTCATTGAGTTCTGGGTTGTTTCCCTCAGGCACGATGGATGTCCGACCGGAGAAGACGACCGGAGTCTTCTCCAGCCACCGCCTGTAAACCCTAGCTCAAGTTCAAGCCAAGGCGCCATGTTTTAATCTGGACCATTCATTTCTTTCCCATCATGGGGATGATAACGTGCCAACACATTAAAAGAACACATGCTCATCACGTGCTGGAATTTCCTTTTTTCTTTTTAATTCAATTTAGATCTGAGTAGATAATGGGATGATCACAGCCGTTCATTGCCTTGATCCAAAGGCTTTCACTCTGCCAGCGCATAACCCCCTCTCAAGTCAAAGTCACGCTTCAAGTAGGATTTAATCCTGACTCTCCATTTGCCCTAATCCAATGGTCATAAAAGTTCCAGCGCATTAATGAAGCGCACTCCCGGGCACGTGATTCTTTTCCCCCTCTTTTCCCTCAAATTCAAATCTGAACAAAAAGGGACTTTTTGGTTCACATGGGCCTAAGGGACTTGCTATTCGCGCCCCAAATTATGAGCCCAATAGAATATTGAACTAGGAATTGCTCACGCTGTACCCCCCTCTCATTTCTTTGTTTTTAACAATTTTCTTTTTATACATGTTCCAAAATTATATTGTAAAAATACCCAAAGATGCCAAAAAATTCCAAATTAATTCCTGAACATTCACAATACATTTATTTAATTTTTGGGTATTTTTAATTACAATTTCAAGATATTTTGGTTTTTTTTCATGAATTTTGGAAACATTGTGTGTTCTAAATGATGCCTTGTGATGTAAGCATGATAAAGGGACCTTCCCTTAATCTCCTGACCCTGATTTTTGGCATCCTTTTTAGAATTTTATTACTTGTCATTTTTATGGCTGGTTGGTGTATGGTTCATGTGCATTCCCTTGATTTTGAACCTTATTTTTGTGACTTGTGCTTATATGATCATTAATGGGAACATGCTTAATCTTTGCATTTGTTTGAGCACTCTCAATGCATCTTTTTGGTTCAACCTCTTGTATGCAAGTACCTACTGACTTTGGAATAACATGATTAATTGATCTCAAATTTTAAAGGCTTTTTTCTATTTTTCACCAATTTGTCAATATGAACATGTTATAGGTGAACATACCTAGAATTAGACCATGGTTTAGGATTTGTATGAAGCTCCTTGAAGCCAAATTTGGGGAGGATTTAGAGCACACTCATAAGTGTATTTTGATACTTGATTGAGACATGTTGAATGTTATAAGTGTTCATGGTTCATATGCTTTGAGTGCATTTAATTTGTATACTCGATAAGGCTTAATGATTGGTGATGCTTTGGTTTGCTCATGCCTTGATGCCTCCTCCCTTTGGAGTCATTTGTGCACCTTTTCATACTTGTTAAAACATGACATCGGGCCTTCCCACATGTATTTGTATGCCATTTTTTATGCATTTGGTTGATGCTTACTTGTGCATGAATGATAACATGAATGATGCTTCTTAATGCCTAATGCTTTATTCTCACTTGTTTGAGTGCCTTTGCACACTTGTTTTAGAACTCAATTGGAATGTTTTACAAGGTCATGTACCTCTGACCTAGACACTTGTACCACTTTGTCATGCCTTTCCTTCCCATTTGCTTGTATGCTATATAACATGCTTATAGGAGATGTTTTGCTTGCATAATGTGAATGAACTTTGAAAGAGTATTTGTTGTAACTTGTATGACATTTCAATGATGACTTAAAGCTCTTGTCTATACCATTTCACCTCTGACCTTGATGCTTACACATACGTACATGGTTTATATGTTGCACCTTTTACTTTATTTGCAAGTTACAAGTTCCTAAAAGACGTTTAGTGCTTGTTTGACACCTTAATGGTTGTGACTTCTATTAGCGCATTTACTCGAACACTTTTATGATGAGTTGAAATCACTTGTGAACACCTAAGTATGCATTCATTTCTGATGTGTGTCCTTACTTCCATGTTTGTTTATGCTTTGTGTGAATGAACATACTTGTTGAGTTATAAGTGAGCTACTTGTGCAAACTTGTGCAATTCTTAAAGACATTTTAACATGACACTTCCATGAACACTTGAAGTCATTTGCACACTTTGAATACATGTTATAGGTTCTGGTCCATACTATTCATATGCTTATATCACTCTTGTATCACTCCTACTTTATCTCTTACTTCTTTCTTCTCTCTTGAATCTTAAGACTTGTTTAAGTCTTAGATTTGCTTTTGCATATTCCCTTAGGCTTCCCTAGTACAACTTAATTTTTGATTAAGCTTGGAGTAGGATAGATATTAAGAGTTAATCCATGTAAGCTAACATTAGGTAGAATTCCCCTTATTACCTCAACCATAGGGCCATCATTGTATGATAACATTAGGACCAAGTTACCCCTTAGCATTTTCTTTCAACTTTGAGTCCCTCTTCTCTCACCTCAAAAGAAAATCAAAAACATGTAATAAAGGCAACAAGTATTGTACGCCATGAGCCTTAAGTACGTGGGAAATGGAAGGTTGAGGGTCTCTCTTCACCTTTCTAGAGTGTCTAGCATACATCCCATTAGGGGCGACCATGCGACGCATTCGCTCCTATGTCATAGACTTTAGTGCAATATGAGTTTCAAACACAAACAATCAAAACAATTTCTTATAAAATACAAAAACAAACAATTATCTTCTCTTCTCATCTCCCTCACTCCACTCATAAAGGATGCGTCATTTCCGTTCTACTGCAAACAGGTAAACGCGTATGACTCCATACAACGAGCGACAACACCTAAACTGTAAGAGCGTGAATGTTGACGTCTTCCACTTAAAAAACACAAAACAACAAGACCCTTGTAGGTCGAACTACGATTGCTCTGACTTCCTCCTTCGCGTTAGATTAAGGATACGTAGGCACGAGACGGCGATGTCTTGGCGAGCAACCTTCCCCCATAATCCTGTAGTCTCCAAACTACGTTGACTCTGACTTTCACGCTCCCGAGGGAATACGTAGGCCTAGGACGGCGATGTCCTATCGAGTCACCTCTTTTCTTTTCCCCCCGTCTCTCTGTTTCCCATTCCTTTTCCTTTTAGTTAGAGTTGAGCTTCAGATAACCTACACCCTTTGATCGATAGCAACAAGCGTGGATCCCATCGAGTACGATGGACGCGAGGGGGTGCTAATACCTTCCTCTCGCGTAACCGACTCCCGAACCCAGGCTATGGTTGCGATGACCATTCCTTTCCCTTTGTTGAGGTTTTCTTCGATCGTTTCCTTTCCATGCGTCGGGATAAATAAGGTTCGGTGGCGACTCTTCTGTTCTTTTCCGCTGGTTGATTTTCGTAGATGTGCCAGCTGGCGACTCTCCTGGGGACGCTGATTCCCTATGCGAGTCAATCCTAGCACCTGTTTGTTTTCTGTTATAGGGTGTTTATCTGTTGCTTTACTTGCTTTATTTATGGCTTTATTGCATTGTTTATTGCTTTACCGCATTTACTTGCTTTACATTTACTATTGCCATATATCATGTACTGTGCTGCTGCTATTGTGCTGTTGGGTGGGTTGGTTCCATGAGAGATAAACCCAATACCCAGGCTTGAGTATACACCTAGGACTAGAGTGGAAAGTAGTGTGACTTGTGTGGCATTTGACCAGACTTAGTATACACGAAAATTCCACATCCAGACGATGTTTTCTTTGGTAATGTTCTATCCTGCGCATTGGGGCAGATGATAGAATGTAACCTGGAAAGCTGTCGACTCTGGCGACCATTCCCCGAGAACTCAGTTAAGGCACTCCTCACAAGAGGTAATAATGGCAGACCAAAAATGGCAAACCCATTATACTTCTTGATCTGAGGACCCGAAGCTGGGAACTTATCATAGGGCGACCTTTTGAGGGGAATCAGTTGAGGCCTCCTCGATTGATGATGATGTCAAACCAGAAATGGTGACCGTATCATCATTTCTCAACCTGAGAGTCCGTGACACTGAGGACCCTCGGTTTTTAGAACCAACATGTGAGAATGGGCGGGTGTTTACAGGTTTGCAAGAAACCTTGACCTTCAACATACCCAGTATTCTACCTCTCTTATCAGTGTGGATTTATAAGTCTGGTATTCTGGTATTATGATTATTCTGGAATTCTGGTGTTCTGGTTTTCTGATTATGCTAGTATTCTAGTGTTCTGGTATTCAGATTATTTCGGTATTCTAGTATTCTGATATTCTCCTTAGAACAAACATATTCTGTCAGCAGCACAGCAGCTATTCAAAATTTACGGATACCTTGATCCCGTGTCTTTGCATTTGCATCACATGACATTTGCCTATTCATACTCATTTGCATAACAGGTGCTTATCTATGGATTTCCTAACCGTGTTTGATCAAGGCAGGATATCATCTTCGTCATCACCACATGGAACAGATTCGAGATGAGTTGGCAGCAGTCCGAAGCTAGATGGGGAAGTTTATGGGGGAAATTCAAACATTGTTTCAGGGACAAGAAATGCTGAAGGAAGAAGTTCATCGACTGAAGACTCATATGAGTCTGGTTATGGAAGTCGTGAGATGTGTGCTAAGCAAGGATAATAATCCCATGCCCGAGGTTGTGGCTAAAATTGTCTCTCCTCCATTGCCTAAAGGATCCCTCCCAAAGAGTGAACAGATTGCTACTGTGACCACCCCAGCTGTATCTCAGCAACAGGGTATTGCTCCTCGTCGATATCAGGACAGAGCAAAGAGGAACAGATACTCCGAGACTCCCCCAGTGCCATATTCTCAGCTATTGCCGACACTACTCTAGTTTCAATTGGTTGAACTTAGGACGCTGGCTCCGCCTACTGGTCCTCCCCCATTGGATTATGATGCAAGTGCTCACTGTGATTTTCATTCTGGGGCACCGAGGCATAACGTGGAGAAATGCAAAGCCTTTCAACATGCAGTCCAAGCTCTGATAGACTCAAGGACGATCGATTTCACGCCAAACGGTCTGAGCATACTAGATGGTCTTATTCCGGCTGTTACAAAAGAAATGGATATCCTGGTTTCCTCTTCTGAAGCTGCCTCAAGTCAGGGGCACGTCTTGCAGTCCTTGAGCTTCAAGTCACCACATCCTCAATCGCTGCCTATTCCGCGACTAGGTATGAAAAGGAAAGGGTCTGAGCCAGAGGAATACCTAAATCAAAATCAACGACAAAATAACTCTCAGCAGGGACGACAGAGGGCAAGAAAGAGACAGTTCACTGCGCTGCCAGTGTTGTACAGTCAAATATTGCCAAGGTTGGTCAAAAGAGGGTTGATAGTACCGAAGAAGCCGGATCCGGTCATTTCGCCATATCCCCCTGGGTTCAATGCCAATGCTCGATGTGACTACCATACTCGGGCACGAGGGCATTCAACGGAAGATTGTAAGGTACTCCCGCACAAGGTACAAGATCTGATTGATGTTGGGGTCGTTATCTTCACACCAGAAGGTATATGCATCCATTGAAGCTTCCCAAAGGGTTACTCAGGCTGCAAATAAGTCCTCAGAAGCAATAAGTCCAGACGGGGCCAAGTCCCCTCAACAATGGCAATCTTCGGCTTCTTTAGTGCAGTTTCATTTGTAATTTTTCATTGTTTGTTAATACTGTGTTTGCATGTAAAAACTTGTTTGTTTTGAATGATGATTTCAATACAATGAATATGTTGTTCTTGAAGTACTTTACTTTTATGCACTTATATCATGTTTCTATGCACTACAATACCAATTTTCTTGCTTAAACTCTTGAGGGAGGATGATGAGGTGAAAACGCAAAATCTTTGGTTATATACTTTTGGATAAAACCCTGTTGATGATGTACAGGCATTGTTTCGAATTCCCAAACACCAGAGATATAAGGGAGATAGACCTTTGTCAACCCACTCGAGCCTCGAAGTAGGAGTTTCTTTTCATTCGAAAAACCCCTCACATCTAACCCAGGGGCAAGGCAGTTGTCAGTTGATTTGACCGAGCGTTCAAATTCCAAAAGGAGCGTGCATCTGAGGATCCGTTACCTTTCTTTCCTCACGTATCAGGAGGTCAAGGGGCATGAAACCACACTGGTTAACCCTCACCGCAAGGAGTGAAGCAGGCATAATCCTTTCAAAGAAGTCAAGACAGCCAGCGTCGCACGATTTGTTCAAAAAAATAATGGAGAAAGAAAGCCCGCTAAGTCAAAAGTTGTGAAGTAAATGACTTAGGAAAAAGTTAGGGCATCCCGCTGGACCTCAAGATCGAAAAAGATTCAAAAGAATCAGTCCAGGCAAAATCAGGGAAACAAAAGAAGAAAGACCAAATAGAAAAAGTGAAAAGGATTATAAAAGAAAAATCCTCGAGCAAAAGCACGTCGTGTGACTACAGGCACCAAAGACGAAAGGAGCGACTGCCACTCCGAAAACATTGTGGGCTCCTTAACCATTGGTGATGACGTGCAACAACCTTTTAGAAGGTGAGCGCTTGTGCCAAATGAACTGAACGTAGGACTGAAGGACATCATGGAGAATGGGTGGGTATAAACAAATTTTGAGCCATTAATCCTTTTTTCCTCAAACCGTGAACCAGGCCACGTTACAATCCTTAAAAGCCCTAATTGAAACAGGGTTTATTCCGAAGGTGTTCTTCAACGAGATAACGTTCCTGACTCCTATGAGTTATGCTAATAAGATTTTTGTTGGTATTGCATGTGCATATTGTTTTTTCCATTCAAAAATCAATGTCGTAACTAGTGATTCGTTCACAAGGTTTTGCGACATATTTTCATTAAAAACTTCAAGGTTAGCATGTTTGTTGCATTAGAATTATCATTCTCTCAATAAACATTTTTTGCTTGCATACATGTGTTTAAGCATCAAGGAAGCTTACAGAATGAACGACAATCGGGAAGCTTGATCCTGCCGAGTTGAGATGCTTGAAAATTCCAAAAGATATTCATGTCAGGGGCATTTTGTCAAGATACATAGCCAGGGCGTTCCTGGTAAGTCGTGATAAGACATAGCCAATCTGGGGCAGCCGAGTCGAGAAATCTCTCTAAAAGTTCAGCAAATCTAGGGCAGTCACATTGGAAAAAGCTCCCTGAAGCAGCCGAGCAAAGGCAACTATGTCGAGATTCGACAAGTCTCTCGAAGACCCGTCAGGGGCAAAGTCACTTCAAGGCTCGTAGTGAGGCAGGCCACCTCAAGAGCACGAGAAGGTGTCCACTCCTGAAGACGGTTAATCGAAAACACCTCTTTAAGGTTCAAAATACTGAGGCAGAGTATTCCAAATCATTGCAAATCCTTCCGAGGCAAATTACTTCATAGATTATGCAGTCTGGGGCAGTTACGTCAAGATTTGATAAATCTCTCCAAGAGTTTGAAGACCTTAGGGCATTTTGAATGCCAGGTTTTCTGTAAAATCCTCTTGAGACGATTTCTTCCACTTGATCATGTGGTCTGGGTCAAGTGGAAAGTTCAAAGGGCCAATGGTCGCGTATGAGAATCAGCATGCAGTTGATCAACAGAAGTATGAAGCGCCAAAGTAGTTCCCAGTATGGAATTTCTCTTCCTCAGCAAGGTGCCAAAAGGTATCTTTTCCCAGCAAGGAGTCTGGATCGCCATTTGTCCTCAACAAAGATAGTTGAAGTCGTATCATTCATGGCAGAACATCATGAAAATTATGATCATCCTCCTCAGCAAAAGTCAGAAGTTTGCTCTCCCTCAGTCAGGTTGATAAGGTTTATTGCTGGTCAGCACGAAGCCATATCCCCCGTACAAGTCAAGAGTGTTGGGTCGCTGTTTCTTGAGTTTGCGGTAAAGTGGGTTCCGTCTCCCCAACGGAGTAAGGGTAGAATGTTTTCTCCTAACAGAGCTGATATCGTCGATCGTCGTCCCCCAAGTAGATTTGTGGGTGTTGTTTAGCTCTCCCCAACAAGTCAAGAAGCTAACTGCCATTGGTATTTCTCTTCAGCAGAGCCTTGGCCAGTTTTCAGCAGATGTTTGTGATAAAATGGAGGTTTGGTTGGATTCTCGAGCAGAGTCTACGACCATATAGACAGTTCAGTTTGTTGTGCGTCTGCGGGTAACATGATTTTTCTCCCCAACAGAGTTTGCCCCTCCAGCATAGAAGATCTAGCATCCTCAGAGAAGCATTGAGAAGGTCTCTTCCCCCAGCATGAGTGCAGAGGATTTCTCCCCCCAGTCAGAATAGTTTATTACTCCCCTACGAGTATTCAGAAGTCGACCGTCTTAAACAGGATAATGTTGCATCCCCAGCAGGAGATTTATTGGATGTCTCTCCTCGACAGAGATTTTATATTCCTCACGGTTTTGTGGTGTCTATTTTCCTCATCAGTTCAGGAAGTGAAATATCGTCAATAACGGTATGCTATCATCTCTAGCAGGTTAAAGTCGTTTCCTCAGCAGCAGGTTGAGATCAAGGGTATTCCCCAGCAGGTTAAAGTCGTTCCCTCAGCAGCAGGTTAAGTTCAAGGGTGCCCTCCGACAAGTTCGGTGTTATTGACTTCTTTCCCCAAGCAGAGTTCCGTGTAGTCATCTCAACGGCTTAGTCAGCAGTGGTTGACATCCCCGACAGTTGCTAAGTCCAATGGTTATTGGCACCTTTTTCGTATCAGGTTTTTCGGGTTCTATCAACAAGTGTTATTCTTGATTCCCAGTGAGGGGAAGTATCTTCGGGTTCTATCTTTGGCAGGTGTATTCGTGATCCCCAACGGAGTGGGAACTATCTTTGGGTTCCATTTTCAGCAGGTGTTATTCAAGACCCCCAGCGTAGGGGAAGTTCAGTTCGGGTTCCATTTTCAGCAGGTGTATTTGTTATCCCCAATGGAGTAGGAGTTCCCTTCGGGTTTTATCTTCAGTAGAAGTTTTGATCAGGAATTCCGTTCAGTTTGTCTTCCTCAGCAAGGGTTGTGACCCTAAGGACTATTTGGTTTGTCATCCCTAGTGGAGTTGCCTTCGTGTCTTCAACATTTATTTTGCTGAGGCGCCTCTTTGCATAGCATAAGCATCTTTGCATGGCATCCCCCAAACCCGTAGCATTTCCATTTCGTATGGAGCATTACGCCATAGAAAAATTCAAACATATGCATTCAAAGCATAAGCCAGGTTTGATACTTTCTCTTCAAGGTTTTTCCCTAGCAGCAGAAACAGTGTAGTTCAGGAGATTCAATTTTACGATGAATTCGTTCATCATTCTTATCCTCCCCTGTAGAGTTGTCTGTTTAGATTTCTCTTTTCCCCAGCGGAGTCATCTTTGTAGATCTGTTAATTCTACTAAGTTTAGGATCTGAGACCGCCCTCATGTCGGCTTTCCTTCTAAAATCCATCTTGTGATGGTACCCTCTGGTTATGAGATCGCATTCGTGTCGACCTACCTTAGAGTTTAGGATCTGAGTCCGCCCTCGTGTCGGCTTTCCTTCTAAAATCCATCTTGTGATGGTAACCTCTGGTTATGAGACCGCCTTCGTGTCGGCCTACCTTAGAGTTTAGGATCTGAGTCCGCCCTCGTGTCGGCTTTCCTCCTAAAATCCATCTTGTGAAGGTAACCTCTGGTTATGAGTCTGCCTTCGTGTCGGCCTACCTTAGAGTTTAGGATCTGAGACCGCCCTCGTGTCAGCTTTCCTTCTAAAATCCATCTTGTGATGGTACCCTCTGGTTATGAGACCGCCTTCGTGTCGGCCTACCTTAGAGTTTAGGATCTGAGTCCGCCCTCGTGTCGGCTTTCCTTCTAAAATCCATCTTGTGATGGTAACCTCTGGTTATGAGACCACCTTAGGGTCGGCTTACCTTAGAGTTTAGGATCTGAGACCGCCCATGTGTCGGCTTTCCTTCTAAAATCCATCTTGTGATGGTAACCTCTGGTTATGAGACCGCCTTCGTGTCGGCCTACCTTAGAGTTTAGGATCTTAGACCGCATTCGTGTCGGCCTACCTTAGAGTTTAGGATCTTAGACCGCCTTCGTGTCGGCCTTCCTTTTGAAAATCCATCTTGTGATGGTAACCTCTGATTATGAGACCGCCTTCGTGTCGGCCTACCTTAGAGTTTAGGATCTTAGACCGCCTTCGTGTCGGCCTTCCTTTTGAAAATCCATCTTGTGATGGTAACCTCTGGTTATGAAACCACCTTCGTGTTGGCCTACCTTAGAGTTTAGGATCTGAGACCGCCCTCGTGTCGGCTTTCCCTCTAAAATCCATCTTGTGATGGTAACCTCTGGTTACGAGACCGCCTTCGTGTTGTCCTACCTTAGAGTTTAGGATTTGAGTCCGCCCTCGTGTGGGCCTTCCTTTTTAAAATCCATCTTGTGATGGTAACCTCTGGTTATGAGACCGCCTTCGTGTCGGCCTACCTTTGTGTTCGGGTTATGAGACCGTCTTCGTGTCCACATTCGGCCGACATTCTTCTTACAAAATTCCCCTTCGTTGTGTCGTGAATCCGCCTTCGGCCGACATTTGTTCGTTTACCCTTTGGTTATGAGTTTGCCTCCGACCGACACCTCTTTCAATTCCTCTTTCGAGTAGCATCTTTACTTTGCGTCCGCCTTTGGCTTGCAAACACTTTATATATATATATATATATATCCCCACAGAGTGCAAATTTCTGGGTCCTTTTGGTATTCAATCTCCGTGTACCTCACAAGTCTGAAAGTCGTTGCTATCGACCCTTCAGGTCCAAGTCGATTGAATTGGGGCAGCTGTTGCACCCCAAAATTTGCCCTCCTATTTATACTCAATAAGTGGCTTATGCTTCACACTCCATTTGCATTTAGGTCATGAACATTACATATACATCATTGGGCTTCTCAAGGCATGGTATCAAGGGTGTCACGATCATTGATTGTATAAGGCAAGGAGAATGAGATATGTCAAATAACCAAGCCACAAAGGCTCATAACACCTCAAAGACAACTCATATAGTCCACCATGTCACTAGGAGTTTGAAATCGGCAAAGGAATAAAAGAGAATCACACTCTCCTGATTGTTGATCATCAACTAGGGTTTTGACCATCTGAGCTTGGGACACCCTCATAAGTAGGAATCTTGGTCCTTCAACATCATCTCATCACATGAATCATATGGGTTTAAGGCAATCTACACTGTGGCAGAGGAATTTGGGTTTTGAGGATTAATCAATTTCTCTCGACTCTTAGGGACCAAATTAGGGTTTTGCCTAAAGTCAGTTTATTTATGATTTTTTGAGTAATATTTGATTCCATGGTATCCCACATGTTTCCAAGTGTCCAAGACTGGGATATGACCCATCAACTGAATTCATAGGGTTTTCAATTGGAGGATTAATTCAAAATCAGGAAGAAGTCAACTGATCAAAGAAAAAGTCAACTTTTGACTTTTGAGATGAAATTCATGGTCATCATGTTAAGTATGCTCAATGGGTGAAATTTGATCAAGATATGTCAAAGGGATCATAAAAAATCAAGACTTGTGTGATAATTTTCCATTTATGGAAAACTTTCCATTTTGAGAAAGTTCTCAATTAGCAGTTTCTACTTTTGGAAAGTTTTCAAGTTTCAAGTTGCTGACTTCCAAACCATTTTCAGCCATGATGCAAGTTTCAATTCAGTTTGGACCAAACATCAATGTTGTAGAGGACATTTCTACCTTTCCAAGCATATAAACAACTTTTCATTTGGATTCTTGAGGCAAAAGTTATGATCATTCCAAATCATGAACTCAAAGTTGTTCAACATGGAAACTCTTAGAATTTTTTTTAAGTTTCTAAGTCAGTTTGGTACCCCTAGTTTCAACCTCTATTTTCATTATGTTCTGAGCTTTATCTCAATTTATTTCCAACCAGGGTCGGCCCGAACAATTTGGAGGCCCTGTTCTATTTTAAAATTAGATCTTAACAGATAAAAACACAATAAATTAAAAAATTGATATTTCATTTAAATTGTAAATAAAATTATATATATATATATATATATATATATATATATATATATATATATATATAAAACGATATAGAAGTGTTCATACCATTTAATGAAAGAAAATAATTTTTTGAACAATTTTAACAATGTTAATAACAAAGTGTTTTAATTAATAACCGACAATATGTAAAATTAAAATTTTTACAGATCTCACAAATTAGTGGAAAAACTTGTAAAAAAATTAGGCTAAAATAAGTTTAAAATCTTTAAAATCTAATAATTTAATTTACAATCTATATAATAATAATTTAAATTAAAAATAATAATTAATTTATTAAAATTTTAAAATATTTTTTAAAAATAAAATTAAATAATGCAACTTTAGGTGAGTAGGATCTAAGAGATTTACTTCAATAATTTATATTTATACTGTGTAATAATAAAGGAAAAAATTGATGAAATTAATTGCAATAATAAATAAGGCGATTTCATGTGATATTGTTTTTTATTAAAATAAAAAATATACATAAAATATGAAAACGTGGAAGTCGAACCCACGTATAGTTACTACCCAATAATATTATGCTATTACCACCGCTCAATTGATATTAGGAACTGTTATATATGTTAAACATTATGTAATTTTTTTCTTTATATTATGGCGCCCTATTTAATGTGAGGTCCGTTAAATTTAGAGGCCCTGTGCGGTGGCACTTCTTGCACACCCACAGGGCCGACCCTGTTTCCAACATGAGAGTTATACCTTGCCATGAGGGCTTTCCAATGATACCAAGATCATACAAGTTGTTTCATTATTCACCAAATTATGCATCTCCAAAGTCATCATCATGAAATATGTTGTGCAAATTTTCAAAACCTTTAAGTTGCACTCTAAACTAAAATGATATCCTTGTCATTCTTACTGCATTGCCTAGCATCATGCGTACATCTTGTCCTTACTACCATTACCTCATTAATCCATGCAAAATATCACAAACCATATACATGCCTCATACTTACCATATATGCCATGAGAAAGAGAAGAAAAGAAACTTAATGGACAAGCATTATGGCTGCCACCAACTCATGCTACCATACCATCATCAATTTACATTACCATACACACTCATCTATATCCATGACCCGTGTGCTCACGTCACCATCAATTTGTAGCTTCATCAATTTCTTACACTAACAAACCTCAAAATGATCCTAACAGCATATAAAAGCAAAAACCTTCACATAACCAATTCAGTTAGGAAAAATACAGTTGGAGAGAGAGAGAAAGCTCTGAAAATCGCAACTCCACCATTGAAGGAACAAACTTCAGAGCTTCGAAGCACCCTCTTTTTTAGAGCTTTTTGCAATCTTTCTTCACTAAGATCATCACTATAGTCTCAAATCTCTTCTGTACGCATTGATTTCAAGCTGGAAGCTCATATGGAAGCTGCACAAGTTCATTGCAGTTCATCATCAACTTGAAGTTTCAACAAGATTCAAGTGGTGAAAGGCATTTATTTTGCCTTTAAAAGTTGATTTCAAGACCGTGTAGTGAATTTTTTAGGGTTTCTGGGCACTTAAAGAGCAACTTACACCATGTAGTTGCATCTAAAGTCCTCCTATCTGAGGCAATGTTCTTGGTTAGTTTTTAGGGCTATTTGTGAACGTTTCAGTTTTTAGATCCAAAATGTTTTCCTTCGATCCTCTCTGTGTGTGAATGATATGGAATTCTTGATAGAATTTTTGGAATCAACGTGGATTTTGGAGTAAAATGGTGGTGGTTTCATTTAGTTCTGGGTTGTTTCCCTCAGGCACGGTGGATGTCCCACTGGAGAAGATGACCGGAGTCTTCTCCGACCACCGCCTGTAAACCCTAGCTCAAGTTCAGGCCAAGGCGCCATACTTTAATCTGGACCATTCATTTCTTTCCCATCATGGGGCTGATAACGTGCCAACACATTAAAAGAACACATGCTTATCACATGCTGGAATTTCCTTTTTGCTTTTTAATTCAATTTAGATCTGAGTAGATAATGGGATGATCACAGCCGTTCACTGCCTTGATCCAAAGGCTTTCACTCTGCCAGCGCATAACCCCCTCTCAAGTCAAAGTCAGACTTCAAGTAGGATTTAATCCTGACTCTCCATTTGCCCTAATCCAATGGTCATAAAAGTGCCAGCGCATTAATGTAGCGCACTCCCGGGCACGTGATTCTTTTCCCCCTCTTTTCCATCAAATTCAAATCTGAACAAAAAGGGACTTTTTTGTTCACGTGGGCCTAAGGGACTTTCTATTCGCGCCCCCAATTATGAGCCCAATAGAATATTGAACTAGGAATTGCTCACGCTGTACCCCCTATCATTTCTTTGTTTTTAGCAATTTTATTTTTATACATGTTCCAAAATTGAATTGTAAAAATACCAAAAGATGCCAAAAAATTCCAAATTAATTCCTGAACACTATCATACCTTTAATTAATATTTGGATATTTTTAATTCCAATTACAAGCTATTTTAGTATTTTTTTCATGAATTTTGGAAACATTGTGTGTTCTAAATGATGCCTTGTGATGTAAGCATGATAAAGGGACCTTCCCTTAATATTATGACCCTGATTTTTGGCATGCTTTTTAGAATTTGATTACTTGACATGTTGTTGGCTAGTTGGTGTATGGTTCATGTGTATTCCCTTGATTTTGAACCTCATTTTTGTGACTTGTGCTTATACGATCATTAATGGGAACATGCTTAATCTTTGCATTTGTTTGAGCAATCTCAGTGCATCTTTTTGGTTCAACCTCTTGTATACAAGTACCTACTGACTTTGGAATAACATGATTAATTAATCTCAATTTTAAAAGGCTTTTTTCTATTTTTTACCAATTTGTCAATATGAACATGTTATAGGTGAACATACCTAGAATTAGGCCATGGTTTAGGATTTGTATGAGTCTCCTTGAAGCCAACTTTGGGGAGGATTTAGAGCACACTTATAAGTGTATTTTGATACTTGATTGAGACATGGTTCATATGTTTCATGTTGAACATGTTGAATGTTATATGTGTTCATGGTTCATATACTTTGAGTGCATTTAATTTGTATACTCGATAAGGCTTAATGATTGGTGATGCTTTGGTTTGCTCATGCCTTGATGCCTCCTCCCTTTGGATGTTATTTGTGCACCTTTTCATACTTGTTAGAACATGACATAGGGCCAGCACACATGTATTTGTATGCCATTTCTTATGCATTTGTTGATACTTACTTGTGCATGAATGATAACATGAATGATGCTTCTTAATGCCTAATGCTTTATGCTCACTTGTTTGAGTGCCTTTGCACACTTGTTTTAGAAATCAATTGGAATGTTTTACAAGGTCATGTACCTCTGACCTAGACACTTGGATACCACTTTGTTATGCATTTCCTTCCTTTTTGCTTGTATGCTAAATAACATGCTTATAGGAGATGTTTTGCTTGCATAATGTGAATGAACTTTGAATGAGCATTTGTTGTAACTTGTATGCCATTTCAATGATGACTTGAAGCTCTTCTCTATACCATTTCACCTCTGACCTTGATACTTACACATACTTACATGGTTTATATATTGCACCTTTTATTTTTATTTGCAAGTTACAAGTTCCTAAAAGATGTTTAGTGTTTGTTTGACACCTTAATGGTTGTGACTTCTATAAGCGCATTTACTCGAACACTTTTATGATGAGTTGAAATCACTTGTGAACACATAATTATGCATTCATTTCTGATGTGTGTGCTTACTTCCATGTTTGTTTATGCTTTGTGTGAATGAACATACTTGTTGAGTTATGAGTGAGCTACTTGTGCAAACTTGTGCAATTGTTAAAGACATTTTAACATGACACTTCCATGAACACTTGAAGTCATTTGCACACTTTGAATATATGTTATAGGTTCTGGTCCATACTATTCATATGCTTATATCACTCTTGTATCACTTCTACTTCATCTCTTACTTCTTTCTTCTCCCTTGAATCTTAAGACTTGTTTAAGTCTTAGATTTGCTTTTGCATATTCCCTTAGGCTTCCCTAGTCCAACTTAATTTTTGATTAAGCTTGGAGTAGGATAGACATTAGGAGCTAATCCATGTATGCTAACATTAGGTAGAATTCCCATTATTACCTCAACCATAGGGCCATCATTATATGATAACATTAGGACCAAGTTACCCATTAGCATTTTCTTTCAACTTTGAGTCCCTCTTCTCTCATATCAAAACAAAATCAAAAATATGTAATAAAGGCAACAAGTATTGTACGCCATGAGCCTTAAGTACATGGGAAATGGAAGGTTGAGGGTATCCCTTCACCTTTCTAGAGTGTTTAGCATACATCCCATTGGAGGCGACCATGCGACACATTCGTTCCTATGTCATAGACTTTAGTGCAATATGAGTTACAAACACAAACAATCAAAACACTTTCTTCTAAAAGACAAAAACAAATAATTATCTTCTCTTCTCATCTCCCTCACTCCACTCATAAAGGATGCGTCATTTTCGTTCTATCGCAAACAGGTAAACGCGTAAGACTCCACACAACGAGCGGCAACACCTAAACTGCAAGAGCGTGAATGTTGACGTCTTCCGCTTAAAAAACACAAAATAATAGGACCCTTGTAGGTTGAACTACGAGTGCTCTGACTTCCTCCTTCGCTTTAGATTAAGGATACGTAGGCACGAGAGGACGATGTCTTGGCGAGCAACCTCCCCCCACAATACTGTAGTCTCCGAACTACGTTGACTCTGACTTTCCCGCTCCCGAGGGAATACGTAAGCCTAGGACGACGATGTCCTATCGAGTCACCTCTTTTCTTTTCCCCCCGTTTCTCTGTTTCCCATTCCTTTTCCTTTTAGTTAGTAGTTGAGCTTGAGATAACCTACACCCTTTGATCGATAACAACAAGCGTGGATCCCATCGAGTACGATGGACGCGAGGGGGTGCTAATACCTTCCTCTCGCGTAACCGACTCCCGAACCCAGGCTATGGTTGCGATGACCATTCCTTTCCCTTTGTTAAGGTTTTCTTCGATCGTTTCTTTTCCCTGCGTTGGGATAAATAACGTTCGGTGGTGACTTGTTGAAATAATTTTAGGGGGTGTTTTATCGTACCACAGAGATTGTGTATATTGTCGCCGTTCGATAGTTAAAAGGGTTTCAAACTTTAATCGTAACAAAGGTTTTGGTAATTTTCAATCAGATCGTTTGCCTTCGAATTTTAGAAAGCAACTGTAAAAAGATTGGTTTTAGGGTTTGTAAAAACATGTCAAGATTAAGTTTCGGTAATCTGTTTCGTACGTATCAACTCGATCAAGCGTGTGAACTCGTTAACAATACATATAACCACATATCATCTCAACAAGTTTCTCTCAAACACTTGTTGTGGGATTTACCATTTTGATCCTTTGTTTATCTCTCACACAAACTATCAAAATGATAACTTTTAAGTTCAATATTTATGAACATCAACATTCAAAACTATCTCTAGCCTTATGAATATTGATGGAATAGAACTTAGGTCAAATTTAAAAAATTTCTCTCGAACATGAATTAAACAACATATAAACCATGTAAACAAAGTTTTTCTTCTATATATATATCATCAACAAGGTTCACAAGCTTAAGATAAAAATTAATACATACAAAATAATGGATCACCTACCACTAATCTTGACACAAGAGAGCTTAGCTACACATCTTCATGGTAGCTTGGATGTGACTTCAGCTTCTCTATGTGAAAATTCACTCTTGGATGATCAAAGTTCAGAAAAATATGCTTTGGTGTGAAAATATCAAGTTATATCCCAAGAAAATGTAAAAAATCTATTTATAATACATTTGGAATCTGCTACATTCGCACTGCAAATGAATCATTCGCCTAGCGAATGAAATAAAATGGCACCTTAAGTGCCTCCGAGAGTTAAACCGCCCTAGGCTGTCTTCGCGGGTTCGCACTGCGAACCATTCATTCGCAAAGCGAACCATTTTCCAGCACATTCGCAAAGTGGATTTTGGGTCCTTTTTCCACTGCCTCAATTCGCCAGGTACTTCGTAAAGTGAGCTAACCAGCGAACATTCGCTGGGAGTTCACAAAGCAAACTTTAGGTTATTTTCCCTCTGCCACATTCTGGAGCTATTCGCTGGGAGACTCGCTGCTGTTCGCAAAGCGAACCTTCGCTGGCACCTTCGCCAGAGTTTGCAAAGTGAATACTCTGTTGTTTTCCTCTTTCGTTGGCAGCTTGTATCATCACTTTGTGTCTCAATTCTTTGATCAATTAGTGCACTTTTCTGCACAATAACACACACATTATAAACACCAAAGGTATAAATACAATGCATGAAGAACAACAATAATTCACTCCTAAAATCCACAATTAAACATAGAAAAATGTTGAAAAATGCCAAGGATCATATACAAATATATAGCATGTTTGACATCTAACACGACTTTTCTGTTCTTTTCCGCTGGTTGATTTTCGCAGATGCGACATCGAGGAAATAGTTTAGCTCCCCCATCATGCTCATCTCAAACTCTCCCTGCATCAACTTAGAAAACATTTTGACCATGTTCATGTTAGTAGAACCAAATATAATATCTTCTACATATACTTGTACTAAAATTGAGTGTTTTCCTTGATGTTTAATAAAGACGGTTGTGTCAACCTTCTCTCTAGAGTACCTTTGATCTAGTAGAAATTTGCTAAGACGCTCATACCAAGCCCTAGGGGTTTGCTTGAGACCGTACAAAGCGCGTTTGAGCTTATAAACATGATTAGGATACTCATGGGATTCAAAACCAGGAGGTTGGGATACATAAACCTCTTCATTAATATAACCGTTTAGAAAAGCACTTTTGACATCCACTTGAAATAATTTGAATTTTTTCGCACATGCGTAGGCAAGCAACAGACGTATACCCTCGAGTCGGGCAACAGGAGCATAAGTTTCCTCATAGTCTATGCCTTCCTCTTGGTTATACCCTTGCGCAACTAAGCGCGCTTTATTTCTAGTTATAACTCCATTTTCGTCGAGCTTGTTCCTAAACACCCATCTGGTACCGATTACTCGATGGCCTCGCGGAGGAGGGACAAGGTCCCCAACCTCATTTATTTTAAATTGATTTAACTCCTCTTGCATTAATAAAAATGAATGTTCATCGAGTGAGTTTTTAGGCTCAACTTGTGAGACGAAAGCGAAGTGATAACAAAAGTTACTTAGCTTGGATCTAGTGGTTACTCCCTTTGAGATATCACCGAGTATGTTGTCGATGGGATGGTCTTTAGAAGACTTCCAAGCTGGAGGAAGTTCATCGTTGTTAGTCGGATGATCCTCCTCAATCTTCTCAGGATGGTGATCTATTTCCTCCTCAACATGCACTGCTTCAGGTTGTCAGTTCCTTTATTAGTGTCCTTGAGTATGTCTTCTGAAGATCCACCAGCACCATGAAAAGAAATACCTTTTCCGACATTTTTCGGATAAGACTCATCAAAAGTAATGTGTACAGACTCCTCAACAGTAAGTAACCTCTTATTTTATACCCTATAAGCCTTACTAGACTGAGAGTATCCAAGAAAGATACCTTCGTCAGCCTTAGAATCAAACTTACCAAGTGTCTCTTTACCATTATTCAACACGAAACACTTACAACCAAAAACATGAAGGTGAGATACGTTGGGCTTCCTCCCTTTCAAAAGCTCATACAGTGTTTTGTTTAGAATAGGACGGATTAGCACCCTATTCAAAACGTAACAAGCCGTACTAATGGCATCGGCCCAGAAGTATTTTGGAAGGCCACTCTCATTGATCATAGTCCTTCCCAATTCTTCCAAAATTCTATTTTTACGTTCCATAACCCCGTTTTGTTGAGGGGTACGTGGTGCGGAAAAATTATGATCAATCTCATGGCTATCACAAAATTCTTCAAAAAGATGATTTTCGAACTCACCTCTATAACTACTTCTAATTGTTACAATGTTTGTGTTCAATTTGTTTTGAGATAACTTGGCAAACTTCTCAAAAGCCGAAAAAGTATCGCTCTTGGTTGTTAAAAAATAGTCCAGCAAAACCTAGAATAGTCACCGACAATCACAAAACCGTAGTAGTTACCACCTAAGCTTTTAATCCTAGATGGTCCAAAGAGGTCCATATGGAGGAGTTCAAGGGGTCTCGTGGTTGAAACAAGGTTTTTGACTTAAACAAGATCCTTGTTTGCTTCCCCATTTAGCACACATCACATAAGTAATCCTTTGTGAACTTGATTTTGGGAAAGCCGACTACTAAGTCCTTAGAAACTATTTTATTAAGCAAATCGAAATTGACATGCGCCAAACGCCTATGCCATAAGCATGAATCTTCACTCATGGTGACTAGACACTTGTCACTACTCAACGATACCTCATTCAAGTCTAGTATATAGACATTATTAACCCCCGAGCCTTTACACACATCCTTTTTATCATTATTCTCAATTATGCAGCAATCTTTTGAAAATGAGACTTTATAATCATTGTCACATAATTGACTAATTCTTATTAGGTTGTGTTTTAGACCCTCAACTAGAAGCACGCCTGAGATAGTAGTAAAAGAGGGATTACCTACACTACCTTTTCCGAGTATTGTCCCTTTATTGTTGTCTCCATAGGTCACAAATTCCTTTTTCTTTGCCACAAAGTCAACGAAAAGAGAAATGTCTCCCGTCATGTGCCTTGAGCATCCACTATCAAGAATCCATCTTCTTTTCGTGGTCTCAAGACGTTGTACCTACATAATCAATCAAGGGAAATAGGTACCTAATTCTTATTGGCTCCTTGGTTCGGAGAAGGTTTTCAACATTAATTGACAAGGAACATATTGTGCATCCCAATTGATCTTTAAGAGGAAAAAAATTGTTAAGTCAAAATATTTTATTGTGTCAAAACCATTTTATTTTATTTAAGCATGTTTGTTTTAATGAGCTAACAAATATTGCCTTGAAAGTACTTGAAAAATATATTATTTCACGCAAGAGGATCAAAGGCTAAAACATGAGGATCAAGAATATTGTGCAATGATATCATGGTAATTATTCCTCAACGTGAGTATCAAAGAATTTGTAAAAATGGCAATGTGGTAATTATATTTCATGCGTGAATTCCAAGGAATTCTTAAAATGGCAGTAGTGTAATTAAGTAAAGCATTCAAGGATCAAAGAAATGTGAGATGAGGATCAGAATGACAAAATGACCCTTTCGTAATAAGAAGTTCTTTTTTATACTACAAATGGCAAAGTTGTAATTACGAGTGGTAGATTGGTAAATATAGCTTCATACTCTGGACAACTTTGGTACTCAACATATGAGAGGATCAAAAAGTATATAAAAGGCCCTTGTGAGTTCTTTTCAAGACACAACACTACAAGCAAAAATTGAAACAAGAATTCATCACTCTCCACATCAAATTTCTCCACTACTAAAATATAATCTATGAAACAAGTTTTTCTAAGATTATTGATTTATAGATCCATATCTTTATAGTAAGTAATCACAAAATGCATTGTTGTAACAATTTTATTCAAAAGGTATTGTGAGCTTTCTCAAGCAAGATCACTAGTGAAAGAATTTGTAAGCTAGAAGCAACTTTGAGATGAAGTTGGATATGTAAGCCTGATGAGGCTATGAAAATACATGCTTTTGTAAAAGGATCTAAAAAAGCTGATAACCATTTATTGTCAAATCTCACAAGAAATTGTGAGGACTGGAGTAGCCAAGTTTGGTGAACCAAGATATATCTTTGTGCGATTTTTTGCTCTTACTTATTTTTTCCAATCCACCTCACACACATATACAACTTTTATTGTAGAGTAATTTAATTTACATCTTTATTTTAAAATTTAAAAAGGGGTCACTATTCAACCCCCTTCTAGCGACATTTATATTTACTTAAATTGGTATCAGAGAAAGGCTCTAAGAAAAACACCTAACAAGTGTAAGAGAAAAAGATGCAAGGAAAATGTCAGAACAAACAAAGTTCATACATGAAGGAGGTTCAGCACATAGACCACCTTACTTTGATGGATCAGACTACTATTATTGGAAAGGCAAAATGAGTTGTTCCTACTATCACAAGACAACAACATGTGGTCACTGGTAGAAAATGGAAATTTTGTACCAATGACAACTCCAGTAGATGGAACAGCTTCAACACCAAAACCACAAAGTCAATGGACTACAAAAGAAAATGATAAGGTACTCTTAAACTCTAAAGCCCAATTATTTTTAACATACGCATTAAGTAGAGAAGAGTATGATAGAATAGAAGAATGTACAACTGCAAAAGAAATATAGAATGTTCTTAAAATTCATCATGAAGGAACTAGTCATGTCAAAGAAGAAAGAATAAACATGAGTATAAAAAAAATTGAAACCTTTGAGATGAAAGAAGATGAAACAATAGATGAAATGTTTGCCAGACTCACTGTCATTACAAATGAACTTCGCTCTTTAGGAAAAACATATTCAATTCATTATAAAGTCAGAAAAATACTAAGAAGTCTTCCAAAAATATGGAGACCTATGGAGACTGCGATCACACAGTCAAAAAATCTTAAAGAGTTACAGGTAGAAGAACTAATTAGATCCCTACGAGCACATGAAGTTTTTCTTATAGAAGATAAACCACAAAGAAAAGGTAAAATGATTGCACTTAAAACATCTCAAAATCATGAAATCAAAAATGAAGAATCACATGAAATCAAACAAGAAGTTGTCAACATCCACTCTGATGATGAAGAAGAAATAACCCTAATATCTAGAAAGATTCAACAAATGATTCTAAGAAGAAATCAACTTCGAAGACCATTTCAAAACAGAAAGGAAACTCCAAGAAATGAAATAGACAAAAGCAAAATTACATGCTACGGTTGCAACAAATTGGGACACTTCAAAACAGAATATCCTATGAATAAAAAGACACCAGGATGATACTCCTTCAAAAAGAAATCAATGATGGCCACGTGGGAAGAATCTGACAACTCAAACTTAGAAAGTGAAGATGAAGTAGAAAATTTATGCTTAATGACAAGCTCAGATTCAGAAGAGGTAAATCTTTCTAACTCTTGTCATACATGCAAAACCATAGAAATGTTATTTGATAATCTTCTTAAAGACTCAGAAACATTATCTAAAAAATGCATCTATCAAAGAGAAAAAAATTCTGAGATAAGCTAAGAGAAAGAAAAATTGGAAGACTTGAATGAAAATTATCGTAAAATCATTCAAGACTTACAAAATGGATACTTTACTTTATCTGAACATCAGAAAGTTTTAAATAAACAACCTGTCACTCAAAAAACTTTTGAAAAGGAAAAAGAAATAAAAAATCTTAAAACAAAAAATGAGGAGCTAGAAAGAGACATCTCAAAATTCATAAAATCAACTGAAACTTTTTAAAAAATCATGGGATCTCAAGTCAGAATTTTTGATAAAGCTGAAATTGGTTTTTATACTTCTAAAAATAAAAAAATATATAAAAACTTATTTATTCCTAATAGTAAAAAATTCCATTATATCCAAAAACATAGAAAATACATCTCAAATAAAAGAGCATATGTTTAAGAAATTTTGTTACTATAAGAAAACAAATCATAATGAATCAAAATGTTTTTTTTAAATGCTCATATTGTGATAAAAAAAGGTCATCATGAATCCAGATGTTTTGCTAAAACAAAATATTTTCAAAAAACTAACAAACAACGACCCAGATGTATATGGATACCTAAGAAAGTTACAAATTGCAATGCAGGAATGTCTAATAACTGTCAAGAAGAAACCATGGTATCTAGACAGTGGATGCTCAAGACACATGATAGGAGATAAAGAAAACTTTGTATCATTCAAAAATAAAAATGGTGGCTCCGTGACCTTTGGAAACAATGATAAAGCTCTCATAAAAGGTATTTGAACCATTGGTAAGAAAAATCTTGCTCAAATTAAAAAGGTTCAATATGTGGAAGGATTAAAACATAACTTACTTAGCATTAGTCAATTATGTGATAATGGCTATGAAGTCATGTTTAATCCAAACACGTGTGAAATAAAAGAGTCATCCTCTGGAAAAATTCTCTTTACTGGATCTAGATTAAAAAATCTTTATGTCATATACTTAGATGATCTCCCCACAGAAGCTTGTCTCATGTCCATTGAAAAAGACAAATGGATATGGCATAGGCGAGTTGGTCATGTAAGTATGAAAACAATTTCAAAAATATCAAAACTTGATCTAGTCAGAGAACTGCCTAAAATAAGTTTTGACAAAGATCAAATCTATGAATCATGTATAAAAGGAAAGTGTGTCAAGAGTAGTTTTCATTCCAAAAACATTGTCTCAACAAATAAACCTCTTGAATTACTTCACATTGATCTTTTTGGTCCTGTCAAAACTTTAAGTATGAGTGAGAAAAGATATGGCTTTGTCATCGTAAATGATTTATCAAGATATACATGGGTTATTTTTTTAAAGAACAAGGATGATGCTTTTGAAGCCTTTAATTTTTTTTGCAAAAAGTACAAAATGAAAAGGATTCAAATATTATCTCAGTAAGAAGTGATCATGGAGGAGAATTTGAAAATTCCTTTTTTAAAGAGTACTTTGATGAAAATGGAATAACTCACAATTTCTCTTGTCCTAGGACTCCTCAACAAAATGGAGTTGTAAAAAGGAAAAATAGAACCTTACAAGAAATGGCAAGAACCATGCTAAATGAATCAAAAATAGAAAAATACTTTTGGGTTGAAGCCATAAACACATCTTGTTACATTCTAAATAGAGTCTCAAGTAGAATTTTTTTAAACAAAACCCCTTATGAGCTTTGGAAAAACAGAAAACTTGATATATCATACTTTTATATCTTTGGTTGTTATTGTTTTATTTTGAACAACAAAGATAACTTAGGAAAGTTTGATTAAAAATCTGATAAAGGATTATTTCTTGGATATTCTGCTTCATCCAAACGTTTCAGAGTTTATAATATTAGAACTATGTGTGTAAAAGAAAGTATGCATGTTATATTTAAAGAAACTAATGTGTTTAATGAGACATCTTATGATGAAGATGAAGAAGTAGTTATTCAATCCAAAATTGACAAGAAACAAGATGACCAAGAGAGTTCCCCTCAGAAAATACCAAAAGGATGGAAAATTATAACTGATCATCCTCATGAATTAATAATTGGGGAGACTGCTGACAAAGTCAGAACTAGACAATATTTCAAGGAAAAGGCAAGCAACATGGCAATGATATCTCAAGTAGAGCCAAAAAATATTCTTGAAGCCATCAAAGATCAACACTGGAGAGATGCCATGAAAGAAGAACTTTCTCAATTTGAAAGAAATAAGGTATGGAATCTTGTTCCTTGTCCTAAAGAAAAAACCATATTTGGAACAAGATGGGTATTCAGAAACAAATTAGACAAAAATGGAGTTGTCATCAGAAATAAAGCAAGGTTAGTAGCTTAAGGGTATAACCAACAAGAAGGTATTGATTATGATGAAACATATGCTCTAGTTGCAAGGTTAGAAGCAATAAGAATTCTTCTAGCATATGCTGCTCACAAATGCATTAAATTATTTCAAATGGACGTAAAAAGTGCCTTTTTAAACGGATTTTTGAATGACGAAGTATTTGTTCACCAACCACCTGGTTTTGAAAACAAAGAAAATGCTACTTATGTTTTCAAACTCACAAAAGCACTGTATGGCCTCAAACAAGCTCCTCGAGCTTGGTATGAGCAATTAAGCTTATTTCTAATTCAAAATAATTTTTCTAGAGGACAAATTGATACTACTCTTTTTAGAAAAATGCAAAAATATGATCTACTAATTGTTCAAATTTATGTTGATGATATAATTTTCGGATCCATAAATGAAAAGATGTGTGAAGAGTTCTCCAGTCTCATGCAAAGTGAATTTGAAATAAGAATGATGGAAGAACTCAGATTCTTCCTTGGGTTACAAATAAAACAAAGAAATGATGGTATCTTCATTTATCAAGAAAAATACACTAAAGATCTTATGAAGAAATACAAGATGAATAAAGCCAAAATAATGGTTACTCCTATGCATCCCTCATCAGTCTTGGACAAAGATAAATCAGGAAATGAAGTATCTGAAAAAGAATATCGAGGTATGATAGGATCTCTTTTATATCTAACTGTAAGTAGACCAGATATTGTATTTTATGTAGGTTTATGTGCAAGGTTTCAAACCTCCCCAAAAGAATCTCATCTTACAGCCGTAAAGAGGATGTTCAAATATCTAGTTAGAACTACAAATCATGGTATTTGGTATAGAAAAGGAGCTCACTTTGATCTTATAGCTTATTGTGACGCTGACTATGCTGGAGATAAAATTGAAAGAAAAAGCACTAGTGGAGCCTGTCAATTTCTTGGACAAGCATTAGTAAGTTGGTTGTGCAGAAAACAGAGCACAAGTGCATTATCGACTACTGAAGCTGAGTATGTCTCAACACCAAACTGTTGTTCACAAGTTCTCTGGATCAAAAATCAATTGGAAGATTTCTCCTTAAGGTATGACAAAATCTTTATCCTCTGTGATAATACTAGTGCAATAAATCTTTCCAAAAATCCAATTAATCACTCTAGGTCTAAACATATTGAAATCAAACATCATTTTATCAGGGATTATGTTCAAAAGGGTGATATAGAACTTATTTTCATAAATACAGAAAATCAACTAGCTGATATTTTTACAAAACCATTAGTTGAAGAAAGATTTAATTTTATCAAAAATAATTTGGGTATCATACAATTATGAAATAAAAATTGACCATTTTTTTATATATATCTACATTTATTTGTAATAGTCCATTCCTTTTTTAAAAATAATAATAATAATTATAATTAAATAAAGAGAGGATCATCCATTATAGATCCAATTTTTTTTTTAATATATATTTTATAAAGGAAAAGGAAATGTAACATTCCTTTAAATTAAATGGAGGATTAAATAATCTCATACATATGTCTCTCTTCATAAATGCTTAAGGAAACATCATCATTAGATCTTACACTATTCATGTCTTCTCTCTCTCTTCAAATCACCCACACGTTAAAAGAACCTTACTCCTCCTCCTAGCCTTTCAACTACATTACTCACACCGCCCCACCTTTCAATACTACCATAACACGTGTCCCTATCTATCTCTCCCACTTGACTTGAACATTATTCCTCATCTCATCCCAACGCTTCTTCTTCCTTCCTTTGAACTTCAACTTCTCTTTTCTTCTTCTGCGCATACACTCCATTAACATTTCTTTTGTATTCTCTTCATCTATTTAAGCCCTATTTTTCTTTCCCAAAGAACACATTTAATGCTAAAAATGAGTTCTCCAAAGCAAAAATCAGATGAAATCCCCATGATGGAAAATCAGCCACCAGCTTTACAAACCATTCTTCCCACAACTTCAAAATCCAAACACACTCATCCTGTACCAAAGAAAAAACCTAGAACTTCCAAAACCAAAACTTCGTTTCATTCCAAAGAATCTATGGCGTCTGATGATTCTAGCTCATCCACAAACAACTCAACTTGTTCCTATGTTTGAAACAGAATCGGAAATCAAAAAGTATATTGATTATTGGCAATCTAACTCAGTCATTAATGGCAAGATCATTGATTTTGATAGTGTCCTTTCAAAAGGATATAACATGCGTGAATTCACAGACCTTCAGGGTTGGTCTGAATGTCTTACCTTGGTGGATGACCAATATCCTAGGTTAGTGAAAGGGTTTTACTCAAATTCGTTCATCACTGACACCACCATCACATGCACCATCAAGGGGTCTCACATTATCCTCACCTCTAAAATAATCTCTCAAATTCTTAATCTGCTTCAACAAGACCTAACAATTTTCTGTGAAAACTGGTATTCTGTTTGTAATGTTTTCGAAGAAGAAATTTCTAAAGAATTGTTCATAGCTCTAACTAGGGGTTGTATAGCATCTAATCTCAAGCCAATGGCTCACCTTTTCATAACCTGTGCATACACTCTCTCCTTCCTCGTTCTAGAAGTTTGGAGAAAGTCACACACACTGACAAACTCATCCTCTATCATCACAACCAAAAAACCAGTTGATCTTGGGTATGTCATTTTTAATTTCATGAGAAATGTTGTCTTGCTTAAGAAAGTCGCCCCTTATGGGATGTTCCTCACCCAAGTTTTTAAACACTTCAAGGTTCCTCTTGAAAATGAACCCCATGTGAACCTCTACTAGGAAATTCAAGCCTCAACTCTTGGACCTATGAAATTGCCAAAGTTAGGAGTCTCTCCTAAAGGAAAAAGGAAATCTCACAACACTCAAACTGAGTCCACCAAACCCACCAAAAAATCCAAGATCTCAACTCTTAAGAAACTCTTTCCTGATGAAGGAGACTCACAAACCAACACTCATGTCTCTGATACTCAAATTTATGAAACTCCAGATACTAATACTCGTGATACCTATCCACCTGAAACACCTGATACCCACTGTGCTGACACTCATATGACTGATCCTCCTATTAATCATCCTCAAGAACCTGATACTTCTATCAACAATCCTATAATTTCTGATACTCCCAATCCCAGTCCTCCTCAGCCATCAATTCCAATACCTGATCCTCAAACCCAATCCTCAATAAAAAAATTGATGAAGATAGTCCATCCCAGTAACTTAACATACCAAGAACCATCTCTGATGACTATGAGTCATACTTTTTAACTCAACTTTAGCTGGATTCTTACAATGCGCCACTTGCTCTCTCTCTGCTGGTTTCAATCACAATAATGAGCTTCTTGGCAGCATTCCTTCTGGATCTCAGAACGCATGGACTTTCAGTATCCAATGTCTCCTACTACTCCTATCTTTCACTCCCCCAAGGGCGATGAAAACCCTTTTTCTGATGCTGGGATCAATACTTTTCTTGAACCACCCGTCTTTGATGAATCGCCTACTAGGTTTGGCCAAGTTCATCCTTCATCCCTACTAGATCTTGGACACTCTCAAACCTTCAACACACCATTAGCCAAAGATTTCTCATCCATGCCTCATCTTGGTCCTGGTCCATCAAAGACCCAAAAATCTTCCAGAAAGAATACAAAGCATTTGGCATCCATCCAGAAGACAATTATTGCTTTTGGAAATCTCCAGAATGCGATATTTGATTGGATATCAACTGAGTATATTCCTCGTGTTGCTCCAAATATCCCTCCACCGGTCCTTCCTGAGATCAATTTTCCTACCGTTTCATCAGATGAGTCATCCACCGGGGACTCCACTGTTGGTGTAAGCCCTAGAGGCCAATACTTTTGGTACTTGTATCGAATTATTTATTAATAATAAAAGACATTTCTTTATTATGTTTGTTTTTCCAAATTGATAAAGTCTCTAGAATAGCTAGTTCGTTTAATGAAATATTAAGTGTGACTTAATCATAAGATTCCATTAAACATAAGGACACTATTCTTAAAGTATCTGTAGTCGAGCTTTAATGTGAAATGGGATAACCTTAAAGCATTAAGACTATTATGTAGATAGACTGGTGATCACATCTCATGGATCATGGATAAGGAGTTATCAAGTCTTAACATAGGTATTCATATTAAGAGTAATATTTATACTAGATTGACCCACTATAAGAGTACTACATAGAATGTTATGCAAAGTGTCATAAGTTACTCTCATGGTGATAGTGGTGTATACCACCCTTCGACCTGAAACCACTAAGGACCCTAGATGTAGAGTCAAGTACTTTATTGCTGATCAAACATTGTCCGTAATTGGATGACTATAAAGACAGTTGATGGGTACTTCATAAAGCATGCTGAGGGACATGAGTGACCTTGATGGAATTTGCCCATCCTGCATAACAGGATAAATGTCTAAGGGCCCAATATCGAACTGAACAAGGATGACACTGTATATGCCTTGTGTTCAATATAGACATAAGGTCAAAAGGGTAATTGTACACACAAGCACTATCACAAAAGGTTTTGTCACATCACATGACAATTTCGTGACTTGGGTAGCAGTGATGTATTGCTAGATACCGCTCAATATTTATTATGTTAAATGCATGATTTAATATAATTACCAACATCGCGAAATCCTACAGGGTCACACACATAAGGACAGTTTGATAAGAGGTAGAGTAAACAAGGAACACCGTAAGGTACAGTGTACTTAAGTAAATATGTAACACCGTAAGGTACGGTGCACTTAAGTGGAATACGGATTGTGGTAAGGTACCGCGTACTTAAGTGATATACGGTACATCATAAGATATGGTGTGCATGCACTTAAGTGGGATTTTTAGCTTGCAGCCCACATAAGTGGTTCTATAAATATAACCCTTGTGCAGAAGCATAAACACTTGATGAAAATTCAGCTGTGAAACCCTAGCCGTATTTTCCTTCTCTCTATCTCTCACTCAAAGCCTTCAATCGTAGCAGCTAGCACTGAGACTGAAGGAAGCTGTTCGTGTGGACTGAGTAGAGGCAATGTTCATCGTACATCACTCGTGATCATTCCTTCGATTCAGAATCAAAGGTTTCATCGCCACAAGAGGTAACCATTCTATCACTGATCATGATCTTTCGTAAGGATCGCTAAAGGGAAATTTTAAATTCCGCTGCGTTTTTACAGAAGAAGCTGAGTATTATCCTTATAGTGGAAGCTTATTTTCATTTGACTTGGTTCGTTATTTGAATAGGTGTTTATCTCCTCATATGAGAATCCTGTTGTGATCCAGTGGATATTTAATCCCCAACAGATGGGTGTATTTTTATTTGAGAAGTCTGTTGTGTGATTTGACCTGCCCGCATCTCTTTTGAGTATCCCTGACAAGGTTTTTGTTTATCTCCAGCAAGTGGTTATCTTTTGTGAAGCATGTCTATTAATTCTTTGCCTACCATGGACTCATTCCTCAGTAGAGCAATGACTTTGAGGTTCCCCCGTCTGCGTAGTGTGATCATTCTCCGAAATTCAATTTGATTCATTTCATTAACAGGATTTAAATTAATAATAATTAAAGTGTGTTTATTATTTTTCTCTTGTGGTGATCAGTTATGGCCTTAGTTTTCCTTTATTTTGTTTTGGGATTTTAAAATACGACCTGTGTGTCGTGCCTCTCTTTTAATTTCTTGATGTAGCTTATTTTCTCATCTCACTCCCTTGTATGTAAAACGAGTATTCTTTATTGTTATGTAATGTTATAAAGAAGAAGAAGATTACAAGATCAAAGAAGGACAACCTTGGAGATCTTGCTTGGAGAAGTGTAGATCGTTATTAGGTTTAACTTAGGTTCTCTCATTGGCTTGGGAGAACAATTGCGCTAGGGGCCATAACTATTTCATTTTGTATGTATATTGATGCATGTGTATGTATGTTGATGCATGTGAGAGACGATTTATATGATAAATAAGCCGGTGAGATCAAACTAATGAAAATTCCCTCAAAATTGAATATTAAGTTTATGTTTTCCAAGTTTTAGAACTCATCAAGACTAGTATCGAATAATGTAGGTTTCGCCTAACGCGAGGTGCATGTTCTATATTAGTAAGATGCGATGGGATAAATGTAATATCCAATTTCTAAAACAATGTGCCAAACTTAACTAAACAAAATATAATAAGATTATATACGTTTAAAAGCAAGAGTTGGGAATCATCCATGTCATGGATTAGAATAAGGAGTTATTCACCCAACTGAAATAGCTAAGTTTTGTGTAATCAACCTAACGCTAACTTAAAACAAAGTGAAATATGGATCTCGATCCACTAGAAAATCTTCCAACGGGATTTTCTGAATCAAATGGTGAGGGTTATTTGGTTTGAGTAAAATAGTGGGAGCATATTTAATTAAAGGCCTAATTGAATATGTTGTTTTAATGATACTTATAATCTTCCATTCTATTTTGTAGATTACCATGACAACTAACACATCTAACAACATTTTGCGATCAATCCTTGATAACGAAAAATTGTCTGGGACAAATTTTCTGGATTGACGCCGAAATCTGAGGATTTTCCTCAAACATGACAAAAAGCTGTATGTCTTAGAGACACCTGTTCCTGAGGATGAGCCTCATAGTTTTGCTCCTAAGGCTGAAAGAGATGCTTATGAGAAGCATGTCGATGATGCCAATGAAACTGCTCGCCTCCTATTGGCAACCATGAATTCTGAATTGCAAAAGCAACATGAAAACATGGCAGCGTTCGATATGATCGAACACCTGAAGATGCTCTATCAAGAGCAGGCAAGGCATGAGAGGTTTGAAGTTTCAAAAGCCCTTTTTCAAGCCAAGCTATCTGAGGGAACCCCTGTAGGTCCCCATGTACTCAAGATGATTGGGTATGTGGAGAACCTTGAAAGATTGGGATTTCCCCTCAAAAAGGAGCTTGCGACTGATTTGATCCTGCAATCGTTGCCGGAAAGCTTCAGTCAATTTGTCCTTAATTTCAACATGAATGATATGGACAAAACTCTTCCTGAATTGCTAGGCTGTTAAGAACTGCTGGACAAAATCTGAAGTCAAAAGGGAAATCTATTCTGATGGTCAGTAATGGAAAGAAACAGAACAAAAGGCCCACCAAGAAGGGTGGTAAATAGAAAGGCAAGGAAGTTGCCAAACCCAAACATATTTCCCCTGCTTTGAAGCCTAGTGGAGGTATAACAAAGGAGGGCACTTTCTTCTATTGTGGTAAGACCAGACACTGGAAGAGAAACTGCCCAAAGTACCAGGAAGATAAGAAGAATAGAGTGGAGACTTCAACTTCAGGTATTTTAATTATAGAAATAAATTTATCTACTTCTGAATCATGGGTATTAGATATTGGATATGGTTCTCACATTTGTACCAATGTGCAGGGGCTAAAAAGGAGTAGAGTTTTGGCAAAAGGTGAAGTTGACCTACGAGTTAGCAATGGAGCAAAGGTTGCTGCTTTAGACGTAGGAACTTATGCATTGACTTTACCTAGTGGTTTAATAATTCAGTTAGAGAACTGTTATTATGTACCTACAATTAGCAGGAATATTATTTCCGTTTCTTGTTTGGACAAGTTTGGTTTTTCATTTATAATAAAGAACAATTGTTTGAAATTCTGGTATTAGATATGTGATGTCAAGTGAGATGTCACAACATCAATATCTGTTATATGAACAAGACAATAATAGTAACAGTACTTAAAAACAATAAACAACACAAAGAATTGTTCACCCAGTTCGGTCTAACAACCTACGTCTGGGGGCTACCAAGCCAGGGAGGAAATTCACTATTAGTAGTATCAATTTGTAGACTCCACAATCAACACAAAAGTTGATAATCTACTCACTTAGTCACTACCCAATGACACTTCTACCTAAGACACTCCTAGATATGAGACACCACTCACTCCCCCTCAATCACAACAGTGATGAAAACAGAAAATAATAAAGTAAGAAGACACACTTCAAAGACAATACTTGGTCTTGCTTAAAAGCTTCACCCAAGAACAAACACTCGTGCTTAAAAGCTTAGAGTGGACAAATTACAACGCAATTAAACAGTCCAATTCAAACATCAAAGAGATGAGAAAATGGCTCACAAATAACACAAGACGCACAAAGACTCAAACCCTAACACAAGTAGGTTTGATACGTCTTTATAACGCAACTCTCTTCATGGGCTTGGGTAGCATTAATTCCCAGATTTGAATCTCACTTTAAAACATAATTAATCTTCAAATCGTTTAGCCCTAAAAATAGAACAGAGTATTCTTCATAGGAAATATAAAATGATTGCATCAGATAAACTCTCCTCCAAGAACCTCGCCTGCAATCTCTCAAACAATCCTCAAGATATAACAATTAACACGCAGCCCTAAACCACATAACTGATGTTCTGTCAACAGATGTTAAGACATCAGTCTTGACATCATGCATAGAAACTGCAACACACCACATGCAGAATGTTAGAAGCACATGTTAAGACATCAGACATGACATCTTGAACAAACAAATAGTTTTACCAAAATTGCTGCCAATAAAAGAACTAACAATCTCCCCCTTTGGCTAATTTTGGCTAAAACAATATCAGCACACATCAGAGATACCTGCAGCAGAAACAACCCAAACACACCATACCACTAACATTCAGCAGCACTAAACAAAACAAAAGCTCCCCCTCTAGCCAAGGAACCACACATACCAGACCAGAAAGCAACATACAACACTGACATTCTCAAAAACTATTGCATCTCCCCCTTAAGCAAATAAGAAGAAAACCATTCAGCTGTACCAAAAAAAACTACTAGTATAGTCTACTTTATCTCCCCCTTTTTAGCCATAATTGGACAAATTAAAGAAGAAGTAGTCAGTCACAAACTGTCAGTGTTAGATTAGACTAACATCAACAGGATAACCAAAGCAAAAAAAAATATCATATTGAAGCTGTTAACAAGAGCAGTACGGACAAATTAAGTCACAAACCAAGCACACACAGGTGCCATCAGAAATCCAGAACAGCACATATAAGTGTCTAAAGAAAACCAAAAAGAAACAAAAAGAAAACACCAACAAAGCCAACATAACCAGCGGAATCAATCTTCCTCAGAATAATTAGAAGCATCTTCATCACCCTCAGTATCAGTTGCTGAGCCACCCTCCTCAGAACCTGAAACATTACCACCTTCACCCCGTTCTAAAGACTTAATCAATTTTTCAAGTCTCATCTTCCTGGCAGCACTGGTGTTGATAACAACATCTAGATCTTTACATGCTAACTTCAACTCATTGATCAGATCATTTTTGGTGCATGTATTGTTGACACCAGTGCCTGATGTTGAAACAATATCTGGGACATGATTCCCAATAAACAGCTTAGGATGCAGAGACAATGCAGCCTCCCTCTTGCAAGCAATATCAGAGTTAGTTAAGATTCCAGGATGTTGATTCAATATCATTCCACAAATAAGGGAAGGAAATGATATAGGCATCTTAACAGCATTAGTTTTAGCATGCTTCACAATCTGATCAAAGATGTAATTCCAATAATCAAACTTGACCTTGTTGCCAACAGCAAAGATGAACCTTCCTAACCCCACTACTATGGTAGTTTTTTGATTTGTAGGTACCCAATTTGCAGCCCCAATCTTATACAAAATTGTATATTTGACACTTAGTTGGCTAGCAGGCAATTTACCTTTCAAAGGCCAACTAGTCACTTGACTAGCAGTGATCACCTTGCACACATGGTTGTCAGTAACCTCCAGTTCACACTCTTCTTTATCACTCCTTCCCAAGTACTTGTTGATGGCACTAGAAGAGAAATTAATAAATTTGCCCCTAATATAAACCTTCATGAAATTCACACTTCTACCATCAGCAATATCAGCAGGAATGTTCACAATGAATTCCTTAACCAGCACATCATAACACTTTGAAAAATCTGACACAGTCTTTAATAATCCCGCAACATGAATTAACTCCATGATTTCCTTGACCTCCAAGGCATCTTTACCAAGCTCTCACTCCAGAGCAATTCTTCTTAGATAAACATACTTCCACTTACTCACATTGTCAACAGAATGGAATGAAATATTGTCTAAAGGGACATCAGGAACTTTGTTAACAATCTTCTTGCTAGCAGCCTTCTTCTCAGGATTGATGTCCTGGACATCCTCCTCACCATCAAAGTTTGAGTCAGAGTCAGACCTGGCCTTCCTTTTCTTGGAGCTGGTAGCCACCTTGCTCCATGATTTTGTAGGACCAACCACAGACTTCTTCTTACCACTACCAAGAGACCCTGTCATAGCAACAACCTTCTCTTTTCTTGTCTTCATCCTTTTTGCTATCCCAGGCACCACATTTGCAATTATCTCATTATCTGACAAATCATCCATATCCACCACATCAACTGGCTTCTTTCCTCTAGGACTAGAAGTACCTTTCTTAGCAAGTGATGTTCCAACATCAGTTTCAACATCAGCTCCAGCTTCAGTTCCTGCATCTTCAAGAACAGACATAGCCAACCTGTGAAGATTGTCTTCAGCCGTTTGCCTATCATCTTTCTTTCCCTCAGAGTGACCGGCAGACATTTGAGTAAGCGGCCTAGATATCCCAGCCACTGAAATACCCTTTTCCAGAACCTTTGTAACTATCCTGTCTAGACTTTTATCCACAGAATACTCTTCTTCCTCACTTTGATTTTTATAATCTTGAGGGGGTGAAGTAGAATTCCCAGGAACAGATTTGTCTCCAAACAAAATTCCAGTGACAACCCTTCTAGCTTCACTATCATCATATCTCCTACAGTCAGAAGGATCAGAAGGTTTACCTGTACTAGGACGTGTAGACCTCTTTGCCTGCAGCTTGCTTGGTCGTATCTTTTCAGAACCAGAGAGGGGAACCATGGATAAAGGCGCAACTTCCAGAGCATCATCAAGCGAGACCTCGTCAGTAGAAACCCTAGATTTAGCATGCAAAGGATTTTTGGTAGCAAATTTCTTGGAGGGAGAAGGTTGTTGTTGAGACATTGTTACTTTCTTGCAGCTGATTGACAAAAGATTGGAAGAGCTTCTTTTTCCGGGAGAGAAGATGAACAAACAATATGAAGCAAAATGGCGATAGCGTGTGGCAGTGAAGATGTGAAATGATTGCCCATGCAAAGGGGGCTACTTTTGTTGGAAACTTAAAAGGTAGTAAATTGAATTTCCACACCAAAATAAATGAATTTTCAAATTTTTTAATTTTAATGAACATTGTCCACATGCCATTAACTTCTGGTGGCCTTCATAATTACACATTTCCAATTCTTCTCTTAGGGTTTCACATTGACTTGCATCTACATCCTTAGAGAGTATATCAGCAACCTTCTTTTGTCTAGTGACATGTTCCAACTGAATGACCTTGTTTTCTTCAAGTTCTCTTCTGACCAGATGATGAACATTAATGTGCTTAGTGTCCCTCAGGATGTCACAGCAAGATGTCATGACATCATGCTTGACATTATACTCAATCAGACTTTGTTTCACCTTTTTCAGATGTAGATGACCAAGTCTTTGATGGTCCAAATCCACATCATCATCTTTGGCAATAGTACATATGGTGGAGTAACTGGACTCTTGAGGAACCCACAAGTAGCAGTTATCTTTAGATCTAACTCCCCAAATAACAACTTCACTCTTTTCATTTGTCACTAAACATTCAGATTTGGTATAGCTGACCTCGAAACCTTCACCACACAGTTGAATAATGCTAATTAAATTAGTCGTCAACCCTTTAACAAGCAACACATTATCAAGACTAGGCCCAACTGAACAATTCAGCTTTCCAATCCCTTTGACCTCACCTTTGTCTCCATCCCCAAAGGCCACATCACTTGTGGAATAAGATTTGACATCCACCAACAGGTTCTTGACACCTATCATATGTTTAGAACACCCACTGTCAAAGTACCAATCTTCCATAGCTGAGGCTCTAATAGACATGTGAGCTAATAAGCTTGTAACAGCAACCCTGGGAACCATTGTTTTCCACTTGTTGGAGTATTCTGACTTGGTCCAGGATGAGGGACAAGTTTAGGATATCCATGCAGTCTGAAGCAGAAAGGCTTTATGTGCCCAAATCTTCCACAGTAATGACATCTCCATCTTTGAGTTTCTTCTCTGAAGTGATTGAGATGTATTCTCCATTGAGGTTGAGTATGTCTTCTGCTATGATGATGAGGCTGTCTTCTGCCATAATGATGAGGTTGTCTTCTGCTATGATGATGAGACATAAAATGATTTGGGCCAGAAACATGCACCTTCCCATGATGTTGCGACATCTGATGGGACATGTTCTGTTTGGGTCCAGAAGTATGAACTTTCCCATGGTGCTGAGTCTTCTGCTGAGGTACAAATTTCTTAGGTCCATAAGCATGGACTTTCTCATGTTGTTGAGACATCTGATGAAACAAGTTCTGTTTAGAACCAGAAGAACTAGCATCTGAAGAAGGTTTCTTCTCACCCTCAAATCCCAGCCCAGTCATGTCTCCAGCCAGTTTTCCAGACTGAAGAATGTCATCCAAGGTATCAGTCCCCTTGTTTAGCATTCTGATAGATTTGACTATTTGATCAAGCTTGGAGTTTAGAAGACTTACTTCATTCTCTAGATTGGTCTTTTCAGCCTTTAGCTGTACTATAACTTTCTTTTGCTTTTCCCCATCTAGACACACTTGTTCACTTCTAATGCACAGCTCTCTATATGATGCAGCTAACTCCACATACGTAATCTCTCCATCACTTGAATCATTATCAGACTCACATATTCCAGTCATAGCTCTGACATGCTTGGCTGATTCATCTTCACTTTCAGTGTCCTCATCAGACCACGTGACAGACAAACCCTTTTTCTGTTTAAGGTATGTGGGACATTCAGCTCTGATGTGACCAAAACCTTCACATCCACGGCATTGGATTCCTTTGTCATTATTAGGCCTATCCCCTGCTTTGGTTTTCTTCATCTGATCAGCTGACCTGTTGATGTCAGATGTGATGTTCTTGACATTAGGTTTATAATTTTTGTCCATTCTTTTCATTATTTTATTAAATTGTCTTCCCAGCATCACAATAGCATTGGATAGCTCCTCCTGAGTTTCAATATCACACTCTTCCTTTTCATTTTCAGAACTAGACATCAGTGTTATGCTTTTGGCCTTCTTTTCTGATCTGTCATTCAACCCTAATTCAAATGTCTGAAGTGAACCAATTAACTCATTTACCCTCATCTGGCTGATGTCTTGAGCTTCCTCTATAGCAGTCACCTTCATATCAAATCTCTTGGGAAGAGATCTGCGAATTTTTCTCACCAGCTTCTCATCAGACATCCTCTCTCCTAGGGCACTAGAAGCATTTGACAGTTCAAGTATGTTCATGTGAAAGTCATGAATGGTTTCTTCATCTTTCATCCTCAAACTTTCAAAATTTGTTGTTAGAAGCTGAAGTCTTGACATCTTTACCTTGGAAGTTCCTTCATGAGTTGTTTTCAGGATATCCCAAGCCTCCTTGGCCACTTCACATGTGTTGACCAGCCTGAAAATGTTCTTGTCAATACCATTAAATAAGGCATTCAAGGCCTTAGAATTCCCAAGAGCAAGTTCATCTTCTTCCTTGGTCCAATCTTCTTCAGGTTTCAACTTTGACTGACCATCTTTTCCCACAATGACAGGATGTTTCCATTCTTTCAAAACAGCCTTCCAAGCCCTGTTGTCTAAAGACTTAAAAAAGGCAACCATGTGAGGTTTCTAATAGTCATAATTTGATCCATCTAGAATAGGGGGTCTATTCAAAAATCCACCACTCTCCTTGTCCATTGCACCAGAAAGTAATAGCCCTAGATCTCACCCAGATACAGAGCAGGATGACCTGCTTTGATACCAATTGAAATTCTGGTATCAGATATGTGATGTCAAGTGAGATGTCACAACATCAATATCTGTTATATGAACAAGACAATAATAGTAACAGTACTTAAAAACAATAAACAACACAAAGAATTATTCACCCAGTTCGGTCTAACAACCTACGTCTGGGGGCTACCAAGCCAGGGAGGAAATTCACTATTAGTAGTATCAATTTGTAGACTCCACAATCAACACACAAGTTGATAATCTACTCACTTAATCACTACCCAATGACACTTCTACCTAAGACACTCCTAGATATGAGACACCACTCACTCCCCCTCAATCACAGCAGTGATGAAAATAGAAAATAATAAAGTAAGAAGACACACTTCAAAGACAATACTTGGTCTTGCTTAAAAGCTTTACCCAAGAACAAACACTCGTGCTTAAAAGCTTAGAGTGGAAAAATTACAACGCACTTAAACAGTCCAATTCAAACATAAAAGAGATGAGAAAATGGCTCACAAATAACACAAGACGCACAAAGACTCAAACCCTAACACAAGTAATGCAGCTCTTCAATTAAACTCCTCTAGCCAGCAAGTAGGTTCGATACGTCTTTATAACGCAACTCTCTTCATGGGCTTGGGCAGCATTAATTCCCAGATTTGAATCTCACTTTAAAACATAATTAATCTTCAAATCTTTTAGCCCTAAAAATAGAACAGAGTATTCTTCATAGGAAATATAAAACGATTGCATCAGATAAACTCTCCTCCAAGAATCTCGTCTGCAATCTCTCAAACAATCCTCAAGATATAACAATTAACACGCAGCCCTAAACCACATAACTGATGTTCTGTCAACAGATGTTAAGACATCAGTCTTGACAGCATGCATAGAAACTGCAACACACCACATGCAGAATGTTAGAAGCACATGTTAAGACATCAGACATGACATCTTGAACAAACACATAGTTTTACCAAAATTGCTGTCAAATAAAGAACTAACATTGTTGCTCTATTTATTTGAATGATAAATTCTAGGCTACTGCACAAATGAACAATGGATTGTATGTCCTTGATCTTGAAATGCGGATTTATAACATTACTACTAAAAGGATGAAACCTAACGAGTTAAATCCAAGTTACCTTTGGCAATGTCGCTTAGGCCATATAAATAAGAAACACATCTCCAAACTCCATAAAGATGGAATATTGGACTCTTTTGATTACTAATCATATGATACATGCAGATCTTGTTTAATTGGAAAGATGACAAAGTCCCCATTCACAAGAAAATGTGAAAGGGCTAATGATCTTTTGGCCCTCATACATACTAATGTATGTGGACCACTGAACATACCAGCCAGAGGAGGTTTTCAATACTTCATCACATTTACCGATGATTTCAATAGATATGGTTATGTCTATTTAATGAAACACAAATCTGAATCCTTTGAAAAGTTCAAGGAGTTCAAGAATGAAATACAAAACCAACTAGGTAAGAATATTAAAACTCTTCGATCAGATCGAGGCGGTGAATATTTAAGCCTAGAGTTTGATGACCATCTAAAAGAGTGTGGGATTCTATCCCAACTCACTCTTCCTGGAACACCACAATGGAATGGTGTATCTGAGAGAAGAAATTGAACCTTGTTAGACCTGGTCCGATCTATGATGAGTCACGTCGATCTTCTAAACTCCTTTTGGGGACATGCACTACTGACAACAACTTACACACTTAACCGTGTTCCATCCAAAAAGGTTGAAAAGACACCATATGAAATATGGAGTGGTAAGAAACCATATATGTCTTACATGAAGATTTGGGGTTGTGAAGTTTATGTGAAACGACAAATTTTAACTAAGCTTGAGCCCAAATCTGACAAATGCTTATTTGTGGGGTATCCTAAAGAAACAAGAGGGTATTACTTCTATAATCCTTCTGAGGGTAAAGTGTTTATCGCTCGAACTAGAGTTTTCTTGGAAACAGACTTTATTTCCAAAGGAATAAGTGGGAGGAAAGTAGAGCTTGAAGAAATTCAAGAATCACAAAGCAGTGATACACCTATGGAGGAATTAGAGCAGGAACCACAAGTAGTTGTGGAAGAGAAACCTGCTCAAGTAGAACAAGACCAGCGTAGGTCGAGCAGGATACGTCACCAACCAGAGAGATATGGATATCTCATAAATGATCAAGGTGATGTATTACTCATGGATCAAGATGAGCCTGTAACCTATCAAGAGGCTATAACTGGTCCTGAGTCTGAGAAGTAGCTAGAAGCCATGAAATCTGAAATGGATTCCATGTACATGATAAATGCAAAATGTAACTATTTTTGTATATAGGTTTTGTTACACTTATCGATACTTTTTGGTTAATATCATTAGAATAAACCCCGATTTATTTATAAATACGTTTACTTTACATTTTAGAGTATATATTGCGTATCGTGTAAATATCATTGAGTTTAATTGATTTTCTCTCATTTTTGTAGGTATTTAATCAAGGATATCTTGCCATATTCATAAAGAGCATTTAATAAGATTTCTAGCACTTCCGACCGTGCGTAAATCAGAGTTACGGTGCAGAAGTTGTGGTCCAAATAAGAGCTGGTTTGTTGTCATGTTCGCTTTGCGAGTGTGCCAGCGAATGTTCGCTTTGCGAATGCCTGGCGAGTTCCTAGCGAAGGCTCCTAGAATTGGACAGGGGAGAAAAGGACCAAAGTTCGCTTTGCGAACTTGTCATACCCCAAATTTTGACCACTAATATTTCCCATCACTGTGCAAATCATCACCACAATATTGATGTACCATTATGCCTCATCAGTCTCCCCAAAGATGGGTGAGCATTCACTTCAAATCAAAGATTAGGGTTTTGAGCCCTCTCAAAGCATTTAGATAAAGGATCAATCAAGAAATAACATGATCTTCAACTTGTCTAACATCTCAAACACCCATAGAGGATCAAGAGGACTCCCATATCAAGAATCAAGCACAAGGTTGCAACATTCCAAGTGGATCAAGCCTCAAGATCGCCAGTGTCACCAAATTAGGGTTTTGGTAGACTGAGGCCTCCAGATAAAATTTTCCTCTGGGCATGAGCCAATGCTTCAAAGTATAGCCTAAGATACTCCATGGGACCTCATGGACCCAATCATCAAGTCAATTTAACCTCAGGGGAGGCATTTATCAAAAATCAGGAATTAGGGTTTCTTGACCTAATTCACCCCTAAGTTGACTTTTGGGACAAAGCATGAGCCAAAACCTCAAGACATGATTTGAGGGTCTATAACACACTATGTTGATCCATTTTCAACAATGTATTGATCCAAGAAGCTTGATCTATAAGTTTCAATTTCATCTGGACCACAATTAGGGTTTTGAAGAAAAAGTCAATTGTGCCTTTGACTTTTGACCAAGGCATGCTCCAAAACCTTGGGACATGATTTAATACACCCTAAAACACCTATGGAATCCATATATTAAGTTTGATTTAGTTCAAGGACTTGATTTCATAGAGGATCGCACAGTTAAAATTCATCTGCTGAAAAAAGTCAACTGTACAAAAAGTCAAAGTTTTACTTTTTGATTTTTTGGTCAACCAAGGTTCCTTAACCCTAAAACAATGTTAATTTGTGATTGGAATCATCATTCATCAAGAAAAACCAAAGAAAATGAGTTAACTTGTAAAAGGGGTAACCATAAAAAACTTAGAATTTTTCTTAGTTATGGAACAAAGTGGTTAGGGTACCAACTTTCAAGGATCATAAATTGAGATCCAAGAAACCATTTTGGATGATCCAAAGATGGATTTGTAGCTCTCATGGCATACTTTAAAAGTGTCAACTACATCTCATTTCAGTTCCTCATGGATTTTTAGTTATGGAGTGATCAAAATGGCTGAAAACATGAAATATCACTTTTTCCAACACTTAGTGAAATTTTCACTAAGTCAGAATCTGTCTTGCTTTTTTTCCAAATGTAGGGGCATTTTTCACTTGGATCCAAAAAGTGTCAAGACAAACTATAATCATACATGTATTGTATCAAATAAGAGCTTTCCAAAATGGCCAAGAACTCCATCAAACTCCACCTGAGCAAGGAGTTGTGACAACTGCAACATGCCTTGATGTAAACTGTCTTGGCAAGGAAGATTTATGCACAAGAGCTCGATTTGTCCAAATTATGCAATAACAAGCATGCTTATCCATCTGCATACCTCAATGGGGAACAACCAAGGGACAAGAACTGATTCATCAGCCTCCAAAGTCCCAAAATCTACAAGTAGCATGCCAAACCTAAAAAGGCTAAAGATGCTTCAAGACTCCAATTTTGTTTTGGAGCATTCAATGGATGCTTATAGGAGAAACCCTGAATTTTGGATTACTCTCCAGCTGAGTTAAAACCCATAGGTTCTAAAACCCAGTCTCTCTCCTAAAAAATCTCCAACCAGGGTCAGTTTACCATCATATAACACTATCTTAAACGAGAACCTCAAGGTATCTGATCTATCAACCATTCTGCATTCCCTTGCAAGAGTTGGTTTCCCCGTTTGGACATGCCTCGGGATCTCAAGAATCCCCAGCATAAGCTAGCCTCCTCTTAGGCTTTGTATAATGATCCTTTCCTCAGGAAAGTTAGCCTCCTCTTGGGCTTTGTACAATGATTCTCCCCATCGGAGTTAACCTTTTTCAAACTCTCTTGTTGAGTCAACCAATTATTTCCCAGACTCACTTGTTGAGTCGATCACCTTTTCAGACTCTCTTGTTGAGTCAATTACTCTCATGGACTCTCTTGTTGAGTCAATCACCTTTTTGCACTCTCTTGTTGAGTCAAACCCTTTTTGCCTCAATCTTGGGTTTTATACAAGACAGATAAAGACTTACCCAGTGGAGTCAATTAACCTTTTAGCATCAACCTTGTGCTTTGATCAAGGCACACAAAAATCAACAATCCTTCTTTAGAGATGACAAATTCTCTCTCAGTCAAACATTTTAGCTTCAATCTTGGGCTTTGAACAAGACACAAATACTTATTTAGCTTCAATCTTGGGCTTTGAACAAGACACCAAAACATCTTTTTCCTCCCTTAGAATAGGAGGAACTACGATTGCTCTGATTTCCCTGTTTCGTTTAAACGGGAATACGCAGGCATAAGATTGCAAAATATTAGCGAGCATACTAATAAAAAACTCTAGGTCCAATACCTCCATATATCGATCAAAACTTAGGTCCAGCACCTTCCCAAAAACATCAACAAAAACTCACTCTCCCTGTCACATTTCCCAAGAAACTTTCCCAAACCCATTACCAGATAAACACCATTAAGTACCAAGCAAAATCTAAAGCTAATATCCCGTGGATAACCAAATATAGGATGGATAACTTACAACTGCCCATTGTATAACCTGACCCCGGACCCCCAATCTCTTTAAGCGTTTGTTCAGTTAAACATTCGCGTGCAAAGTTAGTTTTAGATACCTTCCCTTTCCCTTCCAGCTTCATGGGATAAATAAGAAATCAGAAAGTAGCACCCCTTTCTCCGCGAGGAGGAAAACCCAATTCCAGTGATAAGGTGGTCGCGTCACCGACAAAAATCGCTCGCTACAGAAAAATGGCGACTCTGCTGGGGAGTCATTGTCTGTATAGGACTAGGATTATAGCCCTTAAGAGGTCTAGGATGTTAGCTTTAGGAATACACAAATAAATAAATAAATAAATATATATATATATATATATATTGCTTTTCCTACTTGATATCCGTGTTTATTTTTTTGCTAATGAGACTGCGGGTGATGCCGCATCTGGAAAGATTGAGTATACACCTAAGATAAGTGATGGCATGAGACGGGTAATCTTACAGGAAGTGACTCCCAAATAAGAGGTCCCGGTAGACCATCGAATCAGTGGAGATACCCTTTGCGGATTCAATGCCTATACGACTTCGGTTGTTGAAAGCAGATTGTTCGATTGGGCTGTCCATGAAACTGAGGATTTTAGTAGACTAAGACCATGTTACTATTTTGTAGTGTGGAAACTATCGAAAATAGTTGTCACGCGATACTACCCTCATTTGAGATTACTCTAAGATACATCATCTCGCTCGGGTGAACCAGCCTACTGTTGTCATCTCAAGAGGGGTCAATGATTTTGCGGACAGGTACAAAAAATCACCAATACAACCTTTGTGGATTGGTAGAGCCATGGCTTCATGACACCGAACCTTTGACCCCATGTTTTTTCTATGTTTTTGTGTGCTGCATTCATGCATTCATTTCATCTAAAAAACATTAAAACAAAGAAAATTTTCTCTTCTAGTCTCTCTTTTTCAAATTAAACTAAGACAATGATTGCAAATGTCAGAGAAAGAGATTGCGTTATGGATTTCGGTAGAAGGAAGACTCACAAGTACACCTTCAAGGTTCCAAAACTAGAGGATTTGAGAGGGTTGGCAAGGATGATCACCAACCCTGATGCTTTCAGAGATAAGTACGGAGGACTGCTGTCTCTATTAAGGGTCCATGTAATTGAAGGAATCTTGGCTACTCTGATTCGGTTTTACGATCCGGTTTATCACTGTTTCACATTCCCGAATTATCAGCTAGCACCAACACTGGAGCAGTATTCTCACCTGACTGATTTACCTATCACTAACCAAGCTCCCTTTTCTGGACTGGAAGAAATTCCAAAGGATCAAACCCTTGCAAGAGCAATCTATTTGGATGAGTCAGAAGTCAGGACTCACATGACCACTAAGGGTGGAATCCAGGGTTTGCCATCCAAGTTTCTGATAAAGAAGGCCCTGTACTTTGCTAGTATAGGGAATGTGACTGCTTTCGAGAGCATCTTTATTCTGCTCACCTACGGGTTATTTTTGTTTCCTAACATTGATAACTTCGTTGATATCAACACCATTAAGGTTTTTCTGATTGGAAACCCTGTACCGACCTTGCTCGCATATGCTTATCATTCTGTACACTTAAGGAATTTGTACAGTGGAGGAATGATCACGTGTTGTGTACCCCTACTGTACAAATGGTTCACTTCCCATTTGCCAAAGTCTGCCGCATTTTGGGATCAAAAGAGTACTTTACGTTGGTCACAGAGAATCATGTCTCTTACCAACTCTGACATCGATTGGTACAATCGAATCTACGATGGAATAAGGATCATTGACCATTGTGGGAACTTCCCTAATGTACCCCTCATAGGAATTAAAGGAGGAATCAACTGTCATTTGATTTTAGTTCGTCGTCAATTTGGATACTCGATGAGACATATCCCACATAATGTTCATCTGGAAGGTCTTTTCTTCAAGGAAGGAGAAAATGACAGGGCACTAAAGACAGAAATAGTGCATGCTTGGAAACATGTTCACAGGAAAGGAAGAGAGTCTCTAGGAAAACCAGACTGTGTCTCTGTGGAACCTTATCTCTACTGGGTACAAACTAGGGCTCTCAAACTGAGGATGCCATACCCTTGTCACGAAGTTCTTCCGTTAAAGGAATATGTCCTTTACTTTATGTCTGATACGGAAAAGCTCCAGGTTACTCTCAACAAAGTTCAACAGGAGAGGAGGTCTTGGAAGAACAAGTACCGCATTCTCAATGTGGAGTGTAAGAAAATACAGCAACTGTTAAAAGATAAAGATGCTCTGATTGAGATTTTAGAGCAACATGCTGTAGAAAATCAAGAAGACCAAAGGAATTTGCTCACTCCTTTCACTTGGCAAAGGAATGACAACCCGACAGCGGCTCAAGAGCCCTGGTCAAAGAAGGGGAAAGTACCAGAACCAGCACCGGAGCCCTCCTCAGAGAGAACTCAGGATCCATAAGTTTAGACTTTTCCTTTTACCGCACTTTGTAAATTACAGTATTTCCATTTCCGCAATCTTTGAATTCAATAAAACGGGGTTTCCCCACTGTATGATATTTGCAATCCGATTGTTGAAGTTTCTTTTGAAAATAACAAAAATTATTATTAATATAATCATTGCATATCATTCATCATTCTCGCATAACGCACTTTTCTTACCTACGAATCTCACGTTTGTGTCTCGACTCTAGAGTCAAACTGTCTCATTCGTACAATACTCGGGCCAACATTCAAAATAAAATGGATATTCTCGAGAAAGAGAACAGAGAGTTGAGAGAAGAACTCGACACTCTGGAAGAAGATCTAAGGAAACTTCACAATGACATGCAAGCTCTGGCAGCAGCTCATATGCAACAACAAAGGACTGTGATCTCAGAGATCACATCTACGCCCATAGTGGGAAAGTATGATCCTCGGTATAACATGCCAAAAGATCGTCCCTAGGGCATGCCACTCAACTATATCCCAGAAGGATATATTCCGCCGATCATAGAAGATCCGGAAACTGCAGCTGGGACCGCTGGGCCTGAAGGTTACAAACTTCGGGAAAGCGAAGATGTAAGGGGCATAACAACAACTCCTGAAGGTTACAAACTTCGGGGTAGGGAAGCACCAAGAGTCACTGCTGTAATAACTATACCACCACCCATGGTACACACTGTCCCGGAAGGACAGATTCCACAGATATCTTCAGGTGGAAATGAAGGTATGTATGACATAATGAATGAGTTCCAGGAGCAATTCTTGGAGATGCAGAAGGAACTGCATGCCATTCGCGGTCAGGATCTATTCGGTAAGGACGCCACAGACCTTTGTTTGGTCCCCAATGTGAAAATTCCGTACAAATTCAAGGTGCCCGAATTTGAGAAATACAAGGGTTACTCTTGCCCTCAAAGTCACTTGGTGATGTACGATCGGAGGATGTCAACTCAGATAAAGAACAAATAACTATTGATCCATTACTTCCAGGATAGTTTAACTGGTGCCGCATTCAAATGGTACATGGGTTTAAACCGTACTAAGATCGTCACTTTCAGAGATCTTGGCGCTGCCTTCGTCCAATAGTATAAGTATAACCTGGACATGGCACCAGATCGAGATCAACTCAGAGCCATATCGCAGAAGGACAAGGAAACCTTTAAGGAATATGCTCAGAGATGGCGTGAAATTTCCGCCCAGATTGATCCACCTCTTGAGGAAAAAGAGATGACAAAGATCTTCTTGAAAACCTTGAGTTCATTTTACTACGATAGAATGGTCGCCAGTGCGCCCAGTGACTTCACTGAGATGGTGAGCATGGGAGTTCGTCTTGAGGAAGCAGTCCGAGAAGGACGTTTAGTAAAAGACGCTGGATCATCAAGCAGTACCAAAAGATACGGCAATGCTTTCCCTAAGAAAAAAGAGCAATATATTGGTAATATCTCTCTCGGAAAGCAAAGGCGACGATATCAACCAGTAGTAGCTGTAACTCCTGCTATTAACCCTGCGCCTATTCCAACGTATCAACCTCGGGTTGCTCAAAGCCAACCGCATCAACAACAATATCAGCAAAGGACACAACAACCTCTTCAACAGGCTCGTCCTCAGTACAACAACAACCGTACAACGTGACCACCAGGGTTCGACCCTATACCAATGTTGTACGCAGAACTATTTCCACTACTACTGGTCAAGGGGCACGTCCAAACCAGGTCTCCTCTTACAGTACTGGAAAATCTGCCTTTTTGGTTCAAAGCAGATCAGACTTGCCCTTACCATCAAGGAGGACCAGGGTATAACATAGAAAATTGTCTCAGCTTTAAATCTGATGTGCAGAAGCTTGTTAGGAGCGGGGTCTTATCCTTCAAGGATACAAATCCAAATGTTCAGACGAACCCGCTGCCTCAACACGAGAAAGTTGCAGTAAATTTGATAGAAGGAGAGTCTAACCACACCTATCAAATTCATGATGTACTCTTATTGAGGACCAACCTGGTCAAGATACATCGCAGACAGAGCAGATATGGGCATGGACCATCTCATAATTATCACCAGTGTGATATCTGCTCTAAAGACAATCAAGGATGTTATGTAGTGCAATCATATCTACAGGAACACATAGATTTCGGTTGGATCCAGGATCACAGAATTTGTGGGGTCAACATGACTTATACGAATTCCAACATCATTCAAAACCACGACATCCGTACGATGAATGTAAACTTGGTGGCAATGCACTCAAGGCAAAGACAACATCATGATCTGCCACAGCACGATTACGATTCCTATCTGATTTGCTCGGTAAACAATCAGGGATGCTCTTTTGTACAAGAGGCCCTCTAGCATCAGATGGATCTTGGATGGATTCAGGATTACCGCGATAGAAGTCCTTATCAAGTAAATATGATTCAAATATTCGATATTCCCTTGATGAATACCAGCTTAGTGGAGTTACACGCTAAGCAAGTCCAGCTCAATTTTCTGACTTCGCACGATTATTAGAACTGCAAAGGGTGTCGTGAGAGTGACTGAGGATGTGCACTCGTTCGGAGGACACTGCAACACTTGTTGAACCACTGGTGGCTTCCGATCTATCTAGATGAAGACACACAACAAGTCAGTATGATTAATGGAAACCCTACTAGGCATCAAAGTCAGGATGTTCGATCAATGGAAATAGATCTAGTGAAGTTACACTGCATACAAAGAGGACGTGGCCGGGTGCCACCACATAACTATGAACGCTGTAGAGTTTTCTCGGAGGATAACCAAGGATGTTACCTCGTGCGAGCAGCCTTTCAAAGTCAATTGGACCACAAAGAGATTCGACCGTATCCAAGTTCTGGGTCAATTAACTTGATGCCCGACTATTTCCCTGATCAGATCAAAGATGTCGTCGTAATCTCTGATCATAAGAGGACCAAAGATGTGTGCGCCATAATCCCTTTACTCCGTGAATCAAGAGTTCCTTTTGATGGTGGAAAGATTCTCAACCTCGAACCAATCGAGGCCAGCTTCGATGGTCAGAAAAATCAAAAGGCTCTTGTAGTTATTTATCTGCCGGGACCAGTACCGTACGAATCTGATAAGGCTATCCCTTACAAGTACGGTGCAACAACAATTGAGAATGGAAAGGAAACTCCATTACTCTCCGTCGTGAATATTGCAGATATTAGTCGACTAACACGGAGCGGTCGAATCTTAAATCGAGGAGTTGGAGAACCCAACAAAGAAAAGGAACCTCAAACAGAAGTTCCTGATCAACCAGTCGGTCAATCCAGTGATCCCGACCTTTCAGAGAACAACGATGAGATGTTGAAGTTCATCCAAAAGAGTGAGTACAACATAGTAGATCAGCTGTTGCAAACTCCTTCAAAAATCTCAGTGCTATCTCTTTTACTCAGTTCCGAAGCTCACAGGGAGGCTCTACAGAAAGTCTTGGAGCAAGCCTTTGTGGAACAAGATGTGACAATAAGACAATTCGACAACATCATCTCCAACATCACTTCCTGCAACAACTTGGGGTTTAGTGATGAGGAATTGCCAGAAGAAGGCAAAAGTCACAACATGGCGCTCAATATTACAGTCAGCTGCCAGGACGATGCTTTAGCCAGCGTACTGGTAGACACCAGATCGGCTCTGAATGTTATGCCGAAGTCCACTATAATGCGACTATCATTTAAAGGATCTCCGATGAGAGGCAGTGAGGTCATCGTCAAAGCATTTGACGGATCCCGAAAAGCAGTTATCGGCGAAATCGATCTTCCCATAACTATCGGTCCTCACGCTTTCCAGGTCACTTTCCAGGTCATGGACGTCCGGGCAGCATACAGTTATTTATTAGGAAGACCTTGGATACACCAGGCTGGGCAGTCACTTTGACACTTCACCAGAAGCTGAAGTTCGTCAAGAACGACCAACTAGTCACAGTCTGTGGAGAACAAGCCTTGATCATGAGTAACCAATCAACGACCACTTGTGTAGAACCAGAGGAGGTTGTTGGAACTCAGCTCCAAGCACTTTCAGTGAACAATGACAAATCAGAAAAAAGAACGTCGATTTCCTCGTACAAAGATGCTCTCGAAGCGATCAAAAGTAACAATGCAAAAGGATGGGGACAGCTTGTCATTCCTACTGATAACAAGGCAAAGAAGGGTCTTGGTTTCTCTTCAACCTGTACCCAGACTGCTATTAACGATTAAAGTCTTCATCCAATTCAGGATTTCTTCCACAGTGGAGGTTTCCTTCACCCAGTGTCTCAAGAAGTACATACCATCAACGAGGGTGACTCCTCCGATACGGATGAAGAATGGAAGTCCTACCTTAACGAGGACGGCTATATGTCTCAAGAAGAGGTGCCTACGCCATTTTTCTATCCCGCACAGAGTCTGAGATTTATACCGAGGTCAGACGTCAAAATGATATATGGAGATTGTGATCCTGAGGGATGTCGTGCTCCACCAAACTCATTAGAGGAAGACACTCTGATGAAAGATAACTTTGACCACGACTATTATGGCCCAATGGATGGCCTGCCTATCTGGCATCCGTACCCAGGAGACTCTGGGAAAAAGAGTCATCCGAACGATGCATATCAGCTGAGCATCATTGAAAAGAATACATGTGTCCCCACCGAATCATGGGATCATTACTCAGGGCATTCAGAAGATATCATGTACAACGATGAATTTGCAAGGATTGTAGGACAAGAGTTCCTTAACTATGCTTTTCCTAAGGTCAACGTCATCGAAAGGGATGATTCCCCCAGTACCAAAGAAGTGTGGGACACCTTAGGACAACCAAGTGGCAAGTACGACTACTTGGTCAAGTACACCGCTCCTGAAAGCTCTCGTATCAGGTTCGAAGACATCCAGCCTACTGGATGGGGAAATTTACCTGAGAGAACAAACACTATGCAAGATATAGCTGAGGAATCCTCCTACGACAACTCTGTCTGGGAGACAGATTCCAACGATCCTACTCCATCAGAAATCAGCGTTATCAAAAAATGGTAATCCTAAAAAACAATTCAATAATAAAAATAAGCAGTTATCAGAAAATACACTGCATACGCTCTTGCATTCTCTCTATCTCTTCTAAAAACAAATCATCACGTCGTGCAAATTGCTTATTTTAAACCCCATTGAAACATACGATCCAACGCCTTCTCCCAACTTTGAATTCCCGGTATTTAAGTCTGAAGAAGAAAATGACGAAGAAATTCCAGAAGAGATCTCCCGATTACTTAGACAAGAGGAAAGGTCCATTGAACCTCATAGAGAGCCATTGGAAACGGTCAACTTGGGTTCAGAAGAAGAGAGAAAAGAAGTCAAGATTGGGGCACTGCTCAGTCCAACTGTCAAATAAATTTTAACAAATCTTCTCAAAGAATTTCCCGATGTATTCGCTTAGTCCTATCAGGACATGCCAGGGTTAGACACCAGCATCGTGGAACATCACCTACCGTTGAGATCAGAATGTCCACCAGTAAAACAGAGGTTGAGAAGGACTCATCCAGACATGGCCATCAAAATCAAAGAGGAAGTACAGAAACAGATTGACGCGGGTTTTCTCGCCACATCAGAATATCCTCAATGGTTAGCCAACATAGTACCAGTTCCGAAAAAGGACGGAAAGGTCAGAATGTGTGTAGACTACAGGGATCTAAATAAAACCAGTCCAAAGGATGACTTTCCCCTACCACACATTGACATGCTGGTAGACAGTACAACAAAGTTCAAAGTCTTCTCCTTCATGGATGGATTCTCGGGCTATAATCAAATTAAAATGGCGCCGAAAAACATGGAGAAAACTTCGTTCATCACCCCATGGGGCACCTTTTGTTACAAGGTAATGCCGTTTGGTTTGAAGAATGCCGGGGCAACTTATCAAAGGGCCATGACTACTCTCTTTCATGACATGATACACAAAGAGATAGAGGTATATGTCGATGACATGATTTCCAAATCCAAAACAGAAGAGGAGCATGTGACCCACCTGTCAAAACTATTCGAGCGGCTGAGAAAATACAAGCTCCACTTGAATCCCAATAAGTGCACATTTGGTGTCCGTTCAGGGAAGCTCTTAGGGTTCATCGTCAGTCAGAAAGGTAATGAGGTTGATCCTGACAAGGTCAAGGCCATTCAAGAAATGCCTTCTCCAAAAACTGCAAAACAAGTCAGGGGATTCCTGGGGCGTCTAAATTACATTTCCAGATTTATATTCCTCATAACCACGACATGTGCACCAATCTTCAAATTACTCAAAAAGAATCAGGACTGCATTTGGACAGAAGACTGCCAAACCGCCTTCGACAGTATTAAAGAATACATGTTGAATCCACCGATCCTATCACCTCCAGTGGAAGGAAGACCACTGATCATCTATTTAACAGTCTTGGAAGACTCAATGGGTTGCGTGCTTGGCCAATAAGATGAAACAAAATGGAAAGAGTCTGCCATTTACTATTTAAGCAAGAAATTCATCGACTGCGAGACTCGGTACACGATGCTTGAGAAAACTTGTTGTGCTCTGGCTTGGGCAGCCAAACGCCTTCGCCAGTATATGATTCGTCACACTACTTGGTTAACCTCCGAAATGGATCCAATCAAGTATGTCTTTGAAAAGCCTGCTCTCACGGGAAAGATTGCCCATTGGCAGATGTTGTTATCAGAATACGACATCGAATACCACGCTCAAAAAGCCGTTAAAGGAAGTATTTTAGACGATCATTTGGCTCATCAACCGATTGAAGATCAGGAATCAATCGGGTTTGACTTCCCAGAAGAAGATGTCATGTATTTAAAAATGAAAGATTGCGATGAACCGCTACCTAGTGAAGGGCCAGAACCAGGTTCCCAATGATGATTAATCTTTGATGGAGCTATCAATCATTATGGAAACGGAATTGGGGCAATCATCATAACACCTCAGGGTACCCACATTCCGTTCACCGCCCGACTAACATTCAAGTGTACAAACAACGAGGCCGAATACGAAGCTTGTATCATGGGTCTCGAAGAAGCGATCGACTTAAGGATCAAGAACTTGAATGTATATGGCGACTCAGCCCTGGTTATCAATTAGATCAAAGGAGATTAGAACACATACCAATTAGGATTGATCCCTTACGAAGACTACGCAAGAAGGTTGTTACCCTTCTTCAACAGAATCGAGTTTCATCACATCCCTCGTGAAGAGAATCACATGGCTGATGCATTAGCCACTCTCTCTTCCATGATTAGTGTAGTTCAATGGAATAATGTACCTAAGATCGACATAATGCGCCTGGAATGGCCCGCTTACATCTTCACGATCGAAGCATTCATAGACGATAAACCTTGGTATCACGATATCAAGTGCTTCCTTCAGAAACAAGAGTACCCACCTGGGGCATCCAGAAAATACAGAAAGACCCTCAGAAGATTGGCAGGTAGTTTCTTCCTGAGCGGTGATGCCCTCTATAAGAGAAACTTTGACATAGTCTTGCTCCGATGCGTAGACAGACCAGAAGCAAACATGCTGATAAAAGAAATTCATGAAGAATCTTTTGGCACTCATGCCAACGGACACACAATGGCGAGAAAAATTATGAGAGCAGGGTACTATTGGTTGACAATGGAATCCGATTGCTACAAGTACATAAGGAAGTGTCACAAGTGTCAGATATACTCAGACAAAATCCATGTACCGCCTCCTCATCTCAAAGTTCTTTCTTCCCCATGGCCTTTTTCGATATGGGGAATCGACATGATTGGCATGATTGAACCCAAGGCATCAAACGGACATCGGTTCATCCTGGTAGCCATTGACTAATTCACCAAGTGGGTCGAAGCAGCGTCATACGCCAATGTAACTCGACAAGTGATGGTCTGATTTATCAAAAACAATCTCATCTGCCGTTATTGTGTTCCGAGCGAGATCATTACTGATAATGGATCTAACTTGAACAATAGAATGATGAAAGAGTTGTACGTGGAGTTCAAGATTGAACACCATAACTCATCTCCCTACCGACCCAAGATGAACGGAGCGGTAGAAGCGGCTAACAAGAACATCAAGAAGATCGTTCAAAAGATGGTTGTAACCTACAAAGATTGGAACAAAATGCTACCCTTTGCTCTTCACGGTTATCGCACATCTGTCCGCACTTCAACAGGGGCAACCCCTTTCTCTCTAGTATATGGCATAGAAGCAGTGCTCCCCATAGAAGTAGAAATCCCATCGATCCGGGTATTGATGGAAGCTAAGCTAACAGAGGCTAAATGGTGTCAAAATCGACACGACGAATTAAACCTGATCGAAGAAAAGCAAATAACTGCACTATGCCATGGTCATTTGTATCAGCAAAGAATGAAAAAGGCGTTTGACAAAAAGGTCCGACCCCGTGTCTTCAGGAAAGGAGACCTCGTGCTCAAGAAGATACAATCTTTTCTCACTGATTCTCGAGGCAAGTGGACTCTGAATTATGACGGCCCCCATGTGGTCAAGAAAGCTTTCTCAGGCGGCACCTTGAGACTTGCAACCATGGATGGAGAAGAGTTTGCCTATCCCACAAATTTTGATGTAGTCAAGAAATACTTCGCCTAAATAAAATAAATAAAAAATGTCTCGGTGGATTGAAAACCCGAAAGGGTAGTCCAGGCAAAAATTAGAGACATCATCAAAAGTCATCCCGGTGGATTGGAAATCTCAAAGTACAATCCAGGCAAAAGTTAGGGATAATGGCAAGTAACTACGTCCAACAAAGGGGAAAATCCCCCAGCAGCAGTAATGTCATCCATCAGAAAACTCCAGTCAAGGTCATCTTCGACGGAAGCTCAGGATGCCCAGAATTCAAAGTTGGTAGATGGATAGCGGTCGTTATGTTTCAATGTAGCCCTTTTCCCTTAAATTACCATTTTCTAAACTTTGTAAATACTCTATGGTATCATGCGCTTGGCTGATTTCCATCCTATCAATAAAATTTGAGCCCTTGTGCTTTTGTTTGCAATTCTTATTTGTTTTAGCTTTATAGAACGACATTTTAACATGATTAACGATTCTTGAAATAAAACAAAAAATGAATTTACTTGTAAAATTTTTCTGCTCTTAAAATAAAGATGGCAATTTCTTTTGACTGTTGAACATCGAAGGAACATTGATCGCTTCTCCAGAAGTAATCGAGCTTCAAAGTGCAGAATCAAAGTACTCCTTCTAAACCAGTACACTTGAATGAAGGATCAATTGTGTCAAATGTGAATACTCCATTTGACATCCCCGACAGAGTTCTTACCTCCTAAGCCTGACCAATGCTGTTCCCCACAGGAACTATTTTTCCTAAGCAAGGAAGAATTTATATTTTGGACCAAATGATACTTTTATCGCCTGCAGTGTCCGAGTATCTAGTCGTGTTCATCTACTAGTCTGTATGTTGTGACGCCCCCGATCTATACCCCCAATTAACACGCAATTAAAGCGGTAAAAAGAAAATTCGCAAATTGATCAGAGTATATTTGAAACATCATGGCATAGAAAGGGGGAATCACATCAAAGTAACCAAACACACACATAACATGCAACACCTGCTCATTTAGATATGCAACGTGGGGTAACAATCATACAGAGGAAACTTCGTTCCTTACACCCACTTTTCAGAAATTAGAATTAAAGTGGAAAGATCTAAAATCTGAATAACACATATACATATATACATATAAACTTGGCTATCATACATCAAGTTATAACTGTACAACCAAAATATAATCATCAGATATACAAAACAATCACAAATGGCCACCCTATGCTACCCGGAGTCACATATCTGAGCCGACCGACCAAAATAATGAAGACGCAACGCTTCACAAAAGAATACCTCCAGCAACTCTAATCTGCAACGCCTCATAGAGCGTTATAAAACAGCAGAAGGGTGAGAAAAACAACCATAATATAATTGAATAAAATTATATATATAAACACAAAAATGCACAAATAACATATTCTCACCACCAAAGCACACAGATAAATTATAACAACACACAGTACAATTCACACGTATCAATCACCACTGCACATCAATCATTCACAATACAATCACACATATTCCATTTCATTAATCACATTCACAATTCCATGCACAAATGACTCATGATGAATGCAAATGCACATAGATCGGCACAACGACTCTATGCACATGCCATGCGGTACCGACTTCCATTGTCTCATGTCTCATCATCAGTTCACTCAGGAACTATTGGAACCATCGCTCGTTACTGAGACTTAGTCAAGTAACTCCCCGTCGGGCCTACGATGTTCACCCGTCGCTTTAGGTCCTCAGGCATCGCCTCATATTTTCGAGGCACACGACGTTAAGGATTGCTTTAAGTCTCCAAAGGAGCCCACAATCGTCTATACCCATCGCTTTAAGTCCTCAGGCAGCGCCTCATATTTTCGAGGCACACGATGGTATAGCATATTCCTCTCGGGAATTAAACCGTCTCTCAGGACGTTTCCACAATGCACATTATGATGCTTGGCATACAATGACTCATGACACTCACATTGCATCCATGCACATATTCATAATCATGCATATATCATCAAATACAACACTTAGCATTTTCTTGCCTTTCGGCCACAATTCATCCCCACAACAGCACATAAGGCATACACATCCAATTCACCAACTTATAACTTAATACACGTCAAATACGCACCATTTAAAACAACAAAAGTCGAGATTCAACACTATTCACATTTCTCGACAAAATTTAATCGGCTAACAATTCTCAAAACCTCATAATCATAAAGTACGACTCGATACCTTTCCAACGACACCAAAAACACCAAAATCGGATACTCGGAACCAAAGTTACGGACAAACCGAAAACACATTTTTGAAAAATCACATTTTTGCAAATCTCCTGTCCATACGCGTACCACCTTTTCCCATACGCGTATTGACAGATCAATTTTCATTCACAAAACCACGTTGCCAAAAACCATACGCGTATTGGCCTCGCCCATACGCGCATCACCAGAGGGCTGGTAAAACATGCAAGTTTATACGCGTATTACCCCCAAAACAGCACAATGTTACGCGTATCGCCTGGTCTCATACGCGTATTGGCAAGCCCCTTACGCGTATGGCCAGGACAGACCCAGAAAAATTCTGCAGAACAATTTATGCGTTTTTCCACCCCAATCATCCAATTTCTTCACCTAAAACTCAGAAAAACAGCAATTTGAAGTGTAATAACATACCACAAACATGTATGAACAATCAACAATGCATTCAACAAGATTTTTACCACAATCAAATTCATTTCTAATCAATTTTTACACAATCTAGGTTTTACTAATATTCTCCAAATCAATCCAAAAACAAAAGCAAAACACATACATAATCGTATACAATCATAGAATAATCGAGTTTCGCACCCTTACCCGATTTAATCGACTTTACAACTTGCTCTTGATGATTTTTCCACTCTTTTCTTCAATTTCTCTCTTTCTTTCTATTTTTCTTTTTCTTTCTATCTTACTAACTTAATGAAAATAAGTGGGAAAAGACCAAAATACCCCCACACTCAAATATCTCATAAACGATCCCAAAACGCGATAAAATATATTAACGACTAAAAATAACATATTTTCACATAAAAGTCGAAAATAAAATAAAATAATAATAAAATAATCCAAAAGACTCAATAAAACAAAACTGGCAAAACTGGGGCGTTACATATGTCGTGTCAATTTTGTCACCATAAACATACATACATCATGCATTATTAATTTGCATTCGAAATCATATTGCATCACTATCACTCTGGTCGGTCTTATCCCCAAGTGATAAAAGTCCTCTCAATCGAGTTGTCAGTTCTTTCCTTGTCTGGAAATGTTGCGTCTAAACAATCCCTCCTCCAGTTTATTTCTGGATTGGAGTCGAGTCTCAACCACTTTGATAACTTGAACCTCTGTAAAACAAGAAGACCGTCGACAAAAGTCATTCTTCGCCATTGAAGATGATATCTTCGCTTTCCCGGATTAAGGAAAATCCCCAGAGAAAGCCTCGCAACCGGAGATTCGGCAACACATCAGTTTCTCTCTGAAAATTTTCTATCAAATAAGGTCATCGGTACCTCCAAATGGGATTACATCACATGGCATTTCTCCGAAAGGATCTCAAAGAAAATTATGAGGTAGTATCCCCAAGCAGGAAGCAGTTTCTCAAGAGACTCGTTTTCCCTAGTAGAGTCAACAAATGGCGTCTCCAACAGAGAAGTTTGTGCACCTCTACAGTTCAGACGAATGGGTTCCCCAGCAAGTCTGACATCAAAACTTTTTCCCATCAAATGGCATCTCCCTTGTAGAAAACTCAGCGAGAAGTTTGATGAAAACCGCTACACATGGCGTCCCTTGTCAAGAAAGTTTATTGACAAAAGAAACTTAGACCAGTTCCTTGGTAGGAAACCAGGATCGAGGGGAAGTTTATATCAGACACTTAGACCAGTTTCTTGGTAGGAAACTAGGATCGAGGGGAAGTTTATATCAGAAACTTAGACCAGTTCCTTGGTAGGAAACCATAATCGAGGGGAAGTTCATTTTAGAAACTGAGACCAGTTCCTTGGTAGGAAACCAGGATCGAGGGGAAGTTCATTTCAGAAACTGAGACCAGTTCCCTGGTAGGAAACCAGGATCGAGGGGAAGTTTTACCTTTTTAAGCAGCATTTCTTAGCAAAAGAAGATGGATGAGCAAGCAGCCATTCATAACCACCATCAAACTTTCGGGTATTCCGATATTTAATCCTCTTGCACCCCGAATGCCCGAATACCTTCGCCATTCACACCTTCGGTTCCAAGAAGATTAAATATGGGCATCTGTCATACCCCAAATTTTGACCACTAAGATTTCCCATCATTATGTAAATCATCACCACAATATGGATGTACCATTATGCCTCATCAGTCTCCCCAAAGATGGGTGAGCATTCACTTCAAATCAAAGATTAGGGTTTTGAGCCCTCTCAGAGCATTTAGACAAAGGATCAATCAAGAAATAACATGATCTTCAACTTGTCTAACCTCTCAAACACCCATAGAGGATCAAGAGGACTCCCACATCAAGAATCAAGCACAAGGTTGCAACATTCCAAGTGGATCAAGCCTCAAGATCGCCAGTGTCACCAAATTAGGGTTTTGGTCGACTGAGGCCTCCAGATAAAATTTTCCTCTGGGCATGAGCCAATGCTTCAAAGCATAACCTAATATACTCCATGGGACCTCATGGACCTAATCATCAAGTCAATTTAACCTCAGGGGAGGCATTTATCAAAAATCAGGAACTAGGGTTTCTTGACCTAATTCACCCCTAAGTTGACTTTTGGGACAAAGCATGAGCCAAGACCTCAAGACATGATTTGAGGGTCTCTAACACACTATGTTGATCCATTTGCAACAATGGATTGATCCAAGAAGCTTGATCTACAAGTTTCAATTTCATCTGGACCACAATTAGGGTTTTGAAGAAAAAGTCAACTGTGCCTTTGACTATTGACCAAGGCATACTCCCATGATTCAATACATCCTACAACACCTATGGAATCCATCTATTAAGTTTGATTTAGGTCAAGGACTTGATTTCATAGAGGATCGCACAGTTTAAAATTCATCTGCTGAAAAAAGTCAACTGTACAAAAAGTCAAAGTTTGACTTTTTGATTTTTTGGTCAACCAAGGTTCCTTAACCCTAAAACAATGTTAATTTGTGATTGGAATCATCATTCATCAAGAAAAACCAAAGAAAATGAGTTAACTTGTAAAAGGGGTAACCATAAAAAACTTAGAATTTTTCTAAGTTATGGAACAAAGTGGTTAGGGTCCCAACTTTCAAGGATCATAAATTGAGATCCAAGAAACCATTTTGGATGATCCAAAGATGGATTTGTAGCTCTCATGACATACTTTAAAAGTGTCAACTACATCTCATTTCAGTTCCTCATGGATTTTTAGTTATGGAGTGATCAAAATGGCTGAAAACATGAAATATCACTTTTTCCAACACTTAGTGAAATTTTCACTAAGTCAGAATCTGTCTTGCTTTTTTTCCAAATGTAGGGGCATTTTTCACTTGGATCCAAAAAGTGTCAAGACAAACTATGATCATACATGTATTGTATCATATAAGAGCTTTCCAAAATGGCCAAGAACTCCATCAAACTCCACCTGAGCTAGGAGTTGTGACAGCTGCAACATGCCATGATGCAAACTGTCTTGGCAAGGAAGATTTATGCACAAGAGCTCGATTTGTCCAAATTGAGCAATAACAAGCATGCTTATCCATCTGCACACCTCAAGGGGGAACAACCATGGGACAAGAACTGATTCGTCAGCCTCCAAAGTCCCAAAATCTACAAGTAGCATGCCAAACCTAAAAAGGTTAAAGATGCTTCAAGACTCCAATTTTGTTTTGGAGCATTCAATGGATGCTTAGAGGTTGCATGTATCAAAGCAAGAATGCACACTTCAGTCAAGCCTTATCCTTGAATCAAAGAACCATAGGCATGTGCTCTAACCTCAAGTTAATGGCTAGAGGAGACTTGAGATTCCATTTGATCACAATTGGCCACAGACCTGTACCAGTTGCCATTCACTATTCCTTGCAAAACAAACTTGCTCTACTATAAATAGAGCTCAATTGTGATCATTTTGAGTACACCAAAGCACCCAAACTGATGCTTTCCTCAAAATCACCTCTTCACTCCATTTCTTGCCTTCTAAACCAAGTCACTATCGGGTTTTGAAATTGAGAGTGATTCAAACCAAACCAATCATTCTAACACTTCATAAACATCATATAGAAGTGATCCAAACACTCACATCATCTGGAACAGCAAATTCACAAAATCACCACCCAACTGCTCAAGTTCTTGACAGAGTTGCAGTTGAGGTACCATCTCAAGTTCCAGCTTGTTTCAAACCACTCCAAGCATTCAGACACATCACTTGGCACTTAGGGAAGCTGTTTAGATCATTGGAACCAGCTTGTAACACCTTTAACTCAAAACACGATCACCAGCTACAAGAGGTAAGCTTCAACTTGGTCATCTCATGATTCATGCATATTTCCTCGCACAATAATTTTGCCATATGTTCATAATCATGTATAGAGTGTTTACCCTCAATCACTTGCTTTGTATGAATCGTGTATGGAATTTCTGAACCTTCATGCAGAATTTAGGGTTCTTGAGGTTTTTCTTTGATTTCTTATTCCATGCTTTAAATAAATGAAATTAAAGACCATAGACATGATCGTGAGTTGAAAACGAGCTAATTGATATGCGGTTTGTGTAATTTCATCAAGTATTCAGTGAGATTGATGAGAAAATGCAAATCAGCCAAGAACAGGGCACGCGGGCAAAACCAAGGTGTTCTTGGCGCCCTTTTTCAAATATTTGAATATTTGAATTTTCTGATTTTATTTAATTGATTCAAAAATTAATTTCTCTCTGAATTTTAATGATTTTGAGTCGGTTCTTTTTTTAATAATTCAAAAAAATGTTAAAATATTTTATTTTACCAAAATTTCCCAAAATATTATTTATTTCATATATTTGATATTTTTACAAAGAATTAATTTTTATTTGTTTTTTGACATTTAAAATATTTTTTCCTTCTTGATTTTCCAAACTTGAATGGTTTTTAATCATTTTGTGGGTAGAAACATTGATCCAAGATCATCACTCATTTTTCACATGTTTTCAATGATTTTTATTAATTTTTAATCAAAATTAATTCCATGTTAAACAAAATTAGGGTTTTGATTTATTTCACCCTAACAAATCTTTTTCAAACACTTTTTGGGCCTCTGATAGAGTGTAAGACCCAACCTCTTTGTAAATAAAGCATTTTTGGGCCTCAGTACATTGTATAAGTCCCGATACCGTCAAATATTTCGACGCGATCGTCATTTTCAAACTATTTTCAACTGGGCTTCTCCTTGAGCCATAAGACCCATTTCTTTTCATTAAAAAACACTTTTGGGCCTCTAATAGAGTGTAAGACCCAACCCCTTTTGAAAACTAAAATAATTTGGGCCTCAGATATTGTATAAGACCCATTGTGTTTTCAAAAACCTCGGCGCGATTGCCGTTTTCAAACAAACCATCTGGGCCTACCCTCGTTTTGTAAGTCCCATCTTTCTTTTTCAAAATAATCTTTGGGCCTCTACTAGAGTGTAAGACCCAATCCCTTTTCAACCAAAACCTTTGGGCCTCAGATGTTGTATAAGTCCTAGTATAATCTTTTTAAAACAATTTCCCCTTTGATTTAGATTCAAGTATACAGTTGTTATCAAAACTTTCTTTAATTTCTTTGAACAACTAACAATACAACATGGAAGCTTGCTCGCCTGTAAGTTTTATCCGCTTTCATTTACTTGCTTTAATATATATATGTATATATAATTGTATTGTGGGAAGCTGCGCATGGTTAGTCTTCTTTCATCCTTTTAAATACATGTCAAATATATATAACAGTATTATGGGAAGCTGCGCACGATTAGTCTTCTTTCATACCCTTTTACATACTTGTCATATATCAACTGTATATATACTAGTATAGTGATTTAGAGTTTTCCCCAACAACTAGGTCTAGAACTAGGTAAAGCCCATTTGGCCACTCTTAAATACAAACAAAACTAGATCCCCATAGGATTTCCAGATACAGTCTTCCCTTCTCTTGGGGTTAAACAATATGGAACAAAGAGAAAGGCAGTATTCTCAGTGAACCTTTTCTCAGAATGTCACCCCTAGAAATTTTCAAAGAAATTCTATTCCCCGGAGTTGATCTATTCTCTGTGAATAGCATCTCATGAGTTTCTTCAAATCACAGAACTTTCACTAAATGATCTATTCTATGTGAATAGCATTTCTTGAACTCTTCTTGGTTTGGGACCCACAGGCTTCCTAAAAGCATCCCCGCCTCCTCTTGGGCTTTGTACAAGGACCCGTCGGCTTCTTAAAAGTTCTCATGCCTTCTCTTGGGCTTCATACAAGGACCCTCACGACCTCTTAAATGTATAAGATAGAACTTAGTCACCCTTCGTTAGAGCTGTCTTTCTAAAAGGAGTTACAAAAGCCCTCAGACCAATTTTAGGGTTGATACTCATCCCTTAAACGAGTCGGCCTCCTCTTGGGCGTTGTACAAAGATAGACCTTCCCAATAGACTTGGACAGTCTAAATCTTCTTGAGTCTCAAAGACATTCTCAAGTTCCTCACAAATATAGGAGAAACCCCGAATTTTGGATTACTCTCCAGCTGAGTTAAAACCCATAGGTTCTAAAACCCAGTCTTTCTCCTAAAAACTCCCCAACCAGGGTCAGTTTACCATCATATAACACTATCTCAAATTAGAACCTCAAGGTATCTGATCTATCAACCATTATGCATTCCCCTGCAAGAGTTGGTTTCCCCGTTTGGACATGCCTCGGGATCTCAAGAATCCCCAACATAAGCTAGCCTCCTCTTAGGCTTTGTATAATGATCCTTTCCTCCGGAAAGTTAGCCTCCTCTTGGGCTTTGTACAATGATTCTCCCCATCGAAGTTAAGCTTTTCATACTCTCTCGTTGAGTCAACCAATTATTTCCCAGACTCTCTTGATGAGTCGATCACCTTTTCAGACTCTCCTGTCGAGTCAATTACTCTCATGGACTCTCTTGTTGAGTCAATCACCTTTTTGCACTCTCTTGTTAAGTCAAACCCTTTTCGCCTCAATCTTGGGCTTTATACAAGACAGATAAAGACTTCCCTAGTGGAGTCAATTAACCTTTTAGCATCAACCTTGTGCTTTGATCATGGCACACAAAAATCAACAATCCTTCTTTAGAGATGACAAATTCTCTCTCAGTCAAACATTTTAGCTTCAATCTCGGGTTTTGAACAAGACACAAATACTCTTTTAGCTTCAATCTTGGGCTTTGAACAAGACACCAAAACATCTTTTTCCTCCCTTAGAATAGGAGGAACTACGATTACTCTGATTTCTCTGTTTCGTTTAAACGGGAATACGTAGGCATAAGATTGCAAAATCTTAGCGAGCATACTAATCAAAAACTCTAGGTCCAATACCTCCATATATCGATCAAAACTTAGGTCCAGCACCTTCCCAAAAACATCAACAAAAACTCACTCTCCCTGTCACATTTCCCAAGAAACTTTCCCAAACCCATTACCAGATAAACACCATCAAGTACCAAGAAAAACCTAAAGCTAATATCCTGTGGATAAACACATATAGGACGGGTAACTGACAACTGCCCATTGTATAACCTGACCCCAGACCCCCCAATCTCTTTAAGCATTTGTTCGGTTAAATATTCGCGTGCAAGGTTAGTTTTAGATACCTTCCCTTTCCCTTCCAGCTTCATGGGGTAAATAAGAAATCAGAAAGTAGCACCCCTTTCTCCACGAGGAGGAAAACCCATATCCAACGAGAAGGTGGTCGCGTCACCGACAAAAATCGCTCGCTACAGAACTGTACAGCGAGCATTCGCTTTGCGAATAAATCATTCGCACTGCGAAATTCTGGAATTTTACAGAGGCGGTTTAGCATTTCAGAGGCACTTAAGTGCCATTTTATGAGGCTCACTTTGCGAGTAAAACGTTTGCTTAGCGAACGTGATAGATTTTGTAATACTATAAGTTCATTTTCAGTCATTTTTAGGGGATGTTTTGAGGAATTTGTTCCCAATTCATCAAATCTTCATTCTTTGTTATTTTAGAGCATAGAAAAGCACCAATGGAGGTTGCAACTCGATGATTGGGGGCAGATGATTCTTGGATTGTGATTGACACAGCGAGAGATTTTGATTCCTCTTCTCTCTTCCCTTTGTAGTTTCCATTTGTTGTGAGTTTGTATGTAAGTTTACCTTGATTATATGTATATTCATTGCTCATGGTGTTGTATAAAACTTATTTTACAAATTAATGTTGATGAATGATTTCTTTATTTGGGTTTGAGTTGCGGTAGATATATGCTCGTTGAATCCGGATTTAGAATGAACATCTATTAGGTTCTAGACTCTAGAGATAGATTTAGGCTTAATATTCACTTAAGTATCGATTCTTAATGCTTCCGTGTGGTCGAGTTGCGTGAGACATCACCTCCGAGGCGATGCGGTTGTTCTCTCAACTTTGTGTTAGACATAACCTTTGTTGTGAGCGATACGTGATAATGTTGACGAGTGATTTAGGTTGCGTGCAACTGAGTAGTAAGTTTGAGTATTTGATAGGGTAGATGAAATGTAAACTCGAGAGTTCTCTACTCTCCAAAGAATAAATTCTTTTTATGTTTATAAGTTTTAATTCTCGCATTTAATTTAAACCCATTTTAAACCCAAACTCATTAACATTGAAATTTGCAAACGACATTCTTTCCCTCGAACCGATCTCTGTGGACACGATAAATTCCCAGAAAAATACTTCCAAAAATGTTTATTGCTTGCCGCTCTACCGCTTCAACAAAATGGCGTCGTTGTCGGGGATTGGTTTTGATATTGAATCGCATTGCGATAGTTTCTTTGTTTTTAAGTTTTGTATATGTCGTATATATTGTCTATTTCCATTATGTTTGTTCAAGTGTTGTATACATTTTGTTCCTGTAACGTTTGTTTAAATGTTTGGTTAGGGCACTAGCTTTTGGTTTGCGCGGTGAGGCATCACCATGGCATGAAGGAAGGAAGTTGCTAGCTAAGCACTGTAAAGGAGTCAAGCTTACGGCGTAAAATAAGCATGTTTTTTTGTTTTTAGTTTCTAATGTTTTTGTTTGTTGTATGGACGCAAATTTTGGTTGGCTAATCTCAGGATGCATTTTGTGATTTTTCAAGTTTGATCATTTCAACTTGCGGATGTATGGTAATGATAGTGTTTAAAGTTTGGTACACGTCCAAGGTTTGTGTTTATCGCTTTCTTGACTTTACCATATTCATGATACTTAGGCATTTTACAAACTTCCATGCCATTCATTCTTTTGTATACTTGTTCTTGTTGTGAATCACTTTAGTTCCCACCTTTTTGTGAGGTAGCTTTCCATTGTTCAAGGCATTTTGTTTCATTTTGAGCACAACTACCTATCCAAATAGTCATTCACCTTGTGAGCGTGTGATCATTCGTAACCCCTTTGAGCTTTTTGATCCATTTTTTATTTGAACTTAATGCTTGTCTATGAGTATTTAGTTCACTTATTTTTGATGGGATTTTGTTTTTTCTTGAACCCTCAACTTTGTGTTGTTGTATGAATTTTTGCCTTGCCTTAGCAAGTAGGGAGTATTCACATGATGATGTGGTTGAATTCAAGTTGGGGAGAGAATGATTGTTTACTCATTGGTTGAGTTCTATGAGGATGAAAAAGAAAAGAAAAAAAAAGAGAAAAATATGAAAAAGAAAAGAAAATAAAAATGTGAAAAAGAAAGAAAAAGAAAATCCTTGAGAAAGGAAACAAAAAGAGTTCAAATAATTGTGCTAAATAAGTATTGTGTGTTGTGTAACACTTGGGATTTTGGAAGAAGTTGATTGGAATTGTGTGTTTGAGTCTTTGTGGGTTGATCACTCCCTTAGGTTTAGGCAAGTTTTTGTTTCAATTACCTTTAGAAATTGCCCCTTGTTTGTTTACCCGACCACGCTACAACCTTTAAAGTCCATGTGATTCTTGCCTTTGTATGCTCAATGTGAATCTTTGGATGGTTGCATAATTTAGTCTATTGTTTGCATGATTGTTGTGTGAGTGATAAGTACCCCATTTTGTATTTTTCATCTACCGATGATTGTTTTTGCTAGGTGTGATTCACGTTTGAACTTGTGTTGTTTTAGGATGTTTGACATGATTTTTGTATTTTGCATTTGTTTCGTGACTATGTTGTCGTCGTAGTTTAGTGGTAAGTATTTACTTTGTGTGTCCCGTTTTTCATTTAAACCATACATTTGTTTTCGTTTTCAAAACCTGTTGATTCGTGATTCTTTGGTTATTGCTTTTGTGTTTTTAAGTTTGCTTGATTCTTGTTTGCGGACAAACAAGTTTAAGTTGGGGAGAGTTTGATAAGTGCAAAATGTAACTATTTTTGTATATAAATTTTGTTGCACTTATCGATACTCTTTGGTTAATATCGTTCGAATAAACCCCGATTTGTTTATAAATACGTTTACTTTACATTTTAGTGTATATATTGCGTATCGTGTAAATATCATTGACTTTAATTTATTTTCTCTGATTGTTGTAGGTATTTAATCAAGGATATCTTGCCATATTCATAAAGATAATTTAATAAGCTTTCCAGCGCTTCCGACCGTGCGTAAATCAGAGTTACGGTGGAGAAGTTGTGATCCAAATAAGAGCTGGTTTGCTGTCATGTTCGCTTTGCGAGTGTGCCAGCGAATGCTCGCTTTGCGAATGCTCGCTTTGCGAATGCTTGGCGAGTTCCCAGCGAAGGCTCCCAGAATTGGACAGGGGAGAAAAGGACCAAAGTTCGCTTTGCAAACTGTGCAGCGAGCATTCCCTTTGCGAATAAATCGTTCACATTGCGAACTTATGGAATTTTGCAGAGGCGGTTTAGCATTTCAGAGGCACTTAAGTGCCATTTTTTAGGCCTACTTTGCGAGTAAAACATTCGCTTAGCGAACGTGACAGATTTTGTAATACTATAAGTTCATTTTCAGTCATTTTTTAGGGGATGTTTTGGGGTATTTGTTCCCAATTCATCAAATCTTCATTCTTTGTTAGTTTAGAGCTTAGAAAAGCATCAATGGAGGTTGCAACTCGACGATTGGGGGCGGATGATTCTTAGACCGTGATTGACACCGCGAGAGATTTTAATTCCTCTTCTCTCTTCCCTTTGTAGTTTCCATTTGTTGTGAGTTTGTATGTAAGTTTGCCTTTATTATATGTATATTCATTGCTCATGGTGTTGTATAAAACTCATTTTACAAATTAATGTTGATGAATGATTTCTTTATTTGGGTTTGAGTTGCGGTAGGCATATCCTCATTGAATCCGGATTTAGAATGAACTTCTATTAGGTTCTAGACTCTAGAGATAGATTTAGGCTTAATATTCACTTGAGTATCAATTCTTAATGCTTCCGTGTGGCCGAGTTGTGTGAGACATCACCTCTGAGGCGATGCGGTTGTTCACTCCACTTTGCGTTAGACATAACCTTTGTTGTGAGTGATACGTGATAATGTTGACGAGTGATTTAGGTTGCGTGCAACTGAGTAGTAAGTTTGAGTATTTGATAGGGTAGATGAAATGTAAACTCGAGATTTCTCTACTCTCATAAAGAATGAATTCTTTTTATGTTCATAAGTTTTAATTCTCGCATTTAATTTAAACCCATTTTAAACCCAAACTCATTAACATTGAAATTATCGAACGGTATTCTTTCCCTCGAACCGATCTCTGTGGAGACGATAAATTTTTGGAAAAATACTTCCAAAAATGTTTGTTGCTTGCCGCTCTACCGTTTCAACAAAATGACGTCGTTGTCGGGGATTGTTTTGATATTAAATCGCATTGCGATAGTTTCTTTGTTTTTTAGTTTTGTATAAATCGTATATATTGTCTATTTCCGTTATGTTTGTTCAAGTGTTGTATACATTTTGTTCCCGTAACGTTTGTTTAAATGTTTGGTTAGGGCACTTGCTTTTGGTTTACGCGGTGAGGCATCACCATGGCATGAAGGAAGGAAGTTGCTAGCTAAGCATTGTAAAGGAGTCGAGCTTACGGCGTAAAACAAGCATGTTTTTTTGTTTTTAGTTTCTAATGTTTTTGTTTGTTGTTTGGACGCAAATTTTGGTTGGCTAATTTGAGGATGAATTTTGTGATTTTTCAAGTTTGATCATTTTAACTTGCGGATGTATGGTAATGATAGTGTTTAAAGTTTGGTACACGTCCAAGGTTTGTGTTTATCGTTTTCTTGACTTTAGCATATTCATGATACTTAGGCATTTTACAAACTTCCATGCCATTCATTCTTTTGTATACTTGTTCTTGTTGTGAATCACTTTAGTTCCCACCTTTTTTTGAGGTAGCTTTCCATTGTTCATATATGCGGAGTACCAACATTCTTGTTCTAACTGGATTTTATTATGCTTAATCTTTTGTTTGTGTTGATTATATGAAAGCATGAAAAGGATCAAGGCATTTTGTTTCATTTTGAGCACAACTACCTATCCAAATAGTCATTCACCTTGTGAGCGTGTGATTATTCGTAACCCCTTTGAGCTTTTTGATCCATGTTTTATTTGAACTTAATGCTTGTCTATGAGTATTTAGTTCACTTATTTTTTATTGGATTTTGTTTTTTCTTGAACCCTCAACTTTGTGTTGTTGTATGAATTTTTGCCTTGCCTTAGAAAGTAGGGAGTATTCACATGATGATGTGGTTGAATTCAAGTTAGGGAGAGAATGATTGTTTACTTATTGGTTGAGTTCTATGAGGATGATAAAGAAAAGAGAAAAAAAAAAGAGAAAAATATGAAAAAGAAAAGAAAATAAAAATGTGAAAAAGAAAGAAAAAGAAAATCCTTGAGAAAGGAAACAAAAAGAGTTCAAATAATTGTGCTAAATAAGTATTGTGTCTTGTGTAACACTTGGGATTTTGGAAGAAGTTGATTGGAATTGTGTGTTTGAGTCTTTGTGAGTTGATCACTCCCTTAGGTTTAGGCAAGTTTTTGTTTCAATTACCTTTAGAAATTGACCATTGTTAGTTTACCCGACCACGCTACAACCTTGAAAGTCCTTGTGATTCTTGCCTTTGTATGCTCAATGTGAATTTTTTGATGGTTGCATAATTTAGTCTATTGTTTGCATGATTGTTGCGTGAGTGATAAGTACCTCATTTTGTGTTTTTCATCTACCGATGATTGTTTTTGCTAGGTGTGATTCACGTTTGAACTTGTGTTGCTTTAGGATGTTTGACATTATTTTTGTATTTTGCATTTGTTTCGTGACTATGTTGTCGTCGTAGTTTAGTGGTAAGTATTTACTTTCCCGTTTTTCATTTGAACCATACATTTGTTTTCATTTTCAAAACCTGTTGATTCGTGATTCTTTGGTTATTGCTTTTGTGTTTTTAAGTTTGCTTGATTCTTGTTTGCGGACAAACAAGTTTAAGTTGGGGAGAGTTTGATAAGTGCAAAATGTAACCATTTTTGTATATAAGTTTTGTTTCACTTATCGATACTTTTTGGTTAATATCGTTCGAATAAACCCCGATTTGTTTATAAATACGTTTACTTTACATTTTAGTGTATATATTGCGTATCGTGTAAATATCATTGAGTTTAATTGATTTTCTCTAATTGTTGTAGGTATTTAATCAAGGATATCTTGCCATATTAATAAAGAGAACTTAATAAGCTTTCCAGCGCTTCCGACCGTGCGTAAATCAGAGTTACGGTGGAGAAGTTGTGGTCCAAATAAGAGCTGGTTTGCTGTCATGTTCGCTTTGCGAGTGTGCCAGCGAATGTTCGCTTTGCGAATGCCTAGCGAGTTCCCAGCGAAGGCTCCCAAAATTGGATAGGGGAGAAAATGACCAAAGTTCGCTTTGGAAACTGTGCAGCGAGCATTCCCTTTGCGAATAAATCGTTCGCATTGCGAACTTCTGGAATTTTGCAGAGGCGGTTTAGCATTTCAGAGGCACATAAGTGCCATTTTTTAGGCTCGCTTTGCGAGTAAAACGTTCGCTTAGCGAACTTGACAGATTTTGTAATACTATAAGTTCATTTTCAGTCATTTTTTAGGGAATGTTTTGGGGTATTTGTTCCCAATTCATCAAATATTCATTCTTTGTTAGTTTATAGCTTAGAAATACATCAATGGAGGTTGCAACTCGACGATTGGGGGCGGATGATTCTTAGATCTTGATTGACACCGCGAGAGATTTTGATTCCTCTTCTCTCTTCCCTTTGTAGTTTCCATTTGTTGTGAGTTTGTATGTAAGTTTACCTTGATTATATGTATATTCATTGCTCATGGTGTTGTATAAAACTCATTTTACAAATTAATGTTGATGAATGATTTCTTTATTTGGGTTTGAGTTGCGGTAGACATATCCTCGTTGAATCCGAATTTAGAATGAACATCTATTTGGTTCTAGACTCTAGAGATAGATTTAGGCTTAATATTCACTTGAGTATCGATTCTTAATGCTTCCGTGTGGTCGTGTTGCGTGAGACATCACCTCCGAGGCGATGCGGTTGTTCTCTCAACTTTGCGTTAGACATAACCTTTGTTGTGAGCGATACGTGATAATGTTGACGAGTGATTTAGGTTGCGTGCAACTGAGTAGTAAGTTTGAGTATTTGATTGGGTAGATGAAATGTAAACTCGAGAGTTCTCTACTTTCCAAATAATGAATTCTTTTTATGTTCATAAGTTTTAATTCTCGCATTTAATTTAAACCCATTTTAAACCCAAACTCATTAACATTGAAATTGTCGAACGGTATTCTTTCCCTCGAACCGATCTCTGTGGAGACGATAAATTTTCGGAAAAATACTTCCAAAAATGTTTGTTGCTTGCCGCTCTACCGTTTCAACAAAATGGCGCCGTTGTCGGGGATTGGTTTTGATATTGAATCGCATTACGATAGTTTCTTTGTTTTTGAGTTTTGTATATAACGTATATATTGTCTATTTCCATTATGTTTGTTCAAGTGTTGTATACATTTTGTTCCCGTAACGTTTGTTTAAATGTTTGGTTAGGGCACTTGCTTTTGGTTTACGCGGTGAGGCATCACCATGGCATGAAGGAAGGAAGTTGCTAGCTAAGCATTGTAAAGGAGTCGAGCTTACGGCGTAAACCAAGCATGTTTTTTTGTTTTTAGTTTCGAATGTTTTTGTTTGTTGTTTGGACGCAAATTTTGGTTGGCTAATTTGAGGATGCATTTTGTGATTTTTCAAGTTTGATCATTTCAACTTGCGGATGTATGGTAATGATAGTGTTTAAAGTTTGGTACACGTCTAAGGTTTGTGTTTATCACTTTCTTGACTTTAGCATATTCATGATACTTAGGCATTTTACAAACTTCCATGCCATTCATTCTTTTGTATACTTGCTCTTGTTGTGAATCACTTTAGTTCCCACCTTTTTGTGAGGTAGCTTTCCATTGTTCATATATGCGGAGTACCAACATTCTTGTTCTAACTGGATTTTATTATGCTTAATCTTTTGTTTGTGTTGATTATATGAAAGCATGAAAAGGATCAAGGCATTTTGTTTCATTTTGAGCACAACTACCTATCCAAATAGTCATTCACCTTGTGAGCGTGTGATCATTCGTAACCCCTTTGAGCTTTTTGATCCATGTTTTATTTGAACTTAATGCTTGTCTATGAGTATTTAGTTCACTTATTTTTGATGGGATTTTGTTTTTTCTTGAACCCTCAACTTTGTGTTGTTGTATGAATTTTTGCCTTGCCTTAGAAAGTAGGGAGTATTCACATGATGATGTGGTTGAATTCAAGTTGGGGAGAGAATGATTGTTTACTCATTGGTTGAGTTCTATGAGGATGAAAAATAAAAGAGAAAAAAAAGAGAAAAATATGAAAAAGAAAAGAAAATAAAAATTTGAAAAAGAAAGAAAACGAAAATCCTTGAGAAAGGAAACAAAAAGAGTTCAAATAATTGTGCTAAATAAGTATTACGTGTTGTGTAACACTTGGGATTTTGGAAGAAGTTGATTGGAATTGTGTGTTTGAGTCTTTGTGAGTTGATCACTCCCTTAGATTTAGGCAAGTTTTTGTTTCAATTATCTTTAGAAATTGCCCCTTGTTTGTTTACCCGACCACGCTACAACCTTTAAAGTCCTTGTGATTCTTGCCTTTTTATGCTCAATGTGAATTTTTTGATGGTTGCATAATTTAGTCTATTGTTTGCATGATTGTTGTGTGACTGATAAGTACCCCCATTTTGTGTTTTTCATCTACCGATGATTGTTTTTGCTAGGTGTGATTCACGTTTGAACTTGTGTTGTTTTAGGATGTTTGACATGATTTTTGTATTTTGGATTTGTTTCGTGACTATGTTGTCGTCGTAGTTTAGTGGTAAGTATTTACTTTGTGTGTCCCGTTTTTCATTTGAACCATACATTTGTTTTCGTTTTTCAAAACTGTTAATTCGTGATTCTTTGGTTATTGCTTTTGTGTTTTTAAGTTTGCTTGATTCTTGTTTGCGGACAAACAAGTGTAAGTTGGGGAGAGTTTGATAAGTGCAAAATATAACTATTTTTGTATATAAGTTTTGTTGCAGTTATCGATACTTTTTGGTTAATATCGTTCGAATAAACCCCGATTTGTTTATAAATACGTTTACTTTACATTTTAGTGTATATATTGCGTATCGTGTAAATATCATTGACTTTAATTGATTTTCTCTAATTTTTGTAGGTATTTAATCAAGGATATCTTGCCATATTCATAAAGAGAATTTAATAAGCTTTCCAGCGCTTCCGACCGTGCATAAATCAGAGTTACCGTGTAGAAGTTGTGGTCCAAATAAGAGCTGGTTTGATGTCATGTTCGCTTTGCGAGTGTGCCAGCGAATGTTCGCTTTGCGAATGCCTGGCGAGTTCCCAGCGAAGGCTCCCAGAATTGGACAGGGGAGAAAAGGACCAAAGTTCGCTTTGCAAATTATGCAGCGAGCATTCCCTTTGCAAATAAATCGTTCACATTGCGAACTTATGGAATTTTGCAGAGGCGGTTTAGAATTTCAGAGGCATTTAAGTGCCATTTTTTAGGCTCACTTTGCGAGTAAAACATTCGCTTAGCGAACGTGACAGATTTTGTAATACTATAAGTTCATTTTCTGTCATTTTTTAGGGGATGTTTTCGGGTATTTGTTCCCAATTCATCAAATATTCATTCTTTGTTAGTTTAGAGCTTAGAAAAGCATCAATGGAGGTTGCAACTCGACGATTGGGGGCGGATGATTCTTAGATCGTGATTGACACCGCAAGGGATTTTGAATCCTCTTCTCTCTTCCCTTTGTAGTTTCCATTTGTTGTGAGTTTGTATGTAAGTTTACCTTGATTATATGTATATTCATTTCTCATGGTGTTGTATAAAACTCATTTTACAAATTAATGTTGATGAATGATTTCTTTATTTGGGTTTGAGTTGCGGTAGACATATCCTCGTTGAATCCGGATTTAGAATGAACATCTATTAGGTTCTAGACTCTAGAGATAGATTTAGGCTTAATATTCACTTGAGTATCGATTCTTAATGCTTTCGTGTGGTCGAGTTACGTGAGACATCACCTCTGAGGCGATGCGGTTGTTCTCTCAACTTTGTGTTAGACATAACCTTTGTTGTGAGCGATACGTGATAATATTGACGAGTGATTTAGGTTGCGTGCAACTGAGTAGTAAGTTTGAGTATTTGATAGGGTAGATGAAATGTAAACTCGAGAGTTCTCTACTCTCCAAAGAATGAATTCTTTTTATGTTCATAAGTTTTAATTCTCGCATTTAATTTAAACCCATTTTAAACCCAAACTCATTAACATTGAAATTGTCGAACGGTATTCTTTCCCTCGAACCGATCTCTGTGGAGACGATAAATTTTCGGAAAAATACTTCCAAAAATGTTTGTTGCTTGCCGCTCTACCGTTTCAACAAAATGGCGCCGTTGTCGGGGATTGGTTTTGATATTGAATCGCATTGCGATAGTTTCTTTGTTTTTGAGTTTTGTATATAACGTATATATTGTCTATTTCCATTATGTTTGTTCAAGTGTTGTATACATTTTGTTCCCGTAACGTTTGTTTAAATGTTTGGTTAGGGCACTTGCTTTTGGTTTACGCGGTGAGGCATCACCATGGCATGAAGGAAGGAAGTTTCTAGCTAAGCACTGTAAAGGAGTCGAGCTTACGGCGTAAACCAAGCATTCTTTTTTGTTTTTAGTTTCTAATGTTTTTGTTTGTTGTTTGGACGCAAATTTTGGTTGGCTAATTTGAGGATGCATTTTGTGATTTTTCAAGTTTGATCATTTCAACTTGCGGATGTATGGTAATGATAGTGTTTAAAGTTTGGTACACGTCCAAGGTTTGTGTTTATCACTTTCTTGACTTTAGCATATTCATGATACTTAGGCATTTTACAAACTTCCATGCCATTCATTCTTTTGTATACTTGTTCATGTTGTGAATCACTTTAGTTCCCACCTTTTTGTGAGGTAGCTTTCCATTGTTCATATATGCGGAGTACCAACATTCTTGTTCTAACTGGATTTTATTATGCTTAATCTTTTGTTTGTGTTGATTATATGAAAGCATGAAAAGGATCAAGGCATTTTGTTTCATTTTGAGCACAACTACCTATCCAAATAGTCATTCACCTTGTGAGCGTGTGATCATTCGTAACCCCTTTGAGCTTTTTGATCCATGTTTTATTTGAACTTAATGCTTGTCTATGAGTATTTAGTTCACTTATTTTTGATGGGATTTTGTTTTTTCTTGAACCCTCAACTTTGTGTTGTTGTATGAATTTTTGCCTTGCCTTAGAAAGTAGGGAGTATTCACATGATGATGTGGTTGAATTCAAGTTGGGGAGAGAATGATTGTTTACTCATTGGTTGAGTTCTATGAGGATGAAAAATAAAAGAGAAAAAAAAGAGAAAAATATGAAAAAGAAAAGAAAATAAAAATGTGAAAAAGAAAGAAAACTAAAATCCTTGAGAAAGGAAACAAAAAGAGTTCAAATAATTGTGCTAAATAAGTATTACGTGTTGTGTAACACTTGGGATTTTGGAAGAAGTTGATTGGAATTGTGTGTTTGAGTCTTTGTGAGTTGATCACTCCCTTAGATTTAGGCAAGTTTTTGTTTCAATTATCTTTAGAAATTGCCCCTTGTTTGTTTACCCGACCACGCTACAACCTTTAAAGTCCTTGTGATTCTTGCCTTTGTATGCTCAATGTGAATTTTTTGATTGTTGCATAATTTAGTCTATTGTTTGCATGATTGTTGCGTGAGTGATAAGTACCTCATTTTGTGTTTTTCATCTACCGATGATTGTTTTTGCTAGGTGTGATTCATGTTTGAACTTGTGTTGTTTTAGGATGTTTGACATGATTTTTGTATTTTGCATTTGTTTCGTGACTATGTTGTCGTCGTAGTTTAGTGGTAAGTATTTACTTTGTGTGTCCCGTTTTTCATTTGAACCATACATTTGTTTTCGTTTTTCAAAACCTGTTAATTCGTGATTCTTTGGTTATTGCATTTGTATTTTTAAGTTTGCTTGATTCTTGTTTGCGGACAAACAAGTTTAAGTTGGGGAGAGTTTGATAAGTGCAAAATGTAACTATTTTTGTATATAAGTTTTGTTTCACTTATCGATACTTTTTGGTTAATATCGTTCGAATAAACCTGGATTTGTTTATAAATACGTTTACTTTACATTTTAGTGTATATATTGCGTATCGTGTAAATATCATTGAGTTTAATTGATTTCCTCTAATTGTTGTAGGTATTAAATCAAGGATATCTTACCATATTCATAAAGAGAATTCAATAAGCTTTCCAGCGCTTCCGACCGTGCGTAAATCAGAGTTACGGTGGAGAAGTTGTGGTCCAAATAAGAGCTGGTTTGCTGTCATGTTCGCTTTGCGAGTGTGCCAGCGAATGTTCGCTTTGCGAATGCCTGGCGAGTTCCCAGCGAAGGCTCCCAGAATTGGACAGGGGAGAAAAGGACCAAAGTTCGCTTTGCAAACTGTGCAGCGAGCATTCATTTTGCGAATAAATCGTTCGCATTGCGAACTTCTGGAATTTTGCAGAGGCGGTTTAGCATTTCAGAGGCACTTAAGTGCCATTTTTTTAGGCTCGCTTAGCGAACGTGACAGGTTTTGTAATACTATAACTTCATTTTCAGTCATTTTTTAGGGGATGTTTTGGGGTGTTTGTTCCCAATTCATCAAATCTTCATTCTTTGTTAGTTTAGAGCTTAGAAAAGCATCAATGGAGGTTGCAACTCGACGATTGGGGGCGGATAATTCTTAGATCGTGATTGACACCGCGAGAGATTTTGATTCCTCTTCTCTCTTCCCTTTGTAGTTTCCATTTGTTGTGAGTTTGTATGTAAGTTTACCTTGATTATATGTATATTCATTGCTCATGGTGTTGTATAAACTCATTTTACAAATTAATGTTGGCGAATGATTTATTTATTTGGGTTTGAGTTGCGGTAGACATATCCTCGTTGAATCCAGATTTAGAATGAACATCTATTAGGTTCTAGACTCTAGAGATAGATTTAGGCTTAATATTCACTTGAGTATCGATTCTTGATGCTTCCGTGTGGTCGAGTTGCGTGAGACATCACCTCCGAGGCGATGCGGTTGTTCTCTCAACTTTACGTTAGACATAACCTTTGTTGTGAGTGATTCGTGATAATGTTGACGAGTGATTTAGGTTGCGTGCAACTGAGTAGTAAGTTTGAGTATTTGATAGGGTAGATGAAATGTAAACTCGAGAGTTCTCTACTCTCCAAAGAATGAATTCTTTTTATGTTCATAAGTTTTAATTCTCGCATTTAATTTAAACCCATTTTAAACCCATACTCATTAACATTGAAATTGTCGAACGATATTCTTTCCCTCGAACCGATCTCTGTGGACACGATAAATTCCCGGAAAAATACTTCCAAAAATGTTTGTTGCTTGCCGCTCTACCTCTTCAACAAAATGGCGCCGTTGTCGGAGATTGGTTTTGATATTGAATCGCATTGTGATAGTTTCATTGTTTTTAAGTTTTGTATATATCGTATATATTGTCTATTTCCATTATGTTTGTTCAAGTGTTGTATACATTTTGTTCGCGTAACGTTTGTTTAAATGTTTGGTTAGGGCACTTGCTTTTGGTTTGCGCGGTGAGGCATCACCATGGCATGAAGGAAGGAAGTTGCTAGCAAAGCACTGTAAAGGAATCGTGCTTAGGGCATAAAATAAGCATGTTTTTTTTTGTTTTTAGTTTCTAATGTTTTTGTTTGTTGTTTGGACGCAAATTTTGGTTGGCTAATTTGAGGATGCATTTTGTGATTTTTCAAGTTTGATCATTTTAACTTGTGGATGTATGGTAATGATAGTGTTTAAAGTTTATTACACGTCCAAGGTTTGTGTTTATCGCTTTCTTGACTTTAGCATATTCATGATACTTAGGCATTTTACAAACTTCCATGCCATTCATTCTTTTGTATACTTGTTCTTGTTGTGAATCACTTTAGTTCCCACCTTTTTGTGAGGTAGTTTTCTATTGTTCATATATGCGAAGTACCAACATTCTTGTTCTAACTGGATTTTATTATGCTTAATCTTTTGTTTGTGTTGATTATATGAAAGCATGAAAAGGATCAAGGCATTTTGTTTCAATTTGAGCACAACTACCTATCCAAATAGTCATTCACCTTGTGAGGTGTGATCATTCGTAACCCCTTTGAGCTTTTTGATCCATGTTTTATTTGAACTTAATGCTTGTCTATGAGTATTTAGTTCACTTATTTTTTATTGGATTTTGTTTTTTCTTGAACCCTCAACTTTGTGTTGTTGTATGAATTTTTGCCTTGCCTTAGAAAGTAGGGAGTATTCACATGATGATGTGGTTGAATTCAAGTTGGGGAGAGATTGATTGTTTACTCATTGGTTGAGTTCTATGAGGATGAAAAAGAAAAGAGAAAAAAAAAGAGAAAAATATGAAAAAGAAAAGAAAATAAAAATGTGAAAAAGAAAGAAAATGAAAATCCTTGAGAAAGGAAACAAAAAGAGTTCAAATAATTGTGCTAAATAAGTATTGTGTCTTGTGTAACACTTGAGATTTTGGAAGAAGTTGATTGGAATTGTGTGTTTGAGTCTTTGTGAGTTGATCACTCCCTTAGGTTTAGGCAAGTTTTTGTTTCAATTACCTTTAGAAATTGCCCCTTGTTTGTTTACCCGACCACGCTACAACCTTGAAAGTCCTTGTGATTCTTGTCTTTGTATGCTCAATGTGAATTTTTTGATGGTTGTATAATTTAGTCTATTGTTTGCATGATTGTTGCGTGAGTGATAAGTACCTCATTTTGTGTTTTTCATCTACCGATGATTGTTTTTGCTAGGTGTGATTCACGTTTGAACTTTTGTTGTTTTAGGATGTTTGACTTGATTTTTGTATTTTGCATTTGTTTTGTGACTATGTTGTCGTCGTAGTTTAGTGGTAAGTATTTACTTTGTGTGTCCCATTTTTCATTTGAACCATACATTTGTTTTCGTTTTTCAAAACCTGTTGATTCGTGATTCTTTGGTTATTGCTTTTGTGTTTTTAAGTTTGCTTGATTATTGTTTGCGGACAAACAAGTTTAAGTTGGGGAGAGTTTGATAAGTCCAAAATGTAACTATTTTTGTATATAAGTTTTGTTGCACTTATCGATACTTTTTGGTTAATATCGTTCGAATAAACCTCGATTTGTTTATAAATATGTTTACTTTACATTTTAGTGTATATATTACGTATCGTGTAAATATCATTGAGTTTAATTGATTTTCTCTAATTGTTGTAGGTATTCAATCAAGCATATCTTGCCATATTCATAAAGAGAATTTAATAAGCTTTCCAGCGCTTCTGACCGTGCGTAAATCAGAGTTACGGTACAGAACTTGTGGTCCAAATAAGAGCTGGTTTGCTGTCATGTTCGCTTTGCGAGTGTGCCAGCGAATGTTCGCTTTGCGAATGCCTGGCAAGTTCCCAACGAAGGCTCCTATAATTGGACAGGGGAGAAAAGGACCAAAGTTCGCTTTGCGAATTGTGCAGCGAGCATTAGCTTTGCGAATAAATCGTTCGCACTGCGAACTTCTGGATTTTGCAGAGGCGGTTTAGCATTTCAGAGGCACTTAAGTGCCATTTTTTTAGGCTCGCTTTGCGAGTAAAATGTTCGCTTAGCGAACGTGACAGATTTTGTAATACTATAAGTTCATTTTCAATCATTTTTTAGGGGATGTTTTGGGGTATTTGTTCCCAATTCATCAAATCTTCATTCTTTGTTAGTTTTGAGCATAGAAAAGCATCAATGGAGGTTGCAACTCGACGATTGGGGGCGGATGATTCTTGGATCGTGATTGACACCGCGAGAGATTTTGATTCCTCTTCTCTCTTCCCTTTGTAGTTTCCATTTGTTGTGAGTTTGTATGTAAGTTTACCTTGATTATATGTATATTCATTGCTCATGGTGTTGTATAAAACTCATTTTACAAATTAATGTTGATGAATGATTTCTTTATTTGGGTTTGAGTTGCGGTAGACATATCCTTGTTGAATCCGGATTTAGAATGAACATCTATTAGGTTCTAGACTCTAGAGATAGATTTAGGCTTAATATTCACTTGAGTATCGATTCCTAATCCTTCCGTGTGGTCGAGTTGCGTGAGACATCACCTCCGAGGTGATGCGGTTGTTCTCTCAACTTTGCGTTAGACATAACCTTTGTTGTGAGCGATACGTGATAATGTTGACGAGTGATTTAGGTTGCGTGCAACTGAGTAGTAAGTTAGAGTATTTGATAGGGTAGATGAAATGTAAACTCGAGAGTTCTCTACTCTCCAAATAATGAATTCTTTTTATGTTCATAAGTTTTAATTCTCGCATTTAATTTAAACCCAAACTCATTAACATTGAAATTGTCGAATGGCATTCTTTCCCTCGAACCGATCTCTGTGGAGACGATAAATTTTTGGAAAAATACTTCCAAAAATGTTTGTTGCTTGCCGCTCTACGGCTTCAATAGTACACAAACCAAGTTTGGACCTTGGTAGAGCCTCCTGTAGGAGTTAATCCTATAGGATGCAAGTGGGTCTTCAAAAAGAAGACTGGCATGTATGGTAAGGTACATGCCTATAAGGCAAGACTGGTTGCTAAAGGTTATAAACAAATTCATGGTGTAGACTATGATGAAACCTTTTCACCAGTTGCAATGCTTAAATCTGTTCGGATTTTACTTGCTATCGATGCATATCATGATTATGAAATATGACAGATGGATGTTAAGACTGCTTTCCTTAATGGGAATCTTCTTGAGGATGTGTACATAACACAACCTGAAGGATTTGACATACCAGAAGAAGCCTAAAAGATATGCAAGTTACATCGATCAATCTAAGGATTGAAGCAAGCTTCCAGAAGCTGGAATCTTCGTTTTGATGAAACTGTAAAACAATATGCATTCATAAAGAATGAAGACGAGCCTTGTGTCTATAAGAAGGTTAGTGGGAGCATGATCATCTTCCTGGTATTGTATGTAGATGACATATTAATCATTGGAAACGATGTCCCTACCTTGCAAAGAGTAAAAACTTGGTTAGGGAAATGCTTTTCTATGAAAGACCTTGGTGAAGCAGCCTATATATTAGGAATAAGGATCTATAGAGATAGATCACAAAAACTGCTTAGCCTAAGTTAGAGTACATACATAGACAAAGTGCTATCAAAAACACTTTCATGAATAAGGAAGAAAGGGATTGCATGAATAAGATTCCATATGCATCTGCAGTAGGATCTATCATGTATGCCATGTTATGTACTCGACCAGATGTCTCGTATGCTTTAAGTACAACTAGTAGGTACCAATCTGATCCCGATGATGCTCATTGGGTAGCTGTCAAGAATATCCTTAAGTACTTGAGAAGGACTAAGGATTCATTCTTAATATATAGAGGTCAGGAAGAGCTGGCGGTAATTGGATACACCGATGCTAGCTTCCAGACAGATAAGGATGAGTTTAAATCGCAATTTGGTTATGTGTTCTGCCTAAATGGTGGCGCTGTGAGCTGGAAAAGTTCAAAGCAAGAAACAGTTGTTGATTCCACAACCGAGGCCGAGTACATTACTGCCTCAAATGCAGCAAAGGAAGCTGTTTGGATCAAAAAGTTCATTAGTGAACTTGGCATAGTCCCTAGCTTTGTGGATCCCATTGATCTCTATTGTGATAACAATGGTGCCATCGCACAAGCTAAAGAGCCTAGATCTCACCAACGATCCAAACACATACTTAGGCGTTATCATCTCATTCGAGAGATAATAGATCGGGGAGATGTGAAGATATACAGAGTACCTACACTTGACAACATTGCTGACCCACTAACAAAGCCTCTTGTGCAACAAAAGCATGATGGCCATACTAGATCTATGGGTATTAGAGGTATGCCTGATTGGCTCTAGTGCTAGTGGGATATTGTTGGTGTAAGCCCTATAAGCCAATACTTTTGGTACTTGTATCGAATTATTTATTAATAATAAAAAGCATTTCTTTATTATGTTTGTTTTTCCAAATTGATAAAGTTCCTAGAATAACTAGTTCGTTTAATGAAATATTAAGTGTGACTTAATCATGAGATTCAATTAAACATAAGGACATTATTCTTAAAGTATCCGTAGTCGAACTTTAATGTGAAATGGGATAACCTTAAAGCATTAAGACTATTATGTAGATGGACTGATGATCACGTCTCATGGATCATGGATAAGGAGTTATCAAGTCTTAACATATGTATGAATATTAGGAGTAATATTTATACTGGATTGACCCACTATGAGAGTACTACATAGAATGCTATGCAAAGTGTCATAAGTTACTCTCATGGTGATAGTGGTGTATACCACCCTTCGACCTGAAACCACTATGGACCCTAGATGTAGAGTCAAGTATTTTATTACTGATCAAACATTGTCCGTAATTGGATGACTATAAAGACAGTTGATAGGTACTTCATAAAGTATGCTGAGGGACATGAGTGACCTAGATGGAATTTTCCCATCCTGCATAATAGGATAAATGTCTAAGGGCCCAATATTGAACTGAACAAGGATGACACGGTATATGCCTTGTGTTCAATATAGACATAAGGGCAAAAGGGTAATTGTACACACAAGCACTATCACAAAAGGTTTTGTCAGATCACATGACAATTTTGTGACTTGGGTAGCAGTGATGTGTTGCTAGATACCACTCACTGTTTATTATGTTAAATGCATGATTTAATATAATTACCAACGTCGCGAAATCCTACAGGGTCACACACATAAGGACAATTTGATAAGAGGTAAAGTAAATAAGGAACACCGTAAGGTACGGTGTACTTAAGTAAATATGTAACATCGTAAGGTACGGTGCACTTAAGTGGAATACGGATTGTGGTAAGGTATCGCATGCTTAAGTGATATATGGTACATCATAAGATATGGTGTGCATGCACTTAAGTGGGCTTTTTAACTTGCATCCCACACAAGTGGTTCTATAAATATAACCCTTGTGCAGAAGCATAAACACTTGATGAAAATTCAGCTATGAAACTCTAACTGAATTTTCCTTCTCTCAATATCTCACTCAAAGCCTTCAATCTTAGCAGCTAGCACTGAGACTGAAGGAAGTTGTTCGTGTGGAATGAGTAGAGGTGATGTTCATCGTACATCGCTCGTGATCATTCCTTCGATTCAGAATCAAAGGCTTCATCTCCACAAGAGGTAACCATTTTATCACTTATCATGATCTTTCGTAAGGATCGCTAAAGGGAAATTTTAAATTTCGCTGCGTTTTTGAATCGTGATTTCCCTTCATCCACTACATCTCCCTGATGAGCCCTTCATGCTTCCTCTTTCTTTTTGCGGTTGCTAAAAGGGGGAGAACACTGATGCTTATTTTGACTCTATCTGCCTAAAAAAAATCTTTTGCTATTATATATTTTAAAGACTTAGGATTGCATTTTTGATATGGAGCTTATGATTGCACTGAGACTTAAAAAATCCTCCAATATTGCAATCTTATATGTTGTAATATCTTGTCTTATTAATGAAACTTTTTTATCTAGTATGCACTGTTTGAGGGGGAGCCCTTGTCATTTCATAAAAATCAATATTGAATAAAATTAAAAGAAAAACTCTTGTGTATATCTTTTAATCATTAAATAAAAATAAAATTTGTTTTGACAACATCAAAAAGGGGGAGAATGTTAAGTCAAAATATTTTATTGTGTCAAAACCATTTTATTTTATTTAAGCATGTTTGTTTTAATGAGCTAACAAATATTTCCTTGAAAGTATTTGAAAAATATATTATTTCACGCAAGAGGATCAAAGGCTAAAACATGAGGATCAAGAATATTGTGCAATGGCATCATGGTAATTATTCCTCAACGTGAGTATCAAAGAATTTGTAAAAATGGCAATGTGGTAATTATGTTTCATGCGTGACCTCCAAGGAATTCTTAAAATAGCAGTAGTGTAATTAAGTAAAGCATTCAAGGATCAAAGTAATGTGATATGAGGATCAGAATGACAAAATGACACTTTCGTAATAAGAAGTTCTTTTTTATACTACAAATGGAAAAGTTGTAATTATGAATGACAGATTGGTAAATAGAGCTTCATACTCTGGACAACTTTGGTACTCAACATATGAGAGGATCAAAAAGTCTATTAAAGGCCCTTGTGAGTTCTTTTCAAGACACAACACTACAAGCAAAAATTGAAACAAGAATTCATCACTCTCCACATCAAATTTCTCCACTACTAAAATATAATCTTTGAAATAAGTTTTTCTAAGATTATTGATTTATAGATCCATATCTTTATAGTAAGAAATCACAAAATTCATTCTTGTAACAATTTCATTCAAAATGTATTGTTAGCTTTCTCAAGCAAGATCACTAGTGAAAGAATTTGTAAGCTAGAAGCAGCTTTGAGATGAAGTTGGATATGTAAGCCTGATGAGGCTAAGAAAATACATGCTTTTGTAAAAGGATCTAAGAAAGCTGATAAGCATTTATTGGAAAATCTCACAAGAAATTGTAAGGACTGGAGTAGCCAAGTTTGGTGAACCAGGATATATCTTTGTATGATTTTTAGCTCTTACTTATTTATTCTAATCCACCTCAACACATATACAACTTTTATTGTATAGTAATTTAACTTACATCTTTATTTTAAAATTTAAAAAAGGGGTCACTATTCAACCCCCCCTTCTAGTGACATTTATATTTACTTCAAAAATGGGATAATGTAATTCACCCTGGTGAGATGTACAATGTTCATATAGTGAGGGAGTTCTACGCAAACTCCCTCCCTAATGATGGGGACCACTTCACATGGACGAGTATGGTTAGAGGCAGGACAGTTAAGTTTGATCGGGATACAATTAATGAGGTGTTGAAGAATCCTTTGACTTTAAAGCTGGGTGAGATAGAGGAGTATCTTCTACAATTAAGGAGAGTGAGGGATATCGAGGCTATGTTTTCTGCTCTTCTGTTAGATGGTACAAGTGTGGTGTGCAACCCATCTGGGGTTGCAGCTCGGTTTAGGAGTGAGGACATGCATCTTGTAGCACAGCTGGTGCTACTTTTGGTATTGCATAATATGAAACCCAGGACGCATTCGTCTATAGTTCCCATTGATATGGCCCACCTGGTTCACAACATCCTCATTGATACGAGGATTGATGTAGCCCAAATTATAGCAGATGAGTTGCAGATGGTAGTTGAATGTGGGTTAAAACCAGGGGCTAAGGCTAATTGCCCCTTGGTTTTCCCTTGTCTGATCATGACTTTGTGTATTCATGGGCGTGTTGCCATTACTCGCTATCATGTGACTTTGCAGACTGAGATTGATGATCTTTATGTGTCCAGATTCTGCAAACCGAAGAGGAAGACTAGAGATGCGTTTGAGGAGGCCTCCTGTTCAGGTGCGGGTACTAGCTTTGGAGCAACTAATTTCCAGAGTTGGGACCCTAATCAGAGGGAGGTTTGTAACTTCAACTAGGATTGAATGCAGGCTACACAGCGAGCACTGATTTATGTTCATGACTTCATGCAGCAGTTACAGCTGCAGGTCCGAGAGCCTTTTGTGGACCACTCTTTTGGGACCAGGGAGCAGTTCCTGGCACATGCAGATTGGCCTTAGGGCAGACCTTTTACAGAGAGGGGGTTGGTCCAGCTGCTGCTGCTGGTGATGTTGATGCTGCTAATGCTGATGATGATGTTGTGGATGCTGATGCAAGTGATGGTGATGCGGAGACTAATTTCGAGGAGTAGTGATGTTTTGAGCATGATAAAATAGGCTTACTTCCTTGTCTCGACAAAGCGACAAAGTGAAGTCTTTCATTTTAGCTTTTTGATCATTGCTTTTATTTTTGATGTTGTAGTTTTATTTTAGTTTATTTTGGATATTATTAGATTTTAGTCATGTTGGATATGATGTTGTTATTTCAATTATACTTTGGTTTGGTACTACATTTGTTGGTGTTTACACCATAAAATCATGTTATTTTAATTGAATATTTCATCTTTTGAATGTTCAATTAGTTGTTTAAAATGTTTGTTATTTTGTTTTGATTATGTGCTTCTACAATGATTTGGATGATGAAAACTTAAAAGATTGGTTTCTATTTTGTTTAAAAAGTATTCCAAGAAAATTCTACCAAGTTTGGATGGTGATGATAGGAATTTTTATGTGATGAATGCAAGCAAGGTACATGGTTACCGTTTTCTAGATTGTTAGAATGACTTAAGAATTTTGCGCTTTATATAAATGTCCATTCTTGTTTCATTTTGCAACTTGTTTAAATTCTTGAGTCACTTAGATCCCAAAAACCAAAAATTGTGAGAAACCTCCATTGTACACTAAAATGCTTGGATGACTGATAATTTTGTTTTAACTCGTTTAATTCATGCTTAATCTTTTAATTGTTGTGAGTTTTTGGAAGCATAGAAATGATCAAAGCACTTTTTTGATAATGAGCACAACCATAACAAAAAAAAAGTGACTTACCCTGTGAGTAGTGAGTATTTGTTACCCCCTTTGCGCCTTAAAAAGATTAGAACCAATTTTGGTGATGAACTTTGTTTGTGTACATTAAGAAATTTGAAAAATTAGTTCATCATTGAATTTTTGGGGATTCTAAATTTTTTTTCTTGAAACCTTTGAACTTTGATAATTGTTTTTAACTTATATATTTACCATAAAAAGCAAGGAGCATTCACTTAAGGTTTGATTGTATTCAAGTTGGGGAGAATGAAGGAAAAATGGTAGGTTGCTAAAATTTTTGAAAAATTTCGAACAAGCAAAGAAAATTGTGAATATGATTGTGAAAAAGAAAAGAAAAAGAGAAAATGTTTGTTTGAAAGAAAAAAAAGAAAAAAGATGAAAAATAATTGCGCAAAGGAAGTTTGTTTGGATGGATTAATAGAGAAAAGTAAATGGTGAAATAAGTTGTGATGTGTATATAATTTGTAAAGTGAATGTTCTTTTTGCTTGGTAACTTCGTTTCAATAGCCTAAGATATGACCCTTTGTTGTGAAAATCAGCCAAGCTACAACCTTGAAAGTCGTTAGTGATCTTTGCTTCCATGATTTTTGATATGATTGTTAGATGAATGTATGAATTGATATGGATGTTAGCATTGTTATTAGGTGAGAGTAATTGTCCCGCATATTCAATTGCGCAAATTTCTTCATCCATTATATGAAGAGGAGTGTTAGAGTGATTCAAGTGTGAAAATTTAGTTGCTTTTGAATGCATTGCATGATATTTGTGTTTAGAACTAAATTTTTTGTCGTTGTTTGATTCTAGGAAGTGTTTAGCATTGCTTGTGCGTATTTGTATGTTGAATTTGAACCGTTAATTCTTTCTTGGTGAATTGTATACTTGAGCAAATCCTCTTGTTTTCATCAAAGGCATACTTTGATTGAGGATTAGCAACGATCTAAGTTGGGGAGAGTTTGTTGAATGCCAAATATGACTTAAAATTCACTATTTTTTTTTGCACTTTTCAATTCTAATTTTGTGCTTTAGATGTTTAATTCCATAATATTTTGTAAATTGGCATTATAATTGCATGAGTCTTTGGATTGCCTTATTTGTGTGCTAGTGTGCAGGATTTAGGCAGAAAAAATCAAAGAAAGAGACACAAATGAATGAAAAGGGAAACCAAAGCAAATAAGACATGTTTTAGAAAGCTCGCTGTGCGAGCTCTAGCAAAGGGAAAGCGAGTTCGTTGTGCGACCTCTGGCGAAGAGAAAGCGATGCATGTTACTGTAGAGGAAGAAGCCATTTTTTACCATGGTCGTTGTGTGAGTTTGAGCGAACTGTGCTCGTAGTGTGAGTTATAGCTCGCTAGGCGAGCTAAGATATTTTCTTCAGGGTGGTTTAAGTTTTTTGAGGCACTTGAAGTGCGAAAAAGTTGACCTCGCTGTGCAAGGTAGAGCTCGCTAGGCGAGCCTGCGCTGATTATTAAAGATATTTATGTACTTTTGTTGCCTTTTTGGATCATAATATTTTTTCCTAACATTTCCTAAGACACCAAAAACCCTAAGAACTTCATTTTTCATCTAAGAGGTGATCTTCATAAAAACGGTGTTCGATTCGTATCCATTGTCAATTCTTTAACTTGGATGCACATTCATCTCCTTCAATTTCTTGTGAAGCAAGCTACCATGGTTATGGGTAGCTAATTCCCTTGTATCAAGAATAGATGTAATCTTCCTTAACTTGTATGTATTTTTTTTATCTTTTGTGTGTGAACAAAGTTGATGATCAATGTATGATGAATATCTTTGCTTTTAATGTTATTCATTTGATTTGAATTACTATTGAATGTTATTTTTCAAACCTTGACCCAAGTTATTCATCTATCAATAAACAAGCTCTAGACATAGATGTGTGAGTTGATATTCACTTTGTATCAAGCTCTAAGGTTATTATGTTGATTGTTAGCATGAGACATCATCTAATAATTAGTAAGATAATATTCATGATATCACTTTAGAGATAAACATTATTTCAGAGGATACATGACTATATTGATCGTAACAAAGTTTACATGCTTGATTAATCAAATACATGCAAAGTAGGTTGATAAAATCTATTCTTGATATGTCTTTTAAAACAAACATCTTTCTAAACTTTACTCTTTTCTCCAAAACTCTTGTGAAATTTATGATACCAAACAAAACAATTCTAAAACTCTCACTTAAGACTATATAAACTGTAGAACGACGCTGATATCACGATAATCCTTGTGGAGACGATAAAACTATTACCCACCTGATATACTTTCAACAACTATGAAATCATTACGACATAAATATATTTTGATATACTCCAAACCCATTGGACACAAAACCTTCTTAGCCTCATAACTATGGTCCGATAAATTTTTACCTTCTAGAAGCATTTCTTTTGGCAACTCAAGCTATTATGTGAAACTTTTATCTGTACACCCACTTTTTACCTTTAGATTGAACAATTTTAACACCATAGATAATCGCGTAAATTTTGTGCAACCCTTATATAGCGATGCATACTTGTCACTACATAAAGTATCATACATATGACCTTTCCTAAAAGAATATTCTCCAATATCATATATCATATCTTTTAGTCGATCATTCATATCTACATCAACTTGATGTCTTTGTGATGTAACAATTTGGTTTTTATCTACTTCACCATGCCACGTTCATATCCTATAATTTTGACAAATTCCATCACAACACAAGTGATGGAATATTACATTTTTTTTCAAATTTTCTGCTACTCCCACATATAACACAAGGAAAATAAAAAATTCATTATTGTCAAGAAGATTGTTTTTCTTGCGAATTTAAGGAATTCAAGATCTTCTTTCTCATACACCAGACATTATAAAATTTATATACTATGCTTATAAAATCATTTAACAATATAACAATACAACAACAACATTCTTAACAACGCAATAACGATCTCAATACTACAACTTACTAAGTCACTTTTCAATAATATGGAAAAACAATATATAACAATAATACAATAACAACATTCTCAGCAACACAATAACAATTTCAATTCAATGACAATACAACAACCACAACAACAATATATAATGTACATGTCAAATATATTTTAAGCCGAGCAAGAAAGTTCGAGCAATACAGAGAGCTAGGAAAGTATCATCCATAACCCGGGCCGGTCAGGGAGCCCGACTCCCATCAGCCGAACTCCTACGAGGCCGAGTACTGGCCTCCATCAACCTGGTACTTACGCCGAACATGAACTCAACTGGCACACCAACAGTTGTAACAGTGGTGGCGCATCAATGCAGACATTACCAGAGCTTCAAAGCCTACATTCATGAAGGGGAGTTACAGCAATGATGGTCATGTAACGTCAGAAGGCCAAAAGACTTCTCTTGATGGCATATCTTAATGGAAGACTATAAAAGGGGCTCCCACATGAGGGTTAAGCAAGACACAATCATCTTGAGACAATACACATCACAAGTATAGCTCTCAAATCCCTAAATATCCCTTACAATAAAGACAACGTAGCTCTTCTTGTCCAAGACAAGGGAAACTAGCACTTTTGGTGTATCTAACCATTTTTGGCTAGAGCATTTGATGCCCACCGTGGGGCCTAGGTAAAACTCTCCCAGGCCAGACCTTACACTAACAATATGTCCTCTAAAGGAGATCCTCCAGACATGGCTCAACTGCTAGCCATGATGGATGCCATGCGTCAGCAGAATGAGACGCTGCAAAACAACATACAAGTTCTGCAACAACAAAGTCAGGCTGACGGCGACCATGAGGAGGAGGTTCTCGAGCCACAACCTCTTTCTCAAGAGATATGGGACGACCACGTCCCAGAAAAATTTAAAGCCCCATCACTAACCTCTTATGATGGGAAGACGGATCTTCAGGAGCATGTTATTGCCATTAACAATCAGATGGACATAGTTGCCCCCTTCGGATTCACTGAAGTGCAAAATCATGGCCGGTACCTTTAAGGATGTAGCTCTAATATGGTACATGAGTCTTCCTCAGCTCTCCATCGTAAGTTACCAAGACTTGACTAAGAAGCTAGTACAATACTTCTCGACAAGCAAGCGCCAGAAGGTGTCATGACCACACTGTTCAGTGTTGACAGAAACAGTCAGAATCACTACGTGAGTACCTGGCTCGATTCAATGAAGAAACCCTCAAAGTATCTCATCCAAACTAGGAACTATTTGTGGGAGGTTTTCAACATGGACTACGAGTTGGACAATTCAAAGAGTCGTTAGCTCATAAACTGACTATCAACATGGACGAGATCACTACTCGGGCTAAGTGTTACATCAAAGGAGAAGAAAGTAACCAAGAAAAAAGAGCCCGGGACAGCAGTGAAAAGACAAAGAGCAAGGAAGAGGCGTCGAACAGGAGAAAGGAGCATCCTAGGGTAGCTATGCGCGAGCGACATGCTCCCAGACCATACAGATAGTCATATGAGCCGGACAGAGACCTCACCCCGTTGGATGCATGCAGGGGAGATATCCTTAAAGAAGTCAGCCATATGAACCTGTTACCGGAGCCTCATCGTCCCAAAAGAGCCAATGTTATCATGGGAAGGAAATCTGAGGCTTGGTATAATTACCACCGTATACGGGGACATCACACCAAGGACTGTCAACAACTGAAAAAAGAAATTGAAGCTCTAATCCAGAGAGGTCACCTCTTGGCGTATGTGAAGGATTCTCTACCACAAAATAACAAGAGAAGTCCCCGCCGAGACGACCAGGGACCAAAAATATCAGCCCGGAAGAAGAGTTTAAATGCCAAAGAGGGTCACGAGACAAAGACAGCTCGGCACACGCTAAACACCATCACTGGAGGATTTACTGGTGGTGGAGAAACAAGTTCAGTCAGAAAGACATATGCTAGGGCAGTCATGCATATCGACCAGAGATCTCCAGAGAAACTGAAAGGCAACTTAGATGCTGTAACATTCTCAAAACGAGACGCCATAGGAGTCCTAGCTCATGAAAATGATCCCATGGTTATTAAAGTACAAATAAGAGACTGAAGCGTGAAAAGAGCATTGATAGACTCTGGAAGCTTAGCCGACATACTGTATTGGGATGCTTTTAGAGGAATAGGGCTCGATACGATCGAGTTATTACCATTCAAAGGCAGTTTAGTAGGATTCTCAGGAGAACGGGTGTAGGTGCTCGGGCACCTAGCGTTGTCGACCACCTTTGGCAACACGGCTAATGCGAAGACTGTCCGAGTGAGGTACCTGATACTCAACGCTGCTTCACCTTATAACATCATTATAGGCTAACCATCATTCAACGCCCTGGAAGATTCGCTTTCAAATATATATTTGACCATGAAATTCCCACTCGGAGATGGCCGGGTTGGTATCGCCAAAGGCGACCATGGGGCTGGCGAGAAAGTGTTATAAGGATAGCCTAAAGTTGAAAAGAAAGGAACCCGCAGGAGAAGCAGATCCCAAGAATACCCTCAAAGTTCACCTGGTCGACATAGACCTACGTGATCATTCAATTGAAGACAACATAATGCCCAACGAAGAAACAAAGTAAGTCCAGATTGGGCATCTACCGTCCCATGTTACACACATCAGAGTGAACTTGTCCCCCGAAGAGGAGAAAGAGATCGTTCAAACACTAAAAGACAATGTTGATCTTTTTTCCTGGAAACCTTCAGACATGGCAGGGATAGATCCCAATTTCATGTGCCATCACTTAGCAATTGATCTGGATATCAAGCCAGTTTCCCAAAGGAAAAGAAAGGGTGGTGATGAAAAGAGGAAAGCAATTGCAGAGGAAGTCGAGAAGCTGTTACAGGCCGGGTTCATCAAGGAGATCAAGTATCCGACTTGGTTATCCAACGTGGTGAAGGTAAAGAAGAAATTTGGGAAATCGCAAATGTGTGTGGACTTCACGGACCTCAACAAGGCGTGTCCTAAAGATCTGTATCCATTTCCAAACATTGAGCAGCTGATAGATGCTACGTCTGGGTTCCGTTTGCTCAGCTTTATAGATGCATACTCCGGATATAATCAGATCCGGATGAATCCAATAGACGCACCAAAAACCGCCTTCATGACACATCAGAGCAATTATTATTATGAGGCCATGCCCTTTGGACTCAAAAATGCTGGGGCTACTTACCAGAGGCTGATGGATAAGGTGTTCGCTACTCAGATAGGTCAGAATCTGGAGGTCTATGTAGATGACATGGTTATCAAGACAAGCGCAAACTGGTCACATGTACAAGATTTAATATAAACCTTTACATCCATAAGAAGCTACAACATGAGACTGAACCCGGACAAGTGTACCTTTGGAGTAAAAGCCGGGAAGTTCCTCGGATTTATGCTCACCAACCGGAGAATTGAGGCGAACCCAGAAAAATGCCTAGCTATAATAGATATGAGAAGTCCAACCACGAAAAAGGAGGTCAAACTAGGGGTGTTCGCAGGCCGGTTTAGTTCGGTTTTGGGAGAATCCGATACCCAAACCGATAAAAAATATATGGATTGGTTTGGATTGGATTTACACAATTTTGTGATAAAGCCCAAACCGAACTAAACCAATAAATAACGGGTTGATTTTGGTTGGATCATTAGAAACAAATGTGCAAAAATATTTTTAAAAAATATTAACTTACATTAACTAATTTTCCAAAATAATATAAAATTCTTAATTTTATTGTTTCTCCATATTGGTTGTGCATATCACACACAAATGACGTTTCATTTTTTTCTTCTTGAAGTTGAATACCTCATTCTAGTTTCCATGATAATTATGATATATATTATACTAATTAATTATGATTGGTTCGGGTAGACGGGCTCGCGGGTAAAATTTTAGAAATCCGTTGCCCGAACCAATTAACATTGGGTTTCATTAGTTTGGTTTGGTTTTTTCCCGAACTAAAAAAATGTCCGAACCAAACACAATGGTTTGGTTTGGATTCCGGTTTGGTTCGGATTTGCCCGAACCAATGAACACCCCTAGGTCCAACAGCTGGCCGGGAGACTAGTCACATTGTCACGATTTTTATCATATGCAGGAGACAAATCAATACACTTCTTTGGAGCTATAAGGAAGTCTAAGGAGTTTGAATGGACAAAGGCATGTGAAGAAGCCTTTCAAGAAGTAAAGTGTTTTTTGTCCTCGCCTCCTATCCTAGTAAGGCCCAAAGAAAACACACCTTTGGTCTTATACTTGTTGGTCACGGATAAAGCCCTTAGCTCGGTTTTAGTACAAGATGGAGAAGACGGAGAGCAACCCGTGTACTTTATCAGCAAAGTTCAAAAAAGAGCAGAGCTAAGGTACCATAAGATTGATCGGTTGGCGCTGGTAGTAGTTATCATAGTCCGGAAGCTGAGACATTATTTTCAAGGTCACCCTGTACAGTCAAGACGAATTACCCAATCAAACAAATACTGAAAAAGCCTGACTTAGCAGGACAGATGGTCAAGTGGGCAGTAGAGCTCTTCGAGTATGACATCAAATTTGCTTCCAGAACCAGTATCAAGTCACAAACACTAGCCAGTTTTGTGGTAGAATTAAGTGTACCAGCTGGAGAAGAGATCTCAAACAGATGGATCCTCTATGTAGATGGATCTTCAAATCTCAAGGGAAGCGGAGCCGGAATAATTCTGGAAGGACCTGAAGATCTAACATTAGAATACTGTTTATGTTTTAATTTTTCAGGTTTGCAATAACCAAGAAGAGTATGAAGCTTTGATTGCCGGAATGAAATTGGCGAAAAAGGTCGGAGTAACACATTTATTATTGAAGACCGACTCCCAACTAGTAGTCGGACAGATGAAGAACGAGTACCAGACGAAGGATTCCACCCTGATAAAGTACCTTCAGAAAGCTTTAGGAATATCCAAAGCGTTCTTAGAATTCGAAGTCGTCCACATCCCAAGAGAAGACAATACTCGGGCCAACCTCCTAGTCTGATTAGCAAGCTCAAAGAATTCGGGAATGAATAAGACTGTGATCCAAGAAGTTCTCGAAGCACCCATAATTCAATCAGAGGAAGTATTATAAATAGTGTATGTCCAAGGATGGATGAGGCCCATCATCAGCTATCTGACCCAAGAAATATTACCTGAAGATTTCAATGATGCCCGAAAGATTAAAAGAATAGCTTCCTGATACGTCATAATCTCGGAAATACTGTACAAGATGGGTAGGTCAACACCTATGCTCAGATGCGTGTCAGAGCATGAGATTGAACTAGTAATTAAAGAGGTCCACGAGGGAGCCTATGGTAGCCACATCGGTGGGAGAGCACTATCCAGAAAAATCCTAAGAGCCAGATACTACTGGTTGCATATGTTGCGAGATTGCATCGAGTACGTTAGTGAAGATGGCTGGTTTCTACCTGAGTGAATCGCACACTCAGAGATACAACAGAGTCGCCACCGAACATTATTTAGTCCCAAAGGATAGGGGAAATATCGATAAAACCCAAGGGGAAGAGAAACGGGAACGGGGGGTCGGTTATGCGAAAGGAAGGTACTAGCACCTAACGCATCCGTCGTACTCGACGGGAACCATTTCGCTTGCTTCTAGGCTTGGATGGGTTATCTATCTAAAGGATTCTAGCTAAAAGAAGAAGAGAGAAAAGAGAAGGGGGAAAGAAAGAAAGAAAAGCAAGTGCTCGCGGAGGATTGTGGCCCTCGTGCCTACGTACCCTCATAGTGCAATGAGGAAATCATCGTAGTTCAAGGAACCAGGGGACGAAGAAAAGGAAAGAAAGGAGGAAGACGAAATAAAGGTGGAAGTGTGCTTGCCGAGATCATTGCGATCTCATGCCTACGTATCATACATTCAAAAGAATGCAGAATTAGAGCTTTCGTAGTTCGGGGAACTAAGACGGAAAAGGAAAAGGAAAGGAGAGTGGTGTCAAAACCAAGAGCAAAAGAAAGAAGGAAATTCTGTGGGGGATTCAAAAGAAATGGTGTCGAAACCAAGGAAGATGAGCAAAAGGAAAAAAAAAAGAGTACTCCACTGAGGAGTAAGAGACTAAAGTGACTGTGCAAGAAACAAGAGAAACGGTGTCAAAACCAAGAGAATAAGAGATAGAGAAAGATCCGCTGGGAATGCAAAGAAATGGTGTCATAACCAAGAAAGGAGTGCAAAGTGAATAGAAAGGGCTCCGCTGGGGATCCAAATAAAGGGATGGTGTCATAACCAAGAGAAAAGAGAGATTCGGTATATTAACTTGCTGGCAGTGGTTAACCGAAGAAAGAGAGTAAGACTCTGGCGGGGAAAAGAGGCTGGTGTCAACAGACGGACTGTGATAAACCAAGAGAGAGAGTGCTGAACCAAGAGAAGGTGTTTGACTCTGCAAAGATAGAGAAGCATTGGTTTTAATAGAGAAAACTGTGGTTAACCAGAAGAACGGGTGTAGGACCGATCGAAAGTCGTAACCCACAAGGGGCGTTGGTATTGACTGAACAAACAACACTTGACCAACGAAGAAGGGTATTGAACCAAAAGAAGGTTACTAACCCAAGGGTGCAAGTTTTCGAACCAAGAAAGGTTGCCAACTGCAGGGGATTTGGTTTTTAACAAAACACTGTGATTAACCGAGAGAAATGAGTGATTAACCAAGAGAAGGTGATTAACTCAAAAAGGGGTTCAGTATTTTAACAGACAGACTGTGGTTAACTGAAGAAAAGGGTGATTAACCAAGAATAGGTGATTAACCCGAAAAAGGGTTCAGTATTTTAACAGACGGACTGTGGTTAACTGAAGAAAAGGGTGATTAACCAAGAATAGGTGATTAACCCGAAAAATGTTCAATGTTTTAACAGACAGACTGTGATTAACTGAGAAGGAGTGCAAACATTGGTGTTTTAACTGACAGACAATGATTAACCAACAAGGGGAGAAGAACCAAAAGAAGGTTGTGACCTCCGCAAAGGATTCGGTTTTAACAGAAATACTATGTTTAACCGAAGAAAGAGAGTAGAGACTCTTCAGGGGAATCAAAAGAACAATGATTGACCGCAAGAAAAGGATAGGGTATTGAAACAAAGGACGCTTGCTAACCCAAAGAACAAAGGATCGTAACCAAGAAGAATGATGATGGATAAAAAAAGAGGTCGAAAGAGATAGGAGTGATCAAGGATCGAAAGGGAATGCAAAGAGAGAAAAGTGATCAAGGATCGAAAGAGATAGCAAAGGGAGAAGAGTGATCAAGGATCGACTCGACTGGGGAATGAGAAACACTATAGCTGGAGGATAGAGGTGACTATTCTCGAGGAGAGGACAAGACGCCCTTTCCAAAGGAATAGCCAGAATGAGGGGAGAAAAACTCCATCCTCATTCCTTCTCTAGCACCCAAAATATAGTGTGGAAATTGAAACAGACAGCATAATAGCTCCAAATTGTACAGTGCTCCAACGTGATGTGAAGCGAACAGCGTAACAACTTCAGTTTGTACAACGCTCCAATGTTGTGTATTGGTCGTCGTATGAATCTTCAACTCCGCGGGAACGAGAGAGAAAACTCTAAAGGAAGCCTAAAGAGAGGAAAGGGGAAGATCAACTAATCGAAACATGGTTTCGATCAATTAATCAAAGGGAAAAACCATGCCAACAATTTTCCAAAGAGAATGAAAAATCTTTAAGGAAAAAGGTGCGAATTATTGATTATACAAGATTAAGCTCATCCATGAAGAATGAACTTAATGCAAAACCAAGAAAGGGAGTACAAAACAGTACCAAGTGATCAACAAAATGCAACACAAAATCATGTTATTGTGATCAAAGAAAAATGCAAGAAGGATTACATTCACATGATGCCAAAATATGAACAATTTGAATAATCGAAAGTGTGCAACAAAATTTCAAGAATATGCTTCAATCAGAAGTTAAATGACACTTAAAACATCCATAAAAATGAAGCACATTGATCCATGGAAGTTAAAAGAAGAAAGGATATCAAACAAGCTTGAAAAAACTCAAAATTGGCCATTCTGTTCAGTGGTAACCGGTTACAGCATATCTGCTAACCGGTTACATACTTGAAAATCAGCGTATTTGTTGAAAATTGAACTGTGTAATCGGTTACAGCATAACTGCTAACCGGTTACCACAGAGACAGTGGCAAAAATAACAGCAAAAACAGCTTTTCAAAAGTAGTTTTTAACACATAATCACTTATGCCAACCACCACATGCTAGGAACTGAAATTGTGCACGAAAATTGAACTTGAAAACAACAAATAAACAGTGATAGAATCAACTAACACAATAGGATCATGGATCAAACAAATGCAAAACCAAATCACACACAACAATTATCGACTACATTGCGAACGATACAAAAATGCGCGAAACGGTAAAATTAGTTAGATCCACCAACCTACAAGCCGGAGATTTGGCTTGGTAAGTGTTGTAAAGAGATTTTGATGCAAAAAATCAAAGAAAACCATAGGATCCTTAATTTGTAGACGAAACGCGTCGAAACCGATCAAAAACGCGAAAATGCACCGAAATCGAACTTGCACCAAATTGAAAGTGGTAGAACTCTTGGATTGAAGTAGAATAAGATGTAATTCCAGAAATCCAACCAAAGAATGCCAAATGATGGAGGTTAAGTTCAAGAATTAATCACTTTCAATGTGAAAAGTGATTATCCTTCAAGAATAAGAGCTTTTGGTGAGGTCTTGGGATGAGAATTGAGATGAAGTTGTAGAAGTTGCAGAAAAATGCAGAGGAGAATGAGAGAATTGAGAGTGAATTGTGCAAAATGGTTGAAGGTCCTTGAAAAATGAGTGAAGGCGAGTTTATATAGACTTTATGTTTGGAGTATGTGAGGTTTGGACTTAGCTCTGGGTTTGGAGTTAGGGTTGGAGTTAGTTTGGCTTGACTCACTGAGTCAAGGTGGTTAACTCGGTTAGTTAGAACCAACTCGATAACAATCCCAATGTGAATTTCCATCATCCAACGGTTGGCATGCTTGTAAAACAAGGAACATGGTGCACTTAATTTGGAGTGAAGCATTAGAATAAATGCACTTGGATTGAATTGAATAACCTTGAAATGTCTAGAGAAGTCTAGAATGTTCCATACACTGCTAGAATACTGTAGAATCAATGACCAAGAAGAGTGCATGGTGCTGTCCCAAAAATGCAGCAGAAACTGAAAATTTCCACTGAGTAACCGGTTACAGCATATGTGCTAACCGGTTACATGCTTGAAAACTTGCGTTTTTTGGTGAAAAATACACTGAGTAACCGGTTACAGCATATATACCGGTTACTTCAGTCAAATTTCCACAAATTTGCAAAAGGATGGTGCTGAAGTCCTGATTCCAATTTTCCATCTCTTGTCTTGATAAATAAACATGGAAACCTTTATTTTGGGCTTGTTTTGATGATGTGATGACCTTGTGAGGATTCAATTAATCGGGCTTGGAAAACCTAAATGTCCTGCAACAAGAAACACACAAAGAAAAACGCGAATGCGTATGCCAACGATGCGAGTGTGCATGCTTATGCAAAAGGCCAAAAGAGGGAGGTCAAATTTCGGGTTACGACAGCTGCCCCTATTTAATCCTCTTAGACCTGAATGTACGAATTGCGCTAGCTTTTCAATGATTCGAGGTAAAAGGGGATTAAATAAAAGAGTAGCTCGAGAATTTGGCCGACGATGACAAACAGAGCGGTGCAAGGTAGAATAGATAAGTGCAAGGTTTGGTTGAAAATCTGCAGGGAGATAAGTCAGGCAAAAAGAGAGGGAGTATGATCGATGCATATGCTATGTATGTGTTTCTACATGATGCTTGATATCATGCAATGTAAAGGCGCAAGATAAGGCACAGCGAGGTGGTTAGGCAGAAACCGTAGCAAAACGACTTCGACACCCTCGGCCGGGGAGAGGACCTGCAGATAAAGACAAACTCTGCTGGAGAAGAGAGTTCACAAAGGATGATGATCCCACCGGGGAAAGAAACTGAAAACATTTCAGGTTTCTAAATCACCATAGTTGTCCCTGTTAGGGATGAAAGAATTAAATCAATCCTTCCTACCAAGACTGGCTCTGTATGGGGAAAAGAAGTTTCCGAATCATGTTGACTCAGTTGAGGAGACCATTGCTGCTGGTGACAGATATTTCCAAGTCATTGGAGACGATGCACAACCCTTGCTGGGGAAAAGTGAGCAAAGCGTCTTTGCTGGGAACACTTTGTTAACCTGCCTAGAGACATTACAAATCTGTCGGAGAAAAGATATGTAAACAAACAAGCTTTTCGACAAATCGTAATGGCGCTTGCTGGGGAGAACGATGACTCTGCTGAGGAAACAACAACTTTTTCACAGGACCATCACATTGTCGGCCAGGGGTTAGGCTTACCCATGGATATTACTGATTATCCTGCAGGAGTTACCAGTAACTCATGCAATGCATAATGCTTTCTCGATTGATTTAGTTTTTATTGTTCTCAACGTTTTTTTAGTATTATGTGATCCCAAATAATTGTTTATTTTGCAAACAAAATACTGGAATGAAAACAACTTGAGATGACAAAGAATGCATTTTATTGAATGTAAAATTTTGTACATAAAGTGTGTACAAGGATGCAAAATCCTTGATGAGGAACTCTGCAATAAAATTGAAAAACAAATGTAAATGGCAAAGGGAAATTATGCTTTGCATTGATTACAACATTGGCCACCATCCACTGTAAGTCTAGATTCCAACGCTTTGCACTAGTTGATGATGATTCGACTGCTCTGTTACCGTCTGAGGTCCAGTCGTGATGAAAAGAGGCCCAAGTGTTCACAGTCAATGCCTTTATCCCTAATTTTTGCCTGGACATGTTTTTATTTATTTTTTCATCCACCGGGATACCCATTTTTGCCTAAGTCGCCTTTTCGGGTTTTCAACTTAGCGGGCTATCATTGTTTTTTTTTTCATTGTCCCTAACTTTTGCATGGACAATTCTTTTTTTTGGTCCATCGGGACGTCCATTTTTGCCTAGATTATCCTTGCGGATGTCAATCTAGCGGACTTTTATCCATTTTTTTTCAGGCATAATATTTTTTTACTGTATCGAAGTTCACGGGCGATGGAAACTCCTCCCCATCCATTGTGGTGAGGATCAGGTCTACGCCTGAGAAGGCTTTCTTGACAACAAAAGGTCCTTCGTAATTGGGAGTCCATTTGCCTCGTGGATCCAAGTGAATAGGTGAATATCTCTTGAGCACGAGTTCGCCTTCACAGAACATTTGGGGGAGAACTTTCTTGTCAAAAGCTCGCTTGAGGCGTCTCTGATATAATTGACCATGACAAACGGCTGTAAGGCGCTTCTCTTCGATGAGATTCAGCTGATCGTATCTGGATTGAACCCATTCAGCTTCATCAAGACCTGCCTCCATGATAACTCTGAGCGAAGGAATTTCGCCTTCAATGGGTAGAACTGCCTCCATACCATACACAAGTGAGTACGGAGTTGCCCCAGTGGAACTACGAACTGAAGTTCGGTAGCCATGCAGTGCAAAGGGAATCATTTCATGCCAATCCTTGTAAGTCTTGACCATTTTCTGGACAATCCTCTTAATGTTTTTGTTTGCTGCTTCAACGGCGCCATTCATCTTGGGCCGATATGGTGAAGAATTATGGTGCTCGATCTTAAATTCTTGACACAACTCCTTCATCATATTGTTGTTCAGGTTGCTTACATTGTTAGTGATAATGCTGCTAGGAATGACATAACGACAGATTATCTCTTTCTTAATGAATCTAACAACCACTTGTCGTGTAACATTTGCATAAGAAGCAGCTTCAACCCATTTGGTGAAGTAGTCGATAGCAACCAGAATAAATCGATGATCATTGGAAGCCTTCGGATCGATCATTCCAATCATATCTATACCCCACATGGAGAATGGCCAAGGTGAAGTCAAAACATTCAATGGAGTTGGAGGCACATGGATCTTGTCTCCGTAGATTTGGCATTTGTGACATCTTTTGGCAAAGTTGTAACAATCTACCTCCATTGTTGTCCGGTAATACCCAGCCCGAAGGATCTTCTTGGCCATAGCAGGACCTTTAGCATGTACACCCTCGCAGCCTTCATGTATGGACCTTATGATCGTGTTTACTTCGTGCCTATCCACGCATCTGAGCAACATGGAATCATAATTCCTCTTGTACAGTATACCACCACTTAGGAAGAATTTGGTGCAAAGCCGCCTAAGAGCCTTCTTGTCAGTGATAGTGATACCCTCGGGATATTCCTGTTTTTCCAGATATCTTTTGATGTCGTAGAACCATGGCTTGTCATCAGACTCATCCTCAATTGCTAAATAGTGTGCTGGTTCGTTCAAGTGATCAATGCGGATATGAGGAGCTTCATTCTTCCACTTGACCTTGAACATGGATGCTAAAGTTGCAAGAGCATCAGCTAATTAATTTTCCTCTCTGGGAATATGATGAAAAGTGATCTCATCAAAGTAAGGAATCAACTTCGCTATGTGTTGTTGGTACGGAACCAGCTTGGAATCCCGAGTCACAAAGTTCCCTCTGACTTGACCAATGACCAAGGCAGAATCACCATAGACCTCAAGAATCTTGATTCTCATGTCAATTACCGCTTCAATACCATAGATACATGCTTCGTACTCAGCCATATTGTTGGTGCATGCAAAGCATAATCTGGCAGTGAAGGGAAGGTGAAAACCTGTTAGAGAGATGAGGATAGCACCGATTCCACGACCTTTAGAATTGGAGGCACCGTCGAACACGAGCGTCCATCGCGCCCCTGGTTCGGGTCCTATATCAGGGTCTGGAGTCTCATAATCTCTGATAAACAGAACATCCTTATCGGGAAAGTCACACTTCATTTGTTGATAACCCTCTACAGGTTGATGAGCAAGGTAGTCAGACAAGATGCTCCCTTTTATTGATTTCTGGGTAACATGTTGGATATCATACTCAGTTAACTGCATCTGCCACCAAGCAATCCTTCCAGAGACAACAGGCTTCTTAAATATGTACTTTATCGAATCAATTTTGGATATTAACAAAGTAGTATGGCAAATCATGTATTGTCGTAGGCGTCGAGCGGCCCAAACCAGAGCACACCAAGTTTTCTCTAAGAGTGAGTATCTGGTCTCACAATCAGTGAACTTTTTGCTCAGATAGTATATTGCATGTTCTTTTCTGCCAGTGTCGTCATGTTGACCCAATACACATCCCATTGATTCATTGAGAACAGTGAGATACATGATTAAAGGCCTACCAGGAACCGGCGGTACTAAGATCGGTGGTTCTTGCAAGTATTGTTTGATTTTGTCAAATGCTTCCTGACAATCATAATTCCATTCAACCGATTGATTTTTCCTTAGTAATTTGAACATCGGTTCACAGGTAGCCATTAAATGAGAAATGAATCTTGAGATGTAATTAAGTCTGCCCAGAAAGCCACGAACTTCTTTTTCTGTGTTGGGAGGCGGCATGTTCTGAATTGCCCGAACCTTATCAGGATCAACTTCAATGCCCTTCTGACTTACAATAAAGCCCAATAGTTTACCAGATGGAACTCCGAAGGTGCACTTCGCAGGATTCAACTGCAGTCTAAACTTTCGGAGTCTGTCAAAAAGCTTCTTCAGATGAATCAAGTGATCATCTTCAGTTTTGGACTTGGCAATCATATCGTCCACGTAAACCTCAATCTCTTTATGAATCATATCGTGAAAGAGGGTTGTCAAGGCACGCTGGTATGTTGCCCCTGCATTCTTTAGACCGAATGGCATGACTTTGTAGCAATATGTACCCCATGGCGTGATAAAAGTAGTCTTCTCCATATCAGTTAGGGACATCTTGATCTGATTATATCCTGAAAAACCGTCCATAAAGGAAAAGACAGAGAACTGCGCAGTGTTGTCTACCAAGACATCAATATAAGGCAAAGGAAAATCATCCTTCGGGCTTGCTTTGTTGAGATCTCGATAATCCACACACATTTTGACTTTGCCGTCCTTCTTTGGAACTAGGACGATGTTGGCAATCCATTCAGGATACTCGGAAGTGGCGAGGAACCCAGCGTCAAGCTACTTCTTTACCTCTTCTCTGATTTTGAGTGTCATGTCGGGTCTAGTCTTCCTGAGCTTTTGCTTGACAGGAGGACATCCGGGCTTGAGTGGCAAGTGATGTTCAACGATGTTGGTATCCAACCCAGGCATATCTTGATAGGACCGGGCGAAGATATCAACATATTCTTTCAACAACTTGACCAACTCGGAATGTACATGCTCTGCAAGGGATGCGCCAACCTTGACTTCTCTTCTGACCTCATAAGTACCAAGGTTAACAACTTCCAATGGCTCTTTGTGTGGCTGAATCTCGCTATGCTCGTGCTCAAGGAGCCTTGCTAGTTCAGCCGGTAATTCATAATATTCCTCACCATCTTCTTCGGCTTGGTTAATTGGAATTCCAGAATTACAATGGATGTTTGCCATGTTGTTATCAAGGCTTTTATTAGTTCTGCATGTTTATGAATATGTTTAGAATGAGCTATTTAAAAAATGAAAAAGAAAAGAAACTTTTGCCATTTGTTTTGTGAAAAAGTAAAATAAAGAAAGAGAATAGAGCATGATTTTGAATGCAAAAAACTTTTATTTATTGATCACATAATATTGCAAAAGCGCGAGGCCCTTTACAAGCTATCCACTCGTCTCGGGCGAGGACAAGGGAATGAGAAAGCAAAATGCATTACATGTTGTACGGGAAAACCACATGAATCACGGTAGATGTCCAATTGTTGAGCTTGAAACCCAACGGACATTTGCGCACAAGGCTTGAAATCTGATTACTGGGACCAACATCATTCGTAGCCGCCACGATGTCACCTTGCTGGAAACCCGCGCTATTGAACTTGACAAAGTGGCATTGCTTCTGATCAAAGGAACCCGATTGACGACTAGGATGATAACCCAATCCATTATGATTATACTTCTCAACCACATCAATCACATGCCCCCAGCCTGACAAAGCGCCTTTCTGGATAGTCTCATTAGCACTCTTAGCAGACGCTAAAGTTAATTGTGGTGATCTACTTTGACTAGTTGAAGCAGAGCTGACATCTTCGAACTCGAGACACTGCAACGACACCTCAACTATGCCTTCTTCAGTCTTGATGTATCGGAAAGATAATAACTCACTCACAATCAAATCCTCTTCACCACATACAATGACAAGCTGATCCTCAAACATGAACTTCAACTTCTGATGTAAAGTGGATGTAACTGCCCCTGCCGCGGGATCCATGGACGACCCAAAAGGCAACTGTATGCCGGATTGATATCCATCACTTGGAAAGTAATGGTAAACAAATGCGGCCCAATATTGATGGGTAAGTCCACCTCTCCAATGACCTGTCTTCGAGAACCATCAAAGGCTCTGACAACTAAGGCACTTGGTCTCATCTCATTTCCTTCCACCAGTAATTGACTCAATGTGCCCTTAGACATCACATTGAGAGAAGAACCAGTATCCACTAGAACACGAGATAACAGGATGTCTGTGCAGGTTACAGATATGTGCAGCGCTTTGTTGTAAGCATTTCCTTCAGGAGGCAATTCTGATTCATTAAAGCCCAAATACCGACTTACAGTTATGTTGGCCACTACATCGTCAAAATCGACGACGGATATATCTTGCAGGACATGGGCACTGTTCAACACTTTCAACAAAGTTGATCTATGCACAGGCAAACTCATGAGTAAGGACAAAATTAAGATCCTCGAGGGAGTCTGACCCAGCTGATCCACAATTTTAAAGTCACTTTTCTTGATCAACTTAAGGAACTCTTGATCATCAAGGGTCTCCTTGCTTTTTGAAACATCCTTAGACGGGATAGTCGGTACTGGAACTGCGGTAAAAGGTGCCCCTTGTTGAACAGTAGGAGTTGCAGATACAGGCGTTTCCTTGGGATGGACAACAGTTGGAACTTGAACAGGCTTTGTAGTGACCTTCGGAGCAAACACTCGTCCACTGCGAGTCATACCTCCACCGGCTGTAACATTCACGATCTCGGATTCGGCGAACCTTATCTCTTGACCTCCAGAAAACACAGTCGACCCATACTTCCAAGGTACCTCCTTAGAATTCTGATAGGGAAACGACTTCGGCAGACAAACAACGATGGGTTGCACCCTTTTCTGCTTAGGAGATTCCACAGGAACCTTCCTATAGACGGTGGTGAACGGCTCGATAGTGGCAACTTCCTCAATAGGTTTAGATATGGCAAATTGCACGTCGCCGCGGTTCATCAGAATCTGAACACAACCCCTCAGCCTTCGACACTGGTTGGGATTATTGTCACAAATCTGACACTTACCATGCAACCCTTTCAACAACCCATGTTCATTCAATCTCTTGAAAACCACGGCCATCGAGGTCTTTACTTCGTCAACATCCATGATCAATTCAGCCTTCGGACTATCCTCAATCATATTAACTGCAAGTCCACCGTGATTCGGCATCAAATTACTCTGAATGTTAGGTCCTTCCTCAGTAAAAGTCAAAACTTTCTTATCAATGAGTTCCTGAACATTGGTTTTGAAAACAAAACAGTCCTCTGTTGCATGCCCTATGTATCCAGCATGATAAGCACAAGAAGCATTCGAATTATGCTTCGGACCAAAGGGAGGAATTGCAGGTGCAATCTGCTTGGGGACAATTTCCCCTTGGTGAACTAGATAAGGAAATAATTCAGTGTATGACACCGGAATTCTGTCGAAATTTGGACGCTTATGGTTTCCTTGGCTGTTGTTGTTCTGATGGTTTTGATTCTGCTGATTTTTGTTGTTTTGTTGAGTCTGTTGCTAATTCTGAGCATTCTGAACTGGTTGTTGTGGATGATACTGATATGGAGATTGTTGATACTGTGCAGCAGTAATGTATGGATATGGATAAAATGGCATGGGAGCCATGGGAGCTTGGTACTGAGGAGAAACTTGAGTTGTCACAGCGTTGGCTTCACCTTCCTTTTTCTTTGATTGATTATTCTGGGATTTTCTGGCTGGCTGCTGGGAAGTAGTTCCAAGAATCTTTCCAGTCTTCAAATCGTTCGCGATCCGTTCACCAATGGTCACAACATTAGCGAAGTTCGATGAAGAACTACCCACCATTTTTTCGTAGTAGGAACCTTGCAATGTACCCATAAAGAGGTCAACCAATTCATTGTCAGAGAGAGCAGGTCGCACACGAGATGCCATCTCACGCCATCTTTGTTCATACTCCTTAAATGTTTCAGCTGAGCGATGTGACTGATTCTGCAATTGCAATCTAGTTGGCGCCAAATCAAGGTTATACTTGTATTGTTTCACGAACGCTTCAGATAGATCCCTCCAAGTACGGATTTTGCTGCGCTCCAGGCCCATGTACCAATCCAATGAAGCACCAAACAAACTATCTTGAAAACAATGAACCAGCAATTCATCATTATTAATATGGGATGCCATCTTCCTACAGTACATAGTGATGTGACTACGCGGGCAACTCAAACCTTTGTACTTTGGAAGATCTGGTATTTTGAATTTCTGCGGCAACACAACATTCGGAACCAAACACAAGTCCTTGGCCTCCATGCCAAAAGCAGAAAACCCTTCAATAACTCTGATACGGTCTTCCAACAACTTGTAGTCAGCAGGTCTACTCTGACTAGTGGGCCTGACAAGAATCTGAGGATTTGGCAGCTGAGATGCGGCCAAAGCATGCACTTGCGGATTGGCAAACTGAGAAGGATACACCAAACCCTGATTAACCATCTGACCAGCATTCTGACCCATCTGAACACCAAATGGATAATTCGGAGGAGGTATTACAGCAGCTGAGGAAGATGCCCCAGGATAGAATATCCCAGGATGAACATTCTGAACAGCAGTTTGACCAGCTTGAGATGAAACCGAAACATGAATAGGAGGACCCATATACACATGCTCTTCTTCATCAGGAGTTTCAGTGTCAGCAACCCGGAAGTTTGATGAGTCTGAGCCTGAGGATTTTTGTGATCATCACTCACCACTGGAGGCGAGACTGGAATAGGCATGCCCCATGGATATGCAACAGCATTCCCATTAGGCATAGGTGCAACAAAAGGCTGATATGGCATGAAGGCACTACCATTATTTGCAATCTAAGGAGTATAATTCGGAGGCATGCCCCAAGGAAAACCAGCGGGCATCTGGTTCAAACTAGGATGAACAACAGGCTGATTCACAGGCTCAGTTGGTACTTCAACTCTAGCAGGAGAAGGAACAACAACAGTAAGAGTAGCCATAACAACGGAGGAGTGGTCACAATAGGAGTGATAATAGTTGCATCAGTAGCAGTTGCAACAACAGTGGCGGCGGTAGAAGCGTACCTCTGAGCGTGAAGGAGTTCCATATTGGCATCCATGTTTGTCTGAAACTGATCCATCCAACCTTAGAATTGAGCCAGAGTTTCCTTGTAAGCAGCGTTCTCAGCTTCAAAATTAGCCATGATTCTGGATTTGTTTGAGCGGGTAAAATACCGATGTCGAGTCGTCGTCTTGCGACAAACCAGAAATGGTCAGAGGGAGCAATGGTTTCCCGGATGAAGGACATGCATATGCGGCTATGAATGAATGCAATTCATGCAAAAAATAAAGGAATTTCAGTGCATATGCAAAAAGACTAATTTGACATGATGAGATGATATGCAACAACAGGATCAACAAGTCAGCACAGTCTGAATAGTCAAATCTGAACATCTGCAAAGGTAGTGTCGTGTCGGTACGAGATTTGACGCAATGAAAGAACAAAGGTTGGAAGAGTCTTGGTTTCCTGCAGAAAAACCCAATATCCCCCTCACAGGTAGTTCCTAGAAAGCGGGATTTTCAGTTTCGGATTCTCAATTTGAGAAGCAATAGTACATTCATCCCTCGGGGTACAATACTATCGCCAAACACAAAGGTCGTCCACTGATTCCCCCAAAAAAGGTCACCCTATGGCAAGTTCCCAACTTTGGGTCCTCGGATCAAGAAGCGTAATGGGTTTGCCATTTCTGGTCTGCCATTATCGTTCCTTGGGAGGAGTGCCGCAACTGAGTCCTCGGGAATGGTCGCCAGAGTCGACAGCTCTCTAGATCAACACCCTGAAATATGCAAGACACGCACGTCAGAGCATCTCCCAAGAAAGCCTCGTCTGGATGTGAATTTCGTGAACACCAAACGCACCAAGATGGCACGTAGGTCCCACTACTTTCCACTCTAATCCTAGGTGTATACTCCAGCCTGTGTATTGGGCTTATCTTTCAAGTAGCAACCCAACCGACAACAGCAAAGAAATAGCAGATGTCCAAAATATACAACATATGAATATTTAAAGCAGTAAAGAAATGAAATAAATAAACATAAAGTAAATAAAGCGTAAAGATAAAACTAGTAAAACGCATAAGATAAACACCCAAGCAAGCAAGAAAAAGCAAACAAAACTAGGCGAGACCCCTCAAGGGATGGACCAGCAAGAGGTTAATCTGTCCCCAGCAGAGTCGCCAGCGGAAGATGGCTGGTTTCTACCTGAGTGAATCGCACACTCAGAGATACAACAGAGTCTCCACAGAACTTTATTTAGTCCCAAAGGACAGGGGAAATTTTGATAAAACCCAAGGGGAAGAGAAACGGGAACGGGGTGTCGGTTATACGCAAGGAAGGTACTAGCACCTAACGCATTTGTCGTACTGACGGGAACCATTTCGCTTGCTTCTAGGATTGGATGGGTTATCTATCTAAAGGCTTCTAGCTAAAAGAAGAAGAGAGAGAAGAGAAGGGGGAAAGAAAGAAAGAAAAGCAAGTGCTCGCGGAGGATTGTGGCCCTCGTGCCTACGTACCCTCATAGTGCAATGAGGAAATCAGAGCGTCGTAGTTCATGGAACCGGGGGATGAAGAAAAGGAAAGAAAGGAGGAAGACGGAAGAAAGGTGGAAGTGTGCTCGTCGAGATCATTGCGATCTCATGCCTACGTATCATACATTCAAAAGAATGCAGAATCAGAGCTTCTGTAGTTCGGGGATCTAAGACAGAAAAGGAACAGGAAAGGAAAGTGGTGTCAAAACCAAGAGCAAAAGAAAGAAGGAAATTCCGTGGGGGATTCAAAAGAATGGGTGTCGAAACCAAGGAAGAAGAGCAAAAGGAAAAAAAAGAGTACTCCACTGAGTAGTAAGAGACTAAAGTGACTGTGCAAGAAACAAGAGAAACGTTGTCAAAACCAAGAGAATAAGAGATAGAGAAAGATCCGCTGGGGATGCAAAAGAAATGGTGTCATAACCAAGAAAGGAGTGCAAAGTGAATAGAAAGGGCTTCGCTGGGGATCCAAATAAAGGGATGGTGTCATGACCAAGAGAAAAGAGAGATTCGGTATATTAACTGGCTGGCAATGGTTAACCGAAGAAAGAGAGTAAGACTCTGGCGGGGAAAAGCGGTTGGTGTCAACAGACGGACTATGATAAACCAAGAGAGAGAGAGAGTGTTGAACCAAGAGAAGGTGTTTGACTCTGCAGGGGACGTCGGTATATTAACTGATGAACAATGGTTAACCGAAGGAACAAGTATTGTAACTCTGTGAGGGATAGAGAAGCATTGGTTTTAACAGAGAAAATTGTGGTTAACCAGAAGAACGGGTGTAGGACCGATCGAAGGTCCTAACCCACAAGGGGCGTTGGTATTGACTGAACAAACAACACTTGACCAACGAAGAAGGGTATTGAACCAAAAGAAGGTTACTAACCCAAGGGTGCAAGTATTCGAACCAAGAAAGGTTGCCAACTGCAGGGGATTCGGTTTTTAACAGAACACTGTGATTAACCGAGAGAAATGAGTGATTAACCAAGAGAAGGTGATTAACTCAAAAAGGGGTTCAGTATTTTAACAGACAGGTTGTGGTTAACTGAAGAAAATGGTGATTAACCCGAAAAAGGGTTCAGTATTTTAACAGACGGACTGTGGTTAACTGAAGAAAAGGGTGATTAACAAAGAATAGGTGATTAATCTGAAAAATGTTCAGTGTTTAAACAGACAAACTGTGATTAACTGAGAAGGAGTGCAAACATTGGTGTTCTGGACTGGGCAGAGCTTCCTGCCCTTAAGGGCCAGGCCCAATCCAGCATAACTGGCGAACAGGCCCAATATGCCCAATATAACCGTTGGGCACAATATGACCGTTGGGCGTGTCCCCCTCATGCGCAGAATAGGTCACACGTCCAGCCTCCTCACCGGATATTGCGGGAACAGTTAGAAGACCACGCGCTTTGCTCGCCACCCATTTATCTATAAAAACCCCCTCATTTGAGAGGGGCAGGTATCACGAATCATATACTTGACTATTCTTACTTGCTTTCCCCTTTTCTTTGACCAAATACTTACTTTGGCATCGGAGTACCATGCAGGTACCTCCACCCCTTTTTCTTCTCCAATAAGCAGCTGCACTTGCCCTACACGAAGACCACGACGATCTCCTTCTGGTCATCTCCGATCAATGGCGCCGTCTGTGGGAAATAAGCTCCCCCGTCTTTTCGAATCAAGATCCCTCATCTTTTCATCCAAAAGACCAAAGCTTTCATCTCTCTAAAATCCCAGATCATCATGGCTTTCGTTAAGAGTGATGTCCAAGAACCTTTGACCACCGCTGCCCGTACCGACGCTATCGTCGGGAACGTCCCATCCGAGAACGTCCAGCGCAACGGTGGACCGGCTTCCCCAAAGCCCGACGAACAAAGACCACGAGCGCAAGCCGTGGAACTTTCCTTCGAGCCCATTCCGGTTCCTCAAGGCGCTGATCCGACCACCGCGGCGCTCATCGCCTCTCTGAACAATTCCAATCGTTTCATCATTCAGCAGGGAGAAAAGATCAGCGCCCTCGAGCACGCCCTTTAAGAGCACCACGCTTCGGAGACGCTGGACCTCTCCCCGCCTCCGCGAGATCACTCAAAGCGGAGACGTGATAGCCCCTCCCCGGTTAAGGAACGATCAAGATCAAGGAGTCCAACACCCGACCGGGCTCGCCGGCATCATCGTTCTCCTAGGACAACCAGGTACTCCCCTGCTCCCAAAAGACATCGACGCTCGGACAAGCACGAGCACAGGCATATCCGCGGACACTCTCCTCGCCGCAGTCATAGCCGCGACCACAGCCTTTCTCCATCATTCTCTCACAACTCTAGCAGTGACGACGAAGTTCAAGGCCCGTTCACGAGGAGCATCGTAGACACCCGGATTCCCCGCGGATTAGAGAAACCTCCCACGCTGGCAACGTACGATGGCACATCAGATCCTCACGAGCACCTAGAAAACATCGAAGCTATGCTCCAGTACCATGGTGTCTCCGGAGCCATCCGGTGCAAAATATTTCCCATCACCTTGAGGAAAGGTGCGATGGCATGGTTCAAAAGACTTCCTCGGGGATCCATCTCCTCCTGGCGCGACCTCAAAGGCCAGTTCACCCGCCACTTCACAGCCTCCCGACGACATCCAAAGACGCAGGCAACCTTAGAAGCCATCATACAAGGCCGAGAGGAGCCTCTGCGGGAGTACATCGAGAGGTTTAATAAGGAAGCAGTGGAAGTCAGAACTTCCGACCATATGAAGAAATACCTCCTCGAGAAAGGACTCCGCCCGAAGAGCGACTTCCGCAAAGCTGTCGGGATCGAAGCTCCCCGAACGCTGACAGAGCTTCTCCACATGGCCAAAGATTACATCCGGTACGAGGAGAAAGAAGCTGTATATCGTGCCCGCGACGCAAGAGATCGGGAAGCGCCCCGAGCAACCAAAAAGGAGGAGTCAGAGCCATCTCGTAAAGGCAAGGAGAAGCGACGAGAGGAGCGTCCTCGTGAAGGCAAAGGGCCAGCTGACCGATTTAATGAATACACTGTGCTAACTACCTCACGAGAACGTATTCTATCTGACTGTATCAATACCGAGTTCAAACAAGGAGGTGTCCGGTTCCCTAAACCGACCTTGGCCAAAGGGAGCGTCGACAAGAGCAAGTATTGTCGTTTCCATCGTAGCCACGGGCACGTGACAGAAGACTGCATGCACCTTAAAGACGCTATAGAGATCCTCATCAAAGAGGGACATCTGAAACAGTACGTGAGAAGGGGGAATCCTCCCGACGTGACGCGACTGATAAAAAGAAAGAAACAGAGTCAACACCCTCCAGTCCTCCCCCACAGGTCGCAATGTCCATCAGCCGACCAGAGGACTTTTTCATCCCAAGTCACATCGACCCGACTTCCCAGGCATTCATGCACAGCACCTGGGAAACGTTTCCTACAGCCATGGTTATCTCATGTGGGGGGTACCATGAGCTCACGGTCGGTTCCATCAAACGAAAGTTTAAACAGTTGATCGACAGTAGCCCCGACCAGTTGTACACGATCAACAAAGGTAAAGGGCGTTCACAACCAATCACGTTCTACCGGGAAGAGCTCCCCGGGGGATCCCCGAATTCCCACATCCCTTTGCTGATTAGGGCCAAGTTATCTTCAACAGATGTGCGGAGAATCCTGGTCGACTAGGGCAGTTCCGTGGACATCATGTACTCCAGCCTGTTCCTCGCGCTGAAGCTAAATAAATCTAATCTCTCTCCGTACGTAGGATCTGATCTCCAAGGATTCAATGGAGCAACTGCCCGACCCTGGGGTTACGTAGAAATTCCAGTAACGCTTGGCGAGGAAGAAGCATCGCGGACAATCAAAACGCAGTTCCTGGTCATCGATTGCCCGTCGCTCTATCAATGCATTCTGGGCAGACCAGCTCTTGCCGAGCTCGTCGCTGTCCCCTCGACAGTCCATCTCAAGCTAAAGTACTACACGGAGAAGGGACACGTCGTAACTCTACACGGCGATATTGAAGCTGCTCGCAGGTGCTTCGAGGCCGCAACCAAAGGTCAGAACCAGATAACGACAACAACGACGTCGGCAAAGCGCACCAGAGAAGACGAAGCTCCGGCTGAGGAGGGCCAGCCAGGGAAAAAACCCATGCTTCCCGTACACACCATCGACCTCGACAGCAGGCTCGCTGAAGGACACGAAGATCGGGGCAAGGATAATAACTCGGGAGCCACGCGCTCCCCCTCGCCTGCACCTCTGTGTCCAGTCCCAGATGGAGAGTTCGAGGTCATCACCTTCAGTAACAACCCCAGCAGGGGAGTGAAGATCGGCGCTGGCCTCCCCGAAGAGGTAAAGAGGGAGCTGAAAGCATGCCTCGAAGACAACGCCGACCTGTTCGCCTGGAGTGCAGCAGACATGCCCGGTTTGGATCCAGAAACTGCCTGTCACCACCTGACAATCGATCCAGCTGCCCGCGCCGTCGCCCAGCGAAGAAGGAAACAGTCCGAGGAAAAGGCACAGGCTGCCAAAAAACTTGTACAAGACCTCTTAGAGGCAAATTTTATTTCCGAGGCCAGGTATACGACCTGGCTCTCAAATATTGTACTTGTTAAAAAGAGTAATGGAAAGTGGCGCATGTGCATTGACTACACCGATCTCAACCGGGCTTGCCCGAAAGACGCATATCCACTGCCGAGCATAGATAAGCTCGTAGACAATTCCGCCGGTTTCAAGCTCTTGTCCTTCATGGACGCATATTCGGGATACAACCAAATCCCAATGGCCGACGAGGACAAGAGATACACAGCATTCATGACCCCCTCGGGAAATTATTACTATAACGTAATGCCCTTTGGACTAAAAAACGCCGGGGCCACGTACCAGCGCATGATGAACAAAGTCTTCCGATCAGAAATCAGAGACATGCTCGAAGTATACATGGACGATATGATCGTCAAATCCCAAGAGGAATCCGACCACACCACCCACTTGCGCAAGGTGTTCGACCAAGCTCGAAAGTGTAAAATGCGTTTTAATCCAGAAAAATGCACCTTCGGTGTACGAGCAGGGAAATTCCTCGGATTTTACCTCACCGAAAGAGGCATAGAGGAAAACCCAGACAAATGTCGGGCACTCGTAGAATTCCCCACACCACGGTCGAAGAAGGCGATACAATCCCTAAGCGGGATGCTCGCGTCCCTTGCTCGCTTCGTAAGCAGGTCCGCCCAGCACGCCCTGCCCTTCTTTAAATTACTTAGGAAGGAGGCAAATTTCGAGTGGACGGACGAATGCGAGCAGGCCCTTATCCATTTCAAACAAGCTCTATCTGCCCCACCAGTATTGTCACGACCAGACCGCGGGGAAACCATATACCTATATCTCTCCGTGGCCAACGAAGCAATAAGTGCAGCACTTATTCGCGAAACTACTACCGGGCAGAAACCCATCTACTTCACCAGTAAAGCCCTACAAGGACCCGAAGTTAGGTACACGCAGATAGAACGGGTAGCCCTTACCCTCATAATTGCCGCGAGGAGACTCAGATATTACTTCCTGGCACACACTGTCTTTGTTAGGACCGACCAACCTATTAGACAGCTGTTAACCCGACCAGATATGGCAGGCAGAATGCTAAAATGGTCCCTCGAACTGGCCGAGTTCGACATCCACTACGAAGGGAGGAAAGCCCTCAAGGCACAGGTCCTGGCCGACTTCATGGCAGAGATGACCCCAGAACCGTCCCCCCCGGGAGGAACACAGAGGTGGATCATCTACGTGGATGGCGCATCAAGCCCCTCGGGCAGTGGAGCAGGAATAATCCTCGAAAGCAAAGAAGGGACCCTGATCGAAGTGTCCCTGGTCCTCTCATTCAATACATCCAACAATCAAGCCGAATATGAGGCCTTCCTTGCAGGATTACGACTAGCCAAAGACGTCGGCGCGAAGAAAATAAAAATCTACACTGATTCCCAACTCGTGGCGTCTCAAGTGCGAGGAGAATTCCAGGAAAAAAACGACCAACTCGCCGAATACTTGGCCGTGGTAAAAGACAAAATGGCGGAGTTTGAAGCATGGGAAGTCCAGCACGTCCCGCGCGAACAGAATACCCGAGCAGACATCCTCTCCAAATTAGCCAGCACCAGGAAAAAAGGCAGAAACAAATCTGTCATACAAGAAACACTGGTCAGCCCGAGCATTACAAAATCCAACCTGGTAGATGTTAACATCATCGGAGACCCCCATTGCTGGATGACCCCGGTATACAATTACCTCACCAATGGGGAACTTCCCGAAGACAGTAAGGAAGCCAGTGTAATTAAACGACGAGCCTGCTCATACGTACCGACGAGGGTTCTCCATTCCCCTATTAAAGTGTGTCGACGAGGCCCAGGTCCCCAAAATCCTACAAGAAATCCACGAAGGCATCAATGTACAACACTTAGGGGGAAGATCCTTGGCTCGAAAAGCTTTGCGCGCAGGATATTACTGGCCGACCATGCAGCAAGACGCCAAAGAGCACGTGCAAAAATGTGACCGTTGCCAGCGTCACGGGGACATGCATTTGGCACCCCCCAACGAGTTGAAGACCCTCTCCTCGCCATGGCCCTTCGCCTGGTGAGGGATGGACATCCTAGGCCCTTTTACAATGGGATCTTATCAAAATAAATTCCTAATCATGGCCGTCGACTACTTCACAAAATGGATCGAAGCCGAAGCGCTCGCCAAGATCACAGCCTTCAACATACTGCGTTTCTACAAAAGAAACGTCCTCGCCAGATTCAGGGTACCGCAGGCCCTCGTGACCGACAACGGAACCCAATTCACGGATAGAAAATTCCAAGACTTCGTCGCCAAATTGGGAACGAAACAACACTTTACTTCGGTCGAGCATCCCCAGACCAACAGGCAAGCGGAGGCCGCGAACAGAGTAATCCTACGCGGATTGAAGCGAAGACTAGGGGAGGCCAAGAAGAGGTGGGTCGAGGAGCTCCACAGCGTCCTCTGGGCGTACAGGACGACACCTCACTCCACCACCGGGGAAACCCCTTTCTGACTAGGGTACGGAACAGAGGCGGTAATACCGGTGGAGATAAGGGAACCCTCAAGAAGGACAGAAGCTCCCCTCGACGAAGAAATGAACGACGAGGCTCTACGCGAGGAGCTCGATCTGGTCGAAGAAGTAAGATCAGGGGCTGCCCTCCGCGAGTCCACGTTGAAACAACAAATAGCGTTGCGACACGACGGCAGGGTCATAAAACGTGACTTTCCCATAGGCAGCCTGGTCCTGCGCAGAAACCAGAAGGATTATCGCGAAGGGAAACTGGCAGCAAACTGGGAAGGACCTTACAGGGTCAAGTCCAAAACGGGCACGGGAGCGTATTACTTGGAAACACTGGACGAAAAACAATTTGCTCGACCATGGAATGCTGAAAAACTCAAGCAATACTATAGCTAAGTCCTTAACTACGGGGATAGATAAGCCGCCGACACAATCAACCCAAAACGGGGAGAAGTGCGCGACCTTCGTATCATGCCCTGGTGAAGCATGACACGCATTACAATGCCGGCCAGCTTCTGCTCATTGAACGAGCAGATCCTGCGCACAACGGGCATACCTCAACCGAGCTCCGCCGTTGCCGCACCATTCAGGCAGGACACCCAGCTCGCGATGGGAACAGTCCAAGCCTATGAGACTAGTACCTCAAACGAAGTCCTAGTCTCATCACGGGCAGAACCACGTCGCCCTCCTCGGTAGGTTCCTCGCTTATCCGAGCACGCACATACATATAAACAAACAGAGCAAATTCACAATACAACGTCCACAAAATCCAAATATATTAGCGTACCGGCCACGGCCAGATAATGTCACATACAAAAAAAAAAGGGGGGGCAGCGCCCATACAAAGTAATCAATACAAATTCATAAAGGCACGCAGGCCCTCAAAACATGCCAAAAAAAGTCCTATCCTACGACTTCACTTTCCTCCTCCGCGGGGACAACTTTGCCGTTCACTACCGTGTTGAACAGACCCATTCCATCTGCCAGGAGCTGAACGTCGGAGTTGAGGGCCACCATCTGCTCTTTTGCCGCGTTGAAGCCGAACTCCGCCGCCTTTAGGTTGTCCTCGCCAAGGATCCTGAACCTCCTGATCAGATCAGCCCGCGACTTCAAGGCTTGCTCATCATCGTTTTCGTCCTAAACGGCTGAAGTCAGACCTTCCAGCTCAGCGATCCTCGCCTGCATCTTCTTCCTCTCCTCGTCGGCTTTGAGCGCGGCCAGCTTTAGCTGAGTCACCTCCTCCTAGAGCAGCACCCTGGCCTCCTGGTGACCCTCGAACTGTTTCAAATCATTAAACAGCCGGTTGTTTTCTACCTCCAGCTCGGCTACTCTGTTCTTAGATTTCACAAGGCTCGCCCGAGTAGCAGCTTCGTCATCTGCGAGGACAAGAGCAGCTTCAAGAACCCTAAACATGCCCGCCGCGTCCTGGCACAGCTGTTTCCTCCTCGCTTTAGAATTGGCATTCAGGATAGCCACGCCTTCAGACTCATGGACTTCAATCGAATCCCCTTCAGCGAACAAATCCCGACGAGTATAACAAGCGGGGAGAACAAGATGTCCGGCGCCGGACCCGCCCGGACCAGCGGCTACAGAAGTCCCCGCGGCATCTCTCTTCCGTTTATGGGAACCCTCCGGGGTCAGCGGTGTTGAGGCTCTCTCCGGCTCAGGGGAAAGTCCAGCGGTAAAACTCTCTATCACCGTCTGCTTGGCTGCACCGGTCTTGGCCCCTGCGGTCACTTTCCTATGGACTTTGGCCGCCTGCGACTTCATCAAACGTTCTCGCATATCAGCCATCATACCTGTGAAGACACATAACAAATCAGGATAAGAAAAACTTAAAGAGATAGAACAAAACAGTGAAGTATACCAAGCAGGGTCATAGCATCGTCATCGTTATCACACTCGAGGAGAGCTTTGACATTAATATATCTAGCTGCTCGGACAGGGCCATCCACCCCGACCAGCTGATTCCCGTCCCGATCGACGACGTAGGCCGGAGAGAAGCTCTCCACGTAAGCGTGAAGAATCCTATACGACTCCTTATCAGCCGGGCAAAGCTGCTCATGCTTCACCAGGAACTGATATGTTCGGCGTCTAAAATGGGTAAAGACCCATTCCAAAGGGAAAATGGAGACAACACTATCCCTTTCCCGACCATCCACCATCACCCTCTCGATGGTCGAAATGCTCCTTCTCGCCTCCTCAGTCATAGGCCTCACGACCAGAAACCTATCCTTAAAGTTACGTATCGAATCAGAATACGGCCAGAACAGCCTACTCTGTTGCTTGAACGATACCCAACTCTGCTTCGACCCCGCCGTGCTCCGCTGAATCTGGAAGAGGCAGAAGAAGAGGTCTGTGGTCGCCCCGATTTGTAGATAACGGCACACCAACTCAAAGGCCCTTATAAAAGCCAAAGCGTTCGGATGAAGCTGGGACGGGCACAACTCCAAGTATGTGAACACAGACGATTGGAAATCAATGAAAGGAAGACGCATCTTGGCCTCCGTAAACGCAAATTCGTACATGGGAAAGCGAAGTCCCGGATACGCGGAACAGATTCTATCGTGCTCCCCGGGACGAAAAGCTTTCCAGGCCCGTGGAGTATCCTCGTCGCGCAATTCCAACAGGTCAAAATCCCGTACCTCCTCCTCGGAGAGGGTTGATCGAAAAGACAAAGGCTCGTGTCCAAGCCATTCAAGGTCCCCTCCCGCAACCTTGATATTCGAATAGTCAGCAGACACACCGGGATCCTCGGGCACCTCCTGGGCGTCGGGCACAACGTCATCACGGGGTTCGACCATTTCCACCTGAAAAGAAGAGGAAGAGAAGTGAATTCGACGTCCATGATCAAATCCACCCTTCCACCACTGATCAAGTGAAAGGGCGTTAACGAACCCGAGGACAACCATATGCTCGTCTAAAATGTCTACAATAAACTTAGATAGAAAGTCCCCGCGACCAAGACTCACAGAGGCACATACAATGATACGTGGTCGTCCAGGAATCACTCCAAAGTCCCGAACAGGCCTAGTGCCCGGCTACAAACTAAATTCTACACCTAACCAGATTCTACAAAGATCTACACTAACAATTTCTACAAAATTCTAGAGATTCATCATGTTCTTCATGGAATTTCCTGGAATTCATGTGTTCATCAATAAACGCATGAAGTTCCTCCAGAAAGTATGAACTTCTACCGGAAAATTCATAAAAATAGACGAACGGGAAGAGGGAACTTTCAAGTAGAAGAAGAAGTTGACGGTGGCGAAGAGAAGCTCCGGCGAAGACAAATTGCAGAGCAAGCGAGAGCAAAGAGTGAAAAACTTGGGAAATTATGAAAATGAAACCGTCCCCCACCTTTTTATAACCATTAGATCGTGGGGAATCGTGAGGGTCATCATAGCCTATACGCCCCTAGGACTGACAAGGGCCATAGATACACACCACGTGTCACAAAAACTCTTCGCCTGGTTCAACGCAAAAAATCCATCAACCCTCGAACTCCCGCGAGCAAGTCTCCCCGTCATAACGAACATATCCACGAGCAGAAACCATCATCTCCACGAGGAGGACGAAACTCCTGGTCGACATCGCGCGCTAGAAACTAACGACCACATCTGGTCGGCGCACAAATGCAACAACGCCTGGCCTACGAGCAAACCTCCTCGTCAAAGTAAACACTTCCGAGCAGATATGTTCGCCAAAAAACAGCCATCTCTCCGAAGACGTTGCAGGTCCTGATCATCGTTTTCACGCTAAAAACTGACGACCACGTCGAGGAGCACGAATGAAGCACTCCATGCGATCTACCACCTGCCCGACAGTACGAGTAACAGCTGCCTAAGTCATTACTCTACAACAGAGCAATGACTTGGGGGGCTGGTGTTTTGGACTGGGCAGGGCTTCCTGCCCTTAAGGGTCAGGCCCAATCCAGCATAACTGGCGAACAGGCCCAATATGCCCAATATAACCATTGGGCACAATATGACCGTTGGGTGTGTCCCCCTCACGCGCAGAATAGGTCACACGTCCAGCCTCCTCACCGGATATTGCGGGAACAGTTAGAAGACCACGCGCTTTGTTCGTCACCCATTTATCTATAAAAACCCCCTCATTTGAGAGGGGCAGGTATCACGAATCATATACTTGACTATTCTTACTTGCTTTCCCCTTTTCTTTGACCAAATACTTACTTTGGCATCGGAGTACCTTGCAGGTACCTCCACCCCCTTTTCTTCTCCAACAAGCAGCTGCACTTGCCCTACATGAAGGCCACGACGATCTCCTTCTGGTCATCTCTGATCAATTGGTGTTTTAACTGACAGACAATGATTAACCAACAAGGGGAGAAGAACCAAAATAAGGTTGCGAACTCCACAAAGGATTCAGTTTTAACAGAAATACTGTGTTTAACCGAAGAAAGAGAGTAGAGACTCTTCAGGGGAATCAACAGAACAATGATTGACCGCAAGAAAAGGATAAGGTATTGAAACAAAGGAAGCTTGCTAACCCAAAGAACAAAGGATCGTAACCAAGAAGAATGATGATGGATCAAAAGAGAGGTCGAAAGAGATAAGAGTGATCAAGGATCGAAAGGGAATGCAAAGAGAGAAAAGTGATCAAGGATCGAAAGAGATTGCAAAGGGAGAAGAGTGATCAAGGATCGACTTGACTGGGGAATGAGAAACACTATAGCTGGAGGATAAAGGTGACTATTCTTGAGGAGAGGACAAGACGCCCTTTCCAAAGAAATAGCCAGAATGAGGGTAGAAAAACCCCATCCTCATTTCTTCTCTAGCACCCAAAATATAGTGTGGAAATTGAAACGAACAACATAACAGCTCCAAATTGTACAGTGCTCCAACGTGTTGTGAAGCGAACAGCTTAATAGATTCAGTTTGTACAGCGCTCCAATGTTGTGTATTGGTCGTCGTATGAATCTTTAACTCCACGGGAACGAGAGAGAAAGCTCTAAAGGAAGCCTAAAAAGAGGAAAGTGGAAGATCAACTAATCGAAAGTGAATGAAAAATCATTAAGGCAAAAGGTGCGAATTATTCATTATACAAGATTAAGCTCATCCATGAAGAATGAACTTAATGCAAAACCAAGAAAGGGAGTACAAAACAGTACCAAGTGATCAACAAAATGCAACAAAAAATCATGTTATTGTGATCAAAGAAAAATACAAGAAGGATTACATTCACATGATGCCAAAATATGAACAATTTGAATAATCGAAAGTGTGCAACAAAAGTTCAAGAATATGCTTCAATCAGAAGTTAAATGACACTTAAAACATCCATAAAAATGAAGCACATTGATCCATGGAAGTTAGAAGAAGAAAGGATATCAAACATGCTTGAAAAAACTCAAAATTGGCTATTTTGTTCAGTGGTAACCGGTTACAGCATATCTGCAAACCGGGTACATACTTGAAAATTAGCGCATTTGTTGAAAATTGAACTGTGTAACCGGTTACAACTGAGACAGTGGCAAAAATAATAGCAAAAACAGCTTTTCAAAAGTAGTTTTCAACACATAATCACTTATGCCAACCACCACATGCTAGGAACTGAAATTGTGCACGAAAATTGAACTTGAAAACAACAAATAAACAGTGATAGAATCAACTAACAAAATAGGATCATGGATCAAACAAATGCAAAACCAAATCACACACAACAATTATCGACTACATTGCGAACGATACGAAAATGCGCGAAACGGTAAAATTAGTTAGATCCACCAACCTACAAGCCGGAGATTTGGCTTGGTAAGTGTTGTAAAGAGATTTTGATGCAGAAAAACAAAGAAAACCAGAGGATCCTTAATTTGTAGACGAAACGCGTCGAAACCGATCAAAAACGCGAAAATGCACCGAAATCGAACTTGCACCAAATTGAAAGTTGTAAAACTCTTGGATTGAAGTAGAATAAGATGTAATTCCAGAAATCCAACCAAAGAATGCCAAATGATGGAGGTTAAGCTCAAGAATTAATCACTTTCAATGTGAAAAGTGATTATCCTTCAAGAATAAGAGCTTTTGGTGAGGTTTTGGGATGAGAATTGAGATGAAGAAGTAGAAGTTGCAGAAAAATGCAGAGGAGAATGAGATAATTGAGAGTGAATTATGCAAAATGGTTGAAGGTCCTTGAAAAATGAGTGAATGTGAGTTTATATAGACTTTAGGTTTGGAGTATGGGAGGTTTGGACTTAGCTTTGGACTTAGCTTTGGGTTTGGAGTTAGGGTTGGAATTAATTGGGCTTGACTCACTGAGTCAAGGTGGTTAACTCGGTTAGTTAGAACCAACTCGGTAACAATCCCAATGTGAATTTCCATCATCCAACGGTTGGCATGCTTGTAAAACAAGGAACATGGTGCACTTAATTTGGAGTGAAGCATTAGAATAAATGCACTTGGATTGAATTGGATAGCTTTGAAATGTCTAGAGAAGTCTAGAATGTTCCACACACTGCTAGAATACTGTAGAATCAATGACCAAGAATAGTGCATGGTGCTGTCCCAAAAATGCAGCAGAAACTGAAATTTTCCACTGAGTAACCGGTTACAGCATATGTGCTAACCGGTTACATGCTTGAAAACTTGCGTTTTTTGGTGAAAAATACACTGAGTAACCGGTTATAGCATATGTGCTAACCGGTTACTTCAGTCAAATTTCCACAAATTTGCAAAAGGATGATGCTGAAGTCCTGATTCCAATTTTCCATCTCTTGTCTTGATAAATAAACATGGAAACCTTTATTTTGGGCTTGTTTTGATGATGTGATGACCTTGTGAGGATTCAATTAATCGGGCTTGGAAAACCTGAATGTCCTGCAACAAGAAACACACAAAGAAAAGCGTGAATGCGTATGCCAACGATGCGAGTGCGCATACTTATGCAAAAGGCCAAAAGAGGGAGGTCAAATTTCGGTTTACGACAGTTAGCAAGTGCAAAAAGTTCCAAGTATTCGCTCCAATTAAACACCTACCAGCTAAGTCGCTCCATTTGATTTCATCTCCATGGTCGTTCCATCAGTGGGGAGCAGACATCCTAGGACCATTCCCAGTTGCTTCAGGATAGCTCAAGTTCCTAATCATTGCAGTTGACTATTTCACAAAATGGGTGGAATTCGGGAGTGTTGCTCGGATCTCTGCCGAGAGGGTTCACAAATTTTATTGGAGGAATATCATATGCCGGTTCGGTTTGCCGGGAATCATAGTCTTGGACCATGGAGCCCAATTTGCAAGCACTTCCGTCATAGACTTTTGCAGGGATTATGGAATAAAAAATAGGTTCACATCTGTGGAACACCCCCAAACCAATGGCCAAGATGAAGCTGCAAATTAGGTTATCCTAGGAGGAATAAAAACGAAGTCGAAGGAGGCAAAAGGAATGTGGATCGAGTACCTACTTGAGATCTTGTGGTCATACCACACGACACCACATTCTACTACTCAAGAGACACCCTTCAGGATGGTGTGTGGAGCTGATGCAATGATACCGATGGAAATCAACACCCCGCCTTGGAGGCGTGAACACTTTGATGAAGTCACCAACATGGATAATTTAAACATCTCGGTTGATCAGATAAATGAGGTTAGAGAGACAACACGGGTAAGAGAAGTCACTGCAAAACAGCGGTTGGCAAGAAGATACAACCTGAAAGTCCGACAGAGGGAGTTCCATGAAGGCGACCTGGTCTTGAAGAAAATCACAGACCCAAAAAAAAAGGAAAGCTTGCCCCCAACTGGGAAGGCCCATTCAGGGTACTTCGAAAACTAAACAACGAAGCCTACAAGCTGGAAACATTAGAGGGAGTAGAAATACATAGGACATGGAATGTATCCAATCTTAGGCTATATTTTAGTTAAATATTATGTAATTCAATAACGAATAAAGGATCCGGGTTGCATTTTTTTCCCTTGCAAGGGCAAGGGGTTTTAATGAGGCACCTGGACTTAAAAAAAATTTATGTCTTGTTTATAGGTATTCGGCTGAAGATGGTGAGTTATAACTCAGAAAACTCATATAAACGTGTTGACTTGCTCCGCGTACATAGGTCGCTCATAAACGCTCCGCGTATAAGGGTTGATTAAACTCCTATAAACGTGTTGACTTGCTCCGCGTACATAGGTCGCCCATAAACGCTCTGCGTACAAGGGTTGATTAAACTCCTATAAACGTGTTGACTTGCTCCGCGTACAAGGGTTGATTAAACTCCTATAAACGTGTTGACTTGCTCTGCGTATATAGGTCTCCCATAAATGTGTTGACTTGTTCCGCCTACATGGGTTGAACAAACACTTATAAATGTGTCTACTCGTTCCGTGCACACATGCCGGATAATCAATAATGAAAATGATGAAACATCTATGCCTAAGCACACCAAAAGAAACTTGTGGCTCATGGGTATCAAAGTTATTAATGACCAACTGCCAAAGGCTTATAAAGAACTGGGAGCATGTCTCTGACAAAAGGACACCCAAGTCAATATCGTAATCAACACCTAAGACTATAAGAGTTATGGACTCTCTAAAGTGTCAGAGCTATATAGCCAGGGTTTTTTAATAGATAGCCGAGTAACAAGCTATCCAAGAAGCCTTAGAAATCAAACTAAGAAAAGCAAAATGCAAAAATAATACCCGACACTTTATAATCGGACACCTTAAGTTATTCTAACTTAGTGCCCGAGGGGTTGGATATACACATAGGATTATTTTGCAAAGGAATTAAAATGATGATAAACAGAAACAACATTAAGAAAAGCCACAAAAGGGCCAAGTATTGTGCATTACAAGGCCTGAAGCCCAAAAAGTCATAAGAAAAAGGGGGGATAACACCACAATCCCTTACAAAAGCAGAAAATTCATCAAAAGCATATCCAAAGGGATGTCTAATCAAAACAAGGAGAAACTTCAAAATTAATCAGCGGCCGAGGTGCCATTCGCGCCAACATCATCTGGGTTCTCATCCCCATCATTATTGGCAGGAGTAGATGATTTCTCCGGGTACTCATCCATTTCTACGAGGCGGCCATCCTGCACCACCTTGAAGTAATCCACCTCGGATAGATCTAGCCCAGGATGGAGGCATAAAACTTGGTCTTTGGCCCTGTTGAAAGCCTCGCCACCAGCAGAGAGAACTTCAATTTGAGCCTTCTTAAGGGACTCACTAAGCTCGGTATTGGAAGCCAAAAGTTCTTGATGAGAAGCCTTGATATGCTTCAACTCCTTGGTAACCTTTGATAAAGTCAGTTTATGCTCGGATTCAAGGGCCTCCTTGTTTTTCCTATCATCGGCTAGTTCTTTTTCCAAGCTAGAAAGCTTATCTGATTGAGTCCTATGAGCTTCTTGTAGCCGGGTAATCTCTTCTTTTAGTTTCAGCTCCGTCTTCTCAAAATCATCGCTGGAATCTAACAACCCACGAGTAAGGACGGCGCACCTCATAAGATAGGAGCTTATATTTTGGGTGATCTTCGGCCTACCAATGGATTTCACTTTGTTAACGTCCTCGGTGGCGTTAAGATGGTTATACAAAAATTTAAGTCCATCAAAGTCCTTGGACCAAAATTTAAACTCCTCGGACGCAGAAGTTTCCCCAGGGACTCTCATAAGAGAAGTAATCTCCATATCAGCTTGGCAGACTTCGTCAGCCATTAAGGTTTTCAGCTTCTTCGGAACACCCTGTGAAACATCTTCTTGAGTCTGAGGAGCATTGGGTTGAATGCCACCCTTACTCGGAAGAGCCTTAGTATTTGTACTCCTTATCCGCTTTGGTTGACGAACTTCTAACCCACTCGGGTCCGACTTCGGCAACATAGAGTTTCTGGCTCCCTTCCGGGAAGCTCGAGCTTCCTGCATTAACTTCTTTTGTTCAGCTACGGATAGGCTCGTCATCGTATCTACAAACACATATACGAACGTCAGGAAAAAGAGTAATTGGGAATGATGAAAATAAATATAAACAGTTACCCAGAAAGGCGAGTAGTTGTTCATCGCTTAGAGATACCAATTCTTTGACCTTCATCATACGGAAGGAGTCGAGAACTATTGGAGATTGGGTTTCCAGGTAACTTAACTTATCAAACCTGAAGTCAGTGATCGATAATGGATTTTCAACCCAATAAAAAGGGAAGCGAGGTTGGCCGTCTAAAGCATATAATACTTGTGGACACCTGGCCCACTCTTTACCCTTAAGAATCGATTCTTATAATTCTTATAGTTGAAGGTGTATGCCTGGAGAAAAATCCGGCCAGGAATCCCACTTATTTGTACCCAACTACAGTTATCAACACCCTTAACCTCTGTTGGTTCTTGGATTGGCTAGAATTTTGGTAAAACAAAGTGTTCAATGTCAATGTCTGATGGTTGATGTCATGACATTGAGTCTTAACATTGGATAATAATAAGTGTTTAAGTTGGATGTCTGATGTCACATGCGATGTTGTGACATCAGGTCTATAGAAGATTAATAACATCAGGTTTAGTGATGTTGTTAGGGTTTATGTTTTAGCTGGATTTTGGAACAGCTGGCAGAGTAATTGGATGCGAATATCTTGGAGGAGATATTTTCTGTTACAAACAGATTTGATGCAGATTTGTAGGAGTGTTTAAAGGCTGAAGATTTAAGAAGATTTTGAGAGAGAAAATCTGTCGAAGATTCAGTTTTAAATAACAAATCAGGTCAGATATTGTAGCAGGTCCAAGACCAGATCAAATAGCTATATAAAGGGCATCAATCCTGAAGGAAAAGTATAGAAGATAGAGAGAATAGACTGAAGGTCAATTAGTGTCTTTGTACGAGTGTTGTGTTAACCATTCAAGTGTGAATTGGTGAGTGTAATCTGTCCTCTCTAGATCTGTGAAGCAAGAGAGTTTTGTAACTTGATCAAAGCTATGAAGCAGGATCAAGGTGTTTCTCAAAGTGTTTGATCTTTGAGAGGTTTTAGGGATTGAGTGGTGTTCTCATACCTAAGTGGGCTCTTAGGTAGAAAGTTCATTAGTAGAAATTAAGTTTAGGAGATTGTCAACTAGGTTGTTGAGTCTGTAAATTAATTTACAAGTAGTGAATTTCATCCCTGGCTTGGTAGCCCCCAGATTAAGTTGTTGAACTGAATTGGGTAAACAATTCTGTGTGTTTCTGTTGTTGTTTATTATTGTCCATAGCAGAGTGTGTTGTTGTGACATTAAGTGTGACATCACATATCTGGTACCAGAATTTCAATTGGTATCAAAGTAGGCATCCTGCTCTGCATCTGGGTGAGATCTAGGGCTGATACTTTCTGGTAAAGATGGACAAGGAAGTTGGTGGATTTGTGAATAGACCCCCTATTTTGGATGGCTCGAATTATGATTATTGGAAACCAAGGATGATCACCTTTTTGAAATCTTTGGACAGCAGGGCTTGGAAGGTTATCATAAAAGAATGAAAAGCACCTGTTGTGTTTGAGAAAGATGATGTTGGGAAAGATAAAGAGGGCACCTCAAAGCTGAAGCCTGAAGAAGAATGGACCAAGGAAGAAGATGAGCTTGCCCTTGGTAACTCTAAAGCCCTAAATGCTATTTTCAATGGAGTTGATAATAACATCTTCAGGTTTATCAACTCATGTGAAGTTGCTAAGGAAGCATGGGATATTCTGAAGGCTACACATGAAGGATCATCTAGAGTTAAGATGTCAAGACTTCAGCTTCTAACATCAAAGTTTGAAAGTCTGAAGATGAAGGAAGATGAGACTATCCATGACTTCCACATGAGTATTCTTGAGCTGTCCAATGCATCCAGTGCTCTTGGAGAAAAGATGTCAGAAGAAAAGATTGTAAGGAAAATCCTTAGGTTCCTTCCTAAGAGGTACAAGATGAAGGTGACTGCTATTGAAGAAGCACAAGACATCAGCCAGATGAGGGTTGATGAGCTCATTGGATCTCTTCAAACTTTTGAGCATGGGTTGAATGAGGAAGAACCTGAAAAGAAGCCAAAGAGTATAGCCTTGGCTTCAAATGCTCAAGAAGAGAAAGGGAATAGTGCTGAATCCCAGGAGGATCTATCTCAGGCCATTGCTATGTTGGGAAGGCAGTTCAACAAGGTGTTCAAAAGAATGAACAAGAACTTCAAGCCTAATGTCAAGAACATCGCTTCTGACATCAGCAAGTTTAAGGAGAAGGATGAAGAGAAGACTGCTCAAGACAAGGGTGTTCAATGCTTTGAGTGTGAAGGTTATGGACATGTTAAGAAAGAATGTCCCACATTCCTGAAGAAGCAGAAGAAAGGCATGACAGTTTCTTGGTCAAACTCTGACAGTGAAAGTGAAGGAGAGCCAGTCAAACATGTCAAAGCTTTAACTAGAACAGTTGTTTCTGATGGTGATTCAAGTGATGAGGAACTGACTTTTGAGGAGTTAGCATCCACTTATCAAGAGCTTTGTCTGAAGAGTGCAGAAATCTGTCAAGAAAGTGAAAAACAGAAGAAACAGATTGTTCAGCTTGAGACTGCTAAAGCTGATTTGGAAAATGAAGTCTTATTGGTCAAAGCTCATCTTGATCATATGACCAAATCTGTTAGGATGCTGAACAGTGGTACAGACACACTTGACAAGATCCTTCAGACAGAAAAGGTTGCTGGAGATAAGTCAGGCATAGGATTTGTGGTTGAGGAAAAGGTATCTGCTGAAGCAAGCACTTCAGGAACCAAGAAGGAGATGTCTCAACCAATGTCTCAACATTACACAAAGAGACAGGATCCTAAACCTAAGCAGGTAGCTCATCCACAACCTCAAAATGTTGGGAAGAGGCATGCTCATGGTCCTCATCAAAGGAAGGCACATGTTTCTGGAGCTAGGCAGTATATGCCTCCACAATATCATAAGAGCATGCAGGCTCAACATCAGGGAAACATGTATGGCTATGGATATAATAATGATGTGCCTTATTATTATGGAAGAAGGAAGCCTCATCACCATAGAAGATAGCCAAAAGGACAACATCCTTACCATAGAAGACAGTCAAACTATGGGAGAAGAAGACAAAATTATGGGTGGCAGCCACAGCAGTATCATCATCAAGGTGGCAGAAGGTTTAACCACTTCAGAGAAGACAGAGTTAGGTGCTTTTACTGTGGCAGATTTGGACACATGCAGTTTTCTTGTTTCAAGCTACATGGTTATCCCAAGTCTAACCCTCAACCCAGACAGAAGGTGAACATGCCCAAGGTTGTTAAGCAGTGGGTTCCTAAAGAAGAGGTTAAATGTCTATTGGCTCACTTTTCAGATGGACACTCTGCTAAGGATGGATGGTACTTTGACAGTGGCTGTTCAAAGCACATGACTGGATTCAAAAACCAATTGGTGGATGTCAATTCTTGCTCATCAATTGATGTTACTTTTGGAAATGGAGAAAAAGGGGTGGTAAAAGGTGTTGGAAAAGTGAAGTGTCATGATGGACCTGATCTTGACAATTTGTTACTTGTCAAAGGTTTGAGTGCTAACCTGATTAGCATAAGTCAGCTCTGTGATGATGGATGTAAGGTCAGTTACACCAAAGATGAGTGTGTGGTGACAAATGAGCAGAATGAGGTAGTGATGAAGGGAATAAGATGCAGAGATAATTGCTTTCAATGGGTACCTCAAGTGGACAGCTTATCTGGTGATGTTAAGGTTGATGTTGTAACAACAGATTGTGACAACAAGTGGGAAAGTCTGCTGAAAGGTCAATTAGGGTTAATTACTCTTAATGTGAATCCTTTTAAATTTTTAAAAGGAAAGTTAATTTGGAGGGAGAAACTCATTGATTGGTCTTTAAGGGATACACAAAATCAGGCGCCATACCTTAGACCATCATTCCCTATTGTAGCAATATCACGTTTCATCAAAGCTCATATCTCCTGACTGTTCATCTCCTTCAACAAGAAGAATCATCTGTCTCAGAACCTATACTGCCTCAAGGGAACCATGTCAAAACAGATGTCTTCTCCATCAAAGAAATCTGTTTCTCAAAGCTCTTCGCGAGATAAGGCTAGGGTTTCTACAAAAAAGGGGTCTGCAGGAGAAGCTTTGAATGTAGAACCCATCTCCATGATGGTTCCTGAATCAGGTATGTCAAGACCTTCCAAACTTCAACCCAAAAGGGCTGGAACTAAATTTAATGATAATGAGACTAAGAGGCTAGCCACTAGTGTACTGTTTAGTGAAAGAACAGCACCTAGGTCATCCACTTCTCAAACTGTTGAAGAAAAGTTTGATGTTGACAAGAGAATGGGTAATCTAGCTACCAAAATCCTGGACAAAGGTATACCTGTGAAAGGAATTTCTGTACCTTTGAATCAGATGCCTGCAGAAAAGGTAGACATGCAAGGAGTTGATTCAGATCTTCATAGACTTGCTATGTCTGTTATTGACGATTCTGAAGTGGGAGTGGAAGAAGATGATGTGCATGAGGAAACTAATGTTAAGGCCGATGTTAGAACATCACCTGTTGAAACTACTCCTGGTGAAGAAAAGAATGAGGATGTGATCAATGTGGTTGATTTATTTGATGATTAAATCATTGGAAATGTTGTTCCAAGTATTGCTAAGAGACTGAAGACAAGGAAAGGAAAGACTGTTGAATCCTCTCCAAAGAAGTCTTCTGAAGGCAAGAAGAAAACTGTTGTTGTATGTCCTACAAAACCTTGGAGCAAGGTTGCTACATCCTCCAAAAAGAGGAAGATCAGGGAAAATTCTAATTCTGACTTTGATGTTGAGGATGATGTTCAAGACATCACTCCTGTGAGAAAGTCAATCTTGAAGAGAATCTCTGACAAAGTCCCTGAAGTGCCAGTTGACAACATTTCCTTTCATTATGCCAGCAGTGCATCATGTGGAAATTTGTATGTCAAAGATGACTAGCCCTATAGAGGGAGCTTGGGAAAGAAGCTTTAGAGATGAAGGATATTATGGAGCTGAATAAGGCTGCTGGATTGGTGAAGACTGTTTGTAGGTTCTCTAAGTGTTATGACAGTTTGGTTAAGGAATTCATGGTCAACATTCCTATAAATATCTCTGACAAAAGGAGTGGAGATTTCATGAAGGTGTTTGTGAGAGGAAGGTGTATTGGATTTTCTCCTGAGGTTATCAACAATTACCTAGGAAGAAAAGAAGAAGAGTTTACAGAGCTTGAAGTCACTGATAATGATGTCTGCAAGGAGATTACAGCTGGTCAGGTAAAGGTTTGGCCATTGAAAGGGAAGTTGAAGGCCAGTAAACTTAGCATCAAGTATGCCATTCTTCACAGAATTGGAGCAGCCAACTGGGTGCCAACAAACCACAAGACAACAATAGCTGTTGGATTGGGTAGGTTTATCTATGCTGTTGGGAAGAAGATCAAGTTTGACTTTGGAAGCTACATCTTTGAGCAAGTGGTGAAACATGCTGAAACAAATGCCATCAAGTTACCTATAGCATTCCCATCCCTTGTTTGTGGAATCATCTTGGAGCAACATCCTGAAACTTTAACAAGTTCAGATATAGCTTGCAAGAGGGAGTCAGCCTTGTCCTTGCATCCTAAGTTGTTTGCTGGACATCATGTTCCAGACATTGTTGTAACATCAGATGCTGGTGGCAAAAAGAGTACCAAGGCTGAATTACTTGGAGAACTGAAGGCCACTTGCAAAGATCTTGATGAGGTCATTAGTACCAACACAATAAGAAAGATGAAGATAGAACTACTGATAAAATCCTTGGAACAAGGTGATGGTGATAAAGGTGCTAATGTCAATACTTAAAATTCAGAAACTGAAGATGATGAAGATGGGGCCAGCTCTGATAAAGACTAGTTTCCTTGCTGCTTTTTCTAGATAGTAGTTTAGTTTAATTTTTTGTGTGCCTAATATGTAATTTGAATATTGTGCCTGTTTATGCACTATTTATATTTTTATGTTCTATGATTTGTCTTATCTTGCATGATGACTTTAGACTGAAAATGAGAGCTAGCTTAGTACTAACTGGTAGTGAGTAGGTGGCTGTCCAATTGTGGCTAAAAAGGGGGAGAGTTAACCAAGAGTTAGTCAAGGTGTTGCAATGCCAAGAAGAAGAATTACTCATTGTGCAGCTAGTGTGATGCTGAAATAATGCAGATATTGAGGGGGAGAGTTGTTGAACAGTTGCTGGTATGTTGATTCTTGCTTTGAGGAGGAGCTTGCCCAATGCTGCTACTAGCAGAGTATTGGAGTGTGTGCAGCATGCTGAAAGCATTGTGAAGCTGTTATGAAGAAATGCTGCTGCAAAGGTTGGTAAAACATTGGTTGGTAAAACATTAGCATTGTGAAGCTGTTATGAAGAAATGTTGCTGCAAAGGTTGGTAAAACATTGGTTGGTAAAACATTCATTTTTTTTCGCTGGTGAAGTCTCTGATGTTGCAGAGAGTGTTTTAGCCAAAAGTAGCCAAAGGGGGAGATTGTTGGTTCTTGGATTGGCTAGAATTTTGGTAAAACAAAGTGTTCAATGTCAATGTCTGATGGTTGATGTCATGACATTGAGTCTTAACATTGGATAATAATAAGTGTTTAAGTTGGATGTCTGATGTCACATGCGATGTTGTGACATCAGGTCTACAGAAGATTAATAACATCAGGTTTAGTGATGTTGTTAGGGTTTACGTTTTAGCTGGATTTTGGAACAGCTGGCAGAGTAATTGGATGCGAATATCTTGGAGGAGATATTTTCTGTTACAAACAAATTTGATGCAGATTTATAGGAGTGTTTAAAGGCTGAAGATTTAAGAAGATTTTGAGAGAGAAAATCTGTCGAAGATTCAGTTTTAAATAACAAATCAAGTCAGATATTGTAGCAGGTCCAAGACCAGATCAAATAGCTATATAAAGCGCATCAATCCTGAAGGAAAAGTATAGAAGATAGAGAGCATATACTGAAGGTCAATTAGTGTCTTTGTACGAGTGTTGTGTTAACCATTCAATTGTGAATTGGTGAGTGTAATCTGTCATCTCTAGAGCTGTGAAGCAAGAGAGTTTTGTAACTTGATCAAAGTTGTGAAGCAGGATCAAGGTGTTTCTCAAAGTGTTTGATCTTTGAGAGGTTTTAGGGATTGAGTAGTGTTCTCATACCTAAGTGGGCTCTTAGGTAGAAAGTTCATTAGTAAAAATTAAGTTTAGGAGATTGTCAACTAGGTTGTTGAGTCTGTAAATTAATTCTACAAGTAGTGAATTTCATCCCTGGCTTGGTAGCCCCCAGATTAAGTTGTTGAACTGAACTGGGTAAACAATTCTGTGTGTTTCTGTTGTTGTTTGTTATTGTCCATAGCAGAGTGTGTTGTTGTGACATTAAGTGTGACATGACATATCTGGTACCAGAATTTCAACCTCAAAGAAAGAAAAAAATAGGCCAATGGTGGGGGTGATGTTTAAAACCTCACAAACTCTTTCAAAGGCCTTTATAAAACCCCAGTTATTGGGGAAAAGTTAAGAAGGGGCTATGTTCACGGTTTGTAAAACATCCGCTTCAACATCGGAAAGGGGTATCTGGATGTTGAAGTCGTCTAAAACCCTAACATAAAAATAGAATCTTCCTTGACACCTTTAGGACGGAATATTCAAACTCGTTCTCCGGAAATACATGATTCCAAGATAACATCATCCTCAAACCCTGTTGAAGATATTTTCTTTTTAGATCGAAGTTATTTCTATATCATCAAAGACACTATTCTTATAGTTCATGACTTCGAGATCCAAGGGAGCAGCGGTTGTCATCGAAGTCTCTACAAAACCCGAGGAAGATGAGTCAAGGTCAAATCACTTTTAGAAGTGAGAATATCACCATAAACTTCATTTATAACCCGTCTATACTCTTCTGGTCCTAAAGTGTCTTCCATTTCCCACATGCATTGCTCCCACAACTATTATCTCTCCACGACACTCATACGAACGACACTACCACTACCTCCATCGCCCTGTTCCCCAAAGACGGTCATTCTTTCTAAAAAGCGAGTAGAAGAATAAGATAAATCAAGAAGGATAAGGAAATACATGTGAGTAACGAGAAGTTAGAAATTGAAATTGGAGTTTAATCGTTAAAGAAGATGATGCAGAGCCAAAATAAGAAGAGGGAGAGAAGAAAGAAAGGATTTTAAAGGACTCAGCACCCAAGGATAACTAGGGAGTAGTCATTTACAGTCATCAATACACTGGAGAAAATGAAAGGACACGACCCTCTAAGGAATTCATGACACGTAAGGACCTGAAAAGAAAAGCCGACCTATAGCACGACACCTATCAAATATATCCGAGCTCATGTTACTGTCGAGTATTGTACCCTTGTAAACGGATAAAGTACTCAGGGGGATTATGTACATGCCAAATATATTTTAAGCCGAGTTGTGTAGCCGGACAAGGTTAAGCATGAACTAGACTACGATAGCAAGAAAGGTCGAGCAATACAGAGAGCTAGGCAAGTATCATCCATAACCTGGGACGGTCAGGGAGCCCGACTCCTATCAGCCAAACTCCTACGAGGCCGAGTACTGGCCTCCATCAACCCGATACTTACGCCGAACATGAACTCAACTGGCACACTAACAGTTGTAGCGGTGGCGGCGCATCAATGCGGACATTGCCAGAGCTTCAAAGCCTACAATCATGAAGGGGTTACAACAATGATGGCCATGTAACGTCAGAAGGCCAATAGACTTCTCTTGATGGCATATCTTAATGGAAGACTATAAAAGGGGCTCCCACATGAGGGTTAAGCAAGACACAATCATCTTGAGACAATACACAACATAAGTATAGCTCTCAAATCCCCAAATATCCCTCAAAATATAGACAGCATAGCTCTTCTTGTCCAAGACAAGGGAAACTAGCACTTTTGGTGTATCTAACCATTTTTGGCTAGAACATATAATATTCTCAATAATACAAAAACAATCTCAATCTCACTCAATCACAACAACATATAACATTAAACAACAACAAAAATACAACATTCAACATTAAAACTCTAGGGTTTAGGGTCTCAAGAATATCAACAACATTAATGTAACATGAATAATAATGAAATATTTCACGTAACATAAAGGTGAAAAGCTGAGTTTCATGATCCCCTTTTGTGAGTTTCGAATTTTATTTTCTTGATTCGTACCAAATATCATGGAGGTTAATGAAGAAATGAGTTTAGCGAAGATGGGTTTTTGCTAAGGAGTTGTTCTATTCTAAAGGGTTTTCGCTTAATGCATAGTTTGGATTTAGGGAAATAAATTTTTGCTTGTTATTTTCAATTAAAAATGAATATTGTTCACCATAGTTACTCAAAATAATCATGGTATATATAACCGTGGTGAAATGGTCTACACATTTTTTCTGTATAAAGGCTCAATAAGTTCATTCACCTTTTCACTAACCCTAACTCATTCAGCCTCCAAACTCCATCTCTCATTCTTGATGTGTTGTTGTATCATGACCCTCAAGGTTTAGGACTTGAAGATACTAAAATAATTGTTGTGAATCTTGTTGTGAATTACGACAAAATTCAATATCAATTTGTGAGGCAAAGAACAATAGCAACCAAAATAAATGGTTTTCAGCAATAATAATTCGTACACAGATAATATACCAGAATAAGGTAAGAAAAAATCGAAGGTTTGTTTATCCAGTTCGATCAAACGATCTACTCTGGGGAATAGAGCAGCTCTCCAATTCACTATACTCAGAAAGTTGTTACAAGAGATTACAGACGAGTTACAAGAAAATAACCTTCACCTTCAGATTCCCAAGAACAACCCTGTTTTCTACCCAAGTGTTTCTCAACCTCTCCAACTCTCAATATATGAATCACTCAAACCCAAGGTGTAAGAGTGTTTCACAATCACAATAACCTTAAACAACTCCAAAGTTTTCCCTAAACCTTTGCTTTTCTAAGGTTTTCCTTGTGAATAGCTGAAACCCTATGCTATACTTTAAACCCTTTCTCTCCCTTGTTGGTGTAAACTCTAAGATTGTCACACACCAAGCATATAAGAGATACATATTTATAATAGCAAATACCCAACAAACAAAGCCCAAAATCACATGGACCCATGGACCGAATCGAAAAGCTCGAAATCTCGAAAACACTATTCACCGCACGGGCAACACTATTCGCCATACGAACGTCACTATTCATTCGTACGGATGGTACTATTCTCCGTACGGCAACACTATTCACTACCCGATTTTTTTTCTCGAATTTTCGTCCGAATTTCTAAAAGTTCTGATTTTCGAGGTAAATGCATTCTCTAAAATATGTTTTCTTTCTCTTCATCAACAAAGGTTTTAAGGCACATTTACAACAATCTCCACCTTGACTTTAAACCGTGTTGATACCAATTTAACAATCAACAACATTGCTGCTCTCTACCAAGTTGAAACTTTAATCAATAACTTTGATCAAATTCAAGCAACCCTTGAATCTTGATCTCGCAACTTGCATCCACTTGTTCCCAATTACTCTTTTCTGCCTAGGTAATTTAACAAGCCTACAAGTATGATTTTTCAACCATCCTTGACTCCACCTGTTTTCAAATGCCTCCCTGAAGATTTTTCTTCTTTTATTTTGCAGTCCTTCAGCCACATTAAAAATATAATATCCAAGGCTGACATAACCGTCTCTTTGAGATGCTACAATAACCCTCCTTACATTATCATGAGTCAAATGATAATCAGAGATCTCTGTAACCGTTCTCTCACTACTGCTAGCATCTATAGTAGGAAACTCCACCTCAAACTGAGTTTTCTTCGTTATAGTTTCTCCCAGGTTTCTCCCTTGGTTTTCACAATTCTTCTTCTGAAGAAATTCTCTACCAACCAAGTAATTTTTTTAACCTCAGCTCTTTCCCAAAAACTCAATAACAACTCAGCGGTAACATGCATTTTTATCCCTTGATTTCTGCAAAATTCATTCTACTCCTCTGAAACTTTCTCAAGGCATTCATAACGCCTTAAACTCAAATCCCATAGCTCTTCCTTGTCATGAAATCCTCCACTAGTTAACGATGAATGAATAATAATATTTGAACCTTCTAAAATATATAGACCACATATTTTAGACCCTTTAGCAATAATCAATTCATCACGCGAAATCTTCAGCACTCCACGTTCAACTCTAGTACAATAGCCTAGATTATCAAACATACTTATAGATAACAAATTTTGCTTAAGTTGTGAAACATACCTCACATTGTGAATAAGAAGTTCACGATCATTAAACATTTTAAATCCGACCGTACCAATACCATGAACCTTGCATGCCTTATTATTACCAAGGCGAACTACTCCACCTTGCACCATCTTCAAAGTTTCAAAGTATTATATTCTTGGACACATGTGATAAGAGCATCCTGAGTCAATGACCCAACTATCTTTAGTTTCCAAAATCAATACTACTAGTGCTTTGGCATCCTCATAACTTTCCTCGCCCAATGCAACTACAACTTGAACAGAATCTTCATTGACCTTTCTTTCAGGACAATCCCTTTTAAAGTGACCGATTTTCTGACAATTAAAACATTTTACCTTTGACTTGTCAGACCTCTTTGATTTGGACATCCCTTTACGCTCACCTCCTCCTCTTGACACATTTAAGCCTTCACCACTTTCTTCAATCTTCAAATCTTTCGACTTTGAAAATTCTTTAGATTTCACCGACGTCTGGACTTCATCCAAAGTAATAGTACCTTCCTTACCATAAAGAAGGGCATCCTTAAAGTGCTCAAAGGATCTGGGTAATGAACTCAACAGGAGAAAAGCCTTGTCCTCATCATCAATCTTCACTTCAATATTCTCAAGATCATCGATAATCTTGTGAAATTCTGTGAGCTACTTAACTATGGATTTGCTCTCCATCATTCGGAATGAATAAAGTTGTTGTTTCAGATACAACTTGTGAGTCAAAGACTTTGTCATATACAATGATTTAAGTTTTGCCCACATAGCAACCGCAGTTTACTCCCTGGCGACTTCTCTTAGAACTTTATCCCCGAGGCACAAGATAATGGCACTCCTGGCCTTATCCACCATCTCAGTCTTATGTACCTGTGTAAGCCTTGCAGACATCAATGCTTCACTCTTCAAAGCATCGATACACTTCTCTTGAATTAACATTGCTTGCATCTTAATTTTCCACAACCCGAAGTCGTTGTTACCGGAAAATTTCTCGATCTGCCATCTACTATCCATGGCGCTCACTTGTCAACAATATCTCTTTGCTCTACGCTTACCACACCACTTGTTGTGAATCTTATTGTGAATTACGAAAAAATTCAATATCAATTTGTGAGGCAAAGAACAATAGCAACCAAAATAAATGGTTTTCAGCAATAATAATTCGTACACAGATAATATAACATAATAAGGCAAGAAAAAACCGAAGGTTTGTTTACCTAGTTCGATAAAACGATCTACTATGGGGGAGAGAGCAACTCTCAAATTCACTATACTCAAAAATTTGTCACAAGAGATTACAGATGAGTTACAAGAAAATAACCATCGTCTTCAGGTTCCCAAGAACAACCCTATTTTCTACCCAAGTGTTTCTCAACCTCTGCAACTCTTAATATATAAATCACTCAAACCCAAGGTGTAACAGTGTTTCACAATCACAATAACCTTAAACAACTCCAAAGGTTTCCCTAAACCTTTGCTTTTCTAAGGTTTTCCTTGTAAATAGCTGAAACCATATGCTATACCTTTAAACCCTTCCTCTCCCTTGTTGGTGTAAACTCTAAGATTGTCACACACCAAGCATATAAGAGATACATATTTATAATAGCAAATACCTAACAAACAAAGTCCAAAATCACATGGATCCATGGACCGAATAAAAAAAGCCCGAAATCTTGAAAACACTATTCACCGTACGGACAACACTATTCACCGTACGGTCAACACTATTCATCCGTGTGGATAGTACTATTCACTGACCGATTTTTTCCCTCGACTTTTCGTCCGACTTTTTAAAGTTTCCGATTTTCGCAGTAAATGCAATCTCCAAAATATGTTTTCTTTCTCTTCATCAACAAATGTTTTAAGACACATTTACAACAATAATATATTAAAAAACTTGATTTGAAAATTAATGTCAAGTTTCACTTTATTAGGTAAATAGTATGCTTGTAACTTAACATTGATCTTCAACACCAAAATTTTTAAGATATATAGTCAAAACGACAATGCAATGTAAAAGTATCTTAAAAATGAAAGAAAAATTAAAATGTATGTGCTGAGATTCAAAGCGTGTTTCTAGGAGGGAAATTTTCTCATGGTTGGAAACTCTAAACATGGTGAAATGTTATTTAACTTTTGTTTTAAAAAAATAATTGCCTAAATAAAAAGATTTTACCACAGCTGACAATATGGCCGGGTGAAAGCACGTTATGAAATCTACATTTTGTAGTAGTGTTTGTAAATCCCATATAATTTTAAGACTGAGACCCTTACCTAACGTATCTCACCACTACTACGATCCTCATGCTCGGGGATTGAGTACATTCCAAGTATTTTATTGGGACGAATCTTGAACCAGATTCAAGCAAGGTCGCCTATCTATTTGTAACTAGATTTTGAAGTGGGCTGAATAAACCATACCGACCAGGTTCAAAGTCAGAGAAATCTCACGTCATGAATGATGGTGATATATATATAAACTATTTAATGTTTTCAAATATTTTCCTAATTATTAACAACTAATCTGTTATCAACAATTTCTTAATTTTAAACATTTGATTTATAATTGATTAAAATTCACAGCATAATTATATTTTGTTAAAAAATAAATGTTTGATTACCTTATAGTATTTGAATAAGATAAGAATGAATCTCTTACATTTTAAGAAGAGGTTTTGGGTTTGCATGCATCCCTGATTTATGGATTAGTTGTGTGCATTGGATATTCGTTTTTTTTTCTTTAAAAGTGTTGGGTAAGGATCCTCTACCTTTTGGGCGGGAAAGGTAGAGTGACTTTAGGGAAAAATTGGAATAAGACAAAGAAAAAGATAATATTTATTTGAAGGGAAAAAGATGTGAGAGAAAGTAAATTATAAGAGAGATAGAGAGAAAGTTAGAGGAAGGTAGAGAGTTAAAAGTCAGAGGATTCAAACCCAAAAGTGTTTGAATAGAAAACTAAATTACCTTTTTTTTTTGTATTTTTTAAAAAATCTGTGATTTGATTCTCAATTAGTTTTATTTTATTTACCAAAAGAGGCATAATCTTAATTGACTTTCAATAGAATATGGAGACAGTTGATTGCCATAATTGATTTCCTAATGTAAAATTTAAAATTTATATATGATATTTTACTGCTCAAAGAGGAAGAAACATTGAACAAAAAAATAAAAGAAATGAAAATTATATAGTCATATCCAAAGTTTTCGAAAGAGCAAGAATTCGCCTTAAAAACTAAGAAAAGAGGAAAAGAAGAATTTGAGGTTAGCAGTATTCTCTTTTATTTTATGAAAATATAATTGTATTGTTTGATTAAATTATGAATTATCGCATGAATGTAAATTTACATTGTCACAGTGAGTTTTGTTTATTTGGTTTCACTCTTAAATTTACATGTGTGTATTAACTATATGTTTGTTTGGATAAAGATGGATGTGAAAAATTCTCAACAAGTAACAACAACTGCTCCTGTTGCTTATGATGATGATGGACGTGTCAAAAGAACTGGTAGAAAAAACTCTCTATAGCATCATAACCAATTCATTTTCATATAGATTTTGAAAACTCATGTTTTATATTCCGGCCATAAATTCTGCAGGAAATGTGAAGAGTGCTGTGGCTCATATCATCACAGCTGTTATTGGATCTGGTGTTTTGTCGTTGGCATGGAGTATTGCTCAATTAGGATGGATCGGAGGGCCACTTGCCTTGCTTTCTTGTGCAGCAGCTACCTATATTTCATCATTCCTTTTGTCGGATTGTTACAGAAACCCCGATCCTGTGACTGGGAAAAGAAACTACTCTTACATTGATGCTGTTAGAGTCAATCTTGGTAAAATCACATTCAACTCTTTGTTATGTGCTTGTACAGTCACTCTAGAAAACATAGATACACTACATAAACTACTATAACAATTATAATAGCGTCAAATCGAGTTTAACGGTGGTTCAGGTATGAAAAGGACATACGTGGCTGGTTTCCTTCAAATCTTGAGCTTGTATGGGACTTGTGTTGCCTATGTAATTACCACAGCAACCAGTATGAGGTACTTCCTTGGTTGAATCCCTCGTCAAATGGGAAGACCTTTTTTCAAAACGTGATAATGCCGATGTTAAGATCAATTTTATTTTATTTTATATTTATTTATTGTGTCTTATATCACTCTTTAATTAAAGGGATTGACAGACAATGACACATGTTTAATCTACTAATTATTACAGGGCTATTATGAGATCAAATTGTTATCACAAGGAAGGACGCAATGCTCCCTGTAGTTACGGTGGAAATTTGTATATGTTGCTGTTTGGACTTGTTCAGATTGTAATGTCATTCATACCAGATCTCCATAACATGACTTGGGTTTCGGTTGTTGCCGCGATAATGTCATTTTCATATTCATTCATTGGACTAGGACTTGGGATAGCAACAGTCATACGTAAGGCTCGTCTTCATTCATATTCTGTCAATTTAAGATTATGTTTATTTGTTAATTTCAAGCCTCTTGATAGTTAAAGCAACATATTTCATAGGACTTGGATTGCTTTTGCAGAAAATGGAAGATTTATAGGAAGTATATCAGGAGTACAAACTGCTAATGTTGCTGACAAAATCTGGCTAATCTTCCAGGCAATTGGTGACATTAGCTTTTCCTATCCGTACCCAATGCTCCTTCTCGAGATACAGGTACCTTCAACATTTCATATTCAAATTCGATGAGTAAAGGTTGATTATTTTAAGACAGATAGATTTTTTTTTTTATGTATACAATAATACAATACATATTAAATAAATTATTAAATTTTGTTGAGCAAAGGACACTTTGAAGTCTCCTCCATCAGAGAATCGAACCATGAAAAAGGCCTCCATGATTTCAATCGCCATTACAACATTCTTCTACCTATGCTGTGGATGCTTTGGATATGCCGCTTTTGGAAATGCTGCACCAGGAAATCTATTGACAGGGTTTGGATTTTACGAGCCTTTCTGGCTTATTGACTTTGCCAATGTTTGCATTATCATTCATTTGGTTGGAGGATATCAGATATACAGCCAACCAATATATGGTGCTGCTGATAGATGGTGTTCAAAAAAATTTCCCAAGAGTAGCTTTGTGAATGATTTCCACAGAGTGAAACTTCCTCTATTACCTGCTTTTGAGGTAAATCTGTACAGGTTCTGTTTTAGAACAGCCTTTGTGATTTCAACCACTGGACTTGCAATCTTATTTCCTTACTTCAACCAAGTTCTTGGATTATTAGGAGGCATAAATTTCTGGCCACTGGCTATATATTTCCCAGTTGAGATGTACTTTGTACAGATGAAAATTGGAGCTTGGACTAAAAAATGGATTCTTCTCAGAATATTTAGCTTTGCTTGCTTTCTTGTCACAATGATGGGATTTATTGGATCAATTGAAGGAATCGTTCGGGCAAAACTCGGCGGAAAAAGTCATTGAGATTATTTTACGCCTTAATAATAAATACTTAAATTTAGGCATGTAGTTTGGTTCATATAATGTAATAATACTAGTGTTTTGAGAGTTAGACAAGGGTTAATCTGTATAGATTAGCCACGAAATGATACTTGATGTATAAGTCACTTCGAAGAAGCGAGTTCCAATAATATGCACTTTGTTCCAACTCAGTTGATGTTGTTCTTGGACATCATATTGTAGAGGTTCGAGTAGCATATTTTCATTCATTTTGTATATTTTAGAGACTATTTCTATCAATATTCATAATTTTGATGTTTGATTTTCCAACTCACTCAATAAAAAATGTAGATCAACGTAAACTCAAAATAGAAATATGTAGAACGAGACCATAAAATGAACAATAATAAGAATGTTACCGTATTTTGTGGAAATGGTTGTAACGAAATTATCTTTATAAACCTACGATGTACGGACGCCTTGAATATAACCTAGACATTGACACAACGACACTAATAATAATTTTAAAAAGTAAATAAATTAAACATAATTTTAAACACAACGACACTAATAATACTTTTAAAAAGTAAATAAATTAAACATAATTTTAAGTGTCCGTGCATGATACCTACATAGACACAAATTCTCTTATTTTCAGAGGTGTCAGTCAGTTGAATGAAATGGAACGATCCGATTTACTAATATCCCATCTCATTAATTCTCTCTTTTTGTCATTTTGTTCATCATCATCGAGTTTCATTCTTTCATTGGAGCTCTTGTTGTGAGCAGGAAACGTTAACGGTCTCCCTAACAATCCAAAATTTGTTACATTTGGTATCAGAAGTAGCGATTCAGTTCTGTGAAGATGGTTATTCGTCAACAATCTCCAGCTGATCTGGAGAAGAGGTTTGATGACTGTCACGATGAATTGAGTGCTCGTCTAGAATCTGGATTGGAGGAAATCTATGCTCTTCTCCGTGCTCAAGTGCTTCACACACCGCCTCATGGTTCTTCTAATAATCTGAATCTGGAATCGACACCGACTCGCGATAACCACAACAATTCTTACTCCACACGAATTTCAAAGGATGGTTTCCTAAATTTGATTGCAAGAAAGTTCGCGATTTGTTGTACAAGTGCATCAATTTTTTTGGCTCGATAACACTCATTCAGATGCAATGGTGCGTCTTGCATCTATTCACCTCGACGGACTTGCTCTGCAGTGGCATTTGAATTATATGCTCAACAAGTTTGATGTGTATTGGAGTATGGACTAGTAACGGTTGGGTGTGGGATTTGCACGGACAACAAATCATAATGGTGGATGAAAGACATGAGGCAGCTACAGAACTAACCCAGCTGTTATTGGAGGTAGTTTTATACGGTAACGTGGAGGATTCGACAGTCTGGCCCAAGGATAATGAGAATAATTATAGTGTGAAACAAGGATACACAATTCTGTCCAAGAATATGGATGATATAGAACTTGATAGTGGAACGTTGGAGGCCTTGGTGAGGTTATGGAAAGTTAGAATTCCTTTAAAGGTTAAGATTTTTGGCTAGAGATTAATCTTGAACAGGTTACCGACACGAGACAACCTTATTAAAAGAGGTATCATTACGGATCAGCATCAAATGTCTTGTGTGTTTTGTTTTCAGGTCCTTGAAGATACAACTCATATCTTTCTTAATTGTCCTAAAACGAAACAAGTTTGGAGGGAGATCAAAAATTGGTTAGGAATTTATTACAATGGAGGAATAAATTGCTCAGAATCTTTTCTGCAGTGGACAAAATATTCGGGTCTGGGCAAGCCTTCGAGTTTCTTTTGGCTCGTTTCTTGTTGGAGCTTTTGGCGGTATAGAAATCAAGTGATTTTCAACGATTACGTCGCGGTGCCTAAGGAAATGTTTATGGGGATCGTTCAAACATCTTGGAGATGGAGGTCCTTAAACATTGACAAAAAACCTCACGGTAACTTCTACGACTGGTTTAAGATGCCACTTGACTTTTATAGCTGAAACATTCCTTAAATCCCTATTTTCTTTTGGTTTTTTGGCCTATGGCTTTTGATAATTTCTCCTGGTAGTATTAATGGGATTGGAAATGCCATCAACAGATCCGGTTGTTATAGGCTGTTATCAATAGGCTGTACCTGGAGGAGTTTGTTTTTGAATTCTGATGGTGGGGGGGAGGGGGGGGATGTTTCTTCCCTTATGTAAGAGGGCTGATATTTGGACTGGTTTGCAGCCTGCATAATGCAGGTTATGCACTCTTTGTAACTTGGCATTGGCCTAATTTGGCAAAATATATATAATATTCAGATTATTAAAAAAAAAAAAGTTGGATGTGTAATTATTCTTCCGTTATAAAATGACTTGTTTTTAGGAAAAAAAAATTGTTTCAAAACAAATTGTATTCTCGCTTTTTCAATTATTAATGTAATAATAATTGTTATTTTTTAAATTATATCATATAATTATTACTCTATATACTATTTTCAACACATTAATAAGACTAATTTAGTAAAAGTGTCATATCTTAAGACAATATGATTACATTTCTTATTTTATGTGCAAAAACTTTAAACGACAACCATTTTAAAACGGAGAAAATAACACCTCGATTTAATTAGTCATTTGTTTATGTTTTGATTTAATTAATTAATTAATTTAAATATTGATTTATGTTATTTATGACGTGTTTGGCCCGTGACGGCACTTCTTGTGAATTAAGAGTTGGTTTGAATGTGTAAATAATAGAAATTAGATGGTTAGCTAGTGAGGATGTAATACCCCGTATTATACGAAGTGCTCAATTGGATATCAGATGAGTATCTATGTGCTCTATCTTTGGTTAGTTAGATTTATGGAATCCTCTAAGTACTTTAAGTATTATCAATTGGGATCAATAGAGCAACTGGTGAACTTTAAAGAGATCAACTATTTTATGAAGAAGACAGATAAATTATTTTAACTCGAGAAAGAATTTTAAGGTAACTCTAATAATTGATCAATTTAGTTGAGACGATAAAATATCAATTGGGGATATTTTACTCTATTATATATATATATATATATATATATATATATATATATATATATATATATATATATATATATATATATATATATATATATGTGTGTGTGTGTGTGTGTGTGTTAGCAAGGAAAAGAAAAGAGAGAAAGAAGAGAAAGAAGAGAAAGGAAGAGAAGAGAAAATGGAAAAGAGGGAAGAAAGCTTGGATCATCACCATTTGTTCTTCATCTTCTTCAACCCCCTCTTCGATTATCAGGTGGGTTCTAGTTAGACACTCTAAGTTCTAGAAATATAAGTTTAGAACTTAGGTTATATTTGAGAGAAAATGATTAAACGATTAAATCAATGAAATCTAACAGATGAAATGCGATATAAATTGCGTAGAATACTTGTTGTTATGTTTGGAACATGTTTTTGTTGATATAGTATGAATTGGAAGTCTTTGGGTGGAAGAAATGAGGGATTTTGGTCCCAAATGACCTATATTGATGCTGCTGAAAATTTCTGAGTTCGTAGGTTCGCATTGCCAACCCAAGGCGAAGGGAAGGCGAATGTTCGCCTAGAAGTTCACAATGAGAACTTTATGCCCTTTTTCTTCTGCCATGGTTCGTTGGGGGTTCACATTGCGAACAGGAAAGCGAACATGACAGATTTCCCATTTTGTTTCCTTCAAAACTTTTGATCCGTAACTCGGATTGAGACACGGTCGGATGCGTTGGAAAGCTATTTCAGTGCTCTTTATGATAGTGAAGTAGAAACATATGTTTATGCCATGGATTGATAAGATAAATATGGAAAAGTAATGTATGTGTGAATATTGTAGTCCTCGTTTCCACCAAAATTCATGAATCGGGAAGCCGATTGATATGGGACTTGAAGGATTTTGGTCCCAAATGACCTATATTGACGCTGCTGAAAATTTCTGAGTTCGCAGGTTCGCATTGCCAACCCAAGGCGAAGGGAAGGCGAATGTTCGCCTAGAAGTTCACAATGAGAACTTTATGCCCTTTTTCTTCTGCCATGGTTCGTTGGGGGTTCACATTGCGAACAGGAAAGCGAACGTGACAGATTTCCCATTTTGTTTCCTTCAAAACTTTTGATCCGTAACTCGGATTGAGACACGGTCGGATGCGTTGGAAAGCTATTTCAGTGCTCTTTATGATAGTGAAGTAGAAACATATGTTTATTCCATAGATTGATAAGATAAATATGGAAAAGTAATGTATGTGTGAATATTGTAGTCCTCGTTTCCACCAAAATTCATGAATCGGGAAGCCGATTGATATGGGACTTGAAGCCTTGGAAAGAGAATCCAATGTGCTATTAAATGGTGATGTGAGACCATGATCAAACCAAGGATGCTTGGTAGAAGATAGTAGTGGCTAGTATGCCTAAAAAATGTGGGTGAACTACTATGTGGATTATGTTTGATATGTTATGATATCATGCGTGTTCTATGATTGATATTGTAATATGCTTGTCTAATATTGTTGTTGAACATAATTGAGAGAATATGCTTGCTTAAAATGAATTAAGAATAGTGAGAAAACTTACCCCAAACCTAATGATATGATTCTAGGTTGTGACTAGAAATTGATAGAAACTCTGGATGGCGACGCTCGTGCATTCGATGTAGAAAGGTGCATCTTTGACGAGTTCTGGCCTAGAGTAGATAACCTAGGTGATGATGCTCGGGCACTTGGTGTAGAAAGGTGCATCTGTGACGAGTATTGGTCTAGGAGAGAGTGAAACACTAGTATGGAACATGTGTGGACTTTTGTGATTATGAGAAAAGGCGAATGTGGCCTTAAGACATTGTGGCCTTGTGATTGTCGAATACAATCACATTTGTGTGTGTGATCACGTAATCGTAACAGTTTCATGTGAGTGTGTTTCATGGGTCTCAAGCTCCTATGAAACATGTGCACAATTACTTGGCAGGTTTGATTCCCGCGTGTAGTACGAATGGAGCCTACAGGTAAAGAGACTTGTGACGATGTACGGGCCGTGTGAAGTGACGAATTAAGGAGATAATATGTCGCTTAATTCCGAATCCATTTCGTATTCCAAGTAACTGTGAGAACAAGATTTGGTTATGCAATATTATCTCTAAGTTTTGATGATAACAAATGAGTATTGGCATGAACAATTTTGCACAACTAATGTTGTTACTTGTGAGAACCTAGCAAATAGGTTATGCTCCTGAGAATCATCGCAATGTTTAAAGAAATAGATTTGGTCTATGCACTTAAAAGAGCTGAACAAAGATAACACAAAAGACTTTAATACGAAAGGAAAAGAGTATGAGTTCTGAAGATCTGAAGACGAGGGTTCTGATGGAACTAAGTCCAGATGCTGAAGCCTAACGCTCTCTGATCAAGGTTCTGAAGACCTACCCAAAGTCGACTCTCATGCTTCAATCAAATATTATCAGAAGCCTCTGAAGATATGAAGAAAGTGGATTAAGAGAACAAGGTTCTGAAGACAAGTTCTGAAGATTCTGGAAGCGCAGAGCTGATGATTCGAAGACTTGATAATCTCAAGAACCGAGCAATGTTTTCCCTTCTTACTCATGCTCACAAAAAGCCTCTGAAGTTGAGAAGCCAAGAAAACTTGCCACACTGTACAGCTGTACCACATTACAACGTTAAAATTCTTGAAGAATGTGCGAAATACAAACAAGACAATCTGACATAGACAGGACGTGCAGCATGCAGAAGATTTTGTACCTGTCCTCACGCTTTTAGCCGTCATCCTACTTAGATATAATGATTACACCTCAACGACTCTTTTCACTCGGCTATAAAAGGAAGCTCAAAGACTTGAAGAAAGACACACACGCGAATTGCTACAATACTTTCTAACTCTGTTCTTTCTTAAGTCATTCTAGGTCTAAAAACTTGTTTACATTATCAGCTTGATAAGAAGCAATTTTCTGTAAACCCATTGTATTTGAACTTAAAGTTGTATTCCTTAAGAGAGTCTTAGTGATTAGATCTCTTGAGAAGTCTAGGACGTGTGTCTTAGAGATTGTGCCTTAAGTAAGACCTGTGTGGTTGGATTACTTGAGAAGTCTAGAACGTGTGAGTTCTAGAGGTTGTGTTAATCACCAGTTGTGTTAGCTCGTGCAGTGTACTATTTTGTTAAATAATGGATTAAGACCTCGTTGAGAGAGGAGAAATCACCTTGGCGGGTGGACTAGATTAACTTGAGAGGTTCTCAAGTGAACTAGTATAAACATAACGTGTTTATATCTCTTTGTTTAACCAAGTTGTTTTTCTTTAGAAAAGGGGTAAAGTTTTAAAGAGAAAGTAATTTTAAAGAAACAATTTATTTTGAAAAACCAATTCAAACCCCCCTTTCTTGCGTTTTTCACACCTTCAATTGGCATCAAAGCTCCGGTTCTTAGGTGATAAAAAAATTGAATTTTTATCAAGCACTTAACAGTGTTCAATACCGATCCAAGTGTGAAAAACAATGACTACACCACCACCAACAACTTCTGAAACAAATGTTATTGAAAGAGAATCTTACACTGCAAAACCTCCTATCTTTGATGGCAAAAAGTTTGATTATTGGAAAGATAGAATTGAAAGTTATTTCTTATTATTTGACCTAGATCTATGGGATCTAGTACTTGATGGCTATAGTCATCCTGTAGATTCTGTAGGTAAAAAGATTGAAAGAAGTGAGTTTACAGATGCTCAGAAGAAAACTTACAAAAATCATCACAAAGCAAGAACCATTATGTTGAACGCAATTTCTTATACCGAGTATGAGAAAATCACAAACAAAGAAACTGCAAAGTCCATCTTTGACTCTCTTCGTATAATTCACGAAGGAAATGCTCAAGTCAAGGAGACGAAGGCTCTTATGCTAATCCAAAAATACGAAGTCTTCAAAATGGAAGATGATGAGTCTGTTGAAACCATGTTCTCAAGGTTTCAAATGCTTGTTGCCGGACTCAGAGTTCTGGACAAAGGCTATTCTACTGCTGATCATGTCAAGAAAATCATCAGAAGTCTTCCGGCCAAATGGAGACTAATGATGACTGCCTTGAAACTTGCAAAGGACTTGAATAGTATCAGTCTTGAAGAACTTATCAGTTCTTTAAGAAGTCATGAAATAGAGCTTCAAGGAGATGAACCTCAGAAGAAAAACAAATCCATTGCATTAAAGGCAAAGCCAGAAAATAAGAAGGCGTATCAGGAAGAAGAAGAAATGGAAGAATCTGAAGAAGATTCAGAAGAAGATGATATATCACTCATATCAAGAAAGATAAGTCAACTCTGGAAATACAGAAGGAATAAGTTTAAAGGACCAAGAAGAAAATCTGAATCTACATCCGGTCAAAGAAGAAACTATGGAAAAAATGTTACGTGCTTTGAATGCAAAGAACCTGGACATCTCAAAAATGACTCTGTCCAAAGGCCAAGAAAGAAGAAAGACCTAGGAAAGCCAAAAGGGGTCTCATGGCAACCTGGGATGATTCAGAATCTGAAGATGACACTGATGAAGGTCGGGTCAACATGGAATTCATGGCAGAAACCAGAAGCGACTCGTCGGAGGAAGAACTATCAGACTCCGACGATGAAAGAGAGGTACTTTCCTCCTTACCACGTTCTGAACTTGAATTAGGATTAACTGAACTTATAAAAAGATATCAAAAACTTCAAAGTAAATTCAAAATCTTGAAAAAGAGTTTTATAGTTTCTTCAGAAGATCTTACTAAAAACAAGAAAACCATTTCTGAACAAAATGAGAAAATATTTGTCTTAGAAAACTCAAACACTGTCCTGAAATGTAAATTATCTAAGTTAGAAGAAGAAACTGTTTCAAACTCAACTAACACTAGTGAAGAAGACAAATATGACAACGCATTTAAAAACTTTCTTGCCAAAAGTGTAGATAGAAGCAAAATGGCATCACTAATCTATGGAGTCAGTAGAAATGGCAGTAGAGGTCTAGGATATTCAGGACCATCTCAACCATATGATGAAACCAAAAACATCAAAATAATACCTTTGTCCAAATAGTTTATTCCCTCTGGTACTGGCCTTAAGAATTCAGAACCAAAAGGTTCAAACACTAGGATTACACAAACACTAAAGAAATATCCTAAACACGAACACTATGCACAAACTCCACACCGTTTTGCTAACGTAAGGAAATCTAAAGGGATCAGAACCTTTAGAAAAACTAATGTGAAAGGACCCACAAAATGGGTACCTAAAAACAAGATAATTTATGTTGAAGATATCCTTAATAGCTCCATTGAAACACCAGTCATGGTACCTGGACAGTGGGTGCTAGCGACACATGACGGGAGAAAGGCTTATGTTCCAAGATCTGAAACTTAAGCCTGAAGGCGTCGTCGGTTTCGGAGGAAATTAGAAAGGAAGAATCATTGGCTCCGGAACTGTTGGAAATGGTAAGCTTTCTTCCATTAAGAATGTTTTATTAGTAGAAGGTCTAACGCATAATCTGTTGTCAATAAGTCAACTTAGCGACAGTGGCTATGATCTCATTTTTAATCAAACGTCTTGTAAAGCTGTAATTCAGAAGGATGGATTTGTCCTATTCAACAGAAAGAGGAAAAACAACACTTACAAAATTAAATTATCTAATTTAAAACATCAAAATGTAAAATGTCTTCTTTCTATAAACGAAGAGAAATGGGTCTGGCACAAACGTCTTGGCCATGTCAGTTTGAGAAGAATCTCTCAGCTTAACAAGCTTGGTCTTATTAGAGGCTTGCCAAATCTAAAATATTCGTCAGACGCTCTTTGTGAAGCATGTCAGAAAGGAAAGTTTTCAAAAACCTCTTTCAAAGTTAAAAATGTTGTTTCCACCTCTAGATCGTTGGAACTTCTTCACATTGATCTGTTTGGCCCTGTAAAAACGGCCTCCCTCAATGGTAAGAAATATGGACTAGTCATCATTGATGACTACAGCAGATGGACATGGGTAAAATTCTTAAAACACAAGGATGAATCACATTCTGTGTTTGCTTCCTTCTGCACTCAAGTACAAAATGAGAAAAATTGTAAAATAGTCAGAGTCAGAAGTGATCATGGTGGAGAATTTGAAAATAAAAATTTGAAGAACTTTTTGATTCACATGGAATATCTCATGATTTTTATTGCCCTAGAACTCCACCACAAAACAGAGTTGTAGAAAGAAAGAATTGAACTTTACAAGAAATGGCTCGCACCATGATCCAAGAAACTGACATAGCTAAGGACTTTTGGGCAGAAGCAATTAACACAGCATGTTACACTCAAAATAGAATCTCTATTAGACCTATCTTGAATAAAACTCCTTATGAATTATGGAAGAATAAAATCCCCAACATCTCCTATTTTCCTCCATTCAGATGTACTTGCTTTATGTTAAACACTAAGGAGAATCTTGGCAAGTTTGATTACAAAGCACAGAAGTGTCTGCTGTTATGATACTCTGAATGCTCAAAAGGCTACAGAGTTTATAACACAGAATCTCGGATTGTGGAAGAACCTATTCATGTTAGATTCAATGACAAGCCTGACTCAGAAAAGTCAGAGCTAGTTGAGAAACTTGCAGATTTGGAAATCAGATTCTCCGAACCTAAGGAAAAGATAGATGAAGTTAAAGAACAACAAGATCCTACACCAGAAACCACTGAAGTAACTCCAAATACCCCATCTCAACGAAGAAGAAGACTGTCCACATCCCATCCTGAGGAACTAATTCTGGGTAACAAAAATGCTCCTATCAGAACCAGATCAGCCTTTATACCATCAGAAGAAACACTTGTAGGACTAGTATCATTGATAGAACCAGCTACAATTGAAGAAGCCCTTATGGACAAAGACTGGGTTCTGGCTATGGAAGAAGAACTTAACCAGTTCTCCAAAAATGATGTTTGGGATCTAGTTCCTAAACCTAAGAATGTTCATGTAATAGGAACAAAGTGGGTATTTAGGAACAAGCTAAATGAAAAGGGAGAAGTTGTTAGAAACAAAGCACGACTTGTTGCTCAAGGATACAGTCAACAAGAAGGAATTGACTACAACGAAACATTTGCTCCAGTTGCTAGACTTGAAGCAATACGTTTACTAATATCCTTTTCAGTAAACCATAACATCACTCTATATCAAATGGATGTTAAGAGTGCATTCTTAAATGGTTATATATCAGAAGAAGTTTATGTCAAACAACCTCCTGGTTTTGAAAATTCAGAAAAATCAGACTTTGTTTTTAAACTTAAAAAATCACTCTATGGTTTAAAGAAAGCTCCCAGAGCTTGGTACGATAGATTGACTAAATTTTTATTAGAAAACAATTTCACCAGAGGAAAGGTTGACACAACTCTTTTCTGCAAAACATATAAGAATGACATTCTTATTGTTCAAATCTATGTTGATGACATTATTTTTGGTTCTGCTAACCCTTCTCTATGTGAAGAATTTTCAAAGGTAATGCAGGCTGAATTTGAAATGAGCCTCATGGGATAACTGAAGTTCTTCCTTGGAATTCAGATTGATCAAAGATCAGAGGCCACTTACATCCATCAAACCAAGTATGAAATTCTGGTACAGACATGTGATGTCAAGTGCAATGTCACAACATCAATATCTGTTGTATGAACAAGTCAATAATAGAAACAGAAACGCATAAACCACACACACAGATTGTTCACCCAGTTCGGTTCAACAACCTACATCTGGGGGCATACCAAGCCAGGAAGGAAGTCCACTATTAGCAGTATCAAATTACAGACTCAACAAACCAGTTGACAATCTACCTAATTTAATCACTACCCAATGACCCTTCTATCTAAGTCCTCCCTAGATAAGAGTCTCCATCTCACTCCCAATCATCGCAATGATGTCTAGCAGTCAACTTCTCCGCCACTGCATCAACAGCTTGATTTCCAACGACTTTTCAAACACAGAAAAGTCACCTTTCCATGACACACATTGGAGTTGCTTCAAAGCTTCCTCCAAGAACAGTACAATACTCATTACCTACAGGTTTCTGAGTAATAACATAGTGACCATCTCACAACCCGAGTGGTTCACTTAGACTAAGCCCTAATGATCTACATCTTGGACCCGTACCTATTCTAGATTACAAGTATTCTATTTATAACTTTTTCCCAACTGGATTTGGGCCTTCAAATCTTCTGCACCAAATCTGCAACAGATTCTTTCCTCAATAGATCTTCAATTAAATCTTCATAATTAACTCAGATTGTTCTCCATTAAATTAGCAACAAACTAATATTCTTCATTAATGATTGCACCAAGAAATTCGCATCCAATCTGACTAACAGATCTCCTTAAATCAACATAATGCGCGTAACCCTAAAACCATCACAACCTGATGTTTTAATGTTCTGGTGTAGTGATGTCAAGACATCGCATGTGACATCACTCTTCAGCACTTTAACTCTTTAACACTTTAACTACTTTCACAAAACCAGAATGTTAACCAATCATACCAATAATGTTAGAGGCACATGTTGAAACATCAACCATGACATTAACATTGTTTTACCAAAATTTCAGCCAATCACATGAACTAACAATCTCCCCCTTTGGCTAATTTTGGCTAAAACATATATAAACATTACAGCTCTAATTACATCAGCTAGTACAACCCTATACTACTGTTAGAAGTCATCTGATCCTAACAGTAACCATCAGTAGCTACTGTGTATAGCAATCATGGAGAATCATCTTCTTGGCTAATTTTGAATGATGTTAGGACATCATGCTGGACATAAAAATGTTAGGACATCATGTTGGACATAACATCACCATATAACAGCAACTCCAGCCAGCATATCAGGACCTAAGTAGTAGACAGTCCTGAAGTCATTTGGTGCACATGAGGAAGAAGATATCTGACACTCCCCCTCAACACAACACATTTCTTTTTCCTTCCAGGACAGACCCAGAACAAATGTAGAAGACTCCTCCAGAAAAGAAATATTTGTCTATACATAAAAGACCAATGGTGGCATAAGATAATTCAGCACACCTTCATTGATCAGACACTGGGTTTAATCTGTGGCATAAGATGAAACTTGAGAAGTGCCATTCTGCCAACCCAGGTAACTCAGAACACAAGTCACAAGGACTCAACACCAACTTAAGGATAGGACATCCTCTTTGACATCTCTGAATCACATCTGGAACTGCATACTCTAGACAAAGCATCTGCGTAAACCATTTAGCAAAACCCTTTCCTTTCTCCCCCTTTTTAGCCACAAATTAGCAAAGGAAGCCCTCACAGAACCAGACCCAAGTAGTGCTCACCCAAAAACGAACAAAAGCCATAAGACTTATGAAACAAGAACACTCACTGGTTGAAGGAGAATAGAATAACCCCTATAAATAGCTGATCAGTTACTTAGGAATTAACGAGCTTTGAATATGTCAAGGTTCTTGGTCACATAAACGCTATTTTAGGCACAAAAATCTCCTTCCAAATTCAATGCCTACAGTCCAAAACAGTCTTGACCCCTTTTATTGTTTCCTAACTGATCTTTACCATAAATTGTGCTAAAACAGTTCCATGCATAGTCGAAGACACGTGTTCCACCTTATCTCTACACCACCATCCAGAATAATTCCTTGTCTGGCTCAAGACAAACATGTCCTATACCATGTTCTGACATCGCATCAGACATTGTCTGTTGGCTCACAATATTATCCACCCAAGACACTTTGAAATATTCCAAAGCATAAGTACAACTCACAATCCCTTCTAGATTCCTCCAGAAAACTAACTTTTCCCAGATACAACAATTCTGCTCTTCAGCCTCCTCATAAGCACTAGCATATCAGCCTTAGGAATACCCAACCATACTCAGTAGTACATGTCCCATCATGTTGATTGACACTACTCTGCGCAAACTTCACAACAATCTGCACCCTTGCAGTAAAGACCATAGACAACAGCCTTAACTCCCCCTGACATGAACATCCAATGCTCCTTATGAAGATGAATACTTGACACCAGATAAAAGCACTATGAAATTTCCACATTATCAACATTAAGAACTGCCACTTCTTGTATTTGTTGAGCATAATCTCATCATGTTTATTTCAGATACATGGTCTGCCAAGTCCAATATAAACGCCCACTTGGAATTTCTCACAACTGTCTTTAGATCACTTGCAACACAAGATAAGGGCTGCCACCACCTTTTACTTGTATTAGAAGAACCCTCCTTATCTCCAACCATTCTGATCAGATCATACCACTTAAGACACTAATTCTGCTTCTTCCAACTTCATACGCACAGTCCCAGACCTTCACACCAGACAAAGATGTTGTAACATCATGTAGGACATCAACATTAGATACCAGCTCACATCTTCTGCATCACAACCACCTGATCACAACAGAGAGGAATAAGCTCTCACACAATTCAGAAAACTGAATTCCATCCACACATCAGACAACTGCCAAGCTCCCAGCCAGCAGATGATGCTTACTCCTTCATTCACACACTTCTGATACAGTCAGCTGAAAAGGCTCCCTCAGGTTGTCATCTTCAAATGGCCAAAAAAAATCCAGACACAGATTTGCATAATTCTCTAGACAAATACTCTGTCTCCCGTCAAAGTATTTACCCTTATGCACAACATCACTAATAGACAAATACTAAGTCTCCCGTCAAAGTATCCACTTTTAGACAGAATAAGATTACCTTTTCACACAAGGCATGACATTTGGTCTGACATACTTTTATGTACACTTGTGGCACTAGCTGATCCCTATTTTATAAATTCACGCCGCTGATCACTTCAGATTAGGTATGTGATTTGACCTGATACTCCACCATGAGCACAACTAACTTTCTTGGCTGAAAACCCAACACCTTTGGAGTGTTGTCCCAACATCAGATATAATTCCCTCTTGGTTTGCTATCTTCACATGCTCCAAAACTCCACATCTTGCCAGGCTGATCTAGCATGACTTCACAATAGGTCCATGTCCCCTTCACAGGCTTTTCTTCTGCCTTTAGCAAGACCCTGATCTACTTCAGTCTTCACTACATTCTCCATCCCAGGCAGACCTTCTACTTCATCATTATCCCGTATGACTATGTAGACGATGCATAATGTAGGCACCAAGCTTCTGAACCAGAGCATAAACATCCTTCACCAAGGATATCCAACCAGATAATACACAAGTTAGAACATCTCTCATCCACCTTCAAAAAGAATAATCTCCTTGGGTCTTCAACTCATCACCCTTCTGCCCAAGAGTAACTTGTCCCTCAATAATAACCAGCTGCCACACTCTGATTATCTTGATCCTCCAAAGAACCTTGATCTTCAAGTCACATGTTCCACTTGCTCAAAAGCAAACACACTTAGACTCCCTAAGCCATGGTCATGCCACATCTTCTCCTTCCTGCAGCTCCCGCAAACTGCCAAGAGAACGTTCTTTTTGAAGCATCCTATTGTTCATTCCTGTAGATCACCCTATCATTAGCTGATGTGCCACATCACTAGCTGAGACTCGTGATGTTAAGCTAGATGTCAGAACATTATGCCATCCAACTGTTGAATTCAGCTCTACCTTCTACCACTCAGAAGAACCTCCTCCCTTTGCAGAAACATATTTCCATGCTCTCATAGACTTGATTCAACAATCAAGTTTGAGTAGACAACCTCTATCCTGCTTAGAAACTCCAAAAACTTCAAACCTACCACATCTGAATCTTTAGAAAATAAGTAGTCCAAGACTACCTCATAGCAATACTAAAGAGAGTCACTTCCCTTAGTAGAGCCGTCAGTAGAAAGCCAGAGATAACTGCCACTTATCCTCGACCTTCACAACCAGAGCAAACACCATGCTCCAAACCACTTAGATCAGAAATAAACCAATCCAAGCTGTAACCATCAAGATTATGATGTCTACATAGTCTTCCATCTTCATCTTATCAACTTCCAAGATTAGACTGCAGTAACTTGTATAACACACTCTTCCAGAAGCTTCTTCTTATAAGCACAAGGTTCAGAACTTTTGTCTAGCTTAAGAGTGATAACTGCCATCCTTCTGCAACTAAAGCCATACCATAGACAATCTGCTACTTCCAATCCTTCAAGCCACAAAACTGGAAGAGTTCATTCCATACAACTAATGCAGACACCAATTGACCACAGGCTGATTTACACAGCTACTGTACACAGACTCTTGGATGCATTTTCCCTATAATATTGTCCTCAGACAGTTTAGCTTAAACAAGGATCATCTCCTTCTCTTCTGCTATCAAAATTACTACCTTTTCTTCAACCAGCTCCAGCTGAAATGCATAAACTGCTGATGTGTAGTGCGATGTCGAGACATTGACATATTAAGCTCAACTTCTTTCTTGATGAAACTTCCTCCTCCTTAGGTCACCACAACTAAGCTTAAGAGATGACTTATCAAAATCTTAACTCCCGCATGAAAGATTTGACACTGATACTCTTTTGCTTTGGCTCTACCCTCTTCTTTCACAATCAAGAAAGATGATAAAGAAGGAATCACTGTACTGAACAGATTGGTCTTCAATGTATGACTAGAAATATATTCTTCTTCTGATCCTTCCATGTCAAACAGTCTTTAGAAGATCCATTCACCTTATGAACACTTCTCTTCCAAACAAGGATATGAGATAATCCTCAAGTAACGTTGGCCTCTCTAACCAACCGGTTGAAGCTGTCTTGCATAAACTACAACATCATAGGACATCCTGCTGAGGAGACCAAACCCTAATGTCTTTCCAAGATAATATCTTCCTAGAATCTCAACACCAGAGATGCAAGAACCAACCAGGGTTACAACAGATATCATGCAGCGGAACCCATAACAACTCCTCAACAACCTTCGGGCACTACTCAAAAATCCTTGCACACTATCAGCATAAACCACGTGCCATCAATACTTTATCATGAATAGTCCAACGTTCACTCCAAGGGATTATCCAAACAACTCTCTTCCTTGCTCATGAACCAGAAAGTATATTCCCAAGATCTCATCCAGAAACAGACAGGATGCCTGCTTTGATACCAATTGAAATTCTGGTACAGACATGTGATGTCAAGTGCAATGTCACAACATCAATATCTGTTGTATGAACAAGTCAATAATAGAAACAGAAACGCATAAACCACACACACAGATTGTTCACCCAGTTCGGTTCAACAACCTACATCTGGGGGGCATACCAAGCCAGGAAGGAAGTCCACTATTAGCAGTATCAAATTACAGACTCAACAAACCAGTTGACAATCTACCTAATTTAATCACTACCCAATGACCCTTCTATCTAAGTCCTCCCTAGATAAGAGACTCCATCTCACTCCTAATCATCGCAATGATGTCTAGCAGTCAACTTCTCCGCCACTGCATCAACAGCTTGATTTCCAACGACTTTTCAAACACAGAAAAGTCACCTTTCCATGACACACATTGGAGTTGCTTCAAAGCTTCCTCCAAGAACAGTACAATACTCATTACCTACAGGTTTCTGAGTAATAACACAGTGACCATCTCACAACCCGAGTGGTTCACTTAGACTAAGCCCTAATGATCTACATCTTGGACCCATACCTATTCTAGATTACAAGCATTCTATTTATAACTTTTTCCCAACTGGATTTGGGCCTTCAAATCTTCTGCACCAAATCTGCAACAGATTCTTTCCTCAATAGATCTTCAATTAAATCTTCATAATTAACTCAGATTGTTCTCCATTAAATTAGCAACAAACTAATATTCTTCATTAATGATTGCACCAAGAAATTCGCATCCAATCTGACTAACAGATCTCCTTAAATCAACATAATGCACATAGCCCTAAAACCCTCACAACCTGATGTTTTAATGTTCTGGTGTAGTGATGTCAAGACATCGCATGTGACATCACTCTTCAGCACTTTAACTCTTCAACACTTTAACTACTCTCACAAAACCAGAATGTTAACCAATCATACCAATAATGTTAGAGGCACATGTTGAAACATCAACCATGACATTAACATTGTTTTACCAAAATTTCAGCCAATCACATGAACTAACAAAGTACACAAAAGAACTTCTGAAGAAGTTCAATATGACGGATTGCAATATTGCTAAAACACCAATGCATCCAACTAGTGTCATGGGAAAAGAAGAAACAGGAGTTAAGGTTTGTCAAAAACTCTTTCGTGGTATGATAGGTTCTCTCTTATATCTAACTGCTTCTAGACCTGATATATTATTCAGTGTACATCTATGTGCTAGATTCCAATCAGATCCAAGAGAATCACATCTAACCGATGTCAAGCGAATTCTAAGGTATCTGAAAGGAACAACTAACCTTTGCCCGATGTATAAGAAAACATCAGAGTATACTCTTTCTGGTTACTGTGATGCAGATTATGCCGGAGACAGATTAGAAAGAAAGAGCACATCGGGGAACTATCAGTTCTTAGGAAGCAACCTAATCTCATGGTCAAGCAAGAGACAATCTACAATTGCTCTCTCAACAGCAGAAGCAGAATACATATCAGCTTCCCTATGCTAAAAATCAGCTGGAAGATTATCAGATATATGAGAGTAACATTCCTATCTTCTGTGATAATACTGCTGCTATTTGCTTAAATAAAAATCCAATTTTGCATTCTAGGGCTAAACACATTGAAATAAAACATCATTTTATTAGGGACTATGTTCAGAAGGGAACTCTATGCTTAAAATTCATTGATACAGATCATCAGTGGGCTGACACTTTTACAAAACCCTTAGCTGAAGATAGATTTCTAATCATTTTAAAACATCTGAATATGGAGTACTGTTCAGAATAAAAACATTTTCAGAACCTCATGTGTTTAGTCAAAAGAAAAGTATTTTCAAATCATCAGAACCTTTTTCTTAACGCATCTCAAGTTTTGATAAATATGTGACATGTCATATATTCGGAAAATTATTTTTACATGTGATTTAAATAAAATTAAGTCACTTTAATTATTCAAATTGAACGAACATCATTTTTCTCAAGATTGACTCATCTTTATCACATTTATTAGCTTATCCCCTCAAGAAGGTGTCTGTCCTTTAAACTCTCGAGAACATCTTCTCTCTCTCTCTCACACAAACCCTAAAAAGTTAATCGACTCTCGTCTATTTCTCTCTCAATCTATCACTCCCTCAAAACCAACTCAAGTTCAATCCTCATTCTTTCTTACCACCGTAAGGATGAACACTCATCAACAAGACACTGTTCACATCTCTCAAGAACTACCATCCTCATCCATCACACCCACTACTACTCTCTCAACGGTTGAACCAGCTGTTTCAAATCCATTAACCCTTCCCATAATTGATGCAAACCATGTCACCCAGAAAACTCGCTCTGTGACATGTGTGACACATGCAAACGATCTAACTGTTCTGAAAGAGCTAGATGTTAACTTCAACAACCTCTCTGATAATAGGTTTAACCTAATTGACCAATTGGGTGCTCAAGAATGGAAAAATTACTTTGATAGACTAAGAGGTCCATGCCTTGATGATCTAGTGAAAGAGTTTTGGAGACATGCAGATGCAGACGAATTTCATGTGGTATCTTTTGTTCTGAAGCAGAAGATTATCATCACTAAGAGATCTATTTCAGAATTGCTATGAATGAAGTTCTTGGAAGGAAAGACGGTGTACGGAAAAACTGAAAAATCTGAGTCAGTCATCAACAAAGCTATCTTCAAAAGCTGTCAATCAGGAACAACGGACTGCAAAACCAAAAACTTGCGTGACAACCTTAGGATCTGGCACAAGATCATTCTCGGATGCATCAATCCAAGACCGGCGAAGAGTGCTACAGATTTTGCCAACACAAATCAAAAACACATGCTGTACTACTTGCACAAACATGAGAAAATGTGCCTTCCCTCCATTCTATTCTACTATTTAAGGGATATGGTGCGCAAGACAAGAACAACGGCCTCACCAGAAAAGAAGATTGTTAACTACATTCCTTTTGGAAGGCTGATCTCTGACATTCTAGTTGAAAGCGGATTAGTGAATTATCTGATCAAGGAAGAAAAGTTCACGGAATATCTGAATGAAAAAGTTGGAGAAGCTTTCAATGCTGTAAATCTTAAGCATATGAAGATGATTGCAAGTGTCGATGTGAAACAAACACCTATTTCTCCCGACACGGTGAAAAAGATCAGGAATCCAGTAAAAAACTATCCATTCTACCGCAAAGAAGATAATCCAACCCCAATAGCCTCTTACATTGCCATAATGAGAGAAGCAGAATCTAGAATTGAAGAAGTTGTCCCTCAGTCAAAGCATATTACCAGGAGTAAGAGGAAGCTCGCTGAAGAGGATGCGGAGTGCAAAAAGAAGAAAAAGGGTGAAACTGAAATCTCCAGAAAAGAAGCTCCTCTTCTTGAGAAAATCAATAAAGTTGATGTAAATCCATATGTTGCTGCACCATCTTCATCACCAATCACCTCTACCTCCATTCCACAAGTAAGGTTTAAACCCCCATCTTTTTCTATTCCTTTACCAACCACTGATCAATCAACCACCAACCCATCAATAACTACTCCAATCTTGTCTGATACTGTTTTTACCTATATTTCAACAACAACTACCTCAACAATTCAGCCAAATAAACTAGAATCAACAAATCGAATCTCTGAATCTCAAGCTCCCAATACTGAATCTAGTTCTGAGGGAACCTCCCATGAATCCCTAGAAATTGTCTTACCTGAAAACCTCATGAGCTCCGACAATCTAGAAGTAACCTCTCCTAACGATCAACAACAACCACCTGAACCGGCTGCTACTGAGATTGACTTATCTCAGCAACCACCACCTGAAACCAACTCTGATAAATCCAACATCGCTTTGGTTATCTACAATGCTCCACCTCCAACATCCTTTGAAGAATGTACAAGTCAATTTCATGACAAAGCACTTGAGATGTTTGCTAAGCTAAGAGCAGAACTTTGTACAAGCACAAAGCCCATGGAACTTGAGAGTGCCTGTCAAAGTTTTCAAAAATGGCTGGACATGGAACTTACATGAATTGTAAGTTTCTCAAATACAACCATAACTACTGAACTAGCAAAGGCTAAGGAGAGAGCTGAAGCTGAATCAAGAGTCAACGTACTCAAGTTCTTGGCTGCCAAACAGAAAAAAGCTGAAGAAAAGGCTGCTAAAGAAGCAGAAGAGCAAGCTGCTAGAAAGGCACAAGAAGCTGCTGAAGCTGAAAGAGCTAATGAAAGTGCTATGATTGCTTCCACTTCTGATCCTGTTATCAAGCGTCTGGGAGACGCCATTGATGAAATCAGAATTGAACAGAAGAACTTCAGAGAAAGGTTTGACAAGCAAGATACTGTCAATGAAAATCTTCAGATCGTGATGAAGAAGATTTGGGATAAGATGTCCTCTGACAGCAAATAAACCTCTGTTTTCTTTTAAGTTTTAGTTCTGTGTTTTTCACCCTTGGACTACCATGTGTTTATCTTTTTGATTCATGACAAAAAGGGGGAGAAAGTATATGAATGCGATAATTTTGATCCCATAGTCATTCTCTGAAAAACAATGCTGTTTACATGCTAACAAATAAATCTATCGTCTCTATTAGATTGTTTTTCTGTATTTTTCCTCTGTGCAGATAACTCAGAACTCTGATGATGAAGAAAGACTCAAAAGGTTAATGAAGTCAGGGGGAGCTCGAGCACGAACCTTAATCAAATCTAATACTCAGGGGGGGCACTTCATAAAAAGGATAAGCTATCCTAAAAACCTTTTTCCATGTTCTCTGTGTTATATATTTATATATCAAAATTGCGTCATCAAATAGATAGTTTTGTCATCATCAAAAAGGGGGAGACTGTGAGAACAGGATTTGGTTCTGCAATATTATCTCTAAGTTTTGATGATAACAAATGAGTATTGGTATGAATAATTTTGCACTACTAATGTTGTTACTTGTGAGAACCTAGCAAACAGGTTATGCTCCTGAGAATCAGCGCAATGTTTAAAGAAAGACATTTCGTCTATGCACTTAAAAGAGCTGAACGAAGATAACACAAAAGACTTTAATACGAAAGGAAAAGAGTATGAGTTATGAAGATCTGAAGACGAGGGTTCTGATGGAACGAAGTCCAGATGCTGAAGCCTCACGCTCTCTGATCAAGGTTCTGAAGACCTACTCAAAGTCGACTCTCATGCTTCAATCAAATATTATCAGAAGCCTCTGAAGATATGAAGAAAGTGGATTAAGAGAATAAGGTTCTGAAGACAAGTTTTGAAGATTCTGGAAGCGCAGAACTGATGATTCGAAGACTTGATAATCTCAAGAACTGAGTAATGTTTTCCCTTCTTACTCATGCTCACAAAAAGCCTCTGAAGTTGAGAAGCCAAGAAAACTTGCCACACTGTACAGTTGTACCACATTAAAACGTTAAAATTCTTGAAGACTGTGTGAAATACAAACAAGACAATCTGACACAGACATGACGCGCAACATGTAGAAGACTTTGTACCTGTCCTCACGCTTCTATCCGTCAGCCTACTTAGATATAATGATTACACCTCAACGACTCTTTTCACTCGGCTATAAAAGGAAGCTCAAAGACTTGAAGAAAGACACACACGCGAACTGCTACAATACTTTCTGACTCTGTTCTTTCTTAAGTCATTCTAGGTCTAAAAACTTGTTTACATTATCAGCTTGATAAGAAGCAATTTTCTGTAAACCCATTGTATTTGAACTTAAAGTTGTATTCCTTAAGAGAGTCTTAGTGATTAGATCTCTTGAGAAGTCTAAAACGTGTGTCTTAGAGATTGTGCCTTAAGTAAGACCTATGTGGTTGGATTACTTGAGAAGTCTAGAACGTGTGAGTTCTAGAGGTTGTTGTTAGTCACCAGTTGTGTTAGCTCGTGCAGTGTACTATTTTGTTGAATAGTAGATTAAGACCTAGTTGAGAGAGGCGAAATCACCTTGGCAGGTGGACTAGATTAACTTGAGAGGTTCTCAAGTGAACTAGTATAAACATAACGTGTTTATATCTCTTTATTTAACCAAGTTATTTTTCTTTAGAAAAGAGGTAAAGTTTTAAAGAGAAAGTTATTTTAAAGAAACGATTTATTTTGAAAAACCAATTCAAACCCCCCTTTCTTGCGTTTTTCACACCTTCAGTAACTACAAGGATCCATGACTCGGGTCGACTTCTAGACGTAGAAGCAGACGATAAAAGAGGATGCCTTGGTAAGGTTATCGATTAGTGATATTTTGAGTTAGTGAACTCATGACAAGTTTCCATATAGTGTGAGATTGTGAACTCAAGGTCATTTCCCTTCCCCTTGACTTGAGTTAGGATTGATAGAACCATGTAAAGCTGAGAGAACCCATAAGATAGGGAACTCCCTGAGATTTGATGTATCTCACCCCACTATTGTTGATTATTTTCAGGAGGTATTTGCAGGTTGATTTACAAGTGGATCTATGCTTGGATGTTTCAAGAGAAGCTTAGGTGAGCTTATTCTGTTGTGTATTATTCTTTTCTTGTACAATGAGGAATATTGTACCTTATTCTTAGATTATTATTGTTTTGGCTAATTTCTATGCCTTGTACCATAGGTTGTATTTATGTATTAGAAATGGTCAAGTATGTGAATTATGCCATTAGGCACTTATGATTGTGTCAGTACCAAATAAAACACTTGTATGGTATTATTCTAGATAAATAGTATACAGGGCGTTACAGTTGGTATCAAAGCAGGTCGTGTTCTCGACCTAGCCTTGAAACATCATAAGTAAATCTATTCCTGCCTCTTAAGTGTGTCTTGCCATCATGAATCTTAATATCATACTATGTAGTGTTGGGCCTGATCAACCTAATGCTAGGTATGTGATAGGTGGAATCATGGTTAAGCGACCACGAGGACTCCAAAGTATTGTCGGAACTTGTGCTGTGAGGGAAGGCTTAAGCCAAGAGTTAGCAGTGAGGAATTTTTCTTAGCTCGGTTGAGGTCTTAGTAGAAGTTGTGTTTTGAGTAGCATGGAATTGAAGGGTGGTGTGCTGTTCGGGAAATCCTTTGGAAAGGATGGAGTCTGAAAGTTAAGAATCTCTATCGGACTATTGGTCAAGGTATTGAGGAATATGTAAAATCGCTAGTAGAGCTGGATTGACCACTGATATAGATAAGAATTTCAAGTAATCTCATTTCGTGGAAAAGAAAAGTTGTTTTGTGGAATGTGTGACATAGGGTCCAGAAGTGAGATAAGTATTGGTGCTTCAGTTTCTAAGGTCGTTATGGTATCTTGAAGGGACGAGAGTACCTTAAGGAATATGTTCGAAACAATATCTTCTGACTGGTAAAAGTTGAGAGTTAAGGAAGTTCGGCTTCTATGGGAACCTAAAGTAGTAGAGCAGTGTGAGGAGGCACACAAGGATGTGTTTACATGCTTCAAGTGAAACAAGTAAGTGTCGGACGAATGGTAAGAGATATGTTGCGGGTATTCAGTTATGGAGAGAGAGATTGGGTTAAGGAAAATACATTAAGATTTTTGTTTTTGGTGAGAGACCAATTTGGGATTGTTAAATTACCAAAGGAACCGTATAAGGTGTTGATGAACCTATAGTTAAGGAAGTGTAATTACGGATGGTTCACCTGAGAGGAGCCTATTAGTATGACGTGAATGAGTAAGTTACACTTTGGTATTGGAGAACAAGCGTAGTAGTAGAACCGTAGTCACAAGTGTACGTGATGGATTCTCATTCTTGAGACAAGTTTGAAGGGATGTACTTTGTGGAACAGTGAATATTGTATTTTAAGAAGTGAGATTGTGGTAAAACACCGAGAAGCAAATCAGGACTTATTACGGACTAAGTGTAAATTATGGAATGGTTTATACCGGAAAGGTTTTGTAAAGAGTTGAGGAGAATTGTCAGTTGCGAATTGTCTATTAAGTAATTCCGGTTAGTGTGTACGAAGTGATAGAAATGTTCTTCAAGAGGATGCATTGCCCCGATTTATTTTCAAGTATAGAGAAACTTATGTAACTGTGAACAATCAGAATATTCGGAATCTACCTTTTGTTGAACTAAGAACGTTGTTGTTTTAATTCTCTCCAACGAAATTCAAGTGAGAGGACAAGGTTGTATGCTTGACATGATATGTCCATCATTTTCATAGTACCATATAATGGTTGTGTGTTGGGGTTTGCTTGTGGACGAATTAAGTATGAGTTGTGGCTTAAACCTTGGAATGTCGTCATCGTTGGCTTTCATATAGTGTAGTGGTATGAGTGGAGAATGAACTATCCCATTGAAGTTTTGTCGTGTGACCGTGTCGGAATTTGGAGTTTTGCCTTGTCACTTGATTAGAGTGTGTCGTCTGCATGTTTTGATTTTGTCGGTTTTACCTTTAGTGGATCATGGTTAGTGAATGTTATACAAGTTAAGAAGCCACGAGTTGTGAATGATATTTCAAGTAAAACGAATCAGATTAATGGTTTAAGTAGGGATGGCTTTGAATTAAGAAGAAACTGGTTTTTGATTCTGCAGCAGTGTTAACCGACTAACACAAGGTGGTTAACCGATTAACACGTGCATGGAAGGTGTTACGTGGAATTTTGAGAAGTTAACCGATTAGCTCAGATGGTTAATAGATTAACGTATGGGTAAATTATGGAATCTCTTAAGAACCATCATCTGTGTTTTGTTACCTTATGTTGCTCCAAGTGGAGAGTATTGTGCGAATGTAAATGGGATTGCAAGTAAATGAAGGACGGAGTTGTGTTTTTAGAATCGTGACTTATGGAAAGGTGTTGCGTTGTTGACCATTTGTTCAGACGACAAGGGAGTTTGGATTTGGGGGAATAACTTTGTGAACTGTGTTGAGTATGAGAAGGTCTTAGGTGTATTACCGTTGCGAGTCTTAAGGACGAAGTTGGAAAATACTCACGAAGTATTAATCTTGCAAGGAATATTTTGGTGTGTAATCATGGTATTAGTAAGGTATGAACAGTTTGTCAGAGTTAGTAAGTGTTATCTTCTGTGAGCTCATGGTATTGGATTTAGGCTCCGTGGGAGGGGTACCAGTGATGTGCAGTTGTGTTTTACCTAGATAAGGAAATTTGAGGGTTATCCTTCCAAGTAAGAGTGAGAATTGGGTGTTCCAGAATTAAGCATGTAAATTAAATGGTTTATGGAACAAAATAATTGGGAGAAGTGGATTCAACTGAGAAGTGTGGTATGGACTTCGAAAATGTGGGTGTGTGTGTGGAGTGTTATTTGTGAATTGGTGAGTGGTATGGAAACTCACAGTTGTGCCTTGAATGAGTTAAGTTTTGATAAGTGTGTAACACCCCAAAATTTGCCTTGTTGTTTTTAGCTAACTGGCTTATATTTCTTTTCATTTCTTGCATTAGCATTTGTGCATAGCATTGGTTCTTAGCATGGGATCAAGGTACTTGGTCCATATTCTCAAGTCTCGAGCTTCAAGGTGGTTCAGAGGGTTCATTATATCTTCATGAGATCAAGATTGGCAAAGAATTTCAAGTGATTCCTTCCCTCCTGATCAGGGGGGCCAATTAGGGTTTTTAAGATCAAGAGGACTTCTTGAAAGGCTTGGTGTGTTCAAGCATACTCCTATGGTTTTCTTTATGCTCAAAAGTGCTCATAGATGAGGGTTTGGTTATTGATTCATTGTGGAGGATGTTCAGTGGATCAGTTGCTTGTGAACTAAGCAAAAGTCAACTGTGAAGGAGAAAGTCAACTGTAAAGGAGAAAGTCAACTGTGGAATTTTGAGGTTCTTTTCATGGTTTTCAAGGTCTCACATCCTCATATGGCCTCCAATTGTCAAGATTTGTTCCATTTATCAAGAATCAAGAGGTTGTACAAAGGTTACTAAATTTGGAAAATGACCCATAATTGAAACTTTCCATTTTTGGCAATTTTTCTTCCACATTCAACTTGACTTTTCATCATCAAGGAAGCTCCAAATGAATTTTCCTCCAACATGAAAGTTGAAGATCTTTCTCTCCCATTTCCAAAAAGTACTAGACCATTTCCATATCATTTGTAGAACTCTAGTTATGGCCAAAACAATGCAAGGTGCTTTTCATGGATTCCTTATATGTCAAATTTTCCAATTTTTGCATTTTTGCACAAATGGACTTGTAATGTTCCCAATTGCTTCATGTCACATTATAATATCAAAATACAAGTCAAGAAGATCATTTGTGGCCTTTGAATCAATTCATGCCATGCCATTTTTCTCATTATTCTCACAAAGTGCAAAAATGCCAAATTAATTCAAAGCTTGCAAACCAAGAAAGTGCAAGGCCCAAAATCAATCCAGAAGTGGTATGGGAGTAAATTGGAGGTGAATTATGCTGAGAACAAGGGCTTCCCACGTGCAAATTAGTGGTGGTGGTGTAAAATGCATTTTTGCAATTTCACTCAAATCTCATTAACAAGAGCTCTAATCACTTCCTAATCTCAATCAGTGAACTAATCAAGAGTATATAACCTTACTCATGCTCTCACAGCTAGGGTAGAGACTCACATTTGCTCAGTTTCCATTTTTCACTCTCCACTTTCTCATTTTCGTTTCTCCCTCTCCATAAGGTGTTTTTGAGAAATTCTTTCATATTTGGAATCAGTAAAGAGAGTAGAACCAGAATCAACCATCATCTGAAGCTCATACTGAGGTTTTTACCAAGCTCCATTCAAGAGGGTTCAAGTTCAAAACTCAAGATCTAGCACGATTCCAAGCTCTAGTTGCATTTATTTTGCAATTAGAGGTTCCAAGGACTTGATCTGCAGCTTTTGGAAGGCGTTCTTGTGATATTTTAAGTTCTTCAAGATCTCAGGTTAGTGATTTTTTCACCATCACAGAACTTGAATTTTTGATATGCAAAATGATCTATGATGTGCACTGATTATGCTGATATATTTTATTTGAAGTTTGGACGTGTAATTTGTGAGATATGTGGATTTAAAGTTTTAGATCTAAACTTGTTTTCGTTCGATTCTCTTTATGTGTTTGTTGTTTGTTAAAATGGACTGGATATTCATGATCCTTGCGTTTTTCTGATCAAAATGGTGTACTCATACGCATTTTCTGGAAAAAGTCACGTCACAGCTCACCGGAGAGGGTGGCCGGAGCCCTAGCTCCGGCGGCTGGAAAGTGCAGTCCGGCGAGGTGATTCTGGTGGAGAAGATGAAATCGTATCCGTCCATTTCCGGATCTGAGGGCTGTCAGCACGCCACTTGTTATTTATTTTTTGTTTTAATTTAATAATCGTGTGCATGCTATTCCGCGAAGGGGCACCGTGCGTCCTACCTTCATGGCCATTTGTTTGTGCTTGATTTTCATCTCACGACTGGATTTTCGCCACCTCATTAATGAGGTCACATGCCAGGCATGTGGCTGGTGTAGCGTGTTTCCTAAGTTGTTGGTGTGCGCGTGTCCATAGGGATGTGGTGTACCTAGGGATCACGCCCGTTGATCTTGTTTATTTTTTTATTATGTTGACTGCATAGTATGCGTTAGATCACATGTAAGGCTGGATTTCGTTCTGATGTTTGACCTCTTATCATACTCCCTCCTTTGACCGCGCTTGGGCTCCCATTTCCTTGGGCCTTTTGCTTTTTGCGCCCCCCTCTGTTCATGGCCCAAACGCATGTAGTTTGTTTCCTTTGGTGCTGGACATTGCTAATACACCCCTGGTTTCATTTCATTTCATTTTCATTTTCTATTTTCATACCATTTCATAATTAATTTTTTTAAAATACTTGCATATACTAAAAAACTCCCAAAAAATTCATCATGCATATTCATTCATAAAATTAATTTTTCACATTTTATTTCATTATTTTTGCATTAAAATTGCATTAAATATTAATTTTCCAAATTAATTTTTCTCATTTGCATTTCATATTGCATACTTCATATTGCATCATTTATTTCTCTCATTTGAAAAGTGATTTGATCCTGATTCTTTTTGGATTGTGTTCATAACATGTTGAGGTATGTTTGAGATTTTTGGGGTGATTTTTAGGTTCTGTTTGGATGACTTTTGATGTGTTGCTTTGAGCATGAATGTATGAAACTCTAATGATGCTTGGACCTAATTTTTGATTGACATTGGTTCTGATTCATTGCTTGTGGCTTTGATATGTTAATTGTACATGTTTGAGATGCTTGAATACTGAATGACATAATTTTTGAGGCATGTTTGTTATTTCTTTGAATCATGAACTTTAACTTGTCCAATTTGTGAATATATGCTTCATGTTTGGTTTGCTTGATCATGAAGGCACTTGTGCCATAATTTGAGTTCTTGTGTGAGGATTGATAGCATGTTAATTGACTTCTGGTTGTGATATTTGAATCTCATCTTTGCATGTTTGATGTTTGCGTTGCACCTTAGGTCACTTGTTTCACAAGTATGAATCATGTTTCACTTCACTTCACTTCTCCTTCTTTGCCTCTTAATTGATTGTAAAAGTGTTTGTATGACTTGAATGATGTTTGAAGATCTTGTTTAGGCACATGTTTAGGATTGTGTCACTTCTGGACTTGGTTTACTTTGTGGAATTTTGACTTGGTTGCTTCACATGATCACTTCTTTTCATCTCACTCCTTCTTTAATGACTTGAATGATACTTGATTGACTTCTCCCTTTTCTTTTTGACTAATTGTGCATGATTAATATTAGAGGTCAGTAGGACCATTAGGTTCTGGACTTGATGTTTGATTTACCTTAGAACTTGTTTCTTTATTGCCTTATGCTTGTTTGAGTTTCATTTTGTCATATGTGAATACTTCTAACACTTTCAGGGGCAAATGGTAAGTTGTTTGAGTGTGGATATGCTTCCACATTCTACCTCCTTCCTTTATCTGTTAACTTTCATACTTGTGTTTGAAGTGAGCTTAGGCCACTTGTGTTTCACTTCTCTTTCTCCTTCTTCTCTTTCACTCTTTTCATCCCTCGAGTCTCAAGACTTGTCTAAGTCTTGGACTCTCTCCCATTAGAGCTACCTAGTCCAACTTAATTTTTGATTAAGCTTGGAGTAGGATTAGCATTAGGTTAGGTAGTCGTCTCCCCTAAACCTCACTAACCCTAGGACCTCCGTGCATGATAACATTAGGATTCTTAGTCTCCCTTTAGAGTTTCCTTTTGTGTCGCTTCTCTTCTCATCTCAAAACTTCTTCAAGACACGTAATAAAAGTTAACGTGTATTGCGCTTGAGCCTTCTATGTGGGAAGTGGGGATTGAGGGGCTTCCTCTCATTCTTCTAGGATACCTAGTGTACGTCCTGTTGGGGACGATGCGCGAAGTATTCGTTCCTATATTCAAGACTTGGGTTCAATGCAAGTTACGAAACAACTTAAAAGACTCTTCTGTCTAAAAAACACCAAACAAATTCAAATCTTTTTATCCTTCGGGATTGTTGGGTTTCAAACTTCATTTTCAGAAAAGAGCTCGTCGCTCACGTAAAAAAAACACTTACCCACCCGTGGTCATACCCACGAACTACGTCAGCTCTGATTCCTCTCTCTCGACCGATTGAGGATACGTAGGCACAAGACAACGATTGTCTTGGCGAGCAACCTTCCCCCACAGTTCCCGTCCGAACTACGTTGACTCTGACTTTCCCATTGCACTGAGGGAGTACGTAGGCCTAGGACAACGATACCGTCCTATCGAGTCACTTCTTTTTCTTTTCTTCTTCGTTTCTCCGTTCTTTCCGTTCTCGTTTCTTTGCCGATCCAGTAGCAGTGGAGTTCCAGACGACGACACCCTTTGATGCAGACAGCAAGCGTGGATCCCGTCGAGTACGATGGACGTGTTGGGTGCTAACATCTTCCCTTCGCGTAACCGACTCCCGTACCCGTTCTCTTGGTCGCGTGACCATGCTTTTTCCCTTTTTTCAGGTTTACGCAGTGTTTCCTTTCCCTCTCTTGGGATAAATACACTTTGCTGGTGACTCTGTGTCTTTTACGCCACTCTCGCGTTTGTACCGTTGGATGCGAATCTTTCGGGAGCGACAAAGTGGTGAATCACATATGATTGCAGTTCTGTGTTAGTATTACATTGTTATTGGTTGAGATCTCGTGTCGACAAGAAACCTTAAGTAAGTCGGAACCCCGTAAGAGGAATCTTTGGAATGTGATAACCAGAACAGGAAGGTTGTTAAACTATTTTGGATATATGGGTTCGAGTTTAGAATGGATTTGGAGTTATGAATGTTATGGTTGTAACAGAATAACTCTTGTACCTCTATCGTCTGGAGAGCGTTAGAAAGATGTTATGATATTGTGTGTTGGCAAAGAAATTGTTCTATCATAGGACGTCGGTAAGTTTCTCGTACCATTGGTTAGTAAGGACCCCAGTGGATAAGAGTGTTTCTCCGCAGACTATTGGCTACTTGGTAGTGATTGAGAATCCGTGGTGTGCCCCTGTTAGAATTTGGGTTACACAGACGAAAGAGCTCGGCCAGAATAATAGAATTTAGAAGGATTATTGCTTGTAAGTATGGAAATAAGGAGATCTTGTTTTGAGTGTGTTACCTTTTGGTGTGATACGAAAGAGATGAAATATCGGATTTAATGGTTACAATGTATATCATCAAATTAAGTGGAACTAGTAAAGGAGTTATTTGACAATCTATGAAGTGGTTTTGAACGTTAAGAAATTTATGAAAGGATATTCGTCGGTAATTGCGTGGAGTTAAGGAATCACCGAATTATCTCATGAGGATTTGATGAGTGTTTGTTATCCTGAACCAAGTTAAGGTGATATGGTCTTGTTGTGACTCGGTAGAGGAATGTAGAATGGTACATTCTTTCCGAAGTAGAATACGACCAAGTATTTTATTATGGAACAACGGATGAATTATGAGAAAAGCTAAGTTCGAAGTTAACCCAATATTGGAATAAGAGTATGACTAAGGAACCGAAGTTTGATAATTCGTGAAAATAAGGATTTTGGTCTGTGAAGTTAAGTTGGAATTGAAACACGTCAAAAATTTAAACGGAAGTAAAGTTAAGTGTGAATCTAAGACCAGGATACAAGTTGTGGTTATTGCCGAGTAGAGGAAATTCGGGGGCGGATTTCAATTTAAGGGGGGGAGAGTGTAATACCCCGTATTATACGAAGTGCTCAATTGGATATCAGATGAGTATCTATGTGCTCTATCTTTAGTTAGTTAGATTTATGGAATCCTCTAGGTACTTTAAATATTATCAATTGGGATCAATAGAGCAACTGGTGAACTCTAAAGAGATCAATTATTTTATGAAGGATACAGATAAATTATTTTAACTCGAGAAAGGATTTTAAGGTAACTCTAATAATTGATCAATTTAGTTGAGACGATAAAATAGCAATTGGGGATATTTTACTCTATTGGATTTATATTATATAATAAGCATTATATATATATATATATATATATATATATATATATATATATATATATATATATATATGTTAGAAAGGAAAAGAAAAGAGAGAAAGAAGAGAAAGAAGAGAAAGGAAGAGAAGAGAAAATGGAAAAGAGGGAAGAAAGGTTGATCATCACCATTTGTTCTTCATCTTCTTCAACCTCCTCTTCGATTATCAGGTGGGTTCTAGTTAGGCACTCTAAGTTCCAGAAATATAAGTTTAGAACTTAGGTTAGATTTGAGAGAAAATGATTAAACGATTAAATCAATGAAATCTAACGGATAAAATGCGATATAAATTGCGTAGAATACTTGTTGTTATGTTTGGAACATGTTTTGATTGATATAGTATGAATTGGAAGTGTTTGGATGGAAGAAATGAGGGATTTTGGTCCCAAATGACCTATATTGACGCTGCTGAGAATTTCTGAGTTCGCAGGTTCGTATTGCGAACCCAAGGCGAAGGGAAGGCGAATGTTCGCCTAGAAGTTCGCATTGCGAACTTTATGCCCTTTTTCTTCTGCCATGGTTCGCTGGGGGTTCGCATTGCAAACAGGAAAGCGAACGTGACAGATTTCCCATTTTGTTTCCTTCATAACTTTTGATCCGTAACTTGGATTGAGGCACGGTCGGATGCGTTGGAAAGCTATTTCAATGCTATTTATGATAGTGAATTAGAAACATATGTTTATGCCATGGATTAATAAGATAAATATGGAAAAGTAATGTATGTGTGAATATTGTAGTCCTCGTTTCCACCAAAATTCATGAATCAGGAAGCCGATTGATATGGGACTTGAAGCCTTGGAAAGAGAATCCAATGTGCTATTAAATGGTGATGTGAGACCATGATCTAACCAAGGATGCTTGGTAGAGGATAGTAGTGGCTAGTATGCCTCAAAAATGTGGGTGAACTACTATGTGGATTATGTTTGATATGTTATGCTATCATGTGTGTTCTATGATTAATATTGTAATATGCTTGTCTAATATTGTTGTTGAACATAATTGAGAGAATATGCATGCTTAAAATGAATTAGGAAGATTGAGAAAACTTACCCCAAACCTAATAATATGATTCTAGGTTGTGACTAGATATTGATAGAAACTCTGGATGGCGACGCTCGTGCATTCGATGTAGAAAGGTTCATCTTTGATGAGTTCTGGCCTAGAGTAGATAACCTAGGTGACGATGCTCGGGCACTTGGTGTAAAAAGTTGCATCCGTGACGAGTATTGGTCTAGGAGAGAGTGAAACACTAGTATAGAACATGTGTGGACTTTTGTGATTATGAGAAAAGGCGAATATGGCCTTAAGACATTGTGGCCTTGTGATTGTCGAATACAATCACATTTGTGTATGTGATCATGTAATCATAACCGTTTCATGTGAGTGCGTTTCATGGGTCTCGAGCTCCTCTGAAACATCTGCACAATTACTTGGCAGGTTTGATTCCCGCGTGTAGTACCGATGGAGCCTACGGGTAAAGAGACTTGTGACGGTGTACGGGCCGTGTGAAATGACGAATTAAGGAGATAATATGTCCCTTAATTCCGAATCCATTTCGTATGCCAAGTAACTACAAGGATCCATGACTCGGGTCAACTTCTAGACGTAGAAGCGGACGGGAAAAAGGGATGCCTTGGTAAGGTTATCGATTAGTGATATTTTGAGTAGGTGAGGTCATGACATGTTTTCATATAGTGTGAGATTGTGAACTCAAGGTCATTTCCCTTCCCTTTGACTTGAGTTCGGATTGATAGAACCATGTAAAGCCGAGAGAACCCATAAGATAGGGAACTCATTGAGATTTGATGTATCTCACCCCACTATTATTGATTATTTTCAGGAGGTATTTGCAGGTTGATTTACAAGTGGATCTATGCTTGGATGTTTCAAGAGAAGCTTAGTTGAGCTTATTCCGCTGTGTATTATTCTTTTCTTGTACAATGAGGAATTTTGTACCTTATTCTTAGATTATTATTGTTTGGGCTAATTTCCATGCCTTGTATCATAGGTTGTATTTATGTATTAGAAATGGTCAAGTATGTGAATTATGCCATTAGGCACTTATGATTGTGTCAGTACCAAATAAAACACTTGTATGATATTATTCTAGATAAATATTATACAGGGCGTTACAGAGGAGAGCTTATGTTTTAGTTAGGCTATAATTGAATAATAGAAATTTAATTAGATTATAATATATATTAAGAGAAATAGAAGAGAAAGGGGTTTTTTTATAACATTTGTCAGTACGTGAAAAGAAAATAGGAGAGCAAGAGCTTTTGCAGAGAGAGTTAGGGTTTTGAGAGAGAAGACCATAAGAGCTTTCTTGCTTGTACTTTTGCTGAATTTACAAGGTAATATAGGGAATTATTCATCTAAGGATGCTTTATTCATGAAAAGGTAGAAAAGTTTCCTTTAACCTCAATTGAGTTCTTTTTTTTTTCTCTATTGTTTAATGTTCATATGATAAATGATGATTATGATTATATTTTTATGCCATGAATTGATGGAAAATTCATATTTGAGGTCATTGTGCTTAATGTTCATGAGTTAATTGATTTATGATGAATTTGTATTTAAATTAGGTGTTTTAAGGTATGAACATAATTGACATAATTCATAATAAACGTGATAGATTAAGTGTTTAATTAGTGGGTAATTGATGTATTAATTTTAGTAGGCCATGTATATGATATTTTTGAATTTTATAATGAGAGTTGAGATAATGCATGAGAGATAGAGAATGAGGAAGATGAAGTTAACATTTGAAAATTAGGATTTTTGGAATTATTGTTGATGTCAATTGATTGACATCTTGTGTCAATCGATTGCATGTGTGTAAAATCTAAAAAATTGAATCATCACAGTCGATTAATTTCATGAATCAATTAATTGCTCTCAGCCAAAACTTGAAAAAATGGAAGGTGAGAATGTAATAGGGATTAATGTCAATCAATTGCACCAATATGGTAATCGATTTATGCTAGTTGATTTTGGAAAAATTGCTGAACTAAATCATTTTTTTAATCGATTTTTTTTTGCCATAACTATAGTTTTTTAAGTCCAAATGAGGTGCAATCTGTAGCGTTGGAAAGCTAATGCACAGAGCTAATTCATGGTAGTGCCTTGTGAGATAAATTGATAGGTTCGAGTAATATGTGGATGTATGTTCAAGATGTGAATATATGTTGTGAAATGAAAATATAATTAGATGAATTATTGTACATGCTTGCTAATTAATTGATGAGATGAGTAGTTCAGGGTGAGAACTACAAGTGGTGCATTCAATGCATGATTGTTTACAATCAGAAATGGGGTTGTATTCATTTTTAGGTTTTTGTTGTTACATGATTTTTTATATTCGGATGTGGGGTTGTATTCATTTTTTGTGTTATTGTCGTGTTGTGATAGAGGCTAGTCACGAGTTCAGGGAGGTGACTAGTGACTTGTCTCAAGCTCAGAGTAAGGGCTTGGAGTTCAGAGTGGGGGCTCGGGGTTCAGAGAGGGGACTCGGTTCATATAAATAACCATTTGTTGAGTAAGTATCGCATGCATAAGTTGAGTCAATGTTGCCATGCATTACCTAACAGTTGTGCAGATGAGATGTTTGAGTGCTGTTGGATACTCTCGTACGGATTTGTGTGATTTTTAGTGATGAATAACATTGTGATTGGTGATTGATCGTGATGTGGGTAAAATATGAATACGTGATATTGTGGTGCATGTTTAATATATGTGAATCTACCTTGATTGTTTTGTGAACCAATTATTATTTGAACGTATTCTCACACTCTTTTTGTGTTGTTGCATATGTGCTTCTCTAGAGTACAGACAATTAGGTACCTTAGTAACAACTTGATATAGAGGATGAAGTTACGTCTCTTTAGTTAACTGTCAATCGAGTTTATAGTTGGAGTCACACTGATATGTAACACGGAGGAATAAACAGTTCTTTTATTTGTTTTATGTTGTATATATTTTCTTTGAGTTTGATATTGAATCACTTTTCAAAAATTTTTTATAGTTTTATGCCAGTCATTTTTATAATTTCTGCTATTTATCAAATGAGCTAGTTTTTAATTATGTGGTTCAGATATGTTTTATTAGTATATGAGTAGCATCATATTTAGAGGATTTATGTGTTATAGATGCTACTAATTATTTTGGAGTCGTGAAGTAGGGTGTTACCCTCCTTGGTCCCAATATGTAACTGATATTACTCAACGATTCGGGGATGATTTTGAAGATCCAGTTTCGACCTTAATTCAAATCAAGTAGTCTTGATGAATTTCAATTAGCTCTTACCCAAGTTTCCTTACTACCAAAGTATTCTTTGAGTATTTTTCTTACTAGGTTGGAGCATAATACTCAGATGCACGTACGTATGTTAAATCTGATCATCGTAGCTCATGCTGCCAACCTTGCCAAATTGCTTGAATCCTCCAACTAATTTTTCCCAAAACCCCTTAATAGTTTTAACTCTCAGTCTTCCAAACTTGTTGTTTTCAAAACCTTTTCCACCAAGCCCTATCTAGCCACCTTCCTTGATAGATTCCACTTCAAACACCACACTGTAACAAAAACCCTTGTTCACTCGTACAACGTGTTCTTATTTAGCAGCTAGAATCGATGACAGAAGAGCTAAGGGTTTATGTGTGTTCTGTGATGAAGTTTTTACACCAGGTCATCAACTTAAACCATGCATGCTAAAATAAACCGGTTATTTAAATAATCCATATTCATATTTAAATCTAATTATTAAAAACCGGTTAATTATTAATATGATTTTAACCAAATTCATATTTTAGATATATTTTTAATATGATTTTAACCAAATCCATAATTTGGATATCCATATCCAAAATAAAAATCAAATTAGTCAATTTTTTTATAAAAAAAAGCTTTAAAATTTTTTTCAAAAAATATATATATATGTTTTTTAAAAAATATTTTAAAAATTTTTTTTGAAAAAGAATCATATTTTTTAGAAAAAAAATTTAATCTTTTTTTTCAAAAAATTAAAAAAAAAAAATAGATTTTTTTAAAAATAAAAAAATTATATTTTTTAAAAAATTAAAAAAAAATATTTTTTATTTTTTAACATAAATATTTTTTTTTTAAAAATTATTGCAAAAAAACGATTTTAAAATAAAATTAAGTCAAACCTAATTATAAATTGGTTATGAAGATAATTGGTTAATAACTAGTTTATAACTATTTTACAAAAATGAAAATCGAATATGACAATTGATTTTAATAACCGGTTATGACATATGAATTTTTATAATTATGGATTGGTTATGAAAATTAATCTCTAACTTAAACATAAGCATTCTCAGTTGATAGTTCTAGAGTTGGATGATGATGCAAATCGAATTGATGAAGATATTGTGGTTGAGGAACCCACTTCTCAATCCGATGCAACCATAGAGTTTGATAACGCTCAATTATCTCTGCAAGCTTTCATAGGTATTTCTATATTTCAAACTATGCGTGTGATGGGTACACATAAAAAGAAACCATTGCAAATTCTTTTGGATAATGGCAGCACTCATAATTTTGTAGATTTAGTCGTGGCTAGAAAATTAGAGTGTAAATTGGAAGCTATCATAACCATGTCTACACAGGCGGTGGAGGGAACAGATTAGAGGCTTCTTACATTTGCAAGAATTTTCAATGGACCCTGCAACTGTTGAATACACTAAATTATCTACATAGTTAAGTTTCTTACTCCACAAGATAGAGTCTAGTTATTAGTTAGTTAGGGAGTTTGTTATAGTAGTTACAAAAGTTAGTTGGTAACTAATCATTGTGTACTATATAAACTCTATTGTAGTGTATTGTAAAGTTCAGTTGTGGAAATAATAAGCTTCTCCTTCATCTTCTTTTCTATTGTAAGCTTTCATTCTTTGTCTTCAATGGTGTTTTTGTCAAGATTTCACATGGTATCATCGACCTGTGGCTAATCTTTCAATCCCATTCCGCTGCATTTTCCACAACTCTCTTTCTCAATCGTTTCGTTCTTCTTCTCTTGTTTTTTTACATCTGTATTCTTTCACCATCGTTTCTCATCATGTCTCATGAAAGTTCATCAAGTTCTTCCACTTCCAGCCATAACAACATCGCGAATGCTAACTCTACCAAGGGGTATCAAAATGACACTCTTAACCCCTACTTCATGCATCCCAATGAGAATCCAGCGTTAGTTCTTGTGTCACCTCTATTGAATGCGAGTAACTACCATTCTTGGTCACATTCAATGACGATGGCTTTACGCTCCAAGAACAAACTTCACTTTATCAATGGCGCTCTTCCTCGACCATCGGATGAATATCGTGACTCCATAGCTTGGGATAGATGTAATACAATGATCATGTCATGGCTCAATAATTCTGTTGAAGCAGAAATTTCTCAGAGTGTGTTATGGATGGAGACGGCTTCAGGTATATGGCAAGAACTGAAGGATCGGTTTTATCATGGTGATGTGTTCAGAATATCAGAAATTCAAGAAGAAGTTTGCACTCTTAAACAAGGTGAATCTTCTATTTCTTCATATTACACCAAGTTGAAAATGCTTTGGCAAGAACTAGATAATTTTCGTCCCATTCCAACTTGTGAATGTAGCAATTCTTGCATAGCTATTGAGAAAATGCGTAGCTATCGTGATTCAGATCAGGTGATTCGTTTTTTGAAGGGTTTGAATGATACTTATTCTGCTGTTAGATCACAGATTATGTTAATGGATCCACTCCCTAACATTTGTAAGGTATATTCCTTACTTGTTCAACAAGAAAGACAATTTCTTGTACCAGCTGAAGATGCTAAGCTCCTAGCAGTTCCTAATGATCAATCTCAAGGTGGAAACCAATCTCAAGGCAGAGGAAACAATGGTTTTCGTGGTAAAGGGTCAAGAGGAGGCAGATCATCATCTGGTCGTGGCAAAAACATGAGGGTATGTATTCATTGTGGAATGACCAATCATACTGTTGATACATGCTTCAAGAAGCATGGTTACCCTCCTCATTGGCAACAACAAGGCAACATCAATAATTGTTCAACTGAACAAAGCAATGCAGATGAAGTTCCATCTGTGAATTCTGAGGAGCAATCTAAAGATGCTACTTCTGGTTTTGCTAGTTTCACACCAGCTCAGCACAAGGCCCTCTTAGCATTACTTCAACAATCTTCTAGTGCTCATAGTGTAAATCACATAGTTACACAAAATTCTCCTCATTCAGGTATTCTCTGTACTTTTCCTTCTCAAGCTGCAAATGAATCCTTCATTTTGGATACAGGAGCAACTGATCATGTTTGCTTCTCTAGAAGATTGTTTTCATGTCTCACAAAAATACCTGAAATCACTGTCAAACTACCAAATGGTTCATTAGTTTCCACAAGTCATGCTGGCACTATTCACTTTGATGATAATTTTGTGTTAACCAATGTGTTGTTCATGCCACATTTCTCTTTTAATCTCATTTCTGTGCCCAAACTCATTGCTAGCTTAACTTGCCATTTGATTTTTGACAACTCCACATGTTTCATACAGAATACTCTCTCCAAGAAGATGATTGGTGCATCTAAATTGAAAGGAGGACTATACATAATTCATCAGCCTGCAGTAACCATCCCTTCCACCTCTCATTCCATTGCTAGTATATCAAATGAATTTGTACCATCTGACCATACACCTGATTGTAACATTTGGCATTGGAGACTTAGTCACCCTTCCAATGCCAAACTTATTGAAATAAAGAATGTTTTCCCTTTTGTTATTGTTCCGCCATCTAACACACCTTGTGATATGTGTTTCTATGCCAAACAAAAGAGACTTCCTTTTCCTGATAGTAGTCATAAGTCCAATGATATATTTGATCTTGTTCACATGGATATTTGGGGAACCTTTATCCACCCCCTCTATCAATGGTCATAGGTAATTTGTGACTGTTGTTGATGATAAGAGTCATTTCACTTGGATATTCCTTATGAAACAAAAATCTGAAACTAGCAATTTAATCAAATCCTTTGTATCCATGGCCTCAACCCAACATAACAAAGCTATTAAGTGTATTAGATCTGATAATGGCAGTGAATTTTTAATGGTTGAGTACTACAAATCTCTAGGAATCATACATCACACCTCTTGTGTTGGTACTCCTCAACAAAATGGGATAGTTGAGAGGAAGCATCAACATCTTCCTGCCATCACAAGAGCTCTCTTATTCCAAGCTCATCTTTCAAAACAATTCTGGTCTTATGCTATTAGTCATGCCACCCATATTATAAACAGACTCCCCACGCCTTTTTTGAATAACTCTTCACCTTTTCAAATTCTCCACAACAAATTACCCAACCTCAATTCTCTTAAAGTGTTTGGTTGTCTATGCTTTGCCACTACATTATCAGCCCATAGGAAGAAACTTGATCCTAGATCCAGAAAGTGTATCTATCTAGGCATCAAAACTGGAGTAAAAGGTCACATTCTGTTTGACTTGTGTTCCAAGGAACTTTTCTTATCTAGAGATGTTGTATTCTTTGAAAACACTTTCCCTTACAAACAAACCTATTTAGCCTCTATTCCATCTCCTGCAAACCACCCTACACCCTCAACATATTCAGGTTCTATTTTCTTTGATTTCCCATACATAGTTGATAATGATACACAACACAGTCATCCTACTCCTTTACATGAGTCCACCCCACCATCTATTCCTGATATCACATCTTCTAGTTCTATTCCCAACCATTCACCTTCTCCTAATGTGTCTGTTCCTACTCATTCACCTTCTCCTAGTGTGTCTGCTCCATCTTCTGAACATATTCCTCCAGTCAGAAGATCTGGTAGAAATACTAAACCTCCCAACTACCTTCAGGACTACCAATGCAATCTGATTGAAAGTACAGTTCAGCCTCCTACTTCAATTGCTGATCCATTATCCTCTCAGAGTAAGTATCCTTTGTCACATGTTCTATCCATTATCCTTTCATATGTCTTCCATTTCTGAGCCTCAAACATATGAAGATGTTGTTGAGAATCCAAATTGGAAAGAAGCTATTCAATCTGAATTGCAGGCCCTTCAACAGACAAACACATGGACATTGGTTCCTTTACCTCAGCATAAAAGAGCTATTGGTTGTAGATGGGTTTTTAAAGTCAAACAACATGCTGATGGTTCAGTTGAAAGATATAAAGCTCGATTAGTAGCTAAAGGATTCACTCAGACTGAAGGATTAGATTACATGGATACCTTCAGTCCTGTTGTGAAAATGACCACAATCAGAGTTTTTATCACCATTGCTGCTGCTCATCATTGGCCACTTTTCCAACTTGATGTTAATACAACCTTTTTACATGGTGATCTCAATGAAGAAGTCTTCATGTTACCTCCTCCTGGTCTGGCTATTTCCCAGCCAAATATGGTGTGTAAACTTCAGAAATATTTGTATGGTTTGAAGCAGGGAAGTAGACAATGGAATACAAAACTCACTGAGACTCTCATTCAATCTGGCTACATCCAGTCCAAGTCAGATTACTCTCTATACACTAAGTCCATTGGATCCTATTTCACAGTGATCCTTGTTTATGTTGATGATTTGGTCTTAGGGGGGACTGACATTGATGAGATAAACAACATTAAGACCCTTCTGCATAATAAATTCAGCATCAAGGATCTAGGTGCTTTAAAGTATTTTCTAGGTTTTGAAGTTAGCAGATCAAGAGAAGGCATCACTCTGTGCCAAAGAAAGTATACATTGAAGTTACTACAAGATGTGGGCTTGACTGAAGCCAAACCAAACAACACACCAATGCAACCACATCTTCAGTTACATACAGGTTCTGGAAAGCCTATCTCTGAACCTACTGAATATAGGAGATTGGTTGGAAGACTATTGTATTTAACACATTCTAGACCAGAAATATCATATACAGTTAGCAAACTCAGTCAATTCCTGAGCAATCCTACTGATGAGCACATGATGGCTGGTATTCATGTTTTGAAATATCTCAAAAGAAGCCCTGGAAAGGGTCTATTCTTCAAATCATCATCCAATCTTACTCTAAAAGGTTTCTCAGATTCAGATTGGGGAGCTTGTCCTGATACTAGGAGATCCACTACAGGTTTCTGTTTTTTTCTTGGTGATTCATTGGTCAGTTGGAAGAGCAAGAAACAAACAGTAGTGTCAAGGTCTTCCTCAGAAGCTGAGTATAGAGCACTTGCCCAAGCAACATGTGAAGGTCAATGGATTTTGTATCTATTAAAGGACTTACATGTTGAGCATACAACTCCTTTCATGATCTATTGTGACAACAAATCAGCTCTCCACATAGCTGCTAATCCGGTTTTCCATGAGAGAACAAAACATATAGAGATCGACTGCCATGTAGTGAGAGATAAAGTGCAGGCTGGAATAGTGCACTTATTGCCTATTACATCAAAAGATCAAGTAGCTGATATTTTCACAAAGTCTTTACACATTGGGTCATTCAGTCATCTTCAAAGCAAGCTTGGGATGATTGACATCTACTCCAGCTTGAGGGGGGATGTTGAATACACTAAACTATCTACATAGCTAGGTTTCTTACTCCACAAGATAGAGTCTAGTTATTAGTTAGTTAGGGAGTTTGTTATAGTAGTTACAAAAGTTAGCTGGTAACTAATCATTGTGTACTATATAAACTCTATTGTAGTGTATTGTAAAGTTCAGTTGTAGAAATAATAAGCTTCTCCTTCATCTTCTTTTCTATTGTAAGCTTTCATTCTTTGTCTTCAATGGTGTTTTTGTCAAGATTTCACAGCAACAAACATCTTTTGTGGCTGATGTCATTGGCTCCCTTGGTTTGTTGTGATTTAATTTTGGGTATTCAATGGCTGAAATATATAAGACCCGTTGTTTGGGATTTTGATTGGTTCCATATGGAATTTCATGTAAAAGGCTCCAAACTTTTTTTGTGTTGTGCTAAATCTTCTAGTACTAAGATGATCAACGCAGATCCTCTCAATATAGTTGTTCAACAGGGTGCTGAGTTGTGCTTATTAGCAATGGATGATCCTAATCCTCAGTTGATTATCCCCACTTGCCATTTACTCTATGCCGAAACAGCGGCCCCTGTTCTTCCTTTGCAGATTCAAAATATCTTGGCTGTCTATGAGGATATTTTTGCAGTACCTAGCCAATTGCTACCCTCTAGGCCAGGGTTTGATCATAAAATTCCGATTATGAAAGGTACTATTCCATTTAACCTACGCCCTTATAGATAGTATGTGCTTCAAAAAAATATAGTAGACAAATTAGTTATTGATATGTTGCCTCGCCTACTGTGTTGGTTAGAAAGAAGGATTGGTCTTGGCAACTTTGTGTAGATTTCCACAGGTTGAACCAAACTACTATCAAAGACCGATTTCCCACCCCTTTGATAGAGGATTTAATGGATGAATTAGCGGGTGCAACAATTTTTTTCAAACTAGATCTCCGGTTGGGTTACCATTAAGTTTAAATGGTGGCCGGTGAAGAATACAAAACTGCTTTTAAAACACATGGTGGCCACTTGGAATACTTGGTCATACCTTTTGGGCTCACAAGTGCCCCCACTACTTTTCAATCCCTCATGAACCATGTGTTCCAACGTTTTTTGCGAAAATTTGTCATTATCTTTTTTTATGACATTTTAGTTTATAGCTCTACTTTAAAGGATCATGTCCATCATCTACCGCTAATTTTTGAAATTGTGAGAGAAAACCAGTTGCTTCTTCACATAAACAAATGTGGCTTTTCTATGGACACATTGGAGTATCTAGGCCATTTGATTTCTCACAGAACACTTTCTACTGATCCCGCAAAGATTTAGGCTGTAAGCAAGTGGCACCAACCTCAAACACTGAAACAATTGCGTGGTTTTTAGGTCTTGCTAGCTATTATAGGAGATTTGTTATTAATTTTAGTTGTATTGCTCGGCCACTCATTGACATGTTAAGGAAAGACTTTTTTTTTCTTGGTCTAAAGAGTCCACCGACGCTTTCTATTTGTTGAAATAGGCCTTGATTAATGCCTCGGTACTGACTTTACCTGATTTTGCTAAGCAATTTGTTGTGGAAAGTGATGCTTCTAGAAAAGGGCTGAGTGTTGTCCTCAAGTAATATCGCCATCCTATTGCTTATGTAAGTCATATGGGTTTTGGATTTACTGCATATTGTAAAACAATATGCTGTTAGCAAGATGTTGAACCAGATGTTCTGCCATGTCAGTCAGACATCATGTTCTACATGATGTTGTGACATGTTATACCAGATAGTTAGGGCATGACTATTTTGGTAATTTTAATGTGATTTTTGAGTGTGTTCTGATACACACGTCGGCGACTTTTATGGGAGTATATTGTGCGAATTTCTGTTTTTGCTGATTCTGTTACTTTTCATAAATAGGAAAGTTTGTATTTGTGAGAGCAAGAGTTGTCTCTGCAAGTCATCTCTATGTTTTGATGATAACAATGCAAGTCATCTCTCTGTTTTGATGATAACAATGAGTATTTGTGAAAGAACTATTTTATGTTCTAATGTTTGTTTCTGTGCAGATCATATTTATTAAAGATATTAGATCAAACAAACATGTGCAAAGATGTGCGTAAAAGATTACATGCGAGTTACTATGTGTAACACAAGTCGCAAGAAGCAAGTTTGCTTCTGTATCTGGAAACAAGCATAAAGATCCAAGGATGCCGATATTGCTGTTGCAATGCTTTTGTGGATTATGTTCTGAAGGTGTTTCAGATTCTGAAGATAAGCAAAGCTTCTGAAGAACCAAGTGCTGAAGACTCTGATGACTTGAAGTTTTGAAGGCTGAAGGCTCTGAAGACCAAGTGCAGAAAGACTCTGAAGACTGAAGTGTTCTGAAGATTAAGATTCAAATGATCAAGTGCTGAAGACTCTAAAGACAACGTTCTGAGTGAACATGGTTCTGAAGACTCTGAAGACTTGAAGTTATGAGGACAAAGGGTTTCAAGACAAGTGGTGAAGTTCTGAAGACAAGACTCGGAATGAGCAAGTACTGAAGACTGAAGACTTGAAGATTCTGAAGACCCAACTAAAATCTCGACTCATGCTTCAACAAAATACCATCAGAAGCCTCTGAAGATTTGAAGACAAATGTTACCGTTAGCAATGATTGTACACTGTACTAAAAATATTTATCCCATAACTTCTTCTACAGTATAAAAAGAAGATATGGCAGTACAACTTTCATCATTGCATAACGAATCTTTTCAAATAGCCAACGACTCTTTAACGTCTCTATTTTTCACCTGGCTATATAAAGAATAGAAGGAAATACTTTTGAGCGTTGTGAAGTCGTGGATCGTATGTCGATCAAGATCACCATCGTCAAACTCAGCTGTTGCTGTTAAAATGGAAACACGACCATTGTTATTGAAACTAAAAGAATCATCTATCAACACAACAACAATCAGAAAGTATAGAAGTTGATGATCCAAGACATTGTTTGAAAACAATCAAGTCATCAATCACTTCATCATCTGAGCTATATTGAAGATCAGAAGCAAGGAGTTGTTGCTCGAAGCTTGCTCAATGAAGAAGATGAAGAAGATCTCAAGATGTCATCAATTGTCAAATCAACATACATCTTTGTAGAATCTGAAGATAGCAAGTGTAGCGAGTGATTTTTGGATGTGGTTGCGAAGCACGATCGCTCTGGTACTACAGCTCGATTCATTTTTTATCCTATTAAAGCTGATGAAGAAAGGGAAATAGATGTCTCCAATTAACCCTGCTTGCATACTGAGGTTAAACAGTCAAAACTGTTGGTTTACAGATGCTACAAAGATTCGGGGTCTCTCCTAGGTTATTTTGTTGACGAGGGGTGTATTAGGCCATCGGTTAGGATGTTAGGACGAATGCTTCTTGATAGATATGTGAGAGTATGGGATTTTGGGTTTTTGTTTAGTGTGCTCGCTAAGATTTTTTCTTTCAATATTATGCCTACGTATTCCCGTTTTCCGAAACAGGGAAATCAGAGCGTTCATAGTTCCTCCTGTTCTATGGGAGGAAATGGTTGTTTTGGTGTCTTGTTCAAAGCCCAAGATGTGAAGCGAAAGGTGATTTGTATCTTGTTCAAAGCCCAAGATGTGAAGCTGAAAGGTGTCGTCTTTAGAGAGAATTTGTCATCTCTAAAGGGGGGTTGTATGTCACAACTGTTTATAAAGGAGAATTACTTTAACCGGGATGTGTGAATCCGGCAATGCCATAATTTCCTTTAAAGGGGATTTTAACCTGAAGGAGAAGACTTTAACTCAGTGTAGAGCAATGCTATCTTTCCTTAGGAATTTCTCATGCTAAAAGAGGGACAGTGGCATGGATGTAGATGATCCAGAGGCTTGCCGCTTACAGCGATTAGATGGAGGGGAAGGAGTTGTTGATGTTTGTGTACTGTGAATGAGGCACAACTTTGATGCTAAAAGGTTGATTGGATCAACCAGTGGTTTTCTTATACAAAGCCTAAGAGGAGGCTAAAAGGTTTTCCTTATACAAAGCCTAAGAGGAGGCTAAAAAGTTTTGACTCGACGATGGAGTCTTTTGGTATCTCGTATAAAGCCCGAGATGGAGGCTATTTGACTCAACAAGAGAGTTTTTTGTATCTCGTACGAAGCCCGAGATGGAGGCTGTTGTTTGTTTGGCTCAATAAGAACCTTTTTGTATCTCGTATAAAGCCCGAGATGGAGGCAAAAGAGGTGATTGACTCAACGAGGGAGTCTCTTATATGTCTCGTACAAAGCCTGGGAGAGAGGCTGAACGTTGTTTAACTCCGCTGGGGAGGATCATTGTACAAAGCCCATGAGGAGGCTATGGTGACTGTTTCAGTTGAGTGACAAGTCCAGTATACTGATTTTGAAATAGAAAATCAGTTCTTATATGAGCAACACTGTACTCAAGGATTTGATTTGAGGATCCGGGTTATTCATGTTCTTTAAGGAAGTGGGAAATCCGAAGGGTATTGAGACTGTCCGAGTCTACGGGTTTCCTTCCTATTTAACGAAGGGGTCACTTGAGAATGTCTTTGAGACTCAAGGAGATTAGACTGTCCAAGTCTAGAGTGTCATCTTTTGTACTATGCTTTGAGAAACAGTAGTAGACTCTATGAAAGGACTGTTCTATGCAGATGACTAAGTTCTATTCCTATACCTCTAGGAGGTCGTCGGGACAATCTGTACGAAGCCCAAGAGGAGGCTGGAAGCTTTTAAGAAGCCAAAGGGTCCTTGTACGAAGCCCAAGAGGAGGCTATCATTCCCGGAGGAAGAGATCATTATACGAAGCCTAAGAGGAGGCTGTGAATACTTCTAAGAAGCCGTAGGGTCCTTGTACTGAGCCCAAGAGGAGGCGGGGTTGCTTTTAGGAAGCCTGTGGGTCCTTGTACGATGCCTAAGAGGAGGCCGATGCTTTTAAGAAGCCCGTGGGTCCCCAAACCCCGAGAAATTCAAGACAGGCTATTCACAAGGAATAGATCAAGCCAGGAAAGTTCGAGAATTTGGAAGAAACTTAAAGATGCCATTCACAGAGAATACATTCATCTCTGGGAGTAGAGTTTCTTGACAATTCCTAATGAGGACAGCCGAAGAGAAGACTGTATCTGGTGATCCTATTGGGGATCTAGTTGTCTATTTCTACGAATAAACGAAACGGCGTCACCTAGTTCTAGACGTAGTTGCCGGGGAAACTCTAAATATCTATACTATTATTACACAGTTGATATAGTTTATGAAAGAAGACTTACAGCGAAACAACCCCACAATACAGTTATATGTATATGAAAGCGGTAAATGAAAGCGGATAAACACTTACTCGGTTGTAGAGCTTCCATGCTGTTTGGTTAGTTGTTCAACAAAGAAAGATTGAAAACAACAGTATATTTCAAAATCAAAGGAGAAAGTGCTTTGAAAAAGAAAGATTTGGGGCTTACAACTCAAGGAGAGGCCCAGGGTTTTACTAGTGATTGCACTGTTGAATTCGTACAGAGGGACTTATACAAGTGATTGAGGCCCAAAAAGGTTTTCTGTACAAAGGGATGAGTCTTACACTCTCTCAAGAGGCCCAAAAGGTTTAAAGAAAAAGAGTGGGGCTTATAACACGAGGGCAGGCCCAGATGATTTTTCGTTTGAAATGGCGATCGAGCCGAGATTTTCTTTTAACGCAGAGGGACTTATACAATAAGTGAGGCCCAAAATAGTTTTGGTTAAAAGGGGGTTGGGTCTTACACTCTATTAGAGGCCCAAAAGTTTTGAATGGGTCTTATAGCCCAAGGAGAGGCCCAAGGTTATTTTTCAAAAGGCGACGATCGCGCTGTTGGTTTTTGACGGAATCGGGACTTATACAATATCTGAGGCCCAAAAATGATTTGGTCAAAAAAAGGATTGGGTCTTACACTCTATTAGAGGCCCATAAGGTTTGAATGGGTCTTATAGCTCAAGGAGAGGCCCAAATGTTTTGAATGGGTCTTATAGCTCAAGGAGAGGCCCAAAAGTTTTGAATGGGTCTTATAGCTCAAGGAGAGGCCCAAGGTTATTTTTCAAAAGGCGACGATTGCGCCGTTGGTTTTTGACGGTATCGGGACTTATACAATACACTGAGGCCTAAAAATGATTTGGTCAAAAAAAGGATTGGGTCTTACACTCTATTAGAGGCCCATGAGTGTTTGAAAAAGTTTGATGAGGGTTGAATTAATCAAAAACCCTAATTTCATTTTTTAAAGGGCATTTTTCAAAGAAAAATCAAGTAAAAAATGATAAAAAATATCAAATAAAATCATTAATCATGTTATACACAGTGATTAAGGTTTATGAAAAAGTATTTTATCCACATGAATATTTAAAATCATTTTGGTTTTAAAAATCAAGAAAAAGAAATCATTTTAAAAGCATTTAAAACAATATTTTTGAATATATTAAAAATATATCAAATAATAATATTTTTTGTGATTTTTTGGTGGATTAAAATATTATGGAGTATGAATAAGAAGTGTGTAAAACAGATTTTGAAAATGATGATTTTTGCTATGTAAAAGAATTGGTTGAGTTTTGAAGATAAACTAAGAAAAAGAGGAATGTGATGTCACAACATCACTCATGAGACATCACTCATGAGTTTTGAATATAAGAGAAAAGGGACGATGTCACAACATCACATTCGACATCAGACAAAAACCAGAACTGCACCTTGATTTTCAACATATTTTTATCAAACTTCAAACATTCATAACTCTCTCAATTTTTAACGGAATTAAGATCCGGAAGAGCCTATCTTGACCAATTTTTCGCAAGGAATCCAATGGTATCACTCATACATACTGAAACTTAATGTACAGCACACACAAGGTAGAAGATCAGATCTGCACCTTAAGTTTAAACATCTTTGCTTATCAAATTTTTAAACATTCATAACTCTCTCAATTTTTAACGAAATTGAAATCCGTAAGAACCTATCTTGACCAATTTTTCGCAAGGAATCCAATGGTATTACACATACATACTGAAACTTAATGTACAACACACACAAGGAAAAAAACCAGATATGCACCTTAAGTTTAAAAGAACATAAACTCCACATATAAACATGTTAAAGTGCAAACAGTAGGAGGATCATAACATACACATTAAGGACTACATTTTTGCTTCAAGAATTGTTCAATATGATGCATGTATGTTGGCATCAAAGGAAAGCATGATTCAAAGAATTCAAGTTATGAATTTTACCTCTTTTTTTGGAGATTTTGTGCAACCTACCAAGTGCTTTGTTCCAGAAATGATTTGATGCTTTGGACACCCTCAAATGACCTCTTAGAAGCTTTTAGGATGGTTGGAATCAGCTGGTACCTGCAAAAACACAAACTGTCCCTTTCTTGCAAAAGGGGTTAAAAGTGACCAAAGTAGCAACTCTCTCAAATGGTGTTCCAGATGTTGGGAACCATTTGGGATAGTTCAAGGATGATATTTGGAGTGTGTTTGAGGTTTTATCTGGTTTGGTAAGTGACTGAATCAAGACATGGCTTGAAAAATGCAAAAAAGTGCCATTTTGAGGTTTTGAGAAGTGACTTTGTGATTTTGTGATTACAGGTCACTTGTGATAGTTTGCACAGCTTACATATGATATATATGAGGTGTGTGTGTGTGATTGATTGTGATGGAAAAGCTCTCAAGCTCAAAAACTCAGAATTACTTGCTTTGGAAGGCAAATTTGAGGTGAAAGAAGAGATTTTGACGAAAGCATCTGTTTGATGGCTTTGGTGTACTCAAACTGAGCACAAATGAGCTCTATTTATAGTAGAGCAAGTTTGTTTTCGCAGCAATAGTGAATGGTAATTGCAGCAGAGGTTTGTTCAATGTTGTCTAATGAAAATCCAAGTCTCCTCTAGCCATTGACTAGAGGTTAGAGCACAGAGCTTTGGTTCCCTACTTGTTGGAGGAATCTTGACTGAATTCAGTTGCAAATGTGTTAGTCCATGCCACCTCTAAGCATCTATTAAATGCTCCAATCCAAAATTGGAGTCTTGTCCCTCTTTTAGGGATTTTTAGGAATAGCATGCTACTTCTTGTTCCAAGGACTTTGGAGGCTTGGCTCAGTGATTGTCCCCTTTAGATTTGATCCTCAGATGTGTCCAAGATGATGACAAGGCTTGGAAATTCGTGTGGCACAAGAAATGTGCAAATCTGTCTCATGAAAAATTCAGCTGCAGCAAGCCTTTTTGTAAAATCCATAACTCCCTGCTCGAGTATGCTACATGGACGTTCTAGGACTTTCTGGAAATCTGAGATGATGTACTTCAACTTTGATGTTCAAGGTTTGGCTTGAATCAACTTGGATCATGAAGAAAAACATCCTTGAAGTTGGGACATTCTTGCTAGAAAAATATTAATGATGTCCCATGCAATGTCAGAACATCAGACATTGAACATTAATAATTCCAAACTTTAATCACTTGTATATTTTAATCCACTATGATATTTTGAGTTGAAGTGAATTGCATCTTTGATGCTTTTCTTGCATGGTGACAAAGCTTGAAAATTGAGTGGCACAAGAAAAGTGCACAAAATCTGTCCTAAAAAATCAGCTCGAGCAAGGCATGTTGTGAGGTTCATAACTCCTTGCTCAAGTTGAATTAATGGGAGTTCTTATACATTTTGGAAAGCCCTAATGACATACTTTAACTTTTATGTTTGACTTTGGTCTCGGTTCAGCTTGCAAAGTCATCAAAAATGGTCTTGAACTTGTGTAGTCAAATCTGTCCTAAAAGCTGTCATGAAAATTCTGCTTTATCAATGCTTTTTGCAAAAATCATATCTCCTTGCTCGAGTATGCTACAAGGACGTTCTACAACTTTCTGGAAAGCTGAGATAACGTACTTCAACTTTGATGTTCAAGGTTTGGCTTGAATCAACTTGGATCATGGAGAAAAACATCCTTGAAGTTGGGACATTCTTGCTGAAAAAATATTAATGATGTCCCTATGCAATGTCAGAACATTGGACATTAAGAATTCCAAACTTTGATCACTCATATCTTTCAATCCTTATGATATTTTGAGTTGATTCCTTCTACAATGTTGAAGTATCAAATACCCTCTTTAAAAGTAGCCCTTACGCAAAACCAAAGGATGCTTGGGTCAATAGTTACAACCTTGAAAAGTTGTGCACTTAAACATGATTTTAACTTAGAAAAAAAATTCTGTTTCTTTCAATTTGATCAATTTTGCAATTTTGAATGATTTCTTGATTTAAATTTGATCAAATTAAATCATCTGTCATATTTTCTTGAGTAATGGCTTGTGAAGCTCATAGTTGACCAAAAAGTCAAACTTTGACTTTCTGCGTCAGTTGACTTTGTATTAGATGAACTTGAGGCTTGATCCACTTGAAATGTTGCACTCTTGTGCTTAATTCTTGATGTGGGAGTCCTCTTGATCCTTTGTGAATGTTTGAGAGGTTTAGACAAGTTGAAGATCATGTCATTCCTTGATTGATCATTTGTCTAAAGGCTCTGAGAGGGTTTGAAACCCTAGTTTGATTGTAGTGAAGGCTCCCCCATCTTTGGGGAGACTAATGAAGTATGATGGTTCCTCCATATTGTGATGATGATTTTCACAATGATGGAAAATCTTAGTGGTCAAAATTTGGGGTATGACAGATGCCCCTATTTAATCTTCTTGGACCCGAAGGTGTGAATGACGAAGGTATTCGGGCATTCGGGGTGCAAAAGGATTAAATATCGGAATACCCGAAATTTTGATGGCGTCTATGAATGGAAGCTTGCGCATTCATCTTCTTTTGCTAAGCAATGATGCTTAGAAAAGGTAATCTTCCCCTCGATTCTGGTTTCCTACCAAGGAACTGGTCTCAGTTTTCTTTTGAGATGAACTTCCCCTCGATCCTGGTTTCCTACCAAGGAACTGGTCTAAGTTTCTGATTTAAACTTCCCCTCGATCCTGGTTTCCTACCAAGGAACTGGTCTGAGTTGCTGTTGTAAACTTCCACTCGATCCTGGTTTCCTACCAAGGAACTGGTCTCAGTTTCTTCCGTCAATAAACTTTATTGACAAGGGACGTTATGCGTAGCGATTTTCCTCAAACTTCTCGCCGAATTTTTCTGGGGAGATGCCATTTGATGGGAAAAAGTTTGACGTTAAACTCGCTGGGGAGCCCAATCGTCTGAGTTGTAGAGGTGCACAAACTTCTCTGTTGGAGACGCCATTTGTTTCTACTGGGGAAAGCAAGTCTCTTGAGAGACTGTTTCCGCTTGGGGTCTTACATCATACTTTTCTCGGGATCTTCCCAGAGAAATGCCATATGATGTGATCCAATTTTGAGGTGCCGATGACCTTTTCATCAGCGGGTTTTTTGGAGAAAAACTGTTGTACTGCCGAATCTCTGCTTAAGAGGCTTTCTCTGGGGATTTTCTTTAATCCGGGAAAGCAAGGATATCATCTTCAATGGCGAAGAGTGACATTTGTTGAAGGTTCTCTGGTCTTTCAGAGGTTCAAGTTATCACAGTGGTCGGGGACCCAACTTCAATCCAGAAATAAACTGGAGGAGAGATCGTTCAGACGCGACACTTTCTAACGAGGAAAGAACTGACAACTCGATTGAGATGACCGTTATCACTAGGGGACAAGACCAACTAGAGTGATAGTGATGCAATATGAATGCGAATGTAAATCAATAATGCATGATGCATGTATGTATATGCTGACAAAACTGACGCAACATACAAACTAAAAGATGAACACGACTGGATACTCGGCCATTGTAGGGCGAAGAAGTACCGTTGGTTCAAGATAGCAATTCCACCTTGCTTAGGAAAGATAGTCCCTGTTGGGAGCTATGTTAGTTGGGCTTAGGAGATAAGAACTCGGCCGAGGATGTCAGACGAAACATGGTCTCTGACACAGTTGATCCTTCATTCAGGCGTAATGGTCTAGAAGGAGTACTTTGATTCTGCACTTTGAGGTTCGAACACCTTTGGAGAAGCGACTGATGTTCTTCTGATGTTCAACAGTCAAAAGAAATTGCCATCTTTATTAAAAAGCAGAAAAAGTTTTAACAAGTAAATTCATTTTTGTTTCATTTCAAGAATCGCTAATCATGTTAAAAAAACGTCATTCTGTAAAGCTAAAACAAATGAAAATTACAAACAAAAGCACAAGGGCTCAAATTTTATTGATAAGACGGAGATCAGCCAAACGCGTGATTCCAAAGAGTATATACAAAGTTTGTAAATGGTAATTTACAGGGAAAAGGGCTACGTTGAAACATAACGACCACTATCCTTCTACCAACTTTGAATTCGGGACATTCTGAGCTTCTGTCGAAGATGGCCCTGACTGGAGTTTTCCTCCGATGGATGGTATAACTGCTGCTGCTGAGGGACTTGCCTCTGTTGAACATAGTTACTTGCCATTATCCCTAATTTTTGCTTGGATTGTACTTTGATGTTTCCAATCCACCGGGATAATTTTTTTTCATGTCTCTAACTTTTTCCTGGACCGCCCTTTCGGGTTTTCAATCCATCGAGACGTTTTTATTTTTATTTTTTAGTTTAGGCGTAGTATTTCTTGACTACATCAACATTCGTGGGGTAGGAAAATTCCTCTCTGTCCATGGTTGTGAGTCTCAAGGCGCCGCCTGAGAAAGCTTTCGTGACCACATAGGGGCCATCATAATTTGGAGCCCACTTGCCCCGGGAGTCAGTGAGAAATGATTGTATCTTCTTGAGCACGAGCTCTCCTTTCCTGAAGACACGAGGTCGGACCTTTTTGTCGAACGCCTTCTTCATTCACTATTGATACAACTGACCGTGGCATAGTGCCGTGATTCGCTTCTCTTTGATCAGGTTTAATTCGTCGTGTCAATTTTGACACCATTCAGCTTCTAAAAGCTTAGCTTCCATCAATACCCGGATTGATGGGATCTCTACTTCTATGGGGAGAACTGCCTCCATGCCATATACTAGAGAGAAAAGGGTTGCCCCTGTTGAAGTGCGGGCAGATGTCCGATAACAGTGAAGAGCAAAGGGTAGCATCTCGTGCCAGTCTTTGTAGGTTACAACCATCTTCTGAACGATCCTCTTGATGTTCTTGTTAGCCGTTTCTACCGTTCCGTTCATCTTGGGTCGGTAGGGAGATGAGTTATGGTGTTCGATCTTGAACTCTGTGCACAATTCTTTCATCATCTTATTGTTCAAGTTAGATCCATTATCAGTAATGATCTCGCTTGGAACACCATAATGGCAGATGATATTGTTTTTGATAAAGCGGACCACCACTTGTCGGGTTACATTAGCGTATGACGCTGCTTCGACCCACTTGGTGAAGTAATCAACGGCTACCAGGATGAACCGATGTTCGTTGGAAGCCTTAGGCTCAATCATGCCAATCATGTCGATTCCCCATATCGAGAATGGCCATGGGGAAGAGAGAACTTTGAGATGCGATGGCGGTACATGAATTTTGTCGGAGTATATCTGACACTTGTGACACCTCCTCATGTACTTGTAGCAGTCGGATTCCATGGTCAACCAATAATACCCTGCTCTTAGAATTTTTCTCGCCATTGTGTGTCCGTTGGCATGAGTGCCAAAGGATCCTTCATAAATTTCTTTCATAAGCATGTCCGCTTCTGGTCTGTCGACGCATCGGAGCAAGACCATGTCAAAATTCCTCTAATAAAGAGTGTCACCGCTCAGGAAGAAGCTGCCAGCCAATCTTCTGAGGGTTTTCCTGTCCTTCCTTAGTGCCCCAGGTGGGTACTCTTGTTTCTGAAGGAAGCACTTGATATCGTGATACCAAGGTTTATCGTCTATGACTGCCTCAATCGTGAAGATGTAGGCGGGCCGTTCAAGGCGCATTATGTCGATCTTAGGTAGGTCGTTCCATTGACCTACACTAATCATGGAAGAGAGAGTGGCTAAAGCGTCAGCCATGTGATTCTCATTACGAGGGACGTGATGAAACTCGACTCTGTTAAAGAAAGGTAACAACCTTCTTGCATAGTCTTTGTAAGGAATCAGTCCTGATTGGTATGTGTTCCAATCTCCTTTAATCTGATTGATAACCAAGACTGAGTCGCCATATACGTCCAAGTTTTTGATCCTTAAATCAATCGCTTCTTCGAGCCCCATAATACAAGCTTCGTATTCGGCCTCGTTGTTCGTACATTTGAACGTAAGTCTGGCGGTGAAAGGAATGTGGGTACCCTGAGGGGTAACAATGATTGCCCCAATTCCGTTTCCATAATGATTAACTACTCCGTCAAAGACAAGTCCCCATTGGGAACCTGGTTCTGGCCCTTCACTGGGTAACGGTTCATCGCAATCTTTCATTTTTAGATACATGACATTTTTGTCTGGGAAGTCAAACCCGATTGATTCTTGATCGTCAATTGGTTGATGAACCAAATGATTGGCTAAAATACTTCCCTTAACGACTTTCTGAGTGTGGTACTCTATGTCATATTCTGATAACAGCATCTGCCAACGGGCAATTCTTCCCGTAAGAGCAGGCTTTTCGCAGACATACTTGATTGGATCCATTTCTGAGATTAACCAAGTAGTATGACGAATCATGTATTGGCGAAGATGTTTGGCTGCCCAAGCCAAAGCACAACAAGTTTTCTCAAGCATCGTGTACCGAGTCTCGCAGTCGGTGAATTTCTTGCTCAGATAGTAGATGGCAGACTCTTTCCGTTTGGTTTCGCCTTGTTGGCCAAGTACACATCCCATTGAGTCCTCTAGGACTGTGAGGTAAATGATCAGTGGTCTTCCTTCCACTGGAGGCGATAGAATCAGAGGATTCAACAAATATTCCTTAATACTGTCGAAGGCGGTTTGGCAATCTTCTGTCCAAACGCAGTCCTGGTTCTTTTTAAGTAATTTGAAAATCGGCGCACATGTCGCGGTCATGAGGAATATGAATCTGGAGATGTAGTTCAAACGTCCCAGGAATCCTCTGACTTGTTTTTCAGTTTTCGGAGAAGGCATTTCTCGAATGGCCTTGACCTTGTCAGGATCAACCTCAATTCCTTTCTGGCTGACGATGAACCCTAAGAGTTTCCCTGAACGGACACCGAAGGTACACTTGTTGGGATTCAAGCAGAGTTTGTACTTCCTCAAACGCTCGAATAGTTTCGACGGGTGGGTCACATGCTCCTCTTCTGTCTTAGATTTTGCAATCATATCATCGACATATACCTCTATCTCTTTGTGTATCATGTCATGAAACAGATTAGTCATGGCCCTTTGATAGGTTGCCCCGGCGTTCTTCAAACCGAACGGCATCACCTTGTAACAAAAGGTACCCCATGGGGTAATGAACAAAGTTTTCTCCATGTCTTTCGGCGCCATTTTGATCTGGTTATAGCCCGAGAATCCATCCATGAAGGAGAAAATTTTGAACTTTGCTGTACTGTCTACCAACATGTCAATGTAAAGGAAAATCGTCCTTTGGACTAGCCTTGTTTAGATCTCTGTAATCTACACACATTCTGACCTTTCCGTCCTTTTTTGGAACGGGTACAATGTTGGCTAACCATTGAGGATATTCAGATGTAGCGAGGAAACCCGCGTCAATCTATTTCTGTACTTCTTCTTTGATTTTGATAGCCATGTCCGGGTGAGTCCATCTCAACCTTTGTTTTACTGGCAGACATTCTGACCTTAACGGTAAACGATGTTCCACAATACTGGTATCCAACCCTGGCATATCCTGATAGGACCAAGCGAATACATCGGGAAATTCTTTGAGAAGCTTTATCAAACTTTCTTTGACAGTTGGACCGAGTAGTGCCCCAATCCTGATCTCTTTTCTCTCTTTTCCTAAACCCAAATTTACCGTTTCCAATGGCTCTTTGTGAGGTTCAATGGACCTTTCCTCTTGTCTGAGTAATCGGGAGATCTCTTCTGGAATTTCGTCGTCAACTTCTTCTTCAGCCCCAAATACCGGGAACTCAAAGTCGGGAGAAGGCATCGGATCGTATGTTTCAACGGGGTTTAAAACAAGCAATCTGCATGACGTGATGATTTGTGTTTAGAAGAGATAGAGAGAATGCAAGAGTGTGTGTAGTGTATTTCTTTTACTGCTTGTTTTTATTTATCGATTTGTTTTTTAGGATTACCATTTTCTGAAAAAGCAAAAAGAGAAAACAACAAATACTGCGGGAATTACGGAACGACGTTATTTTATTAATGAACAAATCGATCCTTGAAACTATAGCCCTATAAAACAAAACTCTGTCGCTTTGGGCGGAGTGAAGAGGGAAAATTTACAGAAAGCGAGCCCTATCAAAACATCCGTTTCACCTGGGCAGGGTGAAAGGTTAAAGATGGCAATTACTTTGACTGATGAATAACCTTCGGAACATCGACTGCGACCCATTGGTGGCGAACTCCTCGGTGAATCACAAAGTCTGGAACCTTCCTTGATTTGTCTTCAGAAATAACACTGATTTCCGGTGGAGCTGGATCATTGGAATCTGTCTCCCAGGCAGAATTGTCGTAGGAGGATTCCTCTGTTATATTATGCAGAGTAGTTGTGCTCTCAACTGTATCTCCCCATCCAGTAGGCTGGATGTCTTCGAGCCTGATACGAGAGCTTTCGGGAGCAGTGTACTTGACCATGAAGTCGTATTTTCCACTTGGTTCTCCCAGAGTGTCCCAAACTTCTTTGGAACTGGAGGAGTCATCTCTCTCGATGACGTTGACCTCGGGAAAAGCATAGTTGATGAATTCAAGTCCTGCAAACGTTGCGAGTTCATCTTCATGTTGAGTAGTTTCCAAATGACCTGAGTGTTGATCCCATGACATGGTGGGGACACAAGTATTCTATTCAATGACGGTCAGCTGATTTTCATCATTCGGCTGACTTTCTTGCCTCAAATCTCCTGGATAAGGTTGCCACATTGGCAAACCATCCATTGGGCCATAGTAATTGTGGTCAAAGTTGTCTTTCATCAGAGTGTCTTCCTCTAATGAATTTGGCGGAGCACGACATCCTTCTGGATCACAATCTCCATATATCATTCCGACGTCTGACCTCGGTATAAATCTCGGATTCTGTGCGGGATAGCAAAATGGCGTAGGCACCTCTTCCTGAGACATGTAACCGTCCTCGTTAAGGTAGGACTTCCATTCTTCATCTGTATCAGAGGGATCTTCCTCATTGATAGCATGTACTGCCTGAGACACTGGGTGAAGGAAACCTCCACTGTGGAAGAATTTTTGAAGGGGATGAAGACTTTCATCGTTGGCAGCTGTCCGGGTACAGGTTACGGAAAAACCAAGACCCTTCTTTGTTTTATTGTCAATAGGAATGACAAGCTGTCCCCATTCGGTTGTGTCGGTACTCTCGACCGCTTTGATAACATCTTTGTATAAGGAAATCGAGGTTCCTCCTCTTGATTGATTGTCCTTGCTCACCGATAGTGCTTGGAACTGAGTTCCAATAACCTCCTCGGGTTCTACACAAGTAAATGATGATAAGTTACTTACGAGCAAGGCCTGTTCTCCACAGACTGTGACAAGTTGATCGTTCTGAATGAACTTTAGCTTTTGGTGGAGGGTTGAAGTGACTGCTCCAGCCTGATGTATCCAAGGTCTTCCTAATAAACAACTGTATGTTGCCCGGATGTCCATGACCTGGAAAGTGACTTGGAAAGTGTGAGGACCGATAGTTATGGGAAGATCAACTTCGCCGATAACTATTTTTCTGGATCCGTCGAACGCTTTGACGACGACCTCGTTGATTCTCATCGGAGGGCCTTTGAATGATAATTGCATCAAAGTGGACTTCGACATAACATTCAGGGCTGACCCTGTGTCTACCAGTACGCTGGCTAAAGCATCGTCCCGGCAGTTAACTGTGATATTGAGCGCCATGTTATGACAACGACCCTCTTTAGGTAATTCCTCATCACTAAATCCCAAATTATTGCAGGAAGTGATGTTAGAGACAATGATATCAAACTGTCTGATTGTTACATCCTATTCCACAAAGGCTTGCTCCAAGACTTTCTGTAGAGCCACCCTGTGGGCTTCTGAACTGAGTAACAGTGATAATACCGAGATCTTTGAAGGAGTCTATAACAGTTGATCAACAATGTTGTATTCACTCCTTTGGATGAGCTTCAGCATCTCATCATTATTTTTTGAAAGGTCGGGATTACTGGATTGACCGACTGGTAGATCGGGAGCTTCTGTCTGAAGTTCCTTTTCCTTGTTAGGTTCTCCAACTCCTCAGTTGAAGATTCTACCACTCCGTGTTACACGAATGATGTTTGCAATATTCACGACGGAGGGTAATGGAATTTCCTTTCCATTTTCAATTGTCGTTGCACCATATTTGTAAGGGATTGCCTTAGCTGATTCATACAGTAATGGTTCTGGCAGATAGATGACTACGGGAACCTTCTGATTTTTCTGACCATCATAAGTAATCTCGATCCATTCCCGGTTGGGAACTTTAGATTCGTCAAGTAGAGGGATGATGGAAAAAACATCCCTGGTCCTGTGATGACCAGCGGTCGTGACAACATCCTCAACTTGATCGGCAAGGTAGTTCGGCGACCAATTGATGGGTCCAGAACCCGGATATGGGCGAATCTCTCCACGATCCACCTGACCCTGAAGAGCTGCTCTCACAAGGTAACACCCATGGTTACTTTCTGAACAGACGCTACAACGGTCATAATTGTGTGGTGGCACCTGGCCTTGCCCACTTTGAATACAATGTAACCTCACTAGGTTAGCTTCCACAGATCGGACATCCTGACTCTGACGCCGAGTGGGGTTTCTGTTATTGATACTAATCTGCTGAGTATCTTCATCCATGTAGATTGGCATCCACCAATGATTTAACAAGTCCTGAAGCGCCTCCTGGACAAGGGTACAACCTCGATCATTTTTGCAACCCGCTTTACAGCTTTGATAGTCATGTGATATTAAGAATCCGAGTCGGACCTGCTCAGCATGTAACTCTACCAGGTTGGTATTCATCACGTAAATATCGAAGATCTGAACCATGTTGATCTGATAAGGGTTCCTATCATGGTAGTCTTGGATCCATCCAAGATCCATCTGACGCTGGAGGGCTTCTTGTATAAAAGAGCAACCCTGTTTATTTACCGAGCAAGTCAGACAAGAACTGTAATCGTGCCGCGGCAGATTATGATACTGGCTTTGCCTTAAGTGCATCGCCACCAGGTTGGCATTCATCACACGGATGTCGTGGTTTTGAATGACGTTAGAATTCGTGTAGACCATGTTAACTCCACGAACTAGGTGCTCTTGGATCCATCCGAGATCCATTTGTTCCTGTAGGGCTGCTTGCACCACAGAACATCCCTGGTTGTTTTTAGAGCAGATATCACACTGATGATAATTATGAGGTGGCACATGGCCATATCCACTCTGTCTACAATGCATCTTGACCAGATTGGTTTTCAACAAGAGTACATCATGAATTTGATAGACATTGTTAGTCTCTCCTTCTATCAAATTAACTGCAGCTTTCTCATGTTAAGGCAGCGGGTTCGTGAGAACATTAGGATTTGTATCCTTGAAGGATAAGACCCCGCTCCTAACAAGCTTTTGCACGTCGGACTTGAAATTGAGATAAGTTTCTATGTTATGCCCTGATCCTCCTTGATGATAAGGGCAAGTCTGATCCACCTTAAACCAAAAAGGCAGATTTTCCGGTACTGCAAGAGGAGACTTAGTCTGGATGTGCCCCTTAGCCAGTAGTAACGGAAATAGTTCTGAGTATAACATGGGTACCCTGATGGTCGTGTTGTACGGTTTTTGTTATATGGAGGACGAGCCTGCTGAAGAGGCTGTTGTGTCCTTTGCTGATCAGGTTGGCTTTGCGCAACCTGAGGTTGATACGTAGGAATAGGCGCAGGGCTGATAGCAGGAGTCACAGCTGTTACCGGCTGATAACGTCGCCTTTGCTTTCCGAGAGAGATATTTCCAATATCTTGCTCTTTTTACTTAGGGAGAGCACTACCGTATTTTTTAGTACCGCTCGTCGATCCAGTGTCTTTTACCAAACGTCCTTCTCGGACGGCTTCCTCAAGACGTACGCCCATGCCGACCATTTCGGTGAAGTCACTGGGCGCACTGGCAACCATTCGGTCATAGTAAAATGAGCTTAAGGTTTTTAAGAAGATCTTTGTCATCTCTTTTTCCTCAAGAGGTGGACAAATTTGAGCGGCAATTTCACGCCACCTTTGAGCATACTCCTTAAAGGTTTCCTTGTCCTTTTGCGACATCGATCTGAGTTGATCTCTGTCGGGTGCCATGTCCAAATTGTATTTGTATTGTTGGACGAAGGCAGTGCCAAGATCTCTGAATGTGCTGATCGTGGCGCGGTTTAAACCCATGTACCATTTTAATGCGGCACCGGTTAAACTATCCTGAAAGTAGTGAATCAATAGGTCCTGATTCTCCGTCTGAGCTGACATTCCCCGAGCGTACATCACTAGATGACTCTGAGGGCAAGAGTTACCCTTGTACTTTTCAAAGTCAGGCACTTGAAATTTGTGCGGGACTTTCACATTGGGGACCAGACAAAGGTCTGCGGCGTCCTTTCCAAATAGATCCTGACCGCGAATAGCTTGCAGTTCCTTCTGCATTTCCAAGAACTGTTCCTAGAATTCATCCATTCGGTCAAACATAGTTTCCTTCTTACCAGAAGGTATCGGTGGAATTTGTCCTTCCGGGACAGTGTGCACCACAGGGGGTGGTACCATGACTACGGCAGTGAGTCTTGGTGTTTCCCAAAGTTTGTAACCTTCAGGAGTCTTCAGTATGCCCCTGGCATCTTCGCTTTCCCGAAGTTTGTAACCTTCAGGCCCAGCGGCTTCTGTTGTGATTCCCTGATCTTCAGTGATCGGCGGAACATATCCTTCCAGGATATAGTTTGCAGGCATGCCCCAGGGACGATCTTTCGGCATCTGATACCTAGGATCCAACTTTTCCACTATGGACGTTGAGGTGATCTCTGAGATCACAGTCCTTTGTAGCTGAGCTTCTGCCATGGCTTGCATATCGTTACGAAGCTTTCTCATATCCTCTCTCAGAGCGTCGATCTCTTCCTTCAACTCTCTGTTTTCTTCCTCAAGATTATCCATCTTTTTCTGACGATTGGCCCGAGTATTATACAAATGAGACAGTTTGACTCTAGAACCGAGACACAAACGTGAGATTCGTAGGTAAGAAGAATACGCGATGTGAGAATGATGAATGCAATGATTATATTAATTGTTTTTTGGTTTAATCAAAATAAACTTCGACAATTAGATTGCAAATATCAAACAGTGGGGAAACCCCTTTTTATTGAATTCAAAGGATTACAGAAATGGAAATACAGTAGATTACAAGGTGCAGAAACAGAAACCTAAGCTAATGGGTCCCGAGAGAACTCGGGTGCTGATTCTGGTATCTTCCTTTTCTTTGACCGGGGCTCCTGAGCCGTTGTCGGGTTGTCATTCCTTTGCCAGGTGAAAGGAGCGAGCAAATTCCTTTGGTCATCTTGATTATGCACAGCATGTTGCTCTAAAATCTCAATCAGAGCATCCTTATCTTTCAGTAATTGTCGTATTTTGATGCACTCTACGTCAAGGGTGCGGTACTTGTTCTTCCAAGACCTCCTCTCCCGTTGAACTTTGTTGAGAGTAACTTGAAGCTTTTCAGTTTCCGTCATGAAGTACATGACAGACTCCCTCGGTGGAAGAATTCCGTAACGAGGATAAGGCATCTTTTTGGCTTGAGAGCTCTAGTTTGTACCCAGTGGAGATAAGGCTCCACCGAGACACAATCCGATTTTCCTAGAGACTCCCGTCCTTTCTTATGAACATGCTTCCAAGCGTGCATTATTTCCCTCTTTAGTGCTCTGTCACTTTCTCCTTCCTTGAAGAAAATACCTTCCAGATGAACACTCCGCGGGACGTGCCTTATCGGGTATCCAAATTGACGACGAACGAGAACTGGATGGTAATTGATTCCTCCCTTAGTTCCTATAAGGGGTACGTTGGGGAAGTTTCCACAACGGTCAATGATCCTGACTCCATCATAAATCCTATTACACCAATCTATGTCAGAGTTGGTGAGAGACATGATCTTCTGCGACCACCGCAAGGCACTCTTGCAATCCCAAAAAGCAGCAGACTTGGGCAAGTGGGAGATAAACCATTTGTAAAGCAGAGGTACACAACATGTGATCTCCCCTCCACTGTACAAATTTCCCAAGTGTATAGAATGATACGCATCTGCGAGCAAAGTTGGCACAGGGTTTCCAATGAGAAAAACCTTAATGGAGTTGATATCGACGAAGTTATTGATGTTGGGCAACAAAAATAATCCGTAGGTGAGTAAAACAAAGATGCTTTCAAAAGCAGTCCCGTTCCCTATACTAGCGAAGTACAGAGCTTTCTTTGTTAAGAACTGGGCTGGCAAACCTTGTATGCCACCCTTAGCGGTCATGTGAGTCCTGACCTCAGACTCGTCCAAATGAATTGCTCTTGCAATGGTCCGATTCTTTGGAATTTATTCCAGTCCAGAAAATGGAGTTTGATCTGTAATGTGTAGATCAATCAGATGAGAGTATTCCTCCCGCGTTGGTGCTAGTTGGTAATCTGGGAATGTGAAACAGTGATAGACCGGATCGTAGAACTGAATGAGCGCATCCATGATTCCCTCAATCACATGGACTCTTAGCAGAGATAGCAAACCTCCGTACTTGGCTCTGAAAGCCTCTTGGTTTGTGATCATTCTCACCAAACCTCTTAAATCCTCTAGTTTTGGAACCTTGAAGGTATACCTATGGGTTCTCCTTCTACCGAAATCCATTAGCGCAATCCTTTTCTCTGATATTTGCAATCACAGTCTTAGTTTAATTTGAAAAACAGAGAGACTAGAAGAGAAATTTTTTTTTGAATGTTTTAATGTTTTTTTAAATGAATGCATGAATGCAGCACACAAAAACATAGAAAAAAACATGGGGTCAAAGTGTCGTTGTCATGAAGTCAAGGCTCTACCCATCCCCAAAGGTTTATACTAAGGTGATTTTTGTACCTGTACTCATTATCATCAGCTCCTCCCAGGAAAGCAAAACAACAAGCGAATCGCCAGCGAGTTGTAGAGTAATCTTAGAGTAAGTGCCATTCACCGAGAATAGATCACCAACCTCAAATGAGGGTAGTATCGCGTGACAACTATTTTCGATAGCTTCCGCACTACAAAAGGGTTTGGCACCTCAGCTTCTCAGACATCATAATCGACCCATTGCCTAAGAGAGGGAATGGGTTGCATTGGTCAGCCTCCACTGAGGTTGATGGTCGGCCTCGTCGCCATCACTTATCTTGAGTGTATACTCAATCTTTCCACATGCGGCATCACACGCATTCCCATTAGCAGAAAAATAAACACAGATATCAATTAGGAAAAGCAGTATGTATATTTGTCCTAATGTCCTAGACTTTTAAAAGCTAAGAATCTTAAGTTCCTGACAGAAAATGGTTTCCCGGCGGAGTCACCATCCTGTGGTTTCATTCCAAATTAACGGCGTTTTGACCTAAGATCCTAGTGACGTCAAGGTTTCTACCTAGGAGACAAGAAAAAGAACAAAATCCCTAAAGAGACTTGCGCTTTCCCTAGCAGAGTCGCCATTTTTCTATAGCGAGTGATTTTTGGATGTGGTTGCGAAGCACGATCGCTCTGGTACTACAGCTCGATTCATTTTTTATCCTATTAAAGCTGATGAAGGAAGGGAAATAGATGTCTCCAATTAACCCTGCTTGCATACTGAGGTTAAACAGTCAAAACTGTTGGTTTACAGATGCTACAAAGATTCAGGGTCTCTCCTAGGTTATTTTGTTGACGAGGGGTGTATTAGGCCATCAGTTAGGATGTTAGGACGAATGCTTCTTGATAGATATGTGAGAGTATGGGATTTTGGGTTTTTGTTTAGTGTGCTCGCTAAGATTTTTTCTTTCAATCTTATGCCTACGTATTCCCGTTTTCCGAAACAGGGAAATCAGAGCGTTCGTAGTTCCTCCTATTCTATGGGAGGAAATGGTTGTTTTGGTGTCTTGTTCAAAGCCCAAGACGTGAAGCGAAAGGTGATTTGTATCTTGTTCAAAGCCCAAGATGTGAAGCTGAAAGGTGTCGTCTTTAGAGAGAATTTGTCATCTCTAAAGGGGGGGTTGTATGTCACAACTGTTTATAAAGGAGAATTACTTTAACCGGGATGTGTGAATCCGGCAATGCCATAATTTCCTTTAAAGGGGATTTTAACCTGAAGGAGAAGACTTTATCTCAGTGTAGAGCAATGCTATCTTTCCTTAGAAATTTCTTATGCTAAAAGAGGGACAGTGGCATGGATGTAGATGATCCAGAGGCTTGTCGCTTACAGCGATTAGATGGAGGGGAAGGAGTTGTTGATGTTTGTGTACTGTGAACGAGGCACAGCTTTGATGCTAAAAGGTTGATTGGATCAACCAGTGGTTTTCTTATACAAAGCCTAAGAGGAGGCTAAAAGGTTTTCCTTATACAAAGCCTAAGAGGAGGCTAAAAAGTTTTGACTCGACGATGGAGTCTTTTGGTATCTCGTATAAAGCCCGAGATGGAGGCTATTTGACTCAACAAGAGAGTTTTTTGTATCTCGTACGAAGCCTGAGATGGAGGCTGTTGTTTGTTTGGCTCAATAAGAACCTTTTTGTATCTCGTATAAAGCCCGAGATGGAGGCAAAAGAGGTGATTGACTCAACGAGGGAGTCTCTTATGTGTCTCGTACAAAGCCCGAGAGAGAGGCTGAATGTTGTTTGACTCCACTGGGGAGGATCATTGTAAAAGCCCAAGAGGAGGCTATGGTGACTGTTTCAGTTGAGTGACAAGTCCACTATACTGATTTTGAAAGAGAAAATCAGTTCTTATATGAGCAACACTGTACTCAAGGATTTGATTCGAGGATCCGGGTTATTCCTGTTCTTTAAGGAAGTGGGAAATCCGAAGGGTATTGAGACTGTCCGAGTCTACGGGTTTCCTTCCTATTTAACAAAGGGGTCACTTGAGAATGTCTTTGAGACTCAAGGAGATTAGACTGTCCAAGTCTAGAGTGTCATCTTTTTTACTATGCTTTGAGAAACAGTAGTAGACTCTATGAAAGGACTGTTTTATGCAGATGACTAAGTTCTGTTCCTATACCTCTAGGAGGTTGTCAGGACAATTTATACGAAGTCCAAGAGGAGACTGGAAGCTTTTAAGAAGCTGACGGGTCCTTGTACGAAGCCCAAGAGGAGGCTATCATTCCTGGAGGAAGAGATCATTATACGAAGCCTAAGAGGAGGCTGTGAATACTTCTAAGAAGCCGTAGGGTCCTTGTACTAAGCCCAAGAGGAGGCGGGGTTGCTTTTAGGAAGCCTGTGGGTCCTTGTACGATGCCCAAGAGGAGGCCGATGCTTTTAAGAAGCCTGTGGGTCCCCAAACCCCGAGAAATTCAAGACAGGCTATTCACAAGGAATAGATCAAGCCAGGAAAGTTCGAGCATTTGGAAGAAACTCAAAGATGCCATTCACATAGAATACATTCATCTCTGGGAGTAGAGTTTCTTGACAATTCCTAATGAGGACAGCCGAAGAGAAGACTGTATCTAGTGATCCTATTGGGGATCTAGTTGTCTATTTCTACGAATAAACGAAACGGCGTCACCTAGTTCTAGACGTAGTTGCCGGGGAAACTCTAAATATCTATACTATTATTACACAGTTGATATGAGTTTATGAAAGAAGACTTACAGCGAAACAGCCCCACAATACAGTTATATGTATATGAAAGCGGTAAATGAAAGCGGATAAACACTTACTCGGTTGTAGAGCTTCTATGTTGTTTGGTTAGTTGTTCAACAAAGAAAGATTGAAAACAACAATATATTTCAAAATCAAAGGAGAAAGTGCTTTGAAAAAGAAATATTTGGGGCTTACAGCTCAAGGAGAGGCCCAGGGTTTTACCAGTGATTGCACTGTTGAATTCGTACAGAGGGACTTATACAAGTGACTGAGGCCCAAAAAGGTTTTCTGTACAAAGGGATGGGTCTTACACTCTCTCAAGAGGCCCAAAAGGTTTAAAGAAAAAGAGTGGGGCTTATAACACGAGGGTAGGCCCAGATGATTTTTCATTTGAAATGGCGATCGCGCCGAGATTTTCTTTTAACGCAGAGGGACTTATACAATAAGTGAGGCCCAAAATAGTTTTGGTTAAAAGGGGGTTAGGTCTTACACTCTATTAGAGGCCTAAAAGTTTTGAATGGGTCTTATAGCTCAAGGAGAGGCCCAAGGTTATTTTTCAAAAGGCGACGATCGCGCTGTTGGTTTTTGACGGTATCGGGACTTATACAATATCTGAGGCCCAAAAATGATTTGGTCAAAAAATGGATTGGGTCTTACACTCTATTAGAGGCCCATAAGTTTTGAATGGGTCTTATAGCTCAAGGAGAGGCCCAAAAGTTTTGAATGGGTCTTATAGCTCAAGGAGAGGCCCAAGGTTATTTTTCAAAACGCGACGATCGCGCCGTTGGTTTTTGACGGTATCGGGACTTATACAATACACTGAGGCCCAAAAATGATTTGGTAAAAAAAAAAGGATTGGGCCTTACACTGTATTAGAGGCCCATGAGTGTTTGAAAAAGTTTGATGAGGGTTGAATTAATCAAAAACCCTAATTTCATTTTTTAAAGGGCATTTTTCAAAGAAAAATCAAGTAAAAAATGATAAAAAATATCAAATAAAATCATTAATCATGTTATAAACAGTGATTAAGGTTTATGAAAAAGTATTTTATCCACATGAATATTTAAAATCATTTTGGTTTTAAAAATCAAGAAAAAGAAATCATTTTAAAAGCATTTAAAACAATTTAAAACAATATTTTTGAATATATTAAAAATATATCAAATAATAATATTTTTTGTGATTTTTTGGTAGATTAAAATATTATGGAGTATGAATAAGAAGTGTGTAAAACAGATTTTGAAAATGATGATTTTTGCTATGTAAAAGAATTGATTGAGTTTTGAAGATAAACTAAGAAAAAGAGGAATGTGATGTCACAACATCACTCATGAGTTTTGAATATAAGAGAAAAGGGACGATGTCACAACATCACATTCGACATCAGACAAAAACCAGAACTGCACCTTGATTTTCAACATCTTTTTATCAAACTTCAAACATTCATAACTCTCTCAATTTTTAACGGAATTAAGATCCGAAAGAGCCTATCTTGACCAATTTTTTGCAAGGAATCCAATGGTATCACTCATACATACTGAAACTTAATGTACAGCACACACAAGGCAGAAAACCAGATCTGCATCTTAAGTTTAAACATCTTTGCTTATCAAATTTTCAAACATTCATAACTCTCTCAATTTTTGACGAAATTGAAATCCGTAAGAACCTATCTTGACCAATTTTTCGCAAGGAATCCAATGGTATTACTCATACATACTGAAACATAATGTACAACACACACAAGACAAAAAACCAGATCTGCACCTTAAGTTTAAAACAACATAAACTCCACATATAAACATGTTAAAGTGCAAACAGTAGGAGGATCATAACATACACATTAAGGACTACATTTTTGCTTCAAGAATTGTTCAATATAATGCATGTATGTGGACATCAAAGGAAAGCATGATTCAAAGAATTCAAGTTATGAATTTTACCTCTTTGTTTGGAGATTTTGTGCAACCTACCAAGTGCTTTGTTCCAGAAATGATTTGATGCTTTGGACACCCTCAAATGACCTCTTAGAAGCTTTTAGGATGGTTGGAATCAGCTGGTACCTGCAAAAACACAAACTGTCCCTTTCTTGCAAAAGGGGTTAAAAGTGACCAAAATAGCAACTCTCTCAAATGGTGTTCCAGATGTTGGGAACCATTTGGGATAGTTCAAGGATGATATTTGGAGTGTGTTTGAGGTTTTATCTGGTTTGGTAAGTGACTGAATCAAGACATGGCTTGAAAAATGCAAAAAAGTGCCATTTTAAGGTTTTGAGAAGTGACTTTGTGATTTTGTGATTACAGGTCACTTGTGATAGTTTGCACAGCTTACATATGATATATATGAGGTGTGTGTGTGTGATTGATTGTGATGGAAAATCTCTCAAGCTCAAAAACTCAGAATTACTTGCTTTGGAAGGCAAATTTGAGGTGAAAGAAGAGATTTTGAGGAAAACATCTGTTTGATGGCTTTGGTGTACTCATACTGAGCACAAATGAGCTCTATTTATAGTAGAGCAAGTTTTTTTTCGCAGCAATAGTGAATAGTAACTGCAGCAGAGGTTTGTTCAATGTTGTCTAATGAAAATCCAAGTCTCCTCTAGCCATTGACTAGAGGTTAGAGCACAGAGCTTTGGTTCCCTACTTGTTGGAGGAATCTTGACTGAATTCAGTTGCAAATGTGTTAGTCCATGCCACCTCTAAGCATCTATTAAATGCTCAAATCCAAAATTGGAGTCTTGTCCCTCTTTAAGGGATTTTTAGGAATAACATGCTACTTCTTGTTCCAAGGACTTTGGAGGCTTGGCTCAGTGATTGTTCCCTTTAGATTTGATCCTCAGATGTGTCCAAGATGATGACAAGGCTTGGAAATTCGTGTGGCACAAGAAATGTGCAAATCTGTCTCATGAAAAATTCAGCTGCAGCAAGCCTTTTTGTAAAATCCATTACTCCTTGCTCGAGTATGCTACATGGACGTTCTAGGACTTTCTGGAAGGCTGAGATGATGTACTTCAACTTTGATGTTCAAGGTTTGGCTTGAATCAACTTGGATCATGAAGAAAAACATCCTTGAAGTTGGGACATTCTTGCTAGAAAAATATTAAGGATGTCCCTTGCAATGTCAGAACATCAGACATTGAACATTAATAATTCCAAACTTTAATCACTTGTATCTTTTAATCCACTATGATATTTTTAGTTGAAGTGAATTGCATCTTTGATGCTTTTCTTGCATGGTGACAAAGCTTGAAAATTGGGTGGCACAAGAAAAGTGCACAAAATCTGTCCTAAAAAATCAGCTCGAGCAAGGAATGTTGTGAGGTTCATAACTCCTTGCTCAAGTTAAATTAATGGGAGTTCTTATACATTTTGGAAAGCCCTAATGACATACCTTAACTTTGATGTTTGACTTTGGTCTCGGTTCAGCTTGCAAAGTCATCAAAAATGGTCTTGAACTTGTGTAGTCAAATCTGTCCTAAAAGCTGTCATGAAAATTCTGCTTTATCAATGCTTTTTGCAAAAATCATATCTCCTTGCTCGAGTATGCTACAAGGACGTTCTACAACTTTCTGGAAAGCTGAGATAACGTACTTCAACTTTGATGTTCAAGTTTTGGCTTGAATCAACTTGGATCATGGAGAAAAACATCCTTGAAGTTGGGACATTCTTGCTGAAAAAATATTAAGGATGTCCCTATGCAATGTCAGAACATTGGACATTAAGAATTCCAAACTTTGATCACTCATATCTTTTAATCCTTATGATATTTTGAGTTGATTCCTTCTACAATGTTGAAGTATCAAATACCCTCTTTAAAAGTAGCCCTTACGCAAAACCAATGGATGCTTGGGTCAATAGTTACAACCTTGAAAAGTTGTGCACTTGAACATGATTTTAACTTAGAAAAAAAATTCTGTTTCTTTCAATTTTGCAATTTTGCATGATTTCTTGATTTAAATTTGATCAAATTAAATCATCCATCATATTTTCTTGAGTAATGGCTTGTGAAGCTCATAGTTGACCAAAAAGTCAAACTTTGACTTTCTGCGTCAGTTGACTTTGTATTAGATGAACTTGAGGCTTGATCCACTTGAAATGTTGCACTCTTGTGCTTAATTCTTGATGTGGGAGTCCTCTTGATCCTTTGTGAATGTTTGAGAGGTTTAGACAAGTTAAAGATCATGTCATTCCTTGATTGATCATTTGTCTAAAGGCTCTGAGAGGGTTTGAAACCCTAGTTTGATTGTAGTGAACGCTCACCCATCTTTGGGGAGACTAATGAAGTATGATGGTTCCTCCATATTGTGATGATGATTTTCACAATGATGGGAAATCTTAGTGGTCAAAATTTGGGGTATGACAACAAGCAGCTGTTGCTCATATCTTACTAAAACACTTGTGTGTTCATATGTACTTAAACTTAGGAGTTTATCAGCTTATTTAGAAGCAATCAATGTAATCTCCAGAACAACTAATTCTATGTGAAATAGGATTCCTCAAGTGATCAGTGTAATCGGAGAGTTGAGAAGACAATGGCTTGGTGTCATTGTGGAAATCCTGAAATATGGTCAATGATAGTCATATCTCAAAGAGGACCAATTGTAGGTCAGACTCTTGTGAGATCACAGATGGAACTCATTGAAAATCCTGGAAGAATGGTCAGTAAACGTTATATTCGTTAAATCGGATCATTGAACGTTTAGCTATGATAATCCTGATATGAGATCTTGCGAGATTGGATTCTGTTAGGTCAATGTTCGTTATATCCATTAACTTGGATCCCTGAATGGTTCATTGTGGGTTAGTCACAGCTGCGGTTGTGCAGGTTGTTAGTCACAGGCGTTAGCCCATGCATCTGTAATCGGTGTTTGATTATAGTGGATTAAGACTTTATGTTCAAGGCTAAATCACCTTGGAAGAGTGGACTGGACTAGCTTGAGAATGGCTCAAGTGAACCACGATATATCGTGTGTTCTATACTCTTGTTTATGCTTTGATTTATTGTTTATGTTTTTGTATCAATTATCAGAACCTTGCATAGCCAGTCAGAACCCTGCAACTCAACTCTGATGAGCTTCCGCATTGCACGTCTGATTAATGCATCACTTATTCAGATTCTCCCTGTTGCTTATGCTTCATGCATCGCACAGTCTGAATGATGCATCGCAAGTCAAAGTCTCTCAATGCAACTCTGATATTTTCTTAGCGCATTAACAATAAGAGGCTAAAAGTTTTTAAGAGTTAAAACACAATTCAAACCCCCCCTTTCTTGTGTCTTTCTCACACCTTCAATTGGTATCAGAGCTCCGGTTTTGTTATTGATAGATATCAAACACTTAACAGTGTCAGAAAAAGATCCAGATATGGTGTGTAGAAATATTCTGGGTGAGATTTCAATCCACTTACAATTTCAGTATCAGTTCAGAAGATGACTGTGTACTAAATTGTAATCAAATAGTTTATTTGAGCAAGTCACTGATTCTTGAAGTTTTACAGTTGTCAACAACAGAATCTTCTACATTAAAGCTTGGAAGAAGATTGAAGAATCAGCTGATAAGATAGATTCATCAGATAAGAAGTAGTATCTATTGAATGCATATCTTAGAAATACGATTGGATAAACAACATATTTGCTCAAGATTAGATCATCAGAAAACAAGAAATCTTGTTTGCTGAAGATTACTTCTTTATGAGTTTTGAGATGTTTTCAAGAAAGGGATTAGTCCACCCTTGACTCTCTCATTTAAAGCTCGTTAAGAAAATATTCATGTAAAGAAGAGAGATTGTTGTTCTATGATTTTGAACTTCAGAATGAAGTCTCCAGAAGAAGCAAGAAAACTAAAGTATTAAATTTCTTTGAAGTGATTCAACATCTGAAGCTTAACTAATCAGGCAGTTAAAAGGTTCAACGAAGAATTGAATACTGTTTCCTTGAGAAGTTTTGCAGAAAACTGAAGAATATTCAGAAAGAGGAAATCCAGTGATTCTTTAGGAATCTGATTCAGGATGAATTTTGAGTAATGATTGAAATAACATAGACGATTGAGTTCTGTTAACTTGAGATTCTATCTCAGTTGAACCAACTGTTATTGGTCAGAATGTTATCTGATATTTCTCTCAGAAATTCATGTTGCATAAATTCTGAAATCAGAAGATGCTCGACTAGATGCAAAGACAGAAGTCATCTACTCGAAGCCAAAAAGGATTTAAGTCACTGATGTTTTTCAGAATGAAGAAATTAGTAGACATTCTTTTCAGAAGCATATATGTTGTCAATCCTTTGATGGACTAACTCTAAACAAGTTAGATCAGTATTGCAAGAACAAGATTATCATGCAAACTATGTCATGTGTTACACACATGTTTGATGATACTTGTATTTGAACAAGCTCTGCATCTGTTCGAAGAAACAGAGTCAGAAGATGTTATGAGATGTCAATCAATTCTCTCCAGCACATAACCTCTCAGCGGTTTACGTTTATGCTAAGAAATTAATGACCATCTGAAAACAAGGTTCTATTCAAAAGAAGCGTGATGAAAGATAGACGTTCTGATAATAAAGATCAGAATCTCTGAAGATTGCTCTCAGAAATTAGATGAATATATTTGGAAAAGATCACTCTGAAGGAAGCAAAAGCTGAAAGATGATGATCAGAAGCTCAGAATCAGAATGGAAAGCACTCAGATATAGAATCGCTGTAAAAAGACTTCACAATCGCTAAGGTATGATCTGCTTTATCCATGACCATCCTTATATTGAACAGTCGCAATATTTATTATGAAATAAAGAATTGTAAATCTTGTCATAATCACTGATCATTCACTGACACATTAGGTTTCGTAAGAATTATTGAATATAGAGTAAGATTCTCACGCAATTATGATTAGACAAATATTGAGAGTTAAATAAGCGTTTATGATTACTCTGTGTCAGCCACTCCCTTACAGTTCATAAGTATACATCGATTCGTATTCTTATTTGTGATCTGTTCTGACAACCACTCTATAGAGTCTATCACATGTTTTTCATTTTGAAACTAACTATATCTATACACTGCCATCACTACTCATAGCTAGTCTCGAAAATAATGAACCCTGCTTGTTCCAGTTCATTAAATAGCTATTGATCTTAAGTCCTTCCCATATTACTTTCCTCTATTCAAAGAAGAGTCATTCTTCAACTATCTCATATTTTAAATTCCTTCTTCTACAATCTCTCTCCCCCAAACAAAATCACTTCTGTTCAAGATGTCTTCCCACAATATCAGAGGAGAAATCTCTGATCTTGAACTATTAAAGGAATACACTCTAGAATTAAGTCATCTTCCTCAACTCAACAAAACAAGTATCCTCTCTGGAATTGAATTTCAGAACTGGGAAAACTATTTCAACATGCTTGTTGGACCTATCTTTCCTGAGCTTGTAACTGAGTTCTGGGCAAATGCTCAAGTAATAGAGTATGATTATGGCAAGAATGCTATTTTGTCTGTGGTCGCTGGCTATCCAGTCATGATCAACCCTACCATCATTGCCAAATCTATTGAGTGTAATGAAGATGGTTTGATAGTTGAAAGCCACATCAACAACGCTCGTTTCGACAAACACTTGCATGTCATTTTTGAGACTGAAGGTCTTCCCACTCAACCATGTACTCTCACTTCTATAGCCAAAGATTGGTACAAATTAATGGTAACTAATTTAAGACCAAGAGAAAGAGGAGCAGGATGGATATCTGACAAAGAGACATTATTTATTTTCTTCTTAGTTTCTAGGATCAAAATAAACTTGCCTCAATCCATGTATAATCATCTGAAGGATGAAATTATCTTGTCTAGGGAAGATACAGTCTATCAAGTTCCCTACTGTAGAGTCATTTCCCATATTATTGATTTTCAAGGAGTAGTTAGTCACTCCAGAAGAAATGGAATGTATGAAAAGGCTTTTCCTGAGTCCTGTCAACCTATGACATTCTTAGACTAAGTTGAGAAGTCAGACTTTTAACGTAGTTTTTCTGTCTTCCTTGATTATGACGCGTATCTCCTTAATCTATGAATGAAATATCTGTGTCTATGAACTGCTTATTCTTAAGAATGCTTAATCTTAGGTTCATCTGATCGATATGCATTGATTGACTTAGAGTTATATATATATATTTATTAAAGTTAATAATGTTTAGTCATTGCATTCAAATACATACATTAAGTAATAATGAATACGCAAGTTTCTTTTAAAACAAAGCATCACTCTTTATGTCGTTACTGAGTAATAATTATTGTCTAATCATTCACAATTGGTTAATATTCCCTCATAAAAGAGTTTAATCATGCCTTTTCCAGTTACCCGTGTCTCTTAGTGTTTCTAGGCACTCATTACTTCCTAGGAAATATCAATCGTCGTTTATATCAATTCCTCGAACCCTTACTCGCCTTAATCTGTAAATTGGATCACCCTTAATTCACATTTTCACACTCCACATTCTCCTTAAGAAACCTTCTCTATCATCAACAATGGCCTTCTTCTGTCAATGTGTAAGTCCAATCACTGCCAAGACACCAGTTAAGAAACTCATTGTCAAAAGTGATACAATGGTGAACTTCAAAAGTTTGAAAGAAAATGGATGCGAAATTACTCACTCGATGGAAGCTCAAGAGTGGAGTAACTACTTCAAAAGGTTGGAAGGACCAACCTATGCCTGTCTGGTCAAAGACTTCTGGATTCATGCAGCAAATGGCACTAATACCATTATGTCTTCCGTCTTTGGGAGAAGGATAATAATATCTGAAAAGACCATTTCAGATTTACTGATGTTTGATGACACAGGAGTAAGAATCACTAACACTGAACTTAGTAAGAAAAGTGATGAAAAAATTATGGCTTCCATTTTCAAGGAAGGAACGGTAATTGATACTGAGAATACAATCCTCTCCTGTCTTAAAGATCCTTTACAAGTATGGCTCAAAATTCTGCAAGGGAACGTATTTCATCACTTTCCTTCAGATAAATTGAATGGGACTCAGAAGTATGTCCTATACTTCCTACTCAAAGGGATAAAAATTCATCTTCCGGCGATTCTGTTCAAGCTACCGAAAGAATCCATCAAGGACTCCAGAATGGGCTCTAACACAGAAATAAGTCATGTTCTGTGTGGGAGACTCATTTCTGACATTCTGGTGGAGTCAGGAATAGTTGAAGACATAATTATCAATGAAGGAGAGTCAAGAAAACTTTTCAAAAGTGTTGGACGAGTTTTTAAATGGAAGAATCTAATGTAAAAGGAAGAAGACGTTGATCTTAATATTGCGTCACCCAAGCGAAGCACTATGGCAATGAGAGTTCCTGTCGAAGGGTTTCCTAACTTCAACAAACCACACGATTAAGGAGAAGTAATAAATTATCTGAGAAAATTTGAAAATGAAACCTTAAATGTATGGTTTGACTTGGAGGATATTCCAGACCAGCTTCAAGAGATCTTGAAAAAGAAAAATAAGGGAAAGAAGAAAAGATGTGCTGATTGCGAAGGATCATCTGCAAAAAGGTCAAAAACTGTCAATGAAGTATTGAAAACTTTCAAGGATAATGTTATTACCAGAATCCAGAACTTACTAGACATATCCAGCTCCAGTATAGATCCCACTGCGCTGGGAAATGTCTGGACGGAATTTCATGGATGGATTTTGTAACATCCCGGTTTTTGGTTAGATTTATTTAATCGAGTCAATTTAATTATTTTTGGTCTTTATATTATTTTATTCTTGGTTATTATATTTTATCGCGTTTTGAGAGCGTTTGCGAGATATTTGAGTGTAGGGGTATTTTGGTCATTTTACTTATTTTGTTTAAGTTAGAAACTTAGAGAGAAAAATAGAGAGAAAGAAAAAGAGAAGAAGGAAAAGAGAAAGAAAAAGAGGAAAAAAAGGAAAAACTTGGAGTGTAAGGAATCGAATCAACCGACACTTCGAAGCACGATTAATCGGGTAAGGGTGTGAAACTCGATTATCTTATCATTGTGTATGAATATGTATGTGTATGTTTGAAGTCTATTTGTCTTTCCATAGATTTCAATTCTAGGTTGGAAATGAGAAAAATGATTGGGAATCGATGTTTTCGCGGCTGGAATGTGATATAAATGTTGTAGGATATTTGTTGTTATGATTGTGGTATGTTTTAGTGGTTATGTTATGGTTTGGAAGAGATTTTGGTAGAAGAAATATGGTTTTTGGACCCATAACAGCGCTGCATAATTTCTGAGTTTTCCTTGGTTCGCCTAGCAAACTTGGGGAGAAGCGAAAGCGAATGATTTTCGAGGGTTCGCCTAGCGAGCCCGTCAGCGAAGGTCAGCGAATGTTCGCTAACGTTGTTCGCCTAGCGAACTTTGTATCTTTTCAGTTATGTTTGTTGCTGCCTTGGTTCGCCCAGGGATTCGCGAAGCGAACGGCAAGGCGAAGGTTCGCCAAGGAGTTCGCCTAGCGAACTTTGTGTCTGTTTTGGTCTGATTGTGGTTTCGCCTGGGCATTCGCCTAGCGAAGGTGGTAACGAATGCTCGCTAGAAGGTCCGCCTAGCGAACATGACAGTTTGTGCAGTTTTGTTTCCTTCATAACTTTTGATCCGTAGCTCGGATCGAGGCACGGACGGATGCGTTAGAAAGCTAATGAAATATTCTTTCTTATTATTAAAATAGTTCTGAGATTGTTGGCCGATTTAATTATGTCGGGAATTTGGAAATGTGTCGTTTTGCCGACTTTTACCGTCTTAACTGTATGTAATTGTTGTTTTATCATGCAATATGCTTTATATATATATCGTAGGACTTGTGTGATGTTATACGATGTGAATGCATGTGATGAAATGTTGTGATGATGGTTTGTGGCCTAAGGGCAAGAAAATGCATTGTGTTGTGTTTGATTGTATATGCATGATTATGGATGTGTATATGTGTGCATTTGAATGTCATGAGTCATTGTATGCCAAGCATCATGATATGCATTCTTGTGATGTCGTATGCCCTAGTGGGTGTGAGCGACGAAACGATTCCAGAGGGAATCTGCTATAACGGTCGTGAGCCTTATACCGAGAGGACCTAAAGCGACGTTATAGACGATCGTGAGCCTTATACAAAGAGGACCTAAAGCGATCGGATCGTGAGCCCTATACCGAGAGGACCTAAAGCGATCCATAAACGTCGCGAGCCTTATACCAAGAGGACCTAAAGCGACGGGGAACATCGTTTGCCCGACGGGGAGTTACACTAAGTAACAAGCGATGATTCCAATAGTTCCTGAGTGAACTAATGATGAGAATGATGGATGGAACGGTACCGCATTGCATTGCATAGAGTCGTTGTGTTTGTCTCTGTGCATTTGCATAAATCATGAATGGATTGATTTTGTGTGGAATTATGAATGGAATTGATGAGTTGAGATATATATATATATAGGTTGGTGATAAATGTATTGTGCGTGATTGATATGCCGTTGTGATGGATGTATGAGATATGAATTATGGTGTAAGTTGCGGTGAGAATGTTTTACATGTGTATTTTCTGTCATTATATATATGTATGCAATTATATTATGATTGTGTTTCTCACCCTTCTGCTGTTTTGAATGCCCTGTAAGGCATTGCAGATTAGATGCTGGAGGTCTTTTTGTGAAACTTAGGTCTTCATTCTTTTGTCGGTCGGCTCTGATATGTAGCACCGGGTAGTTGGGGAGATCGTTTGTGATTATGTGTATATGTATATGTTCTTTTTGGATTGTACATGTATGACTCTGTGTATGACAGACAAACTTTTATGATATATATATATATATATATATATATATATATATATATATATATATATATATATATATATATATGAGATTTCAGTTATAGATTTTCCGCTTTTATTCTGTATCTGAATTGTGGGTGTTAGGAACTGAGTTCCCCTGTTATGTGCTACCTGATTGTTGCATATCTAATTGAGCGTGTTGTTGTATTTTGTTTTTATTGATGTGACACTCCCGTCTATGCCATGAATGTTTTAATTACACTCTGATTATTTGTTATCGCTTTAATTGCTCGGGGCTTAGATTGGGGGTGTTACATTAAGTGGTATCAGAGCCAATTTTGTCAGTTTGTGTCAGTTCGTGCCAGTCCGTGTCGGTATTTGTGTTTGGGGTGAACTATTTGTTTAACCATAGTTGCTGTTATTGGATATGAACAGAATATGGCTGGTAGGGATGACGCTGCTCTTGCTGCTGCGATGTAAGCTATGGCTCAGGCTGTGCGGGGTGCACCTAATGCTGGTGGGAATGATGAGTTCAGGAAGAACAAACCGCCTGTCTTCAAAGGGAGACATGATCCTGATGGTGCTCAGATTTGGCTTAAGGAGATTGAAAGAATCTTTCGAGTGATGGTTAAAGAGTGGGAACTTTTGGAAGCATTTAGGGATTTGAGTTTGGTGTGTGAATTGACATCTGATGGCGTGAGGCTTGGAATGTTAAAGGTTACTAATGATTTTCTGTTAACCGTTAGCGAGAAACAGAAGTTGGATGTGAAATTTGTTGATTTGATGACGGTTGGAGATCTAAGTGTGAATGGTGACTTTAAAGTGGATGGTAAGGGTGTTTTGAGATTCCGTGGTAGAATTTGTATTCCTGATGATTCGGACTTGAAAAAGATGATTTTAGAGGAAGGACACCGGAGTAGTTTGAGTATACATCTGGGAGCTAATAAGATGTATCAAGATTTGAAGAAGATCTTTTGGTGGTCCGGATTGAAGAGGGATGTGGCTCAGTTTGTTTATGCGTGTTTGACGTGTTAGAAGTCAAAGGTAGAACATCAGAAGCCTAGTGGATTATTGCAACCGTTGGATATTCCCGAGTGAAAATGGGACAGCATTTCTATGGATTTTGTGACAGGGTTGCCGAATAAACAGAGGGGACATAATGCCATTTGGGTGGTTGTGGATAGGCTGACTAAATCGGCGCATTTTATTCTGATTGACATCAGTTTTTCTTTGGAGAGGTTAGCTGAGATTTATATCCGTGTGATTGTGAAGCTACATGGTGTTCCGTTGTGTATTGTTTCGGACCGAGATCCGAGGTTTACTTCCAGATTTTGGGAAAGTTTGCAAAAGGCGTTAGGTTCCAAGTTGAGATTGAGTTCTGCTTATCATCCTAAGACGGAGGGTCACACTGAGAGAACTATTCAGTCATTGGAAGATTTGTTGCGGGCTTGTGTTCTTGAGCAAGGTGGTGCTTGGGATAGTTATCTTTCGTTGGTGGAATTCACGTACAACAACAGTTTCCATTCGAGTATTGGAATAGCACCTTTTGAAGCGTTGTATGGAAGAAGATGTCGAACACCTTTGTGTTGGCATGAATCTGGTGAGAGTTCGGTGGTTGGACCGGAGTTAGTGCAACAGACTACGAAAAAGGTGAAACTTATTCGTGAGAAAATGAAGACTTCTCAGAGTAGGCAGAAGAGTTATCATGATTGAAGAAGGAAAGATCTTGAGTTTCAAGAAGGCAATCATGTATTTTTGAGAGTTACACCGGTGACAGGTGTTGGACGTGCATTGAAGTCAAAGAAGCTTACTTCTCGGTTTATTGGTCCTTACCAGATATCCGCGAGAGTGGGTGTTGTGGCTTATAGGGTGGCGTTGCCGCCGAATCTTTCGAATTTACATGATGTGTTCCATGTTTCACAGCTTTGGAAGTATGTTTCGGATCCATCGCATGTGATTCCGAAGGATGAGGTTGAGGTAAGGGAGAACCTTACGGTTGAGGCATTACCAGTGAGAATTTTAGATCGCGAGTTGAAGCAGTTAAGAGGCAAGGATATTGCGCTTGTGAAAGTAGCGTGGGGAGGCGCTGCTGAGGGCAATTTGACTTGGGAGTTGGAGAGTCGGATGCGGGAGTCGTATCCGGAGTTGTTCGTCTCAGGTAATATTTTCGAGGACGAAAATTTCTAAGTGAGGGAGAGTTGTAACACCCCGATTTTTGGTTAGATTTATTTAATCGAGTCGATTTAATTATTTTTGGTCTTTATATTATTTTATTCTTGGTTATTATGTTTTATCGCGTTTTGAGAGCGTTTGCGAGATATTTGAGTGTAGGGGTATTTTGGTCATTTTACTTATTTTGTTTAAGTTAGAAACTTTGAGAGAGAAATAGAGAGAAAGAAAAAGAGAAGAAGGAAAAGAGAAAGAAAAAGAGGAAAACGAGGAAAAACTTGGAGTGTAAGGAATCGAATCAACCGACACTTCGAAGCACGATTAATCGGGTAAGGGTGTGAAACTCGATTATCTTATCATTGTGTATGAATATGTATGTGTATATTTGAAGTCTATTTGTCTTTCCATAGTTTTTAATTCTAGGTTGGAAATGAGAAAAATGATTGGGAATCGATGTTTTCGCGGCTGGAATGTGATATAAATGTTGTAGGATACTTGTTGTTATGATTGTGGTATGTTTTAGTGGATATGTTATGGTTTGGAAGAGATTTTGGTAGAAGAAATATGGTTTTTGGACCCATAACAGCGCTGCAGAATTTCTGAGTTTTCCTTGGTTCGCCTAGCGAACTTGGGGAGAAGCGAAAGCGAATGATTTTCGAGGGTTCGCCTAGTGAGCCCGTCAGCGAAGGTCAGCGAATGTTCGCTAACGTTGTTCGCCTAGCGAACTTTGTATCTTTTCAGTTATGTTTGTTGCTGCCTTGGTTCGCCCAGGTGTCGCACCTCGAAAAAATCGCTTCACCGAAGACACGACCCTCGCGCGAAAGGCGCGGAACGGTTCGACAGAGTCGCCACCGAACTTTATTTATCCCAAAAGAGGGAAAGGAAAATATCGAGAAAACCTTTAAAGAGAAAGATAAGAACATGGTCGTCGCAACCACATTCTAGGTTCGGGAGTCGGTTACGTGAGAGGAAGATACGCACACCCCCTCACATCCGTTGTACTCAACGGGAACCTCTTAGTTCGAGTTGTGATGAACGTTATCTAAGCTTGTTTGTTTTCTTCTCAACGATATATGCGAAAAGGTAAAGTAAAAGGTTTCGATTACTAAGGGAAATGGGGTGGTTTTAGGATAGGGTGCTCGGCAAGATCATCGCGACCTCAGGCCTACGTATGCTCATTCCGACGAGAATGAGGACTCAGAGCAATCGTAGTTCGACTACGGGAAATGACAGAGGAAATAGAAGATGGAGGGAAGGTAGCATGGACGCAAACGGGGGAAAAAGAAAAAGTGTGCTCGCCAAGATCATCGCAATCTTGTGCCTACGTATCTTTACTCGGACGAGAATAAAGAATCACAGCAGTCTTAGTTCGTGGTACGCCCACGAAAAGGAGTTGGTTGATTTTTAAAAGAGGCGTCAATCTCTCACACACGAGTAAGAGAACTCGCACCCAAACAAATGAAGAGAGATCAAAGACTTGAACCCCCATTTTTCACCTTGAAAAGAATTACGATAGTCGTTATTCGTTTTTGAGTTTTATTATGATTATCCGCTTGACGTGGGATCAAGGGTTTATTGTATGCGTTTGGTTATTTTGAAAAGGACTTGATTTGTTTAAAGAAGAGGCGCCAATTGCTCACACACGAGTAAGAGAACTCGCACCCAAACAATCGAAGGAAGATCAAAGACTTGAACCCCCATTTTTCCACCTTAAAAGAGTTGCGATAGTTGTTAGTTGTTTTTGAGGTTTGATTGTTAAAATCCGCTTGAGGTTGGATCAAGGGTTTATTGTATGAAAAGAGTTTGCTTTGAAAAAGGATTTCGGTTAGAGGTTGATTTGAAAATGGACTCGACGACGAATCGAGAGTTTGGTTGAAAAGAGGTTTGTTTGAAAATGGCTCGACGAAGAATCGAGGGTTTGGTTTGAAAATGGGTTGTTTGAAAATGGCTCGACGACGAATCGAGAGTTTGGTTGAAAATGGGTTGCCTATGCTAGTCCCTAGGGGTGCTCCTAGTAAACAAACCACAATCAAAAGAATATTAAATGCGTACATCGGAATGGGGAGCGGGGTACACGTAAATTACATGGGATGACATGAAATAAAGGGTCTCGTTGTAAAGTAGCCCAAGAGAAAGCCGTGTGTGTGCGAAGTGTCCTAAACTAAACCTCGAACCAAAGTTGCCAAGCAAGTGATCATAACCAACAGTCCAACAATTAGTTTTTTAGGTTTCGATATTTGTTAGTTTATTTTGATTAATGGTGAACAAAGAAAATGGTTAGATAAATATGAATATGGATATGAACAATGATAATAAGAATATGAATAATATAATCGAGATAATATGAACAAGGTATAATATCGACATAAAAATAAAGTTGGTCTCGTCTTAATCAAGATTTAATCGAGAAATTGATAATCAACGATTTTTGACTTTCCTTGACCAAAAGTGAAAATAAAAGAATATAAATCGAAATAGACATAAAAATCGGAAAACTAAGAAAGGTCTCACCTTTACTAAGATTTTAAATCGAAAAATCGATAATCTTTTGTATTTGGTTTTCATTGACCCAAAATGAATAATAAAATGAAATAGATAATAAAAATGAAATCAAATCGAAAAAAAGATAGGAAAAAGAATAAAGGTCTCACCTTTACTAAGATTTTAAATCGAAAAATCGATAATCTTTTGTATTTGGTTTTCCTTGACCCAAAAATGAATAAAAAAAATAATAAAAAAATTAATAAATTGAGATAAAAATAAATACGTGGTAGTAAATAGTGGGCCTCAAATAAATCAAAATTTAACCGGTTTGACTAAATCATGAATATTGTTGTATCATTGGCCCATAACATCAAATCGAAAGTGGAAATCGAACAATGGAAGTGGATTTAATTGAGGAAACTCAAAAAATAGTTAGACAAAATAAAACATAAGAATTAACAATTTACAACTTAAAACTTAAATGTTTATCAAACATTTTAAAGCAAATCAAAATAAAGGGGAGGGGGTATAGCGTACAAAACAATGAGTGTGTATGAAATAAAAAATGGATTGGAATGGAATCACTTGGGTTTCGGCCCATCATCCCCTCAGCCTCATAGAAACCTGGCGTGACAAAAAAAAAGAAAGGGTGTGCTGAAAAAAAAACAGAAACGGGCTAATGAATGAGCCCAACCAATATCTCAGCTTTCCAAATCACAACGGCATTACTTTCTCAGAACCAATCGAATGGCTCAGATAGACTTTTTTTCGCCATCGCTTCACCATTAACTAAAGTCACACTAACATCAACTATTCTTATACAAGATTCAACATCTCACGGAAACAACGGCGCAAATAGAGCGATCACGCACCAACCTTCTTCTTCGATTTCAGCTTCTCCCCCCCGTTGGCTCGATCTCGGTCGCGGTTTTAGACTCGTTTGTCTTCCTCAGGTTTGTGATGGTTTTGGGTCTGAACTTGTTTTCGTCCTCTACTTCAGTTCGATTTATGAATGGGTATGGGATTTTAATCTCTCTTCTTCTCTTTCTTGGTTTTCTTGTTCGAAAAGGGTTTACTTTGATTTTCTATTTTCTGCTTTGGAAAAGTTGAAGGGTTTGCGGAGGGATTGTGTTTTGTGGGTTGCGAATTTATTGATGGCTGAAGAAGAGTATTGGGTTTTGGGGTTGAGGAAGATGAGTGTTGGATTTGAATGGTTAGAAGATGAAGAAATGAGGGATCAGTTTAAGGAAATTTCTGCAGTGTGATATTGGCTTTTTTCCAGCTTTTTCAAGTGTGAGAAGAAGGTCCTATTTTATAGGAGAAGAGGAGGGTGAATTGGGAAATGAATTGTGAATGGTGAGCTGGAAAATTTCGAGGTCGTTTTGTGTAACGGTTTGGAAAAGTTGCTGCGTTTTGGAGGTATAGGTTTTGTGCGTCTTCCGTAATTGTTGTATGTTGTTTGAAATTTCTAACAGTTTCGCAAATTGGAATCTCACGTATCTCATGTGGGTTCCTCTATTTTGTGTAGGTCGGTTTGTTCATATTTGCTTGTGGGACTTGTATATTTGGTTAGTGTAATGGCTTATACGAAGGGTGTTATGTGAAAATTTTGCGGTTTGAGTGAGTTTGTGTATGGCTGCAAATTGTGTAGTGGAAGGCTTAATAATTTTGGAAGCTTGCGTAGGTTTGTGATACGTGATGCGTTGCTGGCTTGTAATGGTTTTGCTGGTGTGGGACCTGCTACTGTATTGTCATGAGGTTGTGGCACTGTTGTTATTATATGGTCTGTGACATCTTGGCTTTATGATTTATTTTGTAGGTAATTGTTATGTGAGATTATTTTCCAAATGTGAAAGGTTGGGTTAGTTTTGGCACCATGTGGAAAGTGGAGGTTGTAATATGCTGGTTATGAGATTCATGTTGCGGTGCCTCCCTTACTTTGGTTCACATTGGAAATAATGGATGGGAAAAAAACTTGTTTTGGGAGCTTGTTGTAGGTACAGGGGACATAATGGGTCATACCACTTGTTTGAAATTTATGAACGTTATCGTGAATGGTATATGTATTGTGACTTGTATTGGAAGTGGCTCATTTTTATTTGTCTTTTTTTTTGTTGTAAAAAATGACTTCTAATTGTGTGAGCTTTTATTTTTGTAATTGGTTTTTTTTTTGGTAAACTATGGGCTTTTTTCTGAATTTTTGTAAATTTTTGGAATAAATTCAAGTGGGCTTATGGTTTTTTTGTAGGTGTAGTGTATAATGATCAAAAAGAAAATGGATTAAAAATAATTGAATGGATAGAAATTGGGTTAAAAAGAAATAGTTGAATGAAATGGACTTAAAAAAAATGGAAATGGTTTTATCTTGGAAAATGGATTATGGATGGATAATGGATTTAGGAAAGTGGTTTCTAAAAGTGGATACGGTTTAAAAATGGATAAATGAAGTGGATAACAATGGTTAAAAGATAGATATGACTTAAAATGAAAATGGATAAAAAAATAAAAGAGAGATGAAGTTGAAGACAACATATTTTTTGGATTTTTTCTGAATATGGTTAGTGGATGGAAGTACAGATGAAAGCTATATACAAGTAGGACAAATTTTGGGTATGACAGACGCCCCTATCTAATTGGCTTAAACCGAGTAAGATGAATTACCACGGTGTTCGTTCTATGGAGGTATAAGTCAATTAGATATAAAAAAGACCACAAATTTGTCTGAAGGGAAGAAAAGGGATTGGGAAGTTGAAATACAAGAAATCTGACACCAAAAGGATGACAGACCTATCACCAAAAGGATGATAGTGAACACACACACATAAGGACCCTTCCACCAAAAGGATGGAAATGAGATCAAAGCCTGCTACTACCAAAAGGATAATAGGGCACACACGCACACAGACCCATCCACCAAAAGGATGAAAATGAGGTCAAAGCCTGCTATTACCAAAAGGATAATAGGGTGCACACGCATACAGACCCTTCCACCAAAAGGATGAAAATGAGGTCAACGCCTGCTATTACCAACGGGATAATAGGGCACACACACACACACATACCCTTCCATCAAAAGGATGAAAATGAGGTCAAAGCCTGCTATTACCAAAAGGATAATAGGGCACACACATAGACCCTTCCACCAAAAGGATGAAAATGAGGTCACAACCTGCTATTACCAACAGGATAATAGGGCACACACGCACACAGACTCTTCCACCAAAAGGATGAAAATGAGATCAAACCCTGCTATTACCAAAAGGATAATAGGGCACACACGCACACAGACCCTTCCACCAAATGGATGAAAATGAGGCCAACACCTACTATTACCAACGGGATAATAGGGCACACACACACACAGACCCTTCCATCAAAAGGATGAAAATGAGGTCAAAGCTTGCTATTACCAAAAGGATAATAGGGCACACACACAAACCCTTCCACCAAAAGGATGAAAATGAGGTCACAGCCTGCAATTACCAACAGGATAATAGGGCACACAAGCACACAGACCCTTCCACCAAAAGGATGAAAATGAGGTCAAAGCCTGCTATTACCAAAAGGATAATAGGGCACACACGTACACAGACCCTTCCACCAAAAGGATGAAAATGAGGTCAAAACCTACTATTACCAAAAGGATAATAGGGCACACACACACACAGACCCTTCCACCAAAAGGATGAAAATGAGGTTAAAGTCTGCTATTACCAAAAGGATAATAGGGCACACACACACACAGACCCTTCCACCAAAAGGATGAAAATGAGTTCAAAGCCTACTATTACCAAAAGGATAATAGGGCACACACATAGACCCTTCCACCAAAAGGATGGAAAATAAGGTCACAACCTACTATTACCAAAAGGATAATAGGACACACACACACAGACCCTTCCACCAAAAGGATGGAAAATGAGGTCACAGCCTGCTATTACCAAAAGGATAATAGGGCAAACACACACACACAGACCCTTCCACCAAAAGGATGGAAATGAGGTCAAAGCCTGCTATTACCAAAAGGATAATAGGGCACACATGCACATAGACCCTTCCACCAAAAGGATGGAAATGAGGTCAAAGCCCGCTATTACCAAAAGGATAATAGGGCAAAACGATAACAAAGACTGCCACTCACCAAAAGAATGACACACAGACTAAGGGTTTACAGATCGGCGACACCAAAAGGATAACGGATCAAAACAAGTTACTACCACCAAAAGGATGATATGAACTTCCCACTTGCGAGGACCAACACCGAAAGGATGCAGGTTAAGTTGAGTTGATAAGGTTTGGCTATCACCAAAAGGATGATAGTAAGGAAATTGACAAAAGGTCAAGTTTGCTGGGGGTATGATGAGTGAGGCTTATTTTAAAACATCAATAAAAAGGTTGAAGAGACAATTCAATGAGGAACGCCCACTGACTTGCTTGGAGATCACAGCTTCATCAACAAAAGGTTGAAGATTTCATGAGGAACGCCTATGAACTTGAAAAGATGCCCCTGAGTGGGCTGAAGATTGCTTGAGCTCTTGCCTTGAGCTCGATCAACAAAAGGTTGAACAACTTCGTGAGGAACGCTTACGGATTTGAAGAAGATTCCCCTGGCTGGGCTGATGATCATCTTGCACTCTTGAGATTCAACTTTGTGAGGAACGCCCACGGATTGATTGAAGATGCCCCTGGCTGGGCTGAAGACCTTCTTGCAGTCTTGAGATTGATCCTGGATCTTGACTATGCGCATGTATAAATGCTTAATTTTGTAGTGATATGCAATGCAAATGCTAACGCGTGGAGATCCAAGTGATGGGGAAGTATGATGGGTATGCATATGATGCAGATGATATTTATGATGTTGAATGCAATGCATATGATGCATATGATTGCAGATAGGTAATTGGACATGTTTTGGAGAAGTGCCAGCGTGGTGGACTTTTGATAATTGCCAATGAGGATTGGACTTCTGGGCGGTAGGAGGGACTTGATTTCCTCGACACTCAGTTCGTTGAAGATGCCATGATCGAAGCAGACGAAGATACTCTTGATGCCTCAAGTTTGGTCACTTGATGATAAGTCCTTTTTGAGAAGACCATGACTCAGCGCTTGAGGGTCAGGATGGCCTGCTCGACCAACTTGAAGATACAAAGGGATCTGCCTGCTGCAATGGATCTTGCCCCAGTCTGAATGTGGTAATGGTCTGCCCCTGATTAACCAGTTCTGAAGCGATTTGATCTTTGGATGTTGAGCCTTGATGTGCTTTTAGATGACTTGCCCCTGATTAAGCTGTTTGAAGGGTTTGCCCCAGCCTGAGGGTTTTGAGGGAGTCTTGCTTCGGGTCGGCACCACTGAAAGTTCAAGTTCCTCTTAGATTGCCCCTTGTTGGAATTGCTTTGATGTCTAGCACTGATTTGCAGTTAGAATTGCACATTCACAAATGGTAATCTTAACGCAATGCTCATGCAAGTTTTGAAAAAATGTCGTTTATTGGAGTGTCGTGATAGTGAGATGAATGGACCGTTAGCCCAAACGTGTGCTGGTTTTGATGGTGTGAAAGATATAGCAAGGAGCATGACACCAATGCTGAAGATTAGCAAATATGAGGAGTCAGTTTACGTAACCTTGCAATAGTATGCTTTCAGAATAAACCTCGCCTCAATTAGCTCTTTCGAGGGTTGTAGCATGGTCTGGTTCACGGTTTTAAGAAACAAAGGATAATAGGCTCAAAACTTGGTTTGTACCCACCCCTTCTTCGTAATGATCTCCAGTCCTACATTCAGTTAATTCTGCACATGTTTGTCTTCCAAAAGGGTTGACGGTGTAAGCGTGATGATTCAAACTATGCTTGAAATGGCAGTCACCTTATTCGATTTTTGGTGTATGTCAGTGCCCCTTTGATTTTGACATGGTGGTCACTGAATCTTATTTTGTTGAGGTTAAGGATTTGAGGGCCTCTTTTGATTTTGCTTTTGATCCCTATCTTTTGCATGGACTGATTTCGCTTTTCGAGTCCATCAGGGTTGTCTTGATTTTTACCTAAGTCTCCTTTGAGGTGTTCGACTTAGCAGGCTTTGATTTTTGTTTTTGATTTTGTTGTTGGAGGATTGTGACTGCCAAGTCATGGGTATTGATGAACAACCAACATGTCTTTTGGATTTAGCTTTGTGATTTGAGTGCGTAATTGGGTTAACTGAACACTACCCTGCCCCAGGTTGAGTGTAAGGGTTTGAATATCCGAAGGAAACTGCTACTTCTAGGCTCGAAGTGGGTTACTAGGGATTAACTCCTTGTCTCTCCAGTGTTTGGGGGTTGAAACAATGCCTGTACATCATCGGTGGGATTTTATCCGAAAGCATACATTTGCAATTATGGGTATTTCGTTGTCATCATCCTCCCTCCAATCATTGCTAAATAACAGTTTGATAAAGAAAGTGAAGTGGATAAATGTGTCGGTGATTTGCAGTAAATGGAAAGAATGAGTGAATACGACATAACTGATTCAAAACATGCATAATCACTACATTAAGAAAACCAAATACAAATGACAATGTTTAAAGCATACATCACTTAAGCAAACAAAGACAAAATACAAGGATGCAAAATGATGGGATGGCAACATGACTGCCTTCTTTGGGGAATAAACTTGACTTGATTTGATTTGACTTGATGCTGGCGCTAGTTTGGCGGCGGTAAAGGGTTGTTGATGACATTTGGAGCCCTCCCATTGAACGTGAGAAACTTTGAGTCGATCATGTCTTGAACCTTGTGTTTGAAAGCTCTGCAGTCCTCGATCGTATGCCCTGGAGCACCCTTATGAAACTCGCAATGAGCATTAGCATCATAATCTGGGGGAATGACAGTTGGAGGAGCTAGGTCCCTCAGAGCGATTGCCTTCTTCTCCATCAATTGAGCAAAGATCTGAGCATATGAGGTTGGCAAACGATCAAAGTCTCTATCAGACCTCCTTGTCCTTTGTTGATTAGGCTGACGTTGTTGAGCAGCTTTTTATTGTTGATGTTGAGGAGGATATTGATACCCTTGCTGGTTATAGGACTGTTGCTGAGGAGCCTGTTGCTGAGGCATTGGAGCTTGAATAGCTTGAACAGTTGGCTGATAAGGCATCAGAGCATATTGCGCAGCAGCAACATACGGATACTGGAAGTATGGCATTTGATAAGGCATTGGAGGGGGAGCTTGTTGAGCTTTCCCTTTCTGAGCAGAGACAATATTTGTTTCGCCCTCTTTCTTTTTGTATCCATTGAAGGGCTTCTTGACTTGAGACTGACTGCTAGAACCTCCTTGGATCTTTCCGCTCTTCAAACCTTCTTCAATTCTCTCACCGACAATTACCAAATCAGAGAATCCGGCAGAAACATTACCAATCAACTTCTCATAGTATTGGCCTTGCAAAGTACCCATGAAGATGTCAATCAGTTCATGGTCAACAAGGGGTGGGTGCACTCTTGCAGCTAACTCTCTCCAGCATTGCGCGTACTCCTTAAAGGATTCGTTGTCCTTTTGAGCCATACTCTGAAGTTGAGTACGATTCAGAGCAAGGTCAGTGTTGTACTTGTATTGCTTGACAAATGCATCAGCTAGATCATCCTAAGTGCGTACATTGCTATGCTCCAGCTGCATATACCATTCGAGTGATACCCTAGACAAGCTGTCTTGGAAGCAATGGATCATCAGCTTTTCATCTTTGGCATAGGCAGCCATCTTACGGAAGTACGTCTTCAGATGGATGTGAGGACAACTGAGACCTTTGTATTTCGGGAATTCCTGTAGCTTGAACTTGGGAGGAATGACAACATCTGGCACCAAGCACATTTCCAGAGCATTCAGAGATTTTGAGTTGCGCCCTTCCATGACTCTGAGTTTTTCGGCTAGATCACGACACATCTTAATAGCTTCAAAATCCTGAGCTACAGTAGGATTGACAATTGGGATAGCAGTGTGATAGTTTTGACCTTCATCGTATTGATCTTGTAGATTTTCCTCAGCCTAAGGGATAAGAATTTGAATGACAGCAGGCTGAGCTTGCGTATAGCTCCAACAACAACTCCAGGTGTTGGAAGTGGTTGAGTAGTGGCTCCTTCAGCGGCAGGCGTGAAGTTCATTGGTATCCCATAATTGATAGGGTTGGGAATAGGAACTGAGAGCCTTGAGGGTGACCCTTGCACAGGCGCAGTGTTGTTGGCAGCAGCGGCTTCACACAGTTCTTCTTCTCTTCTGGCCATCATGATGGCTTCAAGAATCTGATCAATTTTTCCCTTTATAGAGTCCAACTCCTCTCTGAAGGCAGCTTGCTCTTGTTGAATCTGCTCCATCGTTCTTCTTGTGTTGGCTCAAGTTGCATACTGGTGTCAAGGAATCAACTTAATTTACTGGAGAAGGAAGGAAGGTGAAGTGAGATTCTGAGGTTGAAAATGTAATGCAAGATACATAACAGATGCAATACAATGACATGAGATGCAATGCAAGATGCAAGATCCAGGATCGCAGATCACTGGTTGAAACAGTTCTGAGGTTGGTCGTTCACGGGTAAATGACCAAAGTCTATGATCAAAGAAACCCTATAAGTAGGCTCTATGAGGAAAGTTCTAGGTTCTTTTACCCACAGACCCACTCACGGGATAGTTTCTACGTTGACGGATAAGGTTCCCAGGATTACAGACACAAATCGCATCAATGTCACGCAACAGGCTAGCTGCATTACGACAATAATGACGACAAGGTCTCTCCTGAGTGGGGTCCTCGTGCCAGGCGCACAAGGAGCGAGTCCTTGGAGACTAACACTACACGACCACCAATATAGAACTTGGTTCTAAGAGTGGTTCATAGAGTCACGGACCTTTCATGAATCAAGTCGTGCGACAGGCTAGCTGTGTTACAACAGGATCTACGAAAAGTTCTACTCTAAGGGAGCGTTCATGCTAGGCACGCAAGGAGCGAGTCCTTGGGGACTAACACTACTCGACATCCAATTCTAAACTATGTGTTCTCTCTACTTTTACCAAAGATCCAACAGATAAGAACAATAGGAGAAAGCAATAAGAGAACAAATACGTAAACGAGAAAAAACATGCAAACAAAGATAACGTTCCTCAAAAATCACTCTAAGATAGGCTTGACTCTCTCTTGCATGGAGAAAATGTCCCCAGTAGAGTCGCCAGCTGTCGCACCTCGAAAAAATCTCTTGATCGAAGACACGACCCTCATGCGAAAGGCTCGGAAAACGGTTCGACAGAGTCACCACCGAACTTTATTTATCCCACAAGAGGGAAAGGAAAATATTGAGAAAACCTTTAAGGAGAGATAAGAACATGGTCGTCGCAACCACATTCTAGGTTCGGGAGTCGGTTACGTGAGAGGAAGGTACGCGCACCCCCTCACATCCGTTGTACTCAACGGGAACCTCTTAGTTCGAGTTGTGATGAACGTTATCTAAGCTTGTTTGTTTTCTTCTCAACGATATATGCGAAAAGGTAAAGTAAAAGGTTTCAATTACTAAGGGAAATGGGGTGGTTTTAGGATAGGGTGGTCGGCAAGATCATCGCGACCTCGGGCCTATGTTTGCTCATTCGGACGAGAATGAGGACTCAGAGCAATCGTAGTTCGACTACGGCAAATGATAGAGGAAATGGAAGACAGAGGGAAGGTAGCGTGGACGCAAACGGGGGAAAAAGAAAAAGTATGCTCGCCAAGATCATCGCAATCTTGTGCCTACGTATCTTTACTCGGACGAGAATAAAGAATCAGAGCAGCCGTAGTTCGTGGTACGCCCACGAAAAGGAGTTGGTTGAATTTTAAAAGAGGCGTCAATTGCTCACACACGAGTAAGAGAACTCGCACCCAAACAATCGAAGAAAGATCAAAGACTTGAACCCCCATTTTTCACCTTGAAAAGAATTACGATAGTCGTTAGTCGTTTTTGAGTTTTATTATGAGCATCCGCTTGACGTGGGATCAAGGGTTTATTGTATGCGTTTGGTTATTTTGAAAAGGATTTGATTTGTTTAAAGAAGAGGCGTCAATTGCTCACACACGAGTAAGAGAACTCGCACCCAAACAATCGAAGGAAGATAAAAGACTTGAACCCCCATTTTTCCACCTTAAAAGAGTTGTGATAGTTGTTAGTTGTTTTTGAGGTTTGATTGTGAAAATCCGCTTGACGTTGGATCAAGGGTTTATTGTATGAAAAGAGTTTGCTTTGAAAAAGGATTTCGGTTAGAGGTTGATTTGAAAATGGGCTCGACGACGAATCAAGAGTTTGGTTGAAAAGAGGTTTGTTTGAAAATGGCTCGACGACGAATCGAGGGTTTGGTTTGAAAATGGGTTGTTTGAAAATGGCTCAACGACGAATCGAGAGTTTGGTTGAAAATGGGTTGCCTATGCTAGTCCCTAGGGGTGCTCCTAGTAAACAAACCACAATCAAAAGAATATTAAATGCGTACATCGGAATGGGGAGCGTGGTACACGTAAATTACAAGGGATGACATGAAATAAAGGGTCTCGTTGTAAGGTAGCCCAAGAAAAAGCCGTGTGTGTGCGAAGTGTCCTAAACTAAACCTCGAACCAAAGTTGCCAAGCAAATGATCATAACCAACAGTCCAACAATTAGTTTTTTAGGTTTCGATATTTGTTAGTGTATTTTGATTAATGGTGAACAAAGAAAATGGTTAGATAAATATGAATATGGATATGAACAATGATAATAAGAATATGAATAATATAATCGAGATAATATGAACAAGGTATAATATCGACATAAAAATAAAGTTGGTCTCGTCTTAATCAAGATTTAATCGAGAAATCGATAATCAACGATTTTTGACTTTCCTTGACCAAAAGTGAAAATAAAAGAATATAAATCGAAATAGACATAAAAATCGGAAAACTAAGAAAGGACTCACCTTTACTAAGATTTTAAATCGAAAAATCGATAATCTTTTGTATTTGGTTTTCATTGACCCAAAATGAATAATAAAATGAAATAGATAATAAAAATGAAATAAAATCGAAAAAAGATAGGAAAAAGAATAAAGGTCTCACCTTTACTAAGATTTTAAATCGAAAAACCGATAATCTTTTGTATTTCGTTTTCCTTGACCCAAAAATGAATAAAAAAAAATAAATCGAGATAAAAATAAATACGTGGTAGTAAATAGTGGGCCTCAAATAAATCAAAATTTAACCGGTTTGACTAAATCATGAATATTGTTGTATCATTGGCCCATAACATCAAATCGAAAGTGGAAATCGAACAATGGAAGTGGATTTAATTGAGGAAATTCAAAAAATAGTTAGACAAAATAAAACATAAGAATTAACAATTTACAACTTAAAACTTAAATGTTTAGCAAACATTTTAAATCAAATCAAAATAAAGGGGATGGGGTATAGCGTACAAAACAATGAGTGTGTATGAAATAAAAAATGGATTGGAATGGAATCACTTGGGTTTTGGCCCATCATCCCCTCAGCCTCATAGAAACCTGGCGTGATAAAAAAAAGAAAGGGTGTGCTGAAAAAAAAAACGGAAACGGGCTAATGAATGAGCCCAACCAATATCTCAGCTTTCCAAATCACAATGGCATTACTTTCTCAGAACCAATCGAACGGCTCAGAAAGACTTTTTTTCGCCATCGCTTCACCATTAACTAAAGTCACACTAACACCAACTGTTCTTATACAAGATTCAACATCTCACGGAAACAACAGCGCAAACAGAGCGATCACGCACCAACCTTCTTCTTCGATTTCAGCTTCTTCCCCCCCGTTGGCTCGATCTCGGTTGCGGTTTTAGACTCGTTCGCCTTCCTCAGGTTTGTGATGGTTTTGGGTCTGAACTTGTTTTCATCCTCTACTTCAGTTCGATTTGTGAATGGGTATGGGATTTTAATCTCTCTTCTTCTCTTTCTTGGTTTTCTTGTTCGAAAAGGGTTTGCTTTGATTTTCTATTTTCTGTTTTGGAAAAGTTGAAGGGTTTGCGGAGGGATTGTGTTTTGTGGGTTGCGAATTTATTGATGGCTGAAGAAGAGTACTGGGTTTCGGGGTTGAGGAAGATGAGTGTTGGATTTGAATGGTTAGAAGATGAAGAAATGAGGGATCGGTTTAAGGAAATTTCTGTAGTGTGATATTGTCTTTTTTCCAGCTTTTTCAAGTGTGAGAAGGAGGTCCTATTTTATAGGAGAAGAGGAGGGTGAATTGGGAAATGAATTGTGAACGGTAAGCTGGAAAATTTCAAGGTCGTTTTGTGTAACGGTTTGGAAAAGTTGCTGTGTTTTGGAGGTACAGGTTTTGTGCGTCTTCCGTAATTGTTGTATGTTGTTTGAAATTTCTAACGGTTTCGCAAATTGGAATCCTACGTATCTCGTGTGGGGTCCTCTATTTTGTGTAGGTCGGTTTGTGCATATTTGCTTGGGGGACTTGTATATTTGGTTAGTGTAATGGCTCATACGAAGGGTGTTATGTGAAAATTTTGCGGTTTGAGTGAGTTTGTGTATGGCTGCAAATTGTGTAGTGGAAGGCTTAGTAATTTTGGAAGCTTGTGTAGGTTTGTGATACGTGATGCGTTGCTGGCTTGTAATGGTTTTGCTGGTGTGGGACCTGCTACTGTACTGTCATGAGGTTGTAGCACTGTTGTTATTATATGAGATTCATGTTGCAGTGCCTCCCTTACTTTGCTTCACATTGGAAATAATGGATGGAAAAAAAAACTTGTTTTGGGAGCTTGTTGTAGGTACAGTGGACATAATGGGTCATACCACTTGTTTGAAATTTATGAACGTTATCGTGAATGGTATATGTATTGTGACTTGTATTGGAAGTGGCTCATTTTTATTTGCCTTTTTTTTGTTGTGAAAAATGACTTGTAATTGTGTGAGCTTTTATTTTTGTAATTGGTTTTTTTTTTTTGGTAAACGATGGGCTTTTTTTCTGAATTTTTGTAAATTTTTGGAATAAATTGAAGTGTGCTTATGGTTTTTTTGTAGGTGTAGTGTATAATGATAAAAAAGAAAATGGATTAAAAATAATTGAATGGATAGAAATTGGGTTAAAAAGAAATAGTTGAATGAAATGGACTTAAAAAAAATGGAAATGGTTTTATCTTGGAAAATGGATTATGGATGGATAATGGATTTAGGAAAGTGGTTTCTAAAAGTGGACACGGTTTAAAAATGGATAAATAAAGTGGATAACAATGGTTAAAAGATAGATATGAATTAAATTGAAAATGGATAAAAAATAAAAGAGAGATGAAGTTGAAGACAACATATTTTTTGGATTTTTTCTGAATATGGTTAGTGGGTGGAAGTACAGATGAAAGCTATATACAGGTAGGACAAATTTGGGGTATGACACCAGGGATTCGCGAAGCGAACGACAAGGCGAAGGTTCGCCAAGGAGTTCGCCTAGCGAACTTTGTGTCTGTTTTGGTCTGATTATGGTTTTTCCTGGACATTCGCCTAGCGAAGGTGGTAGCGAATGTTTGCTAGAAGGTTCGCCTAGCGAACATGACAGTTTGTGCAGTTTTATTTCCTTCATAACTTTTGATCTGTAGCTCGGATCGAGGCGCGGTCGGATGCGTTAGAAAGCTAATGAAATGTTATTCTTATTATTAAAATGGTTTTGAGATTGTTGGTCGATTTAATTATGTCGAGAATTTGGAAATGTGTCGTTTTGCCGACTTTTACCGTCTTAACTGTATGTGATTGTTGTTTTATCATGCAATATACTTTATATATATATCGTAGGACTTGTGTGATGTTATACGATGTGAATGAATGTGATGAAATGTTGTGATGATGGTTTGTGGCCTAAGGGCAAGAGAATGCATTGTGTTGTGTTTGATTGTATATGCATGATTATGGATGTGTATATGTGTGCATTTGAATGTCATGAGTCATTGTATGCCAAGCATCATGATATGCATTCTTGTGATGTTGTGTGCCCTAGTGGGTGTGAGCGACGAAACGATTCCAGAGGGAATCTGCTATAACGGCCGTGAGCCTTATACCGAGAGGACCTAAAGCGACGTTATAGACGATCGTGAGCCTTATACAAAGAGGACCTAAAGTGATCGGGTCGTGAGCCTTATACCGAGAGAACCTAAAGCGATCTATAAACGTCGTGAGCCTTATACCAAGAGGACCTAAAGCGACGGGGAACATCGTTTGCCCGACGGGGAGTTACACTAAGTAACAAGCGATGATTCCAATAGTTCATGAGTGAACTAATGATGAGAATGATGGATGGAACGGTACCGCATTGCATTGCATAGAGTCGTTGTGTCGGTCTCTATGCATTTGCATAAATCATGAATGGATTGATTTTGTATGGAATTGATGAGTTGAGATATATATATATATATATATAGGTTGGTGATAAATGTATTGTGCGTGATTGATATGTCGTTGTGATGGATGTATGAGATATGAATTATGGTGTAAGTTGCGGTGAGAATGCTTTACATGTGTATTTTGTGTCATTATATATTTGTATGCAATTATATTATGATTGTGTTTCTCACCCTTCTGCTGTTTTGAATGCCCTATGAGGCATTGCAGATTAGATGCTGGAGCTCTTTTGTGAAGCTTAGGTCTTCATTCTTTTGTCATTCTGATATGATATGTAGCACTGGGTAGTCGGGGAGATCGTTTGTGATTATGTGTATATGTATATGTTCTTTTTGGATTGTACATGTATTACTCTGTGTATGACAGACAAACTTTTATGATATATATATATATATATATATATATATATATATATATATATATGAGATTTCAGTTGCAGATTTTCCGCTTTTATTCTGTATCTGAATTGTGGGTGTTAGGAACTGAGTTCCTCTGTTATGTGCTACCTGATTGTTGCATATCTAATTAAGCGTGTTATAGTATTTTGTTTTTATTGATGTGACACTCTCGTCTATGCCATGAATGTTTTAATTACACTCTGATTATTTGTTATCGCTTTAATTGCTCGGGGCTTAGATTGGGGGTGTTACAGATTTCTGAAGAAATTGTGAAGAACAAGCAACTAACAATTAAACAAAGTGAAGATAAACAGGCGACTGCATTAAGAATAGTTGAGTCTAGTGAACAAGCAACTAACATATAAACAAATTGTGAAGACTCTGATGACTGGAAGTTCTGAAGGCTGAAGGCTCTGAAGACCAAGTGCAGAAAGACTCTGAAGACTGAAGTGTTCTGAAGATTAAGATTCAAATGATCAAGTGCTGAAGACTCTGAAGACAACATTCTGAGTGAACATGGTTCTGAAGACTCTGAAGACTTGAAGTTATGAAGACAAAGGGTTTCAATACAAGTGCTGAAGTTCTGAAGACAAGACTCGGAATGAGAAAGTACTGAAGACTGAAGACTTGAAGATTCTGAAGACCCAACTAAAGTCTCGACTCATGCTTAAACCAAATACCATCAGAAGCCTCTGAAGATTTGAAGATAAATGTTACCGTTAGCAATGATTGTACACTGTACTAAAAAGATCTATCCCATCACTTCTTCTACAGTAAAAAAAGAAGATATGGCAGTATAACTTTCATCATTGCATAACGAATCTTTTCAAATAGCCAACGACTCTTTAACGTCTCTATTTTTCACCTGGCTATATAAAGAAAAGAAGGAAATACTTCTGAGCATCATGAAGTTGTGGATCGTATGTCGATCAAGATCACCATCGTCAAACTAGTTGCTGCTGTTAAAATGGAAACACGACCATTGTTGTTGAAACTAAAAGAATCATATATCAACACAACAACAATCAGAAAGTATAGAAGTTGATGATCCAAGACATTATTTGAAAACAATCAAGTCATCAACCACTTCATCATCTGAGCTATGTTGAAGATCAGAAGCAAGGAGTTGTTGCTCGAAGCTTGCTCAACGAAGAAGATGAAGAAGATCTACAAGATGTCATCAACTGTCAAATCAACATACATTTTTGTAGAATCTGAAGATAGCAAGGAGTTGTTGCTCATATCTTGCTATAACACTTGTGTGTTCATATGTACTTAAACTTAGGAGTTTATCAGCTTATTTAGAAGTAATCAATGTAATTTCCAAAATAACTAATTCTATGTGAATTAGGATTCCTCAAGTGATCAGTGTGATCAGAGAGTTGAGAAGACAATGGCTTGGTGTCATTGTGGAAATCCTGAAATATGGTTAATGATAGTCATATCTCAAAGAGGACCAATTGTAGGTCAGACTCTTGTGAGATCACTGATGGAACTCATTGAAAATCCTGGAAGAATGGTCAGTAAACGTTATATTCGTTAAATCGGATCACTGAACGTTTAGCTGTGAAAATCCTGATATGAGATCTTGATAGATTGGATTCTGTTAGGTCAATGTTTGTTATATCCATTAACTTGGATCCCTGAGCGGTTCATTGTAGGTTAGTCACAGCTGCGGTTATGCAGGTTGTTAGTCACCGGCGTTAGCCCGTGCATCTGTAATCGGTGTTTGATTATAATGGATTAAGACCTTGTGTTCAAGGCGAAATCACCTTGGAATGGTGGACTGGACTAGCTTGAGAATGGCTCAAGTGAACTAGGATATATCGTTTGTTCTTTACTCTTGTTTATGCTTTGATTTATTGTTTATGTTTCTGTATCAATTATCAGAACCTTGCATAGCCAGTCAGAACCCTGCAACTCAACTCTGATGAGCTTCCGCATTGCACGTCTGATTAATGCATCGCTTATTCAGATTCTCCCTATTGCTTATGCTTCATGCATCACACAGTCTGAATGATGCATCGTGAGTCAGAGTCTCTCAACGCAACTCTGATATTCTCTTAGCGCATTAACAATAAGAGGCGAAATGTTTTTAAGAGTTAAAAGACAATTTAAGCCCCCCATTTCTTGTGTCTTTCTCACACCTTCAGTATTTTTCTCCTATTATTATACAGGTTGATTTGCAGCCACTTTATACTGATTGCTGCTATTTGTGCGCCTCAAGAAGCCCAAGTCCAGTAGGTCTGAGGCTATTTAAAGAGAAGAAAAACTCTATTGGAAGGAGAAGAGCATATTGCAAAGATTTTAGAGAATTAGGATTAGCCGTTGTTTTGGTTGGTCCCTAGGGTTTTCATTTGTTAATTGTATGTCACTCATGTATCTTGTGATGCATTGAGTTTGACTGATTGTTGATTGTGGACTCTAAGCTTTTAAGAAAATAGTGTATTGTTCTTGATTGAAACTTTTAAGCAAGATCAAGTATTGTTTTGGAAGTGTGGTCTTCTGTTTTGTTAAGTTGTTTTGTATACAGTTATTGGGATTGTGATTGTTTGATATCACTGAGATGATTAGGGAGTGAGAGGGGTTCTCATATCTAGGAGTTACTAGGTAGAAGTTGCACTAGGTAGGCATTAAGTGAGGAGTTGTAAACTGGGATGGTTTAGCTTCGAATTAATACTACTGATAGTGGATTTCCTTCCTGGCTTGGAAGCCCCCGGACGTAGGTGAGTTGCACTGAATTGGGTTAACAAATTTAGTGTTGTTTATTTTCTGTAGTTTACAGTTTTTGATTGTTGTGTGTTCAAGCAGTGTTTTGATCCGAATGTTATGACATCTGTCTCGACATCTGGTATCTGAATGCCAGAATTTCAATTGGCATCAGAGCAGGTTACCCTGTTCTATTTTTGGGTGAGCTCCAAGGAGTTTGTATTCTGGTACTATGGACAAGGAATGAGGAGGAAATGTTAATAGGCCTCTAGTCTTGGATGACACTAATTATGACTTTTGGAAGGCACGCATGATGGCTTTCTTCAAATCTATGGATAGAAAAATGTGGAAGGCTATCATCAAAGGTTAGGAACACACTGTGGTAAAGGATAAGGATGGAAAAGAAACCTTGAAGCCAGAAGAGGATTGGACCAAGGAGGAAGATGAGATAGCTCTTGGAAACTGCAAAACCTTGAATGCTTTATTCAATGGAGTTGATAAGAACATGTTTACATTGATTAGCACTTGTATTATGGCTAAGGATGCTTGGGAAATTCTCAAGACAACTCATGAAGGAACATCCAAGGTTAAAATCTCTAGACTTCAGCTTCTCACTACCAAATTTGAAAACTTAAAGATGAGGGAAGATGAAAGTATTCATGACTTTCTTATGAATGTTCTTGAAATATATAATGCTTTTAGTTCCTTAGGAGAAAAGATATCAGAAGAAAAGATGGTTAGGAAGATTCTTAGGTCCCTTCTCGAGAGATTTGATATGAAGGTCACTACTGTTGAAGAAGCCCAAGACATAAGTAAACTAAGGGTTGGTGAACTTATTGGGTCTCTTCAAACCTTTGAATTATCCACGAGTAACAGATTTGGACAAAAGAACAAGAATATAGCTCTAATAAACAAAACCATTGATGAAGAGATTTCTAAAGCCATTGTACTTCTTAAAAAATTCAATAAGATTCTGGAAAATATGGATAAGGAAATTGAAACAGAAGTTATGGAAATTGTCTCTGAAATTGATGATGGTCTTCAAAAAAAGGTTGGAACTGAAATGGAACAAAGTCCAAATAAAGTCATACAGTCATAACTGTGAGGGTTGTGGTCACATTGAATCTAAATGTCCAACCTCTACCAAAAAACAGAAGAAAGAGAACCTTGAAGGTGTGAAAAACACAAGAAAGAGGGGTTTGAATTGGTTTTTCAAAATAAATTCGTTTCTTAAAATGATCTCCTTTTAACACCTCTCTTACTTATAAATAAATATCTTATTCAGATTAGAAAGAAATCACACAGTATGTTTATACTAGTTTACTTAAGAAATCCTCAAGTTAATCTAGTCCACCCGCCAAGGTGATTTTGCTTCTCTCAATCGAGGTCTTAATCCACTAATCAATCAGATTAATACAATTCACTAGCCAAACTGCTGGTGACTAACAACAACAACCTCTAAAACTCTTCAAGTTCTAGACTTCTCAAGAAATACAAACTCACATGTCTTTCTCAAGGAACACCCTCTAAGACAACACGTCTTAGACTTCTCAAGAAATACAACCCTACAGGTCTTTCTCAAGGAACACCCTCTAAGACAGCAGCCTTTTATGCTAGAAGTCTTGCTTCTTCAGCAGCTTTTTCTTCAGCTTCTTTCTGTTTTGCAGCCAAAAACTTGAGTTCTCTAATCCGCTCTTCAACTTCTACTCTTTCCTTTGCCAACTGAACTCCAGCAGTTACAGTGGCGTCAGAGAAGCTTACAATTCTTGCAATTTCAGAATCCAACCATTTCTGGAAGATTTGACAAGAATTCCCAAGCTCTAGAGGCTTGACACTTGTGCTTATTTCTGCTCGTAATTTCGCAATCTTCTTGAATGCCTTGTTACGAAATTGACCAATGCATTCTTCGAGAGTTGTTGGAAGGGGTATGTCATAGATGACTAAACCAAGGTCAGGCTCAGAAGAGTTAGTTTGAGAAGGTGCTGGCTGAGATGAAAGAATCTCAGTGTGATCATGTTCAGTTGTTGGTTGATCATTAGGAGATGATACTTCGAGAGTGTCTGACACCATGAGAGGTTCAGATGTGACATTCTCTAGAGTTTCAGAGATGGTTTCTTTAGAACTAGATTCAATGTTAGGAACATGAGATTCAGAGATTAGGTTCGGAGAACCTTGCTCATTCGGTTGAATGAGTGAAGAGGTTATTGTCGAGGTGTAGGTAGGAATGGCTTCAGACGAAATAGGTGTACTGATTGATGAATTGGGAGATGATTGAATAGTGGTAGTTGAAGGAGGGATCGAAAAAGATGGTGGTTTAAACTTTACTTGTGGATTGGATGTAGGTATGAAGGTAGTTTGAGATGATGATGGTACAGTGACAATTTTATTGACATTCATTGAACCAGAAGAATTGATAGCAGACTTACTGATTTTCTCAAGAAGAAGAGACTCCAGCATGGATGTCTTGGAGGTTTCAGCTTTGTTATCCTTTTTCTTCTTCTTAGGCTCAGAATCTTCTTCAGTTTGCCTCCTCTTACTCCTGGTGACATATTTAGGTTTAGGAGCAACATCTTTAATTCTGAAGCTAAACATGTCATGCCCTTCCTCTCTCATTATGGCAACAAATCCAGCAATTGTATTCATATTGCTTACCATATCCCTTAGATAGTAGAACAGAATAGATGGTAGACACATTTTCTCATTTTTGTGCAAATAGTACAACATGTACTTTTGATTTGTATTGAAGAAGTCAACAACACTCTTTGAAGGTCTTGGATTGATACACCCAAGAATAATCTTATGCCAGATCCTCAGGTTATCACGCAAATCTTTACTCTTATACTCTGTTGCCCCAGATTGACAATTTTTGAAAATTGCTATTTGATGACAGAGTCAGATTTCTCGGTCTTTCCATAAACCCTTTTTCCTTCCAAGAACTTCATTCCTAGCAGATCTGAAATTGACTTCTTAGTCATAATAATCTTTTGATCCATAACAAAAGAAACAACATGGAGATCGTCAGTTTCAGCTTGTCTCCAGAATTGTTTTACTAGATCTTCGTAGGTGGGACCTCTAAGTCTGTCAAAATAACTTTTCCATCCTTGAGTGTTTAGTTGATCAACTAGGTTAAACCTATTATCACGAAGATTGTCGAAGTCGACATCTAGTTCTTTGAGAACTGTTAGCATATATGCATGAATAACACAAGTGACTGAGGGTTTTCTTTACGTCACATGGTTTTGATTGATCGTGGGAAGAGATGATGAAGTCGGAGTGATCGTTGCAGTGGTCCCGGAAGTTGTAGAAGGTGGGATAGATGAAGATGGTAACCCTTCAGAGGGATTTAGTGACGCTTCAAATTCTTTGGAGAAGCGAACGGTTTCTTGTTGAATGGTGTTCATCATGATGATGGTTAAGATCGGAGAAGATGAAGACGGTGATTGAGTGTTTGAGATAGAATGAGAGAGAGACGATTTAGGGTTTTAGGGTTTCTATTCAAGTGAGAGTGGGAATGTGACAGTTTGAATGAGTATTTAAAATGTTTTTGAAAACCTAAAGGGATAGACACCATACAGGGGATTAATGAATGTAATAATGTTTTAAGTCAATTTCAAGAAAATTACTGTTCATTTGATTTGGATAAATGTGATGATTTAGATATAATGCAAAAATCATTTTCTAATTAAATGACACGTCATAATGACTTTAGAATCTGAACAATCCAAAAGTATTAATCAGAACTGAGACACTTCTTACCAAAGTGGTTCTGACGATAGTTACTTCCTCTGACTAAACACGTTCGATTCTGACGCGCTCTTACTCTGGACAATAGTCCATTTTCAGATGCTTTAAAATAATTTGAAATCTATCTTCAGCCAAGGGTTTTGTAAAGATGTCAGCCCATTGATGGTCTGTATCAATAAATTTTAAGCATAAAATTCCCTTCTGAACATAGTCTCTGATAAAATGATGTTTTATTTCTATGTGTTTAGCCCTAGAATGTAAGATTGTGTTTTTAGTCAAACAGATAGCAGCAGTATTATCACAGAAGATAGGAATGTTACTCTCGTGTATCTAATAATCCTCTAGCTGATTTTTCATCCATAACATCTGCGTACTGCATAAGGAAGCGTATATGTATTCTGTTTCTGCTGTTGAGAGAGCAATTGTTGATTGTTTCTTACTTGACCATGAGATTAGGTTGTTCCCTAGGAACTGACAGGTTTCCAGATGTGCTCTTTCTTTCCAATTTGTCTCCAGCATAGTCTGCATCGCAGTAACCAGAAAGAGTGTACTCTGATGTTTTCTCATACATCAAGCCAAGGTTAGTAGTTCCTTTCAGATACCTTAGAATTCGTTTAACAGCAGTTAAATGAGGTTCTCTAGGATCCGATTGGAATCTAGCACAGAGATGTACCCGAAATAAGATATCAGGTCTAGAAGCAGTTAGATATATGAGAGAGCATATCATACCGCGATAGAGTTTCTGACATACTTTACCACTTGCTTCTTCTTTCTCCATGATGCATGTTGGATGCATTGGAGTCTTTGCTATATTACAATCCATCATGTGGAATTTCTTTAGAAGTTCTTTAGTGTACTTACTTTGATGAATGTAAGTAGCCTCTGGTTTCTGATCAATTTGAATTCCCAGGAAGAACTTCAACTCACCCATTAGACTCATTTTGAATTTTGCTTGCATTAACTTTGAAAACTCTTCGCATAGAGAGGGATTAGCAGAACCAAAAATGATATCATCAACATAGATTTGAACTATAAGAATATCATTCTTATATGTTTTACAGAAGAGAGTGGTGTCAACTTTTCCTCTGGTGAAATTGTTTTCTAAAAGAAATTTGCCCAGTCTATCATACCAAGCTCTGGGAGCTTGCTTCAGACCATAGAGAGACCTTTTGAGTTTAAAGAAAAAATCTAATTTTAATGAGTTTTCAAAACCAGGAGGTTGTTTGACATACACTTCTTCTGATATGTAACCATTTAAGAATGCACTCTTGACATTCATCTGATATAAAATGATATTATGATTTACTGAAAAGGAAATTAATAATCGTATTGCTTCAAGTCTGGCGATAGGAGCAAAGCTTTCGTTCTAATCAATTCCTTCTTGTTGACTGTAACCTTGAGCAACAAGTCGTGCCTTGTTCCTAACAACTTCTCCCTTTTGATTTAGCTTGTTTCTGAATACCCACTTGGTTCCAATTACATGAACATCTTTAGGTTTTGGAACTAGATCCCATACATCATTCTTTGAGAATTGATTAAGTTCTTCCATTGCTAGAACCCAGGCCTTATCCATAAGAGCTTCATCAACTGTCGTTGGTTCAATTAATGACACCAATCCTAAGAGCGTTTCTTCTGATGGTTTGAAAGCTGATCTGGTTCTGATCGGAGCGTCCTTGCTACCCAGAATCAGTTCTTCAGGATGTGAAGTAGATATTCTTATTTTCTTTCATTGTGGAGTATTCGAAGTTACATCAATAGTGTCAGTAGTTGGATCATCTTGATCTTTAACTTCTCCTGCCTTTTCTTTAGGTTCTGAAAAGCCGATTTCCAAATCTGCAAACTTTTCAACTAGCTTTGACTTTTCACGGTCAAGCTTATCATCGAATCTCACATGAATTGATTCTTCCACAATCCGTGATTCTGTGTTATAAACTCGGTAGCCTTTTGAGTGTTCAGAGTATCCTAACAACAGACATTTCTGTACCTTGGAATCAAACTTGCCAAGATTCTCTTTAGTTTTTAGCATAAAACAAGTACATCCAAACGGATGAAAGTAAGAAATGTTGGGGATTTTATTCTTCCACAATTCATAAGGAGTTTTATTCAAAATAAGTCTTATAGAAATTCTATTCTGAATGTAACATGCTGTGTTAATTGCTTCTGCCTAAAAGTGCTTAGCCATGTCAGTTTCTTGGATCATGGTGCGAGCCATTTCTTGTAAAGTCATGTTCTTTCTTTCTACCACTCCATTTTGTTGTGAACTACCGGTTTGCGAAAACCGCCGGTTTTCCCGGTTCGCACCGGTTATCTCCGGTTCGAACACATGGGCGATCGAACAAGCGAACCCGGCCGGTTAACTGGCCGGTTCCCGGTCCAACCGGCCGGTCCGGTCCGGTTCGGTTTTTAAAACACTGGGATTAATATTCATTGAAATATAAAACTCACGATGAAATATGAACAGACTGACGATTATCAGAGACGTAATTATGAGATTAATTATAAGCATAAGTAAATGAAGAGTTTTGCGTGCTTTCTCACCAAGACATAATACTACATTCTAGGTTATTTAAGGCGCATGCTTTGCTAGCTTCATCGTTATTAGTATAGAAGAAGCGTGTCTCACACATTATCTCCTAAACTCTCCACCACTTCATCCTCAATGTCTAGAGGAAATTCAACACTTCCCATCTGTTTCTTCAAGATTATTCTTCAAACCAATCTTCAAACTATTGTAATCTTTCCTCTTAATTTACTACTACTCTCTACTACTGTCTACTACTTTATATTTCTACACATAAGTTATGTTATATCTGTTTTTCACCTAATCTAGTTCTAATAGTAATATATATTTTACAGAAAATACCAAACAAGTTTACAAGAAAACACGGTGGTGTTCTACCAAATCCAGTGATGATCAAGCCTCCAGATGGCACTAAATGGAAAGTATTTTGGAAAAACATCAATGGTGAGATTTGGTTTCAAAAGGGTTGGAAAATTTTTACTCAAAATTACTCTCTACAACATGGTTGTTTGGTAGTCTTTAAATATAAAGAAAGAACTTCAGACTTAGATGTAATCATACTTGGCCAGCATGCATTAGAAATTGACTATGATTCTTCATGTAACACTCTTGATGAAACTGAAAATCTTGATCATAGTGATGATGAATCCATTGAGATCTTGAATGTTGATGATAGTGATGATGAATCAGTTGAGATTTTGAATGAATCTCTTAATAAGAAGACTAGACCAAAGTCACCATTAGTTTCTCCTAGACCATGTAAGAAAGTTAGAGGTATGTAGATTTAATTTTGTTGGTGAGATTTTCTATTACTATTTTTTATTCAAAATGAATTAACAGAAACTTGCATATAGTTTTTGTTTTGTAAACAGAAGCTAGAGTTGAAACCTGAAAATATCAAGCATCATGATTTACTTGTTTGTTTACGTTTCACATTACACACAGGTGAGATTAAGGATAAGGAGATTAGTGGAAGAACTACATCATTGAATTGGCCAAGTGGAAATAGGGCTCAAGAAGTAGCTGCAAAATTCATCTCAAGCAATCCTTTTTTCACTATTCTCATAAAACCTAATCATCTCGCAGGTTATCATCTGGTAAGGTTATTCATGCAATGCTATGCAGTAAAATAACATATATGTTATGTTGTGATGATAAATTTATAATGATTGATAACACTACTATACAATGCAGAGTGTACCAAATTTAGAAGGGGTTATTGAGAACAAAGAGAAAAATCTGATTCTGCAGATTGGGGAAAGTTCATGGAATGTGAAATTGCTTCGCGGTAATAAGGATTCAAAGGGTTGGCGTCTATCGGCTGGTTGGTCCTTGTTTGCAAGTGAAAATGGACTCCAACCGGGAGATGTTTGTGTCTTTGAACTGGTAAACAAAGAAGCTTTTGTTTTTAAAGTTCATGTATTCCGAAGGGAAAGCTAATCTATTTATTTGGAGTTGTAGTCTTTGAACTAATTCCTTTCCATCAAATGGGGGAAAATTTTTTCATATTTGGTTGTAATAATTCTGCTTTATTGGATAGTTTGTTCTGTGATTTTGAGACAGAATGAATAGTACTATTAATTCTGTTTTATTGGGGTAACTTCCAATCATAATGTAACCTTTTGTCTAACCATTCAATTTCAACCTTAGGTTTGTCATTTCATAATACGGACAATTTACACTTAAGAAACCTCTAAGGTAACAATTAATATAGATAATTAAGATTTTATTTATTTGCGAAATTTAACATTAATCAATTTGATCAATATTCAAGGTATATTACTATGCAAAACTATGTTACACAAATTAAAAACCCAAATAGGAAAATGCAGTTTAATATATGGTTGTTTAAACGCCACTTTAAGTTAGAAACAAGATCTATCACGATCTTATAATTGTCATTAGAATTGCCATTATCACTCATTAGTGTAATTACCCATGTTCTCTTTAACACTCAATTTGGATATTAAATCAGATCAAATGAGTTTCTATGTATTCTATCTTTGGTAAATTAGATTAATGAAATCTCCTAAGTGCTCTAATTGTTGTCAATCGGGATCAATAGAGCAGCTAGTGAATTCTTAAGAAATCAATTATTTAATAAAGAGACAAACCAATATTTATTAATTCAAGAGAGGATTTTATGGTAACTTTAATAATTGATCAATTGGTGTTAGATGACAAAATATCAATTGGAGGTATTTTACTATATTGTATTATATTATATAATATAGGTTTCCATATCTTCTTCTTTTATGTGTGTATATATATATATATAAAAGAAGAAGAAGAAAGAAAAGTTGGGAAAGAAGAGAAGGAAAACGTGGAAAGGAGAAAGAAGAGAGGAAAAGTTTGGGAAGAAGTGTTAGAACAAAGTTTGGTTCTGCAATAATACCTCTGAGTTTTGATGATAACAAACAAGTATGTTTTTATGAACAATTTTGGTATTCTAATGTTTGTTATTTTTGAGAATTTAACAAACAGGTTCTACTTCTGATAAATAGTGTGGCTAAGTTATTAGAAGTGAATTGTTCCACTTCTGCGCTACATTTGTTTTGCTGAACAGTAGCATTTTCTTCAGAAGACTCTGAAGCTGTATGACTCTGATACCATGTCTAAAGAAAACAAGTTTTGAAGATCTGAAGACAGAAGTTCTGATGAACAAGTCCAGATGCTGAAGACTTATGCTTATTAGACAACGGGTTCTGAAGACCAAGTGCTGAAGACTCTGAAGATGTAACTCTGCAGACTCTGAAGGCTTGAAGCTCTTAAGACCCAAGTTACGTTTTCCCTTCTTCTAACTCATGCTCTCAGAAGCCTATGAAGTCAGGAAGTTGAGAAGACTAAGCAACGTGGTACAACAGTACAACGGTACGATGAGGACGCTTTGCTCCACTCCGGATTGGGCGGACGCAAATGTTCTATTTGTCCCCCACGTTCTTTCAAGCTGCCATAATTCTAAAATGTCAGAAATGTCCTTCAACGGTCACATCATGCATGACTATATAAAGGCTTGAAGACTTCAAGAATGGTGGCGCTAATCTTCACTGTTCATACGCTCTATTGTTATATCATTCTTAAGTCATTTTGTTCTTAAATCTATTTACATATCAGCTTGTGTAGAAGCAATTTTCTATAAACAAATTATTTTTCAAACAATTTTTTGATTTGCTTAAGAGACCAATTAGGTCAGAATTCTTGAGAAGTCTAGGACTAGTGTGTCTTAGAGATTGTTGCTAGTCACTTGCAGTTTGGCTTGTGTATTGTATTAATCAGTTTGATTAGTGGATTAAGACTTCGCTTGAGAGAGGCAAAATCACTTTGGCGGGTGGACTAGACTAGCTTGAGGGTTTCTCAAGTAAACTAGTATAAACATATTGTGTTCTTTCTTTTCAGTTTCTCTTGCTTTATTATCAAGAAGTGGAGGTTATTTGTAAAGGGGATTATTTTTAAAGAATAATTTTTAGTGTAAAAACCCAATTCAAACCCCCCATTTCTTTTGTTTTTCACACCTTCAATTGGTATCATAGCCTGGTTCTGAGAAGATAAAAAGTTTGAATTTTTATCAAGCACCTTGACCGGTAAATAGCAAGTGTACTATTTAGCAGTGTAGTAATAGTTGGGTTTTCCCCAGAGTCGGTCTCTCGAGGACTGCTCAGAATATGTAGTGCAGATGTTATTTCAATTAAACAAAAGTTCCTTGGGTTTTAGAAATTGTTTATGAGATCGTTAAAAATTGCAAATATCAAGCAATAGTAAAAATAAAGATTTACTAACAATGAGAAAAATGCTAGGGAAAATGGTTGAATTGCTCTGCAAGAACCTTCAATGATTATTTAGAAAGACATGCCTCAAACCTCATCTTACCGGATCTTAGTAAAAGTTTTTCTTAATTCCTTAATAAAAAACCCTTTGATATTCTTCCTAAACCCTAATTCCTCAGTGGTCTAGGAAGATATCAAGCAATAGTTCTGACAAAGATTTTACCGTTACTTACGGGGTATCCCCATTCCTAGGCAATATCTACCGCAAGAATCATTATGCAAAAAGCGTTAGGTTGGTTTTTCAGGCCTAATCCCTAACTATGAATCAAATCCAATTTTCCAATCAAAATAAGCATTAAGCATATTGCATAATAAAAGATGAAGGAAAAAGTCATAATCTCATAAAATAATGTGAAATAGATTCATTACATAGCAATTCAGAGCCACCCCCTAGGAATGAGGGGTTTAGCCGATCATGTTCAAACTAAACTCAAAAACAACAAAAGGATAAGAAAATGTCATTACAAGAATATTCTGATCACTTTGATCTTCAATTGCTTCCGCGGTTGAATGATCGTCGTTCCCCGAAAACCCTTGATTGCCTCTAATTCCTCCACTTGATTGTAAAGAAAAAATATCCAAAAAAAGTTCTTTTTCCTCCTCTCGTTTTAGCCTAAAAAGTATCAAATCACATAACAACATGCGACATTCCCAAAATACCCTCAGAGGACACTTAAATGGAATAAATACAAAAATCACAAAATTCCCCTCTAGTGGCCCTGACATGGGTCGTGTCTGTAACACCTCCATTTTAATTATTTAGATGTCCGGTATTATTTTTAATTGTTGGCTTTGGTTGGGTGCGTGTTTGAGTGCGTAGGAGGTGATATTAATAATATGGAAATATTATTAGTATTATTATTATAATGGTATATTTCATATTATTATTATTATTAGTATTAATATTGTTTTGGTTACTATTATTATTAAAATTATTTAGTAAAAATAGGACCTAAGATAATTAAATGAATATTGGGTTAATGAGATTAGTGAGGGTAACTTGGTAATTCGAGCCTAATTAGTAGTAATTGGTAAAAGTGGGAATAGTGAGAATCTTAGAGATAGAGAGAGAAAAGGCTAAGGAGAGGAAGAGCAAGAGAGCACTTGGGCAAGGAATCCTCATCAATTTTCGCAGAGATTAAGCAAGAATTCGAGGTAAGGGGAGAAACAGGTTTAATATTGGTGTTTATTTCATGATCGGGTAGTGGGGAGTCCTTAACCCCGTAGGAAATTGAAGTGCAATTGTTGAACTGTTGATTGTTGTGTATGCTAGCTTTGAATCTGAGATTCGTGCATGATTTACTGTGTATTTTCCTGAATTTTGAGTGTTGTTGCTGTTGTATAAACACCTGTTGCAGATCTGTATTTCTGATTCGAATTTGGGGGAAACGATTTGAGATTTTAGGCTTGTGATATCTGTAGTAAGACTAGATGCAAGTGTAAAGATGAAAATTGGACCTAAAATCAATGTAGAAACGAGTATAGGGCTGAGTAGAAGTGGAAAAATGTAGAAATCGTAGCAGACTGCAGAATAGGAAGGTCTCTGGTGGAATGCGTAACGGATCTGGCCGTACACGTATGGGGCTAGGCCATACGCGTATGGGAGTGAAGAGAAAGGGGCCTTACGCGTAAGAGAAAGGGAAAAGGAGGGAGTTACACGGCCCTCTGCCCGTACGCGTATGGGTTGCGTATGCTTGGCAAGGCAATACGCGTATGGAGTAGCCGTACGCGTATGGGGATCTGACAATGAGATTTTCTTAGGAAGAGAGCCTCTGTTCGTACGCGTATGAGGAGGGGTAATACGCGTAAGGGTAGAGTGGGGGAGTGAGCCATACGCGTATCATATGGAGCCTTACGCGTATGGATGGGCGAGGAAATGAGGCATACGCGTATGACCTGGGTCCGTACGCGTATGGGCTGGCAGAGTGCAGAATTTTACCATTTTAGCGATTCTTCTCCCTTTTCGCAGCGGTTTTGAATTCCCATGGTTTGAGAGATTGAGGGTAGAAGTCAGTTGTTGAGGAATGATAATTTGGTGATGAAAACAATTAGTTTAATAATTTTAAATTAATTAATTGATTAATCAATAGTTGACGTATGTGGTGTGACGTAATTGTATGGTGTTTGGTGTTAAATTTTGGTGTGATCAGGAGGATCGTGGACATGTATCTATGTGGTAATATACATGTGTTTCATATGCATTGGGTGTCATTGCATTTCATGGTGATTGGTGGGATGGATCGTTGCTCAGGAGGAGTGTATGCGATTCATCCGTACTCCTACATGGAGAATGGTGGGGATACATCATTGCCAAGTAGAGGTGTATGTGATCTATCCGGGTTCGATTGAATGAGCCAATGAGTCGGTACCGCATGCATGGTGTTGTGTCGCATTGCATTATTATTTGATGTTGTTGATGATATTGGGCAGTAGGCCGTGTTTGATAATTGATGGTGCTTGAGTATGATGGCTACCTGTTTATCATGTATTTATTCACCTATAATATTGGAACGTGATTTCTCACCCCTTTGTTGTTGTTGTTGTGCCTGTGCTTCTTCGGAAGTACAGATAATCCAGGTACTTAGCTAACTTGGATATTGGTGTTGCTGATCGAGTCTATAGGAGTGCTCTGATACGTAACGCGAGATTATTTTGGGGATTTCCATTTATTTGTTATTTGTTATTCTTTTGTTACGTATCTTTCTTTTGGATGATTATTTTGGTGGACCACGATTTTATGTGGGATTATTTGGTGTATTTGGCAGATGGCCGTAAATTGAATAAACGAATGAATATTTTCCGCTGATTTATTTCAATTAATAAAGGAGTTTTGATGTTGTTTTGCTAATGTGGCATCCTACTTAATTTTGGTGCAAAAACTCTGATGATTTCTCTTGATTATTGTGCTTATTTTTAAAATGGGAAAAGTGGGGTGTTACAATTGGTATCAGAGCAGGTCGGTCCGTCTGGCCAGTGTAGTAGTTGAGTCTGTCCTTAGAATAGGAGTTGATTTTGGTGTTCTGACCGTATGTTGTGGTTGAACAGTATGGCAGGAAGGAATGATGCTGCTCTTGCTGCTGCTATGCAACCCATGGCACAAGCTGTAGAGAATGCCAACCAGGGTGGAGGTGCTCAGTTTCGTGACTTAGCACAGTTTCAGAGTAACAAGCCGCCTACATACGAGGGAGGTATCTTGGACCCAGAGGTTGCACAAAAATGGCTGAAGGCTGTGGAGAAGATCTTCAGGACCATGGGATGCAGTGATGCTCAGAAGGTACGGTTTGGTACTCATATGCTGGAGGGAGAGGCTGAGGCTTGGAGGGACAACAGTCGTCAGAGATTGGAAGCTGCAGGTACTGAGATTACTTGGGCTGTGTTTCAAGCTGAGTTTCTGGAAAAGTATTTTCCGGAAGACATCCGTAGTGCTAAAGAGGTGGAATTTTTGGAGCTGAAGCAGGGTGATAAGACTGTGGCTAAGTATGCCGCTAAGTTTGAAGAGCTGGTTCAGTATTGTACTCATTACAATACTGAAGAAGCTATGACATCGAAGTGTCTGAAGTTTGAGAACGGGCTGCGTCCCGAGATCAAATTGGGTATTGCTTGTCAGAAGATAAGAAACTACCCAGAGCTGGTGAGCAGAAGCAAAATTTATGATAATGACAACAGGGCCAGAATTGCTCATTACAAAGCTGTGAATGAGAAGAGAAATAAGCAGAGATTTAGAGGTACTCCTTACAGTGCTCCAGCTGATAAGGGGAAACAGAAAACTAATGGGGGGAAGAAGCCAAAAGAGAAGGGAGCAAGTGTTGATACTCTCAAGTGCTTCAAATGTGGTGGCACGGGTCACCGTGCGAATGACTATCAGAAAGAGGTGAAGAAGTGCTTCAAGTGTGGCAAAGCAGGTCATGTTATAGCTGATTGCAGAGCCACTATGCCTACTTGTTAAAATTGTGGTGAGAAGGGTCACATCAGTACTCACTGCGAGAAGCCGAAGAAGTCTCAGGCGTCTCAATCTAGTGGGAAAATGTTTGCTTTGGTGGGAGCTCAATCTACTGATGAGGAGCGTTCCGTCAAAGGTACTTATTTTATTAATGATGTTCCTTTGATTGCTATTATTTACACGGGTGCAACACACTCGTTTATTTCTGTTGAATGTGTGAAGAGATTAGGAATTGTGCCGTCGACTCTAGAGCAGAGGATGACGATTGAAACTCCTTCTATTGGTTCTGTGGTTACTTCTTTGGTGTGTTTGAAGTGTCCGCTGACCGTATTTGGTAGAGATTTCAGAGTGGACTTGATTTGTTTGCCACTCGGTAATCTTGATGTTATTTTGGGGATGAACTGGTTGGAGTTCAACCGGGTGTATATTGATTGCTTCAGGAAGACGTTACTGTTTCTTACTCCTGAAGAGGAAGTATTAGCGGATTCTCTATCTAGCAAAGAGTTGAGGGCGTTGTTGGAAGATGAAGCGAAGCTGTTTGCAGTATTTGCCTCGTTATCTGTTGAAAGCAAGACTTCAGTTAATGAATTGCCTGTAGTTAATGAATTTCCTGAAGTGTTTCCAGATGACATCACGGAATTGACTCCGACAAGAGAAGTTGAGTTTGTGATTGATCTTGTACCAGGTACCAGACCTATCTCTATGGCACCGTATAGGATGTCGGCATCAGAGTTGGCAGAGTTGAAATCTCAGGTCGGGGAATTGCTCGATAAGAAGTTTATCAGGCCAAGTGTGTCGTCGTGGGGAGCTCCAGTGTTGTTGGTGAAGAAGAAGGATGGTAGTATGCGTCTGTGCATTGATTACCGTCAGTTGAATAAAGTGACCATTAAGAATAAGTATCCACTCCCTAGGATTGATGACTTAATGGATCAGTTGGTAGGAGCTCGTGTGTTCAGTAAAATTGATTTGAGGTCGGGTTACCATCAGATTAGAGTCAAGGAAGGTGATATTCAGAAGACTGCTTTCAGAACTCGCTACGGACATTACGAATATGCAGTGATGCCTTTCGGAGTGTCTAATGCGCCGGGTGTATTTATGGAATATATGAATCGTATTTTCCATTCTTATCTGGATCAGTTTATTGTGGTGTTTATTGATGATATACTGATTTATTCTAAGTCTGACGAAGAGCATGCAGGTCACTTGAGAATTGCATTGCAGGTGTTGAAGGATAATAAATTGTTTGCAAAGTTCTCGAAGTGTGAATTCTGGTTGAAGACTGTGAGTTTCTTAGGCCATGTTATTTCTGGTGATGGTATAGCGGTGGACCCCTCTAAAGTAAGTGCAGTACTTCAATGGGAGGCTCCGAAGACCGCAACGGAGATTAGAAGCTTTTTGGGTTTAGCAGGTTACTATAGAAGGTTCATTAAAGGGTTTTCTAAATTGGCGTTGCCGTTGACTCAGTTGACCAGGAAGAATCAAGCTTTTGTCTGGGATGCTGCCTGTGAGGAAAGTTTTGAGGAACTAAAGAAGAAGTTGACTACAGCACCAGTGCTAATTTTACCAAGTCTGAATGATTCTTTTGTAGTGTATTGTGATGCATCTAAGATGGGATTAGGCGGTGTGTTGATGCAAAATGGCAAGGTAGTGGCTTATGCTTCACGGCAATTGAGGGTGCATGAAAGGAATTATCCTACTCATGATCTTGAATTAGCTGCAGTAGTATTCGTGTTAAAAATTTGGAGGCATTATTTGTATGGATCGAGATTTGAAGTGTTCAGTGACCACAAGAGTTTGAAATATTTGTTCGATCAAAAGGAATTGAATATGAGGCAGAGAAGGTGGTTAGAATTCTTGAAAGACTATGACTTTAATTTGAGCTACCATCCGGGAAAAGCTAATGTGGTGGCAGATGCTCTGAGTCGGAAGACAATTCATATGTCTGAGTTAATGGTGAAGGAATTGGAATTGATTGAACAGTTCAGAGATTTGAGTTTGGTTTGTGAAACTACACCAGGAAGTATCAGATTGGGTATGTTGAAGGTGAATAATGACTTTTTGGATATAATCAAGGAAAATCAGAAACTGAATGTGAAATTGGTAGACTCGATGCCTACAAGAGGAGAGGATACTGAGAGTGACTTTAAAGTGGATAATGTTGGTGTGCTAAGATTCCGGGGCAGAATTTGTGTGTCGGATAATGAGGAAGTGAAAAGGGCAATCTTAGAGGAAAGTCATCGGAGTAGCTTGAGTATTCATCCGGGAGCTGCAAAGATGTACCATGATTTGAAGAAGTTGTTTTGGTGGTCCGGTATGAAGAATGACATAGCTCAGTTTGTTTATGCCTGTTTGACATGTCAGAAGTCAAAAGTGGAGCATCAGAAACCTTCAGGATTGATGCAACCGTTGGAGATTCCAGAATGGAAGTGGGACAGTATTGCTATGGATTTTGTAACTGGGTTGCCGAATACGGCGAGAGGCTTTGATGTTATTTGGGTAGTGGTGGATCGACTTACGAAGTCCGCACATTTTATACCAATTAACATCAGTTTTCCGTTGTCGAAGCTGGCGGAGATTTATATCAGGATAATTGTGAAGTTGCATGGTGTTCCGTCGAGCATAGTGTCGGATAGGGATCCGAGGTTTGCTTCAGAATTTTGGAAGAGTCTGCAGGAAGCCTTAGGTTCTAAGTTGAAGTTGAGCTCGGCTTATCATCCACAGACCGATGGTCAATCAGAGAGGACCATTCATTCGTTGGAGGATTTGCTGAGAGCCTGTGTATTGGAAAAAGGTGGTGCGTGGGATACTCATTTGCCATTGATTGAGTTCACGTATAACAACAGTCACCATTCTAGCATCGGAATGGCACCTTTTGAAGCTTTGTATGGTAGGAGGTGTAGAACACCGATGTGTTGGTATGACACAGGTGAGAATGTGGTGCTTGGACCAGAAATTGTGCAACAGACTACTGAGACAATTCAGATGATCCGTGAAAAGATGAAAATGTCTTAGAGTAGACATAAAAGTTACCATGACAATAGGAGGAAGGAATTGGAATTCCGTGAAGGTGACCACGTATTCCTAAGAGTTAACCCAGTGACCGGTGTGGGTCGTGCTTTGAAATCCAAGAAGTTGGATCCTAAGTTTATTGGACCGTATCAAATCTTGCAGAGAGTTGGTGTAGTTGCTTATAGGGTGGCGTTGCCACCGGAGCTTTCGAACTTGCATGATGTGTTTCATGTGTCGCAACTTTGGAAGTATGTTTCGGATCCGTCTCATGTGATTCAGAGAGACGAAGTTCAGATCAGGGAGAACCTTACTGTAGAGACGATGCCGTTGAGGATCGAGGATCGTAAGATGAAACAACTCAGAGGAAAGGAGATCCCTCTGGTGAGAGTAGCTTGGGGAGGTGCTGCAGGAGGCAGTGTGACCTGGGAATTGGAAAGCAGGATGCGAGAGTCGTATCCAGAATTGTTTCCATCAGGTAATTTTCGAGGACGAAAATAATTTAAGTGGGGGAGAGTTGTAACACCCCCATTTTAATTATTTAGATGTCCGGTATTAATTTTAATTGTTGGCTTTGGTTGGGTGCGTGTTTGAGTGCGTAGGAGGTGATATTAATAATATGGAAATATTATTAGTATTATTATTATAATGGTATGTTTCATATTATTATTATTATTAGTATTAATATTTTTTTGGTTACTATTATTATTAAAATTATTTAGTAAAAATAGGACCTAAGATAATTAAATGAATATTGGGTTAATGAGATTAGTGAAGGTAACTTGGTAATTAGAGTCTAATTAGTAGTAATTGGTAAAAGTGGGAATAGTGAGAATCTTAGAGATAGAGAGAGAAAAGGCTAAGGAGAGGAAGAGCAAGAGAGCACTAGGGCAAGGAATCCTCATCAATTTTCGCAGAGAATAAGCAAGAATTCGAGGTAAGGGGGAGAAACGGGTTTAATATTGGTGTTTATTTCATGATCGGGTAGTGGGGAGTCCTTAACCCCGTAGGAAATTGAAGTGCAATTGTTGAACTATTGATTGTTGTGTATGCTAGCTTTGAATCTGATATTCGTGCATGATTTACTGTGTATTTTCCTGAATTTTGAGTGTTGTTGCTGTTGTATAAACACCTGTTGCAGATCTGTATTTCTGATTCGAATTTGGGGGAAACGATTTGAGATTTTAGGCTTGTGATATCTGTAGTAAGACTAGATGCAAGTGTAAAGATGAAAATTGGACCTAAAATTAATGTAGAAACGAGTATATGACTGAGTAGAAGTGGAAAAATGTAGAAATCGTAGCAGACTCCAGAATAGGAAGGTCTCTGGTGGAATGCGTAACGGATCTGGCCGTACGCGTATGGGGCTAGGCCATACGCGTATGGGAGTGAAGAGAAAGGGGCCTTACGCGTAAGAGAAAGGGAAAAGGAGGGAGTTACATGGCCCTCTGCCCGTACGCGTATGGGTTGCGTATGCTTGGCAAGGCAATACGCGTATGGAGTAGCTGTACGCGTATGGGGATCTGACAATGAGATTTTCTTGGGAAGAGAGCCTATGTTCGTACGCGTATGAGGAGGGGTAATATGCGTAAGGGTAGAGTGGGGAGTGAGCCATACGCGTATCAGATGGAGCCTTACGCGTATGGATGGGCGAGGAAATGAGGCATACGCGTATGACCTGGGTCCGTACGCGTATGGGCTGGCAGAGTGCAGAATTTTACCGTTTTAGCGATTCTTCTCCCTTTTCGCAGCGGTTTCGAATTCCCATGGTTTGAGAGATTGAGGGTGGAAGTCAGTTGTTGAGGAATGATAATTTGGTGATGAAAACAATTAGTTTAACAATTTTAAATTAATTAATTGATTAATTAATAGTTGACGTATGTGGTGTGACGTAATTGTATGGTGTTTGGTGTTAAATTTTGGTGTGATCAGGAGGATCGTGGACATGTATCTATGTGGTAATATACATGTGTTTCATATGCGTTGGGTGTCATTGCATTTCATGGTGATTAGTGGGATGGATCGTTGCTCAGGAGGAGTGTATGCGATTCATCCGTACTCCTACATGGAGAATGGTGGAGATACATCATTGCCAAGTAGAGGTGTATGTGATCTATCCGGGTTCGATTGAATGAGCCAATGAGTCGGTACCGCATGCATGGTGTTGTGTCGCATTGCATTATTATTTGATGTTGTTGATGATATTGGGCAGTTGGCCGTGTTTGATAATTGATGGTGCTTGAGTATGATGACTACCTGTTTATCATGTATTTATTCACCTATAATATTGTAACATGATTTCTCACCCCTTTGTTGTTGTTGTTGTGTCTGTGCTTCTTCGGAAGTATAGATAATCCAGGTACTTAGCTAACTTGGATATTGGTGTTGCTGATCGAGTCTATAGGAGTGCTCTGATACGTAACGCGGGATTATTTTGAGGATTTCCATTTATTTGTTATTTGTTATTCTTTTGTTACGTATCTTTCTTTTGGATGATTATTTTGGTGGACCACGATTTTATGTGGGATTATTTGGTGTATTTGGCAGATGGCCGTAAATTGAATAAACGAATGAATATTTTCCACTGATTTATTTCAATTAATAAAGGAGTTTTGATGTTGTTTTGCTAATGTGGCATCCTACTTAATTTTGGTGCAAAAACTCTGATGATTTCTCTTGATTATTGTGCTTATTTTTAAAATGGGAAAAGTCGGGTGTTACAGTGTCCCATGACACGGGAAGCCGTGTCAGGCTGCTGACTCTCATGCGCCAAGCCAACTTCTACAGGGGCCCTGACACGGGCCGTGTCCTGTGACACGGGCAGCCGTGTCAGGCTTCTGGTTGATCTTTTCCTTCCACATTTTTGTGCTCAAACTTCCACTTTCTCAGGCCTCCTGACACGGGCCGTGTCCTGTGGCACGGGCGGCCGTGTCAGGTCTCTGAAACATCCTCACTTTGCTCTTCTGGCACTCTAGCTTTTCATATCACGCACATCTGATAAGTGACTTTTATACATACCTGAGAAACACAAAAACACTACCAAATCAAAGCACAAACGGTCTAAAAACGGAATAAAATTAAAAACAAGAACTTGCTTAAATAAAACACAAACACTAAGTAGAAATGCAATAATATGAATTCAAATACCGAAAACATAACGGAAAAGATAGACACAAACGCCTGAAAAACCACGAGTGAAAACCACTGATCACATCTAACAGTGTTCAGTACCGATCCAGAGTGTGAAAAACAATGGTTGCCGCCGTAAATGTTTCTAATGTCACTTCTGATAATAATGAAAGAGACTCATATAGTGCAAAACCTCATATCTTTGATGGCAAGAAATTTGACTATTGGAAAGACAGAATCGAAAGTTACTTTCTTGGATTTGACTTGGGTCTATGGGATCTGGTAGTTGATGGCTACAAATATCCAGTAGACTCTGAAGGCAAAAAGATTGCCAGAAGCTCATTTTCAGAGGCTCAAAAGAAAACCTACAAGAATCATCACAGAGCGAGAACGATTCTGCTAAATGCTATTTCATATACAAAGTATGAAAAGATTACAGATAGAGAGACTGCAAAGTTTATCTTTGACTCTCCTCGGATGACTCATGAAGGCAACGCTCAAGTCAAGGAGACAAAGGCTCTGGCCCTAATCCAGAAATATGAGGCCTTCAGAATGGAAGACAACGAATATGTGGAAACTATGTTTTCAAGATTCCAGATGCTTGTTGCAGGACTTAGAGTTCTGGACAAAGGTTATTCTACTGCTGATCATGTCGAGAAGATTATTAGGAGTCTGCCTGTAAAATGGAGACCAATGGTAACTGCTTTGAAATTGGCAAAGGATCTGAACAACACGAGTCTTGAGGAACTTATTAGTTCTTTAAGAAGTCATGAGATAGAACATCAAGAAGATGAACCTCAGAGAAGAGGTACGTCTGTTGCTCTGAAGTCTAAGTCTGAAAAGACAAAGGCTTACCAAGCAGAGGAGAACTCAGAAGAATCTGAAGAAGATTCAGATGAAGATAAACTGTCTCTCATATCAAGAAAGATAAATTAGCCGTGGAAACACAGAAAGAGCAAGTTCAGAGGGCCAAGAAGAAAAGGTAGACCCGAGTCTACATCTGGTCAAAGGAAAGCTTCTGAAAAATAAGTTACTTGTTACGAATGCAAGGAGTCGGGACATTATAAGAAAGAGTGTCCAAAGCTCAAGAAAGATAGAAAACCTAAGAAGGTTTTCAAAGCTAAAAAGGGTCTTATGGAAACATGGGATGATTCAGATTCAGAAGAAGAAGATTCTGATGAAGAACATGCCAACGTGGCACTCATGGCAAAGACCAGCATAAGCGAAGCCTTATCAGAGGATGCACTGACACTTGATGAAGAATCAGACTCTGATGACGACAAAGAGGTACTTTCTTCCTTATCTCGTTCTGAACTTGAATTAGGTTTATCAGAACTTATGAAAAGGTATCAACTTCTTCTAAGTAAACACAAAACTATGAAAAAGACTTTTGTGGCTGCTTCTGAGAACTCTACTAAGAGCGAGCCAAATACTTATGATTTAAATGAAAAAAAATCTTTAGAAAAATCTAATGCTGCTCTAAAAAGTAAAGTATCTAAGTTAGAAGAAGAGATTACTTCTAACATATCTGTTACTGATAAAGTAATCATATATGATAGAGCCTTTCAGCACTTCCTTACTAAAAGCTTAGATAGAAGCAAGATGGCTTCAATGATCTATGGAGTTAGCAGAAACGGAAGTAGAGGTTTGGGATATTCAGGACCATCAAAACCATTTGATGAGACTCTGAGTATCAAACCAAAACCTCTGTCTGAACATTTTGTGCCTGCTGGCACCAAACTGAAATGTTCAGAACTAGAAGGTTCTGATTCGGTTTCACCACAATCACAGAAACAGAAGGAAACTTCTAAGCCTAAATATCATGCACAAATTCAACTTGATTATCCTATTGCACATAAATCCAAAGGTGTCAGAACCTCTGGAAAGACTAACAAGAAAGGACTAAGAAAATGGGTACCTAAGAGTGAGATAATCTATGTTGTAGACATCCTTAATTGCACCACTGAAACACCAGTCATGGTACCTGGATAGTGGATGCTCGCGACACATGATGGGAGAAAGGCATATGTTCCAAGATTTGGAACTTAAGTCTGGAGGTTTCATTGGTTTCGGAGGAAACCAGGAGGGAAAAATCATTGGCTCTGGAACTGTTGGTAATGGTAAACTTCTTTCCATCAACAACGTTCTTGTAGTTGAGGGTCTAATGCATAACTTATTATCAATTAGCCAACTTAGTGACAATGGTTATGACGGTATCTTTAATCAAACGTCCTGTAAGGCTGTTAGTCAGAAGGATGTGTCAGTTCTGTTCAATGGTAAGAGGAAAAACAATACTTACAAAATTAGACTATCAGATTTGAAAAATCAGAATGTAAAATGTCTTCTGTCCGTTAATGAAGAGCAATGGGTCTGGCACAGACGTCTGGGTCATGTTAGCTTGAGAAGAATTTCTCATCTGAACAAGCTAGGACTTGTCAGGGGCTTGCCCAATCTGAAGTATTCTTCAGATGCTCTTTGTGAAGCATGTCAGAAAGGAAAGTTTTCAAAAACTTCCTTTAAAGCAAAAACGATTATTTCTACCTCTAAACTATTAGAACTTCTTCACATTGACTTATTTGGACCAGTGAAAACTGCTTCAGTCAATGGAAAGAAATATGGACTAGTCATCGTTGATGATTACAGTCGTTGGACATGGGCAAAATTCTTAAGACACAAGGATGAGTCACATTCTGTGTTTGCTTCCTTCTGCACCCAAGTGCAAAATGAAAAGAATTGTAATATTATCAGAGTCAGAAGTGATCATGGTGGAGAATTTGAAAACAAAGATTTTGAAAAACTTTTTTATTCTTATGGCATATCCCATGATTTCTCCTGTCCTAGAACTCCACAAAATAATGGGGTTGTAGAAAGAAAGAATAGGACTTTGCAAGAAATGACTCGCACCATGATCCAAGAAACTGACATGGCTAAGCACTTTTGGGCAGAGGCAGTTAACATAGCATGTTATATTCAAAATATAATCTCAATAAGACCTATTTTGGGTAAGACTCCTTATGAATTGTGGAAGAATAGAAAGCCCAACATTTCTTATTTTCATCCTTTTTGATGTGTCTGCTTTATGTTGAACACTAAAGAGAATCTGGGCAAGTTTGATTCCAAAGCACAGAAGTGTTTGTTGTTAGGATATTCTGAATGCTCAAAAGGCTACAAAGTCTATAACACAGAATCACGAATTGTGGAAGAATCAATTCATGTAAGATTCGATGATAAGCTTGACTCTGAAAAGTCAAAGCTAGTTGAGAAGTTTGCAGATTTGGAGATCAGTTTTTCAGAACCTAAGGAAAAGGCAGAAGACATCAAAGATTCAAAAGCTCCTACTTCTGATATTGTTGTTGCTCCCACTGATCCTCCACAACAAAAGAAAAGCAGAGTTGCAACGTCACACCTTGAAAAATTGATTTTGGGAAATAAGGACGCTCCTATCAGAACCAGATGAGCATTCAAACCTTCTGAAGAAACACTTCGGGGTTTGGTGTCTTTGATCGAGCCAACATCTGTTGATGAAGCTCAACCGGACAAAGACTGGATTTTGGCGATGGAAGAAGAACTTAACCAGTTTTCAAAGAACGATGTTTGGGATCTTGTTCAGAAGCCTAAAGGTGTCCAAGTTATTGGAACTAAATGGGTATTCAGAAACAAACTCAACGAGAAGGGTAAGGCTGTCAGAAACAAGGCACGACTGGTTGCACAAGGTTATAGTCAACAAGAAGGAATAGACTATACAAAAACCTTTGCTCCAGTCGCCAGGTTAGAAGCCATACGCCTATTAATTTCATTTTCTGTAAATCATGACATCATCTTATATCAGATGGATGTTAATAGTGCATTTTTGAATGGTTATATTTCAGAAGAATTTTATATCAAACAACCTCCTGGATTTGAAAATTTTGAGTAGTTAGACTTTGTTTTTAAACTTAAAAAACCTCTATATGGTCTGAAACAAGCTCCCAGAGCTTGGTATGACAAATTGAGTAATTTTCTTTTAGAAAATAACTTCACCAGAGGCAAGGTTGACACCACCCTCTTCTGTAAAATGTTCAAAAATGATATGATTATAGTTCATATTTACGTTGATGATATTATTTTTGGTTCTGCTAATCCCTCTCTTTGTGAAGAGTTTTCTAAGCTAATGCATGCAAAATTCGAGATGAGTCTGATGGGTGAATTGAAGTTCTTTCTGGGAATTCAAATTGACCAAAAATCAAAGGCTACTTACATTCATCAAAGTAAGTACACCAAAGAACTTCTGAAGAAATTCAACATGATGGATTGTACACTAGCTAAGACCATAATGCATCCAACATGTATTCTGAAAAAGGAAGGGGTAAGTGGAAAAGGTTTGTCAGAAGCTCTATCGTGGTATGATAGGCTCTCTTCTGTACTTAACTGCTTATAGACCTGATATTCTTTTCAGTGTTCATTTGTGTGCTAGATTTCAATCAGATCCTGGAGAATCTCATTTAACTGCTGTTAAAAGAATTCTAAGGTATCTGAAAGGAACTACTAACCTTGGCTTGATGTATGAGAAAACATCAGAGTACTCTCTTTCTGGTTATTGTGATGCAGATTACGCAGGAGACAGATTAGAAAGAAAAAGCACATCTGGAAACTGTCAGTTTCTCGGGAAGAATCTGATCTCATGGTCAAGCAAGAGGCGATCAACAATTACTCTCTCAACAGCAAAAGCAGAGTACATATCCGCGTCTCTATGCAGTACACAGATGATGTGGATGAAGAACCAGCTAGAAGATTATCAGATACATGAGAGTAACATTCCTATCTTTTGTGATAATACTGCTGCTATCTGTTTAAGTAAGAATCTAATCTTACATTCTAGGGCTAAGCACATAAAAATTAAACATCATTTTATTAGAGACTATGTTCAGAAGGGAATCTTATGTTTAAATTTTATAGATACAGACCATCAATGGGCTGATATTTTTACAAAACCCTTGGCTGAAGATAAATTTCTATTTATTCTGAAGCATTTGAAAATGGAATACTGTCCAGAGTAAGATTTCATCAGAATTTGATGTGTTTAGTCATAGTCTGAAGATATCAAATTTTCACTTAAACTAAGAAGCATTTGTTTTTAACCTCGGTCACCAGAAGATGCTTTTTTCAGAAGTGTCTCTGATCAGACAGAAACCTGTTGGTTTTCCAGACTCTAAGGATATCAAAATGTGTCACTTAATTAAAAGGTGATTAACACGTGTAACCGCTGTTACATCTTAAATCACTACATTTAATTAGAGTACACAGTGAGCAGTATTTTTCTTGGAATTGGTTAAATCATGATTACGTTCATTTATTAATCCCCATTGTTATGTTTAATTCTTCACTCCACTCACACGTTATATACCCGCTCACACCACTTCACTTTTACACTTTAGAAACCCTAAAACCTCTTCTTCTCTAAACCGCCTTGTGTGCTTTCTTCGTCTTCAACAACAAACCTCAACAATCATCATGATGACTACCTCTCAATAAGAAGCCGTTCATTTCGCCGCTGAAATGGAAAAATCCTTGAATCCCTCCACTGGGTTATCACCTTCATCAGTTCCTCCGTCTACAACTTCTGCAACCACTGCAACTGTCACTTCAACTTCATTATCACTTCCTGTGATTGATGAAAATCATATCACTCAAAGGAATGCTTCAGTCAACTATATTATTGATGCAGATAATCTGGTTGTTCTTAAAGAACTAGATGTAGATTTTGAAAATCTTGCCTTGAATGGACACGATTTCTCTGCTGAACTAACATTTCAAGGTTGAAATCATTATTTTCAAAGGCTTAAAGGTCCTATTTTTGAGGCACTTGTGAAAGACATCTGGAGACAGGAAGACTGCATTCGTCTTCATGTAGTTTCTCATGTTCTGGGAAAGAAAATAGTCATTACTGAGAAATCAATCTCAGATCTTCTGGGGATGAAATTCTTGGAACACAAGCGAATATATGGAATGAAAGGAAACTCCAAGTTTATGAAAGAGACCGTCAACAAAGCTATCTTCTCTACTTACTCTCCCGAGAAATCGAAGTATAAGAGTAAGGATTTACTTGATAATCTGAGAATTTGGCACAAGATCATTCTTGGGTGCATCAATCCAAGACCTTCAACAAGTTATGCTAACTACTTCAATGCAAATCAGAAGTATATGTTGTACTATCTGCTTACAAATTAGAAGATGTGTCTGCCATCCATTCTGTAGTACTATTTACGGGATATGGCGAGCAAGACAAGGACAACAACTTTGCCAGATAAGATTGTCCCCACTTACATTCCTTTTAGAAGGTTGCTTTCTGATATCTTCGTTGAGAGTGGTCTGGTGCAAAATCTAACTGATGAAGCCAAGTAAACAGAAGATTTGGCACCTAGCATTGGAGAAACTTTCAATGCCACGACACTTAAGAATATGAGATTGAATAAGGAATTAAGTGTGAAACCTCCTTCTATATCCCATGATTATGTGATTAGTCACAGGATTCCCGTGGATAACTATCCTCTCTTTCACAAAGGCGACAGTCCTGAAATAATCGATGCTTTTGTTGCTATGATGATGGAAGAAGGACATGATATGTCTGGGTTCAGATATGAAGACCTTGCTCCTGCACCACCTCTTGCTGATCCTACCAGAGGCAAAAGGAAGCAAGTTGAAGAGGCCTCTGAACCTAAGAGGAGAAAGAAGGATGACAAGTCTGGAACTTCCAAGAATCCAGCTCTGGCTTTTTACTCTAAGAAATCTAGTAAGTCTGTTCCTGCTCCCTCTGTTTCAATAACTGTTACAAAGCCAGTTAATGCTTCATCATCACAACCCCCCATTTCTTGTGTTTTTCACACCACTTCTGATCCAGACATTTTTCATATCTCCACTTCCACTTCTCAAGTCTTTTTTAAACCACCCCAACAACCTCTATATCTGACACTACTATTCTACCAACTCCCTTCCCATTAATCACCACACCCATTTCATCTGCAAGCATTCATACCTTCACTTCATCATTAACTGCCTCTCTTCCTCAACTCAATACACCCATTTCACCACTTTCTCAAGACCTATTACAATTTGCTTTCAATCAACCTCGATCAAACCATGTTGAGTATGTGTCTCAATACTCTGATCCTCGTTCCCCCAACCTCTCTGAAGAAACAATTTCTAGTACTTTTGAAATTGTCACTTCTAAGCCTTATACAGTCTCAGATCTTCTTGAGCAATATACTTCTCAACCAACATCTGAATCAATTCCACCTGAGATCACTTCATCTGAACCAATACCTTCTGAAACATATTCTTCTGAACCTAACATTGCCTTGGTTATTTACGAAAAGCCCCTTCCTAAAACCCTTGATGAATGCATTAATTTGTTTCGTAACAAGGCCTTGAAAAGGGTAGCTAAATTAAGAGCAGAAGCTAGCACAAGCACCAAGCCTCTGGAGCTTGAGTGTTCTTGGGAAGATTTTCAGAAATGGTTAGACTCTGAGTTCGAAAGGATCTCAAATTTCTCGGAAGCCTCCAAAGTTGCTGCAGTTCAACTGGTCAAGGAAAAAGAAGAAGAGAAAGAAAGGATAAGGCAATTCAAGCTTCTTGCTGCAAAGCAAAAAGAAGCCAAAGAAAAAGTTGCTGAAGCAGCAAGGCTTCTAGCAGAAGAAGAAGCTAGAAATGCTGAAGCTGTCAGGTTGGCACAAGAAGCTGAAGATGCAGAGAAAGCTAAGCAAGCCGCTATGGTTGCTCCCCCCTCTGAATCTGCTTTTGTGCGTTTGGAACGTGCAATTGAAGATGTAACGCCCTGTATAATATATATCTAGAATAATACAATACAAGCATTTTATTTGGTACTGACACCATCATAAGTGCCTAATGGCGTAATTCACATACTTGACCATTTCTAATACATACACAATCTATGGTACAAGATATGGAAACTAGCCAAAATAAAAATCTAAGATTAATATACAATATCCTAAATTGTATACAACGAATACACAACAGAATAAGCTCAACTAAGCTTATCTTGAAACATCTAAGCATAGCTCCACTTGTAAAACAACCTGCAAATACCTCCTGAAAATAATCAACAATAGTGGGGTGAGATACATCAAATCTCAGTGAGTTCCCTATCTTATAGATTCTCTCGGCTTTACAAGGTTCTAACAATTCCTAACTCAAGTCAAGGGGAAGGGAAAAAGACCTTGAGTTCACAATCTCACATTATATGGAAACATGTCATGAGTCTGTTAACTCATAAATCCCACGAATGGAATATGTCCTGAGCCTGTTAACTCAAGAATCTCACTAATCGATAACCGTACCAAGGCATCCCCTTTTCCCATCCTCTTCCATGTCTAGAAGTCAACCCGAGTCATGGATCCTTGTAATTTACTTGGCATACGAAATGGATTCGGGAACATCGGCCTGTTAGCCATGAACCGTCACTTCACATGGCCTGTTAACCATCACAAGTCTCTACCTTTAGGTTCCATTCATACTACACACGGGAATCAAACCTGCCAAGTACCATGAAACTGCAACTCAAAGAACTGGTTACGATTACGTGATCACACACACAAACGTGATTGTATTCGACAATCACAAGGCCACAATGCCTTAAGGCCTCTTTTACCTTTTCACAAAAAGACAAAGGTTTACACACATGTTCCATACTAGTGTTCACTCTTTCTATACCATTCGGAAATAGACACACGTCTCGGCCCCTCACGCACGATCGTTGTCTTTTTGGAAATGGATACACGCCTCGGCCCCGCACGCACGAGCGTTGTCATTAAGTTATCTACTCCAGGCCAGAACTCGTCAATGGATGCACGAGCGTCGCCATCCAGAGTTTCTATCACAATTCTATTCACAACCTAGAATTATACCATTTTGTTTTGGGGTAAAGTTTCCTCACTCTTCCTAACTCATTTTTAAGCATGCATATTCTCTTATCATGTTAACATTAATATTAGGCAAAGCATATCATAAATTGCATAATAGAATCACATAACCACACATGATAGCATAACATGTCAAACATAATTCACATAGTATTTCACACACATTTTCAAGGCATATAAGCTACTATTATCCTCTACCAAGCATCCTTGGTTAAATCATGGTTTCACATACCATTTAATAGCACATCACATAAAACATCACTTTCGGGTTCTCTCCGATTCATTTAATCGGGTATCGAAATCAATACTTTTCACTTTTATCCCGTAGGATATTTTCACAGCTTTACATCGGATATAATTATGCCTCGATCGGATTTACGATCCAAAAGATATGGATTTCAACATATCACCAAACATTTTTATCATTCAAATGCCACTAATTAATTCATCCCACATCATACTCAATATTTTCATGAACTTAGAGTGTCTAACTAGAACTTAGAGTGTCTAACTAGAACCCACCTGATAATCGAAGAGGAGTTTGAAGAAGATGATGATCCATGAACTTCTCTTCTTCATCCAAGTTCTTTCCCTCTTCTTCTCTTCCTTTCCCTTCTTTCTCTTTTTCTTCTTCTTACCAAGAGTACCAAGAACGTCTCAATCCGAGTTACGGATCAAAAGTTATGAACTTTTTAAAGAAAACAGAATTATTGAAAATTCCCAGGAGCGCCCGGCCGTACAAATTTTCGCCATGCGGTGCCCCTGCGCCTGTGCTTCGCGCGACGAAGCAGCGGCGTAAATCCCATGTCAAAAACCCAAAAGTTTCAGAAGCAAAACCATCAGCACCTCTTGACTTTCGCCCGGCGCTGCAGGGGCGTAAGCTTCGCGTCGCCCGACACTCAAAGTTCCGCCCGGCGGTGCGTATCAGAAACAACATTTCTCAGCTGCGTTTCTTAGGGTTCCATGGCTCCCAAATTCATCTTTTCCAAACCAAATCATTCCCATACAACAAAACAAGTATCAACAATTGATCACATGCATTTTACGACTACACTACGCAATTTATACCGAATTTCATACGTTAGATTTCATTTTCTCTCAAATCTAACCTAAGTTCCAAACTTATTTTTCTAGAACTTAGAGTCTCTAACTAGAACTCACCTGGTAATCGAAGAGGAGTTTGAAGAATATGATGATGATCCAAGCTTCTTCCCAAGCTTTTCCTTCTTCTCCCATGGTTTTCTTCTTCTCTTCTCTTTCTCCTTCTTTCTCTTTTCCTTTTTCTCTTCTTACTATCTTTTTCTTTTCTTTTATAACATATATATATATATATAATCCAATATTATATAATATAATCCAACAGGGTAAAATATCTCCAATTGATATTTTGTCGTCTCAACCCAATTGATCAATTATCAGAGTTACCTTAAAATCCTTTCTTGAATTTAAATACTTGATCCCTTCAGAGTTCATCAGTTGCTCTATTGATCCCAAATGCCAATACTTAAAGTACTTAGAGAATTCCATTAATCCAATTATCCAAAGATAGAGTACATAGATACTCATCTGATCTCCAATTGAGCATTTAAATAATACGGGGTATTACAGAAGAAATCAAAGAAGATCATCAGGCAATGAAAGAAGAACAGAAGATCTTCAGAGAAAGCATTGCTGAATAGAAGGTTGTCAACACCTTTCTTCAGGATATGCTTCAACTGATTCTGAACAAGCTGTCTACAAATCCTTCATCCTCTGGAACTTAGGCACTTAGGCTTTTCTTTTTCCTTTTGGCTCTGAACCTTAGGATTCTGATTTGTTTTGATCTTCTGATCTTTTTGATTTAATGGAATTTCAACTTTTTGATTTTGACAAAAAGGGGGAGAAGTATAATGAACGTGATATTTTGATTCTCATAATCAATTTCTGAAAAACAAGCTGCTTACACTCTAACCAATAAACTTCTATTTATATTAAATTTGTCTTCTTGTTTTCTTTTTCAGGAGATATGGAATCCGAATGTTTTTGACTCTGATATTTCAAGATCTCAATTGGTGAACTCAATTCATACAATTGACTTCTGGAAACTAAATCAAGACTATAAAGATCTCAATATCTGACCTATTACAACCAGGGGGAGTTCACCCAGAAGGTTCATAAGTCAGGATATTTGATCTTCATCCAGTATGAGATTCAGGGGGAGATTCTCATATGAAGGATAAGTATTCCTTAACCTTATTATTTTGGTTACCTTTTTATGTTATGTACAAAATTGTGTCATCAAAATACATAGTTTTATCATCATCAAAAAGGGGGAGATTGTTATAACAAGGTTTGGTTTTGCAATAATACCTCTGAGTTTTGATGATAACAAGCAAGTATGTTTGTATGAACAATTTTGGTATTCTAATGTTTGTTACTTTTGAGAATTTAACAAATAGGTTTTGCTTCTGATAAATAGCGTGGCTAAGTTATTAGAAGTGAATTGTTCCACTTCTACGCTACATTTGTTTTGCTGAACAATAGCATTTTCTTCAGAAGACTCTGAAGCTGTATGACTCTGATACGATGTCTAAAGAAAACAAGTTCTGAAGATCTGAAGACAGAAGTTCTGATGAACAAGTCCAGATGCTGAAGACTTATGCCTATTAGACAACGGGTTGTAAAGACCAAGTGTTGAAGATGTAGCTTTGCAGACTCTGAAGGCTTGAAGCTCTTAAGACCCAAGTTACATTTTCCCTTCTTCTAACTCATGCTCTTAGAAGCCTCTGACGTCAGGAAGTTGAGAAGACTAAGCAACGTGGTACAATAGTACAACAGTATGACGAGGACGCTTTGCTCCACTTCGGATTGGGCGAATGCAAATGTACTATTTGTCCCCCATGTTCTTTCAAGCTGCCATAATTCTGAAATGTAAAAAATATCCTTCAATGGTCACATCATGCATGGCTATATAAAGGCTTGAAGACTTCAAGAATGGTGGCGCTAATCTTCACTGTTCATACGCCCTATTGTTAATATCATTCTTAAGTCATTTTGTTCTTAAATTTGTTTACATATCAGCTTGTGTATAAGTAATTTTCTGTAAACAAATTATTTTTCAAACAGTTGTTTGATTTCCTTAAGAGACCAGTTAGATCAGAATTCTTGAGAAGTCTAGCACTAGTGTGTCTTAGAGATTATTGTTAGTCACTTGCAGTTTGGCTTGTGCATTGTATTAATCAGTTTGATTAGTGGATTAAGACCTCGCTTGAGAGAGGCAAAATTACCTTGGCGGGTGGACTAGACTAGCTTGAGGGTTTCTCAAGTAAACTAGTATAAACATACTGTGTTCTTTTTTTTCAGTTTCTCTTGCTTTATTATCAAGAAGTGGAGGTTATTTGTAAAGAGGATTATTTTTAAAGAATCATTTTTAGTGTAAAAACCCAATTAAAACCCCCTATTTCTTGTGTTTTTCACACCTTCAAGAAGAAAAAAAAGCTTGGAGATCTTCATCATCATCTCATCTTCATTATCTTCTTCAACCTCCTCTTCTATCATCAAGGTGGGTTATAGGTAGAACCTTAATTTGTAGAAGTTTGGGTTGTAGATACTGATCGGAGCTGATCAGACTGGATCGTCCTGGTCTTCGCGTAGGGCAGATGATGTTGCTTGTAGGAGATGAGGGGGTGTACCTGCAAGGTACTCCGATGCCAAAGTAAGTTTTGGGCTAGAAGAAAAGGAAGTGCATAAGAGTTTAGGTATGATTTCAAGTATTCAACAGTGATCTACCTGCCCCTCTCAAGTGAGAGGGTATTTATAGAGGTAACCCCCAGCGCGGGGCCAAGGTCTCCTATGTGGCCGAAATATCTAGTCGACCAATGGAAGACTGCCAGGTGGAGGGCCAGGCGCGTGACCCTTTGATCGGGTCCAACTGCCAAGCGAGTGAGGGGGACATCTCCAACGATCATATTGTGCCCAACGACTAGTTGTGCTCAACGGCTAGTTGTGCCCAACGGCCAATTGTGCCCAACGGCTAGTTTCTGGCTATTGGGCCTTGCCAATAGCTATACTGGATTGGGACTTACCTAGATGGGGGCCAAGCGTATGCCCACTCTAGAACAGGAGCCCCCCAAGTCTTTGCTCTGGGGAAGAGTAATGACTTGAGATAGCTATGTGGGCCGCTACTTTTGAGTGACAACGTTCGGGAATATTCCTTTGTCTGTTAATATCGAAGTGGTCGATATTAACCTTTTGACTAGACCGACCAGCCTTTCGCGTGCGGGGGCGTGCTCGTGGAAAGTGTGTTTTGTGTCGGTCAGGTTTATGAAGCGTGTCCACTGAAGTGGCATTTTTATCTCGAGGAGCCCTGACGAGGACATGAGTTGCGCGTAGTGTCGAGGAACACGTGCTCACAGGATAGTAGGAGACTTGGTGAATGTAACATCTAGCTTTGGGAATGCCAAATGAAGATTCTCTTTTTGACACGTGGTAGTGCATTCAATTCCTGTCAGACCTAGAGGCCTAGGCTATGATGGCCTTTGCGCTTCTCGAGCGAACAAGTGCTTATAAAAGGGAAAAGAGGAAGTTCATTTGTACATTTCGCTCAAATCCCTCTCCCCATTCCTTTTTGCTCTGCAACTAGCGTTCTCGCCGGAGCTTCATCGCCACCGTAGATCTTCATCTTCTTCATCCATACTTAACTAGTAAGTTCTTCATATAAGCCCATTAACTCTATCATGTTCTTCATTTCTGGAATTTCTCATGAGTTTTCCGCCGAGTTATGAACTTTCTGGATGAATGTTCATGTGTTCTTCGATGAACGCATGAATTTCTGCAAAATTCGTGATGAATATGAAAAATATGAAGAACATGGATGAATGTTCATCAGTATGACATAGAATTGAGTAGATCTTCTTAGATCCTGGTTAGGATTAACTTTAAGTTTGTAGTCGGGCATTAGGCATGTTTGACGTGAAACTTGGCTTTCGCGTGACAAGTTCATTATGTCAATTAGGCTCCTCCTCGAGGAGTCGTATCCTCTAGTCGTGGCGACTTGTCCCCGTTGTACGGACGAAACTAGTTGCGATGTTCTGTCGTGATTGACATGGGCTCGAGGTTATCCTTGACTTCTTCCTCGCCCTTTCACTTGACTAGTGGTGGAAGGGTGAATTTGATCCTAACTTTTCTTCCTCTACTTTTCAGGTGAAATGGCTGACCAACAAGAAGGAGTCGTGCCCGACGATGGGGTTGCGCGTGAGGATGCGGAGCAGCCCGCGGATTACGCCAATGTCCTTGTAGCTGAGGGGGATCTATCATGGATCGCCCATGAACCTTTGTCAACGAGGTTGGCATTTACTGAGGAGGAAGTTTGGGAATTTCCATATCTGGAGGATCGGGCTGAAGTTGTGTCGACGCATTGGATGGTTATCTTCCCGACGGAGAATGACAGAATCTGCTCTATATATCCAGGGATGCGGTTCCACATGTATGAGTTTGCCTTCATGGAGGCTAAGTTTCGTCTGCCTTTCACCGACTTCCTGGTGGCCATCTTCCGCCATTTGGAACTATGCCCTGCCCAGCTCCACTTGAACACACTGGCATTTATTCGCGCTTTTGAGATGGTATGCCGTTATTTGAACGTCGGGGCGACCGTGGATCTCTTCTTCTGCATTTTCCAACTCCAACAGAGCACAACGGGCCCGAAGCAAAGCTGGGTGTCATTCAAGCAGCAGAGCAGGCTCTTCTGGCCGTATCCGAAATATGTCTGGTATTTCAAGGATAGATTCTTGGTCCTAAAGCCTATTTCTGAAGCGGCCAAGAGGTCAATCTCTACGATTGAGACCGTGGATGTTGGTGGCCGGCAAGTGGAGAATCCTGTGTCCAAGTTCCTTTTAGAGTGGGTGTTTGCCCATTTTAGATATAGGACAGATCAGTTCCTTGTCAGGGACGAGCAGCTCTGTGAGGGGTGTAACGGCCTGAAAATCTAAATTAATCATTTATTTATTTATTTAATTAATTTAGAAGGAATTAAGAGGTTTTTGGTAATTTGGTGAATTATGGATTAAAAGAGTATTTTTAAATAATTTTAATAAAGTGAATAATCATGTACTATTTAGATTATTACTATTATTAAAAATAATAAGAAAAGGGCAAGGTGGTCATAAAGGAAAAAGAGTAAGGTAGAGTTGGAAGTTCATAAACTGGGATAATGTAACTAAAGAAGAAAGATCGATCAATTTTCTAACTGATCGTATTTTTGTGAAGAACGCTGAAGAAGAGAAGAGGAGGAGAAAACCTAGGGTTTTGAAGGATTGCTAGGAGAATCTTGGAGAAAGAAGGAAAAAGCTTCGGATTACTCTAAGGTATGGGGAGATTTCATAATTTCTAATAGTTCTTTAGGACATGGTGATGAATATATTAGGTATTCATGAATTGTGTATAATTGTGGTGAATGTTGATGTAGAATGAATAATTTGATGAGAATATGATGAAATTGAGTGGTATGTGTTGATATATGTGTATTATGTGAGCCTTTTGATCGAATTTTCGTGGGGGAAAAACTGATTTTTGGGGTAATCGAAGTCAAAAACGCAGAAAATCACTTTTCAAGAAAAGTTGGGTTTTGTCGCACCCTGACACGGGCCGTGTCACACAACACGGGCACCCGTGTCAGCTTTCTGGTTGGGCGTGTGAAAATTTTTATTAACAGGTTGCCTGACACGGGCCGTGTCACAGGACACGGGCGGCCGTGTCAGACTACTGTTCCTGGATAATTTTTTTTTTGTTTTTGGGAATTTTGTCTCAGACTTTCTGACACGGGCCGTGTCACAGGACACGGGTGACCATGTCAGGTTGCTGTCCTGCTATACTTTTGTTGTTTTGGAATCGTGTCTCAGGTTTTCTGACACGGGCGGCCGTGTCAGACTACTGTTTGTTTTGTTTTTACTGTTTCTTGAGATTTCTTGATGTTTTCTCGTATTGATTCCTTGTGGTCGAGTTGTTGCTGGTATATGGGTGATAAAACATGAATTTATGATTAATGTTGCTGAAAAATGAAATGAATGATGCACATGTTGATATTTGGATGAAATGAGGAGAATTAGCATCATTGCATTTCATGGAATTTTATTATGTTGGGGCTTCGGCCTATTGGTAGCTTCAATCCCATTGTGCGGATTGAAGTGATATGTTGTTATATTGTGCTCCCTTGTGGAGGGTTGATGGCCAGTGTCCATCAAATGGAGAAATCGGTACCACATGCATTCCTTGCATTTCATTATATTTGACATTGCAATTTATGAGGTATTTGTGATTGTGTTGCGAAGGATTTGATGATGATACGATGTTGTTGTTACTTATTCTGTTTATTTTTCCAAGTCTTAATATTACTATAATGAATTATGGTTTCTTACCCTGCCTGCTTGGAAATGTTACCTCTTTTGTGGGTAACTTGCAGATAACCAAGAGTAAATTTGCAATGATGGAGGATGTAGCCTTGAAGTGTGTCGTTATCGCTGTTTAGTTTAGAGGTGTCCTGCTCTGTGTCATGTAACATCGGGTTGGGATTTGTTGTGAACCTCGCGTTCTTTTGTTTTATGTTGAATTTTTACATTGTTGGTGATGATTTGATTTGGATACATTTAGTATGAAGTATTTTATTGAATTGACATAAAAAGTTGATTTCTGTTGCGTAGCTGTTGATTTTATTATTAAGAATGGGTAACCCGCGTTACGGGACAGGAAAATGATTGTTAATTGATGTTTTGAATATATGTGACACCTTTCATGTTGATTTTACTCTAATAATATGAATTATTTTTCTAAAATTGTATGTGGGGTAGAAGGGTGTTACATTAGTGGTATCATAGCAGGTCGGTCTGTCCGGCCAGGTTGTCTACGTTGTTTATTCCTTAGTACGCGACTTGTGTGTGAACACTGTCGGTACTTGTTTGTTTTCTAACCGTTGGCTTCCGGTGTTGGTTTGAAACAAGTTGGGGAGAAGTTTGCTTCCCGGAGATGTTTCTGGTGTGAGGAGTTGACTCAAGGTGATACTAAGGGTAAGAGTACAAGTGTTGTTGGAGTTGTAATGTCGCGAACCGACGAGAGTACAGATTCACGAATTCTTAGTTGCCCGTCAAGTTTGAGATTCCTGGAGGGAGAACAAGCTGGTATGGTTGATGTTACTTCTCGGAGGATAGAGAGTAATGTGACGAATAATGATATGCAAGCGAAGTATAATTGCGATTTGCCTCTGGAGTGTAGATTAGAGTTGGAGACAGTGGAGAAATGGTATTTTACCGGATAAACGAGGAAGATGACTCTTAGAGAGTGAAGCTTATATGAGTGTATGTGTATGATGACTGTTTTATAAGATGTGAGGAGATTACTGACGGCGGGTTAAGGAGATGATTGAAAATAAGGATCTACTCCAAAAAAAAATTGATTGACGATTTGATGGATCAACTGATAGGCTAGTATGTTTTCATTATAATTGGATTGATGTCGGGTTATTTTTGGAATTGGATGAAAAACAAGAATAGTTGGAGGATCTTAGGAGCAAGAGAGAGAGGTAGAACTCATGTTTATCAATTTCGGTTCCTATTTTCGCAGTTATAGAACAGCCTTCAGAAAAAGGGGCATAACATTTCGCCCGTAGATTCGATGGAAGCGATTCTGGAATTTTTAGAAGGCTTACGAAATTCCCTACAGTTTGCATATATATTTTGTCTTCGGCATGTTTTTGAAGAGAGAGAAAAACGCGTTTGAATATTTGGGTCTGGTGCTGATTTTGGTGGAAATTTGTATACGAGATTTCTTGACCAGCCTCCATTGCAAGGACGATAACTTTTTACTCGTAACTCGGATTTAAGCGATTATTGAATTTCTGGAATCCACATGAAATTTTCTTCATTTTGGAATATGATTTTAAACTAGGGAGGTCTGTATTGAGGGAGATAATCGTGTTTGAAGTTGAACAATTCTTGCTAAAAATGGGTAAGATGAAGACAAGTGTAAGATGTTGTTAAGGAGTGAAATGTTGGTATTAGATGGAATGCGATGGTATCGGAGAAATGCAGTGAAATGCAGCTTATGTTGAATGGGGATGATTAGAGTGGAGGTAGCTTTTGTGATGCTAATGTTAAGAGAAAAAAAATTCAAGAGAGAAATTGGTATCATGCTTGTAAAGAAACCAACTTGGGTCAGGGAGAATTAAAAAGGGTTTTTATGGCAACCGGATATGAAATGATATTATTGAGATTTTCGATTCAGAATGAGATTCAAATTTGAAAATATATGGGTCCTTGATGTAGAGAGATTTGGAAGAAAAACCAAATATTTATGGATGTCGTTAAAGTCTTCTATGTGGATAGAGACTTCAAATGGAATGAGATAATTTGTGATGCGTTTGGTATTATAGCATGTCCTAAGTTGGAGATACCTAACAATTGTGTGATGCCAAGTGAGTATGAGAGGGACTTGTCTTGCTAGTTTGGCAGTGTGTGAAGTAAATAGGCGTCCTATCGGGAAGCTAGTCGTTTCCCATTGATTTAAGAGAGTCAGAGGCTAAATGTGAAGCTTGTGGGGTTGATAGGTGATCAGAGTGTGCAGCTGAAGCGTAATGTGTATCATGTGAATACGACTTATTGGAGTTAAGGATCAAGCATCAGAAGCTTGCGAGAATGATGCACACCATTGGACATTCTAGAATGAAAGTGATATGAGAAAAGTTTTTGTGTTACTACCATGTCAGTAGAAGTATTGAGGTATATGTTCATTTGAGAAATCAAAATATTATGGAATTAATGTGGTAAGACATAATTATCGGTGTTATAGGTTATGTTGATGTTCTTATGACGGTGTTGATGGCAATGGTAACGACATGGTTATGTTCCGACCTAAGAGTGAATGAGATTCTAAAGTGATGAGACAAGGAGTGAAATGAATTTGTACGTTCATAACTCAGGAGTATTACATCTTGTGGGTCGTTATGGTTAACGATGTGGAATTTGGATTAGTGGAATGAGAGTGGTTGTTGAAGTGAGGGTTCTAATTGAAAGAAGTGAGTTTTCTTGGACTATAATTTCTAGTGTTGAGATTGTTGTAAACTCTTCTAAGGATGGTGTGGTGTTGCGGTGAGGAATTCTGAAGTCCGTGATTGAGATTCGAAGTTTCGTGGTTTAGATGGTTACTATCAAAGAATCATTGGGGATTTTTCTAAGTGCGGTTACCATTAACTTGGTGAACGCGCAAAGGCCGAGCTTATGTGTGAGACGTGGCATGTGAAGAGAATTCGTGTGATTAAAGAAGTTGACTACTGCTTCGGTATTGATTTTGATTAATTAGAATGTGTTTTATCTGGTGCATTGTGATACGTTTAAGATGGGCCTTAAGAGTGTTATTACTTATGAGTCGAGACTACGGGAAACCAATAGAGGAAATAATCCTACGCATGATTAGGAACCAACAACTGTAATGTTAGTGATGAGATTTGGAGGTATTATTTGTTTGACTTGAGTTATTAAAGACTATGATTTAGAGTTGAATTGAGATTGATTGATCAAATGGCGTTGGTTAACCAAGGAGTTAGTAGTGAAATCTCGAGTTGATGTGAAAGGTGCATGATATTCGGAAACAAAGCGTGTGTTTCAGAACCTAAGAAGAATATTTTTAGGAAGGAAGTTACTGGATTTGGTTATGCATGTTTGACTTGCCAGAAGTCCAAGATTGAACATCAGAAGCCTTCAGGTATGATGCAGCCGTTGAAAGTTCCTGAATGGAAATGGCATAACATTTCCATGGATTTTGTGACTGAGTTACCGAAGACTGCAAGAGGTAATGACTCGATATGGGTGATTGTGGATAGGTTAACTAAGTCGGCGCATTTCTTGCCGATGAAGATTAATCATTCTATGCAGAAGTTAGTTGAGATTTATATTGATGAAATTGTGAAGTTGCATGGAATACCTTCGAGTATTGTGTCGGATAGAGATCTGCAGTTTATGTCGAGGTTTTGGAAGAGTTTACATGATGCTTTGGGTACTAAGTTGAGGATGAGTTCTGCTTATCACCCGCAGACGGATGGTCAGACGGAAAGAACAATCCAATCTTTAGAAGATTTGCTGAGGGCTTGTGTGCTGGATCAAGGAGGATCTTGGGATAGTCACTTGTCGTTGATTGAGTTTACATACAACAACAGTTTTCACGCTAGTATTGGGATGACTCCATATGAGGCGTTGTATGGTAGACCTTGTCAAACTCCTTTGTGTTGGTATGAGTCGGGAGAGAGTTTTGTACTTGGACCTGAGATTGTTCAAGAGACAACTGAGAAGATTAAAATGATTCAGGAAAAGATGAAGAAGTCGCAGAGTCGTCAGAAGAGTTACCATGAGAAGAGAAGAAAAGCACTTGAATTCCAAGAGGGAGACCACGTGTTCTTAAGAGTTACTCCGATGACTGGTGTGGGACGAGCTTTGAAGTCTAGAAAGCTCACTTCGCGCTTTGTTGGTCTGTATTAGATTATGCAGAGGATATGAGAGGTTGCCTATCGAGTGGCTTTACCACCGTCACTTGCGAATTTGCATGATGTGTTTCATGTGTCGCAGTTGAGGAAGTATATTCCGAATCCGTCGCATGTGATTCAAATGGATGATGTTCAGGTGAGAGATAACCTGACAGTAGAAGTTTTGCCTGTGAGGATTGATGGTCGAGAATTGAAGCAACTGCGAGGTAAAGAGATTACTTTAGTGAAAGTATTGTGGGGCAGACCAGCTGGTGATAGTTGGACTTAGGAGCGTGAAGATCAGATGAAAGAGTCGTATCCGACTCTGTTTACTTCAGGTAATTTTCGAGGACGAAAATTCTTAAAGTAGGGGAGAGTTATAACGACCTGAAAATCTAAATTAATCATTTATTTATTTATTTATTTAATTTAGAAGGAATTAAGAGGTTTTTAGTAATTTGGAGAATTATGGATTAAAAGAGTATTTTAAAATAATTTTAATAAAGTGAATAATCATGTATTATTTAGATTATTACTATTATTAAAAATAATAAGAAAAGGGCAAGGTGGTCATAAAGGAAAAGGAGTAAGGGTAGAGTTGAAAGTTCATAAACTGGGATAATGTAACTAAAGAAGAAAGATCGATCAATTTTCTAACTGATCGTATTTTTGTGAAGAACGCTGAAGAAGAGAAGAGGAGGAGAAAACCTAGGGTTTTGAAGGATTGCTAGGGGAATCTTGGAGAAAAAAGGAAAAAGCTTCGGATTACTCTAAGTTATGGGGAGATTTCATAATTTCTTATAGTTCTTTAGGACATGGTGATGAATAGATTAGGTATTCATGAATTGTGTATAATTGTGGTGAATGTTGATGTAGAATGAATGATTTGATGAGAATATGATGAAATTGAGTGGTATGTGTTGATATATGTGTATTATGTGAGCCTTTTGATCGAATTTTCGTGGGGGAAAAAACTGATTTTTGGGGTAATCGAAGTCTAAAACGCAGAAAATCACTTTTCGGGAAAAGTTGGGTTTTGTCGCACCCTGACACGGGCCGTGTCACACAACACGGGCACCCGTGTCAGCTTTCTGGTTGGGCGTGTGAAATTTTTTATTAACAGGTTGCCTGACACGGGCTGTGTCACAGGACACGGGCGACCGTGTCAGACTACTGTTCCTGTATAATTTTTTTTTGTTTTTGGGAATTTTGTCTCAGACTTTCTGACACGAGCCGTGTCACAGGACATGGGTGACCGTGTCAGGTTGCTGTCCTGCTATACTTTTGTTGTTTTGGAATCGTGTCTCAGGTTTTCTGACACGGGCGGTCGTGTCAGACTACTGTTTGTTTTGTTTTTACTGTTTCTTGAGGTTTCTTGATGTTTTCTCGTATTGATTCCTTGTGGTTGAGTTGTTGCTGATATATGGGTGATAAAACATGAATTTATGATGAATGTTGCTGAAAAATGAAATGAATGATGCACTTGTTGATATTTGGATGAAATTAGGAGAATTAGCATCATTGCATTTCATGGCATTTTATTATGTTGGGGCTTCGGCCTATTGGTAGCTTCAATCCCATTGTGCGGATTGAAGTGATATGTTGTTATGTTGTGCTCCCTTGTGGAGGGTTGATGGCCAGTGTCCATCAAATGGAGAAATCGGTACCACATGCATTCCTTGCATTTCATTATATTTGACATTGCATTTCATGAGGTATTTGTGATTGTGTTGCGAAGGATTTGATGATGATACGATGTTGTTGTTACTTATTCTATTTATTTTTCCAAGTCTTTATATTACTATAATAAATTATGGTTTCTCACCCTGCCTGCTTGGAAATGTTGCCTCTTATGTGGGTAACTTGCAGATAACCAAGAGTAGATTCGCGATGATGGAGGATGTAGCTTTGAAGTGTGTCGTTATCGCTATTTAGTTTAGAGGTGTCCTGCTCTGTGTCATGTAACATCGGGTTGGGATTTGTTGTAAACCTCGCGTTCTTTTGTTTTATGTTGGATTTTTACATTGTTGGTGATGATTTGATTTGGATACATTTAGTATGAAGTATTTTATTGAATTGACATAAAATGTTGATTTCCGCTGCGTAGTTGTTGATTTTATTATTAAGAATGGGTAACCCGCGTTACGGGATAGGAAAATGATTGTTAATTGATGTTTTGAATATATGTGGCACCTTTCATGTTGATTTTACTCTGATAATATGAATTATTTTTCTAAAATTGTATGTGGGGTAGAAGGGTGTTACAAGGGGGACAAGGAGTCCTACCTGGTTCTGCATGCCTACGTGGAAACTTTCAGTCCGGCCTTTGTGGTGGACAGGGACGGCAGAGTGTTGCTCGGGGAGGACGGAGAGCCTGCTCGGGCAGCTCGTTATATGAACACTAAGGCCCTTCTTGAGTATGAGAATGATGATGTTGCGCTCCAGCTTCTCGGTACAACTTGCTCTTGTGCCCGTGTTTGTTAATTTTTGTCTAATTGTGCTGACCTTTCTTTCTTTATGTTCGCAAGGAAAATGGCAGATTTGAGGGAGCGCTTGATGAGGTCCCAGGCAGCCAAGAACCAGAAGAAGGCACCTCAAATGCAAAAAGCTGGTTCGGCCAAGCAGCAAGCGACGCTGGAAAAGTTCGTGGCCGGTGCGGGTGCCACTCCGAGGACAACCTCTACTCCCCCTACTCCGGACACATCCCATAAAAGGAAGCGGGATGACGTTGGTTCTTCACTGGCGGGCTACTCTGGTGGTTTTACTGGGGGAAGTTTGTGCTGCCCCTGTGTTATCTTCAGGAGAGAATGTTTGACGTGGAAAGTTTCGTCGTCGTCCTAGAGCTCGACGCATCAGCTATCTTGTCAACCGATCCTCAAGTGCGGAGGAAGCTTCTCTACCAAGATGCGGCCGCTATGATCAGGGTATTGGAGATGGCCTTAGCCCTTGGAGATGCAGAGACGGTTCCCCGGGCAGACCTCAAGAAGGCACAGGTCAAAATCACCGAGCTAGAGCTGGAGAATGTGGAAATCTACAACGATCTGAAGAAGCTCCAAGGAAACCTAAAGGCTAAGATCGCGCTTCAGAAGGAAGTGACTCAAATACAGGGGGAGTGGTCCGAGTGAACGAAGAGAATGCCCGGCTGAAGGCGAGAATAGCCGAGTTAGAGGGCTCGTCGGATGTTGGTCAGGATGAGACTGACGAGGAAAAGGCTCTAAAGGCGAGGAAGGACCTGATCGACAGGATTCGTCTTCTCGAGCAGGACAATTTGAGGGCTGCTGAGTTTAGTTTCAATGTTGCCTTGGAGTAATTGAAAGCCCTCAACTCTGACGTCTAGCTGATGACCGAAGGGATGGACGTTCTCAACGTGGTTGTCAATGGCAAGGTGGTTCCCCCGGAGGTTCTCGATGAAGTAGTTTAATTTGCTCTATAGTATTTGTATTTTGTGGGCCTGCGTGCCTTTTGATATGTGATATTTTGTTGGGCACATCCCTCTTTCTGTACTGTTGACTTATTCCGGGTTTATGGCCGAAATTATATATATATATATATATATATATATATATATATATATATATATATATATTCCGTTTGGCATTGCTACTTTTCTTTGTGTGGATGTTTGCTCGACTTGTTTTCATTACGCTCGACAGTTTGGGAGACTTGTCGAGGAGGCAAAGCAATTTCGCCAGTGACGAGACTAGGATCTCGGTTGAGGTACTAATCCCATAGGCTTGGACTGATCCCATCTCTAGTTGGGTGTCCTGCATTGTTGGTGCGGCAACGACGGAGCTCGATTGAGGTATCCCCGTTGTGCTCAGAGTCTGCTCGTCCCATAAGCAGAAACTGGCCGGCGATGTAGAATGAAGGATCGTACCTGCACCATGGCATGGTCCTGTGGCCGAACGATCATCCCCCTGGGGTTGATGTCGTCGGCAGTTAGTTCGGCCTAGTGGCTGGTTCTAACTGTAATATTGTTTGAGCTTTTCAGCGTTCCATGGTCGAGCAAATAGTTCTCAGTCCAGAGTTTCTAGGTAGTAGGCTCCGGTGCCTGTTTTTGACTTGACCATGTAAGGTCCTTCCCAGTTCGCAGCCAGCTTGCCCTCGCGCGAATCTTTTTGGTTTCTGCGCAGGACTAAGCTGCCAACTTGGAAGTCATGCTTTATGACTTTGGCGTCGTGGTGCAAGGTTATCCTTTGTTTCAACAAAGCTTTGCGGAAAGCAGCCCCCGATCGTATCTCTTGGACCAGGTCGAGCTCTTCCCTTAAAGCTTCGTCGTTCAGCTCCTTGTCAAGAGAAGTTTCCGTTTGCCTAGAAGGTTCCTTGATCTCCACTGGTATGACAACCTCGGTTTCGTATGCTAGTCGGAAAGGAGTTTCCCCGGTGGTGGAGTGCAGGGTTGTTTTATAGGCCCAGAGCACGCTGTGTAGCTCCTCGACCCATCTCTTCTTGGCTTCGCCCAGCCTTCGCTTTAGACCTCGAAGGATCACCCTGTTCACGGCCTACGCTTGCCCATTGATTTGGGGGTGCTCAACGGAGGTGAAGTGTTGCTTCGTGCCTAGTTTGGCGACGAAGTCTTGGAACTTCCTGTCCGTGAATTGAGTTCCGTTGTCCGTCACAAGTTCCTGGGGAACACCGAATCTTGCAAGGACGTTCCTCTTGTAGAAACGGAGTATGTTGAAGGATGTGATCTTGGCAAGGGCTTCAGCTTTGATCCATTTTGTAAAGTAATCAACGACCACGATCAAAAACTTATTTTGGTAGGATCCCATGGTGAAGGGGGCGAGGATGTCCATCCCCCACCAGGTGAAGGGCCAAGGCAAGGATAAAGTTTTCAACTCGTTGATGGGTGCCAAGTGCATGTCCCCATGGCGCTGGCATCGGTCACATTTTTGGACATGTTCCTTGGCGTCTTGCTGCATGGTCGGCTAATAGTATCCTGCTCGTAGGACCTTTCATGCCAAAGATTTTCCTCCCAGGTGTTGTGTGTTGATTCCCTCGTGGATTTCCTGGAGTATTTCGGGGAATTTGTTCTCCTCAATGCATTTCAACAGGGGAATAGAAAACCCTCGTCGATAGAGCTTTCTGTCGACCAGGACGTATGAACAAGCCCTTCGTTTGGTCGCGTTGGCCTCCTTGCTATCCTCGGGAAGTTCTTCCGTGGTGAGTTACCTGTGTACCAGGGTCATCCAACAGCTGTGGTCATCAATGGCATTGACGACGAGTGTCCCTGGTGGCTTGTCAATACTAAGGTGGAAAAGTGTTTCCTGTATGACTGACTTGTTGCCACCCTTCTTTCTTGTGTTGGCCAGTTTTGAGAGTACGTCTACTCGGGTGTTTCGTTTGCGGGGGATATGTTGGACTTCCCATGTGTCAGGTATTCGACCAGATTATCGTTTTTGGCTTGGTATTCTCCTCGTACTTAGGATGCTACGAGCTGTAAATCAGTGAAGATCTTCACCTCTTTGGCCCCCAGGTCTTCGGCCAACCTTAAGCCCGCGTACCCGACTTGGTTGTTCGACGTTGGGAAAGACAGGACTAAAGATACTTCAATCAGGATTCCTTCCTCGTTCTTTAGATGATACATGCGCCACTGCCCGTGGAGCTGGACGCCCCGTCCACGAAGACGGTCCATTTGTGTACTCCGCTAGGCGGGGACGCATGAGGTGTCATCTCAGCTACGAAATCTGCCAAAACTTGCGCCTTGAGGGCCTTTCTGTCCTCGTAATGGATGTCGAATTCTGACAGTTCCAACGACCACTTGAGCATTCTTCCGGCCATATCTAGTCGGCCAAGTAGCTGCCTTATGGGCTGGTCTGTCCGCACCACTATTGTATAGGCCATGAAGTAATGTCTCAGTCTCCTTGCCGCATTGATGAGGGCGACGACGACCTTCTCGATTTACTAGTACCTGAGCTCTGGTCCTTGCAACGCCTTGCTCGTGAAATATTTGGGTTTTTTCCCATCTGGTGTTTCACGTTTGAGGGCAACACTAATGGCTTCACTGGTGATGGAGAGATATAGATACATGGTTTCCCCATTCTCTGGTCGTGATAGCACTGGAGGTTCAGATAACGGTCACTTGAGGTGGAGCAAAGCCTGTTCGCATTCCTCTGTCCACTCGAAAGTGGCTTCTTTTCATAGAAGTTTGAAGAAGGGTAGAGCATGCTGGGCGGATTTGGCCATGAAGCGAGAAAGTGAAGCGAGAATCCCATTGAGGGATTGTATTGATTTCTGCGACCCGGACGTGGGAAATTCAGCTAATTCCCGACATTTGTCGGGGGTTGGCCTCTATTCCCCTCTCAGTAAGGTAAAACCCGAGGAATTTTCCTGCCTGCACGCCAAAAGTGCATTTTTCGGGGTTGAAATGCATCTTGCACTTTCTTGCTTGGTCGAAAAACCTTTTGCAAGTGGGTCGTATGATCGGATTCCTCTTGGGACTTCACGATCATATCGTCCATATACACTTCGAGCATGTCTTCGATTTCTGTTCGGAAGACCTTGTTCATCATACGCTGATACGTGGCCCCAGCGTTTTTCAGACCAAAGGGCATTAAGTTGTAGTAATAGTTCCCCGACGAGGTCATGAACGCAGTGTACTTCTTGTCCTTTTCGGCCCTGGCGATCTGATTGTACCCCGAATAGGCATTCATGAAGGACAAAATTTTGAAACCTGCAGAATTATCTATGCTCGGCAAGGGATATGCATCTTTTGGGAAAGCCCGGTTGAGATCAGTATAATCAATGCACATGCGCCATTTTCCACTATGTTTCTTGACAAGTACAATATTGGATAGCCAGGTTGTATACTTGGCCTCCGAAATGAATTTTGCTTCTAAGAGGTCTTGTACAAGTTTTTCGGCAGCCTGTGACTTTTCGCCGGACTGCTTTTTCCTGTGTTGTGCGACGGCGCGGGCAGCTGGGTTGATGGTCAAATGGTAGCATGCGGTCTTAGGGTCCAGGCCGAGCATGTTCACGACACTCCAAGCAAATAGATCAGCGTTGTCTTCTAAGCATTACTTCAGCTATCGCTTGATCTCGTCGGGCAATCCAGAACCAATCTTCACCCCTTTGTTGGGGTTATTTCTGAAGGCAATGACTTCAAACTCCCAGTTTGGAACTGGCCACATAAGGGCTGATGTGGAGGAGCTGGCCGTCCCCGTTGAAGCACCTTCACTGGTATCTTCCTCGCCTTCTTCTGAAATCTGGCTGTCAAGGTCGATAGTATGTATCGGTAGTTCAGGTTTCTTGTTCGATTGGCCTTCTTCGGAGGGACGATCTTCCTCCCTTGTCCGCTTAGCTGCTTTGGCGCTGCACCGATCTGGCTTTATCCTTGGGTCGTCGCTTCGAAGCATCGACGGACAGCTTCTATGTCCCCGTATAATGTCGCAATGTGACCCTTCTCCGTATAATACTTCAACTTGAGATGAACAGTTGAAGGGACAGCAATTAGCTCCGTGAGGCCTAGTCTCCCCAGGATGCATTGGTACAGTGATGGGCAATCAATCACCAGAAACTAGGTTTTGATCGACCTGGATGCCTCCTCTTCCCCGAATGTGACCGGAAGCTCCACATATCCCCAGGGTCTGGTCGTGGCTCCGTTGAACCCCTGCAAATCGGATCCCACGTATGGTGAGGTTCTTATGGTCCAGTTGGAGGGCACGAAATAACCCGGTGTACATTATGTCCACCGAACTACCCTGGTCGACCAGGATCCTTCTAACGTTGGTGTTCGCCAATCTTGCCAATCTTGACAAACTATAAACTTATCAATTTTCTCTCATACATATGAGAAAAAATTTCTCTCTTTTTTCCTTAATTTCACAAAAGAGATAATCTTCACTTCTCAATAATCATGAATTTGGAAGAAATATTTAAGTCAGAGTCAACTAAGAGATAGAATTTATCCAAAACTGAAAATAGGCCAGCCCAAAATTCTCAATTCCCTTTATATATTTTTTTCATTGTAAAATATTGTAGACTTTTCATTTAATGTATGTAATTAAACCCAATGATCGTCAGTTTGCATCACCTAATCAAGACATCAATAACAGTCAATCTGGTACAGGTATAATTGATATTGTCCTAAACTTGCAATAATTTTTTTAACACATATATCTATGTATACATATGTTAATTATTATATTCGTATCGGATGATATGCATGTTGATGAATCTTTGGAGGATTTACTAATGTCGCATGTTAATATGGAAGGCAGAGATAATAATGCATCGTCATGTCATCCTCAAGGTGTGTTTATTGACTCTCTGCAATCAATTAATTGTAGCTTATATTCAATAGACATGAAATTGAAAATTATACAATGTTAAATATTATAGTTAAGGCCCTTTGCATTAATTTCTTATTTTTATTTTAGAGTTTAGATAAAATTTAGTAATTGACATCAAACTCCTACGTGTAGAATTACGACATGCATTTCGAGCAAGATATAATATTGCTCGAAATTTCAATAATAACATGATGATGGCAAAATCACGTTTGCCTAATCGAACTACCTGTAGACGTTGCAATGCAAGATTGTTTCACCATGAATCACGCGACACATGTTGTGCTGGTGGGAAGGTATCATTTCCACAGGTTAATGCTCCTGCAGAATTGCAACAATTATTTTCTGATGGTTCAGCAGAAGGAAAGCATTTTAGGCAACATATTAGAAGTTACAACCACGCACTCTCATTCACTTCAATTGGTGTTCACATCGATGAAAATATTCTTGCATCTGGTCGTGGTATATATACATTTCGTGCTCAGGGTACTTTTTTACCATAACATAGGAGGTTTCTGTCCAAATGAGGGTGTCAGGTCGCGCTTCTTATAATTATACATCTTTGACACAGATAATGAGCTACATAATAAAATGCAGGAAAATCCACGTCTACACCAAACCGTAGTTCATAAATTACAACAAATACTCCATCAATATAATCCTTTTATAATTAGGTTCAAGCAATTGTCACTACTTCCAAATATTAGGGACTGTAGCCTCATACTTAAAGAGCGTCCAAGTAATCAACCTCAATATAATCTTCCATCTGCAGAACAAGTCGCATCAATTATTGTTAGCGATGATTCTGAATCTATGGAATATGGAAGAGATATTAATGTTATTCGTCATGATGGAAATCTAAAGAAAGTTCAAGAAACAAAGGGATATTATGATCCCTTACATTATCCTATATTGTTTCCATTTGGGACACATGGCTGGGATGTTAACACAACAAATTGTAGTGGACGAAGAGTGTCATGTCGAGCATATTACAGTTTCATGCTTCAGGTACATTTAAGCTATTTTTCGTACATAATTTATTTAGATAAATATAGTTATAATTAAATTGGAGACATTACCGACATGTATTTCAATCAATTGTAGATTCGTCCAAATGATCAATCAATGTTGTTAAATGCGGGTCGACTATTACAACAATATGTCGTGGACAATTATGTCAAAATTGAATCAGGGCAGTTAAGGTGGATTCGAGAGCACCAAGAAAATATATGTGCTGAAGTATACCAAGGCTTACAAGATGCTTTGCATGTTGGTGAAACTAACGCAGGTACTATTTAATGTACCATAAATATATAGTTGTAGATTAATAATTCATTGTGGATTAATATTCACAATCATTCGTGTATTCTAAAACCAATTAATTTCATGAATCAACATAGAAAACATTGGAAAAAGAACAATATTACCATCATCATTTATTGGTGGACGTCGAGACATGATACAGAGTTATGAAGATGGCATGGCTATTGTTCTTAATGGTGGTAAACTAGATATTTTTCTGACAATGGCGTGCAATCCTTCTTGGAGTGAGATAACATCATAACTTCTACCTTTTCAAACACCACAGGATCGTCCAGATTTGCTAACGAGAATTTTTCGTTCTAAATTCGAGCAATTGAAGGATGATGTTATTAATAAAGGCTTCTTATGAAAGGTTAAAAGTTACATGTATGTCACTGAATTTCAAAAACGAGGATTGTCGCATGTGCATATGTTGTTGGTCTTAGAAAGTAACGACAAATTACGTGACCCAAAAGATTATGATAGTGTGGTTAGAGCAGAAATACCTAAATTAGAATATGAACTGCAATTCCATGAAGTGGTTCTAAAACATATGATCCACGGACCGTGCGGCGTAATCAATCGGAAGTCTCCCTGTATGAAAGATGGCCAGTGTAAAAAAAAAGGTATCCCAAACAATTCTTAGATGAATCGCGTCAAGGCACTGACTCATATCCTGAGTACAGGAGAAGGTTTGATGAACCTATATCGTTAGGTAGTGGTAGGCCTGTCGACAATAGATGGGTGGTTCCTTATAACCCTTGGTTACTGTTAAAGTATGACTGCCACATCAATGTAGAGATTTGCAGTAGCATTAAAAGTATCAAGTATCTATACAAATATGTGTATAAGGCCCTGATTGTGTGGCTATTGAGGTTCACAAAGGATCATACATGGATGAAGTTCAACAAGATGTTGATGCAAGATGGATTTGTGCTCCTGAGGCATTATGGAAAATATTTCGCTTCACTCTTTACCGATTATATCCTTTTGTTGAAAGATTGCAGATCCACTTGCCGAACCACCATCAAGTGCGCTTTTATGATCATCAGCGAATTGTGGATTTGTTAAATAATGCGCAATTCTAAAACAATGCTCACACAATTCTTTGCTTTAAATCTAAGAGATCCAGAAGCAAGAAATTATCTGTATAGAGAGATTTCAGACCATTATTGCTGGAACAATAGGGACAAGGAATGGCATCGCAGGCGGTCACCAAGACATGTTATCGGGAGAATCTATACGGTATCACCTTCGGAGGGAGAGAATTTTTAATTGCGAGTATTGTTATCTCATGTCAGAGGTCCAACCAGTTGGGAATATCTTCTTACAAATAATGGCACTCCTTTCAGTACATTCAAAAAATCACCCGAGCATAGAGGATTTCTAGAGACTGATCATAGTATTCGTGATTGTTTGGTTGAGGCTGCGAGTCTTTGAATTCCATATGCTTTACGGAGTTTATTCGTGACGATTCTCATATTTTGTGAACCTACTAATCTTAGAAGCCTTTGGAATGAGTTTTTTACACATATAACAGAGGATTATCAAACAACAAACAATGTTGTGGAATCGGTCTTGACTAATATGTTGTTGGAGGAGTTGAATGATTTCTTAAACCTACACAGTAAAAAGATTGAAGATTATGATCTCCCATTTTTACCCCTTGATATAGTACAAGGAGATTCAATTACAAGTGTCATACAAGAGGAGTTAGCGGTCGATATCCCCAATGAAGATATTGAATCTGTTGCTAAGTTAAATAATGACAAAGTGATTGCGTTCAAAACCATTATGAATGTAATTGATCAAAAACACAATGGGGTATTTTTTGTTGATGGTCCTAGAGGAACAGGTAAAACATTCCTTTATCGAGCATTAATGGCAAGTTTAAGAAGTATAGGAGAAATTGTCTTGGCAACTGCATCATCTGGTATAGATGCAACATTGTTACCCGGTGGTAGAACTGCGCACTCTCGATTTAAGATACCTATCAATATACAACCGAGTTCCATTTGAGCTATTTTGACCCCAACAAATGATGATGTCCAAAAACTGAATGATATAATTATTAACCAGTTTCCAGGAGAAGAACATAATTTGTTATCATTTGACGAGGTTGAAGGGGATAACCATAATTTATACCAGCAAGAATTCTTAAACTCAATTGCACAAGGTAGTTTGCCACCACATATTCTAAAGATAAAAAAGGGTGCACCATTGATGTTGTTGCGAAATCTAGATCCTAGATATGGGTTGTGTAATGGGACACAGTTATTATGTCATGGTTTATATATGAATATGCTGGATATGGAAATCTTGACAGGAAACAACACAGGAAAACGAGCTTTCTTGCCCAGAATTAAAATAAAAAAAAATCTGCAAGTGATGTTTTGCCTTTTGTCCTTAGTAGAAAGTAGTTTCCTGTGCAAATAAGTTTGCAATTACAATAAATAAGTCACAAGGACAAACCATTCCAAATGTTGGAATATATCTTCCACGACATGTTTTCAGTCATGGACAATTATATGTGGCTTTATCCAGAGGTGTTTCACAGGTTACAACAAGAGTTTTAACCAGGGAAGGAAAATTGGAAGGAGAAGATGGTGACTACACAAAAAATGTAATCTTTAAACAAATTCTTTTATCGCACCCGCAAGTATTTATCAAGTACAATAAAAAAAGTTTTACGCATTGATTCCCATTTTGGCTGCAAGTAATTAACAAGAATATATTGTATTGTTGAATGATAACTAAATGTAATATTATTTTGATTTAATATACAGCCAAACTAAGATATGGTGAAATCTTCCAATTATGTAAGGAGCTTAATAGAAAGAATGTTGAAGCTTGCTTCAACATAAAAGTAAGTTATGTTTAACCATTTCTACTGTATTTTTATATTATACAATTGGTTCATAGTTATTCTCATTATTGTGGTGGAATACAATTTATATGAAAGACTTTGAAGATAAGTGGAACACATGGAAGGATGAGCATACAATTCCATCCATTGGCAAAATCGACAATAAGGTGTATTTTCATTTTCCACAATATATGCGATAAAAAAACTATTTGTAAAATCTTCATCATCATTTTACTATAACTTTTATCATCTTTATAAAGGCAGGTCAAACGTCTGAAAATTTACTCTATTGGTTGGAGCTCCACTATGATATCAGATAAAACACAACTTTGGAAAATGGTGAAAAGAGAAATAATAGCTCAAAGGATAGAAAGTTTTTTATTTTATTTATTTATCCATAATCTTTACTTGGATGAATTTAAATTTTATTATTTGTTCATTTTGTTAATAAAACCATATTGGCTTCTACTAAGTCAATTGTTTTCCTTTTTTTTTTACCAAGAATCAGCGTAATTCGACAATCAATCAAAATTGTCGTTCTACCAGATCTAAATTAAAACAAAGTATCACACTTCACTAGGTATTATGTTTTTTATTATGTTTTTATAAATTATATTATACTCTACAATCTAACCTATAAATGTATTTAGTTTGTTGATCTGACATTTCGTGACTACTTCATAGTTTTTTAGAACTCAAGATTTTATTGATAAAGAGATGTATGAAGAATTGATTCGAATATTTACAAGGTAAAAAAATACTATATTTTACACTAATTACAATTAATTTCACTATTTTTCTTTATTTTTAAAAAGTTCTTATATGAGAAATTTATATTTTTCTTTATTGTGTCAATATTACAGGGAAAAAGAAAATTTTTCAGATAAAGATAAAGATTTTATGTTCAGTCTTCCTCTTAAAGCACGTCATTGATGACACAATATCAATAATAATTTGTATGCTTTAGTTCTTGATTAAAATTTAGAATATTGTTTACAATTTTCTAAATGCATTGATGTTATTATTTACAGATAATATTTTTCATGTTGAGTGTGTTGTGGAGAATGAATTTAATATTTTGTTTAGAGTCAATTTCTGAGTGTTGATAATTCTTTTAAATTTTATATCACAATCATATATAAATTAAAATATATTATACAATCAAAATATGTTAACAATTCTTTTAGAATCAATTTCTGAGAGTTGAGTAGTATGCAAGTATATGAGTAAGGAGAAGGAAAAACATACACCCGACAACAATTAATTTCACTATTTTTTTTAATTCACTATAGTATTTTATGAGTATATATTTTTCATCTTGATTTTAATTCTACAAATTTTATCTAAGATAATTTTACTTTTAATGCGAATTACAATAAATATATCTCATAAAAAATATATACGCATTAATACTTTTCCGCCGGTGAGATTTTGTATCTAAATATACATAATTTTGTTGGTGAGATTTTCTATTAATATTTTTTATTCAAAATGAATTAACAAAAACTTGCATGTTGTTTTTGTTTTGTAAGCAGATGCTAGAGCTGAAACCTGACAATATCAAGCAACTTGATTTTCTTGTCTGTTTTACAGTTCACGTATATGCAGGTGAGATTAAGAAGACTATTGGAAGAACTACACCATTGAATTGGCCAAGAGAAAATAGAGCTCAAGAAGTAGCTGCAAGATTCATTTCAAGCAATCCTTTTTTCACTATTCTCATAAAACCGAATCATCTGTCAGATTATCTATTGGTACGGTCAAAGTTCATGCAGTGCTATGTAGAATAATATATATGTTATGTTGTGAATTGATTGATAATGCTACTACACAATGCAGAGTGTCTCAAATTTAGAAGGGGTTATTGAAAACAAAGAGAAAAATCTGATTCTGCAGATTTGGAAAAGATCATGGAATGTAAAATTGATTCGTGTTAATAAGGATTCAAAGTGCCGCCGCCACCTATCGGCTGGTATGTCATTGTTTGCAAGAGAGAATGGATTGTATCCGGGAGACATTTGTGTCTTTGAACTGATAAACAAAGAAGATTTAGTTTTTAAAGTTCATGTATTCCGAAGGGAAAGCTAATCTATTTATTTGGAGTTGTTGTCTTTGAACTAATTCCTTTCCATCAAATGGGGGAAGAAATCTTCAGATTTGGTTGTAACTGTGCCTTATTGGATAATTGGATCTGTCATTTTGAGACTGAATGAACAATCAGGCTTAATTTGGTAACTTCCAATCATAATGTAACCTTTTGTTATCATTCTAGTTCTAACCATTCAATTTCAGCTTCAGGTTTATCATTCCAATATGGACAATTCTCAAGCAATCCTCTAATAGATTTAGATTTTGTCATTGAAAATCGGCGCCTTCTAATGAAAATCGATTGGTCTTGTCTAATATTTATTTTAAATGAGTTACTCATTTTAAGACGGAGAAGGTACCTTAGTTGGTATGGCCTCTTGAACCTACATCGAAGGCATGTTAGATAGATTCACACATTTTTAAAAGATGAAATGTGTTTTAAAATTTTTTTTTTATTATGTTTACGCAATATTAGATATTTGTAGTTAAGAAACCTCTAAAATAATTAATTTAGATAATCAATTAGGGTTTTGTTTATTTGAAAAATTTAACATTTATTAATTTGATCAATATTCAAAGTATTACTATGCAAAACTATCTTACACAAATTAACATATAACACATAAATTAAATAAAGATATTGGATATATTCAGGTCACTTTGTTATTTATATTGGGAGAAAATATCCTTCAATGAAAGAAAATTTTCTTTGCAAATCTATATAAAATTTAACACCATATAATATATAAATTAAAGAGAAAAAGGAAAAAAAACACTCGCTTTATACAAGGTCGGTCGATTACACTGTTTTTCCAGTAGTCTAATATAGTCAAACTATAACTTGTGATGAAGTTCATTTCATGTATTTGTTAAAGAGTACAATATTTGATAATTCCTAGTAGTTAAGCGTTGTAAGAGGAAAAATCATCGAGAGTCGGGTAAGATGACTAGAACTGAGAATGCATTAACTAACTTCTTTTATCTTGTTTAGGGTCTTCAACAAGCTGGGTATAAGATTTGAGGGTGTTTTCGGCTTAAACTCCTAGCTTTAGGGCTAGGGGCCTTGACACTCTTGAAGCTTTATTCTGGTTGTTGTGAGTTTGTTACTGCTGGTTATATTACTAGATTCCGGTAGAATCATGGAGTGGAGAGTCGTCAACAGAAGGAATAAGAACAACACAACATTGAGATTCTCAGTTTGGAAAGAGAGAACTGGTAAGACAACGGGAGATAATGTAGCTATATCTTCCTTCTTCTTTACGGAGTTTCCGGACAATTACAATGCGAGGGAGATGACGAGGGTGTTTATGGAGCATGGAATAGTCCATGAGGTCTTTATCCCAGGAAAGAAGGATCGGAGGGGTAAGCGTTATGGCTTTGTCAGATTCAGGCAGGTGGAGGATGAAAGAAGCTTAGCCATGATATTAGACAACAATCAAATCAATGGTAAGAAGCTTTATGTTAACATACCCAGGTTTAATAGAAGGATAGAACCAGTGGCTAAGATAGTAAGAAACATTCATAACCAAGCAACTCACCCTTCGGTTGGACTTAACAAGAAGGCATCAAACAGGGTGACGCAGGGTAGATCATATGCAGAAGTAATGAGGGGAGCGAAAAACAATGATGATAATAACAGAGAGAAAGGTTGGATCATTGGGAAATCTTTTCCCGATTGGAGAGGTCTAACATTTAAGATCAAAGAGGAAAAAATCACTCGCTTTGAGAAGGCTTATGTGGGGGAGATATTGAACTCAGGGAACTCATACAACATACAATAAATTTTTCACAAAGAAGGTTTCTTCAACACTAAGGTTACACCAATGGGTGCAAATATGTGTTTATTGGAGGATTTGGAGGTTAACGCAGTGAAATCGTTGGTGGAGGAGGAGGAAGAGTGGTTGCAGAATTGGTTTAAAGATATCAGAGGATGGTCACCCGCTGAAGTGGATAAAGAGAGATTAATGTGGGTTAAATGATTCGGTATACCATGTCATGCATGGAGGAATGATTTTTTCAAATATATTACGAGCGGTATTGGTGAATTCATTAGTTGTGATGAAGAAACAGAGTCCCAATCTAAATTTGATGTGGCTAGGATCCTGGTTAAAACAAGATACACCAGAAATTTGAACGACATTATAAACGTAGAAGTCAATGGCGTTACTTTTGTTATAAAGTTAGTAGAAGATAACCATGGACCCAAGCGTTTAGTTTCAAGCATGTCCAAGAGGAGGAACCTTGATTCGGAGGAGTCCTTAGTTGATGAAACAGAAGATGAATCAGATGATGAAGAAGAAAAGGAAGATAACAGAGGAAACCAGGCCAGTGACGACGACAAGGAAGATTTCAGAGATGCTTTGTTGGGAGACGATAGGGTGGAAGATAGGGATCCGAGGTATCATGACCCTAAGAACAGAGGTAGCTCACAGGGGGCAAACAAAGTACATAAAGTTGGCATGTCAGGTTCTGATAACGCGGGGTTCAAAAATAAAAAGGCTTCTTTTGGAGGTGATAGGGTAGATAGCCAGGTTCCAGACCTAGTCTTTGAGGAGGCGGCATTTAATGAGGGAGTGGGTCAAGGCAAGGTGATGGAACGTGATGCTGAAACATTGGAGATAGGGAGAGAGAATGTCACAACAGCGGAAACTTGTACGAGTGGGGAAAAAGGAAGATTTTCAAATAATTTACGTTTGGGCCCAATGGTGGAGTCAGGTTTGGGCTTAGATGGGAGGCCCAATGTTCATTCCTTGGGGACCCTGGTGACAAACTTGGATCCTGGCCTTAAGATTGCGAGGAAAAAGATAGCATTGAAGGAGGTGTATGATAAAATTCAGATACCTTATGAACCATCATTTTTCTCTGCACTTCTGCATTCATCGTGTAACATAAATAAACATAAAGGGCAGAGGGAATGTAGCGACGAAATTAGGTCGGATGGAGATAGCGAATCGAGATACTCGGGTGGGTCAATTTTGTGTTGCGAATCCATTTCGGATTCAGATGTTGTCAAGGGTAATGAGAGGATCAAGAGAAGGTCTGAAGATGTGTCTAGCAAAGTAAGGGCAATCCTAAAGACGATAGGTGTAGAGGGTGAAGAAGACGACGAGGTGTAGGAAGGAATTTTGAGGAATATGGAGAGTAGAGATACAAACAGAAAGATTATGGAGAAGGAGACATCAATCCCTGCCTTATGAATCTAACAACTTATAATGTAAGAGGGTGTAATTCTTCTATCAAAATAAAAAGAATTAAACAGTTGATAGAAAAGAATAACATTGAATTTTGCATGCTTCAAGTGACTAAATGTAAGAAGATGGAGGAGGATTTTATGAGGAAACTATGTGGGAGGGAAGATTTCGACTGGTCAGCTTCCAACTCAAATGGTATGTCTCGAGGTATGATTTCTGTTTGGAAGAAAAATTCTTTTAAATCCATCTTTAGTTTTTCTGGTAATGGATACTTGGGGGTTTTTGGAAAGAGTGGGGGAAGGGATCTGTATATCGTAAATATATATTCTCCATATGGAATCGCTGAGAAAAGAATACTTTGGGGGAAACTACTTAGCTTGAAAGCCAGTCTGCCTGGGGGAGAATGGATTCTGGGGGAGATTTTAATTCAATCAAAAACAAAGAGGAGAGGAAAGGTAGGGGAAGATATAATCTGAACGAGATGGAAGAATTTAGTGCTTTCATAGAAGAATCAGATTTGGTAGATCTGCCTATTGTGGGGAATAGGTTTACGTGGTTTAAGTCGAATGGATCATGTAAAAGTAGGCTAGACAGATTTTTAATCAGGGAGGATTTATGTGATTGTTGGAAACTTGTAAATTAGAAGGTGGGGATGAGATACGTATCAGATCATCAACCTATATCTTTAGCTTCGAACGATAGTAATTGCGGTCCAAAACCCTTCAAGTCTATCAACGCTTGGCTGGATCATCCTCACTTTTTGGATTTTGTTAAAGAAAGCTGGTGTGCTGTTGGTGGTTCAGGCAACAATGCAGGAGAAAGTGAAGAGGGTCAACGAGATTGAGGAGGAGATGGCTGGGGCTGATGGGGATGTATCAGAGGAAGCATTGAAAGCAAGACAAATGGCTTTGGAGGTTATGTGGAATAAGCTTCATACTAAGGAAAGTATTATATTTCAGAAATCGAGGTTAAGATGGTTTGAAGAGGGTGACTATAACTCCAAGTTTTTCCATTCGGTTATCAAGGGGAGGAGAAGAGTTAACACCATTTCTGCGTTAAATATTGGCCTACAAGAAGAAGACGAGGTAGAGAAGGTGAAAGAATTTCTACACAGACAGTTTGAAGAAAAGTTTTAGGCTGGTGCAAATAATAACTTGGAGTTGGATCTAAGTTCTCTGAAGAAACTATCTGAAGAGGATAGCTTGCGGTTAACCGAACCATTCACGAATGAAGAAGTTTTGGATACAATTAGATCGTGTGAAGGAGATCGAAGCCCAGGGCCGGACGGTTTCAACCTGAAATTTATAAAACACACTTGGGAGATTGTTGGCCAGGATTTTCTTAATGGTATTACTGAATTCTATGAAAATGGTACCCTCTCTAAATTCTTCTCTTCTGTTTTTTTTGTACTTTTACCCAAAGTGGAGAACCCCCAAAATTTGAAGGACTTCAGACCAATTGCTCTTATTGGATGTTTTCATAAAATTGTGTCTAAGATCCTTGCAACCAGAATCAGAAGTGTCATCGGTAAACTTGTATCGCCTTCTCAAACAGCCTTTGTCCCAGGCAGACAACTCCTAGATGGAGTATTGGTGGCTAATGAAGTTCTAGATTTTGCTAAAAAGAAGAAGAAGAAAGGATATATGCTTAAGGTTGATTTTGCTCAAGTGTACGACTGCATTAATTGGAGTTTTCTTTTTAAGGTTTTAAAGGTAATGAATTTTTGTTCTAAATGGATTGGTTGGGTGAAAGGTTTGATTACCAATTGTTATGGCTCAATTCTGATTAATGGTAGTTTATCCAAAGATTTCAAGATCCATAAGAGACTGAAACAAGGAGATTCATTGTCTCCATTCCTGTTTGTATTAATCACTGAATGCTTATCTTTACTATTTAAGAAAGCTGAACTTAGTGGTCATTTCCATGGTGTGGAGATTGGAGGTGAAAGTGTTAACTCTCTTCTTCAGTTCGCGGATGATACACTCATCATTTGCAATAACACATGGTCCAATATCTGGGGTATAAAGGCAGTATTAAGAGGATTTGAGGCATTATCCGGCTTGAGGATTAATTATAACAAAAGTAGTATCATGGGCTTTGGTGTTGAGGAGAATGAAACTGGAGCTGCTGCTTCATTTTTGAATTGTAAAGTAGGGAAATTTCCATTCACATTCCTGGGCCTGACAGTGGGAGGTAAGCACAAATCTAAAGAATTTTGGAATCCGGTTATTTCCTCTGTCAAGAACAGATTGGCATCATGGAGGGGCAAATTACTTTCAATATGTGGGCGGGTAACTTTAATAAATTCAGTCCTAATAAATATGCCAGCTCATTATTTGTCATTCTATCTAGCTCCTGTGCGTGTGGTGAAGACTCTCAAGGCCATTCAGAGGAGATTTTTATGGGTTGGTGATGGTAATAAGGAGAGTATAGCTTAGGTTAGGTGGTCCCTTATATGTAAATCTAAATCTCAAGGGGGTCTAGGTGTGAAAGATATAAGCACTTTCAACAGAGCTCTTATGTCGAAGTGGTTGTGGAGGATCTCCTATGAAGACGATGCAATCTGGCGTAACATTATTAATTCAAGGTATAATGGAAATTTTAAGAGCTTGTTTCTGATTCCATCTGATGTAGCCAATACTCAGAGGTCGGCTTGGTGGAACGACTTATGCAAGCTGGCTAGTTTCTCCAACAACGAGGGCATTTGGAACAATCTTGTATGGAAACTAGGGAATGGTAACAAGACTTTGTTCTGGCATTCCAGATGGGCTGGAGGAAATGCCATTAAATCACAGTTCCCTGTGCTGTTTAGGAATTCACAAAATCAAAATGTACTGGTCAAGCATTGTGACTATTGGGAGGGTAATGAATGGATTTGGGATATTGTTGGTCTGAACGTGGTTATGCCTGGTATTGAAGAAGATTTCATTCAAGAATTACAACTTATTTTAGGTGAGCACAGCCTGAACAGTAGGGAGGAATAAGATGTAGTTTTTTGGCCTAGAAACATGGATAATTCGTTTAGTGTTAGGGAATGTTATAACATGTGGATACAAAGAAGAGAGGACTTACCGTTGGAGAATAATCTGCTGCAAGCGCTCGGTATCCTGTGGAAGGTCAAACTACCTTTGAAAGTTTTGGTTTTTGGATGGAGGCTTTTGCTAAATAGGTTACCGACGCGCAGAAACCTAGTGAATAAAGGAATCATAAACGATCCTCACCAATTATCTTGTGTGCAGTGCTTCAAGGAGATTGAAGATATAAATCATATTATTCTGGATTGCGATAAAACTAGGATCATGTGGAGGGAAATGGAGCAGTGGTTAGGTGTAAAGCTACCTAGAGGGAACACTTGCTTGGACATGTTCTTACAATGGGCCAACTTAGGTGATATAGGTCCCTCAATGTTATCTTTCTGGTTGATATCTTGTTGGACGATTTGGAAGATAAGAAATAGAATTATCTTCAAAGACGGTATCGCCAATTCGATTAATATGCTGCAGGAGATTCAACATGCCTCGTGGAATTGGAGATGGCGGAAGAAAAAGAAGCTCATGTTGGGAAGCTTCTACGAGTGGCTTATCTTACCCCTCGAAACATGCAGATGTTTATAGGCCTTGCCATTAAGTTGGAAACTATGGTGTTAGCTGAGTTTTATGCAGGTTTTTGATGCAATCTCTGTTGTGTATAGGTCTGGTCATTAGGTTGCAATGTTGTGTATAGGCATTGGAAGCATGCTGGTTTTCTGTTATTAGCAGATTATTTTGCTGGTTTTCTGTTTTCCTTAATCAATATGTCATGTTTGGTCAAGTGTTATCAGAATGTTCTTCCATTTGTATTGTAAAAGATATTGGCAATATAAATGGTTTTGATTGTTAAAAAAAAGCGTTGTAAGAGATTTTTGAGGTATGCTAAGTGGTGTATAGTTCATTCATGTAGGGGTGAGAAACCCTGTGTATTTTTCTGTATTAGAATGTGATTGTCCTTCTCAACTCTATCGTTGGGATATTTATATGACTTTTGGGCTTGGATCCTATGTCATTTAGGAATAACAACTACTATTGAGAAGATACAAGAGTGAGTGGTTAATCCACCACTATTTTCGAGAACGTATTCAAATTATCGCTTCCTTATTGTTACAGAATGGGGGCACATCATTCTCCCACTTCCCTGTATCGGGGGACAATTCTCAAAGGAAGACGACATGTTCGATGGAAAGGGTGACATATTTAGTAAACGGGCGCACGAACTAGAAAACAGGCGAACAAAGTGGCGTTATGGGCTCAACTCAAGTCTTTTGTCTTCGTTTCAACCCTTGTGGACCCCTTTTAGGATATACCACTACACAATCCCTCTAGCACGAGGGCTTGTAAAGGGTGAACTGGTTTAGCTTCTTTTCCTTTATTCAGACATCACGAGGGGCCCTCGAATGGAATAATTTTAGGCTTGGACTTCTCTGACTAAACTTTAGTTGGGTATTTCAAGAAAGATTTTAGTTGAGTCCCTCAGTAGAGAATGTAGTTGAGTCTCTCATCTGAGACTTTATTTGAGTCCCTCAGGCGAGACTTTAGTTTATTCTCTCATGTGAGACTTTAGAGTTGAGTTCCATAGGTGAGACTTTAGTTGAGTCCCTCATGCAAGAGTTTAGTTGATTTATGGGGATGGCATTTATGTTACTCCTTTCCTACATTTATATAGACATTTTCAAGGCGAAAATAATCTTCTAGTGGAAGTCCAACATTTCTAGTGGAAGTCCAACATTTATATTTCCCTTTTCAAGACAACAAGGATTTCTAATTAAAGTCTAACATTTATATTTACATTTTCAAGGCGACAAGAATTTTTTAGTGGAAGTCCAACAATTATATTGCCATTTTCAAGGCAGCAAGGATCTTTTAGTGTAAGTCTAATATTTATCTTTCCCTTTTCAAGGCGACAAGGATCTTCTAGTGAAAGTCCATCATTTATATTGCCCTTTTCAAGGTGACATTGATCTTCTAATAGAAGTCCAAGATTTATATTTCTCTTTTCAAGGCGGCAAAGAACTTTCAATGAAAGTCCACCATTTATATAGCTCTTTTCAAGACAGCAAATATCTTACAATCACTACAACGAAAAACCCAATTAACAACGGTTGGGAATGACATATAATGACGCGGGCGAAGGCGTTGTTATGTAGATTGTCGTTGTAAGTTCTCTGTTTCTACAACGGGGTAGAAAGCGTTATTGAAAGGCAGGGCGCGAGCCATATATCACAACGGTTATGATAATAAACCGTTGTGATACATACACTTAGGTACTGGGTTCGAAACCCATAAGCAGCGAATTATGTAAAACATAAATTACTTATGATATCAGTTACAATAGATAACCGTTGTTGTAAGTACCCTGAGTTTATTATATTAAATGTAGATTGCTTGTTTTCCAAACACCTCGCTAAAGAAATATACATGGAATCAATTTGATAAAGAAGTCTATAATCTGTAAATTAAACTATTCTTGAAAACCAACTTAAAGAAACCAATGTTGTTTTCTGATTACATTTGTCTCATCGTGCATTTCACGCTCTTTTACATATATTGTGGTTTATTGATCTGACTCCTTCGATATATCGCTATCTTCGATTATAGTTAAATTTCCATAAGAACAAGACATTGGATAATCTTCCTCATCTTTGATTAAACTATAATGGAAGATGGCGATGCATCTAAGAAGCCAGATCATTATACCATAATCTATATATAAAAGAACGTGAGATGAATGAAGAGAGGCATGCAATCAGAAAACAACATTGGTTTGTTTAAGTTGGTTTTTAAATACAACTTAATTTGCAGATTATAAGTATCAATGTCAAATTAAATGAATGTATTTTAAGTGAGGGTTAGTGAAACAAACAATCTACATAGAATATAATAAACTCAAACAACATTCTATACCAGATCCAGATATTATAAACTCATATAATACGCTTGCTACCACTAGCAAACTTTAAGTGAGGGTTAGTGAAACAAACAATCTAAATAGAATATAATAAACTCAAACAACATTCTATACCAGATCCAGATATTATAAACTGATATAATACGCTTGCTTCCACCAGCATCATCACCCTATATCATCCCCTTAACCTGTAAGGAAACAAAGCAAACTTCAAAAATGAGCATCCTCAGTTGGAAAAAAAACCCTAAAACCATAATCCAGTGAAGAGTAAAGAGAGGAATAGGAATAACGCACCTTTTAATGAAACTAATCGCAGAACAGGAATCAATTATGATGTTCAACTAGTTTGGGAAGCAATGAAGATGAAATATAAGGAGGAAGAAGCTTACACAAAAGATTCATACTTCTTATATTTCTTTTCATTGTTTCTAAAACTAGATGAAGTTTGCTTACACTGTAAAGGTAGTGAAAACGAATCTGAAAAAATGAGAACAATCAACAAAAACAACATGCAACAAACGAGATAATGGGAAATATCTAACAATAGATGGAAGAAGGAGAATACCTTAATGTATGAAGCACAAGATTCACGGCTAATGGTGAAAACGAAGAGAAAAAATGGGTTCTAGGGTTTCACTTTGAAGGCAACGGCGTTACAGTCAATAAGTGAAAGTTATTTCGCTTATATATGGGTAAACTATTTCACAACGGTTTACAATACCAACCGTATAGATAGGTATTTATTTATTATATATATATATCACTATGGTTAACCAGAAGAACCGTAGTGATAACCCTTTTATTTGTGAATTTTAAATAAATAAAAAAGAAAAGGTGCGCCTTAACTTCTCAATTAATGCATCTGCAGTTTAAACATCAACAATGTAATTCACAATGCATCTGCAGTTTAAACATCAACAATATAATTCAAATCCTAATTCAACTATTACATTTCATAACAAAGTAAACATTAAACATAAAGGATACAAGAAAACATAACATCTTGATATTTTCAGAAAATATCTTTGATTTCAGTTTGTTCTTCAAATTCTTGTTCTTTTTCTTTAAATCCTCATACATACCCTTCAGATAGCCCACAGCTTCCAACTCTGACTTCATAATGCTCTCATCGTCATTTCCATCTCTTTCTCCCACGTATTCATCCCATATGAACAAATTACATGTTTCATCGCTCCTCCAAAATGGACATCTCCAAAAAAGCCTTCCTTTATTTTTTCCCTTCTTGCATTAGTACGAAACCATACGACCATCATAACCACAAAAATTCCCAGATCGAGATTTTACAGCGGAAGAAGACGTAGAAACACCTTTGGATGATTTTGTCTTCAAATGTGACATTACAACACCTTAAAGTAGAACACTTTCTTGTTGTTGTTGTCTTCTTCCCGACAATGGTGATGGCGTTGGTGTTAGGGTTGTTTCGTCTTGTTTCTTTTTTCAATGGATAAATTGATATATACTTGGTGTTTAAAATACATAAAAAGAAGCTTCAGTTTGTAACAACGGTTTTAAGTAAAAACCGTCGTGATATCCTTATTATTTTTTAGTTAAATATAAATAAAACCTAAAAAGGGAGCATTTACGTCAAAGGAATAAACTATTTGAGAGCGATGAGGTTCGAACCCATGAAAGCTTGTTTTATCACCACGATTTTCATAACAACCGTTATTATACCCTTGAAATTTCTAAATAAAATAATGCGCGCGCATCCAGTACCCACTATAAGAACGGTGTATAGGATGTCGTTGTAAACCTGGCGTTGTTGTTTGGGCGTTTTGTAGTAGTGAATGGAAGTCCACCATTTATATTGTTAAAAGAGCCAAGATAATTTGTTCCATATGATAAAAGTTTTGAAGTGATTCATACATTAATAGGAGATTCACTTTTCTAACAATTAACTATAATGAAATTTTAGTTTGACAGAATCCAAGTCTTGGGAATATATCATCCATCTAACTCATCGAGCTTATAGGCTCCATGTAATAGCTTCTAGAAGGTGCAATATGGGTCTTCTCAACTAGGTTGTAACTTTCCATACTGGGTGGTCAGCAACCTGTCTCAAAATAAGGTCGCCTCCCTACATTTCCCTTCAAATAAATTTGGAGTTATATTTCATTGTCGCCCTTTGCTTGGCGGAAAAATCTTGAACATGGACAACATATCTTGTTTCGGTGACCATATCGGCACCCTACTACATAAAACATCTCTCATAATGGTTACAAAAGAGATACAACCACATCCGGCCAACTATTATGAGGTAAGGTGTGATTGTATGTATGATTCCTTCTACCACGGTCGTGCGACCGTGATTATAGGCCAAGTAGCACGCAACTGATCACAACTCATATATTTTTTTTTAATTTCTTTGTCTGAAAATGCAAATGCCATCTACGTTAAGCAACCTCTTTAAATATTGATTAAAGATTCAATCAATTTCTCATAATATCAAATTTATTTTCAATAAAAAAAATATTCACTTTATAGGTCGTTATAATATTCAAATTGTTTTTTTTTGTCACGAAATTGTTAATTGACATTTATGTGAACAAATTTTTCCTTTATTATTATTATTATTATTATTATCATTTATTTATCATAACATATATATATATATATCATTAACAAATGTTATAAATGTACTAGCACTACTACGAAAAACCCATTTAACAACGGTTGGAAATGACATATAATGACGCGGGCGAAGGCGTTGTTATGTAGAGTGTTGTTGTATATGAGGTACGTACAATGACGGTCCTGGGACCGTTGTTGTATTCCAGTAAGCGCGCACCATTTCACAACGGTTAGTTTACTCAACCATTGTGATATAACTAAAGATGATATGGTTCGATTCTCAGCAACAACATTTTTTATTTATATTATTCTGGTCAGCGTTTGACATACAACTACAGTTAGGTTTTATAACCGCTACCAAAAATACTTGTTTTAAATATAAAAATTATCTGCTTATCAAATTCTTCCTATATTTTATCCTGTCAAAACAGCTTCTGTTAATTCAAACACAATATGTGCATCAAACACAATTCTTCCTATATTTTATCCTTATAAATGAATCAAAGAATTTACATCAAAAGAAATTTACATCAAAAGCTAACTGCTAACATTGTTTAAATCAAATACAATACGTGCATCAATAGCCAATATTATTGATTTCATTATGTGCATTAAACACAATATCCTGTACATCAAACACAATATGTGCATCAAAAGCCAAAATTATTGTTCACATTATGTGCATCAAAAGCCAAAAATATGTGCATCAAAAAATGTTGCTGATATATCAAACAGCGGGAGGACCCTTAAGCGCATTGTGGATATACGCCCAACGTTTACGAAGATCCACAAAGTCCTCAACGGGGAATGGGGTTTCGTCGTTAAACATCTACATAAGAAAGAGCAAAAAATTGAAGATCATGCATGATAATAATTCAATAGTCAACTTATATATTAATATATGTAAACATTTTATGACATATAGACCTTATCCCATGAATCAACAGTGCCGGCAAGGACAATGTTTAACATGTGTTTCATGACATAATACCCACACTCGTAAGTCCCAGGTTATTTCCTCGTCTACAAATTACACGAATATAAAAACATGAATACAACCACACATGCATGAATGTAAATGAAATAAACAGGTAATCGGGCCACTTACTTTAGGAGCAAGGTATGTGAGATTTTTTCTAACATTATTCATTATATTAACTTGCTCCGCAATACTACACATTGAAAATTGAATTAAACATATTACATGATAAACTAATTACAATTAATGCCAAAGAAAATGATATTAAACAAAGACACTTACGTTAATACAAGATCTTTCATTGGTTTGTAGAGTGGATCGTGCAAGGAACACAGTAATGTCACCGTATTTGTCTTAAACGATATTATGATAAATTGCCAATGACCACTGAATGAACACGAGAATATATATATATATATATATATATATATATATATATATATATATATATATATATATATATATATATATATTATTAGTTGTTACTAAAACAAAACTAAATATAGAATATAGAAATAAATTACAACAATACTAACCTACAGAGGAATGGTGCAAGGTAACATTCTTTTCCTCCGTCATTATTAGCCGGGCTTTCAAGTACTTTTCTCTGATATTTTTATCATTATACACCCAAGAAATAAAACTTGGCTCTAAGATTCCATAGGTACTTGATTTATTCAATTCTATACAAACACGGTGAATGTACCTAAATTGTCAAAGAAAATGAATAAATTAAGGGAGAAAATACAAAAAATTATAATGTTCAAATGACATGTATATTCGACTATATACTTACGTGCACCAAACTTGCAAAATAGCTATGTCAAGCCACTTAAATCCTGCGAGAAAATCCCTCACATCTTCAGGAGTGTAATACACTAAATCCAATTTCGGGCAATGTCCTAGCGGGAGAGCTTGCGCATGGTTTGTTGTTGCAATGGACAAGTATAAACTTGTTATTTCATTTGGACTAGGGTGCATTATCCCATTGCGGTTATCTATAGGGGGGAGGGGCTGTACAATTACTTCCTTTTGTAGAAGCGCGATTTACGACACTTCTACTTGGAGTTTGATCATCACCAATGCAATGTTGATCTTCATTACTTCGTTGCTCGAAGTTTTCACTTAATCTCTACATCATAACATTCAATTAACATAAAACAAAAATAAGCACAATATATTCAATTAGAACACACAATATATATCATACAAAAATAAGCGCGATTTACGACACATACCGAATACAACTCTTGTAACTTTTCCACTTCTTTCTCCCTTTTTTCCCTCTCCTCTTCAAACAGCCTCCTTTGCTCTGCCAATTCCTTCCCAACATTCTCAATCTTTTGTCATTGAGCAAGAAATTCAGCGGTTTCGGTGCTTCTTCTTTGAGATCCAAAGTATGACCTCAAGCCGACACCATCTCCAACACCACGGACACGACCTCCATGCTCAGCTCTTCCGATAGCTTCGACTAATATGTCATGCCGTGCTTCCGGAACAAATGTGCCTTCAAGGGCCGCCACAACCAAATTATCCTACACAACATGAGCAACTTACATAAGCAAACGCATTTAAATAACATAAGCAAAACAAAACATATACTTATAATTTTCTCGGCAACTACTCTTGAAGCCTCAGAGGTGTACTCTCCATTAGGTCTTAATCGAGCCCTCTTCCATTTCTCATGTCTTGAAGGTGGAGATGGGATGTCACGATCTCCTCCTTCTTGTTGTTTTTCTTGAATGATCCTCTTCTCAAGTTTCCTGTAACCCCCACGAGACAATCTATGGGGGTACATGTTTTTCGCCTTATTCTGAATTCCTACTTCGCTTTTAGCCTGTTATTAACATAGTGAAAATTGTGTATGATTAGTATCTATAACTCATTAGCATAACATTATAGGTTACATAAGACTAGTACTAACCTTGAATTCCTCAAAACAGCGTTTCTTCGCAAACTTATGCCACACCTTCTTCGATAAAAAACTATACCGAATCCATGGAGGTTGAAGACCGCTCTTAGGCTTCATAATGTAGTCAGCCATGAGCCTTGACTTAAATCCCCTCCAACGAACACCGACATAAGTTATCCACTTTCTTTTCAATTTTGAGTCATCGGTAAACTCAAAATTCAACTATATTAAATCAATATATAAGTATGAATTAGAAACTATAGGTAGTGATATCAAATATATGAAAATTATAGTATGAAATACCTTAACGTATGTCCATATGCTGTCTTTGACATTAACATCCACTTCTCTCCAATCATCAATCAGTATACTGACTTTGCTACGTGCAAGGAACGCAACATAACTCCTAAAAATAGCGTAATGTGGACAATCCACTAATCTATAGTGCGAATCAAACTCGATCGGAACTTTTACACCTGATGAGTTGCAGACTGATGTGAATTGGGGCATCATTGTGACACCTCTTTGTGATCTTTTCGATTGAGTATCAGTCGTTTGAGTTGTATTTGCAGAACACTCAATCGTTTGAGCATCTTCACTGCTTCCTGATGTTGAACTCGACAATGTCAACATTTATGTTCAAAAACAACAACAACAACAACATGAACAACAAGAACATAAACAACAACAACAACATGAACAACAACAACATGAACAACAAGAACATGAACAACAAGAACATAAACAACAACAACATGAACAACAAGAACATAAACAACAACAACATGAACAACAATGGCAAATGAGTTTACTGTAGATGCATGGGAAAAATATTTTACGTACCCTAAACGTGACGACTAAGTAAACGATGTTGGTTTTGGTGTTATTGTTGTCTTCCCTCCTTACGACAACGACGGTGTTGTTGTTATCTTCCTTCTCGATGGTGACGATGATGACGACGGTGTTGGTAGGTGTGTAATCTTCCTTCCGTAACGATCGTGACGATGATGACGAAAATGACAACAACACGGTGAAGAATGGATACTGATGATGCAAGCTTTGGTTAAAATTGTGTATTGTTTCACAGTATTGAACGTTAGGGTTTAGGGTTGAAATCATGTATTGTTTCGTCTAGTTTCTATTTTCAATGGAAAAAAGGATACTGGAGAGACAATGAAACTATCTAGCTTGGAGTATATTGAAAAGCTACTATGATGGTCAACACCACAAAACCGTTATGATATATTACTTTCATAATGAAATTTCATATTAAAGCGCCAGAATTTTATTTAGAATTAAAAATTAAAAAAATATACAAAATATATCACAACAATGTAAATAAACAACTATAGTCATAACTTTTAATTTTTTTATTTAAAAGTAAATAAAAAAGAAAATGCGCGCCTTAACATAAAAGGAATAATATATATGATGGCGCTGAAGTTCGAACACATGAAAGCTTGATGGTATCACCACGGTTGGTTTATCAACCGTTGTTATATACAGATAATTTTTATTTAAAAAACAAATAAAATACAACCACGCCATAGTTTAGATATGCCACAACGGTGTAGGGATGAACGTTGTGAGCATGGCGTCGTTGTTTACACGTTTTGTAGTAGTGTAGCGTCCAACTGTCCGCTTTTTTAATGCGCACAGCGGGAAAGTATTAATGCGTATATATTTTTTATGAGATATATTAATTGTAATTCGCATTAAAAATAAAATTATCTAGATAAAATTAGTAGAATTAAAATCAAGATGAAAAATATATATTCATAAAATACTATAGTGAATTAAAAAAAATAGTGAAATTAATTGTTGTCGTGTGTATGTTTTTCCTTCTCCTTGCCCATATACTTGCATACTACTCAACTCTCAGAAATTGATTCTAAAAGAATTGTTAACATATTTTGATTGTATAATATATTTTAATTTATATATGATTGTGATATAGGATTTAAAAGAATTGTCAACACTCAGAAATTGACTCTAAACAAAATATGTCATTGCTGCCCTTGAGCACCTAAATTCATTGTCCGCAACACACTCAACATGAAAAATATTCTCTGTAAATAATAGCATCAATGCATTTAGAAAATTGTAAACAATATTCAAAATTATAATCAAGAACTAAAGCATACAAAATATTATTGATATTGTGTCATCAATGACGTGCCTTAAGAGGAAGACCAAACATGAAATCTTTATCTTTAACTGAAGAATTTTCTTTTTCCCTGTAATATTGACGCAGTAAAGCAAAATATAAATTTCTAATATAAGAACTTTTTAAAAATAAAGAAAAATAGTGAAATTAATTGTATTTAGTGTAAAAGATAGTATTTTTTTTACCTTGTAAATATTCGAATCAATTCTTCATACATCTCTTTATTAATAAAATCTTGAGTTATTAAAAACTACAAAGTAGTCCTGAAGTGTCAGATCAACAAACTAAATACATTTATACTTTAAATTGTAGAGTATAATATGGTTTATAAAAAACATAGTACCTGGTGAAGTGTGATACTTTGTTTTAATTTAGATCTGGTAGAACGACAATTTTGACTGATTGTCGAATTACGTTGATTCCTGGTAAAAAAAAAGAAAAACAATTGACTTAGTAGAAGCCAATATGGTTTTATTAACAAAATGAACAAATAATAAAATTTAAATTCATCCAAGTAAATATTATGGATAAATAAGAAAAATAAAAACCTTTCCATCCTTTGAGCTATTATTTCTCTTTTCACCATTTTCCAAAGTTGTGTTTTATCTGATATCATAGTGGAGCTCCAACCAATAGAGTAAATTTTCAGACGTTTGACCTGCCTCAATAAAGATGATAAACGTTATAGTAAAATGATGATGAAGATTTTACAAATAGTCTTTTTATCGCATATATTGTGGAAAATGCAAATACACCTTATTGTCGATTTTGCCAATGGATGGAATTGTATGCTCATCCTTCCATGTGTTCCACTTATCTTCAAAGTCTTTCATCTAAATTGTATTCCACCACAATAATGAGAATAACTATGAACCAATTGTATAATATAAAAATACAGTAGAAATGGTTAAGCATAACTTACTTTTATGTCGAAGCAAGCTTCAACATTCTTTCTGTTCAGCTCCTTACATAATTGGAAGATTTCACCATATCTTAGTTTGGCTGTATATTATATCAAAATAATATTACATTTAGTTATCATTAAACAATACAATATATTCTTGTTAGTAACTTGCAGCCAAAATGGGAATCAATGCGTAAATTTTTTTATTGTACTTAATGAATACCTGCGGGTGCGATAAAAGAATTTGTTTAAAGACTACATTTTTTATGTAGTCACCATCTTCTCCTTCCAATTTTCCTTTCCTGGTTAAAACTCTTGTTGTAGCCTGTGAAACACCTCTGGATAAAGCCACATATAACTGTCCATGACTGAAAACATGTCGTGGAAGATATATTCCAACATTTGGAATGGTTTGTCCTTGTGACTTATTTATTGTTATTGCAAAACTTTGTCGCATAGGAAACTGCTTTCTACTAAAGACAAAAGGCTACCCATCACTTGCAGATGTTTTTTTTTTATTCTGGACAAGAAAGCTCGTTTTCCTGCGTTGTTTCCTGTCAAGATTTCCACATCCAACATATTCATATATAAACCACGACATAATAATCGTGTCCCATTACACGACCCATATCTAGGATCTAGATTTTGCAACAACATCAATGGTGCACCCTTTTTTATCTTTAGAATATGTGGTGGAAAACTACCTTGTGCAATTGAGTTTAAGAATTCTTGCTGGTATAAATTATGGTTATCCCCTTCAACCTCGTCAAATAATAACAAAATATGTTCTTCTTTTGGAAACTGGTCAATAATTATATCATTCAATTTTTGGACATCATCTTTTGTTGGGGTCAAAATAGCTCTTTGTACCATATAAGGGGCATCCCAACCATGAAATTCTAAATCAGGAAAAATATGTTGGATAAGTACTTGTATGGAATGGTCACCTTCCCAAGGGACTGCAATCTGTGGAGGTAACCTCACCATGTCATCTAGTTTGGTAGGTTCAACACCATCACCAATGCGGATAAGAAATTCTGCAAACTCTTGATCATGTAATGATCGCCTATTTTGACGCAATCGCAAAATCTTGGTATGAGCCCATAAATGAGACTGAACAATACACCCAGAAATCATTTGTGCCTTAGTACCTTTTCTTACAACAGGAAGAACTTGATGAAAATATCCCCCCGTGATCATAAATTTTCCTCCAAATGGAGCATTGTTGCTACAAATGTCTTATAATGATCGATCTAAGGCTTCCAAACAATTTTTGTTTGTCATTGGGGCTTCATCCCAAATTATTGCAGCAACAACCCTAATGAGATTTGCAAGATCTTTTTGCTTTTGAATACCACAAATGGAACTCGGTTGTATATCGATAGGTATCTTAAATCGAGAGTACACAATTCTACCACCGGGTAACAATGTTGCAGCTATACCAGATGATGCAGTTTCCAAGGAAATTTCTCCTCTACTTCTTAAACTTGCTATTAATGCTCGATAAAGGAATGTTTTACCTATTCCTCCAGGACCATCAACAAAAAATACCCCATTGTGTTTTTGATCAATTACATTCATAATGGTTTTGAACAGAATCACTTGGTCATTATTTAACTTAGCAACAAATTCAATATCTTCATTGGGGATATCGACCGCTAACTCCTCCTGTATGACCCTTGTAATTGAATATCCTTGTACTGTATCAAGGGCTAAAGATGGGAGATCATAATCTTCAATCTTTTTACCGTGCAGGTTTAAGAGTTCATTCAACTCCTTCAACAATATATTAGTCAAGACCGATTCCACAACATTGTTTGTTGTTTGATAATCCTCTGTCATGTGTAAAAAAAACTCATTCCAAAGGCATCTAACATCAGTAGGTTCACAAAATATGAGAATCGTCATGAATAACCTCCGTAAAGCATATGGCATTCAGAGACTCACATCCTTAACCAAACAATCACAAATACTATGATCAGTTTCTAGAAATCCTCTATCCTCGGCTGATTTTTTGAATGTACTGAAAGAAGTGCCATTATTTGTAAGAAGATATTCCCAACTGGTTGGACCTCTGACATGAGATAACAATAATCGCAAGTAAAACTTCTCTCCCTCCAAAGGTGATACCGTATAGATTCTCCCGATAACTTTTCTTGGTGACCGCCTGCGATGTGATTCCTTGTCCCTATTGTTCCAGTAATAATGCTCTGGAATCTCTCTATACAGATAATTTCTTGCTTCTGGATCACTTAGATTTAAAGCAAAGAATTGTGTGAGCATTGTTTTGGAATTGCGTTTATTTAACAAATCCACAATTCGCTGATGATCATAAAAGCGCACTTGATGGCGGTTCGGCAAGTAGATCTGCAATCTTTCAACAGAAGGATATAATCGGTAAAAAGTGAAGCGAAATATTTTCCATAATTCCTCAGGAGCACAAATCCATCTTGCATCAACATATTGTTGAACTTCATCCATGTATGATCCTTTGTGAACCTCCATAGCCACACGATCAGGGCCTTATACACATATTTGTATAGATACTTGATACTTTTAATGCTACTGCAAATCTCTACATTGATGTGGCAGTCATACTTTAACAGTAACCAAGGGTTATAAGGAACCACCCATCTATTGTCAACAGACCTACCTCTACCTAACGATATAGGTTCATCAAACCTTCTCCTGTACTCAGGATATGAGTCCGTGCCTTGACGCGTTTCATCTAAGAATTCTTTGGGATACCTTTTTTACACTGGCCATCTTTCATACAGGGAGACTTCCGATTGATTACGCCGCACGGTCCATGGATCATATGTTTTAGAACCACTTCATGCAATTGCGATTCACATTCTAATTTAGGTATTTCTCCTCTTACCAGACTATCATAATCTTTTGGGTCACGTAATTTGTCGTTACTTTCTAAGAACAACAACATATGCACATGCTGCAATCCTCGTTTTTGAAATTCAGTGACATACATGTAACTTTTAACCTTTCCTAAGACGCCTTTATTAATAACATCATCCTCCAAATGCTCGAATTTAGAACGAAAAATTCTCGTTAGCAAATCTGGACGATCCTGTGGTGTTTGAAAAGGTAGAAGTTCTGATGTTATCTCACTCCAAGAAGGATTGCACGCCATTGTCAGAAAAATATATGGTTTACCACTATTAAGAACAATAGCCATGCCATCTTAATACCGCTATGTCTTGTCTCGACGGCCGCCAATAAATGATGATGGTAATATTGTTCATTTTCTAATGTTTTCTATGTTGATTCATGAAATGAACTGGTTTTAGAATACACGAATGATTGTGAACATTAATCCACAATGAATTATTAATCTACAACTATATATTTATGGTACATTAAATAGTACCTGCGTTAGTTTCACCAACATGCAAAGTATCTTGTAAACTTTGGTACACTTCAGCACGTATATTTTCTTGGTGCTCTCGAATCCACCTTAACCGCCCTGATTCAATTTTGACATAATTGTCCACGACATATTGTTGTAATAGTCGACCCGCATTTAACAACATCCATTGATCATTTGGACGAATCTACAATTGATTGAAATACATGTTGGTAATGTCTCTAATGTAATTATAACTATATTTATCTAAATAAAATATGTACGAAAAATAGCTTAAATGTACCTGAAGCATGAAACTTTAATATGCTCGACATGACACTCTTCGTCCACTACAATTTGTTGAGTTAACATCCCAGCCATATGTCACAAATGGAAATAATATAGGATATTGTAAGGGATCATAATATCCCTTTGTTTCTTGAACTTTCTTTAGATTTCCATCATGACGAATAACATTAATATCTCTTCCATATTCCATAGATTCAAAATTATCGTCAACAATAATTGCTGCGACTTGTTCTGCAGATGGAAGATTATATTAAGGGTGATTACTTGGACTCTCTTTAAGTATGAGGCTACAACCCCTAGTATTTGGAAGTAGTGACAGTTGCTTGAACCTAATTACAAAAGGATTATATTTATGGAGTATTTGTTGTAATTTATGAAATACGGTTTGGTGTAGACGTGGATTTTCCTGCATTCTATTATGTACCTCATTATCTGTGTCATAGATGTATAATTGTAAGAAGCGCGGCCTGACACCTTCATTTGGATAGAAACCTCCTATGTTATGGTAAAAAGCACCCTGAGCACGAAATGTATATATACCACTACCAGATGCAAGAATATTTTTATCTACGTGAACACCAATTGAAGTGAATGAGAGTGCGTGGTTGTAACTTCTAATATGTTGCCTAAAATGCTTTCCTTCTGCTGAACCATCAGAAAATAATTGTTGCAATTCTGCAGGAGCATTAACCTGTGGACACTACGGGAAAAGAGGGAAAAGAGGGCGCTTTTTTTCCCTATAAAAGCTCTTAAAAGCGCTGTCTAAGCCTGCGCTGTCGTAGGTAAAGACGGCGCTTTTTTATTTATGGAAAAGCGCTCTCTAAAATGGAACTTTAGACAGCACTTTTAAAAGCGCTGTCTAAAGTATACCTTTAAAATTTAAAATTTTTTTATTATAAACTTTTGAAAGCGCTTTTTCCTTAAAAAGCGCTCTCTAAAGGTGCTTTTAGACAGCACTTTTGAAAGCGCTGTCTAATGTATACGGAAAATGATTTTTTTATATACCTTTGGAGAGCGCTTTTCCCTGAAAGCGCTCTCTAAAGTTGACTTTAGAGAGCGCTTTTTCCTTAAAAGCGCTCTCTAAAGTATACCTATAATTTTATTGATTTTTTATGCGTATAAAAAATCCCATTTTAGCCATTTTTTTTATGCAGAAACCTGCATAGTTTCAAACCAGCATTTCTTATATAATTTCTTGCAACAACAGAATTCTTATACATTTCAAGAAATAGAATTCTTGCAACAACAGAATTCAAATATACATTTCAATAAAATTAACATTCACAAAACTTACAACAGAATTCACAAAATTTACAAAATTCACAAAATTTACAACAGAATTCTTCTTGCAACAAAATTTTCTTATATTCACAAAACTAAAATTTACATTCCCAAAACTATACATTCAAAAAAAAAATTTTAGAAGAAAGAATTCGCACAATTCTTCCGTAATATAATTCAATTGTTTCCTTGTGTAAGAAGAACACGCCATATCTTCGAAATACTACATAACAAAACAAAATACGCATTATTTAGTTAAAAATAATAAATTATATGACATATCCGATAAATATTAAAATAAATCCTAAGTTATAAAACCATGCATACCCTAATAGGAATCTCCAATTGTTCCATTTGAATGATTTCTCTCATGAACCTCAAAACGAAGTACCCGCAGTCTATGCCATTACGCTGACGAGGGCACTACACATAGACAAACAAATAAGAAATAATATATAGATGTTTTGTGTTATTAAGTAGCATCACTAATAAGCAATATTGTGAAAATTAATATACCTCCACTTTGACCCATGTAATATTGGTTGATCTAGCCCGTGCTACTCGAGTCTCTCTTTGTGCACGGTATAGTAGTATAGCTCTATAAAAGAAAAACGTAAACTTAGAACAATGTCACAGAAATAATTAGATATACAAATACACACGAATATTTCGAACAGTCTCACTTACGTGTCAACCACATCCTTCATATTCTGATATGTGGACCAATCAGTATCCAATGAATTAAGATAATAGACCACTTCTGTTATAGGATTAATGGAAACCAACAACCAGTGTCCACTGTAAAGTATAACAAAAGTTTAGATGTATAATTTCTACGCAAAAGATACAAATTAAAGATTAGAATGAAATTATAATGAAAATCTTACCCGTTTCCAGTATTATACGGTAAAAGAAATAGACATTCTGTGTGGCTGGCCGTAAATCGCTCAAGTAAGTGGTCTCTTACTTCAATTGCATTCATACCAATTCTCGGTGCATTAACAAGGCTGCAAGAGAAGAAACGGAATTTGTTTGACAAATCCGTCCCCCGCATGAATTTTTCATACATGCACCTTAAATAAAAACATAATAAACATTAGACTATTATCATTGAAATGTGTAAATAAATTGTTCAACTAAATAAATAATAGATTGATTGGAGTACCAGGTGTATGAATGCATAACACCGATGCCTAATTCAGTATGATTGAAAACCTGCCCCATGTCCTCTTTTCCGATTATCTTGGAATGAGGAAAACTAAAAACACCTTCGTCCATGTTGATTTGACGAATAACACCTTGCAGCAAATCTGACATTTCCAAAAGTGTTTCTAGACACATCTGAAAGTGAGGTCTACTTTTTTCCTTCACGGTCCTTGTAGGAGCTTTTTTCTTGCCGGTCTGTTGTGAAGGTTGGGCAGTAACCTAACAATCATATAAGTTAGGTAAAGTAGAAAATCATGAATTCGGATAATAAAATAACACTTAAAAGCTACCTCTCTGTGTGATTCAACAGACTCGTTTTGCAGCAAAACCCCTTTATTCTTTGCTGCGGGTTTTGTAGGAGTCTAACATTACCATGTAAAAAAATGTAAGTAATGGTTCAGAATGATTTTCATAATCGTTCAGAATTGACATTTGAATACTAAGATATTCGTAATGGTTTTCAACATACCTCATCACCTATGCAAATGAGGTCTAACGACCATGCAACAAACGAACCTATTGCATCCCGCAGCAATGTAACCTCTGAAACCGAGTCTGGTATCGGTAGTAACGCATCCGTATCTAAAGCGATATCAACCGACACTTTCAGATAACCTTGTGGGAGCGGATGATGGTGAAGTAACGCTCCCGCAAAGTTATGCACTTTTCCCTTGCCAACCATGCGATAAGTCGGAAACGACAAATACAGCTGGCAAGATGAAATGCCCTGAAGCAATAATAAATATGTAACTGTTAATATGTATAAAGGTCAAATAAAATAAATGTGTTAATTTAATTAAAATAAATATGTGCTAATTACCTCGGGAATTTTATTTGGAGAATTGATACTAGCTTTGTCACTAGCATCTTTCAAACCGGACCCGCGCCTTTCCGCCTCATATCTCTCTTTATCCTGCTGCAATGCTTGGACTTGCGCTTGTAGTGCCATCACAGTTTGCATGATTTCTTGGGTGGTGGGATTTTTTTCCTTGATTGCTTATACAAGGATGATGGAGTCACACCAAATCCTTTACCTCTCACCCGACCGGGATACTCAGGAACATTTAGTACTCGACTAAGAATGCTCCTGCAATCATCCTCACCTGCGGGTATGGATTTAGATAGATTCTCCTGAAATTCATTGATATATCGAAAATTATTAGTGGGGATTAAAAATTAATTATAATTTAATAAAATATCAATTAACTTTGAGACATAATGCTATACTTACACATTCTTCATAAACATGCTCAACATCTTCTGTAACAGCTCCACCCTTACCCACGCGAGCTTCCTTCCACAAAACATGGTCCGAAAGTGATTATTCTTCACTTTTAGACTCTTCTAACTACACATTTAGTTAAATAATAAGTTCATCAATTATAACACAATAATACAATTAATAAAATCATAGCATTAATATATACTTACCAATTTTTGTTGTAATCGTGCATATCCCAAACGCCCTTTTCTGTATGGATACGCGGGGTTTGATGCTCTTTCGCGATTAATGGCACTCAATTTCTAGATAAAAATTTTTAAGTCATATCAAAACAAACTAATAAAACACATATATAATACAATCAATAGACATGATAAGACAACATTACATTGAATTCTTCGGTTTTCCGTTTGTCTACAAAAATGCCCCATTCTTGCGGTGTAATCACATCCGCATACAACGGTGGAAGTTCTGCTTCAACAAAATTTTTGTTCTCGTCCCTAAGATATTTGTTTGATAATAAGGCTCTAAACCCTCTGTGTCTCTTTCCGGCCAATTGAAGACAATACTTTTGTCGGCTTTCTTCAATATTAAAGGACCTCTACGAAAAAACATACACATATAAACATAAAATGTTTTAGTATAAGTAAATTAAAGACTTAATCGTCAACAAAAATCTAATAACATCAATCATATTTGGTAAGTACCTGTATCTCAGTCCATATCTTTTCTTTACCGGCATCCAACGATTTACTCCTCCAATTATCACTAGTGATTGGAATGTGCTGACGGACAAGTGAACCAATGTATGAAGATAACATTGAACCGTTAGGCTCAACTAGTTGGTTTTGTTCACTCCAATGTACATCAAATCTCATCCCTTTATCTCTAGCACGGATGATTCTCTTCATAATGGTTTTTCCTCTTTTTATGTCATGTTCTACATTCGAAGCTTCATTCTGAGATTCCTGTGTATCTTGTGTCTCGTGGGTCTCTTCCTGGTTATTAGACATTTTACCTGTAAGAAAGAAAAAAGCAAAAAGTAAATGACAAATATAAACTCATAAAGAAAAAGAGTTTCTTACCAACACCCTCACTTCACTGTTAATGAATACTTACAACTTACAAAGCCTAAGCAAGTTAAATAAACAAACACCCTTATAAAAGAATGATAAGATTCTGAGTTTCTAATTCTAACAAGAAATTGATACTTGTTAGTAACAGGTACCAAGTAAATAAACAAACACCCTTATAAAAGAATGATAAGATTCTGAGTTTCTAATTCTAATAGGTACCATATTCAATAGTAATCCTACACAAAATATTCGAACAGTAACATATTCAATAGTAATCCTACACAAAATTTCACTGCAGGGTCATATTCTATTATATATACCAAACAAGAACAACAATAATAGTTTAAAAATCAAGAGAAATAAATTTATAAATAAAAAACATCAACAACAATGTTAGAACAGTAACAACGAACAGCAACAACGAACAACAGTAACAACGAACAACAGTAACATGCAACAACGATTTACGGCCAGCAACAACGAACTATGTTAGAAGTAAGAACAGCAACAACAATGTTAGAAGTAAGAACAACAACAACAATGTACCTCTTCTTCGTCACGGCGGCAGCAGTGAAGTCACGACAATGAACGAAGGCAGCAGTGAAGTCACGACAATGAACGACGGCAATGGCAAAGGGTTTCAGCAGAGAAGAAAGAGAGCAAGGGTCGCGAGAAGAAAATGATTAGAAGCAGTTTCAGAAAATGAAATGAAATGTGTTTTATATTTTAATTAATAAATGACCTTAGAGGGCGCTTTACTTTAAAAGCGCTTTCTTCTAAGGTGAGGAGACTTAAAGACCTTAGAGGGCGCTTTTCTTAAAGCGCTTTCTAAGGTTAAACTTTAGACATCGCTTTTCTAAAGCGCTCTCTAAAGGCTATTTTTAGAAGGCTTATAACAGCGCTTTGTCCTTAGAAAGCGTTGTCTAAGGTTTACCTGAAAATGTCAAAAAATATAAAAATGAGTCTGGGGCGAGGGGGATTCGAACCCCAGACTCAAAGCATGGCAAACAAATACACAAACCTCCTTGACCAGCGGTACTACGCCCTCATCCATTTATACTGACTCCATAAATATATAAAATAAGTTGACAACATATATATTTAAATATATTATTTGAATAATTTTAAATATAATTTAAATTAAATTAAAATGTAATTTAAAATAATTTAAATATAATTCGATATATTAATATAATTTAAAGTATATTTTAAATTATATATTAATATAATTTATATATATTAAATATAATTTAAATAAGTTAAAATGTTTGTATTTAAAACATATATATTTAAATATATTATTTGAATAATTTTAAATATAATTTAAAATAAATTAAAATATAATTTAAAATAATTTAAATATATTAAATATAATTTGATATATTAATATAATTTAAAGTATATTTTAAATTATATATTAATATAATTTATATATATTAAATATAATTTAAATAAGTTAAAATGTTTGTATTTAAAACATATATATTTAAATATATTATTTGAATAATTTTAAATATAATTTAAAATAAATTAAAATATAATTAAAATATATTAAATATAATTTGATATATTAATATAATTTAAAGTATATTTTAAATTATATATTAATATAATTTATATATATTAAATTTAATTTAAATAAGTTAAAATGTTTGTATTTAAAACATATATATTTAAATATATTATTTGAATAATTTTAAATATAATTTAAAATAAATTAAAATATAATTTAAATATATTAAATATAATTTGATATATTAATATAATTTAAAGTATATTTTAAATTAATATATTTTAAATTATATGGTTAACTTTAGACAGCGCTTTTCTAAAGCGCTCTCTAAAGGCTATTTTTAGAAGGCTTATAACAGCGTTTTGTCCTTAGAAAGTGCTGACTAAGGTTTACCTGAAAATGTCAAAAAATATAAAAATGAGTCTGGGGCGAGGGGGATTCGAACCCCAGACTCAAAGCATGGCAGACAAACACACAAACTTCCTTGACCAGCGGTACTACGCCCTCATCCATTGTTTATAGTGACTCCATAAATATATAAAACAAGTTGACAACATATATATTTAAATATATTATTTGAATAATTTTAAATATAATTTAAAATAAATTAAAATATAATTTAAATATATTAAATATAATTTGATATATTAATATAATTTAAAGTATATTTTAAATTAATATATTTTAAATTATATGGTTAACTTTAGACAGCGCTTTTCTGAAGCGCTCTCTAAAGGCTATTTTTAGAAGGCTTATAACAGCGCTTTGTCCTTAGAAAGCGCTGACTAAGGTTTACCTGAAAATGTCAAAAAATATAAAAATGAGTCTGGGGCGAGGGGGATTCGAACCCCAGACTCAAAGCATGGCAAACAAACACACAAACTTCCTTGACCAGCGGTACTACGCCCTCATCCATTGTTTATAGTGACTCCATAAATATATAAAACAAGTTGACAACATATATATTTAAATATATTATTTGAATAATTTTAAATATAATTTAAAATAAATTAAAATATAATTTAAATATATTAAATATAATTTGATATATTAATATAATTTAAAGTATATTTTAAATTATATATTAATATAATTTATATATATTAAATATAATTTAAATAAGTTAAAATGTTTGTATTTAAAACATATATATTTAAATATATTATTTGAATAATTTTAAATATAATTTAAAATAAATTAAAATATAATTTAATATAATTTAAATATATTAAATATAATTTGATATATTAATATAATTTAAAGTATATTTAATATTAAAATATTTTAAATTATATATTAATATAATTTATATATATTAAATATAATTTAATAAGTTAAAATGTTTGTATTTAAAACATTTATATTTAAATATATTATTTGAATAATTTAAAATATAATTTAAAATAAATTAAAATATATTTTAAATATATTAAATATAATTTGATATATTAATATAATTTAAATCATATTTTAAATTAATATATTTTAAATTATATATTAATATAATTTATATATATTAAATATAATTTAAATAAGTTAAAATGTTTGTACTTAAAACATATATATTTAAATATATTATTTGAATAATTTAAAATATAATTTAAAATAAATTAAAATATAATTTAATATAATTTAAATATATTAAATATAATTTGATATATTAATATAATTTAAAGTATATTTTAATTTAATATATTTTAAATTATATATTAATATAATTTATATATATTAAATATAATTTAAAAAAGTTAAAATATATAATTTAAATATATTAAATATAATTTGATATATTAATATTATTTAAAATTCCTTTCCATACCTAAAGGGCGTGGGTTCGACCCTCCCTTTTGCCAAACAACAAATACAGCGCTGTCTCTGAAAATGTTTAGAATTGTTTTATATTTTAATTAGTAAATGACTTTAGAGGGCGTTTTTCCTTAGAAAACGCTTTCTAAAGTGAAAAGAAATTGAGCCCTATTAGAGCGCTTTCTAAAAGCGTTTTCTAAGGTGATACCTATAGCAGCGCTTTTTAAAAGCGCTCTCTAAAGTGATACCTATAGCAGCGCTTTTTGGAAAGCGCTGTCTAAGGTGGCACTCTTTTACATTCTTTTACAGCGCTTTTGAAAAGCGCTTTCTAAAGCCTTTCTTTTAAGGCGCTTTTTTTTAGCGAAATTTTTTTATTCTTTTTAGCAGCGCTTTTGCGTAAAACCGCTGTCTTTTTGGTGCTGTCTAATCATATTTTTGGCGTAGTGGGAAATGATACCTTCCCACCAGCACAACATGTGTCGCGTGATTCATGGTGAAATAATCTTGCATTGCAACGTCTACAGGTAGTTGGATTAGACAAACAGGATTTTGCCATCATCATGTTATTATTGAAATCTCGAGCAATATTGTATCTTGCTCGAAATGCATGTCGTGATTCTACACGTAGGAGTTTGATGTCAATTACTAAATTTTATCTAAACTCTAAAATAAAAATAAGAAATTAATGCAAAGGGTCTTAACTATAATATTTAACATTGTATAATTTTCAATTTCATGTCTATTGAATATAAGCTACAATTAATTGATTGCAGAGAGTCAATGAACATACCTTGAGGATGACATGACGATGCATTATTATCTCTGCCTTCCATATTAACATGCGACATTACTACATCCTCCAAAGATTCATCAACATGTATATCATCTGATACGAATATAATAATTAGCATATGTATACATAGATATATGTGTTAAAAAATTATCGCAAATTTAGAACAATATCAATTATACCTGTACCAGATTGACTGTTATTGATGTCTTGATTAGGTGATGCAAATCGACGATCTGTGGGCTTAATTACATACATTAAACGAAAAGTCTACAATATTTTACAATGAAAAAATATATAAAGGGAATAGAGAATTTTGGGCGGACATATTTTCAGTTTTGGATAAATTATATCTCTTAGTTGACTCTGACTTAAATATTCCTTCCAAATTCATGATTATTGAGAAGTGAAGATTATCTCTTTTGTGAAATTGAGGAAAAAGGAGAGAAAATTTTTCTCATACATATGAGAGAAATTTGATAAGTTTATAGTTTGCCACCATACTTGCATCTCCTATTTCATTGTGTTGGTTCTCTTTTCATTCATAAATCTTTTTATATTTTACGTTTTACCCTTATTTATTAAAGTATTGATAATTAATAATTAGTTATTACTATATGTGATTTTTTAGGATATATATCATTTATTAATTATTACTATATTTATGATTTATTAATATCGTTCATTTTGGATATATTTTTCTAATATATAAATTTCAAATAGTTTTAAAATTTAATTACTATTACTTTGTTTTAGTTACATCTATAGCGGATACCATTTTCTATATGTACAAAAGAAAAGTTACCTTCAACAATAATGACCAATTTCCAGACTTGATGTTGCATGTGAATTGTGATGATTAATTAATGCTTTAGTTTATATACAACCAAAAACCAACTCACAAAATACATGGTCTAGAAAAAGAAAAGAAAGCAGAGAATAGTACAAAATACTTAGCAACGACAAAGATATCCTTATGAAAACCTACTTGCATCATCTAATTAGTATATCTGCTACAATAGTATTAGGTTCTTTTCAGTGAAACTATTCGAAAGAGATATATAGAAATAAAACTACCACATGTTGGAGACTATGAATTGTTTTAGAACTATATATGACACACTCTTCTTAACACTAACATTATAAATGAATTGAAATTCAAAATAGAATAATTAAATTTATATGAGATTCATTTAAATTTCAACTAACTAAAAAAATATGTGTTCAGAATAGTGTCTTATAGAGGATGTTGATAGCACTTATAGTATGTTTATGTAACATTTTATTTTTGTTTTAAACATTGAATACTAAGGAAATTTAAGTTCGGCGGAGAGATAAGGAAAATCTAACTAATAAATATTCTAGCTAGAACTTCTAGTCATACATATACATTTTATTTCTATGTTGTGCGCATTAAAACAGCGGACAGACGGGCACGGGAGTGCCTGTCTAAACGCTAGGCTTAGATAAATAAATTGTTATCAATATATCACAAAACTTATTACATAGATAAATCAAATTAAAAACAAAATTAAATAAAAAGCACAAACCTGGTGCGACCCCATTAACATGTGCAACTCTACTTGGACCGGCTTCATTGTCTTGAGTTCCTTGAAAGTGAGAACTTGGAAAAGTCATATTTGTAAAATTTTGAAATGGAACCCTCAACCGACTATCTACAGTGCGCGATTTTTGAGCTTGTTTCTCTTGATCTTGTCGTCGCCTATAAAGTTCTCGTCGCCTGGATCAATGGTTTTCTCGTTGCTCGTTGTCCATATTTTGTTTTCTTTTTCGTTCATTTTCTGCCCTTCGTGCCCTTTGACGCTGGCTTGACATTTGACGGGTATTATTTCCCATGATAATATATTTGTCAAAAATTCATATGCAATTGATTTAAAATTAAAATTATTACACTAACGACGTTGAAAAATAATAGCAACTAATTACACCAAACTTAAACAAATTACACTGATACCAAATTAAGGCTAAATGGAAATTATACCTAACAAAGGCTAAATATCAAAGTAGATAATATATAATTCCCAAATTATCTATTATATAATCATGATTACTATAAAAGTGCTAAGTGCACGTATAATTAAATTCATGTCTTCATATACACCTAAATTATAAATAATCATGATATATCAAATTTGTACTACAATCCAAATATGAACAAAAAATTTAATAAATGGTAAAAGAATTCAAAAATTTCATATACAATCCGTAGTTTAATACTATAAAATAATTAGTTGCTGTGGAATTTGGATCGAACTCTAGAAGAAGCATATGATCACCAAGACATTGCCAAGTTGCAAGTTTTTCCACTGTATGCAGTTGATAAGGTTGCATGAAGAAAGCTAGTTTGTTTTCTTGTTGTTAGAGTTAGATCCAAGGTGGAGATTTGTGGAATTTGGATCGAACTCTAGAAGAAGCATGCCGTCGAAGTTGGTTCACATGCTGCCGTCGAAAAATAATACATGTTGTAGTCGAAGGTTGTTCTAACATGTATTAGTTAATATTGCTAGGGTTGTTAGCATATTGAATTGGGCATTGTGTTAAGGATCAAATTGTTTAAGTTAGCTTGTACTCTAAGTTAGCTTGTAATGGGTATTTTATTAAAAGCCCATTAGTTTAGTGTGCTAGGTTTTATTATAAATAGCATACTAGTCTCTCATTCTAAATGTGACAAAACCTAGAAAGAGTGAGAGTGGTTAGTTTGTTATTCTTGTATACTTGTAATCCTTGTTTTAAGGAGAAAGGAAAGAATAACAGTTTTATAACCAATCCTTGTTGTTTACTCTTGTTTTCTTTGTTAACCCTAACCCTGTGGGTTTCTTGACCGATCAAGGAACCAATTATACTTTGTTTCTAAGGTATCCGATTCACAATAAATTGGTGCGGTGAGCGTGGAGAAGATGCCTTCAACAAAGTATGAGATCGAGAAGTTCACCGGAGTGAACGACTTCGGTCTGTGGCGCTTGAAGATGAAAGCCCTACTGGTTCAGCAGGGTTGTTTGGAAGCAATGAAGGGAATGGCAGCCATGGACGCTGCGTTAACTGAAAGAGAAAAGACTACCATGATAGAGAAAGCACACATCGCAATATTGTTGAGCCTTGGTGATAAGGTTCTTCGACAGGTATCAAAAGAGACGACGGCGGCGGGATTATGGACGAAGCTGGAAAGTTTGTATATGACCAAATCCTTGGTGAATCGTCTTTACCTGAAGCAAGCCTTGTATTCGTTCAAGATGAATGAAGAAAAGGATTTGGCTGAGTAGTTGGATTCTTTCAACAAACTGATTCTTGATCTTGAAAACATTGATGTGAAGATTGATGATGAAGATCAAGCATTGTTGTTGTTGTGTGCTTTGCCCAAATCGCATGCTCACTTCAAAGAAACTCTCTTGTATGGAAGAGAGTCCCTGACCTTTGAAGAAGTTCAAGCAGCCTTGTACTCTAAGGACCTGAACGAACGAAAGGAGCATAAACCTTCGACGGTTGGTGAAGGTTTGGCAGTTAAGGGAAAATTCTTGCGAAAGGATGGTAGGTTCGACAAGAAGAAAGGTAAAAGTCAGCAGAAGTCTTCAAGTGGCGAAACATCTGGTTTTTGATGTTATCACTGTAAGAAGGAGGGACACACAAGAAAAGTGTGCCCTGAACGCCTGAAAGATCATGGAGGTAAGGATAATGGCAACGCATCCATTGTTCAAGATGACTTCGACTCATCTGATGCTCTTGTAGTTTCAAGCGGCGACTCAAGAAAAGAGTGGATTATGGATTCTGGATGTACTTGGCACATGACTCCAAACAAGAATGTCTTTGAAGAACTATGTGATCAAGATGGAGGATCAGTGCTGCTGGGAAACAATAAAGCTTGCAAAATTGTAGGTATTGGATCCGTGAGATTCAAGCTCCATGATGAGTCAATAAGATTATTGACTGAAGTTAGGTATGTACCTGACTTGAAGAGAAATTTAATTTCTCTTGGTGAATTCGACAGAAAGGGATATGTTTTCAAAGGAGAGCAAGGTACCCTGAGAGTCATGAAAGGGTCAAAGGAAGTCTTGAGAGGCGTGAAAAACCAAGGCCTGTATACCCTGGAGGCTGAGGTTGTAAGTGGTTCGACTAATGTTGTATCCACGAAACCTATGTCGAAGACAGAGTTATGGCACATGAGATTGGGCCATGTCAGCGAAAGAGGCCTAGTCGAATTGGGGAAGCAGAACCTGCTAGGTGGTGACAAAGTCGAAAAGTTGGAGTTTTGTGAATCTTGTGTATTTGGTAAATCCTGTAGGGCGAAGTTCAACAAAGGAAAGCAAAGAACACATGGATCCCTTGATTACATTCATGCTGATCTTTGGGGGCCTGCAAGGAATCCTTCACACTCAGGTGCAAGGTATTTTCTATCCATTGTTGATGACTATTCCATAAAGCTATGGGTATTCATTCAGAAGACGAAGGATGAAACTTTTGAGAATTTCAAAAGTTGGAAGATTCTGGTCGAAACTCAAACTGGCAGAAAGGTTAAGAGGTTGAGAACTGACAATGGCCTTGAGTTCTGCAATAAAGCGTTCGACAGTTACTGTGTTGTGTCTGGGATTGCAAGGCATAAGACTGTAGCAGGTACTCCTCAACAAAATGGCTTAGCTGAGAGATTCAATCGAACAATCCTTGAAAGGGTTAGATGCATGTTGGTTAGTGCTGGATTGAAGAAGGTGTTTTGGGCTGAAGCTGTTTCGACAGCTGCATATCTGATAAATAGATGTCCTTCGACTGCATTAGATATGAAGACACCTGAAGAAGTTTGGTCGGGAAATCCACCTAGTCTCGACAGACTGAGAGTATTTGGCTGTGTGGCCTATGCTCACATTAGGCAAGACAAGGTCGAACCTAGAGCTCTGAAGTGCATGTTCATGGGATACCCTGAAGGAGTCAAAGCTTATAAGCTATGGTGCCTAGAGCCAGGTCACAGGAGGTGTATCACCAGTCGAGATGTAGTTTTTAATGAAGATGAGATGGCTTTCAAGAAAATTGATGTTGCTGATGAAGAGCTGGAACAGGGAGAGATTCCTGTTGAGGTGGAGCATGTTGATGCTGAAGTGCGTACCCCAGATGAAGTCGAAGACGAAACAGAAGATGTTGTCGAAGATGAGGAAACTGATAATGACTACCTGTTAGCAAGAGACAGGTCGAGAAGAGTCATTAAGCCACCTCAGAGACTTGGGTATGCAGATCTTATAGCTTATGCCTTAATCTCTGCAAGTGAGGTTCTCGACGAAGAACCAAGAGACTATAAGGAAGTTATGAGGAGTCAAAAGAAGACTGAATGGCTGAAAGCCATGGATGATGAGATGAAATCTCTTCATGACAATGACACATGGGAACTGATCAAGAAATCTGCTGGAGCCAGGTTAGTCAGCTGTAAATGGATTTTCAAAGTCAAGGAAGGAATCAAAGGAGTGGCGTCGAAAAGATACAAGGCAAGGTTAGTTGCTAGGGGATTCACTCAGAAAGAAGGTGTCGACTTTAATGATGTGTTCTCGCCTGTTGTAAAGCATAGATCCATTCGAATGTTGTTAGCCATGGTGGCATAGTTCGACCTTGAACTGGAACAGATGGATGTGAAGAATGCGTTCTTGTATGGTGATCTAGATGAAATAATCCTGATGAGGCAACCTGGAGGGTATGTCGAAAAGGGGAAGGAAGATTATGTGTGCAAGTTGAAGAGATCTTTATATGGACTGAAACAATCTCCTCGACAGTGGAATATGAGATTCGACAAGTTCATGGCACGCATAAGTTTCATCAGAAGTCAGTTCAACCACTGTGTTTACTTCAGATTTTGACCGGGTAATTCATTTGTTATTTTGTTGCTTTATGTGGATGATATTCTAATAGCAAGCAACAATGTCGAAGAGGTAATGAGAGTGAAGACTGAACTCAGTAAGGAGTTCGAAATGAAGGATCTGGGAGCTGCGTCCAGGATTCTTGGGATTGACATCCGAAGAGATAGAAAGCAGTTGAAATTATGCTTATCTCAAGAGGCATACCTACGGAAGATTCTAGAAAAGTATGGTATATCGAATTCAAAGCCTGTTGTAACTCCGACAAACCCTCAATTCAAGCTGAGAATAGATCAGTGTCCCAGTACTGATGTCGAAAGAACTTATATGAATATCATTCCATATGCTAATATAGTTGGTTCTTTGATGTATGCTATAGTCTGTACAAGACCTGACATAGCATATGCAGTGAGTCTTGTGAGCAGGTACATGTCGAATCCAGGAAAGGCTCACTAGTAAGCATTGAAGTGGATTTTAAGGTACATAAATGGGTCTCTGAATAGAGTCCTAATTTATGGTGGAGCCTTGGGTGAAGATAGTAAAGCAGCAGTCGAAGGATTTGTTGACTCTGATTATGCAGGTTGTATGGATTCCAGAAAGTCTATTTCTGGATATGTTTTCACAATGTTTGGCACAACAATCAGTTGGAAAGCGACGCTCCAGAAGGTTGTTGCCTTATCAACCACTTAAGCTGAATATATTGCCCTCACTGAAGCTGTGAAGGAAGCATTGTGGCTTAAAGGTTTTGCAAAGGAGCTGAAACTTCAAGGTCGAAGTATCACTGTTAAATGTGATAGTCAAAGTGCAATACACCTGTCGAAGAACTCAGCCTATCATGAGCGAACCAAGCACATTGACGTGAGGCTGCATTTCGTCAGAGGGGTAATCGAGCGTGGAGAAGTCCAACTGCTGAAGATTTCGACAGATCATAATGCTGCTGATATGATCACCAAGACATTGCCAAGTTGCAAGTTTTTCCACTGTATGCAGTTGATAAGGTTGCATGAAGAAAGCTAGTTTGTTTTCTTGTTGTTAGAGTTAGATCCAAGGTGGAGATTTGTGGAATTTGGATCGAACTCTAGAAGAAGCATGCCGTCGAAGTTGGTTCACATGCTGCCGTCGAAAAATAATACATGTTGTAGTCGAAGGTTGTTCTAACATGTATTAGTTAATATTGTTAGGGTTGTTAGCATATTGAATTGGGCCTTGTGTTAAGGATCCAATTGTTTAAGTTAGCTTGTAATGGGTATTTTATTAAAAGCCCATTAGTTTAGTGTGCTAGGTTTTATTATAAATAACATACTAGTCTCTCATTCTAAATGTGACAAAACCTAGAAAGAGTGAGAGTGGTTAGTTTGTTATTCTTGTATACTTGTAATCCTTGTTTTAAGGAGAAAGAAAAGAATAACAGTTTTATAACCAATCCTTGTTGTTTACTCTTGTTTTCTTTGTTAACCCTAACCCTGTGGGTTTCTTGACCGATCAAGGAACCAATTATACTTTGTTTCTAAGGTATCCGATTCACAACAGTTGTACTTTATACAAATATGAGTAAATGATTAGTTGTAATAGTAGCAAATAATTTGTATTTCATATACAATCCATTTATTAAGTTTGTTGTTCATATTTGGATTGTAGTACAAATGATATACCTTTTGATTCATCAATTAAATTAACACATTGAGGCACGAAAAAATAAAATAGTATAAAGTAGAAATGAAGAGTAAAGGAGAGTATCAGACAACTAGTTTTCAAATTTGTTTCTTTGGCAATCCAAATATGAACAATACAAACTTAATACAACTAATCATGATATACCAGCAAATTAGTATTGTAGTACAATAAAATAGCATAAAGTAGAAATGAAGAGTAAAAGAGAGTATCAGACAACTAATTCCCAAATTTGTTTCTTTGGCAATACAAATTTGTACTACAATACTATGTTTCTTTCAATAAAGTAACATTTTTCTAAGCATGTATATTTAGAAGCATTTCTAAGCATGTATAGTTAGAAGCATATTCATATCATAGTAAACAGATAATTTAGGAGACATCTTTAAAAAAATCTAAATCTATCACACTAAAAGTAATCCAATTGATTAAATTAAAATTAAAAATAGTTTTTTCAAAGAAAAGAAACTTGGATATTTACATACGAATAGTGATAAGTAATTCTTCGCAAGAAATAAGTCAGTCAATGAAGTTTTTCAAGTTTTCTAAATTATTTTATGAAAGAGAATAAACTAACCAAATAGATGATGAGACAGATGGTGAAAAAGATTGGAAGCAATTCTGAATTTTCAAGATACTCTTTAGTTTGATCACACCCTTTTCTTCAAGATATGACAAATTTACTTCAGAAAGTATATATCTATGCAATAGTGATGAACTTCTAATGGCATATTGTAAGGTTCGTGGGTGCAAACTGTTTTTGCAGTGTGGGGTAGTGAATTTAGGAAGCAGTTGGTTTTTTTAATAATAAAGTATTAAAATATTTTTTGTGTATAAATATTCTTATGTCCGTCTTTTAGTTTTTTAAATGTGCACACGCAATAAATTATATATATATATATATATATATATATATATATATATATATATATATATATATATATATATATATATATATATATATATATATATATATAAAAGGAATAGGCAGTTTTAGGCTGGCCTATTTTTATTCCTATTTTACCATTAAAAATACAATTTAGTTAATTTTAAAAATTAAAACACTAATAAAAAATATGCAGTTTTTATTTTAAGGATGGTAGTTATTTTGCATTGTGGTAACTCCATAACTATTAGAGTTGGTTATTTTTTTAATAAACCTCTCAAAGTGTGATGCATAACATATATACAAATTGATAGAGAGCAAATAAAAACATATTCACTTAATATTGGTGGCAACATGATAAGACACGGTGATACACTCATTCATTCAATGTTGATATCCATCCAATGATTCTTCATAACTTATAGTTTGTATTAGACGTCCCAATGTTTGCTTCATTGTCATTGTTTGTATTGGAAGTCTCAATGTTTGTTTCTTTATTCTTTTTATATTAGAAAGCAACATCAAGATTGAAACTGATTCACGCTTATATTGTCTGGTCTTATATTACTCCAGCACCCCACCATAAAAAGAGGTAATTTTGAATTTCATAAATAACTATTTCAAATAGCATAGGTTTTTTTTTAAATAATAAAAGTATTTCACTATTTTATATGTTTTAAGAACAATAAAGAGAAAGAAACAAATTTGCCTATTAATTGTTTATGTATAATATATAACCGGAGAGTATTTCATTAAAAATTCAATGGAATCTAAATTTAAATTTGTCTATTAATTTAAATGAATTAAAAATTAACATAATTGGATCATCCATACTTGATATGTATGATGCTTAATTCATTAATCTATCTTTATATTTTAATCCGTTAACCTAATACAAAAAAGCGGACAAACGGGTACGAGAGTGTCCGTTTGAGCGCTATGTTATGTAAAAAAAATGTATAACATATATTGATAAATTGTCAATTTGTCTTCTTTTAATTATAAGAGGATGGATTGATAAATTTTCTTAGTTCTTATACATGTTCACATTCTAATTAATCTTTAGAGTACTTTTTGACATTTAAATTAAATTTTAAATAGTTTTTAAAATAAAATAATTGTTTTTCTTTCTTTTCACTCTATTTTGATTGTGTATCTCTATTTGAGTTTAATAATACTAAGAATTTTGATTTAATATCAATTTTTTTCTTGCTCAAATACAAAATGGTCTTTCAATTAAAAAAACCGGCAATGTAAAAAACAAAAAAATTGGCAATATAAAAAAAATGTCATACATATAGGCATTCAATACAAGTTATAATATAGCACTTATTGTAATTTTTTTTAATCTATATAGATGGAAGATAGAATCGGTTATCATATTTAAAAACACTTTTATGATCTATTTAAAGATTTAAATACAGAAAATTTGTTTGACATTTAATATTTAAATTGCACAAACATTTCAACATAAAGAAAACACACATTCAATAATACCAGTTTGGTGTTTTGTCTCATTTCTTTTCTGGATTAAACTGAAAGAATATCCTCTTCTTCCAAATGAATGAGAGAGATTTATAATAATTATCACACAAATAATTTAAATTAAAAGCAAAATTAAAAGAAATTCAAATTTATATTTTAATGCGTTAGCAATAAAAAAACATACAAATGGGTGAGAAGGATAAATTGCATAATTTTTATATGTATTTTCTTTTAATTTCAATTTTCAATCACTCAAAGCAAAACAAAACTTAGAAAAAATTATAAAAAATAATTTGATGGAAATTTGTGCTCCGTAATAACAACACAATTTATTGAAATAATTGAGTTACAGAAAGAAGGATGAAATAAAGGAGAGAGAGAAAATGACTTTGAGACTTCAAGACAATAACAGTTAGTAGTGAAAGAGAGATGGAAGAGGGATTAGAAAAATTCTGCAATGTTTTTTTCTCTTATATTTCAACATTGCTTCTTTATCTAATTCAAATTTAATATTTATTGTTTCTTTTGTACTAATAATATTTTGTTTTTGGTTTATTTTATATTGGGGAGACATATCTCTATCCATTAGATGCAAGCATGACAAATTACATGATCAATGAGATGTCACAATGGTACAGATGACACTTTGTTTAACTAAGACTATTAGAGTTCATGAATATGATAGAAGGACTAATGTTTTTATAGTGTTATAGATAAACAAGTCTATATGTACAGATGATTTCTTATATTTCTCAACTATGCAGTTTTACGTGCATTGAAACAAAGGAACAAGTACATAGAGATGCCTAAAGATATTTATAACTGTTTTTAATTCTCTACAATCTTTTATCAATTGTTAATTTAAACATGTTGTTCTATTATAATAGTTTCTAATCCAATTTATCATAGCTTTTAATCCTATTACTTATTTATAAGAAAAACATGTCGGATGAATTCTTTTAAAAAACACATCTTTCATAAATTTTAATTATCATTGTTAAATTGGTATGCAGATTCTTTTTATTAATCTATATGTTAACCATAAATAACGGGAAAATGAGTTTTTGTTAATCTATATCGTATATCATTTTTTACTCATCTTTTAACTTCTTTCCTCTTATTTTTTCTTAATTTTTTTAATCTAATTTCATATGTTATGACTTTTGATAACTGAACCAAATTAAATATTTCCTGCTCTCTTAGAAGAAACAATAGTTCTTTTGGTTAAATTAAGATGCTTATTCTCTTTTACTAATGATACTAATTTATTAATCATTCTTTATTTCATTCATAATTCGACATCACAAGTAATGTTTGCTAATTCCACATATCTCAAATTTTGAATACACTAGCGCAAAAACGGTTTTAGACAGCGCTTTTTTAGCCTTTAGACAGCGCTTTAAAGCGCTGTATAAACCAGCGACGCTATAGGTTTAGACAGCGCTTTTGGTATTACCCAAAGCGCTGTCTAAAGGGGCATGTATTTAATGAAAAGCGCTGTCTATGGTACCTTTAGACAGCGCTTTTTCGCATTATATGGATTACTTTAGACAGCGCTTTCGTCAAAAGCGCTGTCTAAGCCCTACCTTTTTTTGACTTTTTTGGTACACCTTAGACAGCGCTTTCTCCAAAAGCGCTGTCTAAGACCTTCCTTTTTTGACTTTTTTAGTACACCTTAGACAACGCTTTCACCATAAGCGCTGTCTAAGACCTTCCATTTTTGACTTTTTTAGTACACCTTAGACAGCGCTTTCACCAAAAGCGCTGTCTAAAGTGGACCTTAGACAGCGCTTTCACCAAAAGCGCTGTCTAAGGTGTACGAAAAATTTTATATAATTTTTTTTTAACCACAATTTTACCAGGTTTTTTCAACCAGAATTTGACCTGTAATTTTCAACCAGCAATTTTTTTCAGAATTGGCAATTCAAACCATTGGCCTTTCTACACCAAAATTATATATCCAAAATTGGCATTTCATACCAATATATATATTTAAAATTACAAACCAAAATTGTATATACACCTATTTATAATTACAAATCATTACATTTTTCTACAAATGCACATTTTACTTATTCACCAAAATTGCATCCAACCAAAGCATTGCTTCCAACCAAAGTTATTGCTTCCAACCAAAGCATTTTTTCTACAATGCACATATTACTTATACACCAAAATTGTATATACACCAAAATTGCATCCAACCAAAACATTGCTTCAATCTACATTATAGGTCCTGAAAACACAAAGATTGTAATTCAAAGTATTAAAATTCAAAGTATATACACCAAAAATTGTAATTCAAAGTATATACACCAAAATTGTAATTCAAAGTTTGTAATTCAAAGTATATACACCAAAATTGCAATTCAAAGTATATACACCAAAATTGTAATTCAAAGTATATACACCAAAATTGCATCCAAAATTGTAATTCAAAGTTTGTAATTCAAAGTATATACACCAAAATTGCAATTCAAAGTATATACACCAAAATTGCATCCAACCAAAACATTACTCCAACCAAAGTTACACATATTAAAATTCTCATCAATTAAAGTAAGAGTATAATATTATACCTTAAGTTTGTAAAATTCCGAGCTCCATAATGTATTGACACCACTCCTCTTTGATTTCATCCAATAGAGCCTTTGTGTAAGTAGCACTCCTGAATTCTTCAAAATACTACATAATAATATAACATATAGTTTGATTTAGTTTTAACTATTTCATTAGACAATATGAGAGATATGTGTTAAAATAACTCATAAGTTAGAAATACATACATCGGGTGGAATCTCCATTCGATCCAACGAAATAGTGTCTCTCATAAATCTCAACATGAAATAGCCGCAATCTATTTGATTGCGTTGCCGAGGACACTACAAATGAAAATAAAATATGGATAAATTCTAAGTTTTATCAAGTAAGCATCACTAATATAATAAAACATGTGATAATTAATATACCTTCACATAATTCCATGTAATGGTGTGGTCGATTCCCCGATGTTCTAGGAATGCTTGTATAGTGCTAATAAAATATAAATGAATATTTAGAACAATTCACATAAATAAATAAATATACACATTTCTATTTAGAACAATTTCACTTACGTGTCAATACAGTCCTTCATATCCGGGTATGTGGTCCAATCATTTCCTAAGGAATCCAGATAATACACTACTCCGCGGATAGGATTGATTGCAACCAACAACCAATGTCCACTGTAAGATTAAACAAGTGTTAGATAGAAACTTTCTACACGAAGTCAAAATACAAAAAAAAATATAATAGATGAATTTAGAATGAAAATCTAACCCAGTATTAAACGGTAAAAAGTACAACTTTTCCGTTTCTTGGTTGTCCATAAAGACGTTGCGTATATACGCATGGACCTCATTTGGTTTCGTCAATATTTCGGTTAAGTTGACAGCGCTGGGGCATAAGAATGCAAATCTTTGCTCCAATCCCCGGGGGCGCATAAAACTGTCATACAGAAACCTGAAATAAAAACATCATTAACATTAGAATATTCATTTGAAAAATAAAGTAAATAAGTTGTTCAATTACCAAAGTAGATCGGATATACCTCAAGTATATATTGACAACAGTGACGCCCAATTCTGTATGTTGGAAAACTTGCTCGAAGTCTTCATTACCAACATTCTGGTCAAATTCAAAGCCATACAAATCTTTCTCCATAGTTATCAGACGAACACCTCCAGTCGGAATATCCGTCATTAATTGTAGAAAGGTCTGAAGGCACGTCCTAACCTTGCGGATAGGTTGTTTTCTAACCCTGGTATTCTTAGCACCAACAGTTTTTTGCGTTGAAACGTTGCTAATCACTTTACCAGGCAGCTATAAATCATATAATTTGTTAGATGAAGTATAAGATATCCAATTTATCATTTTCTATGCATATAATTGTGATGTACCTCTTTTTTTGAGACAACGGACTCGGTATGCTCCGGAATCCGCTTATCCTTTGTTTTGGATTTTGTTGGAGTCTAAATAACATTGCCATGTAAAAAATGAAAATAAAATGCTCGTAAAATCTTTGAATTTACACATTAAGATTAACAAAGGTTTATAACGGTTTTAAGCATATATACCTCATATCCTACGAGTATGAGATTTGACGGCCATGCAACAAACGACCCTATAGCTTGTCCCACCACTCTTACCTCCGAATCATCGTTAGGATAGGGTAATAGTGCTTCATTCTCCATAGCAATATCAACTGATACTTTCAAACTTCCAGTAGGGAGGGATTCATTATGAAGTACTGTGACCCCATTGTTAAACACTTTTCCCTTGGCAACCATCCGATGAATTGGTGAAGATAAGAATAGTTGACATTGGTGAATGCCCTAAAACCAAAAATACATTGGCAACCATCCGATTAAATAATTTAAGCTACTAATATAATTTCATAGATATATATATATATATATATATATATAATTACCTCTGGAATAATCGGATGAAAGCTGCAGTTGATACTATCCTTCTCTGATCCATCTCTAACACCAGAAGCGTTATCCCTTTCTTTTTCCTTTCTTAATTCCCGCACCTCGGCTTCTAGTGCTTCCAATTTAGCTTCAAGTACTGAATAACTAGCAGCCTTTCCCTTTTTAATATTCAGGGAGGTCGGGGTGATCCCAAATGCCTTACCCCTCACCCGACCAGGATACTCAGGGACATCTAATGCCCGACTAAGTATGCTCCTGGTATCATCTGCAGGTACAGACTGAGATAACGCCTCCTGAAAATCAGATGAATATCGAATATTTGTCAAATATTTGTTAATAAAGTTTTGACTTAATTAAAGAAATATTGTTATACTTACACATTTCTCATATACTTGTAGAACCTCTTCTGGAACAGATCCAGACTTGCCCACACGGGCTTCCTTCCACAAGACATGTACAGGAAGAGATGTTTCAGAGCTACCCGCCTTTTGTAACTACATATAAAGCCAAATAATATGATCAAATATAACTCATGATGAACAATTATTATGTCATTGCAATTTATTGATACTTACCAATTGTTGCTCCAAACGTCCATATCCAGTACGTCCTTTCCTGTATTTATATTGGGGATCTGATGCTCTATCCCGATTAATTGCACTTAAACTCTTAAATTGCTCGGTTTGTCGTTTGGCTTTAAACGTCACCCATTCTTGTGGTGAAATGAAACTTGCATATTTAGATGGAAACTCTCCATCAACAAAATTACCTTCAGCATCCTTAAGATAGGTTTTGTTTAAATATGTCCTAAACCCTCTTAGGAGCTTCCCTGCCAATCTCATCAAATAAGCTTTTCTGTCGTCCTCGACATTAAAGCACCTCTAAAAAAACCATACACATTGGTTAGTACAAATAATTTAAACGACATAATTAGTTGGCATAATTAAAGACATAATTATGGTACCTTTATCTCATTCCAAATTTTTTCTTTGGTTTCCTTCAACTGTTTGTTTCTCCAGTCATCTAAAGTAATAGGAACCTCATTCCTTACAAGTGTACCAATGAAACTTGTCAACATATGACCGTTAGGCTCAACAAGTGTGCCTGTTTCGCTCCAATGCACATTATAAGTCATGCCTTGATTTCTAGCATGGATCACTCTCCTCATTATGGTTATTCCTCTCCTAATCTCTTCTTCCATAGTTCTGCTACTTCCAACCTGATCATCATGTGGATGATCATCATCATGTGCGTGATCATCAGCATGTGGGTCATCATTGTTAGTAGCCATCTAACCTGTAATAAATAAATCAAGGATATCAAATATAATATATAACAAATATAATAAAGAAATAAAGGATATCAAATATAAAAAATATGACATAATATATAACAAACTTAACGAAATCCAATACCCCATTCTCGTACTCTTTGGACAATCGATCGGCATCCATCCATTTTTTATCCATGGTTTTCCTACTTATTAATCCTAACAGTTAGAAAGAATTTAACATTAGCATAACAAGTCCAAACTAAGAAATTCAAAGCAATTAACTTCATTAACAAAATTGCTTTGAATTTCGGTTCTTTAGAACAACAACCTCAAGAATTTACATTATTAACATTAACACTAACACTAACACTAACACTAACACTAACCTAACACTAACACTAACACTAACCTAAACTAAACTAAACTAAACAAACACATTATATAGCAATAGTTAACAATGTAGAAAAATGTTAACAAGAACAAACTATAATAGATGTTCTAAACTAACACTAACACTAACACTAACACTAACCTAACACTAACACTAACACTAACACTAACCTAAACTAAACTAAACTAAACAAACACATTATATAGCAATAGTTAACAATGTAGAAAAATGTTAACAAGAACAAACTAAACTAACACATTATATTGATTCTATTCCTATATCACCAAAAATGAAGTTAGCACATATTTTATTCTTATATCCAACAACAGTCCAACATTAGCAACAACATTAACAACATTAGCAACATTATCAACATTAGCAACAGTCCAACATTAGCAACAACATAAACAACATTATTATCAACATCAACAACAACATTATTATCAACATCAACAACAACATTATCAACATTATCAGCAACATTATCAACTGAAACTCTGAAACTCTGAAACTTCCAAACTGAAACTCTGAAACGTGTAAAATGTGTAATACTCTGAAACGTGTAAAATGTGTAATACATCAACAACAACATTATTATCAACATCAACAACAACATTATCAACAGCAACATTATCAGCATACCTTATAAAATGTGTAATAATCTGAAACTCTTAAACTTCCAAACTGAGTGACGAAAACGCGAAATGAGAGAGGAACAGACGGTCACGGTGGAGTAAAGGTCGTCGGAGTCGCGAAATGTGGGAGGAACGGTGGACGACGGCGCGGTGGACGACGGCAAGGGTTTAGCTCAGGTTCGCAAGTATCCGTTCGCAACAGGGGAGGGAGAAGAAAGAGCGCAAAACTGAAAATGAAAACAGAGTATATTCATATATTTTAATTTTATTAGACCTTAGACAGCGCTTTTCAACAAAGCGCTTTCTAAGGTGGCCCTTAGACAGCGCTTTAAAAGCGCTTTCTAAGATTGGCCTTAGACAGCGCTTTTGTTTTTATTTTTTTAAATATTTAAGACCTTAGACAGCGCTTTCCTTAAAAGCGCTGTCTAAGGTCTTATATTTTTTTTAAATTTAAAAGGCCTTAGACAGCGCTTTTAAGGAAAGCGCTGTCTAATATTTTCCATTAAATTTTTTTAAAAATTTAAAAGGCCTTAGACAGCGCTTTTCACTAAAGCGCTGTCTAAGGTCTTATATTTTTTTGCGCTTTTCCTTTATTAAATTAATAGATTCCGTGTTTTTGACCTATAGCAGCGCTTTTGTAATAAAGCGCTGTCTAAGGTGAGATGTTATAAGTCCTTTTTGTTGTAGTGATAAGAAGGCAAGGTTCTATTTCTTTTGCAGAAAAATATTTTATTTATTACAAAGCTTAATAAGAAAGATAGAGATAGATAGATAAATAGAAAGAGATAGAGAGATATATATTAGAGAGAGAGACAGAGAATTATAAAGTTTATTATACAAATAGTTTAAATTAAAATCAAAATTAAATAAAAAATACAGGTTTATATTTTGACGCAAGTGCACATTATAAAAAGCGGACAAACGGGCACGGAAGTGCCCGTTTGGACGCTAGTATATATAAAAGATGATACCTATGCCTTATTTTTACATCCTGTTTTTATATCCTTCATAAATTGACTACTCAAAAGTCTATTTTTATCAACGATATACATTGCTCTCTTGACAAATCACAGTAGCCTATCACATATCCTTGTATTTGAGCAATATCATAAACTAAAAAAGTAACATTTATATTTGCAAACATGAAACGGAAAATTTAAATAGTAAGTATTTAAAATAGTTCGGATTTTTTTGAATATTTTAAATCTATGAAGTAAAAATGCACTAAAGGCAAACCAATTAATCACAGTATAAAAGAAAAATTAACAATCCAGATTCATATCCTTTCTATTCTCCATCACATCACATGCACAAAACATGGATCTATTAGAAAATTAAAAAAAAATGTGATATTTTTTAGGGATAATATGTGAAGTGATTGCACGGTTACTTTATCAAATAGGTCTACAAACTATTTATTTTTGTAACTGTCAATTATGTTTAAAGAGTATAATTAAATAATAAGGCATTAACAATATCAACAATTTTACTTAGTAAAAAGAAACCACAAAAATATAATTGGTGATAAAAACAACCACAACGTGATTAAGAAGATATGGTGATACATAAGATTAAGAGTGGGTTGACAACCAAAATTAAAACGGAACCATACAAACCTTTCCTGCATGGATCCACCAATCTATGAAACAATAACAAAACATCATATAAATACCAACAACACTATTTATCTATAATAAACACCAGATGATGGAAAATACAAAACATAATTTAACAATGATAAAAGTCATCCATCAAAATTAAAGGGAATATACTTGTGAAAAATATATCTTGAAAATAAATCAATTAAAATAATTTGAAAAGGAACATAAACTTTGAATTGCCAGGAAGAGGAAGTGAATTAAAAAATTGAAAATGGATTGGCTGGATTAGAGTAATAATTTGTAACAGCCATGTAAATGGAAGTTCATCCAAAGATTTCAAATTGAATAGGGGTCTCCTACACGGAGACCCTCTATCCCCTTTCCTTTTTGTTCTGATAACAGAATGTTTGGCTCTATTAGTGAAGAATGCTGAAAACACCAATATGTTAAATGGCTTGAAGATTAACGAGGAAACATCAATAAGTTTTTTACAATTTGCTGATGACACACTATTATTGTGTGATGATTCTTGGTCCAATATTTGGGCGATAAAATCAATTTTGAGAGGCATATAAATTATCTCAGGGCTGAAGGTCAATTACAGCAAGAGTAATATATTTGGCATGGGAATAGAAAATAACAAGGTGGAAGCAGTATTAGATTTCCTGTCTTGTAGAATTGGAAAATTTCCATTCAAATTCTTAGGCCTAACAGTTGGAGGAAGACACAAGACATCATCATTTTGGAAACCGGTTGTAGAATCAATTAAAGCTCACCTATCATTATGGAGAGGAAAGTTGTTATCCATTGGTGGCCGAGTGACTTTGATAAACTCGGTAATAACCAACATGCCAGTGCATTTCTTATCTTTCTATTTGGCTCCCGTTAAAGTTTTGAAAGAAATTAAAGCCATACAACGTAAGTTTCTTTGGGCTGGTGACTGGGATAAGAAGAGTGTTGCGTGGGTGAAGTGGTCACAAGTTTGTAAGCCAAGAAATCAAGGAGGACTTGGAATCAAAGAAGTTTCAATGTTTAACAGAGCTCTAGTAGCGAAATGGCTTTGAAGGGTAACCAATGAATATGGAGCTTTATGGAGTGGAGTCATAAAGGCTAAATACGGGAGTGATTTATGTAGTCTATTCATTGGTAAGCCAATGAATAATCCAAGGCAAGGCTCAAGATGGTGGAAGGATCTTACTCAATTGTGCATGCCTTCAAATATAGATAGAGTGTTCAATATGTTAACATGGAAGGTGGGAAATGGAAGAAATACGCTCTTTTGGCATTCTAGATGGATTGGTGGAATAACACTTAAGTTCCAATACCCTGAACTTTTCATATCATCCCCATCACATAATGCATTGATTAAGGATTGTGGTGATTGGAATGATAATGAATGGAAATGGGACTTAGTTGGAAAGAACATCATAATGAATGAAGATGCTGGTGAGGCTGCTGAGGAATTAAAACAGATCATTGAGGAGGTGGCTCTCAATCATGAGGAGGATAATATAATATGGCCTAGAAATAGTGAAAATAAGTTTAGTGTGAAATTGTGCTATTTGGAACTGAATTATAAAATGGAGGAGGAGGAATTAAATCCAAAACTGTTGGAAGCTTTGAATATTTTATGGAAGGTTAAAATTCCTCTCAAGGTTAAAGTGTTTGGGTGGAGTTTATTCCTCAATAAGCTGCCAACACGTCAAAACCTTGCTAATAGAGGCATCATTATTGATCCATATCAATAGTCTTGTGTCTTCTGCTTTAAGGACATTGAAGAGATATCTCATATCTTCATTTCTTGTGTGAAAACAAAACAAATATAGAGAGAAATTGAAGTCTGGTTGGGAGTGGAATTTCCAAAGGAAAATAACTGTATTGAATCATTCTTAAGTTGGGCCAATCTGCCAGGGAGGGGTAGAAACTTATGTTATTTCTGGCTGGTAGCATGTTGGAGCACATGGAGGTGCAGAAATCAAGTCCTATTCAAGGACTGCATAGCAGATCCAAAGGAAATCTTTCAATCCATTATCATTAGCTCATGGAATTGGAAGGTGTTGAACAACAAAAACAAATCAAGAGGCAACTTGTATGATTGGCACAAGATGTCGTTGGAATAGTATTGTTGTAGAAGCTTTTTTGTTAGGACTTGAAGCATTTTATGTTAGGTAGGAATCCTGGATGATGGAAGCTTGAATTGTAAGTTTGCCAAAGTCATTGGTTTTAGGATTAGTTAGCCTGTGTGGTGAGGTAGTATAGTTACTGATATTGAGGTTTTTTTGTTGTAACTAGCACTATGTTCTAGTTTCCTGCATTTCGCAGGTTTTGTTTTATTGGTTGGGCTCAATTGGTCTATGGAATTGAATGAGATTATTAAAAATAAAATTGAAAATAGAGATTAAGTGAATGTTTAATTCCATTATGACTTACCAGGTTTGTATAAAAGAAAATTGAGAATTGAAAAGAAAAAGGAAAAATAAATTAGGAAGAGAAAGAAGAAAGAGGAAGAGATGTAGAGAAAAAAAGAAATAAGGCACGTTTGTTTTAGTTTTAAAAAAATGGATTTTTTCTTTGTATTTTCAAAAATAGATTTTGTAAAACCGTTTTTCAAAATATTATAAATTTTTCTATATTCATTTTTTTAAATTGCAAGATTAATTTTGACATCATATAATATAAAGATATATTATTGAAGATTAAAACATAGTCAAAATCACAATTAAAATAAAAGTTGTATCTAAAAAATGATTTTTATGAAAAGGTATTTGAAATAGCTTCAAAATTAAGTGATTTTTTTTTTTTAATTTTGATATCCAAAATATTTTTCGATAAAATGTTGATATATCTAAAATCACATTTTAAAAATAACTATTCAAACAAAATTTTCATTTGAAAATTTTATGAAAAGTTTCTTTGTAAATTTTTTTCTACAAAATTATGTTACACTATAAAAATCATTTTTAAAAAAAGTCAAAACAAACGGGTCCATAATGAAATGACGGTAAAAGAAGTAGAAGAAGTAGTTTTCTCTGTTTTCAATTTTGATAATTTCTAGCAATTATATTGAACAGTTTACCCTTCATTTGTGGTACTTGTATTGTTAACTTCTAGCAGTTATATTGGACGGTTTACTTTGAAAGTTTTATCTTTTATGGTTTCCATGTAACTTGTATTTTGAGGGTAATAATATAAGAAAAATAGACCAGTCCAAATAATTGTATTCTCTTTATAGATAGGTATATATACAAATAATTTGAAAGTTGTGCACTCTAAGTAAAACACTACTTATATTTTAGAATGAATGAAATATAACCATTTTTAAAGGTATATAAGAAAGATTAATGGCATATGTTGTCCATTTACTCAAATATATTTCCTCTTTAATAAAATATAAACAAAATTAGTGTATGAAATTTAGGCTACATTTATTTATTTATTTATTTATTTGCTTATATAGAAGTAGTGTAATATAATATTATCTTTAGTTTTGGTAGTAAATAAAAATTATTAAAATATTTTTTTGAAAAAGCGAAAATATATTTTTCATTATGTTCTTTTTTATAAAGATCGGTTGCATATTTAGATGTATGAAGAATATATATCGTAATTAATGTCTATATTTTAGATATAATTAATATTGAATTATCTTTTAATATTGATCTTTTGTATTCTAAATTAAATAATCAGTAATACTACCTCCGTTTTTTAAGTTTATAGCTCTACTTTAAAGGATCATGTCCATCATCTATCATCTACGGCTGATTTTTGAAATTGTGCGACAAAACCAGTTGCTTCTTCACAGAAACAAATGTCTCTTTGCTCGGACACATTGGAGTATCTAGGCCATTTGATTTTCTCATGGAACACTTTCTTCTGATCTCGCAAAGATTCAGGATGCAAGCAAGTGGCACCAGCCTCAAACTTTGAAACAATTGCGTGGCTTTTAGGTCTTGCTGTAAATTATAGGAGATTTGCTAATAATTTTGGTCGGATTGATCAGCCGCTCATTGACATGTTAAGGAAATACTCTTTCTTGGTTTTAAGAGACGGTTAGGAAGCAAAAACTAAACTCTAACGAGACTAAACAAAGTTAAGAGAAACAATAAAATTAATTAAGAAATAATCAGATTTTATTTAATTTTTTCTAGAGAGAGACTCTCCACCTTCTCTCTAACCTTTCGTCTTCTTCCCCAAATTCCGGTTAACCCTAATCGAACGAAAACAATGTATCAAGTGCATTAGAAGCATTCGCTGATCTCCTTTCTATTGATAACCCATCTGTAACTGTTCGGACTTGCTATTCGAGTAGATACTGGGTGAGCTCTTTCCTATCTTTGGCTTAAATTCCTGGCGTTAGGGCTTAGGGGCCTCGGTAGGTAGGTGTCGTCATTTGGGTTCTACTGGGTAGTGGGTTGCTGGTGGTTATATCTCTGGTGGGTTTATCGTACTTAACTTCGTTTTGATTCATGGCACATCAGAATAACAATGGGGGTTTCAGAGGAGTTTGGACTGAGGTAGGTAGAAAGAAGAATCCTTTAAATCGGAAAGCGTCACTTGGAAGAATGTCTATATGGAAGAGTAACAAAGGTAAGGTTACTGATGTGGATTTACAAGAATCGTCTTCTTTTTTCTTTACCCGGTTCCCAAATTCGTATGAAGCGAAGCAGATGTATGAAGTTTTTAAGGAGTTTGGTTCAATCTTGGATGTGTTTATTCTGGGTAAGCTTGATATCAGGGGTAATAGATTTGGATTTGTTAGGTTTAAGGGTATGGAGGACGAACATCTTCTTGCCATTAGTTTAGACAAAGTTGTTATTAATGGCATTAAGATTTTTGCTAACCTTCCTAGATTCAGGAGAGAGTTTAAGGATGGTGTAGGATCTGGTCCTGTTGTTCGTAAGTCTGTGGAACAGAAGAGGGTTGATGGTTACTCAATCAGTAAAGAGAAGAGGAATGGCTTTGTTTCAAAATTGACTTTTGCTCAGGTGACTGGTAGGACTACTAAGAAATCAAAGAATGTTCTTATGGGAGAAAAACCAAACTTTGCTCATTTGAGTTTTGATGTTAACAAAGAAGATTTGGAAAGGTTTGAGCATGCGTTTACAGGGGTTTTGGAGATACCTGGTTCTGCGAAGGAGGTTGTGGAAGCATTTCAAATGGAAGGTTTCTTTAATATTAAGGTTACTCCAATGAGAGCTAATCTATGTCTTATTGAGGAAGATAATCCAGGTGATATTGAAAGATTGATAGCAGAGGAATCTAGTTGGATTTCTAGATGGTTTTCGGATATCCATCAATGGTCTCCAAATGATATGGACCAAGAAAGACTCACTTGGGTTAAGATTTTTGGTCTTCCATGTCACGTGTGGAGAGAAATTTTTTTCAAGTTCTTAGCTGGTACTATAGGTGAGTTCGTCAGTATGGATGATGACACAAGGAAACATTCAAGGTTTGATATGGCAAGAATTTAGATTAGGACTGAGTGTGCTTTGAATCTCAATGAAGTGGTCAATTTGGATGTCAATGATAATGTTTTTTGTATTAAGATAGTTGAGGATTCCTTTGGGCCATATGTTAAAGACTCTGCTAGTAGGAGTAGAACCTGCTTTGAAGAAGATAGTTCAGACTTTGTGGATTCTCAATCTTATAACTCTGATGGTAGTGAAGTGGGACTTAACAAGAATTTGGGTGGGGTGAGTATGTATGGGGTGGAGGAAGATGGTGTGAGGGCTGAAGACAAGATTGGTCATGGTGATCGAGAGGGAGTTGAGACAGTCAGAAATTCTACTGAGGAATATTCTCATCATTCAGATTCTGCGGATGTTAATTGTTCTAAATTAGGGCAGGCTCTTGGTGACAGTCCCATTCTTGATGGTTTGTGTAGATCCAGTAATGCTGGTGAAGCTGGACTATGTGAGTTGGAGGTTAATTCCTTTAAGTCATCTGAGGTTGGATTGATTCCAGACCACGTTACTTGTTCTTTGGTTAAACATAATAGAGTTGAAGAGGGTATAGAGGGTGGTAGTCAATTGAACCTTACCCTTAATGGTAGGCCTTCTATGGGGAGAGATCACATGCCAATGTCTGATAATTTAAGTGATTTGGAGGCTGGTAGATCTGTTGCTCAGGATTGTGTGGGTTCTCAGGTGGTTAAGAAGAAGAGTAAGAAGCAAATTATTGGTGATATTTATCAAAGACTCAAAATTCCTTTTGATCCCTCCTATTATGCTACACTCCTTCAAGATGAAAGTGCGTTTCTAAGGTATCACAAGAAGCAAGAAATGTAGGGGAAGGTTTCTGGGAAAGTTATTAATAAGGACACTCTGTCATTTCATGAAAACATCCCCTCTGGTTCAAATGATAATTCTATTTCTGATTCTGGTTTTGCTCAGTGTAATTTAAGAATAAAGAAGAAATTAGAGAATATGCTTGTTAGGGTGTGGGATACTATTCAACAGTTAGGAATAGAAGCTGATGAAGATGATGAGGTGTTTAAGAATATTTTGAGGAATTTAGAAGAGGAGGATAGAAAAGCAGTAGATGGAAAGATGGTGGAAGCTACTAAGTTTACATGAATATTGTTTCCTACAATATTCGCGGGTGTGGTGGGGTTTTGAAGAGAAAGAAGATTAGAGAAACTTTGATTAAAGGTGGAGCAGAGATATGTTTTTTATAGGAAACAAAGTGTAGTTGTGTTTCAGATGAGTTAGTTTTTAGTGTCGGGAGAGATCGGTCTTGTCATTGGTCTGCATCCAATGCTAATGGGCTATCAGGAGGATTAATCACCATATGGAAGTCAGATGTTTTATCTCCTATATGTAGTTACAGGGGTCATGGTTACCTTGGGATGCAAGCGTTTTGGAAAGGTAGAAGATGTTATTTGTTTAACATTTACTCTCCTTCTAATATTGTCGAGAGGAGAGTCTTATGGAAGGAATTATTAAAGCTAAAAAATAGTCTGAGTCCAGGAGCGTGGATAGTAGGGGGGACTTTAATTCTATTAAGAGCAGGGTGGAGCAGATTGGGTATTCTCGACCCAATAGAAGACACATGGTAGAGTTTTCTGAATTCATCAATGCTCTAGGTCTGGTGGATCTACCTTTAAGTGGTGGTCTCAGATTCTCTTGGTTCAAGTCTAAAGATACTGTCCGTAGTCGTCTTGATCGGTTCCTTGTTTCACCTTCTATTTTTAATGATTGGAACATGGTCACTCAACGAATTGGAGAGAGAGATATATCAGATCGCAGGCCGGTTTGGATCGCAGTTAAGAATACGAATTGGGGCCCCAAGTCGTTTAAGGTTTTGTCGTGTTGGCTCGACCATTCTGATTTTTTAGTTTTCATTAAGAAAGAGTGGGAAGAGCATAAGATAACAGGAAAAGCTTCGTATATATTGGCAGAGAAGATGAAACATCTGAGGAATAGAATTCGTTGGTGGAATACAACTGTGTTTGGTTGGATTGATCTTAGTATTCAAAAGGAAGTTGGGGTTGTCAATGAAATGGAAGATTTGTTGGTTCAAAAATCAGGTGATATCTCTAGAGAGGAGCTACTGTGTAGGAATGATGCAGAAGATAATTTCTGGAAATCTATTAGAATTAAAGAGAGTATTCTGAAGCAAAAATCGAGATCCAAGTGGATAGCTGACGGAGATATTAATACCAAGTTTTTTCATAATGTCCTGAGGCAGAGGATTAATTTGAATACCATTAATAGAGTTATTATTAGTGGTAGATTGGAGGAGGATGTGCAGATGGTAAAACAACATGCCAGGTCTCATTTTGCTAGCAGATTTGGTAGGGCAGATAGAGCCTTTCCTCGTATTGGTGGATCTGGTTTCAAATCTTTATCACTGGCAGAAAGTCAAGAATTAGAAGTTGATGTAAATTTGCAGGAAATCAAGGAAGTGGTCTTTGGTTTTTCTGGGGATCGTAGTCCTGGGCCGGATGGATTCAGTTTTGAATTCTTGAAAAGATACTGGGATATTATAGGTCCAGAGTTCTCAAATTGTGTGTTGGAGTTTTTTGAGGGAGAACAACTTCATAAAAGCTTTGCCTCTTCGTTTGTGGTTTTAATTCCAAAGACTGAAAATCCTGAAGACCTTGATGGATATAGGCCAATTTCTTTGGTTAGTTTAGTTTATAAGGTTATTTCTAAAATTCTTGCTAATAGGCTTAAGAAGAAAATTGGTGGTATTGTTTCAAATACTCAAACAGCGTTTTTGGAAGGAAGAAACATATTAGATGGGGTATTGGTTTTAAATGAGATTCTGGATTTTGCTAAGAGATCTAAAAAGGAGTTAATGATTTTCAAAGTGGACTTTGCTAAAGCGTATGACTGTGTAGATTGGAATTATCTTCGAGAAGTGATGAAACATATGGGATTTGGGTCTAGGTGGTTGAGATGGATGGATCTTGGAGTTTTTAATAGTTTTTCATCTGTATTAGTTAATGGGAGTCCTTATCAAGATTTTAGAGTGACGAGGGGTCTCAAGCAAGGAGACCCTTTAGCTTCTTTCCTCTTCTGTTTGGCTGCAGAGGGGCTGGAAATTATTATAAAGCGTGCAGTTGCTAGTGGTTTTTTTTTCAGAATTTAAGGTCAATTTAGAGATTGGTTTTCACATGTTGCAATTTGCTGATGACTCTGTCTTAATTGGTGATGGTTCGTGGAAGAATATCATAGCGTTCAAAGCCATTTTGAAAGCTTTTCATCTCACTTCAGGTTTGGACATTAATTTTAGAAAGAGTTCGTTGATTTGTGTAGGGTTGGAAGAGTCCAAGATCAGATCTGCAGAGTTATATCTATCTTGTAAAATTTCTCCTTCTCAATTTTCATTTCTTGGGATATTAATTGGAGGCAATCATAGGTTAATCTCTTTCTGGAAGTCGGTGATAGACATTATGCATGCTAGATTGAATACTTGGAGGAGCCGGTTCTTATCAATAGGTGGTCGAGTTACTTTAATTAATTCTATCTTGAGTAATTTGCCAATCCATTACATGTCTTTCTATAGAATGCCAGCTAAGGTGGTTAGAATGCTCAAGTCAATTCAAAGATCGTTTTTGTGGAATGGTGTGGAGAATAAAAATGGGATTTCTTGGATAAGTTGGCAAATGGTTTGTAGGAATAGAGATTTGGGTGGTTTAGGTGTGAAAGATCTAAAATTATTCAACTTGGCTTTGTCCCTTAAGTGGGCTTGGAGGATTTTAGAGAACAAGTTTACAATTTGGAAGGATTTTATTAATTTTATATATCCTTTTTCCTGTTATGGTTTTTTTAGTAGTGAGGTCTCAACTTTGCAGGTGAATCCATCTCTTTGGTTCTTAGATCTCTTGCAGGCATTGAAAGTAGTGGGCGAAGGAAGGTTGGTTGATCTAATTGCCTATGAGATAGGAGACGAGACTAGGGTGGATTTTTGGAGGACGAAATGGGCTTTGGATGAGTCACTTAGCAGAAGGTTTCCAGCGCTGTTTGGTTTAGTAGAAACAAATTTTAGTCCAGTCAGTGATAATGGTTATTGGGAGGGAGAGATTTGGAAGTGGGATATCAAAGTGGATGTAGGTGAAGAACAGGAGATAGCTCGGGTTCAGCTGGAAGAATTATATTCGATATTGGCTGATATTTCCATAATCAAGAATGCCAAGGATTCAATTAAATGGTTGCTGGAGAATAATTATTTTTATTCTGTTTCATCTATGTATATTTTTTTGCAGGAGAAAATTGAAGAGAATACAGTACAGCTTGGAATTGAAATGAAAGCGGCATTTAAGTTAATTTGGCTAGCGCAAGTTCCGTTTAAGGTGAAAGTGTTTGGATGGAGGATGCTCCATAAGCGAATTCCAACGAGGGATAATTTGATTCGGAGAGGAATTGTTACTAATAGGTATGAGATGTCATGCCCTTTTTGCTTTCTCGACATGGAGTCGTCTGAACATGTACTATTTCTGTGTGGTAAGGCTATTATGGTGTGGAATTTTGCTTGTAAATGGTTCGGGATTCCGTGTATATTGGTAGGAAATATAGTCTCTCATTTAACATGTTGGATACAGGGTTGTGTCGATAGAGGGTTGGTTGTTAGAATATCAGTAGGGTTATGGTTATCGATTTGTTGGATTCTTTGGTTATGCCGTAACAATATTATTTTTAGGGACGAATTTTGGGATTTAGATACGATTTCAAATCGTATTTTAATTTATACTTGGTGGTGGATAGGTAGGAGTTATAATAGTTCCTATTTTTGTAATTATTTCACTTGGGTTAACTCTCCGAGTGATTTTTGTAGCCGGTGATATTTGATCGGGCTATAGTTGTATACGGGTTGGAGTACCCCTTAGTATTCCGGTTTATACGAAAATTTAGCTTATTAAAAAAAATAATTAAGAAAAAAATAGAGAAACTTTCATTCATTTAATAATCCCTAATCTCTTAATGAGATAATAAGATAAAGGACCTAAAAGCCCAACTAAACATCAATTAACCTAAATGCCCAAGTAAAATAAATTCTTCTTCTAATTTAAACAATTAAGTTGTTTAGAAACTAATTCTACTTCCTATCATTACTCACCCCTTCAAAACTAACCTTGTCCTCAAGGTTGTAGAAGCTATTCCAACATTTCGAAATCTCAGACAAGGAAGCAGCTAATTCCTTAGTGATTTTTGGGGATGATCGTTTGTTCAATAAAAGAAGATAATTGTGCCAGATCTAAGACAAGGCCAAGAAAAAATTTCTCAATAATAGCTCCAAATTCAGCTCTCTATGCTTGATCGATCATCATCCTTATTGTTGTTTGCCACATCAGAATCCTCTCTATATAGCTATTTCAGTGCAGAGTCTGACAGTTTGCTCTCTGCAATGTACTGCTTCATTGTAATCAACTCCATCTTGTGTTTTCTTTTGAGTTTATCCATTTGCTTCTTTAGCTTTTCATTATCTTGTTACACTTTTGTAAAATTATCTACTACGCCAAAAATGAGTTTTCGCAGCGCAACAAAGACAGCGTTTTCTGGCAGAAGCGTTGTTACATGCTTCGCTAAAAACAAAAATAAAAAACGAAAGAAAAAAGCGCTTCTAAATGGGGGACATAAGACATCGCTTTTGAAAAGCGTTGCTAAAACCCTAAGGCAGGTGAACTTTAGAAAGCGTTTTATGAAAAGTGCTGCTAAAGGTGTAACATAAGGCAGCACTTTTGAAAAGCGCTGCTAAAGGGCTTTCATACAACACGCTTTAGGCAGCGCTTTTGGAAAGCGCTGCTTGTAACGCCCCTATTCCAATTATTCCCATTTTTGTTGAGTCTTTTATTTAAATTGAGTGATAAATTATTTTATTTGTGGAATTGGTATGTTAATATGCTATGTTGATGTGTTATGATATTTGACCGTTTTGAGAGTTTTCGGGGAAATTAGAATGGAGGATATTTTAGACATTTCTCAATTATTAGTAAGTTAGAAATTTAGTAAAAATTGATGGAAAATGATTAAGTGTAGAATTTTGTGAGAAAATGAATTAATTGTATTTGAGTGGAAAATAGAAAAGAAAGAAAAAGAGAATAGAAATAGAAATAGAAAGGAAAAAGAAAAGAAAAGAAAAGAAAAGAAAAGAAAGATAGGAAGAAAGAGGAGAGAAAGAAAGAGGAGGAAGAGAAAAGAGGAGAAATTGGGGAAGAACTAGGAAATCATCAAGAGTGATCATATAGCAAGTTTGGAATTCGGGTAAGGGTGTGAAATTTTATTATCTTATCAATGTGTATCGTTATGTATGATTGTATTGTGTTTGTGGTGGATTTTTCTGAGTTTTGGTATAAACCCATATTTGGTTAAATTGCTTGGAAATCGATTAATGGGGGTTGAAATCATGTTGTTAGTGTCTATAATTGTTGGTATATGGTAGATACTTGTTGCTATGCATTGTATTGGTAATTTTTCTGGGTGTAGGTGAAAATTGGAGGATTTTTGAGTGGAAAACGCAGAACCACGTTCTGCAGAAATTTTTTCTGAGATTTCCAGGTCATACGCGTATGGACCTTGGCATTACGCGTATGAACCTTGGCAATACGCGTATGGTGGGCGAGCCATGGGCCAATACGCGTATGGGTTGCTTGTTTTCTCGGCCATCTGCCCATTTGCGTATGATACGCGTAGCATTTCAGAGCAATACGCGTACGGGCTTAGGCATTACGCGTACGGACTTTTACACGTGAACTTTGGGAAAAATGAGCTTCTTCTCGTACGCGTATGGCATGTGGTGGTACGCGTATGGGCAGGAGAAGTGTAAAAATGTGATTTTTCAAAATGTCGTTTTCGGTTTCGTCCATAACTTTTGTTCTGATTATCCGATTTTTACATTCTTGGTATCATTATGAAGCTATTGAGCTGTACTATATGATTATGATGATTTGGAAATTGTTGGCCAATTAAATAAGTCAGAAAAGTCAGGAATAGTGTTATTTAGCGACTTTTACCGTTTTGACTGTGTGTTTGAATGTGAATCATACAATAGTGCATTGATGTGAATGTATATAGATTGTATGTAATTGTATGAGATGAATGCATGAATATATTGTGAATATGTATGCATTTCAAGAATGTCTTGAGTCATTTTGCATGTGAAGCATAATGAAGTACATTCTTGTGTTGAGCGATTCTAATGAGAATCTGTTGTAACGTCGTGTGCCTAGGTGAGGTGTGAGCGATGATTACAAACGATTGTGTGCCTAGGTGAGGTGTGAGCAATCGGATCGTGTGCCCGCGTGTGGGGTGTGAGTGATCGGGTCGTGTGCCCGTGTGGGGTGTGAGCGATCCATAAACATTGTGTGCCCATGTGGGGTGTGAGCAATGGGTGAACATCGTAGGCCCGACGGGGAGTTACATTGGTAACGAGCGATGGTTCCAGTAGAGTTCCTGAGTGTACTAATGATGATTGAGTCGGTACCGCATTGCATTTGCATAGAGTCGTAAGTCGGTCTCTATGATTTGCATTTATCATCTTTGTATTTGTGCATTGATGAATAAACATGAATGTGTATGTTTATGTGGAATGATTGAGAATTTGCGAAAGTATGTATAATGAATATGCTTGGTTGTATATATATATACATTGTGATGTATATGGGTGAGTTTTGATGAATTGTGGTGAGAATGTGGAATATGTGTATTTTTATGTTAAGATGTATATATAATTATATACATTGTTATTATGATAATATTTCTCACCCTTCTGCTGTTTTATGATGCTCTATGAGGCATTGCAGAGTAGGTATGCTGGAGGTCTTTTTGTGAAGCGTGTCTTCATTCTTTTGGTCGGTTGGCTCTGATATGTAGCACCGGGTAGCTAGGATGTATATGATTCTTTTGTGATACCTTTGTATACGTATCTTGCTGATGAATATTTATGTAAACATGAATTATGTGATGGATGATACTCGATGACGCATGTATATATATGTATATATGTTTGATGTTATTCAATGTTTAGATTTTCCGCTTTTATTCTAAATATTGAGATGTGGGTGTAAGGACAAAGTTCCTTTGTTGCAAAGTTACCCCGCTGTTGCATATCAATGTTTGAGCAGGTGTTGTCTGTTTTAAATTCGTGTATGATGTGGCACACCTCTTTTATACCATGTTTATAATTATACTCTGACGAAATTTTTAATATGTGCCTGGATGATATATTGTGATTTTTGGGGGTATAGAAAGGGGGTGTTACATTAAGTGGTATCAGAGCCAGAGTTGAGTCAGTTGTGTCTGTCTTGTTGTTGTGTTGGTTGAACTATTGTTTAACTTTGTTGTCATTTTTGGGAATAATCAGAATATGGCTGGTAGGAACGACAATGCGATGGCTGCTGCTTTGGAAGCAATGGCTAGGGCGGTGCAAGGTGCGCCGAATGTGAATGCTAATGACGAGTTCAGGAAGAATCAACCACCGGTCTTCAAAGGAAGATTTGATCCAGATGGTGCTCAACTTTGGTTGAAATAGATTGAAAGGATCTTCAGAGTCATGGACTGTGCGGAGGAGAACAAGGTGAGGCTTGGGTCTCACATACTGAAGGAAGAAGCCGACGATGGTATGCGTCAAATTCTTGAGGTGGATGATGAAGAGGTAACTTGGGATTTATTTCGTACTGAGTTCTTAAGGAAGTATTACCCTGAAAGTGTGAAAGGGAAGAAAGAGATGGAGTTCCTTGAATTGAAACAAGGTAGTATGTCTGTGGTGGACTATACTGCTAAATTTGTGGAGTTGGTTCAATTCCATCCTCATTATGCCGCGATTACTGCTGAATTCTCAAAGTGTATTAAATATGAGAATGGTTTACGTCCTGAGATTAAACAAGCTGTGGGGTATCAAAGGATAAGAAGGTTTTCGGATTTGACGGAATGTTGTAGAATCTTCGAGGAAGATAGCAAGGCTCGTTCTACACATTACAAAAGTTTGAATGAGAGGAAGGGAAAGCAACCAGCTAGAAGTGGACCTTATGTGACACCCGTTGATAAGGGTAAGCATAGGGGAAACTTTGATAGGAGATCTGGAGGAGGAGGTTCCGGTTCTATTAGGTGTTACAAGTGTGGTGAAATGGGTCATAAATCATTTGAGTGTGGGAAGCCAGTGGTGAAATGTTCTAACTGTGGAGGTCTTGGGCATGTTGCTACAGATTGTAGAAGGAATATGGTGAAGTGCTATAATTGTGGAGAAGTTGGTCACATTAGTACTAAGTGTACTAAGCCGAAACAAGCTCAAGCGGGCGGAAAGGTATTTTCTTTGGCAGGGACTCAGACTTCAAGTGCAAACCGTCTGATTAAAGGTACTTGATTTATTAATAGTACACCTTTAGTCGCTATTATTGATACGGGAGCGACTCATTCGTTTATTTCGTCTGAGTGCGCGAAGCGTTTGAATCTTGTGTTGTCTCTGATGGATGGTAAGATGGTTATTGATATTCCAGCAATGGGGTCAGTAACTACTTCTTTGGTTTGTTTGATGTGTCCTTTGACCATTTATGGTAAAGACTTTGAGATGGACTTAGTGTGTTTGCCGTTGGAAGGATTGGATGTGGTCTTGGGTATGAATTGGTTGCAATTTAATAGAGTTCATATAGATTGTTATCACAAGTTAGTGAGGTTTCCTTCTTTGGAAGAGGACGAAGACTCGAGTTTCCTATCCACTAAAGAGTTTAAGAAACTTTTAGCGGACGAAGCTCAATTGTTCGGGTTGTTTGCATCATTGTCTGTGGATAGTCAAGTGTCACTTGATGTGTTTCCTATTGTGTGTGATTTTCCTGAAGTGTTTCCTGAGGATATTACGAATGTACCGCCGGAAAGAGAAGTTGAGTTTTCTATTGATCTAGTTTCGGGTACTAGACCGATTTCGATGGCACCGTATCGTATGTCGGCATCGGAGTTGGTAGAATTGAAGAAGCAATTGAATGACTTGTTGGACAAGAAATTTGTAAGACCAAGTGTTTCTCCATGGGGTGCTCCGGTATTGTTGGTAAAGAAGAAGGATGGAAGTATGCGGTTATGCATTGATTATCGACAATTGAACAAGGTGACAATTAAGAACAAGTATCCGCTTCCAAGGATCGATGATTTATTGGACCAATTGGTTGGTGCACGTGTTTTTAGCAAGATTGATTTGAGATCGGGATATCACCAAATTAGTGTGAAAGAAGAGGATATTCAAAAGACGGCCTTTAGGACACTGTATGGCCATTACGAATATTCCGTGATGCCATTCGGGGTTTCTAATGCGCCGGGTGTGTTTATGGAATACATGAATCGTATTTTTCATGAACAGTTGGATCGTTTCGTGGTTGTGTTCATCGACGACATTTTGATTTACTCTAAGTCTCAAGAGGAGCATGAAGAGCATTTGAGGATTGTGTTACAAATTTTGAAAGAGAAACAATTGTATGCTAAGTTGTCGAAATGTGAGTTTTGGTTGTCAAAAGTAAGTTTTCTTGGACATGTTATTTCCGGTAGTGGTATTAGTGTTGATCCATCCAAGATTGATGCGGTGATGCAATGGGAGGCTCCTAGATCGGTTACGGAGATTCGAAGCTTTCTAGGCTTGGCGGATTATTATCGAAGGTTTATTGAGGGATTTTCGAAGTTGGCACTTCCGTTAACGCAATTGACTTGTAAAGGAAAGGCTTTCATTTGGGATATTCATTGTGAAGAAAGTTTCAATGAGCTAAAACGAATGTTGACAACGACTCCGATCTTGATTTTACCAAATCCGACGGGACCATTTATTGTGTATTGTGATGCTTCTTTGGTTGGGTTAGGTGGTGTTTTGATGCAAGATGGAAAAGTTGTGGCTTATGCTTCAAGACAATTTAGAGTGCATGAAAAGAATTATCCTACACATGACTTGGAGTTAGCGGTGGTGGTGTTTGTTTTGAAAATTTGGAGGCATTATCTTTATGGTGCGATATTTGAAGTTTTTAGTGATCACAAAAGCTTGAAATATTTATTTGATAAAAAAGAATTGAACATGAGACAAAGAAGGTGGTTAGAGCTTTTGAAGGATTATGATTTTGGTTTGAATTACCATCCGGGTAAGGCAAACGTGGTGGCCGATGCCTTGAGTCGGAAGTCGTTACATATGTCCGCATTGATGATGAGAGAATGAGAACTTTTGGAGAATTTTAGAGACTTGAGTTTGGTTTGTGAAATGACGCCGAAATGTGTGAGACTTGGTATGCTACATGTTACGAATGATTTTCTTGCAATGGTATGTGAAAAGCAAAAGTTGGATTTGAAATTCGTTGATTTGATGTTGAATGAAAATGAGGATTTCAAGGTCGATAATTTTGGAGTTTTGAGATTCCGTGGTCATATTTGTATTCCCGATGATGTGGAGTTGAAAAAGATGATATTGAATGAAGGACACCGAAGTAACTTAAGTATTCATCCGGGAGCGAACAAAATGTATCAAGATTTGAAGAAAATCTTTTGGTGGTCCGGATTAAAGAGAGATGTGGCTCAATTTGTGTATGCATGCTTAACTTGTCAAAAGTCTAAGGTGGAACATCAAAAACCTAGTGGATTGATGCAACCGTTGGACATTCCGGAGTGGAAGTGGGATAGTATATCGATGGATTTTGTTACGGGATTGCCGAATACGCAAAGAGGTCATAATGCTATTTGGGTAATTGTTGATAGGCTTACTAAATCTGCTCACTTCATTCCAATTGATATTAGTTATCCTTTGGAGAAGTTAGCCGAGATTTATATTCTTGTGGTTGTAAAGTTACATGGAGTTCCTAAGAGTATTGTATCGGATAGAGACCCTAGATTCACTTCGAGGTTTTGGGAGAGTTTACAAAAGGCTTTGGGTACTAAGCTAAGATTGAGTTCGGCTTATCATCCGCAAACGGATGGTCAAACCGAAAGGACAATTCAATCGTTGGAGGATTTATTGCGTGCTTGTGTGCTCGAGCAAGGTGGTGCTTGGGATAGTTATTTGGCGTTGATTGAGTTCACCTACAATAACAGTTTTCATTCAAGTATAAGTATGGCACCATTTGAGGCTTTGTATGGTCGGAGATGTCGAACACCTTTGTGTTGGTATGAAACCTGCGAGAGGACGATAGTTGGACCGGAGATGGTACAACAAACGACGGAGAAAGTGAAGTTTATTCGGGAGAAGATGAAAGCTTCTCAAAGTAGACAAAAGAGCTATCATGACAAAAGAAGGAAAGATCTTGAATTTCAAGAAGGCGACCATGTGTTTTTGAGAGTTACACCGGTTACGGGTGTGGGTCGTGCTTTGAAATCGAAGAAGTTGACTTCTCGTTTTATTGGTCCGTATCAGATTTCTGCACGAGTTGGTGTTGTGGCTTACCGTGTGGCGTTTCCTCCTAATCTTTCGACTTTGCATGACGTTTTCCATGTTTCGCAACTTCGGAAGTATGTTCCGGATCCGTCACATGTTATTCCTATGGACGAGGTTGAAGTGAGAGATAACCTTACGGTTGAAACTTTACCGATTAGGATTTTGGACCGTGAAGTTAAGAAGTTAAGAGGCAAGGATATTGCACTTGTGAAAGTAGCGTGGGGAGGCGCTGCGGAAGGCGATATGACTTGGGAGCTAGAGAGTAGGATGCGAGAGTCGTATCCGGAGTTGTTTGAATCAGGTAATATTTTCGAAGACAAAAATTTCTAAAGTGGGGGAGAGTTGTAACGCCCCTATTCCAATTATTCCCATTTTTGTTGAGTCTTTTATTTAAATTGAGTGATAAATTATTTTATTTGTGGAATTGGTATGTTAATATGCTATGTTGATGTGTTATGATATTTGACCGTTTTGAGAGTTTTCGGGGAAATTAGAATGGGGGCTATTTTAGACATTTCTCAATTATTAGTAAGTTAGAAATTTAGTAAAAATTGTTGGAAAATGATTAAGTGTAGAATTTTGTGAGAAAATGAATTAATTGTATTTGAGTGGAAAATAGAAAAGAAAGAAAAAGAGAATAGAAATAGAAATAGAAAGGAAAAAGAAAAGAAAAGAAAAGAAAAGAAAGATAGGAAGAAAGAGGAGAGAAAGAAAGAGGAGGAAGAGAAAAGAGGAGAAATTGGGGAAGAACTAGGAAATCATCAAGAGTGATCATATAGCAAGTTTGGAATCCGGGTAAGGGTGTGAAATTTTATTATCTTATCAATGTGTATCGTTATGTATGATTGTATTGTGTTTGTGGTGGATTTTTCTTAGTTTTGGTATAAACCCATATTTGGTTAAATTGCTTGGAAATCGATTAATGGGGGTTGAAATCATGTTGTTAGTGTCTATAATTGTTGGTATATGGTAAATACTTGTTGTTATGCATTGTATTGGTAATTTTTCTGGGTGTAGGTGAAAATTGGAGGATTTTTTAGTGGAAAACGCAGAACCACGTTCTGCAGAAATTTTTTCTGAGATTTCCAGGTCATACGCGTATGGACCTTGGCATTACGCGTATGAACCTTGGCAATACGCGTATGGTGGGCGAGCCATGGGCCAATACGCGTATGGGTTGCTTGTTTTCTCGGCCATCTGCCTATTTGCGTATGATACGCGTAGCATTTCAGGGCAATACGCGTACGGGCTTAGGCATTACGCGTACGGACTTTTACACGTGAACTTTGGGAAAAATAAGCTTCTGCTCGTACGCGCATGGCATGTGGTGGTACGCGTATGGGCAGGAGAAGTGTAAAAATGTGATTTTTCAAAATGTCGTTTTCGGTTTCGTCCATAACTTTTGTTCTGATTATCCGATTTTTACATTCTTGGTATCATTGTGAAGCTATTGAGCTGTACTATATGATTATGATGATTTGGAAATTGTTGGCCGATTAAATAAGTCAAAAAAGTCGGGAATAGTGTTATTTAGCGACTTTTACCGTTTTGACTGTGTGTTTGAATGTGAATCATACAATAGTGTATTGATGTGAATGTATATAGATTGTATGCGATTGTATGAGATGAATGCATGAATATATTGTGAATATGTATGCATTTCAAGAATGTCTTGAGTCATTTTGCATGTGAAGCATAATGAAGTACATTATTGTGTTGAGCGATTCTAATGAGAATCCGTTGTAACGTCGTGTGCCTAGGTGAGGTGTGAGCGATGATTACAAACGATTATGTGCCTAGGTGAGGTGTGAGCAATCGGATCGTGTGCCCGCGTGTGGGGTGTGAGCGATCGGGTCGTGTGCCCGTGTGGGGTGTGAGCGATCCATAAACATTGTGTGCCCATGTGGGGTGTGAGCAATGGGTGAACATCGTAGGCCCGACGGGGAGTTACATTGGTAACGAGCGATGGTTCCAGTAGAGTTCCTGAGTGAACTAATGATGATTGAGTTAGTACTGCATTGCATTTGCATAGAGTCGTGAGTCGGTCTCTATGATTTGCATTTATCATCTTTGTATTTGTGCATTGATGAATAAACATGAATGTGTATGTTTATGTGGAATGATTGAGAATTTGCGAAAGTATGTATGATGAATATGCTTGGTTGTATATATATATACATTGTGATGTATATGGGTGAGTTTTGATGAATTGTGGTGAGAATGTGGAATATGTGTATTTTTATGTTAAGATGTATATATAATTATATACATTGTTATTATGATAATATTTCTCACCCTTCTGCTGTTTTATGATGCTCTATGAGGCATTGCAGAGTAGGTATGCTGGAGGTCTTTTTGTGAAGCGTGTCTTCATTCTTTTGGTCGGTTGGCTCTGATATGTAGCACCGGGTAGCTAGGATGTATATGATTCTTTTGTGATACCTTTGCATACGTATCTTGCTGATGAATGTTTATGTAAACATGAATTATGTGATGGATGATACTCGATGACGCATGTATATATATGTATATATGTTTGATGTTATTCAATGTTTAGATTTTCCGCTTTTATTCTAAATATTGAGATGTGGGTGTAAGGACAAAGTTCCTCTGTTGCAAAGTTACCCCACTGTTGCATATCAATGTTTGAGCAGGTGTTGTATGTTTTAAATTCGTGTATGATGTGGCACACCTCTTTTATACCATGTTTATAATTATACTCTGACGAAATTTTTAATATGTTCCTGGATGATATATTGTGATTTTTGGGGGTATAGAAAGGGGGTGTTGCACTGCTAAAGGCCTTTCATTAATCCCACATAAGAAAACGCTTTTACCCCAAAAGCGCTGCTAAATGATTAACATAAGAAAACGTTTTCTAAAAGCGCTGCTAAAGGTCTTTTAAAATATTAAAATTAAAATAGATTCTGATCTCCCTCTATTTTCATTACGACTGTTTCTATTTTCGCCCTAATCTCTTGCGACACTGTATCTTCGTCTTCTTCTTCTGCAAACGAAACTCCCTTCGTCCTCCGTCGTCCACCGTTCGTGACTTTATTCCGTTTGAGGCTACCCTCACAGCTACCATCGTCCACCGTTCGTGACTTCAATCCGTGCTACCGTCGTCCGCCGTTTGAGGTTTTTACTCTCCCTTTTTCTGGTTTTCTCTCCAATAATGGAAATGTCTAATATTCTCCATTGTTGATCGTTTCTCTGCTGTTTCTGTGATATAAATTTGTTGTATTATTAGTTGTTGATGTTAGGTTTTGATTTTTTGGTTTGTAGAAGTTTGTTAGTGTTTAATTGAAAATGTGATTAGTTGTTGTTATTTGATTTGATTTGATTTAAAATGATATTAGTTGTATTGTTAGTTGAAAATGATATTAGTTGTATTGTTAGTTGATTTTTGATATTAGTTTTTGATTTAATTGAAAATGATATTAGTTTTTGATATTTTGTTGATTGATTTTTGATTTAAATGAAAATGGTATTAGTTGTATTGTTAGTTGATTTTTGATTTGATTTTTTATTGCCTATCCGTTTGCGTATCTGTATCGATTTCACTCACAGGTTCATTGTTTATAATTGTGTCTAAAATGACTTTGAACTTAATCCCTCTAAGTTTGTTTAGCTTTATAAGTTTTTTAATATAATTGTGTCATTTTATATTGATGTTTTTCTTAATTACAGGTGAAATGGCTAGTAAAGTGGAAAATTCACATGATACTTCAAAAAATGATGGACATGAAACAATTCAAGAAGCGGAACGAGATATTACGCGAGGAGTAACTATCATGAAGAACATCATTCGTGCTAGAGATAAAGGAATAAAGTATGACGTTTATTGGAATGATAGAAACCAACTTGTTGAGCCTAATGGAGCAATGTTAACAAGTTACATTGGTACACTTGTTCGTTTGTATATTCCAATTACTTGTGATAATTGGAGAAATGCATCGTTGAAACCCGCCAAAGAAAAGACATGGAGTGAGATACAGGTACCATATTGATGTTATTTGTTTTTGTTGCCGATTATGTCTTTAAATTACTAATTATGTTATTTGTTTTTGTAGAGGTCTTTTAATATTAGTGATGACCGAAAGAAGTATTGTATTCAATTAGCCGGAAAAGGACACAGAGGGTTTCGAGCATTTCTATCAAACAAGTATCTTAGGGATGCCGAACGAAATTTTATTGAAGCAAAACGTCCAGTGAAGTATGTGGAATTGATTTCACCTGAAGAATGGACAACTTTTGTAGCCAAAAGAAGAACCGAAGCATTCCAGGAGTTGAGTGGCATAAATCGCCAAAGAGCATCAAAACCCGCGTATCCATACAGGAAGGGGCGTTTGGGATATGCACGCTTACAGCAAAAAATAGTAAGTATATATAAATGCTTTGATTTACTTGTTTCTTTCCCATGTGTTATAATTGATTTTATTATTTGTCTTAATGTGTAGTTAGAAGAAGAGAAAAGTGAAGAAACATGTGTTCCGGAACATGTTTTGTGGAAGGTTGCTCGTGTGGGCAAGGATGAAGTTGTTGCGGAAAATGTTCAACAAGTTTTTGAGCAATGTGTAAGTATAACGTTATGTGTTTTATATCCCACTTATTGACATATATATAATATTTATGCTTTTTAATCCCCGCTAATATTTTTCGATATTCATGCATATGAATTCCAGGAGACTCTGTCTCAGTCCGCAACTCTAGGTGAAGACCAGGATTGCAGGAGCATACTTACTCGAGTGTTAAATGTTCCTGAGTATTCCGGTCGTATGAGGGGTAAGGGTTTTGGGGTCACTCCATCATCCTTTTATAATCGTTCAAAGAGCTAAAATCCTAGCAATAAACAAGTGATGGAAGCCATGGAAGAATTAAGAGCTCAAGTCCGTGAATTACAAAAGGACAAGGAAAAATATATGTCAGAAAGGCGTGGTTCAGAGTTTAATGATACTAGTGACAAAGGTAGTATCAATTGTCAACAGAAACTTGCCGAGGTAATTATATATGCTTATTATGAAATTAATTTAGCACAAATTTTTCAATATATACATATTAGAAGTGTTAATTCTATATTCAAATGTTTTACTAACTTATATGATTTTTAGATTCATGCCCAAGAGTTGCAAATAATAGAAAGTCAGAATAGGCAGCCAGAATTAGGCAACACGTCCAACCAAAAAAAGACTCTTGCAAGGACGGGGAAAAAAAAAGCAATTGTATCCCAATTTAGGTCATCTCTTGAAACACTTGTAGAAACATCGAATTTGTTGGATGGAGGTATTCGTGCAGTACCTATGGAGGGAGGTATTTTCGGTTATTCCTATTCAGAAACAATTTCTAAAGAGGATTTGGATCAAATTTTTAATCATTTTGAATTAGGCATCGGTGTTATGCACACATACATCAGGTATTCCGATTAACTCTCTTTAATTATTTAAACAATTTATTTACTCATTTCAATGAATAATCTAATGTTTATTATGTTTTTATTTAAGGTTCTTGTATGAGAAATTGGTGTGCCCGCATCAATTGTCAGAAAGATTCAGTTTCTTATCTGCCAACTGTATCAATGCACCGTTAATTGTGATGAATCCAACTTCAGTATAATCTCACTTAGTCGAAAGGTTTATGGCCAGCATAGATACAGAAAAGTTGTATCTTTTACCATATAATACTGGCAACGGGTTAGATTTGCATTCTTACTTCATTTATTATCATTTTTCGTTTTTTAATGTTGCATATAAAATTACTATATCGATACTTTTGTTTTATTTTATAGTGGACACTGGTTGTTGGTTGCGATAAATCCGATAAGAGAAATAGTGTATTATGTGGATTCGTTAGATGGTGATGTAGATAAATACCCGGATATGAAGACGACGATTGATACGTAAGTGAAATTGTTCTAAATATTCGTGTGTATTTGTTTATTAATTTATTTAAGTGAGATTATTCTAAATATTCGTTTATATTATGTTAGAGCTATACAAATATTTTGATCACAAAGAGGAGCCCAAGTATCAAAGAGTAAGTCAACCAACATTACATGGATCGGAGTGGAGGTATATTTTTACAATTTTGCTTATAATAGTGATGCTACTTGGTAAAACAAGTTAGACTATATATCCTGATATATATTATTATTTTTTTTCACTGTGTAGTGTCCTCGTCAAAAAAATGGTATAGATTGCGGTTATTTCGTTTTGAGGTTTATGAAAGAAATCATTCATTTGGATCAAATAGAGATTCCAATCATGGTATGGATTTATAACTTATGAGTTATTTTAATATTTATTGGATATTTGATATAATTAATTACTTTTAACTAAATCATGCATATTATGTTATATTATGTAGTATTTTGATGAATTCAAGTGTGCTACTTACTCCAAAGTACAATTGGAAGAAATTAAGGAGGATTGGTGTCAATATCTTATTGAGCAAAGAATCATATAAGGTATGGAAGTTGGAAGTTGTTGTATATACTTTGTATAGTTTGGGAAGTTGTTGTATATGGTTATTAGAATGGTTATTTCATTTTGGAAGTGGAATGGTTATTAGAATGATTATTTGGTGTATGAATAGTTGTTATTAGAATGGTTAATTAATTTGAAAGTTGCCGACCATAAGTTGAATATTAAAATGGTTAATTGATAAAGTCTTGTGTATAATTATGAAATATAAGGCCTATATATGGTGATTGAAGTATATAATTATGTAGGCCTATGTTGAATAAAGGCTTGTGAATTGAAGTATATAATTATGATAAGTTTTGATAAAAAATTATGTTATACAGGTTTGTTAATATACAGGTCTATTATAAGGTTTTTTTTAAAACAAAAATTCTTAAAAAAAGGAATTTTAGCAGTGCTTTTGACAAAAAACGCATGCAAAACAAATAATTTTTAAAACAATTTACGTGTACAAAAGACAGCGCTTTTACTGAAAAAGCGCTGCCAAAAGTGGAACTAAAGAAAGCGCTTTAAAAAGCGCTGCTTAACGGGGGAAAAACCAGCGCTTTTTCCAAAAAAAAACGCTGTCTAAAGTTGGAAAATAATACACATTAGGCAGCGCTTTAAAAAGCGTTGGCTAAAGGGGAACAAAAGACATCGCTTTTAGTGGAAAAGCGCTGCCTAAAGGGGACCTAAGGCAGCGCTTTTGCAAGAAAAAACGTTGTCTTTACCTTTAGCAATGCCACCTTTGGCAATGCTTTTAAGCGCTGCTAAAGGTCTTTTTTGGCATTGTGATCCTATGCAACAAAAGCTGCATGTTCAGCTTCTCTGAGTCTGACAAGTAGTTCTCTAGCCGCATGAACAACTTTTGCAGTGTCTCTAAGTTGAATCTTGAGACTTGTGTTCTCCTTTTTCAAAAATTTTGCTTCTTTTTTTATTCCCACATAAAAAATTAACATGTATAACTCATGTGTCTCCAGAAACAATTTGGCCTTAATGTCATCATGAGTAGAACTACTATCATCCTTAAGAGCAAACAACTTTAAGTGTTTATAAGATAAGAACCCCTCAATATAATTGTTCACACAAACACTATCAAAATCAACATTGACAGAATCACATGCAATGGAAAGATGAATAACTAGCCTTGGAACCATAATAACATTTTGGATAGTTTCCCGAGTTATCAAAAATGTACAGCACCCAAATATAATTCCAAGGTATGTTGTATAAAACAAGATAGACTTTAATTGGATATGGATGCCACAGATTTTTGTTGCTTGCTTTCTAAACTTTGTGTCTTGTGAATCACTAAGTATTTGAAGAGAACCTCGAGCATGAGAAACTATGACAGCATTCATGAGCTCCACGTCATGGCATGTGTAGTGATTTTGAAAAGTAAATGATAGGTAAGCAAAACACAGAGAGTGAATATCAATTGTTGGAATCAAAGCAACAACATTTTGAAGTCTATTTTCAATCAACCCAGCAACATGATCGCATGGAATGACTGAACTCGTGAAGCTGACTCCAATTGGCTCGAACCCTTCTTTCTTCATCGAATAGAAAAAAGTCAGAGCATTGTATACAAATTCATGTTGCACAAAACTAACAATAATTGAATTCCACAACACCAAAGTTCATTGAGTCATTCCATTAAACACTTTGCGAGCAAGATTTATGCACAAACATCGAACATACACCTCTATCAACAAATTGGAAACTCTAACATCGCCTCCGAATTCCTTTCCTACTGATCCACGACCTAATATGGTAGAAGAGAACACAATACAAAAATTAGCTTTTACGTATACTAGTGCGAAGGTGAAATCTCCTCCTCTAATTGGATCATTTTTCAACTTAATTTTCTTCACAGCTTCTGTCACTAAATGGAAAAGAATGGTATGAAATTGAGCCACTTCTATTAAAGACACCTCTACATTAGAAGACTTATTATTCTCACATATGGGAAGAACATATTTGTGTGGGTGATTGAATTTGGCTTTGGGATTTTAAAGGTGAAATCATGTGGTTGGGATAATTTGGGGGAAAAGTGTGACAGAGCAAAGGTTGGAGATAGAGTAGAGGACATAGGACAGCTTGTACAGGGGTGAGGTTTAACGTGTTTTTTTCTAAAAGTTGCCTGGTCATGGTCACGTGATTCTGAGTGGTAAGAGAGAGAGAGTCTTGCTGAATTGATGTGAGTGGTGAATGGGGGTTACAGACTGTCGATGTAACAGTAAGTTGGATATTTTTTTGAATGAATGGTTGTGATGGCTTATGAATAAATGGATAGAAATTTAAAGGTGGATGATGATTTGTAGAGGATAAGAAGGAATATTTATGCAGTGTAAAAGACTTCACTGACGGAAATGCCACAGGTGGTAGGCGCGTGAGAAACATGGACTGAACCATTGACTTATGCGTAGCAGGTGGGCGTGTGGAGAGATCACGATCGTGTGATGCATCACGGTTTTGATCAAGTGGTAGTAATGGGTTTCCATTTGTATGTTTTTGACTGTCTGATGGAGAATGTTTTAGATTATGCGGTCTTGAAGAGATAATAGTAGAAAATGACATATTATTATATAATACTTGATAATTTTCTGATGTTACCATTCTTTTAACATTAGATAATGGTGAAAACCTCATGAGATCCTTCTACAAACATCGGTCTGGTGGCTTTGGAGGTGGTGGTAAAGAAATTGTTTTTGTTAGGAGCGGTGATGGAGTTACCAAAGGTTGATCAAGTATCGATGTTAGTGGTGGTAGACAAGAATTCGTAGACTACAAAACCATATTTGTATCATTTTCTTGGATCTCAGTAACCTCACTTTTAATAAAAGTAATAGGAGTCTGATGATTGTGACAATAATCATTGAACTCAACAGCTTTCTCAAGACTGATTTTGGTAAAAAAAACTGCCTGGAAATTTGAAAGTTGTTCTTTTGTAAGCAGAGTTGTCAAGCTTGGTACAAGCACTGCGTTATTGCGTTCCTCGTCAATTTCCCATGGTTTAGAATTTCCAAAAGCCATAGTTGATGCTACAATCAAATTCCCTGCGATGTTATTGTTACCGTTATTGTTGCTGCCGCCGCTACTAAAGCTCCAGTCACTTTCGTTCACAGTAGATTCACCCGAACAAGCCGCTGTGGAAACGATCCGAGCCTTCTTAACATAATCGGTTGTTGGTGGTTCTTGAAGAAGAAATGGTACAAGTGCTTCTGCTGCTTCTGGAGTATGTGAGTTATTGAATTCTTCTTCGTCACTATAAAAAGTACTGTCATATGGTTCTTGTGATGAGTTTTCTTTCACTGCCTCCATTTCTTCATCCTGGCGTAGCATCAGATTTGGTTCTTCTGCTACATCTTCTTCAACAGCTTGTAGATCTATGGACTCCATTGTTACAAAAGTTGGTTTCAGGTCTGGTTCATCCTCTTCTTCCGACAAAATTTCTCGCCATTCAGGTTTAAAATGCCATAACAAAGTTGTTGTAAATGTATCCCAACTATATCTACGATGAACACGAGACCACCATATCCACCATTTGAGAGCAAAACCTCTCAAAGCTCCAACAGATTTCAACACTTTCAAAGACTCATGTGTTCCATGTTCTTTGAAAAATTTGTCAAAACAAAGAATCCACCAATAGGCATCAGCTTCTCCATTAAACAATAATATTCTCATGATTTAAAACAGAAAGTGAGATCGAAAATGAGAGCACAAATTGTTAGGAAGCAAAAGCTAAACCCTAACAAGACTAAACAAAGCTAAGAGAAATGATCGTACTTGGATCAGACAGAGGTAGTGGCCAACGGCGCCTGGAACGGCAGCTCCGGGGATGGTGAGAGACGGCAGGGGGTGTACCTGCAGGTACTCCGACGCTCAAGTGAGAGAGTGTACAGAATATCAGCAAATACAGAAAGTGAGAATGGTAGGAAGAAAGTATCTAACCTGGCCCTCTCAAATGAGAGGGTATTTATAGAGAGCCCCCAGCGCGGGGCCAACGGTTACCTGCAATGGGCTGGGTCAACTAGGCCCACTCCAAGTAACTGCAAGGGCTTACGTGTAGTAGTGAAGACCAGTACGTGGTCTTCGTCCTAGAGTAACTGCTCCTAGATTTCCGGAAGTAGGGCAGACCGAATCTTTCGGAAGTGGGAGGTTACTTGAAACGTGTCCACACGGGGTAGACCGTTGGGTGCTCCTCGCGGGGAGGAGCCTTATGTGTCGAGGAGATGTGAAGCCCGTAGGAAAGGCAGGCCTCGCGGGGAGGAGCTATTCTGTCGAGGAGGCGTATCTCCGTGGGATGTGATGCCCTCTTCTCCTATTGCCAGGTGCCCGACGATGACTAAGTGGTTGACTCTGCCTTAGTGCCCGACTAAGCTGTGGGGCGCACGTGGCAGTCACGTGTCGGCAGAAGGACCTTATTGGGCCTCTCCAGGCCGTATGGGTTGGGCCTGCTCGACTGTTGGGCAGCCTCGGCCCAGTCCAGAACAGGAGCCCCCCAAGTCGTTGCTCCGAGGTGTCAGAGTAATGACTTAAGGCTTACTGGCACGTCGGGGATACGCCAGGAGAGGAACCGAGGAGGCCATTCTCGTGGTCGACGTTCATACGATTGCAGATAAGTCGGGCATCGTTCAGTCGCGTCTGGTCGTCACGCCGGGGAGATGAGGGGTCTCAGATTCAAAGCGTTGGGGAAAACTGGAACGACACGCGTGGGAAGATGCGCGGCTGCATGCGTGCCACGTGTCGCTTGCCATTATTACCTAGGGGCTAGGGCGGCTGGCTAGGGTAGTGCACTTGAGTGCCCTATGTCCCTCGAGTTCTGCGAGAACCGCTTATAAAAAGCTCCCCCCTCGCTCATTTCCCACTTTTCTGTTTCTCTCTCAACAATTTCTCTCCTTCTCTCTCTACCTTCCACCGTAGCCGTTCGCCGCCGTCAACCGCTGTCAGCCACCGGAAATGCCGTGCCGGAACCCTAAACCGCCACTTATAAGGTACTTGCTCCAAAACTGATCTTTTTCTTACATTTCTCTTTAATTCCAACTAGTGTATATCATTTCCTTGGTGAACTGATGACGTTCCCACGAGAAATGAAAGGATTCCTGGAGAATACGGTGGGAATCTTTAGTTGTTGAGAGAGGGGGTGCTAAGAATTTCATCCGCTCTTGTTGAATATTTCGGGGACCAGGGATGAACATGTCGGGGACACGTTGAATGTCTCGGGGTCCCCAATAATTGTTCTTTTTGTTAGCGTCACGGGAACACGGGGGAAGAATTTTTCGGGGAGGCGATGAGTTCCCCGGTGAACACGTTGATCCTCGGCCGGTTATGTCGGGGAACCGAGAGAGCCTTGCCCCTTCCTCGCCCGTTCGCTTGAACAGCGATGGAGGGGTGAATTTGATACGACCCATCGAATTCACCGTTTCCTTCTGCTTTTCAGGTAAATGGACGATTTGGCTGCGAAGGTGGTCGTAGGATCCTTCGAAGAAGACGACGACCAACCCGAATCCCCCATGGCCCACATGGCTTTCGCACAGGAGCGCCCGCTCGAAGAGTGGGTCTGTAAAGAAGCCCTGGAGATGTCGTCTATCTTTGTCTACAAAGACGTGGACGACGCGTTCTGCACCGTCGAGCACAGGCTCATCAGGTCCGATAAATCTTGGAAAGTTTTCCGTCCAGAGGAGCATCATCGGATATGTTCGCCTTACCGGGGAATGCGCATCCCGTTATATGAATTCATGTTCGACAAGGCGGGGTGGAGGCTGCCCTTCACGGACTTACAAGAGGGAATCTTCTTCTGGTTGAAGCTGGCCCCCTCACAAATTCATCCGAACTCCCTGGCCTTTATCCGGGCCTTCGAGCTCGTCTGTAAGTATTTGAAAATTATCCCGACAGCGTCCCTCTTTTTCCGGATATTCCATCTACAGAGGTCGTCAGGCGGTGGACGGCATGGATGGGTGTCCTTCAAGCAGAGCAAAGCTCTGTTCCATACATATTTAGATTCCGTCTGGGACTTCAAGTTCCGCTACTATTTCGTGAAGCCGGTCACCCTCGAGGCCGTATACTCGTTGTACCGAAAAGTCACCCGCGAGGTCGACGGTGTCCCCGAGGAGGTTCTAGAGCCGAGGTTCCCCCTATACTGGACGGAGGAACACTTCAAAAAGGGGGTTGACAAATACAAGGTGAGACATAATCAGCTGGACGTCGAGGACCGGGAAGCTTACGACAAGATCGTCGCATTTGTCGAGAGCTTCAACGAGGCTCAGCACGAAACGCTGGACGGCCAGCCTATAATGGGAGCAGACGGGCAGGTGAAGAAACAACGTCGTCTGATCAATACCCGCGTTCTACTCGAGACCTTCTCCGACGAAGAAGCAATCGAGTTGTTAGGTGGTGAAAACATCCACGATCTAAGCCTTCCTCGCATCTGTATTCTTTTCATTCTTTGCCTTACTAACGTTTGCTTTCTTTTTGCAGGAAAAATGGTCGGAGCCGAGGAGAGATTCAAGAAATTGAAGGCGAAGAGGGCTCGGGAAGAGCAGGCCCGGGGAGAGGCGTCTCGTTCAAAAGGTCAAGATGTTACTCCTTCTGGGGCTCCGCCTGAGGGTGTTTCCTCGGCTGCTATGCCCGAAGGTTCCAGCCAATCTCAGCCTACTGCGACCGTGTCAGGGATTTCAGACAGGCGGACACCTCCTGCTAGGATCCAGTCTCCGGGTGCTCAAGGGACGCTGAAACGACAACGGATTTCGGACACTGAGGTCGTCGACCTGGCACACGAAGACAGTCCACCACCTCCTTCAAGCTTCGATCTCCCACCATGCCACCAGAAGCCCCGCTTCTTCTCCGAAGTCATCTACCCTCGCGTCCCTCCCTCCGAAATCCAAGCTGTGCTAGGGGCTGCCGCAGAAGCGAGGAGGAAAACGATCTTTGAAGACATGTCCGCGGTCATGCGGATCTGCTCGACCGCCATTGTTCTGAACGATGAGACTCGTCCCGTCGCCGAACTTTCTCGACTGCAAGAAAAGCTTGAGAAATTGGATGCTGAGCTGCTCGACCTGCGCAAAGAGCTGAAGGAATGCAGGGATCTCAGAAAAGAACAGAGCAAGCAGCAGCAGCGGGCTGAGACCAAGTTAAAGGAAGCCGAGGAAGCGGAGAGAGGTCACCTTGCCCAAATCACACAGCTGGAGGCAGAGGAGAAGCGACTTAAGGAGAGGGTTGCCGAGTTAGAGGATGCGGTGCGGCCAGCTGAAGGCGAAACTGAAGAGGATAGGCTCCTAACCACTCGAGCAGCGCTGGTGGCCCAACTCAGGAAGCTCGAGCAGGATCTCCGGCTAGCCGAGGATTATGCTCTTGAAACTGCGGGCATAGGTTCCGAAATGCGGTGGCGCAGCTTCGGGTCCTAAACCCCGACCTGGTGACCGATGGGGCAGATGCTGACTACGTGGTGGTCGACGGCCGGATAGTGTCGCCCGGGCAAGGAGGAGATGCCAACGAGGGAGGTGGGCCGGACGCCACTGAGACTGCTGCAGAGTAGGGATATAGTTTGCTTGGCCTGCGTGCCATTTTGTTGTTTTTGCCCGACTTATGGGCTTACTTGATGTAATATTCGCACAATGGTTATTTTTGCCCGGCTTGTGGGCTTATATGTAACATTCGTACTAAGGGCTTTTCCCGATTTTCATACTTCGCTATGCCTCTTTATTAATTTTGCTTGTGTGTGATATTTTATACATTACTTATTTTTGCCTAAGTAGTTAAGATCACTGGTGCCTTGGGAGTTTGCTCGACTCTGATGATCCTCGACTGCGGATGGAGCTAGTCGATTGGTCGGGGGTCGTACCCCGACCTTCAATGAGGCCAAGACGTCGGTCGAGGTCTTGGCTTTGCGGTGCGAACTTCCCATCGCGAGCTAGGTGTCCTCGTCGGGCCAAAAAGTCTCACGCACACACTTCGTGGTTTTTGGCCGTCGTGTGATATATAGAGGTGTCGCACATGTACCGTTGCCCGCCCCCGTGGTCGCGACGTTGTATTATCGCGGGCAGTGTCTAACTGTAGTATTGCCTGAGCTTCTCGGCATTCCATGGTCGAGCAAGTCGTTCACCGTGGAGGTTCTCGAGGTAATAGGCACCCATCTCTGTCTTAGCGGTGACGCGGTATGGGCCCTCCCAGTTTGCGGCCAGCTTTCCTTCGCGCGAATCTTTTTGATTCCTCCGTAGGACAAGACTGCCTACTTGGAAGTCTCGTTTGATGACTTTGTCGTTATAACGCAAAGTTATTTTTTGTTTTAAAGAGGCTTCTCGGAGGGAAACGCCGGTCCTTATCTCTTCGACAAGGCCGAGTTCCTCTCGCAGGGCTTCGTCGTTTGTTTCATCATCGAGGGGAGCTTCTGTCCTCCTCGAGGGTTCCCTGATCTCGACGGGGATAACCGCTTCGGTTCCGTACGTTAGGCGAAATGGGGTTTCCCCGGTCGTTGAGTGTGGGGTTGTTCGATACGCCCAGAGGACGCTGTGCAACTCCTCGACCCACCGTTGTTTGGCCTCACCGAGTCGTCGCTTGAGTCCCCGGAGTATCACTCTGTTCGCTGCTTCGGCCTGCCTGTTGGTTTGAGGGTGTTCGACCGACGTGAAGTGTTGTTTTGTGCCCAGTTTGGCGACGAAGTCTTGGAAGTTCCTGTCGGTGAACTGTGTCCCGTTGTCCGTGACAATGGCTTGGGACACCCCGAATCGGGCGAGGATGTTTCTCTTGTAGAAACGGAGTATGTTGAAAGCAATGATTTTGGCCAGCGCCTCGGCCTCAATCCACTTCGTGAAGTAATCTACCCCGACTATGAGGTACTTGTTTTGGTAAGACCCCATGACGAAAGGTCCGAGGATATCCATTCCCCACCACGCAAATGGCCACGGGGACGACAATGACTTAAGCTCGTTTGGGGGAGCGAGGTGCATGTCTCTGTGTCTTTGGCAGCGGTCACATTTCTTAACATGCTCATTTGCATCATGTTGCATAGTGGGCCAATAATACCCTGCTCGGAGCGCCTTTCGGGCTAAGGACCTTCCGCCGAGGTGCTGGGCGTTGATTCCTTCGTGGATTTCTTGGAAGATCTCCGACACTTTGCTTTCTTCGACGCACCGGAGTAAGGGAATGGAGAATCCTCGACGGTATAGCTTACCTTCGACGATGGTATACGCACATGCCCGCCTCTTGACTATCCCTGCTTCTTTAGGATCGTCGGGCAGTTTGCCCATCTTCTTTAGGATAAGACCGGGGGTTGAGACAAGACTTGCTTTAGATGGAGGAGGGTTTGTTCGCATTCCTCACTCCATTCAAAGGTCACCTTCTGCCGGAGAAGCTTGAAGAAGGGGAGTGCGTACTGAGCAGATTTGGCTACGAAACGGGAGAGAGCCGTCAGCATTCCGTTAAGCGACTGGATCGACTTCTTCGAGTTCGGGGTGGGGATTTCGGAGAATGGCCTACATTTGTCGGGGTTCGCCTCGATGCCCCTCTCCGCGAGGTAGAAGCCGAGGAATTTCCCTGCGCGAACACCGAAGGTGCATTTGTCGGGGTTAAACCTCATGCGACATTTCCTCGCCGTGTCGAACACTTTCTGGAGATGAGCAGCATGGTCGATTTCCTCTGCGGATTTGACGATCATGTCGTCCATGTAAACCTCGAGCACGTCGCCGATATTTTCCCGGAAGACCTTGTTCATCATTCGTTGGTAGGTGCCGCCAGCATTTTTCAAGCCGAAGGGCATTACGTTATAGTAGTAATTGCCCGACTCGGTCATGAAGGCGGTATGCCGCTTGTCGGCCTCGTCCATGGGGATTTGGTTGTACCCCAAATAAGCGTCCATAAAGGATAGTAATTTAAATCCTGCAGAATTATCGACTAGTTGGTCGATGTTAGGTAAGGGATAAGAGTCCTTCGGGCATGCCAGGTTAAGATCCGTGTAGTCAACGCACATCCTCCACTTTCCATTATTTTTCTTAACGAGTACAACATTTGAGAGCCAAGTCGTGTATTTGGCCTCGGAAATAAAATTTGCCTCTAGGAGGTCTTTTACAGCTTTTTCAGCAGCCTCCATTTTTTCCGGAGACTTCCTACGCCTACGTTGAGCTACGGCCCTAGCGGCCGGATCTATGGTCAGCTGATGACAAGCTACTTCAGGGTCCAGTCCGGGCATCTCTGCAGCACTCCAGGCGAACAAATCTGCATTTTCTTGGAGACATGCCTTCAGTTGCCTCTTCGCTAGGTCGGGGAGTCCAGAGCCAATCTTCACGCTTCGGTCTAGGCTGTCGGCGAGAGGAACCAGCTCGAAATCTCCATCTGGAACGGGGCCCGTTGGGTGGAGAGGCTGCCCGTTGACTTCAAGTGGGAGGTCCTCGCCAGCAGCTTCTTCCTGCTCCCCGGGAAATCGGCTGTCAAGGTCGACCGCGCTGACCGGCGGGAGTGGAGCCTGCACGACGTCTGAAGGTGTCTCGGCCTGAGTCTTAGATTTGATGCTGCCAACGACGCTCAGACCCCTGATTACTGCGTCGAAACATCTTCTGGCCGCGTTGATGTCTCCGTGGAGAGTGACCACACGTCCGCGCTTCGTGTAGTATTTCATCTTCAGGTGGACCATTGATGGTACGGCCGTTAGTTCCGCCAACGTGGTCCTCCCCATTATACAGTTGTAGAGGGACGGGCAGTCCACTATGTAACGCCCCGGTTTCGTCTTATTTAATTAATCGAGTCGATTTAATTATTTTTATTATTATATTATTTTATTCTTGACTTTTATTTGAGAATATATTATTTTTCATCGTGATTATGTTTTATCGCGTTTTGAGAGCGTTTGCGAGATATTTGAGTGTAGGGATATTTTGGTCTTTTTGTTGGGATAGATATTTGTTTTATTAAAATAGAAAGTTAGAGGTGAGAAAGAGAGAAAAACATAATTTTGAGAGAAAAAGAAAAGAAGAAGGAAAAGAGAAAGAAAAGAAGAAAAAGGGAGAAAACATGGAGAGAAAGAAATTGATTCAACCGACTTTTCAAACACGATTTAATCGGGTAAGGGTGTGAAATATTGTTATCCTAACTTTGTGTATGATTATGTATGTGTTTTGTGTGGATGTTTTGGTTGGTTTTCCATATTTTTCCGTTTAGGTCGAATTGTAGGAAATCGATGTTTTCACGGATGAATTTCAAAATAAATTGCGTAGATTAGTCGTATGAGGATAGGCCGAGATTATAGAAACTCGTTTGGTTGAAATCGGTTGATATTGTGAGTTTTGACATTTTTGGGTTTTGAGAATGTGAGATTTTGGTGAAAATCGAACGTCGTAGAATTATCGTTTTATGGTCCTAAAACGTTGATATATATTTGGTAAGGATTACTGTGTATTTGTTTCGTATCATAGAATTGAATCGGTCGGGTTTCCGGAGGGTTTTGTGTTTGGGCAGCAGCTATTTTTTCTGGTTTTTAACAGGTGCAATCGATTGCAGCAGGATGCAAATCGATTGCACATATGTAAAGGGCGAAAAATTGCAAGTCTGGGATTGTGCAATCGATTGCATCAGGAGTGCAATCGATTGCACTCTGCTAGTTTTCCGAGAAATGTTTTCTTTAAAAGTCCGTAACTTTTTCGTCGTTTATCCGATTGAGCTGTTCTTTATATCAAACTGAAGCTAAAAATATGTTCTATTTGATGGTGATGAAAAATATTATTTTTAGCCGATTTTTAATCGACTTTTTCGGTAAACCGTAAATTGATTTGTTTGGATAAATGTGTATGTCGTTATACAATTGATGTGAATGTAGATGGATTATATGTGATGAATGCATGAATATATTGTGAATATGTGTGCATTTCAAGAATGTCTTGAGTCATTTTGTATGTGAAGCATAATGATGTACATTCTTGTGTTGTGTGATTCTAATGAGAATCCGTTATAACGTCGTGTGCCTATGTGAGGTGCGAGCGATGATTACAAACGATTGTGTGCCTAGGTGAGGTGTGAGCAATCGGATTGTGTGCCCGGTATGTGGTATGTGATGAAATGCATTGTTTGAATTGTTTTCAATGCATGAATAATGATGATGAGATAATTCATATTGTTGAATTGTGGTGATGCATTTGATTGTCATGATTTCTTGTGTGCCAAGCATCATGATATGCATCTTGTGCGACCGTGTGCCCATGTGGGGTGTGAGCGATCCAGAAACGTCGTGTGCCCGTGTGGGGTGTGAGCGACGGTTGGTTCCAGGGGGAATCCGCTATAACGTCGTGTGCCTATGTGGGGTGTGAGCGATGATTATAGACGATCGTGTGCCCATGTAGGGTGTGAGTGATCGGGTCGTGTGCCCGCATGGGGTGTGAGCGATCCATAAACGTCGTGTGCCCGTGTGGGGTGTGAGCGAAGGGGAACATCGTATGCCCGACGGGGAGTTACATTGGTAACGAGCGATGGTTCCAATAAGTTCCTGAGTGAACTTGTGATGATTGAGTCGGTACCCGCATTGCATTTGCATAGAGTCGTGAGTCGGTCTCTATGATTTGCATTGGTCATCCTTGTATTTGTGCATGGATGAATGAACATGAATATATGTGTTTATGTTGAATGATAAGCATAGTGATGAATATGCTTGGTTTTATATATATATATATATATATATATATATATATATATATATATATATATATGCCTTGCGAAGTATATTGAATGAGATGTGATGAATTGTGATAAGAATTGTATCGTTTTAATGATGCATTGAAGAATGAATATAATATGTATGTTTATGTGGAATGATGATAATGGTGAATGTATGCATAATGAATATGCTTGATGATATATCTATATTGTGATATATGATGAGTTGTGGTTAGAATATGTGTTATATGTTTATGTTGTAGTACATAATTATATGCATTGTTATTATGATAATATTTCTCACCCTTCTGCCGTTTTATGATGCTCTACGAGGCATTGCAGATTAGGTATCTGGTGGTCTTTTGTGAAGTGTGTCTTCATACCTTTTTGGTTGGTTGGCTCTGATATGTAGCACCGGGTAGCTAGGATGCTTATGTTTGATTCCTTTTGTGATACATTCGTGTATGTATATTGCTGATGAATTTGTGTATATAAACATGAATGATGTTGTTGTATCATACTTGTTGATGAATATATATATATATATATATATATATATATATATATATATATATATGATGTATATATGTTTGTTGTTATCAATGTTTAGATTTTTCCGCTTTCATTCTAAATATTGAGATGTGGGTGTAAGGACTGAGTTCCTACGTTGAAAGTTACCCGACTGTTGCATATCATTTGTTGAGCAGGTGTTGTATGTTTTAATTTCAAGCATAATGTGACATACCTTTTTATGCCGTGTTTACAATTATACTCTGATGAAATTTCCAATACGTGCCTAAATGATTTATTTGATTATTTGGGGGTATAGAAAGGGGGTGTTACATTAAGTGGTATCAGAGCCAGTGTTGAGTCAGTTGTTGAGTCTGTTGGTGTGACAGTTGAATACTGTCGTTGTTGTTTGCCCCTTAGTACGTGATATGTGTGTGAAACACTGTCAGTGCTTTCTGGTTTTCTAATCCTTTGTTTTCAGGAGTTAGAATGAGATAAGTGGGGGAGAAGCTGGTACTTCTCCATGTTGCTTCAGGTGTGGAGCGTCGGCTCAGTGTGTTGTGAATTGCAAGATTGTAAGTGTTGTTTGGACAGTGTTGTTCCCGATTCTGTAAGAAATGCGGAGGTAAGGTTTATATCAACTAAGGATTTGTGCCTTAGGTAGTTTTGTGTATGGGATGCAAGACAGGCTATTATAGTTTGGTAAAGATGTTTTATGCCCCATCATGATTGTCGACTGTCTATTGGCAAATTGAGGAACTGATCACCCTTAATCTCTTGTTGATAGCAGACGGAAATTATGTTGGATGGAATAGGCGGGTCTTTTCGGCTTTGATAGTGTGTGAAATGAATTGTTTGGAATTTAAAGAGATGATTACAGATTGTTTTGATGAGTCGATGAAGATGCTAATATCGGAAGATGAAATGGATTAGAGGTTTTGGTATGTTAGTCCAGTTGGGAAGTCGTTGAGAGAGAATGATTGGGTTTTATTTAAGGACTACTTCACAGAGAGTAGAGATTGAACTTAATTGGACGAAGGTGAATAGTTGAGGTTTATATCTGCTAAGTAAGTAGGAAACTCTTAGTAGATGGGAATAAGATGTTTGTTTTGTCTGTGATGGTAGTGTTCTGGGAATTGGCAGGAAGTCGCAGTGATGGGCCGTCAGTTGGGCATAGTTTTCAGATGTGTTTTTGGATGGAACATTAAGGTGTTGTCTTAGAGAGCTCCAGTATTGTTGGTAACAAAAGGAAGTATGATGGAATGGAATAACAAGTATAATGGTATTGAGACTATGGACAACAAACTTAGAGTTCTGGTGGGTTTGGAGTCTTTGGAGTTTTAAGGAATTAATGGAAATTGTGACGAAACCCTTGTGGGTGGATGTAACATTGTGTTTGAGAATTCTTTTTGGTTGGTTGTTGATACATGTTGGAATTGCGGAATTGGACGGTCAGGAGAAGAAATTGGGTATGGATTACTAACAGTTGAATAAGGTAATGATTGAGAATAAGTGTCCACTTTCATGAACAGATGACTAGAATGGTTTGGTTGAGTTTGAGTGAGTTACAATTGTTTGGAATGTTTGATAAGAGTGGTGAATTGTGTGAGTTGAGGCTTTGATCGATTTAATGTGACTGGTTAGGTTTGTTATCCTCGGAATAGGTTGTTATTTACTCGGTTAAGCTTGTATGTGAGTAACCAGTTACCCAGTGAAAAGTTTTGCAAAAGCTTTAAGGATTTATATCTTTTGGATTTTGGTTGGGAATTGCAACGTACAGTGATGGTATTTGGTGTTAGTAACGCGTCTCTAATGTTTATGGAGTAGAGGAATCGTATCTTCCATATTTAATTGGATAAGTTCGTAGTGGTTTCGATTGAGGATATTTGGATTTGTTATAAACTCAGAGGAAGAATGAGTAAAGTGTTTGAGATTTGAATTACAAGTGTTGAAAAGAGGCGAAGTTTTATGCTAAGTTATTCGAGTGAGAATTTTGGTTGAAAAGGGTTAGTTTCTTGGAAATGTTATTTCAGATGAGAGTATGGTTAATGGATCCATCGGAAGTAGATGTAGTTCTACATGAGAGGCTTCGAAGTTAGTTAAGGAGATTAGGAACTTTTGGGCTCAGTTGGTTGTTATTACAGGTTATGGAAGACTTTGTTAAGTTCATACTTCTGGTATCTCAGTTGACTTACAAAGGGTGAGTCGTTTGTTTGGATGTTCGTTGTGAGTAAGTTTTGGTGAGCTGGAGTAGAAGTTGTCTACGGTTTCAGCTTTGATTTTGTGTGAGCCTAATAAACCGGTTGTGGGGTATTGTGATGTGTCTTTGATGAGTTTAGTCAACGTGGTAATGCAAGAGGGTAAAGTCGTGGCTTATGCTTTACGATAATTGAGGATTTATAAAAGGATATGTATTATTATGGATTTGGAATTGGTTGCGGTGGTATTGTGTTGGAATAGTTGGAGGTATTATCTTTATGGTTCTAGGTTCGAAGTGTTTGGTAATCGCAAGGATATTGAGTACTTGTTTGGTCTAAAGGAATAGAGTATAAGACAACAAGGATGGTTAGAGTTCGTGATGAGTTATGAATTTGGCTTGGATTATCCTTCGGGGAAAAGCTGTTGTTGTGCCTGAAAAGTTAAGTCGGAAGTTTCTATGCATGTCTGTTTTGATGGTCAGGGAGTTAGAATTATTTGAGCAATTCTGAGACTTGTGTATGGTGTATGAGATAACACAGGAGAGTGTGAGGTTGGTAATATTAAAGTGAACAGTGGTTTTTGGCGAATATGAGAAAGAGTTAGACTTTGGACGTGAAATTGATAGTTTTGATGGTTGCGAGTAATCAGAGTGCTCAGCGGAAGCGTGAGGTGGCACATTTTGTATTTACGTGTGGGACTTGTAAGAGTTCATAGGTTGAACATTGAGAACATGTAGGAATGATGAGACCATTGGACGTTTCAGAATGGAAGTGTTAGGTGAAAGGTTTAAATATTATTCATGGGCTACTATGTAGATGGATGTTTTGGTTATATGTTCGATTGGGAATCGTAGCATTGTTGTAAAAAGGTTGTGTGACAAGGATGTTGGTATTCTGGTTTTGTAGAGGTTGTGGAATCGATGTTGTGTCGTGGAACTTGTGTTCTTGTTTGTGTTGTTGCCTCATTTCCATCGTGATGGTTCGAGTGTGTGTGGCTAATTTCTTGTGGTGAATTAGGGGAGTGTTATCTGTGGTGATGGTAACGATCTTGTTGTGTTTCGGTTCTAGAGTGAACCTGTGTGTTGGTATCGTGGTTTTCCTTGAGTTGTGAGTTGGTCGTCAAGTGCATTGTATGGGCTTTGCATCTTGTCGTTGTTGTTGTCGTCGTTGTCGTGTCGTTGTTGTATCTGCTGTGAGCACGGTGGTTTGTCAGTTGTGTTATTTGTGGTGTGCCTTTTGTTGGCATGTTGGTTTGTTAGTCGGATGCGAGAGTCGTGTCCGGAGTTGTTCGTCTCAGTATATTTTCGAGGACGAAAATGTCTAAGTGGGGAAGAGTTGTAACGCCCCGGTTTCGTCTTATTTAATTAATCGAGTCGATTTAATTATTTTTATTATTATATTATTTTATTCTTGACTTTTATTTGAGAATATATTATTTTTCATCGTGATTATGTTTTATCGCGTTTTGAGAGCGTTTGCGAGATATTTGAGTGTAGGGGTATTTTGGTCTTTTTGTTGGGATAGATATTTGTTTTATTAAAATAGAAAGTTAGAGGTGAGAAAGAGAGAAAAACAGAATTTTGAGAGAAAAAGAGAAGAAGAAGGAAAAGAGAAAGAAAAGAAGAAAAAGGGAGAAAACATGGAGAGAAAGAAATTGATTCAACCGACTTTTCAAACACGATTTAATCGGGTAAGGGTGTGAAATATTGTTATCCTAACTTTGTGTATGATTATGTATGTGTTTTGTGTGGATGTTTTGGTTGGTTTTCCATATTTTTCCGTTTAGGTCGAATTGTAGGAAATCGATAGAAATCGATGTTTTCACGGATGAATTTCGAAATAAATTGCGTAGATTAGTCGTATGAGGATAGGCCGAGATTATAGAAACTCGTTTGGTTGAAATCGGTTGATATTGTGAGTTTTGACATTTTTGGGTTTTGAGAATGTGAGATTTTGGTGAAAATCTAACGTCGTAGAATTATCGTTTTATGGTCATAAAACGTTGATATATATTTGGTAAGGATTACTGTGTATTTGTTTCGTATCATAGAATTGAATCGGTCAGGTTTCCGGAGGGTTTTGTGTTTGGGCAGCAGCTATTTTTTCTGGTTTTTAACAGGTGCAATCGATTGCAGCAGGATGCAAATCGATTGCACATATGTAAAGGGCGAAAAATTGCAAGTCTGGGACTGTGCAATCGATTGCATCAGGAGTGCAATCGATTGCTCTCTGCTAGTTTTCCGAAAAATGTTTTCTTTAAAAGTCCGTAACTTTTTCGTCGTTTATCCGATTGAGCTGTTCTTTATATCAAACTGAAGCTAAAAATATGTTCTATTTGATGGTGATGAAAAATATTATTTTTAGCCGACTTTTAACCGACTTTTCCGATAAACCGTAAATTGATTTGTTTGGATAAATGTGTATGTCGTTATACAATTGATGTGAATGTAGATGGATTATATGTGATGAATGCATGAATATATTGTGAATATGTGTGCATTTCAAGAATGTCTTGAGTCATTTTATATGTGAAGCATAATGATGTACATTCTTGTGTTGTGTGATTCTAATGAGAATCCGTTGTAACGTCGTGTGGCTATGTGAGGTGTGAGCGATGATTACAAACGATTGTGTGCCTAGGTGAGGTGTGAGCAATCGGATTGTGTGCCTGGTATGTGGTATGTGATGAAATGCATTGTTTGAATTGTTTTCAATGCATGAATAATGATGATGAGATAATTCATATTGTTGAATTGTGGTGATGCATTTGATTGTCATGATTTCTTGTGTGCCAAGCATCATGATATGCATCTTGTGCGATCGTGTGCCCATGTGGGGTGTGAGCGATCCAGAAACGTCGTGTGCCCGTGTGGGGTGTGAGCGACGGTTGGTTCCAGAAGGAATCTGCTATAACGTCGTGTGCCCATGTGGGGTGTGAGCGATGATTATAGACGATCGTGTGCCCATGTGGGGTGTGAGCGATCGGGTCGTGTGCCCGCGTGGGGTGTGAGCGATCCATAAACGTCGTGTGCCCGTGTGGGGTGTGAGCGACGGGGAACATCGTATGCCCGACGGGGAGTTACATTGGTAACAAGCGATGGTTCCAATAAGTTCCTGAGTGAACTTGTGATGATTGAGTCGGTACCGCATTGCATTTGCATAGAGTCGTGAGTCGGTCTCTATGATTTGCATTGGTCATCCTTGTATTTGTGCATGGATGAATGAACATGAATATATGTGTTTATGTTGAATGATAAGCATAGTGATGAATATGCTTGGTTTTATATATATATATGCCTTGGGAAGTATATTGAATGAGATGTGATGAATTGTGATAAGAATTGTATCGTTCTAATGATGCATTGAAGAATGAATATAATATGTATGTTTATGTGGAATGATGATAATGGTGAATGTATGCATAATGAATATGCTTGATGATATATCTATATTGTGATATATGATGAGTTGTGGTGAGAATATGTGTTATATGTTTATGTTGTAGTACATAATTATATGCATTGTTATTATAATAATATTTCTCACCCTTCTGCCGTTTTATGATGCTCTACGAGGCATTGCAGATTAGGTATCTGGTGGTCTTTTGTGAAGTGTGTCTTCATACCTTTTTGGTCGGTTGGCTCTGATATGTAGCACCGCGTAGCTAGGATGCTTATGTTTGATTCCTTTTGTGATACATTCATGTATGTATATTGCTGATGAATTTGTGTATATAAACATGAATGATGTTGTTGTATCATACATGTTGATGAATATATATATATATATATGATGTATATATGTTTGTTGTTATCAATGTTTAGATTTTTCCGCTTTCATTCTAAATATTGAGATGTGGGTGTAAGGACTGAGTTCCTACGTTGAAAGTTACCCCACTGTTGCATATCATTTGTTGAGCAGGTGTTGTATGTTTTAATTTCAAGCATAATGTGACATACCTTTTTATGCCGTGTTTACAATTATACTCTGATGAAATTTCCAATACGTGCCTAAATGATTTATTTGATTATTTGGGGGTATAGAAAGGGGGTGTTACACACTACCAAGAAACGTGTCTTCACCTGTCGAGCAGTTTCCTCGATCCCGAAGGTGACCATTAACTCCACAAAACCCCATGGTCTGGTGGTTGCGCCGTTGAAGCCTTGTAGGTCTGACCCTACGTACAGGGACAAGTGTTGCTTGGTCAGCTGGAGGGTCTCGAAGAGGTGGACGTACATGATGTCCACCGAGCTCCCCTGGTCGACCAAGATTCTATGGACATCAAAATTGGCCATCTGTGCTCGGATCAAGAGGGGGATGTTGGCGTTCGGTGCCCCACCGGGAAGTTCCTCGAGGTAGAAGGTAATCGGATTTGATCTTCCTTTGACCCGCTCGAGTGTAGGCGCTCGAGGAGTTGTTGCCTTCAGTTCGTCGAAATTCCTCTTTATCGACCCCACGGTCAAACGATCAGGGGCTCCGCCAGAAATGACCAGTGCCTGGGGGAATGACTCTCAGGTACTGCGGGCACTTATCGAGTTCTCTACTGGGAAGTTGTTCCACATGTTTCGGACAGCTTCGGGGCTGTCGAGCTCTCCAGGAAAACCGAAGTCTTCAGGCCGCGTGATGCTCAACGCGACTTGCAGCGATCCGTTGTTGGGAGAGGGAGTTGACTCCTCGACATTTTGGGCCTCCTGGCCGCTGAGGCGGGGGGCCTCTTGTTGCTTGGCGTACTTCTTCAGGTACCCTTCTTTAATCAGCATCTCGATTGCGTCTTTGAGGTGGACGCAATCTTCAGTAACGTGCCCGTGACTGTGATGGAACCGGCAGTACTTGCACTTGTCAGCGTTTGGTTTGGAAGCCGTCGGTTTCGGGAAGCGGATTCCCCCTTTGACGAACTCCGAGTTGGCGCAGTCGCTAAAAATGCGCGAGCGGGACGTGTTCAGCGGTGTGTAGTCTTTAAAGAGGCCAGACAATCCCCGTGATTCGCGGGGCTCTTTGGTCCGGGCTTCTTTCTTTCTTTCCCTGCCTCGCCTAGGTAGAGGGGAGTCTTCTCTTCTCCTGTCTCCACCTCGCCTGGGTAGAGGGGAGTCTTCTTCCTTGTTGCCGCGGGGGCCTTCTCTGCTCCTCGAATCGAGGGAAATTTGTGCGGCTTCAGCTTCCTCGAACTCAATATGCGATTGAGCCCTCTCGAGGAGGCCTTCAAAGCCGCGGGGACGGTGTAGTCCGACGGATTCTGCGAACTTGGATCCTATCCGTAAACCCTTGATGATGAGATACATTTTGATGTGGTCAGTCACGTGGATCTCAATTGCTTCCTTGTTGAACCTCTCTATGTAGCTCCAGAGAGGTTCATCCTTCCCCTGAAAGATGGCTTCCAGGGAGGCTATCGTCTTCGGATGTCGACGAGAGGCCCTAAAGTGTTTTCTGAAGCGCTCCCCCAGGCCCTCCACGACGTAATTGATTCAGAAGCTAGGTTTTTATACCAAGCCATGGCCCCTTTCCAAAGAGTCGTAGGGAATAGTCGACATTTGATGGCGTCGGAGACGTTCCTGAAATCGAGCAGAGCTTCAAAACTCTCGACATGGTCATCAGGATCGGATGTCCCGTCGTAGGTTCCTAAGGATGGGGGTCTTTCCAGGCCTTTAGGGATAGGGGCGTCCATGATGTGCCTGGCCAGAGGGGTCCGGTAGTCGTCGTCCTCGCTGGCTCCCGGAGACACAGAGGGGGAGTGTCGTCCATGAACATAGTGACGTCTCGGGGAGTGGTCTCTTGGGCGTCCTCTCGGCTCCTCGGTTTCCATCTTGCTCCTTTTATTTTTCGAGGACCGAACTGGTCCCTTCGGTGGCGGGGAGTGGTGGCTTTTCTGAGGTTGTTCCGGCTGGGGACGCTCTAAGCGTGGCCTGCGACCTTTGGGAACCGGGGAAGGACTGCGCGATGCCTCCGGGGACTACGAACGTCTTGGAAATGGTGGTGGTCGGTGCCTTCGCGGGGAAGATCGACCACGACTTTTCTCCATCGCCTCAATCTGGATGTTCTAGTTGAAGATCATCTGGTTGGTCTGATTGACCAACGCAAACAGGGCGGCGGTGCTTGGGTCCGCATTTGGCGGCGGGTCCACGGGCTGGAAGACGTGCTGGAGGATTGTTTCCTGTCCATCTTGGTGAGCTGTCTCGTACTCCACTTCGTCGGAAGAAGGGGAGCGGTGAGTCCGTCTCTGGCGTCGTTCTCTACGACGGGTCGGGCAGAGTTGTTATCGATGTGGTTGCCAGTGCTGAGCTGTGCAATAATGTTGTCTAGAGCTTGATTCGCCGACGGGTTGGCCATGATGGTTGTTGGACGGAGAAAGCTTTGGTTTATCGAACAGAAAAACGGGGAAGCTTATGCAGTTCCCACAGACGGCGCCACTGATCGTACCTGGATCAGACAGAGGTAGTGGCCAACGGCGTCTGGAACGGAAGCTCCGGGGATGGTGAGAGACGGCGGGGGCTGTACCTGCAGGACACTCCGACGCTCAAGTGAGAGAGTGTACAGAATATCAGCAAATACAGAAAGTGAGAATGGTAGGAAGAAAGTATCTAACCTGGCCCTCTCAAATGAGAGGGTATTTATAGAGAGCCTCCAGCGCGGGGCCAACGGTTACCTGCAATGGGCTGAGCCTAGTCACTCCAAGTAACTGCTAGGGCTTACGTGTAGTAGTGAAGACCAGCACGTGGTCTTCGCCCTAGAGTAACTGCTCCTAGATTTCCGGAAGTAGGGCAGACCGAATCTTTCGGAAGTGGGAGGTTACTTGAAACGTGTCCACGCGGGGTAGACCGTTGGGTGCTCCTCGCGGAGAGGAGCCTTATGTGTCGAGGAGATGTGAAGCCCGTAGGAAAGGCAGGTCTCGCGGGGAGGAGCTATCCTGTCGAAGAGGTGTATCTCCGTGGGATGTGATGCCCTCTTCTCCTATTGCCAGGTGCCCGACGATGACTAAGTGGTCGACTCTGCCTTAGTGCCCGACTAAGCTGTGGGCGCACGTGGCAGTCACGTGTCGGCAGAAGGACCTTATTGGGCCTCTCCAGGCCGTATGGGTTGGGCCTGCTCGACTGTTGGGCAGCCTCGGCCCAGTCCAGAACAAGAAATAATAAAATTAACTAAGAAAAAAATAGAGAAACTTTCATTCATTTGATAATCCCCAATCTCTCAATGAGAGTACATATATATAGTATCAATAATAGATAATAAGATAAAGGACCTAAAAGCCCAACTAAATATCAATTAACCTAAAAGCCAAAGTAAAATAAATTCTTCTTCTAACTTAAACAATTAAGTTGTTTAGAAACTAATTCCACTTCCTATCAGAGACCACCCAAGCTTTCTATTTGTTGAAACATGCCTTGATTACTGCCCCGGTACTGGCTTTACCTGATTTTGCTAAGCAATATGTTGTGGAAACTGATGCTTCAGGAAAAGGGATTGGTGCGGTCCTCATGCAAGATCACCATATCCTATTGCTTACATTAGAAAATCATTGGATCCTAAGGAACAAGCCAAGTCTATTTATGAGAGGGAGCTGTTAACAGTGGTTTATGCCCATTCAAAAATGGAGCACTTACTTATCTCATAATTCATTCATCCTAAAAACCGATCAGAAGAGCATTAAGTACATATTGGAACAAAATTTGAATACTCATTTTCAATAAGCTCGGGTCTCTAAGCTTATGGGCTTTGATTTCGAGATACAGTACAAGAAAGGGAGAACTAAGTTGATGCATTATTTCGCAATCGTGGGGCTGAACTACTTCCTTTGATATTAAACACTGCTGCACCAGATTTACTTGATAACATTAAGGCTACTTGGTCTACGAATCCTTCTCTCACTAAATTGATTGATACTAGACCCGAAATTTTCGTTACACAACGGCGATTTAAGGAGGAAAGGGAAATTGCTGATAGGTAATGTTCCCACGGGCAGGACTCAGGACCACTATTTTGAAATGGTTGCATGATTCTGCTATAGGAGGTCACTTCGGTAGGGATGCTACAGCCGCTCGAATCAAATCTCTATTTTTTTGAAAGGGATGACTAAGGATATTCAACAATTTGTGAGTAATTGTCATGTCTGTCAATACTCTAAACCAGATCTAGCAGCTTCTCCTGGCTTACTTCAGCCTCTTTAAATGAGTATCCTAATTTTCATCCTTGAGGACAAGGATGTGTTTATCGGGCGGGTATTGTTACAGTATTTTATCGAGTCAGCAATTTAGTGTTGATTACTTTTAATTAGAGAAGTTTGTTTCTAGAAGTCTGATGGCTATTTCTGTTAGAATATTCCCCACATTTTGTGGAAGTGGTTGTAACTAAATTATCTTTATAAGCCGTGTGAGCTGAATGAAATGGTTCGATAAAATCTACTAATATTTCATCTCATTAATTCTCTCTTTTTGTCATTTGGTTTTTCATCAACGAGCTTCATTCTTCCATTGGAGCTCCTGTTGTGAGCATGTATTGTTAACGGTTTCCCTAACAATCCAAAACATGTTACAAAGAATAGTAAAGATGAAATAGAGAAATAGATAAGAATATTTTTTGGCAAAATGAGTGATTGTTTCTTTTATCCCAAGGGCATAAATATATAAGGATAATAAAATCATTCACCCCTCATTCTCTGTGTCCTTCCACTGAACAAGAATTTTGGTGGCAATATACGCCCCCTCTTGACCCTTTTCTTAACTAAATCTATTATGGTTTTGTGTTGGCAGAGGAGAGAATGTAGGGATGTGTTATACTCAATAAATAGTTTCAGATACAGGCTCCTCAGTCTCAGCTATTATCAAAACATGCAGTGTAGTCCCAATCTTTTCCGAATATCAAATATTTCAGGACGCCATTTGTGCCCTTCATAGCTACCGCCACTTTGGTGAAGTAGTCACTGTATTTGTGTGGGTTTTTTTTCCCACTGAGTGACCCCACTCAGTACAGTCATTGTCGTGAGTTGCAACTTTTGGACGGTGAAATGAGCGGTGAAAGGTTCACATAGGCTTCCAATAATCTATGATCCCATTTAAGAGGGTCTTAAACCATGTCATTGAGATCCGATCAAGGTTAATGTAAAGAGTTTGCAATTTAGTGTTCCTTGGACGTGATGATAGTCTAACAAATTGCCTACGTTCATTTGAGTCTTCGGTCTCATCATAGTTGTGCAGCTTCTGAGACTTATCAATTGACCTCGAAATCATGCTATCAAGGATGTGAACGTACATAGGGTTCCTTTTTCGCTATGGAACCTAAGCGTCTTCGTCATACCTCTCACTCTTTTGAGGACGACGAACCTCTAGGGGAGTGTAGCCACCACTCCTCCTTAGGATCGGGGGACGAGTCATATGCTTTAGGTGACAGGTGCGAGTAGGCGGCCTCAGGTTCTTTCCTTGTGGTATTGCTGCAATAACTGAGGCCGTTTAAGGAACAATAACATGATTGTCTTTGGGAGGTTGCCTCTTGCACAACACTATTTATGGGTGTTACATGTTGCACACTCTCTTCAATCTTTGAGAATCTTTTTGTTGAGAATTGTGAATTTCGATGTTGTACCCTATTATAAACAATACTCAGTAGGTCGGTAGCTCCCTCTATTCTAAGATTGTCTTGTAAGAACTAAAATTCGGGAGCATTTCATGTCCGGGTACCATAGGTAATAGTAAAGGTCAATGCGATAGTTTGCTTTGGTGGAGCTGTTGTTTAGACCCTAAGAACGGAAGAGCTTGAAATTCTCCTTCGTTTACTCTTGGTGGAACAAGATCTTATTGTGAAGGATTGGAAGGAGATGCTAGGAGGACTGGATCATCCTCTATTTGAGGAGGAAGACGTGGAGCTTAATAGTTGCAACAAAGACGTAATGTTAAAAGGTGAATCAACTGGCTTTGAATGCCACCATGGTTAATGAATCAAAGGATGAGTCTGTTGAATGTTGAAGAATATTAAGAAGCTTCAAGAGTGAAGATCAAGAACCGAAGATTTGAACCTTCTAAGAGAAGAAATCTGGATTTTTGAATTAGAAGAGATTGGAATCATGGAAATATGCAGAATTCAGATTTTCTTTCCCACATACAACGTTAATGTTCGGTTGGTGGAACCAAATTTATTATGTGTATCATACAGTAATGTTTCGCTACGATGGACTTGAGCTTCCACTACGGTGGAAAGGGGGCCGGCCTGCAAGATTAACACTCCAATGCGCAAGTCAGAAAGAGAATCAAAAGAGATATGAGAGTGAGAATGAATTTGAATATCTGATAATGACACGCCATTCACTTTGTATAATGGAGGCGATTAAAATTGTCTACGAAAGGCACAATGTACTACGTGGACAACTATCTGATTGATCATCATCGAGTGAAATTATGATCTTTTGTAAGAACGAGGATGCACCTTTTTCCCACGTTTGCTTCCCTCATTCTTTCTTCTATATCTTTCCATCTTCGTTTTGCAAACATCTAGGAATAATTCTATTGTAGATTATAAAACCTTAATAAAATTTGTTTTTGTTTTTTTTATGAAAAACATGTATTTATTCTTAAATAAAAAATCCACTACATATTTATTTTAAAATATGTATTTTTATTAATACTACGAATATATATATATATATTGAGAATGAGTAAGTTATATGAGAATATGAGAATGAATAACAATCATAATATTTAAAAGAAAAACTTGAGATTAAATCATATATTTCACTGAATCATATGCCAAAAATCTAAAAAATTAGACGCTTTTACGAGGAGCGAGAAATTAATAATCAATTTTAGAAATATATTTGAATTCAATAGTCCATATTCATTCTCATATTCTTATATAAAGATAACATTCTCATATGATATGTTATATATATATATATATATATATATATATATATATATATATATATATATATATATATATATATATATATATATATTGTTAGTTCTTGTTATTGGCTGGAATTTTGGTAAAACAATGGTGGTGTTAATGATGTCATATGTCTGATGTCTTAACATGAGTTTCTAACATTCAGTTTGTGTTAAGTTTGTTAGGGGTGCAGTGTTGTATGCTGATGTTATAAGTGATGTCTTGACATCACTATACCAGAACATCAGTTTGTGATGTTTTAGGGCTGCACGTGTTTTGTTGTTAGTGAGATTTTCTGCTGAAAGATAGAGAGATTGCAGGCGAATTTATTGGAGAAGATTTATTATGATACAATTAATTCAGCATATCTTGTGGAGAATAGTTTGTTACTATTTTTGTGCAAATAGACATGGAGAATTGTTCCTATTTGTGTGGAGAAGATCTTGCAGCTGAATTAAAAAGTGAAGATTTAAAAGATACATAATATCCTGGAAATATTATGTGGAGCTGATTTAAAGGTGTGGAAGATTAAAGATAAAATCTAGTAAAGATTGAGTATTTAAAGCATAAAGATATGGAGAATATTCAGAGTTAATTATTGAAGATTTAATTGAAGATTTGATTGTAGATCTATTTAGAAGCAGGATCTGTTGCAGATTTGTTACAGAAGATTTGATATGATTTGAAGGCTCAAATCCAGTTGGGATTATATTATAAAAAGAATGCTTGTAACCTAGAAGGGTACGGGTCCAAGATGTAGATCATTAGGGCTTTGTCTAAGTGAACCACTCGGGTTGTGAGATGGTCACTGTGTTATTACTCAGAAACCTGTAGGTAATGAGTATTGTATTGTTCTTGGAGGAAGCTGTGAAGCAACTCTAAGGTGTGTCATGGAAGTGTGTCTTCTATGTTTATGTGGTTGTAGAGTTGTTGGTAATCAAGCTGTTGATGCAGTGGCAGAGATGTTGACTGCTAGACATCATTGCGATGATTGGGAGTGAGATGGAGTCTCTTACCTAGGGAGGACTTAGGTAGAAGGGTCATTGGGTAGTGATTGAATTAGGTAGATTGTCAACTGGTCTGTTGAGTCTGTAATTTGATACTACTAATAGTGGACTTCCTTCCTGGCTTGGTATGCCCCCAGATGTAGGTTGTTGAACCGAACTGGGTGAACAATCCTTGTGTGCAGTTCTGTAGTTTTCTGTTGTTTTACATTGCAGAGTGTGTTGCTGTAACATCACACATAACATCACAGGTTTTGAGTGTCTTGTTCATACAGCAGATATTGATGTTGTGACATCGCACTTAACATCACATATCTGGTACCAGAATTTCAATTGGTATCAGAGCAGACATCCTGTCTGTTTCTGGATGAGATCTTGGGAAGATACTTTCTGGTTCATGAGCAAGGAAGAGAGTTGTTTGGATGATCCCTTGAAGTGAAGGATGGACTATTCATGATAAAGTATTGTTGGCACGTGGTGTGCAAGGATTATTGAGTAGTGCCTAAAAGTTATTGAGGAGTTGTTATGTGTTCCGCTGCATGGTATCTGGTGTTACCCTAGTTGGTTCTTGTATCTCTGGTGTTGAGATTCTAGGAAGGAATTATCCTGGAAAGACATTAGGGTCTGGTCTCCTCAGGAGGATATTCTATGACCGGTTGGTTAGAGTTCCCAAAGATACTTGAGGATTATCTCATATCTTTGTTTTGGGTAAGAAATGATCAAAAGGTGAATGAATCTAATTAAAGACTGTTTGACATGGAAGGATCAGAAGAAGAATATATGTCAAGTCAGACATTAAAGACCAATTTGTCCAGAACAGTGATTCCTTCTTTATCGTCTTTCTTGATGGTGAAAGAAGAGGGTAGAGCCAAAGCAAAAGAGTATCACTGTCAAATCTTTCATGCGGGAGTGAAGATCTTGATAAGTTATCTCTTAAGCTTAGTTGTGGTGACCTAAGGAGGGGGAAGGTTCATCAAGAAAGAAGCTGAGCTTAATATGTCAATGTCTCGACATCGCGCTACACATCAGCAGTTTATGCATTTCAGCTGGAGCTGATTGAAGAAAAAGTAGTAATCTTGATAGCAGAAGAGAAGGAGATGAACCTTGGTTGAGCTAAACTGACTGAGGACAATATTATAGGGTAAATGCATCCAAGATTTTGTGTGCAGTAGCAGTGTAAATCAGCCTGTGGTCAATTAGTGTCTGCATTAGTTAGAATGAACTCTTCCAGTTTTGTGGCTTGAAGGATTTAAAGTAGCAGTTTGTCTATGGTATGTTTATGCAGAAGGAGGAGAGTTATCACACTTAAGTTAGACAAGAGGTCTGAACCTTGTGCTTATAAGAAGAAGCTTCTGGAAGAGTGTCTTATGCAAGTTACTGCAGTGTTGTTGGTATGATCTTGGAAGTTGATCAGATGTTGATATGTTCTCGTGTGTTCCCTACAAGAGATATGATCGTAGTCTCCAAATCAATAGGAGTTGTTTAATGTGATTTAGACTAATGTCAGAACTGATGTTGAAACATCATTTCAGTTCTTTGCTCAGGATGGAGTAAAAGATCAAGACACTGACCTAACCTGGAAGGCATGTGTGGTATGAATGGTTGTCATAATGGTCTGTCATGAAGAAGATTCAGAAGATGCTGGAATCTGAAGAAGGGTTAAACCACAGGGATCAATTGCTTTTCACAAGTATTATCCTTGAAAGACAAGATTAAGGATGTTCTGTCTATTGTTTTAACATCTTTTCATCAGAGGTTTGGAGAATCACGGGAGGGGTTCTACATTCGCTCACAAGTCGCCTAGGTGTTAACCTGGGATTATTGCTTAGCATCTGCTCCTAGTAAATATTGTGAATGACTTGTCCAGATGGTGGTGTTGTTGAAGATGAAGATGGAAGACTATGAAGACGTCATAATCTTGGTGCTTACAGCTTGGATCAGTTTATTTCTGATCTAAGTGGGTTGGAGCATGGTGTTTGCTCTGGTTGTGAAGGTCGAGGATAAGTGGCAGTTATCTCTGGCTTTCTATTGACGGCTCTACTAAGGGAAGTGGCATTCTTAGGTATTGCTATGAGGTAGTCTTGGACTACTTATTTTCTGAAGATTCAGATATGGTAGGTTTGAAGCCTTTGGAGTTTCTGAGCAGGATGGAGGTTGTCTACTCAAACTTGATTGTTGAATCAAGTCTATGAGAGCATGGAAATCTGTTTCTGCAAAGGGAGGAGGTTCTTCTGAGTGGCAGAAGGAGGAGTTGAATTCAACAGTTGGATGTCATAATGTCTAGCTTAACATCAGGAGTCTCAGCTAGTGATGTGATCTACAGGAATGAATGATAGGATGCTTCAAAAGATCGTTCTCATGGCAGTCTGCAAAAGCTGCAGTAAGGAGAAAATGTTACATGACCATGGCTTAGGGAGTCTAAGTGTGTTTGCTTTTGAGCAAGTGGAACATGTGACTTGAAGATCAAGTTTCCTTGGTGGATCAAGATATCTTTGTGAGAGTTCTGACAACGTGAGGATTCATGAATGAGGTGATCAAACTGTGGCATTTGGTTGATCTCAGAAGTGGATTCGAAGAATCAAGATAATCAGAGTGTGGCAGCTGGTTATTATTGAGGATTGTCTTGGAACAAGTTACTCTTGGGCAGAAGGGTGATGAGTTGAAGACTCAAGGAGATTATTCTTCTTGAAGGTGGATGAGAGTTTAATTCTCTAGTTCTTTGGATTACTATGCAATAGTAAGTCCAGTTGGTGGAGCATATCAAGAATCATGGTGATGATATCTTGGTGTGTGGCAAATGTTCTAACTTGTGTTGGGACATTATCTGGTAGGATATCCTTGGTGAAGGATGATTATGCTCTGGTTCAGAAGGGTGGTGCCTACATTATGCCTAAGGAGCGTCTACATGGTCATACGGAAGAATGATGAAGTAGAAGGTCTGCCTTGGATGGAGAATATAGAGAAGACTGAAGTAGATCAGGTATTGATTGATTGGAAGTCTGAAGATGAAGAGTATGATAGGGAATGGCTAACTTTGGAGAAAAGGATAATGGTACCAAAATGCATGTACTCAACAAGTGTGCTCAAATGTTCATCTTCATCTAGAGCATTGGTTAACCATGACAGGGGAGTACTTGTTTATGGATTCTGCAGCAAAGGTGCATATATTGTGAAGCTTGCATGATGATCAAGCTTGTGGAGATTGGTTGCCTCTTATGAGGATCTAATGTCAGATAACATGTGATGACATTAGGCTGTTGGTTGGCATTGGTTGTTAAGACTATTGGTTCTAGTCATGTGAATCATGTGTACACATGCTTTTGAGGAGAAGTCTGAAGGACAACTTTGGTTGTGTTTGGGAGAATTTATTTTTTCTCTGCAGATTTTGGAAGAGCTTTGTGAGGGTCCTTATTGATGGGAGCTGTCACACTTGTCTTGGTGTGTAAGTTCAGTGGAAGGCATTGTCCGGTTTTTCCAAATGTTATGATCAAGGAGTTCATTGTGATCATTCCTGTGGATATTACAAAGAGAATGTACAGTAGTAGCTGCTGAGTCTGGATTTTGTTCTAAGCATATTGGTTAGATGATTCAGAATTGGATTTTGGAATTTCTTTTGTGCTTGCTGCGATGTTCAGAGTTTGTCTAATTGTGGCTAAAAAGGGGGAGAAATAGCCAAGTGAGCCAAGAGTATCAAAGAGTATAAATGTCAAATGCTGCTAAAGTGATGTGATGCAGAAGTGCAGAAACTGAGGGGGAGTGTGCATGTTGAACAACTGGTTATGTTGGTTCTTGCCTTGAGGGGGAGCTTGCCAATTGCTGAAGTATTGGAGTGCAGCAGTATTAGAGTGTGTAGTTTGTGCAGTTGTCTTGCTGGTTGCAGTTTTGAGGGGGAGTTGCTGCTGCTAGTTGAGTGCTGATATGGCAGGTATCTCTGATGTTGGCTGAGATTGTTTTAGCCAAAATTAGCCAAAGGGGTAGATTGTTAGTTCTTGTTATGGCTGGAATTTTGGTAAAACAATGGTGGTGTTAATGATGTCATATGTCTGATGTCTTAACATGAGTTACTAACATTCAGTTTGTGTTAAGTTTGTTAGGGGTGCAGTGTTGTATGCTGATGTTATAAGTGATGTCTTGACATCACTATACCAGAACATCAGAACATCAGTTTGTGATGTTTTAGGGCTGCACGTGTTTTGTTGTTAGTGAGATTTTCTACTGAAAGATAGAGAGATTGCAGGCGAATTTATTGGAGAAGATTTATTCTGATACAATTAATTCTGCATATCTTGTGGAGAATAGTTTGTTACTATTTTTGTGCAAATAGACATGGAGAATTGTTCCTATTTGTGTGGAGAAGATCTTGCAGCTGAATTAAAAAGTGAAGATTTAAAAGATACATAATATCCTGGAAATATTATGTGGAGCTGATTTAAAGGTGTGGAAGATTAAAGATAAAATCTAGTAAAGATTGAGTATTTAAAGCATAAAGATATGGAGAATATTCAGAGTTAATTATTGAAGATTTGATTGTAGATCTATTTAGAAGCAAGATTTGTTGCAGATTTGTTACAGAAGATTTGATATGATTTGAAGGCCCAAATCCAGTTGGGATTATATTATAAAAAGAATGCTTGTAACCTAGAAGGGTACGAGTCCAAGATGTAGATCATTAGGGCTTTGTCTAAGTGAACCACTCGGGTTGTGAGATGGTCACTGTGTTATTACTCAGAAACCTGTAGGTAATGAGTATTGTATTGTTCTTGGAGGAAGTTGTGAAGCAACTCCAAGGTGTGTCTTCTATGTTTATGTGATTGTAGAGTTGTTGGTAATCAATCAGTTGACGCAGTGGCGGAGATGTTGACTGCTAGACATCATTGCGATGATTGGGAGTGAGATGGAGTATCTTACCTAGGGAGGACTTAGGTAGAAGGGTCATTGGGTAGTGATTGAATTAGGTAGATTGTCAACTGGTCTGTTGAGTCTGTAATTTGATACTACTAATAGTGGACTTCCTTCCTAGCTTGGTATGCCCCAGATGTAGGTTGTTGAACCGAACTGGGTGAACAATCCTTGTGTGCAGATCTGTAGTTTTCTGTTGTTTTACATTGCAGAGTTTGTTGCTGTAACATCACACATAACATCACAGGTTTTGAGTGTCTTGTTTATACAGCAGATATTGATGTTGTGACATCGCACTTAACATCACATATCTGGTACCAGAATTTCATATATATATATAACACTCATATATAAAACATATGTCTAGAAGATACATATTATACATGCTTGTACGTTTGGTACTGAAATACAAATAACTTGCTAGTAGCACATTGCATTACATTACATGCCAAAACACAAAATCTAAGACAATGGCATAATATACACAAGATGCTCCAAAACATACTAAGAACTAGATCATAACCATGATCTCAAAATAGAGTCTTCACGGCGGAAAAAAGCCATCCCAAAAACTTAGGCACGTAAGGACATCAAACGACTTTGTCCTTACTCTTCTCGGAACCTGAACCGCCTGAAATATAATCAACAACATAGGGGTAAGATAATAATCCCAGTGGGTCCCCTATCTTATGGATTATCTCGGCTTTACAAGGTTCTAACCAATCCTAACCCAAGTCAAAAAGGGAAGGGATAAGACTTTAGTTCTCAACTTCACAATATATGGAAACATGTTGCTTGAGTTCAACAACTCAAACTATCACTAATCAGAAACCTCATCAAGGCATTCCCTTTTCCCATCCTCTCCTACGTCTAAAAGTCCGGCGCGGGTCATGGATCCTTGCAAACCTTGACATACGAAATGGATTCGGATCCAAGGGAAACATAGTCCACATGAATAGTAACTTCTCATGGGTCGTACCCCATGACAAGTCTCTTTACCCATAGGCTTCATTCGTACAATTGGAATCAAACCTGTCAAGGTACTAGTGCATACATTCTAGAGGAACTCTTTATATAAGCCCCCACTCTTGGAATGACATAGATCAAGGGATTGATTCCGAATACGTGATCTCACACACAAGCGTGATTGTATTCGACAATCACAAGACCACATACGCCTTATTCTCAAATTAACGCAAAACAAACTTATGTTCCATATAATGTCTCAACTTTCCACTAGACAACTACTTGTCAAGGATGCACACCTAGGTATCCAATGCACAAGCATTATCATCTAAGTTATCTATCAACTCCTGGTTACATCCCTAGGTGATTCCATTGAATTGTGATAAGGTTTTCCTCACTCTTTCTTAATTATTTTTAATCACATATCATCATGTTAATAAATTTAACAACCTTTACTTATACATGCACATCATCCATAATAAACATGGTAAAGAAGGTAAAGTAGCAATAGTCATGTATGGAAGACAAGAAAGAAGTAAGAAAAGTGAAAAGGGAAAACATTATCACCTTCGCAGTGCGAAGCCCAAGCGAGCTTTTTCGCTTTGAGTTTGCAGTGCGAACTCTGAGCGAACCAGAAAATTTAGAGACAGTGGCGAAAGAGGGTAAAGTTCGTTGTACGAACCTGGGGCCAATGTTCGCCTTCCCTTCGTCTACTGCTCGCAGTGCGAGCACTGCAGACTGAGGCATTCACTGGCAATTCGCAGTGCGAACCTTGCGGCCCAAAATTTCTTTCTTCTGGAACATGACAGTTCCTAGGGGTTTCTTCACCCCATTCATTTCCCAACTTAAACCAACATGATACCATCATAGTAAAACATGAGAAAAACAATTCATATACAACCTTCATATTACTACCATGAACATAACTAGAATAATTCACTTTCATGAAAAAGAACAAGAACTAAATACCCTAACTTTTCTCATTCTATCAAAATACTCTAACCTCAAGTCTTTATCTAGAACCCACCTCTAAAAGATGATGAGGAAGTTGTTAAAGATGAAGATGAGATGGTTTGATGAAGAAATGGTGAAGTTCCAAGCTTTCTTCTTCTTCTAAGTTTTTCCTTCCTCTTTTCTTCTTTCTCCTCTTTCCTCTCCCTTCTCTCTTCTTTCTCTCTATGTTGGCAAATGAGGGAAAGAAAAAGGAAAACGATATAAGGAAAATATCATTAAAAGTTAATAACACTAACTTAGAGTGTCCAATATTGAGGGTATCACAATATTTCTAATGTACCAATTAATAAAACCTCAAAGTCGGATAATTTTAATTAGAGTATTTTATTTAATACGGGGTATTACAAATATATATATATATATATATATATATGTATATATATATATAAGTTAAAATTAAAATATTTATATACAAATGATAATTTTGTAATAGTGTCTAAAAAATACTATACTAGTAGTGATCGTACCTGGATCAGAAAGTTATGCAGTGGCCAGCAACGTCGTATGAACTTCAGCTCCGGTGATGATGATACGGCCGGGGGGTGTACCTGCAAGGTACTCCGACGCTCAAGTAAGAAAAAGGGAGTAAGCAAGTACAGTAAAGCAGGTATGAGTTTAGAATGCAATGTAACCTGACCCTCTCAATTGAGAGGGTATTTATAGAGAGTCCCCAGCGCGGGGCCAACGGTCACTTGCACTGGGCTGGATTGCAAGGCCTAATCCAAGTAACTGCCAGGGCTTACGTGGCATTGTGAAGACCAGCACGTGGTCTTCGCCCTGGTGTAACGGTCCCTGAATCTCCGGAAGTAGGGCAGATCGGTTCCTTCGGGAGTGGGAAGTTACAAGAGAACGAGTCCTTGCGGGGGAGGAGCACGTGGGTGTCGAGGAGAGGTGTGTTCGCGGGCTATGAACCTCTGCTCGACGGTCTTTTTACCCCGCGTGCCCGACGTCCAAGAGGATTGGTACGTGCCCGACACGAAAGCGACTTTGGGCCTCGTTGGGCATTCGCTGGTCTTGGGTCTTGGGCCTGCCCGACCGTAGGACAGGCGCTGGCCTAGTCCAGAACAGGAGCCCCCAAGTCGTTGCTCTGAGGTGTCAGAGTAATGACTTAAGGGCCAGTGCTATGTCGAGGACGTACCCCGTCGGGGAAGGGATCCTAACCGAGGAGCGGCTGCTCAACCGGGCAGAACCCAAATCAACCTGTTCGCGCGACACTGGCCGCGGCTGGGCGATGTCGGGGATACGAGGAGTCTGAAGCGAGCCGAATGGAAGGACGCGTGTTGGGGGATGAAAAGACGCGCGTGAGGAAACGTGCGCCACGTGTCACACCCCATCATTACCTAGGGCGGCTATGCTAGTGTAGCGCAATCGATTGCCTAGGGAACTCTTGACTCTCATGAGGCCCTTATAAATAGGGGTGAGCCTGTGTCCTTTGTACGTTTTCACTCTCTCTGCTCAGACTCTCTTCCTTCTTCTTTCACTGCCACCGTCGCCGCTGCAAGCCACCGCAAACCGCCGTACCGGAACCCTACAAAATAGATTTCAAGTAAGTTTCTCGATCTTTCTCCTTTCTTTTGCATTTTATGCGGTGGTTCCATGGTGAACTGATGAAGTTCCCATGGAAATCGCGAAATTTTTGGCGAAAACGGCGGAATTTCTTTGTTTTCTTGTTAAATGCCGCGGGGGAAGTGATGAGAACCACGGGGACAGGAAGAATGTCCCGAGGATGTAAGATGAATATCTCGGGGTCCTCGCTAACATCCCTAACAGCGGGATGAATCCTCGGGGAGCAGTACCGGGCCCGTTCGTCGTATAACCAAAGACGTCGTGTGATCGCGGCAGTCGCGTGGTCCCGACGCCCCTTCTTCGCCCTTTCACTTGATCGGCGGTGTAGGGGTGAATTTGATCTGGATCATTGAATTCACCGTTTCCTTCTGCTTTTCAGGTAAATGGACGCCCTATCAGTGGTCGAGGGATCTTTAGACACCGACGACCAACCCGACTCACCGATGGCGGAGATAACTGGTGTCGAGGAACGGCCTCCGACGAATGGGTCAGCGACGAGCCGCTAAACATGATCTCCCAATTCGTCGCCAGGGACGAAGATGACATATTTTGTACGGTTGATCACCGCCTGGTGGGCTCTACGAAGTCGTGGATAGTGTTCCGGCCGCTGGAGCACCATCGTATATGTTCGACGTACAGGGGGATGTGGTTTCCCCTTTACGAATTCATGTCCGACCAGACGGGGTGGCGCTTGCCCGTTACGGACTTTTAACAATCAGTGTTCGTTTGGCTGCGCTCGGCGCCCTCACAACTGCACCCCAATTCTCTTGCCTTCCTCCGAGCCTTCGAGCTCGTCTGTAAATATCTCTAGATCGGGGCAACTGTGCCCCTCTTCTTCCGTATTTTTCATCTTCAGAGGCAAGCGACCGACGGTAAACATGGTTGGGTGTCTTTCAAGTAGGTGAGCAGCCTGTTTAGCACCTACATGGACTCTGTCCGCGACTTCAAGTACCGGTACTATATTGTGATGCCGGTCTCTTTTGAAGTCGTGAATTCGGTGTACCGTAGGGTCCGACGAGAAGTAGATGGGCGGCAAGAAGAGGTCCTTGAACCAAGGTTCCCCTTGTTCTGGACAGAAGAGCATTTCAAGAGGGGGACGGACAGCTACATCATCATCCCTGGTCGACTGTGCGAGGGGGACCGCCTGGCGCACGAAGCAATAGTCAAATTTGTCAATGGGTTTAGCAAAGCCAAGCTCGTGACGCCGGACGGGGAGTTCATCCGGGGTGATGACGGGAAGGTCTTGACGAAACTCCAGTTGATCAACACGAGGGCCCTCCTCGAAACGTTTTCTGACGAGGACGCCCTCGAGTTGTTAGGTGGTAGCGACTTCCTCGACCTACTTTTGCCTTGTGTTTTAGGTTTTGATTTGCTGACGCATTTCTTCTCTTTGCAGGTATGATGTCAACTGCTGAGGAGCGCTTTAAAAAGTTGAAGGCTAACCGCATTTCGAAGAAGGGAGGTAAAGGCCGTATCGAGCAACTTCGATCGCAGGTCCCCGATCATACTCCGGCCACCGGGGGTTCTTCTGGCTCTCCCCAGGACAGTGACTCCCCCAGCACTCAGAACTCCCCGAAGAGACAACGGCTTGCTGATCAGGTGGACGTCGACCTCACTGAGAACGAAAGCCATCCCGCTGTGAACTTTGTGCTCTCGCCTTGCCACTCGAGGCCGAACTTGTTTATGGGGAATAATTCTCTATGTGTTGGTACACCCGAAGTTCAGACCATCTTGGGTGTTGACAGGGTCTCTCGGAGAAGGGCACTGGTGGAGGATGTGTCCGCGATGATTCGGGTTTGTGCTGCTGCCTTGGTCCTGAACGAAGAGACATGCCCAGCGGACGACCTGAACAGGCTGCAAGAGAGTTTCAGGTCCATCTCAGCTGAAATGGAGAAGGTGGGTAAGGAGCTGGCTGACTGCAAAAACCAGAACCAGAACCAGGTCGAGCTTCAAGAGAAGTTTGAGGAGAGGTTGAGGAACGTTGAGGAGGAGAGGAAACGTCTCTTGGTGAGGAACGCCGAGCTGGAAGAAGTTGTTCGCCCGGCTGAGGAGAAAACTGAGGAAGACAAGGTATTGACTTCGCGGGCAGCGCTGATAGCGAAACTCTGGGAAGCCGAGCAGGATAACCTCGTGGCGACTGATATAGGTTTCAGGAACACCGTGCAGCAGCTTTGGGTTCTCAACCCCGACCTCATCACCGAAGGGGCTGACCCCGACTACGAGGTGTTCGACGATCAGATTGTGCAGCCGATGCAAGAGGACGAGGTCGGCGGAGGGGCAACCGACCACGAGCTTCCAGAGGGGGCCCCCACTGAATAAGTTTTTACTCTATTTTTGTTTGGCCTGTGAGCCATTTTATTCTTGGATGCCTGTGCCCGGCCTGCGTGCCAAGGGCTTTTTGACACTTGTTTGTAATACCTGTACAATGGGCCTCCGCCCGCTTAATGCATTTTTGTTTATCTGCGCGTGTGATGTTTGTATGTTTTCGCTTGTGTGTGATGTTATTGTATTTGCCATACTTTATTTATTTTTGTCTAAGTAATAGAGGTTTTGGGAATTTGCTCGACTTCGATAATCCTCGACCGCGTGGAGAGCTGGCCGAGTGGTCGGAGGTGTATTCTGACCTTCAACGAGGCTAAGAGCTCGGTCGAGGTCTTAACTTCGTGGAGTGAACTTCCCATCACGAGCTGGGTGTTCTGCCTAATTGGTACAACGACGAAGGAGCTCGATTGAGGTGTCCTCATCGAATCAAAAGTGCTCGCGCACACACAACGCGGCCCTTGATCATCGTGTTTTGTATAGGGGTGTCGCGCTTGTACCCTAGTGCGTCCCCGTAACCGCGATGCTTGTGTGTCTCGGGCAGTGCTTAACTATAGTATTGTTTAAGCTTCTCAGTGTTCCATGGTCGAGTAAGTTCTTCCCCGTGCAGATTTTCGAGGAAGTAGGCTCCTATTCCCGTTTTCGCGCAAACGCGGTACGGGCCCTCCCAGTTCGCGACGAGTTTGCCTTCTTGTGAATCTTTCTGGTTCCTTCGTAGGACGAGGGTGCCTACCTGAAAATCACGTTTGATGACTTTGTCGTTATAACGTAAAGTTATTTTTTGTTTTAGTGAGGCTTCTCGGAGAGAAGCGCCCGACCGTGTCTCCTCGACGAAATCGAGCTCTTCCCTCAGAGCTTCGTTGTTCGCGTCTCCATCGAGGGGGGCTTCCGTCCTCCTCAAGGGTTCCCTGATCTCCACGGGGATCACCGCTTCCGTTCCATAGGTCAGACTAAAGGGGGTCTCCTCGGTCGTGGAATATGGGGTTGTTCGGTAGGCCCAAAGGACGCTGTGTAGCTCCTCGACCCACCGTTGTTTGGCGTCGCCTAATCGACGTTTCAATCCTCGGAGGATTACTCTGTTCGCCGCTTCTGCTTTCCCGTTCGTTTGAGGGTGCTCGACCGACGTGAAGTGCTGCTTCGTGCCCAGTTTGGTGACGAAGTCTTGGAAGTTCCTCTCGGTGAACTGTGTTCTGTTGTCGGTGACAATAGCTTAGGGCACGCCGAATCGGGCGAGGATGTTTCTCTTGTAGAAACGTAGTATGTTGAAGGTCGTGATTTTGGCCAATGCTTCTGCCTCGATCCACTTCGTAAAGTAATCCACCCCGACAATGAGGCATTTGTTTTGGTACGATCCCACGACGAAAGGTCTGAGGATATCCATTCCCCACCACGCAAACGGCCACGGGGAGGATAGTGTTTTGAGCTCGTTAGGAGGAGCGAGGTGCATGTCCTCGTGTCGCTGGCATCTATCGCACTTCTTGACGTGTTCCTTGGCGTCCTGTTGCATGGTGGGCCAGTAATACCCTGCCCGAAGTGCTTTACTGGCTAAAGATCGCCCGCCGAGGTGTTGTGCATTGATTCCCTCGTGGATTTCCTGGAGTATACCGGGGACCTTGGTCTCCTCGACACACCTGAGGAGGGGGATAGAAAACCCTCGGCGGTATAGCTTATCCTCGATTATCGTGTACGAGCACGCCCGCCGCTTGACCATCCCCGCTTCCTTGGGGTCTTCGGGCAGGCTGCCTGTCGTGAGGTACTTGTATACCGGGGTCATCCAATAATTGTTGTCCCCAATGGCATCCACGTCTGCCGCCGGAATGGGTTTGTCGATGCTCGGACGGGAAAACATTTCTTGTATGACAGATTTGTTTCCGCCTTTCTTCTTGGTGCTCGCCAATTTGGACAAGACATCTGCTCGGGTATTGTACTCGCGAGGGATATGGGTTACTTCCGCGGAGGTGAATTTTTTCATCCTTTCTTTTACCAAGGTCAAGTATTCGATAAGGCTGTCGTTCTTGGCCTGGTACTCTCCTCGGACTTGCGAGGCTACGAGCTGGGAGTCGGTGACAATTTTGACCTCCTTGGCGCCGAGGTCCTCGGCCAACCGAAGCCCAACGAGGAAAGCCTCGTACTCTGCTTGGTTGTTCGACGTTGGGAAGTATAGTTCGAGGGAGACCTCGATCATGATGCCTTCCTCGTTTTCCAGGATAATGCCCGCCCCACTTCCCTTCGTGTTGGATGCTCCGTTGACATAGATCGTCCACTTTTGGGATCTGTTGGTCGAAGGTTCCGGGACGGTTATCTCCGCCACGAAGTCGTCCAATACCTGAGCCTTCAGGGCTTTCCTTCCCTCGTATTGGATGTCGAATTCGGCGACTTCGAGCGACCACCTGAGCATCCTTCCCGCCATATCTGGTCGTCTAAGGAGCTGTCTTATCGACTGTTCAGTTCTTACGACAACCGTGTGGGCTAGGAAGTAATGGCGCAGCCTCCTGGCCGAGGTGACGATGGCCAGGGCGACCTTCTTGATCTGCTGATACCTGAGCTCGGGACCTTGGAGGGTTTTGCTCGTGAAGTAAATCGGTTTCTGCCCGTCCGGGGTTTCCCGGATGAGGACAGCGCTGACCGCTTCACTCGTGATTGTGAGATACAAGAACATTGTCTCCCCGTTCTCAGGTCGTGAGAGGACCGAGGGTTGTGATAGGACTTGTTTTAGGTGGAGAAGCGCCTGCTCGCACTCCTCCCTCCATTCAAATGCCGCTTTTTGTCGAAGAAGTTTGAAAAACGGGAGCGCGTATTGTGCAGACTTGGCGACGAAGCGGGAGAGGGCGGTCAGCATCCCGTTCAGTGATTGTATTGACTTCTTCGAGATCGGAGTTGGGATATCGGAGAAAGCCCTACACTTTTCGGGGTTGGCCTCGATTCCTCGCTCTGTGAGGTAGAAGCCGAGGAACTTACCTGTCCGAACGCCGAAGGTGCATTTGTCGGGATTGAACCTCATGCGGCATCTCCTCGCTGTGTCGAACACCTTCTTGAGGTGTGCGGCATGGTCGACTTCTTCTGCGAGTTTGACGATCATGTCGTCCATATAGACCTCGAGCATGTCGCTGATTTCACCCCGGAAAACCTTGTTCAATATCCGTTGGTAGGTCGCGTCAGCGTTCTTCAGGCCGAAGGGCATTATGTTGTAGTAGTAATTGCCCGACTCGGTCATGAAAGTCGTGTGCTGTTTGTCGACCTTATCCATGGGGATTTGGTTGTACCCCGAGTAGGCGTCCATGAAGGATAATAGTTTGTAACCTGCAGAATTGTCGACTAGCTGGTCGATGTTAGGCAAAGGATAACAGTCTTTCGGGCATGCCCGGTTAAGATCGGTATAGTCAACATACATCCTCTATTTTCCATTATTCTTTTTGACAAGTACAACGTTGGACAACTAGGTCGTGTACCTGGCCTCCGAAATAAAATTCGCCTCTAGGAGGTCTTTTACAGCTTTTTCAGCAGCCTCCGCTTTTTCGGAGACTTCCTACGCCTACGTTGAGCTATGGCCCTAGCGGTCGGATCTACTGCAAGCTGATGGCAAGCCACCTCGGGGTCAAGGCCAGGCATCTCGGAGGCGCTCCATGCAAACAGATCAGCGTTCTCCCGGAGACATGCCTTCAGCTACTTCTTCGCCAGGTCGGGGAGCCCGGTGCCAATCTTCACGTTACGGTCTGGATCGTCCCCGAGGGCGACGAGCTCGAAGTCTCTGTCTGGGATGGGGCGCGTTGGGTGGAGAGGCTGCCCGTTGTTTTCCGTCGGGAGGTCGAGGTCCGCTGCTCCGCCCTCTTCGTGCTTGCCCAAGAACCTGTTGTCGAGGTCGACCGCGTTGACGCGCGGGAGAGGCCTCTGTACGGTGTCTGTGGGTGACTTTGCTCCGGTCTTGGGCTTGGTGCCGATGGAACTCATGCCTTTGATTACAACGTCGAAGCACTTCCTGGCCGCGTCTATGTCCCCGTGGATCGTAACTACATGTCCCCTGGCCGTGTAGTACTTCATCTTGAGGTGGACCGTTGATGACACTGCTGTGAGTTCGCCCATGGTGGTCCTCCCGAGGATGCAGTGTTAGAGGGATGGACATTCGACCACCAGGAAACGGGTCTTCACTTGGCGGGCAGTGTCTTCGGACCCGAATGTGACCATTAGTTCAATGTAGCCCCATGGTCTGGTGGTGGTGTCGTTGAACCCTTGCAGATCTGAACCAACGTACGGGGTCAGATGTCTCTCGTCGAGCTGGAGAGTCCCGAACAGGTGAGCGTACATGATGTCGACCGAACTTCCCTGGTCGACAAGGATCCTTCGAACATCAAAATTCGCCATCTGTGCCCTGACCAAGAGGGGGATAGTGGCGTTGGGCGCTCCGCCTGGGAGCTCTTCAAGGTAGAAGGTGATAGGGTTTGATTTCCCTTGCACCTTCTCGAGAGTGGTGGTCTTCGCCAATGTTGCAGACTCCAGTTCATCAAAATTCCGCTTGATCGACCCGACGGACACCTTGTCATAATAACCCCTGGAGATGACCATTATATTGGGGAAACCTTCCCACGTGCTGCGGGCAGCGACGAGGTCTTCGTGGGGGAAGTTTGCCCACGTGCTGCGAACTGCTTCTTGGCCCTGGATGCCTTCGGGGACAAAGAAGTCTTCGGGTCGAGTGACGCTGAGGGCGACCTTAAGCTGACTGTCATCAGGAGGAGGTGTCGTCACCTAGACGTTTTGGGCTTCCCGGGAACTGGGGCGAGGGGCGTCATTCTTCTGGGTGTACTTCTTTAAGTGCCATTCCTTGATCAGGATCTCAATTGCATCTTTGAGATGAATGCAGTTCTCCGTGACATGTCCGTGGCTCCGGTGGAACCTGCAATACTTGGACCTATCCGTGTTTGATTTGGGGGTCGTTGGCTTCGGAAAGCAGACGCCTCCTTTCAGAAATTCCGAGTTGGAGCACTCGGAGAGGATTCGCGCGCGGGGAGCGTTGAGCGGGGTGTATTCCGTGAACCGGACAGCTGGTCTGCGCGGTTCACAAGAGTCCCGGGGGCGGCTTTCTTTCTCCTCCACGTCGGGGAGGAGAGTCTTCTTCTCTGCGGCCGCAGGGGCCTTCCTTCCGCCTCGAGTCAAGGGCGATCTGTGCTGCCTCCGACTCCTCGAACTCGATGTATGACTGAGCTCGTTGGAGAAGGTCCTCCAGACGGCGAGTTCTGCGGAGGCCTACGAACTTGGCAAAATCGGATCCAAGACGTAGTCCCCAGATGATTAAAAACTTCTTCATGTCGTCGGTCGTGTGGACCTCGACAGCCTCCCTGTTGAACCTCTCAATGTAGTTCCTGAGAGGCTCGTTCTTCCCCTGGTAGATGCTTTCTAGTGCGGCCTCCGTCTTCGGGTGTCGGCTAGATGTCGTGAAGTGTTTGGTAAAGCGTTCTCTTAGTTGCTTCCAGGACGTGATCGACCCGGGTGCTAGACTCTTGTACCAGGTCATGGCGCCCTTCTGCAAGGTGGCGGGGAAAAGTCTGCACTTAATGGCTCCCCTGACGTTTCTGAAGTTGAGCATGGCCTCAAAACTTTCGACGTGATCGTTGGGGTCGGCCAGGCCGTCGTAGGTCCCCAGTGGCGGGGGTTTCTCCATGCCCACAAGAATTGGGGCGTCCATGATCTCCCGTGATAGGGGGTCCCCTGGTCTTCGTCGTCGCTTCCATCTGGGGACCTTGATGGGGATCGGTGGTGTCGACCAGGTCCTTGTCGTGGAAGGGAGTTCCTAGAGCAGTTCCTCGGTCTCTCCTCGGCGGTCTTGCTCCTCTTTGAGTCGAGGAGCGTCTGGGTTCCTTCTGAGGGGGGAACGATGGCGCTTCTGGGAGGCTTCTGGATGGGGGCGCTCGAGACGTGGTCGGCGGCCTTCGCGCACCAGCGAGAGGGTCCGAGATTCTTCTGGAGGAGTCCTTCGCGGGGAAGGAGAACGGCGAGGCGAGGGTGGACGACGATGTCTTCGCAGGGAAGATCGTCGTGTTCGCCCTTGCTCGAGTGCTTCAATTCTGATATTCTGGTGCATGATCAGCTGGTTGGTCTGGTTGACCAAGGCGAACAGGGCCACGGTGCTCGAATCTACATTGGGCGGAGGAGCAACTGGCAGAAAGGAGGCTTGTTGGTCGTCCTGCTGGGCGGCGTCGTAAGCCGTGTCTTGGGAGTCTAGGGAGGCGGTATGCTTGTCTCTTACATCGCATTCTTCGACGTTGAGGACAACAACGTCTTCACGGTGGTTTCTGTTCTCGAGTTGCGCGAGGACGGTGTTCAGAGCTTTGTTCGCAGACAGGTTGTTGGCTATGCTGGTGATGAACAGAGGAATTGCTTTGGTTTATCGTTGAAGGAAAAACGGGGAAGCAGTGTTCCCACAGACGGCGCCACTGATCGTACCTGGATCAGACAGTTATGCAGTGGCCAGCAACGTCGTATAGGCTTCAGCTCCGGTGATGATGATACGGCAGGGGGAGGGGTGTACCTGCAAGGTACTCTGACGCTCAAGTAAGAAAAAGGGAGTAAGCAAGTACAGTAAAGTAGGTGTGAGTTTAGAATGCAATGTAACTTGACCCTCTCAAGTGAGAGGATATTTATAGAGAGCCCCCAGCGCGGGGCCAACGGTCACTTGCACTGGGCTGGATTGCAAGGCCCAATCCAAGTAACTATCAAGGCTTACGTGGCGTAGTGAAGACCAACACGTGGTCTTCGCCCTGGTGTTACGGTCCCTGAATCTCCGAAGTAGGGCAGACCGGTTCCTTCGGGAGTGGGAAGTTACAAGAGAACGTGTCCTCGTAGGGAGGAGCACGTGAGTGTCGAAGAGAAGTGTGTCCGCGGACTATGTGCCTCTGCTCGACGGTTTTTTTACCCCGCGTGCCCGACGTCCAAAGGGATTGGTACGTGTCCGACACAGAGGCGACTTTGAACCTCGTTGGGCCTTCACTGGTCATTAAGTCTTGAGCCTGTCCGACCGTAGGGCAGACGTTGGTCCAGTCCAGAACAAATAGTATGTACTCCAATATTTTAATTCATATATTTTTAAGTATCTTATAAAATTAGAGAGGGATTAATATTCATCGGAATATAAAACTCATGATGAAATATGAACAGACTCGCGATTATCAGAGAAGTAATTATGAGAATAGGTACCTACTAGATAGGTTAATTATAAGCATAAGTATAAATGAAGAGTTTTGCTTGCTTTCTGACCAAGACATAAAAGTGTAAAACTACTACTAGACTAGTAATTCTAGGTTATTTATGGCGCATGCTTTTGCTAGCTTCAGCTTTATTAAATATATAAGAAGTGTGTCTCACACATTACTCCTAAACTCCACCACTTTATCAAATTTCATCATCCATGGCTAGAGGAAAATCAACCCTTCCCATCTGTTTCTTCAAGATTATTCTTCAAACCAATCTTCAAACTATTGTAACCTTTTCTACTACTGTCTACTAGTACTTTATATTTCTATACATAAATTATGTTATATCTGTTTTACCTTTTTTTTTTTTTTTTGTTAAATCTAGTTCTTATAGTAATATATATTTTATAGAAAATCCCAAACAAGTTTACAAGAAGGCATGGTGCTGGTCTACCAAATCCAGTGATGATCAAGCCTCCTGATGGCACTAAATGGAAAGTGTTTTGGAAAAACATCAATGGTGACATTTGGTTTGAAAAAGGTTGGAAAATTTTTACTCAAAATTACTCTCTACAACATGGTTGTTTGGTAGTGTTCAAATATAAAGAAGGAACTTCAACGTTAGATGCAATCATACTTGGCCGGCATGCATTAGAAATTGACTATGATTCTTCATGTAACACTCTTGATGAAACTGACAATCTTGATCATAGTGACGATGAATCCATTGAGATCTTGAATGTTGATGATAGTGATGATGAATCAGTTGAGATTTTGAATGAATCTCTTAATAAGAAGACTAGACCAAAGTTGCCATTAGCTTCTCCTAGACCATGTAAGCAAGTTAGAGGTATGTAGATTTAATTTTATTGTTTTTTCTTTTATTATACATAATTGTGTGTGAGATTCTCTATTAATATTTTTTATTCAAAATGAATTAACAGAAACTTGCATGTAGTTTTTGTTTTGTTAACAGAAGCTAGAGTTGAAACCTGAAATTATCAAGCAACATGATTTTCTTGTCTGTTTTACACTTGACGTATATGCAGGTGAGATTAAGAAGACTATTGGAAGGACTACATCATTGAATTGGCCAAGAGAAAATAGAGCTCAAGAAGTAGCTGCAAAATTCATTTCAAGCAATCTTTTTTTCACTATTCTCATAAAACTTAATCATCTGTCAGATTATCGATTGGTACGGTCAAAGTTCATGCAATGCTAAGTAGAATAATATATATGTTATGTTGTGAATTGATTGATAATGCTACTATACAATGCAGTGGGTACCAAATTTAGAAGGGGTTATTGAAAACAAAGAGAAGGATCTGATTCTGCAGATTGGGAAAAGATCATGGAATGTAAAATTGATTGGTGTTAATAAGGATTCAAAGTGTCGCCGCCTCCTATCGGCTGGTTGGTCATTGTTTGCAAGAGAGAATGGATTGCATCCGGGAGACATTTGTGTCTTTGAACTGATAAACAAAGAAGATTTAGTTTTTAAAGTTCATGTATTCCGAAGGGAAAGCTAATCTATTTATTTGGAGTTGTTGTCTTTGAACTAATTCCTTTCCATCAAATGGGGGGAAGAAATCTTCACATTTGATTGTAACTGTGCTTTATTGGATAATTGGATCTGTCATTTTGAGACTGAATGAATAATCAGGCTTAATTTGGTAACTTCCAATCATAATGTAACCTTTTGTTATCATTCTAGTTCTAACCATTCAATTTCAGCTTCAGGTTTATCATTCCAATATGGACAATTCTCAAGCAATCCTCTAATAGGTTAAGTTGTTGTCATTGAAAATCGGTGCCTTCTAATGAAAATTGATTGGTCCTGTCTAATATTTATTTTAAATGAGTCATTCATTGTAAGACGAAAAAAGTACCTTAGTTGATATGGCCTCTTGAACCAACATTGAAGGCATGTTAGATAGATTCACACATTTGTAAAAGATGAAATGTGTTTTAAAAACTTTTTTTATATATTAGATATTTGTAGTTAAGAAACCTCTAAAAGATAATTAATTTAGATAATCAATTAGGGTTTTATTTATTTGAAAAAATTAACATTTATTAATTTGATCAATATTCAAAGTATTACTATGCAAGAAAATTACAGATAGATATTGGATATATTCAGGTCACTTTATATGGGGAGAAAATTTCCTTCAAAGAAAGAAAATTTTCTTTGCAAATCTATATAAAATTTAACAGCATATAATATAGTATACATTAAAGAGAAAAAGAAAAAAAAATAAAACACTCGATTTATACAAGGTCGGTCGATGACACTGGTTTTTCTAGTAGTCTAATATAGTCAAACTATAACTTGTGATGAAGTTCATTTCATGTACTTGTTAAAGAGTACAATATTTGATTGTTAAAGAGTACAATATTTGATAATTCCTAGTAGTTAATCCTTGTTAGAGATTTTTGAGGTATGTTGAGTGGTGTATAGTTCGTTCATGTAGGGGTGATAAAATCTGTATTTTTTTTATTAGAATGTGATTGTCCTTCTCAACTCTATCGTTGGGATATTTATAACACTCTTGGGCCTGAATCCTATGTCATTTAGAAATAACAACTGCTATTAAAAAGATGCAAGAGTGAGTAGTTAATCCACCACTATTTTTGAGAATGTATATAAATTACCGCTTCCTTATTGTTACAGAATGAGGATACATCATTCTCCCACACTTCCCTGTATCGGGGGACCATTCTCAAAGGAAGACGACATGTTCGATGGAAAGGGTGACATATTTAGTAAACGGGAGCACAAACTAGAAAACAGGCGAACAAAGTGGTGTTATGGGATCAACTCAAGTCTTTTGTCTTCGTTTCGACCCTTATGGACCTCTTTTAGGATATACCAATACACAATCCCTCAAGCACGAGGGCTTGTAAAGGGTGAACTGGTTTAGCTTCTCTTCCTTTATTCAGACATCACGAGGGGCCCTCGAATGGAATAATTTTAGGCTTGGACTTCTCTGACTAAACTTTAGTTGGATATTTCAAGAAAGATTTTAGTTGAGTCCCTCAGTAGAGACTGTAGTTGAGTCTCTCATTTGAGACTTTATTTGAGTCTCTCAGGCGAGACTTTAGTTTATTCCCTCATGTGAGACCTTAGAGTTGAGTTCCTTAGGTGAGACTTTAGTTAAGTCCCTCATGCAAGAGTTTAGTCGATTTATGGGGATAACGTTTATGTTACTCATTTCCTACATTTATATAGACATTTTCAAGGCGGAAATGATCTTCTAGTGGAAGTCCAACATTTATATTTTCCTTTTCAAGACAACAAGGATCTTCTAGTTAAAGTCTAACATTTATATTTCCATTTTCAAGGCGACAAGGATTTTCTAGTGGAAGTCCAACAATTATATTGCCCTTTTCAAGGCAGCAAGGATCTTTTAGTGTAAGTCCAACATTTATCTTTCCCTTTTCAAGGCGACAAGGATCTTCTAGTGAAAGTACATCATTTATATTGCCCTTTTCGAGGTGACATTGATCTTCTAATAGAAGTCCAACATTTATATTTCCCTTTTCAAGGCGGCAAAGAACTTTTGTTGTGAATTATGATGCCTTAAAACAAAATATACTCGTTAGGCAAGAAACACACAAGGGTTAGGGTTAACCAGGAAAAACAAGAAAAAATAACAAGGATTGGTTATAACTGTTATTCTTTACTTTCTATTCAAATCAGATTACAAGTACTCAAGAATAACAAATAACCCTCTCACTCTAATTAGGATTTGCCACACCACACTTATGATGAGAGACTAGTATGTTATTTATAATAAACATAACATACTAAACTAATGAGCTTTTTTAACAATTACACATTACAAGTTAACTTAGGGTACAAGCTAACTTAAACAATTGGATCCTTAACACAAGGCGCAAATTGACAGCTACATACTAGAACACAATTTGACTACAACATGTAGATCTTCGACAAAAGCATGCGAGCGGACTTCGACGACATGCTTAACTAGAGTTCGATCAAATATCTCACAACTTTCAATGAAATTCCACCATTTATATAGTTCTTTTCAAGGCAGCAAATATCTTACAATGGAAGTCCAACATTTATATTGTTAAAAGAGCCAAGATAATCTGTTCCAAATGATAAAAGTTTCGAAGTGATTCATACCTTAATAGGAAATTCACTTTTCTAACAATTAACTATAATGATATTTTAGTTTGGGTGAATTCCAAGTCTTGAGAATATGTCATCCATCTAACTCATCGAGCTTATAGACTCTATGTAATAGCTTCTGGAAGGTGCAATATGGGCCTTCCCAACTGGGTTGTAACTTTCCATACTGGATGGTCACATCAACTTGTCTCAAAATCAGGTCGCCTCCCTACATTTCCCTATGAACAAATTTGGAGTTATAATTCATTGTCTCTCTTTGTTGGGTGGAAAACTCTTGAACATGGACAACATATCTTGTTTCGGTGACCATATAGTCGCACTACCATAAAAAACACCTCTCATAATGGTTGGAAAATAGACATAACCACGTCCGACCAACTGTTATGAGGTAAGGTGTGATTGTATGCGATCTTACCGGCTGATCAGAACCTGAAGTGGGCCAGAGACCACGTCTGCGATGTTGGGTGTGAAAGATGAAGAGGGAGTGTACCTGCAAGGCACTCCGATGCTAAAGTAAGGATCGGGAAAAAAGAAGGCAAGTACAAAGTATGTGTGTCTTAGGATGATATTGAATACCTGACCCTCTCAAATGAGAGGGATTTTATAATTCCCTCAGCGTTTGGCCATTGATCCCTATTTTCGGGGGGAGATATCCGCTCCCCAAAGAATAGGTAACTGCCAGAAACTAGCTGTTGGGACGGGTAGAGGTGCCAAAAACTAGCTGTTGCCACATGCAGAGGCGCAGTCGTGGACACAGACGTCGTGACTATTTCTGGATGGTGGAACCTTGCGTGACGGGAAGGAAATGGTGAGGAGGGGCATCTGACTCTGGAGGTCAACCAACCAACCTTCCCCGATAGAGGCGCATGAAGGTAAATGTTGTCCTAAATTGGCTGGACTTAGGCAATTGGGTCGTTTTGGGAGTAGAAGTGGATTGGTCATGCTCAGCCATTGGGCCAGTCCGGAATAGGAGCCCCCAAGTCGTTGCTCCCGAGCATGGGAGTGATGACTTAAGGGCAACTCACAGTCCCGGGAAGGAACAAACATGGTCGTCGCCTGTTGCTGAGATGAGGTTATTCCACAATGCCCGAGGGAGTCTGTGCTCGAGAGATCTGTAACGTTGCTTGGCGTGCCCGACTTGCGGGGAGCCCAACGGTTTATGTGATCTGAAGGGGTTAAGTGTCACGCGTGCCTCGAGCCATGTGCCATGCGCAATGATGGCTAGGTTAGGGTCATGATGATGCCCCTAGTCGCGCGTGCTCGTGCACGTGCCCATGGACTGTCTATAAATAGAAGGAGGGTCTGCTCATTTACACTTTTCGTTTCTCTCTCTTCCTTTGCTCTCTGTTTCTGCGTTCTACCACTCGCTGTCGTTCAGCCACCGTACGCGCACCGACCAGAGCTCTTCGACCCTCTAACTTCTTCCTCGACCACGTAAGTTATCTGTACTGGGTCTCTGTTTTAGATTTTTACTTCTTCGGTTTTACGGACAACTAGGAATAATTCTATTGTGTATATTATAAAATCTTAATAACATTTGTTTTTGCTTTTTATTTATTTATGATAACATGTAGAATTTAATTTGTATGCACTGACAATGTAAAATTATTTTACACTGTCAACCAATCACCCTCGTATATTCTGTCACACCAAACTGTAATTTTTAAATTAACGGTATTACATGACAAATTAATAAGTTCTTATTGAATAATAATGTACAATTATTTTACACAGAGACAATGCATATCAATTAAACTCTAATATGTATTTATTCTTAAATAAGAAATCCATTACATATTTATATATATATATATATATATATATATATATATATAGATAAAAGTTAAAATTAAAATATTTTTATACAAATGATAATTTGGTAATAGTGTATAAAAAATATACTAGTATGATACTAGTATATACAAATGATAATATAGTTAAGCTATCAATATTTTTTAATGCATAGTATTTTTTGAGTATCTTATAAAAGTAAAGAGGGATTAATATTCATTGAAATATAAAACTCACGATGAAATATGAACAGACTGAGATTAGGTAGGTACTAGGCAGGTTAATTATAAGCATAAGTAAATGAAGAGTTTTGCGTGCTTTCTCACCAAGACATAATACTACATTCTAGGTTATTTAAGGCGCATGCTTTGCTAGCTTCATCGTTACTATTAGTATAGAAGAAGTGTGTCTCACATTATCTCCTAAACTCTCCACCACTTCATCCTCAATGGCTAGAGGAAATTCAACTCTTCCCATCTGTTTCTTCAAGATTATTCTTCAAACCAATCTTCAAACTATTGTAATCTTTCCTCTTAATTTACTACTACTCTCTACTACTGTCTACTATATATTTTTACCATATAACTACACATACATTATGTTTACTGTTTTACCTGTTTTTTTGTTGTTGAAAAGTTCTAAGTTCTAATATTAATATTTCTTTTAACAGAAAATACCAAATAAGTTTACAAGAAGACACGGTGCTGGTCTTCCAAATCCAGTGATGATGAAGCCTCCTGATGGCACTAAATGGAAAGTGTTTTGGAAAAACATCAATGGTGACATTTGGTTTCAAAAGGGTTGGAAAATTTTTACTCAAAATTACTCTCTACAATAGGGGTGTTCAAAACCGAACCAACCCAATAAAAAACCGCAAACCAAACCAAACCAAACCGAAACCGTAAAAAACCGCATTTGGTTCGAATTTGTTCGGGCCATCTTTTAATAAAACCGCATGGTTCGGTTTGGTTTGCGGTTTGTATTTTGCAAACCGAACTAAACCAAACCAAACCGAATTATGTTACAACCCAAACTTCACTTATCTCACATATAACCAAAAACTCAAACCCATTATGCCTTAACCATACAATTACAAAATATTCTTTCTTACTCACACTTAACTTTTTAGTTTTAATCTTCTCAAATCTCTCATAATAGTATTGTGCATTCTTCTCATCTTTTTTGCCATGTACGTCTCGCCTCTTCTACACTAGTCTCTCATCTCACATGTTCTTTCTTTTTCATCTTCTCATTTTTATGTTACTATTTTCTCTTCTAATTATATTTTTATCGCACATTTATTCTCTAATCTCACATCTGTTATGTTCTTTCTTTTTCATCTTCTCTAATCTCCCTTCTCTTATATTTTATGTTTTATTATAATATTTTGATATTGTTTTATGCTATTATTTTTTTTCACTTTTGTGTAAATTGATTTTTGTATATTGAATGAGAACTTTTTGACTAAATATGATGATTTTTGTTGTTATTTGATAATGTATGAATGACTAAACACAAAGTTATGTTGTTCTCTATATATGTAAACATCACTCAATAAAAATCTTGTAAAAAACCGAACCAACCGAACCAGTCCAAACCGCATTGGTTTGGTTTGGTTTGGTTCGGATTTTTTTTTAAAAGACAACCAAACCAAACCAAACCGCATGCTTTTTTCCCTTGCGGTTCGGATAATTTTTAGCGTCAAAACCGCCCAAACCGCACCGCGAACACCCCTACTCTACAACATGGTTGTTTGGTAGTCTTTAAATTTAAAGAAGGAACTTCAGACTTAGATGTAATCATACTTGGCCAGCATGCATTAGAAATTGACTATGATTCTTCATGTAACACTGTTGATGAAACTGACAATCTTGATCATAGTGATGACGAATCCATTGAGATCTTGAATGTTGATGATAGTGATGATGAATCAGTTGAGATTTTGAATGAATCTCTTAATAAGAAGACTAGACCAAAGTCACCATTAGTTTCTCCTAGACCATGTAAGAAAGTTAGAGGTATGTAGATTTAATTTTACTGTTTTTTCTTTTATTATACATAATTTTGTTGGTGAGATTTTCTATTAATATTTTTAATTCAAAATGAATTAACAGAAACTTGCATGTAGTTTTTGTTTTGTAAGCAGAAGCTAGAGTTGAAACCTGAAAATATCAAGCATCATGATTTACTTGTTTGTTTACATTTCACATTACATGCAGGTGAGATTAAGGATAAGGAGACTAGTGGAAGAACTACATCATTGAATTGGCCAATTGGAAATAGGGCTCAAGAAGTAGCTGCAAAATTCATCTCAAGCAATCCTTTTTTCACTATTCTCATAAAACCTAATCATCTCGCAGATTATCAGCTGGTAAGGTTATTCATACAATGCTATGCAGTAAAATAACATATATGTTATGTTGTGATCATAAATTTATAATTATTGACAACATTACTATACAATGCAGAGTGTACCAAATTTAGAAGGGGTTATTGAGAACAAAGAGAAAAATCTGATTCTGCAGATTGGGAAAAGTTCATGGAATGTGAAATTGCTTCGCGTTAATAAGGATTCAAAGCGTCGCCTTCTATCGGCTGGTTGGTCCTTGTTTGCAAGTGAAAATGGACTGCAACCGGGAGATGTTTGTGTCTTTGAACTGATAAACAAAGAAGATTTAGTTTTTAAAGTTCATGTTTTCTGAAGGGAAAATTAATCTATCTATTTGAACTAATTAGTTCATGTTGTCTTTGAACTAATTCCTTTCCATCAAATGGGGGAAGAAATCTTCAGATGTTGTTGTAACTGTGCTTTATTGGGTAATTGGACCTGTGATTTTGAGACACGACGAATGGTACTATTAGTTCTGCTTAATTGGGTAACTTCCATTCATAATGTAACCTTTTGTTATCATTCTAGTTCTAACCATTCAATTTCAGCTTCAGGTTTATCATTCCATAATATGGACAATTCTCAAGCAATCCTCTAATAGATTTAGTTGTCATTGAAAAACGGAATTCTAATGAAAATCGATTGGAACCGTCTAATATTTATTTTAAAGGAGTCACTCATTGTAAAGCGGAGAAAATATCTTAGTTGGTATGGCCTCTTAAACTTACATCAAAGGCAAGTTAGATAGATTCACATATTTTTAGAAGATGAAATGAGTTTTAAAATCTTTTACACACTAGACAAAAAAAAAACATTAGTGTATAAAATTGTTCTCTAAAAAACAATGTATTGTTATCATCAAAACTAAATATAGGTTAAATGTAAAACCAAAACTTATTCTCACAATATTGGCCTTTTAACTAAGTATTCATAGTGTTAGTTGTGGTAAAAATGATAAAGGTAAGGCTGGTGGTCTAACCTTGATGTGGAGTAAGAATGTAAGTTTATTCATTCTAGATTCTAATAGAAACATGATTGGCTTTTACATTACTATCTATTAATGGTAGTATGAATAATATTTTATAGCGAGGAACAGAAAAAATTCTCACTTGTAACACACTAATTGGGGGAAACCCCTTTGACTCAAGTATAACTCTCATTATTAATAATACTTTCTCTTATTACCATTTGATTGATCTAGGTTACGAAGACCATATGGATACTTGGTGCAATAATCAACAAGGGAACAATTTTATTTCGGCCAAACTTGATAGATTTATGGAAACTAAGGGTTGGGTGCAAATGTTTCTTTATTTTATCAACACTCACCTTCCTAAATTCAAATCTGATCATAATTCCATTCTTCTAAAATTTCACTCTGATCTTTACCAATAAACAAAAAAAAATATCCAAAAGATAAGTCAAAAAAATTTGAAAATTTTTGGATGGATAGCCCAGAGATTAAAGACATTATCATTCATAGTTGGAACCACAACCTCAATAAATATACAAAGCAAAAACCCACACTACACCCTAGAAACTTTATGGGATTAGGGAAGAACAATTTTTCTCATCCTACAAGGGAAATTTAACAAGCTGAATAGTATTCTCAAAGACCTCCAAGACACCAACCTTCAAAACAAGAATTATGTTCAAATGGGTGAGATTCAAGCCAAAATTGACTAGACGTTACACCCAGAAGAGATTTGGTGGGCCCATAAAGCCAAAGTCCATTGGCTAAGAGAATGAGACCGGAACACTAAGTTCTTAATAAAAGTTAATCAGAGGAGAGTCCAGAACATGATTAAGTCCATCCTAAAACCAAATGGAGACATCATCTATAGGGAAGAGGAGATCCATGACACTATAATGCAATACTATAAAGAGCTTTTCAGAGTTGATGGATTGTTTGTTCATCATGATTGTTTCCAAAACCAGAAGAATATTACTCCCTCCGTCTTATTGGAAATAATAACTTATATTTTAATTTATATTCACAAACTTAGTCATTAAATTTGTTAGAAGGTATTTTAGTATTTTATTTGTTGCTTTTGTAACCCTAGTTTTAGCTTATAAATAGACTAGTGGTAGTTGGTGATTTTGTAATCCTTTTGTAATCATTTGTAGCCGTCATTCTATTATAATATATTATACTCTTTCATCCATTATTTCACCTTGTACACCAACAATTGGTATCTAGAGCTCCGGTTGGATCCACGGGGAAACACGGGAAACACGAGTGAAACGTGAGGCTTTGTGTGATTGATTTTTGGTTCTTGAACAAAAATCTGATCAGAATCACAATTTCTGATTCTGTGGGGTTGGGAAACACTGTGTGGTGAGATCTGAGTGTACTGTACAAGGTTGAAGAAGATGAACGGAAACGGCGGCATGAACACCAAGCTTCCAGTATTTGATGGCAAAAACTGGACTCGTTGGATGATTCAGATGCGTGTACTGTTCGGTGCTCAAGATGTTCTAGATCTTGTCACTGAAGGTTATGTTCCGGTAGCAGCAGATGCAACGGAGGAACAGAAGAACGCGCAGAAGGATACAAGGAAGAAAGATCAGAAAGCATTGTTTTACATCCATCAGTGTGTGGATGCAAATGTGTCTGAGAAAATTGCAGATTCAACTACAGCAAAGGCTGCGTGGGACACACTGGTCAGATGTTACGGTGGTGACGCATCAGTGAAGAAGGTGAAGCTTCAGTCCCTGCGAAAGAAATATGAGAATCTCAACATGAAGAACAATGAGAAAGTTTCTGAGTACATCTCCAGAGTGATTATGATCACTAATGAGATGAAGGCGTGTGGAGAAACTCTTTCTGAACAAGTAATCATTGAGAATGTATTGAGATCCCTTACTCCTCAGTTTGATTATATTGTGGTAGCATTAGAACATTCTAAAGATCTGAGCACCATGAGAATTGAAGAGCTGCAAAGCAGTCTAGAAGCGCAAGAGTTGCGTCTGACTGAGAGAACTTCTGAAAGGGAAGTAGAGCAGCAGGCTCTGAAATCAGTTTCTGATAAAAATCATCAGAAGCAGTCTTGGTCAGAAGCCAGGAGAAGATCTGATGGTGGTCAGAAGTCAGAAACCTCAACTTCTGATAGGCAAAAGAATGCTCAGAAGGGAAAAGAGAAGTATGACAAGAAGAAGATCCAATGTTACTGTTGCAAGAAGTTTGGTCACTTTGCTAGAGATTGTTGGTCAAACAAAGAAAGGAAGTTAGAAGAAGCAAATATAGCCAGAAGTTCTGATGATGAATCTGTGCTACTGATGGCTTCTGAATCTGATGATACGAATTTGACAGACTGGTGGTATATGGACACTGGCTGCTCAAATCATCTTTCTGGAAATAAGAAATGGCTGGTTGATTTTGATTCTGAAAAGATGACAAAGATCAGATGTGCTGATGACAAATATCTTAACGCTGAAGGTATGGGAAATGTCAGAGTTGTTCTGAACAATGGGAAAACAGCATTGATTCAGAAAGTGTGGTATGTACCTGGCATAAAAAGCAATCTGATGAGCGTGGGACAATTAAATGAGAAAGGTTTTTCAGTTACCATGAAGGACAATCTTCTGAAGCTGTATGACTGTAATCAGAAGCTGATTATGGAGTCAGAACAGTGAAGGAATAGAACATTCAAGGTGAATGTCAGAACTTCTGACTCTAAATGTCTTAGTGCAACAAGTGTTGTGAAAGAAAGTGAGCTGTGGCACAGAAGATTTGGTCATCTGAATTTCAGAAGCTTAGAACATCTGAATTCGAAGAAGCTGGTACATGGAATTCCTACAATTAAGAAGCCTGAGAAGTCATGCAAAGTGTGCATGGAAGGAAAGCAACCAAGATTGCCATTTGCGTCAGAAGTTGCTCCAAGAGCAAAACATGCCTTAGGAGTAGTACATTCTGATGTGTGTGGTCCATTTCCAGTAGCATCGATTGAAGGGAACAAATACTTTGTGTCATTTGTTGATGAATTCACGAGAATGACATGGGTATCCCTTATTAAGTTCAAACACGAGGTGTTTGCTGAATTCAAGAAGTTCCGAATGAAGGTTCAGAATCAGAGTGGTCAGACTCTGAAGATTCTCAGAACCGATGGTGGGGGTGAGTATAACTCCAAAGAGTTTCAGAAGTTCTGTGAGGAGAATGGAATTGAGCATGAGGTTACTGCTCCTTATACTCCTCAACACAATGGTCTTGCTGAAAGAAGAAATCGTACTTTGCTTGATATGACGAGAAGCATGCTGAAGGAGAAGAAGCTTCCTCACAACTTGTGGGGAGAAGCTGTTGCCACCGCAGCATATGTGCTCAACAGATGTCCAACGAAGAAGCTGAAGAAAATAGTTCCTATTCAGAAGTGGACTGGAGAAAAGCAAAGTGTTAGTCATTTGAAGGTGTTTGGTTCTGTTTGTTACAAACATGTTCCAAAAGCTAGAAGATAGAAGTTGGATGATAAAAGCAAAGTAATGTTACTGGTGGGGTACCACAGTATAGGTGCGTACAAGCTTTATTGTCCAGAAACTAATAAAGTTGAATTCAGCAGAGACGTTATTGTGAAGGAATCAGAAGTTTGGAATTGGGATAAGTCTCAATCTGATTCTGATGAGAGAACTTCTGAAGAAAGGTCAGAACTAAGAGTTTCTGAAACTGATGGTGATTCTGACTCTGAATGAGACTCAGAAGATGAAGGTGACTCTGATGATCCAGATTCTGATGGTGATCAAGATTCTGGTGGTGATTCAGACTCTGGGAATATGCCAGACTCTGAAGATGGTCAAGGTTCTGGAGGAAGTCAACCTTCAGAAGCAAGAACTTCTGAAGGAGAAACTTCTGAAGGAGAAACTTCTGGGGTTCAAGCATCTGAAGAAGATTCTGAACGAGGTCAGAGGCCACAGAGAATCAGAAACATTCCGAGAAGATTCGAAGAGTTTGACATGCTGCAAGACACTGAAGTAGATTTTGAAGGAGAAATTATTCAGTGTGCCATGTTAGTAGACTCTGAACCCGTAAGTACGGAAGAGGCTCTCAAGCAGAAGATCTGGCTGAAGGCCATGAAAGAAGAACTTGATGCCATAGAGAGAAACAAGACTTGGAAGCTGACATAACTTCCAAAGGACAAGAAACCCATCAGCGTCAGATGGGTTTTCAAGCAGAAGCTAAAGCAGATGGATCAATTGGCAAACATAAAGCGAGGTTAGTAGCAAGAGGATTTCTGCAGAAACCTGGGCTGGATTATTCTGAAGTGTTTGCACCTGTAGCGAGACATGAAATAATCAGATTGGTGATTGCAATAGCTGCTAACAGGAATTGGCCTCTGATGCATTTAGATGTGAAATCTGCATTTCTGAACGGTCCATTAGAAGAAGAAGTTTATGTGTCACAACCTCCTGGATTTGTGAAAAAGAATCAGGAAGGGATGGTGTACAGATTATATAAAGCTTTGTATGGATTGAAGCAAGTGCCCAGAGCTTGGAATCAGAAGATTGATTCATTTTTCAAGAAGCAGGGTTTTCAGAAATGTGAGATGGAATACGGTGTTTATGTTCAGCATATTTCTGAAAGTAATATGATGCTGGTGTGTTTGTACGTTGATGACATACTGCTGACCGGAAGTTCTGAACAAGAACTAGCTAAGTTCAAGAAGATGCTGATGAATGAGTTTGAAATGACTGATCTCGGGAAAATGACATACTTTCTAGGGATGGAGTTCAGATATTCTGAGAAAGGTATCATTTTGCATCAGGTAAAGTATGAACGAGAACTTCTGAAGAGATTTAAGCTGCAGAATTGTAAGGCTGCTATCACACCTGCAGATACGAATCAGAAACTAGATTCTGATTCTGATGGTGAGGATGTGGATGCTACAACCTTCAAACAGTTGGTTGGTTCTCTGAGGTATTTGTGTAATACCATACCTGATATTTGCTATGCAGTTGGAATGGTTAGCAGATTCATGAGTAAACCCAAGTGGTCCCATTACCAAGCTGCTATCAGGATTCTGAGGTATATCAAGGAAACTCTGAAGTATGGAGTGTTATTTCCTTCTGGAAGAAAGATTGAATCAGTACTTCTGAGTTATTCAGATTCTGATTGGTGTGGAGACAGAGTTGACAGAAGAAGTACTTCTGGATACTTGTTCAAGTTTCTGGGAGGCACTATTTCTTGGTGTTCTAAGAAGCAACCTGTTGTTGCGTTGTCAACCTGTGAAGCTGAATATATTGCAGGTGCTGTTACTGCATGCCAAGCTGTGTGGATTCTGAACTTGCTGCAGGATCTGAAGATCAAGGTTGACAAACCTCTGAAGCTGATGATTGATAACAAGTCTTCAATCAATCTTGCCAGAAACCCAGTGTTGCATGGGAGAAGCAAGCATATTGAGACCAAGTATCACTATCTGAGAAATCAGGTTCAGAATGAAGTGTTAGAAGTTGTGCACTGTAGCACCCAGAAACAGTTGGCAGATGTTCTGACGAAGGCTATCAAGACTGATCAATTTCTTCGCTTAAGGGATGGAATTGGTGTTGTTAGTTTTGAGGAAATATAAATTAAGGGATGGTATTGGAAATAATAATTTATATTTTAATTTATATTCACAAACTTAGTCATTAAGTTTGTTAGAGGGTATTTTAGTATTTTATTTGTTGCTTTTGTAACCCTAGTTTTAGCTTATAAATAGACTAGTGGTAGTTGGTGATTTTGTAATCCTTTTGTAATCCTTTGTAGCCGTCATTCTATTATAATATATTCTACTCTTTCATCCATTATTTCACCTTGTACACCAACACATCTCAAAATGAAAGTTTTTTAAGGTTGTTACACTTAAATTAAGAAAAGTAATAATTGAAGAATTAAATGTAACAATTTTACAAGACTGCCCTTAGTTACTATTGATTGTCATAAAAGTGTAATGTAATATAATATCTTGAAAGTTGTAGATAATATTTATTATAGGTAAAGTTGGTAAGAATTACTCCCTCTGTTTTAAAATGAATGTCGTTTAAAATTTTTGCACACGGATTAAAAAATGTCATAATATTGTTAAAAAGCATTGCACTTTTACTAAATTAACCTTATCAATGTGTTGAAAGTTGTGTATAGAGTAATAATTAAGGGATAAAAAAGGAAAAATAACAATCATACATACATTGAAAGATGTGAATGACATTCATTTTGAAACAAATTTTTTTCTCTAAATGACACTTATTTTGAAACGAATGGAGTAATTATTATTGTCTTGAAAACATAAAAAGACTTTTATTTTGGGACAATTTTTTTTTACTAAAAAGACTCTTATTTTGGGACAGAGGGAGTATTACTGAAAATCAAACTCCTTAGCCAAAGTGTCCTTTCAATAAATAAAAGGTTTTAAATGCTATGAAAAAACTTAAAATTAATGCATCCCCTAGGCCGAATGGGTTTCCATCGAGTTTCTAGCAAAACTATTAGAATATTGTGGTCGAGGAGATTTCTACATCTATTTTCAAAATTCATAACAACCAAGAGAACCCCACAAGTTTGAATAACATTTTCATTAGTCTCATCCTTAAAACAAAAACCCCGACCAAACCTACTGAATTTAGACCTATATCGTTGTGTAATGTTATTATGAAAGTCATTACAAAAACTATAGCTAATAGGATTAAGACTATTCTCCCTAATATTGTCAATGAAAACCAGAGTGTTTTTGTTCACAAAAGACTTATCACTGATACCACTATGGTAACCTACGAGGTTTTCAAATACCTAAATAAAACTACAAAAAGTAGGAAAGTTTATGTTGGTATCAAGATGGATATGGAGAAAGCCTATGACAAGCTAGACTGGAATTTTATACTTCAAACTTTAATCAATATTGGTTTTCCTACTAATCTTACTAACCTTATCATGAATTGTGTCACTTTTGTTACTTTCTCTATTCTTATAAGTGGTTTTCAAACTGATAACATTATCCCAATCAGAGGAATCAGACAAGGAGATCCTCTTTCTCCCTATCTCGTTATCCTATGTGCTGATGTGTTTTCAAATCTTATTAAAAAAGTCAAAGAATTAAAAAAAAAATCATAGATATTTCTATATCTAAAAGGGCACCTAATGTTACTCATTTGTTTTTTCTAGATGACAACCTTATATTTTGTAAGGCATAAGAGAAAGAAGCAAAAAATCTGCTAGATATCATCAACAAGTACCATAATAATTTGGGTTAAAAATTAACTTTCATAAGTCTCAGATGATGTTTAGAAGAAATACACCACTCAGTACTCCAAGGATACTTTAACTAGATTGTCGGGAATTCCTATTGTTAAAAAAATGAGTCATACTTAGGGTTTCCTATTTTCATTGGGCATTTAAAAAACAAAAGTTTTGGATTCCTGCTAGACAAAACCAGAAAGAAGTTGAAGAAGTGGAAGGCTAACATTTTATCTTATGCTGGAAGGGATACTCTAATAAAGGTTGTATCTCAAGAAATCCCTACTTATGTGATGATCTCTTTACTTCTTCCCAAAAGCCTCTGTAAGAATATGGAAAGCATAACCTCTGGGTTTTGGTGGGGAGATAACAAGTTTCGTTGGTTCAAATGGAAAATTTTATGCAAATCTAATATGGAAGGAGGATTAGGTTTCAGAAACCTCCAAGAATTTAATGAGTCTATGCTTTTTAAATAAGTATGGAGACTTCTCAATGAATCTAATTCTATGGTAGCTAAAACCCTAAAACTCAAATACTATCCTAACTCTGACATCCTCCAAACAAACCTAGGGAGAAGACCTAGCTGTCTGTGGAGAAGTTTACATCATAATATTTGGATTATAAGACAAGGTAACTATTGGAATATAGAAAATGGTAATTCAATTAATGATTGAGAAGATACTTGGATTCCAAACCAATGTAGGTTTAAAATTATAACACAAAAGCCCTTGGATACAAGGACAATTAGAGCTCGGGACCTCATTGATTTGGATATCGGTTGTTGGAACCAAATTGTGATCAATAATACATTCATCCTTATAGATAGAACTAATATTCTACAAATTCCTCTACACAATTTGGAAGAGGAAGAATGCCTTAGCTGGGGGGGGGGGGGGGCTAGAAAGGATGGCCATTATTCACATTGTGAAATTGAAAGAATAATTAAAACCCTTTCAGAAGAAAATTTTCAGAGTTCAATCACACCAAAAAATTTGATGTGTGGGACAAAGAACAATGAGAATCAAACAAATGGATCTGCGAACAAGCCCGAAAATATTTTAGTACTGAAATATGTCATTTTCCTTCTCTTTTCTCATTTGAGGTTCTATGACATATTACAAAAATATCCACCTTGAATTGAAACCGACGGTGATGTCAATTTAACCACCAACCACCTTGTTGCTCTCTCCAAAGCTTGAATCACTCTTTAACAACCTTGACCAAGTTCAACCCTTCCTTGAACCTTAATCTCGCCACTTGTGTCCACTTGTTTTTGATCAAAATTTTCCTTCTAGGTAATTTATCAAACCCACAAGCATCTTTTTTCAACCATCGTTGACTCCACATGATTTTGAATGGATCCCTAAAAGTCACCGTTTATGAATTTTGCAACCCTTTAGCCACATTCAAAGCATAATACCCAAGGTTAGTATAACCGTCCCTTTAAGACGCTACAATTTTCCTCCTTGCCTTATCACGAGTCAAATGATAATAAGAGGCCTTTTTAACCGTTCCCTCACTAATACTAGTATCCATAGTAGGAACTCCGCCTCAAACTATGTTTTCTTTGCCATAGTTTCAAAAAAAATTATCCCTTAGTTTTTATTCTTCTTCCCCTGACGCGACTCTCTACAAACAAAGTAAGTTGCTTTGACATCAGCCTTATCCCAGAAACTCAATGACAACTTAACGATCTCATGCTTATTTATCCAATGTCTTCTGCAAAACGCATTAAAGTGTTCTTAAACAACTTCCAAGTAATCATTATGCATTGACCTTAAATCCCATAACTTGTTCTTTTCATGAAAGTATTCACTTGGTGATAATGAATGAACAACAACACTTGAACCTTCTAATATATACAGACCACATATTTTAAACCCTTTAGCTAAGATCACTTCATTATGCAAAATCTTTAACACCCCACGTTCAAGTCTAGTCCAATATCTTAGATCATCAAACGTACTAATAGATAAAAAATTTCAACCGAGTTCTGAAACATACCTCACGATCTGAATAAGAAACTCACGATCATCGAACATTTCAAGTCTGATCGTACCAATACCATGAACCTTGCAAGCCTTATTGTCACCAAGGAGAACTAATCCACCTTGCTCCAACTTCAAAGTCTCTAAGTATTATTTTCTTGGATACGTGTGATAAGAGCAACTAAGTCTAGAACCCAACTATATTCAGTCTCTAAACTTGAAACTACTAGTTCACCAACACTCTTATAACCATCATTATTTAAGGTAACCACAACTTGAACAGAATCATCATTGTCCTTTCTCTTAGGACAATCCCTCTTGAAGTGGTCGGGTTTTGGACAATTATAGCATTTTACCTTTGACTTGTCAAACCTATTTGATTTGGACATCACTCTACGCTCACTTCTTCCTCTTGAGACACTTAAGCCTTCACCACTATCATCAATCTTCAAATCTTTCATCTTTGAAAATTCTTTGGATTTAGCAGTCATCTAGACTTCATCCAAAGTAATAATACCTTCCTTACCATACATAAATTCATCCTTAAAGTATTCAAAGGATTTGGGTAATAAAATTAACAAGAGTAGAGTCGAGTGCTCATCTTCAATCTTCACTTCAATATTCTCAAGATCATCAATAATCTTGTGAAGTTCTGTCAATTGCTCCACCATGGATTTGTTCTCTACCATTCAGAATGAATAGAGTTGTTGTATCAATCACAACCTCTAAGCCAAATACTTTTTCATATATAATTATTCAAGTTTTGCCCATATCGCAACCGCGGTTTGCTCCCTCACGACTTCTCTAAGAACTTTATCCCCACTTAACAAGGTAACGACACTCCTAGCCTTATCCACCATCTTGGTCTTCTGTGCTTTACTTAGGCGTGCAAGTATTAATTCCTCGCCCTTCAAAGCATAAATACACTTCTCTTGAATTAAAATTGCTTGCATCTTTAATTTCCACAGTCCAAAATTGTTGTTTATGGAAAATTTATCAGTATCCCATTTACCCATGGTGCTCACTTGTAAACAATACCCATTTATCCCATGGTGGTCGCTACTTGTTTGAAAATTGATAGAATAATTAAAACCATTTCTGAAAAAATTTATTCAGAGTTCAATCACACCAAGAAATTTGATGTATGGGGCAAAGAACAACGGAAACCAAACAAATGGAATTTAGAAATAATAACCTTTAATGCATTAAGAAAGTGAATTAACTTGACAAAAGACGATAAAAGAAGGCGAGAAACACAAAAATGTTTGTTTACCCAATTCGATCAAGTGATATACGTCTGGGGGAGAGAAAAGCTCTCCAATTCACCATACCCCAAAAGTTGTTACAAGAGTTTACAAATGAGTTACAAGAAAATAACCTTCCAAGTTCCCAAGAACAAACCCTATTTTCTACCCAAGTATTTCCCAACCACTCCAAATCTTAATATAGTAATCATACAAACCCAGGGTAGTTAGAAGTATTGTTTGATCCTTCTAGATAACTCCAAAGGTTTCCCCAAACCCTTATTTCTCAATTTAGCTCTAAAGCTATCAAGATTGTCACAAAATACAATAATAAAAGAAATGCATATTTATTATTTTGAAAACTCAACAGATAAATAACAAATCCTAAAACATAACCCATTAACAAATGGATCTGCGAACAAGCTTGAAAATATGTCAGTACCAAAATATGTCATTTTTCCTTCTCTTTTCTCACTTGAGGTTTTAAGGCATGTTACGACAATTTAGTTAGAACATGTTATCATAGTATCTTAGAGTGGAAGAGAAACAAGGAGTGGAAATGCTCAAACATAAACTTAGATAAGGAGATTGGCAACAAAGTTTGGGGTAGTAAGGTGACCCTTAGAAAACAATTTCTTCTTTGGAGATTTCTTAACAATGTTATCTGTGTTAAAGAGAATTTGAGAAATAAGGGAATAAAGAATGATATGATATGTCCTAGATGTAACTCTAGTATGGAGTCTACTGACCATTGCTTCAGGAGTTGTTGGTGGACTAAGTTTTTCTGAATTGGTTCTTAGTTGAATATAAATTTCAACAACTCTCAACCAACCAATTTTAAGGACTGGTGCATAAATAATATTAAAAAGATGAAAAGAGAAACCTTATCTATGTCCATAAGTATATTATATGGTATATTGAAAACTAGAAATAAATTCATTTTTGAACAAAAAGACTTACATATGATAGATGTTATCAAGGCAGCTAACCAAAGCTATCAGGATTTTAATTCCAACATGGATACCAAGAATCAGGATGATAATAGTGGTATCAAAGATGACAGGAGGATGTAACACCCCAAAATAATTAGAATATTTATTTAATTGAATTATTATAAATATTCGTATTTTTCGGTGAATTTTGGTGAAATATTTGATGCCTGATGATTTGTGTTGTGGGGTATTGATGATATTAAGAGGGTATTGAGAATAATTAGAAGTGTATGTTTTATTAGAATTATTTTGATAATAATAATAGTGGAATAAGGTGAATAATGTTATTTATATTATTATTATTATTATTATTTTAAATAATAGGAAGGGAACTCTAAGGGTAAGATGGTAATGTTGGGTGGAATAAGTGAGGACGAAATTGGGAAATCATAATAGGGGTCCAAGGGGTAAGAATAACAAAAGGGGAAAAAAAGAGTGGAGAAGTTTATTTGGTACGATCGTGTTTTTGGGAGAACGCTCTGAAGAAAGAAAGAGGAAGAGGCTAGGGCTCAGAGAGAACTCTGAAGAATTCAAGGAGAAAGTCAAAATCGAATTATCTGAGGTATGAGGAGTATTACTTTTCATTATAATGGATATAGAGTATAGATGTATGTAGTTAGTTTTGGGGTTTTTGAGAATGGTGAGATTATGATGAAATTGGGATTTTGAGTTGTATGAGATGATATGTATGAAATCTAGTATGATGTGTTGTTGTTATTGTGTTAATTGCATTGTGATTTATGAGTAATTTTGGAATGTTTGGTACTAGAATCGTAAGGGTGGGATTCTGATCTTCTAAGGGTTAGTATATTAAATAGTGGGTTGTTCTATGATATGCTTTGGTTGATTGATTGATATACCAAGAATTTTGTTCGCATAACTATGTGATAATATGTTTTGGATTGTTAATGAGTTTCCACCATTGTTGAGTTTGAAGGCCTGAGTCGAAAATATGAATTCATGATGATAGGGTGTTAATATATGAGTAAAACTATGAATATTTGAGTTTTAGAATGGTATTTTAGTGTAAAAATCGAGTCAATGATGATGGTTTTCGTAGCATAGGCATTGGTGTGAAATTCTGGGGTGAAAGTGCTTTTAAAAGAAATGATTTTTGGGGTTCGGAATAGTATGTGTCAACTCATAAGTACCCCTGGGTCGATTCATAGATACCCGAATGCAAAATTGTGGAAATTTTAATAGTATGCGTTGATTCATAGATCTATGTGTCGACTCATAGCTCTGTGCGTCGACCTTTGAGTCGACTTATAGGTAGAAAAACGCCAGAAACGGTTTCGATCATAACTTTTTAACCGTTAATCCAAATGACGAACCGTTCGAAGCGTTGGAAAGCTAATAAGTAAAACTTTAACATGGTGTAATTATATGAATTATTTTAATAATATTTTTAGGTCTAATATCTTGAAGAATTTGATTATTGCTTGTTGTATACCTGTAGACATATATTTTCGACACCATGTCTTGGTAGGCAAAATGATGTTCTTCAACTAAAGAAAATTGCTACAGATGAGGAAGAAAGAAAATGAAGGTATTCAAAAGAAGTTTTCGACACTTCGACAAGAACAGCGTTTCGACATTTCGACAGAAACATAAGGAAGTTTTCGTCAAACAAGGTTTAAGGGACATTCGTTACTCTTCGACAATTCGACAAAGTGAAGAGGTGCAACGCTTCGACGTAAAGGGAAAATTCAAATTCAAAAGATATGATGTTTGGCAGAAGACGCGTGGAAGCTTTAGAAGAAAAGAAGACATGCAGAAGGCCAAGTGTCAAAGATTTAGAATTTTTTCGTTACTAAACAGTTATTGTATTTTTCTATAAATAGGATAGTTGTTGTAGAATTTTAGGGTGTGAAAACTTGTACTAAATTCTTGTAAATACTCAAAGTACCCGTGTGAGAGAAAAGAGTTTATTATCTGGAAAATGTACGTGTGAACACCATCTTTTAAGGTTATAAAAATTCAAAGTCTTTTATAATTGCTTTTACTTTCCCCAGTCATTTATCCTTTGTCATTTACTTTATGCAAGTTTTACTTTCATTCAACTTATTTTTCGCCAGAAGTTGTTAGTTAGTTCTTTAACCAAACCGTTCATACATAAAAGATATAACAAAACAAACCATTAAAACACCATTCTCCTAAGAGTTAGACAAATTTGCACATGTATCCCAGGATTTGTGTGGTTGGTCCTGCAAGTAACCCAATTTTATAAGAGATTGGTAAACCAGAGGTTGTTCGCCAAAATCAACAGCGAACAAATTGGCAAGCCCAGTGGGACCAGTGCAAAATTTTAGAATTTTTTACAGAATAACTCTTAGCCAAATAGTTTCTACTTCATTGTATGATTTTGAGAAGCGGTAAATTAGCCGTAACCGACGTAGAAAGACCTAAAAGAACAAGAGTAAGAAGAATGGCGAATCGGCCAAATAATCCAAATCCAAATGAAACCATTCCAGTTTCCAACCCTATCCCTTCGACAGGGAGAAATGTGGATTCAAACCCTGTTTTAGAGGAGGTTATGCCTTCATCAATAGGATCTATACCAGCGGTTTCGCTCTCCCAAAACATGCCTAGTTCTTCCACAATGGGACATTCAATGCCCATGGGGACGCCTCCTCATGGAGGACATAATTATAGGCCATTTCAGACAAATTTTTCCATGCCTATGTTTGGTAGAGAACAACCATATGGAATGCCAACTTCAGTAATGGTAAACTTGCAAAATGCACCATCCTTGTATTCTGATGCCATGGTCCACGTGTCGTCACCACTACAAGGGTCGGGATATGGTGGAAGTATGAGTAGATTAAACCAACCCCTACCAAATTTCCAAATACCAGCAATTACAAATAATTCTGCGTAAGTAATTCGACAACAAATGGACGAAAGTAATCATGATATGGTCCAAATGTTGACACAACAAATGGGAACAGTGTTTAATCCTTTAATACAAAACACTACCCAAACCAACCAATTGTTGGCTGCGCAAATGACACGCATTGCTGACTTTTTTGGTGTTCCTCAAATGCGACAAAGAGAACAAGTAATTCAAAACCCAGTAGTGAATGTCGAAGAGGAACCCACAATAAATCAAAGGCCTTTAGAAAATCCTCAGGCAAACCCTCGAAACCAAGAGGCAGTGGTCGAACAACCTCGTGTCGAAATCCCCGTTCAACAAGAACCAAGGAGGGTAATAGTCCAGAGAGGCCAAGATGCTGATGATGTGTTGCAATAGCAAGTACGATATAATAACCTTCCTGCCGAAAACAATTTAGCAGCCATGATCGAAAGGATAATGGCGCAAAATGGGGTAAATGTGGGGTTACAAAGGCCTAGTTATGCTTCCCCACTATCTGAATATATTCTACAACAGGAATTACCCCCAAGGTGGAAAGTCCCCAAATTTACCAAATTTTCAGGGGACACTAGTGAATCCACCATAGAACATATAGCGCGTTATTTGATCGAAGCAGGAGAAATAGCCAATAATGAAAATTTGAAAATGAAATACTTCCCAAGTTCTTTGACAAAAAATGCGTTTACCTGGTTTACATCCTTGCCTGCGAACTCTATATTCACATGGACCCAATTAGAAAGATTTTTCCATGAACAATTTTATATGGGTCAGACTAAGATAAGTTTGAAGGAATTAGCCAGTGTTAAGAGGAAATTTTAAGAGCCTATAGATTATTACCTAAATAGGTTCAGGTTGCTTAAGGCAAGATGTTTTACGCAAGTGCCAGAACAAGAGTTAGTCGAAATGGCTGCAGGAGGTCTAGATTATTCTATAAGAAAGAAACTAGACACTCAATATTTGAGAGATATGGCACAATTAGCAGATAGGGTAAGACAAATTGAAAGACTAAAAGCTGAGAAATTTAGATCAAATAAAAATAAAAAGGAAAGAGTAGCCTATGTAAGAGTATGCCAAGATGATGATAGCGACGAAAATGAACTAATTTTGTTCGACGAACAAGAAATTGATCTGGCAGAACTAAAGTCAGGCCCACCATACGCCTGTAAAGTACTAACTCCGTCGAATGGAAAAAATCCAGTCGAACCTGAGAAGAATGATAGGTTTCCTAAAAGGACTTATACGTTCGACGTCACCAAGTGTGATGAAATTTTCGACTTATTAGTCAAAGATGGTCAATTAATAAAACCAGCAGGCACTAAAGAGCCTCCTGTGGACCAACAGAAAAAGAGAGGTTTTTGCAAGTACCATAACTTTTTGGGTCATAAAACTTCTCAATGTTTCCTTTTCAGGGATCTTGTTCAGAATGCAATCCGTGATGGAAGACTGAAGTTTGGAGACAAATCAAAACAACAGATGAGGATTGACTCAAACCCCATGCAGGTGGTCGAAGCCAATTATGCTGAACCTTCCATTGTGAATATGGTAGAAGTCGAAGTAGCCTCTGATTGTAGTTTTGAAATGGTGGAAGCTGCTGAGGGCTTCGACAATAATATCAACATGGTGGAGGTTGCTGATGATCTCCTAGACAAGCCTGAGGAGGAAAAAGTATCCAAGGACTTTGTAGACCAGCCAGTGTTGATCAAGATTACTGAAAATCTTGATATAGGAAATTTGAATGACTATATCAACAAAGTTGAGACTACTGAAGGTTTCGACAGTAAGAACAAAGTTGGAGATACTGAAGTCTTCGACAGTCAGAAGAAGGAGGAAACTACTGAAGGTTTCAACAACCAGGACACAGTTGGAGTTACTGAAGGTCTCGACGAAGAAAATAACAACAAAATTGCTGAAGATGGAGTAATTTGGGATACTTTAGGAGAGCCCAGTGGAAAATTCGACTATCTCGTGAAATACTCTGCACCCCCGAGTTCTCATATTGACATCAACAAAATCCAGCCAACTGGATGGGGAGACGTCTTTGAAGATACTGATGAAGGAGCAAATGATAATGCCCTTATCATCAAAGAGGAGGCTACTGAAGGCCTTAATCATGACAAAATGGAGACAATGAGAGTTTCTGACAAGTTTAAACCAGTCAACAAAGATGTTGCCAGAATCAGGGCAGAGGCTGCCGAAGGCCTTGTGAAACCTGCTCCTTATGGGATTTTGCGTAGAACAATGGAAGACCCTAAAGGAAACTCAGTCGAGCAATGCTGCAAATTCATCTCCAGGAACATACCCTCAGGGGGAAGCTTCGACCAGGCGAAAGGGAATGCTGAAGAAGAGGCAAGGCTTATTGAAAGAATGAATAAATTAAGTATCACTGATGACCAGAATGTCGATATCAGCATGGTGGAAATCGCTCAGAAGAAGCAAACAGAAACTGACGAAGAACGCCGTCGAGAAGAGTATCAGAAGTTGGCTTACCCTAAGGAGGAGGAGAGCTTAGTCGAATTCATCCAAAGGTGCCAGAGAAAGAAGGCTGAAGTCATGTTGTGCCCACGTTGTAGTGCGGTGTTCGACAAGAAAGCAGCAAGCAATCTCGAGGGGGTGGAGAAAGTCAAAAGAAGAGGAAACTGGGGGGTAATCCCAGCAGCCAGAAATGGAAGGTTCGATCCAAGGAGGAGTGAGCATCACAACCAAAGGTTTGGCGAAGGACGTCATAGGACTTACAAGCCATCTGTCAAAGCTGAGAATGACAAGTGGGTCCAACCAATCAGAGGTGCTCAAGGGCAGAAAAGATGGAAGAACTTTGAAATGCAGAGAGGTTCCTCCATGGAAGGAAAAAGGGAGGTCGAAAAACAGGAACCAAGACCACACCCATCAGAAAACTATAAAGGAAAGAATCCAATGTCAAGGTCTCAGTGGAGAAGGTTCCAAAGGCAGAAAAGAGCAGAAAAGGAGGCTGCAAAAAAGAACAAAATCAAAGAAAACACTCTTGATGAAAATAAAGCTGAGTCAAGCAAAAACATGCAAACAATGAACCAAGAGTCTGCTCTAAAAAACGAGCCCTCTCAAAAGGATAAACCAAGCAACATGGTAGAGATGTCGAATCCTAACAACAAAGTGCCAGAAGACGATGAAGTGACTGATGATTTTAGGTCAGACTCAGAAGCATCTTTCGATGTTACATGCAATGTGGTTTCAGTGCTGCCTAGAGACTATGATAGCGTGATGGAAATCGAAGACGAAGAAGATGATGTTGAAGATGACAACATGGGGCTCAGGCCTGTATGTTATTATATAATGAACAATGGTTGTGTCGAAGAGCAAAACGCTTTCTTTGAAAGACCAGATGATGCAATGAAGGCGCACTTGAAGCCTTTGTTCATAAAAGGGAAAGTGGAGAACATTGGTGTCAACAAGATATTAGTAGATGGTGGTGCTGCTGTGAATTTGATGCCCCATTTCATGGTAAAAAAGATTGGAAAGGATGACTCAGACATAAAGCCCCACAACATGGTTTTGTCAAATTATGAGGGAAAAGTAGGAAGTACCATGGGAGTGATCCAGGTGAACCTAACTGTTGGAACCATAACAAGACCAACGATGTTTATAGTGATAGCTTCAAGGGCAAATTATAACTTGCTGCTTGGAAGAGAGTGGATTCATGGGATAGGAGTTGTACCATCATCCATGCACCAATGAATAGCCATCTGGAGGCCAGATGGGACTGTCGAGAATATTGAAGCAGATCAAAGCTATTTTATGACTGAAGTAAACAATGTGAATAGTCGAAGTTTCGACAAAAATTTGGCTCACATACCCCCTGCAACCCAGCAGAATTCGACTTGAAGGCAACTGACAACGCCTATTGTTCCATGTACCTTCACCCAACACATGGTTTTCAATGGGACAAAGAAGTAATTGGCGAACCAAGTCACGTATGGGGAACTTCGCCTATTGAGCCAACCGGTTGGGGAAGTGAATTTGATGATTATGATGGGTGAAGCCTCAGCGATCGAAAGAATTACGGCTTATATAGCCGAAAATAAACTCAAAGCAGCCCTAGAGGCCGAAGTAAAATACATGGTTGTCGAAGCCAACAAAGAAGATTTTGAAGAACAATGTCCCCAAAGGGATATTGAAAAGGGTTATGACAACAATCAGACTGGCGAATGGCAGAATCAGAAGCTTGACGCCATCTATGATGACGAACCCTTGGGGTTCGAAAAGGATCCAGCGTCGACTAACATGAAGATGGTGGCACAGGATCCATTAGAAGAAATCAATTTAGGACTGGGGGCAGAAAGAAAGCCAACTTACATCAGCGCCAAGATGGATCCTCAGTTCAAAGTCGAAATAGTCCAATTGCTAAATGAGTACAAAGACTGTTTTGCATGGGATTACAATGATATGCCAGGATTAGACAAGATTTTGGTCGAATTGAAGCTTCCAATAATGGAGGGAAAGAAGCCAGTAAAGCAGACTCCCAGACGCTTCGCACCAGAAGTCTTGTCGAAAATAAAAGAAGAAGTCGAAAGACTTCTAAAATGCAGATTCATCCGCACCACCAGGTATGTCGAATGGATTGCAAACATTGTTCCTGTAATTAAGAAAAATGGCAAGCTGAGGGTATGCATTGATTTTAGAGATTTAAATTCAGCTACCCCTAAGGATGAATATCCTATGCCAGTGGCAGAAATGCTCATAGATTTGGCAGCAGGCCATGAGTATTTGAGTATGCTTGATGGATACTCTGGATATAATCAAATTTTTATTGCCGAAGAAGATGTTCCTAAAATAGCTTTCCGTTGCCCTGGAGCAATAGGAACCTATGAATGGGTAGTAATGCCCTTTGGTTTAAAAAATGCTGGAGCAACTTATCAAAGAGCCATGAATTCAATTTTTCATGACTTTATCGACACTTTTATGCAAGTATACATTGATGATGTTGTGGTTAAGTCCGTTTCAGGAACAAGTCATATAGACCATCTTCGACAGTCCTTTGAAAGGATGAGAAAGTTTGGTTTAAAAATGAATCCCCTTAAATGTGCTTTTGGTGTGCAGGCGGGTGATTTCCTAGGTTTTGTGGTCCATAAGAAAGGGATCGAAATAAATGAAAACAAAGCCAAAGCCATAATGGAAGCGAAAGCGCCATCGACAAAGAAGGGATTGCAGTCTCTACTAGGGAAAATCAACTTTCTCAGAAGGTTCATTTCCAACCTTAGTGGGAAAACACAGGCCTTCTCACCTCTACTTCGACTAAAGAAGGAAGATTTCACATGGGGACAAGAACAACAAGATGCCTTCGACAAAATCAAAGAGTATCTGGCTAGTCCTCCAGTTTTGATAGCTCCTTGTAGAAAAAGAAATATGAGATTATACATTTCAGCGTCAGACAAAACTTTGGGAAGCATGCTGTGTCAAGAAGATGAAAATGGCGTCGAAAGGGCCATCAATTATCTCAACGGAGTCCTAAATGATGCTGAAACTAGATATAGTGTGATAGAAAAATTATGTTTGTGTGTATATTTCTCTTGTACAAAGTTAAAGCACTATATAAAACCTGTTGATGTATATGTTTCTTCTCATTTCGACGTAATAAAATATATGTTATCTAAATCCATTTTACATAGTCGAATTGGGAAATGGGCTTTGGCATTGACAGAATATTCCTTAAAATATCTGCCTTTAAAGGCTGTTAAGGGACAAGTGGTAGCTGATTTCATAGCTGACCATTCCATAAATGAAAAGGAAGTAAAATATGTCAAATTAGAGCCATGGAAGTTATATTTCGACGGTTCCAATCATAAGAATGGAACTGGTGTTGGAATGCTAATTATTTCTCCTGACAAAATTCCAACAAAATTCAAGTACAAAGTCGAAGGCTTATGTTCAAATAATGAAGCAGAATATGAAGCTTTGATTGCCGGACTTGAAATATTGTTGGAATTGGGGGCAACAAGAGTCGAAATAATGGGTGACTCTGAGTTGGTGATAAAACAATTGACAAGAGAATATAAATGTGTCAAAGAGAATTTGATTATGTACTTCGTAATAGCTAACAGACTTCTCAAAAAATTCGACAATGTGGCCATCAGACACACTCCTAGATTGAAGAATCAAGAAGCGAATGATTTGGCTCAACTTGCGTCAGGCTACAAAGTGTCGAAAGAAAACTTGGAGAAAGCTATTGAAGTAAGAGGAAGAGTCATATCCACCAAATTGGCTCCTTCAGATTTGGAGACAATAAGATTAGGTTATGGAGATGAGGAAAATTTTGAAATTTTCAATGTAGATGATTCAGAAATTGAAGATTGGAGAAAACCTATCAAGGATTATCTACAAGACCCAAATCAGAAAGTCGAAAGAAAAGTAAAGTACAGAGCTTTAAGTTATGTACTTTTTGGAAATGAATTATTTAAAAAGACTGCAGAAGGAGTCTTGCTGAAATGTTTGGGCGAAGATGAAGCTTACATAGCTTTGTCGAACGTGCACAGTGGTGCATGTGGCGCACACCAAGCAGGCCACAAAATGAAATGGTTATTATTTTGACAAGGAATGTACTGGCCAACAATGTTGAAAGACTGTGTCGAATTTGCAAAAGGTTGTCAGGAATGTCAAGTGCATGCAGGTATACCACATGTTCCTGCAAATGAGTTGCATTCAATTATAAAACCTTGGCCATTCAGAGGTTGGGCGTTGGATTTAATTGGTGAAATTCGACCAGCCTCTTCAAAAGGGCAGAAGTATATTTTAGTTGGAATAGATTATTTCACTAAGTGGATCGAAGCTATACCACTGGTAAATGTGGATCAAGAGGCAGTTATAGAGTTTATCCAGAAACATATAATTTACAGATTTGGGATACCAGAAACAATAACTACTGATCAGGGATCTGTGTTTACTGGGAAAAACATGTAAATGTTTGCAAAAGACATAGGTTTTAAACTCTTAACTTCGACACCTTATTACGCCCAGGCAAATGGACAAGTCGAAGCAGCAAATAAGGTTGTGATAAATTTGATCAAAAAACACGTGGGTAGAAAACCTAAAAACTGGCATAAAACTTTGGATCAGATTTTATGGGCTTGTCGAACGTCTCCTAAAGAAGCAACAAATTCTACTCCATTCAAATTGACTTATGGGCACGATGCAGTGCTACCGGTAGAAATTTATTTACAGTCAATACGAGTTCAAAGGCATCATGAAATTCCATCAGAAATGTATTGGAGCATGATGATGGATGAACTAGTTGATTTGGATGAAGAGAGATTGCGTGCATTAGACCTGATAAAGAGACAAAAAGAGAGAGTCGAAAAGTTTTACAATAAGAAAGTGAAATTTAAGACCCTTTCAGTGGGGGATCTTGTTTGGAAAGTAATTCTTCCTATGGATCGAAAAGATAGGTTAATGGGAAAATGGTCTCCTAAGTGGGAAGGACCTTTCCAAATTTTAAAAGTTTTTTCAAATGGCGCATATGAGGTCGAAGAGATAGATAAAGATAAAAGAATACCGAAGATAAATGGCAAGTATTTGAAAAAATATAAGCCAACATTGCAAGAAATTAAAATAGCAGTCGAATAATTGTAAAAATAAAGGCAATATGGCGGACTAAAAATCTTTTCGCCAAATAATACAGATCCATTGTCATTACAAAAAGGGCTTTAAAAGCCAAACAAAAAATTACAAGTGTTCAAACGGGAAAAGATGCTTTCAGCTTCTCAAATTTTGACTTCTGAATTTGAAGGCGTCGCTCACAAAGTGTCCTGTTCTTAGAAATCTCCTCAATCTCCTCGCCAAGCTTACGGGCCCTGTCGACATGGTGCACACCAACTTCTAGCTCTTTGCGGATTTCTTCCTGGTCATTCTTCTGCAGTTCTGCTTGACGTTTTTTCGCCTGTGAAATTTTGCCTTGGAGGACAGAAATTTCTTTCTCCTATTTTAGAATGTTTTCGCCACACAAAGCTGCTTACCGCTGATTTTGCTCAGACACTTGCTCCATTTCAGTTACCTTGTTGGACGAATTCGACGCAGCTTCCCACTCAGCAAGTTGGGTCTCTGTTTTATTTCCAAGCTTCTTGGAGCACTCTCGAAGGCGATTAAAGTCAGTTACCACAAGATCTATCAAAGTAGTGAGGTCCAGCACCACATCAGTGACTTCAGGAGGAGCCTCCAGGACATTGACTTGCTTCAGGATTTTCTTCAGGTCGAAGTGAGCAGAGGAGTCATTCTCCAGAAGTTGAAACAAGTCAATATCAAGGACCTTCCGTCGAATGTTTGCCAGCGATTCGTCCATTGATTTGGCATCAGAAGTAGTCCCTGAGGTAGTCGAGCTACTGATAGTAGTGTCAGCGAAATTGTAGCGAGAACTGAGCATGGTCTTCAGGTATTCGAAAGGTCTTTGTACCTTCATACTTTCTAGCTCCTCATGAGAGAACTGGGTCAAAGTTGTCCCGGTCGAAGCAGCTTTAGTTGTTTTACCAAGACTTTCTTCGACGTTTTCTGTCTCTTCGTCAGTATCAGCAGCAGGAGTTGGTGGACTTTCATGTTCTTTTTCTTCTTCTTTTTCGGCATCACTTGCAGCCTCCTTGTCTCTCTCTTCGTCAGCAAATTCTGAATGGGGGGAGATTGATCTTCAGCTTCATTTCTAGTGGCAGCCATCACGGTATCCCCATCAGGTTCGACGAAGTCTTCAGTATCGGGACCAGTCTTTTCTTCCATTACTTTTGGAATTCGTATAGAAATGGCAATGGGTTGATATACTTCAGTGGCTGATTCCTTCGCTGAACTCTTAGGGGAGGATTTGGAGGCGCTGGCTGGGTTATAAGTAGGATTACTACTGGTCTTGGGAAGAACTTGGATCATAGGTTGTCCGTGAATATCGACAGGTACCTGAAGGATAAGTAGGTCAAAGTAGGTCCTTTGTTGAGTTCTTTATCGAAGCTTTGGAAGAGGTAGGCATTGAGCTAGCTGCTTTAAAGGTAGGACCACCTGTCAATGTTGGCATTTCTTTTGCTATGGGGTGTCCTTCGACATCAACTTGGATCTGAAAACAAGAAAAAAGTTAAGGAAAAGAAAATGCAAGTAAAAGTGAATATCATCAGTCGAAATAAAGGTTTACCTGAGGGATCTCAGTATTAAAGCTAGAATTCCCACTTTCTGTATATTTGATAAGAACTTTTGTAACTGGACTGGTGGGGGGAGTTTTCTGGGTCGAGCGGACAATGGACCTTTGGGAGGCAACTGTCTTGATCTTCGGGACCTTCTTTCTCTTGAGAGGTTGTTGGTCTGGAGATTCATCCCCAGATTCTTCATCGATCACCTTTACCCCCTCCTCTTGTTTTCTTTTCTTGGAGGGTGGTGGTTTTGACTCACCTAAAAACACAGGAGAAAATTGTTTTAGTTCGAGTTAAACAGAATTTATTACATGGAAGAAAGTTGATATTCCCTGATGAAACCTTTTCGACTATAGAGGTTGGTTGTTCGACCACCTTTCCAGAATTACTTCCGACAGAAGCCTTTTTAGGAGTAATCTTGACAGCTGAAAGATGGAAAGAAAAAAAAAGAAATGAATACAAAAGAAAAAAAACATAAGAAGGAAGTTAGAATAAAGTAAAGGAAAATTGTGTTTCTTTAAACACCTTCAAGAATGGGAGATTCCACGCGAACGTGTTCTATTCCAATATGAAGGTGTCCTGGGAAATTGTCCAAATGATACTTAGTCGGAACCACACGCTCAGCAGGTTTTTTATAAGATTCACGGAGTAGTTTCAGATGTGATCCACAAATAAACCAATCTGGGAATGGAGGGCTTAATGCTACACCAAATTCAGCAGAAGGTAGAGGGGGAAACTTTGGTGGATAATAGCTGTATGCCAAATCATAACGTATTTCTGGACGAACATATGAAGGCAACACCAGCTTCTCCAATTTTGCTGTAAATTTGTGTTTCAAAGTCACTGCTGCTTCGCTTATGGTTCGACTAAGATCATTTGGCCGGTAAATAGTTTCAAAATAATGCTGAAACTTTTGGATTTCTTTAATATGTCTTTCAGTACCTTTCTTTGTTCGATCCTACACAAAAGTAAAAGCATTCGTCAGATGAGTCGTAAAGGCCGTCACGTCGAAGAATCTAGTGAGGTAGTAGTCTTTCCACCAAACATCAAATTCTTGAGTGCAGAGGAAGGATGGTCGAAAGACCACCGGTTGAATCTCCAGAATCTCATCAAAGTATTTTTCTGATAACTCTATGCTTTTCTCCAGATTATGAAAAGAATTGTGAAAAATAATACAACCTTTCTTTGGATAAACGGGTTTTGTTTTTATTTGGATTAACCCAAATTGTCGAGCCACTAGGTTGGGTTGATAAACAATAAGGGAAATTTTTGTGTTATTCGTGTTGTGATGGGAGAAAAGGTGTCTTGGTGTTAGGAACGATTCCCAGATAACCAAAAATGTGTCTTCTTCTTTTTACATCTCAAAAGGAAGTTGTTTGGTAAACCATTTGGGACCAATAGTTCTGTTGGAAAAGGGTGCCATGGACGGAGTGAAGTTGTATCGTTTGGCAAACATCATTACATAACTGGTGAAGGCTTGTCGAAGGCTAATCCCTTCGTCAGATGGAGTTAGTTTTACCAACCTAGGCCATTCGACGTTTCTGTCCTTCACTTCTTCCTCATTTACTTTATTCTTGATAGGGAGAGAAGCCTCGAAGGTGGCATTTAACCATAACTGTAGAAGCCAGAAAGGCCCTGCCAAGCTTAGTTTTCCTTTCTCTTTGACAGTCTTCAAAAACTCCACACTCTCGCTAATGGATTCATAAAGGTTCGCCAAAACCATTTCGCTTAAACAAAGTTTTTTCCCAGCATGAAGTTGGTTGGCTATGGTAAGGTATTTTTTGGCAACCTGAAGAGAACGAGAGCAAAAGACAAATTTCGACAACCAGAGGGTCAAAAAGCCCATGTGCTCTACATCAGAGACTTCTGTAGTTGTTTTGTCATAGTAATGACCAATAAACAAGGAATAGGAGGCATGTTTGGTGTTGAAACCTATAGTATCTTCATCTAAATCAGTAGGATCGAAGTCTAATCCTATAGGGCTAAGGCCAACTATGGCAGCTATGTCGAAGAAGGTTGGAGTGACCATTCCACAAGGAAGATGGAAGTTGTTGTAGGTGCTATCCCAAAAGTAAAGGGAAGCCAGGAGCATGTTTGGGCAATAACTAGGGCCCACCTTCGACAGTTGGATCAAGTCGAAAATGCCAGTTTGCTTCCAGAAATCCCCTTTAATTTTTTCGACCTTAGTCAGCCAGGCCAAATAGTCTGAAGGATCTTTTGTCAAAGGGCAACTTCTAAAGATCCTAGCTTGGTTCAAATATGCTAAATCTATTTCTTCAGAAGCTGAGGAGCTATCAGGATTATTTGGGGACGTTTCACTAGGTTTGGGTTTTACTCCAGCACCTATGGGTTTTGAATAAGAATACGTAGGGAAAAAATCCTTTAAACGATCAGCGTTAGCATTGGGGTCAGGGAGTGGACCCAACATTGCATGGCAAGTGCCAGAAATAAGAACCGGAATGAGTACCTGGGATTGATAAATGCTTGCTTTCTCTCTTTCATTTGGAGGCTCTGGAATGTACTGTTGATTGCTCACAATCACTGGTCCAGGCAACTCGTGCGCATAAGGGAGAACAGTAGTGTTCTTGGTCTTCTTGGTTTTCTTGTCAGTAGGAGCTTTGCGAGGAGCCATTGATGAGGGAAGCAAGGAAATTTCAGAAGAAAGTATGAAGGTTTGAAATGGGTTTGTGAAGAAGAAGAAGGTCAGGAACGTAAAAGTGTTAAAAGATTTGGAAAATAAGTATTTATAGAGGGAAAGATGAGAAAACGTTCCAGTTTTTATATTGATCATGGGACACGTGTCAAGATTTCAACGGTAATGATCAAAGAGTATGGAAAGTTGAGAAAAGCATGGCTAGCTAGTTTTTAGGGTTATGCAGATCATGTCTAAACGTGGGATTAGATGGGACGTTTAAAGAAAAGTGTAATGATGGATTTTCTTGGGACTTAACAAAAGGTCACGTCTTGAAAACCAACATCATTAATGCAGGTAACATGGCGTTGAAATATTTTCGACAGCAAATGATGGTTTCTCCAGAAATAAGTCGAAACATCTTTGCTGGGGGGCAATTTGTAGACATATATTTTCGACACCATGTCTTGGTAGGCAAAATGATGTTCTTCAACTAAAGAAAATGGCTACAGATGAGGAAGAAAGAAAATGAAGGTATTCAAAAGAAGTTTTCGACACTTCGACAAGAACAGCGTTTTGACATTTCGACAGAAACATAAGGAAGTTTTCGTCAGACAAGGTTTAAGGGACATTCGTTACTCTTCGACAATTCGACAAAGTGAAGAGGCGCAACGCTTCGACGCAAAGGGAAAATTCAAATTCAAAAGATATGACGTTTGGCAGAAGACGCGTGGAAGCTTTAGAAGAAAAGAAGACATGCAGAAGGCCAAGTGTCAAAGATTTAGAATTTTTCCGTTACTAAACAGTTATTGTATTTTTCTATAAATAGGATAGTTGTTGTAGAATTTTAGGGTGTGAAAACTTGTACTAAATTCCTGTAAATACTCAAAGTACCCGTGTGAGAGAAAAGAGTTTATTATCTGGAAAATGTACGTGTGAACACCATCTTTTAAGTTTATAAAAATTCAAAGTCTTTTATAATTGCTTTTACTTTCCCCAGTCATTTATCCTTTGTCATTTACTTTATGCAAGTTTTACTTTCATTCAACTTATTTTTCGCCAGAAGTTGTTAGTTAGTTCTTTAACCAAACCGTTCATACATAAAAGATATAACAAAACAAACCATTAAAACACCATTCTCCTAAGAGTTAGAAAAATTTGCACATGTATCCCAGGATTTGTGTGGTTGGTCCTGCAAGTAACCCAATTTTATAAGAGATTGGTAAACCAGAGGTTGTTCGCCAAAATCAACAGCGAACAATACCTTAAGCAATCGTGGTGTAAGTGACGAACGTTGAGTGTTGTTTGTATGCCTTAGGCAATTGATGTGTTGTGTTTTGATGATTAAAACATGATGATTTATGATGTAACATGAAGAATTTTGATGCACGATAATGATGTAATACCATGATGGTTACGATGAAATCTTTATGAATGATGATGCAATTGATGATCCTGTGATGATGATGATTGTGATGTTCTGCATCATGCATTCATAGCATATTAGGACTTCGGTCCAGTGACGATGTGAAGACTTCAGTCCAGTGGTGGCCTCAATCCTATTGTGTGGATTATGGTGTCTATGATGTGCTCTGATTCTTGTGTAGAATCGATCCTATTGGTGGGGATCTTTGGAGGGTGATGGCCCAGTGTCCATCAACATGATGAATTTGTACCACATGCATGAGTATATTGTTGATGCATTTCATGCTATGTGGCATTGCATATATGTGAATTGTTTGATGATGTTGTGACTTAAGTGATGCTTTGATAATGAATTGTTGATTTGATGACTTTATGAACGAGGATGTATATAAGTTACTATAATATGAAGGTGTGAGTATAATACTTGGCGAATGATGATGCATGGAGTTCATGATGATGTTGTTTTTGTATTATGAATGCTATCTTAATATATCTTATTTTTATATCTTGTATAGTGATTTATGATTACTCACCTTGCCTGTTTGAATGTTGCCTCCACGTGGGTAACGTGCAGGTGATCAGGATTAGCTCCCTTGGTGCGTGAAGAACTGACTTGAAGTATTTTGGTTATTTCTGTTGAGTAGAGGATCTTGCTCTGATATGTAACATCGGGTCGGGACGTTTGAGTCGAACTGTTGTGTTTTTTTGTTGTTGACAATCATGAAGTTATGAGTTCTTGTTTTTGAAACTTTTTGAATTACAAATTATGCTGATGATTTTGAATCTTTCTGCTGCGTAGTAATTGATTGAAACTATGATGAATAAAACTCGTGTTACGGAGTAAGACGTTATTGTGATTTTATGACGAAATGTGGCACCCTTGTGGTGATATACTTTGATATAATTATTTATAATTATCGTGAATGTTCTTTAGGGAAGAAGGGTGTTACAATTAGTGGTAACAAAGCAGGTCGGTCCACCCGACCAAGTTGTTTAACTATGTTGTTCCCTAGTATGCGACATGTGTGTGAAAACACGGTCTATGCTTGTTTTGTTTTCCATTTGCAGGTTGGGAATGAATCAAGTGGAGGAGAAGCTTGTGCTTCCCTAAGATGCTTCAAGCGTGGGGTGAAGGCTTAGTGTGTCGTTGGACGCTACTATAGTTTGGTCGAGATGGTTTATGCCTCATCCTGATTGTCGACTGTTTGTTGAAAATAGACGGGATTATGTTGGATGGAGTAGACATGTCTTGCCATCTTAAATGGTGTGTACAGTGAATTTTTTGGAGTTAGGCCAAGTGCTTACAGATTATTTTGATTAGTCGATGCAGATTCTTATAATTGAAGCTGAAACGGATTTGAGTTTCTTGTCTGTAGGTGAAGTTGAGACATTTTTGAGAGAGAATGATCAGATAATTGCGACTTGCCTCCAAAGTATTGATCTGGGTTTGGTGATAGTAGAGAGTTGATGTTATTGGCTGCTAAGCAGGTGGATGAACTTCGAGAAGATGGAGCCTCGATGTTTGCATTGTTTGCATTGTTGCAAGTTGATCATGAAGTTGTGAGTGTCGAATTACCTGTTGTCCGTGAATTTCCCTAGGTGTTTCCGGATGACATAAGTGATTTGCCTCCAGAGCGTGAAGTAGAGTTTGCAGTGGACTTGATACCAGGTACGAGTTCGGTGTCAATAAATCTTTATCGGATGCCAACTTCTAAGTTAAGTGAAGTGGAGAAACTGTTGGAAGAATTTCTTGAGAAGAAGTTTGTTCGACTGAGTGTCTCTCCATGGGGTGCTCCTATGTTGTTAGTTAAGAAGAAAGACAATAGTATGAGGTTGTGTGTGGATTATCAACAGTTTAATAAAGTGACTATCAAGAACAAGTATCCACTTCCGAGGATTGACGAATTGATGGATTAGTTAGTAGGCACTTGTGTGTTTAGCAAGATTGATTTGAGGTATGGTTATCATCAGATTCGTGTTAAGCCAGACGATATTCTGAAGACAACCTCAGGACAAGGTATGGTCACTATGAATACATTGTGATGTTGTTTGGTGTATCTAATGTACCCGGTGAGTTCATGGAGTATATGAATCGGATTTTTTATGAGTATTTGGACAAGTTTGTTATGGTTTTCATTGATGATATTTTTATTTACTCGAAATCGGAAGAAGAGCATGTTGAACATTTAAGAACTGTGTTGCAAGTATTGAAAGAGAAGAAGTTATATGCAAAACTGTCAAAGTGCGAGTTTTGGTTTAAGGAAGTGAGTTTTCTTGGCCATGTGATTTCAAGTGGTGGAATTACGGTTGATCCTTCTAAGATTGATGTTTTGTTATAGTGGGTGACTCCGAAGTCTGCTATCGAGATACGAAGTTTTCTAGGGTTGGCAGGTTATTATCGCAAGTTCATAAAAGGTTTTTCTAGATTGACTTTATCATTGACTCAGTTGACTCAAAAGGGTCAAGCTTATGGTCGGATGTTGCGTGTGAAGAGAGTTTTGTGGAATTGAAGAAGAAATTGACGACCGCTCCGGTATTGATTTTGGATAATTCGAATGAATCTTTTGTGGTGTATTGTGATGCTTCGAAGTTGGGTCTTGGTGGAGTATTGATGCAGAATAGACAAGTTGTTGCTTATGCTTTGAGACATTTGAGAGTTCATGAAAGGAATTATCCCACACATGACTTAGAGTTAGCAGCTGTGGTGTTCGTGTTGAAAATTTGGAGACATTATCTTTTTGGCTCTAAATTTGAGGTGTTCAGTGATAATAAGATTTTGAAGTACTTGTTTGACTAGAAAGAGTTGAATATGAGGCAGAGGAGGTAGTTGGAGTTATTGAAAGATTATGATTTTGATTTGAGTTACCATTCGGGTAAAGCAAACGTAGTGACTGATGCATTGAGCGGGAAATCATTGCATATGTCAATGCTTATGGTGAGAGAATTAGAATTAATCGAGCAATTTTGAGATCTGATTTTAGTATGTGAAGAGACTCCTGGCAGTATGAGGTTGGGTATGTTGAAACTGACTAGTAGTATTCTGGAAGAAATCAGAGTGGGTCAACAATCTGACTTGAGGTTGGTTGATCAGTTGACTTTGATTAACCAACGTAACGGAGGTGAATTCCAGATTGATGAAAATGGTGTGATGAGGTTCAGAGATAGAGTGTATGTTCCAGATGTCCCAGAAATCAAGAAGAGTATTCTTGGAGAAGGGCATCGAAGTAGATTGAGTGGTGCTACGAAGATGTACCAGGATTTGCAGAAATTGTTTCGGTGGCCAGGTATGAAGAAGGATATTGCTGAGTTTGTATATGCATGGTTGACTTGTCAGAAGTTGAAGGTTGAGCATCAGAAGCCTTTGGGTATGATGCAACTGTTGAATATTCCAGAATGGAAATGGGATAGTATTTCCATGGATTTTGTGTCAGGATTGCCAAAGATTGCGAAGAGGAATAATTCTATTTGGGTGATTGTGGACAGGTTAACTAAATCGGCTCATTTCTTACAGATGAAGATTAACCATTTTATGCAGAAGTTAGTTGAGATGTACATTGAGGAAATTGTGAAGTTACATGGGATACCTTCGAGTATTGTGTCGGATAGAGACCAGAGATTTACGTCGATGTTCTGGAAAAGTTTATAAGATGCTTTGGGTACTAAGTTGAGGATGAGTTATGCATATCATCCATAGACGGATGATCAGATAGAGAGGACTATCCAGTCTTTGGAGGATTTACTAAGGGCTTGTGTGTTGGATCAAGGAGGATCTTGGGATAGCCATTTGCCGTTGATTGAGTTCACCTACAACAATAGTTTTTATGCTAGTATTGGGATGGCGCCGTATGAAGCTTTGTATGGCAGAAGGTGTATAACTCCATTATGTTGGTACGAGTCAGGCGAGAGTGTTGTACTCGGACTTGAGATTGTGCAGGAGATGACTGAGAAGATTAAGATGATCCAAAAAGGATGAGAGTTTTGCAGAGTCGTCAAAAACGTTATCTTGATAAGGGAAGGAAAGAACTTGAATTCCAAGAGGGAGATCACATGTTTTTGAGAGTTACGCCGGTGAATGGTGTGGGTCGAGCCTTGAAGTCTAGAAAACTCACTCCACGTTTTGTTGGTCTGTATCAGATTACGCAGAGGATAGCGGAGGTAGCCTATCGAATTTATTTACCATCGTCGCTTGCGAATTTACATGATGTGTTTCATGTATCTCAGTTGAGGAAGTATATTCCGGATCCGTCGCATGTAATCCAAATGGATGACGTACAGGTGAGAGATAACCTAACTGTTGAAGCATTACCTGTGCGGATTGATGGACGAGAAATGAAACAACTGCGGGGTAAAGACATAGCTTTGGTGAAGGTGTTATGGGGTGGACCAGCTGGTGAGAGTTGGACTTGGAAACGTGAAGATCAGATGAGAAAGTCTTATCCGACTCTGTTTCCTTCAAGTAATTTTCGAGGTCAAAAATTCTTTAAGTGGGGGAGACTTGTAACACCCCAAAATAATTAGAATATTTATTTAATTGAATTATTATAAATATTCATATTTTTCGGTGAATTTTGGTGAAATATTTAATGCCTGATGATTTGTGTTGTGGGGTATTGATGATATTAAGAGGGTATTGAGAATAATTAGAAGTGTATGTTTTATTAAAATTATTTTGATAATAATAATAGTGGAATAATGTGAATAATGTTATTTATATTATTATTAATATTTTAAATAATAGGAATGGAACACTGAGGGTAAGATGGTAATGTTGGGTGGAATAAGTGAGAATGAAATTGGGAAATCATAATAGGGGTCCAAGGGGTAAGAATGACAAAAGGGAAAAAAAAGAGTGGAGAAGTTTATTTGGTACGATCATGTTTTTGGAAGAGCGCTCTGAAGAAAGAAAGAGGAAGAGGCTAGGGCTCAGAGAGAACTCTGAAGAATTGAAGGAGAAAGTCGAAATCGAATTATTTAAGGTATGAGGAGTATTACTTTTCATTTTAATGGATATAGAGTGTAGATGTAGGTAGTTAGTTTTGGGGTTTTTGAGAATGGTGAGATTATCATGAAATTGAGGTTTTGAGTTGTATGAGATGATAAGTATGAAACCTAGTATGATGTGTTGTTGTTATTGTGTTAATTGCATTGTGATTTATGAGTAATTTTGGATTGTTTGGTACTAGAATCGTTAGGGTGGGGTTCTGATCTTCTAAGGGTTAGTATATTAAATAGTGGGTTGTTCTATGATATGTTTTTGTTGATTAATCGATATACCAAGAATGTTGTTCGCATAACTATGTGATAATCTGTTTTGGATTGCTAATGAGTTTCCTCTATTGTTGAGTTTGAAGGTCTGAGTCGAAAGTATGAATTCATGATGATAGGTGTTAATCTATGAGTAAAACTATGAATAATTGAGTTTTAGAATGTTATTTTAGTGTAAAAATCGAGTCCATGATGATGGTTTTCGTAGCATAGGCGTTGGTGTGAAATTCTGGGGTGAAAGTGCTTTTAAAAAAAGTGATTTTTGGGGTTCGGAATAGTATGCGTCGACTCATAGGTACCCCTGGGTCGACTTACAGCTACCCGAACGCAAAATTGTGGAAATTTTAGCAGTATGTGTCGACTCATAGCTCTGTGTGTCAACTTATAGCTCTGTGCGTTGACCTTTGAGTCGACTCATAGGTAGAAAAACGCCAGAAACGGTTTCGATCATAACTTTTTAACCGCTAATCCAAATGACGAACCGTTCGAAGAGTTGGAAAGATAATAAGTAAAACTTTAACATGGTGTAGTTGTATGAATCATTTTCCTAATATTTTTATGTTTAATATCTTGAAGAATGTGATTATTGCTTGTTGTATACCTTAAGCAGTCGTGGCGTAAGTGACGAACCTTGAGTGTTGCTTGTATGCCTTAGGCAATTGATGTGTTGTGTTTTGATGATTAAAACATGATGATTTGTGATGTAACATGAAGAATTTTAATGCACGATAATGACGTAATACCATGATGGTTACGATGAAATTTTTATGAATGATGATGCAATTGATGATCCTGTGATGATGATGTTTGTGACGTTCTGCATCATGCATTCATAGCATATTAGGACTTTGGTCTAGTGACGATGTGAGGACTTCAGTCCAGTGGTGGCCTCAATCCCATTGTGTTGAATGTGGTGTTTATGACGTGCTCGGGTTCTTGTGTAGAATCGATCCTATTGGTGGGGATCTTTGGAGGGTGATGGCCCAGTGTCCATCAATATGATGAATTGGTACTACATGCATGAGTCTATTGTTGATGCATTTCATGCTATGTGGCATTGCATATATGTGAATTGTTTGATGATGTTGTGACTTAAGTGATGCTTTGATAATGAATTGTTGATTTGATGACTTTATGAACGAAGATGTATATATGTTACTATGATATGAAGGTGTGAGTATAATACTTGGTGAATGATGATGCATGTATTTCATGATGATGTTGTTTTTGTATGATGAATGTTATCTTAATATATCTTATCTTTATAATATTGTATAATGATTTGTGATTACTCACTCTGCCTGTTTGAATATTGCCTCCACGTGGGTAACGTCCAGGTGATCAGGATTAGCTCCCTTGGTGCGTGAAGAACTAACTTGAAGTATTTTGGTTATTTCTGTTGAGTAGAGGGTCTTATCACAACAAGTAGAATCAAAATCTGAGAATGAAGAATAGTCAAAGCATCACAATCAACCCCAAAAACTATTAGAACATAGCCAAATAGCACAACAAACCTATAAAAAAAATGAAGATATGAATAAGATTCCCATGCTTATTCAGAGAGGTGAGGAGGGAAAGGATGATAAGCAACTTGAATGGCAGAAGAATAAGAAAAGGAGGAAAAAAGAATGAAATAGTTGACCATATGATATAGATGAATTATTGTCATAGAGAAGAGATGGGAAAAATGATGAATATCATATCTATAAACAGAAAATGAAATAAAACAAAAGAAGTTAGAAGAAAGACAACAAGAGACATGTATCAGGTAAAGGAGTTCATGTCGCAAGGGGGAAACAAACTTGGGCTGAAGAATCATGACGATCAATTATGAGCGAAGAAATAAGAGAAAGATGATAAGGATAAAAGCAACCTTACATATCAAACCAAAGAGAAAACTAACAATCAAGATATCACGAACATGGATAAAGGAAAGATCCGGGAAAAAAATTTATAACACTTCTAGATTTCAAACCCAGAGCATCATTAGCAAGCAAAGTATCATAATCAACACCAACAATCTAACAAATAATGAGGGTCTTAATGATTTTCAAATGCTCAACAGAAGAGGAAATAAAGGGATAATCGACATATAAAAAGATATATAAGGTTAAAAGACAAATATGCATATGGAAAACAATGATATAACTGAGTATCAAGCGAATGAGAAGAGTTACCATAAAAAACAGAGATGCGGGTCACAATGAAGAACGATCCTAGAAACGCCATTATTCAGCAAATAACAAAGGTTAGAATCAAACTAAGTAAGAGAGAGAAGAAAAAAACAACAAGGAAAATAGATGGATACCTCTAAAAGACGGTTGGTTGAAAGAAAATATGGATGCGAGCTTCATAGTGAAGACGGAATCTGGTGGCTAAGAGCGATTGTTTGGAATGTAAAGTTCAAACAATCATCCAAAGTTAATGTAGGATGTTGGGGAAATGGAGATCCGCTAGCGGCGGAAGCTATGGCTCTGAAAGTAGTGATGGATAAAACCCGTTAGTGTGACCTTAAAAGAATGGAATTCAAATCAAATAACATCACTCTGGTGAAGATGATGAACCGTGTGAATTTGTTGCCTCATAGAAATGTTGGAATGATATGCATATCTATGAGAAAGATGAATGAGAGGTTTGAAACAATAAGCTTTAACCACGCACTCAGAGGGAATAATGAAATGACACACAAACTTGCTATACGGTTTGTGTTAGCAAACTTACAAAAGTTGGGAATTTGGGTAGTCAAAATGGGCCTCAGGCCCAAATGTAACCTTTTTTTTCTTAGTTCATTGAGAACTTTAGCTATCAAAAAAATATATATCATCTTAAAAATCTTGTATTATATCATCTTAAATATCATGTATCGATATATATATTTTTTTAAGATAATATAAAATTTTATTATAAAAGTTAATCTATAATTTAAGAACATTGAATGTTCTGGAAAAAAACCACATTGCCCTTGCTGATCCACTAAGTTGCCACGATGAATATGTGAAAGCTCCTGTGGTTTGACTAAATTTTGGTTAAAACTTGATGAAGAACAAGATGATCAAACATAAAGAATTCTTCCAGAAAACAAAGATGTCGAATGAAATGTCCTGACATGAAGACTCGACGTCTGGACAAATTCAGCAGGTTGTTTTAATTATGTTCCAAGATTCAAGGCTCGGTTTGCAGTGGATCAAGGATAGAAGATTTAAAGCCCAAGAAAGAAAACTATAAAAGAAAGACCAAGACCTAGGATAGAAACAGACTCTAGGAATCCTATTTTGTAATACTTGTAAAGTAAAAAATAGGGTTTAGGGTTTTGAGAGTCACAGAACTTTCTTGTGTTGTAAGTCTCCCTTTGTATCGGTTTGATACACAGTGGTAGACATAGATGTTTATACAGATTCAGAAACCTTTAGGTAATGAATTGTATATTGTTCTTGGATGAAGCTTTTAAGCAAATCCGAGTTGGATTGTTAGTCAAGGTAGCTTGGCTGAACTTTGCATTGAAAGAAGATTCTTTCAAGTAGGATGATGCAGTTGTTGTTGAATGTAATTGTTAGATATCACAGGTTGTGATTTAGGGAGTGAGATGGGTTTCTCTTATCAATTAGATGTGACTTCTAATGATAAAGTTTTCATTGGGTAGTGATAGGTAAACCAGAGGTTATTTACATAAAACTATACTACTGATAATTGATTATTCTTCCTGGCTTGGTAGCCCCCAGATGTAGGTGATTTGCACCGAACTGGGTCATCATATTCTGTGTTGTTTATCAATATGAAATTTATATTTTAGTATTTATTAACATGTCGTAACAGATGTTACAACATCTGTTGTAAATCTGTTACCGATATTCAGTATATTAGGTTGTTTGTTCTGCCCTTGTTTTTATGTTATGCAGAGAACAATGTCATGACATGTTGTTTGGACATCTGCTATCTGCTATGCCAGAATTTCAATTGGTATCAAAGCAGGCATCCTGTCTGTTTCTGGATGAGATCTTGAGAGATACTTTCTGGTGTTTAAACAAGGTATGTGTGTGTGTGTGTGTCTGATCAGACCATTCATTGGAAATCTAGAATGATCGGTATTAGATCAAGGATGACAACTTCTGTTTGTTGTTTCTTGCTTCTGTGAAGTTTCTCCAGCCGCTGCTGGTGAAGAAGTTATTTTATGCTAGGTGTCCCCTAAGATATCTTGACATCTTAACTGGAGCATGTTGAAGATGTGTTTGTGTTCCGCTGCATATGTTTCTGATGAAAGGACATTAGTAAATCTATATTGAAGACTCTTCTCATGAAAGTGTCAGCATCTATTGAAGTTGTAGCCATTCCAGCAGGGAGTAATGGAATGGAGAGAGTTTTTTGGTGTTGTTTGCCTTGGTACTTGGAAGGTTGATTCCTTCAGGTATCTTGAAGTCTGAAGAGAAGAGGTCTAGGTTATCAACTTCTTGGGTTATGAAACAGGTAAATACATGTGTCATGATAAAGTTGCCAAAGACACTTGAGAATTCTCTCAAGTCCACTCATAAAGGCATCTCTAGTCATGAGGATTGTTCTATTTCCTTGGTGTTCTGGAGGACTACGGTTGTTTCTCTGGATCAAGGTTGGCTCTAAGGGTCATCAATCTGAAGAATTTAGGGGTGATTTATTTTCACTTTCCATGTCGTGCAAGGTAGTGCTTCTTCTGATCAGTTGAAGTGGTTCATATCAAGGAAGATGCAGAAGTTTGTACCAGCTAGGTCAAGGGTGTCAGCCTTGATGTCTCAACATTCTTTCTGGTACATAAGGTACCTGCACCAAAGAATACTTGATTGGTATTCCTAAAGTGTTGATATCTCATGGATGTATGGGGTACTGAACAAGTATTCAAGATCAATTTCTATTTATGGAGTGCACAAGTATTTAATTAATTATCCATGTTCTTGAAGCTCAAGATTGCTGGAGTTCAGGAGGTTCAACTTTTCTCATCGCAATAACTCAGGGACTAACATTAGGTGGATGATCCAAGAAGGTTTTCTTATAAGGATTTAAGATTCATTGCTATTTGTGTTGTTCATAAGTATTTAATGAATTATCCTTAGTTGATGATCAAGGAAGATGAAACCTAGGTGTCTCATCAGTTGTTCCATCATCAATGTTCAAGTATCTAGTCCTTGGATCTGTTTGGGCTTCTACACGGATCTGATGGTCAACCAAATGTTGAAACATTCCATCAACAAAGATTAAGCAGAATCTTGTTGATTTAAGGAATGAATCTTTAGGACAAGAGAGAGAGGAGCAACATATGCTCTGGGAACCAAACTTTTGTGTGTTGACATAAAGTGTTAGGAACCCTCTTCTGGTTGAATATGCAGAGGCGCATAATCTGACTAGGAAGTTTTGTGGTAGGAAGCTTATTTAGAATATGGTGATGATGGAAGTGAAAATGAAGACTTCTTATTCTTGATGAATATTGCTTGGATCAGTTTATTTCTGATCTAGATGAATTGGAGTACAGCTGCTGAGAGCATGTGATCCTTTTCAACATGGAGGTTCGAGATAAGTGTCAAGGATAGTATCTCTGACATCTTGAAGGAAGCTGGTTTTCTTGTAGCTATTGACTACTCTTTCTTAAAGGATCATGCCTTGGCATGTTTGGTTCTTCGGAGGATGAGTTCTTCGAGTTGATGCTCTTCAAGGTATTTGGTCTTAAGACTGGTTGTGGACCATTAACACAGGATGAAGGTTATCTACTCAAACTTGATATGTGAATCAAGTCTATGAGAGCATGAAACTCTTGTTCTGTAGAAGTGGAGAAGTTTCTTAAGATGGTATGTCTGAGGACTACTTCAGACAGATTTGACCTCATCAGATGGAAGTCATGACATTGATGTCAGATATTCTGACATTATCATCAGACTCTTCTCTTTGTGGGATCTGGTTATAGTGGAGAAGTATCTTTTTGAAAAGCTGGTCTTCTCAGATGTGATTGGAATGGATGCTTTAAAAAGCCTATGCAATGTATGGGAATTACAGAAGCTAATAGTGGCTACATTTTACAATCTTAGTGTATCTAAGATGTCTTGCTAAACACCCAGATTCTTAATTGTAGATCTAGAGGAAGCTGTGACATTTGGCTGTGTCATTTGAATCCAAGATGTGTGTTTCGTCTTGTCCTTGGAACAACTTACCTTTGGAAAAAGGGAGGTTGTTTGAAGACCAAAGAAGGAGCTGGTTTAGCTCTTGGCTTGCTGATGGATGAAGGGATCTTCACTTGAGGTGTTTACCTTGGTGGGAGAATGAGAGTTTATTTCTCTCTACAATTGTCTGAAGTTCTTAATGATCAAGCTGGTAGGAGTTGTGTTCTCTGAAGACCTTCAGTTAGATTACTATGCAGATAGTAAGTCCAGTGGTAATTGTATCAAGAACCATAGTGTATGGTGTCTGTGATATGATCAGGATGTCCTAACTGATGTTAGAACATCATCATTTTTTCTGAACTTAGAGTTTAGATTGTGGAAGCTCATATTCGCCAGTTGAATCAGAAGTGTTCTAACTTATCATACGAAAGAATGATGAGGTGAAGACTGTCTTGGATCATGGGGTGTTTATCTGTAGTATGACTCTTGTTGAGGTCAGAATGCTTGTGGAGGGGTGGTTTCTTCTGCTGCAAGTAACTCTAGAAAGAAGTGGATCAGTTTGGTGCTTGTGAAGCAAGTAAGCTGAGGATTTCTGGAGCATGTATTTGATGTCTTTCAAATTTGAATGACATCTGGACTAGCTAACAAACTAGGAGATTTTGTATGTCTCTTTGTAACACCCATATATAAATACATACATCAAAGCATATATCATACATGAATAATACGTTTGGTACTAAAATATACAAGTTCCTTGTAACACAGTATACATATAAATGCCCAAAAACCCTAATACAACAACTATGGCATGTTATATATATACAAGATGTTCAAAAAGATAAAACTAAGAACTAGATCAACTAATGATCTCAAAATCTCCACAACGGAAGCCTTGCCATACAAAAGATACGATCCGTAAGGAAAAGTCAAACCACTTTGTCCTTACCCTTCGCCGAACCTGCAGTACATGTGATGTAAACAACAACGTGGGGTGAGATACATCAAATCTCAGTGAGTTATCTATCTTATATGTCCTCTCGGCTTTACAAGGTTCTAACAAGCCTAACTCAAGTCAAAAGGGAAGGAATGTGACTTTGAGTACACACACGCACTATATAGAAACATGTCATGAGTTCATCAACTCACAATATCACAAATCGGTAACCACACCAAGGCATCCCCTGTTCCCGTCCGCTTCTACGTCTAGAAGTCGACCCGAGTCATGGATCCTGGTAACCTACTTAACATACGAATGGATTCGGGTTCTACGGGCCATTAACCGTTATGAACCGTCACTTCACACGGGCCATTAACCGTCACAAGCATACGCTCCCAGAGCGCCATTCGTACTACACGCGGGAATCAAACCTGCCAAGTAGTTGTGCACATGTTTCATAGGAGCTCAAGACCCATGAAACGCACTCACAAAACAACCGGTTACGATTACGTGATCTCGCACACAAACGTGATTGCATTCGACAATCACAAGGCCATAACGCCTTATCACAACCACAAAGGTTAACACACATGTTCCATACTAGTGTTTATTCCTTCTACATTTTTCTGACATTGTTTACGTTAATATTCCTCACTCTACCTATTTTGTATTTTAACATGCATACATATTCAAACATGTTTAACAATAAGAACATAGGCAAAATAGTCATTAATCACATAATGGAAACACATTATTCAATATACCACCAATTACACCAATTCACGGTTCCCTTCGATTTATTTAATCGGGCGATAAACTGATATTTCTCACTACCATTAGCTAGAATATGTTTCTAGCTTCATAACGATACCAAGAATACTCACATCGGATAAACGAGTCAAAAGTTATGAAAGAAACAAGTCGGATGATCTGCCATGTTCGCAATGCGAAGAATCCAGCGAATGCTCACTTCTCATTCGCAGTGCGAAGCTCCTAGCGAATGCCTAGCCAACACTGGTTCGCTGCCCCATTCGCAGTGCAAACGTCTGGCGAACAGTGGCAGAACCAAAACACACTAAAGTTCGCAGTGCGAACAACTGGCGAATGTTCGCCTCCACATTTGCCGTGCGAATAGCTAGCGAGTGTTCGATTCCCCCTTCGCAAGGGGATTCGCAGTGCGAATCTGGGAAAATTCAGAAATTCTGCAGCGTAACAGCTGAGTTCCCATGGGTCCAAAACTTCACCAAAACATACCCACACATCCAACAATCAAATACAGATGATTCTACACTCATATATCCTATATTACTCAGTTTGCAACACATTTCAACTGTTAAATCCAAGATTACTCATTTTCTCACCATTCTAACCAAGATTCTAAACCTCAAGAAAATCTAAACCAAAGGTTTCTATCTATAACCCACCTTGAATAGATGATGATGATGATGAAGATTGGAAGATGATTTGGTGAAGAATGGGTGATGGTTGATGACTTGTGTTCTTGAGCTTTTTCCTCTTCTTCCTTTTCCTTTCCTTTCTCTTCCACTTCTTTCTATCTTTTTCTCCCTTTGCTTCTAGTAAGGAAAAAGAGTGGAAAGGAAAATGATATAGTAAAATATCATTAATTAGTAACACTACTAATTGTCCAAATAGTCTCTAAAGCTCCAACACTTAAAACCCCAGAGTTAGATAATATTAATTGGGTCTGCTCTGAGCTCATCAGTTTACTCTAATTATTTCTGCAGATAATTTCTCAGAGTACACTGGGACTCAGTTGATCACAACTAATATTATCCAGAGTAAAATAATTTATGGGGTATTACATCCTCCCCCCCCTTAAATAGAAATTCACCCAGGAATTTAAAACAATTACCTGAAAAGATAAGGATACGCGTCTCGCATCTCTGATTCTAGTTCCCACGTCGCATCTCCCGGATGCGTCTCGTCCCACTGAACTTTAACTAGAGGAATCTCCTTATTCCTTAACACCTTAGTTTCTCTTCCCGTGATACGACTCGGTTGGGGCTCGAACGTTAAATCTGCTTCTATCTCAATAGTATCGGGTAGAATTGGCTGGAGAGGGTCTGGAACAAACTTCTGAAGCTGAGATACATGAAAAACATCGTGCATCTCGGACAGAGAAGGCAGTAAGGCTAATCTGTAAGCTACTTCACCAATTCTTTCTAAGATCTGATACGGTCCCACGTATCTTGGACTTAACTTCCGCGATTTAAATGGTCCTTTCAACCGCAATCTCGGAGTAACCTTCAAAAATACATGATTACCCTCATCAAATTCTAAAGGTCTCCTACGGTTGTCCGCATAGCTTTTCTGACGATATTGTGCTTGTTTGACCTTATCACAGATCATCCTAATTTTCTCCGTAGTTTCGTGAACAACCTCGGGTCCCAACATTCTATCTTCGCCAACCTCCGCCCAACACAATGGTGTCCTACACTTCCTTCCATATAATGCTTTATAAGGTGCCATACCAATACTTGCCTGATAACTGTTATTATAAGAGAAATCAATCAACGGCAAAAGTTCTATCCAATTTTCTCCACTTTTAAGAACACAAGCTCTCAACATATCTTCCATGGTTTGTATTGTCCGTTCCGTCTGACCATCCATTTGCGGATGATTCGACGTACTCAAACACAACTTTGTTCCCATCGCTTGTTGAAAAGCTCTCCAAAATCTCGAAGTAAACTTTGGATCTCTATCCGAAACGATAGCAGTGGGAATACCATGCAACCTCACTATTTCCGAAAGGAACAACCTTGCGAGATGACTCGCCTTATAAGTAGTCTTTACGACCAAGAAATGAGCAGACTTCGTCAACCGATCTATAATTACCCAAATCGAATCATAACCACCTTTCGTACGGGGTAATCCCACCGCGAAGTCCATCGAAATACTATCCTATTTCCACATCGGAATTTCTAAAGGTTGCAACAAGCCACCCGGTCTTTGGTGTTCAATCTTCACTTGTTGGCATACCGCACATTCCGACACATATACCGCAACATCCTTTTTCATCCCGGACCACCAATAGTTTCTCCTTAAATCTTGATACATCTTCGAAGCACCAGGATGTATAGTAAAAGCACCCTTATGCGCTTCTTCCAAAATCCTTCTTTTCAACACCGCATCATCCGGAACACAAACTCTTTGGCTAAACGAAATGATCCCGTCTGTAGTTCGCACAAAACCCAGTTGAGTCAACATCTCTTGTAACTTCTCATCCAACTCTTGTCCTTGTTGGATTTCCTCTCTAAGAGTAGAGGTGACATTCAAATTCCCCATAATCACACAATTAGGAGTCCAATTAAATTGAAGATTTAAATCTCTAAACTTTTCCATTAAGGCGTACTCTAACATCATCAAGTCGGCACTATGCAACACTTTCCTACTTAAAGCATCCGCCACCTTATTCGCTTTACCCGAATGGTACTTTAGTTCCAAATCATAATCCTTCAAATACTCCATCCACCTCCTTTGACGCATGTTCAACTCTTTCTGGTCAAAAAGATACTTTAGACTCTTGTGGTCACTGAACATCTCAAAATGTACACCATACAAGTAGTGACGCCACGCCTTCAAGGTAAATACAACTGCCGCCAATTCTAAATCATGCGTTGGATAATTCTCTTCATGGACTTTCAACTGTCTAGAAGCATAAGCTACCACATGTCCATCTTGCATTAACACACCGCCTGATCCCTTTTTCGATGCATCACAATATACCTCATACGACTTGCTAGGATCAGGAATAATCAAAACAGGAGCGGTCGTCAAGCTCTTCTTCAAACTCACAAAACTTCTTTCACAAGCCGAATTCCATTCATACGAACAATCCTTCCGAGTCAGCCTCCTCATCGGTAAAGCTAGTTGAGAAAAGCCTTTAATAAACCTTCTATAATAACCTGTTAATCCCAAGAAACTCCTAATTTCGGCAACGTTCTTCGGTCTCTCCCAAGTAATCACCGCCTCTACTTTTGATGGATCCACTGCCACACCTCCTTGAGATATGACGTGTCCAAGAAAATTAACCTCCGACATCCAAACCTCACACTTACTTAGCTTGGCAAAAAGTTGTCTCTCTTGTAAGATGGATAAAACGATTCTTAGGTGTTCTCCGTGCTCTTGAGGATCACGAGAATAGATAAGAATATCATCAATGAAAATCACCACAAATTGGTCTAAATAAGGTTGAAATATCCGATTCATATAATCCATGAAAACTGCCGAAGCATTAGTCACACCGAAAGGCATTACTAGGAATTCATAATGACCATAACGGGTCCTAAACGCAGTTTTCGGTACATCCAAACTCTTCACCCGAATCTGATGATAACCCGACCGTAAATCAATCTTCGAGAACACACAGGCTCCTTTCAATTGATCTAACAGATCATCTATCCGTGGCAATGGGTATTTGTTCTTGATGGTGACCTTATTCAACTGACGGTAATCAATACATAACCGCATTCCACCATCCTTCTTCTTTACCAACAATACTGGAGCTCCCCAAGGCGAAACACTTGGTCTAACAAAATGCTTAGCCATCAATTCTTCCAATTGATCCTTTAATTCTCGTAACTCGAGTGGTGCCATCCGATACGGAGAAATGGATATTGGAGCCGTTCCCGGTACCAGGTCAATAGAGAACTCCACTTCCCTCTCCGGAGGAAGAGAAGTGATATCCTCGGGAAAAACTTCTGGAAACTCGCAAACTATTGGAATACTCAGAACCTGAAGGTTGTCGTTCTCCTCCTTGGTGAGAACCAAAAGAATAGATTTTTCATTTTTAAACAAGAAGTTAATCATTCCCACCGTACCTTCCAAAATAGTAGTCAACACATCCTTCGGAGTGGCCTCGGTAGAGGGGATAATGATTAGTTTTTCTTCACACCCGATGAATACCGAATTAGCTGAAAGCCAATCCATCCCCAGAACAACATCCACTTTCTTAAGCAGCAAGCAAATGAGATCAATCTGGAAAACTCTTCCATTCACCGATAGAACATAATTTTCACACACTAAAGGCGTTTCAACGATCTCATCCATGGCAGTAGTAACCACCATGGGTGGAGACAATGGAATAGCTTGCAACCCCAGTCGCTTCGTACATTTCACCGATATAAAGGAGTGTGTTGCTCCACAATCAAACAAAACAAAGCAAGAATTCCCATTAACCAAACACGTACCAGCAATCAAGGAATTATCACCCTTTGCTTTCCTTGCATCCATTGTGTAAAGTCGCCCAGCATTCCTCTTTTGAGGACAGTCTCTCGCCAAATGGCCCATTCTCTGACACTGATCACCCCTCACACCTTCGATACCACACCTCCCTTGATGATTTCTACCACAATGATGACACACAGGAGGTGCACTCGTCCTAGAACTCTGAACTTGCTTCCCTTTAAAAGATTGTTGCCTTGGACTAAATTGTTGATTCGATCTCCCTCAGTCACTCAGATTCAACCTACTCAATTCTCCTTTCGCTTGTACCTTCTTCAAACTTGCTCCGCCACATAACACTGCCTTAACAATTCAGCATAGCTAGTGAATTCCCTTTGAGATACGCTATGTGAAATTTCAGCCCTTAAACCAAATAGAAACTGATCGATTTTCCACCTCTCATCAGGAGCATACATAGCCTGCCTAGAATAAGCAGCCATAACCTCAAACTTTTCTGCATAAGAAGCCACAGTCAAGTTACCTTGTCTCAATTGTTGAAACCCGAATTCCTTCTGAGACCTTAAGGAACTTGGGAAATACTTCTCCATAAAAGTCATCTTAAACTACTCCCATACTTTCGGTACCTCTTGAATTGTCATTAAGGCTGAAGCGCTTTCCCACCATCTCATGGCAGGACCCTTTAACAAGTGAGAAGCGAAAACAACCTTATTTTCTTCACTACACTAAACTATTAAGAAAATCCGTTCCATACCGGATATCCATTCATGCGCCTTCACCGGATCTTATCCTCCCTAAAACTCTGGAGGGTTCATACGAATGAAATCCCTAAAGGTTCCCCCTACAGCTTCAGGAACAACCACTGGAGGATGCAGGCCACCAGCCATTTATTGTACCATTTGCTGCACAAACTGGTTTTGTTGCTGCTGCATCTGCTGCATGAATTGATACAAAGGGGTATTCTCCCTGTCACCTGGTGGATTAGTCCCGGCTCGAGTGGTTTGCGGTCTACCCCGGTTATTTCTGCGTCTGTCCGCCATGTTCCTAAATGTCATACAGATAGGATTAAGTTGATCAGGCTCAATACCATAAATATAACACGTAAGACCAATGGCGACTCAACACATATGAAACAGAAAGAAACACTTATACTATTTCATGGCTAGGTCGAGGACATGACTTGCTCTGATACCAACTGTAATACCCATATATAAATACATACATCAAAGCATATATCGTACATGAATAATACGTTTGGTACTGAAATATACAAGTTCCTAGTAACACAGTATACATATAAATGCCCAAAAACCCTAATACAACAACTATGGCATGTTATATATACAAGATGTTTAAAAAGATAAAACTAAGAACTAGATCAACTAATGATCTCAAAATCTCCACAACGGAAGCCTTGCCACACAAAAGATACGATCCGTAAGGAAAAGTCGAACCACTTTGTCCTTACCCTTCGCCGAACCTGCAGTACATGTGATGTAAACAACAACGTGGGGTGAGATACATCAAATCTCAGTGAGTTATCTATCTTATATGTCCTCTCAACTTTACAAGGTTCTAACAAGCCTAACTCAAGTCAAAAGGGAAGGGATGTGACTTTGAGTACACACACGCACTATATGGAAACATGTCATGAGTTCATCAACTCACAATATCACTAATCGGTAACCACACCAAGGCATCCCCTGTTCCCGTTCATTTCTACGTCTAGAAGTCGACCTGAGTCATGGATCCTGGTAACCTACTTTACATGAATGGATTCGGGTTCTACGGGCCATTAACTGTTATGAACCGTCACTTCACACGGGCCATTAACCGTCACAAGCATACGCTCCCAGAGCACCATTCGTACTGCACGTGGGAATCAAACCTGCCAAGTAGTTGTGCACATGTTTCATAGGAGCTCGAGACCCATGAAACGCACTCACAAGATAACCGGTTACGATTACGTGATCTCGCACACAAACGTGATTGCATTCGACAATCACAAGGCCATAACGCCTTATCACAACCACAAAGGTTAACACACATGTTCCATACTAGTGTTTATTCCTTCTATATTTTTTGGTCATTGTTTATGGTAATATTCCTCACTCTACCTATTTTGTATTTTAACATGCATACATATTCAAACATGTTTATCAATAAGAACATAGGCAAAATAGTCATTAATCACATAATGGAAACACATAATTCAATATACCACCAATTACACCAATTCACAGTTCCCTCTGATTTATTTAATCGGGCGATAAACTGATATTTCTCACTACCATTAGCTAGAATATGTTCCTAGCTTCATAACGATACCAAGAATACTCACATCGGATAAACGAGTCAAAAGTTATGAAAGAAACAAGTTGGATGATCTGCCATGTTCGCAATGCGAAGAATCCAGCGAATGCTCACTTCTCATTCGCAGTGCGAAGCTCCCAGCGAATGCCTAGCCAACACTGGTTCGCTGCCCCATTCGCAGTGCAAACTTCTGGCGAACAGTGGCAGAACCAAAACACACTAAAGTTCGCAGTGCGAACAACTGGCGAATGTTCGCCTCCACATTCTCCGTGCGAATAGCTAGCGAGTGTTTGATTCCCCCTTCGCTAGGGGATTCGCAGTGCGAATTTGGGAAAATGCAGAAATTTTGCAGCGTAACAGCTGAGTTCCCATGGGTCCAAAACTTCACCAAAACATACCCACACATCCAATAATCAAATACAGATAATTCTACACTCATATATCCTATATTACTCAATTTGCAACACATTTCAACCGTTAAATCCAAGATTACTAATTTTCTCACCATTCTAACCTAGATTCTAAACCTCAAGAAAATCTAAACCAAAGGTTTCTATCTATAACCCACCTTGAATAGATGATGATGATGAAGATTGGAAGAAGATTTGGTGAAGAATGGGTGATGGTCGATGACTTGTGTTCTTGAGCTTTTTCCTCTTCTTCCTTTTCCTTTCCTTTATCTTCCACTTCTTTCTATCTTTTTCTTCCTTTGCTTCTAGTAAGGAAAAAGAGTGGAAAGGAAAATGATATAGTAAAATATCATTAATTAGTAACACTACTAATTGTCCAAATAGTCTCTAAAGCTCCAACACTTAAAACCCCAGAGTCAGATAATATTAATTGGGTCTGCTCTGAGCTCATCAGTTTACTCTAATTATTTCTGTGGATAATTTCTCAGAGTACACTGGGACTCAGTTGATCACAACTAATATTGTCCAGAGTAAAATAATTTACGGGGTATTACACCCTTTGAGGAATGTGAGCATTCCAGATTCAATTGGACTTATTCTTAAGGAACAAGGATATATATGGCTGTAAAATTCAAGGTGGATTTGTACAGGGTATGGATGGTTTTTGGATGAGAGTGATCAATGGTGATTTTGGTATCAATCCAAGAGTTTATTGGTTATGGTACAAGGATGTGATCAGGGTACTCTCTCACTATATGATCATGAAGTTTGTCATGTGATATCATGTGGTGATTCTGGGTGTTTCTTGTTGGAAGGAGCATCATTTATGAAAGATAGAGGGAGAACTTCTGTCTGTTGGGTGTACTTTTATGGTACATAGATTGCTTGTGAATCAAGCAGAAAATGAATGCTTTCAACAGGTGTGTTGAACAAGGAGTGCGCTCTTGAAGACATGAAGATGAGTCTTATGTTTTCCTTTCATTTTAAAGAGTTCTTCTTGCAAAGGAGCATTGGTTGTCTACGACAGGGGGAGTTGGACTTCTGTCTAGGATTGGTTGTTGTAGTAGTGCAGTTGTTTATCAAGATTGTTTGTGGTTTCAAGCAGTTTGTGATAGAATACCTCTGGTGAGGGTGTAATGTCTGACAAGATGTTGTGACATTGTGTTCCTGGTCTAGTTCTGGGTGGACTTGACTGGTTGATTTTGGTTCTGTCATTGGGATGTCAATGGATTAAATCAGAGTTGTACAAGCTTCTTGGGAGTGTCGTGAGAGTCATTGCTTGTTTCTGGGAGAATTTATTTTTCTCTGCAGAAGTAGATAAAGCTTCTTGGGAGTCTTTGTTGGTAACTGGAAGATGTTTGAAGGAATGTCTTAACATCTTGGTCAGTCTTATTTTCTTCTGGTGATAGGATTAGTCTTGGAGCTCATTGAAAGGCATTGTGACTATGCTTCGGAGTCTACAAGAAGGACTAAATAAAGTCTGACAAGGTGTCAGAACATTGTTTAGGACGTGTGGATGTTTCCTAGTTGATTGTCTTGGAAGATGGAGAGTGAGTCTTAGAGAAGGCGTGTTAAACATATCTCTTGAGACATGCGCCTTCTTTGGACGTTTCCCCTTAAAAGATGAAACAGTCAAAAAAATTTTGGCCGGTGCATTTTTTTTGGGAAGTTTGAGCTTCGTTATTTTCAATGGTTCGTTAGATCCTAAGGAAAATGCTCGGGTATATAAAGGGGGTTCTTGGCTTTGACTTGTCTCAGGTTTTCTTTTCTGTTTTACTATGTTCTCATGGGATTTATCCGCCTTTGGGTTTGTTCAGTTTGGGTATGGGTCTGTCTTGGACATGTTTGTCAATTTTTGGCTAAAAAGGGGGAGAAAAGTACAGGGGTTGAGTCTGCCCTTGCAATTTGTTTGCAAGGATGTTGGATAGAATGTTCTGACATTCTGTCTGAGTCTCAGGTTTCTCTTATGTTCTTAGTCCTTCCTTTGTGTCATGTGATCTGAGTTATGAACACAGTTGTGCCTTGTGTTCTGAGTTACCCAGGTGAGGAAGTATAAATTCATGGGTAAGGGGGAGCTTTCTAGAAAGGGAGTGTGTTTGAAGGGAATGTTCTTTGATCAACCCTTTCAGACTTCGTTCTAGCTTCTTTAGGAGTCTCAACTTCCTTTCTTGACCCTTTTTCAACTTCACTCACCCTGGGTTCATTGTGCAAAATAAGTTTTAGCCAAAATTTGTCAAAAGGGAGAGATTGGAAGCTCTTGTGGTTTGACTAAATTTTGGTTAAAACTTGATGAAGAACAAGATGGTCAAACATAAAGAATTCTGCCAAAAAACAAAGATGTCGAATGAAAGGTCCTGACATAAAGATTCGACATCTAGACAAATTCAGCAGGTTATTTTAATTATGTTCTAAGATTCAAGGCTCGGTTTGCAGTGGATCAAGGACAGGAGATTTAAAGCCCAAGACAGAAGACTATAAAAGAAAGACCAAGACTTAGGATAGAAACAAACTCTAGGAATCCTATTTTGTAATACTTATAAAGTAGAAAATAGGGTTTAGGGTTTTGAGAATCGTAGAACTTTCTTGTGTTACAAGTCTCCCTTTGTATCGGTTTGATACACTGTGGTAGACATAGATGTTTATACAGATTCAGAAACCTTTAGGTAATGAATTGTATATTGTTCTTGGATGAAGGTTTTAAGCAAATCCGAGTTAGATTGTTAGTCAAGGTAGCTTGGCTGAACTTTGCATTGAAAGAAGATTCTTTCAAGTAGGATGATGCAGTTTTTGTCAATTGTACTGTTAGATATCACAGGTTGTGACTTAGGGAGTGAGATGGGTTTCTCTTATCAATTAGATGTGACTTCTAATGATAAAGTTTTCATTGGGTAGTGATAGGTAAACCAGAGGTTGTTTACTGTAAACCAGAGGTTGTTTACATAAAACTATACTATTGATAATGGATTCTTCTTCCTGGCTTGGTAGCCCCCAGATGTAGGTGATTTGCACCGAACTGGGTTATCATATTTTGTGTTGTTTATCATCCTGCAACTTACAGTTCAGTATTGATTAACATGTCATAATAGATGTTACAACATTTATTGTGAATCTGTTGTTGATATTCAGTATATCAGTTTGTTTGTTCTTCCCTTGTTTTAATGTTATGCAGAGAACAATGTCGTGACATGTTGTTAGGACATATGCTATGAAAAAATTTCAATATGTCTCAACATTACCTTCTTTTCTTCTTCCAACGTTTCCAAACAAAATAAAAAATATTTCTACTTTCTTTTTTCTTTTCTTTATCTTTTTCCCTTTTCACTTTCACCTTTCTTTCTCTTTTTGCTTTCTTTTTCCTATTTTGATTTCACATCAATTTCTACTTTCTCTTTCTCTTTGTCTGTCGTCTTCATCGTGCAGACTGTGATTACTTGGTCTTACAGTTAGTTGAGGTCAGATTCTTGGCTAAGTAATTTTTGGTTTATGAACTATTATCATGTGTTTGTTTCAGATCTTATAGAAGCACTGCTTGAATGCAAAGGAAATATTTAACATCTCTTAAGGTATGTGCAATAGAAGGTGCATATAAACAAATATATTAACAAAAGGTGTCTTTAAATCTAAATTCATTCATATATCTTTTTTTAACGAGTATTTGAAGGTGTGAAAAACACAAGAAAGTGGGGTTTGAATTGGTTTTTCAAAATAAAATTGTTTCTTTAAAATAAACTCCTTTTATAAGACTCTTTCTTTTAACAATAATGACCTATGTTGAGAACAAAGAGATTGACACGTTATGTTTATACTAGTTCACTTGAGAAACACTCAAGTTAATCTAGTCCACCTGCCAAGGTGATTTTGCCTCTCTCAACGAGGTCTTAATCCACTACTCAATCAAATCATTACAATGCACTAGCCAAAATACTGGTGAGTAACACAACCTCTAAAACTCTCAAGTTTTAGACTTCTCAAGTAATACAACCTCACAGGTCTTACTCAAGGAACAACCTCTAAGACTAGACGTCCTAGACTTCTCAAGAAATACAACCACACGGTATTTCTCAAGGAACACAAACCTAAGTTTAAATAAATTTCGCTTACACACAAGTGCTTCTTAAACAAGTTGAAAATATAAACAAGTTTTGACCAGAATGACTTAAGAAAGATTTCAGTTGGAAATAATATTGCGGTAGCGTTCGTGTATATCTTTCTTCAAGTCTTTTGCTTCCTTTTATAGCCATGTAGAAAGAGCCGTTGAAGTGTAATCATGATAGCTAACTAGGCTGGCGGCTAGAAGCGTGAGGACAGATAAAAACTTTTGCGTCATGTGCGTCCTGTCTTGTCAGACTATCTTCTTTTGTACCGTTGCACTGTTACCAAGATATTTTTGTGAGAGCAAGAATTATCTCTACAAGTCAATCTATGTTTTGATGATAACAATAAGTATTTGTGAAGGAACTATTTTATGGTCTAACATGTGTTGTGTGCAGATCATAAGAACTAAAGACATCAGAACCAACATACACCATCCAGATGTACTATGATTGAATATATGTATATGCGAAGTTACTATGTGTGACTAAAGTTGCAAGAAGCAAGAACGCTTGTTTATCTAGTCATAATCAGTCAGATCCAAGGATGCCAAGATTGCTATTGCAATGCTCTTGTGGATGATCTCTGAAAGTGATTAAGATTCTGAAGATAGCGAAGCTTCTGAAGAAGTACACTCAGAAAGAACCAAAGTTCTGAAGACTCCTATGACTTGAAGTTCTGATGGCTGAAGGCGCTAAAGACCAAGCGCAGAAAGAATCTGAAGACTGACGAGTTCTGAAGATCAAGGTTTCAAACAAGAAGTTCTGAAGACTTTGAAGACAAGCTCTGAAGATTCGAAAGAATTAAAGCAGAAAAAGATAACGCTCTTAAAGGCCAAGTTCTGAAGTTCTGAAGACTGATTCCTAATGGACTTCTTCAATTAACAAAAGACTTGAAGCATCAGATATTCTGCTATAAAGATTCCACTCATGCTCCATCAAATTAACATCAAAAGCCACTGAAGTTTCGAAGTCTAAATATTACCGTTGTGAGTTAAATGTACACACTGTCCAAGAAAAGATGTCTGGTCACTTCCTCCTCTGCAAAAAGAATATGTGTCAGTATAACTCATTATATCACAACGTCTCCTTTTCAAACAGCCAACAGTATTCTCTAACGGCTATATTTCTAATGGCTATTTAATGGAAAGAGTTTTTGCTTCTGATGTGTCGGTCACTTGTAGAATTACGAACTAAATGTTCATCTACAAACTTGACCAAGTCATTGTGTGAAGATAGCAACAACGATGAGTTCTCGTTGTAACACTTAGAATATTCAAAGCTGACATTAATTCACTCATGGCAATTGTTGTTGAATCTCCAAAGAACAAATTAACACAACAACAACAATCAAACAGAAGCTGTTGATGAAGAAGACAATAATTGAAGATCAGTTAAGTTATCAACCTACCTTCTCGTCAAAGCTACATTGAAGATCCGAAGCAAGGAGTTGCTGCTCAAATCTTGCTCAACCAGAAGACGAAGAAGAAGAAGATCTACAAGATTTCAACTATCATAATATCTAAATACATCTTTGTAGTTTCTTAGGAAAGCAAGGAGCTGATTGCTCAAAACTTGCTTGAACACATGTGTGTGTTCTTTGTACTTAAACTTAGGAGAAACTTACTTATTAAGAAGCACAATTTGTAATCTCCTGTTTGCCAATTCAACTAGATGAATTGAGACTCCTCAAGTGAACGTTATATCCTGATGGGATCCCTGAACGGTTCAGCTATGAGTTGAGACCCTTGAGTAGATAACGTGGTGATCAGATACTTGAGATGACAATGGCTGAGGGTCATTGTGGAAAATCCTGAAATATGGTCAGTAGCGTTATATTCATTGTGATGAATCCCTGAACGGCTAGCTGTGAAATCCAGCAGTGGGTCTGCTCGGTCAATGAACGTTATATTCTGTTGGATCCCTGGATGGCTAGCTGTGAAATCCCAGCAGTGGGTCTGCTCGGTCAATGAACGTTATATTCTGTTGGATCCCTGAACGGTTCATTGGGTTGTTAGGTACAGTGCGACTGTGCAAGTGGTTAGTCACCAGCTGTTGCTCGTGCAAGTGTAATCATGATTTAGTTATAGTGGATTAAGTCCTTGTGTTCAAGGCAAAATCACCTGAGGAGGGTGGACTGGATTAGCCCGCGTGGTGAACTAGGATATATCGTGTGTCCTTTACTCTCTTGCTTAGTATCTCTATTTATGTTTTAGCCTTGAATATCAGAACCTCACATTAAGCAAGTCAGAACCTTGCAGCCTATCTCTAATAAGCTTCCGCACTGCAAGTTTTGAGTAGCGTATCTTATGAACAGAACTTATACGGTTCTCATACTCTTTAGTTAAATGATCAGAATCTTTCAATGAACATTGAAGGTTCTTGAGCGTCAAATTAACAAGATGCAAAAAGTAACAAAAAGAGTAAATACACAATTCAAACCCCCCATTTCTTGTGTCTTTCTCGCACCTTCAATTGGTATCAGAGCTCCGGTTCTGTTATTGATTCACATCAAACACTTAACAGTGTCAGAAAAAGATCCAGACGTGGTGCGTAGAAGTACTCTTGGTGAGAATGAAATCCACTTACAATTTCTGTAACAGTTCAGCAGTTAACTGTGTACAAAATTGTAATCAATCTGATTACTTCGTGAGCAAGTCACTGATTCTAGATGAAGCCTCGCTAAAGTTGAAGAATCAATTGATAATATAAATTCATCAGATAAAAGGAAGTATCTGTTGAATGCTCATTCTGGAAAACACGTGTGGATAAAACCACGTATATGATTAAAAGATGAATCATCAGAAAGCAAGAAATCTTGTTTGCTGAAGATTAATTCGTTATGAGTTTTTGAGATGTTTTCAAGAAACGGATTAGGTCCACCCTTGACTTTCTCATTTAAAAAACTCATTCTGGATCTCTTCATGTAAAGAAGGAAAATTGTTGATTCTAAGACCTTGAATTTCATAAAGAAATCTGTTAAATTCAGAATCTGAAAAATTCAAATTATTAGAAATGATTCAATGTCAGAATCTGGAATGATCAAAAGATTCAATGGAGAACTGAATCCCAAAGACTCAGTTGATTACGAACGAACTCTTAACCGGTTCGGTGATTAAGATCCAACAACCTGAAATCATCCAAGTAAAGATAAAATGTTGATAATCTAATTTTCAACAAATCAAGTGTTCTCAGAACCACTTGTGCTATGAAATTGGATGCTATCATTTCAGGTATCTAGGTTCTCCAACTGATGTCATAAAAGATGACGTTAATGATGTTCGTTTGAAGAAATTAGTTAACTCATAGATATGTGTGAACAACCCCAAATAAGTTGATCATCATTGTGAGAACAAGAGGTTCATGCAAATCTGACTAGTGATGTACACATGGGACATGATGATGTTTTGGTTCTGAACAAGTTCTGAAACAACCTTGAGGAACAAAGTCAGATGTTGATATGTCAACTCCTTCCTGAATAACCTCTCAAAGATTCTCACTGAACTGGTGAAATCAATCATCTTTCAAAGAAAAGAAACTCTCACAAAAACAAACTAAATACGGGCTATGAAAGGAGAACTCAATTCTCAAAAGTTTGTTGTTTAAGATTCAGATCCATATCTTGGAACCGTATCGGAACTAAACAGGTTCTATGGATCAAGAAAATGAGAAGTAAGAAACATTCAAAACAGATGTAATCTGTTATTTATGAATGAGGTCATCAAATGAAATTTACTGTTCACTCAGTATTGCTCCCACGTATATGAGTATTGCCTTATCAAAAGGGATTGCATTGGCTAAGTTCAAATAAAATGGTCACTCAGATCATGCTAAGTTCTAATCTCGGTCACTGTAACCTAGAGAACTAAAAGACAAGGTTGAACAGGAAAAGAGAGCGAAAGCTATAATCCAACTAGGATCACTTTCCAAGAAAATATTATCTTCAGAAGTCAGAAGACAAGCTTATCTTGAAGAACCCAAGAAACTCTGCAGCTTACTCGGAAATAGGCAGAATCAAAAAGATGTTCAAAGAAAGCCAAGTCTGAAAGATCTAAGGTACATTTTTCTTTTCATTTATAATCTGTTAAACTCATGAGATGCCATAATTAGAAATTTGTCATAGCATGTTTACTAAGTAATTATTTAGAAATCCTTACACGTTTCTTTAGGGAAATATTCAACCAATAGAAAATCTGTTAAGCCTAGATGAAAGAAATTTCTAAATACAAGAAAACCCTTTAACAAAAACTACACGTAAAAGATACAATCATAATTGCACAACATATCTCTGATAACTTAATAAGATCTTACTAAAATATTTTGAACTGACCTATATCTTCCCTAGACTAGGCATAATTCAATCTACCTCTTACTCTATAAAGTCACGTCTCCCTTTCGTGCTCCTACACTCAAAACCCTGAAAGTTCAAAATATCATTCAATCATCGTCATGTCTCCACTTTTTTTTAATCAAAACTCAAATCTATTTTTAATTTCTTGAAACAAATTCTTAAGAAAACCTTTTTGTCCTCCTGTGCATCTGTTTGCATATGTCCTTTAGTAAGAGATTTCCTCCGTCAGCGTCTAGTCATATCCTATTACCCATAGGAGTGCTTCAGTCAACACCTCTCTAGAACCAAATCGCTCTCTCTCTCTCTAACAAGAGTATCTGTTCATTCTAGCTAACCCTACTCATCAATAATACAAGTCTTATTCTAGATATATATATATATATATATATATATATATATATATATATATATATATATATATATATATATATATATATTTTCCCCAGTTTCTAACTTATTAAAACTCACACCTCTCTAAACTCCTGACTTGATCTCCTCAAAAGACTTCCCCACCATTCTCATGGAAAACCAAGCATTGACTCCAAGAACCTTCTTTGGCGATGACAACTCTCTTGAAATCATTAGTGAAAAACAACCTAAGTTAATGGATGCTGATCATAATTTCCATCTAGGCATTCATTCGCAAAATTGGAATGGGTACATTCATATGCTTAGAGGTCCCATTTACCCAAACATCATAAAAACTTTTTGGATCAATGCTGCTGTCAGCCATGATGGTCTGACCATTTCTTCAGACATCTATGGTATTCCTCTCTCCTTCAACGCTTCAAAAATCGCTGAATCCATTAAATGCCCACTGGAAGGCATCACTCCCAGTCATGCATCCATTCGATGCATTTCTGATGTAAAATTACACTACTTATTTGATAAAGGTTCTGCCTTCGAACCTACTAATCCTGAGAAACTCCTGCCCCACGCCAGAGGCTGGTTTAAATTCATTCTGACAAACATCAAACCTCGAAGCACATACAAAAACCTTCTGTATCATGATGACAAGCTCATAATCATGTGTCTTCTTGACCAAACTCGTATAAATCTGCCCCAAATTATATTTGACCATCTCAAGGACACCATCCTCATGTCAAGAACTACCCTTGAAACTACGATCCCTTACGGAAGAATCTTAACTGAAGTGTTTTTCAAAATAGGAGTTGTGCAGACAGTCAGCAGAACTAGATGCGGTCCTGATATTGCCCTTATTGAAAATTCTTGTAAAACGTTTGACAGTGACTGGTTCTCAAGAAAAATGTGTTGATAGATTAGGATACTAGATGATTAAGTGTATGCCTATATCATTTATGGATATATATCTATGTTATCTTTTGTCTCGCGTTATTTATAATATCTGGTAACCACTAATCAAAAATCTTAATAAACCATTAAAATATTGCATAAATGACGTGTCCTGTTCTACAACCCAAGAAATCTTCAGTAATAAAGTCTTTAACTTCCCAATAAATGAGTAACTGCTCCGTTTTCTTTTCCCACACGTTCACGCCTTTTTGCATACCCTAATTAATCATGACCACCTAGGAAATAGTAAACCCAAATCTTGGTGTACCAATTTAGTCATTACACTCCTCACTCTCGTTTCGCCTATAAATAATAGGATTCTACTTCGTCCTCTCTCATCCTCATCTAAACCAATCTTCATTTAGAATCTTCTGTGTGTTAACAAATGGCTTCTCTAACATTTAGAGGAAACGTAGAAACTCTAGAAGTTATCCCAGAGAAAAGACCAAACCTAGCTAGACTTCAAAATAATGGTCTGGAAATTGTAAGAAGCATGCAAATTCAATCTTGGAGTGGTTATTATTCACTGCTAAACGGCCCTATCTTTCCAGTTCTTGTGAAAGAATTCTGGAAATATGCCAGAATCAGTAATGATGGCAACACTATCTGGTCTGAAGTATATAGCTTTCCAATCACCATCTCCATTCCCTCATTAGAAAAGCTCATAAATTGTGTCGCCTCTGGGGTCACTATTGAAGACTTTCAATCTGACCTGAGCTTAGTAAAGAAATGCAAGGTTTTGTTTGATGATTTGGTTCTTTATGAACCAAATAACCCTGAGAAACTTCTTCCTTCACCCATAACATGGTTCAGATTCTATCTAACCAATCTTCGACCTCGTGCAACGGCAAGGAGCACGTTATCCCAAGATGACAGAGTATTCGTTTTCCTCCTAACACACCACTTTAAAATCAATCTTCCCAAAACTATCTTCAATCACCTGAAACATTCTGTCAGAGTTTCAAGAACTCAGTTGAACTCTTACGTTCCATACAGGAGAATAATATCTGAAATTATGCTAAAAGAGAAATTTTGGGGATTAGTAAGGAGACTTGAACCAGAACCTTTGGTAACTGAGACAAGATGTGATAGGGTGGACAATGTTGAAGACTTTGATGACTAAAATTTTAAAATTCTGATGTAGTGTAATGTTTTGTTGCTTATCGCTTTATTTTGTGCTGATGTTTCTTTCTCACTTAGTAAATAAAAATATGATGTCTTATGTGTTCTATTTTACATCTATCAGTTGATTCCATCTATCATCCTTCAATTAAATACATACTAAGTATAGACGTGTTTCCCTAAAATGAGTCTAAATGTTTCTAAATGTTTAAATGACTCTGTGACTCTGTGCTTAAATGCTCATATACCCTGACACCTTTTGATGATGTCAAAAAGGGGGAGAAATATATTAATTAATTTTGATTGAAAGAAAGAAATCTGAAAGAATGCAGAACTCAAACAAAGTACTCTTATAAAATGTGTTACTACTAACGTTTGTTGTTTGATGTTATCCGAGGAACTCTAAACAAGTTCACTAGGCATTCTAAAGACAGGATAAGAAGAAGAACTACGATCATAGAATAAAGAATCAGGTTAAGTAAGAAAACTCTGAAAGCAGTCAAGGCAAAGTCTACATTTCAAGATGCTCACTCAGAAGATCTATTCAAATCAGAAGTCAAGGACTGTCTGAAGATCCGGATTAAAGATCCAAGCAAGAAACCTTTCTGATGTTTATCAGGAACCATTTTAAATACGATTTGGTATCAGACTAAATCATCAATTGGAAATCAGATTCAGTACACAAAGATTAGTATCAGACTCTCAAAGCAAAGCTGTGGACTACTGTCAAAAACCTTCATTGGTATCAATATCAGCACTCTAATGAATTATCTCTTAAGCGTATGAGAATAAATTCTTCACTTGGTATCAGACTCAAAATACTCTGGTATAAGAGTCAACACATCATTTCTACATCCGATTAAAACAAGATGTACCAGATTCAGAATCAATCGTTGATTGATCACAAGTTTTAACCTTCAATTAGTATCTGATCAAAAATCAAGCTTTGATAATTTAACTGAGTTGCGACAATAACAAGGTCTGAAATAAACCTGTGTTCAAAGTCAAAACTCTGAAAAGTCATGATCAACACTGGTGATTAAATTTAGAAACTCTGAATTTCGATTCTGAAAGATTCTAATATCTGACTTATGGAAATTAGGGGGAGATTACCCAGAAGACTAAAATGCAAAACCTAAAATCTTCATATAGCCTGAAACTCAGGGGGAGTGTCTCAAAAGACAGTTTCTGATATACAACGAAGCTATGTTTATCAGTCGAAGAACTGCTCTAATTCTGTGCTCAATTGAATCTACTAAAAAGTAGAAATGCTTCAGACGACTCTGAAGATAACAAGCTCTGATATGACAAAAAAGGAAACTGAGTTCTGAAGATCTGAAGATGGAAGTTCTATTGAACTAGTCCAGATGCTAAAGACTCTTCGCTTTCCTAAGGACAAGATAGAAAAGTAACTCTTTTCTATTTCTGTTCTGGCAACTCAAGTTGTTACTCTGTATATCTTTGGATTATATAAAATCCTAGATGATCTTAGATAAAGCTTTGAGGATAACTCATTCAGGGGGAGTTGTTGTTCCACACTCTGAATTTGTTTGCTTTGGTGATTACCTTGTATAAAATGTTCAATCAAAATACTTGGTTTTGTCATCATCAAAAAGGGGGAGATTGTGAGAGCAAGAATTGTCTCTACAAGTCAATCTATGTTTTGATGATAACAATAAGTATTTGTGAAAGAACCATTTTATGGTCTAACGTGTGTTGTGTGTAGATCATAAGAACTAAAGACATCAGAACCAACATACACCAGCCAGATGTACTATGATTGAATATATGTATATGCGAAGTTACTATGTGTGACTAAAGTTGCAAGAAGCAAGAACGCTTGTTTATAAAGTCATAATCATCCAGATCCAAGGATGCCAAGATTGTTGTTGCAATGCTCTTGTGGATGCTCTCTGAAAGTGATTAAGATTCTGAAGATAGCGAAGCTTCTGAAGAAGTACACTCAGAAAGAACCAAAGTTCTGAAGACTCCTATGACTTGAAGTTCTGATGGCTGAAGGCGCTGAAGACCAAGTGCAGAAAAAATCTGAAGACTGATGAGCTCTGAAGATCAAGGTTTCAAACAAGAAGTTATGAAGACTCTGAAGACAAGCTCTGAAGATTCGGAAGACTTAAAGCAGAAAAGGATAACGCTCTTAAAGACCAAGTGCTGAAGTTCTGAAGACTGATTCCTAATGGACTTCTTCAATTAACGGAAGACTTGAAGCATCAGATATTCTGCTATAAAAACTCCACTCATGCTTCATCAAATTAACATCAAAAGCCACTGAAGTTTCAAAGTCTAAATATTACCGTTGTGAGTTAAATGTACACACTGCACAAGAAAAGATGTCTGGTCACTTCCTCCTCTGCAAAAAGAATATGTGTCAGTACAACTCATTATATCACAACGTCTCCTTTCCAAACAGCCAACAGTATTCTCTAACGGCTACATTTCTAATGGCTATTTAATGGAAATAGTTTTTACTTCTGATGTGTCGATCACTTGTAGAATTACGAACTAAATGTTCATCTACAAAATTGACCAAGTCATTGTGTGAAGATAGCAACAACGATGAGTTCTCGTTGTAACACTTAGAATATTCAAAGTTGTCATTAATTCACTCATGGAAATTGTTGTTGAATCTCCAAAGAACAAATTAACACAACAACAACAACAATCAAACAGAAGCTGTTGACGAAGAAGACAATAATTGAAGATCAGTCAAGTCATCAACCTACCTTCTCGTCAAAGCTACATTGAAGATCTGAAGCAAGGAGTTGCTGCTCAAACCTTGCTCAACCAGAAGACAAAGAAGAAGAAGATCTACAAGATGTCAACTATCATAATATCTAAATATATCTTTGTAGTTTCTTAGGAAAGCAAGGAGCTGATTGCTCAAAACTTGCTTGAACACATGTGTGTGTTCTTTGTACTTAAACCTAGGAGAAACTTGCTTATTAAGAAGCACAATTTGTAATCTCCAGTTTTCTAATTCAACTAGATGAATTGAGACTCCTCAAGTGAATGTTATATCCTGATGGGATCCCTGAATGGTTCAGCTGTGAGTTGAGGCCCTTGAGTAGATCACGTGGTGATAAGATACTTGAGATGACAATGGTTGAGGGTCATTGTGGAAAATTCTGAAATATGGTAAGTAGCGTTATATTCATTGTGATGAATCCCTGAACGGCTAGCTATGAAACCCCAGCAGTGGGTCTGCTCGGTCAATGAACGTTATATCCTGTTGGATCCCTGAACGGTTCATTGGGTTGTTAGTCACAGTGCGGCTATGCAAGTGGTTAGTCACCGGCTGTTGCCCGTACAAGTGTAATCATGATTTGGTTATAGTGGATTAAGTCCTTGTGTTCAAGGCGAAATCACCTGAGGAGGGTGGACTGGATTAGCCCGCGTTGTGAACCAGTATATATCGTGTGTCCTTTACTCTCTTGCTTAGTATCTCTATTTATGTTTCTGCCTTGAATATCAGAACCTTACATTAAGCAAGTCAGAACCTTGCAGCCTATCTCTGATAAGCTTTCGCACTGCAAGTTCTGAGTATCATATCTTATGAACAGAACTTATACGGTTCTCATACTCTTTAGTTAATAGATCAAAATCTCTCAATGAACATTGAAGGTTCTTGAGCGTCAAATTAACAAGATGCGAAAAGTTACAAAAAGAGTAAATACACAATTCAAACCCCCCTTTCTTGTGTCTTTCTCGCATCTTCAATTTTCGCTTGAATTAAGGTACAGTTGTACTATGTAGCTTTGTCTTCTTGGCTTCTCAACTTCAGAGGCTTTTTACGAGCATGAGTAAGAAGGGAAAACATAGCTTGGTTCTTGAGATTATCAAGTCTTCGAATCCTCAGAGCAGCGTCTTCAGAGTCTTCAGCACTTGGTCTTCAGAACCTTGTTTGCTTGGCGCGTTGTCTTCATATCTTTAGAGGCTTCTGATAATATCTGGTTGAAGCATGAGTAGAGACTTGATTATGTCTTCAGAACCTTGATCAGAGAGCATAAGTCTTCATCATCTGGACTTCGTTCAATCAGAACCTTTGTCTTCAGATCTTTCGAACTCATCCCTTTTTCTTTTTGTATCAGAGTCTTGTGAATCTCAGATTATCTTGAAATGAGTTTTGCTTTTCAAGTGTATAGGCGAAGTATTTTCCTTTTAGCATTGTGTTCGCGCCAATTTACGGAAGCATAACTTTTTTGTTAAGTTCTCACAAATAACAAACATTAGTTGTACAAAATTATTCACACAGAAATACTCATTTGATATCATCAAAACTTAGAGATAAAATTGCAGAAGCAAATCTTGTTCTCACAATCTCCCCCTTTTTTATGATGACAAAACTATGTATTTTGATGACACAATTTTGATATATATAATGCAGGGAAAATATCAGATTCTAAAGATAGCTTATCCTTCGTATGAAGTACTCCCCCTGAGTCTTAGACTTGATGAATTTATGTGCTTGGGCTCCCCCTGATTTTACTAGGTCATGAGCTCTTAGTCTTGTTTCTCTTTTCAGCAGAGTTCTGATTTTCTTAATGAAGCTTGATTTGGATCAGAATTCCTGAAAAAGAAAAACACTCTAATAGAAATAACAGTTTATCTGTTAGCATGTAAACAACATTGTTTTTTAGAGATTGACTATGGAATCAAAATATCATATCACATTCATATTACTTCTCCCCCTTTTTGTCATTGGTCAAAAAGATTAGTAGTTCAAGGGTGAAAAACAAAGATCTAAAATCTTAAAGATAAACGAGACTTTTAGGTGCTTCCAGAAGACATCTTGTCCCATATTTTCTGAAGCATGCTCTAAAGATTTGTATTGACATTCTTTTGTTCCTCAAAGTTTTCTATGAACTTCTGTTGTTCGTCTCTAATTTCTCCAATTGCGTTTTCCAAATGCTTTACAGCATGATCAGATGTGGGAACAACTGCAGCATCTTGTTTGGCCTTTTCCATGGCGTCAGCTTCTTGTGTTATTCTGGCTTCTTCAGCATCCTTTTCTGCAAGACGTCTTGCTTCCTCAACAACATTTTCTTCAACTTCTTTCTGCTTTGTAGCCAAGAACTTAGGTACCCTGATCCGTTCTTCAGCTTCTGCTTTTTCCTTTGCCCGTTGAATTCCAGCAGTGATGGTTACGTATGAGAAGCTTACAATTCTTGCCAGTTTAATATCCAACCATTTCTGGAAGATTTGACAAGAGCTTTCAAGCTCCATAGGCTTGGTACTTGTGCTAAGTTCTGCTCTTAGGTTTGCAAACTTCCTTAATGCCTTGTCATAAAATTGACTTGTGCATTCTTCAAAAGATGTTGGAGGTGGTTCATTATAGATGACCAAAGCAAGGTCAAGCTTGGCAGAATTTGTTTCAGGTGGTGCTTGCTAAGATGAGACAATCTCAGTAGGAGCGTGTTCATTGATTTGCTGATCAGCAGGAGATGATACTTCTGGAGTAAATGAAACCATAAAAGGTTCATAAATTGGAGATGGAGGATCAGAATGTTGAATTGAGGATTCAGTAATGGTTTTCTGATGAAAAGCATACGACATTGGTGAGAAAGGTATCTCTGGTTGGATGATTGAGGTGATAGTTGTTGATGTGTATGTAGGAATTGCTGCATGTGTACTAATTGAGGGAGAGGAAATTTGTGGAGTTATAGGAGTAGAGATTGGTGGTGGTGGATTTGAACAGGATGGTGGCTTGAAACTGACTGGTGGATGTGAAGTGGGAATGAAGATAGTTTGTTATGAAGATGGAATAGAAACTGATTCAACTCTAGAATCATATAGAGCATAATCAAACCTACTATTTTTCCCTAATGCAGAGGTTAGAGTAGTAGTCTTGGAGAATTTTAATTTATTTTTCTTCCTTTTCTGGGGCTCAGAATTAACAGTAGCTTGCTTTGTTTTTCTTCTGAGGGACTCTGCAAGAGTTGGTTCAGGAGCAGGTTCATCAGCCTCTTAAGTTTGCTCCCCTATTTCTTTGTCAAGTTCAACTTCTTCATTCTTGACCTCAGATACATCATATCCTCGTGCTTTCATTGCGTCTACAAATGCAGCAACTTCTTCAATGCGGTTACTTCTATAATAGGCAGGATAGTCTGGAACTGTGATTCTGCGTTTGAATAAGTCCTCAGAGATAGAAAAAGGTTCCACTCTTATTTTATTAATGATTCTCATATGCTTAAGTGTTGTGGCATTGACTGATTCTCCAATTATTGTAGTCAGATCTTCTGTGTGTTGAACTTCTGTAACCAGAGTGTCCACTATACCACTTTCATAGAATATGTTCGAAAGCATTCTTCCAAAAGGAATGTACTTAGGTATATCACTTTTATGTTCACCTGTTGTTCTTGTCTTCTTCACCATATCTCTCAGATAGTAAAATAAGATGGAGGGTAAGCACATCCTTTCCTTGGTGAGAAAATAATATAGCATATACTTCTGATTTGCATTGAAGTAATCTGCAGCATATGATGAAGGTCTTGGATTGATGAAACCAAGAATGATCTTGTGTCAGATTTTTAGATTTATATGCAGGTCCTCTGTCCTATACACTGTTTTCTTTGGTTGATAGTTAGTGTAAATGGTTGGGTTGATAACCTTTTTCATAAACGGGGATTTATTGACCCTTCCATAGACTCTCTTGTTTTTTCAGAAATTCCAGTTTATAGAGTTTAGCAATTGATTTCTCAGTGATGACAATTTTTCTTCCCAAGACATAAGAGACGACATGAAGTTTATCACAATCAGCTTATCTCCAAAAATCTTTTACGAGTGCTTCAAAAACTAGACCTTTAAGCCTGTCAAAGAAATTATTCCAACCTTGAGCTTCTACATCATTGATCAGATTAAATCCATTTTCGGCAAGATTCTCGAAATCAACATGCAGTTCCTTGATACAAGTAGATTCTCAAGATTACAGGTAACTGTGGCTTCTCTTTGAGTTACATGATCTTTGTCTATCTTAGAAGACTGTGATGAAGAAGGAGTAACTGTCGCAGTTTCTGTAGACATTATTGAAGTAATGGACGGTGTTACTGACGAGGATGATGACCCTTTTGAGGGAGTCAAGGATGCTTCTATTTCTTTGAAGAAATTGATAGTTTCTCGTTGAAAGTGATTCATCATGATGATAGTTAAGATCGGAGAGGATGAAAACAGGGATTGAGTTTGTTCGAGGGAGAGAAAGAGAGATTTAGGGTTTTAGAGTTTTCGTTTGAGTGAGAGTGGGAATAGGAATGGTTTTTGAAAATTTTAAAGAGATAGACATCGTACAGGGGATAAGTGAATAAATGTAATAAAGTTTTGAGTCAATCTCAAGAAAATTACTGTTCGTTTGATTTGGACAAATATAGTGATTTAGAAATGATCAAATCACATGCAAAGATTATTTTCTAATTAAATGACACATCAGAACTGAGACACGTTTCACAAAAGTGGTTCTGATGATTTAAAAATACTTGTTTCTTCTGACTAAACACATTTGGTTCTGAAATCATATCATTTTGAACAGTACTCCATTTTTAGATGTTTTAAAATAATTTGAAATATATCTTCATCTAAGGGTTTTGTAAAAATATCAGCCCATTGATGGTCTGTATCAATAAATTTTAAGCATAAGGTTCCCTTCTGAACATAGTCTCTGATAAAATGGTGTTTTATTTCAATGTGTTTAGCCCTAGAATGTAAAATTGGATTTTTACTTAAACAAATAGCAGCACTATTATCATAGAAGATAGGAATGTTACTCTCATATATCTGATAGTCTTCCAGCTGATTTTTCATCCAAAGCATTTATGTACTGCATAGAGAAGCGGAGATGTATTTTGCTTCTGCTGTAGAGAGAGAAATTGTAGATTGCCTCTTGCTTGACCATGAGATTAAGTTGTTCCCTAGGAACTGATAGTTTCCAGATATGCTCTTTCTTTCCAATCTGTCTCCAGCATAGTCTGCATCACAGTAACCAGAAAGACTGTACTCTAATGTTTTCTCATACATCAAGCCAAGGTTATTTGTTCCTTTCAGATACCTTAGAATTCGTTTAACAGCAGTTAAATGAGATTCTCTTAGACCTGATTGGAATCTAGCACATAAATGTACACTGAATAATATATCAGGTCTAGAAGCAGCTAGATATAAGAGAGAGCCTATCATACCACGATAGAGCTTCTGACAAACCTTAACTCATGTTTCTTCTTTTCCCATTATACATGTTGGATGCATTGGTGTTTTAGCTGTATTACAATCCATCATGTTGAATTTCTTCAGAAGTTCCTTCATGTACTTACTTTGATGAATATAAGCGGCTTCTGGTTTTTGATCGATTTGAATTCCTAGGAAGAACTTTAACTCTCCCATCAGACTCATTTCAAATTCTGCTTGCATTAACTTTGAAAATTCTTCGCATAAAGAAGGGTTAGCAGAACCAAAAATGATATCATCAACGTAGATTTGAACTATAAGAATATCATTCTTATATGTTTTACAGAAGAGAGTTGTGTCAACCTTTCCTCTGGTGAAATTGTTTTCTAAAAGAAATTTGCTCAATCTATCGTACCAAGCTCTGGAAGCTTGTTTTAAACCATAGAGTGACTTTTTGAGTTTAAAAACAAAATCTGATTTTTCTGAATTTTCAAAACTAGGAGGTTGTTTGACATAGACTTCTTCCGATATATAACCATTTAAGAATGTACTCTTAACATCCATCTGATATAGGGTGATGTTATGATTTACTGAAAATGAAATTAGTAACCGTATTGCTTCAAGTCTGGCGACCGGAGCAAAGGTTTCGTTGTAATCAATTCCTTCTTGTTGACTGTATCCTTGAGCAACAAGTCGTGCCTTGTTTCTTACAACTTCTCCCTTCTCATTTAGCTTGTTCCTGAATACCCAATTGGTTCCAATAACATGAACATTCTTAGGTTTTGGAACTAGATCCCAAACATCATTCTTTGAGAATTGGTTCAGTTCTTCTTCCATAGCCAGAACCCAGTCCTTGTCCATAAGAGCTTCTTCAAATGTAGCTGGTTCGATTAACAACACCAGTCCCAAGAGTGTTTCTTCTGATGGTCTGAAGGCTGATCTGGTTCTGATTGGAGCATCCTTGCTACCCAGAATTAGTTCCTCAGGATGAGAAGTAGACATTCTTCTTTTCTTTTGATGTGGAGTATTCTGAGTTACATCAACAGTGTTCGGAGTAGGATCTTGTTGTTATTTAACTTCATCTGCCTTTTCTGTAGGTTCTGAAAAGCTAATTTCTAAATCTACAAGTTTTTCAACTAGCTTTGACTTTTCAGAGATGAATTGATTCTTCCACAATTCGTGATTCTGTGTTATAAACTCTGTAACCTTTTGAGTGTTCAGAGTATCCTAACAGCAGACACTTCTGTGCTTTGGAATCAAACTTGCCAAGATTCTCTTTAGTATTTAGCATAAAACAAGTACATCCAAATGGATGAAAATAGGAGATGTTGGAAATTTTATTTTTCCACAATTCATAAGGAGTTTTATTCAAGATAGGTCTAATAGAGATTCTATTTTGAATATAACATGCTGTGTTAATTGCTTATGCCCAAAAGTGCTTAGCCATGTCAGTTTCTTGGATCATGGTGCGAGCCATTTCTTGTAAAGTTATGTTCTTTCTTTCTATAACTCCATTTTGTTGTGGAGTTCTAGGACACGAAAAATCATGGGATATCCCATGTGAATAAAAAAGGTTTTCAAAGTCTTTGTTTTCAAATTCTCCACCATGATCACTTCTGACTTTGACGATTTTGCAATTTTTCTCATTTTGTACTTGAGTGCAGAAGGAAGCAATCATAGAATGTGACTCATCCTTGTGTTTTAAGAATTTCACCTATGTCCAACGACTGTAATCGTTAACGATGACTAGTCCATATTTCTTACCATTGATAGAGGCAGTTTTTACTGGTCCAAAGAGATCAATGTGAAGAAGTTCTAACGGTCTGGACGTGGAAACAATATTCTTTGCTTTAAAATAAGTTTTTGAAAACTTGCCTTTCTGACATGCTTCGCAAAGAGCATTTGAAGAGTACTTCAGATTTGGCAAGCCTCTGACAATACCTAGCTTGTTCAGCTGAGAAATTCTTCTCAAGCTAACATGACCAAGACGTCTGTGCCAGACCCATTGCTCTTCATTTACAGAAAGAAGACATTTTACATTTTGATGTTTTAAATCTGATAATTTAATTTTGTAAGTATTGTTCTTCCTCTTTCTGTTGAATAGGACAGATCCATCCTTTTGACTTACAACTTTACAGGATGTTTGATTAAAAATAACGTCATAATCATTGTCACTAAGTTGACTAATAAACAATAGATTATGCATTAGACCTTCAACTATCAGAACATTATTAATAGAAGGAAGCTTACCATTTCCAACAGTTCCGGAGCCAATAATTCTTCCTTTCTGATTTCCTCCGAAACCGATGACACCTCCAGGCTTAAGTTTCAGATCTTGGAACATATGCCTTTCTCCTGTCATGTGTCGCGAGCATCCACTGTCCAGGTACCATGACTGGTGTTTCAATGGTGTCATTAAGGATGTCTGCAACATAAATTATCTTATTCTTAGGTACCCATTTTATGGGTCCTTTCACATTAGCTTTTCCAGAGGTTCTGACACCTTTGGACTTCCTTACATTGGAATAATAGTGTGGAATTTGTGCATAGTGTTTAAGTTTGGTAGTTTTCTTTAGTGTCTGTGTTTGTGTAGTGATAGATTTTGAACCTTTTTGTTCAGAACATTTCAAGATAGTGCCAGAGGGCACAAAATGTTTGGACAGAGGTATTATCTTGATACTCTTGGTCTCATCATATGGTTGTGATGGTCCTGAATATCCCAGACCTCTGTTACCATTCCTGCTGACTGCATAGATCATTGAAGCCATTTTACTTCGATCTATGCTTTTAGCAAGAAAGTGTTGAAAGGCTTTATCATATCTGACTACTTCAGTAGTGTTAGTTGTGGTGGAAGTGATTTCTTCTTCTAAATTGGAGACTTTATTTTTTAAAACAACATTTGAATTTTCTAAAACAAATAATTTTTCGTTTAATTCTGAGATGGTTTGTTTGCTTTTAGTAAGATCTTCTGAAGGAATCAAAAACATCTTTTTCAGAGTTTTGTGTTTTCTTAGAAGGGTTTGATATCTTTCCATAAGTTCATATAATCCTATTTCAAGTTCATAACGTGATAAGGAAGAAAATACCTCTCTTTCATCGTCAGAGTCTGATAGTTCTTCTTCTGATAAAGCATCTTTGATTTCCGCCATGAATACCATGTTGACACATTCTTCATAGACATCATCCTCAGATTCTGAATCATCCCAAGTTGCCATAAGACCCTTTTTGGCTTTCTTAGGTCTCTCCTGTTTCTTAAATTTTGGACAGTCATTTTTTATATGTCCAGGTTCCTTGCATTCAAAGCATGTAACATCTCTTCCATAATTTCTCCTTTGACCATATGTAGATTTAGATCTTCTTCTTGATCCTCTGAACTTATTCTTCCTGTATTTCCATAATTGACTTATTTTCCTTGATATGAGAGATATATCATCTTCATCTGAATCTTCTTCAGATTCTTCCACTTCTTCCTCTGCCTGATACGCCTTTTTCTTCTTAGACTTGGCCTTTAGGGCAATGGATTTATTTTTCTTCTGAGGTTCATCTCCTTGAAGTACTATTTCATGACTTCTTAAAGAACTGATAAGTTCCTTAAGACTTATACTATTCAGATCCTTTGCCAGTTTCAAAGCAGTCACCATTGGTCTCCATTTGACAGGCAGGCTTCTGATGATCTTCTTGACATGATCAGCAGTAGAATATCCTTTGTCCAGAACTCTAAGTCCTGCAACAAGCATTTGAAACCTTGAGAACATGGTTTCCACAGATTCATCTTCTTCCATTTTGAAGACCTCATATTTTTGAATTAGTGCAAGAGCCTTCGTCTCCTTGACTTGAGCATTGCCTTTGTGAATCATACGAAGAGAGTCAAAAATAGACTTTGCAGTTTCTTTGTTTGTAATTTTTTCATATTCTGTATATGAAATTGCATTTAACAGAATAGTTCTTGCTCTGTGATGATTTTTATAATTTTTCTTTTGTGCATCTGTAAATGCACTTCTTTCAATCTTTTTGCCTGCAGAATCTACAGGGTGACTGTAGCCATCAACTATCAGATCCCATAGATCTAAGTCAAACGACAAAAAGTAACTTTCAATTCTATCTTTCCAGTAATCAAACTTTTCGCCATCAAAGATAGGAGGTTTTGCAGTATAAGATTCTCTTTCATTCACAATGACACTTGTTTCAGGAGTTGGTGTAGTCATTGTTTTTCACACTTGGATCGGTACTGAACACTGTTAAGTGCTTGATAAAAATTCAACCTTTTTATCACCTCAGAACCGGAGCTCTGATGCGAATTGAAGGTGTGAAAAACACAAGAAAGGGGGGTTTGAATTGGTTATTCAAAATAAAATTGTTTATTTAAAATAAACTCCTTTTATAAGAATCTTTCTTTTAACAATAATGACCTATGTTGAGAACAAAGAGATGAACACGTTACGTTTATACTAGTTCACTTGAGAAATACTCAAGTTAATCTAGTCCACCCGCCAAGGTGATTTTGCCTCTCTCAACGAGGTCTTAATCCACTATTCAATCAAATTAGTACAATGCACTAGCCAAAATGCTGGTGACTAACACAACCTCTAAAACTCTCAAGTTTTAGACTTCTCAAGTAATACAACCTCACAGGTTTTACTCAAGGAATAACCTCTAAGACTACACGTCCTAGACTTCTCAAGAAATACAACCACACGGTCTTTCTCAAGGGACACAAACCTAAGTTTGAATAAATTTCGTTTACAGACAAGTGCTTCTTAAACAAGCTGAAAATGTAAACAAGTTTCGACCAGAATGACTTAAGAAAGATTTCAGTTGGAAAGAATATTGCGGTAGCGTTCGTGTATATCTTTCTTCAAGTCTTTTGCTTCCTTTTATAGCCGTGTAGAAAGAGCCGTTGAAGTGTAATCATGATAGCTAACTAGGCTGGCGGCTAGAAGCGTGAGGACTGATAAAAACTTTTGTGTCCTGCGCGTCCTGTCTTGTCAGACTATCTTCTTTTGTACCGTTGCACTGTTACCAAAATATTTTCGCTTGAATTAAGGTACAGCTGTACTATGTAGCTTTGTCTTCTTGGCTTCTCAACTTCAGAGGCTTTTTATGAGCATGAGTAAGAAGGGAAAACATAGCTTGGTTCTTGAGATTATCAAGTCTTTGAATCCTCAGAGCAGCATCTTTAGAGTCTTCAGCACTTGGTCTTCAGAACCTTGTTCGCTTGATGCGTTGTCTTCATATCTTCAGAGGCTTCTGATAGTATCTAGTTGAAGCATGAGTAGAGACTTGATTAGGTCTTCAGAACCTTGATCAGAGAGCATAAGTCTTCAGCATTTGGACTTCGTTCAATCAGAACCTTTGTCTTCAGATCTTCCGAACTTGTCCCTTTTTCTTTTTGTATCAGAGTCTTGTGAATCTCATATTATCTTGAAATGAGTTATGCTTTTCAAGTGTATAGGCGAAGTATTTTCCTTTAAGCATTGTGTTTGCGCCAATTTACGGAAGCATAACCTGTTTGTTAAGTTCTCACAAATAACAAACATTAGTTGTACAAAATTTTTCATACAGAAATACTCATTTAATATCATCAAAACTTAGAGATAAAATTGCATAACCAAATCTTGTTCTCACAGTATTTCGGGGCATGAGTTGCTTAGATAGATTCTTCCATGTAGGTCGTTCGACTTTGTGTATTTTGTGCAACCTATGTTGTGTCAAATTACTATGAAGGTTGAAGGATGCAAAGGTTAGAGCCCAAATCAATAAGGTTAGAGTTTGAATTTGTCATGTATGTTTCAGATCTACAAGGTTAGAGTTTGAATTTCCACGCATGTTTCAAATCTACAAGGTTAGAGTTTCAATCTGCATTGCATGTTTCAATTCTACAGGTTTAGAGCTCGATTCTGCCGTGCATGTTTCAGATCTACAAGGTTAGAGTTTTTTTTGGTTAATTTCGTAAATGTATTTTTTTCATTGTTAATATTTTATTTAACTTTTATTTACATTTTTTATGTTTTTTAATGATGTTTTGTGTTGCAAGACATTTTGAAGTAATCTCTGGTATAGTTCATCAAGATTGTTCAAGAAGTTGATCTCTAAGTACATCTTAGGATTTTCTCTTATGTGTGTTGAATGAAAATTTTGGTATGAAATAATGCAATTTTGAATATTTATTGTTTGGTTTTTTGATGTAGTATTTTTGTCATTTACATTGATGTTTTATTGGTATGTGTAAATGATTTCCTATTTGGTTCAGTATAAGATAATGGTCCTTTTAAAGAACAATTAGTTACTCTTTCTACCTCTCCTTAATCAACATAATTTTCTAATGTGATTTTTTATCAATGTTTATTTTCTGTTCCAATTACAGATTTTGGTACTTATTTGTCACTCCTTCAATTCCATTCCCATAAGTGATTAGCCAATTAATACTCACTTTCAAATCTTATGGTTGTTTCTTTCTTAACATGTGAGATATTGGATCGAACTCTAGTATGGTCGAAGGGTAGCTTCTGGTTCGACAGGAATTAAGCATGAGCTCGAAGTTTGTTCGCATGTGTTCTGTCGGAGTAATGCATGTTGTAGTCGAAGTTTGTTCTAACATGCATTAGTCAATATTGCTAGGTTTGTTAGCATATTGAATTGGGCCTTGCTTGTAAGTCCAATTGTTTAAGTTAGCTTGTACCCTAAGTTAGCTTGTAATAGGTAATTGTTAAAAAGCTCATTAGGTTAGTGTGTTAGATTTATTATAAATAGCATGCTAGTCTCTCATCTTGTATAAGGAAAAATAGGAAGATAAAATCCTAATTCAAATGAGAGAGGTTATTTTGTTATTCTTGTATACTTGTAATCTTCTTTGAAAGAGAGGAAAGAATAGAAATTTATAACCAAATTTGTGTGGCAAATCCTTATTAGGTTGAGAGAGGTTAATTGTTGGTATTCACTTGTAATCTTTGAACCCTATTGAGAAAGTGAATAGTAAAATAGATTTAACCAATTCTCTATTATTCTTCCTCTTTTCTCTTCCTTTGTGAACCCTAATAGGGTTTCGTTTGTTTGTTCAAGTTTTTCCTTCTTTTCTAGCCTTGTGGATTTCTTGGTGTTCAAGAAACCAAATAAACTTTGTTATTCCAGTATCATTTTTCATAACAAATTGGTGCAGTGAGCGTGGAGAAGATGCCTTCAACAAAGTATGAGATTGAAAAGTTCACCGGAGTGAACGATTTCGGTCTGTGACGCTTGAAGATGAAAGCCCTACTGGTTCAGCAGGGTTGTTTAGAAGCGTTGAAGGGAGAGGTAGCCATGGATGTTGGGTTAACGGTAAAAGAAAAGACGGCCATGATAGAGAAAGTCCACATCACAATATTGTTGAGCCTTGGTGATAAGGTTCTTCGACGGGTATCAATGGAGACTATGACATCGGGGTTATGGTTGAAACTTGAAAGTTTGTACATGACCAAATCTCTAGTGAATCGACTCTACCTGAAGCAAGCTTTGTATTCATTCAAGATGAGTGAAGACAAAGTTTTGGCTGAGCAGTTGGATATGTTCGACAAGCTGATTCTTGATCTTGAAAAATATTGATGTGAAGATCGATGACGAAGATCAAGCACTGTTGTTGTTGTGTGCTTTTCCCATAACACATGCTCACTCCAAAAAAACTCTCTTGTATGGAAGGGAGTCCCTGATCTTTGAAGAAGTTCAATCAGCTTTGTATTCTAAGGATCTGAACGAACGAAATGAGCATAAACCTTTGAAAGTTGGTGAAGGTTTGGCCGTTACAGGAAAAATCTTGCGAAAGGATGGTAAGTTCGACAAGAAGAAAGGTAAAAGTCAGTAGAAGCCTTATAGTGGCGAAACCTCTGGTATTCGATGTTATCACTGTAAGAAAGAGATCCAAACTAGAAAGGTGTTCCCTGAACGCCTGAAATATCATAGAGGTAAGGATAATGGAAATGCATCCATTGTTCAAGATGACTTCGACTCATCTGATGTCCTTGTATTTTCAAGCGGCGACTCAAGAAAAGAGTGGATTATGGATTCAGGTTGCACTTGGGACATGACTCCAAACAGAGAATTGTTTGAGGAGCTATGTGATCAAGATGGTGGATCGGTGCTGCTGGGAAACAATAAATCCTGTAAAATTGCAGGTATTGGATCTGTGAGATTCAAGCTCCATGATGAGTCAATAAGGTTATTGACTGAAGTCAGGTATGTACCTGATTTGAAGAGAAATTTGATTTCTCTTGGTGAATTCGACAGGAAGGGATATGTTTTCCAAAGAGAGAAAAGTGTCATAAGAGTCGTGAAGGGGTCGAAGAAAGTCTTGAGAGGCGTGAAGAAACAAGGCTTGCATACCCTTGAGGCTGAGGTTGTAAGTGGTTTGACAAATATTGTATCCACGAAACCTGTGTCAAAGACAGAATTATGGCACATGAGAATGGGTCATGTCAGCGAAAGAGGCCTAGTCGAATAGGGGAAGCAGAACCTGCTAGGTGGTGACAAAGTCGAAAAGTTGGAGTTTCGTGAATCTTGTGTATTTGGTAAATCCTGTAGGGAGAAGTTTAACAAAGGCCAGCAAAGAACACGTGGATCCCTGGATTACATTCATGCTGGTCTTTGGGGGCCTGCAAGGAATCCTTCACACTCAGGTGCAAGGTATTTTCTATCCATCGTTGATGACTATTCCAGAAAGTTATGGGTATTCATTCAGAAGACGAAGGATGAAACTTTTGAGAATTTCAAAAGTTGGAAGGTTTTGGTCGAAACTCAAACTGGCAGAAAGGTTAAGAGGTTGAGAACCAGTAATGGCCTTGAGTTTTGCAACGAAGCGTTCGACGGTTACTGTGTTTAGTCTGGGATTGCAAGGCATAAGACTGTAGCAGGTACTCCTCAACAAAATGGCTTAGCTGAGAGATTCAATCGAACAATCCTTGAAAGGGTTAGATGCAAGTTGGTTAGTGCTGGATTAAAGAAGGTGTTTTGGGCGGAGGCTGTTTCGACAGTAACTTATCTGATAAATAGATGTCCCTCGACTGCCTTGGGAATGAAGACACCTGAAGAATTTTGGTCGGGACATCCATCTAGTCTCAAAAGACTGAGAGTATTTGACTGTGTGGCCTATGCTCATATTAGGCAAGACAAGGTCGAACCTAGAGCTCTAAAATGCATGTTCATAGGATACCCTGAAGGAGTCAAAGCTTATAGGCTATGGTGCCTAAAGCCAGGTCACAGGAGGTGTATCACCAGTCGAGATGTAGTTTTCAATGAAGCTGAGATGGCTTTCAAGAAAATTGATGATGCTAACGAAGAGCTGGAACAGGAAGAGATTCCTGTTGAGGTGGAGCATGTTGATGCTGAATTGTGTATCCCAGATGAAGTCAAAGAAGAATCAGAAGATGCTATCGAAGATGAGGAGGCTGATAATGACTACCAGCTAGCAAGAGACAGGTCGAGGAGAGTCATCAAGCTACCTCAGAGACTTGGGTATGCAGATCTTATAGCTTATGCCTTAATCTCTGCAAGTGAGGTTCTCGACGAAGAACCTAGAGACTATAAGGAAGTTATGAGGGGTCGAAAGAATACTGGATGGTTGAATGCCATGGATGATGAGATGAAATCTCTTCATGATAACAACATACGGGAACTGATCAAGAAACCTGCTGGAGCCAGGTTAGTCAACTGTAAATGGATTTTCAAAGTTAAGGAAGGAATCAAAGGAGTGGCGTCGAAGAGATACAAGGCAAGATTGGTCGCTAGAGGGTTCACTCAGGAAAGAAGGTGTCGACATCAATGACGTGTTCTCTCCTATTATGAAGCACAGGTCCATTAGAATTTTGCTTGCCATGGTGGTACATTTTGACCTTGAACTGGAACAGATGGATTTGAAGACTGTGTTCTTGTATGGTGATCTAGATGAAACAATCCTGATGAGGCAACCTGAAGGGTATGTCGAAAAGGGAGAAGGAGTATTATGTGTGAAAACTTAAGAGATCTTTATATGGAATGAAACAATCTCCTCGACACTGGAATAGGAGATTCGACAAGTTCATGGCACACATAAGTTTCATTAGAAGTCAGTTCAACCACTGTGTTTACTTCAGATTTTAACTTGGTAATTCATATGTTATTTTTTTTCTTTATGTGGATGATATTCTAATAGCAAGCAACAATGTCGAAGATGTAATGAGGGTGAAGGTTGAACTCAATAAGGAGTTCGACATGAAGGATCTGGGAGCTGCGTCCAGGATTCTTGGGATTGACATCTGAAGAGATAGAAAGCAGTCGAAATTATGCTTATCTCAAGAGGCATACCTACGGAAGATTCTCAAAAAGTATGGTATGTCGAATTCAAAGCCTGTTGTGGCTCCGACAAACCCTCAATTCAAGCGGAGTATAGATCAGTGTCCCAGTACTGATGTCGAAAGAGCTTATATGAATAGCATTCCATATGCTAATATAGTGGGTTCTTTGATGTATGTTATGGTCTGTACTAGACCTGACATAGCATATGCAGTAAGTCTTGTAAGCACGTACATGGAGAATCCTGGAAAGGCTCACTGGCAAGCATTGAAGTGGATTTTAAGGTACATAAATGGGTCTTTGAATAGAGTCCTAATTTATGGTGGAGCCTTGGGTGAAGATAGTAAAGCAGCAATCGAAGGATATGTCGACTCTGATTATGCAGGTTATATGGACTCCAGAAAATCTATTTCTGGATATGTGTTCACTATGTTTTGGATAACAATCAGTTGGAAAGCAACACTTTAGAAGGTTGTTTCCTTATCAACCACTGAAGCGGAATATATCGCCCTAACTGAAGCTGTAAAGGAGGCATTGTGGCTTGAAGGTTTTGCAATGGAGCTGAAACTTCAAGGTGCAGTTATCACTGTTAAATGTGATAGTCAAAGTGCAATACACCTGTCGAAGAATTCAGCCTATCATGAGCGAACCAAGCACATTGATGTGAGGCTGCATTTCGTCAAAGGGGTAATCGAGCGTGCAGAAGTCCAAGTGCTGAAGGTTTCAGCAGATCATAATGCTCCTGATATGATCACCAACACATTTCCTAGTTGCAAGTTTTTCCACTGTATGCAGTTGATAAAGCTGCATGAAGAAAGTTATTTTGTTCCTTGATGTTATAGAGTTTGTTCCAAAGTGGAGATTTGTAAGATATTGGATCGAACTCTAGTATGGTCGAAGGGTAGCTTCTGGTTCGACAGGAATTAAGCATGAGGTCGAAGTTTGTTCTAACATGCATTAGTCAATATTGCTAGGTTTGTTAGCATATTGAATTGGGTCTTGCTTGTAAGCTCAATTGTTTAAGTTAGCTTGTACCATAAGTTAGCTTGTAATGGGTAATTGTTAAAAAGCTCATTAGGCTAGTGTGTTAGAATTATTATAAATAGCATGCTAGTCTCTCATCTTGTATAAGGAAAAATAGGAAGATAAAATCCTAATTCAAATGAGAGAGGTTATTTTGTTATTCTTGTATACTTGTAATCTTGTTTGAAAGAGAAAGGAAAGAATAGCAGTTTATAACCAAATTTGTGTGGCAAATCCTTATTAGGTTGAGAGAGGTTAATTGTTGGTATTCACTTCTAATCTTTGAACCCTATTGAGAAAGTGAATAGTAAAATATATTTAACCAATTCTCTATTCTTCTTCATCTTTTCTCTTCCTTTGTGAACCCTATTAGGGTTTCGTTTGTTTGTTCAAGTTTTTCCTTCTTTTCTACCCTTGTGGATTTCTTGGTGTTCAAGAAACCAAATATACTTTGTTATTCCGATATCATTTTTCACAAAATAACTTTTTAATAAACAACTATTTTGGTTACTTTTGGTCCCAAAAAAAACTACTTTGGTTACTTCATTAGCACCACAAATCCAACCTTTTTTTAAAACTTTGTTGTTTAAAAAGAACATTCTTAGTCTGCAATGAAAGTGTTTATTCAGAAGAATGTTAAGATATGACAATTTGTTGTTAATTATTATTGAATAGTTTATGATGCAGTAGCAAATTAAGAATAATAATTTTCTTATGATTTTTAGGTTCAATGCTCCCATTTTCTTAAGATTTCTCTTGATTCTGCGAGTGTGTTTAAGATAAGAATTATTTTTAATTAGTATAATTTTATCTAATTGTCATTTGTTATTAATCCAAATCTTCATTGTTTTATACTTTTTGACTTATTTATTGTTAAAATTGCAGCATATGATAAAAAAATATGAAGCACTATATTAATACTAATATTTTGATGGATGTATGCGGGCCAAGCAGTCAATCAATAGCTGGCAGTCTAGCAGTGGTACATCTTTTAGAAATTAATTCCAAGATTACATAAGATTATACACTATTCATATAAGAGTTTTGGTTATAAAATATTCTTTTTATTAGAAGTTAGATCATTATAGAACAAGTGATATATTGTTTCTATCAAACCTCATATATTGTTCATACCATATATTTTAATCAATCATTTATTATTGCATAAAATAAAAAGATCTTTAATTTATAATATTTCTTTTGTATATTTGGATTTGATTAAGCCTTATAAATGTATAAAGTTATATATATATTTGTTTATATAATGTTTTTTTTAAATGATACATTAACTACAATTATAAATATTCTTATTATACATTAAATATAATTTATAATATTAAACATTAAATTTATGATAAAATATTAGTATTATTTTGTATAACTTATACTATAGAATCATTATTATAATAATGATTACAATTATTTACTTTGATTTTTAATAATATTTAAAGGTTGATTTTCCAATTTAGTGTTATATCTATCTTATTCTATATTTATCTAATTTCGCAAATAATTATGCATGTTATTTATAAAAGAATAATTAATATTGCATTAATAAAAGACAACAAATTTAAAAAATTATTTCAATATATTTAAATATTTATTTAAGATATTATGAAAAAGTAAAACAATTTAAAAATCGGTAACTATATACAAATAATTAGTTGAGATATTAAAGGGGAATGAAAAGAAATTGAACATATTAGAAAAATATTAGAAAATAAAATTTTCAAATATAAGACATTGAAGACACTTAAGAATAATATTGAAACAAATACAAAAAAATATAAGGTACTTATTGAAATTAATACAATTAAAAATATGTCTTATTTTTTGAAATTTATGCAATTAATAAAATAGTTAAATAAATTCATCTCATTAGTGTAATTATGAGAAAATATATATTATTGATCCAAATACGACAAAAATATTTGAATAATAATTGAATAATAATTTGAAAAATATTCGAATGATAAATATTTGTCAATGATGTAAATACAAGAAAAATATTAGTGATACAAATACAAATATATATATATATATATATATATATATATATATATATATATATATATATATATATATATATATATATATATATATATATATATATATATATATATATATATCTTATAAATTAGTTTAAAATGAGTGTAAAACATCAGTACTCGTGGGAACGTATGGGTATTCAGACTAGAATTCAGGCGAACGCACATGTATCTAGATCGGAATCAGTGCGAACACATGAGTTATTACATTTTTTTGTATAATTAAAGAGAATAAAAGTAAATATGATTAAAATAATGTATGAATTCAAACACGGGCAAAAAATGTTTATTTATGTTATTAATATTTAGTTATACAATTAAAACAATATTTACAAATACTATGTTATCGGTTGATATTTATAAAACTAAATGATTGCAAAAATATTTTTATAAATAACGTCAAAACAAAATTAATATTTACATAGGAAAAAATATACCGTTGATCCAAATATTTGTATATATGAAAAAATATATTTATGATCAAAATATAAATAAAAATATGTTTTTCTTTTGAAAATAATAAACTTTCTTGTTTAAGTAATTTTGTCTTTCTGTTTTTTGCATTCTTATTACATTTTAGAAACGAATGCGCGTAATACACCAGTACCCATGCGAACGCACGGGTATATAAACCACAATCCGTGTGAATGCACGTATTATTATATTTTTTGTATAATTAAAGAAAATAAAATTAAATATATTTAAAATAATGTATGAAGTCAAACACAAACAAATTGTCTTTGTTTATGCTACTAATATTTATTTATACAATTAAAATGCATTTTACAAATACTATGTTATTAGTTGATATTTATAAAATAAATGATTTTATAAATCTTTTAATAAATAATATCAAAACAAAATTAATATTTACATACGGGAAAATATATTGTTTGTTAAATAAAAATATATTTTTCTTTTAAAAATAAAAAACTTTTTTGTTTAAAGAATTTTGTCTTTCTACTTTTCCTTCTTATTAGTACATTTTAGAAACAAACAAATGAGCGTAACACAACAATATTCGTGCAAACGGATATCCACTAGTTTTATGTTAAAAAAATTAATTATATATTTGTTAACAACTGTCTCTAAGACTTTATTAATTTTGACGAATTATAAAATTTGAATTAGTAGTATCTCTTTCTATTTATAAATGAAAAATTGCTCCTTACTTTAATTAATTTCAAATAACAATTTAGTTCTATCTTTTTCTTTTTCTTTTTTTATCTCGATTTAATCTTTATGTTTTAAAATGTTAAGCCAGTTATTTTCTTTACATAAAAATTCTAAACCCCAAAAATTTCATCAACTTTTTCAATATTCTCTTTTCTTATAATTTTCTAGAAGTATTGATTCTTGATAACTTATCAATGATAATGCACAAGCAAAACAATCACATATTCTTTAGCATGTGCGTGTGTATGTGATTAACTATTAACTCCGATTAGGGACCTTCCTCCCCTTAGTGTTATTTTCTTATCTTCCCATTACTCCCTTGTTCTGTTTTCTGGGTGTCCATTAGTTTTAGGGTTTAGAATTTATTTTCGTGATTGAAAAGGAGCATGAAGACGAACGGTTGGACTGAGATCAGGAGAAATAGCTCTAAGATGCAAAAAGGGGGAGTCTCCATCTGGGCTGAGAAGAGTGGGAAGGAGAAGGAAGAGGAGGAAGCAGTGACATCGTTTTTCTTTAGTGAGTTTCTAGATGCTTACGAAGTCATAGATATGGCAAAGGTTTTCAAGGAATTTGGGATTGTAAAGGAAGTCTACATCCTTGCAAGAAGAGATAAAAGAGGAAAAAGGTTCGGTTTTGTTAGATTGAAAAAAGTTATGAATGAGAGAACCTTGGCGGCAAAACTAGACAACATTCAAATCTTAGGAAGGAAGATACATGCCAACATTCCCAGATTTCAAAGAAATAGAGACAGGAAGAATCAAGTAGAAAACACTGAGGGGAGAGCTGAGGTAAGTTTAAGTAGAAACAATGGCAAGATTTCTACCACGTTTATGGAGAATCCGATAATACACGGAGATAGAACATATGCTCAGGCGGATAAGAGAATCCATTGAGGATGAGAGGATAAGAAACCAACATTTGCTCATCTACAGTTTAATGTCATGAGCCCAGAGTTAGATAGATTTGAAAAGGCATTTGTTGGGGTAGTTACAAAGTTAGGTTCTACTTACGGAATTCAAGAAGCACTCAACATGGAAGGTTTTTTTGGTATTAAAGCAACACCGATTGGGGCAAATCTGTGTTTACTTGAAGAAGAAGAAGAAGGATTATTAGCAACATTGATTAAGGATGAGTCAGAGTGGGTCTTAAAATGGTTCTCAGAAATAAAATCATGGACGCCTGATACAGTTGATAATGAAAGATTAACATGGCTTAAGTGCTTTGGTTTACCGTGTAATGTGTTGGGAGAAAAGTTTTTTAAGTTTATTGCGGGTTGTGTGGGAGAATACGTCTGCTGCGACAATGAAACGGAGAAGAAGAAGAAGTTTGATGTTGTGAAATTCCTAGTAAAAACAAAGTGTGGTATTAACCTGAATGAAGTATTCAACGTAGAGATAAACGGTTCTACATTCTGCATTAAGTTGATTGAAGATAACCATGGCCCTAAAAAACTGTTAATGTCGAGGTCTGGGAAGGAGATGGAGAAAGGGAGAACTTCGGAAGAGGAAGACAATGAAGGAGGTTGGGATTCCCCAGACAGCTCTGACGAGGAGACTGGTGATGATTCGATTTCCCAAGACATTAATGATGAAAACAGGCCTATAGACTTGGAAATCGAGAAAGGTAACCAGCTGTAGGAAGAAGTGTCAAAATAGCAGGGTAGCAGTAGTGTGGGGCCTAAGGAGAATCGAGGTTTTGAAGTGATAGAGGAGAGTTTGGAGATAGCTCGTGAAAAGCAAAGAGAGAGCAGAGGGAGGGTAGACTACTGCTATGATAGTGAGAGTAGAGTGGCTTGCTCATTTTCGGGCCACAGGTCTAAAAAGGAGTTGGGAATAACCACTATAGTAGGGGAAGTGAATTCAAGCCTTTTAGGGGACATACTAACAAAGGAGTACAAAAAGGATAACATTGAGGTGGATCAAGGATAAGTTGGGCTGGCTCAAGTAATGTCTCAAGCTGAAGTAGGGCCTGCTGCTAAGGGATGCAATGGGAGAAAGAAGAAATTAAAATTAGTCAACGATATCTATGACAGTATTAAGATACCTTATTCACCTTCTTATTTCTCAGCTCTGCTACATCACTCTAAAATTGGTAATTTAGATATTGTTGGAGAAAGTTAGGTATCTTCGAGAAGAGTAGAGGAAGATTTGTCAAAAATATCTGCTGGTGCTGTTCTTTGTTGTGAATCAATATCAGATTCTGATGTCATTAGAGGGAATACCAGAATTCATCAGGCCATTGAAGCAATTCCAAAGAGAGTTTGGAGGACAATTAAGGAGCTATGTGTGGAGGCTGAAGAGGACGAAGAGATATTTGAAAGTATAATCAGGGATTTGGAATTCAGAGACAGGGCTGCATTTGAAGGAAGGAAGGAGAAAGATTATAGGGTTCCATGAATTACATAACATTGAATATCCGTGGGTGTGGTTCAATCATCAAGAGGAGAAGATTGAAACAAATTCTATTAGAAGGCAAAGCTGAAATATGTTTTATCCAGGAAACAAAAATAAAAGTTATGAAAGATTATATGGTTGAAAGTCTCTGGGGACCTAACGCTGTAAATTGGTCTGCTGTGGGCTCGACTGGGCAAGCAGGTGGATTAGTAACTCTTTGTAATAGTGACCATTTCGAGTCCGTTTTTAGTTTTAGAGGTTGTGGATATATGGTTGTTGCAGGATATTGGAAAGGAAGCCTATGTTATCTGGTGAATGTATATTCTTCCTGTTTCTTAGCAGAAAAGAAACAGTTGTGGTCAGAGCTTTTAGAAGCAAAATTCAAGTATCCTAAAGGTGAATGGCTATTAGGTGGTGATTTTAATGCTGTCAAATCAAATTGTGAGAGAAAAGGGAAAGGTAGAACAAGTAAAAGAGAGATGGAAGGATTCATTGATTTCATTGATTTAATGGAATTAATTGATGTCCCTTTGGTGGGCAGTAAATTTACTTGGACTAATGCTAGTGGCACAAGCTAGAGCAGACTGGATAGATTTATTATATCTGAAGATCTGAGTATAAAGTGGAGGATAACGTATCAACAGACAGGGTGCAGGGACATTTTCGATCACAAACCGGTGTGGATAAAACCTAAATCTAGCAACTGGGGTCCAAAGCCATTCAAATTCTTTAATGCTTGGCTGAATCATCCTGAGTTCAAGAACTACTTAGAGGCTGAGTGAAAGGCCAAGTCAGTTCACGGAAGTCCAACTTTTGTTTTGGTGAGTAAATTGAAAAGATAAGAAGTAAACTGAAATGATGGAATAAACACGTATTTGGTTGGATCGATACGAAAATTGATGAAGGAGTAAAGAACATAAATGATATTGAAGCCTTGATGGAACAGTCTGTTGCTACATTGTCTGATGATCAACTTAAACTTAGGAGTAATACCATAGCTGAAGTGTGGAAGAACTTGAAGCATAAAGAGAGTATTCTTAGATAGAAATCAAGAATTCAGTGGGCATTGTATGGTGATGGCAACACAAAGCTATTCCATATGTCTATTAGACAGAGAATGAGAAGAAATGCAATCCTTTCCATTAGGAATGATGATGTTCAAGTGGAAGGGGTGGAAAAAATCAAAAGGCTGGTGGAACAATTCTTTGCTGATAAGTTTAAACAAAGAGTAGGGGCAAAACCTTATCTGAGAATGAATAACCATCCAAAAGTGTCTGAAGTTGAAAATAGGAGTTTGACTGAGGTCTTCTCTGAGGAGGAGATTCTGGAAGCAATTAGAAGCTGCCATGGGAACAAAAGCCCTGGACCTGACGACTTTAATTTAGAATTTTTCAAAAACTATTGGAGTATAGTTGGCAAAGAAGTGATTTCTGCCCTGAATCATTTCCAGTCTTTTAGTAATTTATCAAAGGAAATAGTATCGTCTTTCATTGCCCTAATACCTAAGAAGGAGCAACCATTAAGGTTGGATGACTATAGACCTATAAGTCTGGTTGGAAGCATCTATAAAATCATCTCTAAAATCATCTCTAAAATTCTAGCAAATAGACTATCAAAGATTATAGGGAAGTTGGTGTCAAGTTCTCAAACGGCCTTCATTCCAGGAAGACAGTTATTGGACGGAGTAATACTGACAAACGAAGTCCTGGATATGGCAAAAAGAAGGAAATCATACTGTCTATTATTTAAAGTGGATTTTTCTAAAGCCTATGACTGTGTAAATTGGGATTTCCTTACTCAGATTTTGAAGGCAATGAACTTTAGTGAGACATGGATAACTTGGATTAGAGGGACGGTTATGCATAGCTGGTTATCAGTCATTCTGAATGGGAGCACAACAAGAGATTTTAAAGCCTCTCGTGGTCTCAAACAGGGAGATCCACTGTCTCCACTACTGTTCACTTTGGTTGCGGAAGGCCTAGCTGTAATGGTAAAGAGAGCCAACCTAAATTTCATATTGGGAGGCTTCAATGTCAACACGCCCATGCCGCCAGTCTGGTTCAATTCGCAGATGACACTATAATCCTCTGCAATGGTACATGGTCTGATCTTTAGGGCATAAAAGCTATCTTACGAGGCTTTGAACTTGTGTCTAGATTGAGCGTTAACTTCACGAAAAGTTGCATCATGAGAGTTGGGCTGGAAGAAGAATTCTTGGAGGCCGCCTCTCATTTTCTTTTGTGTAGAAGAGGAAACTTGCCAACCAAATTCCTTGGTCTAGTTATAGGAGGAAATCACCGAAGATTGGAGTTTTGGAATCCTATAATTGAGAAATTCAGAAATAGGCTTTCAAGTATGAAGGGTCGTATGCTATCCATGGGGGATCGACTAACAGTTCTCAATTTCGTTCTTTCAAACCTTCCAATCCATTACCTGTCTGTTTACAAACTTCCTGCTGCAGTAGCTAGAAAGTTAATTGCAATCCAACGAAGATTTTTCTGGTCAGGCAAGATGGATAAGTCAAGTATCCCTTGGGTGAGTTGGGAAGTTATTTGTAAGCCAAAGCAAGAATGAGGGTTGGGTGTGAAGAATTTAGTGGATTTTAACACTGCCCTATTCTCAAAGTGGTTATGGAGATTCTTGGTTGATGATAATGTTGTTTGGAGACCTGTCCTCGAGGAAAAGTATGGATGTCTGAAAAGCAGAATTATGTTGCAAAGGGATTGGGGAAGAGAATCACTTGAATCACTATGGTGGAGGGACATAATCAAGGTTAAATATAGCAAGGATGGTGTGGGCTTTAAACAGAACATTGTGTGCAAGATTAGAGCTGATAATACGACTTCTTTTTGGCACTCAAGGTGGGCAGGTCCTTTCCTGCTAATGGAGTGCCTCCCAGATCTGTATGAGGCCTCTCTGCACAAATAGGCAGCTGTTATGGGTTCATGGGTCGTAGACGAATGGCAATGGAACAAACAAGTTATTTTTGACCAAAATCATTTAGGAGGTGCAACTTATATTACAGGGCCATAACTTCATGCGACATCGAGATTCCGTCCAAGACGGTATTAGAGCTAATTTGGAATACATCTATTCCTCTAAAAGCTAAAGTTTTCTATTGGAGGCTAATTCTTCAAAGATTACCTTCGAGGCAACTCCTCGCCGCCAGGGGTGTAATCTCCAATATCCATGATACGGTTTGTGTTTAATGTTTTAGAGTTGTTGAAGACATCAACCACATCTTCTGTTCTTGTCCTAAAATTCAAAATTTATGGGAGAAAGTGATTGTTTGGTTGGGGATACAGTGTGTCATACCCAAAATTTTGACCACTAAGATTTCCCATCACTGTGAAAATCATCATCACAATATGGATGGACAATCATATCTCATTAGTCTCCCCAAAGATGGGTGAGCATCCACTACAATCAAACTTAGGGTTTCAATCCCTCTCAGAGCTCTTAGACAAGAGATCAATCAAGGAATAACATGATCTTCAACTTGTCTAAACCTCTCAAACATCCACCATGGATCAAGAGGACTCCCACATCAAGGATCAAGCACAATGCTGCAACATTCCAAGTGGATTAAGCCTCAAGATCGCCAGTGTCACCAAATTAGGGTTTTGGTCGACCAGGGCCTCCAGATGGAATTTTTCGTTTGGGCATGAGCCAATGCTTCAAAGCATAACCCAAAATACTCTAAGGGACATCATAAACCCAATCATCAAGTCAATTTAGCCTCAGGGGATGCATTCATAAAAAATCAGGAATTAGGGTTTCTTGACCTAATTCACCCCTAAGTTGACTTTTGGGACAAAACATGAGCCAAGACCTCAAGACATGATTTGAGGGCCTCCAATACACTACATTGATCCATTTGCAACAATGGATTGATCCAAGAAGCTTGATTCACAAGTTTCAAGTTCATCAGAACCACTGTTAGGGTTTCGTGGAAAAAGTCAACTGTGCCTTTGACTTTTGACCAAGACATGCTCTCGAACCTTGGGACATGATTCAATACACCTTATAACACCTATGAAATCAATCCATCAAGTTTGATTTAGGTCAAGGACTTGATTTCATAGAGGATCGCACAGTTTGGAATTCATTTGATAAAAAGTCAATTGTGCCCAAAAGTCAAAGTTTGACTTTTTGATTTTTTGATCAATTATGGTTCCCTAACCCTAAAATGATGTTAATGTGTGATTGGAATCATCATTCATCAAGAAAAATCAAGAAAAGTGGGATAACTTGTAAAAGGGGTAACCATAAAAAACTTAGAAATTTTCTAAGTTATGGAACAAAGTGGCTAGGGTACCAACTTCCAAGGATCATAACTTGTGATCCAAGCAACCATTTTGGCTGATCCAAAGATGGATTTGTAGCTCTCATGGAATAATTTAAAAGTTTCAACTACACCTCACTCCAATTCTTCATGGATTTTTAGTTATGGAGTGACCAAAATGACAAAAACATGAAAATGCCACTTTTTCCAACACTTAGTGAAATTTTCACTAAGTCAGAATCTGTTTCACTTTTTTCAAAATGTAAGGGCATTTTTCACTTGGATCCAAAAAGTGTCAAGACAAACTATAATCACACATATGTTATATCATATGAGAGCTTTCCAAAATGGCCAAGAACTCCATCAAATCCTATCTGAGCTAAGAGTTGTGACAATGGCAATATGCCTTGCTGCAACTATCATAACAAGGCAGGTTTGTGCATTTTGCTCGATTTGATCAATTTGTGCAAATGACAAACAAGTTTATCCATCTGAACACCTAAGGGGGAGACCAAGGAGGGACAAACACTGATCCATAAGCCTCCCAAGTCTTTGGAACCAAAAGTAGCATGCCAAACCTAGAAATGCCTAAAAAGGGGACAAGACTCCAATTTTGTTTTGGAGCATTCAATGGATGCACCAAGATGGCATGAACCGAGCCTTTTCCAACTGAATAAGTCAAGGATGATCTCTGAACTAAGGAACCAGAGGCATGTGCTCTAACCTCTAGTTAATGGCTAGAGGAGACTTAAGATTCCAAAGTGATGCAATTGGACAATGATTTCCTGCAGTTGTCATTCACTATTGCTTGCAAAACAAACTTGCTCTACTATAAATAGAGCTCATTTGTGCTCAGTTTAAGTACACCAAAGCCATCAAACTATTGTTTTCCTTAAAATCTCTTCTTTCACTCCAAAATTACCATCCAAAGCAAGTGACTATCGGGTTTTGAGTTTGAGAGCCATTCCAACCAAACCAATCACACACACACCTCATAAACATCATATATAAGTGATCTAAACACTTAAACCACATCTGGAACACCAATTTCACAAAATCACCAGCCAATTGCTCAAGGTTTTAACTAAGTTGCAACTGAGGTACCATACTTTGTTCCAGTCCATTTCAGATCACTCCAAGCATTCAAACACACTCCATATGGTGTAGGGAAGCTGTTCAGATCATCACAACTCATCTGTAACACCTCTAACTCAAAAATCACTTTGCTCTTGCTGTCACGTCCTACAAGTAAGCCTAAACTTGGTCATCTCTTAATCTATGCATATTTCCTCGCACAATACTTTTGCCAAATGTTAATAATCATGCATAGAATGTTTCCCCTCAATTAATTGCTTTTTTGAATCGTGTATCAAAATTCTCAGCCTTCATGCAAATTTTAGGATTCTTGAGGTTTTGTCTTGATTTCTTATTCCATGCTTAAAATAAATGAAATTAAAGACCATAGACATGATCGTGAGGTGAAAACGAGTAGATTGATATGTGGATTGTGTGATTTCATCAAGTATTAAGTGAGATTGGTGCGAAAATGCAAATCTGCAGAAACAGAGGGGTGGCGCGTGTTCTTGGTGTGTTCTTGGCGCCATTTTTTGAATATTTGAATATTTGAATTTTGTGATTTTATTTATTTGATTCAAAAATTAATTTCTCTCTGAGTTTTAATGATTTTGAGTTGATTCTTTTTTTAATAATTCACAAAAATGTTAAAATATTTTATTTTGCCAAAAATTCCCAAAAATATTATTTATTTCATATACTTGATATTTTTGCAAAGAATTAATCTTTTATTTGTTTTTAACATTTAAAATATTTTTTCCTCCTTGATTTTCTAAATTTAATTGGTTTCCAATCATTTTGTGGATATAAACATGATTTTTAAAATATTAATCCAAGATCACAACTTGTTTTTCACACATGTTTGATAATTTTGATCATTTTAATTAAATTTTTATTTAATTAAAATACATTTTGAAATTAATTTAGGGTTTTGATCTTAATCACCCTAAACAAATCATTTTCAAACACTCATGGGCCTCTAATAGAGTGTAAGACCCAACCCATCTTGAAAACCAAAATATTTTGGGCCTCAGTATATTATATAAGTCCCAATACCGTCAAAAAATTCGGCATGATCGTCGCCTTTTTAACAAAAATCTTTGGGCTTCTCCTTGAGCTATAAGACCCATCTTTATTCATTTTCAAAATATTTGGGCTTCTAATAGAGTGTAAGACCCAATCCTCTTTTAACTAAAACAATTTTGGGCCTCAGATATTGTATAAGTCCCTCTGCGTTAAAAGAAAAATCTCGGTGCAATCGCCAGTCCAAAATCAAATCATCTGGGCATACCCTCGTGTTATAAGCCCCATTTATTTTCTTTAAATCTCGTTGGGCCTCTAATAGAGTGTAAGACCCAACCCCTTTTTGAAACCAAATCATTTTTGGGCCTCAGATATTGTATAAGACCCATTGTGTTTTCAAAAACCTCGGCGCAATCGCCGTTGCCAAACAAATAACCCTGGGCTTCTCCTTGAGTTGTAAGTCTCATCTCTTGTACAAAAATAAATCTTTGGGCCTCTAATAGAGTGTAAGACCCAACCCCCTTGTACATAAAAACTTTTTGGGCCTCACATATTGTATAAGTCCCTCTGTACCGTTTTCAAGACAACGGTGCGATCATCGTTAAAACTTGGGCCTCTCCTTGAGCTGTAAGCCCCAACAATCTTTTCAAAGCACTTTCTCCTGTGATTTTGAATGCAAATATATGTTGTTATCAAAACTTTCTTTAATTTCTTTGTTGAACAACTAACAAAACATCATGGAAGCTCTACAACGGGTAAGTGTTTATCTGCTTTCATTTACCACTTTCATATGTATATAACTGTATTGTGGGGCTGTTTCACTGTAAGTCTTCTTTCACATCCTTTTATATACTTGTCACATATCCACTATGTAATACTAGTATAGTTATTTAGAGTTTTCCCCGGCAACTACGTCTAGAACTAGGTGAAGCCCTGTTGGTCACTCTTTAAATACAAACAAAACTAGATCCCCGTAGGATTCCAGATACAGTCTTCCCTTCTCTTGGGGTTAAACAATATGGAACAAAGAGAAAGGCAGTATTCTCGGTGAACCTTTTCTCAGACTGTCACCTTTAGAAATTATCAAAGAAACTCTAACTCCCCAGAGATGATCTTTTCTCCGTGAATGGCATCTCTTGAGTTTCTTCCAAATTCTCGAACTTTCCTGGAATGATCTCTTCTCTGTGAATTGCATTTCTTGAACTTATCTTGGTTTGGGGACCCACAGGCTTCCTAAAAGCATCCCTGCCTTCTCTTGGGCGTTGTACAAGGACCCTTCAGCTTCTTAGAAGTTCTCATGCCTTCTCTTGGGCTTAATACAAGGACCCTGACGACCTCTTAAAGGTATAAGACAGAACCTAGTCATCCTTTGCTAGAGCAGTCTTTCCAGCGTCAAAACTCCGACCATTGTAGGGTTGATACTCATCCCTTAATGCCCGCGCCTCCTCTTGGGCATCGTTAAAAAGATAAAACTCTAGACTTGGACAGTCTAAAACTCTTGAGTCTCAAAGAAATTCTCAAGTTCCTTTCAAACATAGGAAAAAACACCGATCACTCTGGATCAATCTCCAGTAGAAACCCGGTCTCTCTCATGAGAGTTCCCCACACTTGGACACGCTTCAGGATCTCAATAATCCTCAGCAGTAAGATAGCCTTCTCTTGGGCTTTGTACAAATGATTCTCCCCAGCGGAGCTAACCTTTTCAGACTCTCTTGTTGAGTCAGCCACTTTTACCCTCCGTCTTGGGCTTTATACAAGACATATAAAACACTCTCTTGTTGAGTATAAAATACTCTCTTGTTGAGTCAATCTCCTTTTAGCTTCAATCCCGGGTTTCGTACGAGACAACAAATCACTCTCTTGTTGAGTGTAAAATACCTCTTGTTGAGTCACTCAACCTTCAGACTCTCTTGTTGAGTCAATCACCTGTTCAAGGCTCTCTTGTTGAGTCAACCTTTTAGCTTCCGTTTTGGGCTTTATACGGGACAGATAAAAGTACTCTCTTGGTGAGTCAAACCATTTCAGCCTCCATCTTGGGCTTTATACAAGATACATTCTCCCCAACGGAGTCAAAAATCCCTTTTAGCCTCAATCTTGGGCTTTGTACAAGACAGAAAGAACATTTTCCTCGGAAAAGTCAAACTTCCAGCCTCCTTTTAGGCTTTGAATAAAGAAATCCCCAGTTGAGTCAATCAACCTTTTAGCATCAAACTGTCACTTTGATCAAGGCATACAAAAATCAACAGCTCCTCTTTAGAGATGACAAGTTCTCTCTCAGTCAAACCTTTAGCTTCACATCTTGGGCTTTGAACAAGATACAAATCACCTTTAGCTTCAATCTTGGGCTTTGAACAAGACACCAAAACATCTCTTTCGAACTACGATCACTCTGATTTCCCTGAACAGGAATACGTAGGCATAAGATTGCGAAATCTTAGCGAGCATACTAATCAAAAAATCAAAGTCCAGTACCTTCACCCATCCATCAAAAACACCAGACCTAGTACCTTATCAAAATCCTCCTGTACAGTCACGATACTATGTTCTTAAACAAAATAACCTAAGACAGACCCCCTTTTTGATAGCATCTGTAAACCAACAGTTTTGACTGTTTAACCTCAGTATGCAAGCAGGGTTAATTGGAGACATCTATTTCCCTTCCTTAATCAGCTTCAAAGGATAAAAAATGAATCGAACTATAGTACCAAAGCGATAGTGATTCGAAACCACAAAAATCGCGCTATAGAAAAATGGTGACCACAGTGGGAGTCTGTTCTTTCTTACAGGCTTAGGTAGAAAACTTTAAATTCACAAAGTGTCACAGAAATGGCGACTCTGCTGGGGAGTCATTGTCTGTATAGGATCATAAGACTAGAGGTCTAGGATGTTAGGACAAATATATATACTGCTTTTCCTAATTGATATCTGTGTTTATTTTTCTGCTAATGGGAATGCGTGTGATGCCGCATGTGGAAAGATTGAGTATACACCTAAGATAAGTGATGGCACTAGACGGGTAATCTTACGGGGAGTGAATCCCAAATAAGAGGTCCCGGTCGACCAACGAATCAATGGAGATGCCCTTTGCGGATTCAATGCCTATACGACTTCGGTTGTTGAAAGCAGATTGTTCGATTGGGTTATCTGAGAAGCTGAGGATTTTAGTAGACTGAAACTATTTTGTAGTACGGAAGCTATCGGAAATAGTTTTCACGCGATACTACCCTCATTTGAGACTACTCTAAGATACTACAGCTCGCTGGCGATCCGCTTGTTGTCGTCATCTCAAGAGGGGTCTGTGATTTTAAGGGCAGGTACAAAAAATCACCAGTATAAACCTTTGGGGATGGGTAGAGCCTTGACTTCATGACACCGACCCTTTGACCCCATGTTTTTTATATGTTTTTGTGTACTGCATTCATGCATTCATTTCATTAAAAAAAAACTTTAAACAAAGAAAAATCTTCTCTTCTAGTCTCTCTTTTTCAAATTAAACTAAGACATTGATTGCAAATGTCAGATAAAGAGATTGCTAATGGATTTCGGTAGAAGGAGGACTCACAAGTACACCTTCAAGGTTCCAAAACTAGAGGATTTAAGAGGTCTGGCGAGGATGATAACCAACCCTGAGGCTTTGAGAGCTAAATATGGGGGATTGCTGTCTTTGTTAAGGGTCCACGTGATTGAAGGAATCCTGTCCACACTAATCTAGTTCTACGATCCGGTATATCACTGTTTCACATTCCCGGATTATCAACTAGCACCAACACTGGAGGAATACTCTCACCTGACTGATTTACATATTACTGATCAAGCTCCCTTTTCTGGACTGGAAGAAATTCCAAAGGATCAAACCATTGCAAGAGCAATCTATTTGGACGAGTCAGAAGTCAGGACTCATATGATCATTAAGGGTGGTATCCAGGGTTTGCCAGCCCAGTTCTTGATAAAGAAAGCTCTATACTTTGCTAGTATAGGGAACGTGGCCGCTTTCGAAAGCATATTTGTTTTGCTCACCTACGGGTTATTTTTGTTTCCCAACATTGATAACTTTGTAGATATCAATGCCATTAAGATATTTCTGATTGGAAACCCTGTACTAACCTTGCTCGCAGATGCTTATCATTTTGTACACTTAAGGAATTTGTACAGCAGAGGAATGATCACGTGCTGTGTACCCCTGCTATACAAATGGTTCATTTCCCATTTGCCAAAGTCTGCTACAATTTGGGATCAAAAGAATACTTTACGTTGGTCGCAGAGAATCATGTCTCTTACCAACTCTGACATCGATTGGTACAATCGAATCTATGACGGGATCAGGATCATTGACCGTTGTGGAAATTTCCCAAATGTACCCCTCATAGGAATTAAAGGAGGAATCAATTATCATCTAGTATTAGTTCGTCATCAATTTGGATACCCGGTGATGCATGTCCCGCGTAATGCTCATCTGGAAGGTCTTTTGTTCAAGGAAGGAGAAAATGACAGAGCACTAAAGACAGAAATAGTGCATGCCTGAAAACACATTCATAGGAAAGGAAGAGAGTCTCTAGGAAAACCAGACTGTGTCTCGGTGGAACCTTATCTCCACTGGGTACAAACTAGAGCTCTTAAGTTGAGGATGCCTTACCCTCGTCAAGAAGTTCTTCCATTAAGGGACCCTGTCCTTTACTTTATGTCTGATACGGAAAAACTCCAGGTTACTCTCAACAGAGTTCAACAGGAGAAGATGTCTTGGAAGAACAAGTACCTTATTCTCAATGTGGAGTGTAAGAAAATACAACAACTATTTAAAGATAAAGATGCTTTGATTGAGATTTTAGAGCAACATGCTGTAGAAAATCAGGATGACCAAAGGAATTTGCTCGGTCATTTCACTTGGCAAAGGAATGACAACTCGACAACGGCTCAAGAGCCCCGGTAAAAGAAAAGGAAAATACCAGAACCAGCACCTGAGCTCCCCTCAGAGAGGACTCGGGACCCATAAGTTTAGATTTCCTTTTACGACACTATGTAAATTACTGTATTTCCATTCTGCAATCTTTGAATTCAATAAAACTGGGTCTTCCCCACTGTTTGATATTTGCAATCCAATTGTCGAAGCTTATTTTGATTAAACAAAAATTAATTAATATAATCATTGCATATCATTCATCATTCTCATGTAACGCATTCTTCTTACCTACGAATCTCACGTTTGCGTCTCAATTCTAGAGTCAAAATGTCTCATTCGTACAATACTCAGGCCAATCGACAGAAAAAGATGGTTGATCTCGAGGAAGAGAATAGAGAGTTAAGGGAAGAGATCGACACTCTGAAAGAGGATCTGAGAAAGCTTCATAACGACATGCAAGCTCTAGTAGAAGCTCGGATGCAACAACAAAGGACTGTGATCTCAGAGATCACATCAACGCCCATAGTGGAAAAGTATGACCCTCGGTATACCATGCCTAAAGATCGCCCCTGGGGCATGCCTATTAACTATATCCTAGAAGGATATGTTCCGCCGATCACTGAAGATCAGGGAACTGCAGCAGAAGCCGCTGGGCCTGAAGGTTACAAACTTCGGGAAAGCGAAGATTCCCGGGGCATGACAGCAACTCCTGAAGGTTACAAACTTTGGGAGAGGGAAGGACCTAGAGTCACTGCCATGATGACTATACCACCACCCATGGTACACGCTGTCCTGGAAGGACAAATTCCAAAGATACCTTCTGGTGGAAACGAAAGTATGGATAACAAAATGAATGAGTTCCAGGAACAGTTCCTGGAGATGCAGAAATAGCTGCAAGCCCTTCGCGGTCAGGATCTATTTGGAAAGGACGCCGCAGACCTTTGTTTGGTCCCCAATGTGAAAGTTCCGCACAAATTCAAAGTGCCCAAATTTGAAAAGTACAAGGGTAACTCTTCCCCTCAAAGCCATTTGGTGATGTACGCTCGGCGAATGTCAACTCAGACAAAGAACCAGGAGCTACTGATTCACTATTTCCAAGATAGTTTAACCGGTGCCGCAGTCAAATGGTACATGGGTTTAAACCGCACTAATATCGGCACTTTTAGAGATCTTGGCGCTGCTTTCGTTCAGCAATATAAGTATAACCTGGATATGGAACCGAACAGAGATCAACTCAGAGCCATGTCACAGAAGGACAAGGAAACCTTTAAGGAATACGCTCAGAAATGGCGTGAAATTGCCGCCCAGATTTGTCCACCTCTTGAGGAAAAAGAGATGACAAAGATCTTCTTAAAGACCTTAAGCTCATTTTACTATGACAGAATGGTCGCCAATGCGCCCAGTGACTTTACTGAAATCGTAGGCATGGGAGTCCGTCTCGAGGAATCCGTTCGAGAGGGACGTCTGGTCAAAGATACCGGATCATCAAGTAGTACAAAACGATACGGTAGTGCTCTCCCTAAGAAAAAAGAGCAAGATATTGGCAATATCTCTCTCGGAAAGCAAAGGCGATGGTACCAACCAGTAGCAGCTGTAACTCCTGCTATCAACTCTACGCCTGTTCCTACGTATCAACCTTAGGTTGCTCAGAGCCAACCGACTCAACAGCCTATTCAGCAGGCTCGTCCTCCATATAACAACAATCATACAATGCGACCACCAGGGTTCGACCCTATACCGATGTTATATGCAGAGTTGTTTCCACCACTATTGGTCAAGGGGCATGTCCAAACCAGGGCTCCTCTTGCGATACCAAAAAATCTGCCTTTTTGGTTCAATGCGGATCAAAGTTGCCCTTACCATCAAGGAGGACCAGGGCATAACATAGAAAACTGTCTCAGTTTCAAATCCGATGTGCAAAAGCTTGTTAGGAGCGGGGTCTTATCTTTCAAAGATACGAATCCGAATGTTCTCACGAACCCGTTGCCTCAACATGAGAAAGCCGCAGTCAATTTGATAGAGGAAGGATCTGACCACAGCTATCAAATTCATGATGTACTCTTATTAAGGGCCAACTTGGTCAAGATGTATTGTAGACAGAGTGGATACAACCATGTTCCACCTCACAATTATCACCAGTGTGATATCAGCTCTAAAGACAATCAAGGATGTTCTGTGGTGCAATCAGCTCTATAGGAACAGTTGGATCTCTGATGGATCCAAGAGCACCGAATTCGTGATGTCAACATGACTTACTCGAATTCCAACATCATCTAGAACCACGACATCTGCGCGATGAATGTCAACTTAGTGGTAATGCACTCAAGGCAAAACCAGTATCATAATCTGCCGCGACACGATTACAATTCCTGTCTGACTTGCTCGGTAAACAAACAGGGATGCTCTTTTGTACAAGAGGCCCTCCAGCGTCAGATGGATCTTGGGTGGATCCAGGACTACCATGATAGAAATCCTTATCAGATCAACATGATTCAGATCTTCGATATTCATTTGATGAATACCAGCTTGGTGGAGTTGCACGCCAAACAAGTCCAGCTCGGTTTTCTGACTTCGTATAATTATCAGAACTGTAAGGGATGTCGTGAGAGTGACTAAGGGTGCGCTCTCGTTCAAAGAACTTTACAACACTTGTTAAACCATTGGTGGCTTTCGATCTATCTAGACGAAGACACACAACAAATCAGTGTGACAAACGGGAACCCTACTAGGCATCAAAGTCAGGATGTCCGATCTATGGAAATAGACCTAGTAAGGTTACACTGCATTCAAAGCGGATGTGGCCAGGTGCCACAACACAACTACGAGCGATGTAGAGTCTGCTCGGAAAATAATCAAGGATGTTACCTCGTGCGAGCAGCCCTTCAAAGTCAGTTGGCTCCCAAAGAGATTCGACTGTGTCCAAGTTCTGGATCAATCAACTGGACGCCAGACTATTTCACTTATCAGATTAAGGATGTTGTCGTGATCTATGATCGCGAAGGGACCAAAGATGTTTGTGACATCATCCCTCTACTTGACGAATCGAAGGTTCTTAACCAGGAATTAATTGAAGTTACTTACGACAGTCAGAGAAATCAGAAGGCTCCTGTAGTTATCAATCTGCCGGGACCGGTACCGTATGAATCAACTAAGGTTATCCCTTACAAATACGGTGCAACAACAGTTGAGAATGGGAAGGAAATTCCATTACCCTCCATCGTGAATATTGCAGACATCGGTCGAGTAACACGGAGCGGTCGAATCTTCAACCGAGGAGTTAGAGAACCTAACAGAGAAAAGGAACCTCAAACAGAAGTTCCTGATCCACCAGTCGGTCAATCCAGTGATCCCGACCTTTCAAAGAACAATGATGAGATGCTGAAGCTCATCCAAAGGAGTGAATACAACATTGTTGATCAGCTGTTACAAACTCCTTCAAAGATCTCTGTGTTATCTCTTTTACTCAGTTCCGAAGCCCATGGAGAGGCTCTACAGAAAGTCTTAGAACAAGCCTTTGTGGAACAGGATGTGTCGATAAGGCAATTCGACAGTATCGTTTCTAACATCACTTCCTGCATCAACTTGGGGTTTAGTGATGAGGAATTGCCAGAAGAAGGCAAAAGTCACAACATGGCGCTCAATATCACAGTTAACTGCCAGGACGAAGCCTTAGCCAGCGTACTGGTAGATACCGGATCGGCTCTAAACGTGATGCCGAAGTCCACTCTAATACGACTATCATTCAAAGGATCTCTTATGAGAGGCAGTGACGTCGTCGTCAAAGCATTTGGCGGATCCCGAAAAACAGTTGTCGACGAAGTCGACCTTCCCATAACTATCGGTCCTCATACTTTCCAAGTCACTTTCCAGGTCATGGATATCCGAGCAACATACAGTTGTTTGTTGGGAAGACCTTGGATACACCAGGTTGGGGCAGTCACTTCGACACTCCACCAGAAGCTGAAGTTCGTCAAGAATGACCAACTCATCATGGTCTGTGGAGAACAAGCCTTGATCGTGAGTAAACTTTCATTGTCCACTTGTGTAGAACCCGAGGAGGTTGTTGGAACTCAGTTCCAGGCACTTTCGGTAAGCAGTGAGAATCAATTAGAGAAGGGAACATCAATATCCTCGTACAAAGATGCTCTCGAGGTGATCAAAAGTAACAATGCAAAGGGATGGGGACAGCTTGTCATTCCTACTGATAATAAAACAAAGAAGGGTCTTGGTTTTCCTGCAACCTGTACCCAAGCAGATGCTAACGATGAAAGTCTTCATCCCATTCGAAACTTCTTCCATAGTGGAGGTTTCCTTCACCCAGTGTCCTAAGAAGTACATACCATCAACGAGGGAGATTCCTCCGATACGGATGAAGAATGGGAGTCCTATCTTAATAAGGACAGTTATTTGTCTCAGGAAGAAATGCCTACGCCATTTTTCTGTCCAGTACAGTGTCCGAGATTTATACCAAGGTCTGATGTCAAAATGATATATGGAGATTGTGATCCAGAAGGATGCCGTGCTCCACCAAACTCATTAGAGGAAGACACTCTGATGAAAGACAACTTTGGGGCAAGAAAATCAACCGAACAATGAAAATCAGCTGAGCATCATTGAAAAGAATACCTGTGTCCCCACCATGTCATGGGATCAACACTCAGGTCATTCAGAAAATATCCAGTGCGACGATTAATTTGCAAAGTTTACAGGACTAGAATTCACCAACTATGCTTTTCCCGAGGTCAGCGTCATCGAGAGGGGTGACTCCTCCAGTTCCAAGGAAATATGGGACACCTTAGGACAACCGAGTGGCAAGTACGATTACTTGGTCAAGTATAGTGCTCATGAAAGCTCTCGTATCAGGCTCAAGGATATCCAGCCAACTGGATGGGGGGATTTTCATGAGAGCACAAATCCTATGCAAAATACAACTGAGGAATCCTCCTACGACAACTCTGCCTGGGAAACAGATTCCAATGATCCTGCTCCGCCAGAAATCAGCGTTATTTCTGAAGACAAATCAAAGAAGGTACCAAACTTTGTGATTCACCGAGGAGTTCGCCGCCAATGGGTTGCAGTCGATGTTCCGAAGATTGTTCGTAAGTCAAAGTAATGGCCATCTTTGTTTTAATCTTTCACCCTGCCCAGGTGAAACAAATGTTTTGATAGGACTCACTTTCTGTAAATATCCCTCTTCGCTTCGCCCAAAGCAACAGAGTTTTGTTTTATAGGGCTGTAGTTTCAAGAATTGACAAGTTCATAAATAAAATAACGTCATTCTGTAATTCCCGCATTAATTGCTGTTTTATCTTTTCGCTTTTTCAGAAAATGGTAATCCTAAAAAACAATTCAAATAATAAAAATAAGCAGTAAAAAAATACACTGCACACTCCCTTGCATTCTCTCTATCTCTTCTAAAACAAAATCATCATGTCATGAAGATTGCTTGTTTTAAACCCCATTGAAACATACGATCCAATGCCTTCTCCCAACTTTGAATTCCTGGTATTTGAGGCTGAAGAAGAAGATGACGAAGAAATTCCAGAGGAGATCTCCCGATTACTTAGACAAGAGGAAAGGTCCATTAAACCTCACAAAGAACCGTTGGAAATGGTCAACTTGGGTTCAGAAGAGGAGAGAAAAGAAGTAAAGATTGGGGCACTGCTCAGTCCGACAGTCAAAGAAAGTTTGATAAAGCTTCTCAAAGAGTTTCCCAATGTATTCGCTTGGTCCAATCAGGACATGCCAGGGTTGGATACCAGCATCGTGGAACATCATCTACCGTTAAGATCAGAATGTCCTCCAGTAAAACAGAGGTTGAGACAGACTCATCCAAACATGGCCATCAAAATCAAAGAGGAAGTATGGAAACAGATTGACGCGGGTTTCCTCGCCATATCAGAATATCCTCAATGGCTAGCTAACATAGTGCCAGTTCCGAAAAAGGATGGAAAAGTCAAAATGTGTGTAGACTACAGGGATCTGAACAAAGCAAGTCCAAAGGATGACTTTCACTTACCGCACATTGACATGCTGGTAGACAGTACAACAAAGTTCAAAGTCTTCTCCTTCATGGATGGATTCTCGGGCTATAATCAGATAAAAATGGCACCGAAAGACATGGAGAAAACTTCATTCATTACCCCATGGGGCACTTTTTGTTACAAGGTAATGTCGTTCGGTTTAAAGAACGCTGGGGCAACCTATCAAAGGGCCATGCCTCCTCTTTTTCATGACATGATAGACAAAGAAATCGAGGTATATGTCGATGATATGATTGCCAAATCTAAACAGAGGAGGAGCATGTGACCCACCTGTCAAAGTTATTCGAGCGTTTGAGAAAATACAAACTCTGCTTGAATCCTAACAAGTGCACCTTCGGTGTCCGTTCAGGGAAACTCTTAGGGTTCATCGTCAGCCAAAAGGGAATTGAGGTTGATCCTGACAAGATCAAGGCCATTCAAGAATGGCCTTCTCCAAAGACTGAAAAATAAGTCAGGGGATTCCTGGGACGTTTGAACTACATTTCCAGATTTATATTCCTCATGACCGTAACATGTGCGCTGATTTTCAAATTACTCAAAAAGAATCAGGACTGCATTTGGACAGAAGACTGCCAAACCGCCTTCGACAGTATCAAGGAATACCTGTTGAACCCATCGATTCTATCACCTCCAGTGGAAGGAAGGCCACTAATCATTTACTTAACAGTCTTGGAAGACTCCATGGGTTACGTGCTTGGTCAACAAGACGAAACTAAAAGGAAAGAGTCTGCCATCTACTATTTGAGCAATAAATTCACCGACTGCGAGACTAGGTACACTATTGTTGCGGTGAAAATTGGATAACAAATTATTAATTAATTTGCATCATATTTCTTTTACAACCGACTTTGATTTATCCAAAGGAAAGGTTCAAGATCGTTAGAAAAACCTAGGGGAAGAGATCTAAGGTTCGGGGGTTGGTTACGCCTAGGGAAGGTATTAGCACCCTAAACGTCCGTAGTACTCTAAGGGAGCCTCTTGTTAAATGTTATCTTATGTTTGCTAAAGGTTCTATGCTAAAGGCTAGTTAGCAGGGGAAGCGATAAATTCATTATGATGAATATCACTAAGAGTTGAGGAACTCTCTCCTAATGCTAGTTGTAATTTCTATGGCTCTGATGAGGCCAAGAAATAAGGTTTCTCCTAAGAGGTCACTTAGGTTAAGGTGGGGGTCATGACTTATGAGTCAACATGTTTAACCTTCCTTTGGAATAAGGGGAAAGATAACAGTTGTAAGTTACTAACAAGATAACAAGATTAATAATTCAAGTACGATGATGTAAAGGACACGAATAGCAGAGATGAGATAAAATCATGATATTAATGCAAAGTGAGAATTAAACATGTTAGACAATGATTAAATATGAGATGAAATAAAATAGAAATAGTCTCGTCTTAATCATGATTTAATCGAGAAATCGATAATCAATGATTCTTGACTTTCATCAACTAAATATAATCGGAATGAAAATAAAATCAGTCTCGTCTAAATCAAGATTTAATCGACAAATCGATAATCTTGGATTTTTTACTTTCATCGACTAAAATAAAAGAAAAGCCAAGTTGGTCTCGTTTAAATCAAGATTTAATCAATAAATCGATAATATTAGATTTCTAACTTTCATCGACCCAAATAAAATCGGAATGAAAATAAAATCAGTCTCGTCTAAATCAAGATTTAATCGACAAATCGATAATCTTGGATTTTTGACTTTCATCGACTAAAATAAAATAAAAGCCAAGTTGGTCTCGTTTAAATCAAGATTTAATCGATAAATCGATAATCTTAGATTTCTAACTTTCATCGACCCAAATAAAATCGGAATGAAAAACAAGTTGGTCTCGTTTAAATCAAGATCTAATCGACAAATCGATGATCTTGGATTTTTAAACTTTCATCGACCAACGTAAATAAACAAAAGTGGCCAACATTTATCAAAACTTATTGATTTGAAAAAAAAATCAACAAAGTTAAGATTTTTTGTCATTGGCCCTAAATAAACATTGAAATGATAATGAAAACCGAAGATGAGAATCCAAGTAAAAATCTAAATAGAATAGTTAGCAAGGATTTACAAAATTTATATTAATAAAAACTTAATAAAAAATAACTATCAAAGTTACCCAAGATTTTTTTAAAACAAATTAAAAATGAAGATTAATTAAAAAAAAAGGTGGGGCGCTGATTAATGGCACTTGTGTGTGAATTGTGAATCAAAGGGCTTACAAAGCCCATCGTACACATAAACAAAACAGAGTGTGAATAACAAAAATGATGGTGCGAGAATCCTATGGCTCACATGTCCATCATCTCATGCCCCAAAACCCGGTTCAAAGCCAAACTAAGGGTGCACCAAGACAAAACAAACTCCTTTTAAAAAAGGAAAAAAAAAACGAAGAAAGAAAACGCGTTTTAAGAGAATGAAAACCCAGCTGTAGAACTGAAACAACATTATCAATTAAAGGCGAAAGATAGAGTATCCTGAAGAATAGAACCAAAGGTTCCACCTCCTCGCGATTCCGTTTCTAATTTTTCTACGCGAACGGAACTTTTCCTCACTCGAATCGGTTTCGATCCTCTCCTCTTGGTTCGATTTCCTCGCGACTGGGTTCGGTCATGATTTCAGGTTTGTAATTGGATTTATGTTTAGGTTCCTTTATTTCATCTCTTCTTCTTTCTGGTTTGGGTTCTTGATTTTGGAAAGGTTGGGTTTTGCTATTTTGGGCGTTGTTTTTGGTTGAAGGTGAAAGTGAAGGGCGGGTCATTTGGAGGTTTGAAGGAGGTTTGTGGTTCTGAAGGTTTTGATTTTGAAATGGTATGGAGGAGCTTCGAAATAGTTTGAAGGGTTCGTCTGAGATGTTGTTGGTTGATGATTTAAGGAGTTGTTGTTGTTTGATGGAGGCGAGAGGTTTTGAAGCGGCTCACGGTGAAGGAGGTTTGGCAGAGATGAAGAGATTTGGAGCTGAGGTTGTGTTGAAGATTGCGAAGAAATGTGGCTTACGGTTTCTGGGTTTTTTGAGTTTGTGAAAGGAACATGAAGTCTGAAGGCGGAGTCCAGTTTTGGTTTTCTTCTGTGGTTTTTTCTGAAGGTTGAAGAAGGAGATTTGCTGGTTTGTGAAGGTTCGAAAGGAAAGAAACAAGTCCTCTTGGTTTGCGTCAAAATAATTGAGGTGGTAGTGTGGTTTGGATTTTGTTTGAAGGGATATGTTAAAGGTGTTGTTGAAGATCCGTGTTGAATGAACAGTGATGGTGTTCATTGTTTATGAACTGTTTGTGTACATGAAGATGATGATGCGATTTGGAGACGTTTGAGAGGATTTGGTTAGGTTTTGATTTGATTTGAGTGGAGTGAGGACGATGAAGGGTGGCGCTGTTGGCGGTGTTGATTTGTTGTTTTTGATGTTTTATGAAGAAGACCTTGGCGAAGATGTTATTGTTCTGCTTGGTGTTTTCAGAAAAAAATAAGTTAAGTTGTTTTTGGTTGTGGTTTATGTATGGTGTTGCCAGGAGATCGAAGGAGATTGGTTTGGTTTTTTTGTGTTCTGAGTCTCCTTCCCCCTCGTATCCTCTTCTCTCATCTGTTATTTAACACAAAAAAAGAAGCCGTTTCCTTCCATTTCAAATTTGAATTTGGCCGTTGCTGTGTTGTCTCTTTCAGGTTGTAGGAGGAGCAGGACTGTGGTATTGAGCAGATGATCAGCAAGAAACTAGTTGGAGTGTGCAGCGTGAAGTCGCTTTCTTTGGCTCACGGAGAAAGCGCATGGCTTGCGGCCTTCTTTCTGACTTTGTAAATGTAATTCCAAAGAGAAACATGGGCTTTTGGTAGTAAAAAAAGTGAATGGGCTTGGAAATTTAAATGGAACAATGGGTTTATGGTTGAAGAAAAAGGATTTAATTGGATAAACAAAAAAATATATTTTTTTAAAAAGTGATTTGGAAAATTAAAATTTAAATGGATACTATGGACAATTGAAAATGTGGATTTAAATGGATAATGCTTCTTTTTTAAATAATATGATTAATAAAAATAATAATAAACTAAGTAATATTCTAAATTAAAATAGTAAAGCAAAAATAATAATTAATCTAATTATCTAAATTAATTTGAAATTAAGTTAAATTAAGATTAAATATAAATGAAATAAAAGGCCATATTGGATATAAATTAAAATAAAGACAGATAAAGATATTGAAATAAACGTTAAGTTAAAATAGAGAACAATAAATAAAACATCAACTAGCAGAAAAATGAGGGTAAAATTTGGGGTACAACAGTTGCCCCTATTTAAATATCTTCACCTGATGACATGAGAGATGAAGATCCTCATGTAATCAACAGTGAAAGATATTTAAATACAGATAATCGAAAATTTTACCCTCAGATGCACACATATGCAATGCAGCAAATATGATGCCAAGAAGATGCAAGAAGATGCAGACACAACGAGACACCAAGGGGCAAACAGGAAGCAAAAGGATCATAGAGCTCCACTGGGGAAGGACGAAGGTTAGTATCCACGAGAAAACTCACTGGGGATACAGGCTAACCACCGAAAGAGACCCACCGGGGAGACTCCAAAGAAACACTGGGGAAAAGACCACAGACAATCTTCACCGGGGAAAAAAATCCGGGGAGATAGACTACTGGGGATAAAACAAACCCACACTCTTCCTGGGCACGAAACCAGAAAGAAAAACCTGATCGCTGAGGATTAGCCTGAAAGCGACAGACAAACAAGCAAAGACTTCCTGGGGATCTTATACCGAAGAGTTCAAAATGGGATCTTCAAGAAAAGCCAGGAAGACAGAGACAAACTCTGCGCACCAATTAAGAGTCTTATAAGGTGAGGAAATTTGTTCCAAGAAGCTTAGCTTAAAGCAATTTTCAAAAATCCAAGGTAAGGGTTCAATGTCCGACACGATTCGAACAAGAACGGGTTTTAAAATAAGAAGACAGTGCTTGACACGATTCAAACAGAGTCCAAGTTCAGGTTTGACACGATTCAAACAAGAACAAAATTTTAAAGACAATGCTTGACACGATTCAAACAAAGTCCGAGTTCAAGTTTGACGCGATTCAAACAAGAACAAGTTTTAAAACAAGAAGACAATGCTTGACACGATTCAAACAAAGTCCAAGTTCAAGTCTGACATGATTCAGACAAGAACAGTTTTAAAACAAGAGGCAGTGTCCGACACGATTCGAACAAAGACTCCGTTCAGGTTTGACACTATTCAAACAAGAACACGTTTTAAAACAAGAAGACAATGCTTGACACGATTCAAACAAAGTCCAAGTTCAAGTTTGACACGATTCAAACGAGAACAGCTTTAAAACAAGAGGCAGTGTCCGACACGATTCAAACAAAGATTCAATTCAGGTTTGATACGATTCAAACAAGAATAGGTTTTAAAACAAGTAGACGATGCTTGACATGATTCAAACAAAGTCCAAGTTCAAGTTTGACACGATTCAAACAAGAACAGATTTTAAAGCACCAGACAATGCTTGACACAATTCAAACAAAGTCCAAGTTCAAGTCTGACACGATTCAAACGAGAACAGCCTTAAAATAAAAGGACAATGCTTGACACGATTCAAACAAAGTCCAAGTTCAAGTCTGACACGATTCAAACGAGAACAGGTTTTAAAACACGAGACGATGCTTGACACGATTCAAACAAAGTCCAAGTCCAAGTTTGACACGATTCAAACGAGAACAGTTTTAAAACGGGCAGACAATGCTTGACACGATTCAAACAAAGTCTAAGTTCAAGTCTGACACGATTCAAACAAGAACGAGTTTTAAAGCACAAGACAATGCTTGACACGATTCAAGCAAAGTCCAAGTTCAAGTTTGACGCGATTCAAACAAGAACAGGTTGTAAAAATCTTTAATGTTAAACTTCTTGGGGAACAGCAAAATGTTTACAGATTCCAATCTGGCGCGCAAAGGTTAAGACCGAACAAGCACGACACAAGGCAAACCGGGAATGTCTTTACTTCACTGGGGAAATAAAGACAGGCACCAACAAGAGACCACAAGCAAAACAGAGCACAAGGAGGCGAAGATGCTAGGGTATGATGCATATGCTAGAAACGACGCGAACGACGCAAAACAGGAAAGAAGAAAGGATAACACAAGCCAACACCCTGAAACCCAAACATCAAGGATAACCGGGGCAATCTTCTTTCCTCTGGAGATGGCAGATCCATGCCAAGAATATAGTACTGCTAATTATTCCTGTACAAACTTGATTCCAAAACGTCTTAATTCCAGAGTAAAACTTGGTTTATCTTTGTGTTTTCTTAAAACTTTCCCAATTCCAAGAATCAGATGAAAATGATGAAGTTATTGTATTCAAATACCAATAACAATTCTAGTGACTAAGAATTCTGTCGTCTAACAACTGACTTCTCTGGGGACTCTTGCATTCAAATAAGAGTTGGTTGAGATAACACATAATCTGCTTCATGAAGGACTACTGGTAGGAGCCAGAAAGGTAACCTCATTGGAGATAGAACCAAGAAATGGGCTCCAATAAAGGTATCTAGAATGATTGATCATCAAGGCTAAACGCAACTAGATGAAATTCTAGAAAGGATCCGCAATGAAGGTTGAACCGAAAAACGGTCTTCACTGGGAAAAGATATCCAAAGTGATGGAACAACAGGTTCAAGCATGACCGGTTGGCACTTTGGAAAAAGAAGGACCTTATTGGAGATTGAACCAAGAAATGGGCCCCAATAAAGTATCTAGGATGATTTATCATCAAGTCTAACTTGACTAAATGACATCCTAGAAGCACCTCTAAAGTGATGGAACAACAGGTTCAAGTATGACCGGTTGGCTCTTTAGAAGTAACCTCTAAAGTGATGGAACAACAGGTTCAAGTGTGACCGGTTGGCGCTTTAGAAGTAACCTTGTTGGAGATAGAACCAAGAAATGGGCTCCAACAAAGTATCTAGAATGATTGATCATCAAGGCTAAACGCGACTAGATGACATTCTAAAAAAGATCCGCAATGAAGGTTGAACCGAAAAACGGTCTTCACTGGGAAAAGATATCCAAGGTGATGGAACAACAGGTTCAAGCATGACCGGTTGGCACTTTAGAAAAAGAAACCTTATTGGAGATAGAACCAAGAAATGGGCCCCAATAAAGGTATAAAATCTGATAGGTTAGTACCGGGGTTATATAACTGAAAATAAGGCTTCCTGGGGAATACCCAATTACGGTTGCGAAGCGGTTGAATAATACCAGAGATAGATAAGCTGCTTATAATAGATTGCCACTTATCGCCATTAAAAAACGAGCTTCTTCAAGAGATTGCTGCTTCAAAGATGTGATGATATCACAATACTGTTGGAGAAATAATGATATCTTCAATGAGGATCTGTGAGAGATTCTTCTTGCGAGAAACGGTGCAAAATAGATGCACGTTCAAAAATAGGTTTGAAAACTACACCTGCCAGGGACCAAAGTTCAATCTAGGAACAAGCTAGAAAGAAACGGTCAAACAAGACTCCAATTGAGGAACGAACTCAAATGAGAATTTATCTAATCCACATGTGGAAAAGATAATTGAACCAACCATCATCCACGAGAATCAAACTCTGTGGGGAATTCAGAAAAGAACGGGCACTTTATGCCTAAGGGCTGACAACTCTATTGGAGAGAATAAACAAACCCAGTCACTTGGGGAGATAACCGCCAAAGTGAACAAAGACAGGTAAACACCAGAAAAGGAAGCAGAAATGCTAAAATGCCAAGATACATATGAGTGCTTATGCCATGCTTATACTTATGCTGACAAAACAGACAAGAAGCGAAACCAGAGATGGAATAAACGTCCCGACAAGGATACCCAGCCAAACTCAACGGGTCGGACTAATACTAGGGATGAAGAAGAAGAACCAATCAACTTCACTGGTGAAAATAGCATTCCACCTGAGGTATAACATTATGACGATTGCCATCATGAGCTTGTTCTCTTTGTTGGTGGAGAATCCATGAAGAGTTGTCAAGATTAGCTGAAGTGACAACTTATTGGGGAGCTAGTTGAAGGATATCATAAGAACCAAAGTAGTTATGCATCCTACTGGCATAATGATCATCTTCAAATCTCATCTGCCCCAGGCCATATGGTTTGTCGGAAGAGGATAACAAGAGGATTTTATAGAAGAATTGGCATACAGGGTGTTTCAATATCTTCAAACTCTTGGAGAGATCTTGGCGTAACTGCCCCAGATTAACGGCGTTTGCACAACAAAAGCCTTGGAACTTGCTTCAGACTGATTGTTTGATGATTTGGGGAACAAACTTTGCCCCTGTCAGCTTGGTTGATCTGTGACAGAGATGTCCTTGACTGACGGTCTTTTATAGATTTGCCGAATCTCGACCTGATTGCCCCTGATTAATTGGTTCGTGAGGATAAGTCACCAAAAGGATTTCACAGAAGGATTGACGCACCAGATGTTTCAATGTCTTCAAGCTTTTGAAAAGAAATGAACTTAGACATGATTGCCCCTGTTCCACTGTATTCGTAATACACAAACCGTAGTAGAAACCACTGGGGAAACAAAACTTGCCCTTGCTGATAGGTCACTGGAGTCCATACTTGTCATAAGATGACCTTAGGGAGACTTGCCCCAACATTTTGAACTTTGACGAGTTCTGCCCCTGATTCGGTAGATTAGCAAATCCTTCTGCTTGGTTGCCCCTGACTGAGCTTCCTTTATCAAGTCGAATCCCCTAGCTGGCTGTATTTGTTGGGATTCCTTTGATATCGAATTGTCTTTGCAAACAAGTATTGTTCATAAAAAAAAATTGGCAAAATTTAATGCAAAGTTTGAAAACAAAGCTTTGATAAAAAAAACGCACAGTGAAATGATTAAATAGCCAAAACAAAGGTGGGTCTAGTCATTAAGGAAGTGACCAACACATGCGAGTAACAAAGATTATTAGGAGTCAGGTTACTCAACCTTGCTGTAGTATGCTTTTCAAAACAACCTTACCTCAATTAGGTCTTTTAGGGGTTGTAATGTGGTTTGGTTCATGGTTTATGAAACAAAAGATAAAGGCTCAAATCCTACGCTCAGTTAACTCAAAATATACATTCAAATCTCCAAAAGTAGGAAGTCACTTGATTTGAAAGCTGACTAGCGCCTTATATGAAACGCTCGTGTTTGAATGCATAACCGAGTTAAACTGAGAACTACCATGCCCCAAGGTTTGAGATTTAAGGTTTTTGTGTAAAGAAAGAAAACTCATACTTCTAGGCTCAAAAGGGTTAACAAGGGATGAATTGGAACAATGCCTTACATCCTCGGCGAGGTTAATTTGAAAGTATACCACAAAAATTATGAACACGAGATTTTCATCATCCTCCCTAATCTTTGCTTTAACAAAGTTTGAAAAAGGGGTGAAAAAGATATATATTTTTTTGAAAATAACAGTAAATGAGTGAAACGAATGGATTTAATCTAAAAGATGCACAAACGTTTCATTAACCTTGCCAATTTGAAAGTACAACAAAGCTTATAAGCAAATAAAAATTCAAAGTGCAAATGAAATATGATAAATTTGCTGAAACAACCAAAAGATTGCCAGCTTTAGGGAATCAAATGCAGAAAAATCAAAGAGGAGCTCAATCATAGTCCATCTTTGTCTTGATACATCCTCCACAGCATTACTTATCTCCTGAGCGGGTAAGGATTGTTCTTGATATTAGGCTGGGAACCATCGAAAGACAAAATGTTTCTCTCCACTAAGTCCTTCACAATATGCTTTAAAGCAAAGCAACCTTCTAAATTATGGCCTGGTGCGCCTTCATGGAATGCACAATGAGCATTGGGATTGTAAGAAGATGGAAGCGGATTAGGAGGTGAGCCTGATGACCTTGTAGTTATTAATCCTTGTTGTACCAAAACTGGATACAATGTTGTGTACGTCATATGAATGGGAGGAATCGGAGGCCTTCCACCCTTTCTTTTGCCTGGAATATTCTGACGAGAAACTTGGGTCCGTTGTGAATAAGCAGGAGCGTTGGGCGCTCGTTGATACACTAGTGGTTGAGGAACCGATTGATAAACAGAAGCTTGACTGTTGAATGTTGGCGCGATGGCGGCCACATAAGGTTGTTGAACAGAATAGCACTGTTGTTGCTGCTGTCGTTTCCAGAACTGATTCTTCCTCTTTTTGTTTATCATAACTGCACTGGTTTCTCCTTCTCTTTTGGCATCGTCGCTCGAACTAACAGCTCTCTTGGTCATTTTCCCATTCTTCAGACCAAGCTCTATTTTAATCCCCACAGCCACGATATTGGAAAAACTAGCAGACACGCTACTGATCATCCTTTCGTAGAATTTCGGTCTAACCGTGTCGACAAACCAATCAGTTAACTCCTTTTCAGATAAAGGTGGCTCTACCTGCGAAGCCAACTCTCTCCATCTTTGTGCATACTCTTTAAAAGACTCGGTATTGCGTTGTGACATACTCAGTAGTTGTCTGCGATCTGGTGCCAGGTCCAAGTTATATCTGTAATGCTTTACAAAAGCATCAGATACATCTTGAAAACATCGGATCCTAGATTGGTCCAAAGTCAAATACCACTTTGCAGCAACCCCTTTCAAACTATCTTGGAAGCAGTGGATCATCAACTTTTCATTATCCATAAATGCAGCCATTCGTCGGTAGTACATGACCAAATGCGACTTAGGACAGGTCGCCCCTGAGTATAGATCAAAATTGGGTAGCTTGAACTTGGGTGGAATCACCAAGCCTGTGACTAAGCACATGTCTTTAACATTAGTATTAGATTCATTGCTCTTTTCCATTGCTTCCAATTTCCTCCGCGTTGTCTCTACACTTTCCTTCAACCTTTCCTGTCGATTATTCCTATCTTCGGACATATTGACATGATCATGAACCGGATGTGGATTCTGAAAAACTAGGTACATCTGGGCTTGCACTGCTGCCGGAGTGAAGGTAGGAATAGCTTGGAAAGCCTCATTAACCAAAGGAACATCTTGTTGAGTAGAAGTGACGGCCGGAGCACGTATAAAGTTAAAAGGCATACCCAAAGCGGGGTTCACAATAGTAACGGGAGGTTCTACAGTTGTAGTGATAATCTCGGAGACTACTGTCGCTCGTGTATCCATCCTTGCACTCATAACCCGAATTGTTTCCAGAATCTGCCCCATTCCTCCTCGGAGCTCACTCAATTCACGGTTGGCTCTATCCATTTCAACGTATTGTTCATACATCCTTTGTCGAGTTTGGCTCGGGTGACGATTCTGAAGGGAAAATGGTGACATGAGACGAAGACAGAGAGGAAATGCACATGCTAAGATGCAAATAAGATACTAATGCAAGCCAAATGGTTTCAAGGAACTCAAAGGCAAGTTGCGAAAAAAACTTTGGAAAAACTGAAGAAGTTTTGTTTTTAAAATCTCCGATCTGTATTGATCTTTGCAAAGAAAAGAACGTCTGAGTTCATTGAAACCAAATGGTTATCATGAGATGTATGTAATGCACAAAACACGGGCACACAAAAACACAAACATGCACACACAACAGCACACAAGTCCTAGGTTTAGGGGTTACGAGCATGGAGTCAAAGGTCTACCCATTCCAAAGGTATGTACTATGGTTTTCACCTGCAAGACAAGGTTCTAAAAATTTCCCAGAGTCGACAACCCATCTTTCGGATTTTATCAACTTCCCAATTGCTCGGTGATTAATAAAATTCTCAAGAGAGTCTCGTCTGGGTGTAGTATCGCGTAGCAACCATTTGGGATTGCTCCCTCACAGACCTTGCACTACGTCCTAAATAGGCCAAGTTGGGGTAAAGGGATAACTAAAGGTCATCAGTATCTCTGGCTCCTAGGTCGAAAGTAGTAACGCATTCACTATTGCTCGTTCAACGTATACCACTTTTGAGAGGGCCTCAACTGAGTGTGAACTTCAAGTTCCCTCCTTTGGGATTTCTCCCTCGAAGTTCCCTTGACTATGTCCATGGTTCCTAAACATATGTGTTCGCTCAAGTCCAGGTTAGGACTTATCTCACTCATTGATATCATGTCAACCCAAACCAAACAGGATAATATCAAACATAGAACAGATATATGAGCATACAAGCAGATATGACATACAAGCAATCAAGTAAATAAGCAAACATGTATAACATAAAACAAAGATAGGCTTAACCCTCTTAGGAAAGGACCAGCAATAGGTCTTACTCTCCCCAGTGAAGTCGCCATTTCTGTTGCGGTGAAAATTGGATAACAAATTATTAATTAATTTGCATTATATTTCTTTTACAACCGACTTTGATTTATCCAAAGGAAAGGTTCAAGATCGTTAGAAAAACCTAGGGGAAGAGATCTAAGGTTCTGGGGTTGGTTACGCCTAGGGAAGGTATTAGCACCCTAAACGTCCGTAGTACTCTACGGGAGCCTCTTGTTAAATGTTATCTTATGTTTGCTAAAGGTTCTATGCTAAAGGTTAGTTAGCAGGGGAAGCGATAAATTCATTATGATGAATATCACTAAGAGTTGAGGAACTCTCTCCTAATGCTAGTTGTAATTTCTATGGCTCTGATGAGGCCAAGAAATAAGGTTTCTCCTAAGAGGCCACTTAGGTTAAGGTGGGGGTCATGACTTATGAGTCAACATGTTTAACCTTCCTTTGGAATAAGGGGAAAGATAACAGTTGTAAGTTACTAACAAGATAACAAGATTAATAATTCAAGTACGATGATGTAAAGGACACGAATAGGAAAGATGAGATAAAATCATGATATCAATGCAAAGTGAGAATTAAACATGTTAGACAATGATTAAATATGAGATGAAATAAAATAGAAATAGTCTCGTCTTAATCATGATTTAATCGAGAAATCGATAATAAATGATTCTTGACTTTCATCGACTAAATATAATCGGAATGAAAATAAAACCAGTCTCGTCTAAATCAAGATTTAATCGACAAATCGATAATCTTGGATTTTTGACTTTCATCGACTAAAATAAAATAAAAGCCAAGTTAGTCTCGTTTAAATCAAGATTTAATCGATAAATCGATAATCTTAGATTTCTAACTTTCATCGACCCAAATAAAATCGGAATGAAAATAAAATCAGTCTCGTCTAAATCAAGATTTAATCGACAAATCAATAATCTTGGATTTTTTACTTTCATCGACTAAAATAAAATAAAAGCCAAGTTGGTCTCGTTTAAATCAAGATTTAATCAATAAATCGATAATCTTAGATTTTTACCTTTCATCGACCCAAATAAAATCGGAATGAAAAACAAGTTGGTCTCGTTTAAATCAAGATCTAATCGACAAATCGATGATCTTGGATTTTTAAACTTTCATCAACCAACGTAAATAAACAAAAGTGGCCTCACATTTATCAAAACTTATTGATTTGAAAAAAAAATCAACAAAGTTAAGATTTTTTGTCATTGGCCCTAAATAAACATTGAAATGATAATGAAAACCGAAGATGGGAATCCAAGTAAAAATCTAAATAGAATAGTTAGCAAGGATTTACAAAAGTTATATTAATAAAAACTTAATAAAAAATAACTATCAAAGTTACCCAAGATTTTTTTAAAAAAATTAAAAATGAAGATTAATTAAAAAAAAGCTGGGGCACTGATTAATGGCACTTGTGTGTGAATTGTGAATCAAAGGGCTTACAAAGCCCATCGTACACATAAACAAAACAGAGTGTGAATAACAAAAATGATGGTGCGAGAATCCTATGGCTCACATGTCCATCATCTCATGCCCCAAAACTCGGTCCAAAACCAAACTAAGGGTGCACTAAGACAATACAAACTTCTTTTAAAAAAGGAAAAAAACGAAGAAAGAAAACGCGTTTTAAGAGAATGAAAACCCAGCTGTAGAACTGAAACAACATTATCAAGGCGAAAGAAAGAGTATCGTGAAGAATAGAACCAAAGGTTCCACCTCCTCGCGATTCCGTTTCCAATTTTTCTACGCGAACGGAACTCTTCCTCACTCGAATCAGTTTCGATCCTCTCCTCTTGCTTCGATTTGCTCGCGACTGGGTTCGGTCACGATTTCAGGTTTGTAATTGGATTTATGTTTAGGTTCCTCTACTTCATCTCTTCTTCTTTCTGGTTTGGGTTCTTGATTTTGGAAAGGTTGGGTTTTGCTATTCTGGGCGTTGTTTTTGGTTGAAGGTGAAAGTGAAAGGCGGGTCGTTTGGAGGTTTGAAGGAGGTTTGTGGTTCTGAAGGTTTTAATTTTGAAATGGTATGGAGGAGCTTCGAAATAGTTTGAAGGGTTCGTCTGAGATGTTGTTGGTTGATGATTTAAGGAGTTGTTGTTGCTTGATGGAGACGAGAGGTTTTGAAGCGGCTCACGGTGAAGGAGGTTTGGCAGAGATGAAGAGATTTGGAGCTGAGGTTGTGTTGAAGATTGCGAAGAAATGTGGTTTACGATTTCTGGGTTTTTTGAGTTTGTGAAAGGAACATGAAGTCTGAAGGCGGAGTCCAGCTTTGGTTTTCTTCTGTGGTTTTTTCTGAAGGTTGAAGAAGGAGATTTGCTGGTTTGTGAAGGTTCGAAAGGAAAGAAACAAGTCCTCTTGGTTTGCGTCAAAATAGTTGAGGTGGTAGTGTGGTTTGGATTTTGTTTGAAGGGATATGTTAAAGGTGTTGTTGAAGATCCGTGTTGAATGAACAGTGATGGTGTTCATTGTTTATGAACTGTTTGTGTACATGAAGATGATGATGCGATTTGGAGACGTTTGAGAGGATTTGGTTAGGTTTTGATTTGATTTGAGTGGAGTCAGGACGATGAAGGGTGGCGCTGTTGGCGGTGTTGATTTGTTGTTTTTGATGTTTTATGAAGAAGACCTTGGCGAAGATGTTATTGTTCTGCTTGGTGTTTTCAGAAAAAAATAAGTTAAGTTGTTTTTGGTTGTGGTTTATGTATGGTGTCGCCAGGAGATCGAAGGAGATTGGTTTGGTTTTTTTGTGTTCTGAGTCTCCTTCCCCCTCGTATCCTCTTCTCTCATCTGTTATTTAACACAAAAAAAAGAAGTCATTTCCTTCCATTTCAAATTTGAATTTGGCCGTTGCTGTGTTGTCTCTTTCAGGTTGCAGGAGGAGCAGGACTGTGGTATTGAGCAGATGATCAGCCAGAAACTGGTTGGAGTGTGCAGCGTGAAGTCACTTTCTTTGGCTCACGGAGAAAGCGCATGGCTTGCGGCCTTCTTTCTGACTTTGTAAATGTAATTCCAAAGAGAAACATGGGCTTTTGGTAGTACAAAAAAGTGAATGGGCTTAGAAATTTAAATGGAACAATGGGTTTATGGTTGAAGAAAAAGGATTTAATTGGATAAACAAAAAAATATATTTTTTAAAAAAGTGATTTGGAAAATTTAAATTTAAATGGATACTATGGACAATTGAAAATGTGGATTTAAATGGATAATGCTTCTTTTTTAAATAATATGATTAATAAAAATAATAATAAACTAAGTAATATTCTAAATTAAAATAGTAAAGCAAAAAGAAGGGTTAAATATACAAAACCCCCCTGCAATGTTAGAGAATTTTGCTTTACCCCCCCACCGTTGCCAAAGGCAGGTTTTGGCAACGGTTTTTTTGAAAAAACCGTTGCCAAAAGGCAGGGAGTGGGGAAAAGCAAAATTCGCTAACATTGCAGGGGGGTTTTGTATATTTAACCCGCAAAAAGAATAATTAATCTAATTATCTAAATTAATTTGAAATTAAGTTAAATTAAGATTAAATATAAATGAAATAAAAGGCCATATTGGATATAAATTAAAATAAAGACAGATAAAGATATTGAAATAAATGTTAAGTTAAAATAGAGAACAATAAATAAAACATCAACTAGCAGAAAAATGAGGGTAAAATTTGGGGTACAACAACTATGCTTGAGAAAACTTGCTATGCTCTGGCTTGGGCAGCCAAATGTCTCCGCCAGTACATGATAATCCACACTACTTGGTTAATCTCAGAAATGGATCCAATCAAGTACGTCTTTGAAAAACCTGCTCTCACGGGAAGGATTGCCCGTTGGCAGATGTTGCTATCAGAATATGACATCGAGTACCACGCTCAGAAAGCCGTCAAGGGAAGTGTTTTAACTGATCATTTGGCTCATCAACCGATTGACGATCAAGAATCAATCGAGTTTGAATTCCCAGACGAAGATGTCATGTATCTAAAAATGAAAGATTGCGATGAACCACTACCCAGTGAAGGGCCAGAACCAGGTTCCCAATGGGGACTTATCTTTGATGGAGCTATCAATCATTATGGAAACGGAATTAGGGCAATCATCATAACACCTCAGGGTACCCACATTCCTTTCACCGCCCGACTGACATTCAAGTGTACAAACAACGAGGCTGAATACGAAGCTTGTATCATGGGTCTCGAAGAGGCGATCGACTTAAGGATCAAGAACTTGGATATATATGGCAACTCAGCCCTGCTTATCAATCAAATCAAAGGAGATTGGAACACATACCAATCAGGACTGATTCCTTACAAAGATTACGCGAGAAGGTTGTTACCCTTCTTCAACAGAATTGAGTTTCATCATATCCCTCGTGAAGAGAATCACATGGCTGATGCCTTAGCCACTCTCTCTTCCATGATTAGTGTAGGTCAATGGAATGACATACCTAAGATTGACATAATGCGCCTTGAACGACCCGCTTACATCTTCACGATTGAAGCAGTTATAGACGACAAACCTTGGTATCACGATATCAAATGCTTCCTTCAGAAACAAGAATACCCACCCGGGGCATTAAGAAAAGACCGAAAGACTCTCAGAAGACTGGCAGTCAGCTTCTTCCTGAGCGGTGACACACTTTATAAGAGAAACTTTAACATGGTCTTGCTCCGATTTGTAGACAGACCAGAAGCAAACATGCTGATAAAAAAATTTCACGAAGGATCCTTTGGCACTCATGCCAATGGACACACAATGGTGAGAAAAATTCTGAGGGCAGGGTACTACTGGTTGACCATGGAATCCGACTGCTACAAGTACATGAGGAGGTGTCACAAGTGTCAGATATACTCAGAAAAAATCCATGTACCGCCAACGTATCTCAAAGTTCTTTCTTCCCCATGGCCTTTTTCCATATGGGTAATCGACGTGATCGGCATGATTGAACCCAAGGCTTCAAATAAACATCGGTTCATTCTGGTCGCCATTGACTACTTCACCAAGTGGGTCGAAGCAGCGTCATTCGCTAATGTAACTCGACAAGTCGTGGTCCGCTTTATCAAAAACAATATCATTTGTCGTTATGGTGTTCCTAGCCAGATCATTACCGATAATGGATCCAACTTGAACAAAAAAATGATGAAAGAGTTGTGCGCTGAGTTCAAGATCGAACACCATAACTCATCTCCCTACCGACCTAAGATGAACGGAGCGGTAGAAGCGGTTAACAAGAACATCAAGAGGATTGTTCAGAAGATGGTTGTAACCTACAAAGATTGGCATGAGATTCTATCCTTTGCTCTTCACGGTTATCGCACATCTGTCCGCACTTCAACAGGGGCAACCCTTTTCTCTCTAGTATATGGCATGGAAGCAGTGCTCCCCATAGAAGTAGAGATCCCATCAATCCGGGTATTGATGGAAGCTAAGCTAACAGAGGTTGCATGGTGTCAAAGTCGACACGACGAACTAAATCTAATCGAAGAAAAGCGCATAACGGCTCTATGTCATGGTTAGTTGTATCAGCAAAGAATGAAGAAGGCGTTCGACAAAAGGGTCTGACCCTGTGTCTTCAGGAAAGGAGACCTTGTGCTCAAAAAGATACAATCATTTCTCACTGATTCTCGGGGCAAATGGACTCCGAATTATGATGGCCCCTATATGGTCAAGAAAGCTTTCTCAGGCGGGGCCTTGAGACTCGCAACCATGGACGGAGAGGAATTTGCCTACCCCACAAATGTTGACGTAGTCAAGAAATACTTCGCCTAAATAAAAAAAATCGTCTCGGTGGATTGAAAACTCGGAAGGGCAGTCCAGGCAAAAATTAGAGACATAATCAAAAACCATCCCGGTGGATTGGAAATCTCAAAAGTACAATCCATGCAAAATTTAGGGATAATGGCAAGTAACTACGTCCAACAAAGAGACAAATCCCTCAGCGGCAGTTACACCATCCGTAAGGAAAACTCCAGTTAAGGTCATCTTCGACAGAAGCTCAGGATGCCCAGAATTCAAAGTTGGTAGAAGGATAGCGGTCGTTATGTTTCAATGTAGCCCTTTTCCCTTAAATTACCATTTTCTAACTTTGTAAATACTCCATGGAATCACGCGCTTGGCTGATTTCCATCCTATCAATAAAATTTGAGCCCTAGTGCTTTTGTTTGCAATTCTCATTTGTTTTAGCTTTACAGAATGACATTTTTAACATGATTAACGATTCTTGAAATAAAACAAAAATGAATTTACTTGTCAAACTTTTTTCTGCTTTTAAAATAAAGTTGGAAATTTCTTTTGACTGTTGAACATCGAAAGAACGTCGATCGCTTCTCCAAAAGTAATCGAACTTCAAAGTGCAGAATCAAAGTACTCCTTCTAAACCAGTGCACCTGAATGAAGGATCAGTTATGTCAGAGACCATGTTTCATCTGACATCCCCGGCAGAGTTCTTATCTCCTAAGCCCGACCAACGTTGTTCCCCGCAGGGACTATCTCTGCTAAGCAAGGTAGAATTGCTATTTTAAACCCAGTGGTACCTCTTCGTCCCCCGCTGTGGCCGAGTATCCAGTCGTGTTCATCTATTAGTTTGTATGTCGTGTCAGTTTCGTCAGCATATACATACATACATCATGCATTATTGATTCATACATGTTCATATTGCATCACTATCACTCTAGTAGGTCTTGTTCCCAAGTGATAAAAGTCCTCTCAATCGAGTTGTCAGTTCTTTCCTCATCAGGAAATGTTGCATATGAACAATCTCTCCTCCAGTTTATTTATGGATTGGAGTTGGTCCCTTGATCACTTTGATAACTTAAACCTCTGAAAAACAAGAAGACCTTCGACAAATGTCACTCTTCTCCATCGAAGATGATATCTTCGCTTTCCCGGATTAAGGAAAATCCCCAAAGAAAGCCTCTTAATCAAAGATTCGGTGATACAGCAGTTCTCCTTCAGAAAATTCGCTGACAAAAAAGGTCATCAGTACCTCAGGATTGGATTGCATCACATGGCATTCCTCTGAGAAGATCTCGAGGAAAAGTATGATGTAGTATCCCCAAGCAAAAAGTAGTCTCTAAAGAGACTCGTTTTCCCCAGTAGAGTCGACAAATGGCGTCTCCAACCAGAGAAGTTTGAACACCTCTACAACTCAGACCAATGGGTTCCCTAGTAAGTCTGACATCAAAACTTTTCCCATCAAATGGCATCTCTCCAGGAAAATTCGGCGAGAAGTTTGAGGAAAACCGCTACTAATAGCGTCCCTTGTCAATAAAGTTTATTGACAAAAGAAACTGAGACCAGTTACTTGGTAGGAAACCAGGATCGAGGGGAAGTTTACATCAGAAACTAAGACTAGTTCCTTGGTAGGAAACCATGATCGAGGGGAAGTTTATCTCAGAAACTTAGACTAGTTCCTTGGTAGGAAACCAGGATCGAGGGGAAGTTTACATCAGAAACTTAGACCAGTTATTTGGTAGGAAACCAGGATCGAGGGGAAGGTTTACCTTTTCTAAGCATCATTGCTTAGCAAAAGAAGATAGACGGGCTAACGGCCATTCATAACCACCATCAAAATTTCGGGTATTCCGATATTTAATCCTCTTGCACCCCGAATGCCTGAATACCTTCGCCATTCACACCTCCGAGTCCAAGAAGATTAAATAGGGGCATCTGTCATACCCCAAATTTTGACCACTAATATTTCCCATCACTGTAAAAATCATCATCACAATATGGATGGACCATCATACCTCATTAGTCTTCCCAAAGATGGGTGAGCATCCACTACAATCAAACTTAGGGTTTCAAGCCCTCTCAGAGCTCTTAGAGAAAGGATCAATCAAGGAATGACATGATTTTCAACTTGTCTAAACCTCTCAAACATCCACCATGGATCAAGAGGACTCCCACATCAAGGATCAAGCACAAGGCTGCAACATTCCAAGTGGATTAAGCCTCAAGATCGCCAGTATCACCAAATTAGGGTTTTGGTCGACCAGGGCCTCCAGATGGAATTTTTCCTTTGGGCATGAGCCAATGCTTCAAAGCATAACCCAAAATACTCTAAGGGACATCATAAACCCAATCATTAAGTCAATTTAGCCTCAGGAGATGCATTCATAAAAAAATCAGGAATTAGGGTTTCTTGACCTAATTCACCCCTAAGTTGACTTTTGGGACAAAACATGAGCCAAGACCTCAAGAAAAGATTTTTGTGCCTCCAATACACTACATTTATCCATTTGCAACAATGGATTGATCCAAGAAGCTTGATTCACAAGTTTCAAGTTCATCAGAACCACAGTTAGGGTTTCGTGGAAAAAGTCAACTATGTCTTTGACTTTTGACCAGGACATGCTCCCGAACCTTGAGACATGATTCAATACACCCTATAACACCTATGAAATCAACCCATCAAGTTTGATTTAGGTCAAGGACTTGATTTCATAGAGGATCGCACAGTTTGGAATTCATCTGATAAAAAGTCAACTGTGCCCAAAAGTCAAAGTTTAACTTTTTGATTTTTTGATCAATTATGGTTCCCTAACCCTAAAATGATGTTAATGTGTGATTGGAATCATAATTCATCAAGAAAAATCAAGAAAAGTGGGATAACTTGTAAAAGGGGTAACCATAAAAAACTTAGAAATTTTCTAAGTTATGGAACAAAGTGGCTATGGTACCAACTTCCAAGGATCATAACTTGTAATCCAAACAACCATTTATCTGATCCAAGGATGGATTTGTAGCTCTCATGGAATAATTTAAAAGTGTCAACTACACCTCACTCCAATTCTTCATGGATTTTTAGTTATGGAGTGACCAAAATGACAAAAACATGAAAATGCAACTTTTTCCATCACTTAGTGAAATTTTCACTAAGTCAGAATCTGTTTCACTTTTTTCAAAATGTAAGGGCATTTTTCACTTGGATCCAAAAGTGTCAAGACAAACTATGATCACACATATGTTATATCATATGAGAGATTTCCAAAATGGCCAAGAACTCCATCAAATCCCATCTGAGCTAAGAGTTGTGACAATGGCAATATGCCTTGCTGCAACTGTCATAACAAGCAAGATTTGTGCATTTTGCTCGATTTGATCAATTTGTGCAAATGACAAACAAGTTTATCCATCTGAACACCTCAGGGGGAGACCAAGGAGGGACAAACACTGATCCATAAGACTCCCAAGTCTTTGGAATCAAAAGTAGCATGTCAAACCTAGAAATGCCTAAAAGGGGGACAAGACTCCAATTTTGTTTTGGAGCATTCAATGGATGCACCAAGGTGGCATGAACCGGGCCTTTTCCAGCTGAATGAGTCAAGGATGATCTCTGAACTAGGGAACCAGAGGCCTGTGCTCTAACCTCTAGTCAATGGCTAAAGGAGACTTAAGATTTCAAAGTGATGCAATTGGACAATGATCTGTTGCAGTTGCCATTCACTATTGCTTGAAAAGCAAACTTGCTCTACTATAAATAGAGCTCATTTGTGCTCAGTTTAAGTACACCAAAGCCATCAAATTGATGCTTTCCTCAAAATCTCTTCTTTCACTCCAAAATTGCCTTCCAAAGCAAGTCACTATCGGGTTTTGAGTTTGAGAGTCATTCCAACCAAACCAATCACACACACCTCATAAACATCATATAGAAGTGATCCAAACACTTAAACCAAATCTGGAACACCAATTTCACAAAATCACCAGCCAATTGCTCAAGGTTTTAACCAAGTTACAGCTGAGGTGCCATACTTTGTTCCAGTCCATTTCAGATCACTCCAAGCATTCAAACACACTCCATATGGTGTAAGGAAGTGTTCAAATCATCACAACTCATCTGTAACACCTCCAACTCAAAAATCACTTTGCTCTTACTGTCACGACCTTCAAGTAAGCCTAAACTTGGTCATCTCTTAATCTATGCATATTTTCTCGCACAATACTTTTGCCAAATGTTCATAATCTTGCATAGAATGTTTCCCCTAAATTAATTGCTTTGTTTGAATCGTGTATCAAAATTCTCAGCCTTCATGCAAATTTTAGGGTTCTTGAGGTTTTGTCTTGATTTCTTATTCCATGCTTAAAATAAATGAAATTAAAGACCATATACATGATTGTGAGGTGAAAACGAGTAGATTGATATGTGGATTGTGTGATTTCATCAAGTATTCAGTGAGATTGGTGAGAAAATGCAAATCTGCAGAAACAGAGGGGTGGCGCGTGTTCTTGGTGTGTTCTTGGCGCCATTTTTTGAATATTTGAATATTTGAATTTTGTGATTTTATTTAATTGATTCAAAAATTAATTTCTCTCTGAGTTTTAATGATTTTGAGTTGATTCTTTTTTTAATAATTCACAAAAATGTTAAAATATTTTATTTTTCCAAAAATTCCCAAAAATATTATTTATTTCATATACTTGGTATTTTTGCAAAGAATTAATCTTTTATTTGTTTTTAACATTTAAAATATTTTTTCCTCCTTGATTTTCCAAATTTAATTGGTTTCCAATCATTTTGTGGATATAAACATGATTTTTCAAACATTAATCCAAGATCACAACTTGTTTTCACACATGTTTGATAATTTTGATCATTTTTATTTAATTTTTATTTAATTAAAATACATTTTGAAATTAATTTAGGGTTTTGATCTTAATCACCCTAAACAAATCATTTTCAAACACTCATGGGCCTCTAATAGAGTGTAAGACCCAACCCCTCTTGAAAATCAAAATATTTTGGGCCTCAGTGTATTGTATAAGTCCCGATACCGTCAAAAAATTCGGCACGATCGTCGCCTTTTAAAAAAAAGTCTTTGGGCTTCTCCTTGAGCTATAAGACCCATCTTTATTCATTTTCAAAATCTTTGGGCTTCTAATAGAGTGTAAGACCCAATCCCATTTTAAATAAAACAATTTTGGGTCTCAGATATTGTATAAGTCCCTCTGCGTTAAAAGAAAAATCTCGGCGCAATCGCCAGTTTAAAATCAAATCATCTGGGCCTATCCTCGTGTTATAAGCCCCATTTATTTTCTTTAAATCTCTTTGGGCCTCTAATAGAGTGTATGACCCAACCCCTTTTTGAAACCAAATCATTTTTCGGCCTCAGATATTGTATAAGACCCACTGTGTTTTCAAAAACCTCGGCGCAATCGCCGTTGCTAAACAAATAACCCTGGGCTTCTCCTTGAGTTGTAAGTTTCATCTCTTGTACAAAAATAAATCTTTGGGCCTCTAATAGAGTGTAAGACCCAACCCCCTTGTACATAAAAACTTTTTGGGCCTCACATATTGTATAAGTCCCTATGTACCGTTTTCAAGACAACGGTGCGATCATCGTTAAAACTTGGGCCTCGCCTTGAGCTGTAAGCCCCAACAATCTTTTCAAAGCACTTTCTCCTGTGATTTTGAATGCAAATATATGTTGTTATAAAAATTTCTTTAATTTCTTTAACTAACAAAACAGCATGGAAGCTCTACAACGGGTAAGTGTTTATCCACTTTCATTTACCGCTTTCATATGTATATAACTGTATTGTGGGGCTGTTTCACTGTATGTCTTCTTTCACATCCTTTTATATACTTGTCACATATCCACTATGTACTACTAGTATAGTTATTTAGAGTTTCCCCAGCAACTACGTCTAGAACTAGGTAAAGCCCTATTGGTCACTCTTTAAATATAAACAAAACTAGATCCATGTAGGATTCCAGATACAGTTTTCCCTTCTCTTGGGGTTAAACAATATGAAACAAAGAGAAAGGCAGTATTCTCGGTGAACCTTTTCTCAGACTGTCACCTGTAGAAATTGTCAAAGAAACTCTAACTCCCCAGAGATGATCTTTTCTCTGTGAATGACATCTCTTGAGTTTCTTCCAAATTCTTGAACTTTCCTGGAATGATCTCTTCTCTGTGAATTGCATTTCTTGAACTTATCTTGGTTTGGGGACCCACAGGCTTCCTAAAAGCATCCCCGCCTCCTCTTGGGCGTTGTACAAGGACCTTTCGGCTTCTTAGAAGTTCTCATGCCTTCTCTTGGGCTTAATATAAGGACCCTGACGACCACTTAAAGGTATAAGATAGAACTTAGTCTTCCTTTGCTAAAGCAGTCTTTCCAGCGTCAAAACTCCGGCCATTGTAGGGTTGATACTCATCCCTTAATGCCTGCGCCTCCTCTTGGGCATCGTACAAAAGATAAAACTCTAGACTTGGACAGTCTAAAACTCTTGAGTCTCAAAGACATTCTCAAGTTCCTTTCAAACATAGGAAAAAACACCGATCACTCTGGATCAATCTCTAGCAGAAACCCGGTCTCTCTCATGAGAGTTCCCCACACTTGGACACACTTCAGGATCTCAATAATCCTCAGCAGTAAGACATCCTCCTCTTGGACTTTGTACAAATGATTCTCCCCAGCGGAGCTAACCTTTTCAGACTCTCTTGTTGAGTCAACCACTTTTACCCTCCGTCTTGGGCTTTGTACAAGACATACAAAACACTCTTTTATTGAGTATAAAAGACTCTCTTGTTGAGTCAATCTCTTTTTAGCCTCAATCTCGGGCTTCGTACGAGACATCAAATCACTCTCTTGTTGAGTATAAAAGACTCTCTTGTTGAGTCAATCAACCTTCAGACTCTCTTGTTGAGTCAATCACCTGTTCGAGACTCTCTTGTTGAGTCAACCTTTTTAGCTTCCGTCTTGGGCTTTATACAGGATAGATAAAAGTACTCTCTTGGTGAGTCAAACCATTTCAGCCTCCATCTTGGGGTTTATACAAGATACATTCTCCCCAACGGAGTCAAAAATCCCTTTTAGCCTCAATCTTGGGCTTTGTACAAGACAGAAAGAACATTGTCCCCGGAAAAGTCAAACTTCCATCCTCCTCTTAGGCTTTGAATAAAGAAATCCCAGGTTGAGTCAATCAACCTCTTAGCATAAAACTGGCGCTTTGATCAAGGCATACAAAAATGAACAGCTCCTCTTTAGAGATGACAAGTTCTCTCTCAGTCAAACCTTTAGCTTCACATCTTGGGCTTTGAACAAGATACAAATCACCTTTAGCTTCAATCTTAGGCTTTGAACAAGACACCAAAACATCTCTTTCCTCCCATAGAATAGGAGGAACTACGATCGCCCTGATTTCCCTGAACGGGAATACGTAGGCATAAGATTGCAAAATCTTAGCGAGCATACTAATCAAAAACTCAAAGTCCAGTACCTTCACCCATCCATCAAAAACATCAGACCTAGTACCTTATCAAAATCCTCCTGTACAGTCACGACACTGTGTTCTTAAACGAAATAACCTAAGACAGGCCCCCCTTTTTGATAGCATATGTAAACCAACAGTTTTGACTGTTTAACCTCAGTATGCAAGCAGGGTTAATTGGAGACATCTATTTCCCTTCCTTAATCAGCTTCACAGGATAAAAATTGAATCGAACTGTAGTACCAAAGCGATAGTGATTCGAAACCACAAAAATCGCGCTACACAGTGGCAGGTGAAATTAAATGTACGTGACTCTCTTCTATCTTGGTTTCTAGCACTGGTTAGCAGCTGTGGTAAGTCTTTTGTGTGTTCTATTTGGATCTCCACTTGCTGGGTTATATGGTGGACTAGAAACCAAATTTTGTTTAATGATTTGGTTTCGGATATTGAGAATATGTTCTTTAAGGTTATACACTTGTCTTGGTGTTGGTTAGATATGTAAATGTTCGTATTAAGATTGGTATAAAAGCCCAATCGATTTTTTGGGTAGATAAATAGGTGATATTCCCTCTTTTATTGGGACGTCGATGTCATTTTTTGTATATGGATTCAAGTACCCCTAGTACTTTATCGAATACATCATTGATTATAAAAAAAAACTATTAACTCCGATTTCATGGAGATGCAACCTAGTTTGTATTTATTGTTATAACATACAAGCTTAGACTTTTCTATCACATGCATCAAACTTCATGCGCTTCCATTGAACTATATGATTGAATAAAGATGAATGTGAAAAACTCTCTACAAATCACAAGAACTGCTTCTGGTGCTTATGATGATTGACGTGCCAAAAGGAGTTGGACATGTAGAAAAACCTCTATAGCATCATAACCAATTCATTCTCACATATTTGATTTTAATACTGAGAAGTTTCATTAGTGGTTTTCTCATCCAGCTTTTCCTGTTTTCAATCATCATGACCCTTCCAATTCCTATGCTTGATACATCGAGGGTTTCCTCTATTACCGTTCTATTAAGACCTGATATATTTAAATTGACGAGCTTTACTAGTAGGTTAGCACAAACATTCTCCCCACAGGACATTTACTATCTCGAAAGTTTTGAACTCCTTCGTCATCTTAAGATTCTGTTGTAAATATTTGTCCAATAAAGACACCTTTGTTTGATAATTCTCCTTCACTTGTTTAGTTAATAGTTGAGAATCGCTTATGGCCCAGAGGTAGTGGCTCCTACCTCCCAGGCTAACTTCATTCCAACTATAAGTGTTTCGTATTCCGTCAGGTTTTTGTTGACTTGGAAGTTGAAACATAAATTTTGTTCCAAGAGTACTTCGCTAGGTCCTTCCAGCACAATTCTCGCTCTGCTTCCTTTCAGGTTAAAGACCCACATCCACTGATAAGAACCAAAGGCATAGTGATAGAGAGTAGAATTAGGAGTAATTTAAGTTAAGATAATAATTTAGTAAGTCATTTATATTATTAACTATGAGTATTGTTATTGGGCTCTTAGTAGTATTTGGGCTTTTAGATTTATTATCCATTAAGAGTATTATATATTGTAGTCTCATAGAGACATTAGAAATCAATCAATGAAAAATCCAATTTATCTTTATCTCTATTTTTCTTAGTTTTTCTCTTAGATTCATATTTGTTTCATACCTTGTTAGGGTTAGCATTTTTGCTTCCTAACAATTGGTGCTTTCATCATGTACTCAAATCCTCCTATCGATTATCCTTATCATACACCTTCATATCAGCCATGGAGTATTCCTCCTACCACATCTTCATTTCCATCTTTTCCATGGGAACTTTTTACACCTTGTTACACTCATGTTGGTTCATCATCACCAAGTTTGTATCCAAATCATGGGTATTCACCACATACACCTAATCTTCACCTATATTCATCCTATTCATCATCTCATTATTCATACTACTACAATAATTATCATCAACAACTATCACCAACAAAAACCTCATACACAATTAGAAGGGATTTTGAGAAGCATTTGCAAGTGTCTCATATTAATTTTAAGAAAAACACAAAAACAAAATCCTCTCCGCAACATTTTCTCCTCCAACGACGTCGTTTCATCCTCCTCTTGAATGAATGGGCACCTGTGGTATCAGAGAAGAATCCGCCGTTATTTCCAATGCTCAAGTTCAGCAGCTGCATCCTGCTGCCGGAGCTAGAAACCAAACCACCACAACAACAACCACCTCCAAAATCCTTCTCCGCCTCCAAAAACGAAGGGTTCTCCGGTACATTTGAACCTCCGCGTCTACTCCCTGAGCTTGATACCAGAAACCTAGCTTCATCTTCCACTGTTCAACAGTCGTTCATTGAGTCCGACGAAGACGAAGAAGAAGATAACATTGTCGTTGAAGAAGTGAAAACGAAGACGAAAGTTGCTGAAGAAGAATCCTTAAAACCGATGAAGGAACATATGGATCTAGATTCACAGGCGAAGAAAAGTTCAGATCGAGATTTAAAGGAAATTGACGGAATTGAACAAGAATAAGTGGAAGTAACAAAAGAAGCCGACGACGAGCAACAAGATAAAAATGAAACCCTAGACAACCAAAACCAACAACAAGACGCATCAGTTTTCACCGTCACTGAGGTAAATCTTGTCTCCAACTTCTCATGTTACCTTGCGCGGACACTTCCTCCCTTGGGTTCTTTGTCGCAAATTTCTTTGATGGAGTTCTCGTCGGATAGCTTTACGTTGCCGTGCGTTATTAAGGCGTATGCGGAGCTCTCTGATGTTAAACTTGGAGAAGTGATTCACGTTGTCGCATTGAAGACGAAGCTTTTCTCCAACGTGTTTGTTGGGAGCGCGTTTGTTGCTATGTATGGGGAGTTTCGGTTTGTGGAGAGTGCAATTAAGGTGTTCGAGGAATTTCCGGTTAGAGATGTTGTGTTGACGAGGTTTTGGATATTCTCTCTTTTTTCCCAGTTTATGTTCAATCTGCTGGTTTTGGATATTCCTCACAGTGATAAGCGGTTTGCTGGTTTTGACAAGGAGAAGCAGGAGCTGGATGTTGAGGTTCACAGGAAGTATATCTATGGTGGACATGTTACTGCCTATATGAAGACATTGATCAAAGATAAGCCAGAAAAATATCAAACTCACTTCAGTCAATATATCAATAAAGGGATAGAAGTTGATGGTATTGAGGAACTTTACAAGAAAGTTCATACTGCTATTCGTGTAGATCCTTTAATCAAAAAGTCTGAGAAGCAGCCACCAAAGGAACACAAGAGAGAGTTTCATGATGGTGCTGATTTTGCGATCGCAGTGAAACCACCTGATAAGATATGGGTTTTAACCGATGAAGGGAAATGCCCAGTTGACATTGTCAATGCTGTGTTGGATAAAGTTATGCAGGTTATTGCCACGTACAAGAGTCTTGATGAGTACCTGAAAGTCATAGATGCTTATACTGATCTTATACTTCAGAATCACATGGATAATCATCTGGACATCATTTTGAGAGGCATTTCAGAGCGTGCTTCGAATGGAGGAGTTACAATAGATGGAATGTCAAGCTTGCAATCTCTCTTAGTGAAGTTTCTGTCTCATTTTGAGTGTTTGGAAGATGTGTTTTGTCTGAATCATTTTCCTGAAATCTTGGATATAGTGCATGGGAAATCACAGGATGTTGTCTTTTTACACATCCTTAATATGGCGACAAGGAGTGGTCGTATTAGGGATCCGACAAGGATACAGTTGCTTTTTGAAATTTCTCGGACTCTACATGATAATATGGAATTTATAAATGCAAAGAATGGTGATAGCCAAGTGGCACATTCAGTATCTCACTTTGTGCACATGGTAGATTATGGAGCAGAGATGGAACACCATTTAGCATTTCTGGTTGATTGCTGAGCATCTTTTGGCTGATTCAATGAGCTTAAGGAAACTCTCGTTCACTCCAGCAATTCTTTAGCAATTCAATCTTTGCAATGTGCTAAGAAAGATCCGACTTTTTTCAAGTCATGTGTCACATTTAGCGAAGTCACAATACCTTCTATCTCTAATCAGAGACAATTTGATTTTTTTTAGAAACTGCAGAGGTAGCATTCTTAGGGGGCTTGGTTTCTCATGTAGATGGATTAATTGATTCAGGAATCAGCTGTTTGCATATCTTGGACAGAGTTGATGGCTTTCGAACTCCAGCTGATGTTGAAGGACTAGTTTCATCTATTAGAAAGTTGTGCGGCTTCTTAATTATTGTCCCAGGTAATATTTGTCTATCGGTTACCTATTTCCCAAATAACTTATTTTCATTGATCAGCTCCCAATCATGGTTTGACCCAAAAATAAAGACACAGATTTTTTCTGCTATCCTATTATTATTGACTACTTTATCGCAGAAGACTCTGCCATATCATGCAAATACACAGATACCTGGCAATGACATGTTATATTATGGGGATTCATCTTACAAGCAAGAACTTGATTCTTTGTCTAAGGTTGTTCTTGAGAACCTAGTTTGTGCCGTTCAACAAGAACCTTCCCAGGCTGCTCAAGGAAATATGGCACTCAAAGCTTGTAATTGCATGCATCATCTTTCACGCAAAGCAATGAGTTGTCCTCTATTTGCCACACACTGATTGGAACTGCAAAGTCATGTTTGAGTGGGCAAGACAGATGCCTCCAGTCAACCATTCGACTTGTAAACAAGCAATCGCCAACTTTGGCAGGGGCCTTGGGTTTTGCTTATATTCCTCCAACAAATGAAGACAGATACTTGCTCTTGATTGATGAATTTCGTGGTCGCCTGGTGACCCTTCTTGGAGGACGTGCAGCAGAAGAAATCGTTTATTCTGGCCGAGTTTCAACAGGTGCACTTGATGACATACGGCGAGGAACTGACATGGCATACAAAGTTATTGCTGAATATGGTTTTAGTCAGACAATAGGCCCTATGTCAATTTCCACTCTTTCTAATGGTGGAGTTGATGAGTCTGGGGGATCAGTTCCTTGGGGAAGGGATCAGGGACAACTTGTTGATCTTGTTCAAAAGGAGGTGAAATCATTGCTTCAATCTGCGTTGGAAGTAGCACTTTCCATTGTACGAGCTCACCGTACTGTTGTAGAGGGTCTTGGTGCTCAATTAGAAGAAAAAGAGAAAGTAGAGGGTGAAGATGATATTGCTCCCACTTGCTTGGATAATATACGAAGAGATGACTTGGAGATAGTGCTTGTTGTAGGACCACGGATTGTCCAGTTTAAGCAATGGGACCCGGAGTAGGTTTAGAACCTTGAGGACAAGGTTCAAGTGAACCCCGCGGCAATGATAGAGAGTAGAATTAGGAGTAATTTAAGTTAAGATAATAATTTAGTAAGTCATTTATATTATTAACTATGAGTATTGTTATTGGGCTCTTAGTAGTATTTGGGCTTTTAGATTTATTATCCATTAAGAGTATTATATATTGTAGTCTCATAGAGACATTAGAAATCAATCAATGAAAAATCCAATTTATCTTTATCTCTATTTTTCTTAGTTTTTCTCTTAGATTCATAGTTGTTTCATACCTTGTTAGGGTTAGCATTTTTGCTTCCTAACACATAGGGAATCTGTCTTAACTGAAATAATGAACTACACCAAGAAATATGTCAGGGCTTGAGACTTAATACTTCTTCTAGCTACAAACGATATGTCATACTAGGAAAGTTCTACTGACCATGCCACCATCCTTACGGCTAGATTCAACTTTTTGAGTACTTGCTTGACCAGATAATTCGTTTTAATGAAGACTTGGTGTCTCTAGAAATATGGTTGTTGTTTCCTCATCGTAATAACGACCTTCAAAGCTAATCGTTACATCTTGTAATAGAATAACTCCATCCCTTTCATAACTTTGCTGACGAAGTAGACCGACTTCTCTCCGTCTACTCCCTCCTGAACAAAGACTGAACTTAAAACTTTTTTAGTGACAAATAAATATAGAATTAAAAACACTCATTCCTCGGGGCGAGTGAGAATAAAAGGAGCTGATAGTAAATTCTTTAACTCATAAAAAGCTTTCTCACAGTCTTCTGTCCATTGAAAGCATCGTGATTTATTTAATATCGTGCAAAAGTGGATAGACTTGTCGCCCGCGCACAATAGGTTTATGGATAGTTCTACAATCCTCCATGTCAGTTGTTGAATTTTTATCATCAAGGTTGGACTTCTAATGTTAATTATTGTCTGACATTTATCCGAATTCACCCCGATTCTTCCCCTGGTCAGCATGAAACCCAAAAACTTTCCCACTTGCACCCTAAATGAACAATTATTTGGATTCAGGCACATGTAAAATCTACTCACTAACGACAATGTCTCCTTCAGATCTTCGTAATGTCGCCATGCATCCGGCGTTTTAATCACCATTTTTTCGATATACACCTCCAGGTTCTGACCTATCTAATTGCAAAACACCATGTCCATGAGACTATAGTACGTTGCTCCGACATTATTCAATTCGAAGAGCATGATGTTGTAGTAATAACTGCTTCAGCTAGTCATGAAATCTATTTTTTAAATGTCATTGGGGCTCATCTTAATCTGGTTGTAACCGGAATAGGCGTCCATGAAACTTAACATTTTGAAACCCGACGCATTGTCGATGAGTCGGTCAATAGTGGGTAGTGGATAAGTATCTTTAGGGCATGATTTCTGAGATATGTGAAATTCATGCCATGTTGGGTACTTGATTTCTTGGATGAACCTCGCCTCCAACTACTTTTTTACTTCTTGGGATACAACTAACCTTTTTCTTCACATTCCTCGCACTTCCTTTAGGAAACGTGCTTTAACCTAGACTTGATGGATATCTAGTGGCAAATTTCACCTTGATCAATCTCGAGCACGTCTGCGCTCGTCAAGGCAAAAAGATCTACGTTCTCATGTAATAGTTGTACAATCTCAACTTCTTCGTCTTTTGGGAATGTTGTTGGAGAAATTTCCAAAATATTAAATTGATAAATAATAATGGTTAATTTACCAAAATAAATGGCCAAAAGTTGCAACTCTCTAGAATTGAACCAAAGACCTTATTGTGATAAGGTGCGTGGTCAAAAGGTGCAACCACTAGATCAACACACCTTTTCATGGAAAAGTTTGTTGTGATTGATTACAATGGTTCGTGAATGGTCGTGTTGGAATCAAATGAAACATTGTTTCTCCACACCAATCGGTACAAGTTTTCTTATAAATAGATATACTTGTCAGCCATAAAATACACACGAAAATTATTTGTTTCAAGTGTCAAAAATTATATTTAAGTCATTCTTTTATTTTTCTAGTGCACAAGAATAAATGAGAGAACTTTATTCTGTAAAATATCATTGATCGATATGCTTAATGTGAATGTGCGATTCATGTTAAGGTTTCCAAAGTATCCTGAAGGGGATTCGCCGATTAACCTTTTGCATCCAATTTGCATAAATTGGTGGGGGTGAATCAAACCTAAAGCTTAGTGTAAACACACGCTTTGGAATTATTTTGTGCAACTTCATCGTACCGTCTTCATCATCTTCTTCTGGTTCATATTTTGTAGCAGACCCCAACACAAAATCTAACAAACTTTAGGTTCGATTTTCAATTTTGATCCATACTTTATTTATAATTAATGTTAAAGTATTCAACTTTAAAGATAAATTTATCTTAAGAATCCTGAATAAGGATGATAAAAAATCACAATCATTCGGATTCAAACCGAAAACACTTACACCAAGGGGCGTGGATGAACATGAGCGCTGCCATTGAAACAATGTGATGTTTTGACACTCTTTACTATATAATCGAGTTTTCGTCGGTCTTGCACAAATTCGATATAAAGATGAATTATCCTGGGTATTCATTCTTTACAACTCTAAAACATACAAGAGAGTGCTTAAAATACTTTTAAGGAAAGTGATTCCGTTCACGATTCTAGCCTCGATCCATTAAGTTTAAATTAATTTTCCAACAATCTTAAAAGTATGTTAAATAATGACAATCGAGGTTTTCGTATCAAGAACAATAATTCTCATCATGAATCCAGGTATGTTCTTATTATTGTCTTTCATAGAAATTTGAACACCGTGATAATTCATAATATCAAAATTTTATATGTGAAATGTTCTCTAACAATTGGTATCAGAGCGAGGTTATTAATATTATAAATTTCCATTAATGATGAAACTGATATATTTGTGATGTTTGATGTGAATTTCATTCTACTTATATTTTCGTTTGCATGTAACTGTACTAGAACTTTATAAGCATAATGGCAATGGTAATGTTTTACAATATGAAGTAACAGGGCATAATAGTAGTGCATATATAATTCAGTAGCCGTGTGTAATAATAATATATATGCATAATTCAGTAGCCGTGTACTCCAATCCCTCCTTCCTAGACAGTTGTTTAAATCCGTTTAGAATTTAGGGGGGTGTGGCGGGAAATGTTTTCTTGTTGTAAGGATTGGAATACTCCTGGTATTTCCGCTTATTCTATTTTTCTCAATTGCTTTTAAAAAAAAAAAATATATATATATATATATATATATATATATATATATATATATATACATAAAAGTACCAATAATTAACTAAACGAAATACTATACAGAAGGCACTTTATGTGAAAGTGCATCATGATATGTTCCGTTGCAATGCTTGAAAAAGATTATTGAAAGTGCATCATGATTTGTTCTGTTGCAATGCTTGAAAAAGATTCAGTATGACATAACTTTATTGTACGAAATGGTATGAATTTTACCAATATTATAATTTATTTTCATGCACAGTACGCACATAAAATAGTAGCATATAGTTTGATGAAACATCATTATATGTATCGCACATATATATATACTTATTTAACATGTATACATTTTATACAACATAAAAAATTATTTGCGTTGACTTGTTTTTATGGTAAAGAATTTTGCATGATAAAAGTTTATAATTTAAATTTTTGAATTTAACTTTAAACATCAATTTATTATTTAATTTTAAAGTGAAAAATGTATAGTCTAATTTGAAATTATTTGAGTTATAAATTTGTTAATCATCAAATTGATCAAATTTATTAAAGTTCATGATTTTTAAATTATGCAATTGATTTTGGATTTGGACTATATAAATAACATATTTGTATTCAATGATACTCATCACTATAAGACATATAAAGATCATTCAAAGATGAACCATGACTTATATAAATGTCTGAATTTGAAATCTAATATAACTATTGAATACCGAGATGTGAAATTTTGAAATCCTTATCACGGAGGATAAGAAATTCGAGATTCCAACAAATGAAGAACCTCGTGAGAAAAGTTCTCCATGGAGTATTAAAATACTAACCGAAAGTCTGTCACTAATGAAGAATCTCGTGGATTGTTGAAATTCAAACCACAAATCGTATTTTTAGAGATGATGCTCTAATCAAGAAATTCAACAAAAAAAAACATTCTTGAGAAAAAAAATGGAGCTTTGAATGTGGAGAAATAGGACATGTTAAAAATGAATGCCCTACACTTTAAAAGAATAATAAATTCAAAAGCAAGAACAAAAGGTTGGTAAATGAAGGATGACATAAAAGTTGTGTATATGACAAAATAAATGACTAAAGTGTCATGGTGGTAGTTTGTCAATACTACCAAAAATATAAATATACTTTGTATATGATAATTGTACTAATGTGCTAAAAATGTTATGATTTGATGATAGATGGCAAATACTATCAAGAGTACATAAAGTAATCATACGCAAATGAAAAATTGAATATTCAGAATTTATTAAAGTTTGGAAAAATCTTGCAATTCTTTGACGAAAGGATTGACAAAGATATGATGTCTTTGGATATAATTGAATACAATGAAGACATCATTAGGGATGTGGAACAAGCTCATATCTAATTAATCATCAATAGTGGAAACTCAACTCACACTTGATTAACATTAAGTCTTGAGTTCAATGGTGAAAGTACACTATTAGAGTGATTGAAGTACTTAATGATAGATACATCCCAAGGCGTAAAAGTACTTAGACCATTAGAATAAGTGTGGTAGGATGAGGTTTTCCTCTTAATAGACATATAGCATATGTTTGCTGGAATGCATAATTATGGGTGCATTTCTGATATAGTCTATCTATATGAGAATGAAGTGACGCCGCTTCATAGAGTTCAAGGGCTTGACTCTTAAATTCTCATGAAAAGGATATGAGACACAAGGCCTTATTAAATGTGTCATATTAATAATTCGATCAATGGTACCGAGATTTCATGTGTGAGTTATGCACGCCTGTTCTAATGAATAATTGGTTCAAAGCTTGTCTACCAATCTATTCGGGGATGAGTGAAAATTTAACTTACTAAGTATTGGTTCAAATCGTAAGATACCTTTATCTGAAACCATGAAATTTCCTGAATAATGGATTTAGATATATTTTGAAAATGGTGGGGGATTGTTGGAGAAATTTCCAAAATATTAAATTGATAAATAATAATGGTTAATTTACCAAAATAAATGGCCAAAAGTTGCAACTCTCTAGAATTGAACCAAAGACCTTATTGTGATAAGGTGCGTGGTCAAAAGGTGCAACCACTAGATCAACACACCTTTTCATGGAAAAGTTTGTTGTGATTGATTACAATGGTTCGTGAATGGTCATGTTGGAATCAAATGAAACATTGTTTCTCCACACCAATCGGTACAAGTTTTCTTATAAATAGATATACTTGTCAGCCATAAAATACACACGAAAATTATTTGTTTCAAGTGTCAAAAATTATATCTAAGTCATTCTTTTATTTTTCTAGTGCACAAGAATAAATGAGAGAACTTTATTCTGTAAAATATCGTTGATCGATATGCTTAATGTGAATGTGCGATTCATGTTAAGGTTTCCAAAGTATCCTGAAGGGGATTCGCCGATTAACCTTTTGCATCCAATTTGCATAAATTGGTGGGGGCGAATCGAACCTAAAGCTTAGTGTAAACACACGCTTTAGAATTATTTTGTGCAACTTCATCGTACCGTCTTCATCATCTTCTTCTGGTTCATATTTTGTAGCAGACCCCAACACAAGATCTAACAAATGTTATCCCGATCTAGGACGTATAGTATTCTACAGCACCTATCTGAATAGTCTTTAGTACCTTCATGGGAGTTATACTTTTAGGGGGTCTCCACGAGGATCTAGGTCAACATAGTGAATTTTGTGTGTGTCTAGGATGGGCTCTTTGCTGACTTTCTTCTTCAGCTTAAGACTATCTCGATAACACTTCCTCACAAATTTTCGGTTTCCCTTTATTACCACAATTGGTTTATTGCTCTGAAGATACTTCATGGTCAGATACAATGTTGACAAGTTCACCTCTAAAGCATTGAAATTTGGTCTACCTATGATGATGTTGTAGGGTGGGGAGCATTTATCACCATGTATTGCACTTTGATTGTCTTCGCACTACCATCCATTATGAAGGTAATCTTGATGATGACGTAACCCATGACTTGTACCTACTCACTTGAGAAATCTACTAACGATCCTTTGAACAACTAGAGAAGCTTGAGATCCAATTTTAATACTTTGAATGCCTCACAATAAAAGATATATATCGAACTACTAAGATTAATCAATACTCGTTTCATATTTTAGTTGTGGATCTAGATGCTAAGCATCACTAGATCGTCTTAATGTGGAATTATATCCTTAGCATCTTGGTGGGAGAAACTAACTATCATGACTAGGGATCTTGATTAGGTAGGGGGGACACTGGTGAAGTGCATCACATGTTAGATTAATTATTTAATTAATCAAATGGATTTAAATAATCAATTATTAATTAATTATCGTATGGTCAATTGTTATTAAACACTAATTATTTATGAATTATTTGATTGGGTTTTGTGCCTGAATGGACCGTGATGGGTTGGATCATTCAGTTAATCCCTATGAGAGGTCCCTGCCCTCAGCCGTTTAGCTATTTAAGTGTCGCCCCATTAGACAATTAACATAATCTGAAAACCCTAAACGACAATGAGGGTAGTAATCCTTTCATAATCACTCTTACCGTCGACAACTTCTCCAATTCTACAAGGTGCGCCGTTCCTATAATATTTGATTATTCTTTGATATAATAGTATGCTATAATTTGTATCTATTCGATTCTATTAAATTTATCAATTGGTATTAGAGCCTGGTTCTGATACCAATCTATTAAATTTATCATCACCTGCCATGTATACTTCTTTCTAGACGAACTAGACTCATCGTTCCTCACAAATTTGTCGGTTATTCTATTCAATGTATGTCATGCCACACTTTTTCCTTACTATTCCTACACACTCCAGGCCATCTTGGTTTGGTGGGTTATTCTCCAGTATTCTTTCAGTGCCAATGTTCTCCTTTTTGCGTCTTGGCCGCCTTCCTGCACATATTTCCAAAGATGACCTCTCTGGTTCAATTTCTCAATATCCTACTTCTAGTAATGACAATCGTCAATATGGTGACCCTGCAGTTAATGTTAGTTGCACCAATTATCAATCTTCATTCCCATGACATTTCCCTTGGGAGGTTTTATCTCGAGAAGGATCTTCACATAGTATAAATCTTGCAAAATTCATTCCCGCTTTCTGTTCAGTGGGGTGAAGTATTCATATGGCTTCCGATTCAATTTGAATGATACTCTCTCTCACGTATGGGCATGATCTTGGTGCCTTCTATGCTCGCGACTTTTAATTTTGATACTCCTTTCTACTTCGCATCCCTCATCCTTTTTTCCATATTACTCTCCTCCCCTTTAATGTAACATTATGCTCGTGCCATTATCTTCTCCATTGTCGTCACCCGTTTTCGTTCTAGGGACACATTGAAATGCCTGAACTTCAGAACATTATGAAAATCCCCTACGGACATTTCATGGTTATGATGGGCGACCTTGATGGTCTCTTCCTAAAAATGAGATAAGCACTCTCTGAGAGACTTGGTCTTCTCTTGGCGGACATTGAAGAGGCATGTGGTCGACATATTTTTATGCTTGCTGGCGGAAAAATGATGTATCATTTTTATAGACAAATCTTGATAGTAGTTTTAAATTGTCTGGGACTTGATCATCCCCGATTTCCATTGTCAAAGCTTGTGATTCAATCGAATCCTCCAATTCTCCATCTTCCGATGGCAGTTGATGTTGATTTTGTTGCAAAGTGTGCATGCTGTCTTGTAATAATTCGTTCTGATGGCGCATGTCCTTCACAACTGCAAGTGAAATTTTGGTCAAGCAGATCACTAAGATGTCGGACATGATGTCGGGACACTTGATCTCTGCTTCTCACACAAGAATAATGAAGAACAGAATACAAACAGCAAAAATTAAACGAACACACAGCAATTGTTAACCCAGTTTGGTGCAAATCACCTACATCTGGGGGCTACCAAGCCAGGAATGAAATCCATTATGATATGGAGATGCATCTGTGTAAATTTTTTAGGATAGATCTGGAGATGCATATCTATAAAACCTCCTGAATTCATTTTAAACTATTGAAAACATGTTTATTGCACATAACAAATGATATTTTGGAGATGCATTTCCGGAAATCTCATGAATGTTGTCTAGATATCAACGTTGTCCTAACTTTGACATTTTTTTAGAACAACTTATTGTCGCTCCCAGGATTTTCATCCAGGTACAAACGCGAGAGTGGCGCGGAAAAAACAGAGTCACCAACCGTGTAAATTTATCCCAAGAAGGGGAAAAGGAACACCGCATAAACCTGAGGAAGAGGGAAAGGAATGGTCATCGCAACCATAGCCTGGGTTCGGGAGTCGGTTACGCGAGGGAAAGGTGCTAGCACCCCACGCGTCCATCGTACTCGATGGGATCCACGCTTGTTGTCTATTCTAAGGGTGAGTTATCCTATCATCTAGGGCTGTACCAAAACGGGGAAGGGAAAACTAAGACAGACTCGGTAGGACGTCGACGTCCTAGGCCTACGTACCCCCCTTGTGCAATGGAGAATTCAGAGTCAAGGTAGTTCGGACCAAGTTCTTTTTTGTGTTTTTTATGAGCGACGTTAAGTTCACGTCCGGCAGTTAGGGTCGATGCCTGTTTGCGTCTCAGACGGAAGGTAATGTGCCCTTTTTGAAAATAGCCTTTAAGTTTGGAAATCCCGAAGGACAAAAAGGTTTGAAGTTGGTTTGTGTTTTTTAGGACAGAAGTGGCTTAAGTTAGTTCCTAAGTTGCATTGCACCAAAGTCTAGGGCACAGGGGCGAATACTTAACGCATCGTCCCAAGACAGGACGCTCGCTAAGCACTCTAGAAAGATGAGAGGAAGCCCCTCATTTCTCATTCCCCATACTTAAGGCTCGTGCGCAATACACCTTATTCTTATTAAGTGTTTTAAAGAAATTTGAGATGAGAAGAGATAAGACACAAGGATAACTCTAAAGGGGGACTATGAGCCCTAAAGTCACCATGCATGGGTGACCTATGGTTAGTGAGGTTTGACGACAACCTAAGCCTAAAGGAAAGAGAAGATGAGAGAAGGAAAGAGTAAGGGTGACCATGGATACTTATCCATACCCTTAAAGAACTTACCATAGTCCCTGCATAAAAAGTTAGTGAGAAACAGACATAAATAACATCAAAGCAAATGAAAATCAAGCAATGGAAAACGATAATGATAATAATCCAAACATGAACTTAGAAATCAAAGGAACAACCCCAAAGCAAATGGCACAAGTTCCTTTCCAAATAGATAATCAGATGTGGTCAGAAATAGGCAGGATCAGAAATACACATATAAGCAGATCTCAAGTGGAGACCAATCAAATAATTAGAAAAATAACTCCTAAAATTCCCAAATTAAATTTCAAGGTTATTCAACCAAAGATGAACCAAATATCAAAAATCCCTGCAAAAAATTAAGATATTAGTCATTCAAATAATTAGGCAAAGTTCAGGTGGGAAGTAGGGTTCAGTGTGCCAAAAGGAATGACCAAAATGCAATATGCAATAATTTTAAAAATGAAAGAAATTTTTTTTAATGCATTTTAGGATGTTATCTAATAGATGCAAAAAGAATGGATCAAAAATATTTTATGGTTGCAGAGAAATAAAATAAAGAAATTTAAGTATGCATGGTATATGTAATTCAAAAAGAAAATAGACTAAATAATTAATTTAAATGATAAAAATAAGATAAAAATAAAAAATAAATTTTGTAAAATTTCATAATATGATAAAAATGATGCATGAATTTTTTAGTGATTTTTTAATGCAATTATGTAATTTTAATAATTAAAAATGAAAATGATAATGAAATAATAAAATAAAATATGAAAATAGTGTGGGGGGGGGGGGGGGGAATAGTAAAAAAATTAACTGGAAATGATATTGGGCTGAAGAGTGGGGGTGCGAATAGCAACCCAGCCCACTGATTGATCAGAAAAAACAAAAATAAAAAGAGGGTGTATGCGTGTACGTGCCATGTGCCTGTCACACGCGTTTTTAATGTGTTGGCTTGATCCTGGCCCTCCAATCCAATCCACGTCCCAGATTAAGTCGTTGAAAGGAAAAGTAATCAAACTAGGAGAATAGTGTTGGGCGTCCACGGTAAATGCTGTGGGGTAATGTACATGGGATTATAAAATTAAAATCAGAAATAAAAAATAAAAAAACAAGACACATGGAACGCTGATAGCCACACGATGAAGCCAATGGACGGCTGTGATTGCTTCTTCCCCAAATCATCCTTCGCCAGACTGGTTCGCCGGCCACCACTGCCAGCCGCCGGAACCCTACCTCCGGCCACCACCTGCAACCACAAAACTGCCCAGAAAATGCAATGGGGTACACTATCCGACCCAGAATTTCGTCAGGAATCCAAATATGGCATCAAAAACCCCAAATTGTTAGTGTATAATAAAAAACGAATGAAAAACCATTAGGGCACAAAACTTTAAACGCATAGAACAAGCCATACACGCATCCATATTAAAAACCAATTATATCAGCATGATCAGTGACAGTCACACAACAATATACACGTAAAAAATAGGAGTTTTAAGAGCACGAAAAAATCCATCAACCTGAGATGGTGCAACTCCAATCCTTGCTTTTGGCTGCAAATGGTGGTTGGGTTCTAATCTGTGGATCACCAGGATTCTGTTGGTGAAAGAATTTCTTCAAAACTCTTTGTGAATTGAGAGATCCAATGATTTCAAGAATTAGGGTTCACTTTCTTTTTCTCCAAAATATCACGTGTAACCCTGTCTAACCAGTGCATGGATGAGCTTAAATAGGCTAGGGTTTTCTTCTGATGAGGAATTGGGCTTGGGTGATTAATTGTTTAATGAGTTTTTGAATTATTTTGAAAAATCACATTATGTTAAGTACACCTCCTCCATGCATGAATATTTAAGAATTCCATGATGGATCTCTTTCATTTGGATTGCTAGTTACACCTCAATGGAACTTGGGCCTTGAAAACAATTGATTCATGACTTTTGAATAATTTGGCATTTTTGAACAATGGAGAATAAGTGAAGAACACACCATGGAATTTCTTCATTCTTGGGCCCAAAATAATCCTCAAGGAATGTCTTTTAATATTGGAATGTGGCATGAAGCAATGGAATTGATTATAGGTCATTATGCCCAAAGTTGTGAAAGTGGGATCATGAGAGACCCTAAAAACCACTTTGCCTTCTTTTGATCATAACTGGAGTTTCACAAATGATATGGAGACCCACTAGTACTTGCTGTAACGAGGAGAAAAAGATCTTCAACTTTCATGTTGGAGAGAAATTCATTTGAAGCTTTCTTGATGATGAAAAGTCAAGTTGAATGCAGTGCAGGAACTTGCCAAAAAAAGGAAACTTTTCATTATAGGTCACTTTCCAAATTTAGAAACTTTGCACCAACTCCTGATTCCTGACAAATATGTATGAAACTTGACCCTTGAAGACCATATGAGGATGTGAGACTTTGAAAACCTTGGAGAGAACCTCAAAATTCCACAGTTGACTTCTCCTCTCACTGTTGACTTTTACCCAATTCAACTGATTTTCAATCCATTGGCCAATTGAACTTCTCCTGAACCAAACTGATGGACAACCTCCCATCCCTAGGTACTTAGGGACCCAAGGAGTACCATGGAATCAAATCTTTCCCAAAAAATCAGAAATAAACTGACTTTATAACAAACCCTAGTTGTGGTACCCTCAGTCTAGGAGGAAATAACACAGTCTCAAAATCCAAATTCCTCTGAATATGATGTGTATCCTCTCCAACAAAGATAAGATATGCCATTTGATGATGATAAAAACCCAAGGAGCTTGCCTATTGAAGCAATAAACCCAAGAATCTCGAAACCCTAATATATGCACTAGTTAGGAGAGGATGATCCACCTGAGCCCTCTTGGACAATACCAGGACTCTTGCTTGACCCTCTGAAGCACTGCCTCAGGTACCTTGACCCCATGCTAAGAACCAATGATATGCACACATGATAATGCAAAATGCAATGCAACATAAGACAGTTTGTAATAAAGTAAGGAGAGCAAATTTTGGGGTGCAACAGCTGCCCCTATTCAATCAACTTGGTCCTGAAGGTGTGATAGCAACGGCTCTCAGACATTCCAGGGTACACGGGGATTGAATACCGAAAAAGCCCCGGAAATTTGCTTATGGTAAGAATAACGAGAAAGGGTGTGCTGAAAAATAAGGAATATGACCTCAACCATATCCACAAGGAAAAAACAAATACGACCTCAATCGTACCCAAAAGACGAATACAACCTCAAAGAAAGACTGACCTCAATCACTCTGCCCACAAAGGAAATACGAATACGACCTCAATCGCACCCTCAAAATGAATACAACCTCAATTATACCCGCAAAGGAAGACTGACCTCAATCACTCTACCCACAAACAAAATAAGAATACGACCTCAATCGTACCCACAAAACGAATACAACCTCAATTATACCCGCAAAGGAAGACTGACCTCAATCACTCTACCCACAAAGAAAATAAGAATACGACCTCAATCGCACCCACAAAACGAATACAACCTCAATTATACCCGCAAAGGAAGACTGACCTCAATCACTCTACTCATAAAGAAAATAAGAAGACGACCTCAATCGCACCCTCAAAACGAATACAACCTCAATTGTACCCTCGAAGGAAGACTGACCTCAATCACTCTACCCGCAAAGAAAACATGAATACGACCTTAATCGTACCCACAAAGGATAACCAACATAAAGTGGACTTCACTAGGGATAACGTTAAACAAGACTCACAAAAGAAAAAGGCCAAAATGAGGCAAGCAAAGACAAACTTCTAACGGACTCCTGTTCCACAGATAAGATGACTCCGTTGGGGAAGGTGAAGTCTAAATAAAAGACTCTGCCGGGGAGCACAAGTATGAGGAACGCATCCCTCCAAAATCTCCTGAGTCATGCCATCTCTGCTGAAAAAGGAAAGTATCAAACCTGGCTTATGCTTTGGAATGCAAATGTTTGAATTTTGCCGTAATGCTCTACACGAAGTGGAAATTCTACGCGTTTTGAGGATGCAATGCTTATGATATGTAAAAAGGGTCCCTCCAGCAAAATAAATGCCGGAGAGAAAAGATCAATTCAGCCGGGGATGACAAAAATAAATTGTCCTTTGAACCTAGGAACTCTGTTGAGAAGGATCACACTGATCGACTCCTTGGATCAACAATTTTTGCTGGGGATGAAGTCCCAAAAGAATATCCACACTACCGGGGATTATACCTGTCCTCTACTGAAGGTAACATCCAAAACCTGAGATTTCCTCTCTGCTGGGGGAGTTGAGAATGGACGCCAATAACGGAACCGAAAGTTTGTTGCCGAGGATTGCCAATGACAGACGGGCTTAAGACCTGCTGGGGGATACCAACCCATAATACCATCCTGCTTGGGGATACTTCTGAACTATTGAAGGGGAGAATGCCCTTACCCCCACCTTGCCGGGGATTAGAATATGACATCGTCGGTGAAATTACACTTCCTGACTGGGGGAGGTGAGCACCCTGATCCTGTGGGGAATAACGCCTTGATCCAGAGAAAATACTTTCCAAGCCTTCTGCCGGGGGAAGTCTACTCTGCTGAGGAAAGTTTGTCCTGCTGGGGAAGGAGCAATCTCAATGCTGGGGAGAGCCAACTGCTGGGGATGTACAATCTGTTGCCCTACAACCTGACTTGTCTTTATGGTCATAAGCGGCTCTTTGAACTTTTCATCTCAAGAGGATTTTACAGAAGATCGGGCGTTCGCACTGCCCCAGGGTCTTCAAACTCTTGGAGAAATTTATCATATCTCGACATAACTGCCCCAGTCTTCATAATCTATGACGTACATTACCTCGAAGGGGATCGTAATGACTTGACAATACTCTGATTTAGCATCTTGAACCTTGAGGAGGTGTTTTCAATTAACCATTTTCAGGAGTGGACGATCTCCCATGCTCTAGAGGTGGCCTGCCCCGCTATGGGATTTGAAGTGACTTCGCCCCTGATCCTAGAATGAATGCCCCAGAATAACTGAATTTTGGAGAGTTTTCTCGACGTGACTGCCCCAGATTGGCTACATCTTAACACGACTTACTGGGTAGAGCCCACTCTACACTGAGTCTCTTGGCAGCATGCCCTTTGATATGATTGTCTTTCAGAATTTTCAAGCATCTCAACTTGGTAGGATCAAGCTTCTTGACTGACGTTCACTGTGTAAGTTGCCATTGATGTTTAGGCACATGTATGCAAACAGAACAAGTTATTTATGAGAATGATAATCCTAATGCAACACTCATGCTAACCTTGAAGTTTTTATTGAAAATGTGTCGCCGAGCCTTGTGAATGAATCACTTGTTGGGACGCGACCTTGATTTTTAAATGGCAAAAACAATACGCACATGCAATACCAATAAATCTTATTAGCACAACTCATAGGAGTCAGGAACGCCATCCGGTTGGAGTATGCTTTCGGACTGAACCATGTTTCAATTAGGACTTTTAAGGGCTGTAACGTGGTCTGGTTCACGGTTTCAGAAAAAAGGATTTATGGCTCAAAATTTATCGGTGCCCACCCACTCTTCGTGATGTTCTTCAGTCCTATGTTCAGTTAATCTGACCCAAACGCTCATCTCTAAAAAGGTTTATGATCTTTAAGGAACCTACGGCACTAATGGTTTGGCACCTAAGGGGGTTTTGGAATAACAGCCATCCCTTTTTTATCTTGTGTCTGTAATCACACGAATTTGTTCTTATCGGGGATTTTCTTTTGTAATCCTTTTCGCTTTTTGCTTTTTCTTTCCTAATTTTGATCCCTGATTTTTGCCTGGACTGACTCTTTTGAGCTTTTCGATTTTTAAGTCCAGCGGGATGCCCTAACTTTTGCCTAAGTCGCTTGTTTTCAAGTTTCGACTTAGCGGGTTTTCTTCTCTTTTTTTTTCTTTTTCGAACAAAGCGTGTGACACTGGTTGTCTTACTTGCTTGAAAGGGTTGTGACTGCCTCACTCCTTGATTGTTGAAGGATAACCATCGTGGTTTCGCATCTCTTGTTGGTGGGAAGAAGGTAATGGATCCTCAGACGCACACTCTCCTTGAAATTTGAACGTTCGGTCAAACTAACTGACGCCTACCCTGCCCCTGGGTTAAGTATGAGGGTTTTTTCGTACGAAAGAAGCTCCAACTCCAAGGCTCAAAGGGGTTAACGAAGGTTTATCTCCTTATCTCTCCAGTGTTTAGGGGTTTGAAACAATGCCTGTACATCCTCAACAGGGTTCTATCCTTGAACATACAACCAGAGATTTTGCGTTTTCGTCTCATCATCCTCCCTCAAGAGTTCTAGACAAAGAAAATCGGTATTGCAGTGCATATAAACATTTAAGAGTGAACACTAATGGATTACTTCAAGGAAAACATACTCATTGCATTAATATCATCATAAAAAAACAAACAAGTCTTGCATACATACGATGCTTTAACAAGAAATGAAAAAAAGACTACAAATGAAAATGCAGTAAAGAAGCTGAAGATTGCCATTGCTGAGGAAGCTTAATTCTGCCTGGACGTTCTTGCAGACTGGGCGTTCATTTGAGAAAGAAGGCTTCCATTGATGTACATATCATCTTCAATGAATACAATGATCTCGGAGTCTACCAGGTCTTGCACCCTGTGCTGGAATGCCTTACACTCATCAATCGTATGCCCAAACGTTCCCGAGTAAAACTCGCACCTAGTAGTCATGTCATAATCCAGAGGAATAGGGTACGGTACCGGCGTGGTACTCCTCGTTTGAATCAGAGAGTTCTCGAGCAGACGAGCAAACAACTGACTATGAGGGATGGGAATAGGATCAAATACCCTGTTGGGCCTTCTTGGTCTCAGTTGCCCCTGTTGCTGATAATTCTGCTGTCGGTGCTGATTTGGGCGCCTCACCTGCGCTTGCACTTTCCTTTCCACATTCGGCTGAGGCACAAACAAGGGTTGTAGAAGAGATCCCTGACGTGAGGTGGATCCTTTGGTAAAAGGGGGAGTCCTCAGTCCCTTTGCAACACTGGGAGTAACATCACTTTGTTTACCAGTGCCAACTGATGTAAACTTGATTGCCCCTGAATCAATGAGCTCTTGGACTTTGTACTTGAGCATCTTACAATCTTCAACATTATGACCAGGTGCCCCTGAATGGAATTCACACCTATCATGGACATTGGAACCCATACGAAACTTGGTGTGTGGAGGTCCCGCAGCAATCAATTCAATTAGCTGAAACTTGAGCAAGTGCTGAAGCAACTGAGCGTATGGCATCGGAATCTGATCAAAATTCTTATCAAGCTTTTCTGGATTAAGACCCTCAAGAAGCGGTTGTTGATGAAAAAGCTCTGACGGTGGGGAGGATCCATGGGGCAATCCATGGTCTAGAGGAGACCCCAAAGAGATGGGAAGAGTAAGGACCTCTGTTGTGGAAGCGGGCACAGGACTGTCTTCCTTCTTCAGCACTATTTTCAGAATCTCCGTGATTAAACCTAACTGATTCTTCATCTGATTGATCTCCTCCCTCAGCATCCTCTGCTCCTGGAGCATGTCTTCCACAAATTACCCCATCTGGCTTCGCATTTCCCTCAACTCAGCTTGAACTTGCTCCATGATCAACTCTCAAACGGCCTGAGATGTTGGAGCAAGATAAGAATACCGGAGATAAACACATGTTATGCAAAATGATTATGAATATGCAAATGCAAATGAACATGTTTGAATATTATCAGGGCGATCCGCCCCTTGATTCTAGTTTAATAACAAGATAGAACGGAACTTCTGCTCATATATTAAGGAAGCCAGAGGAAAACCAAATGTCGACAATCACAAATCCAAGATACAAATCTGAACACATAAATCATAGAGGTCCCAACCAACAAGCCTGGTGGTGATCCCAATACAATAAAAGAGAAAAGAAAACTATGGCATATCATCAAAGTCCACAAGTGTCAATCCCCCCATCCATTATGCTTTCTGCACCAGTCTTGAATCTCTTTGAACAACTTTCTGGTATCGGGATGCTTCGGCCTCTGAATTAGCCCTTGAATGAGAAGGTCTCTCCTGTGTATGATCCCATCCAAGTATCGGCAATGTAACTCCCAAGCGTCTTCTCCAGTAGCACCATCCATGCTAGGACCCTCATGTCTAGGTTTCTTCACTTCAGCTTGGACTTTCAGTTCTTCCATGGAGGCTATGGCTTCATTGAGTCGACCCTCGACTACTTGTCTCTTGAATATCCCTGATAAGATCTCAGCGTCTTTCTTCTTAAGTGTTGACTTTAACTGATCAATCTTAGCTAGGTAGTCGTCTTCCTTTCTCTTATTCTCAGCCATGGCAGTTTCTTGGTGATCATTGAACCTGTGAATCTTCAACAAAGCCTTGCCTAATTCCTCCTCCTTGGACCTGAGAACATTACTGATACCATCCAAAGCTTGTTTCATTCTTTCTCTGGATGCGACCATGTCAGCAAGCTCTTTTTCTGCTTTAGCAAGGAGCTCTGTCTTCAACTTGGCGGTATGAACGGCTTCACCCCGCTCATGCTTCCACTGATAAATCTCTCTCTTTAGCTCACTATTTTCTTCCCGCAACCTTTCCTTTTCAGCACATAATTTGTTATACTTCTCCAACTCAACGGTGGTAGGAGGCTCGATCACCAAAGGGTACAAAGGTGGTTCCACCGGGAATGGAAGAAGCTCCTCTTCTGCTCTCTTCTTAATCCACTATTTATAGGGAGGGAAAGCCCGATTGTTACTTTTCTCGAATGGAATCTTACCCTTCTTAGTTACCTATTTCCAAGCATTCACAATTTTCCTTATCAACCCTTGATCCTCAATACCATTGAAGAACAAGGACTCACGGACATCTCGCTCTTCGGGTGGACCTTTCAAAGGATAGCCAAACTGTCAGATAGCTAGGGAGGGATTATAATTAATTCCACCTTTCCTCCCTATCAAGGGAACATTAGGGAATTCTCCGCATTTGCAAATAATCTCCATTCCTAGCAAGTCACGATTAATCCAAGCAATGTTGTCAGCAGTCAAGACCATAACCCTCTTTGACCATTTCAGTGAATCTTTCGTATCAACGAAAGCGCCAGATTCGGGGAGACGACTCAGAAACCAAGTAGCTAAAATCGGTGCACAACAACTCATAATTTTCCCACGCCTATTCTCATTCTTGTAGTGAACTGAGTGATACACATCATCTAGCAAGGTAGGTATAGGGTTCTTCGAAATAAAGATTCTGACGGCATGCATATCCACCAGATCAGGAATATTCGGAAACAGGACAATCCCATAGATGCATATAGCTAGGATAGCTTGGAAAACAGTCCAGTTCTTCTCTTTGACATGTATGTAGGCTTGATCAAACAGGAACTTCAATAGGAAACCCTTAACTCCTTGTTTTTCTTCAATATTACTGTTAAGAACGGATTCATTAATATGAAGAGCAACAACCATTTCTTTTACTCCGGGGTGTTCCTCAGAAAAGAAAACTATATAATGACTGATAGGGATTCCCAAAATAAATGAGAACTCCTCCAACGTTGGAGCCAAGATGTAGTCCGGGAAAGTGAAGCAATGCATAGACGGGTCGTAAAACTGAAGAAGTGTGTGAATGGCATCCTTCTCATACTTGGAGATGTTATAGACAAATTTCAGAAGTCTTCCATACCTTCCACTAAACTCTGTACGAACTCCGGAACCAGCCATATTAATCAGTTTGTGAATCAGTGTCAAAGTCGGTTCTGGGAACGAATAGGCAACAGTCTTCTTTCTCTGAACATCCATGCTGAAGTAACCTCAGAAAACCGGAATCAAGAGTAAGATGCAAGCCCTGAAAAATGTCAAACATGTCAGAATGCAATAAAAATGATATGCTTATGCAAACATGGGGTCAGGGCACACTGCTGGATGTGCTGTGCTGTTAGCTGAACGAGAACCACAACCCAGAAAACCAGAATTCTGAACCACTGAGGAACCCAAATAATCAAACATTGATGAGAAATCCAGAAAACCGGGGTAGGTTGGAGGTCTCGGTTACCTGCAAACCTGCAAACGCCCATCCCCTCTCACATGTGGGTACTAGGATGTTCAGTATCCCGGGCTCTCAGGTCGAGAAATGATGATACGTTCACCATTTCTGGTTTGGCATCATCATCAATCGAGGAGGCCTCAACTGATTCTCCAAAGCGGAAGGTCCTCAGCTTTGGCACTGAGGTCGAGAAACAATAGTACATTCATCCCTCGGGGTACAGTACTAAAGTCAATCGAGGAGTGCCTCCACTGATTCTCTTCAAAACGTAAGGGACAACCTATGCGAGTTCCAAAGCGGGCCCTCGGGTGCGAATGGGTTTGCCACAGGATGTGGTCTGCCACTGTCACCACTAAAGAGGGATGTTTCCACTAAGGTCCTCAATGATCGGTCACCAGAGTCGACAGCTCTCTAGATCACCACCCCAACATGCGCAAGACACACACGTTAGAATGCGTCCCAAGATAGCCTCGTCTGGTTGTGAATTTCATGAACACACAAACGTACCAAGCGGGCACGTAGGTCCCACTACTTTCCACTCTAGTCCTAGGGTATTCTCAAGCCTGGGTATTGGGCTTAGCTCTCGGTCCCACCCAACCTGCAAAACAAAGACAGCCAGCACAACACAGCAGCATGACAGTAATAATAAATGAAATGCAGAAAATGCGGTAAAAAATAAAATAAAATACAACATAAAGCAAAACAAAAACAAAACACCCAAAGAGAACAAAGACAAGCAAGCGTTAGGACTGACTCGCTTAGGGATGGACCAACATAGGTCAACCAGAGTCCCCAGCAGAGTCGCCAGCTGGGTCTCCCAGGATTTTCATCCAGGTACAAACGCGAGAGTGGCGCAGAAAAAACAGAGTCGCCAACTGTGTAAATTTATCCCAAGAGGGGGAAAGGGAACACCGCATAAACCTGAGGAAGAGGGAAAGGAATGGTCATCGCAACCATAGCCTGGGTTCGGGAGTCGGTTACGCGAGGGGAAGGTGCTAGCACCCCACGCGTCCATCGTACTCGATGGGATCCACGCTTGTTGTCTATTCTAAGGGTGAGTTATCCTATCATCTAGGGCTATACCAAAACGGGGAAGGGAAAACTAAGACAGACTCGGTAGGATGTCAACGTCCTAGGCCTACGTACCCCCCTTGTGCAATGGGGAATTCAGAGTCAACGTAGTTCGGACCAAGTTCTTTTTTGTGTTTTTTATGAGCGACGTTAAGTTCACGTCCGGCAGTTAGGGTCGATGCCTGTTTGCGTCTCAGACGGAAGGTAACGTGCCCTTTTTGAAAATGGCCTTTAAGTTTGGAAATCCCGAAGGACAAAAAGGTTTGAAGTTGGTTTGTGTTTTTTAGGACAGAAGTGGCTTAAGTTAGTTCCTAAGTTGCATTGCACCAAAGTCTAGGGCACAGGGGCGAATACTTAACGCATCGTCCCAAGACAGGACGCTCGCTAAGCACTCTAGAAAGATGAGAGGAAGCCCCTCATTTCTCATTCCCCATACTTAAGGCTCGTGCGCAATACACCTTATTCTTATTAAGTGTTTTAAATAAATTTGAGATGAGAAGAGAGAAGACACAAGGGTAACTCTAAAGGGGGACTATGAGCCCTAAAGTCATCATGCATGGGTGACCTATGGTTAGTGAGGTTTGACGACAACCTAAGCCTAAAGGAAAGAGAAGATGAGAGAAGGAAAGAGTAAGGGTGACCATGGATACTTATCCATACCCTTAAAGAACTTACCATAGTCCCTGCATAAAAAGTTAGTGAGAAACAGACATAAATAACATCAAAGCAAATGAAAATCAAGCAATGGAAAACGATAATGATAATAATCCAAACATGAACTTAGAAATCAAAGGAACAACCCCAAAGCAAATGGCACAAGTGCCTTTCCAAACAGATAACTAGATGTGGTCAGAAATAGGTAGGATCAGAAATACACATATAAGCAGATCTCAAGTGGAGACCAATCAAATAATTAGAAAAATAACTCCTAAAATTCCCAAATTAAATTTCAAGGTTATTCAACCAGAGATGAACCAAATATCAAAAATCCCTGCAAAAAATCAAGATATTAGTCATTCAAATAATTAGGCAAAGTTCAGGTGGGAAGTAGGGTTCAGTGTGCCAAAAGGAAGGACCAAAATGCAATATGCAATAATTTTAAAAATGAAATAAAAATGTTTTAATGCATTTTTGGATGTTATCTAATAGATTCAAAAAGAATGGATCAAAAATATTTTATGGTTGCAGAGAAATAAAATAAAGAAATTTAAGTATGCATGGTATATGTAATTCAAAAAGAAAATAGACTAAATAATTAACTTAAATGATAAAAATAAGATAAAAATAAAAAATAAAATTTGTAAAATTTCATAAAATGATAAAAATGATGCATGAATTTTTTAGTGATTTTTTAATGCAATTATGTAATTTTAATAATTAAAAATGAAAATGATAATGAAATAATAAAATAAAATATGAAAATAGTGTGTGTGGGGGGGGGGGGGGGGGGGGGGCGAATAGTAAAAAAATTAACTGGAAATGATATTGGGCTGAAGAGTGGGGGGTGCGAATAGCAACCCAGCCCACTGATTGATCAGAAAAAACAAAAATAAAAAGAGGGTGTATGCGTGTACGTGCCATGTGCCTGTCACACGCGTTTTTAATGTGCTGGCTTGATCCTGGCCCTCCAATCCAATCCACGTCCCAGATTAAGTCATTGAAAGGAAAAGTAATCAAACTGGGAGAATAGTGTTGGGCGTCCACGGTAAATGTTGTGGGGTAATGTACATGGGATTATAAAATTAAAATCAGAAAAAAAATAAAAAAACAAGACACATGGCACGCTGATAGCCACACGATGAAGCCAATGGACGGCTGTGATTGCTTCTTCCCCAAATCAGCCTTCGCCGGACTGGTTCGCCGGCCACCACCGCCAACCGCCGGAACCCTACCTCCGGCCACCACCTGCAACCACAAAACTGCCCAGAAAATGCAATGGGGTACACTATCCGACCCAGAATTTCGTCAGGAATCCAAATATGGCATCAAAAACCCCAAATTGTTAGTGTATAATAAAAAACGAATGAAAAAACATTAGGGCACAAAACTTTAAACGCATAGAACAAGCCATACACGCATCCATATTAAAAACCAATTATATCAGCATGATCAGTGACAGTCACACAACAATATACACGTAAAAAATAGGAGTTTTAAGAGAACAAAAAAATCTATCAACCTGAGATGGTGCAACTCCAATCCTTGGTTTTGGCTGCAAATGGTGGTTAGGTTCTAATCTGTGGATCACCAGGATTCAGTTGGTGAAAGAATTTCTTCAAAACTCTTTGTGAATTGAGAGATCCAATGATTTCAAGAATTAGGGTTCACTTTCTTTTTCTCCAAAATATCACGTGTAACCATGTCTAACCAGTGCATGGATGAGCTTAAATAGGCTAGGGTTTTCTTCTGGTGAGGAATTGGGCTTGGGTGATTAATTGTTTAATGAGTTTTTGAATTATTTTGAAAAATCACATTATGTTAAGTACACCTCCTCCATGCATGAATATTTAAGAATTCCATGATGGATCTCTTTCATTTGGATTGCTAGTTACACCTCAATGGAAGTTGGGCCTTGAAAACAATTGATTCATGACTTTTGAATAATTTGGCATTTTTTAACAATGGAGAATAAGTGAAGAACACACCATGGAATTTCTTCATTCTTGGGCCCAAAATAATCCTCAAGGAATGTCTTTTAATATTGGAATGTGGCATGAAGCAATGGAATTGATTATAGGTCATTATGCCCAAAGTTGTGAAAGTGGGATCATGAGAGACCCTAAAAACCACTTTGTCTTCTTTTGATCATAACTGGAGTTTCACAAATGATATGGAGACCCACTAGTACTTGCTGGAAATAGGAGAAAAAGATCTTCAACTTTCATGTTGGAGAGAAATTCATTTGAAGCTTTCTTGATGATGAAAAGTCAAGTTGAATGCAGTGCAGCAACTTGCCAAAAAAGGAAACTTTTCATTATAGGTCACTTTCCAAATTTAGAAACTTTGCACCAACTCCTGATTCCTGACAAATATGTATGAAACTTGACCCTTAAAGACCATATGAGGATGTGAGACTTTGAAAACTTTTGAGAGAACCTCAAAATTCCACAGTTGACTTCTCCTCTCACTGTTGACTTTTACCCAATTCAACTGATTTTCAATCCATTGGCCAATTGAACTTCTCCTGAACCAAACTGATGGACAACCTCCCATCCCTAGGTACTTAGGGACCCAAGGAGTACCATGGAATCAAGTCTTGCCCAAAAAATCAGAAATAAACTAACTTTATAACAAACCCTAGTTGTGGTACCCTCAGTCTAGGAGGAAATAACACAGTCTCCAAATCCAAATTCCTCTGAATATGATGTGTATCCTCTCCAACAAAGATAAGATATGCCATTTGATGATGATAAAAACCCAAGGAGCTTGCCTATTGAAGCAATAAACCCAAGAATCTCGAAACCCTAATCTATGCACTGGTTAGGAGAGGATGATCCACCTGAGCCCTCTTGGACAATACCAGGACTCTTGCTTGACCCTCTGAAGCACTGCCTCAGGTACCTTGACCCCATGCTAAGAACCAATGATATGCACACATGATAATGCAAAATGCAATGCAACATAAGCCAGTTAGTAATAAAGTAAGGAGAGCAAATTTTGGGATGCAACACTTATAGTTTAGGTCATTTTAGGCCATAAATTAGAAAACATGTACATTAATTGATTCAAACATACTACACATACATTAAAAAGTCATAAACTAATTAAAGGAAGGTTCAAAAGGTACCAACCATACACATCTTGTTCCAAAAATACAAAAAATAATACAAACATAAACTATTGGGTATGTCTAACCCCCGCCTTCTCCGCCTCTATTGTAAGGCATTTTGTCCCTCGACAATAATGCATTCTACAAGGGACGATTCAGGATTTCCTTTCTAAAAAAGTCTTACCTATATGCCCAATATATCCATATTGACAATACGTCGACAAACACTTCTTACGTCTTGGGTTTTGTCATCCATTGCCTCTAGTACTTCTTGATTAGATGACCTAGATGATCTTCTAGGAGCGTTTGATGTCATGGTAGGGCGTGAAACCCTATAGAATCATGTGATGTAGTTCTATACATAAGCTCATTATTTAGGAGCTGACACACAGCAATAATCCTATGGTACCAAATGAATCTCAAGATCCTCAAGTATGGCATCAAGATCTCTAAGAGGTGTCTCAAAATAACCTGCAAATACCTAACTTGGTGCATAACTCGCTCAGACAGATACGCATACCTCATACTTGACTCACAAGTCAACCATCTAGAGTATAACAAATTGACATCCAACTCACGCTTTTGGCAGTGATCGTCATATGGGAAGAATACAAGGTCATATGCTACAGTGCGATCAAGATACATCAGGAAAGGCTCGTTCGCCTGTTTCCCTCAGTACGGGGCAAAAAGGGAAGCACGTGGCCAATCCTCGATGGTGTCAAGCACAGGTTTCCACCTGAAAATGCGAAGAAAGTGGGAGATTATCCATCCCTAAAAAATGGTTTAGATAAAATATTAGTAACAATTGTAACAAAAGAGTTATGAAAATATTAGTAATAGTAAATTATTGTAAGTAGTGCACAACTTTCTGTCACCTACTTTGTCTTTTAAAGACAACCTTCACCCAGCTTCAAGTACAAGTAGACCAAATAGGTAGCCCTCAATTATACTCCTGAATGTACCTTAAGTCGATCAAGTATTTAAGGTAGACCACATCGACATAAGTTTCAGTTTTGTTCACAAACATGGATATGCCAACTAGAAACAAGAGCTAACATATCAACTCATTCTGTCGGTGGTACTCAACCTGAATATCACCACCTTCAGCATCCACAGCCATATGCAGATGGTCTTTATAAAGTTCTTCCAACAATTTAAATATAGTATGAGCACTTATGGTGTCAACTATCTCATTTACGACATTAGTTTGGTCATCTCCCTAATATTTAACCATCTTCTCGCTGACTACCTCTCGATTGAGCATTCTGTTGTCCTAAACTTTTCCTCTAATGGGAAGTGTTGGAGTGTGCCATAATATCTAATCAGTATTGGATATATATATATATATATATATATATATATATATATATATATATATATATATATATATATATTAGGCATTGTATTTATTATGTTATTTCTATATGCCATGATAAAGTTCTTAGAATAAATTGTCATTTTAAGTTTTACCGTCAAATAGGACAATACTAATACATAAAGACTATTACGAATAATATTTATATTGGATTGACACACCAATACTATATAGTTTATTTTGTAAGTATCATAAGTTATTCTCATAGTGATAGTGGTGTACACCACCCTTGGACCTGAAACCACTATTGATCGTAGAAGAGGAGTCGAGTACTTTATTTTCAATCAAAAGTTGTCCGTAACATGATGACCAAAAAGATGGTTAATGAGTGCTCTACGAATCATGTTGAGGGACATGAGTGACCTAGAGGGGATTTTCCTCTCCTACATATAGGAGGGTAATATCTATGGGCCCATGATAGAGTATGATTGTAAAATGCATGGCCATTTGTTATTTTCAAGTATTCTCGAGGATCAAGGAATATAATATTGGATTATACAAGGGTGGTACATTCTATGTCTTGTGTTCAATATAGATATAAAAGCAAAAGGGTAATTGTACACATGATCATTATCACAGAAATGTTATGTCAGATCAGATGACATTGTCGTCACTTGGGTAGCAGTGATGTGTTGCAAGATATCACTCACTATTTATAATATTAAATAGGTAATTTAATAATATTGTCAATGTTACGAGAACCTACACGATCACACGCATATAGTACTGATAGAGGAATGGACGATTAAATAAAATAAGAATTAATTTAATTAAGTGTTAATAGAATTTAATTTGTTTAATACATTAACACATATATATAATTTATGTGATTAAATATGATTTAATTAAATAAATGAGAATTGACAATTGATTAAATTAAATATGATTTAATTTAATTAATATTTTATTTTGTTTAATTAAAAGAGTTTAATTAAATATAAATAATATTTATTAAAATATTTTAATTAATTAAGATTGAGCATTAGAGTTTTAGTAGCTCTCTATAAATACACCCAAGTGACGACAATGTCATCTGATCTGACATAACATTTATGTGATAATGATCATGTGTACAATTGCCCTTTTGCTCTTATATCTATATTGAACACAAGACATAGAATGTACCACCCTTGTATAGTCCAATATTTTATTCCTTGTTCCCCGAGAATACTTGAAAATAACAAATAAGCCTAATATTTCATATCGACTTATTTGAGCATGGTCATGCATTTTACAATCATACTCTATCATGGGCCATTAGATATTACTCTCGTATATGTAGGAGAGGAAAATCCCCTCTAGGTCACTCATGTCCCTCAGTTTTGTCATTATCTGAAAACGGCTAGCACCGTCTTCCACTTTGCACTCGCGTGGACTACGTTGAGACACATGCATCTTCCACCGTTCATGATCAAAGATAAAGCACGCTTCAAGAGGTAATTATTGAATCCTTATTTTGGTGATTTTGATTTGTGATTAATGATTTAATCAAGATCCGTTTATCAGGATTATTCCGCTAAGAGGATCAAATTTTTTTGAAAAACCCTTCTTAAATCCCTTCAGGAAGATGTAAGAGCCATGAGATGCCATCCGAGGTTATGGACATATCGCCAAGGGGAAGGTGGAAATATGACATTTATGAATGTTATCTTTCTACAAATGTCGCATGCATGTCATGGTTTATGGTCTTGTATGTAGTAACACATAAATCGGCAAGCCTAGAGTAGCGGATAACATTCTTGAACCCATCATCTTCGGGTTGTTCCAAATACAAAATCTTCCTTATGGAGTTTACGGATTTTAAACATGGACGCTTCTGTAAAAAAGATATCGCCATCAGTCGCGATTAAATTAGTTTAAAACAGATGTAATTCAAAAGTAAATAAATATACCTCTTTACTAGACATGCCTAGCAGCATGGTCTCCATAGAAATGATGTAAGGAGGTGTCAAATGGGCGTCCTAGATAACTATCTACAGGCACATCCGCATCTGCAATGAGTTCCTCTTGATTGGCCTCACAGGCTTCAGGGGCTTCTTTAGTGGGATTCATAAGCAGGGGACGGGTGGCACTATGAAGTAGATGCCTGAGACAGACGACTTTGTTGAGTAAAATTTGATAGTTGTGAACCTTGGCCTTGTGAACCATCAAACGAGATAGCACTGACACGTTGCCCTTCCCCTGACCCTCTCACGTGGTACATACGCGTGTTGGGACACACGATCGGGCCTAATTATGTCCTCATTGTTTTTCAGCCATTGTATCTCTAATAAAACCATAAAATCACATAAAAATGAATTCGTGCCAAATCCGGAGATACATCTCCGAAAATCAGTTCAGACAAAATTCAGAGATGCATCTCCGGATGAACTTGTGAGTTGCATAAATGGCAGAAACCCCATTGATGCTCAAAACTCCAACCAAATGTGAATGCATGTCTATACCAAGTACCTATTTCAAATGTAATATTATCTAATTCATCTTAAACGACCTATGTCACCTAAAACTAGGGGTGGCAAAACGGGCCCGGTTCGTTGGTTATGCCAGTTTTACCTGCACTATAGTGCGGGGCAGGCCAAGGTTTTAGGCCCTCGCCCTCTAATGTGTTCACCTTACCCCGCCCCGTTTTCTTTGCGGGCTTTTGCGGCACAAGTATTTACATAAACTTTAGCATTTTTAGGATTAAAAGGTGTAGTGCCCGCGGGCTTTCCCTGCCCCGCACTCACTTTTTTGCGTGGTACGCCTAGGTTTTAGGCTCGCGTCCTAAACTATGACCGCCCCGCCCCATTTTTTTCCGGGCTTTTGCGGGACGGACCGAAACAGGGAGGGCATGCCCGTTTGCCACCCCTACCTAAAACATCATTCAAATCTCAAAAAAAATGAAATGAAATGAGAAACTTACCAAATTGGAGTTGTGATGAAAAGCTTGAATGGAGTGAGTGACTTTGCAACAAATGAAGTAGAATGGAGTGAAATAAACTTGCTTAAATGGGGTTTGGAAATGACTTTGCATTAAAAGACCTCAAATAGGTTTTAGTGACTTTTTATCAAATGAAGAAAGAATATGGAATGATATGACGTAGGTTTATGAATAAAACACATTTTGAGATGCATCCACGTAAAACTCCCTGAAATTTGAATTAAGGGTTTTTAGTGAGATGCATCTTCAGACTCACCCTCCAAGTTCGTTGAAAGTACCAGGCCAAGAACGAAAAGCTATATGAATACTTGACCTTGGTTTAGGAAAAGATGATGAAGTTCACATCGGTGGAGGAAAATTATGTTCCCCGCAAACACAATGTCCAGGCAGATGTCCTATCAAAGCTGGCAAGCACGAAAATGAAGGGAGGAAAAAAATTCATCATCCATGAGGTACTTCCTCGACCTAGCATTGAGAGAACTCCCACGACCCTCGACGTGCACGTCATTGGTAAAAGCAATTTTCGGATGACCCCAGTCTACAACTACCTCGCCAAGAACGAACTACCGTCCAACCTAAAGGAAGCCAGTGTTGTTAGACACAGGGCTTGTTCCTATGTCCTGGTCGAAAGTAAGCTCTACAGGAGAGGGTTCTCCATTCCTCTCCTTAAATGCGTTGAGGAAGAAATGGTCTCCCACGTCCTGGGCGAAATCCATGAGGGAATCAACGCCCAGCATCTCAGAGGAAGATCCCTCGCCCGAAAAGCCCTACGAGCAGGATATTACTGGCCGACCATGCAGCATGACGCGAAGGTGCATGTGAAAAAATGCTAAAAATGCCAACGTCACGGAGACATGCACTTGGCACCGCCCAATGAGCTCAAAGCAATGTCCTCCCCGTGGCCCTTCGCATGGTGAGGCCCGGACATCCTAGAATCATTCGTCGTAGGGTCAAATCAGAATAAATATCTGATAGTAGGTGTGGACTACTTTACGAAGTGGATAGAAGCAGAGGCTCTGGCCAAAATAACGGTCCACAATATACTTCGCTTCTACAAGCGAAACATTCTTGCTCGCTTCTGCATTGTAACGCCCGGTTTTTGTTAGATTTATTTTAATCGAGTCGATTTAATTATTTTTGTCTTTATATTATTTTATTCTTGGTTTTTATTTGGTAAATGTGTTATGTTTATCGTTATTATGTTTTATCGCGTTTTGGGAACGTTTGCGAGAAAATTGAGTGTAGGGGTATTTTGGTCTTTTTGGCTTGGTTAGATATTGTTTTTAATTTAAAATAGAAACATAGAGAGAAAAAGAGAGAAAATAGGAAGGGAAGAAAGAAAAGAAGAAAAAGAGGAAAAACTTGAAAGTTTAGAGATCGATTCAACCGACACTTCAAAGCACGATTAATCGGGTAAGGGTGTGAAACTCGGTTATTCTATGCTTGTGTATGATTATGTATGTGGGTGTTGGAATGTTTACTAGTTTTTTTAATTATAGGTCGAAATGAGATAAACGAATAGAAATCGATGTTTTCACGGTCGGAAATCGGTATAAATCGCGTTGTATGGTCACACTGTGTTTATGAACAATTGTTGATACTTGTTTTGCTGTTGGAATTGATTTGGGATGTGAAATGGGATTTTTGGGGCTGGATTTGCGAAGGGTTTATTTTTCTGAATTTCGCAGTGCGCGCTCAGCACCGTTCTGCGTGCTTAGTGCAGTATTGAAAATTTGCAACCTCACCAGGAAGTGAGGAGCGCGCTCAGTGCGGGGAGGAGCCCGCTTAGCGCGACCTGGAACATCAAAATTAAAACTATTTTCTAAAATTCGTAACTTTTGATCCGTAATTCGGATCGGGACGTTCTTTGTACCGTTGGAAAGTTATTGAGTTGTTCTTTCTTATAAAAATGGTTTTGGGATTAGTGGCCGATTTAATTATGTCGGGAATTCGGAAACGTGTCGTTTGTCGACTTTTATCATCGTAATTGTGTGTGATTGATGTGTTATCATGCAATATGTTTTTGGATATATAACGTATGGCTTGTGTGCTGTTATATGATGTGAATGCGTGTGATGAAATGTTGTGATGGTGGTTTGTGGCCTTAGGGCAAGTAAATGCATTGTGTTGTGTTTGATTGTATATGCATGATTATAGATGTTGAAATGGTTCACATGGTTGTATATGTGTATACATTTGATTGTCATGAGTCATTGTATGTCAAGCATCATGATATGCATCTTATGATGTCATCTGCCCTTGCGGGGTGTGAGCGACGAAACGATTCCAGAGGGAATCAGCTATAACGATCGTGTGCCTTATACAAAGAGGACCTAAAGCGACATTATAGACGATCGTGTGCCTTATACAAAGAGGACCTAAAGCGATCGGATTGTGTGCCTTATACAAAGAGGACCTAAAGCGATCCATAAATGTCGTGTGCCTTATACAAAGAGGACCTAAAGCGACGGGGAACATCGTTTGCCCGACGGGGAGTTACACTAAGTAACAAGCGATGATTCCAATAATTCCTGAGTGAATTAATGATGAGAATGATGGATGGAATGGTACCGCATGCATAGAGTCGTTGTGTCGGTCTCTGTGCATTTACATAAGTCATGAATGGATTGATTATGTGTGGGATTTGTGAATGGGATGGATGAGTTGATATATATATATATATATATATATATTGGTGATAAATGTATTGAGCATGATTGATATGCCTTTGTGATGGATGTATGAGTTATGAATTGCGTTGTGTTGTATTTGAACTATAGTGTATGTTGTGGTGAGAATGTTTTGTATGCGTATTTCATGTTATTACATATTTGTATGCAACTATATTATAATTGTGTTTCTCACCCTTCTGCTGTTTTGAATGCTCTATGAGGCATTGCAGATTAGATGCTGGAGGTCTTTTTGTGAAGATTATGTCTTCATTCTTTTGTCGGTCAACTCTGATATTGAGCACCGGGTAGTCGGGGAGATCGTTATGTGATATTATGTATATATATCTTTTCGGATTGTGTATGTATGATTCGGTATAAGACAGACAAACTTTTATGTTTATATATATGAGATTTCAGTTGCAGATTTTTCGCTTTTATTCTGTATCTGAATTGTGGGTGTTAGGAACTGAGTTCCTCTGTTTATGTTGCTACCTGATTATTGCATATCTATGTGAGCAGGTTGTTGTATTTCGTTACTTTGATGTGACGCTCCCGTTTATGCCATGAATGTTTTAATTATACTCTGATTATTTGTTGTCGCTTTAATTGCTCGGAGTATAGATTGGGGGTGTTACATTAAGTGGTATCAGAGCCAGTTTGTGTCAGTTCATGCCAGTCTGTGTCGGTCATTTTGACCAAGTTGTCTGTTGTGCGTCAGTTGTGTTCTGGCGAGTTGATTGTTTAACCATAGTTACTGTTATTGGATAATAACAGAATATGGCTGGTAGGAATGATCCTGCGCTTGCTGCTGCTATGCAAGCTATGGCTTAGGCTATGTGGAATGCACCTAATGCTGGTGGGAATGATGAGTTCAGGAAGAACAAACCGCCTGTCTTCAAAGGAAGACATGATCCTGATGGTGCTCAGATTTGGCTTAAGGAGATTGAAAGAATCTTTCGAGTGATGGACTGTGCTGAGGAACATAAGGTGAGACTGGGTACTCACATGTTGCAGGAGGAGGCTGATGATTGGTGGGTTAGTACGCGTCATGTGTGGGAAGCTACAGGTGAAGTGGTCACTTGGGCTTTATTTAGCAGTGAGTTTTTGAGGAAGTATTTCCCTGAATATGTTAGAGGAAAGAAAGAGATAGAGTTCTTGGAGTTGAAACAGGGTAACATGTTTGTTATTGATTACACTGCTAAATTTGTGGAGCTTGTTCAGTTTTATCCACATTATGCTGAAGTAACTGCGGAGTTTTCCAAATGTGTGAAGTTTGAGAACGGGTTCCGTCCCGAGATTAAGCAGGCAATTGGTTATCAAAGGATTAGGAGGTTTTCAGATTTGGTGGATTGTTATAGAATTTATGAGGAGGATAGCAAAGCTCGTTCTACTCAATATAAGAGCGTGAACGAAAGGAAAGGAAAGCAACCGTTTCGTGGTGGTCCTTATGTGTCACCAGCTGACAGGGGAAAGCAAAGGGCTAATTTTGATAAAAGGACAAGTGGGGGAGGTATGTATAATCCTCCGAGATGTTTTAGGTATGGTGACTTAGGACATCGTCAGTTTGAATGTAGAAAGGATATGAGGAAGTGTTACAATTGTGGAGGTTTAGGACATGTCGCAGCTGATTGCAAGAGGAATGTGGTGAAGTGTTTCAACTGTGGTGAACCTGTTCATGTTAGTACGAAGTGTCCGAAACCAAAGCAAGCTCAAGCTGGAGGGAAAGTGTTTGCATTGTCAGGAACTCAGCCTACTAGTGCAGATCTTCTGATCAGAGGTACTTGTTTTATTAATAGTACGCATTTAGTTGCTATTATTGACACCTGAGCGACTCATTCGTTTATTTTGTCTGAGTGTGCGCGGCTTTTGAATCTTTTGTTGTCATCGATGGGTGGAGAGATGGTTATCGATACTCCAGCATTGGGGTCGGTAACTACTTCTCTAGTTTGTTTAAGTTGTCCTTTGACCATTTATGGTAAGGAGTTTGCTATGGATTTGGTGTGTTTGCCATTAGAGGGTTTAGACGTAGTTATGAGAATGAATTGGTTGTAGTTCAATCGAGTTCATATCGATTGTTATCATAAGTTGGTAAGATTTCCTTCGCTTGAAGAAGACGAGGAATTGAGTTTCTTATCTATCAAGGAGTTGAAGAAACTTTTGACGGAGGAAGCTCAGTTGTTCGGGTTGTTTGCATCGTTGACAGTGGATAGTCAAGTTGCAATTGATGTGTTTCCAGTCGTGTGTGATTTTCCGGAGGTGTTTCTGGAGGATATTTTGTATGTGCCGCCAGAGAGATAGGTGGAGTTTTCTATAGATCTAGTTCCTGGTACTAGACCTGTGTCTATGGCACCTTATCGTATGTCGGCATCTGAGTTGGTTGAGTTGAAGAAGCAGCTGAATGAATTGTTAGAAAAGAGGTTTGTGAGGCCGAGTGTATCGCCTTGGGGTGCTCCAGTTTTATTAGTGAAGAAGAAAGATGGGAGTATGCGATTGTGTATTGATTATCGCGAGCTGAATAAGGTGACGATTAAGACTAAGTATCCTCTTCCGAGAATTGATGATTTGATGGACCAGTTGGTAGGTGAGTGTGTGTTTAGTAAAATTGATTTGAGGTCAGGTTATCATCAGATTAGAGTGAAGGAGGAAGATATTCAGAAGACGGCTTTTAGGACACACTACGGACATTACGAATATTCTGTGATGCCGTTCGGGGTTTCTAAAGCGCTGGGAGTGTTTATGGAGTATATGAACCGTATTTTCCATGAGCATTTGGATCAATTTGTTGTTGTATTTATTGATGACATCTTGATTTATTCTAAGTCTCGGGAGGAGCATGCGGAGCATTTGCGTATTGTATTGCAAATTTTGAAGGAGAAGAAACTTTATGCCAAGTTGTCCAAGTGTGAGTTCTGGTTGTCAGAAGTGAGTTTTCTTGGGCATGTGATTTCAGGTAATGGTATTGCTGTGGATCCATCCAAAGTAGATGCAGTTCTACAATGGGAGGCTCCTAGACCTGTTACTGAAATTAGAAGCTTTTTGGGTTTAGCTGGATATTATCGAAGATTCATTGAAGGCTTTTCCAAGTTAGCACTTCCATTGACCCAGCTGACTTGTAAAGGTAAGGCGTTCATTTGGGATATTTAGTGTGAGGAAAGTTTTAGTGAGCTGAAGAGAAGATTGACTACAGCTCCGATTTTGATCTTACCGAATCCTAGTGAACCGTTTGTGGTGTATTGCGATGCATCTTTGAGTGGTTTAGATGGAGTGTTGATGCAAGAAGATAAGGTGGTGGCTTATGCTTCGAGACAATTGAGGGTTCATGAGAAAAATTACCCTACTCATGATTTGGAATTAGCGGCGGTGGTTTTTGTGTTGAAAATTTGGAGACATTATCTCTACGGTGTAAGATTCGAAGTCTTTAGTGATCATAAGAGTTTAAAATACTTGTTTGATCAGAAAGAGTTGAATATGAGGCAACGGAGATGGTTGGAATTTTTGAAGGACTACGATTTTAGCTTGAATTACCATCCTGGTAAAGCTAATGTGGTAGCCGATGCGTTAAGCCGGAAGTCTTTGCATATGTCTGCTTTGATGGTTAAAGAGTGGGAACTTTCGGAAGAATTTAGAGATTTGAGCTTGGTGTGTGAATTGACATCTGATAGCATGAGGCTTGGTATGTTAAAGGTCACTAATAATTTTCTGTTGACCGTTAGCGAGAAACAGAGGTTGGATGTGAAATTTGTTGATTTGATGACGGTTTGAGGTAAAGGTGTGAATGGTGACTTTAAAGTGGATGATCAGGGTGTTTTGAGATTCCGTGGTAGAATTTGTATTCCTGATGATTCGGAATTGAAAAAGATAATTCTAGAGGAAGGACACCGGAGTAGTTTGAGTATACATCCGGGAGCTAATAAGATGTATCAAGATTTGAAGAAGATCTTTCGGTGGTCCAAATTGAAGAGGGATGTGGCTCAGTTTGTTTATGCGTGTTTGGCGTGTCAGAAGTCAAAGATAGAACATCAGAAGCCTAGTGGATTATTGCAACCGTTTGATATTCCCGAGTGGAAATGGGACAGCATTTCTATGGATTTTGTGATAGGGCTGCCGAATACTCAGAGGGGACATAATGCCATTTGGGTGATTGTGGATAGGCTGACTAAATCGGCGCATTTCATTCCGATTGACATCAGTTTTTCTTTGGAGAGGTTGGCTGAGATTTATATCCGTGTGATTGTGAAGCTACATGGTGTTTCGTTGTGTATTGTTTTAGATCGAGATCCGAGCTTTACTTCCAGATTTTGGGAAAGTTTGCAAAAGGCGTTAGGTTCCAAGTTGAGATTGAGTTCTGCTTATCATCCTCAGACGAATGGTCAGACCGAGAGAACTATTCAGTCATTGGAAGATTTGCGGAGAGCTTGTGTTCTTGAGCAAGGTGGTGCTTGGGATAGTTATCTTTCGTTGGTGGAGTTCACGTATAACAACAGTTTCCATTCGAGTATTGGGATGACACCTTTTGAAGCGTTGTATGAAAGAAGATGTCGAACACCTTTGTGTTGGCATGAATCTGGTGAGAGTTTGGTGGTTGGACCGGAGTTAGTTCAACAAACTACGGAAAAGGTGAAACTTATTCGTGAGAAGATGAAGGCTTCTCAGAGTAGGCAGAAGAGTTATCATGATCGAAGGAGGAAAGATCTTGAGTTTCGAGAAGGCGATCATGTATTTTTGAGAGTTACGCCGGTGACGGGTGTTGGACGTGCATTGAAGTCGAAGAAACTTACTTCTCGGTTTATTGGTCCTTACCAGATATCCGCGATAGTGGGTGCTGTGGCTTATCGGGTGGCGTTGCCACCGAATCTTTCGAATTTGCATGATGTGTTCCATGTTTCACAGCTTTGGAAGTATGTTTCGGATCCGTCGCATGTGATTCCGATGGATGAGGTTGAGGTAAGGGAGAACCTTAGGGTTGAGGCATTACTGATGAGAGTTTTGGATCGCGAGTTGAAGCGGTTAAGAGGCAAGGATATTGCGCTTGTGAAAGTAGCGTGGGGAGGCACTGCTGAGGGCAATTTGACTTGGGAGTTGGAGAGTCGGATGCGGGAATTGTATTCGGAGTTGTTCGTTTCAGGTAATATTTTCGAGGACAGAAATTTCTAAGTGGGGGAGAGTTGTAACGCCCGATTTTTGTTAGATTTATTTTAATCGAGTCGATTTTATTATTTTTGTCTTTATATTATTTTATTCTTGGTTTTTATTTGGTAAATGTGTTATGTTTATCATTATTATGTTTTATCGCGTTTTGGGAACGTTTGCGAGAAAATTGAGTGTAGGGGTATTTTGGTCTTTTTGGCTTGGTTAGATATTGTTTTTCATTTAAAATAGAAACATAGAGAGAAAAAGAGAGAAAATAGGAAGGGAAGAACGAAAAGAAGGAAAAGAGAAAGAAAAGAAGAAAAAGAGGAAAAACTTGAAAGTTTAGAGATCGATTCAACCGACACTTCAAAGCACGATTAATCGGGTAAGGGTGTGAAACTCGGTTATTCTATGCTTGTGTATGATTATGTATGTGGGTGTTGGAATGTTTACTAGTTTTTTTTAATTATAGGTCGAAATGAGATAAACGAATAGAAATCAATGTTTTCACGGTCGGAAATCGGTATAAATCGCGTTGTATGATCACACTGTGTTTATGAATAATTGTTGATACTTGTTTTGCTGTTGGAATTGATTTGGGATGAGAAATGGGATTTTTGGGGTTGGATTTGCGAAGGGTTTATTTTTCTGAATTTCGCAGTGCTCGCTCAGCACCGTTCTGTGCGCTTAGCGCAGTATTGAAAATTTGCAACCTCACCAGGCAGTGAGGAGCGCGCTAAGCGCGGGGAGGAGCCCGCTTAGCACGACCTGGAACATCAAAATTAAAACTATTTTCTAAAATCCGTAACTTTTGATCCGTAATTCGGATCGGGGCGTTCTTTGTACCTTTAGAAAGTTATTGAGCTGTTCTTTCTTATAAAAATGGTTTTTGGGATTAGTGGCCGATTTAATTATGTCGGGAATTCAGAAACGTGTCGTTTATCGACTTTTATCATCGTAATTGTGTGCGGTTGATGTGTTATCATGCAATATGTTTTTGGATATATAACGTATGGCTTGTGTGCTGTTATATGATGTGAATGCGTGTGATGAAATATTGTGGTGGTGGTTTGTGGCCTTAGGGCAAGTAAATGCATTGTGTTGTGTTTGATTGTATATGCATGATTATGGATGTTGAAATGGTTCACATAGTTGTATATGTGTATGCATTTGATTGTCATGAGTCATTGTATGTCAAGCATCATGATATGCATCTTGTGATGTCGTGTGCCCTTGTAGGGTGTGAGTGAGGAAACGATTCCAGAGGGAATCTGCTATAACGATCGTGTGCCTTATACAAAGAGGACCTAAAGCGACGTTATAGACGATTTTGTGCCTGGTACAAAGAGGACCTAAAGCGATCGGATTGTGTGCCTTATACAAAGAGGACCTAAAGTGATCCATAAACATTGTGTGCCTTATACAAAGAGGACCTAAAGCGACGGGGAACATCGTTTGCCCGACGGGTAGTTACACTAAATAACAAGCGATGATTCCAATAATTCCTGAGTGAATTAATGATGAGAATGATGTATGGAATGGTACCGCATGCATAGAGTCGTTGTGTCGGTCTCTGTGCATTTACATAGCCGGTGATCGATTTGCGAGATAGCGTGCACGTTGCCCAATCCGAATCTGTAAAACCAGATAAAAGTAAGTTAGAATTTGTAGGATAAAATAAACCTGTATCAGGATCAGTTTTTAAATATTGGAGAACACGGACAGCAGCTGTGAAATGAACAAATTTGGGTTTAGAAACATGTTGGCTAAGTTGTTGAACGACAAAAGATATGTCCGGTCTAGTTGTGGTTAAATAAAGAAGCCGACCAATAAGCCTACGGTATTGAGTTTCATCCTCATAAAGAGGAGAATCCGGACAGTTAAGCTTAAGGGAAGGGTCATAGGGAGTTTTAGATGGTTTAGTGGCAAGCTGCCCCGAATCTTCCAATAGCTCAAGTGTGTATTTGCGTTGGTTAATGAAAATGCCTTTGGAAGATCGGGCCACTTCAAGGCCAAGAAAATATCTAAGACTTCCTAAGTCTTTTATTTTGAAAGAGTCATGTAAAAAAGTTTTGACAAAAGAAATTTCAACAAAGTTATTTCCAGCCAGCACAATATCATCCACATATATAAGTAAAGCTGTAAAGGAAGTATCATTGTGTTTAGTAAACAGAGAGTAGTCAGCAAGAGAATGTTTGTAACCTATTGAAAGAAGAGAATTAGAAAGTTTTTCATACCACTGTCTTCTAGCTTGTTTAAGTCCATAAATGGACTTTTGGAGCTTGCAGACTTTGTTACCAGTACACATAGAAGGAGGTAAAACAAGACCTTTTGGTAAAGTCATGTAGACTTCCTCATGTAATTCACTGTGTAGAAAGGCGTTATTAACATCAAGTTGTTCTAAAAACCAACCTTTAATGGAAGCAAGAGCAAGGAGGGATCTTACCGTGGTCATTTTGACAACCGGAGAAAAAGTGTCGAAGTAGTCGATACCTTCAACCTGAGTGTAGCCTTTTGCGACAAGGCGAGCTTTGTAGCGTTCAATAGAGCCATCCGCATGATACTTGATTTTGTAAACCCACTTGCAATCTATTGGTTGCTTGTTAGGGGGAAGGTCAACTATGGTCCATGTGTTGGTGGAAGAAAGGGCATCAAGTTCAAGTTTCATAGCATTGTTCCAAGAGTCGGATTGACAAGCCTGTTTATAGGTTTTGGGTTCAGTTGTTGATGATATGGAGAGACAGAAGTTTTTGTAGGAGGGAGCACAATTTTGATAGGTTAAGGTGGAGGAGATGGGAAAAGGGGTGTCATGTGAGATATGGTTGGTGAAGGGCTGGTGTTGAAGGAGGTTGCAGTGGTAATCCTAAAGGTAACTAGGAGGACGAGTAGGACGGGTGGAATGTCTTATAGCAGGAGGTATAGGATGGTGAATAACAGCAGGTGTGTTATCGGGTTGATTTTGGGGAGTAGGAATGGGAGGGGGAGAATGAGGTAAAGGAGCAGGTGAGTGAGGTTGGATAGCAGGATCAAGATCCTGGTCAAGGGGAGGAAGAGGTTCTAGGTCTGTGATAGGAGGAAGAGGGTTGGGTTGGGGAGAAGGGTTAGAGGTAGTAGGAGTGGAATGTAAAGGAAAAACAGTCTCATAAAATATAGCATTCCTAGAAATTAAAAATTTATGAGTGCAAGTCATATAAAAAGTAGCCTTTGGTGCCATGGCGGTAGCCAAGAAAAACAATTTTGTGTGCCCTAGTGTCAAATTTTGTTCTATGGGCAGTGAGAGTCGAGGCATATGCAAGGCAACCAAAAGTTTTTAGATGCAATAAAGTGGGTGCTTTATTATATAAAAGTTGAAAAGGAGATTGATTTTTCAATAAAGGAGAGGGAATCCGATTTATTAAATGAATAGCATGCTGAATAGAAAAGTGCCAAAAAAATTTGGGAGGTTTGCTTGAAAGGAAAGGGCACGAGCCACATTTAAAATGTGTTGGTGCTTCCGTTCAACCAAACCGTTTTGTTGAGGGCATTCGACACACGAACGTTAATGTAGAATGCCCTTAGAATTAAAAAAACCAGACATCATGAATTCATTTCCATTATCAGTGCGAAGGCATTTTAAAGTAGTAGTAAACTGATTTTCAATAAAAGAAATAAATGTGAAAAGATGTTGTCTAGTTTCACTCTTACGTTTCATAAGAATAATCCAAGTAAAGCGACTAAAATCGTCAACAAGAGTTAAAAAATAACGATGTCCATCAATGGAGGGGGTAGAATAAGGCCCCCAAATATCAGCATGAACAAGGTCAAAAATATTAGAAGATGTGCTAATGCTAACAGGAAAAGGTAAACGCTTCTGTTTAGAAAAATGACAAATGTCACAAGGACCAATTTTATTAAAAGGGATAAAGGGAAATTGAGTGGTAATACATTTGTATACAGAGTCAGATATGTGACCTAACCTATGATGCCATAAAAGAGCATTGCTATCTAAAGACGAAACATTATGAGTAGTAGAAGAAGGAAAGATGTTACAGGAGGAGTGTGAAGCATAGAAGACATAGAGATCACCCAGCCGTTTAGCTATACCAATCGTTTTCTGGGACAAACTCTGCAAAATCAAACACTCGTCAGCAGAAAAATTGAAGGAACAAGCAGAGGAAGTAGTGAGCTGAGTAACTGAAATAAGATTTACAGTAAATGAGGGAATATAGTAAACGTTGCTAAGAGTGATATTGCTAGAGAGAATAACAGTGCCTGATATAGTGGCAGTGGTGGTTTGACCATTAGGCAATTTCATTATGAAGGGTGGGATTTGGTCATATGTTAAAAAATTAGATAAAGAATAAGTTATATGGTGCGTAGCACCGGTATCAATAATCCAAGGTGTTAGATGCTTACCCATTGGAGATGAGATAGTGTTCACATTACCAGATGAAGAAATCACAGAGCTACAATCAGAATCCAAAGGAGTTTGAGCCTGGACAATTGTGTTGGCGAGGTGTTGCTGAAGCAGAGAAAGCAGTTGGGTGTATTGGTCTTGAGCAGGTGGTGTTGAAATGGCAGTAGTGCTAGGTTCTGCAGTTGTGGAATTAATAGAAGAAGTTTTGGAGCATTGTTGAAATTCGGGTGGATACCCATGCTTGACAAAACAACTTTCAACGGTGTGATTTGTACTCCCGCAGTGAGTGCAAACCCGAGCTGTTCCAGAAGGATGGCCACGACCACCATTGTTGGGAGAACGACCTCTACCCCTATGGGAAGAGGGTTGAGAACCACGACCATTTGCAGGTTGATGTTGGACTTGAGAAGCAAGACTTGGGGTTTCCATAGCAGTTGTAGAGGGATTAGGGAGAGTAAGTTGTTTCTCTTGTCCTAGAACAAGAGAAAAAGTCTTCTCAAGTGTGGGAAGGGGTTCCATTATTATGATTTACGAACGCACAGTCGAGAATTGATCATTGACCCTTTTCAAGAACTTCAAAACTTTGTCTTGATCACGAAACTTGCGAATATCAGCCACGGCTTCGCAGGTACAGGGAATAGCACACGTGCAATCTCTGGTAGGACGGTAAGTGTTGATTTGCTCCCAAATTGAAGTAAGCTGTGTGAAATAATTGGAAATATCCAACGATCCTTGTTGAAGACGAACAAGGTCATCTTGCAAATCAGAAAGCCGGAAAATATCGCCTTCAGAGAAACGATTTCGAAGATTGTCCCAGACTGTTGAAGCAGTGTCGAACCAAAGAATAGATTGCGCGATGGAGTCGGAAACAGAACGTTGAATCCAAGAGAGGACAAGATTATTACATCGAATCCAAGGGTCGTATAGAATGTGATTGGCGGCGGGTTTCGAAAACGTACCATCGATGAAACGGAGCTTGTTTTTGGAGATTAGAGAAACTTTCATCGATCGGGCCCATGAGAGATAGTTTTTGCTATCTAGGGTTGGGGTAACAAGGATGAGAGTGGGGTTTTCATTAGGATGTATGTAATAGGGATTCGATGGGTTGGTGGCAAAATCAAGATAGGGTTGATCGGCCATGATTGTGGAGAAAGAAACAGGAGAAACAGAGGATGAAGATGATTAGGGTTCCGAAAGAAAACGAATCAAAAAAGAAAAGCAAGATTGGGGATTTCTGAGAATGCACGGTGGAGGATGATGATGAATATGTGAAGGGGAAAACGATTTTGTGAGTTTTGGAGAAGAAAGATTGGGAAAACGATTTTGTGGATTCGATGGAGTTTGTGGAAGGTAAAACGAAGATAAGGAAGAGAGAAGGAAAAGAATCGTGATGGAGATTCTGAGGAAAGAGAAGGATAAGGGGTAATTTGAGAAAGCCAATAACAAAGAGACAGTTGGCAAGAAAAGGAAATTGAAGATATTATTGATACTCTACTGATACCATATTGATGTAAACCAATCATAACAAAGGAAATGTAATATTTCTTAATGAATTATATTCTGATACAAAAAGAGGGTTATATATATACACATCCTGAAAGAATAATTCCTAATAATTAGGAAAACTAACAGAAAGGCAGTAACGGCTAGTAAATAAAAATTATGCAATATGGATATCTAAGAACAGTAGGCTTAGCTTGTAGTTCACTCTAGGCTTATGTAAAAATTTCCAAATGTACCAAATGAAATTTGAATTGGGAATGTCAAATTTTAAGCTTTTGTATTATTTTTAAGAATATGAAAAAAAAATGGTGTAGAATTCATATATAAAAACTGGATTTTTTTTAAGAATATGAAAAAAAAATTGTGTGTAAAATTCATTTATAAAAACTGGATTTGTAAGTCAAAAACCGGTTTTATCTTAAAAATCAGTTGTAAAAAAATCAATATCCAGTTTTAAAAACTGGATTTTTATATCCAAATCCGGTTTTAAGTTGAAAACAGATTATGAAATATATAACCAGTTATAAAATTTGGTTATGGATATAACCGGTTTATAACCAATTTTGTAAAAACAAAACCATTTATATGGATTGGTTACAATAACCGGTTAAGGTAAATAGTTTTATATTAGATATGGATTGGTTATGAGAATAAACCAACGTTGCTCATCCCTAATCGTCTTATTCTACAAAATGTCAACTGCATTGTTCTGAAATGCTTTTTTTCAAAGATGTTATAAAATCTGGTTTTGGAGTATTCTACAATGTGAGTATTAATTACGTTTGATAATACAACTGATGTTCTCTATTTATCTTGGTGTATCCGACTTAGAGGTTGCTGTCTGTCTCTTTTTTCATGTTCATGTTTCTTACCACGTTCAATTTTTTTCATTTCAATTTTCATTTGGTCTGAATCTGGACTATGGTTTGTTGTATAATTTTCTTTCTTTTATTCCACAATACATTTTGACCAGTTTAATAACGTCAAAGCCGATTAACAGCATTTGCGGTCAATAAACTAAGTTGCTTATTGCTATCAAATTAGCCAGTGATGTTAAAATTTACAGTTTATTGTGAATATTAAGCCTTTAAGTAACACATGCCTTAAGTATTGATAAAGCATAAGGCTTTATGAAGTCACATCTGGTGTAGAATGTTTGAGACTGGTATAACCACAGTTGAGAGTAGAAGTCGATAATAAACTGTGGTAGACAATAGTGTCGGTTTTCAACAGGATTATTTAATATGCAATATTAATCTACAGAATTATTTAATATATAGCGTCAGTTTTCAGCGACTCTATTATTCAATAAAGTTGTAACTTGTGTCTCCTAAGAGCGACGCAGTGTGGCCATATTCATACTAAAGTGTCGCTTATAACAGACACTAAAGTAGTGAAAAGAATAATTAAGTATCACGTCAAACCGCCACTATAGGAAAGTTATGTCGTTCATTAGCGTCGCTAGCGTATTTTTTTACAAAGTAGCGTCGTTTTTTGTGTGTTAGCGTCACCATAGCGTTCCCTTAGCCGACACTAGTATTAGCGACGGCCCATGATTATGCTTTGCTACCATCTTTAGGTTGTCCGCCCCGACCACAACACTAGGGCGACGCTAGGACGAGTTAGTGTCGGCTTTTAGCCTTTTAGCGAGGGCTTTTGGCCGACACTATTAGGCTATTTTCTTGTAGTGTGGGAAGGAATGAGAAAAGTGTTGTTTTTCTTAAGGTCCCTATTTATAGGCTCTTACTCCAACAATCACATTTCATCCTAAGAGTCATGTCTCAACATCCATGAAGAGAGAGAAGAGAGATTTAAATTTTGAATTTTAAAATAAAATCTTATTGGCTTAATTATCCATCCATCTAAATAATCATCACATTAGGGTATCTTTCATTTAAGTGAAACTTTTAATTACATGAGTCATAATTCTTGGATGAATAAATTAATCTAATATTTTGAAACAAAGTAGATACTACTGAGTTCATCCCCCAGTCCGCAGCTCGAGCTCTAATGTAATATTTTGCTGACTCATACATAGAGTGTGCAATGTTTGGCAGTAGAAAAATCTTGAACAATAAATGATAAAAGAAAAAACGGAGTATTGGGAGCGAATGTTTGGAAGTTTTATACGTAAATATTAATTAAAATTCTTCACTCTACTATAAGAGAGTGATAATGAATTTATTGAGATGAGTGATGCCGAGTTTTAATCTTTAATTGTTTTAAGTTTTGTTAAATTAAGACATGCTAAATTTTAATATTTTAGAATGTTTTATTTAATGATTTGTAAGCACAAGTACTTTTATTATTAATGTCAAATGAAATTTTATTTTCTAAGATTTTTTAATTAAGTATATTAAAAAATTATGAAATTTTAAATGCAATTGATTAGAAAAAAAACAATAGTATTTTACTAGAGATAGAATTTGAGATGGTGGAATTTTAGGATTTTGTCTATTTAGAGATGGAATTGTATGTATTCGAGATATATTTAACAAAATATAATATCAAACTAGTAATTAATCCGTGCGTTCGCACGCGCATGTCTATTCGAGAATTTTATGTTATGGACGCGTAATTGTTAATCAAATTGAAAAAAAATGATAACATTATAAAAATAGATATGATTTTAATTAAAATTTTGTATTGGTAAGTATAAGAAATTATTGTGTGTTGTAAAAGAAGGAATTAAATTAATTATTAATATAAATTCAAATAATACAATGATGAATGAAAATATTAAACAAAAAATATTAATAAATAGGTAGATCAAAAACAAATGAAACTAAAGTTAGATTGAAATTAAATAAAATTAAGAATTACTTGTGTTAGATAAAAATATTATTTGTTTGAATTGATGTTATAAACTTTACACTATAAGTGGTGATATATATGTAATAATAGTTAAGGAATGGGAAAAAAAGAAGTCAGTACGGTTTTGGGCACGTATTTGTTTGCAGACTATCATAAAATTTGAAAGTTGAAAATAGAAAAAACAAACTTAAGAATAATAGTAAATTTAAGTTGAAATAGATAAATTAATTGTTTAGATTTTTTTTAACAAATAAGACAATTATGTTATAAGAGAGAATGTAATGGTCGATAAATTTCTATTATTCAATATTTGAACTAGTAGTAAAGTTGTTTCCGTTTATAACAATAGTAATTATTTTCGTATATAAAATAATTTGAATCAAGATTAAAGTTGTCCCCGTTTATAACAATAGTATTTTTTCGTATATAAAAAAATTTGAATCAAAAGTATAGTTGTGTCCGTTTATAATAATAATATTTTCTTTCGTATATAAAAAAATTTGAATCAAAATTAAAGTTGTGCCCGTTTATAATAATAGTATTTTTTTGTATATAAAATAATTTGAATCAAAATTAAAGTTGTTCCCGTTTATAACAATAGTATATTTTCGTATATAAAAAAATTTGAATCAAAAGTAAAGTTGTGTCCGTTTATAACAATAGTATTTTTTTGTATATAAAATAATATGAATCAAGATTAAAGTTGTCCCCGTTTATAACAATCGTGTTTTTTTCGTATATAAAAAAAATTGAATCAAAAGTAAAGTTGTGCCCGTTTATAACAATAGTATTTTTTTTCGTATATAAAAAAATTTGAATCAAAATTAAAGTTGTGCCCGTTTATAACAATAGTATTTTTTTCGTATATAAAATAATTTGAATCAAAATTAAAGTTGTCCCCATTTATAAAAATAGTATTTTTTTCGTATATAAAAATTTTTTGAATCAAAAGTAAAGTTGTGTACGTTTATAATCAATAGTATTTTTTTTATATAAAATAATTTGAATCAAGATTAAAGTTGTCCCCGTTTATAACAATAATATTTTTTTCGTATATAAAAAAATTTGAATCAAAAGTAAAGTTGTGCTCGTTTATAACAATAGTATTTTTTTCGTATATAAAAAATTTTGAATCAAAAGTAAAGTTGTGTCCGTTTATAACAGTAATATTTATTTCGTATATAAAATAATTTGAATCAAAAGTAAAATTGTCCCCGTTTATAACAATAGTATTTTTTTGTATATAAAAAAAATTGAATAAAAAATAAAGTTGTGTCTGTTAAATTGTAATTCCTTGTGTCAAAGTGTCGAAGCAAGGGTGTGTCGAAACAGTTGTTTCACACAGATTTGATTTTGATTTGATATAGTTCCAAAATAGGTATTTTAGGCTTTTATAGTTTTGGGCTTTGGCTTGGAGAACAAGTAAACCTAAATCTATAAATAGGGAGTAACCCTTATTTTTGAAAATAATCACAACACATTGTAATTCACGGTTTGCAGTTGCAAGTGAATAGAAAGAGAAAAATCTCACAGTTTGTGGGTAACAACCTTCTTCTCCAAATTCTCTTAGAATCCTAATTTTCTTTCTTTCTTTATTTTCTTTTTTTCATTGGTATTGCTGCGCTAAGAACCCTTCTTGTTTATCAAGATAAGGTCGGAATTCCCATAGATTTTGGGTTAATTCCAACATTTGGTATCTAGAGCTCCGGTTGCGATTCAAGGAAGGAAAATCGTGATGGCAATGAATCATCCGAACGGGCACTTTCCGGCGAGTCTTCCGGTTCTCAAGAAAGATAATTATGAGAATTGGTGCAAGCAGATGAATGTGGTTTTCTGTTATCAAGATCTTTGGGATCTTGTGAAGGAAGGAGTAACACCACTTGCGGAGAACACGACGGATCAAGAAAAGGATGCACACAAAGAGTTGAAGAAGAAAGATTATAAAGCTCTCTTTATAATCCATCAGTGTGTCGATCCAGATAACTTTGAAAAGGTTAGTGATGTAAAGTCAGCGAAGGAAGCGTGGGAGATTCTTGAAAAATCTTTTGGAGGCACAGAGAAGGTGAAAGAGGTGAGGTTACAAACGTACAAGAGAACCTATGAGTTGCTTCAGATGGAAGACAATGAGAGTATAACAGATTTCTTCACTAGAGTTACAAAGCTGGTGAATTAAATCAAGGTATGTGGAGAGGTGTTGACATCAAGATCAGTTGTTGCAAAGATCATGAGGTCATTGGCTCAAAAGTTCGACCACGTGGTAGTAGCCATAGAAGAGTCGAAAGACTTGTCAGTATTGACGAAGGAAGAGCTTCAAGGGGCGCTTGAGTCTCATGAACAAAGGATGGTTGAAAGAGCTGCAGGAAAGTCGAAGAGTGATATGGCTTTGCAGGCGCAGTCAGAAAAGAAAAGGAAATGCAAAGGAAGCGTGAATGGCAACAAAGGTAGAGGAGGAAACTCGTCGAATCAGAGAAAACCCTGGAATCAAGGCAACCAAAGAGGTGGTGCTGCAGGTAGAGGAAGAGGTGGTGGTCGAAAATCTGACAAAAGTCACATTCAATGTTTCAATTGTCAGAAGTATGGCCACTATTTTAGTGACTGTCCAGAAAAGAAGAAAAATCAAGAAACTGATGCAAAGCTAGCGAAACATGAAGAAGAATAGACGTTGCTGATGGTCATAACAAGAGATGAAGAAAGATTCCAAGATCAGTGGTACTTGGACTCAGGATGCTCATCACACATGACTGGAAGGAAAGATTGGTTTGTTAACATGAAGCCCTCGTCAAAGAACACGGTGATGTTTGCAAATGACAACACTCTAGCAGCTGAAGGTGTTGGTGATGTTCTGATTATGAGGAAAGATGGCAAGAGGTCAACAATTTCCAATGTGTTGTACATATCAGGCATGAAGAGTAATTTGCTCAGTATAGGGCAGCTGGTCAAAAAGAACTACAAGGTAGTTGTCGAAGACAAGATGATGAGAGTCCTCGACGCAGGTGGTAGGTTGATCTTGAAGGCTCCAATGTCCCATAATAGGACCTTCAAGATTGAACTCAAGGCGATGGAGCACAAGTGACTAGCAACTGCAGCCATCAGAAATGAGTGGTTATGGCATTTTTTACTAGGCCATCTCAACTTCAATGACATCAGAGAGCTAAAGAGAAGAAATCTGGTTTCAGGATTACCAGAAATCGACATTCCAAGTTAAGTCTGTGAAGAGTGTGTTCAGTCGAAATAACACAAGAATAACTTCAACAAGGATGCAGAAAGAAAGTCGAAGGCAATTCTGGAAGTCATATACTCTGATGTATGTGGTCCAATCCAGGTGGATTAGATTGGTGGCAATAGATACTTTGTCACGTTCGTAGATGATTACAGTCGAAAGTTGTGGACTTACCTCATCGAGAAGAAAAATGATGTGATCGAGGTATTTGCCAGATTCAAATCCATGGTCGAAAGACAGAGTGGTTGAAAATTGAAAACTTTGAGGACTGATGGTGGTGGAGAGTATGTTTCGAAGGAGTTCGATGCATTATGTGAAAAGGAAGGGATTGTGCATGAGGTGGTGCCACCCTACACTCCACAGCAAAATGGCATTGCAGAACGAAAGAATAGAACCATCATGAACATGGTGAGAAGTATGATGAATGGAAAGCACTTACCCAAAGAATCATGGGGAGAAGCGGTTTCGACAGCAACATATATTTTGAACAGATGTCCGACGAAGAAGCTTGAAGGAATCACACCAGAAGAATGTCGGTCTGGTGTCAAGCCTAGCCTCAGTCACTTGAAGGTGTTTGGATCTATAGCACATAGACATGTGCCAGATCAGTTGAGAAGGAAGCTTGATGACAAGTCGAATCAGATGATCTTGATAAGATATCATTCTACTGGAGGTTACAAACTGTTCGACCCAGTAAATAAGCAGGTAGTGATCAGCAGGGACGTGATCATAGATGAGCTTAAAGAATGGGATTGGACTGAGAATGTCAAGAAGGATTCAGTGAGAATCTCTTGTGAAAAACCAGCCACTGAAGTCAAATGAGAAGTTCGACAGGAACCAGTCATAGATGAAGTCGGTCCAAGCAGACCTCGACGAACAAGACACATGCCTGCAAGGTTGCAAGAATGTGTAATTACATCAGATGATGTGGTCGATGAAGAGGGTGAGTTGGTACATTATGCTTTCTATGCAGATGTCGAACCAGTCAATGCAGCTGAGGCATTGAAAGATTCAAAGTGGGTGAAAGCAATGAATGAGGAGTTAGAGTCGATCGAAGTCAACAACACCTGGTCACTTGTTGAATTGCCTCAAGGCAAGAAGACAATTGATGTGAAGTGGGTTTACAAGGTGAAGGTGAATCCTGGAGGAGAAGTAACTCGACACAAGGCGAGACTTGTGGCGAAAGGATTTCTACAGAAGGGAGGAATCGACTTCGATGAAGTGTTTTCATATGTTGCTAGGATCGAAACAATCAGATTGGTTGTTGGTCTAGCAAATATGAACAATTGGCACATATGTCGGATGGACCTGAAATGTGCGTTCCTTAATGGCCCCTTAGATGAAGAAGTTTATGTCGCACAACCAGCTAGGTATATGAAACGAGGCGAAGAAGGAAAGGTGTACAGGCTGCATAAAGCCCTGTATGGACTTAAGCAAGCTTTAAGAGCTTGGAATAAGAAAATCGGCAGCTTCTTAAGGGAGAAGGAATATGTGAAGTGTACGACTGAGCATGGAGTGTATGTAAGGAGAAGCAACAATGAATTGCTTATACTATGCCTCTATGTCGATGACCTGTTGATAACAGGGAGTTGCAAGAAGGAGATCAAAGATTTCAAACATGACCTAAGCGAGGAGTTTGAAATGTCAGACTTAAGAAATCTCTCATATTTCCTTGGCATCGAATTCTACAAGACTAGTAGAGATTTGATGATGCACCAAAGAAGATATGCAGGAGAAATACTCAAGAGATTTAAGATGCAAGATTGCAACCCAACTTCGACTCCAGCTGAGACCAGACTGCAACTGTCAAAGGATTTAGATAAAGATGATGTCGACCCAACCCAGTACAGAAGACTTATTGGGTCACTTAGATACCTTTGTAACACAAGGTCTGACTTAGCATACAGTGTGGGTATGGTAAGTAGATTCATGCAGAAGTTAAAGGTATCACACCTAGCAGCAACAAAGAGGATACTGAGGTATCTGAAAGGAATTCTCGATTACGGCATTTTGTTTCCTGCAGCTGATGAAGGGAAAGAATGCAAGTTAGTGGGATACACCGACTCTAGCTGGTGTAGTGATGTTGAGGATAGAAAATCCACAGCTGGATATGTGTTTATGTTAGGTGGTGCACCAGTTGCTTGGAGTTCGAGAAAGGAGCCAGTAGTGGCATTGTCATCATGCGAAGTAGAATATATAGTTGCTTCTCTTTGTGCATGTCAAGCAACCTGGATGGTGAACTTGGTCGAAGAGATTACAGGGAAGAGTCATGGAGCAATTACCATGAAGATCGACAGCATGTCAGCTATCAACTTGGCGAAGAATCCAATAGCACACGGTCGAAGCAAGCACATCGAAATGAGGTTCCATTATCTTCGAGAGCAAGTAGTAGAAGGGAAGATGAACGTGGAACACTGCAGAACTGAGAATCAGATTGCAGATATCATGACGAAGGGTGTGCAGGTCAAAGTTTTCAGAAGACTGAGAGCCATGATGAATGTAGACAGCTTAGACACAATGAATTAGGTGGTGTGTTAAATTTTAATTCCTTGTGTCGAAGTGTCGAAGCAAGGGTGTGTCGAAACAGTTGTTTCACACATATTTGATTTAGATTTGATTTGATATAGTTCCAAAATAGGTATTTTGGGCTTTTATAGTTTTGGGCTTTGGCTTGGAGAACAAGTAAACCTAAATCTATAAATAGGGAGTAACCCTTATTTTTGAAAATAATCACAACACATTGTAATTCATGGTTTGCAGTTGCAAGTGAATAGAAAGAGAAAAATTTCACAGTTTGTGGGTAACAACTAGGGATGGCAATGGGTACCCATGGGGACGGGTACTAGTCCCCCGCTACCCGCCCCGTTTAGTAAATATGATACCCGTATCCGCCCCATATTCGTGCGGGTATCTGGAAGACGGGTACCCGTGGATTTTGAAATACCCGCGGGTATTAACGGATATCCATGGATATTTTTTTTAATTGTAATTTACTAATTTTTCTTTTGTTAAATAGAAATTTTACCTTTTTTGTAATTAGAAGATTATGTGTAAATAGAAAATCTATCTATAATTTTTCATGAAAGTCATGATTCAACAAACTTCAAACAAATATATATTGAAACTATGCTTTGAGAATGTGAGAAAAATGATCACATAATGCATATTAATTTATAGAAACATCAAACATATAACAATATATTACACATGTGATTTAGTACAAATACCATAAATTGCACATAAATTACACATGTGATTTAGTAGAATCTATTCTATAATATGTGATTAATTTTTCCAAAGGATAAGTAATTAGTATATATTAATTTTAAAGGATATTTAATTAATTTTATTAATTATAAACGGATACAGATACCCGCGGGTACGGGTACCATTAAATCCGTATCCGTGCCAGTAATGAAACGGGTAATTAAATATCCGTTTATATTACCCGTGGATACCCGTTAAGCCATCTTACCCGTACCCGTGACAGATTTTATCCACGGGTACCCGCGGGTACGGGTTTTTTTGTCATCCCTAGTAACAACCTTCTTCTCCAAATTCTCTTAGAATCCTAATTTTCTTTCTTTCTTTATTTTCTTTTTTTCATTGGTATTGTTGCGCTAAGAACCCTTCTTGTTTATCAAGATAAGGTCGGAATTCCCATAGATTTTGGGTTAAATCCAACATCTGGTATCTAGAGCTCCGGTTGCGATTCAAGGAAGGAAAATCGTGATGGCAATGAATCATCCGAACGGGCTCTTTCCGGCGAGTCTTCCGGTTCTCAAGAAAGATAATTATGAGAATTGGTGCAAGCAGATGAATGTGGTTTTCTGTTATCAAGATCTTTGGGATCTTGTGAAGGAAGGAGTAACACTGCTTGCGGAGAACGCGACGGATCAAGAAAAGGCTGCACACAAAGAGTTGAAGAAGAAAGATTATAAAGCTCTCTTTATAATCCATCAGTGTGTCGATCCAGATAACTTTGAAAAGGTTAGTGATGTAAAGTCAGCGAAGGAAGCGTGGGAGATTCTTGAAAAATCGTTTGGAGGCACAGAGAAGGTGAAAGAGGTGAGGTTACAAACACACAAGAGAACCTATGAGTTGCTTCAGATGGAAGACAATGAGAGTATAACAGATTTCTTCACCAGAGTTACAAAGCTGGTGAATTAAATCAAGGTATGTGGAGAGGTGTTGACATCAAGATCAGTTGTTGCAAAGATCATGAGGTAATTGGCTCCAAAGTTCGACCACGTGGTAGTAGCCATAGAAGAGTCGAAAGACTTGTCAGTATTGACGAAGGAAGAGCTTCAAGGGACGCTTGAGTCTCATGAACAAAGGATGGCTGAAAGAGCTGCAGGAAAGTCGAAGAGTGATATGGCTTTGCAGGCGCAGTCAAAAAAGAAAAGGAAATGCAAAGGAAGCGTGAATGGCAACAAAGGTAGAGGAGGAAACTCGTCGAATCAGAGAAAACCATGGAATCAAGGCAACCAAAGAGGTGGTGCTGCAAGTAGAGGAAGAGGTGGTGGTCGAAAATCTGACAAAAGTCACATTCAGTGTTTCAATTGTCAGAAGTATGGCCACTATTTTAGTGACTGTCCAGAAAAGAAGAAAAATCAAGAAACTGATGCAAAGCTAGCGAAACATGAAGAAGAAGAGATGTTGCTGATGGTCATAACAAGAGATGAAGAAAGATTTCAAGATTAGTGGTACTTGGACTTAGGATGCTCATCACACATGACTGGAAGGAAAAATTGGTTTGTTAACATGAAGCCCTCGTCAAAGAACACGGTGAAGTTTGCAAATGACAACACTCTAGCAGCTGAAGGTGTTGGTGATGTTCTGATTATGAGGAAAGATGGCAAGAGCTCAACAATTTCCAATGTGTTGTACATATCAGGCATGAAGAGTAATTTGCTTAGTATAGGGCAGCTGGTCAAAAAGAACTACAATGTAGTTGTCGAAGACAAGATGATGAGAGTCCTCGACGCAGGTGGTAGGTTGATCTTGAAGGCTCCAATGTCCCATAATAGGACCTTCAAGATTAAACTCAAGGCGATGGAGCACAAGTGACTAGCAACTGGAGCCATCAGAGATGAGTGGTTATGGCATTTTCGACTAGGCCATCTCAACTTCAATGACATCAGAGAGATAAAGAGAAGAAATCTGGTTTCAGGATTACCAGAAATCGACATTCCAAGTGAAGTCTGTGAAGAGTGTGTTCAGTCGAAACAACACAAGAATAGCTTCAACAAGGATGCAGAAAGAAAGTCGAAGGCAATTCTGGAAGTCATATACTCTGATGTATGTGGTCCAATCCAGGTGGATTAGATTGGTGGCAATAGATACTTTGTCACGTTCGTAGATGATTACAGTCGAAAGTTGTGGACTTACCTCATCGAGAAGAAAAGTGATGTGATCGAGGTATTTGCCAGATTCAAATCCATGGTCGAAAGACAGAGTGGTCGAAAATTGAAAACTCTGAGGACTGATGGTGGTGGAGAGTATGTTTCGAAGGAGTTCGATGCATTATGTGAAAAGGAAGGGATTGTGCATGAGGTGGTGCCACCCTACACTCCACAGCAAAATGGCATTGCAGAACGAAAGAATAGAACCATCATGAACATGGTGAGAAGTATGATGAATGAAAAGCACTTACCCAAAGAATTATGGGGAGAATCGGTTTCGACAACAACATATATTTTGAACAGATGTCCGACGAAGAAGCTTGAAGGAATCACAACAGAAGAATGTCGGTCTGGTGTCAAGCCTAGCCTCAGTCACTTGAAGGTGTTCGGATCTATAGCACATAGACATGTGCCAGATCAGTTGAGAAGGAAGCTTGATGACAAGTCGAATCAGATGATCTTGATAGGATATCATTCTACTGGAGGTTACAAACTGTTCGACCCAATAAATAAGCAGGTAGTGATCAGCAGGGACGTGATCATAGATGAGCTTAAAGAATGGGATTGTGTAATACCCCAAATTTTGACCACTTAGATTTCTCATCATTGTGAAAGTCATCATCACAATATGGATGAACCATCATGCTTCATCAGTCTCCCCAAAGATGGGTGAGCATCCAATACAATCAAAATTAGGGTTTCAAGCCCTCTCTGAGTGCTTAGACAAATTATCAATCAAGAAATGACATGATCTTCAACTTGTCTAATCTCTCAAACATCCTCAAAGGATCAAAAGGACTCCCACTTCAAGGATTAAGCACAAAGCTGCTCCCTTCTAGGTGGATTAAGTCTCAGGATCGACAGTGTCACCAAATTAGGGTTTTGGTCGACCAAGGCCTCCAGATGGAAATTTTCATCTGGGCACAAGGCAATGATCTAAAACATAACCTAATATACTTCATGGAACCTCATGAACCCATGCATCAAGTCAATTTTGCCTCAGGGGATGCATTCATCAAAAATCAAGAATTAGGGTTTCTTGACCTAATTCACCCCTAAGTTGACTTTTGGGACAAACCATGAGCCAAGACCTCAAGAGATGATTTGAGGGTCTCTAATATACCATATTGATCCATTTGGAACAATGGATTGATCTAAGAAGTTTGAGCAACAAGTCTCAATTTCATCTGCCCCACAATTAGGGTTTTAAGGGAAAATTCAACTGTAACTTTGACTTTTGACCAGGACATGCTCCCAAACCCCAATACATGATTGAATATACCCTATGACACCCATGGAACATGCCCATCAAGTTTGATTTAGGTCAAGGACATGATTTCATGAAGAATTGCACAGTTTGGAATTCATCTGATAAAAAGTCAACTGTGCACAAAAGTCAACTTTGACTTTTTGAGATTTTTCACCAAAATGGATTTTTAACCCTAAAATGATGTTAATGTATGATTTGAATCATCATTCATCAAGAAAAATCAAGAAAAGTGAGATAACTTCTAAAAGGGGTAACCATAAAACTTAGAAATTTTTCTAAGTTAAAAAATAAAATGGCAAAGGTACCAACTTTGGAGGACCATAACTCCTAAACCACAAGGCCATTTTTTCTCATCCAAAGATGGATTTGTAGCCCTCGTTATCACCTACAAAAACTTCAACTACAAGTCATTCCAATTCATTAAGGATTTTGAGTTATGGAGTGATCAAAGTGGCTGAAAAGTGAAAATGTCACTTTTTCCAACACTTGGTGAAATTTTCACTAAGTCAGATTCTGCCTCACTTTTTGCCAAATGTAGGAGGATTTTTCACTTGGAATCAAAAGAGATCAAAACCAAACTTGTTCAAACAGTTGTTGTATCATGTAAGAGCTTTCCAAAATGGCCAAGAACATTGCCAAATTCAACCTACACCATGAGATACAACATTGCCAAGTTGCCTTGCTGAAATCTGTCAAGGCAAGGCAGAATTTGCATTTTGGCTTGATTTGCCAAAATCAGCCAATTTCAATAGTTCCTATCCACTTGGACACCTCTGAGGATTGAATCCAAAGGGGACAATCACTGAGCCAAGCCTCCAAGGTCCAAGGAACAAGGAATAGCATGTTGAACCTAGAGTTGCCAAAATAGGGACAAGACTTCAAATTTGGAATGAGGCATTCAATGGAACCATCAAGGTGGCATAGACTGAGCCATTCTCATCTGAAATCAGTCAAGACTTATCCAAGACCAAGGGGACCAAAGCTCTGTGCCCTAACCTCTAGTCAATGGCTAGAGGAGACTTGGATTTTCATTTGCCAACATTGGCCAAACCTACTTACCAGCTGCCATTCACTATTCCTTGCAAAACAAACTTGCTCTACTATAAATAGAGCTCAATTGTGGTCAGTTTAAGTACACCAAAGCCATCTAACAGATGCTTTCCTCAAAATCTCTTCTTTCACTCCAATTTTGCCTTCTAAGGCAAGTCACTATCGGGTTTTGAGTTTGAGAGCAATTCCAATCAAACCAATCACTCACACACCTCACATACATCATATAGAAGTGATCCAAACACTTAGATTACTTCTGAAACATCAATTTCACAAAATCACCAGCTGGTTGCTCAAGGTTTTAACCAAAGTGCAGCTGAGGTACCACAAAATGATCCAGCCAATTTCAATCAAGTCCAACCATCCAAACACAATCCATAGGGTGTAGGGAAGCTGTTCAGATCATCATCACTCATCTGTAACACCTCCAAATCAAAAATCACATTGCACTTGCTGTCACGACTTGGAGGTAAGCACATACTTGGTCATCTCTCAATCTATGCATATTTCCTCGCACAATAATTTGGCCATATGTTCATAATCATGCATGGAATGTATTCCCTCAATTAATTGCATTGTTTGAATCGTGTATCAAAAATCCTAGCCTTCATGCAGAAATTAGGGTTCTTGAGGTCTCTTCGTGATTTCTTGTTGTATGTTTAATTTAAATGAAATTAAAGTACATAGACATGATCGTGAGGTTGAGACGAGCATAATGATATGTGGATTGCATGATATGATTACGTATTCATGGAGATTGGATAGAAAACGCAAATCTGAGAAACCAAGAACACGCGCGTGTTCTTCAGCTTGTTCTTGGCGCCTTTTTTCCAAATTCAAATATTTGAATTTTGTGATTTTGTTTAATTGATTCAAAAATTAATTTCTCTCTGAGTTTTAATGATTTTGAGTTGATTCTTTTTTTAATAATTCACAAAAATGTTAAAATATTTTATTTTCACAAAAAATCCCAAAAATATTATTTATTTCATATAATTGATATTTTTGCAAAGAATTAATATTTTAATTGTTTTTGGCATTTTAAATATTTTTTCCACATTGATTTTGCAACTTTTAATGCTTTCTAATTATTTTGTAGGTCAATACTTAATTTTTGAAGCATTAATCCAAGATCACAATTTGTTTTCCATGTGTTAAACAATTTTTGATCATTTTAATTGAATTTTTATTCAATTAAATACATTTTGAAAACAAATTAGGGTTTTGGATTAATTCAACCCTCATAAATCATTTTCAAACCTCTTTGGGCCTCTTGAGAGAGTGTAAGACCCATCCCCCCTTGTACAAAAACTTTTTGGGCCTCATTCATTGTATAAGTCCCTCTGTACAAGTAAACGGCGCGATCGTCGCCCGTTTAAAAATAAAAATCATATGGGCCTACCCTCGAGTAGTAAGACCCATTTCTTTCTCTTAAAACTTTTTGGGCCTCTATTAGAGTGTAAGACCCAATCCCCCTTTTAACCAAAACATTTTGGGCCTCACTTATTGTATAAGTCCCTCTGCGTTAAAAGAAAACCTCGGCGCGATCGCCATTTTTAAACGAAAAATCATTTGGGCCTACCCTCGTGTTATAAGCCCCACTCTTTTTCTTTAAACCTTTTTGGGCCTCTTGAGAGAGTGTAAGACCCATCCCTTTGTACAGAAAACCTTTTTGGGCCCTAGTCACTTGTATAAGTCCCGCTGTACAAAATTCAAACAGTGCGCTCACTGATAAAACCCCGGGCCGCTCCTTGAGCTGTAAGCCCCAAATCTTTCTTTTTCAAAGCACTCTCTCCTTTGATTTTGAATATACTGTTGTTTTCAATCTTTCTTTGTTAAGCAACTAACCAAACAGCATGGAAGCACTCCAACCGAGTAAGTGGTTATCGCTTTCATTTACTGCTTTCATATATATAAATTGTATTGTGGGGCTGCTCACTGTAAGTCTCCTTTCATAAACTCATATCTACTGTGTAATAATAGTATAGATATTTCGAGTTTCCCCGGCTACTACGTCTAGAACTAGGTGACGCCGTTTCGCTTATTCGTAGAAATAGACGCCTAGATCCCCAATAGGAGCACCAGATACAGTCTTCTCTTCGGCTGTCCTCCTTAGGAATCGTCAAGAAGCTCTACTCCCCAAGATGAATGTATTCTCCGTGAATGGCATCTTTGAGTTTCTTCCCAATTCTCGAACTTTTCTGACTTGATCTATTCCTTGTGGATAGCTTGCCTTGAATGTCTCGGGATTTGGGTACCCACTACGGTCATAATCTTGGATCTTAACTAAGGAACCCTCTTTAAAAGCTAAAAGTCGCTGGATAGTAAACCTCGCACGTTTACCAGTGGTTTTTATCTTTAAAAGAGTTATCTCTCCTAATGGAAAGGAGATGATAGACCCACGGGCTTCTTAAAAGCATCGGCCTCCTCTTGGGCATTATTCAAGGACACTACGGCTTCTTAGAAGTATTCACAGCCTCCTCTTAGGCTTCGTATAATGATCTCTTCCTCCGGGAATGATAGCCTCCTCTTGGGCTTCGTACAAGGATCCGTCATCTTCTTAAAAGTTTCTAGCCTCCTCTTGGGCTTCGTACAAATTGTCCCAACGACCTCCTAGAGGTATAGGAACAGAACTTAATCATCCTCATAGAACAGTCCTTTCATAGAGTCTACTACTGTTTCTCAAAGCATAGTACAAAAGATAAAACTCTAGACATGGACAGTCTAACTTCCTTGAGTCTCAAAGACATTCTCAAGCACCCTTCGTTAAATAGGAAGGAAACCTGCAGACTCGGACAGTCTCGACACCCTTTGGATTTCCCGTTTCCTCAAAGAGAAGGAAATATCCCTGATCCTCAAATCAAATCCCTGAGTACAGTGTTGCTCATATAAGAACTGATTTTCTCTTTTAAAATCAGTATATTGGATCTGTCACTCAGCTGAAACAGTTACAATAGCCTCCATCTCGGGCTTCGTACGAGATACCATAATCCTCCCCAGTGGAGTCAAACAATCCTTTTCGCCTCTCTCTCGGGCTTTGTACGAGACACATAAGAGACTCCCTCGTTGAGTCAATCCCCCTTTCGCCTCCATCTCAGGCTTTGTACGAGATACAAAAAAGGTTCTCATTGAGCCAAACAAGCAATCGCCTCCATCTCGGGCTTCATACGAGATACAAAAAAAAAACTCCCTTGTTGAGTCAAATAGCCTCCATCTCGGGCTTTATACGAGATACCAAAAGACTCCATCGTCGGGTCAAAATCTTTTAGCCTCTCTCTCGGGCTTTGTACGGGACACAAAATAGCCTCCTCTTAGGCTTTGTATAATGATTTTCCTAGCGGAAATTAGCCTCCTCTTAGGCTTTATATAAGAAAACCACTGGTTAATCCAATTAACCTTTTAGCATCAAAGTTGTGCCTCGTTCACAGTATACAAACATCAACAACTCCTTTCCCTTCATCTAATCGCTGTAAGCGGCAAGCCTCTGGATCATCTACATCCATGCCACTGTCCCTCTTTTAGCATGAGAAATTCCTAAGGAAAGATGGCATTGCTCTACACTGAGTTAAAGTCTTCTCCTTCAGGTTAAAACCCTTTCTTCGGAAATTATGGCATTGCTCGGATCCACGTATCCCAGTTAAAGTAATTCTCCTTCTCCCCTCTTTAGAGATGACAAATTCTCTCTAAAGCCGAGATCTTTCAGCTTCACGTCTTGGGCTTTGAACAAGACACAAATAGACATTTCAGCTTCACATCTTGGGCTTTGAACAAGATACAAATCACCTTTCGCTTCACGTCTTGGGCTTTGAACAAGACACCAAAAACCAATTTCCTCCCATAGAATAGGAGGAACTACGAACGCTCTGATTTCCCTGTTTCGGTAAACGGGAATACGTAGGCATAAGATCGAAAGAAAAGATCTTAGCGAGCGCAATCAACAAAAAACCCAAATCCCGTATCTCAGTCAATCAAAAGCAGTAATTCAAAAGCATCAGTCCTAACATCCTAATCCTTGTTCCCCGCCAGAAACCTTCTGCCCAGGTAAAAAGAAAGAAAACAGTATTGGCAAAAATACAAATAACCAGTACAAAGGCCCCCCAACATTGATAGCATTCGTAACCTAACAGACCGCTGTTTAAACTCAGTATGCAAGCAGGGTTAATTGGAGACATCTATTTCCCTTCCTTATTCAGCTCACAATAGGATAAAAAATGAATCGACCTGTAGTTCAAGCTCAAACCGCAGAGAGCGACCAACGCTTAAGAACCGCGTCCAAAATCGCTCGCTACAGAAAAGTGGCGCCCACCGTGGGGCCAGTCTCTGTTTTCCTTTTTCCTTTTCATCTCTTGTGTGAATACCACAGATTGGGGCTTCCGCCGAGGAACCCATTTTCTGTCAGGAACTTAGGAATCATAGCTTTATAAGTCTAGGATGATTAGGACAAATATATATACTGCTTTTCCTAATTGCTATACGTGTTTATTTTTCTGCTACTGGGAATGCGTGTGATGCCGCATGTGGTGAGAATGAGTATACACCTAGAAAAGTCAACCCTTTCGTAGTGCGGAAACTATCGGAAATAGTTGTTACGCGATACTACCCTCATTTGAGGCTGGTGATCTATTCTCGGTGAATGGCACTTACTCTAAGATTGCACACAACTCGCTGGCGATCCGCTTGTTGTCTGCCTTCCTGGGAGGAGCTGATGATAATGAGTACAGGTACAAAAATCACCCTAGTATAAACCTTTGGGGATGGGTAGAGCCTTGACTTCATGACAACGACCCTCTGACCCCATGTTTTTTCTATGGTTTTGTGTGCTGCATTCATGCATTCATTTAATAAAACATTAAAACATTCAAAAAACTTCTCTTCTAGTCTCTCTGTTTTTCAAATTAAACTAAGACTGTGATTGCAAATATCAGAGAAGAGGATTACGCTAATGGATTTCGGTAGAAGGAGAACTCACCAGTATACCTTCAAGGTTCCAAAATTAGGGGATTTGAGAAAGTTAGCGAGGATGATCGTTAACCCAGAGGCTTTCAGAGCCAAGCACGGTGGTTTGCTACCACTGTTAAGAGTCCATGTGATTAAGGGGATCATGGACGCGCTCATTCAGTTCTACGATCCGGTTTATCACTGTTTCACATTCCCGGATTACCAGCTTGCACCAACGCTGGAGGAGTATTCTCAGCTGACTGATTTACATATCACTGATCGAGCTCCATTTTCTGGACTGGAAGAAATTCCAAAGAATCAGACTATTGCAATAGCAATTCATTTGGACGAGTCTGAGGTCAGGACTCACATGACCACTAAGGGTGGCATCCAAGGTTTGCCAGCCTAGTTCTTGACGAAGAAGGCCCTGTATTTTGCCAGTATAGGAAACATGACTGCTTTTGAAAGCATCTTTGTCTTGCTCACCTACGGGTTATTTTTGTTTCCCAACATCAATAACTTCGTCGATATCAATGCTATTAAAGTTTTTCTCATTGGAAACCCTGTGCCGACTTTGCTCGCAGATGCGTATCATTCTGTACACTTAGGAAATTTGTACAGCGGAGGGGAGATCATATGCTGTGTACCTTTGCTCTACAAGTGGTTTATCTCACACTTGCCTAAGTCTGCTGCTTTTTGGGATTGCAAGAGTGTCTTACGTTGGTCGCAGAAGATCATGTCTCTCACCAATTCCGATATAGATTGGTGTAATAGGATTTATGAGTGAATCAGAATCATTGACCGTTGTGGAAACTTCCCCAGCGTACCCCTCATAGGAACTAAAGGAGGAATCAACTATCATCCGATATTGGTACTTCGTCAATTTGGATACCCGATGAGACACATCCCACTGGGTGTTCATCTGGAAGGTCTTTTCTTCAAGGAAGGAGAAAATGACAGAGCACTAAAGATGGAAATAGTGCAAGCTTGGAAACATGTTCATAAGAAAGGACGAGAGTCTCTGGGAAAACCGGACTGTGTCTCGGTGGAGCCTTATCTCCATTGGGTATAAACCAGAGCTCTCAAGCTAAAGATGCCTTATCCTCGTTACGGAATTCTTCCACCGAGGGAAACTGTTATGTACTTCATGACGGAAACTGAAAAGCTTCAGGTTACTCTCAACAAAGTTCAAAAGGAAAGAAGATCTTGGAAGAACAAGTACCGCACCCTCGACGTAGAGTGCATCCAAATATAGCAACTACTAAAAGAGAAAGATGCTCTGATTGAAATTTTGGAGCAACATGCTATAGAGAATCAAGATGACCCAAGGAATTTGCTCGCTCCTTTCACCTGGCAAAGGAATGACAACCCGACAACGGCCCAAGCGCCCCGGTCAAAGAAGAGGACTCGGGACCCATCAGTTTAGGTTTCTGTTTCTGCACTTTGTAATCTAATGTATTTCCGTTTCTGTAATCCTTTGGAATTCAATAAAAAGGGGTTTCCCCACTGTTTGATATTTGCAATCTAATTGTCGAAGTTTATTTTGATTAAACCAAAAGAACAATTAATATAATCATTGCATTCATCATTCTCACATCGCGTATTCTTCTTACCTACGAATCTCACGTTTGTGTCTCGATTCTAGAGTCAAACTGTCTCATTCGTATAATACTCGGGCCAATCGTCAGAAAAAGATGGATGATCTTGAGGAAGAAAACAGAGAGTTGAAAGAAGAGATCGACGCTCTAAGAGAGGATATGAGAAAGCTTCGTAACGACATGCAAGTCATGGCAGAAGCTCAGCTACAAAGAACTGTGATCTCAGAGATCACCTCAATGCCCATCATAGAAAAGTATGATCCTAGGTATCAGATGCCGAAAGATCGTCCTTGGGGCATGCCTGTTAACTATATCCCGGAAGGATATGTTCCGCCGATCACTGAAGATCAGGGAATCGCAACAGAAGCCGTTGGGCCTAAAGGTTACAAACTTCGGGAAAGCGAAGATGCCAGGGGCATGCTGAAGACTCCTGAAGGTTACAAACTTCGGGAGGCACCAAGACTCACTGCCGTAGTCACGGTACCACCCCCTGTGGTGCACACTGTCCCGGAAGGACAGGTTCCACAGACAACTTCTGGTAAGAAGGAAACTATGTTTGACAGAATGGATGAATTCCAGGAGCAGTTCTTGGAAATGCAGAAAGAGCTGCAAGCCATTCGCGGTCAGGATCTATTTGGAAAGGACGCCGCAGACCTCTGCTTGGTCCTAAATGTGAAAGTCCCGCACAAGTTCCAAGTGCCCGACTTTGAAAAATACAAGGGTAACTCTTGCCCTCAGAGCCATCTGGTGATGTACGCTCGACGGATGTCAGCTCAGACGGAGAATCTGGACCTGCTGATTCACTACTTCCAGGATAGTTTAACCGGTGCCGCACTCAAATGGTACATGGGTTTAAACCGTACTACGATCATCACTTTCAGAGATCTTGGTACTGCCTTCGTCCAACAATACAAGTACAATTTAGACATGGCACCCGACAGAGATCAACTCAGATCAATGTCGCAAAAGGACAAGGAAACCTTCAAGGAGTATGCTCAAAGGTGGCGTGAAATTGCCGCTCAAATTTGTCCACCTCTTGAGGAAAAAGAGATGACAAAGATCTTCTTAAAGACCTTAAGCTCATTTTACTATGACCGAATGGTTGCCAGTGCGCCCAGTGATTTCACCGAAATGGTCGGCATGGGTGTACGTCTTGAGGAAGCCGTCCGAGAAGGACGTTTGGTAAAAGACACTGGATCGACGAGCGGTAATAAAAAATACGGTAGTGCTCTCCCTAAGAAAAAAGAGCAAGATATTGGGAATATCTCTCTCGAAAAGCAAAGGCGACGTTATCAGCCAGTAGCAGCTATTACTCCTGCTATCGGCCCTGCGCCTATTCCTATGTATCAACCTCAGATTGTGCAGAGCCAACCTGACCAACAAAGGACACAACAGCCTCTTCAGCAGGCTCGTCCTCCATATAACAACAACCGTACAACACGGCCACCAGGATTTGATCCTATACCCGTAACGTACGCAGAGCTGTTTCCATTACTGCTGGCTAAGGGGCACATTCAGACTAAGTCTCCCATTTCAGTTTCGTAAAATCCGCCTTTTTGGTTTAAAGCGGATCAAACATGCCCTTATCATCAAGGAGGTTCAGGGCATAACATTGAGACTTGTCTCAATTTCAAATCCGACTTGCAAAAGCTTGTTAGGAGCGGACTCTTATCTTTCAAAGATACGAATCCCAATGTTCTTACGAACCCGCTGCCTCAATATGAGAAAGCTGCTGTCAATCTGATTGAGAAAGAGACTACAATGTCTATCAAATTCACGATGTACTCTTATTGGGGACCAATCTGGTCAAGATGCATTGTAGACAGAGTGGATATGGCCATGTGGCACCTCATAATTATCACCAGTGTGATATCTGCTCTAAAGACAACCAGGGATGTTCTGTAGTGCAAGCAGCTCTACAGGAACAAATGGATCTTGGATGGATCCAAGAGCACCGAGTTTGTGGAGTTAACATGGTTTACACGAATTCCAACGTCATTCAAAACCACGACATCCGTGCGATGAATGTCAATTTGGTGGCGATGCACTCAAGGTAAAGCCAGTATCATAATCTGCCGCGGCACGATTACAGTTCCTGTCTGATTTGCTCGGTAAATAAACAGGGATGCTCTTTCATACAAGAGGCCCTCCAGCGTCAGATGGATCTTGGATGGATCCAAGACTACCATGATAGGAACTCCTATCAAATCAACATGGTTCAAATCTTCGATATCCGCGTAATGAATACCAACCTGGTAGAGTTACATGCTGAGCAGGTCCGACTCGGATTCTTAATATCACATGATTATCAAAACTGTAAAGCGGGTTGCGAAAACGATCGAGGTTGTACCCTTGTCCAGGAGGCACTTCAGCACTTGTTAAATCACTGGTGGATGCTAATCTACATGGATGAAGATACTCAGCAGATTAGTATCAATCACAGGAATCCTACTCGTCGTCAAAGTCAGGATGTCCGATCAATGGAAGGTAACCTAGTGAGGTTACATTGTATTCAAAGTGGGCGTGGCCAGGTGCCACCACACAACTATGACAGTTGTAGCGTCTGTTCGGAAAGTAACCAAGGGTGTTACCTTGTGAGAGCAGCTCTTCAAGGTTAGGTCGATCATGGAGAAATTCATCCATATCCAGGTTCAGGACCCATCATTTGGTCGCCGAACTACCTTGCCGAGCAAGTTGAGGATGTTGTCACGATCTCTGGTCATCACAGGACCAGGGATGTTTCTGCCATTATCCCTCTACTTGACGAATCTAAAGTTCCCAACCGGGAACGAATCGAGATCACTTATGATGGTCAGAAAAATCAGAAGGTTCCCATAGTCATCTATCTACCGGGGCCACTACCGTATGAATCAGCTAAGGCAATCCCTTACAAATACGGTGCAACAATAATCGAGAATGGAAAGGAAATTCCATTACCCTCCGTCGTGAATATTGCAGACATCAGTCGTGTAACACGGACCGGTCGAATCTTCAACCGAGGGGTTGGAGAATCCAACAAAGAAAAGGAACTTCAGGCAGAAATTCCTGATCCACCAGTCGGTCAATCTAGTAATCCCGACTTTTCAAAAGACAAAGATGAGATGCTAAAGCTCATCCAAAGGAGTGAATATAACATTGTTGATCAACTGTTACAGACTCCTTCAAAGATCTCGGTATTATCACTGTTACTCAGTTCAGAAGCACACATAGAGGCTCTACAGAAAGTCTTGGAGCAAGCCTTTGTGGAACAGGATGTAACAATCATACAGTTCGATAGCATTGTCTCTAACATCACTTCCTGTAATAATTTGGGATTTAGTGATGAGGAATTACCTGAAGAGGGTCGTCGTCATAACATGGCGCTCAATATTACAGTTAACTGCCAGGACGATGCTTTAGCCAGCGTACTGGTAGACACAGGGTCAGCCCTGAATGTTATGCCGAAGTCCACTTTGATGCAATTATCATTCAAGGGCCCTCCGATGAGAGTCAGCGAGGTCGTCGTCAAAGCATTCGACGGATCCAGAAAAACAGTTATCAGCGAAGTTGATCTTCCCATAACTATTGGTCCTCACACTTTCCAAATCACTTTCCAGGTCATGGACATCCGGGCAACATACAGTTGTTTATTAGGAAGACCTTGGATACATCAGGCTGGAGCGGTCACTTCGACCCTCCACCAAAAGCTAAAGTTCGTCCAGAACGATCAACTTGTCACGGTTTGTGGGGAACAAGCCTTGCTTGTGAGTAACTTGTCATCATCTACTGGTATAGAACCCGAGGAGGTTATTGGAACTCAGTTCCAAGCACTATCGGTGAGCAAGGACAATCAGTTCAAAGAAGGAACTTCAATTTCTTCATACAAAGATGCTATCAAAGCGGTCGAGAGTACCGATACGACAGGATGGGGACAGCTTGTCATTCCTATTGACAATAAAACAAAGAAGGGTCTTGGTTTTTCTGCAACCTGTACCCAGACAGTTGCCAACGATGAAAGTCTTCATCCCCTTCAAAACTTCTTCCACAGTGGAGGTTTTCTTCACCCAGTGTCTCAGACAGTTCATGCTATCAATGAGGAAGATCCCTCTGACACAGATGAAGAGTGGAAGTCCTATCTTAATGAGGATGGTTATATGTCTCAGGAAGAGGTACCTATGCCTTTTTGCTTTCCTACAGAAAGTCCGAGATTTATACCAAGATCAGATGTCGAAATGATATACAGGGATTATGATCCGGAAGGATGTCGTGCTCCGCCAAATTCATTAGAGGAAGACACTCCGATGAAAGACAATTTTGACTACAACTACTATGGCCCAATGGATGGCCTGCCAATGTGGCAGCCTTACCCAGGAAACTTGGGGCAAGAAAGTCAACCGAGTAATGAAACTCAGCTGAGTGTCATTGAACAGAATACCTGTGTCCCCACCACGTCATGGGATCAACACTCAGGTCATTCGGAGACTACTCAACATGAAGATGAATTCGCAACATTCGCAGGACTAGAATTCATCAACTATGCTTTTCCTGAGGTCAACGTCATCGAGAAGGATGACTTCTCCAGTTCCAAAGAAGTTTGGGACACTCTGGGACAACCAAGTGGGAAATACGACTTTATGGTAAAGTACACTGCTCCCGAAAGCTCTCGTATCAAGCTCGAAGATATCCAGCCAACTGGATGGGGAGATACAGCTGAGAGCACAAATGCTATGCAAAATGCAACAGAGGAACCTCCTACGATAATTCTGCCTGGGAGACAGATTCCAATGATCCTGCTCCACCAGAAATCAGCGTCATTTCTGAAGACAAATCAAGGAAGGCGCCAGAATTTGTGATTCACCGAGGAGTTCGCCGCCAATGGGTTGCTGTCGAGGTTCCGAAGGTCGTTCGTCAGTCAAAGTAATTGCCATCTTTAACCTTTCACCCTGCCCAGGTGAAACGGATATTTTGATAAGGCTCGTTTTCTGTAAATTTCCCTCTTCGCTTTGCCCAGAGCGAGTGAGTTTTGTTTTATAGGGCTGTAGTTTCAAGATTCGACTTGTTCATTAATAAAGTAACGTCGTTCTGTAATTTCCGCATTAATTGCTGTTTTCTCTTTTTGCTTTTTCAGAAAATGGTAATCCTAAAAAACATTCAATAATAAAAACAAGCAGTAAAATCAAAACACTGCACACACTTGCATTTTCTCTATCTCTTCTAAACACGAATCATCACGTCATGCAGATTGCTTGTTTTATACCCCGTTGAAACATACGATCTGATGCCTTCTTCCGACTTTGAGTTCCCGTTATTCGAGGCTGAAGAAGAAAATGACAACGAAATTCCAGAAGAGATCTCCCGACTACTCAGACAAGAGGAAAGGTCCATCGAACCTCACAAAGAACCGTTGGAAACGGTAAACTTGGGTTCGAAAAAAGAGAGAAAAGAAATCAGGATCGGAGCACTGCTCAGTCCAACTGCCAGAGAGGGTTTGATAAAGCTTCTCAAAGAATTCCCCGATGTGTTCGCTTGGTCCTATCAGGATATGCCAGGGTTGGATACCAGCATCGTGGAACATCACTTACCATTGGGATCGGAATGTCCTCCAGTAAAGCAAAGGTTGAGACGCACTCACCCGGACATGGCCATCAAAATCAAGGAGGAGGTACAGAAACAGATCGACGCGGGTTTCCTCGCTACATCTGAATATCCCCAATGGTTAGCCAACATCGTACCCGTTCCCAAAAAGGACGGAAAGGTCAGAATGTGTGTTGATTACAGAGATCTGAACAAGGCAAGTCCAAAGGACGACTTTCCTTTACCACACATTGACATGCTGGTTGACAACACAGCAAAGTTCAAAGTTTTCTCTTTCATGGATGGATTCTCGGGCTATAACCAGATCAAAATGGCACCGAAAGACATGGAGAAAATTTCATTCATTACCCCATGGGGTACCTTTTGTTACAAGGTAATGCCGTTCGGTTTGAAGAATGCCGGGGCAACCTATCAAAGGGCCATGACTACTCTGTTTCATGACATGATACACAAGGAAATCGAAGTGTATGTCGATGATATGATTGCAAAATTAAAAACAGAGAGTGAGCACGTTGAACATCTGTCAAAATTGTTCGAACGTCTAAGAAAATTCAAGCTCCGCTTGAATCCCAACAAGTGCACCTTCGGTGTCCGTTCGGGGAAACTACTAGGGTTCATCGTCAGCTAGAAAGGAATTGAAGTTGATCCTGACAAGGTCAAGGCCATTCAAGAAATGCCTTCTCCGAAAACTGAAAAACAAGTCAGAGAATTCCTGGGACGTTTGAACTATATCTCCAGATTCATATTCCTCATGACCGCGACGTGTGCGTCGATTTTCAAATTACTCAAAAAGAACCAGGATTGCATTTGGTCAGAAGATTGCCAAACCGCCTTCGACAGTATCAAGGAATATCTATTGAATCCTCCGATTCTATCACCTCCAGTGGAAGGAAGACCACTGATCATTTACCTCACAGTCCTAGAGGACTCAATGGGATGTGTACTTGGCCAACAAGACGAAACTAAAAGGAAAGAGTCTGCCATTTACTATCTAAGCAAGAAATTCACCGACTGTGAGACTCGGTACACAATGCTTGAGAAAACTTGTTGCGCTTTGGCTTGGGCAGCCAAACGTCTTCGCCAGTACATGATTCGTCATACTACTTGGTTGGTCTCTGAAATGGATCCAATCAAGTACGTTTTCGAAAAACCTGCTCTCACGGGAAGGATTGCCCGTTGGCAGATGCTATTATCATAATATGACATAGAGTACCACGCTCAGAAAGCCGTTAAGGGAAGTATTTTAGCCGATCATTTGGCTCATCAACCGATTAATGATCAAGAATCAATCGGGTTTGACTTCCCAGACGAAGATGTCATGTATCTAAAGATGAAAGATTGCGATGAACCGCTACCCAGTGAAGGGCCAGAACCAGGTTCCCAGTGGGGACTTATCTTTGACGGAGCAGTTAATCATTATGGAAATGGAATTGGGGCAATCATTGTTACCCCTCAGGGTTCCCACATTCCTTTCACTTCCAGACTTACGTTCAAATGTACGAACAACGAGGCCGAATACGAAGTATGTATCATGGGTCTCGAAGAAGCGATTGATTTAAGGATCAAAAACTTGGACGTATACGGCAACTCAGCCTTGGTTATCAACCAGATCACAGGAGATTGGAACACATACCAATCAGGATTGATTCCTTACAAAGACTATGCAAGAAGATTGTTACCCTTCTTCAACAGAGTTGAGTTTCATCACATCCCTCGTGATGAGAATCACATGGCTGATGCATTAGCCACTCTCTCTTCCATGATTAGTGTAGGTCGGTGGAATGACATACCTAAGATCGACATAATGCGCCTTGAACGGCCCGCTTACATCTTCGCGATTGAAGCAGTCATAGACGACAGACCTTGGTATCACGATATCAAATGCTTCCTTCAGAAACAAGAGTACCCACCTGGGGCACTCAGAAAAGACAGAAAGACCCTCAGAAGATTGGCTGGAAACTTCTTCCTGAGCGGTGACACTCTCTATAAGAGAAATTTTGACATGGTCTTGCTCCGATGTGTGGACAGACCAGAAGCAGACATGCTCATGAAAGAAATTCACGAAGGGTCCTTTGACACTCATGCCAACGGACATACAATGGCGAGAAAAATTCTCAGGGCCGGGTACTATTGGTTAACAATGGAATCCGACTGCTACAAGTACATGAGGAGGTGTCACAAGTGTCAGATATACTCCAACAAAATTCGTGTACCGCCATCACATCTCAAAGTTCTTTCTTCCCCGTGGCCTTTTTCCATATGGGGAATCGACATGATTGGTATGATTGAGCCCAGGGCTTCAAACGGACATCAGTTCATTCTGGTAGCCATTGACTATTTCACCAAGTGGGTCAAAGCAGCGTCATTCGCCAATGTAACCCGACAAGTGGTGGTCCGATTTATCAAAAACAATATCATCTGCCGTTATGGTGTTCCAAGCGAGATCATTACTGATAATGGATCTAACTTGAACAACAAGATGATGAAAGAGTTGGGCACAGAGTTCAAGATCGAACACCATAACTCATCTCCCTACCGACCCAAGATGAACGGAGCGGTAGAAGCGGCTAACAAGAACATCAAGAAGATCGTTCAAAAGATGGTTGTAACCTATAAAGATTGGCACGAGATGCTACCCTTTGCTCTTCACGGTTATCGAACATCTATCCGCACTTTAACAGGGGCAACCCCTTTCTCTCTAGTATATGGCATAGAGGCAGTGCTCCCCATAGAAGTAGAGATCCCGTCAATCCGAGTATTGATGGAAGCTAAGCTCACCGAAGCTGAATGGTGTCAAAGTCGACATGACGAACTGAACCTGATCGAAGAAAAGAGAATCACGGCACTATGCCACGGTCAGTTGTATCAACAGAGAATGAAGAGGGCGTTTGACAAAAAGGTCCGACCTCGTGTCTTCAGGAAAGGAGACCTTGTGCTCAAGAAGATACAATCATTTCTCACTGATTCTCGGGGCAAATGGACCCCAAATTATGATGGCCCTTATGTGGTCACGAAAGCTTTCTCAGGCGGCGCCTTGAGACTTGCAACCATGGACGGAGAGGAATTTGCCTACCCCACGAATGTTGATGTAGTCAAGAAATACTTCGCCTAAAACTAAAAAAAAACGTCTCGATGGATTGAAAACCTGAAAGGGCGGTCCAGGCAAAAGTTAGAGACATGAAAAAAAATCATCCCGATGGATTGGAAATCTCATAGTACAATCCAGGCAAAAATTAGGGATAATGGCAAGTAACTATGTTCAACAAAGGCAAGTCCCTCAACAGCAGTTACAACATCATCTATCGGAGGAAAACTCCAGTCAAAGGTCATCTTCGACAGAAGCTCAGGATGTCCCGAATTCAAATTGGTAGAAGGATAGTGGTCGTTATGTTTCAACATAGCCCTTTTCCCTGTAAATTACCATTTTCTAACTTTGTATATACTCTTTGGAATCACGCGTTTGGCTGATCTCCATCTTATCAATAAAATTTGAGCCCTTGTGCTTTTGTTTGTAATTCTTTACTTGTTTTAGCTTTACAGAACGATGTTGTTTAAACTTAATCAGCGATTCTTGAAATAAAACAAAAATGAATTTACTTGTTAAACTTTTTCTGCTTTTAAATTAGAGATGGCATTTCTTTTGACTGTTGAACATCAGAAGAACATCGATCGTTTCTCCCGAAGTAAGCGAACTTCAAAGTGCAGAATCAAAGTACTCCTTCTAAGCCAGTATGCCTGAATGAAGGGATCAACTGTGTCAGAGACCTTGTTTCGTCTGACACGCCTCGGCCGAGTTCTCATCTCCTAAGCCCGATCAACATAGCTCCCAACGGGACTATCTCTCCTAAGCAAGGTGGAATTGCTATTTTGAATCAACGGTACTTCTTCGCCCCGCGATGGCCGAGTATCCAATTGTGTTCATCCATTAGTCTGTATGTCGCATCTGTTTTGTCAGCATATACATACATACGTCATGCATTTTTTATTTGCATTCACATTTCATATTGCATCACTATCACTCTAGTCGGTCTTGTCCCCTAGTGGTAGAAGTCCTCTCAATCGAGTTGTCAGTTCTTGCCTCATCATGAAATACTGTGTTTGAACAACCTCGCTTCCAGTTTAATTCTGGAAAGAAGTTGGTCCTTGGCCACTTTGATAACTTGAACCTCTGAAAGATCAGAGAACTTTCAATAAACATCACTCTTCGCCATTGAGGATGATATCCTTGCTTTCCCGGATTAAGGAAAATCCACAGAGAAAGCCTCGTGGTCAGAGATTTGGCAATACAGCTGCCATTCTCCAAAAAAAACCCTGCTGATGCGAAGGTCATTGGCACCTCAAAATTGGACCCCATCATATGGCGTTTCTCCGGGAAAATCCCGAGAAAAGTATGATGAAAGATCCCAAATGAAAACAGTCTCCCAAGAGACTCGCTTTCCCCAGTAGAATCGACAAATGGCGTCTCCAACAGAGAAGTTTGTGCAACTCTACAACTCAGACGTTGGGTTCCCCAGCAAGTCTGACATCAAACCTTTTTCTGTCAAATGGCATCTCCCCAGGAAAATTCGGCGAGAAGTTTGGAGGAAAACCGCTACACATAGCGTCCCGTGTCAATAAAGTTTATTGACAAAAGAAACTAAGACCAGTTCTTGGTAGGAAACCAGGATCGAGGGGAAGTTTAAATCAGAAACTAAGACCAGTTCCTTGGTAGGAAACCAGGAACGAGGGGAAGTTTAAATCAGAAACTAAGACCAGTTCCTTGGTAGGAAACCAAGAACGAGGGGAAGTTTAAATCAGAAACTAAGACCAGTTCCTTGGTAGGAAACCAAGAACGAGGGGAAGTTTATTTCAAAAGAAAACTGAGACCAGTTCCTTGGTAGGAAACCAGGATCGAGGGGAAGTTTACCGTTTCTAAGCATCATTGCTTAGCTAAAGAAGATGAATGCGTAAGCTACCATTCATAACCACCATCAAAATTTCGGGTATTCCGATATTTAATCCTCTTGCACCCCGAATGCCCGAATCCCTTCGTCATTCACACCTTCGGGTCCAAGAAGATTAAATAGGGGCATCTGTAATACCCCAAATTTTGACCACTTAGATTTCCCATCATTGTGAAAGTCATCATCACAATATGGATGAACCATCATGCTTCATCAGTCTCCCCAAAGATGGGTGAGCATCCAATACAATCAAAATTAGGGTTTCAAGCCCTCTCTGAGTGCTTAGACAAAGGATCAATCAAGAAATGACATGATCTTCAACTTGTCTAATCTCTCAAACATCCTCAAAGGATCAAAAGGACTCCCACTTCAAGGATTAAGCACAAAGCTGCTCCCTTCTAGGTGGATTAAGTCTCAGGATCGACAGTGTCACCAAATTAGGGTTTTGGTCGACCAGGGCCTCCAGATGGAAATTTTCATCTGGGAATAAGGCAATGATCCAAAACATAACCTAATATACTTCATGGAACCTCATGAACCCATGCATCAAGTCAATTTTGCCTCAGGGGATGCATTCATCAAAAATCAGGAATTAGGGTTTCTTGACCTAATTCACCCCTAAGTTGACTTTTGGGACAAACCATGAGCCAAGACCTCAAGAGATGATTTGAGGGTTTCTAATATACCATATTGATCCATTTGGAACAATGGATTGATCTAAGAAGTTTGAGCAACAAGTCTCAATTTCATCTGCCCCACAATTAGGGTTTTAAGGGAAAAGTCAACTGTAACTTTGACTTTTGACCAGGACATGCTCCCAAACCCTAATACATGATTGAATATACCCTATGACACCCATGGAACATGCCCATCAAGTTTGATTTAGGTCAAATACATGATTTCATGAAGAATTGCACAGTTTGGAATTCATCTGATAAAAAGTCAACTGTGCACAAAAGTCAACTTTGACTTTTTGAGATTTTTCACCAAAATGGATTTTTAACCCTAAAATGATGTTAATGTATGATTTGAATCATCATTCATCAAGAAAAATCAAGAAAAGTGAGATAACTTGTAAAAGGGGTAACCATAAAACTTAGAAATTTTTCTAAGTTAAAAAATAAAATGGCAAAGGTACCAACTTTGGAGGACCATAACTCCTAAACCACAAGGCCATTTTTTCTCATCCAAAGATGGATTTGTAGCCCTCATTATCACCTACAAAAACTTCAACTACAAGTCATTCCAATTCATTAAGGATTTTGAGTTATGGAGTGATCAAAGTGGCTGAAAAGTGAAAATGTCACTTTTTCCAACACTTGGTGAAATTTTCACTAAGTCAGATTCTGCCTCACTTTTTGCCAAATGTAGGAGGATTTTTCACTTGGAATCAAAAGAGATCAAAACCAAACTTGTTCAAACAGTTGTTGTATCATGTAAGAGCTTTCCAAAATGGCCAAGAACATTGCCAAATTCAACCTACACCATGAGATACAACATTGCCAAGTTGCCTTGCTGAAATCTGTCAAGGCAAGGCAGAATTTGCATTTTGGCTCGATTTGCCAAAATCAGCCAATTTCAATAGTTCCTATCCACTTGGACACCTCTGAGGATTGAATCCAAAGGGGACAATCACTGAGCCAAGCCTCCAAGGTCCAAGGAACAAGGAATAGCATGTTGAACCTAGAGTTGCCAAAATAGGGACAAGACTTCAAATTTGGAATGAGGCATTCAATGGAACCATCAAGGTGGCATGGACTGAGCCATTCTCATCTGAAATCAGTCAAGACTTATCCAAGACCAAGGGGACCAAAGCTCTGTGCCCTAACCTCTAGTCAATGGCTAGAGGAGACTTGGATTTTCATTTGCCAACATTGGCCAAACCTACTTACCAGCTGCCATTCACTATTCCTTGCAAAACAAACTTGCTCTACTATAAATAGAGCTCAATTGTGGTCAGTTTAAGTACACCAAAGCCATCTAACAGATGCTTTCCTCAAAATCTCTTCTTTCACTCCAATTTTGCCTTCTAAGGCAAGTCACTATCGGGTTTTGAGTTTGAGAGCAATTCCAATCAAACCAATCACTCACACACCTCACATACATCATATAGAAGTGATCCAAACACTTAGATTACTTCTGAAACATCAATTTCACAAAATCATCAGCTGGTTGCTCAAGGTTTTAACCAAAGTGCAGCTGAGGTACCACAAAATGATCCAACCAATTTCAATCAAGTCCAACCATCCAAACACAATCCATAGGGTGTAGGGAAGCTGTTCAGATCATCACCACTCATCTGTAACACCTCCAAATCAAAAATCACATTGCACTTGCTGTCACGACTTGGAGGTAAGCACATACTTGGTCATCTCTCAATCTATGCATATTTCCTCGCACAATAATTTGGCCATATGTTCATAATCATGCATGGAATGTTTTCCCTCAATTAATTGCATTGTTTGAATCGTGTATCAAAAATCCTAGCCTTCATGCAGAAATTAGGGTTCTTGAGGTCTCTTCGTGATTTCTTGTTGTATGTTTAATTTAAATGAAATTAAAGTACATAGACATGATCGTGAGGTTGAGACGAGCATAATGATATGTGTATTGCATGATATGATTACGTATTCATGGAGATTGAATAGAAAACGCAAATCTGAGAAACCAAGAACACGCACGTGTTCTTCAGCTTGTTCTTGGCGCCTTTTTTCCAAATTCAAATATTTGAATTTTGTGATTTTGTTTAATTGATTCAAAAATTAATTTCTCTCTGAGTTTTAATGATTTTGAGTTGATTCTTTTTTTAATAATTCACAAAAATGTTAAAATATTTTATTTTCACAAAAAATCCCAAAAATATTATTTATTTCATATAATTGATATTTTTGCAAAGAATTAATATTTTAATTGTTTTTGGCATTTTAAATATTTTTTCCACATTGATTTTGCAACTTTTAATGCTTTCTAATTATTTTGTAGGTCAATACTTAATTTTTGAAGCATTAATCCAAGATCACAATTTGTTTTCCATGTGTTAAACAATTTTTGATCATTTTAATTGAATTTTTATTCAATTAAATACATTTTGAAAACAAATTAGGTTTTGGATTAATTCAACCCTCATAAATCATTTTCAAACCTCTTTGGGCCTCTTGAGAGAGTGTAAGACCCATCCCCCCTTGTACAAAAACTTTTTGGGCCTCATTCATTGTATAAGTCCCTCTGTACAAGTAAACGGCGCGATCGTCGCCCGTTTAAAAATAAAAATCATCTGGGCCTACCCTCGAGTAGTAAGACCCATTTCTTTCTCTTAAATATTTTTGGGCCTCTATTAGAGTGTAAGACCCAATACCCCTTTTAACCAAAACATTTTGGGCCTCACTTATTGTATAAGTCCCTCTGCGTTAAAAGAAAACCTCGGTGCGATCGCCATTTTTAAACGAAAAATCATTTGGGCCTACCCTCGTGTTATAAGCCCCACTCTTTTTCTTTAAACCTTTTTGGGCCTCTTGAGAGAGTGTAAGACCCATCCCTTTGTACAGAAAACCTTTTTGGGCCCCAGTCACTTGTATAAGTCCCGCTGTACAAAATTCAAACAGTGCGCTCATTGATAAAACCCTGGGCCTCTCCTTGAGCTGTAAGCCCCAAATCTTTCTTTTTCAAAGCACTTTCTCCTTTGATTTTGAATATACTGTTGTTTTCAATCTTTCTTTGTTGAACAACTAACCAAACAGCATGGAAGCATTCCAACCGAGTAAGTGGTTATCGCTTTCATTTACTGCTTTCATATATATAAACTGTATTGTGGGGCTGCTCACTGTAAGTCTCCTTTCATAAACTCATATCTACTGTGTAATAATAGTATAGATATTTCGAGTTTCCCCGGCTACTACGTCTAGAACTAGGTGACGCCGTTTCGCTTATTCGTAGAAATAGACGCCTAGATCCCCAATAGGAGCACCAGATACAGTCTTCTCTTCGGTTGTCCTCCTTAGGAATCGTCAAGAAGCTCTACTCCCCAAGATGAATGTATTCTCCGTGAATGGCATCTTTGAGTTTCTTCCCAATTCTCGAACTTTCCTGACTTGATCTATTCCTTGTGGATAGCTTGCCTTGAATGTCTCGAGATTTGGGTACCCACTACGGTCATAATCTTGGACCTTAACTAAGGAACCCTCTTTAAAAGCTAAAAGTCGCTGGATAGTAAACCTCGCACGTTTACCGTGGTTTTTATCTTTAAAAGAGTTATTTCTCCTAATGGAAAGGAGATGATAAACCCACGGGCTTCTTAAAAGCATCAGCCTCCTCTTGGGCATTATTCAAGGACACTACGGCTTCTAAGAAGTATTCACAGCCTCTTCTTAGGCTTCGTATAATGATCTCTTCCTCCGGGAATGATAGCCTCCTCTTGGGCTTCGTACAAGGACCCGTCGGCTTCTTAAAAGTTTCTAGCCTCCTCTTGGGCTTCGTACAAATTGTCCCGACGACCTCCTAGAGGTATAGGAACAAAACTTAATCATCCTCATAGAACAGTCCTTTCATAGAGTCTACTACTGTTTCTCAAAGCATAGTACAAAAGATAAAACTCTAGACATGGACAGTCTAACTTCCTTGAGTCTCAAAGACATTCTCAAGCACCCTTCGTTAAATAGGAAGGAAACCCGCAGACTTGGACAGTCTCGACACCCTTTGGATTTCCCGTTTCCTCAAAGAGAAGGAAATATCCCTGATCCTCAAATCAAATCCCTGAGTACAGTGTTGCTCATATAAGAACTGATTTTCTCTTTTAAAATCAGTATATTGGATCTGTCACTCAGCTGAAACAGTTACAATAGCCTCCATCTCGCGCTTCATATGAGATACCATAATCCTCCCCAGTGGAGTCAAACAACCCTTTTCGCCTCTCTCTCGGGCTTTGTACGAGACACATAAGAGACTCCCTCGTTGAGTCAAACCCCCTTTCGCCTCCATCTCGGGCTTTGTACGAGATACAAAAAAGGTTCTCATTAAGCCAAACAAGCAATCGCCTCTATCTCGGGCTTCATACGAGATACAAAAAAAAACTCCCTTGTTGAGTCAAATAGCCTCCATCTCGGGCTTTATACGAGATACCAAAAGACTCCATCGTCGGGTCAAAATCTTTTAGCCTCTCTCTCGGGCTTTGTATGGGACACAAAATAGCCTCCTCTTAGGCTTTGTATAATGATTTTCCTAGCGAAAATTAGCCTCCTCTTAGGCTTTGTATAAGAAAACTACTGGTTAATCCAATTAACCTTTTAGCATCAAAGTTGTGCCTCGTTCACAGTATACAAACATCAACAACTCATTTCCCTTCATCTAATCGCTGTAAGCGGCAAGCCTCTGGATCATCTACATCCATGCCACTGTCCCTCTTTTAGCATGAGAAATTCCTAAGGAAAGATGGCATTGCTCTACACTGAGTTAAAGTCTTCTCCTTCAGGTTAAAACCCTTTCTTCGGAAATTATGGCATTGCTCGGATCCGCGTATCCCAGTTAAAGTAATTCTCCTTCTCCCCTCTTTAGAGATGACAAATTCTCTCTAAAGCCGAGATCTTTCAGCTTCACGTCTTGGGCTTTGAACAAGACACAAATAGACCTTTCAGCTTCACATCTTGGGCTTTGAACAAGATACAAATCACCTTTCGCTTCACGTCTTGGGCTTTGAACAAGACACCAAAAACCAATTTCCTCCCATAGAATAGGAGGAACTACGAACGCTCTGATTTCCCTGTTTCGGTAAACGGAAATACGTAGGCATAAGATCGAAAGAAAAGATCTTAGCGAGCGCAATCAACAAAAAACCCAAATCCCATATCTCAGTCAATCAAAAGCAGTAATTCAAAAGCATCAGTCCTAACATCCTAATCCTTGTTCCCCGCCAGAAACCTTCTGCCCAGGTAAAAAGAAAGAAAACAGTATTGGCGAAAATACAAATAACCAGTACAAAGGCCCCCCCACATTGATAGCATTCGTAACCTAACAGACCGCTGTTTAAACTCAGTATGCAAGCAGGGATAATTGGAGACATCTATTTCCCTTCCTTATTCAACTCACAATAGGATAAAAAATGAATCGACCTGTAGTTTTAAGCTCAACCGCAGAGAGCGACCAGCGCTTAAGAACCGCGTCCAAAATCGCTCGCTACAGATTGGACTGAGAATGTCAAGAAGGATTCAGTGAGAATCTCTTGTGAAAAACCAGCCACTGAAGTCGAAAGAGAAGTTCGATAGGAACCAGTCATAGATGAAGTCGGTCCAAGCAGACCTCGACGAACAAGACACATGCCTACAAGGTTGCAAGAATGTGTAATTACATCAGATGATGTGGTCGATGAAGAGGGTGAGCTGGTACATTATGCTTTCTATGCAGATGTCGAACCAGTCAATGCAGCTGAGGCATTGAAAGATTCAAAGTAGGTGAAAGCAATGAATGAGGAGTTAGATTCGGTCGAAGTCAACAACACCTGGTCACTTGTTGAATTGCCTCAAGGCAAGAAGACAATTGATGTGAAGTGGGTTTACAAGGTGAAGGTGAATCCTAGAGGAGAAGTAACTCGACACAAGGCGAGACTTGTGGCGAAAGGATTTCTACAGAAGGAAGGAATCGACTTCGATGAAGTGTTTGCATCTGTTGCTAGGATCGAAACAATCAGATTGGTGGTTGGTCTAGCAAATATGAACAATTGGCACATATGTCAGATGGACGTGAAATGTGCGTTCCTTAATGGCCCCTTAGATGAAGAAGTTTATGTCGCACAACCAGCTGGGTATGTGAAACGAGGCGAAGAAGGAAAGGTGTACAGGCTGCATAAAGCCCTGTATGGACTTAAGCAAGCTCTAAGGCTTGGAATAAGAAAATTGGCAGCTTCTTAAGGGAGAAGGAATTTGTGAAGTGTACGACTGAGCATGGAGTGTATGTAAGGAGAAGCAATAATGAATTGCTTATACTATGCCTTTATGTCGATGACCTGTTGATAACAGGGAGTTGCAAGAAGGAGATCGAAGATTTCAAACATGACCTAAGCGAGGAGTTTGAAATGTCAGACTCGGGAAATCTCTCATATTTCCTTGGCATCGAATTCTACAAGACTAGTAGAGATTTGATGATGCACCAAAGAAGATATGCAAGAGAAACACTCAAGAGATTTGAGATGCAAGATTGCAACCCAACTTCGACTCTAGCTGAGACCAGACTGCAACTGTCAAAGGATTTAGATGAAGATGATGTCGACCCAACCCAGTACAGAAGACTTATTGGGTCACTTAGATACCTTTGTAACACAAGGTCTGACTTAGCATACAGTGTGGGTATGGTAAGTAGATTCATGCAGTAGTTAAAGGTATCACACCTAGCAGCAACAAAGAGGATACTGAGGTATCTGAAAGGAACTCTCGACTACGGCATTTTGTTTCCTGCAGCTGATGAAGGGAAAGAATGCAAGTTAGTGGGATACACCGACTCTAGCTGGTGTAGTGATGTTGAGGATAGAAAATCCACAGCTGGATATGTGTTTATGTTAGGTGGTGCACCAGTTGCTTGGAGTTCGAGAAAGGAGCCAGTAGTGGCATTGTCATCATGCGAAGTAGAATATATAGCTGCTTCTCTTTGTGCATGTCAAGAAACCTGGATGGTGAACTTGGTCGAAGAGATTACAGGGAAGAGTCATGGAGCAATTACCATGAAGATCGACAGCATGTCAGCTATCAACTTGGCGAAGAATCCAATAGCACACGGTCGAAGCAAGCACATCGAAATGAGGTTCCATTATCTTCGAGGGCAAGTAGTAGAAGGGAAGATGAACGTGGAACACTGCAGAACTGAGAATCAGATTGCAGATATCATGACGAAGGGAGTGCAGGTCGAAGTTTTCAGAAGACTAAGAGCCATGATGAATGTAGACAGCTAAGACACAATGAATTAGGTGGTGTGTTAAATTTTAATTCCTTGTGTCGATGTGTCGAAGCAAGGGTGTGTCGAAACAGTTGTTTCACACAGATTTGATTTAGATTTGATTTGATATAGTTCCAAAATAGGTATTTTGGGCTTTTATAGTTTTGGGCTTTGGCTTGGAGAACAAGTAAACCTAAATCTATAAATAGGGAGTAACCCTTATTTTTTGAAAATAATCACAACACATTGTAATTCACGGTTTGCAGTTGCAAGTGAATAGAAAGAGAAAAATCTCACAGTTTGTGGGTAACAACTAGGGATGGCAATGGGTACCCGTGGGGACGGGTACTAGTCCCCCGCTACCCGCCCCATTTAGTAAATATGATACCCGTATCCGCCCCATATCCATGCGGGTATCTGGAAGACGGGTACCCGTGGATTTTGAAATACCCGCGGGTATTAACGGATATCCATGGATATTTTTTTTAATTGTAATTTACTAATTTTTCTTTTGTTAAATAGAAATTTTACCTTTTTTGTAATTAGAAGATTATGTGTAAATAGAAAATCTATCTATAATTTTTCATGAAAGTCATGATTCAACAAACTTCAAATAAATATATATTGAAACTATGCTTTGAGAATGTGAGAAAAATGATCACATAATGCATATTAATTTATAGAAACATCAAAGATATAACAATATATTACACATGTGATTTAGTACAAATACCATAAATTGCACATAAATTACACATGTGATTTAGTAGAATCTATTCTATAATATGTGATTAATTTTTCCAAAGGATAAGTAATTAGTATATATTAATTTTAAAGGATATTTAATTAATTTTATTAATTATAAATGGATACAGATACCCGCGGGTACGGGTACCATTAAATCTGTATCCGTGCCAGTAATGAAACGGGTAATTAAATATCCGTTTATATTACCCGTGGATACCCGTTAAGCCATCTTACCCGTACCCGTGACAGATTTTATCCGCGGGTACCCGCAGGTACGGGTTTTTTTTGCCATCCCTAGTAACAACCTTCTTCTCCAAATTCTCTTAGAATCCTAATTTTCTTTCTTTCTTTATTTTCTTTTTTTCATTGGTATTGCTGCGCTAAGAACCCTTCTTGTTTATCAAGATAAGGTCGGAATTCCCATAGATTTTGGGTTAATTCCAACATCTGGTATCTAGAGCTCCGGTTGCGATTCAAGGAAGGAAAATCGTGATGGCAATGAATCATCCGAACGGGCACTTTCCGGCAAGTCTTCCTGTTCTCAAGAAAGATAATTATGAGAATTGGTGCAAGCAGATGAATGTGGTTTTCTGTTATCAAGATCTTTGGGATCTTGTGAAGGAAGGAGTAACACTGCTTGCGGAGAACGCGGCGGATCAAGAAAAGGCTGCACACAAAGAGTTGAAGAAGAAAGATTATAAAGCTCTCTTTATAATCCATCAGTGTGTCGATCCAGATAACTTTGAAAAGGTTAGTGATGTAAAGTCAGCGAAGGAAGCGTGGGAGATTCTTGAAAAATCGTTTGGAGGCACAGAGAAGGTGAAAGATGTGAGGTTACAAACGCACAAGAGAACCTATGAGTTGCTTCAGATGGAAGACAATGAGAGTATAACAGATTTCTTCACCAGAGTTACAAAGCTGGTGAATTAAATCAAGGTATGTGGAAAGGTGTTGACATCAAGATCAGTTGTTGCAAAGATCATGAGGTCATTGGCTCCAAAGTTCGACCACGTGGTAGTAGCCATAGAAGAGTCGAAAGACTTGTCAGTATTGACGAAGGAAGAGCTTCAAGGGATGCTTGAGTCTCATGAACAAAGGATGGCTGAAAGAGATGCAGGAAAGTCGAAGAGTGATATGGCTTTGCAGGCGCAGTCAGAAAAGAAAAGGAAATGCAAAGGAAGCGTGAATGGTAACAAAGGTAGAGGAGGAAACTCGTCGAATCAGAGAAAACCCTAGAATCAAGGCAACCAAAGAGGTGGTGTTGCAGGTAGAGGAAGAGGTGGTGGTCGAAAATCTGACAAAAGTCACATTCAGTGTTTCAATTGTCAGAAGTATGGCCACTATTTTAGTGACTGTCCAGAAAAGAAGAAAAATCAAGAAACTGATGCAAAGCTAGCAAAACATGAAGAAGAAGAGACGTTGCTGATGGTCATAACAAGAGATGAAGAAAGATTCCAAGATCAGTGGTACTTGGACTCAGGATGCTCATCACACATGACTGGAAGGAAAAATTGGTTTGTTAACATGAAGCCCTCGTCAAAGAACACGGTGAAGTTTGCAAATGACAACACTCTAGCAGCTGAAGGTGTTGGTGATGTTCTGATTATAAGGAAAGATGGCAAGAGGTCAACAATTTCCAATGTGTTGTACATATCAGGCATGAAGAGTAATTTGCTTAGTATAGGGCAGCTGGTCAAAAAGAACTACAAGGTAGTTGTCGAAGACAAGATGATGAGAGTCCTCGACGCAGGTGGTAGGTTGATCTTGAAGGCTCCAATGTCCCATAATAGGACCTTCAAGATTGAACTCAAGGCGATGGAGCACAAGTGACTAGCAACTGCAGCCATCAGAGATGAGTGGTTATGGCATTTTCGACTAGGCCATCTCAACTTCAATGACATCAAAGAGCTAAAGAGAAAAAATCTGGTTTCAGGATTACCAGAAATCGACATTCCAAGTGAAGTCTGTGAAGAGTGTGTTCAGTCGAAACAACACAAGAATAACTTCAACAAGGATGCAGAAAGAAAGTCGAAGGCAATTCTGGAAGTCATATACTCTGATGTATGTGGTCCAATCAAGGTGGATTAGATTGGTGGCAATAGATACTTTGTCACGTTCATAGATGATTACAGTCGAAAGTTGTGGACTTACCTCATCGAGAAGAAAAGTGATGTGATCGAGGTATTTTCCAGATTCAAATCCATGGTCGAAAGACAGAGTGGTCAAAAATTGAAAACTCTGAGGACTGATGGTGGTAGAGAGTATGTTTCGAAGGAGTTCGATGCATTATGTGAAAAGGAAGGGATTGTGCATGAGGTGGTGCCACCCTACACTCCACAGCAAAATGGCATTGCAGAACGAAAGAATAGAACCATCATGAACATGGTGAGAAGTATGATGAATGGAAATCACTTACCCAAAGAATTATGGGGAGAAGCGGTTTCGACAGCAACATATATTTTGAACAGATGTCCGACGAAGAAGCTTGAAGAAATCACACCAGAAGAATGTCGGTCTGGTGTCAAGCCTAGACTCAGTCACTTGAAGGTATTTGGATCTATAGCACATAGACATGTGCCAGATCAGTTGAGAAGGAAGCTTGATGATAAGTCGAATCAGATGATCTTGATAAGATATCATTCTACTGGAGGTTATAAACTGTTCGACCCAGTAAATAAGCAGGTAGTGATCAGCAGGGACGTGATCATAGATGAGCTTAAAGAATGGGATTGGACTGAGAATGTCAAGAAGGATTCAGTGAGAATCTCTTGTGAAAAACCAGCCACTGAAGTCGAAAGAGAAGTTCGACAGGAACCAGTCATAGATGAAGTCGGTCCAAGCAGACCTCGACGAACAAGACACATGCCTGCAAGGTTGCAAGAATGTGTAATTACATCAGATGATGTGGTCGATGAAGAGGTTGAGCTGGTACATTATGTTTTCTATGCAGATGTCGAACCAGTCAATGCAGCTGAGGCATTGAAAGATTCAAAGTGGGTGAAAGCAATGAATGAGGAGTTAGAGTCGGTCGAAGTCAACAACACCTGGTCACTTGTTGAATTTCCTCAAGGCAAGAAGACAATTGATGTGAAGTGGGTTTACAAGGTGAAGGTGAATCCTAGAGGAGAAGTAACTCGACACAAGGCGAGACTTGTGGCGAAAGGATTTCTACAGAAGGAAGGAATCGACTTCGATGAAGTGTTTGCATCTGTTGCTAGGATCGAAACAATCAGATTGGTTGTTGGTCTAGCAAATATGAACAATTGGCACATATGTCAGATGGACGTGAAATATGCGTTCCTTAATGGCCCCTTAGATGAAGAAGTTTATGTCGCACTACCAGCTGGGTATGTGAAACGAGGCGAAGAAGGAAAGGTGTACAGGCTGCATAAAGCACTTAAGCAAGCTCTAAGAGCTTGGAATAAGAAAATCGGCAGCTTCTTAAGGGAGAAGGAATTTGTGAAGTGTACGACTGAGCATGGAGTGTATGTAAGGAGAAGCAATAATGAATTGCTTATACTATGCCTCTATGTCGATGACCTGTTGATAACAGGGAGTTGCAAGAAGGAGATCGAAGATTTCAAACATGACCTAAGCGAGGAGTTTGAAATGTCAGACTTAGGAAATCTCTCATATTTCCTTGGCATCGAATTCTACAAGACTAGTAGAGATTTGATGATGCACCAAAGAAGATATGCAGGAGAAATACTCAAGAGATTTAAGATGCAAGATTGCAACCCAACTTCGACTCCAGCTGAGACCAGACTGCAACTGTCAAAGGATTTAGATGAAGATGATGTCGACCCAACCCAGTACAGAAGACTTATTGGGTCACTTAGATACCTTTGTAACACAAGGTCTGACTTAGCATACAGTATGGGTATGGTTAGTAGATTCATGCAGAAGTTAAAGATATCACACCTAGAAGCAACAAAGAGGATACTGAGGTATCTGAAAGGAACTCTCTACTACGACATTTTGTTTCCTGCAGCTGATGAAGGGAAAGAATGCAAGTTAGTGGGATACACCGACTCTAGCTGGTGTAGTGATGTTGAGGATAGAAAATCCACAGTTGGATATGTGTTTATGTTAGGTGGTGCACCAGTTGCTTGGAGTTCGAGAAAGGATCCAGTAGTGGCATTGTCATCATGCGAAGTAGAATATATAGCTGCTTCTCTTTGTGCATGTCAAGCAACCTGGATGGTGAACTTGGTCGAAGAGATTACAGGAAAGAGTCATGGAGCAATTACCATGAAGATCGACAGCATGTCAGCTATCAACTTGGCGAAGAATCCAATAGCACATGGTCGAAGCAAGCACATCGAAATGAGGTTCCATTATCTTCGAGAGCAAGTAGTAGAAGGGAAGATGAACGTGGAACACTGTAGAACTGAGAATCAGATTGCAGATATCATGACGAAGGGAGTGCAGGTCGAAGTTTTCAGAAGACTAAGAGCCATGATGAATGTAGACAGCTTAGACACAATGAATTAGGTGGTGTGTTAAATTTTAATTCCTTGTGTCGAAGTGTCGAAGCAAGGGTGTGTCGAAACAGTTGTTTCACACAGATTTGATTTAGATTTGATTTGATATAATTCCAAAATAGGTATTTTGGGCTTTTATAGTTTTGGGCTTTGGCTTGGAGAACAAGTAAACCGAAATCTATAAATAGGGAGTAACCCTTATTTTTGAAAATAATCACAACACATTGTAATTCACGGTTTTCAGTTGCAAGTGAATAGAAAGAGAAAACTCTCACAGTTTGTGGGTAACAACCTTCTTATCCAAATTCTCTTAGAATCCTAATTTTCTTTCTTTCTTTATTTTCTTTTTTTCATTGGTATTGTTGTGCTAAGAACCCTTCTTGTTTATCAAGATAAGGTCGGAATTCCCATAGATTTTGGGTTAATTCCAACATCTGGTATTTAGAGCTCCGGTTGTGATTCAAGGAAGGAAAATTGTGATGGCAATGAATCATCCGAACGGGCACTTTCTAGCGAGTCTTTCGGTTCTCAAGAAAGATAATTATGAGAATTGGTGCAAGCAGATGAATGTGGTTTTCTGTTATCAAGATCTTTGGGATCTTGTGAAGGAAGGAGTAACACCGCTTGCAGAGAACGCGACGGATCAAGAAAAGGCTGCACACAAAGAGTTGAAGAAGAAAGATTATAAAGCTCTCTTTATAATCCATCAATGTGTCGATCCAGATAACTCTGAAAAGGTTAGTGATGTAAAGTCAGCGAAGGAAGTGTGGGAGATTCTTGAAAAATCATTTGGAGGCACAGAGAAGGTGAAAGGGATGAGGTTACAAACTCACAAGAGAACCTATGAGTTGCTTCAGATGGAAGACAATGAGAGTATAACAGATTTCTTCACCAGAGTTACAAAGCTGGTGAATTAAATCAAGGTATGTGGAGAGGTGTTGACATCAAGATCAGTTGTTGCAAAGATCATGAGGTCATTGGCTCCAAAGTTCGACCACGTGAAAGAGAAACATTGTAATTCACGGTTTGCAGTTGCAAGTGAATAGAAAGAGAAAAATCCCACAGTTTGTGGGTAACAACCTTCTTCTCCAAATTCTCTTAGAATCCTAATTTCCTTTCTTTCTCTATTTTCTTCTTTTCTTTGGTATTGTTTCGCTAAGAACCCTTCTTGTTTATCAAAATAAGGTCGGAATTCCCATAGGTTTTAGGTTAATTCCAACAGTGCCCGTTTATAATAGTATTTTTTTCGTATATAAAAAAATTTGAATCAAAATTTAAGTTGTGACCGTTTATAACAATAGTGTTTTTTTGTATATAAAAAAATTTAAATCAAAATTAAAGTTGTGTCTATTTATAACAATAGTATTTTTTCGTATATAAAAATATTTGAATCAAAATTAAAGTTTTTCACGTTTATAACAATAGTATTTTTTTTCGTATATAACAAAATTTGAATGAACAATTTATTTTTTTCCATATATAAATATTATTTTTATTTTGACATTATTTATTAAAAAAAATTGAATCAATAGTAAAGTTGTTCTCGTTATCATTCAATATTTTGATCAATAACTTGATTTTTCCCGCTTCTTATATTTTCTATATTAAGAAAAAATAAAATTTATTAAAAGTTTAAGTAAATATTATTTTGCTAATTAGTTATACAAATAATTGAAAAATATCTATATATACTACATAAATATTTGAAGATATTAATTATTGAATTTAAGTTTAAATACACTAACGGTGTAAATTAAGAAATTTTACACTGTCATTTAATTATAGCTGTTAACAAATAACTCAACATAAACACTCATGAACTATTGTTGTGATTTTGATTATTCGTGTAAGATCAAGTTTATCGCAATAAACAGTGACTTGTCATGCTTAAAGCATTGTAATATGTATAATATACAAATACAAATGAACACAAACAATTATGTTTCATAGTTCAACCTGCAATCTGTTTTCTCTTTTCCTAAGCCAATGATGACCATGGCTACTTTCAATTAAAACATTGGCAGTAACCATGCAATTGAAAAAAATATTTACCAGTAACTACAAGAGTTTTTATGTCAAAATGTGAAGTATATGCGATGTATGTTTATATCAGTTATGACCAGAATTGAAATTGGAAATGCTATAGAATATTTATGCACATGTAACCATTTTTTAGAATTGTAAATGTAACATATGGCTGAACTTTATTTCGGTAATCACATTTTTTTAGCATCATGAATTCAATCATGTTTAACACAGTAGTAGGAAATTTTACATTTTAATAAGCTATTATCATAGTCAATATTTTTAATGAGCATTATTTTAATGATAGTGTAACATAAAAGTTTTAACAATGAGTAGATTAAATTTAAATAATATAACTTAACATTGATAAGAACAAATGAACGATGATTTCTGGATTACAGTGTAGGTAGCAAGCATTGATAGTCAAATAAACTTGTGACAACACATGGAAATGATCATCTTATGCTAAATTTTGAGTGAAAAATAATTGTAGAAACCAATATATACGTTTTTTACAGATCTCCATAGGCATCACACGTCTGTTCCATCCAGAACTGCATTCACAACATCAGTAGCTTCAACTCTGGTTGGCTTGGGAGATTTGATTATTGGTTCCAACATCTAGGTTGCATTAACAACCGTTTTTTCTTGGATATTGCACTTATAAATTATCACTTTCTATGCGATAAATATCTTCTCTATTGGAATTTCCATTCCAAGGTAACCACGTGCCACCGTAAATGCATCTGAATTTGCAAGGATATCGTCAGAGTGTGCAATCCCTTCTTGGTTTTCAACCTACCATATTCATTTTGAAGCAACAGAGAAAAAAATAACTAATCGTTAAACATAAGACCTACCCGAGATAGCAAGTAGCAGTAGGAACTCAAGATATAGTTTCCTTTTAAAAGCATCCAAAATATTGTTAGATGATGTCTAATAGCATACATCAATGCAGATGCAATAAGCATCTCTATGATATCAAGTGATCAGGTATATTTCATAACTCTTAAAACAATTTTAAACCGATCAAAAATCACATATTTTCCATGAAATAAAATCAGAAATCCTTAATATACTGTATTGACATACCTTTGACATGAGAAGAATGGTCTTAGCATGTTTTCCTAGCAACTTCCGAACTTGGACCAGATCAGAACCTTTTCGAACGAAAGAAAGTGACAATTCACTCTAAATGGAGTATCAAGAATAAAATTTAGATAGTATCATAAGATACTTACAGAAGCATCAAATCTCTGAACAACCGTGAGAGGAAAATACATACCATAGTCTAATTTTTTCTAAAATTCAGCAAAAAAAAACTATAATAAGTATACACTGCTAAAGATAATTTAAACCAGAATAATACAAAATAATAAAAATATGTTAATCTTTGCAGTAAAAATCAACATCCAGGTTCTCCCAGGGGATTCCTTTCATCTAAGGGTGTCAAGAAAACCAGAAGGATCAACTTTTGCTTTTTCAACTTGGAAATTTTCATTAATTTAGAACAACCAACTTACTGTTATAACATTGAGAAATGAAAACATGGTGAAGAAAAATGTACCTAATGAATGGTGTGGGATCTCCGATCATGATAGTATCACTACTTGGTCGAATAGAAGGAAAAATGTCTATGGTAATCAAATAATAATCATCACAATCTAGTCAATTCAGTAGAACTATAAAAACTATGAACAACCATTATATCTGACGCAGAAATGAGAAACATTAGATCAACAAAATTTTCATTCAAGTACTTTTAATAAGAAGTGTGAGCCACATCGAAGACAACAAAGTGTTTCATAAGTGCAAGTTTCATATTTAATACAACTAAAACTCCTGAATATTTAAGACAACAAAGACACTTTTAAGTTTGAATTATCAAATCTAAATGCCCTAGCTGACATAAAGTTACTTCAACTATATGGTGCTACGTCATCATCATTTGAATTGGCCATAGTTGTCTTAATTCTCCTTCTTCTTGATCTCCTTATTCTCCTCCTGGTTCGTCTTCTTTGCAAGGCGACCACCTGTTGGGTCTGGACAACTTGTTCGACCTGGATAACTTGTTGGACCTCTACAACCTCTACGATCTGGATAACTTGTTGGACCTCTACAGCTTCTTTAACCTGGACAGGTTGTTGAACATCTACAGTTTGTTGGACATGGACTGCATTGTTGGAACTCATTTTGATTATTCCTCTTCAATGATGCTGCTTGTGTGATAGTAAGGAGAGGAATAACTTTTTTATAATGGTTTCTCTTATTCTTCATCTTCTCTCTACATTGAAAATCTAATAGTTTTTGTTGAAAGTCATTATTGCTTCTTTAATTCAAAAACCATTGCTGGTTATTGATTAGTGATGGTCAAGTTACTCATTCATTTTTTATGACATTGTTATTTAAGAAGGGGCATTGGAAATCAAAACATTAAATAAAATAAGGGTTAAATATACAAACCCTCCTGCAATGTTAGCGAGTTCTCATTTTAGCCCCTGGTAAAGTTTTTTTTTAAAAACCCCCTCATCTTAGTTAGATTCCCTCACTTAGGCCCCTGATTGCCACATTGCAGCAAAGAATTTTTCCTATTGCTTGTGTGGCAGTCCACGTGGCATTTTTAATATTTTTTTATATTTTAAAATTTTTTTATTATTTTTTTATTTTATTTTATTTTTTATTTTTTGTATTTTTTATTTATTTTTTATTTATTATTTATTTTTTTTTTTTGTTTTTTTTTTGTTTTTTTTGTTTTAAATTTTTTTGTTTTTTTTCGTTTTTATTTATATTTTTTTTATTTTGTTTATTTTTCGTTTTTGGGCCTAATTTTTTTTTTCGTTTTTTCGTTTTTAAAAAATTACAGAGGCTAAAACCAAATATCGCTAACAATCTTAAAATAGGAAAAAAAAAGTTAAGAGAATTATGCTTGCTTGAGGGTGGTTTTGAGAGCTGGGAGAACAAGGTCATGGTGAGCATCAGTACACCATAATTGTGAAGTAATGAATAATTCGTCGTGATTTTTAACGAGACCTTCCTCTAAAGCTTTTGAGACAGCTTGGCGTAGAAGTTATTCAGTATTATACAAAAAATCAGTATCAAAATGTCTGTAGCCAATGTCAATAGCATCAATCAAAGCTATTGGAGGAGGAGGAGTCGTTGTTCCATATCCTATCGATGACATCTTTTTTTCTGAATTTAGTACCACATCTGGAACTTTCTTTGCTTCCATCTTCTTTTTTCTTTTTTGTGTTCGTTCAAAGCACAAGCTTCACACAATTCACAATTTTCTCTTATGATATGAATGGTAACTTTGAGATCTGAGATAATATAATCGATTTTAGAATTTTTTTTAATATTTTACAATTTATTAAATTAAATAGCTTTGTTTTCTGAAGTGTTTTTCGTCAAAGATATTAATTCCAATTTCCAATACATGTGCAGTATTGCACTATTCAATTTTCTGAATAATTTAAGTCTTTTTTCGAAACAAAATTATTTTAAATAATTATAATACATAGATAATAGTATTAATTACACAGAAGTACAAAAGAAGAGAATAACAATGCGCATCTATCTTTTTAAAAAAACTGAAGTATTCATTTTTTTTCACTATTTTAGTCCTTGTTATTTTAAGGGTTAAATATACAAACCCCCCTGAAAAAAAATAAATAAAAAAAAAACAAAAAAAATAAAAAATTTAAAAAAATATAAAAAAACGAAAAAAAAATAAAAAAATAAAAAAAAAACGAAAAAAATATTAAAAATTAAAAAATTAAAAAACAAAAAAAACAAAAAAATGAAAAAAAAATATAAAAAAATATAAAAAAATTAAAAAAAATTAAAAAAAATTAAAAAAATAAAAAATAAATAAAAAATAAATAAAAAATATTAAAAAGATATTAAAAATGTCACGTGGACTGCCAGCAAGCAATAGAAAATAATCTTTGTTGCAATGTGGCAATCAGGGGCCTAAGTGAGAGAATCTGGATATTAAGAGGGGGTGTTTAAAAAAAAATTTACAGGGGCTAAATTAAAAACTCGCTAACATTGCAGTGAGGTTTTGTATATTTAACCCATAAAATAATAATGGGCCCAAATTCTATTTACATAAGAAGTGGTAATGCGTGTTTAAGGAATAATGAGCCCTAAGATGCCACACCATGATGTTGTTGTAAACTATTATAGGTCTTTCCTATAAATTTTCGTTATGTATAAAAGTTAAGTATCTTTTTTTCACATTTGTACAAAAGCATTAAATGCATACCTAGTAATATTTCTTAGCCCATCATAATGCGAAGTGTGAGCCACATCGACCACAGGCTTTTAAAACAACTTACATCAGCTGAAAGAAAGAAAGAACAAATGAAAAATGTATAATAAGAACATTGATCAAGAAACGTATAGGTATAATAAGTCCAAATGTAATAGTACAACTGAGTTGTTTACCTCCGATAATTGCACAAACATTGGTCAAAAAATGAATATATGGAATATGTTCCTCTTTAAAACATTACTAAAATAACATGTCACAAAACATTAAATAATGATGATATAAAAATATTCATTGATGATGCATGTACATGGTTACGATGACAAAATTTAGATTAGAAGTTTTAGTACACAAACATCAAATTGGACCAGATTACGAATAAATTAAGTTCGGAGTAGAAGAAAATATAACTGACATGCTTATTTCCTGGACTGCTACCCAAAAAAGACGCACGGTCTGCTTGGAGCTCATTGTTCCATTCAATCCCTAAATAGCTTCCTCAGCATTCTTTCTGTTACAGAAATAACTGAAGGAATTAAAACATAGTGTATATGGGAAGCGAAGCATAAATAACACACTACTGATGATATTAGCAATACCACAAGTGTTACCTAACACCAACTTGAACAAAGCCACATCCTGTACCAATTTGAATTTTCACAGAGACAACATTGCCATATAGCAAAGACAACATGAGCATCATGGCTACCAGATTTCTTGCACAGCTTTGCAGAACCCTGTTCTATATACCTGTAACTTCCACAAGAGAAATCAAAATTCTATCTATGAAAACCAATAAATGTCATATCATAGCCAATGACCTCAGATTACCATGGTATGTATTAAAAATTGGTAACTTATACCAAAGTATAGACCATCAAACAATCAACCATCAAGTTTTCACTAATCCATTCATTACTTCAAAAGCTTTTGCAGAATCACATAATACAACCATAACAACTATATAACTTACAGGTATTAGCTTGTGAGGGAACTGAACACCATTAGCATCAACAAATGCACCTCCATTTATTCGCTCATCTGGTAGTGATTCACCTGAGACAAAACAAAAAGAATATTAAGGAATATAACAATAACCGCTTACCAAGAAAAAGGGGATCTCCAAAGACCGTAACTTTCTTTTTTCATTAAACATTATCTATTATTCATTTGGCTTGTCCATAAAAGAGAGCTTAGAAAATTTACCAAACTTATCAGGAGGCACAACAACTCTCCCTTTAAGCAGCAATAACAGCTGAAAGGTGGAAAATATGTGAGTTCGAAAGATGAAAATAGAATAAAGAGTACACCTTCAAGGTTTAGAGCTGAAAAGAATTAAATAAAAGCATGCATATTCAAGTTCATATACAATATACGACAGACAAATAAACTTACTCCACAAGTGTTAAACGTTCATATCCATCAGCAGAAGAAATTAATCCGATAAAGCATCATCAGAAATTCATCCAAATTGATTTTCTTTGCAACTTTCATTGTTAAGACTGTTAAGAGGAGTTGTACAAGAACATTCAAAACTCAATGTTTCAGATCCATACCTCAAGTACTTTTTTTACCAAGATTCACCATAGATCTACCACCGCGATACCCAAAAGTGCTATAATATACAAAATGAAAATCATTTTAAGTGTCATCAAGCTTCAACAAAATGAGAAAATGGAAGATCAAAATATTTACATGTAAAGCCTTACAGGAAGAGTTCATTTTTTGTGTCAAGTAGCAGAAGGAATGCTTCATCACCATCATCCATAATACTTCATCACCTTCAAACAACATAAACATTAACCACATCAACATCAGAAACATATTGAACATAACACTAACAACACATATGGCCAAACGAACCAAATCCAGAAGAATGGAACAAATCAAGGAGGAGAATAACAAAAGGGAAAGAAAATGAGAAAATTAGAGTTTACCTGTGTCAGAAACCGTTGTGTTTCACTCAGTCCAACCGTCGCACCACCACAAAGTGATTCGCGCACCATTCTTTTTCCAGTTTCCTTTTCCGACCACGAAAGCTCACCCATTTTCAATCAAGCCGTCCCCATCATCAGCGCTCAGTCACCGTGATGCAAATAAAGTTTCTTCAGGAATCGGTGAGGAAAATGAAGCTTCTTTAAGAGATTGTATTCTCCAAACATAAATGAGGATAGAGAGAGAGATGAACGAAGAGAAGTGAGAATCGGAGAGAGAAAGTGAGAGAGAGGAAACTTTCCAAATAAGCTAAAGTCACTTTTTAAAAGTTGGTGGTACTTTACATTTACATTGGGAACAACATTTGGTTACATTTCTTATTAGTTCAAGTTTGTTTGTAACAATTATGATGTTCAGACCATAAAAGACAAAGACATTTAGAAAGAAAAAGCTAACTATATCATTTGGAAAGTTGATTTGGTTGCAAAAAGTATTATTTAGACACAAAATACCCCTAAAATGATTGAGCGAAAATTTCTAAGGTAAGGGCAAGGTTGGTATTTCCAGAACATCAATTTTTCTTATATTATAGATATATTATTGATGGAACTTGATTGTCTGTGATGGAATATATCTATCTCTATTCAGACATGTGACAATATATTCGTCTTTGAAGCCTTCGAGACGAATTCTTTAACAATAAAAAATGATATGTCTCAAATTTCGTCTCTAACATAATAGATAGAAATTTCATGTTTTAGAGATGGAATTTTCCTGTCTCTATATTCAATTTTTCTTATAGTGATATTGTTAGTATGAAAATAGCTATTATCTTGGTAGGTCTGCGGAAAAATTTGGCAAGCTTTCTCTGCTTGGCTTGAAAGTCCTATCATAGGTCTAAGCTAATAGTGGATGGAGTGACATTGACCTTGCAGTGGAATGGTGTTAATAATTTCTTCGAAGGTTTTCCTTTTCTGTTGATTGTGGTTACGACTTGTTGAGATCTAGTTTTTCCTCTATTATTTTTATCTTTTGTTGGTTGAGGTTTCTCCTTTATTTTTGAAATAGTGGTTTTGACTTATGTTTTTGTTGTTGGTCATTTTTTATAAGCAAAGATTGGATTAAAGAGGATACTCCGAGGTAACAAAGGCCAAAGCCCCAACAACAGAAAATAAAGCACAACAGATACTTTACATCAAACTAGTAACTAACTCGTGCGTTCGCACGGGCATGTCTGTTCGAGGATTTTATGTTATGGACGCGTAAATGTTAATCAATTTGAAAAAAGAAATTGTAAAATTATAAAAATAGATATAATTTAAATTAAAAAGTTGTATGGGTGATATAAGAAATTGTCGAGAAATTTGTAGTATTCAAATTTAATCAAAATTAAAGTTGCGCTCGTTTATAACAGTAGTAATTGTTTCGTATATTAAAAAATTTGAATCAAATTTATAAATGTTTCCGTTTAAAACATATGTATTAATTTTTTGTTTAACAAAATTTGAATCAAACAAAAAGTTATGCCCGTGAATTACAGTAGTATTTGTTTTCTATATTACAAATTTGATTCAAAATTAAAGTTATGCTCGTTTATACGATATGTATTTAATTTGTATATAAAAAAAATTTGAATCAAAACAAAAGTTGTGCTCGTTGATTACAATAGTATTTGTTTCGTAGATTAAAAAATTGATTCAAAATTGAAGTTGTGCTGGTTTATAACAATAGTAATTGTTTAGTATATTTAAAAAGTTGAATCAAATTTCTAATTGTGTCAATTTAAAACATATGTATTAAATTTTTGTTTAACACAATTTGAATCAAACAACAAGTTGTGCCCGTGGATTACAGTAGTATTTGTTTCGTATATTAAAAATTTGATTCAAATTTAAATTTGTGCTCGTTTATACGATATGTATTTTATTTGTATATAAAAATATTTGAATCAAAACAAAAGTTGTGCCCGTTGATTACAATAGTATTTGTTTCGTAGATTCAAAAATTGATTCAAAAATAAAGTTGCGCTCGTTTATAACAATAGTATTTGTTTCGTATTTTTAAAAATTTGAATCAAATTTCTAATTGTGTCAAATTAAAACATATGTATTAATTTTTTGTTTAACACAATTTCAATCAAACAAAAAGTTGTAATAATTATATACTGCAAATGGTAACACGCACCAATTTTTAATTTACAAATTGAGTAGCAAGCAAGCCATTATATTTATTTACAATCTGTAAAAGAGAAAGAATAAATTAATATAATTTAACAAAAACTAAAACTCATTATACAAAATTAAGATCTGAGAAAATTATTAATTGAATATGATTAACGCTATATTTGTCATAATACACACACTATCATGATATTATATTAATATTGTCATGACTTTGTATCTATACCAAAAGAAACACTATCATAAAATTGAATATGAATCATTAACTATAAATACACTTAGTCAAAAGTTTTGAAAGAAATACTATTGCAATGAGCAACCTCTTCATTTTGTAAAATTTCCTGATATAACCAGAGCAATTGGTCCACCACTATATTTGACCTTGCAGTAATAAAAACATACTACATATTCCCAACCATGTCTCGTTGCAAATTCCTTTGTTGCTTCTTCAGTACCTATAACCATGTTCATTGTACCAATTACGAACATAATGATTGTTATTTTTTTGTTAATAAGACCATCATATACTCATTCAAAACATAATGAAATGGTATCTCATTCAACCAACGTTCTTAAAAGATAACACAGTGTGATATAAGTAAAATAATATACTTTCCTGTTTCCTTATTATCCATGAATGAAAAAATCAGGGAAATTACATAAATTTAAAGTATACTGGCAACATAAAACTTTCTTAGTATGCTAACAATGAAGGCTAAATTAGTTTCCATACATGGTAATCATGATCACAATTAACAACACACCAAACAATTTTTGAAAGCGCATATTACTTAATTTTCAACACAGGGAGGGAACTTGTATACTCAAACTGCATTTCCATGTCAATCTAAATATTACCTTTTAAGAATGGTGTAGAAGAAATCCCACAGCTCTTAGCTACCGTCTCAGTCTCATCGGAAAGAACTATGTTTTCATCAATATCAGTCCCTCATAAGAAGGGAACACTGCGATCTTCATCCTGTTACATATGGATGTTACTTAGAGAAGTAAACAATTGGAAAATACTTATAAGACAACAAAAAAAGTGAATCACGCATAACTCATAACTCACCGCAGAAATAAATGTGGCTTTAGAGCGACTGTCAAATAAGATAAATGTAAACTTTCCCTTGAAATCCCTGAACCAATCCTGGAAGAAGTTTGTTATGATTAGCAACAACAGAGAGAAATAGAGAGATGTGACTGCATAGATGACAACCTTGTTACAAAATTAAAATATGCCTTTGAAAGGCCACAACACAAGTAGGTCAAAAAAGAGTACAAAATACAGCTATATCTGATGGTACCCGTCAAATCTTAGATTTCAACACCAAGTCGTTTTAGGGCATGTTATTTATGTCATCATCATCTTATACTTTTGATACTGATACACGTTACAGGTATAGAGGATGGGAAACAGAGATGTGTCACTCATAAACGTTAGACTTTGTCAAGAATCATACATTCAAACAACAAAAAACTTGAATGCAAAAGCTGTATTTGTAAACATATATGTAACGCAGAAAAGGGAATCAAAAAATCAAAACCAAATTCATTCATATGAATTGAAATCTATTTCATTCAAAGTGGTGGATTCAGAAAGAAAGTTACAACATTAAGAAAAATAAAACTCCTAAATGTCAAATCTAAAAGGCCTGAACGACATGAAATTGCTCCAACCGATTGGTGCTAAGTCTTCATCATCTGAATCAAACGTACGTTTCTTCCGTATCCTTCTTGCTCTGTTAATTCTCCTCCTCCTCCGTCTTCTTTCAACTGAGACCGACTGTAGCCTCTGCACAGCTTCCTCGGGCTGGACTTGTTGGGTATGAACTGGTTGTTGAATATCAGAAGTGGGTCTCTGAACATCTGAGATTGGTTGTTGAACATCTGGACTTTGTTGTGTATGGACAGCATCATTGGAACTCATGTTCGTTTTCCTTCTTGAATGATGTTGGTTGTGTGATAAAATGAAGAGGAAAAGGTTTATATAATGGTTTACGTTGAGATTCTAAACGTTTTGTTTTGGGCTGTAATTATTGGTTGGGTAGTTCAATAACCACTGCTGGTAATTGAATATCAATGGTCAAGTTTATCATTTATTTTAAAATACATAATTATTTAATATGGGACATTGGGAAGCAAAACATTGGTAAATATATTTCAAAGGCATAAATATAATTTGAATATTTCATATCTATATAAGTAAAAATTAAGAAACACACAATTATATAAAACCATGGGATATTAGATGTGCTATTTAAAACAATAAAATGTTATGTTGCAGAAAGTACATGTACCTTATCTATCGTCCAAGAAATTAAGAAACACACAATTATATCAAACCATGGGATATTAGACGCCCATTTCCTGCTCCTGTAACCACAAATAAGGTTCATATGTAACAATGATATACAATCACTTCCTTTAGGGAAAACTTGCTCTAAATAGAGACATTTTTGGGTACCTCACTGCTTCTACGACCTAAGACATTTAAGGTAAATATAACACATATAGATATATTAGATTGCAGGTGTACCAGGACCAAGAGCATATCATGTATCATGTGTCAATAAAAAATTAATATCAGTAATACCTATAAGATCCTTTCTAAGGGAATGGAGAGGATGTAATGTAACATCTGTCACATTCCAATAATGAAACAGTTAGTAGAAAAACAGATTCAGGAAGGAACATCATCTGTAAAATATTAAGGAAAGATGTTCAACGATACTTACACTATTCAGAAAACACTTCATTAACTTTGTATGGTCGCATAATCCAATCTGTCGACCATCTGAAAAAAGTAAAAAACATTAATATAATTATAGATTGAGTAATGTATTCAAACATTACAGTGTCACAAATAAATAATACAACACTACCAATGTTTAAACCCAAATGGAGTTACAAAGTTAGTAATCCATCTATTTCAAATCAATTCAATGTGTCCATTTTAGAAGGATCTTGTAATTTCGTGTTTTAAGCTTGAGACAATCAACAAAAGATAACTATTATCAATTGCATACATAAACATTTAATCAAACATCTACCATTCGTAGATTTTCATCACAAACAACCCAAGTGCCTCAACCTTCAAACTTCAGGTTTCTGATTTCAACATTAAATGAAAGAAGAAAAATAATGAAAACCAACTTATCTCTTTATTATTCGGCGTAAGCAATTACTACGGATGATATCTCCAAAGCACCACTTCTTTTCTCAGGTCCATTTTTTTCACAGATCTTTTCAACTGTTAAGACATAAAGAAAATGTTTAGGCATTAACACGTTTATATTTATGCACAAAACATACAGACGAGCATCTACAAGAACTGAAATGTTTTTTTTAACATGCATTAAATTCAAATGTTTTTCAGTTAAAAGCAAAAGCAAGCTTACTGCCTCTTCAGTCGAAAATCCGAGTTCTTTCTGCCATTTCACTCAAGCCCTAACCTGCAATGCTCTATAGATTGAAAGTAATAGATCAAAAACATAAAATCCAAAAATCAAGATCCAAAATAATGTCTTCAATGCTTCAAAATCGGAAACACGGAGAATGACGAGCGAGAATGATAGATATAAATCTCAGATAATGATTTCACCTTAAAATCGGAATCACAGTTTTGTAGATCTAACAGATTTATCAGAAAAACAAACCCTAAACCCTAAAATCAGAAAAAGAAGAAAAACGATTAACAGATTTATCAAAGAAACGAAGTTGACGAAGAACAAACCTTTAACAGTTTTGCGACCATTTCCATCCACAGCACCATCGTCCGGACACAAATCAATGACGAAGACGAAGAGCAGAGACAAAGAAAGAGAATCTCACGGTGACAGTGAGAAAGAGAAAGAGGGAAAGACAAAGCGTGAAAGAGAAAGGAACAGTGAGAATGAGAAAGAGGCCAAGACATAGCGTGAAAGAGAAAGGAACAGAAGAGAGACAAGACACCTAAATGTCAGCAACTTTTAAGTAAAGTAAACTATTAGAAATGATATAATTGGATATGAAGTAAATGACATCATCATTTGAATCAATTTTAACCAACAAAGACTTATAACAATAACTATATAGTTGGATTACAATAGTGTGACATCAATAGTTGAAAAAGTAATTTTTGGACATTTTTTACCCTTAAAATTAGGATGTGGCATTAAAAGAGAAAGGGGCAAAAATGAGTTTTCCAGAGCCCTTTCTTTTCTTATATTATAAATTAGAGCAACAAATGTATTGACAGTCCAATTGTACCATAAAAACTTTACTCGATTATTGATTCTAGTTAAGAACTACTCCCTAGTTTGGCGTTGAATTTGACCCAAAATTAGGGGTGTGAAAAAAACTGATTATTCTTAACCAAACCATTCCATATTTAAAAACCAGTCCAATTAATAACATAACCAAACCAGCCTATTTAAATTCAAAAATAAAAAACCGGTTTATCATTTTAGTGAACCAGTTTAGAACCGGTTTCACTATTCCAAAGCACAAGAACTCACAATTGCAATCTTCAAATCAGAAATCGTAATTCGCTTTCAGAATCTCAAATTGCAAATCCCAAATCGCTTTCACACACTCTCAATTGCAAATCACAAATTGCTTTCTCAAACTCTGCAAATCAGAAATCGCTTCCTCAAACTCTTAAATTGCAAATCGCAAATATCAATCGTCTTTGATCTTCTTCCTAAAAAATCAATGTTTATTTCAACAAATTATTCTCTAGATCTAAATCAAATCTGAGTTTAAAATATCGATTTTGAGCAAATTCTTGAAAAAAACTTCATAATGAGGAGGCCGATTTCAGTTCTACGAAGAATAGGAACAATATTCGCATCAGAAGAAAAAAAATCTATAACCTCTCAATTCCCAAACAATTTTCTGAAACTTCTGCAGAGTTACATTCGAGAATCGAGTAACACTGTGAACCGTCGAAGAATTCATGAACGGACGTATCTTAGCGTTATACAGGTTAGCCTTAAACACATTGAACTTGTGATGGATTTTGTTCCTTTTCTGTGTTGATTTTACTGTTGGTGTTGTGGGGTGTTTCTATGTGAATGTTTATGTAAAATATAGTAAACCGGATCCGAATTAGACCCATACATGTTTTACAAAAATAATCGGTTTTCGTTGAAATGGATTTTGGATCTGAAGCAAACCATCAATTTGGTTCAGTTTGGTTCGATTTATAAACCATGTACAAACCTATCCAAAATGTCTAAATCTGCTAAAATTCTATCTTCGAACAGTATATTGGTCGTTGCACCCCAATAAACTCCAGCAAACAACCGTCAGGAAGAAACTCTTGAAATCATCTTTATACAGCAGCCTAAAATTTCCTATTAAATTCACCTTGATGCAGCCGTAGATAGTTATCTTCCCTCACATCATCCACTTCCAAATAATTTGTAACCAACTTCCACACCTGTTTTGCATTCACACACAACAGATATGAATGAGAAACATTTTTCTCTTCAGTAAAACACAAGGGGCACACCAGATTGTGATCACCCTGAATGATACCTCATATTAAGATTATTTATAGTAGGCAACCTATTTAGAATGACTCTCCAACCAAACAATTGAACCTTACTCGGGATTTTGGATTTGCAGATAGAAGTTAATCTGTCAGAAGTAACAGTGTCCAACTCTGACTTGCAAACACTGTCCCAGTTAATCCAGCACACCTTTCTTTTAGTTTGATCTTCTCCCTAAAGAAAATTCTGCTGAATAGAAATGATTTGTTGAATGATTCCTTTTGGAGTTTTGAAGAAGGAGAGATAAAAAATTGGAATATTGGATAAAACTGAGTTTAACGTCATAACTCTACCACCTAGGGTCCGTTTGGTTCAATCGAGGGGAGGGATTTTTATCAAGGGGAGGGGAGGGGAGGGGAGGGATTTTAAATATATATATGTTTGGTTCAAAATAGGAAAGGGGAGGGGAGGAGAGGTATTTTACTTACAAATATGTTTGGTTCACAAGGGGAGGAGAGGTATTTTAAAACTAATTTACATTTTTATCCTTCTAATTTTATCATAAGACTCATGATATTTATCATTTATAATTCAAACACAAATTCATTGCCGAAATATAAAGTATTCAATCAGAGAGCATCTTAAAAAATTTTATAAAAATTATAACGATTATAATATATAATTTTAAGAAGATTATCAAATATAATAAAATCTAATAAAAATTATTATAAACAAGAACATTACAATAATTAAAAAGTAACAATAAAATATAATAAATTAAATAAAAATATTTAAACACATATAATAATAATAATAATAATATGAATATATAAAAAGTATAAAAAATATAAAAGAAAGATAAAATTTGTTCAAAATATAACATTTAACATTTTTAATAAGTTAAATTTATATTTAAATAAATAATAAGGATAAAAATGTAAATATAGCTATGATTAAAGTGAATCTCCTCCCCTCCCCTCCAAATCCCCCCAAATTGGGGGGAAGCAAAAAGTGAGTCAGGAGGGATTTTGGTCCCCTCCATCTACCTCCCCTCCCCCTCTTAAATTTTGAACCAAACACAAAAACTATTAAATATTCCCTCCCCTCCCCTCCCCTCCCCTCCATCTACCCCCAACCAAACACACCCCTAAGGACATGAGTTTTCTTTTCCAAGAAGAGAGTTTTCTTTGCAACTTAGCCACAATATGATTCCTTGTTGATAATATTCTATGTTGGCCCCTACCATGATTCCAAGAAACTTGAACGGAAAAGACCCGATTTTGTACAAGAGGAAAGTAGAAGCTGCTTGGACAAAATCAACTTTCAAGTTTATGCAAATATATGACTTTTATTGATATTAACTCGAAGACCTGAATCCATTTCGAATCCCCTTAAAATAGCTTTGAAACTCCAAATTTTGTCCCAAATATCGTCACAAACACCATATCATCCGCAAATTGTAGCAGTTCATATTGTGAATTGTCATTAACCTTGAACTCATTCAGCTTTCCCAAAGTGGTGGCGTTGTGAAAAAACTTGACAGGCCATCAGCAGCTAAAAGAAACAAAAAAAAGGGGATAGAGGATCCTGTTGGTGCAGTCCTCTCTCAACTTTGAATTCGACATTAGGGTTACCATTAACAAGACCAAACATCGAACTATTAAACATCATCCCATTCATCCAAGACAACCATCTATGCCCGAATCTCATTCTTTCCATGATATTCCTAAAATAATCCCAAGATACACAGTTGTACGCCTTGGCAAAGTCAACCTTAAGAAATAAACATTCCTTTTTGTTCCTCTTCACAAAATCCACCAATTCGTTAACCACCAAAATACCATCCAACATTTTTCTTCAAGATTTATGGGGGTTTTCAAATTTAGGATTAGTTCCAAGAAAGAAGCCGTGTTTTCTTTAGGTTGCTTGGAACTCAAATAAAATTCATTGACAAATTGAATGACATCCTCCTTCAAAATATCTCAAGAAACTTTGAAAAATCCAAAGTTGTATCCATCCGGTCTAGGACTCTTGTCCTTTTCAGCACTCCAAATGACTTTCTTAATTTCTTCCAACGAGAAAGGAGCATTGAGGAAATTCCCCTCTTCTTTTAACAATTGCTTGAAATCCACTCCATCCAATGTATGCCTATTGAAAAATGGCTCCTCAAACCTATCCTGAAAATGGTTTTGATCTCTTGCTTAACTTCAACTACATCCTCAATTTTGCCTCTACTAGTAGTTAATCCAACAATAGCATTCCTTGAACCTTAAATTCACAGCCTTCTGAAAAAAAAAATTGAATTACAATCTCCTTCCTTAATCTACTGATGTCAAGATTTATGCCTGATAATACTCTCTCAAAATTGCATTTTTTGATAAAAAAATTCGAAACAATTAACCGACTAACAAACATCTCTTCCCTATCCGCAATTTGAGATGCATTAACAACTTGGAAGTCCATCTCATTCAACTCTTTAACTGTTGTATCTACCTCTAAGTTGATAACGCCGAATACGTCCCTATTCCAATTTCTAAGTCTTTCTTTCAAACATATCAGCTTCTCCTTCAAACCAAAAACAACTTTCCCATTAATCGTCGTTTGATCTCACATAAAATTCACAGAAGGAACAAAGTCTTCATGATCCAACCATCAATTGAAAATTTTAAAAGGTTTTGGTCCCTAATTCACATTATTTCCTCTAATCCAAATATGATTGTGATCTGATAACTCCTATCATACTCAAAATTTGTCCTACCCCTTTTCCTCATTTCATCTGCATACTCTAGTCATCTATCTAGATCATTCATTTGCACTTACATGTTTGTCCTACCCCTTTTCCCCATTTCATCTACATACTCTAGTCATCTATCTAGATCATTCATTTGCATTTACATGTTCAAGTAACATCATTTATTCAAAGGTTTTGTTATTTATGACACAAAGATATAAATTGTGAAAAGTAACCTATCAAGCTCCATGGGCTAGTTTTTTTTCCTTTGGTGCCCTTATGAATAAAACTTATGGTATCATTATGCTACACTTGACTTGGGAGGCTAATCTTCTTGGATCAAGTCTTTGGGGAAACCCTAATATTGGTCTAGACATTTTGGATCATCATGGCATTGGGATTTAGATGTCACTTTTCAAGTTTGACTTTGGTCAACAAAAGTTAACCATGGAAGGTTGACCTTTTGTTGACCATTCTTCTTTTGAGGTCTTACTTAGTGATTATCATTGGCTTTTGTTCTATTTGATTCAAGACATGGTAATTCATTCAAGAAATCAAGTGCAAATTCAAATTCAAATTAGAGGGGAAGTGTTTTTCTTGAAGAACAAGTTACACATCTCATTCAAGGGGTCCAATTATCGTTACAAAGTCATAATAGTCATTACAAAGAACAAAGATTACACATTATCCAAAAGAAAAACCATTTTTAACCTAAGGATGACTTTTAGTCAAACAGTTGACCAAAGTCAAACTAAAGTCCTAATTCTACATTTCTTCAACCCTCGAGGTCCTTCCATTTTTGTGCTTCCAAGCTCTTCCAATGCTCCATGTTCTTGATGCTTTACAAAACCTCCTCATGATTCATGATGCCATTGCCAAACCTAACTTTCAAGATGCCTTGCCAAATCACCATTGTGCTATGTCCAACCAAGCATATATCAGCCCTACAGCAATGTGAAGAAAATTAGCATCACGCTCCTTACACAAGCTCAGCCATACAAACATGCACTCACACAAACATAAACATAATGCACACAAAAAAATTCAATACACATACAATACAACCTAAACTTAGCATACTCAGTTCACTATCTTCAAATTAACTTATGCATCTAACAGTTCAAAGCACTCACCATCACAAGTCTAAATTTCTTTTGTTTTTCTATTAACTATCACAATTAACAACCATTGACAGTTAGCAAGAATCACACATTAGCATAACCAATCCAACAATTCACTCTCCTAACAATATCCATTCAAATAGTATAATCAGTTCATTAACTAAACCAATTTCCAATTCCATTCCCATTAACATTACTTGTAACCACAGCAGTTCAACCAACCAGTGATAATATAACATCATGACAGTGCAATTTCTAGTTAAATAAGCTCTATTTCAGACAATTAACATAAGTAATAGCTTATTTTACTAACCAACATCTTTTTAAAATTGATTCACTAATTAAGTAGTACTTAACCAATAATTCAAACACACCACATTAACTCAGTTAACATCAACACAACCCTAACGGTAGGTTTCAATTACTAACCGTTAACAAGTTATCCACTACACCTTAACCATATAGCTAGCAGGTCTTCATAGCAGCTCCAAAACTCTAACTATATCCTAACTAGTTTCTAACCAAATGCCATAACAGTTCAACAAACCCTTAGCTAACATAGCAATTCCATAGTTAACCTAACTCCATCATCACTAACTCTTACTAACATTAACAATAACAAGTTCATTAACATTCCTAACTGAATTTCTAACATCAACTGATTAGTGCCATGATATTTCCCTTAATACAAATTAATTTGATTCCAAAACTCTAGCCAATTGACATTTCTAAACACTAACAGTACAAGTTGCATAGCAATGCAAATTTTCATGACAGGTCAGGTTTCATTGGCATAGATAATTAATTCCTAAGTCATTCCTCATCAATTCCATAACAGCTCAAAGTCTCATCAATTAACGCAATCGCAATCATAATCCCAGAGTTGCACTAACAATTCAAAAGTAAGTTCACTTAACAAATTCATTCCTAACTCTAACACAATCCTAACAATTTAACTTACCTCCTAACTAACCTTTTTCTAACTGATTCATTAACAATTCTAATAGTTCCAATCAAAGAAATCTCTAACTTTCTAAATGTCCAACATTTCAAAATAGCTAGCTAATAATAATCTAAACTAACTATTTTCCTCTTCAAACTAACATTAACTTCAGACTAATTTTCATAACAGTTCACTAACAAATTTTCATCACTCATTAATTCACCTAAACTAACTGTTAACTAACAATGTTAAACAACCTAACTAACTTGCTCATGAATTGAACTAACACTAACCCCTGCCCTAACTCCTAACTGCTTTGCCCTAACCTCTGCCCTAATTCAGTTAGAATCTCCTTCCACTTCAATCTCTATATAACAATCTCTTTAACAACAATCAACAACCACATTCACTTTGCAAAATCACATTGAACTCCCTCTAATCTCTGCAATTCAATCTCTCTCCCTCACCACGCTCAAAGCTCTCCATCACTAGTTGACAGAGCTTCATCAATGGAAGCTCTGAACAACTGAGTTAAACCTCACCCCTATACTGTACACTAAAAAAAAACAACAACACAATAGTTTCGATCCTGCAGACTATTGGGAAGAAGAAGAAGAAGTTACTGCAAAGAATTGGAGTTTCAGAGTACTTACCTATTGGCGCTTTTCCTCTGGTTTTCTCTAGAGTTTCATCCTCAAGCACACTTCAACAATTCCCAGGGCCTTGTAGGTAGGAACTTCCTCCCCTTGCTTTTTCTGCTTCGAAGTAGTTACCACAATGTTGGGGAGGTTGAGCAAGGTTTCATGCTTTTATTCCCCTTCTATGATATTTAATTTTCGCTGGAGTGAGTTAGGGGTCTTGGCATTTCTTTTGCGGTTTGGACGATCCAGTGATATTTAAGGGAAATTAGGTTGAGAAATGGAAATATGAGATTGAGAAGGTCCTGATGGTGGCGTTTTGGTGTTGGTTGGTTATGCTCCGCCGAAGCGATTTCCAGCCAAGGGTGTGAGAGAGGGAGAGAAAAACGTGTGTCAAGTGAAGAATGAAACAAATGAGAGATGAATTTGATCACCTCCATTCTTCCCTCACACGCTTTGGGGTTCACCACACCAAGCCCAAAGGCTTTACTTTTCCACATTTCCTGAATTGCTTACAAACTCCCTACACTGAACTCACACAAAAAACACAACGATGGGCCTTCATTGCACAGGCCCAATGCCCAAGTTCTTGGCCACACTTCCTGGTTCAGTGCACCCCTGCAGAGTGAATCCTTTTTTTATTAATTATTGTTTTTTTTGTCTATTAATTCTTTTTTGTCACACATAAAATACCTATTAAAAACACATTGAAAAAAAGGAATAATACATGTTAGGCTAGATTTTAAGTAGGTTTTAATTAGAATTAGTTTTGTTAGGATTCCTTTTTAATTTCATGATTAATTATATACTAGGGTGAACATTAATTAAACCCATTTTTTAATGTCATTATCTCTTCCATGATTTCATGTGCTTATTGTGTGAGTCTTAGCATGACCCCCTCTTGGTGAATTAGTTGATCAATTTAGTTTGATCAATTAATACATTTATGAATTAGACTTTGTATGATTGTCATGAACAATTACATGCTTCCCTTAGAATTTATATTCATTTAAGTGATCAAAAGTCTCTTATCACTTGATTGAAGTAGATTTCTACACTTGCACTATACTTGATCCATCAAGTCAAATTCAAAGTTCAAGGCTTCACATTCAAGACTCTGAAGACAGAAGGACATCAATACCTTGATCATGCTAAGCTTCATCCATTCAAGCACACATTTCCCCTTCAAAACAAAAAGACTCTTCTTTCAAAACACATGTTAATTATGATGTGAATTATGTGCCACGAGCCTTAAGTAACAGAGAAGAATGAGAGGGATCTTTCATATCCTTGTTCTGAATACTTTTGAATACGGAACGTATGCCCAAGTTATTCAAAGTATTCGCTCCGTTCATAGACTTTAGTGTAATTCAAATCAAACAAATTTCAAACTTTCTTCCCTACATTAAACACTTCAACAATCAACATCCATAATACTTTTTTCTCTTGTGGTTTGGTTTTAATTCTAAAAACCAACCAAACCAAACCAAACTGCATGTTTTTTTATCTTGTTGTTCGAATGATTTTTAGCGTCAAAACCGTCAAAACCGCATCGCGAACACACACACACACACACACACACACACACGTACGCACGCACACACACACACAGAGGCACGCGCACACGCACACACACACACACACACACACACTTAGCATTATGTTATCCAGTTTTGTAACATTTTCAGAGAACTTAGTTCTCAGTTTTCTGGTGTGTTGTATTTTTACTTTTTATGTGTGGCTCGCATTAGAGGTCGAGACAGGAGCATTTATCGACAATATGGTAAGGACCGAAAACTCAAAATCCAGCTGATCGAGAGGAAGATCAGATAGTTGCACCTGAGCCTCGTCCACTACATCCAGCGTTCCTTAGAGGACCGTCTGATACATATCTTTTAGTGAGGTATCAAGACCACTTTGCTCGCCATTTGTGGTTCGGAGAAGTAAGTTAATTTATGGCATTTTATGTTGATTCAAATTTAATGTAAATTATTTATATTTTATAACATATATTATGAATTATTTTCAAGAGAGAGATCCGAAAAAAGAGTTGAAGATTGTTGTGCATGGCAGTAAATTGAACGGATGGGTTCCACATAGTCTCTCATTGGTGATAGAGAGATGGTTGTCTGATTCTGGTCTATCCTTTCTACAGAGAACCCATTTATCGAGGATATATCAGAATATAGTATCAATATTTGTGGAGAATGGCATCTAGAAACATCGTCCTTTCATATGTCATTTGTCGAGATGACCATTACTTTGGACGATGTTTCTTGTCTGCTTCATTTACCCTGTATGGGGAGTTCTGTAACGCTACAGAAGGTTTCACTGACTCTGATGTTATTACTCTGGTTATTAATCTGTTGGGTGTTTCGTTGGAGGAGGCAGCTAAAGAGGTTCATGGTTACAGAGGTCCTTATTATATGCTGGATTGGTTGAAGCTGATATTTACGCGTCAGCAAGCTAAGAGTAGATTTGACTATGCAGCTATAGCCTATATGATGTTGTTAGTAGGCTGCACCATTTTTGCCGACAAGACCTTTACTGTTGTAGAGGCAAAATACTTATCACTATTTCGGGACTTGCCTGGATGCAGTAGATACTGTTGGGAGGCAGCTGCACATGTCACACTTTACAGATATCTAAGAGATGCTTCCTTTTACAATTACAAGCAGCTTAGGGATATTCCTTTCTGCTATAGGTACAAATGTTTTATTTTAATTTAATTTAGATTTGTATTAGCTTATTCAGAATATTTTTAATTGATAATATTCATGTTGTGTAACAGTGTTTGATTCATAAGTATTTTCCAATTGTTGGCAAGACAGAATTTTCTTAGATTACTATCATCAGTAGTCCACTTCCTAGGGCGATGAAGTGGATGTACAAGCAAGGTTCACATAAGGTTGACGAGCTCAGGCCTGTGTTGGATGGATCGATGTTGAAGCGGTAAAGCAGCAAGCAAAAATTAATTAAATACTCAGTTTTGTCGTCTCCACAGGGATCGGTGCGAGAAAGAATGTCGTTCAACGGTCTCTACATTTCTAAGCTTGTGGTGTAAAAGTTTTGGTTAAAAGGTTTAAGGAACCAAAATTAAAGGCATAAAATATAAAGACTGAAAATATAAAGTAAAGACTGAATTATAAACGGATAATCAAGTAAACACAAATCAATCATTCGTCTAATATCCTCACGTATCACTCACGACATACATATCCTCTCGGTCCCCGCATGTTGTGAGTGATTTTGTACCGATCAATAATTGCTCTTGCACATTACCAATCAATATAAAGTATTGAAAACCTACATGAATGTTAAGCCTACATCCATTTCTAGCGTCTAGACCCAATAGATATTACTATAACATTCATATCAAACTAATGAGTAATTCATATACAAAGCTATGATCAGAATACGTACATATGATTAACCCTTTTTACACGCATTCAACTAATTGGCCAAATGTATGTGAATATCGTTCTTCATCACTATTATCACGCATCCTCGCAATACCGCATTGATCCTACTCATGATATTCATGCTACTAATCAACACAATACAATAAAAGATACAATGAATATCAACTCACAAAACCATGTCAAAAGTTTACTCATTGATAGATGAAAATCCAAGATTAAGGATTTGAAATAGGTTTTGTTAAGACCCACAAATAAGCAATCAAAGACAATCAATAATAGAGGATCAAAACTAGTTCACAAACATACATTAGATGAAATATATAAGGTATCAAAAGATTACATCCAAACCCCAACAAGAGATCAAAGATCTTACCTTCTCCCTCTTAGGGTTTGAGTTTCTCTCACTAGAATATATTTGGATTTGAAGAGAGATAAAGTTCTGATCCTAAAATTACAAGTTATGGCTAAAAAATGATGAAAATTACTTATATAATACATTCGAAATCTGTCATGATCGCACTGCGAACAAATTATTCGCCCAGCGAACACCAAACTAGGCACCTGATGTGCCTCAGGAACAGTCAAACCGCCTCTGCAATTCTGCATAAGTTCGCAATGCGAATAATTATTCGCAAAGCGAACAATCGCTGGAAAGTTCGCAATGCAAACTTTGGTGCCTTTTCTTACTACCTCAAGTCTGGGAGTATTCGTTGGGAAGTTCGCAAAGCGAACATTCGCTGAAAAGTTTGCAAAGTGAACTTTCTGAAGTTTTTTCATTTCCTTCATTTCCTTTGGCAACTTGCATCTCTTTTCTTGTGTCTTACTTCTTTGATGACTTAATGCCTTTTTCTGCACAATAACACATAAATCAAAGAATCCAAAGGCATTTGCAATAATATTAAAGAATCACACAAGAACACAAATTAAATCTATGAAACATGAGAATTGAGTTGAAAAGTGCCAAGAAAGATGGTTCAATTTAAGTCAAAATTTGCACTTAACAAACTCTCCCCAACTAGATTTTTGCTTGTCCTTAAGCAAAGTATGCCCCTCATTAAAACAAGAGGATTTGCTCAAGCATAAGATTCAACCAAGAAAAAATTAACGGTTCAACTTCAAACAAGAGAAATTTTCTCAAATAAGAGGATTTAGTCAAGCATGAAAATGCGCACAAGTAACGTATACCACTCAATAGAATCGAACAATGACAAAGAATTTAGTTCTTAAACAAATATCATGGAATGTTTCAAATAACAACTAAACTATCATGCTCATATCACTCTAACACTCCTCTTCGAAAAATAATTGAAGGAAACACGCGCTTACAAACATGGGGCAATTTCACTCACCTGACGAACAATGCTAATAGCAACTCAATTCATATAACATCTAACAATCAAAAATGAAAACATGGAAGCAAAAAGATCACTAAGGGCTTTAAGGGTTGTTGCTTGGTCGGGTTAACAATAAAAGGACATTTCTAAAGGCCATTGAATCGAAATTTCCGATGCAAAATAACATTCACTATACAAGGTATTCACACATCTCAACTTCATTCACCATTTTCATTCCTTTACCACAAACCTTCTCAAATTTCCTTATGCACAATTATTTCATTCTCTATTTTTCTTATTCAAACAAGCATTCTTTTTTTCTTTTGTTTTTCATATTCATATTCACACTTTTTCTTTTCATGCTTGTTTGAAATTTTTCAAAAGTTTATAACAACCTACCATTCTTCTTTTTCATTCTCCCCAACTTGAATTCAACCAAACCACAAGTGAATGTTCCTTTCTTTTTATGGCAAGGAAATCAAATTAAAACAGTGTTCAAAGGTTCAAGAAGAAATTTTTAGAACCTCACAAAATTCAATGATGAACTATACTTTCAAATTATGTACATAAACCAAGTTCATCACTAAAATGAGATCTAAATTGTTTAGGCTCAAAGGGGTTAACGAATTCTCACTACTCACGGGTAAGATACTTTTGGATACGGTTGTGCTCAAATATAAACAAATGACTTGATCATTTCTAATGCTTCCACAAAACCACAATAATCAAAAGATAAAGCATGAATCAAATGAATTAAACAAAGTTATCAGTCATCCTAGCATATAGTAAATAATGGAGGTTTCTCACAATTTGTGGCTTTTGGACCTAAGTGAAACAAGCATTCAAACAAGTTGCAAAATGAAACAAGAATACACAAAGACAATCAACAATAGAGGATCAAAACTAGTTCACAAACATACATTATATGTAATACATAAGGTATCAAAAGATTACATCCAAACCCCAACAAGAGATCAAAGATCTTACCTTCTCCCTCTTAGGGTTTGAGTTTCTCTCACTATAATATATTTGGATTTGAAGAGAGATAAAGTTCTGATCCTAAAATTACAAGTTATGGCTAAAAATGATGAAAAGTACTTATATAATACATTCAAAATCTGTCATGTTCGCACTGCGAACAAATTATTCGCCCAACGAACACCAAACTAGGCACCTGATGTGCCTCAGGAACAGTTAAACCGCCTCTGCGATTCTGCATAAGTTCGCAATGCGAATAATTATTCGCAAAAGCGAACATTCGCTGGAAAGTTCACAATGCGAACTTTGGTGCCTTTTCTTACTGCCTCAAGTCTGGGAGTATTCGCTGGGAAGTTCGCAAAGCGAACATTCGCTGGAAAGTTCGTAAAGTGAACTTTCTGAAGTTTTTTCATTTCCTTTGGCAACTTGCATCTCTTTTCTTGTGTCTTACTTCTTTGATGACTTAATGCCTTTTTCTGCACAATAACACACAAATCAAAGAATCCAAAGGCATTTGCAATAATATTGAAGAATCACACAAGAACATGAATTAAATATATGAAAACATGTGAATTGAGTTGAAAAGTACCAAGAAAGATGGTTCAATTTAAGTCAAAATTTGCACTTAACAATCGCACCTGCTGATTTCATTTGGCGCCCTTTTGAGGATCATAGACAACACCAGTCATTTGATGATATATGCTTGTACGGGGGTGGCCTGAAATGGTATGGTACAATTGTTCTATACTCATATGACAAAATTTGTGTCAGTTTGGATACAGGAAGTACATACCATCTCTGCCTCCTGATATTGACACACTTTATATGGATTTTGAATGGATTTCATATCATGCGAGCTTGATGGACGTGATCTGTCAGGCCTTTTTTTCTACCATCATATATGATGCGGTGTCCGATTACTTAGATTGGAACTACAAGGTATAACATCCTCGTTGGTACCACCACCTCGGGGTGAGGTCAGACAGGTCCTGATTCTTATCTATGATGAAGGATCGTCATATCCGAGGTTATTATATATTTCACATGAGTTTCGTCGTTATTTACATCCTCACGAGGTGGAAGAGGATGACAATGATTTTGCTGAGGTCTTTCAAGCACTACGTGTAGCTTAAGGTGGACCGGTACCTCAGGGCGGACCAGTCCAAATGCTGGTGAGGACGATGAAGATTTATGTCTTATTTACTATTCATACTTATGTAGTATTATTCAAATTTATGTACTATTTTTCAGACTTCTGTAGTATTTTTCATAATTATATATTTTTATACTTCTTTACTATTTTTAAGACTTATGCAATATAATAAAAAACATACCATGAATTCAATATAACATGAAGTCAGTTGTCAATACAAACCAAAATATAAGAATCACATTACAATCATAATTTAACATATTTCGACACTACAAGCGTAAGGTGTTGTCAATGTTGTAACCGTCCAGCAAATCCAATCACCCAAGAAGTTGCATCTAGTGTGCGATACTTCTTCCAATCCAATGTGATCGGTGGCAATGGAAATCCTTCATTCATGTTTACCTGTTTAGAAAATTAATAAATAAGACATAAATGGAAGATAAGTAATTAACATAACAAACATGAATATTTACCTGAACCCGTTGATCTTGGTTTACAAAACCAATGCAGTAAATGGACACATTAGATGAATGTGACGTCGTCATAGGAAATAAAGTTAGACTAGGATAACCCAATGAGACAAGAATGATGTTATACTGATTTGATATCACATAACCCATGTATGGTAATTTCATCTATTTCTCTTGTGGTTGAGGACCTAAAAAAGATATCATCAAGGATTCTCTCACTTTTGATAAGCGACTTCCAAATAATTTCTCATAGATAATTCTTCTGGAACCTCTAATTTCATTATCCAAATCACGACGAACCATTGAACAACCATCCTTTCCATATTCATGCAATGAGGTAAAGAATCTAAACCCATAATTTCCATCACTTTTAACATCAACAATGTCATCAATAAATGGTTTGATATAATCTGGAAATTGTACAATGTACTTATTAGATGGTTTCTTCTTTGAAGTTTGGGATAAATGTGAACATGGCCTCTTTTAAGATTTTTTAGAACTGCTATGTGCTTGATCAACATACTCATGATATGAAGGATTACGGTGAACATCATACCCCGCAGGTTTCTTCCCTTTTGTTTTCACTCCTCATTTGGTTTTTATTTTTCATGTGGTGGACACATCCTTGTTATAGTGGGGTGAGCAATTTCACACACCCTACTTTTTAGTGCTCGTTTTCCTGCAACATATAATGACTCGAAGCTTTTCTACAGTGCATCAATTGCATTGGTCATGTCCACCTCTATTCCTTCCTCTGTATCTACCTCTTGATCACCTTCCATGCCGAGCTTCCTCTAATGGATATGAATAACATCAATTGGTATTGGTTTAACACTCAATGTGTATCTCCCTAACTCACAAGCACAAGGTAACCCGTATACTTTTCTATGAGTACATCCTCGCATTTGGGTGTTTGTACCCACCATGTCAACCCTCAACCACTCTTCAACAATGTGTCTCAAAGAAGCTCTTGATACTGATTCACGCAAATTCCCATAAAATGGACTAGTGTGCGCATGCTCAACTTCATAAAAACTCTTCTGAAATAAGGTTCTAATATTGCCCAATTGCACCTTGATATTGTCATTCATAGCCTCCCAACATTTGCACATATCACCTAAATTATTCTCCAACATCTGCTTTAGTTTCTAATGCACATACTCAACCCTAAAATAATCAATATCATTAATATTAAGATAAATAAACTATGGCTAATCAAACACATTACCTGTTAGTCGTGGTGTTGCCCAAATGAAACACTTTATTGATTCAAGCTTCAACAAATTTATGCCTATAAAGCGTTAACCATGTGTCTTTCACATAATAAAAAAATGGTATAAAATTCACACATGCGTGCTCAAGTTGTTGCAATTGTTGGTGGTACTCCACCTCATCATTAGCCTTTACAAGTTCATACCATAGCTTCTCTATCGGCTATCGCATATCATTAACAACATACTCCTTGTACTTCGCTTTCACATTTTTGTTGATGTGAAATCGACAAAGAAAATTAATTGTCCTTGGAAATACAGATTCAATTGCTTTCACCAAAGCAAGATCTATATCCGTTAAAATCACTTGTGGGCATTACCTTTACTTAGTGAACAACTGTTTCAACTTATCCAATACCCAACAAAAATTATTTGTTTGCTCAGATTCCATATAGGCAAATGCAACAGCGAATCTTAACTCAGTTTATGTCATACCAATTACTTAAAACAAATGTTTCTTGTACTTATTTGTTTTGCACGTATTGTCCAAAATAAACACATTAGGAAACATATTCAATAACTTCACTGACTCTGGATGGGCCCAGAAGATATCTCTCACAACTTCTGACTCATCTTTTTTCCTACTCCAGTAAACATAATCAGAATCCTCTATCAGCTTAAACAAATGTTGCATTTCTATTCTAGGACCCCTTATGTCTTTCTGAATCTTACTTTTATGTTTATATATTTGGTGATTCGAGTCACATTCCGCGCATCTCGTTCTTGCAATGACAACAATATGTGTCTTGGTGGAACATGACGTTTTGTCAAATCAACAATATGTTGTTGTTCATCAGCATTAAGTCAACCTAAAAACGAATGACCTTCAAATCCATCCGGTAAACCATGGTTGTGAAGTCCACATTTTACGTCAATCTTCCAACCAGAACCATCTTTTGACGGTGTTGACCTAATTTTGAATGGACAACCACATTTCTTTGTAGCACTTTATGTTTCACTATCTCATTCTTTGTATTTTCATCCTCTATCACAAGCAAATATAACTTTGTCACTTCTTCCTCTCTTGCCAGTTTTGGTGTCCGAACGGGTTATTATAACAGTAACTCTATTCCTGATTCCAACCTCCCTAATCCACCTAGTCGCCTCTTCTCGTGTATTAATTTTTTCTATAGTCGAGAATATCTCAGTCGTATCTACACATGTCTGGTTTTTATCACATATCATCAAAGGAATATCCATACCTGTTAAACATAAGTGAGAAAAAATTAATAAAATAAAAAAAAATAAAAAATGTGTTTCGATCTCTTATTATTAAGAAATCTGGTTACTAAAAAAACAACATTGAAACTCTTCATTGTAAATTATCCAAAACTTAAAAAAAAACATAAATTGGAAAACTCATGTTGAAGTTATCTTGATTACTAACGCGAACCATATAACTAACCAACAAGTTATCCAATGTGATAACTTCAAAAACCGGAGATCATTCCTTTAAGTTTTCCGATTTGATTGAAATACATACCAGATTTCATTACATCAAGTTATTCAATTAAAATCGTAAGATTCATAACGGTTACTTTTGACTGATTTGACTGAATAGTAAAAGAAAAAAAATTTAAAATAAAATTAACAAAGATAAATTTAAAATATTTACAAAATTGTTAAGGTAGGAGAATAAATATAGGGGTATAGAGTAAAATTTTCTTTTCTATTTCATAATTTAATGAACCCACTAAGTAACAACAAACCTATTTAAAATATCCTTAAATAAAATTTACTTTAACAGGTAGTTAGGAATGATATTTTAACTCAAACTAGTACGAAACCCGTGCTATCGCACGGGTTCTGTCTGAATTCACATTACATGTCTATCAAATCATTATTTGTAAAGTTTGAATTCATTTTTCAATTGGTTCGTACTTACAATAATATGCTAATAATATGCACCAACTTTTAAGCATTGAATCGCACTTACAATAAATCGTACAACCGATTCTCTAACTTCAATTATATAAAACAGCAGCAAGAGAAATATTGAAAAGATGCCCATTAAAATGAATAGTCTACAGCTGGTATCTCATAGATACGTTTAAATTTACCCGTGAATCCAGATGAGTTAACAAAACTTAGTTGAATCGAGATGAGTTAATTTTAAAACTACATATTTGAATAAAATCATTTTTCCAATTCAAATAACATTACCTTTTAGATATTAGTCAATTTTTCAAAACCTAAAATTTATAACAGCTTCCCGTCAAATATCAGTTTTAAATCCTTCTTATTATATCATATTTACAATTTTTACACAAACCTACAATATATGACAGCTCCCCGTCAAATTTCAGTTCTAAATGAATATCTACACTCTATGGTATCTTGAAATTTCAGTTCTAAATAAATATTTTATCTATCTTTTTGTCTAGGAGAATTTCATAATAGAAGTTTAACTCTACAAAATTTTTAAACTTTTGTAAATTTAAAAAAATATATTTAGTATATTTTTGACAAAAATATTATTAAACCTATTTTAAATATATTTTGGTATCACTTTTTATCATATTTAATTATATTTCATTCTAAAAATTTATCAAACCGATTTTAGATATTACATAATTTATCAAAAATACGTGTACTAATTAAATAAAATGATAATGCATAATTGTAGAAATGTAAAAAGAATGATAAATTTATCTTTTTCATAACAAATTTTTGTATTTTTCTATCATAATTGTCTCATGTTCTTTTATTATACAAAAATATTTATAACATTTTTTAGTATAAATGATAACGTTTTATCATAAAATAAACACTAACATTTTTTGATAAATTGAAATTTTAATATAATTTATTATATTTTAATAGTAGTTTTAATTATAGTTAATATATTACTAAAATTTTAAAATTTTGTAACAATTTTCTATATCAATAAATTTTTTCTCATTATCATGATTTTTTTCTTGAGTACTCCATTTAACATATTTTTTCATGAATATCATTTATCATTTTTGTTTATCACGATTACCATAATAAAGTTTTAGTTATTTTATAAGTTTAAAAAAGTTACAAAATTACAATTGATTTTGTTTTGTTTTAAAATCATAAAATTGAATGCTATTTAAAATTATATCAATATTATATAATTTATTTTCATTAAATCATAATCAAATCCAAATATTCACCTTAATTACATTTAATTTTTTCAAACAAAATGAATGAAGATTTAGATTTTTTTTTTAAATATGGGCTGCATAAAATTTAACGAATTAGTAATTAAAATTGTATTAGAATGTTAAATTATTATATATATATATATATATATATATATATATATATATATATATATATATATATATATATACAATTTTTTTTAAAATACAAACAATATATAGCTTACAATTGTATTATTATAAACAATTATATTATTAAAAAAACTTATTATAATCTCTATTAATTTTATTTATTTTTATTAGAAACTTTATGACTATTTAAACTTTAAAAATTAATAAAATTAAAGATATTTTATTGATAAATAATAATCATATATCAAATATTAGAGTATATTAAAATTCTCAAGGGATAAAGTCGGGTCCCGTCTAGACTCATATTACACGTCTCTTATTCTCATTAGTTAAGTTTGAATTCATTTTTTTTATTACTTGTTAATTTTAAATTCATTTTTTTGGATCGTTAAATAATAGTATCAGTAGTTAAAAACATTACAATTTAGTTTTTCTATGTTAGTAAATTTTTACAAATTTTTTTCAAGATTATCATTAACATTTCTATTATCATAATTATTATTATAAAGTATGTTTGAAAAGATTTTATTTTATTTTAGTAATTTTATAAGTTAAAAAAATAAGTTCAAAAAAGATATTAAACATATTTAGAGAATAAAATAGCATTAAGATATTTTTCTTCATTAAGATATTATAAAAAATAATTGTATCCAACATCAATCACATTATTAAATAATAATTTAATATTTATTAATGTAGATATCAGTAAGTGAATTAAAAATCAGATCTAAGAATATTAAAAAATCAATTACAATATTAAATAATAATTTAACATTTATTTTTTATATACAACTCAATACATATTTACAGCTTTGTTATAAAAATAAGTCCTGACTTAAAATAATAATTTAACATGTTCAATTACTATTGTAATTGAAATTTGTAATTTATGCATTTAATTTTTAATTGAATACCAAAAATTTATATTAACATATTTTTCATTATATTATAAAATTTTATGGATAGAAATAAAATTTTATTTTTTATTATATTATAAAGATAGAAATAAATTTTTGTTTTTCATTAAAATAAAATGATATAATAATCATAAATGAATTTATTAATTAATTTAAACACATTTAAATAAGATAATATATTGACTTAAATTACTATAAATAAAAGATGTCAATGAAATAAAGACGTCTATTAATTTTTAGTGTAATTTGAATTTTAACCAATTTTAATGAAATAATTTAAATCTTAGAATGATGTGTTACATATGATAAAGTAACTGTCACCTCACGTAAAAAATTGGATATAAAATAAAACAATAAATAGTAAAACCTAATTGAAAGGAGAAAATCAAGGTCTATGAAGTGTAGCAGCCACTACCTCTTTATGAGTCATCAAAATAACACGTGACCAGATGACTCAAAGCATCGTCTTTGGCACCGGCAACCCGTGTAACATGCCTTGCAAAGAACAAAAATTATATACACTATGTTATAGCAGTCTGTCACCATATCGATCACATAATGATCTGAAACATCTTAAAAATGTAAAATAAGTTGAAATCAAAATCGAAAATCTTCAAAATCTAATTAGTTATTTAAGATGAATTTTAGAGTGAAACAGTGTTTATGAAAAGGAGTTTTATGGGTTTGTTTAAGATATAGAGGATGCAAAGAGTGTTTATGAAGATGGATTTCGGAGTGAAATAGAGAATATATAGTGTTTATAAAAACGTGTTTTGAGTTTGTTTAAGAAGATATAGAGAATACAGAGTGATTTAGATCTTTAATTAAAAAAAACTTAAAAAAAAACCTTTGAAAGTGACAAATATATATCTGTGATTATAATTTGTTGAGTTGGAGAAGAATATCCACTAACCCTGCAAAGACAAAAAAAAATCAAAATCAATAATGATAGGTTTTTTTACTGTGACAGAATTGAAACATAATTGCGAATTAAATAATGTTGTAATGTTACATAAATTATACTTGTAAAAACCATATATCTTCTAAAAAGGAATGGATTCGTACCAAAACTAAACTGAAATCACCACATTAAATCAAAATCCATTTGCAAATATATATATACCATTTAGTTTTCGATTTTTGTAAAAAAAGATGAGATTGATAAATGAAGAAAATAAAAATCTTACCTTTTCTCCTTTACAATTTACTATTTGAAACCTTGACACAGAAATGCATGAACAAATCTGGAATTAAAAAGGAATGAAATCATATAATGTTAATCAACATAAACCCATATATACCCTTCAAATTTTTATTTTGTAAAAAAAATGATGATATTTATAGATGAACAAAATAAAAAACATACCTTTTCTCCATTTCAGTTTGAAACTTTGCCACACCAATGCACGCACTGATGGATGAAAATGAAAATTGGTTATTATGGGAGAATCAAGGAGGTTTAGGATTAATTAAAATAGTGAAAGACATTGGAAGCGTAAAAGAAACTGTAAAAAATGTCTTGGAAATATGAAATTGTGTTTATTGGGTTCAGAATAATTAATATATTTTCCTTTATAATAGAGATACAGTGTAATAATTATTAACATTGGATTAGCAAATAATGACACCAGTGTAATAATTATTAACATTGGATTAGCAAATAATGACACCATTAGTTAACTGTGAAATTAAAAATAATTCAAAAATAGATCAAAAAGTATTATCATGCCACATCAGATGCATTTATTGTAGAATGCATAAGATTAGATGAAGTTTTTAAAAGACAAATTTATCCCTGGAATTAGAAAAGATTAAGTTGTTAATCAAAGGATTAATATAGGGATTTCCATATACTATTCTTTTAATAGATAGATATTGATTTTGTTATTGAATAATTAGCATTTTGCCACTATTCCAACGGCCACATAAGTCATTAAATTTGGAGTTATATATATATACTAGCGGGATACACGTGCCTTCGCACGGGTACCCGTTGATGACGCGCATTTGTCTACATTTAAAAATTTGAAGAAAAAATAGGATTAATAAATATTAGTAAATATAAAAAATATAACCAATACCCGCGAACAACGGTTGGTATTTTTTATAAAAATATTTTTGTAATAACTTAGTTTTATAAAAATATCAAATAATAACATAATATTTCTAAATATTAATTTAATTATATAAATAAATATTAGTAACATTAATAAATACATTTTGTACGTGTTTTGATTCATACATTACTTTAAATATATATACTTTTATTTTCTTTAATTGTACCATAATTGTAATAATCCGTGCGTTCGCACGGATTATGGCCTGGATACCTGTACGTTCATACGGGTACTGATTGAATTATGCACAATTGTTTTCAAAATGTAATAAGAATTAATTTTGTTTTTACATTATTTATAAAAATATTTTGATGAATAAAAAACGTGTTCTCAAAAATATATATTTATCAACAATCACACATTTTTTATACCATGTGTCACATACTAACAGTGTTTTAAAAACCGGACCGATCATCAAACCGGTGAGGGTACTGGGTCACTGGTTTATCGGTCGAACCACTGGGTCATAGGTCGAACCGCATGACCAAACCGAATTAAATCGGATAACTCGGTTGAATAAACCTGTCATTATAATAGGTATAAAACCGGTAAAACCGGTCGAACCGGATGATTCAGTATCTAAAAAATATAACTATCACTTAAATTTTTTGAAAATATCATATCATAAATTTACAGATTCATAATTTAAATTCAAATTTTAAAAAAGTCTAATTGTAAATTTTAAACAGAGCCTAAATTAAACAGAGTCTAATTTAAATTCATAGTTTTAATGTTAATAGAAAATCAGTTTTAATGTTAATAAACAAAACAATACAAATATTAACATTATTCTAAATAATAAATTTTCCAAGTCTATATATATATAATGGAAATCAGTTAAGTCTAAAATTATATTATATTTAGTTTCTTAATATGTGTTTTTAAATTTCTATACAAATATTTGTATGATGGTTTTTCAATCAATATAAATACAAAATAGTAAAAATAGTTTTGTGGATATTACGAAATTTAATTTGTGTATCACTTGAATCAAATGAGTGATCACTATTATTCTTGGAGAAAAGTTCCTATGTATTTGAGTAAAAAAAATAAAATAAAAATTTAAAAAAAAATTAAAAATAAAAATAAAAAAATAAGCAGTTGAACCACCGGTTTGCGAAAACCGCCGGTTTTCCCGGTTCGTACCGGTTCACACCGGTTTCCACCGGTTCGAAGACATGGCCGATTGAGCAAGCGAACCCGGCAGGTTCGAAGACTGCATACTAAGTTTAAATTGAGTTTAATTATTTTCTTTTATTTTATTTGTTTTGGTGATCATAAAATAATTATGAATTATTTATATTAACATATAATTTTAATGTCATTTAATTCATACATTACTTATGTTTTTTTGTCTAGTATCTATTTACTTATTAATATTTCTTATTTATTTCTTTATTAGTAACATAAATAATTTAAAAATAACACATTTTTTCCCGTATTACGTTTAAGTATATATAAATTTTAGATTATATAGATAAATATATATTGATCAATATCGTACGCACGAGTTATTACATTTTAGTTATTAATACAAAATAATTAAATATAATTAAAATAAATTATACAACATAATGAAATATAGTTAAATATTATTAATTATACAACACAATGAAATAATTAAATATACACGTCCATTTTTTTTATATTTTCCCGTATTAAATTTGTTTTATGTTTTTTTTTTAAAAAGACAAATATTTTTACTATATTTTTAATATTTATCAATGATAAAAAAAATTATTAGAGTAAATAATGAATAAAATTTGTATTATATTGTTATTGACTTTAAATATTGTTAACATATGCATCATAGCATATTTCATAATGCAGAATCCAAAAAAGGAAAGAAGAGAAACAAAATATCATTCTCATTATGCTTCTCCAATGTGTACAGTTGGACCAATATATACATAATAGTGTAACGGTCAAAAAACATAAAAAAAGGAAAACCTAGTCTATTTTAACACCCCCCCTCAAACTGGAATGGATATTGAGCAGTCCAAGTTTGGTGACAAGAGTAGAGAAAGGACCAAGATGAAGAGATTTGGTAAATATGTCTGCTACTTGTTGGTTGGATGAAATGGGCATGAGATGAATAGTGTTGTCAAGAACTTTGTCCCTAGTAATATGGCAGTCCATTTCAATATGTTTCGTGCGTTCGTGAAAAACTGGGTTGTTGGCAATGTGTATAGCAGAGGTGTTGTCACAAAAGATGGTAACAGGTTTGGGATGAGGAATATTTAAGTCTTTGAGCAGGAATAATAACCATTGTACTTCACAGGTGGCGTTGGCGAGGGCACGATACTCCGCCTCGGAAGAAGAACGAGAAACGACAGTCTGCTTTTTACTTTTCCAGCAGATGAGGGAGCTGCCAAGGTAGAAGCAGAAGCCTGTAGTGGACTTGCGAGTGTCCGCACATGAACCCCAATCTGAGTCTGAAAAACCGGACAGAATGAGAGATGTAGCAGAGTTGAAAAATAAGCCTTGTCCCGGAGCATTTTTGAGGTAGCGTAAGATACGAATGGCAGCTTGTTGGTGTGTGCGCGTTGGCTTGGAGAGGAATTGGCTCAACCTGCAAACGGAATAACTTATATCAAGCCTTGTGTGAGTTAAATAAAGTAACTTACCTATTAGGCTGCGGAATCTGGTAGGAACTGGCAAGATATTTTCAGAGTCAATGCTTAGTTGATGAGTAGGATCCATTGGGGTAGAGGCAGGTTTGGCTCCCAAGAGTCCTGCAGAATGTAAGAGATCCAGACAATATTTTCTTTGACAAATGAAAAAACCATCTTTGGATCTGGCAATTTCGAAACCAAGGAAGTATTTAATATTTCCCAAGTCTTTGATACTAAATGTGTTATCCAAGACTTGTTTTATGTGAGTGATTTCTTCAAGGTTGTTCCCTGCAATTAACAAATCATCTACATAGACAAGTATAACAGTGAAACTTTTTGGCAAAGATTTAGTAAAGAGAGAGTAGTCAGCTTTAGACTGAGAGTAACCTAAGTTAGTGAGGGTGTTGGTTAATTTAAAATTCCATTGTCGACTAGCTTGCTTGAGACCATATATGGATTTATTTAGCTTACACACCAGATTTTTATTAGAGGTTTGAAGGCCAGGAGGTATTTTCATATACACTTCTTCATTTAAATCGCCATGAAGGAAAGTTGTGTTTATGTCAAGTTGGTGGACATACCAGTTTTGAGAGGCAGCAATAGATAGGATAAGTCTAATGGTTGTCATTTTAACAACAGGGCTGAAGGTTTCAAGATAATCTATGCCTTCAGTTTGTGTGAAGCCTTTAGCCACTAAACGAGCTTTATACCTTTCCACAGTCCCATTAGCATGAAATTTAATTTTAAAAATCCATTTACAGCCTATGGGTTTTTTGTTAGGAGGCAAGGGAACTAAATCCCAGGTTTGAGTTTTATTTAGGGAGGCAAGCTCTTGATTAATGGCCTGAATCCAATTAGGATTGGTGATGGCCTGAGCATAACTTTAAGGTTCTTCTAAAGAAGATAATTTAATGTTAAACAATTGATGCGTAGCAGATAAATTAGAGTATGAAACAAATTGATTAAGTGGATAAGGAGTAGTACCTGAGTTATTACCAGACTGATGTAGAGGATTACCTGTGAGGAGAGAGCAGTGATAATCAATGAGGTAGTTGGGTTGTTTAGGGATTCTAGTAGATCTTCTGATTGTGACAGGTGATGAAGTCTGGTTAGGAGAGTTTTGGTCAGGTGAGTCATTATTGGTAGGAGAAATGGGTTGAGGAGGTGAATATGTAGGAGTGGGATTAGTAGGTAAAGGGGAAGGGGAAATAGGTTCTGGTGAGTTATGATGGGCAGGAGAAGGTGGTTGTTGTGTAGCTTCTTCAGATTCTGGGGCAGAGTTGTTGGTGGTGGATTCAGATGAAGAAGTGACATTGTTGATCTGAGTCTTCTTTAGATAAGGGGGAAGACCATGTTTCTTGAAGCAAACTTCAACCGTGTGCCCAGATTTGTTGCAATAAGTGCACATCTTCAGTGTCTTACCACGACCATAAGTGGAGGTTTTAGCAGAGGAATCCGTGCTAGAAGAACGATTTTGTGTTTTGTTGAAATTAGCCACGACTTTTTCTTCATCAATAGGAGTGAGGAGTTATCTTTCTTGTTGAATTAACATGGAAAAGACCTTGTTGATAGGGGGAAGAGGATTGATGAGCATGATTTGAGACCGAACAGGGGCGTATTGCTCATTCAAACCCTTCAAAAATCTAATGACATAATCAGTGTCTTGGTACGATTTGATGGTGGAAATGAGGTTACACGAACATTTGATGGCACAAGAGCAAACAGGTAGAGGGCGGAAATTGTTCATTTCTTGCCAAAGTTTCTTGAGGTTTGTAAAAAATTGAGTTATACTGAGATCACCTTGCCGGAGATTGAAGAGTTCTTCTTGAATTTCAGCGATGCGGAAGATATCACCTTGATGGTAGCGATCGCGAAGGATGCTTTGCGCTATGTCAGGTTCAACAGAATTGGTTACCCATGCCATGACCATGGAGTTGCAACGATCCCACGCCATGGAAAGAGGATCAGAATCAGCAGGTCGCGGAAGAGAGCCGTCGAGAAAGCCAAGTTTGTTTTTGGAACGAAGGGCCACCATGATGGAACGACTCCAAGAATGATAGTTAAGATTGTTGAGGGGTGGCGCCACGATAGCGATTCCAGGATTGTCACTGGGGTGCATGAAATAAGGGTCCAACATGTCTTTTTGGTAGTTGTTGGAGGAGCATCGGTGGGAGGTGGAGGAGGTGGAGGTGGTGGTTTTCGGAGGTGTGGGAGGCGGTGTGGTTTCGTCAGCCATGGCGGAGGAAGGAAAAGAGAATCAAGAAGCGGAAAAAAAGGAAAAGAAAACAAAAGAGAGAGAAGAAGACGATAAGAATGGTAGAGAGAATCAGAGGGTAGGTCACAAGGATGTAGACACGTGGAGGTAGAAATCCAAGAATTTGGATAAAGGTGAAGAGATAAGAGATATGTGGAGGAGAGAAAAAATTGGGAAGCGTGAGGTATCTTTCACTGATACCATGTTAACATATGCATCATAGCATATTTCATAATGCAGAATCCAAAAAAGGAAAGAAGAGAAACAAAATATCATTCTCATTATGCTTCTCCAATGTGTACAGTTGGACCAATATATACATAATAGTGTAACGGTCAAAAAACATAAAAAAAGGAAAACCTAGTCTATTTTAACAAATATTCTAATAACTTGTATGTGTCATAAGACACGGTTTTCTTATATATTATTTTCTTTTGAAATTTTAAAATTTGTTAAAACTGCTGATTGAAAACTATTATGTTGTTTTTTTTTTCTTCAAAAGAAGTCCATCAAACAAATTAAGAGTTGTGACACAAAAGAAAAACTCCAAATTCATGAATGGCTCATGTCTATTCCATTTCAAGTATCCAAAACAACGTCCAATTATATTATTGTTATTATTACATTATTATATGATTATTACAATATAATTACAACATTATACTAAGTCCACCCAAAAACATGATACTGTGAGTCCTTTGATATCTGTTGAAGATTGTAACCCAATGCTGAAAGATGTTGAGGTTAAAAATGCAAATAAGAGCAAAGAAGCTAGGTTGTCAAGTGAGAGAGTCTGTGAATCTGAGACTCAAGGTGAAAGCTATAGCTATTTATCTGATGCAAGTATAGCAAGACTTGAAGAGAGCATTAGCCGACTCGAGAAACTGCATAGAGAATTGAAGATGGCAAGGTTAGTCCTCAGTCGAAAACATTATTATCTCATCAAACAAAAACTTTACTAATTATTTACTTGTTTTACTTGACTTTTACATTGAAAGTATTTTAATATCACACCAATTACTGTGAAATATGTGAAACTGTCATTAGATTATTGGAACCTAGTTGTTCAAAGTTCAAACCTCAGATAACCGGTAATGGCGATTTTCTTTGGAACAATATATTTTTATCTAATAATTGTGATCATGCCATATTATATATTTCCTTGTTCTGAAGTTTTGCTATGTCCTTTTGTGCCCTCAGAAAATCCAGGGAAGGTAATGAAGGTTACTCATACTAAGAATCAAGACATGTGAGGTGAAAGTTGGAGATAGCTAAGATTTGTAGAGTAGAAGACATAGAAATAAGACCTGAGAAGCTGCTGTTAGTCTAGGCCATAAGGGTTAGATAATTTGAAGAACTGAGGGGAGGCTTATAACAACCTTTATCCATGTGTTTTTAAAAGTTTTGTACATTATAGGTAATTGTTATTCTAAAATATTTTGTCATGTTTCTAGTAGCTGTTTTGTACTGTGTCTGTATGAAAGAGTGTAATCAGGTATCAGAACTTATCTGGTACTAAGCAAAGCAAAATCAGATGAAGAAGCACATCATATGCACAACAAATATCATAAAGCCTCAAGGTTGTTTCATAAACTAAAAGACACCTTGAAGTGAAAAAAGGTTAAACCATTAGGAAACATATGGTAACTACTTTACATATACCTAGTTATATCCTAGCAACTGAAGTTGAAGTGGCAAAATATTGAAGATAAAAGAATTGTGTTTATTGGGTTCAGAATAATTAATATATTTTCCTTTATAATAGAGATACAGTGTAATAATTATTAACATTGGATTAGCAAATAATGACACCAGTGTAATAATTATTAACATTGGATTAGCAAATAATGACACCATTAGTTAACTGTGAAATTAAAAATAATTCAAAAATAGATCAAAAAGTATTATCATGCCACATCAGATGCATTTATTGTAGAATGCATAAGATTAGAGGAAGTTTTTAAAAGACAAATTTATCCCTGGAATTAGAAAAGATTAAGTTGTTAATCAAAGGATTAATATAGGGATTTCCATATACTATTCTTTTAATAGATAGATATTGATTTTGTTATTGAATAATTAGCATTTTGCCACTATTCCAACTACCACATAAGTCATTAAATTTGGAGTTATATATATATATATATATATATATATATATATATATATATATATATATATATATATATATATATATATATATATATATTAATTATTTTTAATATTCAATATGATTCTACGACTAAATATAATACAAAAATGTAAATTGTATAATTTTTATTAAAAATATTTAGAAATACTAAATCTTTTAATTTTGTTTTTTTATCATTAATATATATAAGAAATTTTTTTATAATAGCACTCCTCTCTTGTACAAACAGCATCTTCAATGAGATTATTTAAGTCAGTAATACATTTTTATTTAAGAAATTTTTTTTTTACTGAAAAATAGATATATTTGTACAAAGAGCATCTTTAATTAGATTATTTAAGAGTAATACATTTTTATTACAGTAAATAAATTGTTTTCTTATTGAAGAACAGATATATACTATGTTTGTACAAACAGCATCTCTAATGCGATTATATAAGCCAGTATTACATTTCTATTAAAGAAATTGTTTTTTTATTGAAGAATAGATATATTTGTACAAACAGCATCTTTAATGAGATTATTTAAGTCAGTAATACTACATTTTTATTAAATAAAGTTTTCTTATTGAAGAATAGATATATACTATATATGTTTTACAAACAGCATCTCTAATGAGATTATATAAGCCAGTATTACATTTTTATTGAAGAAATTATTATTTTATGGAAGAATAGATATATTTGTACAAACAGCATATTTAATGAGATTTTTTTTATAAGCAAAATATTATATTCATGAAGAGTACATGAAGTATTCCAAATCAACAATTACAACACAATTTTGAGATCTATCAAGAAGAAATGACACAATCCCAACAAGCTACAACCTCAATACAAAAAAATCAGAAGATTGCTTGGTTCATTTATAGTAATTACAAAAAAAAATATATTGCTAGACCCTAAAACCAACCAACACCAAGAATTAAAAATAACTTTGTTGACTCTCTTCTACACAATCAAAATCATGTTGAAAATAATTTGGTTCCTACACCACCGAATACACCAATGAATTGTTTGAGTCCTTAATACATTTTCATTAAAAAATATATATGTTTGTACAAAAAAAGCATATTTAATCAGATTATTTAGGTTAATTTTATAAATTAAGAAATAAGATTTTTTTTAATTGGAATATTATAACACGTAAAAGTCAGTCATATAAAAATTATAGAAATAACTTAAATAAAGTAAGATATTATTATTAGTGATTAGTTCATAAAAAATATTTAACTTTAATTAATTTAAAGTGTTTTCTTTTTACAAATTTAAATATAATTTTAGTCTTTTAAATATATCAAATTTTTTGTTTTAGTTTCTAAATTTTTTATTTGAATTTTAAAAATTTTATTGTTAATTTTAAACTCTGATTTTTTGGAAAAAATTGTGTGGAATTTTCATTTATTTTTTGGATAATATTTCATTATTAGCACGTTATAATATTGTTAAATTAACAATTTAATATAAAAAATTAGACATTTAAAAATTAAAAATAAATTGAAAAAATATTAAATAAAAGTTTATATATTTAAAGAGATTAACAATATGATATAATATTATAAGTAAAAACATATTTAAATTATATAATGTTATGAGTAAAATAAATTTAAATATAAGGTAGAATTGGTGTAAGACACTCCCTTTACTGAAATTTAATGTATAAAATTATACTCCTTCATTGTTTATTATAACTTGTTTTTAACTTTTCACACTTATTAAAAAATATAATAATTATTATATGGAAAATAAATTATGAAAGATTTTATAAAATTATTTTTCTTAGAATTTATGATATAGAAAAGATAAATTTATATAAATAAAAACTAAATAATAATAAATATTTAAAACGATAATTAAAAAATAATATTAATAATTTATTAGTATAATAAAACAATACAATTTTTTCCTTTATAATAAAAAAGAGGGAGTAATAATTAAAATACAAGCAAAACAATTTTAAGATATAAATAAGCTGTATAATTGAGCAACCCTTGTGCCTCTTTGATTATTAATAGTACAATTTTGGCTGTTTTCAGAAAACATAAAATAAGAGGACACAAGTGGCGTGAATGGGACCACCCTAGGTTATTCACCTCATCGGACAATAGAATATACATTGTGTAAGACCTAAATTTTAGAATTAATTTAATTATAAATTATACAAGTAATATCTAAAATAGACATTATAATCTATAAATTATACAAGTAATATCTAAAACAGAAATTATAATTAGCTGTGGAAATTAAATAAACTAAATAGCAACCATATAAATTAGGATCTATATAAGAATATACATGTATTCAAGGTAAAAAGGTTATAATATCTAATACTTCTAACCGATAATAACTAACATAAATAATAATATGTATAACATAATAATATTAAAATGTTATAATAAAACCAAATATTTAATAAAAAGAAAATAGATAATACACCCACTCTGTAAATTAATTTTACACCGTTAACCATGACGATTATATATTCTGTTAAATCAGACTGAAAAGTTTAAAACATAACAAGATATATATTTTTATTAAACGACAATATAAATTTTTTTTTATAGTGTTTGCTTCACTATTAAACGCTAATAAAATATTTGAGGACAACTTCATTATCCATCACAAAAAGTTGGGTAATGTATCTTCAGCCAATTCAGTAATGACATATCATTTTATTATACTTAATTATTTATTTAATAATTTAAATTTTGTAGATTTCCAATGCAATGTAGTCTAATTTACTCTATGGGTAACTCTACCCAATTTTTTGAGATAGGTAGATAAGAATTCACCAAAATATTTTAACATTAATAAATTATTAAAGTTTCTCTGTTTGAGATCAACGCTATTGAATTTTGCTTGCATCACAATGACTCATAAATGAGAGATTTGAACATGATTGGACCCATGTCTTTTTTGTCTTCTTCAATGGAGACTCTTAATATATTCAACCAACACATTACAAGTCATTGTAAAGGAACACTGGGTCCGTAGATTATGTGTCAAAGATCAGACTCAGCATATCAATCCAAATTAATGACTTGTAAGTCAACATGAGCGAAGCATGGCCTAACTTTGTTGAATGTGAAGATATTAGTAGTGTCTAGTATGATGACATATTCATGTGGACTAAACAAGAAGAAACCTCATATTTAATAAATATGTCATTATCAATGATAACATATATTTCAAAATCAAAGTTGACATATTGAGTGTTTTGATAAAGTGTATAGTCTAAGTCTACTTTGATGGTAGGTTACAATTTTGAATCTACCATTCATTATATTGAAGGGATGGGTGATGATCACGAAGGTTCTCCCAAAGTTATGAAAAACGAAAAGGAAAGTTTTGAATTTAAGCTGGTCTGATATAGTGGATATAGAAGACAAGGATATTGTCGATGATTTGGATCTTCTACCGTCATTATGCTACAACCCTCCCTCATGCTCTCTTTTTGTTTGTATCTCTCTCAACATTTTTTCTCTCTCTCTCTCTCTCTCTCTCTCTCTCTCTCTCTTTATCTTTACCACTTCTTTTTTATTTTTAATTTCTCTCCCTTCACACTCACAAAACTGGAGCTGGAGTGCTGCTTAACAATAGAGAATTCAATTCCTGTGATTGATATAGAAAACAACTTTTTGATGAACGCGGAAGACATTGATGAGTTTAACAATGTGGAAGAAGAGAAACTTAGGCATGTCATTTTAACAACAAACATCATGGTAACATTATTAAGATAGGGGTGGTCGTACACTTCACTCTAAATGAAGAATGTATTTTGGAGTGGTAGAAGTGTTAGACTTGTATATCACAAATATAATATTTAATGTGTTATGATCATTATTTAATGAGTTAAAATTAAAATGGTCTAATTAATATTAATTTTAGGGTTAAGGACATGTATGTCATGAAAGGTTATTGTGTAGATATATACCATAAATTAATATCTTAATTTGATGATGATACAAATTAGAAATATTAAAAATTGAGTAGTAAGCGTAAGGCAGTTACTTATATGAGTTATGGTCACCGTTTGTAGAATTTTGATTCATATGGTTTATTTGGTTTTCTCTTTTCATCCACATAAGAAGAAAATCTAGAAACTCTAAGGCACTCTACAAATCGAAAAATCACATACCCGCAAACCTTCAGTGATTCCAATGAAAATTCAGGTACGTTTTCCTCTCATTCTCATCTTGAATTTGGGTATGGGTTCAGAGGGATTAGTTTAGGATTGTGTTATTGATTTTTATATGGGTAGAAATTATACAGTAAGGAACATATCCAACAAGTGGTATCAGAGTCACTCAGGCCTGATTCAATTTGAGTTTTTAATTTTTTTTTTAAATTAGGGTTTCAAAATTGGGATTTCTTTTGATCTTTCAAATTCGTGTTGAATGCTAAATTAAACTCAGTAAGTTTTGGAATTTTTTTAGTCTGTCACTGTTTCTGCAACAATCGCAGTTTGGAAGCAATGACGGCCATCACCCTTGGTGATAGGCTAACTGTCAAGCTCCAAAGTCCAATTACGGGCACGACCTTACTGGCGACCGTCAGCACTTGCTGACGGGCACCCTTTTTCAGATGATAGGTGATCACTGCTGGACATCACCAGGTGATGACCGTCATGGCCTATAATGTCTAAGCCTGTCTAATTTAGTGTCATTTTTTCTTTTTGATCTTGACTTTTGTAAAATTCAGAAATGTATTGTTTTGTTGTGCTTTGCATAACAGAGCATACACATATTAGTATACATGCATGTCGTACATGTTTGCATGGTTATGTCCCTTAGTTGTTTTATCCATTAATTTTAGTACATTTATGTTCAAATTTTGTCTACGATTTGTATCTTATACATTCATTAAACATTTTAAGCGAGTCAATTAAAATAAAAAGTCACTAAAGTGACCTCTTTTGTGGAGATTACTTACAAGAAAAGTTGAATATGTGTGTGTGTGTGTGTTTTTATCCATGCGAGTATTAACTAATCCAAGGGATTGTTGATGTTTGGCCGAATTTCATACGCATCTGTGATGGTAAACTTTTGATAATTATAAGGTTTCACATATGAATTATAAATCAATTCAATGAAGGATTTATTATTTGACATGTTATATTATAAATGTTTGGCCATTACAACAAGAATACCACTAGCAATTGATATTAGTGTCCAAAGCAGTGTTTTAAAAACCGAACCGGTCATCAAACCGGTGAGGGTACTGGGTCACTAGTTTATCGGTCGAACCACTGTTTCATTGGTCGAACCGCATGACTAAACCGGATTAAACCGGATAACTCGGTTGAATAAATCTGTCATTATAATAGGTATATAACCGGTCGAACCGGATGATTCAGTCTCTAAAAAATATAACTAGCACTTAAATTTTTTGAAAATATCATATCATAAATTCACAGGTTCATAATTTAAATGCAAATTTTAAACAGAGTCTAATTGTAAATTTTAAACAGAGTCTAAATTAAACAGAGTTTAATTTAAAGGCTAAAATACAGTTTTGGTCCCCCTGTTTGTCAAAATTCACGGTTTTGATCCCCCTATTTTGTTTTTTAACAGTTTTGGTCCCCCACCCCTCACTGTTCATGCACTGTTCATGTACGGACATGTACTGTTCATGTAAGGATCAATTACTGTTCATAATTTTTTTGGGCCAAAATTGGGGTGGGGGACCAAAACTGTTAAAAAAAAAAGGGTACCAAAACCGTGAATTTTGACAAACAGGGGGACCAAAACTGTATTTTAGCCTAATTTAAATTCATAGTTTTAATGTTAATAGAAAATCAGTTTTAATGTTAATAATTAAAACAATACAAATATTAACATTATTCTAAATAATAAATTTTCCAAATATATATAATGGAAATCAGTTAAGTCTAAAATCATATTATATTTAGTTTCTTAATCTGTGTTCTTAAATTTCTATACAAATATTTGTATGATGGTTTTTCAATCAATATAAATACAAAATAGTAAAAATAGTTTTGTGGATATTACGAAACTTAATTTGTGTATCACTTGAATTAAATGAGTGATCACTATTATTCTTGGGGAAAAGTTCATATGTATTTGAGTAAAAAAAAATTTTTAAAATTTTTTTTATTTTAAAATAAGCAGTTGAACCACCGGTTTGCGAAAACCGCCAGTTTTCCCGGTTCGCACCGGTTCACACCGGTTCGAAGACATGGACGATCGAACAAGCGAACCCGGCCGGTTACCCGGCCGGTCCGGTCCGGTTTTTAAAACACTGGTCCAAAGACACGATATTGATGGTGCACTAGGTATCTTGAGATGGGTTATGCCATCATTTGAACATATGAATGATTCAGTTTTTCTTTTATGTGAGTATATTTATATTGTTATTTTGTTCTATTTTTAGCTACAATTGCTTTGATATATGCTAATTTGAATTCAGTTCTGGTTTTTAATGGGACATATTTTAAGGATTGGAAAGATAACTTAGAAATTGTTCTTGGCTGCATGGATCTTGACCTTACATTAAGGAAGGAGGAACCACCTTCTCCTACAAAATCTAGTACCTCTAAATAGAGTAAATATCATGAGAAGTGGGATTGCTCCAATCGCATGATTTTCATGATTATTAAGTGCGACATTCTTGAGGTCTTTAGAGGTACTATCTTGGAAGAGATAACAAATGCTAAAATTTTCCTTGCTGACACTACGCTAAACAAGGGAAAAGAGGGCGCTTTTTTTGGTCTATGACAGCGCTTAAAAGCGCTGTCTAAGGCTGCGCTGTCGTAGGTAAAGACAACGCTTTTTTATTTATGAAAAAACGCTCTAAAAGGGGGACTTTAGACAGCGCTTTCAAAAGCGCTGTCTAATGTATACGTTTAAAATTTTAAAGAATTTTTTTATATACTTTAGAGAGCATTTTTTTCTTCAAAAGTGCTCTATAAAGGGGGACTTTAGACAGCGCTTTTGAAAGCGCTGTCGAATGTATACGTATAATGATTTTTTTTATATACCTTTAGAGAGCGCTTTTTCCTTAAAAGCGCTCTCTAAAGGGGAACTTTAGACAGCGCTTTTCAAAGCGCTGTCTAATGTATACGTATAAAATTTTAGATTTTTTTTATATACCTTTAGAGAGCGCTTTTTCCTTAAAAGCGCTTTTTCCTTAAAAGCGCTTTTTCCTATACCTTTAGACAGCGCTTTTTTCTCAAAAGCGCTGTCTTTTGTCTACGTATAATTTTGAAATTTTTTTTAAAAATCCCATTTTAACCATTTTTTTTATGCAGAAACCTGTATAATTCACATTTTCATAAACCTGTATAATTCACATTTCAATAAACCAATATGGATACGCATTTCCATTAACAAATTTTATTTCAAAACTAGAATTTACATTAATGCAGAATTCGCACAATTCCTTATATTGTATGGTTTCAAACCTGTATAGAATTTGTACATTTCAATAAACTAGAATTTACATGCAGAATTCGCACAAATTCTATTGTATGGTTTCAAACCTGTATAGAATTTACATTTCAATAAACTAGAATTTACATTCACAAAACTATACAAACCTGTATAGAATTCTTCTTTCAATAAAGAATTCGCACAATTCCTCCTTAATATCTTGCAATTGTTTCCTCGTGTAATAAGGACACGCCATATCATCGAAATACTACATAACAAAACAAAATACGCATTATTTAGTTAAAAATAATAAATTATATGACATATCCGATAAATATTAAAATAAATCCTAAGTTATAAAACCATGCATACCGTAATAGGAATCTCCAATTGTTCCATTTGAAGGATTTCTCTCATGAACCTCAAAACGAAGTACCCGCAGTCTATGCCATTACGCTGACGAGGGCACTACACATAGACAAACAAATAAGAAATAATATATAGATGTTTTGTGTTATCAAGTAGCATCACTAATAAGCAATATTGTGAAAATTAATATACCTCCACTTTGACCCATGTAATATTGGTTCTCTAGCCCGTGCTACTCGAGTCTCTCTTTGTGCACGGTATAGTAGTATAGCTCTATAAAAGAAAAACGTAAACTTAGAACAATGTCACAAAAATAATTAAATATACAAATACACACGAATATTTCGAACAATCTCACTTACGTGTCAACCACATCCTTCATATTCTGATATGTGGACCAATCAGTATCCAATGAATTAAGATATTAGACCACTTCTGTTATAGGATTAATGGCAACCAACAACCAGTGTCCACTATAAAATATAACAAAATTTTAGATGGATAATTTCTACGCAAAAGATACAAATTAAAGATTAGAATGAAAATCTTACCCGTTTCCAGTATTATACGGTAAAAGAAACAGACTTTCTGTGTTACTGGCCATAAATCGCTCAAGTAAGTGGTCTCTTACTTCAATTGCATTCATACCAATTCTCGGTGCATTAACAAGGCTGCAAGAGAAGAAACGGAATCTGTTTGACAATTCCGTCCCCCGCATGAATTTTTCATACATGCACCTTAAATAAAAACATAATAAACATTAGACTATTTTCATTGAAATGTGTAAATAAATTGTTCAACTAAATAAATAATAGATTGATTGGAGTACCAGATGTATGAATGCATAACATCGATGCCTATTTCAGTATGCTTGAATATCTGCTCCATGTCCTCTTTTCCGATTATCTCGGAATGCGGAAAACCAAAAACACCTTCGACCATGTCTATTTGACGAATAACACCATCCATCAAAGTTATTAAGGAGGAAACAATTATCATGGTATTTTTTAAGTTGATGAGTGAATACTAAGAGATTCGTAATGGTTTTCAACATACCTCATCACCTATGGAAATGAGGTCTAACGGCCATGCAACAAACGAACCTATTGTATCCCGCAGTAATGTAACCTCTGAAACCGAGTCAGGTATGGGTAGTACCGCATCCGTATCTAAAGCGATATCAACCGACACTTTCAGATATCCATTAGGGAGCGGTTGATGGTGAAGTAACGCTCCCACAAGGTTATGCACTTTTCCCTTGCCAACCATGAGATAAGCCGGTAACGACAAATACAGCTAGCAAGATGAAATGCCCTGAAGCAATAATAAATATGTAACTGTTAATATGTATAAAGGTCAATTAAAATAAATGTGTTAATATAATTAAAATAAATATGTGATAATTACCTCGGGAATTTTATTTGGAGAATTGATACTAGCTTTGTCACTAGTATCTTTCAAACCGGAACCGCGCTTTTCTGCCTCATATCTCTCTTTATCCTGTTGCAATTCACGGACTTGCGCTTGTAGTGCCATCAAATTTTGCATGACTTCTTGGTTGCTGTGATTTTTTCTCTTTGGTTGCTTAAACAAGGAAGATGGAGTCACACCAAATCCTTTACCTCTCACCCGACCGGGATACTCAGGAACATTTAGTACTCGACTAAGAATGCTCCTGCAATCATCCTCATCTGTGGGTAAGGATTTAGATAGATTCTCCTGAAATTCATTGACAAATCGAAAATTATTAGTGGGGATTAAAAATTAATTATATTTTAATAAAATTTTGATTAACTTTGAGACATAATGTTATACTTACACATTCGTCATAAACATGCTGAACATCTTCTCTAACAGCTCCATCCTTACCCACGCGAGCTTCCTTCCACAAAACATGGTCCGGAAGTGATGGTTCTTCACTTTTAGACTCTTCTAACTACACATTTAGTTAAATAATAAGTTCATCAATTATAACACAATAATACAATTAATAAAATCATAGCATTAATATATACTTACCAATTTTTGTTGTAACCGTGCATACCCCAAACGCCCTTTTCTGTATGGATACGCGGGTTTTAATGCTCTTTCGCGATTAATGGCACTCAATTTCTGGATAAAAAAGTTTAAGTCATATCAAAACATACTAATGAAACAAATATATAATACAATCAATAGACATGACAAGATAACATTACATTGAATTCTTCGGTTTTCCGTTTGGCTACAAAAATGCCCCATTCTTCCGGTGTAATCACATCCGCATACAACGGTGGAAGTTCTGCTTCAACAAAATTTTTGTCCTCATCCCTAAGATATTTGTTTGATAATAAGGCTCTAAACCCTCTGTGTCTCTTTCCGGCCAATTGAAGACAATACTTTTTCCGCCTTTCTTCAATATTAAAGGACCTCTACGAAAAAACATACACATATAAACATAAAGTGTGTTAGTATAAGTAAATTAAAGACTTAATCGTCAACAAAAATCTAATAACATCAATCATATTTGGTAAGTACCTGTATCTCAGTCCATGTCTTTTCTTTACCGGCATCCAACGATTTACTCCTCCAATTATCACTAGTGATTGGAATGTGCTGACGGACAAGTGAACCAATGTATGAAAACAACATTGAACCGTTAGGCTCAACTAGTTGGTTCTCGTCACTCCAATGTACATCAAATTTCGTCCCTTTATCTCTAGCACGGATGATTGACTTCATAATGGGTTTTCCTCGTTTTATTTCATGTTCTACTTTCGAAGCTTCATTCTAAGCTTCATGTGTATCATGTGTCTCGTGCGTATCTTCCTGGTTACTAGACATTTGACCTGTAAGAAAGAAAAAAACAAAAATTAAATGACAAATATAAAAATCCATAATCCTAATCCATTGAATGATATAAGCTATATTGAATGATATAAGCTATAATTTTACAACTAGTACCTTTTTCACTAACGTCTCTTTCTTTTCTTGGTTGGAATATGTTCTACATGTCTCTTAACAACACGGACGGTTGGATTGATCCAAATACCCTCATTATAATCATTTCTAGTATATGATTCATTCGCTATAATATTTTCATCTTGATCATTTCTAGTAAATGATTCAATATCAACATCAATATCACCTTGATCTCCAACGTTTTCATCAATTACTTTGTTAGATAAAAGCACTATAGACCATTTTGTACTTGTCGGATTAATGACATAGAACACTTGTTTAGCTTGAGAGGCTAGAATAAAAGGCTCATCTCTGTACCCCACCCTATTAAGATCCACTTGCAAAAATCCTGACTTATCCATTCGTACGCCATTATTATTTTCAACCCACTTGCAACGAAATATAGGAATCTGAAACTTCTCATAATCAAACACCCAAATGCGCTCGATAACCCCAAAATATGATAGATTTGCAAATTTGGGGTTTAAGTCTTTCACACTTGAAATGTGCATTGCTTCAGCTACCACGGTGACACCACTATTTTGCATAGTACTTTTATCATCTTGTTCTTTGGTATAAAATATGTATCCATTAATTGCGTATGCGCTATAAGAAAACACGACCATACTTGGACCATATGCCAAACATCTCAACCTTTCTGTTATTGAAGCGCGGTCTGAATAATACTTTGAATAAATATGATCCTTAAACCAAGGTATGAAACTTCGATTGTGCTCTCGTACTATCCAATTCTCATTTCTATTCGGATTTAAACCTCGGAGAACATCCTTGTGCATTTCAACATACGGCTCAACCTCATTCTCATTGTGCAGAACATACAAATGCACTTGATCCCGTTCGACCCTTGATACTGTCACAACTTCATTTCCAATTAACTTTTTTCCTTCTTTTTTTTCGACAATATGAGATTTTGGGAGTCCAATTGATTGTACATTGGACAGATATTCAGTACAAAACTAAACCGCTTCTTCAACAATGTATCGTTCGGCAATACAACCCTCTGGTCGACTTCGGTTTTTCACATACCCTTTTAATATTTTCATATAATGTTCAGCAGGGTACATCCATCTCATATAAGTCAGTCCACACAATTGCGTCTCTTTCACCAGATGAACAACTAGATGAACCATTATGTCAAAAAATGAGGGAGGAAAATACATTTCAAGATCACACAAAGTAATAACTATTTCTTTTTGCAATGTTGGTAAGATCGCAGGATCGACCACCTTACTGCAAATTAACTTGAAGAAAAAACACAATTTAGTTATTGCGCTTCTTACTTTTTCTGGCAGAATAGAACGTATACCTATTGGTAGAAAATGTTCCATTATAACATGGCAGTCATGTGTCTTTAAACTCTTTAACTTGAGGTCTTTCATAGACACAAGTTTTCTAATATCTGAAGAGTATCCTTCTGGAACTTTAACTTCACTTAGAAACTTACACAATACTTTTTTCTCCTTTCTAGATAGAGTATACGCAGCAAGTGGTAGATATGTTCGTTTTCCTTTCTTCAAGGGTCCTAATTCAGTTCTTATCCCCATATGTACCAAGTCATTTCTTGCTTTAAGGCCATCCTTAGACTTTCCCGGTATATTGAGTAACGTACCAATAACACTGTCAAATACATTTTTTTCAATATGCATAACATCGAGAAAATGTCTTACATACAACGACTTCCAATATGGCAGTTCAAAAAAAATTGACCTCTTCTTCCACCCACTCTTGACAAGTGTATGTGCAAAAGGCTTTCCAAACTGAGTTCTCACATCTTTCACCTTTTCAAAAATTTGATCACCTGTCAATATAGTTGGAGCTCTACCATGTTCTGGCTCTCCATTGAATGCTTTTCTCCACCCACGATAGTGATGATTAGAATTTAAGAATCTACGATGACCGAGAAAGACATTCTTTTGACCAAACTCCAATCGCGTCCAATCTGTTTTATCTTCACAAATAGGACACGCACATTGACCTTTTATGATGTACCCTGATAGATTTCCGTATGCTGGAAAATCATTAATTGTGCCAAACAACATCACCCTCAAGTTGAAACTTTCTTTCCTATACCCATCATAAACCTCCACACCATTCTCCCACAAAAATTTTAAATCTTCGATTAAGGGTGCCAAGTATACGTCTATGTCATTCCCTGGTTGTCTAGGCCCAGAAATTAACATAGATAACATCATGTACTTACGCTTCATACATAGCCATGGAGGTAGGTTATAAATCATTATGATCACAGGCCAATTGCTATATGAGATACTTTGAATACCGTGTGGGTTCATTCCATCAGTAGATAATGCCAAGCGAAGGTTTCTTGCTTCTTTTCCAAATTCAGGATAATCATCATCAATTTTTATCCAGTGTGGTGAATCTGCTGGATGTCGAAACTTTCCATCAATAATTCTTTCATCTGCATGCCAAGTCAAGTGTCTTGAATCGGTCTCACTACGAAACATGCGTCTAAATCTTGGAATTATAGGAAAATACCATAAGACTTTTGCTGGAGACAACTTTTTCTTATATCGAGAGACACCGCATTTAGGACACTCATTTAACGATGCATACTCATTTCGAAACAATACGCAATCGTTTGGACAGACATGTATCTTATCATAGCTCATGCCAATAGAGAACAACATCTTTGTGGCCTCATATGTTCGATTGGGAAGAGCATTATCCTCTGGAAGCATATCTTTCATAAGGGCCAATAACTCTGTGAAACTTTTATCCAACCATCCATTGCCCGCCTTTAAGTTGTACAACTTTAATACCGCAGACAATCTTGTGAATTTGGTACAACCATTATACAACGGTTTCTCTGCATCGCTTACCAACCTCTCAAACATTTTGGGACAATCCTTAAGATCTTCTTCAAGTGCTTCTGCAATCTCTTCGACTCGATCAGAATCGTATGTATCTGTGCCATTGTCGTATGAAGCATAGGTCGTATTATCCCCCGATTCAACATTCCCGTTAATTTTCTCACCATGCAAATTCCAACATGTATAACTTCTATCAATTCCACGCCTCAATAAATGTGATGCTAACTGAACCGCGTCAACCCGACTCCCAAAACAGCAACCCAAGCAAGGACATATCATTCGAATGGGGTCTTTGGTATTTGAACAATAAAATAAAATATGGTAGTACATTTATTAAATTAATAAACTACCAAGTGATCTATAACCTTAGCTAGACTAGTGGAAGGTAACTACATCAACAATTCAATATTAGATATAAAGTGCATTATTAAGCTACAATACAATAAACAATTTTCTAGTATCTATGGTTTGGTGTAGATCTATATTTGCATGAATTGGCCCAAAAGAGATAGTGAACAAAGTTAAGTCCACTAAGCACACACATCAACCAATAAAACCTCTCAAGATGATAATGATTCAAGTTTTCACCCAACAGCCAAGGTGTTTGTCCAAATGCTCCACTCAACTTATTAACAAAAGACACAAGAACAGTGCTGAGAAAATACCATGATAATGTTAGGATATTTTGATTACTTTTTCACTCATCAACTTAAAAATTTCTGGGTACAGAGAACAGAAGCAACAACAACATTCTGATATAGGGCAACAACAACAGCAACACGACAACATCAACAACACAATGAGGCTAGGGCAACAACAACAGAATGCAAAGACGAATGCAAACACGTACCTTATTCGTTTTCAGAGGATAAGAGAATAAGAACAACAACAACATTTTCACAAATTGAATGCAACAATGACGGCAACAGTGACGACAACGGTGACGGCAACGGTGACGGCAATGGGAATGCAAGAACGACGACAATGGCAATGCAAGAACGACGACAAGGGTTTCAGTAGAAGAAGCGGTCGAGAGAAGAAAATGAATAGAAGTGTCTGAAAATGTTTAGAAATTGTTTTATATTTTAATTCGTAAATGACCTTAGAGGGCGCTTTTCAGAAAGCGCTTTCTTATGTGCAACCTATAAGAGCGCTTTCCTTAGAAAACGCTTTCTAAAGTGAAAAGAATTTAAGACCTATAAGAGCGCTTTTCTGAAAGCGCTTTCTAAGGTTACCTTTAGACAGCGCTTTTTAAAAGCGCTGTCTAAAGTAATACCTATAGTAGCGCTTTCCAAAAAGCGCTTTCTAAGGTGGCATCCATTTATGACATTTAACAACGCTTTTTAAAAGCGCTTTCTAAAGCCTGTCTTTTACGGCGTTTTTTTTAGCAAAATTTTATTATTCTTTTTAGCAGCGCTTTTTTATAAAAGCGATGTCTTTTTGGTGCTGTCTATTCCTATTTTTGGCGTAGTGTAAAATTGAAAAGCGCTTTGCAAAAAGCGATAAGGTGGATCAAGTACTCTTCTTTAGAACTTGATTTCCATGAAGTATCAAATGCAAAAGAAATATAAGATAATACATTATGGGCATGTCAAATATTGTTTCAAAGCTTAAGGCACTAAAGCTTGAGTTGTTAGGAGACTTACTCATTCATTTAGTATTACTTTCTCTTCCATCACAATTCAGTCAGTTTAAGATATATTGTAACTATCAAAAGGAGAAACAGTCGCTTAATGAGCTTATTTCATTTTATGTGCATGAAAAGGAAAGGTTGAAGCAAGATAAGACAAAAGGTGCTCATTTTGTTGGCACCTCTAAAGACAAGGGCAAAAGAAAATTAATGAGCCCAAGAATGAAGCTGCAAATGTTTAAGCACAAAAGAAACAAAAACAGGTTGATAAATGTTTCTCTTGCAAAATGTATGTACACGCGTGAAGAAGAAATTTCCTAAATATCACGTCTGCTGTGCATGGGAAGGTACATTTGTTGCTTTGGTCTGTTCTAAGGTCAATTCAGCTTCAGTGCCTAGAAACACTTGGTGGTTAGACTATAGTGCAACTACTAACATTACTATTTCAATGCAGGGTTGCCCGAACTACAAGAAGCCAAATGGTATTGAAAGATATTAATGACATGTTGTCATTGCACGTCATTTAACAAGAAAAATCTGACAATACAGGCTAAAAATGAGCAAGTTAGAAGCAAAAGTGTGGAAGAAGCATGGAAAAGTCACAAAGGGAGCAGAAAAGGAATAAGCGGGAAAATTTGTGAAAAAATAAGCAAAAACATATTGATTAATTTTGGAATTTGTGCGCCCTCATCACCTTAAAATGTGACTGTGTTGCTAACATCATTGCTTAACGCGCCCATGTTGCTTTTCAGTGCGACCGTGTTCGTACACTTACCTGACACACTTTTTGCCGGGTTTAAAAGGAAAAAAAAGGAGAAGAAAAATGGATTCAATTCCCTAGAGAGAAAATGAAATATTTGGGCAATGTTGGAGTTTATGTAGGCCATTGGAACCATTAGAGAGCTTTTTCTTTAGTGATTCTTCATGATCTTCGAGTCTACGTTTATGGTATTGATTAAATCCAACATATCTAGATTTCTCTTAGGTTATGTCTTATTTGATGATGAACCTATTTGTATTTGATTGGGACATATAATCGGATGACGTTAATGTAACTGTCTTGACTCTATGTTATTATTTAGTTATAGATAATGCTCATTGTCTATTGTTTGTTATGACATTCGATTTGATTTTAATAAGTAGTGATTACTGACCCTAGGGCTATTTATCTTAACTAATATAACTGCTGAATTTACTAATTAACTAGGGATAGGATAATTAGGAACTGTGAGTTAGGGATTAACGCACTTTGTTGCATAGTCTGACGACACAATTAGCCTAAGGGATGAGGGAGTTGACGCCTAGATTAGTGAGCTACACGCCAAGGGATTTGGTGTAGTGGTAGAGTTAGTCCGTCGTGTAACTCTGTAGTCATTGCATGTCTATTAACGTGTAATTCATCAATCAAGTAGAAATAGGGAATTATGATAATAAGACCTGACTACCTTTATCATCATTGTTATTAAAACTTATCTCTTGTGTTTTTGACCAATCAACCTAAAAAAATTCTTGTTTACTATTACTAACATCGCATAGCGTACCTTGATCTAAATTTACAATCCCTGTGAAGACGAATTTATTTTATCACTTCGATTACAACACTAGTGCACTTGCTAGTAAAATTGTCATCAAGTTTTTGGCGTCGTTACCAGGGATTGGTGATATTTATAACAAGGCATAGTGTACGACTTGTTTTATTTTAGTTTGTTTATTTTAATTTCTGAATTATCGTTCTGTTAATTTACATTTTATAATTTTTCCTTTTGTTTTTACCATGTTTTGTGTTGAACAATTCTATTATGGTATTTATTTTAATGTTTATGCGAGGTTCGAATTCGACGTTTTTACTGTTGGGTCACGAGCTAGAGAGAACCGCGACAACACTCCGTAAAGCAAAGATCGAAGCTTTGTTAGCAGCTGAACAACAAAAAGAGGAACCAGTAATGGAAAATCCACCGTGCCAGACGTTTAAAGGATTACTGTAGACGGGACGATGCTGGTTAAATCTCATTGGGATTCCAATCGGTGAATCCTGTGAGTTTTGATATTAAGAATTCTGTGTTGTAGGGCTTGCGAGATAACCCGTTTGATGGGTAAGCCATTCGTGACCCATGAGAGCACCTTGCTAAGTTTTATGAAACCTGCTCTCTGTGTAAACTAAATGATGTAACTGATGATCAAGTAAAATTGAGTTTTTTTGGATTTTCATTAATTGGTATACCGAAGAAGTGGTTGCAGTGTTTTCCCAATGGAATGATTTAAACATGGAGGGAGTTAGAAGAAAAGTTTATGGAGATATACTATTTGAATGTGTAGTTTGTCAAAAGGGTGGCTACAATTTCAAACATTATCCAGGAGGGTAATGAATCCTTGTCAGATGCATGGGAGAGGTTCAAATTATTACTCTGGAAGTGCCAGAACCACAACATGAGTTCGATGGAACAAATGACACATTTTATAAGTGAGCTGACAATGACCACCTGAATGCTTCTTGATGCCTCATCTGGGAGTACATTGAGGGAAAAGACTGATGTAGAAGTTAAGACACTCATTGAAAATATGTGTCAAAACGAGCATTGCTCGAGTTAAAGAGCTGTGAAAGTTAAGAGTGTGTTAGCTATTAATACACAAACTACATTACTATCCCAACTGGAGGCTTTAAACAAACAACTAGTTGCGTCTTAACTGATATGAAATTCGTGTAGATCTGTGTTATAAAAATTGAATTGTTAATATTCATATGTTATGTTATGGTTTGATGAAAAAAGCATGAAATTCAATGTGACATATGTTAGATTGATGTTCTTGATGTGAGAAATTGTTGTTGATTTGTATATATTGAATTTAGGTGTTTAATTTGATGTAAAAATCGAAGAAAATTAGTATTCAGATCTATATACATGGCCAATATGTAGAAAACACGATTTTGCAATGTTGATAGGCATCATCCTAGATGACAGTTAGACCGTCATTACATTGAGGAAGAAGATGCACCATCGCGTGATGACAGGCATCATCGAGCGTGACGTTTATACCATCAATGCTTTTGACGAGTGCCACTCCCTTTGGATGACCGTCCGAGATGACATGTGGGCTTTTCAAGGGCGGAAAATGTCAAGGTTCCTAACGCTTAGACCATCAGCCCTGTGTTGATTGATTTTGATGTTTGACTGACATTTCATAGTGGTTCCAATTCCTCGAATTAATGCAATCTCTTAAGTGTTGACTTATTGAGAAATATGATTTTGATTGATTATTAATGAGTGAATTTTTAACTGCCATGTGATTAGGCAATGTTGAATGGTGGTGGTTTAAGGTTCAAGGCGAATTAATGTTTAGTTTTGAGTCTCTGTTTTTGAGATTGGCATTAATTTTGGTAAAACTAACTTGGCAGAGAGATGTTGGACAAGATGTCCTAACATGTTGAACTAACTGCAGGTTAAGATGTTAAACAAGATGCCCTATCAGGAGGATTCGACATCTTTGTCTGTAACAGTTTTGGTATAACTGTTTTTACTACAGGTGTGATTGGAATATGACTAGGATTCCAGGTGGCATATGAGATTGTGGAATCAGAGATTCTGATTCTAAATGGAATATGAGGTTTCCTTGTGATGGAGACATTTTTGGTAACTTGGGATTGAAGAAAGGATTAGGTTGCTAATTCTGAGAAAGATATTTGCTGCGCTGTTGAAGCCCAAGTCCAGCTGTGGTTTGCATTTTAAATAGGTTAGAGTTAACCTAGTTTGTTGGTTTATTATTGCACCTGTTTTTGAAGTACTAGGGTTTGTACTTTTGTGAGCCTCTCGTGTATTGTGTGAATACTTGAGAAGGACTGTTTATTGAGTTGTAATATTTTCAATGTGTGCTGTGATTGGAAGGGAATTGAGAAGGGTCTCATACCTAGGAGAGTCTTAGGTAGAAATCTAGGAAGGGTAGTTTCTAGGAGCTAAGTTGTAAACGTTGGAGTTTAGCTTAGAACCAATTCTACTTAGTGATTTCATTCCTGGCTTGGTAGCCCCCAGACGTAGGTGTTATTGTTCACCGAACTGGGTTAAAAAATTTTGTGTGTTATTTACTTTCTGCTGTTTACGTTTGTTCTTCCTTAGATCCTTGTGAGAAGCAGAGATCAAGTGTCACGACATCCTGTCTGACATCTTCGTGATCTGCTTAATTGGTATCAGAGCAGGCATCCTGCTCTGTATCTGGGTGAGATCCAGGGACGATACTTTCTGGTTCGATGGATAAAGAAGGAGGAATTCTGAATAGACCACCAATACTGGATGGTTTCAATTATGATTATTGGAAAGTTCGCATGGTGGTGTTTATCAAGTCTATGGATGGAAAGGCTTGGAAGTCTGTGGTTAGGGGGTGAGATCCACCAAAGATCAAAGACAAAGATGGGAAGCTCACTGAGGAGCTGAAACCTGAAGAAGATTGGGACGATGAAGATGATAAGCTTGCTCAAGGAAACTCAAAAGCCTTGAATGCCTTGTTCAATGGGGTGAACAAGAACATCTTCAGACTCATAAAAAATTGCACTGTTGCAAAGGATGCATGGGAAATCCTGAAGACTACACATGAAGGCACCTCTCGAGTCAAATCCTCAAGACTTCAGCTTCTCACTACTAAGTTTGAGAACCTGAGAATGAGAAAAGATGAAAGTATACATGACTTTCATATAAATATTGTTGATATTGCCAACACATCTAGTGATCTTGGAGAGAAAATTCCTGAAACAAAGTTGGTTCGGAAAATTCCAAGGTCTCTCCCCAAGAGGTTTGAAATGAAAGTGACGGCTATTGAAGAAGCTCAGAACATTACTACCATAAAGGTAGATGAGCTTATGGGATCACTTCAAACCTTTGAGATGGCAATTAGCGAAAAGGATGAAAAGAAGAAAAGTTTTGCTCTGGTGACCAACCAAGAAGAGGGTGACACCAAAGAGGATTTTTCAAAAGCTGTAGGGTTCATTGAAAAACAATTTCATCAACTGGCAAAGCAATTTAATGAGAAGTCTAAGACAAATGTCTGTAGCGAGCGATTTTGGACGCGGTTCTTAAGCGCTGGTCGCTCTCTGCGGTTTGAGCTTTGACTACAGGTCGATTCATTTTTTTATCCTATTGTGAGCTGAATAAGGAAGGGAAATAGATGTCTCCAATTAACCCTGCTTTGCATACTGAGTTTAAACAGCGGTCTGTTAGGTTACAGATGCTATCAATGTGGGGGGGGTCTTTGTACTGGTTATTTGTATTTTCGCCAATACGGTTTTCTTTCTTTCTAGAACTTTCTAGCGGGGAACAAGGGTTAGGATGTTAGGACTGATGTTTTTGAATTACTGCTTTTGATTGATGGAGATATGGGATTTGGGTTTTTTGTGGATTGTGCTCGCTAAGATTTTTCTTTCAATCTTATGCCTACGTATTCCCGTTTACCGAAACAGGGAAATCATAGCGTTCGTAGTTCCTCCTATTCTATGGGAGGAAGTGGTTGTTTTTGGTGTCTTGTTCAAAGCCCAAGACGTGAAGCGAAAGGGGATTTGTATCTTGATCAAAGCCCAAGATGTGAAGCTGAAAAGTCTATTTGTATCTTGTTCAAAGCCCAAGATGTGAAGCTAAAAGGGTGTTGTCTTCAGAGAGAATTTGTCATCTCTAAAGAAGGGTTTGTCTGTCACAACTGTTGGGTGACTGGTTATAAAGGAGAATTACTTTAACCGGGATACGCGGATCCTAACAATGCCATAATTTCCTTTAAAGAGGATTTTAACCTGAAGGAGAAGACTTTAACTCAGTGTAGAGCAATGCTATCTTTCCTTAGGAATTTCTCATGCTAAAAGAGGGATAGTGGCATGGATGTAGATGATCTAGAGGCTTTCCGCTTACAGCGATTAGATGAAGGGAAAGGAGCCGTTGATGTTTGTATACTGTGAACGAAGCACAACTTTGATGCTAAAAGGTTAATTGGATTAACCAGTGGTTTTCTTATACAAAGCCTGAGAGGAGGCTATTATGTGTCTCGTACAAAGCCCGAGAGAGAGGCAAAAAGGTTTTGACTCGACTGTGAAGTCTTTTGGTATCTCGTATAAAGCCCGAGATGGAGGCTATTTGACTCAACAAGAGAGTCTTTGTATCTCGTACAAAGCCCGAGATGGAGGCTGAAATTTGTTTGGCTCAATAAGAACCTTTTTGTATCTCGTATAAAGCCCGAGATGGAGGCGAAAGGGGTAATTGACTCAACGAGGGAGTCTCTTATGTGTCTCGTACAAAGCCCGAGAGAGAGGCTAAACGTTGTTTGACTCCGCTGGGGAGAATCATTTGCACAAAGCCCAAGAGGAGGCTAACTTCCCTGGAGAAGGATCATTATACAAAGCCTAAGAGGAGGCTATGGTTGCTGTTTCAGTCGAGTGACAGGTCCAGTATACTGATTTTGAAAGAGAGAATCAGTTCTTATATGAGCAACACTGTACTCATGGATTTGATTCAAGGATTCGGGTTATTTCCTTCTCTTTGAGGAAACGGGAAATCCAAAGGGTATTGAGACTGTCCGAGTCTACGGGTTTCCTTCCTATTTAACGAAGGGGTCACTTGAGAATGTCTTTGAGACTCAAGGAGATTAGACCGTCCAAGTCTAGAGTTTCATCTTTTGTACTATGCTTTGAGAAACAGTAGTAGACTCTACGAAAGGACTGTTCTATGAGGATGACTAGGTTCTGTTCCTATACCTCTAGGAGGTCGTCGGGACAATTTGTACGAAGCCCAAGAGGAGGCTGGAAACTTTTAAGAAGCCGATGGGTCCTTGTACGAAGCCCAAGAGGAGGCTATCATTCCTGGAGGAAGAGATCATTATACGAAGCCTAAGAGGAGGCTGTGAATACTTCTAAGAAGTCATAGGGTCCTTGTACTAAGCCCAAGAGGAGGCGGGGTTGCTTTTAGGAAGCCTGTGGGTCCTTGTACGATGCCCAAGAGGAGGCCGATGCTTTTAAGAAGTCCGTGGGTCCCCAAACCCCGAGAAATTCAAGGCAATGCTATTCATCGAGAATAGATCAAAGTCAGGAAAGTTCGAGAATTTGGAAGAAACTCAAAGATGCCATTCACGGAGAAGACATTCATCTCTGGGAGTAGAGTTTCTTGATAATTCCTAATGAGGACAGTCGAAGAGAAGACTGTATCTGGTGATCCTATTTGGGGATCTAGGTGTCTATTTCTACGAATAAATGAAACGGCGTCACCTAGTTCTAGACGTAGTTGCCGGGGAAACTCGAAATATCTATACTATTACTACACAGTTGATATGAGTTTATGAAAGAAGACTTACAGTGAAACAGCCCCACAATACAGTTATATGTATATGAAAGCAGTAAATGAAAGCAATAACCACTTACTCGGTTGTAGAGCTTCCATGCTGTTTGGTTAATTGTTCAACAAAGAAAGATTGAAAACAACAATATATTTAAAATCAAAGGAGAAAGTGCTTTGAAAAAGAAAGATTTGGGGCTTACAGCTCAAGGAGAGGCCCAGGGTTTTATCAGTGAGCGCACTGTTTGAATTTGTACAGAGGGACTTATACAAGTGACTGAGGCCCAAAAAGGTTTTCTGTACAAAGGGATGGGTCTTATACTCTCTCAAGAGGCCCAAAAAGTTTTAAAGAAAAAGAGTGGAGCTTATAACACGAGGGTAGGCCCAGTTGATTTTTCCGTTTGAAATGGCGATCGCGCTGAGGTTTTCTTTTAACGCAGAGGGACTTATACAATAAGTGAGGCCCAAATGGTTTTGGTTAAAAGGGGGTTGGGTCTTACACTCTATTAGAGGCCCCAAAAAGTTTTTGAATGGGTCTTATAGCTCAAGGAGAGGCCCAAGGTTATTTTTAAAAAGGCGATGATCGTGTCGTTTATTTGAAAATGTACAGGGGGGCTTATACAACGAATGAGGCCAAAAATATTTCTGTACAAGTGGGTTGGGTCTTACACTCTCTCAAGAGGCCCAAAAAGGTTTTGAAAATGATTTATGAGGGTTGAATTAATCCAAAAACCCTAATTTGTTTTCAAAAATGTATTTAATTGAATAAAAATTCAATTAAAATGATCAAAATTGTTTAACATGTGAAAAACAAATTGTGATTTTGGATTAATGCTTCAAAAATTAAGTATTGACCTCTAGGCCGTGACAGCAAGTGCAATGTGATTTTTGATTTGGAGGTGTTACAGATGAGTTGTGATGATCTGAACAGCTTCCCTACACCCTATGGAGTGTGTTTGAATGCTTGGACTTGATTGAAAATGGCTGGAACGATTTATGGTACCTCAGCTGCACTTTGGTTAAAATCTTGAGCAACCAGCTGGTGATTATGTGAAATTGGTGTTTCAGAAGTGATCTAAGTGTTTGATCAGCTCATATGTGATGTGTGTGAGGTGTGTGAGTGATTGGTTTGATTGGAATTGCTCTCAAACTCAAAACCCGATAGTGACTTGCCTTAGAAGGCAAAATTGGAGTGAAATAAGAGATTTTGAGGAAAGCATCTGTTTGATGGCTTTGGTATACTCAAACTGACCACAATTGAGCTCTATTTATAGTAGAGCAAGTTTTTTTTGCAAGGAATAGTGAATGGCAGCTGGTAAGTAGGTTTGGCCAATGTTGGCAAATGAAAATCCAAGTCTCCTCTAGCCATTGACTAGAGGTTAGGGCACAGAGCTTTGGTTCCCTTGGTCTTGGATAAGCCTTAACTGATTTCAGATGAGAATGACTCAGTCCATGCCACCTTGATCTTCCATTGAATGCTTCAATCCAAATTTGGAGTCTTGTCCCTATTTTGGCCATTCTAGGTTCAACATGCTATTTCTTGTTCCATGGACTTTGGAGGCTTGGCTCAGTGATTGTCCCCTTTAGATTCAATCCTCAGATGTGTCCAAGTGGATAGGAGCATTTGAATTTGGTTGATTTTGGCAAATCGAGCCAAAATGCAAAATTTGCCTTGCCTTTGATAGATTTCAGCAAGGCAACTTGACAATGTCATATCTCATGGTGTAAGTTGAATTTGGCAATGTTCTTGGCCATTTTGGAAAGCCCTTACATGATACAACAACTGTTTGAACAAGTTTGGTTTTGATCTCTTTTGATTCCAAGTGAAAAATCCCTCTACATTTGGCAAAAAGTGAAGCAAAATCTGACTTAGTGAAATTTTCACTAAGTGTTGGAACAAAGTGTGATTTCTTGATTTTGATCACTCCATAACTCAAAATCCTTAATGAATTGGACTTAGGTCTAGTTGAAGTTTTTGTAGAGGGTAATGAGGGATATAAATCCATCTTTGGATGAGAAAAAATGGCCATGTGGTTTAGGAGTTATGATCCTCCAAAGTTAGTGTATTAGTGGTACTTTTTCCATAACTTAGAAAAATTTCTAAGTTTTATGGTTACCCCTTTTACAAGTTATCCAACTTTTCTTGATTTTTCTTGATGAATGATGATTCAAATCATACATAAACATCATTTTAGGGTTGAAAATCCATTTTGGTGAAAAATCTCAAAAAGTCAAAGTTGACTTTTGTGCACAGTTGACTTTTTATCAGATGAATTCCAAACTATGCAATTCTTCAGGAAATCATGTCCTTGACCTAAATCAGACTTGATGGACATGTTCCATGGGTGTCATAGGGTATATTGGGGCATGTCCTAGGGTTTAGGAGCATGTCTTGGTCAAAAGTCAAAGTTACAGTTGACTTTTTCCTTAAAACCCTAATTGTGGTGCAGATGAAATTGAGACTTGTTGCTCAAGCTTCTTGGATTAATCCATTGTCCCAAATGGATCAATATAGTTCATTAGAGACCCTCAAACCCTCTCTTGAGGTCTTGGCTCATGATTTGCCCCAAAAGTCAACTTAGGGGTGAATTAGGTCAAGAAACCCTAATTCCTGATTTTTGATGTATGCATCCCCTGAGGTCAAATTGACTTGATGCTTGGGTCCATGAGGTTTCATTGAGTACATTAGGTTGTGTTTTGGATCAATGGCTTGTGCCCAGATGAAAAATCTCCATCTGGAGGCCCTGGTCGATCAAAACCCTAATTTGGTGACACTGTCGATCTTGAAGCTTGATCCACCTAGAAGGGAGCAACCTTGTGCTTAATCCTTGAAGTGGGAGTCCTCTTGATCCATTGTGGATGTTTGAGAGGTTAGACAAGTTGAAGATCATGTCATTCCTTGATTGATCCTTTGTCTAAGGCTCTGAGAGGGCTTGAAACCCTAATTTTGATTGTAGTGAATGCTCAACAACCCTTGAGGCATTTGATGAGGCATGATGGTTCATCCATATTGTGATGATGATTGACACAATGGTGGGAAATCTTAGTGGTCAAAATTTGGGGTATGACAGATGCCCCTATTTAATCTTCTTGGACACGAAGGTGTGAATGACGAAGGTATTCGGGCATTCGGGGTGCAAGAGGATTAAATATCGGAATACCCAAAATTTTGATGGCTATGAATGGCAGCTTGCGCATTCATCTTCTTTTGCTAAGCAATGATGCTTAGAAAAGGTAAACTTCCCCTCGATCCTGGTCTTCAGCCAAGGAAATGGTCTCAGTTTTTAATGTAAACTTCCCCTCGATCTTGGTTTCCTACCAAGGAACTGGTCTAAGTTTCTGAAATAAACTTCCCCTCGATCCTGGTTTCCTACCAAGGAACTGGTCTAAGTTTCTAATGTAAACTTCCCCTCGATCCTGGTTTCCTACCAAGGAACTGGTCTTAGTTTCTTTTGTCAATAAACTTTATTGACAAGGGACGTTATGTGTAGTGGTTTTCCTCAAACTTCTCGCCGAATTTTCCTGGGGAGATGCCATTTGACGGAAAAAGTTTTGATGCCAGACTTGCTAGGGAACCCAGTCGTCTGAGTTGTAGAGGTGCACAAACTTCTCTGTTGGAGACGCCATTTGTCGATTCTACTGGGGGAAAGCGAGTATCTTGAGAGACTGCCTTCGTTTGGGGTCTTTACATCATACTTTTCTCAAAGATCTTCTCGGAGAAATGCCATATGATGTGATCCAATTTTGAGGTGCCAATGACCTTTTCATCGGTGATTTTCGGAGAAATACTGATGTACTGCCGAATCTCTGTTTATGAGGCTTTCTCTCGGGATTTTCTTTAATCTGGGAAAGCAAGGATATCATCTTCAATGGCGAAGAGTGACATCTGTTGAAGGTTCTCTGGCCTTTCAGAGGTTCAAGTTATCAAAGTGGTCGAGTGCCGACTCTGATCTAAAGATACACTGGTGGCGAGATTGTTCAGACACAACGTTTCATGACGAGGAAAGAACTGACAACTCGATTGAGAGAAATCCTATCACTAGGGGATAAGACAGACTAGAGTGATAGCGATGCAATATGAAATGTAAATGCAAATCAATAATGCGTGATGTATGATGTATATGCTGACGAAACTGACACAACACACAAACTGACGGGTGAACACGACTGGATACTCGGCCATCGCAGGGCGTATAGAAATATCGCTGGTTCAAAATAGCAATTCCACCTTGCTTAGGAGAGATAGTCCCGGTTGGGAGCTATGTTGGTCGGGCTTAGGAGATGAGAACTCGGCCGAGGTGTGTCATGCGAACCAAGGTCTCTGACACAGTTGATCCCTTCATTCAGGCGTACTAGCTTAGAAGGAGTACTTTGATTCTGCACTTTGAGGTTCAAACACCTTTGGAGAAGCGATCGAGATTCTTATGATGTTCATCAGTCAAAAGAAATTGCCGACTTTATTTTAAAAGCAGAAAAGTTTTAGCAAGTAAATTCATTTTTGTTTTATTTCAAGAATCGTTAATCATGTTAACAACGTCGTTCTGTAAAGCTAAAACAAACAAGAATTACAAACAAAAGCACAAGGGCTCAAATTTTATTAATAAGATGGAAATCAGCCAAACGCGTGATTCCAAAGAGTATATACAAAGCTTGAAAATGGTAATTTACAGGGAAAAGGGCTACGTTGAAACATAACGACCACTATCCTCCCACCAACTTTGAATTCGGGGCATCCTGAGCTTCTGTCGAAGATGACCTTGACTGGAGTTTTCCTCTGATGGATGGTGTAACTGCTGCTGCTGAGGGATTCGCCTCTGTTGAACATAGTTACTTGCCATTATCCCTAATTTTTGCCTGGATTGTACTATGAGATTTCCAATCCATCGGGATGATTTTTTTCATGTCTTTAACTTTTGCCTGGACCGCCCTTTCGGGTTTTCAGTCCACCGAGCCGTTTTTTTTTAGGTTAGGCGAAGTATTTCTTGACTACATCAACATTTGTGGGGTAGGCAAATTCCTCTCCGTCCATGGTTGCAAGTCTCAAGGCGCCGCCTGAGAAAGCTTTCGGGACCACATAGGGGCCATCATAATTCGGAGTCCATTTACCTCGAGAATCAGTGAGAAATGATTGTATCTTCTTGAGCACGAGGTCTCCTTTCCTGAAGATGCGAGGTCGGACCTTTTTGTCGAACGCCCTCCTCATTCTTTGCTGATACAACTAACTGTGGCATAGGGCCGTAAATTGTTTCTCTTCGATCAGATTCAGTTCGTCGTGTCGGCTTTGACACCATTTAGCTTCGGTGAGCTTAGCTTCCATCAATACCCGGATTGATGGGATCTCTACTTCTATGGGGAGCACTGCTTCCATGCCATACACTAGAGAGAAAGGGGTAGCCAATGTTGAAGTGCAGACAGATGTACGATAACCGTGAAGAGCAAAGGGTAGCATTTCGTGCCAGTCTTTGTAGTTTACAACCATCTTTTGAACGATCTTCTTGATGTTCTTGTTAGCCGCTTCTACCGCTCCGTTCATCTTGGGTCGGTAGGGAGATGAGTTATGGTGTTCGATCTTGAACTCAGCGCACAACTTCTTCATCATCTTATTGTTCAAGTTAGATCCATTATCAGTAATGATCTCGCTTGGAACACCATATCGGCAGATGATATTATTTTTGATAAATCGGATCACCACTTGTCGGGTTACATTAGCGTACGACGCTGCTTCGACCCACTTGGTGAAATAGTCAATGGCTACAAGGATGAACCGGTGTCCGTTTGAAGCCTTGGGCTCAATCATGCCAATCATGTCGATTCCCCATATGGAAAAAGGCCACGGGGAAGAAAGAACTTTGAGATGTGATGGCGGTACATGAATTTTGTCGGAGTATATCTGACACTTGTGACACCTCCTCATGTACTTGTAGCAGTCGGATTCCATGGTCAACCAATAGTACCCTGCTCTTAGAATTTTTCTCGCCATTGTGTGTCCGTTGGCATGAGTGCCAAAGGATCCTTTATGAATTTCTTTCATAAGCATGTCCGCTTCTGGTCTGTCGACGCATCGGAGCAAGACCAAGTCAAAATTCCTCTTATAAAGAGTGTCACCACTCAGGAAGAAGCTTCTAGCCAATCTTCTGAGGGTTTTCCTATCTTTTCTGAGTGCCCCAGATGGGTACTCTTGTTTCTGAAGGAAGCATTCGTTATCGTGATACCAAGGTTTGTCGTCTATGACTGCTTCGATCGTGAAGACGTAGGCGGGCCGTTTAAGGCGCATTATGTCGATCTTAGGTATGTTATTCCATCGACCTACAGTAATCACGGAAGAGATAGTGGCTAATGCATCAGCCATGTGATTCTCCTCACGAGGGATGTGATGAAACTCAACTCTGTTGAAGAAAGGTAGCAACCTTCTTGTATAGTCTTTGTAAGGAATCAATCCTGATTGGTATGTGTTCCAATCTCCTTTTATCTGATTGATAACCAAGGCTGAGTCGCCGTATACGTCCAAATTCTTGATCCTTAAATCAATCACTTCTTCGAGACCCATAATACAAGCCTCGTATTTGGCCTCGTTGTTCGTACATTTGAACGTAAGTCTGGCAGAGAAAGGAATGTGGGTACCCTGAGGGGTAACAATTATTGCCCCAATTCCGTTTCCGTAATGATTAACTGCTCCGTCAAAGATAAGTCCCCATTGGGAACCTGGTTCTGGCCCTTCATTGGGTAGCGGTTCATCGCAGTCTTTCATTTTTAGATACATGACATCTTCGTCTGGAAAGTCAAACCCGATTGATTCCTGATCGTCAATCGGTTGATGGGCCAAATGATCGGCTAAAATACTTCCCTTAACGGCTTTCTGAGCGTGATACTCTATGTCATATTCTGATAACAACATCTGCCAATGAGCAATTCTTCCCGTGAGAGCAGGCTTTTCAAAAACATACTTAATTGGATCCATTTCGGAGACCAACCAAGTAGTATGACGGATCATGTATTGGCGAAGACGTTTGGCTGCCCAAGCCAAAGCGCAGTAAGTTTTCTCGAGCATCGTGTACCGAGTTTCACAGTCGGTGAATTTCTTGCTTAGGTAGTAAATGGCAGACTATTTCCTTTTAGTTTCGTCTTGTTGGCCAAGTACATATCCCATTGAGTCCTCTAGGACTGTGAGGTAGATGATCAGTGGTCTTCCTTCCACTGGAGGTGATAGAATCGGAGGATTCAACAGATATTCTTTAATACTGTCGAAGGCGATTTGGCAATCTTCTGACCAAACGCAATCCTGGTTCTTTTTGAGTAATTTGAAGATCGGCGCACATGTGGCAGTCATGAGGAATATGAATCTGGAGATGTAGTTCAAGCGTCCCAGGAATCCTCTGACTTGTTTTTCAGTTTTCGGAGAAGGCATTTCTTGAATGGCCTTGACCTTGTCAGGATCAACTTCAATTCCCTTCTGGCTGACGATGAACCCTAGTAGTTTCCCTGAACGGACACCGAAGGTGCATTTGTTGGGATTCAAACGGAGCTTGAATTTTCTTAGACGTTCGAACAATTTTGACAGATGTTCAACGTGCTCACTCTCTATTTTTGATTTTGCAATCATATCATCGACATATACCTCGATTTCTTTGTGTATCATGTCATGAAACAGAGTAGTCATAGCCCTTTGATAGGTTGCCCCAGCATTCTTCAAACCGAACGACATTACCTTGTAACAAAAGGTACCCCATGGGTAATGAATGAAGTTTTCTCCATGTCTTTCGGCGCCATTTTAATCTGGTTATAGCCCGAGAATCCATCCATGAAGGAGAATACTTTGAACTTTGCTGTACTGTCTACCAGCATGTCAATGTGTGGTAAAGGAAAGTCGTCCTTTGGACTTGCCTTGTTTAGATCTCTGTAGTCGACACACATTCTGACATTTCCGTCCTTTTTCGGAACAGGTACGATGTTGGCTAACCATTGAGGATATTCAGATGTAGCGAGGAAACCCGCGTCAATCTGTTTCTGTACCTCCTCTTTGATTTTGATGGCCATGTCCGGGTGAGTGCGTCTCAACTTCTGCTTTACTGGCGGACACTCCAATCTTAATGGTAAGTGATGTTCCACGATGCTGGTATCCAAACCTGGCATATCCTGATAGGACCAAGCGAATACATCGGGGAATTCGTTGAGAAGCTTTATCAAACCCTCTCTGGCAGTTGGACTGAGCAGTGCCCCAATCCTGATTTCTTTTCTCTCTTTTTCTGAACCCAAGTTTACCGTTTCCAACGGCTCTTTGTGAGGTTCAATAGACCTTTCCTCTTGTCTGAGTAGTCGGGAGATTTCTTCTGGAATTTTGTTGTCATTTTCTTCTTCCGCCTCGAATACCGGGGACTCAAAGTTGGGAGAAGGCATCGGATTGTATGTTTCGACGGGGTGTAAAACAAGCAATCTGCATGACGTGATGATTCGTGTTTAGAAAAGATAGAGAAAATGCAAGTCTGTGCAGTGTTTTATTTTATTGCTTGTTTTTATTTGAATTGTTTTTTTTAGGATTACCATTTTCTGAAAAAGCAAAAAGAGAAAACAGCAATTAATGCGGAAATTACAGAATGACGTTATTTTATTAATGAACAAGTCGATCCTTGAAACTTCAGCCCTATAAAACAAACTCTGTCGCCTCGGGCAAAGCGAAGAGGGAAATTTACAGAAAGCGAGCCCTATCAAAACATCCCTTCCACCTGGGCAGGGTGAAAGGTTAAAAGACGACAATTACTTTGACTGATGAACGACCTTCAGAACCTCGACAGCAACCCATTGGCGGCGAACTCCTCGGTGAATCACAAAGTCTGGCATCTTCCTTGATTTGTCTTCAGAAATAACGCTGATTTCTGGTGGAGCAGGATCATTGGAATCTGTCTCCCAGGCAGAATTATCGTAGGAGAATTCCTCTGTTGCATTCTGCAGAGTATTGGTGCTCTCAGGTACATCTCCCCATCCAGTTGGCTGGATGTCTTTGAACCTGATACGAGAGCTTTCAGGAGCAGTGTACTTGACCATAAAGTCGTATTTTCCACTTGGTTGTCCCAGGGTGTCCCAAATTTCTTTGGAACTGGAGGAGTCATCTCTCTCGATGACGTTGACCTCGGGAAAAGCATAGTTGATGAACTCAAGTCCTGCAAACGTTGCGAATTCATCTTCATGTTGAGTAGCTTCCGAATGACCTGAGTGTTGATCCCATGACATGGTGGGGACACAGGTATTTTATTCAATGACGGTCAACTAATTTTCATTGTTCGGCTGACTCTCTTGCCCCAAGTTTCCCGGATAAGGTTGCCACATTGGCAGACCATCCATTGGGCCATAGTAGGCATAGTCAAAATTATCTTTCATCGGAGTGTCTTCCTCTAATGAATTTGGCGGAGCACGGCATCCTTCCGGATCACAATCTCCATATATCATTTCGACATCTGATCTTGGTATAAATCTCGGACTTTCTGTAGGAATGCAAAAAGGCATTTGCATTTCGTCCATATAGATTGGAAGCCACCAGTGATTTAACAAGTGCTGAAGTGCCTCCTGGACAAGGGTACAACCTCGATCGTTTTCGCAACCCGCTTTACAACTTTGATAGTTATGTGATATTAAGAATCCAAGTCGGACCTGCTCAGCATGTAACTCTACCAGGCTGGTATTCATCACGCGAATGTCAAAGATCTGAACCATGTTGATCTGATAGGGGTTCCTATTATGGTAGTCTTGGATCCATCCAAGATCCATCTGACGCTGGAGGGCCTATTGTATGAAAGAGCATCCCTGTTTGTTTACCGAGCAAGTCAGACAGGAACTGTAATCGCGCCGCGGCAGATTATGATACTGGCTTTGCCTTGAGTGCATCGCCACCAAGTTGGCATTCATCGCACGGATGTCGTGGTTTTGAATGACGTTAGAATTCGTATAGACCATGTTAAATCCACGAACTCGGTGCTCTTGGATCCATCCAAGATCCATCTGTTCCTGTAGAGCCGCTTGCACTAGCGAACATCCTTGATTGTTTTTAGAGCATATATCACATTGATGATAATTATGAGGTGGCACATGGCCATATCCACTCTGTCTACGATGCATCTTAACCATATTGGTTTTTAACAAGAGTACATCATGAATTTGGTAGACATTGTTAAATTCTTTCTCAATCAGATTGACTGCAGCCTTCTCGTGTTGAGGCAGCGGGTTCGTGAACACATTAGGATTCGTATCCTTGAAGGATAAGACCCCGTTCCTAACAAGTTTTTGCACGTCAGACTTGAAATTGAGACAAGTCTCTATGTTATGCCCTAAACCTCCTGATGATAAGGGCGTGTCTGATCCACCTTAAACTAAAAAGAAGGATTTTCCGGTACTGTAAGAGGAGACTTAGTCTGGATGTGCCCCTTAGCCAGTAGTAATGGAAACAGTTCTGCATACGTCATGGGTATAGGATCAAATCCTGGTGGCCGTGTTGTACGGTTGTTGTTATATGGAGGACGAGCCTGCTGAAGAGGTTGTTGTGTCCTTTGCTGGTCAGGTTGGTTCTGCGCAACCTGAGGTTGATACGTAGGAATAGACGCAGGGCTGATAGCAGGAGTCGTAGCTGCTACCGGCTGATATCGACGCCTTTGCTTTCCAAGAGAGATATTCCCAATATCTTGCTTTTTTTTCTTAGGGAGAGCACTACCGTATTTTTTAGTACCGCTCGTCGATCCCGTGTCTTTTACCAAACATCCTTCTCGGACGGCTTCCTCAAGACGTACACCCATGCCGACCATTTCGGTGAAATCACTGGGCGCACTGGCAACCATTTGGTCGTAGTAGAATGAGCTTAAGGTCTTTAAGAAGATCTTTGTTATCTCTTTTTCCTCAAGAGGTGGATAAATTTGAGCAGCAATTTCACGCCACCTTTGAGCATACTCCTTAAAGGTTTCCTTGTCCTTTTGCGACATCGATCTGAGTTGATCTCTGTCGGGTGCCATGTCCAAATTGTATTTGTATTGTTGGACAAAGGCAGTACCAAGATCTCTGAATGTGCTGATTGTAGTACGGTTTAAACCCATGGACCATTTGAGTGCGGCACCGGTTAAACTATCCTGAAAGTAATGAATCAGCAGGTCCTGATTCTCCGTCTGAGCCGACATTCGCCGAGCGTACATCACTAGATGGCTTTGAGGGCAAGAGTTACCCTTGTATTTTTCAAAGTCGGGCACTTGGAATTTGTGCGGGACTTTCACATTTGGGACCAAGCAGAGATCTGCGGCGTCCTTTCCAAATAGTTCTTGACCGCGAATGGCCTGCAGTTCCTTCTGCATTTCCAAGAACTGTTCCTGGAATTCATCCATTATGTCAAACATAGTTTCCTTTTTACCAGAAGGTATTGGTGGAACCCGTCCTTCCGGGACAGTGTGCACCACAGGAGGTGGTACCGTGACTACGGTGGTGAGTCTTGGCATTTCCCAAAGTTTGTAACCTTCAGGAGTCTTCAGTATGCCCCTGGCATCTTCGCTTTCCCGAAGTTTGTAACCTTCAGGCCCAGCGGCTTCTGTTGTGATTCCCTGATCTTCAGTGATCGGCGGAACATATCCTTCCGGGACATAGTTAACAGGCATGCCCCAAGGACGATCTTTCGGTATTTGATACCTAGGATCATACCTCTCCACTACGGGTGTTGAGGTGATCTCGGAGATCACAGTTCTTTGTAGCTGAGCTTCTGCCATGGCTTGCATGTCATTACGAAGCTTCTCATATCCTCTCTCAGAGCGTCGATTTCTTCTTTCAACTCTCTGTTTTCTTCCTCAAGATCATCCATCCTTTTCTGACGATTGGCCCGAGTATTATACGAATGAGACAGTTTGACTCTAGAATCGAGACACAAACATGAGATTCGTAGGGAAGAAGAATACACGATGTGAGAATGATGAATGCAATGATTATATTAATTGTTTAAGGTTTAATCAAAATAAACTTCGACAATTAGATTGCAAATATCAAACAGTGGGGAAACCCCTTTTTATTGAAATTCAAAGGATTACAGAAGTGGAAATGCAGTAGATTACAAAGTGCAGAAACAGAAACCTAAACTAATGGGTCCCGAGTCCTCTCTGAAGAGAAATCAGGTGCTGATTCTGGTATCTTCCTTTTCTTTGACCGGGGCTCTTGGGCCGTTGTCGGGTTGTCATTCCTTTGCCAAGTGAAAGGAGCGAGCAAATTCCTTTGGTCATCCTGATTATCCACAGCATGTTGCTCCAAAATTTCAATCAGAGCGTCTTTTTCCTTCAGTAATTACTGTATTTTGATGCACTCTATGTCGAGGGTGCGGTACTTGTTCTTCCAAGATCTTCTCTCCTTCTGAACTTTGTTGAGAGTAACCTGAAGCTTTTCAGTTTCCGTCATGAAGTACATGGCAGATTCCCTCGGCGGAAGAATTCCGTAACGAGGATAAGGCATTTTTAGCTTGAGAGCTCTAGTTTGTACCCAATGGAGATAAGGCTCCACCGAGACACAGTCTGGTTTTCCTAGAGACTCTCGTCCTTTCTTATGAACATGTTTCCAAGCATGCACTATTTCCATCTTTAGTGCTCTGTCGTTTTCTCCTTCTTTGAAGAAAAGACCTTCCAGATGAACACCCAATGGGATGTGTCTCATCGGGTATCCAAATTGACGAAGAACGAGAACTGGATGGTAATTAATTCCTCCCTTAGTTCCTATAAGGGGTACGTTGGGGAAGTTTCCACAATGGTCAATGATCCTGATCCCATCATAAATCCTATTACACCAGTCTATATCAGAGTTGGTAAGAGACATGATCTTCTATGACCAACGTAAGGCACTCTTACAATCCCAAAAAGCAGTAGACTTGGGCAAGTGAGAGATGAACCATTTGTAAAGCAGAGGTACACAGCATGTGATCTCCCCTCCGCTGTACAAATTTCCTAAGTGTACAGAATGATACGCATCTGCGAGCAAAGTCGGCACAGGGTTTCCAATGAGAAAAACCTTAATGGCGTTGATATCGACGAAGTTATTGATGTTGGGAAACAAAAATAATCCGTAGGTGAGCAAGACAAAGATGCTTTCAAAAGCAGTCCCATTCCCTATACTGGCAAAGTACAGAGCTTTCTTTGTCAAGAACTGGGCTGGCAAACCTTGGATGCCACCTTTAGTGATTAGGTGAGTCCTGACCTCAGACTCGTCCAAATGAATTGCTCTTGCAATGGTCTGATTCTTTGGAATTTCTTCCAGTCCAGAAAATGGAGCTTGATCTGTAATGTGTAGACCAATCAGATGAGAATACTCCTCCAACGTTGGTGCTAACTGGTAATCCGAGAATGTGAAACAGTGATAAACCGGATCGTAGAATTGAATGAGCGCATCCATGATTCCCTCAATCACATGGACTCTTAACAATGGTAGTAAACCTCTGTACTTGGCTCTGAAAGCCTCAGGGCTAGTGATCATCCTTGCTAACCTTCTCAAATCCCCTAGTTTTGGAACCTTGAAGGTATACTGGTGAGTTCTCCTTCTACCGAAATCCATTAGCGTAATCCTCTTCTCTGATATTTGCCATCACAGTCTTAGTTTAATTTGAAAAACAGAGAGACTAGAAGAGAAGTTTTTTGAATGTTTTAATGTTTTATTAAATGAATGCATGAATGCAGCACACAAAAACATAGAAAAAACATGGGGTCAAAGGGTCGTTGTCATGAAGTCAAGGCTCTACCCATCCCCAAAGGTTTATACTAGGGTGATTTTTGTACCTGTACTCACTATCATCAGCTCCTCCCAGGAAATCAAAACAACAAGCGGATCGCCAGCGAGTTGTAGGGCAATCTTAGAGTAAGTGCCATTCACCGAGAATAGATCACCAGCCTCAAATGAGGGTAGTATCGTGTAACAACTATTTCCGATAGTTTCCGCACTACGAAAGGGTTTTGGCTCCTCAGCTTCTCAGGCTTAACAACCGGCCCATTGGCTAGAAGAGTGAATGGGTTGCGTTGGTCAGGCTCCACTGAGGTTGATGGTCGACCCCGTCGCCATCACTTATCTTAAGTGTATACTCAATCTCACCACATGCGACATCACACGCATTCCCAGTAGTAGAAAAATAAACACATATTCAATTAGGAAAAGCAGTATATATATTTATCCTAAACATCCTAGACCTCTAAAGCTATGAATCTTAAGTTCCTAACAGAAAATGGGTTCCCCGGCAGAAGCCCCAATCTGTGGTATCACACAAGAGATGAAAAGGAAAAAGGAAAACAGAGACCGGCCCCACGGTGGGCGCCATTTTTCTGTTGGCGGCCACCGCCATGAAAATGACTTACCCAAGGTTTAAATTGTAAGAAAGAAAGTACCGGCCCCACGGTGGGCGCCATTTTTCTGTAGCGAGCGATTTTGGACGCGGTTCTTAAGCGCTGGTCGCTCTCTGCGGTTTGAGCTTTGACTACATGTCGATTCATTTTTTATCCTATTGTGAGCTGAATAAGGAAGGGAAATAGATGTCTCCAATTAACCCTGCTTTGCATACTGAGTTTAAACAGCGGTCTGTTAGGTTACGGATGCTATCAATGTGGGGGGGCCTTTGTACTGGTTATTTGTATTTTCGCCAATACGGTTTTCTTTCTTTCTAGAACTTTCTAGCGGGGAACAAGGGTTAGGATGTTAGGACTGATGTTTTTGAATTACTGCTTTTGATTGATGGAGATATGGGATTTGGGTTTTTTGTGGATTGTGCTCGCTAAGATTTTTCTTTCAATCTTATGCCTACGTATTCCCGTTTACCGAAACAGGGAAATCATAGCGTTCGTAGTTCCTCCTATTCTATGGGAGGAAGTGGTTGTTTTTGGTGTCTTGTTTAAAGCCCAAGACGTGAAGCGAAAGGGGATTTGTATCTTGATCAAAGCCCAAGATGTGAAGCTGAAAAGTCTATTTATATCTTGTTCAAAGCCCAAGATGTGAAGCTAAAAGAGTGTTGTCTTCAGAGAGAATTTGTCATCTCTAAAGAAGGGTTTGTCTGTCACAACTGTTGGGTGACTGGTTATAAAGGAGAATTACTTTAACCGAGATACGCGGATCCTAGCAATGCCATAATTTCCTTTAAAGAGGATTTTAACCTAAAGGAGAAGACTTTAACTCAGTGTAGAGCAATGCTATCTTTCCTTAGGAATTTCTCATGCTAAAAGAGGGACAGTGGCATGGATGTAGATGATCCAAAAGCTTGCCGCTTACAGCGATTAGATGAAGGGAAAGGAGTTGTTGATGTTTGTATACTGTGAACGAGGCACAACTTTGATGCTAAAAGGTTAATTGGATTAACCAGTGGTTTTCTTATACAAAGCCTAAGAGGAGGCTATTATGTGTCTCGTACAAAGCCCGAGAGAGAGGCGAAAAGGTTTTGACTCGACTGTGAAGTCTTTTGGTATCTCGTATAAAGCCCGAGATGGAGGCTATTTGACTCAACAAGAGAGTCTTTGTATCTCGTACAAAGCCCGAGATGGAGGCTGAAATTTGTTTGGCTCAATAAGAACCTTTTTGTATCTCGTATAAAGCCCGAGATGGAGGCGAAAAGGGTAATTGACTCAACGAGGGAGTCTCTTATGTGTCTCGTACAAAGCCCGAGAGAGAGGTTAAACGTTGTTTGACTCCGCTGTGGAGAATCATTTGCACAAAGCCCAAGAGGAGGCTAACTTCCCTGGAGAAGGATTATTATACAAAGCCTAAGAGGAGGCTATGGTTGCTGTTTCAGTTGAGTGACAGGTCTAGTATACTGATTTTGAAAGAGAAGGCTGGAAACTTTTAAGAAGCCGACGGGTCCTTGTACGAAGCCCGAGAGGAGGCTATCATTCCTGGAGGAAGAAATCATTATACGAAGCCTAAGAGGAGGCTGTGAATACTTCTAAGAAGCCGTAGGGTCCTTGTACTAAGCCCAAGAGGAGGCGGGGTTGCTTTTAGGAAGCCTGTGGGTCCTTGTACGATGCCCAAGAGGAGGCCGATACTTTTAAGAAGCCCGTGGGTCCCCAAACCCCAAGAAATTCAAGGCAATGCTATTCACCGAGAATAGATCAAAGTCAGGAAAGTTCGAGAATTTGGAAGAAACTCAAAGATGCCATTCACGGAGAAGACATTCATCTCTGGGAGTAGAGTTTCTTGACAATTCCTAATGAGGACAGCCGAAGAGAAGACTGTATCTGGTGATCCTATTTGGGGATCTAGGTGTCTATTTCTACGAATAAACGAAACGACGTCACCTAGTTCTAGACGTAGTTGCCGGGGAAACTCGAAATATCTATACTATTACTACACGGTTGATATGAGTTTATGAAAGAAGACTTACAGCGAAACAGCCCCACAATACAGTTATATGTATATGAAAGCAGTAAATGAAAGCAATAACCACTTACTCGGTTGTAGAGCTTCCATGCTGTTTGGTTAGTTATTCAACAAAGAAAGATTAAAAACAACAATATATTCAAAATCAAAGGAGAAAGTGCTTTGAAAAAGAAAGATTTGGGGCTTACAGCTCAAGGAGAGGCCCAGGGTTTTATCAGTGAGCGCACTGTTTGAATTTGTACAGAGGGACTTATACAAGTGACTGAGGCCCAAAAAGGTTTTCTGTACAAAGGGATGGGTCTTATACTCTCTCAAGAGGCCCAAAAAGTTTTAAAGAAAAAGAGTGGGGCTTATAACACGAGGGTAGGCCTAGTTGATTTTTCCGTTTGAAATGGCGATCGCGCCGAGGTTTTCTTTTAACGCAGAGGGACTTATACAATAAGTGAGGCCCAAATGATTTTGGTTAAAAGGGGGTTAGGTCTTACCCTCTATTAGAGGCCCCAAAAAGTTTTTGAATGGGTCTTATAGCTCAAGGAGAGGCTCAAGGTTATTTTTAAAAAGGCGATGATCGTGCCGTTTATTTGAAAATGTACAGGGGGACTTATACAACGAATGAGGCCAAAAATATTTCTGTACAAGTGGGTTGGGTCTTACACTCTCTCAAGAGGCCCAAAAAGGTTTTGAAAATGATTTATGAGGGTTGAATTAATCCAAAAACCCTAATTTGTTTTCAAAAATGTATTTAATTGAATAAAAATTCAATTAAAATGATCAAAATTGTTTAACATGTGAAAAACAAATTGTGATTTTGGATTAATGCTTCAAAAATTAAGTATTGACCTCTAGGCCGTGACAGCAAGTGCAATGTGATTTTTGATTTGGAGGTGTTACAGATGAGTTGTGATGATCTGAACAGCTTCCCTACACCCTATGGAGTGTGTTTGAATGCTTGGACTTTATTGAAAATGGCTGGAACGATTTATGGTACCTCAGTTGCACTTTGGTTAAAATCTTGAGCAACCAGCTGGTGATTTTGTGAAATTGGTGTTTCAGAAGTGATCTAAGTGTTTGATCAGCTCATATGTCATGTGTGTGAGGTGTGTGAGTGATTGGTTTGATTGGAATTGCTCTCAAACTCAAAACCCGATAGTGACTTGCCTTAGAAGGCAAAATTGGAGTGAAATAAGAGATTTTGAGGAAAGCATCTGTTTGATGGCTTTGGTGTACTCAAACTGACCACAATTGAGCTCTATTTATAGTAGAGCAAGTTTGTTTTACAAGGAATAGTGAATGGCAGCTGGTAAGTAGGTTTGGCCAATGTTGGCAAATGAAAATCCAAGTCTCCTCTAGCCATTGACTAGAGGTTAGGGCACAGAGCTTTGGTTCCCTTGGTCTTGGATAAGCCTTGACTAATTTCAGATGAGAATGGCTCAGTCCATGCCACCTTGATGCTTCCATTGAATGCTTCAATCCAAATTTGGAGTCTTGTCCCTATTTTGGCCATTCTAGGTTCAACATGCTATTTCTTGTTCCATGGACTTTGGTGGCTTGGCTCAGTGATTGTCCCCTTTAGATTCAATCCTCAGATGTGTCCAAGTGGATAGGAGCATTTGAATTTGGCTGATTTTGGCAAATCGAGCCAAAATGCAAAATCTGCCTTGCCTTTGATAGATTTCAGCAAGGCAACTTGACAATGTCATATCTCATGGTGTAAGTTGAATTTGGCAATGTTCTTGGCCATTTTGGAAAGCCCTTACATGATACAACAACTGTTTGAACAAGTTTGTTTTTGATCTCTTTTGATTCCAAGTGAAAAATCCCTCTACATTTGGCAAAAAGTGAAGCAAAATCTGACTTAGTGAAATTTTCACTAAGTGTTGGAACAAAGTGTGATTTCTTGATTTTGATCACTCCATAACTCAAAATCCTTAATGAATTGGACTTAGGTCTAGTTGAAGTTTTTGTAGAGGGTAATGAGGGCTACAAATCCATCTTTGGATGAGAAAAAATGGCCATGTGGTTTAGGAGTTATGATCCTCCAAAGTTAGTGTATTAGTGGTACTTTTTCCATAACTTAGAAAAATTTCTAAGTTTTATGGTTACCCCTTTTACAAGTTATCCAACTTTTCTTGATTTTTCTTGATGAATGATGATTCAAATTATACATAAACATCATTTTAGGGTTGAAAATCCATTTTGGTGAAAAATCTCAAAAAGTCAAAGTTGACTTTTGTGCACAGTTGACTTTTTATCAGATGAATTCCAAACTGTGCAATTCTTCAGGAAATCATGTCCTTGACCTAAATCAAACTTGATGGACATGTTCCATGGGTGTCATAGGGTATATTGGGGCATGTCCTAGGGTTTAGGAGAATGTCTTGGTCAAAAGTCTAAGTTACAGTTGACTTTTTCCTTAAAACCCTAATTGTGGTGCAGATGAAATTGAGACTTGTTGCTCAAGCTTCTTGGATTAATCCATTGTCCCAAATGAATCAATATAGTTCATTAGAGACCCTCAAACCCTCTCTTGAGGTCTTGGCTCATGATTTGCCCCAAAAGTCAACTTAGGGGTGAATTAGGTCAAGAAACCCTAATTCCTGATTTTTGATGTATGCATCCCCTGAGGTCAAATTGACTTGATGCTTGGGTCCATGAGGTTTCATGGAGTACATTAGGTTGTGTTTTGGATCAATGGCTTGTGCCCAGATGAAAAATCTCCATCTGGAGGCCCTGGTCGATCAAAACCCTAATTTGGTGACACTGTCGATCTTGAAGCTTGATCCACCTAGAAGGGAGCAACCTTGTGCTTAATCCTTGAAGTGGGAGTCCTCTTAATCCATTGTGGATGTTTGAGAGGTTAGACGAGTTGAAGATCATGTCATTCCTTGATTGATCCTTTGTTTAAGGCTCTGAGAGGGCTTGAAACCCTAATTTTGATTGTAGTGAATGCTCAACAACCCTTGAGGCATTTGATGAGGCATGATGGTTCATCCATATTGTGATGATGATTGACACAATGATGAGAAATCTTAGTGGTCAAAATTTGGGGTATGACAATGTCAAGGCCCAAACTTCTGACATCTATAGATCAAGAAACTTTGGGAGAAGACCTAGCTATGATAAAAAACTTAACCGAGGGAAGGGAATTCAGTGCTTTGAGTATGGAGGTTTTGGACACACAAGAGGTGAGTGTCCCACATACCACAAGAAGTAGAAAAAAGGTCTATCCACCTCATGGTCTGAAGATGACTCCTCAAGCGATGAAGAGACTACTAAGAAGGTGTCTGCAATGACTGGAGTATATGATTCTGACAAGGAGTCAGATAACGGATCGCTCATTTCTAATGGTTTTGCTGAATTGTATCAACTAGGACATGATCAGCAGAATCTTATCTCACAACTGTGTGATGAAAGACTGGACCATCTGGAAACGATCTCAGATTTTGAGGATAAAGTGGAGTGGTTAAACTCCAATCTCAACAACCTGACCAAGTATATAAGGATGATGAACAATAGCTCAGACATGCTAGATGAAACCCTTATGTCAGGAAGAAATGCCGGAAGTGGAAAGGGTCTTGGCTATAATGATCAAGTTGAGATCAATGGACATAGGACTGGAGGGAACTCAGATCAAGTGATGTCAAGAAGGATGTCTCAACATCATCAAAGATCTCAGAACAAATCTCCAGGAAAACAAAAATAGGACAAACCGTGTTACTACTGCGGGAAGTTTGGTCATATACAGGCTCACTGCAACAAGTTGAACGGATACCCTAAATCTTTAAAATAATCCAGAAGAAGAAGGAAGACTCCCAAAGGGAAGAATAAATGGATATCTAAGGGTCAAACTGTAGCTTTCATTGCCCATACCTCCCTGAGAGCCTCCGCCAAAGAAGACTGGTACTTTGACAGTGGTTGCTCTAGACACATGACTGGTGTGAAGAAGTTCTTGGCTGACATCAAACCCCATCCCACTGGTCATGTCACCTTTAGATATGGCTTAAAAAGAGTAATCAAAGGTGTTGGCAAGCTGAAGTATGAAGGTCAGACTTGCCTTGATAGTGTTTTGTATGTCAAAGGATTAACTGCAAATTTAATAAGCATCAGCCAACTGTGTGACCAAGGTCTTAAGGTAAACTTCTCTGAATCCGAGTGCCTGGTTACAAATAATAAAGAAGAACTTATTATGAAAGGTGCCAGATCCAAGGATAACTGCTACTTGTGGGCTCCTCACGAAACTCAGAGTCCCTCCACCTGCTTGGTGTCAAGGGAGGATGAAGTAAAGTTGTGGCATCAGAAACTAGGGCATCTACACTTAAAAGGAATGAAAGAAGTCATATCCAAGGAAGCTGTAAAAGGAATTCCAAATATTAAGATAGATGAAGAGAAGATATGTAGGGAATGTCAGATTGGGAAACAAACTAGAATGTCACACAAAAGGCTTCAACAACAAACCACCTCACAGAACTTAGAGCTACTTCATATGGATTTAATGGGACCTATGCAAGTCGAAAGTCTTGGAGGAAAAAGGTATGCCTATGTGGTTGTTGATGATTTTTCTAGATACACTTGGGTACACTTTATCAAGGAGAAATTAGAGGTGTTTGAAGTTTTTAAGGGATTGTGCCAGAGACTTCAAAGAGAAAAGGACTGTGATATAATCAGAATCAGAAGTGATCATGGGAGGGAATTTGAGAACAGTAAGTTTGACGAGTTTTGCTCCTCAGAAGGAATTAGTCAAGAGTTCTCTTCACCCATCACTCCTCAACAGAATGGCATGGTTAACAGGAAAAATAGAACTATACAAGAGTGTGCAAGGGTCATGCTCCATGCAAAGAAACTTTCGTATCACTTTTGGGTTGAAGCAATGAACACAGCTTGCTACATCCTAAACAGGGTAACCATCAGGTCGGGAACTTCTGCTACCTTGAATGAATTATGGAAGGGTAGAAAACCAATGGTGAAATACTTTCATGTCTTCGAAAGAAAATGTTACATTCTGGCAGACCGTGAGCAAAGGAGAAAGATGGATCCCAAGAGTGAGGATGGAATCTTCCTAGGTTACTCCACAAATAGCAGAGCATACCGTGTCTACAATCCTAGAACTCAAATTGTATTGGAGTCTATAAATGTTGTGGTTGATGACTCTCCTATGGAGGTTGAAGCTACAAATGATATTGGAGCATTCTTTCTAATGGAAGAGGAAGATGTCACAGAAGATGTTGAAACACCTCAAGACGACTCTGAAGATGTTGCAGTACCCAACGATGACAATCATAAGTCTACTGTGTCTGAGAGAGTTGACAATGGACCCTCCATCAGAATACAGAAGGATCATCCTAAGGAACTCATAATAGGGGATCCAAATGGAGGTAGGATGACTAGATCACAGGATGTGGTGGCGAGTGCCTACTTTGTGTCAAAGATGGAACCAAAAAATGTCAAGGAGGCTTGACAGATGAATTTTGGATTAATGCAATGCAAGAATAGCTTGGGCAGTTCAAGAGACATGATGTTTGGGATCTGGTACCCAGACCAGAAGGATCAAATGTGATCGACACTAAGTGGGTCTTTAAGAACAAGTCTGATGAGCATGGAGTTGTCACAAGAAACAAGGCCAGACTCGTCGCACAGAGATATACCCAGATAGAGGGAATGGATTTTGATGAGACTTTTTCTCCTGTGGCTAGACTAGAATCTGTGCGACTGCTCCTTGGAATAGCCTGCCTTTTAAAGTTCAATCTCCTTCAAATGGATGTTAAAAGTGCCTTTTAAACGGATATCTCAGTGAAGAGGTCTATGTGGAACAACCCAAAGGGTTTGTTGATCCAACATTTCCAGATCATGTCTACAATCTGAAGAAAGCCTTATATGGGTTGAAACAAGCTCCAAGGGCCTGGTATGAAAGGCTGACTGAGTTCCTTGTTACAAATGGCTATAGAAAGGGAGAAATTGATAAAACTCCCTTCTTCAGAGAAAAGGAAGGTAACCTCATGATAGCACAAATCTACGTTGATGACATTGTTTTTGGTGGAATGTCTGAAGAAATGGTCCAACATTTTGTTAAGCAAATGCAGTCAGAATTCGAAATGAGTTTAGTCTGAGAATTAACCTACTTCCTTGGTCTCCAAGTCAAACAAATGGAAGATTCCTTTTTTCTCTGTCAAGGGAAATATGCCAAGAATATTGTTAAAAGTTTGGCTTGGAAAATGCAAAGCACAAGAGGACTCCTGCCCCTACACACCTAAAATTGACAAGAGATGAGAATGGTGTAAGTATTGATCAGAGTCTCTATAGAAGCATGATTGGAAGTCTCCTATACCTTACAGCCAGTAGACCTGATATAACGTTCTCAGTAGGAGTCTGTGCAAGGTATCAGGCTGAACCCAAAGCAAGCCATATTAATCAAGTCAAGAGGATTCTGAAGTATGTGAATAGAACATACAATTATAGACTACTCTACACACATATCTCTGACTCTGTATTAATAGGATATTGTGATGCTGACTGGGCTGGAAATGCAGATGATAGAAAAAGTCCCTCTGGGGGATGCTTTTTCTTAGGAAACAATTTAATTTACTAGTTCAGCAAAAAGCAAAACTATGTCTCTTTGTCCACTGCTGAAGCTGAGTACATTGCAACAGGGAGTAATTGCTCTCAAATGACGTGGATGAAACAAATGCTGACTGAATACAATGTCCCACAAGATGTTATGGCACTCTTCTGTGACAATTTGAGTGCAATAAATATTTCTAAAAATCCCATCCAGCACAGCCAAACTAAACACATTGACATCAGGCATCACTTTATTCGAGATTTGGTGGAAGATAAAGTCATCACTCTGGAACATGTGACCACAGAACATCAATTAGCTGACATCTTCACTAAAGCTCTGGATGCAAACAAATTTGAGACATTGAGAGGCAAGCTTGGAGTTTGCCTTTCTGATGAGGCATAACTTTCCAATGGTTGGGGGGATGATATTCAGGTCTCTGAATATGTATTCCCACCATAGTGAGAGAATTTTTCAGTATTCTCTCTTATTCTGTTTTTTTTTTTGCTTTATTTTCTTCAATTTTTTTGGTTGTGTAAGGGCTGAATGCCTAGGATATTTTTCATTTCTGTTGGGTGTGTAATTTTATTACTCTCAACTGGTTTATTGGTTTTTGAGTTAGTCCTTCTACCTTTGTCATATTGTGGCTAAAAGGGGGAGAATTACTAACATCACTAACCACTGCTGATTATCTACTAACCACTGAGGGGGAGTAGATCTGAACTGATTGAGGGGGAAACATGTTATGATTCCGCTGCTGCTCTGATAGTGGTCTCCCAGATATGTTTCTGCAAGTCAATGAAAGTTAGTTTTAGCCAAAATCTGCCAAAGGGGGAGATTGTCGAGTCCCTGTTTTTGAGGTTGGCATTAATTTTGGTAAAACTAACTTAGCAGAGAGATGTTGGACAAGATGTCCTAACATGTTGAACTAACTGGAGGTTAAGATGTTAGACAAGATGTCCTATCAAGAGGATTCGACATCTTTGTCTGTTACAGTTTTGGTATAACTGTTTTTGCTACATATGTGATTGGAATATGACTAGGATTCCAGGTGGCATATGAGATTGTGGAATCAGAGATTCTGATTCTAAATGGAATATGCGATTTCCTTGTGATGGAGATATTTTTGGTAACTTGGGATTGAAGAAAGGATTAGGTCGCTAATTCTGAGGAAGATATTTGCTGCACCGTTGAAGCCCAAGTCCAGCTGTGGTTTGCATTTTAAATAGGTTAGAGTTAACCTAGTTTGTTGGTTTATTATTGCACCTGTTTTAGAAGTACTAGGGTTTGTACTTTTGTGAGCCTCTCGTGTATTGAGTGAATACTTTAGAAGGACTGTTTATTGAGTTGTAATATTTTTAGTCAGTGCTGTGATTGGAAGGGAATTGAGAAGAGTCTCATACCTAGGAGAGTCTTAGGTAGAAATCTAGGAAGGGTAGTTTCTAGGAGCTAAGTTGTAAACGTTGGAGTTTAGCTTAGAACCAATTCTACTTAGTGATTTCATTCCTGGCTTGGTAGCCCCCAGACGTAGGTGTTATTATTCACCGAACTGGGTTAAAAAATTCTGTGTGTTATTTACTTTCTGCTGTTTACGTTTGTTCTTCCTTAGATCCTTGTGAGAAGCAGAGATCAAGTATCACGACATCCTGTCTGACATCTTCGTGATCTGCTTAACCAGAATTTCATTTAGCCCTGACGAGAAGTGATTAATGTGTTGATATGTTTAGGTTCAAGAGAACTAGTGTTGATGTGTTAGCCTTAACAAAAATTGTTGATAATTGGCGTAGATGGTTTGGATGGAGATTGCTTGTATTTGTTTGAAGGATCTTCTAGAGATTCATCATCAGCTAAATTATATGAAGAATTAGTATATCAAGAGTTCATGCCAACATAAAAGTATTTTGTGCCATCATATTAAGAAGTTGATGCAACATATGAAGAATTAATTGAAGAAATCTCCAAAAGTTTGTGCAAAGCTTCCTCCGAAAATTAATATGAAGATTCACATGAAATGTTGTCTAAAAGATCAATAAAGGAATTAAATAAAGAGGAACATGTATGCTTCAAAGCTATATACGAAGAAGATGACAATGAGGTAATGACTCAAACTTACAAACAAATGTTTGCCATAAGTTTTATGCTTAGTTTAGAAAATGAAAAGTTAAAAAGAAACATATCATCTTTGAATGATCATATTGAATATTTTGAAGGTGATAATGTTATGATTGGTATTGATTTGGATGATATTAGAACCTACTCCTATTTATAGTCTTGAATCTACATCTAGTCTTATTTTCATTCCTGTATTGTTTCCTATTTTATAGGAACCCACAACTTCGACACCAATTATAGTGTATCATAGAAAAATTAAATTTGATCTCTTCTATAAACAACTTCAATCCCCTAAACCGAAGGTAAGTATTTAAAATGATTCTCATAATGGTGATTCTCAAATTTTTATACTTGTGATTTTGACCTAAATGACTTACCCATTACTTTGAGTAAAGATAAAATATTCCGTCCCACTAAGTTTCAATATCATATTTCTCAATATGTCTCTTCTAAAAATCTTATCACGCAATATCAAAGTTTTATTGCACCTATTGATTATGCGAGAATCCCATCACTTGTTAAAGAAGCATTGAAATATAAAAATTGGAACCAAGCTATGAATAGGGATGGGAGTAGGTTAGTTTGGCCTATAAGGGCCTACAGCCAAGCCTATTTAAGCTTGGTTTGACCTGGCCAATTTAATAAAACAGTTAGCTTTATGCTCTCTTAAAAACTTATTTAATTAAATAGGTCAGACTTAGGCTATTACAAAAATTATAAAGTCTTATTAGCCTGCCTATGTATACACATCTATTAGAAAATAGACTAAATAATATATATAAAAGGTCGTGTTGTATATTTAAAAAAAAAGTAAATTAGACTATTTGAAAGCTCCAGTGTGAAAAAGACTTTTAAATAGGATTTCAAGTTAGGCCATACTTTTAAAAACGCTAGGTAAAACAAATAAAAAAAACATATAATATACCATAAGCAAGGCTCAGGCCTTAAAAATTTATCGTAGGCCAGACTCGGACCTTCTAAGGTCTGACATGACATATTTCCAACCCTAGCTTGGAGTGAGAAAATGAAGGCTCTTGAGAAAAATTGTACTTGAAAAATTGTTGAGAGGCAAGAAGTTTGTTGGATGTAGATGGATTTATATTGTAAATCACAAATTAAATGATACCCTTGATCATTACAAGACCAAACTAGTGGAAAACGTTTATACTCAGGCATCTTACATTGATTACGAAGAGACATTTGCACCAGTGCAAAGATGAATACTATTTTATTCTTACTATCTCTCGTTGCTTAACAGTCTTAATACCCTTTTTGGTCCTTTATCTATGACTCGGGGTCCATTTTGGTCCTCTTCCTTTTAAAAGTTTCAAGTTGGTCCCTTACGTTGTCTAACAGAATCAAATAAGTCATTTCCGTCAAATATTGGTAACGGTGTTAAAAATAAGTGGCGTGGCAGCTGAGGTGGCAGAATTATTTTTTATTATTACATTTAAAAATTAAATGTTTTTATTTATTTTAATTCATTTATTTAGAAAATTAATTTAAATTAATTTTCACAAATTTTAATATAAAATATTTGGGCTTGAAGCCCATGTATTTTAGAGTTGGAGCCCAATAGTCAAGATTTATTATTATAGTGTGAACAAATCCTTTATAAACACTCAACTTTATTGTTCCAAATTCGATGTGGGACTTCAACAGTACTTCATAGCAGAAAAAAAACCTTGCTATCTCAGACAATAGACCACCAATTACTGTCCCATATACGAGTTTGCTTAAGAATGGAAAAGAAAATGCAGTTACCTCGATCAAACTACCTTGCTACCAGCTGATTCAGTACTTCTCATATCATCACACTTAATTGAAATGTCGTGTTCTTTATTCGTATTGTTTTCGATTTGTACAATCTCTTCAATATTTGCTGCTACAATCTCTTCACAATCTGCGTCGACAATCTCACAATTCTTATTGCCCTTTGGTACAAAAGACGAGCCACCTTCCTCAATTGGAATTTCATGTACTTTGTTGATATACTTCTCGCTTTGTACCTTCTCTTCACTACCAGCATCTGAAATTTCACCATTGTAACTATCTAGGGGTATATCTTGTTCGCTATCTTGCTTACTTTGAATAAGTTCTTCCACGGAAAAAATGCTTGCAACTGTTAGAAGTAATTCATGTTAGTTTGTCGAAGTCGAAGGGCTTTATAGGTTTGGTCGAAGTTGTATATATTCAGTTGGATAGTTGTAGTGTTGTATAGGTCAGCTGTATTAGACAGAGTCGAATATAGCTGATAAGGAGTTCAGTCGAATTGTTAGGTTGTGTCGAATTGTTAGTTTGTGGGCCTGGGCTTTGATAGCCTATATAAAGGGTCTTTTACGTTGTATTTTACACAGCTTCATAATAAAATTTTAAAAGGTTTCAAAACCCTAATTTCTTCTTATTTTCTCTCTCTCTTTCTCCTTCTTCATCTTTCTCTCAAACATTCATCTTTCTTGGAACCCAGTTCCAACAATTGGTATCAAAGAGCCCGGTTGCGATTCAGAGAGATTCTAATGGCAAACAGAACAACAACGTCCACACAATTCCCAGCAAATCTACCGGTTTTCAAAGGGGAAAACTACCAACGGTGGGTGGCGCAGATGAGAGTTATCTTCAGATTTCAAGATGTGGTTGAAATCGTGAATGATGGCGTAACAGAATTGGGGGCAAATGCTACTGATGAACAGAAAGCTGCGTACAAGGATCAAAGGAAGAAAAATGGCAAAGCGTTGTTCTTGATTCACCAGTGTGTGGATCCGAATGTGTTGGAGAAATTATTGAAGAAGAATCTGCAAAAGAAGTGTGGGACAAGTTAAAGAACTTGTATGGCGGTGATGAGAAACTGAAGAGGGTGAAGCTACAAACCTTGAGAAAGCAATACGAGATGATTCAAATGAGAGAAGATGAATCAGTTTCGGAATTCTTTTCAAGATTGGTGATGCTGACGAACCAGATGAAGTCTTGTGGAGAAACAATCACAGATTTGCAGAAGATTGAGAAGGTACTAAGATCTCTGACTGAAAATTTTGATTACATTGTAGTGTCAATTGAAGAGTCCAAGAATCTTGCTGAGATGAAGATTGAAGAGCTACAGGCCTCTTTGGAAGCTCATGAGATGAGATTGAAGCAAAGAGATTCAGAAAGAGAAAAAGTATCGGACCAAGCACTACAAGCGAAATTCACCAAAAAATCTGGGAAGGCGAAGCAGGAAGGAATCTTGCTAGTAATGAGAAGTCAAGCAAGAGTTCAAAGAATCATGATGATTCGACAAAGAAAGGCATGGGCAACAAGTATTCTGGGAAGAAAGTTGACATGAAAGACGTGCAGTGTTACAATTGTCAAAGTTTTGGTCACTATGCTCGAGACTGTCGAAAGAAGAAGGAAGCACGAGCAAAAGAAAGTGACAAAGCGCAGTATGCACAAGCAGAAGATAGTGATTCTGAAGGTGTGCTACTAATGGCAGACACTCAGTTGAAGGATGATGACACAAACTTGTGGTATCTTGATTCAGGTTGCAGCAACCACATGACTGGTAACAAGAACTGGTTCACCAAGCTTGATGAATCAGTTAAGAAGGTGATAAAGTTTGCAGATGGTAGACAGATCACATCAGGTGGAAAAGGAAACATATCTGTAATGAGAAGAGATGGTAGAAAAGCCAGCATTACTGATGTGTTGTATGTGCCTTCTATGACAAGTAACTTGATAAGTATAGGTCAATTACTTGCCAAAGGAACATAATATGAAGCTGGAGAAGAACCAAATAAAGGTGTATCATGCTGATGGTAGGTTGATATTGAAAGCACCATTAGCTGATAACAAGATGTTTAAAGTTCAGATTAACATGATTAATCATGAATGTCTTGCGTCAACTACGGAAGAGGAAAAGAATTGGCTATGGCATCTGAAATTCTGGTATCAGACGTGTGATGTTAAGGTGTGATGTCACAACAACACACTCTGCACAATGGACAGCAATAACAGTAAAATAACACCAAGAATTGTTGACCCAGTTCGGTTACAACCAACCTACTCTAGGGGCTACCAAGCCAGGGATGGAATTCACTACTTGTAGATATAATTTACAGACTCAACAACCCGTTGACAATCTCCTAAACTTATACTCTACTAATGACTTCCTACCTAAGAAACCACTTAGGTATGAGAACACCACTCAATCCCTTACAAACACTCAAAGAAACCACTTTGAGTACCCTTGATCTTACTTCACAGCTTCGATCAATCAACCACTCTCTATTGCTTCACAGCTTCTAGAGAGGACAGAAACTCAACACCTATTCAAACCCTAGAATAGTGTAAATACAAGCACTCTAAACAAACTCTAGACACTAAGCCTCCAGCTCTTGATCTTCTGAATGTTTTCTGTCGCTTTTTCCTTTGGTCTTGTGCGCTTTATATAGCTTCTTGAATTGGTCTTGGACATGCTACAATATCTCCCAGATTTGTTATTTAAAACTGAATATTAAAACAAATTTTCTCCTAAAATCTTTTTAAATCTTCAACCTTTTAAATCTCCTACAAATCTGCAGCAGATCTCCTATGCAGCAGCAAATATCTATCCCAAGATATTCGCATCCAATGAGACAGTTTGCTCTCCACAATTCCAGCTAATACGCAACCCTAACAACATCACAACCTGCTGTTGTTAATTCTGCAGATCTGATGTTACAACATCACCTGTGTGACATCAGACATCCAACTTCAGCAATTAAATACTTAACACAGCCCAGTGTTAAGACTTCAATGTTGCAACATCAACACCTTGACATCAACATTGAACATACTTTGTTTTACCAAAATTTCAGCCAATCCAGGAACTAACAATCTCCCCCTTTGGCTAATTTTGGCTAAAACACCCTCTGAACCCTCAGAGTCTTCAGCAGCGAAAAATCTTCAGTAATTTGAAATCTTCATTAGCAGCAGTTTGACAATCTTCATAGTCTTCATCACTTGATCTGCTACAGCACCATCTTCATTATTGACAACAGCCAATTGGTGCTCCCCCTCAAAAACATGAACCAGCATCACAGTTGTTCAGTAGCTCACAATGTGCAGCACTTTTTCTCCCCCTTGATGTCTGCTTGGCTGCACTCTTCAAATGTCATGATATCTTCAAAAGTTCAGTCAAAACTCCCTCTTAATGCAGCAACAAACTTTTCAACTAAACACCTTTTAGCAGCATCAATCTATCTCCCTCTTAATATCTGCATCACATTAGCAGCAGATGGCAATAATACTCTTGACTATCTTGGCTATTTTCTCCCCCTTTTTAGCTACAATTAGGCAAACTTCAGTTAGAAGCCCTATTAACTATAGTCAGTACACCCTAGCTCTCATTGTTAGTCTCTCAGTCAGTAAACAGGCAAAACAAATCATAGAAGGAAACTAAAAACATAAACAGTGCATAAAACAGCACAATATTCAATATTACAAACCCAAAAAAAAACTACAAACTGAAACTACTAAAGGCAAGAGAAGATAAGCTAGTCTTCTTCTGAACTAGATTGTTCTCCAGGATTCTCTTCCTCCTCCTCAGAGCTATCCCCACTGGCATCAACTTCATCTTCCTCAGAGCCACCAACATTGTTCTCAACATCATCACCTCTGTTCAGTTCTAACTGCTGGATCAGCTTTTCAAGTCTCTCTTTTCTAACCAAACTGGTACTGATGACTGCATCAAGGTCTTTGCACATGGTCTTCAATTCTCCGATCAGTTCAGCCTTTGTAGTCTTCTTCTTGACTTCAGCAGTTGATGTTAGAACAATGTCTGGAACATGATGTCCTGAAAATAGTTAGGGTGTAGGGACAAGGCTGTCTTCCTCTGGTAGGCTATGTCTGAGCTTGTTAAAGTTTCAGGATGTTGCTCCAAGATGATACCACACACAAGAGATGGGAATGCTATGGGTAACTTGATAGCGTTTGTTTCAGCATGTTTCACCACTTGCTCAAAGATGTAGCTGCCATAGTCAAACTTAATCTTCTTCTCAATAGTACAGATAAACCTGCCCAATCCAACAGCAATTGTTGTCTTGTGGTTTATTGGCACCCAGTTGGCAGCACCAATTCTGTGAAGAATTGCATACTTGATGCTAAGTTTACTGGCCGACAACTTCCCTTTCAATGGCCAAACCCTTATCTGATCAGCTGTAATCTCTTTACATATATCATTATCAGTCATCTCAAGTTCACCATACTCTTCATCATTTCTTCCTAGATACTTATTGATAGTACTAGGAGAGAAATTAATGCACTTTCCTCTCACATAAACTTTCATGAAATCAATGTTCTTTTTATCAGTAATATTTCTAGAAATGTTGACAACAAATTCTTTGACCAGACTTTCATAGCACTTAGGAAACTTGGTCACAGTCTTTACCAATCCAGCTTTATTAATCAGCTCCATGATATCCTTCATTTCTAAACCTTCTTTTCCAAGCTCCCTCTCTAGGGCCAGTCTTCTCTGACATACAAATTTCCATAATGATGCACTGCTGGCGTAATGAAAGGAAATGTTGTCGACTGGAACTTCAGGGATTTTGTCAGAGATTCTCTTCAAAATTGTCCTTCTGATAGGTGTGATGTTATGAACATCATCCTCACGGTCAGAATTAGAGTCTTCCCTTATTTTCCTCTTTTTGGATTTCACAGCCACTTTGCTCCATGGCTTGGTTGGACCAACAGCAGTTTTCTTCTTGCCTTCAGACTTCTTTAGAGAGGATTCAACGGTCTTTCCTTTCCTTGTCTTCAGCCTCTTAGCAATACTTGGAACAGCTTTTCCAATGACTTCATCATCAGATAAGTCAACCACATTAATCACTTCCTCACTCTTTTCTTTTTCAGTAGTAGTTCTATCATTAGTTGAATTTCCTTCAAGAGAAATCCATTGATAGCAGTTATCCTTGGTTCTGGTACCCTTCATAACAATCTGATTATGCTCATCAGAAACCACACACTCATGCTTAGTGTAGTTTACCTTGTAACCTTCATCACACAACTGGCTTATGCTAATCAAATTTGCACTTAAGCCACTGACAAACAGAACATTGTCAAGTTCAGGTCTACCATTACCTTGCACTTTCCCAACTCTTGCAACAACACCTTTTTCTCCATTGCCAAATATGACCTCATGAGAGGGGAAAGGTCTAAGATCATCAAACATGGATCTACATCCAGACATGTGCTTAGAACACCCACTGTCAAAATACCATGTTCCTTCTTTATCACCCATGTGAGCCAATAAGCACTTCACCTTCTCCTTAGGTACCCATTGTTTAACAACTTTGGGCCTGTGCTCTCTCCATCTATTTTGAGGTTGAGGGTATCCATGCAGCTTGTAGCAAGAGTACTGCATATGTCCAAACCTTCCACAGTAATAGCATCTCACCCTTTCATCTCTGAATCTTCTGCCATGATGAGATTGCTTATGCTACTATCCATAATGTGGTCTCCTACTGCCCTGCCATCTATTATGCTGGTATCTTCTCCCATAAAACGGCTGAGAATGTTGTTTCCTTGATTGTCTCCCATGATGGTGTGACTTTCTTCTTCCATAGATATAAGGAACAGCATTGGTGTATCCATATCCATACCCATGCCAGTTGCTGTGATGTTGAGACACCTGATGAGACATGAGCTGTTTGAACTGAGCAGCTTGCATGCTCTCATGGTATTGTGGGGGCATATACTGACTAGCTCCTTGTGGCTGCTTTCTCTTCTGATAGGGACCAGTCTTCTTCTCAATCTTCTTAGGTTGGGAAACATCAGCTTTCTTAGGGGTAGGATCCTGCTTCTTTGGCTGATGTTGAGATGAAAGTTGTGACACTTCCTTCTTTGACCCTGAAGTGCTTCCTTCAGAAGTTCCCTTATCCTCAACCACATAACCTATCCCAGCTTTGTCTCCAGCAGCTTTTTCTGACTGAAGGATCTTGTCGAGTGTGTCTGTACCATAGCTCAGCATCCTAACCGACTTGGTCATTTGATCAAGGTGAGCTCTAACTAGCACCACTTCATTTTCAAGATCAGTCTTTTCATTCTCTAGCTGAGCGATTTGTTGCTTGTGGCACTTGTTTTCTTGACAAATCTCAGCACCCTTTAAACACAGCTCTTGATAGGTAGATGCTAACTCCTCATAAGTTACTTCTCCATCACTAGAATCATCATCAGAAACCACAGCTCCTGTTAACGCTCTCACATGCTTGGCTGACTCACTTTCACTTTCACTATCTGAGTCAGACCAGGAAACTGTCATGCCCTTCTTCTGCTTTTTCAAGAAGGTGGGACATTCTTTCTTGACATGTCCATACCCTTCACACTCAAAGCACTGCACTCCTTTATCTTGGGCAGTTTTCTCTTCATCCTTCTTGCTGGTGTCAGAAGTCATGTTCTTGACATTAGGCCTGGAGTTATTATTCATTCTCTTGAATACTTTGGTGAACTGTCTTCCCAACATCACTATGGCCTGAGATAGATCCTCCTGGGATTCAGATTTCTTCCCTTTCTCTTCTTCACCATTTGTCACCAGGGCTATACTCTTTGGCTTCTTTTCTGGTTCTTCCTCATTCAACCCAAGCTCAAAGGTTTGAAGAGATCCAATGAGCTCATCAACTCTCATCTTGCTGATGTCTTGTGATTCTTCAATGGCAGTAACCTTCATCTTATACTTCTTAGGTAGGGACCTAATGATCTTCCTCACAAGCTTTTCATTTGACATCTTCTCACCAAGAGCACTAGATGCATTGGCCAGCTCAAGAACACTCATGTGGAAATCATGAATAGTCTCATCTTCCTTCATCTTCAGGCTTTCAAATTTTGATGTTAAAATCTGAAGTCGTGACATCTTGACTCTAGATGTTCCTTCATGAGTAGCCTGCAAGATATCCTACGCTTCTTTAGCAACTTCACAGGTATTGATTAACCTGAAGATATTCTTATCCACTCCATTGAAAATTGCATTCAGAGCTTTGGAATTTCCAAGGGCAAGCTCATCTTCCTCCTTGGTCCACTCTTCTTCAGGCTTTGGCTTAGAGGTGCCTTCTTTATCTTTGCCAGCATCATCCTTCTCACACATGACAGGAGCTTTCCATTCTTTAATAATAGCCTTCCAAGCCCTACTGTCCAAGGATTTTAAGAAGGTGGTCATCCTTGGCTTCCAATAGTCATAATTGGATCCATCCAAAATAGGGGGTCTGTTGACGAATCCTCCAACTTCTTTGTCCATCTTTTCACCAGAAATTAACTTCCCTAGATCTCACCCAGAGACAGACAGGATGCCTGCTCTGATACCAATTGAAATTCTGGTATCAGACGTGTGATGTTAAGGTGTGATGTCACAACAACACACTCTGCACAATGGACAGCAATAACAGTAAAATAACACCAAGAATTGTTGACCCAGTTCGGTTACAACCAACCTACTCTGGGGGCTACCAAGCCAGGGATGGAATTCACTACTTGTAGATATAATTTACAGACTCAACAACCCGTTGACAATCTCCTAAACTTATACTCTACTAATAACTTCCTACCTAAGAAACCACTTAGGTATGAGAACACCACTCAATCCCTTACAAACACTCAAAGAAACCACTTTGAGTACCCTTGATCTTACTTCACAGCTTCGATCAATCAACCACTCTCTATTGCTTCACAGCTTCTAGAGAGGACAGAAACTCAACACCTATTCAAACCCTAGAATAGTGTAAATACAAGCACTCTAAACAAACTCTAGACACTAAGCCTCCAGCTCTTGATCTTCTGAATGTTTTCTGTCGCTTTTTCCTTTGGTCTTGTGCGCTTTATATAGCTCCTTGAATTGGTCTTGGACTTGCTACAATATCTCCCAGATTTGTTATTTAAAACTGAATATTAAAATAGATTTTCTCCTAAAATCTTTTTAAATCTTCAACCTTTTAAATCTCCTACAAATCTGCAGCAGATCTCCTATGCAGCAGCAAATATCTATCCCAAGATATTCGCATCCAATGAGACAGCTTGCTCTCCACAATTCCAGCTAATACGCAACCCTAACAACATCACAGCCTGCTGTTGTTAATTCTGCAGATCTGATGTTACAACATCACCTGTGTGACATCAGACATCCAACTTCAGCAATTAAATACTTAACACAGCCCAGTGTTAATACTTCAATGTTGCAACATCAACACCTTGACATCAACATTGAACATACTTTGTTTTACCAAAATTCCAGCCAATCCAGGAACTAACAATCTCCCCCTTTGGCTAATTTTGGCTAAAACACCCTCTGAACCCTCAGAGTCTTCAGCAGCGGAAAATCTTCAGTAATTTGAAATCTTCATTAGCAGCAGTTTGACAATCTTCATAGTCTTCATCACTTGATCTGCTGCAGCACCATCTTCATTATTGACAACAGCCAATTGGTGCTCCCCCTCAAAAACATGACCCACATCACAGCTGTTCAGTAGCTCACAATGTGCAGCACTTTTTCTCCCCCTTGATGTCTGCTTGGCTGCACTCTTCAAATGTCATGATATCTTCAAAAGTTCAGTCAAACAATCAGGATTGTTGTTTCGACAGCAGCGTATAGAAGATGGAAGATACATCAGTTGGATGTAAAATTAGCATTTTTGAATGGACCTTTGGAGGAAGAAGTATATGCCAGTCAACCACCAGGATTTGAGATTAAAGGGCATGAGTCGAAGGTGTACAAATTGAGGAAAGCTCTCTATGGATTGAAGCAAGCCCCAAGGGCTTGGAATAAGAGAATAGATAGTTTCCTAATCGAAGCAGGGTTCACGAAGTGTGTGTCTGAGCATGGAGTTTATGTAAATGATGTTGACAATGATAGTCGAATCATTTTATGCCTGTATGTTGATGATTTATTGATTACAGGTGCAAATGAAGCTGAGATAAGAAAAGTCAAGTCGAAGCTAATGCAAGAGTTCGAAATGTCCGACCTAGGGAATTTGTCATATTTCTTAGGGATGGAATTCAAAGACACAGCTGAAAGTGTGTTCCTGCACCAGAAGAAGTATGCTCAAGATATTTTGAAGAGGTTCAAGATGACTGACTGTAAAGCTGCAACAACTCCATTGGAGACAGGAGCAAAGTTGAAGAAGGTAACTGATGATGAGTTTGTAAGTTCGACACTGTACAAACAAATTATTGGATCCTTGAGGTATCTTTGCAATACAAGGTCGGACATTTGTCAGAGTTTCAGATTGTTAAGTCGATTTATGGAGAAACCCCAAGAATGTCATCTCATTGCAGTAAAGAGAGTACTGAGATACATTAAGGGTACGATTGATCATGGTGTGCTGATGCCATGTCGAAATAAGTCCAAGTCGAAAGATGCTGAGGTATATGGTTATACTGACTCAGATTTCAGTGGAGACCAAGATGAGAAGAAAAGTACTGCAGTCTATATTTTCATGATCGAAGGAGCTCCAATCTCTTGGAGTTCGAGAAAATAAAGCATTGTGGCTTTGTCATCATGTGAAGCTGAGTATGTGGCTGCATCGTATGCAGCATGTCAGGCAGCATGGATAGATATGTTGCTCGAAGAACTCAAGATCAAAGAACCTGGGAAGATGAAGCTGTTTGTAGACAACAAGTCCGCTATTGATCTTGCCAATCATCCTATGTGTCATGGTCGAAGTAAACACATAGAAAGAAGGTATCATTTTCTCAGGGAACAAGTAAACAGAGGGAAGCTGGATCTTGAATATTGTAAGACTGAAGTTCAACTAGCTGACATACTTACCAAACCTCTGAAGAAAATCAGATTCGACGAGTTAAAGAAAAGCATTGGGATGAGAAGTCTCGAAAACATGAATTAGGTGGTGTGTTAGAAGTAATTCATGTTAGTTTGTCGAAGTCGAGGGGCTTTATAGGTTTGGTCGAAGTTGTATATAGTCAGTTGGATAGTTGTAGTGTTGTATAGGTCAGCTGTATTCGACAGAGTCGAATATAGCTGATAAGGAGTTTAGTCGAATTGCTAGGTTGTGTCGAATCGTTAGTTTGTGGGCCTGGGCTTTGATAGCCTATATAAAGGGTCTTTTACGTTGTATTTTACACAGCTTCATAATAAAATTTTAAAAGGTTTCAAAACCCTAATTTCTTCTTATTTTCTCTCTCTCTTTCTCCTTCTTCTTCTTTCTCTCAAACATTCATCTTTCTTGGAACCCAGTTCCAACAGCAACTTGCATAAGCTCCTCCTCGACCATAGCATTTGATTCAGAGGTACTATATAGAGCCTCGCGAATTCTAACATACAACGAATCTGTCAAGGCCTTGTTGAATTCTCTGTCATTGTTCATCATAGAGGCCACCGCCTATAACAATATCAAGAGATGGTTAATTTCAGAAGATAATCAAAGAGAACATACAAAATAACAATGCGAATGCGATGTTTTGTACAACCTTCTGATAAAGTCTAAAACCGTTGCCAATAAGTTGCCTTGAAATGAAATTTACAAGGGAAGGAGGCATAAAATCCACCTTGATATCCAAATTCGCTATTGTCCTACAAAACTCAGAAAAAAATAATTAAAGTACATTAGAAAATCGAGCACGAATTTCTTAGACTATAAAGATTATATATAGTTCAGACTTAGCTTTTTGTAGGAAAAGAAACAAAAGAAAAAAGTATCGAGGTGAGTACCGATTTCAAAAGAACAACTATCAAGTCATCTTGAAAGCACTCAAAGAGATAATAATGAAATATAGCCTCCCTTGTAGACAGTGGCCATGATGGCTTCATCCTTTCTTACAAAATAGAGCAATATAATAAGCATTCAGAAGTGAAGGTTTTTTTTAACATGGTAAGTGACATTAAAAAATGTTATGTTCTTCAATTGATGCTGGCAAAACAAACCTTACTAGCGCAATTTGTTCACCAGTTTGAACCTTCTGCAAACAATCCGATACAAGTACTTTGAAAGTCGGAATCGTAAACTGAGGCCACCTAAGAAGCGTCATTGAATATTGTACATGTTACCGTTCTGTCATAATATGCAGAAAATTGAAAGCACATAATCTGCAAGATGATTCTCACAATTTCTTATAAAGTGTTGATTCCCATGAGAGGCATAGAGCTTTAGTAATAAACAAAATAAATCATTAAAATTTCACACGTCGAGATCTATAATGCAGTCTTTTCCGTTGAAATTAAAACAACGATGTTAAATTTTTTGAAATTTGTCCTTACCGCGATAGTGCAAGATAGAATAATGAACAACTGCTGACACCAGGAGCAGATCAGTTTAATAATAGTTTGCCAGCAGTAATAATAGTGATCGTACCTAGATTAGAAAGAATGACAGTGACCGGCAACGTCGTATGGTCTTCAACTCCGGTGATGATGATACGACCGGGGGGTGTACCTGCAAGGTACTCCTATGCCAAAGTCAGGTAACGGGAGTAGGCAAGTACATAAAAACAGGTAAGGGAGTAAGAATGAACGTCCCCTGACCCTCTCAAGTGAGAGGGTATTTATGGAGTGCCCCCAGCGCGGGGCCAACGGTCTCCTGCACTGGGCTGGATTGCTAGGACCAATCCAGGTGACTGCTAGGGCTTACGTGGCGTAGGGAAGACCAGCGCGTGGTCTTCGCCCTGGGGTAACGGTCTCGAGATCTCTGGAAGGTGGGCAGACCGATTTCTTCGAAAGTGGGAGGTTACAAGGTGACGTGTCCTCACGGGGAGGAGTACGTGGAGGTCGAGGAGGAAGGCATTCTCCTCGACCCCAAGCTCCTGCTCAAATCCTTTGCCTAGTATGCAATCGACGAGAGGAAGACATGAGCGTGCTCGGCGATGCTTAGGACGTGCTCGACACTGGCTATTTTATGGGCCATATTGGGTCGTACTAGTATTGGGCTGGACCTGCCTGACGGTGGGGCAGGCGTTGGCCTAGTCCGGAACAAATAGTAATCATGGTTGTTTTTATGAGTGAAGGTACAATGTACAGTATTTATAAAGTTGACATAAAAGTGTATGCCTATTCAAATCCTTCTTTTTGTCCTAAGGTGAATGTCAGGGTCATTTTAAGAGAGAAAGAAACGAGAAATTCCACGCTGAAATGCAGAATAATGTAGTAGTGTTCCAAATGATTTGTTCACATCGAATTTGATCGAGGTAACTACTGGTAGCAATGTAGTTTGATCAAGGTAAATGCATTTCCTTTTCCATTCTTAAGCAAACTCGTATATGTGACAGTAATGGGTAGTCTATTGTCTGAGATAGCAAGACTTTTTTCTGCTATGAAGAACAGTTGAAGTCCCACATTGAATTTGGAACAATAAAGTTGAGTGTTTATAAAGGATTTGTTCACATTACAATAATAAATCTTGACTATTGGACTCCTACTCTAAAGAATATGGGCTTAAGGTCCAAATATTTTATATTAAAGTTTGCGAAAATTAATTTAAATTGATTTTCTAAATAAATAAATTAAAATAAATAAAAACATTTAATTATTAAATGTAATAATAAAAAATAATTATGCCACGTCACTTATTTCTAACACCGTTACCAATATTTGATGGAAATGACTTATTTGATTCTATTAGACAACGTAAGGGACCAACTTGAAACTTTTAAAAAGAAAAGAACCAAAATGGACTCCGAGTCATAGGTAAAGGATAAAAGAAGAGGACCAAAATAGACCCCAAGTCATAGGTAAAGGACCAAAAAGGATATTAAACCTATTCTAGATGAGAATTATAACTATTTGATGCTAGAAATTCTTTCTTACAAGAAAAATTAAAGGACGAGTTTTATATGAAGATTTCACCCAAATTTAGTACCACGGATGGAGCCAATAAGGCATGTCAATTGAAGAAGGCCTTATATGAACTCCTCAGACATGGTTTTAAACGTTCACAAATTCATTATTGTGTTTGGCAATAAGCAAAGGCAAGAAGATCACACTTTGTTTTTTTGAACATACACAAGTAGGAAAGTATATTATACTTCTTATTTATGTTAACGATATTATTGTTACATATGATTTGAGTTAGAGAGAACTACTTAAAAATAAATTATCAGCAAAATTTGAAATGAAGGATCTTAGAGAACTACAATCTACACACCTTTGGGTATTAGTTGGCAAATCTGTTAACAAAGAGTCTACCAACAAAACGATTCAACCAACTTACTTTCAAGTTTAAAATGCTTGATATTTATTCACCAGATTGAGAGGAAGTGTTGAAAATATTAACATTATTTTATATTATTAATATGAGACCCATTAGTAAATCCATTAAAATTAAATTTATCTCTATTGAAACTAGTTTATTCTTTTTATTAAAAAAATAGTTTATTCCCTTATTATAAATCACATGTTCGAAATATATAAAATACTTTTTACAAGCTATTACGATGGAATGTTTTAAATTTCATGAACAATTTTAAAATGTTATAATAACTTGATGGACTCATTTACCATATCCTCCAATTTCAATGACCTAGTTTGTGATTCAATAATTGAGGGGTATCTACACTTTTATTTTACTCTTTCCCACGCAAAGAAAAAAAAGTCCAAAAATCTTCCATTATTTATTTATAGTCAAATTGTATGTCAACATTTTCAAAATCATATTTTCTACCGAAAGCAACTATTCTTAATCTTTATTCATTTGTTCATAAACACCCTTCATAAAAGTCCTTGTAAAATGGCTTTTGAAGCAACACATATGCACCACTCATTCTTCAATCCTAATATTCTCACATGCCAACAGCAGATTATGGTCCTCTTGTATAAGATCCAGTGCACTGAACGTCTTACTCAAAATGAAACATACTGTGAGATATTAGGGTGACCACTTACATGATAACATGCTTATGTTCTAGCCTAGCTATAACCATAGACTAATTGGTGTGGTTGATTGAAGATAACTTCTCAGAGTGAAACTACACTTTGATGTGAATATTGATAGGCTTGAATAAAGTTTATTATAGAGTTAAGAAATGGTCCATGTTCTAGGACCAACTTGCTTTATGGCCAAATGTTTGACAAATTTTATTCACCAATAATAGTAACAACTTTTGCAGAAAATACACAAAAGCATGTTGCAAATGCCAATAGAATCTAGTATCAGATTCTCTACTTAGAAAGATGATAACTTGTACAATGGTCCCATTTGGCATGCAGAGAACTAACATAGTAACAAGTCCTCATCTCAATTTTAGGCCTAGCTTTAGCATTTAACATAAGTTTGGCTCTAACTTTATATATGTTTGATTTTACATTTGTTCTACTTGAATTTGAGATTTTTAGCTTTTGAATTTAAACATAATTATTACACTGAAATTTTCTATTCAACTTGTTTTTGTAGAAATATATTTAAACATCCCCTTATCTTTGATTCACTTTTAACTTGAACAAAAGAGACACTTAGGGCCGTTTGTTTTGACTTTTTTTTAAAAATATTTTTATAGTGTAACATAATTTTGTAGAAAAAAATTTTATAAAGAAATTTTTCATAAAAGCTTCAAATGAAAATTTGGTTTGAATAGTTATTCTTAAAATGTTATTTTAAGTATTTCATCATTTTATCGAAACTTTTTTTGGATATCAAAATTTCAAAAAATCACTTAATTTTGAAGTTATTTCAAATAACTTTTCATGGAAATCATTTTTGAAATACAACTTTTTGAAAAAATTGTGATTTTGACTATGTTTTGGTCTTCAATAATGTATATTAATGTTATAGAATGTCAAAATTAGTCTTTTAATTTATTAAAAAACAAATTAAAAAAACTTTTAATATTTTGAAAAACATTTTTGTAGAATCCATTTTCAAAAATACAAAGAAAAAATTCATTTTTTTAAAGCTGAAACAAACTGCCCCTTAATCATAATCATGCATGAATAATAGAAAAGTAATACAGAACAAACTCATTTTTATCTGGAACATAAACATATACGTAATCATAACCATATATGAATAATATAAAAGTAATACAATTATTCTATAGTCAGAGACGTAGACACAATTAATCGAAGTCCGGTTTAAATATTAAGTCTTTTTCAATCATTTGGGTGATTTTACATCTCCAAAGTAAGCTTGGGGAAGACCTTAAAAACTCTAGAAATTAGGCCAATCACTTCCAATTAATTAGGATAATGTGGTAAAAAACCAAATGATATTCCATTCGATCACTTTGAAGCTAACAAGATGTGACCCAATTGAATAAAGTATGATGAGGAAAGATTGAAACCAACTTCCATTACAGCATATGAAAAGTTTGATTTATGAATTTGATCTACAAAGATTGGTCTGCCTTCAATTCCATGGTCAGCAAAATGTATGATTTTCAACCACAAGGTTCTACTTTGAAGACTTCCTATCCTAGCAATTTGGTCCATAGATACTGATTTTTTGTTTTGCTATTTCCAATATAAAGTAAGATTCAAAATAATAATAGAGTAAATAAAATAATTCCATAGTGAAAATGAAACTTAATTCCTTCATATCTTAAATGGTATAAACATGCACCGAACCAAGACTACCTTTTTAGAAGTCAAATTGAAAAAAAAAATTGACACTGTACATAATATCGACATTATATTAGAAGAGTCATTTTAAATTTTTAAAAACGTTGTAAGAATAAAATAAAGGTGAATTGTAAAAAAAATAAAAAAAATTATTTTATCACGATTTAAAAGTAACAAATAAATTATGAAATTTTATTCAGTTACAGTTTAACTGTATCAAATTTTAAATTTTGCACAAATAATTTTTTTTTTTCACATTTTCAAAAAGTTCTAATTCTATATGCTACTACTAGATAGATAGAAGTCTTGTATAAATATAATAATTGCCTCATGATAACACCTCATACAGATTCATGTAAATTACGTCATCCTTAGCATCTTGTGTTTCCCAAGCCTATATAATTAATTACTATATGCTATAATTTCATATGAAAATTAAATAACACCCTTTGCATTGGTTCAAGTGCAACGACAATTTCCTGAATTTCTTCTACCTCAAGAAAAGCAGGTAACTTATTTTACACAAATTTAATTAAGAAAAAAATGTCTTACAAAAATTCTTAAATGTCCAAATTTTCATCATTTAGTTTCTTCACCTAACATATTATTAATTATTGATAATACACAAGCCAAACAATCACATGATAATTTAGCATAATTAAGATTATATATTGAATTATCAAACAATCTTACCATGTGCTGCTCTTTTATTTATGCTGTTAAATTTAGCTTATTTGTCTAATCACATAGACATATGCATAGACTTATGTCAAATTTGTCCCATACATACCAAACTTATGCAGTTCCCTAATATATATATATATATATATATATATATATATATATATATATATATATATATATATATATATATATATATATATATATATATCAAATTTTCTATTATATGCAGAACACTTCCTGAGCTTGAACTGAATTGATTCTTGGATAAAAATGGATGGGAAAAACTCTCTTCAAATAACAAAAACTGCTTCTGGTGCTTATGATGATGATGGACATGCCAAAAGAACAGGTAAAAGCACTTCTCTATAGCATCATAAGATTCATATATAAGATATAACCAATTGTATAGTACCAATTGTATAGTGATGTTTTTTTGTATTCTGCAGGAAATTTAAAGAGTGCTGTGGCTCATATCATAACGGCGGTTATTGGTTCTGGTGTTTTGTCATTGGCATGGAGTACTGCTCAATTAGGATGGATTGGAGGACCACTTGCTCTACTTTGTTGCGCAATTGTTACTTATGTTTCTTCATTTTTGTTATCGGATTGTTACAGAAATCCCGATCCTGTGACCGGAAAAAGAAACTACTCTTACATGGATGCTGTTAGAGTCAATCTTGGTAAGAAGAAAAATAACGCATTATAAACTCTTTGCGATGTAGCAAAACATAGGTATCTGAATTTTCATGAAATTTAGCATAACTGTTATAACATGAATTTGGTTTTCAGGTAATAAAAGAACTTATGTGGCAGGTTTTCTTCAGTTTTTGACCTTGTATGGGACTGGTACTGCTTATGTAATTACCACCGCAACTAGTTTGAGGTACTTCTCTTGTTCAACCCCTGCCTTATTCAGTAAGTTGTTTTCATAAGTTTTCTCAGACGGACTCTCAGATGCTCGTACGGTTCAGATAGGTGATTTCGAAGAGATTATTAGTATGATATTACAGAGGATAATTTATTTTATTGTTTTTGCTAACACAGGGCTATTATGAGATCAAATTGTTATCATAAAGAAGGACACAAAGCTCCTTGTAGTTACGGCGGTAATTTGTATATGATGATGTTTGGACTTGTTCAGATAGTAATGTCATTCATACCAGATCTCCATAACATGGCATGGGTTTCAATTGTGGCTGCAATTATGTCTTTTACATACTCATTCATCGGACTAGGACTCGGCATAGCAACCGTCATTCGTAAGGCTCGATTTCCATCTTAAAAATATTAGTATACTATACCAGATTCCATTTTATGCTTGATATTGATATTGACAAGGCTTTGGTTTCACTTGCAGAAAATGGAACAATTATGGGAAGTGTGACAGGAGTACAACCTGCTAATCGTGCCGACAAAATCTGGTTAATCTTCCAGGCACTTGGTGACATTAGCTTTTCCTATCCATACGCAATTCTCCTTCTTGAGATACAGGACACTCTAGAATCTCCTCCACCAGAGAATCAAACCATGAAAAAGGCTTCCATGGTTGCAATCTTCATCACAACATTCTTCTACCTATGCTGCGGATGCTTTGGATATGCAGCTTTTGGAAGTGCTACACCAGGAAACTTATTGACAGGGTTTGGATTTTACGAGCCTTTCTGGCTCATCGACCTTGCGAATGTGTGCATTATCATTCATTTGGTTGGAGGATATCAGATATACAGCCAACCAATATATAGCACTGCTGATAGATGGTGTGCAAAGAAGTACCCCAACAGTGGCTTTGTGAATGATTTCCACAGAGTGAAACTCCCTCTGTTACCGGCTTTTGAGATAAATCTTTTCAGATTTTGTTTTAGAACAGCCTATGTGATTTCAACCACAGGACTTGCAATTTTGTTTCCTTACTTCAACCAAGTTCTTGGGGTTTTAGGAGCAATAAACTTTTGGCCATTGGCTATATATTTTCCAGTTGAAATGTACTTTGTGCAGAAGAAAATTGGAGCTTGGACTAGAAAATGGATTGTTCTAAGGATATTTAGCTTTGCTTGCTTTCTTGTCACAGTGGTTGGGTTTGTCGGATCAATTGAAGGTATTATAAGTGAGAAAATTAGTGGAAAAGGTTAATGATATTGTTAACCTCTCATAATGGTTACTTTATTTAGGATTGTAGATTGGTTTATGTAATATTAGTGTGTTTAAGTGTTAGATAGGAATTAAGATATTTTAGAGATGGATTATACTAGCCATGTAATATTATAAGTTGCTTGATGCATAACTCCATTCAAAGAAGTGAGTTACAACAAATTTGTAGTTTGTTATTGATGGAATTGTATTTTAATTAAAATCTAAATTATTATTTTTTTCTATTATCTCTCAAACTTTATTTTCCAAGAATGCATTCTACACAGAGAGAAAAATTCTTTTGTTTTTATTAGATACTTCTTATTTTATCTTTTTGGGCTATGCTTATTGATATTGGGCCTACCACCTTTTATATTGTAACTGGTCCATGTTGGTTGTGTACTTATACCATGGTCCATTATGGTTTTTGTAATAACAATAATTTTCATTCATTTTCTAAATAGAATTTGGTGTCATGGCCATCTTTTTCATTTCCCATTTTGCTGTAATATGGTATCAGTGAACATAAACATCCACCCCACTTCATCTTTTTTCTCTACAAATCCTTAACCTTCTTCATATCCTTTTCATGGCTTCTGAAGACGATTCAGATGTCAAATCCACCACCAAAGAAAGCCCCACGAAAAACACCAATACAACTCTCAATGATGCTTCCGCAGATCCAATCTTGAATCCAAGAAACCCTTATTACCTCCATCCTAGCGAGAATCCTGGTGCCACCATTGTTGCACCACCTCTTGATGACAACAATTATCACAACTGGAGTAAATCAATGAGTCGAGCTTTAACCTCTATGAACAAGCTCTCTTTCATCAATGGCGGTCTTCCCAAACCTTCTTCCTCTGACCCTAACTATGAGCTTTGAGATCGCACCAACATCATGGTTCTATCTTGGATTAATCGTACTCTTTTGCCTCACATCGCACAAAGTACCATCTGTTTCGATTCTGCATTTGATCTATAGGAAGATCTCCGTGAATGATTCACCAAAGATAACCACTTTCGCTTTTCTGATCTTCTCCGTGAATTGCATTCTATCCAACAAGGTGATCAATTTTTGTCCACCTATTTTACCGATCTCAATATCCTCTGAGATGAGTTAGAAGACTTGAGGCCAACTTCATCATGTTCTTTCCTTACGACATGTACCTGTGGTTTGGCCAAAGCAATGTGAAATTACAAAAATATGGAGTATGTCACGTGTTTTCTGAAAGGCTTAAATGATAACTATCACAATATCCGCACACAGGTATTGCTGCTTGATCCTCTTCCCAGCATCAATCGCGTATACTCTCTGATTGCTCAACAACAAATCATTCCCTCATTCCACCATTCTCTATGCTAACAACAACCACCAGGGTAAAGGCAAAGCTAATTCTAAGAATCCAAAGACCCCAGCAGAATCCAAGAGCATTAATCATCAAGACAAAGATAATACCATCTCTAAGGAGGATTACCAGCACCTATCGCTTCTTCTGCAACAATCTAGGATAGATCATCAAAACTCCAAGACTGACATAACTTCCAGTGCAAACAAAGGAGTCATTTCAGGTATTGTTAACACGGGTAATTTTTTCATAGAACCTCTATGTGGATTCTGGACTCAGGTGCTTCACACCATGTTTGTCCTTATATCAAACATTTTTCCTTTATAGAAGTTGTTAATCCTGTCTATATTCATCTTCCCAATGACATTCGTTTAGTTGCAAAATACTCTAGCTATATTATATTTGATGTTTCCTTTCAATTGCATAATGTGTTTTATATGCCTGAGTTTTACTTCAGCCTTATATCCATTTCTAAACTTTGCAACACCTCTCCTTATACCATTACTTTCTCACATAAATTCCTGTTACATTTAGGATGTGTCTACCAAGCAAACGATTGGACAAGTGATTCAACATCATAGCCTCTATATCTTGGAAAAAATCCCTGTACAATCTACCATATTTCCCATTACTTGTACCTCTGTTATCCTTAAGGACTCTGATAATAGTTATAATAGCTTATGGCATAATCGTTTAGGGCACCCCTCTATTGAGGTTTTACACACAATGTCTAAACATTTTTCTATTATCAAATATAATAAAATTTATTCTTGTCATACTTGTCATTTGGCTAAGCAAAGTAGGTTACCTTTTCCTATCAGTACCTCTACTTCTACTCATTGTTTTGATTTAGTGCATATGGATATATGGGGCCCTATCTCCATTGCTTCTATGGATGGTTTTCACTATTTTTTAACCATTATTGATGATTTCTCTCGCTATACTTGGACTTTACTCATGAATAATAAGTCTTAAACTAGAATGCATATTAAAAATTTCATTGTGTATTGCCAAACTCAATTTCCCTGTAAAATCAAAGTCATTAGAAGTGATAATGGTAATGAATTCCTCATGCCTTCTTACTATGCTTCCCTAGTGTTGTGATAAGAATCGGATATCAAGTTATTGATTAACTTGAATCACAAATCTTTAAATATTCACCACCGAGCTTTGATTTATCCAAGGGAAAGGGTAAAGTTTGTATAAAACCCTAAGTGTGTTGTGTTAAAACAAAGCTAAGAGAATCTAAGGTTCAGGGGTTGGTTATACCTAGGGAATGTGCTAGCATCCTAAGTATCTGTAGTACTCTACAGGAACCTCTTGCTAGTATTTGTGTTATTGTTTGCTATTGTTTTGTGTTTTGGATTTTATGGTGAAGATAGGAATCTAAGGGCTTAGTCACTAAGTATGTTCGCCAAAACTTCGCGGTCATGTGCCTACATATCCTTACAAGGATGGAATCAGAGCATTTGTATTTCACCTAACTAGGGATGAATGAACACTTGATTATGATCCAGGTTCAAAAAGGGGGAGGTAAGTGTTATGGTCTTAATACTTACTTGACTTAACAAAGTCAGAAGAGTTGTAAGTTCTACCCTAAGTCTAAGTTGAAGGACTTAATGACTCTAACAAGGTCAAGGGGAAATGGATATTGCTAAGCTACTTATGACATTAAGTCAATGATGAGTGTTTTCCTTGGATTTGGGAACAAGAGGCAACTAAGGATGGAAGCTAACAAGCTAACATCACTTGGGGGAATAACTTGACAAATTTAAAGAGATGAATAATATGGATGAGATGAACAAGTATGATATTCAAACATGATATCAATTGCAAGAATTCAAAGTAACATTCAAACATGATGTTAATTGTGATATGACAAAGATAAAGCACATGGTTACAACCAAAGCATAAGAATTGATGTGACAACATCTAACAAAGACTTGACAAAGTCATAAAAGGACAAAGGTAACAACCATGCAAATTCAAAGTTCAAAGAAGTTTCAAATCAACATGGTGACAACCAATGTAAGAACATTCAAACAAAGATGTTACAACATCTAAACACATGAGATATAGTTATAACAAGATTAAGGTATCATGGATGACAAGTTAAAATGCCTAATTAGGGCAAGCATACATTAGGGTTTACTAACACCACTTAATCATGAATACAAGACAAGTATGGATAAGTTGTAACAACACTTAATCATGAATACCATTTAAACATTTCAAACATGGATAAGTCATCACAACACTTAAGCATAGTAAGATTCAAGGTTCAAGTATGACATGTATAAGTTATAACAACACTTAACCATGGATGAAAACAAAGTTCAAGTTCACATATAAAAGCTATAACAAGACTTAAACATGGATGAGGACAAAGTTCAAAGTTAACATGTATAAGTTAAAACATCACTTAACATGGAGAAAGTTCAAAGATGAAGTAAGGCATTTATAAGTCAAAGCATTACATAGCATGGTAACAATCAAGATTCAAGGTAAACATGTATAAGTTAAAACAACACTTAATCATAAATACAATTTAAACATGGACAAGTAAAGGTAACAACCAAAGCATACTTGAGCAAAGATACATATTTATGACAATAACATGTGGATGAAAGATGCAAACATACAATGGATGACATGTGAGCATGCTTATAGATGACAAGTTAAAGTTCAAACATCATGTGAAAATGTTAAGACATTACTTGAATATTTAAGCATGGATACAAGTTGAACATGTTAAGACAAGTGGGTAACAACCAAACATACATGTTAGGGTTCAAACATGGTCTTGAACAAAGTGGAAACATCACAAAGGTCTAAGCATACAAGCATATACACAAAGTCACTTTCAAGGAAAAACTCAAGTGTTTAAGAACACATAAACATGGTATGATCAACACAAAGGCATATATACACATCAAGGTCATGTAAACATGGAAGAAAATCACATGTTAAGGCAAAAGATCAAGCAAAAAGTCTCATGGTATGAACAAAGTTTAAGCATACATCAACATGTAAACATAAACTTAAAAATGCATCAAAGTCAAACTCAAACAAGGATGCACAAGTCCAAAACATTATAAAAAGTTCACACAAGATGCACAAGGTTCATACAAGTCGTTATGAGCAAGGAAAATCAAAGGATCAATCAAAAGAAACAAAAAGACCCTTAAGGAAACCTAAAAAGTCACACACTTTAAACATGCCTAAGTGCAAAATTTTTGGAAATTTATTTTCACAAATAGAAAATAGACATTGTCATGAGTATTTGGCAAAAAGAATGGCTCAAAAAGCCTTTGGGAGGAGGAAGTTATAAGGTTTTGAATTTGTGAAGAGAAACAAAAAAACAAGGACTAAAAATAAAGGAAATGGCCTTCATGGGTGTTGAACCCAGGCCAGGTTGATTCAAGGTTCAAAATTATGCCAACTGAGCTAGCACGTGCGTGAATAAATGGGGAAACATGAGTATATATTTGAAACACACTTGAAAATCCAGAAAATAAAAAAGAACTGGGGCGAGGGAGATTCGAACCCCAGTTCTTCTAGTCAAAGGGAACATACACGCGCAGGTCATAACCACTGGGGTGGTGATACATCTATTGTATCACCTCCCCCATTAAAACATAAACCTAACAATGACCAGAAACCTACCCTAAGGCTCCATGTCTGGTTGGACCAAGAATTCCACCATTTTTGATCATTTTCAAGAACAACCATATCTTTGTGCACACTTAATGAAAATGAATGAAATAAAAACCAAACTTCTCTAATTTTTAACAAGGAACACAGTGGTGCAATTTGTTTTGCCTAAAAGTGCTCCTATTTAAAAACATGATAGCAAAACCTAAAATGGATCATATTTGCATTTTCTATAACACAGTCTCACACAATCATGAATAACATCAATTAATGGTTCAAACACATCACATATATCATATCAAACATGTTTATGATCAATGTACATCAAAGCATAACATATTTCAAAGAGTTCAAGTTTAAAGTAAACTTACCTCTTGAAGCAAACTTGAAACCTTCAAGATAGTTGCTACGGAAACGTTTTGATGATATAGAAAGCTTCATTTGACCTCATAAATCCTTTCTGAATGCTTTGGAACCAATGGAAATACTTGGAACAGAATGAAGCCTCCTTCTTGCAAGTGTGTGAAAAGTGACCAAAAGGGACCTTCAAGCAAATGAAGCTACAGATGTAAGGAAATGTTTGGGACAGTTTAGGGATGTTTTATGGAGTGTGTTGGAAGTGGTGGAATGATTGAAACTGGTCAGAATCAAGTTTTTGCTTGGAAAATGCAAAAAGTCAACAAAATGAGGTTTTGGAGGTTGGCTTTTTGTTCTAGCAGGTTTGGGGTGAAAATGAAGGTTTGGACACCTTCAAGAGATTATTTATGATGTGTTTGGAAGGTTGGATTGGTGGTTTAAGGTGTGGAATGGGAACTGGCTGAGTTTGTGCAAGATGAGCTTTCTTGGCACAAAAGGGAAACTATGCAAGATGCTACAAATGAGAGGTTTGAGGGAGGATTGCTGAGGTTTTTGTTGTGTGTTAGAGGCTTTAAATGAGCCTCTATTTATAGGGAAAGAGTGAGGATCAAAGCTCTGCAAAATTCCAACTTTTATGGTTCATGGTTTGGTTGAAAATGAACTTGGCAATTTCATGGAGTTTGGAAGTTCCAAAGCATAGTACAAGTTTTCCTAAAGTTGTTGGAAAGTTCAGAGACTTTGCTTTTGTGCAAAGAAAATGTTTTGTGCAGAGAAAATAATGTGGAGCTCAAGGAGGGTTGACATTTTGATTAAAGGTGCTTTATGAGAATGGTAGTGAAGTCTTTTTGGCAAAACATTCCAAATATGGTTTAATCACTTGGATAGTGCTTCAAATCAATGTGTAATGCACACAAAACTTGTGTAATTCTCTAATTAGAGGAAGATTTACAAGTTACATAGGCTGCATATCCATATTTCATGACTTTGGCTAGGATTTGCACTCATGGTTTGCATGAACATGACTTGAAAAATCAGATTTTGGGGCCAACTTCCCTTCTTCGAAACTCCTGACCAAAAAATTCTATGGAGGAGTACTGAAGCGGTAAAGCGGAAAACAAAAAGTTTTTGGAAGTATTTTTTCGGGAATTTATCGTGTCCACAGAGACCAGTGTTATTGAACTGTCATTCGACAAGTCTCGCGTTTATGAGTTTGGATTAAATTGGTTAAAGTAAAAGCAGAAAAGTAAATATGAACATAAAAAGAATTCATTCTTCAGAGAGAAGAGAACTCTCGGGTTTGAATTTCATCTACCTTATCAAATACTTAAACTTACTACCCAGTTGTACGTAACCTAAATTACTCGTCAACATTATCACGTATCTCTCACACAGAGGTTATCTCTAACACAGAGTGAGACAACGACCGTATTAATCGTGTCGGCGATCTCTCAGCGCAACACAAACAACACATAAGCATTAAGTTCTGATACCCAAGTGAATATTAATCCTAAATCTATCTCTAGAATCTAGAACCTAATAGATGTTCATCCTAAATTCGAATTCAACCCGTTCATGTATGCAACAACTCAAACCCAAATAAAGAAAGCAATCATCAACATTAATTTGTAAAATGAGTTTTATACAACACCATGAGCAATAAATATACATATAATCAAGGTAAACTTACATACAAACTCACAACAAATGGAAACTACAAAGGGAAGAGAGAAGAGGAATCAAAATCTCTCACGGTGTCAATCACGATCCAAGAATCATCCACCCCCAATTGTCGAGTTGCAACCTCCATTGATACTTTTCTAAACTCTAAACTATCAAAAATGAAGTTTGATGGAGTGGGAGCAAAAAATACCCAAACCATACTGTTGCGGTGAAAATCGGATAACAAGCTATTTATTAACTTGCATCATTTTCTTTTACAACCGACTTTGATTTATCCAAAGGAAAGGTTCAAGATCGTTAAAAAACCTAAAGGGGGGAGATCTAAGGTCCGGGGGTTGGTTACGCTTAGGGAAGGTATTAGCACCCTAAACGTCTGTAGTACTCTACAGGAGCCTCTTGTTTTAATGTTATCTTATGTTTGCTAAAGGTTCTATGCTAAAGGTTGAAACCCTAGGGGTTAATATCTAAGTATACTCGACAAGGCCTCGCACCTTGCGCCTACGTATCCTCGGGAATAGAATCAGAGTATGCGTAGTTCTACTAAGTAATAAACTTTTGACTATGGTCAAAGTTCACAGGGGAGAATGAGTACGAGCTCATTCTAGAGTTCAAGAACTCTCTAAATCTAAGTTATAATGGTCCTATGTTGAAGTTTTAGTCAAAAGGGAAAGTGAGTATTCATTAGGATGAATATCACCAAGAGTGTAAGAACTCTCTCCTAAGGCTAATTATAATTCCATGGCTCTCATGAGGCCAAGAAATGAGGGCAAACTCTTATGAGGCTACTAAGGTAAGATGGGGGCTATGACTTTAAGAGTCAACATTAATCACCTTCCTTTGGAGTGGGGGGAAGGATAAGAGTTATAAAGATTCTAAAATATAAAGAGATTATAATGCAAATAAGATGATGCAACAACATATGTGTCGCGGTGAGAATCGGATACCATAGCTATTGAGTTAACCAGGTTCACAAATCTTAAGGTTCACCACCGTCTTTGATTTATCCAAAGGAAAGGTTCAAGAACGAAAAAACCTAAGAGATCTAAGGTTCGGGGGTTGGTTACGTCTAGGGAAGGTATTAGCATCCTAAATGTCTGTAGTACTCTACAAGAACCTCTTGTTATTATTTATGTTATATATTGCTCGCTTGCTAAGGGTATGCGCTAAGGTAAAGGCCTAAGGGTTAGTATCTAGGTATACTCGCCAAGACATCGCATCTTGTGCCTACATATCCTGACGGGAGTGGAATCAGAGTATTCGTAGTTCCCCTCAAAGAGGGTGAGGAACCCTTGACTGTGGTCAAGGTTCCAGGGGGAGGTAACGTCTATGGCAAGACGTTACATAGAGTGCGGTGACTCTAAAGTAAAAGTTAAGTTGAAAGGGGTAGATTAAGTGTCCATGGTAGAACACATGTATAGAGTACGGCGACTCCGATCCTAAGGTTAGGATAAAGGGAAGGTTCTAAAGGTAGGCTAAGTTGTGACATGGTAGTCAACGGAGGGACTCCTTTGGAATGTGAGGTATAAGCAATACTTGGGTGAGACAACAATTCGATAATTAGGATTTGAGAACTACGTGCCAAATATCGAGTACTTTAAACATTTATACCAACCAAGACATTCCAAAATCCAGAATAAAACTCTCTTTTTGCATTTTTGATGAAAATATAGGTGTTTTTATAGATTTTTAGACATAAAACTAAATATAAATATTTTAAATTCTAAATTAAAAGGATAAATTAAAGAAAAAGAACATTTTTATATTTTGTATATTTTTTTTAACATCAAAAACCCTACATCTAAAATCAATTAAAAGAATTAAAGTGAAAAAATTAAAAAAGGAACGGTTGGGCTGAAAGGAAAAGGGGTCTGGGTATATAAAAAAAAAACAACTCGTGCAGGCCCATCATGTTAGGCCCATCCAAATTATGGTTGAAGGCTCAAAAATAAGTTCAAGAACAGACATCTCAGTTCCACTCTCAAACTCCATTAGACTCATCTTCTTCTTCAATCAGCCATAAACTGCGCGCAAATGCTTCGACCACATCGCACGGCCAGAGTTCGCATCTCACTCACGTTTATTCTCCTCCCTCAATCGCGAATGCACCCTTTCGTCTCGCACGTCTTCCGTCTCCAAATTCTGCTCTCTCGATCGTGTTCTCTCGGTTTCGCTCAAATCATTTCCGGCAACACACACATTTCATTGAAAGGGGGGACAAACAAACAATGGCAACGAATAACAATAGATTACAGCATATGCGAAACAGGGGCGGAGTGAATAGAATTACCTGTTGGAGTTCGTCCGATGCGACTTCGAGGCGATGCCGACACGAGCTAGATACAGGTACTGCTTCCTCTTTCTTGCTTACTGATCCTGCATGTGATTTCTGGATTTTTGAATGTGTGACTCCGTGAATGAATCGTACTGGTGTTGCTTCTATTCCGCATCTTCTTTTGCCTTTGCTCTATGGTTTTCAATAGCAAATTGTTTGTGTGAAGGTATTGGTGCTGGGACCTTTTGCAGCTATGTGCGAGAATATGGCTTTTTACTGATGTAAATATAGGTGTGATTTTTGCTTTGTGTGCGTATGTGAAAATTGTGTTATGAGGTGTGTTTATTTTTTCTGTATGTATTTTTGATGTTCTGAGCACTCTCTGTTAATCACGGCTCCTCTCCTTGATGTGTGTTTGTTTCTCACTTTTTCTCTGTGTGATCCCCCCTGATGTTTTTCACTTCTGTGTATTTATAGACTCAAAATGCAATCAATTTCTGATTTTAAATCCATGAAAATGAATGTGAGATTACCGTCCAATTCGATTTCGAAAAGGGATTGTTACTAATTGTGATTTCTTGCCTTTTGTGACTGTGTGATTAAAGAGGATGATTTCCTTGATCGGAATACATGATTTCGGTTTTGGAAGAAAATCATACGGCTTTTAATGGCGATCTCTTGTAATTGCTGTCATGACTTGGCATTGATTCTAATTGAAAATGATTTGTTTCCGCTATTGAACCGACATGTTTTGCGAACTGCTTTGGAAAGAAATTAGACTGCTGCTAACACATCTTTATGACAATATCAATCTTTCTGTTTTTATATTAACATGTCTGAAACCATTTTGGAATGAAATTGAACTGGTGTTGATCCTGCTTGAATGTGTTGGGAGAACTGTCTTGGAAACAATTGATGATGATGATTCTAGCTTGAAACACATCTCTTTATTTTTGGGATTGTGTTGATTGTGTTTGGAATTATGTTTTGGAAAGAAAACAAGTTGTCATGAACATGTTCGAAACTTGTCGGTTTCCAAATCCTTATGTTTAATTGTGTTGTATTTTGACAGGAGCAGTAACATGCCTTAAAGCACTTCGTAATTAAAAGCACAATAGAGGCAGCACGTGGCTCAAGGAGAGTTGGGACATTGGTGTTTGAGAATGGGTGAGTCCCACCGTTGAGCAACGAGTCCGTTGGCTAGGACAACATACGAAGGCCTTTTTCATTTCTTTTAGGACTTTGCTCTTATTTCTTTTCCCTTTTTTTTTGTAACCTGGACATTGAAAAAAAATATGAATATGAATGCAAGAAACTTGGTATCTACTTGACGGGATTTTGTTCCAAACAATGCTTTTCCATGCTCCAAATTCTTCTTGAAACTAGGCATAATGATGTGCTTAGGAAACTGTAGGAATGTTCCAACGTCATTCGATATTGCCTCCACTTTTCCTCGATTAAGAACAATGTAAATGTGAATCAAAAGATAGTATTTTGTATCAACACTTAAGAATGCATGTGTGAACGAACAATTCTCTTTTACATTTCCTTGAATTTGTAAATTTTCAAAGCGTGAATCTTCATGGTAACATGGGAAAAGGACTTGAAATTCTCGTAGACCACCTTACATTTTGTACACATATCTTAAATTTTGAAATGCATGTAAACTCTAATTTTGGTAGCACCTTGAATTTGTAAGACCTCAAAATTTGAATTTCACATGAATCCCTTCTTGGACTCGGTTCAAAAACTTTAATCCAAACTCTCAACTTCAAATCATAAACAAGAAAATCCAAACTTCATTCTAAAAACAAAAATGATGAACTTGCACCATCAAAGAATGATTTGGATAATGACGAACCCGACACACAAACCATGAAGATATAACTTGCTACAAAAATCACAACTAGTCCATAAACGACCATGCTCAATACCAATAGTAGGAAAAACCTAAATCTCTGGGGCATACGCTGAGCTTCTGAGAAATCTTGAAGAGAAACGACCAGTAGAAAACCTTAGGAACCTTTTGAACCAGAATTCAACGGTCACGTCTTGAAACTCTAGACTGTGAGAAAAAGTACTATCTCCACTAGAAATTAGAATTCCTGCACAAACTTGTTAGTAATAAAGCATGCACACAAAGACCTATGACCTGAAGATGTTATGCAAGATGATGCACAGAGAGGTAGAATCTTATGGTAAAAAATTAGGGTATGACAGATGCCCCTATTTAAGTTTCTTCTATCCGGAGATACGGAGATTGAAATCTTCGTCTCGACGAGATAGGAGAGACTTAAATACAAACATGCGCAATTTTTGGCCCTAAGATGCCACAAATGCATATGATATGATATGAAATGATATGGTAAGACAGAGAAGCCTATGAGGAAGGGTACCACACGGGAAAAATGTTACAATTGTGTCAGAAATGAATTGAAATAAAGTAAAGTATCTGGAAAACATTATCCAAGAATGGCATTGGATGAAAAAAAAGCACCAAACATCCAATAATGGCTTTGGATGAAAGGTAAACTCACAATATCTAAGAAGGCATCAGATGATAATGAGATAAATAGTGGAAACCCAAGAAAGCATCGGTCACAAAGAAACCAGTCATCCAATAATGGCTTTGAACGAAAGGTATAAGCACAATATCTAATAATAGCTTTAGATGAATGTGCGATAAAGTAACCAGTCATCCAATAATGGCTTTGAATGAAAGGTATAATCACAATATCTAATAATGGCTTTAGATGAATGTGAGATAACGACTACATTCAAGAATGGCATTGAATGCAAAGAAACCAGTCATCCAATAACGGCTTTGAGTGAGAGGTATAATCACAATATCTAATAATGGCTTTAGACAAAGTGAACAAGGTAGAGAAACCAGTCATCCAATAATGGCTTTGAATGAAAGGTAAAATCACAATATCTAATAATGGCTTTAGATGAATGTGAACAAGGTAAAGAAACCAGACATCCAATAATGGCTTTGAATGAAAGGTACAATCACAATATCTAATAATGGCTTTAGATGAATGTGAGATAAAGTAACCAGTCATCCAATAATGGCTTTGAATGAAAGGTATAATCACAATATGTAATAATGGCTTTAGATGAATGTGAACAAGGTAAAGAAACCAGACATCCAATAATGGCTTTGAATGAAAGGTATAATCACAATATCTAATAATGGCTTTAGATTATTGTGAACAAAGTAGGGATCCAAGAAAGCATTGGACAAAGAAACCAATCATCCAATAATGGCTTTGAACAAAAGGTGTACTCACAATATCTAATAATGGCTTTAGATGATCGTGAACAAAGCGGAGATCAAAGAAAGCATTGGATGTAAAAGAATCACAATATCCAAGAAAGCATTGGATGAATGTGAACAAGGTGATACCCAAGAAAGCATTGGATAAAAGGAATCACAACGTCCAAGAAAGCAGTGAACGAATGTGAACAAAGATATGCCCAAGAAAGCATTGGATAGACGCGACAATATCTGTTTGGTAGGTGCCAAGTGAGTTGGACTTAGACGACAAGGTAAGACGTGAATAACAACACGACCTATGGAGAAATGTAAATAAGGATGAATCACTCATGCTATGCATATGTATATGAATTATGCCATGATATATGATCAAATGCAAATGCAGATGTAATGCAGACGTCGACGACATGGCTCGACTCTTTTGTGGAGAAGACAAGACTGGAAGACTGATTCCTCAACACGAAGATCACTGTCATTCTGCTTAGGGACTAAAGATGCTACTGTTGAACACATCTCTGCCACACTGGTAAATTGTATCAATTTACTGATCCTTGTAGGAAGGATGGAAATCTGCATGGGGATTTTTCAAGTTGATTGCCCCTAGATTAGCTGTCTGTTGTAGATGAACTGATAATTGCTTCAGCTTGGTTGATTTTGTAAATGACTGTTTCACTGTGCGCTTGGAAAACCTGCCTCAGTATGAGTCTTCTGGATGAACCAATTCTGAGAAGGAGTTGCACTGAACTATAAATCTTGAAGTGATTCTCGACAGGATATGGAAGGAACTTGCCCCTGATAGGATCACCAACCAAGTTTCTCAACTGTTTGAAAATTCCTTGAGAAGAAAGCTAGTTCGCAAACAAAAGTGTTCATACAAACATAGTAAATGCAAAGTTCATGCAACTTTTGAAATCAAAATCATTTTTGGAAAGAGGTAAAACAATAGGGTCACTGGTCAGAACACGGTGGTTCAAGGCGTTTAAAAGTGAAAGATAAAGCAAAAAGGCGTGATGCCAAAAAAATGATCTGCAAAGATCTTTAGGAGTCAGTTTATGCAACCTCGTTGTAGTATGCTTTCAAAATAACCTTGCTTCAATTAGGTCTTTTGAGGGCTATAACGTGGCCTGGTTCACGGTTTAAAAACAAAGGATAAAGGCTCAAAGTTTATTTGTACCCACCCAATCTTCGTGATGAACTTCAGTCCTACACTCAGTTAACTCAAATTATGCACTCAGGTTCCAATAGGTTGGAAATTGCACTGATGATAGTAATGATGGTTCAGAAATCAATGAACTTGAGATGATGGTCACTTCTTCCTTACAACTTTTGGTTGTCGTACAAGCTTGTTCTTATTTCTCTTTGTATAAGGTAAGGCCATGAGCTTCCCATCTTTCTTAGCTTTTGCCTCGAAAGGGACTCAACTCATTCTTTGAGTAAGGACTTCTGGGAGATCCTTCTTCATTTATCACCTTTGGAACAACTTGTACAAATTTTATTCATTTACTTTGGAAGAGTTGAAAGGTTGTGAATGCCTAACTTAATGATTACGGAGAACCATCATTGGCTTCTGACTTGAAAACATCTTCAACACTTGATTGCTGTGTGCGAAGGGAAACTGTGAATGCAACCTTTATATGAAAGGTGTCTTGAATGCACAATTAAATTAACTGAGAACTACCCTGCCCCAGGTTAATATTGCGGGTTTTTTGTATAGAAAGAAACTCCAACTTCTAGGCTCAAAGTGGTTGATGAGGGATTATCTTCCTTATGTCTCCAGTGTTTGGGGGATTGAAACAATGCCTTACATCGTCAGCAAAGTTTTGATTTGAAAGCATACCAACAACAATTATGAGTAATTTGTTTTCATCATCCTCCCTCCAATCTTAGCATAATCAGAAGGAAAGTGGAAAAGAGATAATTTTTTGTTTTTATTTTTGTTTTTTGTTTTTTGTTTTTTTTTTTGAAATATAAAGCGTAAAATAGCAAACACAAATGAATTGAATTAAAAGTTTCAACGTTCATTTTATTAATTATGAAAGTACAAACATAAATCGAAAGCAAACAGCTAATACAAATAAGAAAAATGCAAACAATAAGAAACAAAAGTCTAGTGACTAATCAGAAACAAGAGTGAGCTGTCCAATCTGAAACACTGGCTTTTCGGAAGATAGTCTGCCGAAGTCGACTGAAGCTTCACTTGTTGTGATCTGGCAGCATTGTGATCATAGAGAGGATTCTCAAATGGAGGTCGAGTAGTCTGGGCAACAGTATGAACCGCAAGTTTAGGCTTGGCGACAACTGGAGCTTGAAACACTGGACTAGCAATCTGACCAATCATAGCAGTAGATGCAAGAGGTGGAGAATAGTTGGGAGGTAAACCAAACTCTGGCCAAGTTGAAGGTGGCACCTAAACAGGTTGAGGATCAGCATTTGAAACTTCTTGAATAACAGTTCTTTGAGGTGGTTCTCCTTTAGCAATCAAGACTTGAAGCATTTTAGTGAGCTTTGTCATGCTTGACTTAAGATCATCGATCTCCATTCGTATATCAGTGTTGTGTGCTTCTTGCTCTGACATTATGTGTCTGTAATTAGCTCTAGTCTAGTATCTGTGTCGAGGAATCAGCTCGACGACTTACAGGTGGCACTGGAAGATATAGACAGCTGGAAATGAGGTGCTGGACAACAGATGTATGCAATGAACCATGCAAAGATGCAAATGATATGCAATGCAACGCATGATAGGATGCAAATCACACATAGTAGGATTAAAGGTTCGAGATCACATCATGGATTTTGGGTGACAAACCAACCACAGGGTATGTACTAGAGGTTTATTTGTACCTGCCGAACGGGTTCTACCAAGTTCCCAGAGTCTGCAACCCATCTTTCGGATATTATCGATTTTCCAGATCACTTGGTAGTCAATAATATCCTCAAGAGAATCTCATCTGAGTGTAGTATCGCGTAGTGACTATTGCATAAATAGACTCCCGCATAGTCCCCGCACTACGCCCTAATAGGCCAAGTTGGTTTAAAGGTAACTACGGTCCCCAGTCCCGACGACCTTTAGATCGAAACCATATCGTCTTCACGAATGAACTCGTTGGACAAATATTTTATTCGAGAGTGCCTAGACTGAGTGGTGAAGTCTCAATTCACTTTTTCAGGAATCGACTCCCTCAAAGTATCCTTGAATTCTCACCGTTTTCCTATCTTAATTTCACTCTAGTCCGGGTGTAGGACTTTGTCTCACCACACTAAGTACCAAACCTGCACAAAAAAGAAAACCAAGCAAGCAAGCAAATAATATATATAATAACATAAATAAACAAGTTAGGGGAAACCCTCAATAAAAATAAAATGTCCCTAGTGAAGTCGCCATTTCTGTCGCGGTGAGAATCGGATACCATAGCTATTGAGTTAACCAGGTTCACAAATCTTAAGGTTCACCACCGTCTTTGATTTATCCAAAGGAAAGGTTCAAGAATGAAAAAACCTAAGAGATCTAAGGTTCGGGGGTTGGTTACGTCTAGGGAAGGTATTAGCATCCTAAACGTCTGTAGTACTCTACAGGAACCTCTTGTTATTATTTATGTTATTTATTGCTCGCTTGCTAAGGGTATGCGCTAAGGTAAAGGCCTAAGGGTTAGTATCTAGGTATACTCGCCAAGACATCGCATCTTGTGCCTACATATCCTGACGGGAGTGGAATCAGAGTATTCGTAGTTCCCCTCAAAGAGGGTGAGGAACTCTTGACTGTGGTCAAGGTTCCAGGGGGAGGTAACGTCTATGGCAAGACGTTACATAGAGTGCGGTGACTCTAAAGTAAAAGTTAAGTTGAAAGGGATAGATTAAGTGTCTATGGTAAAACACATGTATAGAGTACGGCGACTCCGATCCTAAGGTTAGGATAAAGGGAAGGCTCTAAAGGTAGGCTAAGTTGTGACATGGTAGTCAACGGAGGGACTCCTTTGGAATGTGAGGTATAAGCAATACTTGGGTGAGACAACAATTCGATAATTAGGATTTGAGAAATACGTGCCAAATATCGAGCACTTTAAACATTTACACCAACCAAGACATTCCAAAATCCAGAATAAAACTCTCTTTTTGCATTTTTTATGAAAATATAGGTGTTTTTATAGATTTTTAGACATAAAACTAAATATAAATATTTTAAATTCTAAATTAAAAGGATAAATTAAAGAAAAAGAACATTTTTATATTTTGTATATTTTTTTTAACATAAAAAAACCTACATCTAAAATCAATTAAAAGAATTAAAGTGAAAAACTTAATAAAGGAACGGTTGGGCTGAAAGGAAAAGAGGTCTGGGTATATCAAAAAAAAAACAACTCGTGCAGGCCCATCATGTTAGGCCCATCCAAATTATGGTTGAAGGCTAAAAAAGAAGTTCAAGAACAGACATCTCAGTTCCACTCTCAAACTCCATTAGACTCATCTTCTTCTTCAATCAGCCACAAACTGCGCGCAAATGCTTCGACCACATCGCACGGCCAGAGTTTGCATCTCACTCACGTTCATTCTCCTCCCTCAATCGCGAATGCACCCTTTCGTCTCGCACGTCTTCCGTCTCCAACTTCTGATCTCTCGATCGTGTTCTCTCGATTTCACTCAAATCATTTCCGGCGACACGCACATTTCATTGAAAGGGGAGACAAACAAACAATGGCAACGAATAACAATAGATTACAGCATATGCGAAACAGGGGAGGAGTGAATAGAATTACCTGTCGGAGTTCGTCCGACGCGACTTCGAGGTGATGCCGACACGAGCTAGATACAGGTACTGCTTCCTCTTTCTTGCTTACTGATCCTGCATGTGATTTCTGGATTTTTGAATGCGTGACTCCGTGAATGAATCGTACTGGTGTTGCTTCTATTCCGCCTCTTCTTTTGCCTTTGCTCTATGGTTTTCAATCGCAAATTGTTCGTGTGAAGGTATTGGTGCTGGGACCTTTTGCAGCTATGTGCGAGAATATGGCTTTTTACTGATGTGAATATAGGTGTGATTTTTGCTCTGTGTGCGTATGTGAAAACTGTGTTCTGAGGTGTGTGTATTTTTTCTGTATGTATTTTTGATGTTCTGAGCACTCTCTGTTAATCACGGCTCCTCTCCCTGATGTGTGTTTGTTTCTCACTTTTTCTCTGTGTGATCCCCCCTGATGTTTTTCACTTATGTGTATTTATAGACTCAAAATGCAATCAATTTCCGATTTCAAATCCTTGAAAATGAATGTGAGATTACCGTCCAATTCGATTTCGGAAAGGGATTGTTACTAATTGTGATTTCTTGCCTTTTGTGACTGTGTGATTAAAGAGGATGATTTCCTTGATCTGAATACATGATTTTGGTTTTGGAAGAAAATCATACGGCTTTCACATGAATCCCTTCTTGGACTCAGTTCAAAAACTTTAATCCAAACTCTCAACTTCAAATCATCAACAAGAAAATCCAAACTTCATTCTAAAAACAAAAATGATGAACTTGCACCATCAAAGAATGATTTGGATAATGACGAACCCGACACACAAACCATGAAGATATAACTTGCTACAAAAATCCCAACCAGTCCATAAACGACCATGCTCAATACCAATAGTAGGAAAAACCTAAATCTCTGGGGCATACGCTGAGCTTCTGAGAAATCTTGAAGAGAAACGACCAGTAGAAAACCTTAGGAACCTTTTGAACCAGAATTCAACGGTCATGTCTTGAAACTCTGGACTGTGAGAAAAAGTACTATCTCCACTAGAAATTAGAATTCCTGCACAAACTTGTTAGTAATAAAGCATGCACACAAAGACCTATGACTTGAAGATGTTATGCAAGATAATGCACAGAGAGGTAGAATCTTATGGTCAAAAATTAGGGTATGACAATATGAAATAGATAATGATATGTAATAAAGTTTATGAAATCACACAAAGTAGAATCACATATGTTAGACAAAAATCAAGCATGATAGATAGACATAACATAGTATGACATGTCGAATAAAGAAGTGCAATAACATTCTTAATAAGCATTTATGCTCTAATCATGCATAAAGGTCTTAAAAATTAATATTTTTGTCAATTTCTTTTTTATATATGAAAACTAGGTTCAATAAGGGAAATGTAGCAAAAAGAACGGAAGGAAAATGATAAAAATCAAATAAGTTATGACAATTTGAAAATTGAGATATAAACTAAAAAATAAAATTAAAACTACTAAGTGGTAAAAATTAAGGAAATGTCATTTTGAGGATTTGAACCCAGGTCCTCTCGTGTACAGCCCAAAACAAGGGCCAACCAAGCTATGCGCGCGCGTTGAACAATGATGGAAACACAAATATATATTGTAAACCAGGCGAAATTCAGTAAAATAAATAAAAGACTGGGGCGAGGGGATTCGAACCCCAGTCCTTTAGGTTCAAGGCGCGGCTCTTCTACCACTGGGGTGGCTATACATCCATTGTATACGCCACCACTAAAACAATTAAAACAAGGCTAATGAAATTAGAGGGACAGGTTCAACATGAAACATGAAGAAAAAAACTGCCAAGGGTAAAAGTTGTACCAAAAGTCATGCGAATACTGCCAACCACCGGTCACTTTTATTTAAAAATACTATAAGACAAAAAACACATCCCCACCACCCATCTAATGCCACGCGAGCTCCTCATGCAAAATGTTAGTGAAACAGTCACATTTGCATGGTTTCTTGTTCTTACAACCATTATCTCTCTCAAGCTCAATCAGTCTTGAAGAATTAAAACATCATTATAAAACTCACACAGCAGAAACAAAAAGGAGAGCACTTAGCAACACAAATATGTTTTAGAGTTTTGGAGGAAAAAAACAAGACAACACACCTCTTAAGTAGACACGATTTGGCAAGCCAACTGAAAAAGAAAACCAAATAACCACCCTTATTCCCTTGTTATCGCAATGCTGACTCCAATAGGAAACTAGGTACTTCACGAAGCAACACTTCTCAATAACAAGGAGAGTAATTCAAAACCTATACCAACTTATCCTACTGCTTTCATCGAGAACAAAAACAAATATGGGTTGTTGTGTTCAAAACTGAAGCTAATCCTCATAAGGGGCTTTTTATTAGAATCATTTTATGTCTTATAAAGTTTGTTCCAGTCATGGAGTTATGAAATCGTGAGCACACATCAGATACTCCACATGTTGTTATCTTAGGCCAAACCAAAGTGCCAACAGCATTGTTAGTAGAGTAATAGTGGGGGTTGTTTTTAATCGTCTCCACAGGGATTATTCGATATTTGATGCGTGTCGTTCAATAGTTGCGCTATTCTAAGTTCAATGGTTTCAAAATGTTCTCAATTGTTGTTAACATTAATTTGTAGGAAAGATTAATTGGTGACAAAGAGTTTGTAAAAGTTTTGATAAAAGCATGTTAAGGTTAGGTTTCGCTAATCCTTTTCACGTATAAACAAATAATCAAGCATATGAACTCGGTTTCCGACCAATACAACTGCGTATCCTCCCGACTTAGTTTATGTCTAAAGCGAAGTCGTGAGTATCATTGTTTAGACCGTTAGATGAAGCCTCGCGCTAACAATCTAAACAACAATCATTAAGATCAACACAATGCGAATAGCAAATCCCAAATCTATGTCTAGAGTTTGGTTTTTAAGAGATAAAATTGTTAGGTCATGATTTGTAGAATCTATGTCTAGAGCAATACAAATCACACATGGATCATTAAGAGAAAACAACATCATCTATATTGATCAAAGACTTTGTTCATATACAAAAGATCAAATGCAATACCTAAAATAGGGATCAACTACCTCTAACCTCAACATTGAGTGTTTAGCTACCACTTCTCATGGTGCCTTTGATGACAAGTAAAGAGAGGAGATGAATGAGCATCCACGACGAATAATCGAGAATGGATGCGACTTCAGCTTCTCCAAGTGAAAATCCACTCTTTGATGATCAAAATACTGAAAACTATGATTTCTATTGAAAATGAACAAGAGATCCTCTTTACAAGAAATGAAAATCTATTTATACACTTAAAATCTCAGCACCCTTCGCCTAGCGAAGGCTTCATTCGCCTAGCGAATGAACTAAAACATGGCACTTTAAGTGCCTCAGACTTAAACCGCCCACAAAGATTATCGTGGGTTCGCTAGGCGAACCAAATCACTCGCGAAGCGAGCCTTCACTACGCCATTCGCCCCAGCGAAGTTTGGGTGTTTTCAAAAGTGGAAGTTTCTGCCACCCTTCGCTGGCACCTTCGCCTAGCGAACACATCAGCGAGCATTCGCTGGCTTACTCGCCCAGTGAATTTACCCAGTTTTCCTACTGTAGGTTTTTGCATACTTTCTGCCACCCTTCGCTGGCAGACTCGCTAATGTTTGCTAGGCGAACCTTCGTCTGCTGCTTCGCCAACACTCGCCTAGCAAATGCTGTTGTTGATTTCTTCCTTCAATGGCAACTTGCTTCCATTCATTGTGTCTCACAATCTCGATCTTTTTATACCTATTCCTGCACATTAGCACACAAATTACAAGCACCACAAGTATATTTCAATGTATGCACAACAACACCATTCCTCACTAAAATCAACACATTCCATATGAAAAGAAATGAAAAATGCCAAGTAATTCATACAAATATATATCATGATTGACATCTAACAAACTCTCCCCAACTGACTCTTTGTTTATCCTCAAGCAAAGTATGCCTCTCACGAGGATTTGTTCGAGCACACAATTCAACCAAGATGCGAAAAACGGCTCAACTAAACAACGATCACAACAATGCAACAATTACCCAATTCAAGAACCTAAAATGTAAAAGAACTTGACTCTTAAACAATTTCAAACAATGTTTCAAGAGACAACTAACTTATCATGCACATGTCATTCTACACTCCTCTTCGAAAAAGGAATGAAGGCAAACGTGCATACAAGCACGCGACAATTACACTCAAATGGCCAATGATGCAAATACTAAGCAATTCATACCATATCTCAATGAACACAAAAGAAATCATGGAAGTAAAAGATCACTAAGGACTTCAAGGTTGTAGCTTGGTCGGGTAAACTAAAAGGGACATTTCTAATGGCCATTGAAACGAAATTGCCGAAGCAAAAGAACATTCACTAAACACATATTCACATAACACAACTTCATTTCACCAATTTTTCATTCCACCTTCACAAACTACCGTGCACAATTATTGAATCTGTTTTTTTTCATTCAAGCAAGCATTTTCTCATTTGTACAACATATTCACACTCTTTTCTTTACATGCTTGCTTGAATTTTTTTCAAAATTTGGAGTAAAGCACCCATCTTCTTTTTATTCTCCCCAACTCATTTTCGACTCAACCTAAAGTGAATGCTTCTTGCTTTTTAAGGCAAGGAAATCAAAGTATATAATTTTCAAAGGTTCAAGAAAAAAATGCTAGAAACTCACCAAATTCAATGATGAACCAAACTTGCAAATTATATACATAAAACAAGTTCATCACTAAATTGAGTTCTAAACTGTTTAGGCTCAACGGGGCTACCAAATGCTCGCTCCTCACGGGTGAATTACTATATGGACATGGTTGTTCTCACTTTCAACAAGTGCCTTGATCACTTCTCCTATTTCCACAAACTCACATGGTCACAAGATAAGGCATGAATTAACAGTAAAAACAACATTCATCATCAATCCTAAACATATAGTAACACTTTGGAGGCTTCTCACTTTAATGGTTTTTGATCCTAAAATGACACATGCATTCAAAGGAAGTTGTAACATGAAACAACATTTTCAATCGCACCAAGACACAAAGTTCTAAAACATACAAAATTCTCGAACTAGGTAACGATGTACCTTGTCGCAACACAATGCTTAAGGCACTATCATAGCCCTCACATCTTGGAGGAATATTCCTTTAAAATCAAGAGTCTCCAACCTACTTCCAAAATTCCATCATCAAAGAAGGAACATCAAAATAAAAACATATTAACAATTTAAGTGTTGAGCATTCGTAAACTGAAGAACTCAACACTTAATACAATAATTAAAAAAAACAACAAATTATTAGTAAAAGAGAAACAAAAAATTTTACTCCAAACTCTTAACATTACTAATAATAATAATAATAAAGTGCTTGGTGTAAAAACACCTACAATATCCAAAAGAGTACCTCTAGGGTACAAGTACAACAATATTCAAGATATTCCACTATGTGGATACAATAGACTAGTAAAAGCTGAAAAAAAAAAACAAATACTAGAAAACTTCACTTTGGAGTCCAAAGGAAGTACACAAGTCTAAGATCCAAAAAAATCAATCCTCCTCATCTGACACCTCAATATCCTCATCACCGCCAGCAGAAGTAGCCTCCTCCTCATCGTCATCGTCACCAACAGTCTCCATGCCAGCCTCCTCATCATCAGCATCGTCCTCACCCCCTCCTAAAATTGGCCTGGCCTCAGGCCAACCAGCATGTGCTAGGAACTGCTCCCTAGACATCATCATGTGCTCAGTAGAAGGGTCACGGATCTGCAATTGGAGAACCTGCAAAGAATCATGAATATCAGTCATGGCACACTGCTGGGCAGCCATCCAATCCTAATTATATTGGCAGATCTCCTGCTGATACGGATAAAAGGCCGGCGACGCCGGTTCAGAACCTCCACCAGTCTCAGCTGTATCATCAGCACTAGCCCTGGAAGATTCTCCAACAACCCCTCTAGCTTTACAGAACTTATCCACATATCGATCATCAATTGCAGATGGAATAGTGACCTGCCTGCGAGCTGGGATATCCACACCAGAGTGAGCACACAAGGACATAATAAGACATTGAAAAGCAAGCGGGGCATTCTTGCGCACCGCAGTACCTCCCAAACCACTTAAAACAATAGCCTTGATTTCATCCGCAATGATGCGGGCCACGTCAATCTGCACATTCATCTGAATGCTATGAATAAGATGAGAAAGAGCAATTGGAACTATACTATGATGCGACCTTGGAGAAATATTGGTGAGTACAAACAACAAGATGAGCTGAACCAACGGCTGCATGTCCAGCCTTCTGAATCTAATTGGCACCCCGGATGAATTCCGCTCAACTTCCTTACCTTCCAGAAGTAAATCCCAGGTCATCTTTTTAATGTCTCGGTGGAGGTGCAAGTCGCGATGGTACGCATCCAACTCAGTACCAACCAATGGCAAGGGGTCTCCCAAAACAGTGTTGATCGTCCTCCGATCAAATCTCACCACAGCCCCTCTAACCAATGAGGTCCAACTAAATCTCTCTCCATCATCCAACAAGGCATTCGCATAAAACTCCCGAACTATTTCAGCGTTGTACCCATCCAGAGGCATCATTAAACGATCCCATTTCTTTTGTACAAAAAGAGCATCAATGGTCCGGTAGCTTCCACGGTCACTAAGTAGGAATCTTTTCTCTGCCAAGATGTGCTTTCGCTCAAGGGTCTCGTATCAGGCTGCTTGCTTAGCTCCTCTAAATCTGTCTTCATCAAAGCGCACGGGCACCTGTCTGGAGGTTGAATCCTTTCGCTTCTTAGCCGCGTGAATTGCCGTTTTTGGTGCCATCTGCACATAGCAAACAATAAAACAAAACAACACCAAACAAACGCATTAGTGAAACAAAACAAACCAGCCAGAAACTTGCATTTCATAAAAAAAATTGAAAATTTGCATCTGTTCGCTCCAGGTTCGCTAGGCGAAGTCTGGCGAACATTTTCCCCAGATTCGCTAGGCGAATGCTGACGAATGCTCGCGCAAGCTCGCGAAGCGAACAAAGCAGCGAACCCGCGAAAAAGCAGAAAAATAATATCAAAACCAGACCAACAACAATCTCTTTTTTCCAAATATCACTCTATCCATAATGCCTAGGTAGTTTCTAACATGCAATCCATAAACAAAATGACAGAGGTTCCAAAAATTTCCAAAACCCTAGTTAATCTATCATGAACATAAACAATGCACAATGAAATAAACAATGAAAGAGTGTGCAAACCTGGATTTCGCACGGTACTGGTGAGATTAGGGTGAATGGAAAATTGAAAGAGAAGTGTTGCCAAGCTCTTGAGAGGAAAGGAGAGGAAAATAACAAATACGGTGGAAAATGGCAAAGGTGGCAAATGAATTAGGGTTTCCCCCTCTATTCAGATTCAAAATGGGTCTTGGGCCCAATTGGGTGGCCCACCCACACTTTATTTTTACTGATGTGGTAAAAATTGGTTTGGGTTGTCACACTGGGTTCGCGAAGCGAAGGCCAGCGAATGCTCGCCCCAGCTCGCTAGGCAAACGCAAGCGAACAAGACCAGAATTTTCCAAAATTTTTCAAAAGTTACCTCATCTTTTAAGGCTTCAAAATGCAACTAAACACAATTAAAACAGAAGTAAGCAGTAATACTTACAATGTTGGGGTGCCTCCCAACAAGCGCTTGTTTAACGTCGGCTAAGCTCGACGGTCCGGAGACTAGACGCCTCGCAAACAAAAGCCAAACCACCGGCTACCGACCCGAACATACAACGCGCACACAAACTCATCCGTTATCGTGCCCAGTTTTTGGTCTCCTTTTCTTTAAAAATGACTAATCCCAACATGAATTCATCAAGGCTACCTTTGCATCTTCATTCTTTTTCTTTTCAAATGCTATACGTTCCAACTTCTCTTTTTCCAAGTCTTTTCCTTTTTGAACGGCTTCATCCACTTGATTCACAAACATCACTCCTTTGAACAATGTAAAACAAGCTTCTTCATCCATACCACTTTCCTTGATCCGCACTTTCATTAAGCCTTCATCAACATCCACCAACATTTTGGCGGTTTTCATAAATGGCCGGCCCAATATAATCGGTGTATCTTCATCCTCATCCATTTCAACAACCACAAAATCAACAAGAAAAAAGAATTTATCTACTTTTACTAGCACATCCTCCACAACACCATACGGACGCGTTCTAGACTTATCCGCAAGTTGTAATGTCATGGTTGTTGATTTTATGGTCATATTACCAAGTCTTTTCACCACCGACAAGGGAATTAAATTGATGCACGCACCCATGTCAACCAAAGCTTTGCATTGAAAATCAGTACCTATTGTAATAGGTAATGCTACTCTTCCCGGATCTTGTTCTTTCCGCGGAAGCACACATTGGATGACGACACTACACTCGACATTAAGATCAATGTTGTTTTTGTCAGTGCACCTCTTCTTTTTCATGAGTATGTCTTTCATGAACTTGACATACCTAGGCATTTGTTCAAGAGCTTCAGAGAAAGGTACGGTTACTTGCAACCGACTAAATAACTCCAAAAACCTCGCATAATGCCTATCATTCTCTTTTTTCTTTGGAGTAGGGGGATATGGTAATCGTCTTTGTAAGACTTCCTTGTCAAACTCCTTCCTATCCTTTTCTTTTTTTCTTTCTCACTTCTTCATCTTTCTTTTCAACTACCCCATTTTCATCATTTTTTTCGACTTCTTCCAACACAATATCGTTTTCCTTTTCAACTACCACCTCATGTTCAACATCACTTCCAATTGTTCTACCACTTCTTCTGAAAATGGCTTTACACTCCTCTTTGGGATTTGGTTGAGTGGTAGCGGAGAAGGATGGCCCCGGTTGGTTTTCGGCTAATTGCTTGGCAAGTTGCCCTACTTGCGATTCAAGATTTCTTATTGAAGCTTTCGTACTCTTTTGAGTTGCCATAGATAATTGCATGAACTTGGTGAAAGTCTCCTCCATTCTTGAACTTCCACTAGGTTCTTGGGGTGGTTGGTAAGGATTTTGTCTCCATCCTTGTTGATTTTGGTAGTTGCTTGGAGGTTGATAGCCTTGTTGATTTTGGTACGGTGGTTGAGCACTTTGGTACGGAGGTCGTCCTTGATAAACTTGAGTCGGATTTCCAGCATAATTTGCCTCCTCCACAAGCGGAGGACAATAGCCGGTAGGATGATCACCTCTACAAAGTTCACAAACTAAGACTTGCACATTTTTACTTGAAGAGTCATGAATTTCTTTGAATTGTTGCGGCAGTTTAGACATTTGCTTAGTCAACAACTCAACCTGTTGTGATAATAACTTGTTCTGCGCAAGGATAGCATCGTTTGTTCCCAATTCCAACACTCCCAGAGTTCGTTGAGAAGGTCCACGATTGTGACTACCTTGATGGTCATTCAAGGCCATCTTATCAATAATAGTTGTGGCTTCTGCTGCGGTTTTGCTTAACAAGGATCCACCAGCCGTGGCATCCAACAAGGTTTTGTGTACAAACTGAAGTCCATTTCGAAATATATGAATTTGTGACAATTCATCAAAACCATGGCCTTTGCACCTCCTTAACATTGATTTGAACCTCTCCCAAGCTTCATTGAGAGATTCATTGGCTCCTTGTGTGAACACCGCGATGGCGGTCTTTGCCTCCATAAACCGAGTGTGTGGGAAAAATCTCTCCAAAAATTTCTCTTCCAATGCATTACAATCCGTCATTATGGCCGTTGACTGATCAAGATACCATTCCTTGGCCTTCCCAATGAGGGAATGCGGGAATAGTCTCTTGAACAGAGACTCCTCTTCTGCCTCAGGTGCACCAGTCGCTCCCGCTATTTCATAGAATTTCGTCAGATGGGTAAAAGGATCTTCGAGATCCATACCCATAAATGGACTTTTATATAATAGTTGGAGAATACCGGTCTTTATTTCGGAGTGACGAGCATTATGTGCATGGCGAGCGAACTGAGCATTGTGTCTCGGACTATTTGTACATGGCCTAGAAGCAGGTGGTGGTGGATCTTCCTCCATAACTGGAAGTATCTGTGGAAGTGGTGGTGGTAAAGAAGTACTTTCCTCTTGTTCTCGCTTCTGTCTTACAAGCTACCTCCTTCGTCTAGTTCTGCTGTTGATTTTATGAGCGGTTCTCTCAATCTCAGGATCGAAAAGAAGTTGGTCCGCCGGTAGTTTCCCTCGCATAAACTAATTCTGCACACTAAACAAAACAAATCAACAAGTTCAAGATAAAATGGTAACAAGCTTAAAATAGCTCAACTATCGCAATGCTTGCAATATCACTAAACAATCCCCGGCAACAGCGTCATTTTGTTAGTAGAGTAATAGTGGGGGTTGTTTTTAATCGTCTCCACAGGGATTGTTCGATATTTGATGTGTGCCGTTCAATAGTTGCACTATTCTAAGTTCAATGGTTTCAAAATGTTCTCAATTGTTGCTAACATTAATTTGTAGCAAAGATTAATTGGTGACAAAGAGTTTGTAAAAGTTTTGATAAAAGCATGTTAAGCTTAGGTTTCGCTAATCCTTTTCACGTATAAACAAATAATCAAGCATATGAACTCGATTTCCGACCAATACAACCGCGTATCCTCCCGACTTAGTTTATGTCTAAAGCGAAGTCGTGAGTATCGTTGTTTAGACCGTTAGATAATGTCTCACGCTAACAATCTAAACAACAATCATTAAGATCAACACAATGCTAATAGCAAATCCCAAATCTATGTCTAAAGTTTGGTTTTTAAGAGATAAAATTGTTAGGTCATGATTTGTAGGTTCTATGTCTAGAGCAATACAAATCACACATGGATCATTAAGAGAAAACAACATCATCTATATTGATCAAAGACTTTGTTCATATACAAAAGATCAAATGCAATACATAAAATCAGGATCAACTACCTCTAACCTCAACATTGAGTGTTTAGCTACCACTTCTCATGGTAGCTTTGATGACAAGTAAAGAGAGGAGATGAATGAGCATCCACGAAGAATAATCGAGAATGGATGCGACTTCAGCTTCTCCAAGTGAAAATCCACTCTTTGATGATCAAAATACTGAAAACTATGATTTCTATTTAAAATGAACAAGAGATCCTCTTTACAAGAAATGAAAATCTATTTATACACTTAAAATCTCAGCACCCTTCGCCTAGCGAAGGCTTCATTCGCCTAGCGAATGAACTAAAACATGGCACTTTAAGTGCCTCAGACTTAAACCGCCCACAAGGATTATCGTGGGTTCGCTAGGTGAACCAAATCACTCGCGAAGCGAGCCTTCGCTACCCCATTCCCCCCAGCGAAGTTTGGGTGTTTTCAAAAGTGGAAGTTTCTGCCACCTTTCGCTGGCACCTTCGCCTAGCGAACACATCAGCGAGCATTCGCTGGCTTACTCGCCCAACGAATTTACCCAGTTTTCCTACTGTAGGTTTTTGCATACTTTCTGCCACCCTTCGCTGGCCGACTCGCTAATGTTCGCTAGGCGAACCTTCGCCTGCTGCTTCGCCAACACTCGCCTAGCGAATGCTGTTGTTGATTTCTTCCTTTAATGGAAACTTGCTTCCATTCATTGTGTCTCACAATCTCGATCTTTTTATACCTATTCCTGCACATTAGCACACAAATTACAAGCACCACAAGTATATTTCAATGTATGCACAACAACACCATTCCTCACTAAAATCAACACATTCCATATGAAAAGAAATGAAAAATGCCAAGTAATTCATACAAATATATATCATGATTGACATCTAACAAACTCTCCCCAACTGACTCTTTGTTTATCCTCAAGCAAAGTATGCCTCTCACGAGGATTTGTTCGAGCACACAATTCAACCAAGATGCGAAAAACGGCTCAACTAAACAACGATCACAACAATGCAACAATTACCCAATTCAAGAACCTAAAATGTAAAAGAACTTGACTCTTAAACAATTTCAAACAATGTTTCAAGAGACAACTAACTTATCATGCACATGTCATTCTACACTCCTCTTCGAAAAAGGAATGAAGGCAAACGTCCATACAAGCACGCGACAATTACACTCAAATGGCCAATGATGCAAATACTAAGCAATTCATACCATATCTCAATGAACACAAAAGAAATCATGGAAGTAAAAGATCACTAAGGACTTCAAGGTTGTAGCTTGGTCGGGTAAACAAAAAGGGACATTTCTAATGGCCATTGAAACGAAATTGCTGAAGCAAAAGAACATTCATTAAACACATATTCACACAACACAACTTCATTTCACCAATTTTTCATTCCACCTTCACAAACTACCGTGCACAATTATTGAATCTATTTTTTTTTTTCATTCAAGCAAGCATTTTCTCATTTGTACAACATAATCACACTCTTTTCTTTACATGCTTGCTTGAATTTTTTTCAAAATTTGGAGTAAAGCACCCATCTTCTTTTTATTCTCCCCAACTCATTTTCGACTCAACCTAAAGTGAATGCTCCTTGCTTTTTAAGGCAAGGAAATCAAAGTATACAATTTTCAAAGGTTCAAGAAGAAAATGCTAGAAACTCACCAAATTCAATGATGAACCAAACTTGCAAATTATATACATAAAACAAGTTCATCACTAAACTGAGTTCTAAACTGTTTAGGCTCAACGGGGCTACCAAATGCTCGCTCCTCACGGGTGAATTACTATATGGACATGGTTGTGCTCACTTTCAACAAGTGCCTTGATCACTTCTCCTACTTCCACAAACTCACATAGTCACAAGATAAGGCATGAATTAACAGTAAAAACAACATTCATCATCAATCCTAAACATATAGTAACACTTTGGAGGCTTCTCACTTTAATGGTTTTTGATCCTAAAATGACACATGCATTCAAAGGAAGTTGTAACATGAAACAACATTTTCAATCGCACCAAGACACAAAGTTCTAAAACATACAAAATTCTCGAACTAGGTAACGATGTACCTTGTCGCAACACAATGCTTAAGGCACTATCATAGCCCTCACATCTTGGAGGAATCTTCCTTTAAAATCAAGAGTCTCCAACCTACTTCCAAAATTCCATCATCAAAGAAGGAACATCAAAATAAAAACATATTAACAATTTAAGTGTTGAGCATTCGTAAACTGAAGAACTCAACACTTAATACAATAATTAAAAAAAACAACAAATTATTAGTAAAAGCGAAACAAAAATTTTTACTCAAAACTCTTTACATTACTAATAATAATAATAATAAAGTACTTGGTGTAAAAACACCTACAATATCCAAAAGAGTACCTCTATGGTACAAGTACAACAATATTCAAGATATTCCACTATGTGGATACAATAGACTAGTAAAAGCTGGAAAAAAAAACAAATACTAGAAAACTTCACTTTGGAGTCCAAAGGAAGTACACAAGTCTAAGATCCAAAAAAATCAATCCTCCTCATCTGACACCTCAATATCCTCATCACTGCCAGCAGAAGTAGCCTCCTCCTCATCGTCATCGTCACCAACAGTCTCCACCCAGCCTCCTCATCATCAGCATCGTCCTCACCCCCTCCTAAAATTGGCCTGGCCTCAGGCCAACCTGCATGTGCTAGGAACTGCTCCCTAGACATCATCATGTGCTCAGTAGAAGGGTCACGGATCTGTAATTGGAGAATCTGCAAAGAATCATGAATATCAGTCATGGCACGCTGCTGGGCAGCCATCCAATCCCAATTATATTGGCAGATCTCCTGCTGATACGGATAAAAGGCCGGGGACGCCGGTTCAGAACCTCCACCAGTCTCAGCTGCATCATCAGCACCAGCCCTGGAAGACTCTCCAACAACCCCTCTAGCTTTACAGAACTTATCCACATATCGATCATCAATTGTAGATGGAATAGTGACCTGCCTGCGAGCTGGGATATGCACACCAGAGTGAACACACAAGGACATAATAAGACATGGAAAAGCAAGCGGGGCATTCTTGCGCGCCGCAGTACCTCCCAAACCACTTAAAACAATAGCCTTGATTTCATCCGCAATGATGTGGGCCACGTCAATCTGTTCATTCATCTGAATGCTGTGAATAAGATGAGCAAGAGCAATTGGAACTGTACTATGATGCGACCTTGGAGAAATATTGGTGAGTACAAACAACAAGATGAGCTGAACCAACGGCTGCATGTCTAGCCTTCTGAATCTAATCGGCACCCCGGATGAATTCCGCTCAACTTCCTTACCTTCCAGAAGTAAATCCCGGGTCATCTTTTCAATGTCTCGGTGGAGGTGCAAGTCGCGATGGTACGCATCCAACTCAGTACCAACCAATGGCAAGGGGTCTCCCAAAACAGTGTTGATCGTCCTCCGATCAAATCTCACCACAACCCCTCTAACCAATGAGGTCCAACTAAATCTCTCTCCATCATCCGGCAAGGCATTCGCATAAAACTCCCGAACTATTTCAGCGTTGTACCCATCCAGAGGCATCATTAAATGATCCCATTTCTTTTGTACAAAAAGAGCATCAATGGTCCGGTAGCTACCACGGTCACTAAGTAGGAATCTTTTCTCTGCCAAGATGTGCTTTCGCACAAGGGTCTCGTATATGGCTACTTGCTTAGCTCCTCTAAATCTGTCTTCATCAAAGCGCACGGGCACCTGTCTGGAGGTTTAAGCCTTTCGCTTCTTAGCCGCGTGAATTGCCGTTTTTGGTGCCATCTGCACATAGCAAACAATAAAACAAAACAACACCAAACAAACGCATTAGTGAAACAAAACAAACCAGCCAGAGACTTGCATTTCATAAAAAAAATTGAAAATTTGCATCTGTTCGCTCCAGGTTCGCTAGGCGAAGTCTGGCGAACATTTGCCCCAGATTCGCTAGGCGAATGCTGGTGAATGCTCGTGCAGGCTCGCGAAGCGAACAAAGCAGCGAACCCGCGAAAATGCAGAAAAACAATATCAAAACCAATCCAAGAACAATCTCTTTTTTCCAAATATCACTCTATCCATAATGCCTAGGCAGTTTCTAACATGCAATCCATAAACAAAATGACAGAGGTTCCAAAAATTTCCAAAACCCTAATTGATCTATCATGAACATAAACAATGCACAATGAAATAAACAATGAAAGAGTGTGCAAACCTGAATTTCGCACGGTACTGGTGAGATTAGGGTGAATGGAAAATGGAAAGAGAAGTGTTGCCAAGCTCTTGAGAGGAAAGGAGAGGAAAATAACAAATACGGTGGAAAATGGCAAAGGTGGCAAATGAATTAGGGTTTCCCCCTCTATTCAGATTCAAAATGGGTCTTGGGCCCAATTGGGTGGCCCACCCACACTTAATTGTTATTGATGTGGTAAAAATTGGTTTGGGCTGTCACGCTGGGTTCGCGAATGCTCGCCCCAGCTCACTAGGCAAACGCAAGCGAACAAGACCAGAATTTTCCAAAAATTTTCAAAAGTTACCACACCTTTTAAGGCTTCAAAATGCAACTAAACACAATTAAAACAGAAATAAGCAGTAATACTTACAATGTTGGGGTGCCTCCCAACAAGCGCTTGTTTAACGTCGGCTAAGCTCGACGGTCCAGAGACTAGACGCCTCGCAAACAAAAGCCAAACCACCGGCTACCGACCCGAACATACAATGCGCACACAAACTCATCCGTTATCGTGCCCAGTTTTTGGTCTCCTTTTCTTTAAAAATGACCAATCCCAACATGAATTCATCAAGGATACCTTTGCATCTTCATTCTTTTTCTTTTCAAATGTTATACGTTCCAACTTCTCTTTTTACAAGTCTTTTCCTTTTTGCACGACTTCATCCACTTGATTCACAAACATCACTCCTTTGAACAATGTAAAACAAGCTTCTTCATCCATACCACTTTCCTTGATCCGCACTTTCATTAAGCCTTCATCAACATCCACCAACATTTTGGCGGTTTTCATAAATGGTCGGCCCAATATAATCGGTGTATCTTCATCCTCATCCATTTCAACAACCACAAAATCAACAGGAAAAAAGAATTTATCTACTTTTACTAGCACATCCTCCACAACACCATACGGACGCGTTCTAGACTTATCCGCAAGTTGTAATGTCATGGTTGTTGATTTTATGGTCATATTATCAAGTCTTTTCACCACCGACAAGGGAATTAAATTGATGCTCGCACCCATGTCAACCAAAGCTTTGCATTGAAAATCAGTACCTATTGTAATAGGTAATGCTACTCTTCCCGGATCTTGTTCTTTCCGCGGAAGAACACATTGGATGACGACACTACACTCGACATTAAGATCAATGTTGTTTTTGTCAGTGCACCTCTTCTTTTTCATGAGTATGTCTTTCATGAACTTGACATACCTAGGCATTTGTTCAAGAGCTTCAGAGAAAGGTACGGTTACTTGCAACCGACTAAATAACTCCAAAAACCTCGCATAATGCCTATCATTCTCTTTTTTCTTTGGAGTAGGGGGATACGGTAATCGTCTTTATAAGACTTCCTTGTCAAACTCCTTCCTATCTTTTTCTTTTTTTCTTTCTCACTTCTTCATCATTCTTTTCAACTACCCCATTTTCATCATTTTTTTCGACTTCTTCCAACACAATATCATTTTCCTTTTCAGCTACCACCTCATGTTCAACATCACTTCCAATTGTTCTACCACTTCTTGTGAAAATGGCTTTACACTCCCCTTTGGGATTTGGTTGAGTGGTAGCGGAGAAGGATGGCCCCGGTTGGTTTTCGGCTAATTGCTTGGCAAGTTGCCCTACTTGCGATTCAAGATTTCTTATCGAAGCTTCCGTACTCTTTTGAGTTGCCATAGATAATTGCATGAACTTGGTGAAAGTCTCCTCCATTCTTGAACTTCCACTAGGTTCTTGGGGTGGTTGGTAAGGATTTTGTCTCCATCCTTATTGATTTTGGTAGTTGCTTGGAGGTTGATAGCCTTGTTGATTTTGGTACAGTGGTTGAGCACTTTGGTACGGAGGTCGTCCTTGATAAACTTGAGTCGGATTTCCAGCATAATTTGCCTCCTCCACAAGCGGAGGACAATAGCCGGTAGGATGATCACCTCTACAAAGTTCACAAACTAAGACTTGCACATTTTTACTTGAAGAGTCATGAATTTCTTTGAATTGTTGCGGCAGTTTAGACATTTGCTTAGTCAACAACTCAACCTGTTGTGATAATAACTTGTTCTGCGCAAGGATAGCATCGTTTGTTCCCAATTCCAACACTCCCGGAGTTCGTTGAGAAGGTCCACGATTGTGACTACCTTGATGGTCATTCAAGGCCATCTTATCAATAATAGTTGTGGCTTCTGCTGCGGTTTTGCTTAACAAGGATCCACCAGCCGTGGCATCTAACAAGGTTTTGTGTACAAGCTGAAGTCCATTTCGAAATATATGAATTTGTGACAATTCATCAAAACCATGGCCTTTGCACCTCCTTAACATTGATTTGAACCTCTCCCAAGCTTCATTGAGAGATTCATTGGCTCCTTGTGTGAACACCGCGATGGCGGTCTTTGCCTCCATAAACCGAGTGTGTGGGAAAAATCTCTCCAAAAATTTCTCTTCCAATGCATTACAATCCGTCATTATGGCCGTTGACTGATCAAGATACCATTCCTTGGCCTTCCCAATGAGGAAATGCGGGAATAGTCTCTTGAACAGAGACTTCTCTTCTGCCTCAGGTGCACCAGTCGCTCCCGTTATTTCATAGAATTTCGTCAGATGGGTAAAAGGATCTTCTTGATCCATACCCGTAAATGGACTTTGATATAACAGTTGGAGAATACCGGTCTTCATTTTGGAATGACGGCCATTATGTGCATGGCGAGCGAACTGAGCATTGTGTCTCAGACTATTTGTACATGGCCTAGAAGCAGGTGGTGGTGGTGGTGGTGGATCTGCCTCCATAACTGGAAGTATCTGTGGAAGTGGTGGTGGTAAAGAAGTATTTTCCTCTTGTTCTCGCTTCTGTCTTGCAAGCTGCCTCCTTCGTCTAGTTCTGCTGTTGATTCTACGAGCGGTTCTCTCAATCTCAGGATTGAAAAGAAGTTGGTCCGCCGGTAGTTTCCCTCGCATAAACTAAGTCTACACACTAAACAAAACAAATCAACAAATTCAAGATAAAATGGTAACAAGCTTAAAATAGCTCAACTATCGCAATGCTTGCAATATCACTAAACAATCCCCGGTAACGGCGTCATTTTGTTAGTAGAGTAATAGTGGGGATTGTTTTTAATCATCTCCACAGGGATTGTTCGATATTTGATGCGTGCCGTTCAATAGTTGCGCTATTCTAAGTTCAATGGTTTCAAAATGTTCTCAATTGTTGTTAACATTAATTTGTAGCAAAGATTAATTGGTGACAAAGAGTTTGTAAAAGTTTTGATAAAAGCATGTTAAGCTTAGGTTTCGCTAATCCTTTTCACGTATAAACAAATAATCAAGAATATGAACTCGATTTCCGACCAATACAACCGCGTATCCTCCCGACTTAGTTTATGTCTAAAGCAAAGTTGTGAGTATCGTTGTTTAGACCGTTAGATGATGTCTCACGCTAACAATCTAAACAACAATCATTAAGATCAACACAATGCGAATAGCAAATCCCAAATATATGTCTAGAGTTTGGTTTTTAAGAGATAAAATTGTTAGGTCATGATTTGTAGGTTCTATGTCTAGAGCAATACAAATCACACATGGATCATTAAGAGAAAACAACATCATCTATATTGATCAAAGACTTTGTTCATATACAAAAGATCAAATGCAATATATAAAATTAGGATCAACTACCTCTAACCTCAACATTGAGTGTTTAGCTACCACTTCTCATGGTAGCTTTAATGACAAGTAAAGAGAGGATATTGATGAGCATCCACGACGAATAATCGAGAATGGATGCGACTTTAGCTTCTCCAAGTGAAAATCCACTCTTTGATGATCAAAATACTGAAAACTATGATTTCTATTGAAAATGAACAAGAGATCCTCTTTACAACAAATGAAAATCTATTTATACACTTAAAATCTCAGCACCCTTCGCCTAGCGAAGGCTTCATTCGCCTAGCGAATGAACTAAAACATGGCACTTTAAGTGCCTCAGACTTAAATCGCCCACAAGGATTATCGTGGGTTCGCTAGGCGAACCAAATCACTCGCGAAGCGACCCTTCGCTACCTCATTCGCCCCAGCAAAGTTTGGGTGTTTTCAAAAGTGGAAGTTTCTGCCACCCTTCGCTGGCACCTTCGCCTAGCGAACACATCAGCGAGCATTCACTGGCTTACTCGCCCAGCGAATTTATCTAGTTTTCCTACTGTAGGTTTTTGCATACTTTCTGCCACCCTTCGCTGGCAGACTCACTAATGTCCGCTAGGCGAACCTTCGCCTGCTGCTTCGCCAACACTCGCCTAGCGAATGCTGTTGTTGATTTCTTCCTTCAATGGCAACTTGCTTCCATTCATTGTGTCTCACAATCTCGATCTTTTTATACCTATTCCTGCACATTAGCACACAAATTACAAGCACCACAAGTATATTTCAATGTATGCACAACAACACCATTCCTCACTAAAATCAACACATTCCATATGAAAAGAAATGAAAAATGCCAAGTAATTCATACAAATATATATCATGATTGACATCTAACAAGCATACAAGCTATCACACTTAACAAGAAAACTCCTAAGTCATGGCAAAAACATAACCAAACACGCATGGTATTGAACACTGGCGGTGTAAAAAAAGAAACCATGAGCTAAAAACAAACTGCATTATACTATCTACAATTGACAGTTTCGTAAACAAACACATAGCCTCAACATCAATCTTTCATAAGACTCATCACTTAACCAGTATGGATCTTAATGTGATCAATGTCATTCCGACTTAGGGCCATGTGGTGTTAAGAGACAGTGACGACATATATTTATCATGCTAGCAACAAACCAAATGCTATTAACACATACTATCATGGGATGAAATTCTTAATAACAATTCAAGAACCACAAAAATACTCTAAAATGACAGCTGGCAGTGCATCATATGGATTCAAACATCATATCATCACATTCAAAACCATTTCAGAATGACTTAAATGCAAGATATCCATGGTACGGTATGAACGACAATGAACACGACTAACGGAAGGAGGTGATAGTTACCTAGGGGACGAGTTTATTGACCGAGCTCCCTTTGCCTTTCCAAAACGCTAGCTACCAATGAACCACTCTCTTCTCTTTCTTGATGTCACGAGCTTTTGGACTTCAGTGGAATATAGTGCTACTCTGATGGTGTTTTAGTGGCACAAAGTGAAATGGTGTTTTCGAAGAAGAGTAGGTATAAGAGAAGATGCTATAGTTATGTTCTGATGTTTTTCTTGGGTTGTTGGGTGTTATGGTTGGTGACCGTTGGTTTCGATGGTTGTTGGGTGGAAGGTTGGTTGTTTTTGGTGAGATTGTGTTGTTGTGTTTTGGTGGCGATAGATATGAGATGATGAAGGAATGAAGTTTTGTGTGGCTGTGTGAGGTGTGTGTGTTTACGCCAAGAGATGAGGAGAGAAGGTTGTGTTGTTCATATGCCTCCTCCTTTCTTAGTTATTTCGGGTTCCCCTATTTATGCTTCAACATAAGGTAAGCCTTCAAAGAAAATTACCGTTGGCTTGGTGAGATTTGAAAGAAATAGTGCCGTTCTGATTTGCCAGGATATGTTGGTACATTGCTCAGCATGAAAAAAAGGAGCGTGGTGCAGCCTTGAAGCATGGGTTTGACTTGCTTCTCTTTTTATGAAATGTCAAGGACTGTACCTAAAGCATGTCAAGTATGCTACTTGTTTTGGCAAATTGGGACCACATGGCCTCTTGTACGTGTGAACTTACTAATCCAAATGGCTTGGTGAACTCAAAGAATTAAAGAGTGCAAAAGTGGGTTATGCTTGTGGAATTGGAGCTTTGTAATTTGGATTTGTTTTTTTTTTTAATTAATTATAACATGCTAAATAATAATAACTATTAATTAAAATGTTAATTAAATAAATTAAAAATAATAAACCAAATTAACAATTAATCAAAATAAGTAAACTAATGCAAAAATTAAATTGTGATTAATTTAAATTAATAAAAATAGGACAATAAAATTAAAAAAAAAAAAAAGAGCCACATTGAAATTAAATTAAAATAAAAACAAATAAACACTAAAATAAATACTAAATTAAAAAAAGAGAGAAATAAATAAAAACATCAACTAGCAGAAAAAATGAGGGTAAAATTTTGGGGTACAACAGTTGCCCCTATTTAAATATCTTCACCGGATGACATGAGGGATGAAGATCTTCATGGAATCAAAGGTGAAAGATATTTAAATACAGATAACTGAAAATTTTGCCCTCAGATGCGCAGACGTGCAATGCAACAAACATGATGATATGATGCCACGAAAGATACAAAAATGTAGACAAAACAGGACACCAAAGAGAGAAAAGCCACCAAATACAGAGAAGCTTCACTAGGGAAGCAAGAAGAAGGTTAGTATCCACGAGGAAAAGACTCCTTGGGGATGCAGACTAACCAACAAAAGAGACTCACTGGGGAGACTCAGAGGCAACACCGGGGATAGAAAACAAAAGGGATTCTCCACTGGGGAAGGATCCAGGGAGATGGAGGACAGGTTCAAGCATGACCGGACGACAATGGGGAAAAGGCACAATCTTACTGGGCAAGAACCCAGAAAGAAGACATGATCTCCACAGGGAATCAGTTGAATCAAAAGGATAGACCTCCGAGAAGGTTTTCTGAGGATTTTCTTAGGCTGAAGAGTTCAAACGGGATCTTCAAGAAATACCAGAAAAGATAGGGATGAATCTGCGTGCCAGATAGAAAACATCTGGAATGAGCAATACAGGTTCAAGATAACCTGATATAAGCAAACGGTTCACGATAACCGAAGATAAATAACTGGAGTTTAAATGGGAACAAAGTTAATGAGTCAAGAATAGATTCTGATACTCATAAGAGTTGGTTGAATAACAAATAATCTGCTTCATGAGGAAAACCAGTAGGAGCTGGAAAGTAACCTTATTGGAAGTAGAACCAAAAGATGGGTTCCAATAAAGGTATCTAGAATGATTGATCATCAAGTCTAAACGTGACTAGATGACATTCTAGAAAGGATCCGCAATGAAGGTTGAACTGGAAAGACGGTCTTCACTGGGAAAAAACATCCAAAGTGATGGAACAACAGGTTCAAGTATGACCAGTTGGCACTTTAGAAAAAGAAGAACCTCATTGGAGATAGAACCAAAAGATGGGCCCCAATAAAGGTATCTAGAATGATTGATCATCAAGGCTAGATGACATTCTAGAAAGGATCCGCAATGAAGGTTGAACCAAAAAACGGTCTTCATTGGGAAAAAACCTCTAAAGTGATGGAACAACAGGTTCGAGTATGACCAGTTGGCACTTTAGAAGGAAAACAACCTTATTAGAGATAGAACCAAAAAAATGGGCCCCAATAAAGGTATCTAGAATGATTGATCATCAAGGCTAGATGACATTCTAGAAAGGATCCGCAATGAAGGTTGAACCAGAAAGACGGTCTTCGCTAGGAAAACATCCAAAGTGATGGAACAACAGGTTCAAGTATGACCGGTTGGCACTTTAGAAAAAAAGGAACCTTATTGGATATTGAACCAAGAAATGGACTCCAATAAAGGTATAGAATCTGATAGGTTAATACTGGAGTTGCATAACTGAAGATAAGACTTCCTGGGGAATACCCATTATGGTTGCGAAGAGGTTGAATAGTACCAAAGATAGATAAGCTGCTTATACGAGATTGCCACTTATCGCCATTGAAAAACAAACTTCTTCAAGAGATTGCTGCTTCAAAAATATGTTGATATCACAATAATGTTGGAGAAATAATTATGTCTTCAATGAGGATCAGTAAAAGATGCTTCTGCGAGACGTAGTGCAAAATAAATGCACATTCAAAGATAGGTTAAAAATCACACCTGCCAGGGACCAAAGTTCAATCTAGGAACAAGCTAGAAAGAAACGGTCAAACAAGACTCCAATTGAGGAAAGAACTCAAATGGGGATTTATCTTATCCAAATGTGGAAAAGATAACTGAACCAACCATCATCCACGAGAATCAAACTCTGTGGGGAATTCAGAAAAGATGGGCACTTTATGCCTAGGGCTGACAACTCTATTGGAGAGAATAGACAAACCCAGTCACTTGGGGAGAAATGCCAAAGTGAACAAAAACAGGTAAACACCAGAAAAAGAAGCAGAAATGCTAAGATGTTATGCATATGAGTGTTTATGCCATGCTTATGCTTATGCTGACAAAACAGACAAGAAGCGAAACTGGAGATGGAATAAACGTCTCGACAAGGACACCCAGCCAAACTTAACAGGTTGGACCGATACTGAGGATGAAGAAGAATCAACAACTTCACTGGTGAAAAGAGTATTCCATTTGAGGTATAACATCATGAGGATTGCCATCATGAGCTTGATTTCTTTGTTGGTAGAGAATCCATGGAGAATTTGTCAAGATTAGCTGAAGTAACAACTTATTGGGGAGTTAGCAGAGGATACTGGCATAATGATCATCTTCAAATCTCATCTGCCCCAGGCTATATGGTCTGTCAGAAGATGATAACAAGAGAATTTTATAGAAGAATTGGCATACAAGGTGTTTCGATATCTTCAAACTCTTGGAGAGATCTTGGCATAACTGTCCCAGATTACTGCATTCACACGACAAGGTCCTTGAACTTGCTTCTCAGACTGGCTGATCTGTGAAAGAGATGCCCCAACCTAATTGGCCTTTTAGAGATTTACCGAATCTCGACCTGACTGCCCCTGATTAACCGGTCTGTGAGCGTAAGTCAAAAGGATTTCACAGAAGAATTGATATACCATATGCTTCAATGTCTTCAAACTTTTGAAAAGAAATGAACCTAGACATGATTGCCCCAGTTCAACTGTATTCGTGATACTTAAACTGTAGTAGAAATGACTGGGGAACAAAACTTGCCCCTGCTGATGGGTCACCGGAGTCCACACTTGTCATAAGATGACCTGGAGAAGACTTGTTCCAGTATTTTGGACCTTGATGAGTTCTGCCCCTGATTCGGTAGATTGGCAAATCCTTCCGCTTGGTTGCCCCTGAATGAGCTTCCTTTATCAAGTCAAATCCCCTGGCTGGCTGTACTTGGTGGGGCTTCTTTGATTTTGAATCGTTTTTACAAACAAGTATTGTTCATCAAAAGGTGGCAATTTCAATGCGATATTCATGCAAGCTTTTGAAAAGAATTTTTATTGATGAAACACACGCGGTGGAATAATTAAATCAAAAACAAAAAAAGTGGATCTAGTCATTTACGGAATGACAGATGAAGTGATCGACACACGCAAATAACAAAGGTTATTAGGAGTCAGGTCAATCAACTTTGTTATAGTATGCTTTCAAAACAACCTTACCTCAATTAGGTATTTTAAGGGTTGTAATGTGGTCTGGTTCACGGTTTTATGAAACAAAGGATAAAGGCTCGAAGTTTATTTGTCCCACCCCATCTTCGTGATGATCTTCAGTCCTATGCTCAGCTAACTTAAGCTACATATTTACGTATTGATGATAGAGTTGACTGGTGCCTATTACGAAGCGCTTGCATAACCAAGTTAAACTGAGAACTACCCACCGGAAGGTTGAGATTTAAGGGTTTTTTGTGTAAGGAAATAAAACTCCTACTTCTAGGCTCAAAAGGGTTAACGAGGGATTATCTTCCTTATTTCTCCAGTGTTTAGGGATTAAAATAATGCCTTATATCATCGGCAAGGTTTAATCGGCAGCATACCACAACAATTATGAACATGAGGTTTTCATCATCCTCCCCAACCTTTGCTTAACAAACAGTTGAATAAAGGAAGTGAAGCAAGGTAAATTTTTTTTTTGTTGAAAATAACAGTAAATGAGTCAAACAAATGGATTTAATCTAAAAGATGCACAAACATTTCATTAACCTTGCCAATTTGAAAGTACAACAAAGCTTATAAGCAAATACAAATTCAAAGTGCAAAGGAAATACAATAAAATTGCTGAAACAGCCAAAAGATTGCCAGCTTTAGGGAATCAAATACAGAAAATCAAAGAGGAGCTCAATCACAGACCCCTTAATCCATCTTTGTCTTGATACATCATCCACATCATTACTTATCTCATGAGCGGGTAAGGATTATTCTTGATATTAGGCTGGGAGACATCGAAAGACAAAATGTTTCTCTCCACTAAGTCCTTCACAATATGCTTCAGAGCAAAACAACCTTCTAAATTGTGGCCTGAGCATTGGGATTGTAAGAAGGTGGAAGCGGATTAGGAGGTGGGCCTAACGACCTTGTAGTTATTAATCCTTGTTGCACCAAAGCAGGATACAATGCTGTATACGTCATAGGAATGGGAGGAATCAGAGGCCTTCTACCCTTTCTTTTGCCTGGAATGCTCTGACGAGAAACTTGAGTCCGTTGGCGAGGAACGTTGGGCGCTCGTTGATACACTGGTGGTTGAGGAACCAGCTGATAAACAGAAGCTTGGTGGTTGAATGTTGGCGCGATGGCGGCCACATAAGGTTGCTGAACAGAATAACACTGTTGTCGCTGTTGTCGTTTCCAGAACTGATTTCTCTTCTTTTTGTTTGTCATCACCACACTGGTATCTCCTTCCCTTTTAAAGGATTTCTTGGCATCGTCGCTCGAATTATCATCTCTCTTGGTCATTTTTCCACTCTTCAGACCAAGCTCTACTTTAACCCCCACAGCCACAATATCGGAAAAACTAGCAGACACGCTACTGATCATCCTTTCGTAGAATTCCGATCTCACCGTGTCGACAAACCAATCAGTTAACTCTTTTTCAGATAAATGTGGCTCTACCTGTGAAGCCAACTCTCTCCATCTTTGTGCATACTCTTTAAAAGACTCGGTATCGCTCTGAGACATGCTCAATAATTGTCTGCGATCCGGTGCGAGGTCCATGTTATATTTGTAATGCTTTACAAAAGCATCAGATACATCTTGAAAGCGTTGGATCCTAGATTGGTCCAAAGTCAAATACCACTTTGCGGCAGCCCCTTTCAAACTATCTTGGAAGCAGTGGATCATCAACTTGTCATTATCAATAAATGCAGCCATTCGTCGGTAATACATGACCAAATGCGACTTAGGACAGGTCGCGCCTGAGTATAGGTCAAAATTGGGTAGTTTGAACTTGGGTGGAATTACCAAGCCTGAGACTAAGCACATGTCTTTAGCATTAGTATTAAATACATTGCTCTCTTCCATTGCTTTCAATTTCCTCTGCATTATTTCTACACTTTCCTTCAGCCTTTCATGTCGATTGTCTCTTTCTTCGGACATATTGACATAATTATAAACCGGATGTGGGTTCTGAAAAACTGGGTGCGCCTGAGCTCGCACTGCTGCAGGAGCGAAGGTAGGAATGGCGTGAAAAGCCTTATTAACCAAAGGAATAGCTTGTTGAGTAGAAGTGACGGCCGGAGCACGCATGAAGTTAAAAGGCATGCCCAAAGAGGGGTTCACAGCAGTGACGGGAGGTTCTACAGTTGTAGTGATAATCTCGGAGACCACTGTCGCTTGTGTATCCATCTTTGCCCTCATAACTTGAATTGCTTCCAGAATCTGCCCCATTCCTCCTCGGAGCTCACTCAATTGATTGTTGACTCTGTCCATTTCACAGTATTGTTCAGACATCCTTCGTCGAGTTTGGCTCATGGTGACCATTCAAAGACGATTCTAGAGGAAAACGGTGACATGAGACGAAGACAAAGAGGAAATGCACATGCTATGACATGATGCAAATGCAAGCCAAATGGTTTCAAGGAACTCAAAAGCAAGTTGTGAGAAATTCTTGGAAAATTGAAGAGTTTTTGTTTTCAAGCTCTGTTGATTTTAAAAAGGGAACAAACATTCGAGTTCCTCGAAACCAAAGGGCTAAGAATGCTTGAATGTAGAGATGCATAAAGCACACGAGCATAAACATATGTACACACAACAAAACATACAAGTCCTAGGTTTTGGGTCTCATGAATGGAGCCATGGTATACCCATCCCAATAGGTATGTACTATGGGTTTTCACCTGCCGAACAAGGTTCTAAAGAGTTCCTAGAGTCTACAATCCATCTTTCGGATTTTATCGAATTCCCAGATGACTTGGTAATCAATAAAATTCTCAAGAGGATCTCGTCTGAGTGTAGTATCGCGTGACAACCAATTCAGAAATAGACTCCATCATGGTCACCACACTACATCCTAAAAGGCCAAGTGGGGTTTGGTAACTATGGTTCTCAATATCATGGGCTCCTAGGTCGAGAGTAGCACGCTTTCACGAATGGATTCGTTCAACATAACTAGACTCTCAAGAGGGCCTCAACTGAGTGATGGTGTCTCAAGCTAACTTTTTCAGGAATCGACTCCCTCAAAGCCTCCTTGAATATACCATCGTCCTATCATAAGTGCACTCAAAGTCCGGGTATAGGATTTATCTCACCACTCAAGAACCAAGCCAACAAAAGATAACTCAAGCACATCATATATACAGACAATCAAACAGATACACACAAATATTGCAAGCAAGCCTAAAATAAACAAGCAAAAACAAGGTGGGCTTAACCCTCAAAGATAAACAGATGATTCCCTAGTGAAGTCGCCATTTCTGTTGCGGTGAAAATCGGATAACAAGCTATTTATTAACTTGCATCATTTTCTTTTACAACCGACTTTGATTTATCCAAAGGAAAGGTTCAAGATCGTTAAAAAACCTAAAGGGGGGAGATCTAAGGTCCGGGGGTTGGTTACGCTTAGGGAAGGTATTAGCACCCTAAACGTCTGTAGTACTCTACAGGAGCCTCTTGTTTTAATGTTATCTTATGTTTGCTAAAGGTTCTATGCTAAAGGTTGAAACCCTAGGGGTTAATATCTAAATATACTCGACAAGGCCTCGCACCTCGCGCCTACGTATCCTCGGGAATAGAATCAGAGTATGCATAGTTCTACTAAGTAATAAACTTTTGACTATGGTCAAAGTTCACAGGGGAGAATGAGTACGAGCTCATTCTAGAGTTCAAGAACTCTCTAAATCTAAGTTATAATGATCCTATGGTGAAGTTTTAGTCAAAAGGGAAAGTGAGTATTCATTAGGATGAATATCACCAAGAGTGTAAGAACTCTCTCCTAAGGCTAATTATAATTCCATGGCTCTCATGAGGCCAAGAAATGAGGGCAAGATCTTATGAGGCTACTAAGGTAAGATGGGGGCTATGACTTTAAGAGTCAACATTAATCACCTTCCTTTGGAGTGGGGGGAAGGATAACAGTTATAAAGATTCTAAAAGATAAAGAGATTATAATGCAAATAAGATGATGCAACAACATATGAAATAGATAATGATATGTAATAAAGTTTATGAAATCACACAAAGTAGAATCACATATGTTAGACAAAAATCAAGCATGATAGATAGACATACCATAGTATGACATGTCGAATAAAGAAGTGCAATAACATTCTTAATAAGAATTTATGCTCTAATCATGCATAAAGGTCTTAAAAATTAATATTTTTGTCAATTTCTTTTTTATATATGAAAACTAGGTTCAATAAGGGAAATGTAGCAAAAAGAACGGAAGGAAAATGATAAAAATCAAATAAGTTATGACAATTTGAAAATTGAGATATAAACTAAAAAATAAATAAAAACTGCTAAGGGGTAAAAATTAAGGAAATGGCATTTTGAGGACTTGAACCCCGGTCCTCTCGTGTACAGCCCAAAACAAGGGCCAACCAAGCTATGCACACGCGTTGAACAGTGATGGAAACACAAATATATTGTAAACCAGGCGAAATTCAGCAAAATAAATAAAAGACTGGGGCGAGGGGATTCGAACCCCAGTCCTTTAGGTTCAAGGCGCGGCTCTTCTACCACTGGGGTGGCTATACATCCATTGTATACGCCACCCCTAAAAACATTTAAACCAAGGCTAATGAAATTAGAGGGACAAGTTCAACATGAAACATGAAGAAAAAAACTGCCAAGGGTAAAAGTTGTACCAAAAGTCATGCGAATACTGCCAACCACCGGTCACTTTTATTTAAAAATACTATAAGACAAAAAACACATCCCCACCACCCATCTAAAAAACGTTAGTGAAACAGTCACATTTGTATGGTTTCTTGTTCTTACAACCATTATCTCTCTCAAGCTCAATCAGTCTTGAAGAAATAAAGCATCATTATAAAACTCACACAGCAGAAACAAAAAGGAGAGCACTTAGCAACACAAATATGTTTTAGAGTTTTGGAGGAAAAAAACAAGACAACACGCCTCTTAAGTAGACACGATTTGGCAAGGAAACTGAAAAAGAAAACCAAATAACCACCCTAATTCCCTTGTTATCGCAATGCTGACTCCAATAGGAAACTAGGTACTTCACGAAGCAACACTTCTCAATAACAAGGAAAGTAATTAAAAACCTATACCAACTTATCCTACTGCTTTCATCGAGAACAAAAACAAATATAGGTTGTTGTGTTCAAAACTAAAGCTAATCCTCATAAGGCGCTTTTTATCAGAATCATTTTATGTCTTATAAAGTTTGTTCCAGTCATGGAGTTATGAAATCCTGAGCACACATCAGATACTCCACATGTTGTTATCTTAGGCCAAACCAAAATGCCAACAACATACAAGCTATAACACTTAACAAGAAAACTCCTAAGTCATGGCAAAAACACAACCAAACACGCATGGTATTGAACACTGGCGGTGTAAAAAAAGAAACCATGAGCTAAAAACAAACTGCATTATACTATCTACAATTGACAGTTTCGCAAACAAACACATAGCCTCAACATCAATCTTCCATAAGACTCATTACTTAACCAGTATGGATCTTAATGTGATCAATGGCATTCCGACTTAGGGTCATGTGGTGTTAAGAGACAGTGACGGCATATATTTATCATGCTAGCAACAAACCAAATGCTATTAACACATACTATCATGGGATGCAATTCTTAATAACAGTTCAAGAACCACAAAAATACTCTAAAACGACAGCTGGCAGTGTATCATATGGATTCAAACATCATATCATCACATTCAAAACCATTTCAGAATGACTTAAATGCAAGATATCCATGGTATGGTATGAACAACAATGAACACGGCTAACGGAAGGAGGTGATAGTTACCTAGGGGACGAGTTTATTGACCGAGCCCCCTTTGCCTTTCCAAAATGCTAGCTACCAATGAACCTCTCTCTTCTCTTTCTTGATGTCACGAGCTTTTGGACTTCAATGGAATATAGTGTTAATTTGATGGTGTTTAAGTGGCACAAAGTGAAATGGTGTTTTCGAAGAAGAGTAGGTATAAGAGAAGATGCTATAGTTATGTTATGATGTTTTTCTTGGGTTGTTGGGTGTTATGGTTGGTGACCGTTGGTTTCGATGGTTGTTGGGTGGAAGGTTGGTTGTTTTTGGTGAGATTGTGTTGTTGTGTTGTGGTGGTGATAGATATGAGATGATGAAGGAAGGAAGTTTTCTGTGGCTGTGTGAGGTGTGTGTGTTTACGCCAAGAGATGAGGAGAGAAGGTTGTCTTGTTCATATGCCTCCTCCTTTCTTAGTTGTTTCGGGTTCCCCTATTTATGCTTCAACATAAGGTAAGCCTTCAAAGAAAATTACCGTTGGCTTGGTGAGATTTGAAAGAAATAGTGCCGTTCTGATTTGCCAGGATATGTTGGTACATTGCTCAGCATGAAAAAAAGGAGCGTGGTGCAGCCTTGAAGCATGGGTTTGACTTGCTTCTCTTTTTATGAAATGTCAAGGACTGTACCTAAAGCATGTCAAGTATGCTACTTATTTTGGCAAATTGGGACCATATGGCCTCTTGTACGTGTGAACTTACTAATCCAAATGGCTTGGTGAACTCAAAGAATTAAAGAGTGCAAGAGTGGGTTATGCTTGTGGAATTGGAGCTTTGTAATTTGGATTTGTTTTTTTTTTAAATTAATTATAACATGCTAAATAATAATAACTATTAATTAAAATGTTAATTAAATAAATTAAAAATAATAAACCAAATTAACAATTAATCAAAATAAGTAAACTAATGCAAAAATTAAATTGTGATTAATTTAAATTAATAAAAATAGGACAATAAAATTAAAAAGAAAAAAGAAAGAGCCACATTGAAATTAAATTAAAATAAAAACAAATAAACACTAAAATAAATACTAAATTAAAAAAAGAGAGAAATAAATAAAAACATCAACTAGCAGAAAAAATGAGGGTAAAATTTTGGGGTACAACACATACCCTAAAAAATATGTTTTTACCCCTAAATATGTGTTTCTGTCCAGAAAATTCGCCCGACGAAGTCCCGGTTTTTCTGGCAAATTAAGAAGGTCTATTCTGCATTTTTTTTCACACTTCTGGAGTGTCCGGCTCGCCTCTGCTTCGCTCGGCGAGCTCGGGACGAAGCTGACAGATAGAAAAATTCCAACATCGTTTTCTTTGTAACTTTTGAACCGTAACTCCGCTTTTTGCCTGGTTCGAAGCGTTGGCAAGCTTATTCAATGCTCTTTATGAATACGACAAGATATCCTTGCTTGAATACCTGCAAAAAATGAGATAAAAACAATTAAACTCAATGATATTTACACGATAACGCAGTATATACACTATAACGTAAAGTAAACATATTTACAAACAAAGCGGAGTTTATTCGTACTATATTAACAAGGGTTAAATATACAAACCTCCCTGCAATGATGCGAGTTTTCAATTTAGCCCCTGTAAATTTTTTTTTTGAACACCCCCTCTTAATATCCAGATTCCCTCACTTAGGTCCCTGATTGCCACATTGCAACAAAGATTCTTTCCTATTGCTTGCGTGGCAGTCCACGTGGCATTTTTAATATTATTTTATTTTATTTATTTATTTATTTGTTTTGTTTTTGTTTTTTTTTTTATATTTTTTTTGTTTTTTTTTTTTTTTAAATATTTTTTTTCGTTTTTTTTTATTTTTTTTTTTCGTTTTTATTGATTGCACTTCTATTTATATTAATTTTTATTAATATTTTTTAAATTTTTGTTTTGTTTTTAAATTAAGAAATATATTATACAAAATATGTATTAAATACATTGGGCATGTGGTCTATATACATAGAGCCCATTTTCAATTCTATTAGGTTGGTGTGTGTTTGATATATAAACAATAATAATATTATTAAAAAGATCAATGTGGGACTTCACTTGGTTAAAATTTGAACACTATGCTTGGAGGTTGTGAATCAATGGCTAGCAACTGTGAAGTGAGGCTTTGAAATGGTCCTTCTACCTGTAGTTAGCACAGAATGGCATAAACCATAATCAAATATTGCATTATCTGTTCTATACTCTATAGCATTTAATCTTAAAAGGATCTATCTATATTTCTGCAACAAATAAATAACAATCAACTCAAATTCCAAAGGAGAGCGTTCAAACTTTAACTCGAAAACATTTGTTATTGAACTTTAAAGAAATGAAGTGATTTTGACAGACAAGAAGATTATATCTTAACATAGCTCTGTAACTTCCTTTAGAGAACAATTTCAGATTGAAGCTCAAATTAACTAATATGAAATTTGAACTAGACATTGATAATCCATATCACGAATTCAGACTAACCAAAAATATTTTTCTTGTTTATTAGATGTTACATAAAATAATACAATGGGTAAAGAGAAACATAACTAATCTTTGGAGATAAAACACTCACTAAGGTTATGCATAACTTACATTATGGTGTATCAGTTCCTGAGAATCTGATCATAGCATTTCACATTGATCGAGTTCAAATGTTTAGTTAATATTAATATACATACATGTTACTATAAATTCAAACAAGGTCTCATTCCTTTACATTTGATCATGTTTATGGAAATGGTGGATCTCCTTCATCTGTGATGTTTGAGGAATGCGTTGCTCCATTGGTTGATGGCTTAATTATTTCAAGGTCACCAATGAGTTATTCGTTTGTGAGTCTGAGGCAAACAGGTTAGTCGTTCTCTCTATTTAGGTTGAGTTTGTACTATTTTATTTATGCCTTTGTGTTGTTCGATAGCAGAGTGATTAATGATATGAATTTAATATGAAATAAAACCCATTTATATGGTCTGTTTAGGGACTGTCATTAAGTATGATACAACCTGCAAGAATATATCACAACTTTCCAAATTCAAAAGCTTATGTGACATTATTTGGAATATGGAAATAGTTAAGAGAAATACAAAACAAAATACAATTCTATACCATGCAAATATTATGCATTTTATAATTTACAATGAATCTCCATTTACTGAAATAAAAACAAAATTAACCCATGGGCTTGTTTGCTTACTGCTTCTAAGAAATTCCGATTTGTGAAGTGTTGTTCCTTGATTGATTTATCCGCCAAAGACTTCAAACTTGCAACAGAGAGCGGTCGAGAATCATGTATCTACAAACAAATATCAACAATACAATAACAATCCCAAATCACAGTGAAGAAGGAAAATGTTGAGTATTTAACAATGACAGAGGCATTGAGATCCTACTTGGAAGGAAGAGGATTATGAGAAGGTGAAAAGAGGAAGAAGAGAAATGATGAGATGATAGAAGAATGGTTAGTCCCACATCGGTTAGGAAACAAATATTTTATGGGTTTATATAACTCAACTCAATATTACAAATATAAAACATGTTAAGTTAATAATGGGCTTGTGAATGTTTGAGAAGGCCCAATTATAATATTTTGATACTTTAAAAAAATAATTCATAAAAAATATTAATTAATTAAAATAATTTAAGAAAAGAAAACGTAAAAAAAAAACATAAAAAAATTTAATATTTAAAAAATAAAATAAATTAAATTAAAAAATAAAGAAAGTCTATGTGGCATTTAAAAATAAAATAAAAAATAAAGTAAAAATCCAGTTGGACAACCAAGTCACTAAAAATTGGAATCTTTTCTGCACAGGGGGTATCCGAGGGAATCTGGAAATTGCGAGGTGGGTTTTAAAAAAAAACTTTACCAGGGGCTAAAATGAGAACTCGCTAACATTGTAGGGGGTGTTGTATATTTAACCCTATTAACAAAAAGTATCGATAAGTGCAACAAAAATTATCTACAAAAATAGCTACAATTTACACTTATCAAACTCTCCCCAACTTAAACTTGTTTGTCTCTAAGCAAGAATCAGGTGACTCAAAGAAACAAATGTAACAACCAAACAATCACGAATCAACAGGTTTTGAAAAACAGACAAATGAATGGTTGAAATGAAAAACGATAAACACAAAGTAAATACTTACCACTAAACTACAACGACAACATAGGCACAAAACAAATGCTAAATACAAAAATCATGCCAAACATCCTAAAACAACACAAGTTCAAACATGAATCATACCTAGCAAACACAATCATCAGTATATGAAAAACACAAAATGAGGTACTTTTCACTCACATAACAATCTTGCAAACAAAAGATTAAATTATGCACTCATCCAACAATCATATTGAAAACATAAAAGCAAGATTCACAAGGGCTTTCAAGGTTGTAGTGTGGTCGCGTAAACAAATAAGGGGCAATTTCTAAAGGTAATTTGATGAGTCCAAGCCTTTGAGGTTGGCATCAATTTTGTTAAAACTAACTTAACAGAAAGATGTTAGACAAGATGTCCTAACATGTTGAATTGACTGCAGGTTAAGTTGTTAGACAAGATGTATTATCATGTTGATTTGACATTTTTATCTGTTATAGTTTGGAATAACTGTTATCTGATTTCCAGGTTTTATGGGAATTTGACTTTGTCTTAGGTGGCATCCGATATTGAGGAATCATAAATTCTGATTCTAAAAGGAATATGTTATTTCTAAGTGTGGAGACACTTTAGGATCCTTAGGATTGAAGAAACTATTCTAGAGAAGAATAGGTCGCAGATTCTGTGGAGCTGAATTGCTACGATTCTGAAGCCTAAATCCAAATCTATTTAGTGATAAATAGGATGGATTTAACATAGAATAGACACTGAATATACATAGATGTTATTCAGTACTAGGGTTTGTACTTTTGTGAGCCTCTCTTGTATTGCATGAATACCTGAGTTGGACAGTTTTTATTGAGTTGTAATTGTTCAGTCACTGCTGTGATTGAAAGGGAATTGAGAAGGGACTCATACCTAGGAGTGTCTTAGGTAGAAATCTAGTACGAGTAGTTTCTAGGTGTCAAGTTGTAAACGGTTGAGTTTAGCTTAGAACCAATTCTGCTTAGTGGATTTCATTCCTGGCTTGGTAGCCCCTATACGTAGGTGTTGTTGATCAGCGAACTAGGTTAACAATTCTTGTGTGTTGTTTACTTTCTGTTGTTTATATTCTGTTCTTCATTATCCTTGTGTGAGAAGCAGAGATCAAGTGTCACAACATCCTGTCCGACATCTTAGTGATCTGCTTGACCAGAATTTCAATTGGTATCAGAGCAGGCATCCTGCTCTGTATCTGGGTGAGATTCAGGGACGATACTTTCTGGTTCAATGGATAAAGAATGAGGGATTTTAAATAGGTCACCCATACTTGATGGTTCCAATTATGAATATTGGAAAGTGCGCATGGTGGCGTTTATCAAGTCCATAGATGGTAAAGCTTGGAAGTTTGTGGTTAAAGAGTGTGATCCACCAAAGACCAAAGACAAGGATGGGAATATCACTGATGAGCTGAAACCTGAGGAATACTGGAATGATGAAGATGATAAGCTTGCTCAAGGTAATTCCAAAGTTTTGAATGCCTTGTTCAATAGTGTGGACAAGAACATCTTCAGGCTCATCAAGAACTGCACTATTGCAAAGGATGCCTGGGAAATCTTGAAGACTGCTCATGAAGGAACCTCTCGAGTTAAATCCTCAAGACTTCAACTTCTCACCTCCAAGTTTGAGAACATGAGAAAGAAGGAGGATGAGAGTATTTAAAATTATAATAAATGTGATTTACTCTTTAACATTAAATATTTATTTTATTAGAAATTCTTAATAAATATTTATTTTTTATTGTAACCACATTTTGCTTCATTCACAAACTAAATGCATGTCACGTCAATGTTTTAATTTTCCCATCACCTTTTTCTTTCAATAAGTGAAAGTGGTGGAAAGGATGTTTTTATTTACTTTTTCTCTTGCATATTTCTGTCTATTATTTTTTACTTTATTTTTTTCTTCTTATCTTCAATTATTTTTATCTGAACATTGATTGTTTGTAGTTACATGTAAAAAGTGTCTTTTTTGCTAACTTGAATCATAATAATACAATTAAATAAGTAAATAAAATTAAAATATTCAATCTTCGATATTATTTTTTTCTTATTTTTTATTTAGTAATGTGCTCTTTTATACTATAATTAAATTTTTTTATTAAAGATGGAATATTTATTCTCTTTGTAAATAATTTTTTTTTGAAAATCCTCTTTGTAAATAATTAATGTATTATTGATATATGGTATTTCAAATATATTTTTTATTCTTTTTTTATCAACTCATTATAAAATTTCAACACAATAATATTATCTATTTTCAATTTAACTTTAAGATCTAAAAAAATAGTTACAAAAATTTTATTGGTTAATTTTAATTTGTTGATATTGATTGTTTTATATTATATTTGATACATATTCTATCTAACAAATTATGTTATTATATTTCTTTAAATTTTCAAAATTATTATTATTATTATTATTATTATTAATATTGATTGTTTTGTATTAATGAATACACATTAATATTAATATCTCTGAACGGTCTAATGAGAAAGAAAATAGGTATGGTTTGACAGAGGAGAGACAAAAGAGATATTAATATCTCTAATATCATATTAATTGAGACCTATACTATGTTACACATTATGGAGAAAAAAAATACAATATTTATACAAGAAATGATAGTACACATTAATGTAAATATGATATTTATGTAGTTTCAATTTTTCTGAACAATTTTATTTTGATTTATTTACTATTTTATTTTAATATAACCATCATGCATTCATGTTTTATTAATGACACACTATTATCTAGAAATTAAATGTCATTTAAATCTTAGTTTTGAAATTACATTAATCTGAAATTGAATTTTTTCAAATATTTAATATTTTAATTGTTTGATTTTTAAATGTCTTATAGATGCTCAAATCAATATATGTGCACAAGTGAAGCTGCATATGAGTAATGCTAAAATTATTATATGCTCAAATTGACTTGCTGCACTTCATATTAACTAATATGTAAGTTTAAAAGTGTTACTTTGCTAATATATCAAAACATTAAAAAAAATATTGATTAATTTATAGTTAAAAAGAGATTTTTAAATAATATTTTAGTAACAAAAAAATTATAGTTCATACTTCTAGAAATATATGATATAATTTGTTATAAAAAAGTAATTTTAAAATTAATTATTGATAAATTCGTATTTAAAAGAAAAACCTGGATTAAGAATTTGAAAGTTGAATTTTGAAAAAAAAAAATTAAAAAGAGATTTGATTTTTTTTATTCGTTTATGTTAAACCTAATATATATATATATATATATATATATATATATATATATAATTTTTTATGTTTTAATGAATGAATTATGCAACATTATTATATATATTTTATTAAAACACTACTTTAAATTTTTATATTACTCTATTTAAACAGTATTGACCATTTGCATTTAAAATAAAAAATAAAAGACATTTAATGACAATTAAATTTGTTTGGTGTGAATAATTTTTTATTGATTTAAGGCAAAAATAATGGTTTTTTTTTTAAGATGGGTGAAAAAAAATGAAATTATCTATTCTCTTCTCTAATGTATTTAATTGATGTAAAAAAGTATTCTAAGCAAAGGAAAATTTAAAAATTTAAAATAAAATAAAATTGAATTGCATGTTATTATGCTGTTACTACTATGCTCTACTATGAATCTAAGCAATCAATTAAAAATAGATAAAATTTGAACACTTGAGTACATGAGTACATGCTGCTACTATCTACTATAGCTCTATGACTATGACAATGTTCTGCTATGGTTTTATGAATATGACAATGCTCTCCTATGACTTTATGACTATGGGTTTGTAATGTTAAACAATATATAATTATTGTTCTGGACTGGGCCATGGCATGCTCATCAGTCGAGCAGGCCCAACCCACAAGGCCAGGGACGGCCCAATAAGGGCTCCTAACAAGATCACTGCCGAGCACAGGCTCACCTCCACAGGTCGGGCACTCGCCTAACCTCGGATGTGTACGACACCCTCGGTTGGCCGTCGGGTGCAGGTCCTAAGCTCCCGGGCTCGCCTCTCCTCGACGCCCATGTGCTCCTCCCCGGGAGGAGCCATCTTCGCCCGCAAGTTAGTCCTCCCCGACACACAATAGTCCTCCCCGCGAGGACACGTTCTCATATAACCGCCCCACTCCCGATGGAATCGGTCTGCCCTAATTCCGGAGATTTAGGAACGGTTACCCCAGGGCGAAGACCACGTGCTGGTCTTCACTACACCACGTAAGCCCTGACAGTTACTTGGATTGGGCCTGGCAATCCAGCCCAATGCAAGTAACCGTTGGCCCTGCGCTGGGGGCTCTCTATAAATACCCTCTCACTTGAGAGGGTCAGGGTACGTTCACTTTTACTCCCATTTCTGTACTTGCTATTCTCTGACAGTTACCTTACTTGAGCATCGGAGTACCTTGCAGGTACACCCCCCCCCCCCCCCCCCCCCCCCCCGCCGTCTTTCAACCGCGCCGGAGCTGAAGCCCAGACAACGTTGTTGGCCACAGAAACTGCCTGATCCAGGTACGATCAGTGGCGCCGACTGTGGGGACCCTTTGCTTCCCCGTTTTTCCTCCGTTAAACCAAAGCAACTCTCATTCATCACCGTCATGGCCGGCAACCCATCCGCTACCAAAGCTCTGGACACCGTCCTCGCGCAACTCGAGAACGGGAACCACCGCGAAGAAGCTGCTGCCCTCCACGTCGAAGAAGGTGACGTGAGAGACGGGCAAACCGCCTCCCCAGACTCCCAAGACGCGGCTTACAACGTCGCCCACCAAGACGATCAGCAGGCCATTTTTCAGCCAGTTGCTCATCCACCCAACGCAGACGCGAGCACCGTGGCCCTGTTCACCTTGATCAATCAGACCAATCAGCTGATCGCGCACCAGAATACCAGAATTGAAGCGTTGGAGCAAAGGCGGGCACGACGATCTTCCCCGGGAAGACATCGCCGTCCACCGTCGCCTCGCCGTTCCCCTTCCCCGCGAAGGACTCCTTCAGACAAATCTCGGACCCCCTCGCCGGTACGCGAGGGTCGTCGACCACGTCTCGAGCGCCCCCAGCCGACGATCTCCCAGAAACGCCCTCGTTCCCCGCCTTGGAAGGAACCCAGGGCCTCCACCACTACCAAGAAGTCCAAGCAGATCGAAGAGAGGCCGAGGCACCGCTCGAGGAATTCCCCTCCACGACATCAACGATCCCCTTCGGTATCCCCGACAGGAAGTGACGACGACGACCAGAGGACCCCGCTGTCGTGGGAGATCATGAATGCCCCAATCCCCGCGGGCAAGGAGAAACCTCCACCGCTGGGGACCTACGACGGTCTCTCCGACCCCGATGATCACATCGAGAGTTTTGAAGCAATGCTCGACTTCTGAAACGTCAGAGGAGCCATCAGGTGTAGGCTTTTCCCCACCACCTTGCAGAAGGGCGCGATGACTTGGTACAAGGGTTTGGAACCTGGGTCGATCACGTCCTGGAAGCAGCTAAGACGACGCTTCACCAAACACTTTACTGCGTCTCTGCGACACCCGAAGATGGAAGCTGCCTTAGAAAGCATCTTCCAGGGGAAGAACGAACCTCTCCGAAATTACATCGAGAGATTCAACAGAGAAGCTGTCGAGGTCCATACGACCAACGACATGAAGAAGTATTTAATCATCCATGGACTGCGTTCTGGATCTGATTTTGCCAAGTCCGTAGGCCTTCGTAGACCCCGCCGTCTCGAGGACCTCCTCCAACTAGCTCAGTCGTATATCGAGCTTGAGGAATCTGAGGCAGCGCAGATTTCCCTTGAGTCGAGGCGCAAAGAAGGCCCCCGTGGCCACAAAGATGAAGACTCTCCCTCCCGATGGGGAGGAGAAAGAAAGAAAGAAAATCTCCCCCGTGATCCTCGTGAACTGCGCAGACCAGCTGGCCGGTTCACCGAGTACACCCCACTCAACGCTCCCCGCGCGCGTATCCTCTCCGAGTGCCAGAACTCAGAATTTGTGAATGGAGGAGTCCGCTTTCTGAAGCCCACTGCCCCCAAATCAAACGTCGACAAGTCAAAATACTGTAGATTCCACCGGAGTCACGGTCATGTGACGGAAGATTGCATCCATCTTAAAGATGCGATTGAAATTATGATCAAGGAGGGGCACTTGAAGAAATACGCCCAGAAGAACGATACTCCTCGTCCCAGCTCCCGGGAAGCCTAGAACGTCGAGGAGATGACTCCTCCTCCCGACGAGAGTCGCCTTCAAGTCGCCCTCAGTGTCACCCGACCCGAAGACTTCTTTGTCCCCCCAATCATTGAAGGACAAGAAGAAATTCGCAACATGTGGGCGACATTCCCCACGAGGACCCCGTTACTGCCCGTAGCACCTGGGAAAGTTTCCCCAGGGCAATAGTCATCTCCGGGGGAGGTCCAGAGAAGCTGTCCGTCGGATCGATCAAGCGGAAATTTGACGAGCTGGAATCCGCAACATCGGCGAAGGCAACCACCCTCGAGAAAGTGCGGGGAAACTCCAACCCCATCATCTTCTACCTCGAGGAACTCCCCGGGGGAGCACCAAACGCCACTATTCCCCTCCTAATCAGGGCGCAGATGGCGAACTTTGACGTTCAAAGGATCCTAGTCGACCAGGGGAGTTCGGTCGACATCATGTATGCTCATCTGTTCGGGACCCTTCAGCTCGACGAGAGGCATCTGACCCCGCACGTTGGTTCAGATCTATAGGGGTTCAATGGAACCACCACCAGACCATGGGGTTACGTGGAGCTAATGGTTACATTCGGGGCCGAAGACACTGCCCGACAGGTGAAGATCCATTTCCTGGTGGTCGAATTCCCGTCCCTTTACAACTGCATCCTCGGGAGGACCACCCTGGCTGAACTTACGGCGGTACCATCAACGGTCCACCTCAAAATGAAGTACTACACGACCCGGGGACGAGTAGTGACGATGCACGGGGACATCGACGCATCCAGAAGGTGCTTCGACACCGCCATCAAAGGCCTGAGTTCCATCGGCCCCAAACCCAAGATCGTGGCCAAGCCACCCCAAGACGCCGAACAGGTACCTCTCCCGCGCGTCAACGCGGTTGAACTCGACAGCAGGTTCCCGGGAGAACCCGATGAAGACGGGGCAGAGGACCTCGACCTCCAGGCGGAGAACAACGGGCGGCCTCTCTACCCAACGCGCCCCATCCCAGACGGAGACTTTGAGCTTGTGGTACTCGGGGACGATCCAGATCGTAACGTGAAGATTGGCATCGGGATCCCCGACTTGGCAAAGGAGCAGCTGAAGGCGTGTCTGAGGGAGAACACTGATCTCTTCGCGTGGAGTGCATCTGAGATGCTTGGCCTCGACCCCGAGGTGGCTTGCCATCAGCTCGCGGTAGACCCGGCCGCTAGGGCCATAGCACAACGTAGGCGTAAGCAGTCTCCCGAAAAAGCGGAGGCTGCTGAAAAAGCTGTAAAAGACCTCCTAGAGGCAAATTTTATTTCGGAGGCCAAATACACGACCTGGCTGTCCAATGTTGTACTTGTTAAAAATAATAATGGAAAATGGAGAATATGCATTGATTATACTAATCTCAACCGGGCTTGCCCGAAAGACTGTTATCCCTTGCCTAACATCGACCAACTGGTCGACAATTCTGCAGGTTACAAACTACTATCCTTCATGGACGCTTACTCGGGATACAATCAAATTCCCATGGACAAGGTAGACAAACAACACACGGCCTTCATGACCGCGTCGGGCAACTACTACTACAACGTAATGCCCTTCGGTCTGAAGAACGCTGGTGCGACCTATCAACATGCTCGAGGTCTACATGGACGACATGATTTTCAAATCCGCAGAAGAAGTCGATCACGCCACGCACCTCAAGAAGGTGTTCGACACGGCGAGGAGATCTCGCATGAGGTTTAACCCCGACAAGTGCACCTTCGGCGTTCGGGCAGGTAAGTTCCTCGGATTTTACCTCACAGAACGAGGAATCGAGGCCAACCCCGACAAGTGTAGGGCATTCTCCGAGCTCCCTACTCCGGACTCAAAGAAGTCGATACAATCATTGAACGGGATGCTCACTGCCCCCTCCCGCTTCGTCGCCAAATCCGCACAGTACGCACTCCCATTTTTCAAACTTCTTCGACAAAAAACGGAGTTTGAGTGGAGCGAGGAATGCGAACAGGCGCTCGTCCACTTAAAACAAGTCTTATCACAACCCCCCGTCCTCTCACGGCCTGAGAACGGGGAGACACTCTTCTTGTATCTTGCAATCACGAGTGAAGCAGTCAGCGCCGTCCTCATTCGGGAAACCCCGGACGGGCAGAAGCCAGTTTACTTCACGAGCAAAGCCCTCCAAGGCCCCGACCTCAGATATCAGCAGATTGAGAAAGTCGCCCTGGGCCTCGTCACCGCGGCCAGGAGGCTACGCCACTACTTCCTCGCCTACACCATCGTCGTAAGAACCGAACAGCCTATAAGGCAGCTCCTCGGACGACCGGACATGGCGGGGAGGATGCTCAGGTGGTCACTCGAGCTCGCCGAGTTCGATATCCAATACGAAGGGAGGAAATCCCTGAAGTCACAGGTATTGGCCGACTCTGTAGCAGAGATGACCGTCCCGGAACCTTCGACCAACAGATCACATAAATGGACGATCTATGTCGACGGAGCATCCAACCCGAAGGGAAGCGGGGCGGGCATTATCCTCGAAAATGAGGAAAGTATCCTGATCGAGGTATCCCTCGAACTATCCTTCCCGACATCGAACAACCAAGCAGAATACGAGGCCTTCCTCGCGGGACTCCCGCTGGCCGAGGACCTCGGTGCCAAGGAGGTCAAACTTTTCACCGACTCCCAGCTCGTGGCCTCGCAGGTACGAGGAGAGTACCAAGCAAAGAACGACAGCCTCATAGAATACTTGGCCTTGGTAAAAGAAAAGATGAAAAAGTTCACCTCCACGGAAGTAACTCACATCCCCCGCGAGCACAATGCCCGAGCAGATGTCTTGTCCAAATTGGCGAGCACAAAGAAGAAAGGCGGGAACAAATCCGTCATACAAGAGGTGCTTTCCCGCCCGAGCATCGACAAATCGGCCATGGTTTCGGACATCAACGCCATCGGGGACAGCAATTGCTGGATGACCCCGGTATACGAATACCTCACGACGGGCAAACTGCCCGAAGATCCCAAAGAAGCAGGAATGGTCAAGAGGCGGGCGTGCTCGTACACTATAGTCGAGGATAAGCTATACCGGCGAGGGTTCTCTATTCCCCTCCTCAGATGTGTCGAGGAGACCAAGGTCCCCGACATACTCCAGGAGATCCATGAGGGAATCAATGCACAACACCTCGGCGGGCGATCGTTAGCCAGTAAGGCGCTTCGAGCAGGGTATTACTAGCCCACCATGCAACAGGACGCCAAGGAACACGTCAAGAAGTGCGACAGATGCCAACGACACAGGGACATGCACCTTGCTCCTCCCAATGAGCTCAGTCCATTGTCTTTCCCGTGGCCATTTGCGTGGTGGGGAATGGATATCCTCGGACCTTTCGTCCAGGGGTCGTATCAAAACAAATACCTCATCGTCGGGGTGGACTACTTCACGAAGTGGATTGAGGTGGAAGCATTGGCCAAAATCACAGCCTTCAACATAATGCATTTCTACAAAAGAAACATCCTCGTCCGGTTCGGCGTGCCTCGAGCCATTGTCACCGACAACGGAACACAGTTCACCGACAGGAACTTCCAAGACTTCGTCACAAAACTAGGCACGAAGCAACACTTCACGTCGGTCGAGCACCCTCAAACGAACGGACAGGCTGAGGCGGCGAACAGAGTGATCCTCCGAGGATTAAGACGTTGACTAGGTGACGCCAAACAATGGTGGGTCGAGGAGCTGCACAGCGTCCTCTGGGCCTATCGGACGACCCCACACTCCACAACCGGGGAGACCCCATTCCGTCTGACCTACGGAACCAAAGCGGTGATCCTCGTGGAGATCAGGGAACCCTCGAGGAGGACAGAAGCCCCCCTCGACGGGGACGCGAACGACGAAGCCTTGAGGAAAGAGCTCGATTTTATCAAGGAGATACGTTCGGACGTTTCTCTCCGAGAAGCTTCGCTTAAGCAGAAAATAACACTACGTTATAACAACAAAGTTATTAAACGTGATTTTCAGGTGGGTACCCTCGTCCTACGAAGGAACCAGAAAGACTCGCGAGAAGGCAAACTCGCCGCGAACTGGGAGGGCCCATACTGCGTCCTCGCGAAAACGTGGACAGGAGCCTATTTCCTCGAAAATCTACACGGGGCAGAACTTGCTCGACCGTGGAATGCTGAAAAGCTAAAACAATATTACAGTTAAGCACTGCCGCGACGCACTAGCACCGTGACTACGGGGACGCGCTAAGGTACGAGCGCGACACCCCTAGACAGAACACGATGGTCGAAGACTGCGTTGTGTGTGCGCGAGGACTTTGATCCGACGGGGATACCTCGACCGAGCTCCGCCGTCGTTGTACCAATTAGGCAGAACACCCAGCTCGCGATGGGAAGTTCACGCCACGAAGCTAAGACCTCGACCGAGCTCTTAGCCTCATTGAAGGTCGGAATACATCTCCGACCACCCGACCATCTCTCTACGCGGTCAGGGACTATCAAGGTCGAGCAATCCCAAAGTCTTTGTTACTTAGACAGAAAAACAAAGTACAAAAGTCTTTGAAACTTAGACAAAAAACAGTATAGTAAATGCATTAACATCACACACAATTAAAACCATGCAAACATTACTAGCAGATAAACAAAGGTACATTAAAACGGGCAGAAACCCAGTGTACAAATATTACAATCAAAGGTCAAAAAACCCCTGGCACGCAGGCCGGGCAGAAATATCACAATAGATAAAAATGGCTCGAAGGCCGAATAAAACAGGAAAGAAAATCCTACTCAGCTGCGGTCCCCTCAGGCTGCTCGGGATCATGGACCTCGTCGTCTCTCATCGGTTGCACGATCTGACCGTCGACCACCTCGTAGTCGGGGTTAATCCCCTCGGTCAAAAGATCGGGGTTGAGGACTCGAAGCTGCTCCACCGCGTTCCTGAAACCTATGACCGCAACCACGAGGTTGTCTTCCTCAGCTTCCCGGAGCTTCGCTATCAGCGCTGCCCGCAAAGTCAGCAACCTGTCATCCTCAGTTTCCTCTTCAGCGGGGCGGACAGCCTCCTCCAATTCAGTATTCCTCGCCAGGAGTCGATCCCTCTCCTCCTCGACACCGGCAAGACGTTTCCTCTCCTCTTCGGCACTCTTCAGCTTTTCCTCCAATTTCTGTTGAAGCTCGAGCTGGGCCTGGTTCTGGCTTTTGCAGTCGGCCAGCTCCTTACCCACCTTCTCCATTTCGGCCGAGATGGATTGAAAACTTTCTCGCAACCTGTTCAGCTCGCTTGCGGGGCACACCTCGTCGTTCAGAACCAAGGCGGCCGCGCAAACCCGCATCACGGCAGACACGTCATCCACCAGCATCCTTCGCCAAGAAGCCTTATCGACGCTTAAGATGGCCTGAGTTTCGGAGCCACCCACGCAAAGCGAATTATTCCCCACGGAGAAGTTCGGCCTTGTATGACAAGGCGGTAGCACAAATTTCACGGCAGGGGGGCTCTCGTGCTCGGTAAGGTCGATATCCACTGTACCTGCAAGATGTTGCCTCTTCGGAGAGCTCTGGGGGCTGGGAGAATCACTACCCTGGTGAGAGCCAGAGGAACCCCCGGGTGTCGGGGCGGGAACGTACATCTGCACTCGGAGCTGGTCGACACGACTCTTGCCTCCTTTCTTCGCAGCACGGTTGGCCTTCAGCTTCTTGAAGCGCTCCTCAGCATTCGACATCTTATCTGCAAAGAAAAAAACGAGGTTAGTAGTTCAAAAAGAAAGGTAAAAGGAAGGACATGTCGGGGAGACCACCTCCACCTAACAACTCGAGGGCCTCCTCGTCAGAAAACGTCTCGAGGAGAGCCCTAGTATTGATCACTCGACGCCTCGTCAAGACCTGCCCGTCATCACCCCGAATGAAGTCCCTGTTTGGCGTCACGAGCTTTGCTTTGTTAAAACCACTGACGAACGTAACAATGGCCTCGTGAGCCAAGCGATCCCCTTCACAAAGTTTGTCGGGGCTAACGATATAGCTATCCGTTCCCCTGTTAAAGTGTTCTTCAATCCAGAACAACGGGAACTTAGGCACAAGGGTCTCCTCTCGCCGTCTGCCCACCTGTTTGACGACCCGAGTGTACATAGTATTCACGGCTTCATGCGTGACCGGCCTCACGAGGTAATACCGGTACTTGAAATTCCGCACGGAGTCCATATACGTGTGAAACAGGCTGTTCACCTGTTTGAAGGACACCCAACCGTGCCTACCGTCCCCGGCCTGTTGCTGGAGGTGGAAAATGCGAAAAAACAAGGGCACAGTCGCCCCGATCTTCAGATACTTGCATACCAGCTCGAAGGCCCTAATAAATGCAAGAGAGTTGGGGTGGAGTTGAGAGGGGGCCAAACGCAGCCAGATAAATACGGCCTGCTGGAAGTCCGTGAAAGGCAGACGCCACCCCGCCTCGTCGAACAAAAACTCGTAGACAGGGAACCGCATCCCGCTGTACGTCGATCAGATCCGATGGTGTGGCAGAGGCCTAAACACGTTCCAAGACTTCGGGGATCCGATAAGGCGATGCTCGACAGTGAAAAATATCCCCTCTTCATCCAGGTCGATGAACTGGGACATCATGTTCACGGCCTCCTCGCAGGCCCAATCGTCGGGCGTCTTATCCCCGACGCTGGATGTCTCCGCCATAGGTGAACTAAGCCCGTCGTAGATATCCAAAGACCCCACAGCCACTTGCAACACGTCCATTTACCTGAAAAGCAGAAGGAAACGGTGAATTCGATGACCCATATCAAATCCACCCCTCCCACCGCTGATCAAGTGAAAGGGCGAGGAGGGAACGTCGGGGAACGCGACCCCGCGACCGTCCTAAGGTCCGCGGGAGCACCCCGAGATATTCGACCCACGTCCCCGTGACATTCTGCGTTTCCCCGGGGATTTCACCATTTATCCCCAGGAGATTCAACAAAAAGAACCGAGAGACGTTCATCCCATGAACCCGGGACATTCTTCATGTCCTCGGGGATTTCATCGTCTCTCCCCGTGAGATTCAACAAATAAACTATGAAATTCCGCCGTTTTCGCCAGATATTTCGTGATTTCCATGGGAACTTCATCAGTTCACCTTAAAAATCACCCTACAAATGCAAACAAAAGAGGGAAAAGAGAGAACTTACTTCAAAAAGTACTTCCGGTAGGGTTCCGGTGCGGCTGTCTGCGGCGGCGAATGGAGGCGATCAGAGGTTAAAGGGAGAGCGAAGGAAGAGAAAATTAGAGCAAAGGGAGAGCGAAAAATATGCAAATGGCACGGGCTTCCCCTATTTATGGGGCTCTCACGAGTCTCGAGGGCTCCTAGGTAATCGATTGCACTACCCTAGGGTAGCCGCCCTAGGGAATGATGAGTTGTGACGCGTGGCACACGTTTCCCCACTCGCGTCTTTTCATTTCCCAACGGGCGCCTTCCCATTCACCTCGCTTCAGACTTCTCACCTCCCGAGGGTCGAGTTGTCTCTCCCCTCTTGACCTACAGCTCCTCGTCGGCATTCATTCCTCGATGCTTCCTCGACATGGCTAGCCCTTAAGTCATCACTCTGATGCTCAGAGCAACGACTTGGGGGGCTCCTGTTCTGGACTGGGCCAGGGCATGCTCATCAGTCGAGCAAGCCCAACCCACAAGGCCAGGGACGGCCCAATAAGGGCTCCTAACAAGATCACTGCCGAGCACAGGCTCACCTCCACAGGTCGGGCACTCACCTAACCTCGGATGTGTGCGGCACCCTCGGTTGGCCGTCGGGTGCAGGTCCTAAGCTCCCGGGCTCGCCTCTCCTCGAAGCCCATGTGCTCTTTCCCGGGAGGAGCCATCTTCGCCCGCAAGTTAGTCCTCCCCGCAAGGACACGTCTCTCCCCGACACGCAAGAGTCCTCCACACGAGGACACGTTCTTATGCAACCGCCCCACTCCCGATGGAATCGATCTGCCCTAAATCCGGAGATTTAGGAACGGTTACCCCAGGGCGAAGACCACGTGCTGGTCTTCACTACGCCACGTAAGCCCTGGCAGTTACTTGGATTGAACCGTTGGCCCCGCGCTGGGGGCTCTCTATAAATACCCTCTCACTTGAGAGGGTCAGGGTACGTTCACTTTTACTACAATTTGTGTGACTTGAGTTATTTTGCAATAAAACTAATTTATTTTTTATGTTAGACACTTGATAAAAATCGGTAAATTTGTAAGCTTTTGCATCTGTCAATTTTATTTATGTGCCAACTACACTATTTTCCTATATAAACTACTATATTTAATTAATTTACCTTAAGTGTAATATATATATATATATATATATATATATATATATATATATATATATATATATATATATATTTTCATTATAAATATTTGTTGGACTACATTGAACATTGAGTCATTACATAGTAGCTGCTACAGAGTTAGATTTGATGGCTAAGCTAAAAAGAAATTATAAATTTTGAGAGATGAATCAGAATGTCAAAAGTTCACTCCATTTTCAAATCTATACCTCTGTTGTGTACTATCCTGACAGTGAAGATATTCATAATTACCTCAAGTATTTTCCATGTATAGGACTTTAGGTAGCTAAAAAGAGCAATAAGGTGAATTGCTATATATAAAGTACAGTATCTGACAATTTGTAACTAAAATTAACATAAGATTTTTAAATTTTTATTACATAATGAAAGTAAAAATTTTAAATATATGGAGAACTGGACAGGTTTAGTTAGATATTTCTCAAAATATATAACATCATTTCTTTAAAACTTAATATTTATAATTGTGAGAGAAGATGGTAAAAAATGAATAAATACATTAATTAATAATAGCTCTAGCAATTTTAAATAGAAAAAATCTTACATTAATTAACATAAATATAATTGAAAGAATATGAACATATATGGTATTCAATTTTTTCAAATATATGGTACAATTTTATTTTATAAAGTTTGCACTATATTTATTATAATAAATATCATATTTTTTGTGCCATTAAAGAAAATAAAAATAGATTTATATTTAAACAATGTATGAAACCAAACACTGGAAAAAATGTTTTTTAAATTGATTATGATACTAATAAATAAATAAATACGACAAATATTTATATTTCTATTCTTTTATAAAGGATGATAAATAGTTAGATCAAGAATAAATGATATTAAATAAAATGTATGATAATATAATTCACAAATAGTGAAATCTGGAATAAATAATATGAAATGAAATGTATGAACATATGATTCTTAAATATATAAGTAAAAAGATATTGAAATTATATGCTAATATAAACCATTCATAATTATTTTATGATCACCAAAACTAAATTATTATAAAATTATATTTTTAACTTTTTTACTAATTGTGTGAGTTGTATAATAATAAATCTTTATATTTCTATCATTAGTAAATAAACAAAAAGAGTTTAATATTAAAATCTTCTTTTTTACAAATATGTTTAAAATCTTTTTATTTTAAACTCTTTTTTACAAATATTAAAATACTTTAAAATTCTAAATAAACAAAAAGAGTTTAATATTAAAATCCTTTATATTTCCTATTAAACTTTTTTTTACAAATACTTCTTTTTTACTAATATTAAAATCTTTTTTATATATTCAAATTAAAATTGTGTGAGTATTTCTTTTTTAAAAAATATATTATTTAGAATTAAAAATATTATATTATATTAAAATATAATCAATGGTATTAAATTTTATATTTATGGTAAGATGTTATTATTATTATTATTATTATTGTGTATCATTTGTACTCTATGTTCACTAATATAATATTCATTATAAATTTTTGTGCAATTAAAACATGAGAAATATGAGCTAAGAATCTACACACGGAAAACATATGTTATTTTAAATTAGTTAAACATGTTTCCACCATAATCTATATTATTAATTGTAATCTACATAATTAAATTGTATTAAAAATGTAAGATATATCAACAATTCATAATTACCACTTGATAAATGGGAAATATTTTACTGGGATTAATTATTGGAAAATACTATAATGGTACTCTCTATCTATAAAATTATTACTTTATTTATAAGAAAATATTAAAATTAATGATTTCTTTAATATATCATTAAATAAATTTTATTTTTAATTATCTTATTCATGACATTAATTACTCTTATTAAATACATTTTATTTTCTATTAAAATATCTATGAAAAAGATTAACAAACTGAACAATTCATTCTAAAAATGATTCAAATATTTATACTTGAAATTTCAAAGTGAATTTCAAATATGTGTTAGTATATATACTAAAAAAAGTTTATTATTGACATTTCATACAAATATATAACAAAAACAACTTTATTTGTATCTACGGGAAAAATATATTGTTGATATAAATATTTTAAAATACAGGAGTTAAAACAAAATTAATTTTTATATAGGTAAAAAATGTATTGTTGATACAAATATTTTAATAAATGGTGTTATTTTTATTAACGGGAAAAAATATATTGTTTACACTTTGGCATTGCAATGTAAATACTTTATTATTATTTTCGGGAATGTCAATATACTCTTCCATTTTAACTCATCCATACATACAACTACTAATATTCTTTATATTTTTACACTTCTGTCTATCACAAAATAAATTGTAAGAAATAATATACAAATAATTAATTACATTCATTCATTTTTTATATAACATTCCATTATAAATGATTGTTAATTTACATTTAAGATACATAAATGGAAATACAAAATAATCATTTTTTTAAGAAAAATATATTCATAATCTGTATTAAATTTGAAATTTATGTTACTATTATTTGGTGTTATTTGAAATTTGAAAAATATAGTCATTACACTATTGATAAATTTTGGTACTCTTTAAAAAAAATTCATTATTTCTTTTAATAATAACGGATACATTTGTATTAGAAAAATACAAAAATAAATAAATTATGAGACAAATTTGTCTCATTGATAAATATTAAAAAAATACTAAGAATATTTAAAATATATATATAAAACAAAGTTATTACGGGTAAATAAATAAATGGAACGTCTACTATGTCTAATATACGAGATCAAATTCGTTGTTGATTAAGTTCGTTGTCAAAATATACGAGATCAAATTCGTTGTTGATTAAATTCGTGTCAAAATATACGAGATCAAATCCGTTGTTGATTAATTTATATATATATATACGGGAAAAATATCATTGTTATAAATGAGAATAATTTTAGAATAAATAACTTTTTTGATTAAACAATTTAATTTTTTAAATATCATTTTTATTATATTTTAGAATAAATACGCGTACAATGGTATATGTTATTGATGTAAATAAGGGTAATATATATATCTACGGGGAAAAGTGTACTACTTATCCAAAAATGAGAAAAATATTTTTCTTATAAATAAATTTAAATATCTAAATACGGGAAAAAATAAATATCTTTTATAAATTAATTTAAAATATTTTTAAATTAATAGGTCAATGTTAATAGTATTTTTTTACGAGAACAAATCTATTATTTATGAAAATACTGGAAAATATTTTGCCATTGACAAGTCAATACCCATGCGAACTCACATGAAAAATATACGATTGATCCAAATATTTGTATATATGAAAAAACTATATCTATGCTTCAAATATAAATAAAATATGTTTTTTTTTTTAATATTTTATTTTTTTGGTAAAATAATTTTGTCTTCTTTTTTATTTTTACTTTTTTTTAAAACAAATACACATCACCAACCGATATCTACGGGTATTTATTCTATTTTTTAATATATATATATATATATATATATATATATATATATATATATATATATATATATATATATATATATATATTTTCATATTATTAATTTTTATTAATTCTATTTTTTTAAAATTTTAAATGTAAACAAATACGCGTTACCGACGGGTACCCGTGCGAAGGCACGGGTATCCCGCTAGTTATTGATAATACACAAGCCAAACAATCACATGATAATTTAGCAAAATTAAGATTATATATTGAAGGCTTAATTGTAATTTTGGTCCCCTATTTTGGCTTTTTTACGGTTTTAGTCCCCTATTTTGTTTTTAAGCAGTTTTCGTCCCCATCTCAATTTTGACCCAACTGTTCATGTACGGTCGTGCACTGTTCATGTACGGTCGTGTACTGTTCGTGTACGATCATGCACTGTTCATGTACGGACAAAATGAACAGTACACGACCGTACATAAACAGTTGGATAAAAATTGAGATGGGGACCAAAACTGCTTAAAAACAAAATAGGGGACTAAAACCGTGAAAAAACCAAAATAGGGGAACCAAAATTGCAATTAAGCCTATATTGAATTATCAAACAATCTTACCGTGTGCTGCTCTTTTATTTATGCTGTTAAATTTAGCTTATTTGTCTAATCACATAGACATAGACTTATGTCAAATTTGTCCCATACATACCAAACTTATGCAGTTCCATATATATATATATATATATATATATATATATATATATATATATCAAATTTTCTATTATATGCAGAACACTTCATGAGCTTGAACTGAATTGGTTCTTGGATAAAAATGGACGGGAAAAACTCTCTTCAAATAACAAAAACTGCTTCTGGTGCTTATGATGATGATGGACATGCCAAAAGAACAGGTAAAAGCACTTCTCTATAGCATCATAAGATTCATATATAAGATATAACCAATTGTATAGTGATGTTTTTTTGTATTCTGCAGGAAATTTAAAGAGTGCTGTAGCTCATATCATAACGGCGGTTATTGGTTCTGGTGTTTTGTCATTGGCATGGAGTACTGCTCAATTAGGATGGACTGGAGGACCACTTGCTCTACTTTGTTGCGCAATTGTTACTTATGTTTCTTCATTTTTGTTATCGGATTGTTACAGAAATCCCGATCCTGTGACCGGAAAAAGAAACTACTCTTACATGGATGCTGTTAGAGTCAATCTTGGTAAGAAGAAAAATAACGCATTATAAACTCTTTGGGATGCAGCAAAACATAGGTATCTGAATTTTCATGAAATTTAGCATAACTGTTATAACATGAATTTGGTTTTCAGGTAATAAAAGAACTTATGTGGCGGGTTTTCTTCAGTTTTTGACCTTGTATGGGACTGGTACTGCTTATGTAATTACCACCGCAACTAGTTTGAGGTACTTCTCTTGTTCAACCCCTGCCTTATTCAGTAAGTTGTTTTCATAAGTTTTCTCAGACAGACTCTCAGATGCTCGTACGGTTCAGATAGGTGATTTCAAAGAGATTATTAGTATGATATTACAGGGGATAATTTATTTTATTGTTTTTGCTAACACAGGGCTATTATGAGATCAAATTGTTATCATAAAGAAGGACACAAAGCTCCTTGTAGTTACGGCGGTAAATTGTATATGATGATGTTTGGACTTGTTCAGATAGTAATGTCATTCATACCAGATCTCCATAACATGGCATGGGTTTCAATTGTGGCTGCAATTATGTCTTTTACATACTCATTCATCGGACTAGGACTCGGCATAGCAACCGTCATTCGTAAGGCTCGATTTCCATTTTAAAAATATTAGTATACTATACCAGATTCCATTTTATGCTTGATATTGATATTGACAAGGCTTTGGTTTCACTTGCAGAAAATGGAACAATTATGGGAAGTGTGGCAGGAGTACAACCTGCTAACCGTGCCGACAAAATCTGGTTAACCTTCCAGGCACTTGGTGACATTAGCTTTTCATATCCATACGCAATTCTCCTTCTTGAGATACAGGACACTCTAGAATCTCCTCCACCAGAGAATCAAACCATGAAAAAGGCTTCCATGGTTGCAATCTTCATCACAACATTCTTCTACCTATGCTGCGGATGCTTTGGATATGCAGCTTTTGGAAGTGCTACACCAGGAAACTTATTGACAGGGTTTGGATTTTACGAGCCTTTCTGGCTCATCGACCTTGCGAATGTGTGCATTATCATTCATTTGGTTGGAGGATATCAGATATTTAGCCAACCAATATATAGCACTGCTGATAGATGGTGTGCAAAGAAATACCCCAACAGTGGCTTTGTGAATGATTTCCATAGAGTGAAACTCCCTCTGTTACCGGCTTTCGAGCTAAATCTTTTCAGATTTTGTTTTAGAACAACCTATGTGATTTCAACCACAGGACTTGCAATTTTGTTTCCTTACTTCAACCAAGTTCTTGGAGTTTTAGGAGCAATAAACTTTTGGCCATTGGCTATATATTTTCCAGTTGAAATGTACTTTGTGCAGAAGAAAATTGGAGCTTGGACTAGAAAATGGATTGTTCTAAGGATATTTAGCTTTGCTTGCTTTCTTGTCACAGTGGTTGGGTTTGTCGGATCAATTGAAGGTATTATAAGTGAGAAAATTAGTGGAAAAGGTTAATGATATTGTTAACCTCTCATAATGGTTACTTTATTTAGGATTGTAGATTGGTTTATGTAATATTAGTGTGTTTAAGTGTTAGATAGGAATTAAGATATTTTAGAGATGAATTATACTAGCCATGTAATATTATAAGTTGCTTGATGCATAACTCCATTCAACCAAGTGAGTTACAACAAATTTGTAGTTTGTTATTGATGGAATTGTATTTTAATTAAAGTCTAAATTATTATTTTTTTCTATTATCTCTCAAACTTTATTTTCCAAGAATGCATTCTACACAGAGAGAAAAATTCTTTTGTTTTTATTAGATACTTCTTATTTTATCTTTTTGGGCTATGCTTATTGATATTGGGCCTACCACCTTTTATATTGTAACTGGTCCATGTTGGTTGTGTACTTATACCATGGTCCATTATGGTTTTTGTAATAACAATAATTTTCATTCATTTTCTAAATAGGATTTGGTGTCATGACCATCTTTTTCATTTCCCATTTTGCTGTAATATGGTAACAGTGAACATAAACATCCTCCCCACTTCATCTTTTTTCTCTACAAATCCTTAACCTTCTTTATATCCTTTTCATGGCTTCTGACGACGATTCAGATGTCAAATCCACCACCAAAGAAAGCGCCACGAAAAACACCAATACAACTCTCAATGATGCTTCCGCAGATCCAATCTTGAACCCAAGAAACCCTTATTACCTCCATCCTAGCGAGAATCCTGGTGCCACCATTGTTGCACCACCTCTTGATGACAACAATTATCACAACTGGAGTAAATCAACGAGTCGAGCTTTAACCTCTATGAACAAGCTCTCTTTCATCAATGGCGGTCTTCCCAAACCTTCTTCCTCTGACCCTAACTATGAGCTTTGAGATCGCACCAACATCATGGTTCTATCTTAGATTAATCGTACTCTTTTGCCTCACATCACACAAAGTACCATCTGTTTCGATTCTGCATTTGATCTATAGGAAGATCTCTGCGAAAGATTCACCAAAGGTAATCACTTTCGTTTTTCTGATCTTCTCCGTGAATTGCATTCTATCCAACAAGGTGATCAATGTTTGTCCACCTATTTTACCGATCTCAATATCCTCTGGGATGAGTTAGAAGACTTGAGGCCAACTCCATCATGTTCTTGCCTTACGCCATGTACCTGTGGTTTGGCCAAAACAATGTGAAATTACAAAAATATGGAGTATGTCACGTGTTTTTTGAAAGGCTTAAATGATAACTATCACAATATCCGCACACAGGTATTGCTGCTTGATCCTCTTCCCAACATCAATCGCGTATACTCTCTGATTGCTCAACAATAAATCATTCCCTCATTCCACCATTCTCTATGCTAACAACGACCACCAGGGTAAAGGCAAAGCTAATTCTAAGACTCCAATGCTTTGCACGAACTGTAGCAAAACAAATCACATTGTTGAAACTTATTATTTCAAACACGGTTTTCCACCTGGATATCGCAATAAGAATCCAAAGACCCCAGCAGAATCCAAGAGCATTACTCCTCAAGACAAAGATAATACCATCTCTAAGGAGGATTACCAGCACTTATCGCTTCTTCTGCAACAATCTAGGACAGATCATCAAAACTCCAAGACTGACATAACTTCCAGTGCAAACAAAGGAGTCATTTCAGGTATTGTTAACACAGGTAATTTTTTCATAGAACCTCTATGTGGATTCTTGACTCAGGTACTTCACACCATATTTGTCCTTATATCAAACATTTTTCCTTTATAGAAGTTGTTAATCCTGTCTATATTCATCTTCCCAATGACATTCGTTTAGTTGCAAAATACTCTAGCTATATTATATTTGATGTTTCCTTTCAATTGCATAATGTGTTTTATATGCCTGAGTTTTACTTCAGCCTTATATCCATTTCTAAACTTTGCAACACCTCTCCTTATACCATTACTTTCTCACACAAATTCCTATTACATTTAGGATGTGTCTACCAAGCAAACGATTGGACAAGTGATTCAACATCATAGCCTCTATATCTTGGAAAAAATCCCTGTACAATCTACCATATTTCCCATTACTTGTACCTCTGTTATCCTTAAGGACTCTGATAGTAGTTATAATAGCTTATGGCATAATCGTTTAGGACACCCCTCTATTGAGGTTTTACACACAATGTCTAAACATTTTTCTATTATCAAATATAATAAAATTTATTCTTGTCATACTTGTCATTTGGCTAAGCAAAGTAGGTTACATTTTCCTGTCAGTACCTCTACTTCTACTCATTGTTTTGATTTAGTGCATATGGATATATGGGGCCCTATCTCCATTGCTTCTATGGATGGTTTTCACTATTTTTTTAACCATTATTGATTATTTCTCTCGTAATACTTGGACTTTACTCATGAATAATAAGTTTGAAACTAGAATGCATATTAAAAATTTCATTGTGTATTGCCAAACTCAATTTCCCTGTAAAATCAAAGTCATTAGAAGTGATAATGGTAATGAATTCCTCATGCCTTCTTACTATGCTTCCCTAGTGTTGTGATAAGAATCGGATATCAAGTTATTGATTAACTTGAATAAAAAATCTTTAAATATTCACCACCGAGCCTTGATTTATCCAAGGGAAAGGGTAAAGTTTGTATAAAACCCTAAGTGCGCTGTGTTAAAACAAAGCTAAGAGAATCTAAGGTTCGGGGGTTGGTTATATCTAGGGAATGTGCTAGCATCCTAAGTATCTGTAGTACTCTACAGGAACCTCTTGCTAGTATTTGTGTTATTGTTTGCTATTGTTTTGTGTTTTGGATTTTATGGTGAAGATAGGAATTTAAGGGCTTAGTCACTAAGTATGTTCGCCAAAACTTTGCGGTCTTGTGCCTACATATCCTTACAAGGATGGAATCAGAGCATTTGTAGTTCACCTAACTAGGGATGAATGAACACTAGATTATGATCAAGGTTCAAAAAGGGGGAGGTAAGTGTTATGGTCTTAATACTTACTTGACTTAACAAAGTCAGAAGAGTTGTAAGTTCTACCCTAAGTCTAACTTGAAGGACTTAATGACTCTAACAAGGTCAAGGGGAAATGGGTATTGTTAAGCTACTTATGACATTAAGTCAATAATGAGTGTTTTCCATTGGATTTGGGAACAAGAGGCAACTAAGGATGGAAGCTAACAAGCTAACATCACTTGGGGGAATAACTTGACAAATTTAAAGAGATGAATAATATGGATGAGATGAACAAGTATGATATTCAAACATGATATCAATTGCAAGCATTCAAAGTAACATTCAAACATGATGTTAATTGTGATATGACAAAGATAAAGCACATGGTTACAACCAAAGCATAAGAATAGATGTGACAACATCTAACAAAGACTTGACAAAGTCATAAAAGGACAAAGGTAACAACCATGCAAATTCAAAGTTCAAAGAAGTTTCAAATCAACATGGTGACAAACAATGTAAGAACATTCAAACAAAGATGTTACAACATCTAAACACATGACATATAGTTATAACAAGACTAAGGTATCATGGATGACAAGTTAAAATGCCTAATTAGGGCAAGCATGCATTAGGGTTTACTAACACCACTTAATCATGAATACAAGACAAGTATGGATAAGTTGTAACAACACTTAATCATGACTACCATTTAAACATTTCAAACATGGATAAGTCATCACAACACTTAAGCATAGTAAGATTCAAGGTTCAAGTATGACATGTATAAGTTATAACAACACTTAAACATGGATGAAAACAAAGTTCAAGTTCACATATAAAAGCTATAAAAAGACTTAAACATGGATGAGGACAAAGATCAAAGTTAACATGTATAAGTTAAAACATCACTTAACATGGAGAAAGTTCAAAGATGAAGTAAGGCATTTATAAGTCAAAGCATTACATAGCATGGTAACAATCAAGATTTAAGGTAAACATGTATAAGTTAAATCATCACTTAATCATAAATACAATTTAAACATGGACAAGTAAAGGTAACAACCAAAGCATACTTGAGCAAAGATACATATTTATGACAATAACATGTGGATGAAAGATGCAAACATACAATGGATGACATGTGAGCATGCTTATAGATGACAAGTTAAAGTTCAAACATCATGTGAAAATGTTAAGACATTACTTGAATATTTAAGCATGGATACAAGTTGAACATGTTAAGACAAGTGGGTAACAACCAAACATACATGTTAGGGTTCAAACATGGTCTTGAACAAAGTGGAAACATCACAAAGGTCTAAGCATACAAGCATATACACAAAGTCACTTTCAAGGAAAAATTCAAGGTTTAAGAACACATAAACATGGTATGATCAACACAAAGGCATATATACACATCAAGGTCATGTAAACATGGAAGAAAACCACATGTTAAGGCAAAAGATAAAGCAAAAAGTCTCATGGTATGAACAAAGTTTAAGCATACATCAACATGTAAACATAAACTTAAAAATGCATCAAAGTCAAACTCAAACAAGGATGCACAAGTCCACAACATTATACAAAGTTCACACAAGATGCACAAGGTTCATACAAGTCGTTATGAGCAAGGAAAATCAAAGGATCAATCAAAAGAAACAAAAAGATCCTTAAGGAAACCTAAAAAGTTACACACTTTAAACATGCCTAAGTGCAAAAGTTTTGGAAATTTATTTTCACAAATAGAAAATAGACATTGTCATGAGTATTTGGCAAAAAGAATGGCTCAAAAAGCCTTTGGGAGGAGGAAGTTATAAGGTTTTGAATTTGTGAAGAGAAACAAAAAAACAAGGACTAAAAATAAAGGAAATGACCTTCATGGGTGTTGAACCCAGGCCAGGTTGATTCAAGGTTCAAAATTATGCCAACTGAGCTAGCACATGCGTGATTAAATGGGGAAACATGAGTATATATTTGAAACACACTTGAAAATCCATAAAATAAAAAAGAACTGGGGCGAGGGAGATTCGAACCCCAGTTCTTCTGGTCAAAGGGAACATACGCACGCAGGTCATAACCACTGGGGTGGTGATACATCCATTGTATCACTTCCCCCATTAAAACATAAACCTAACAATGACCAAAAACCTACCCTAAGGCTCCATGTCTGGTTGGACCAAGAATTCCACCATTTTTTATCATTTGCAAGAACAGCCATATATTTGTGTACACTTAATGAAAATGAATGAAATAAAAACCAAACTTCTCTAATTTTTAACAAGGAACACAATGGTGCAATTTGTTTTGCCTAAAAGTGATCCTATTTAAAAACACGATAGAAAAACCTAAAATGGCTCATATTTGCATTTTCTATGGCACAGTCTCACACAGTCATGAATAACATCAATTAATGGTTCAAACACATGACATATATCATAACAAACATGTTTATGATCAATGTACATCAAAGCATAACATATTTCAAAGAGTTCAAGTTTAAAGTAAACTTACCTCTTGAAGCAAACTTGAAACCTTCAATATAATTGCTACGGAAACGTTTTGATGATATAGAAAGCTTCATTTGACCTCCTAAATCCTTTCTGAATGCTTTGGAACCAATGGAAATACTTGGAACAGAATGAAGCCTCTTTCTTGCAAGTGTGTGAAAAGTGACCAAAAGGGACCTTCTAGCAAATGAAGTTACAGATGTAAGGAAATGTTTGGGACAGTTTAGGGATGTTTTATGGAGTGTGTTGGAAGTGGTGGAATGATTGAAATTGGTCAGAACCAAGTTTTTGCTTGGAAAATGTAAAAAGTCAACAAAATGAGGTTTTGGAGGTTGACTTTTTGTTCTAGCAGGTTTGGGTGAAGATGAAGGTTTGGACACCTTCAAGAGATGATTTATGATGTGTTTGGAAAGTTGGATTGGTAGTTTAAGGTGTGGAATGGGAACTGGCTGAGTTTGTGCAAGATGAGCTTTCTTGGCACAAAAGGGAAACTATGCAAGATGCTACAAATGGGAGGTTTGAGGGAGGATTGCTGAGGTTTTTGTTGTGTGTTATAGGCTTGAAATGAGCCTCTATTTATAGGGAAAGAGTGAGGATCAAAGCTCTGCAAAATTCCAACTTTTATGGTTCATGGTTTGGTTGAAAATGAACTTGGCAATTTCATGGAGTTTGGAAGCTCCAAAGCATAGTACAAATTTTCCTAAAGTTGTTGGAAAGTTCAGAGACTTTGCTTTTGTGCAGAGAAAATAATGTGGAGCTCAAGGAGGGTTGACATTGTGATTAAAGGTGCTTTATGAGAATGGTAGTGAAGTATTTTTGGCAAAACATTCCAAATATGGTTTAATCACTTGGATAATGCTTCAAATCAATGTGTAATGCACACAAAACTTGTGTAATTCTCTTATTAGAGGAAGATTTACAAGTTACATAGGCTTCAAATCCATATTTCCTGACTTTGGCTAGGATTTGCACTCATGGTTTGCATGAACATGACTTGAAAAATCAGATTTTGGGGCCAACTTCCCTTCTTCGAAACTTCTAACTCAAAAATTCTATGGAGGAGTGCTGAAGCGGTAAAGTGGAAAACAACAAGTTTTTGGAAGTATTTTTTCGGAAATTTATCGTGTCCACAAAGATCAGTGTTATTGAACTGTCGTTCGACAAGTCTCGCGTTTATGGGTTTGGATTAAATTGGTTAAAGTAAAAGCAGAAAAGTAAATATGAACATAAAAAGAATTCATTCTTCAGAGAGAAGAGAACTCTCAGGTTTGCATTTCATCTACCCTATCAAATACTTAAACTTACTACCCAGTTGTACGTAACCTAAATTACTCGTCAACATTATCACGTATCTCTCACACAAAGGTTATCTCTAACACAGAGTGAGACAACGACCGTATTAATCGCGTCGGCGATCTCTCAGCGCAACACAAACAACACATAAGCATTAAGTTCTGATACCCAAGTGAATATTAAGCCTAAATTTATCTCTAGAATCTAGAACCTAATAGATGTTCATCCTAAATCCGGATTCAACCCGTTCATGTCTGCAACAACTCAAACCCAAATAAAGAAAGCAATCATCAACATTAATTTGTAAAATGAGTTTTATATAACACCATGAGCAATAAATATACATATAATCAAGGTAAACTTACATACAAACTCACAACAAATGGAAACTACAAAGGGAAGAGAGAAGAGGAATCAAAATCTCTCACAGTGTCAATCACGATCCAAGAATCATCCACCCCCAATCGTCGAGTTGCAACCTCCATTGATACTTTTCTAAACTCTAAACTATCAAAAATGAAGTTTGATGGAGTGGGAGCAAAAAATACCCAAACCATACCCTAAAAAAATATGTTTTTACCCCTAAATATGTGTTTCTGTCCAAGAAAATTCGCCCGACGAAGTCCCGGTTTTCCCGGCAAATTAAGAAGGTCTATTCTGCATTTTTTTCACGCTTCTGGAGTGTCCGGCTTGCCTCTGCTTCGCTCGGCGAGCTCGGGACGAAGCTGACAGATAGAAAAATTCCAACATCGTTTTCTTTGTAACTTTTGAACCGTAACTCCGTTTTTTGCCTGGTTCGAAGCGTTGGAAAGCTTATTCACTGCTCTTTATGAATACGACAAGATATCCTTGCTTGAATACCTGCAAAAAATGAGATAAAAACGATTAAACTCAATGATATTTACACGATAACGCAGTATATACACTATAACGTAAAGTAAACTTATTTACAAATAAAGCGGGGTTTATTCGTACGATATTAACAAGGGTTAAATATACAAACCCCCTGCAATGTTAGCGAGTTTTCAATTTAGCCCCTGTAATTTTTTTTTAAACACTCCCTCTTAATATCCAGATTCCCTCACTTAGGCCCCTGATTGCCACATTGCAACAAAGATTATTTCCTATTGCTTGCGTGGCAGTCCACGTGGCATTTTTAATATTTTTTATTTTTTTATTTTTTTTATTTTTTTTATTTTTTGTATTTTTTTTCCTTTTTATTTTGTTTTTTTATTTTATTATTATTATTTTTTTGTTTTTTTTAATTTTTTTTCATTTTTATTGATTGCATTTCTATTTATAGAAATTTTTATTAATATTTTTTAAATTTTTGTTTTGTTTTTAAATTAAGAAATATATTATACAAAATATATATTAAATACATTGGGCTTATGGTCTATATACATAGAGCCCATTTTCAATTCTATTAGGTTGGTGTGTGTTTGATATATAAACAATAATATTATTATTAAAAAGATCAATGTGGGACTTCACTTGGTTAAAATTTGAACACTATGCTTGGGTGTTGTGAATCAATGGCTAGCAACTGTGAAGTGAGGCTTTGAAATGGTCCTTCTACATGTACTTAGCACATAATGGCATAAACCGTAATCAAATATTGCATTATCTATTCTATACTATATAGCATTTAATCTTAAAAGGATCTATCTATATTTCTGCAACAAACAAATAACAATCAACTCAAATTCCAAAGGAGAGCGTTCAAACTTTAACTCGAAAACATTTGTTATTGAACTTTAAAGAAATGAAGTGATTTTGACAAATAGGAAGATTATATCTTAACATAGCTCTGCAACTTCCTTTAGAGAAAAATTTCAGATTAAAGCTCAAGTTAACTAATATGAAATTTGAACTAGACATTGATAATCCATATCACGAATTCAGACTAACCAAAAATATTTTTCTTGTTTATTAGATGTTACATAAAATAATACAATGGGTAAAGAGAAACATAACTAATCTTTGGAGATAAAACACTCACTAAGGTTATGCATAACTTACATTATGGTGTATCAGTTCCTGAGAATCTGATCATAGCATTTCATATTGATCGAGTTCAAATGTTTAGTTAATATTAATATACATACATGTTACTATAAATTCAAACAAGGTCTCATTCCTTTACATTTGATTATGTTTATGGAAATGGTGGATCTCCTTCATCTGTGATGTTTGAGGAATGCGTTGCTCCATTGGTTGATGGCTTAATTATTTCAAGGTCACCAATGAGTTATTAGTTTGTGAGTCTGAGGCAAACAGGTTAGTCGTTCTCTCTATTTAGGTTGAGTTTGTACTATTTTCTTTATGCCTTTGTGTTGTTCGATAGCAGAGTGATTAATGATATAAATTTAATATGAAATAAAACCCATTTATAAGGTCTGTTTAGGCACTGTCATTAAGTATGATACAACCTGCAAGAATATATCACAACTTTCCAAACTCAAAAGCTTATGTGACATTATTTGGAATATGGAAATAGTTAAGAGAAATACAAAACAAAATACAATTCTATACCATGCAAATATTATGCATTTTATAATTTACAATGAATCTCCATTTACTGAAATAAAAACAAAATTAACCCATGGGCTTATTTGCTTACTGCTTCTAAGAAATTCTGATTTGTGAAGTGTTGTTCCTTGATTGATTTATCCGCCAAAGACTTCAAACTTGCAACACAGAGCGGTCGAGAATCATGTATCTACAAACAAATATCAACAACACAATAACAGTCCCAAATCACAGTGAAGAAGGAAAATGTTGAGTATTTAACAATGGCCGAGGCATTGAGATCCTACTTGGAAGGAAGAGGATTATGAGAAGGTGAAAAGAGGAAGAAGAGAAATGATGAGATGATAGAAGAATGGTTAGTCCCACATCGGTTGGGAAACAAATATTTTAGGGGTTTATATAACTCAACTCAATAGTACAAATATAAAACATGTCAAGTTAATAATGGGCTTGTGAATGTTTGAGAAGGCCCAATTATAATATTTGGATACTTTAAAAAAATAATTCATAAAAAATATTAATTAATTAAAATAATTTAAGAAAAGAAAACGTAAAAAAAAACATAAAAAAATTTAATATTTAAAAAATAAATTAAATTAAATTAAAAAATAAAGAAAGTCTATGTGGCATTTAAAAATAAAATAAAAAATAAAATAAAAATCCAGTTGGACAGCCAAGTCATTAAAAATTAGAATCTTTTCTGCACAGGAGGGTATCCAAGGGAATCTGGAAATTGCGAGGTGGGTTTTAAAAAAAAAACTTTACCAGGGGCTAAAATGAGAACTCGCTAACATTGCAGGGGGTTGTTGTATATTTAACCCTATTAACAAAAAGTATCGATAAGTGCAACAAAAATTATCTACAAAAATAGCTACAATTTGCACTTATCAAACTCTCCCCAACTTAAACTTGTTTGTCTCTAAACAAGAATCAGGTGACTCAAAGAAACAAATGTAACAACTAAACAATCACGAATCAACAGGTTTTGAAAAACAGACAAATGAATGGTTCAAATAAAAAACGATACACACAAAGTAAATACTTACCACTAAACTACGACGACAACATAGGCACAAAACAAATGCTAAATACAAAAATCATGCCAAACATCCTAAAACAACACAAGTTCAAACATGAATCATACCTAGCAAAAATAATCATCAGTATATGAAAAACACAAAATGAGGTACTTTTCACTCACACAACAATCTTGCAAACAAAAGATCAAATTATGCACTCATCCAACAATCATATTGAAAACATAAAAGCAAGATTCACAGGGGCTTTCAAGGTTGTAGTGTGGTCGCGTAAACAAACAAGGGGCAATTTCTAAAGGTAATTTGATGAGTCCAAGCCTTTGAGATTGGCATCAATTTTGGTAAAACTAACTTAACAGAAAGATGTTTGACAAGATGTCCTAACATGTTGAATTGACTGCAGGTTAAGTTGTTAGACAAGATGTATTATCATGTTGATTTGACATCTTTGTCTGTTACAGTTTGGAATAACTGTTATCTGATTTCCAGGTTTTATGGGAATTTGACTTTGTCCTAGGTGGCATCCGATATTGAGGAATCAGAAATTCTGATTCTAAAAGGAATATGTTGCTTCTAAGTGTGGAGACACTTTAGGAAACTTAAGATTGAAGAAACTATTCTAGAGAAGAATAGGTCGCAGATTCTGTGGAGCTGAATTGCTACGATTCTGAAGCCTAAATCCATATCTATTTAGTGATAAATAGGATGGATTTAACCTAGAATAGACACTGAATATACATAGATGTTATTCAGTACTAGGGTTTGTATTTTTGTGAGCCTCTCTTGTATTGCATGAATACCTGAGTTGGACAATTTTTATTGAGTTGTAACTGTTCAGTCACTGCTGTGATTGAAAGGGAATTGAGAAGGGTCTCATACCTAGGTGTGTCTTAGGTAGAAATCTAGCACGAGTAGTTTCTAGGTGTCAAGTTGTAAACGGCTGAGTTTAGCTTATAACCAATTATGCTTAGTGGATTTCATTCCTGGCTTGGAAGCCCCCATACGTAGGTGTTGTTGATCAGCAAACTAGGTTAACAATTCTTGTGTGTTGTTTACTTTCTGCTGTTTATATTCTGTTCTTCATTATCCTTGTGTGAGAAGTAGAGATCAAGTGTCACAACATCCTGTCTGACATCTTAGTGATCTGCTTGACCAGAATTTCAATTGGTATCAGAGCAGGCATCCTGCTCTGTATCTGGGTGAGATTCAGGGACGATACTTTATGGTTCAATGGATAAAGAAGGATGGATTTTAAATAGGTTACCCATACTTGATGGTTCCAATTATGAATATTGGAAAGTGCGCATGGTGGCATTTATCAAGTCCATGGATGGTAAAGCTTGGAAGTCTGTGGTTAAAGAGTGTGATCCACCAAAGACCAAAGACAAGGATGGGAATATGACTGATGAGCTGAAACTTGAGGAATGCTGGAATGATGAAGATGATAAGCTTGCTCAAGGTAATTCCAAAGTTTTGAATGCCTTGTTCAATAGTGTGGACAAGAATATCTTCAGGCTCATCAAGAACTGCACTATTGCAAAGGATGCCTGGGAAATCTTGAAGACTGCTCTTGAAGGAACCTCTCGAGTTAAATCCTCAAGACTTCAACTTCTCACCTCCAAGTTTGAGAACATGAGAAAGAAGGAGGATGAGAGTATTCTGGAATTTCATATTAGTATTGTGGATATTGCCAATACTTCGAGTGATCTTGGAGAAAAGATTTCAGAAGCAATGCTTGTCCAAAAAATTCTAAGATCTCTTCCTAAGAAGTTTAACATGAAGGTGACAGCCATCGAAGAGGCTCAAGATATAAACACCTTGAAGGTAGATGAACTCATGGGTTCTCTACAAACTTTTGAAATGGCACTGAATGAAAAGTCTGAGAAAAAGAAAAGCTTAGCGTTGGTGTCTGATCACGATGAAGGAAAGACAAACTTCAAAGAAGAGATGTCTAAGGCTGTTGTGTTTCTAGGAAAATAGTATAGTCAACTGTTGAAGAAGATAGAGGGGGAATCAAGAGTTAATGTCAAGTCTCAGTCATTCAACAACCATAAAAGGAATAATCTTGGAAGAAACTCTAAGTATGAAGAAAAATATGACAGAGGAAAAGGGATCAAGTGCTTTGAATGTGAGGAATATGAACACATCAAATATGAGTGTCCTACTTTTCTCAAGAAAGAAAAGAAAGGCCTCATTACATCTTGGTCTGAAGATGACTCTGCAAGTGATGAAGAATCACCTAAATAGGTTTTTGCTCTTACAGGAGTATTTGACTCTGATACAGAATTAGAAATTGGAGATCAATCATATAATGATCTAATCAAATCCTTCAAGAAGCTTTATAAGAGATGTGCTGAAGTCTGCCAGCTAGGAGAAGATCAACATAAAATTATTATGCTCCTTGAGGCTGAAAGATTAAAACATCTTGGTGTTTGTTGAAGAATATTTCGGGGGGTGTTTTATCATATCCACAGGGATTGAATTATATTGCCGCTGTTCTATAGTCAAAAGCGTTTCAAATTTTTAAGTAACAAAGAGTTTGGTTTTTCGTATTGGATCTTTTGCATAAAATTTAGTAATCAACGGTAAAGAAATTGGTTTTAGAGTTTGGTAAAAACATGCCAAGATTAGGGTCTGATAATCCGTTTCGTACGTATCTACTCGATAAAGCGTGTGAAATTGTTAAGGATGAATATAACCACATATCCTCTCAACAAGTTTATCTCTAACACTTGTTGTGAGATTTATCATATTGATCCTTTGATGATCTCTCACTCAAACTACCAATATGATAACATTCAAGTTCAATATTTATGAACATCAACTTTCAAAACTATCTCTAGCCTTATGATTATTGATGGATTGAAACTTAGGTCAAGTTTTAATGCTTATCTCTCGATCATGAACTAAAACAAAATATAAACCATGTAAACAAAGTTTTTCTTCTATATTTATCATCAACAAAGTTCACAAACTTACAATCAAGATCAATACATACAAAATAATGGATTACCTACTAATCTTGACACAAGATATGTTTAGCTACACATATTCATGGTAGCTTGCTTCACAAGTTTCGTGAGGAGATAAAAAAGCATCCGCGTCGAAGAATCGAGATCGGATGCAAATCCAGCTTCTCTAAGTGAAGTATCTCTCTTAGATGAAGAAATATCAGAAAAATAGGTTTTGGTGTGTTAAAGTGAAGTTATGATCCCAAGAAAATGCATAAAATCTATTTATAGTACACTTGAAATCAGATACATTCGCACTGCGAATGATCTGTTCGCCTAGCGAATGATGAAAGTGGCACCTGAAGTGCCTTCTGATAAGCTAAACCGCCCTTATTTGTCTACATAAGTTCGCAATGCAAACTTTTATTCGCAAAGCGAACTATTCGCCAAAAAGTCCGCAAAGCGAACTTAGACCCCTTTTCTTATTGCCTCAGCCAAAGGTTCTTCGCCAGGTCCTTCGCAAAGCGAGTAAATCAGTGAATATTCGTTGGGAGTTTGCAAAGCGAACTTTAGTCCCTTTTCCAACTGTCCAAGTCTGGGACCATTCGCTGGCAAGTTCACAAAGCGAACTTGCTGATGTTTTCCTCTTTTCTTTGGCAGCTTGTATCATTTCTTTGGGTCTCACATCTTTGATCAAGTAGTGTCTTTTCCTGCACAATAACACACATATTACAAGCACCAAAGGTATATTCACAAGGTTTGAAGAATAACCACAATTCTTGAGTAAAATCCACAATTTTACATAGAAAAGCTTGAAAAATGCCAAGTATACAATAGAAATATTAGTCAAGTTTGACATCTAACAAACTCTCCCCAACTAGCTCTTTGCTTGTCCTCAAGCAAAGTATGCCTCTCATTGAAAATAAGAGGATTTGCTTGAGCATTTAATTCAACCAAGAAAAGATAAACGGCTCAAATAAACAACAATTGTAACAAAGCAACAATTACACACTCCTAGAATCAACAATGCACAAGAACTTGATTCTTCAACAAATCTCAGATAATGTTTCAAGAGACAACTAAACTATCATGCTCATGTCACTCTAATACTCCTCTTCAAAAAAGGATTGAAGGAAATTAACGTGTTTGCAACCGCGGGGCAATTTCGCTCAAATGACAAATGATGCAAATACAAAGCAATTCATACAATATCTAATCAATCACATAAGAAATCATGGAAGCAAAAGATCACTAAGGGCTTTTAAGGTTGTAGCTTGGTCGGGTTAACAACAAAGGGATATTTCTAAAGGCCATTGAATCAAAGTTTCCGATGCAAATGAACATTCACTATACAAGGTATTCACACACATCTCAACTTCATTCACCAATTTTACGCCTTTATCACAAACCTTCTCAAACTTCCTCATGCACAATTATTGGTTTCTATTTTTCTCCTTCAAGCAAGCATCCTTTTCTATTTTTTTTCACATTCTCTTTTTCTTTTCATGCTTGCTTGAAATTTTTCAAAAGTTTGAGCAATTTACCAATCTTCTTTTTCATTCTCCCCAACTTATTTTCAACTAAACCTTAAGTGAATACTCCTTGTTTTTTAAGGCAAGGAAATCAATAAAACAAAGTTCCAAGGTTCAAGAAGAAATTTTTTTAGAAACTCTCAAAAATTCAATGATGAACTTGATTTTCAAATTATGTACAACACAAAGTTCATCACTAAACGAGATCTAAACTATTTATGCTCAAGGGGCAAACAAATACTCACTACTCACGGGTAAATCACTGTTTGGAAATGGTTGTGCTCAATATCAACAAGTGCCTTGATCATTTATAATGCTTCCACAATCTCACACAAATCACAAGATAAAGCATGAATTAAAAGTATAAAATAAAATTCATCATCAATCCTATGCATTTAGTATAACATGGAGGTTTCTCACTTTTGTAGTTTTTGGACCTAAATGACATAAGCAATCAATAAAGTTGTAACAAGAAACACAATTTCATTTGTACAAAGACAAAAAGTTCTAACACATTCTAAATTCTAGAAATAGGTAACTATGTATCTTGCAAACAATAACATGCTTAAAATACTATCATACCCATCCAATCTTGGAGGAATCTTATTTGATGAACACAATCACCAACCTAGAAGTTTCTTCCACAACCACATCCAAAAGATGGAAACATTAAACTTCCACAAGCATACCAAAATAAAACGATAAAAAGCATACCAACAATTTAAGAGTTGAATATTCGTTAACTGAAGAATTCAACTCTTAACAACAATAATAATAGAAACTAAAATAAAAATGAAGCTAAACAAATTTAACTGAAAACAATTAATAATAATAATATAATAAAATTGCTTTGGTGTGAAAACACCAACAAAAGTCATTAGTACCTCAATGGGTACAAGTACATCAAAATATCTCAAAACAAAAATCCACCTAGTGGATAAAGTATAATACTACAAACTGATACAAAAAGCATAAAAACAGAAAACATAGGAAAACTTCACTTTGACGCGAAAAGGAAGTACAAAATGATAACAACAAAATCATTCCTCTTCGGACTCGAAACCGGACACCTCTATCTCTTCCTCCTCTGAACCAGATACAGAATCAGAAACCTCCACATCATCACCATCACCATCCTCCTCTGCATCAGCATCTTCAGTCACTCCAGCCGCATCTGCTCCCCCTCCGAAAACTGGCCTGACCTCAGGCCAACCAGCAAGAGCAAGGAATTGCTCCTTTGTCATCATAGTGTGATCCACGACGGGTTCATGGATCTACAGCTGCAAAACCTGCATAGAATCATGTAAGTCCATCATGGCGCGCTGAGAAGCCGCCATCCAATCCCAGTTATACTGGCAAATTTCCTACTGATACAGATTAAAACCTTGTGACCTAGAATTACCAGACCCATCGCCAACCCTTGTGTCGGCATCAGTACCAGCACCAGAAGTCTCACCCCTCGTCCCCTTAGGCTTACAATATTTATCCACATAACAGTCATCGATCGCAGCCGGGATAGTCACCTAACGGCGCGCGGGTACATCAACCCCAGCATGCACACATAGAGAGTCATGATGAGACAAGGGAAAGCAAGAGGAGCATTCTTCCTAGAAGCGGAACCAAGACCACTCTCAACAATAGCCCTCATCTCATCCGCTATGATCCGAGCTACATCAATCTCAACATTGGTCATTATGCTGTGGACAAGATGGGCAAGGTAAATAGGGATGGTCGATGTATGTGACTTTGGCTTAATATTGGTGACAACCAAAAGCAGGATCAATTGTGCCAAAGGTCGCATATCTTCACAATGATATCTTTTGGCAACCCCAGATGGGTTGAGCTCTACAATTTTACCTTCTCGTAAAAGGTCTATAGTAATGGCCGCAATGTCTTTGTGGAGGTGCAAGGTTCTATGGAAGTCATCAATCTAACTTCCTCTCAAAGGTAAAGGATTCTCAAGAATCGTGTTAATTGTTCCATGATCAAACCTCACCACCTTTCCCCCAACTAAGGTTGTCCACCCAAATGGCTCCCCATCATCAGGAAGGGCATTAGCATAAAATTCGTGAACCATTTCAACATTGTAACTATCCACAGGAGTTATCAGTCTCCCCCACTTTTTCTCTTCTAAGAGTTCAGTCACCGACCGGTATCTCCCTTGAGGATTTAGGTTAAATCTCTTCTCGGGTAAAATGGATCGCCTTTCCAAAGTTAGGTATCTTGTGGCCTGTTTTGCCCCTCTAAAGCGATCACTGTCAAACTGAATCGGTACTTGTCGTGAAATGCTGGCCTTTCGCTTCTTTGCCGAATTGATTTTATGAGCCATCTGAACTTGTTAGTGCTTGGGGAAAAACTTGGTGAAAAAAAGAGAGGAATAGAGCAAACGTGAGAGAGTAATGTTCTTGTGAGTGTGTTTGTGAAAAAAGCAAGAGTGAGAATGTCCAAGGGAGTAGGGTTTTCCATCAAAAGTTCAGAAAAAAAGGATGGGTCATGGGCCCAAATGTCAGGCCCACACCAAAATAATTCCCTTTTTAATGAGGTGGCAGCAGAAAAACATATGCCTGTCTCGCTGAGTTCGCAATGCGAACTGGCCAGCGAATGCTTGCCCTAGGTCCGCAAAGCAAACTTGCCAGCGAACATGATAGGTTTTTGAAAAAAATTCTGCATCTGCTACCACTTCCTAAACCAATTCTAAAATAACTCAAATCATCAAAACAACAAAGAAAACAGAAATACTTACAATGTTGGGGTGCTTCCCAACAAGCGTTTGTTTAACGTCGGATAAGCTCGACGGTCCAAGATGATTTCAAAGATCATCAATAAACACACTGCAATTCTCTCGGTCGACTTCTCCTCCAAGATATAATTTCAACCGTTGGCCATTTACTGTCTAACTTTCTTTCTTTTTCAAGTCCTCAATGACTATTGCACCATAGTGCTTGACATCCTTGACAAAAAATGGTCCAGACCATTTGGACTTTAATTTTCCTGGAAACAATTTCAGAAAGGAATTAAATAAAAGTACCATCTGGCCAACCCGGAATTCCTTCTGAGAAACCTTTTTGTCATGGTAACCTTCCACTTTCTCCTTATAGATCTTACTTGAGCGGTACGCGTTATTTTGCATCTCTTCCAATTCATGCAACTGAACTTTCCTTTTTTCACCGGCCAAACTCGGATCAAAATTTAACATTTTCAAAGCCCAAAGAGCCTTATGCTCCAATTCAACGGGTAAATGGCATGTCTTGCCATAAACCATTTGAAAAGGAGTTAGACCGATTGGAGTTTTGTAAGCGGTGCGATACGCCCACAAAGCCTCATCTAATTTTTGTGACCAATCTTTCCGCGAGCTCGACACGGTTTTCTCTAAAATTCTTTTGACCTCTCTATTAGACACTTCTGCCTGACCATTGGTCTGTGGGTGGTACAGAGTTGTAACTTTGTGCTTTACACCGTAATGCTCTAAGACCTTTTCGAGCGGTGCATTGCAAAAATGCGAACCTCCGTCACTGATTAACACACGAGGGGTGCCAAAACGGGAGAATATGTTTTTCTTTAAAAAATTTATCACCTTCTTGCCATCGGCCCTCGGTGACGCAATTGCTTCCACCCACTTGGAAACATAGTCAACCGCAACTAAGATATACTCGTTTGAAAAAAATGGTGGGAATGGTCCGACAAAATCAATACCCCAACAATCGAACACCTCGACTTCCAAAATTGTTTGCAAGGGCATTTCATTTCTTTTTCCAATCCCGCCACTTCTTTGGCATGTGTCACAACTTTTTGCATGGAGGTCGGCATCTTTAAACAATGTTGGCCAATAAAAGCCCGATTGGAGGACTTTAGTTGCCGTTCTTAAACCATTGTAATGCCCTCCATAAGGCGAGTTGTGACAATGCCAAAGGATACTTTTGGCTTCGTCAAGAGTGACACACCTCCTCAACAAATTGTCACCTCCTAACTTAAACAAGTATGGCTCGTTCCAAACATAGAAATTAGCATCCGAGAGGAATTTTCATCTTTGATTCCAAGTTAGGTCCTCCGGTATAAATCCGGTTTCCTTGTGGTTAGCAAAATCTGCGAACCACGGCCTAACTTGTACTCGAAAAAGTTTTTCATCCGGAAACGGACCTCATTTTCACGGTGAGTTACCTCTACATTGACCAACCTAGATAAATGATCTGCTACCAAGTTTCTGACCCTTTCTTGTCACGGATTTCCAAATCAAAATCTTGTAACAAAAGGATCCACCGGATTAACCTTTGTTTTGAATCCGGCTTGGTAAGCAGATATTTAATTGCCGAGTGGTCAGTGTAGACTACCACCTTTGAGCCAATCAGATAAGACCGAAATTTCTCGAGAGCGTATACAATAGCGAGTAATTCTTTTTCTATGGTGGCATAGTTAACTTGTGCCTCATTATGAACTTTACTCGCGTAATGTATATCATGAAAATTTTTTGTTTTCCGTTGACCCAATACCGCACCTACCGCATAATCGCTCGCGTCACACATGAGTTCAAAATCCATTTTCCAATTGGGCGCGATGATTATGGGTGTGGTAGTCAAACTTTGTTTTAAAGAATTAAAAGCGACCATGCAAGACTCATCAAAATTAAAGGACTTATCTTTGTTGAACAAATTCTCAAAGGCTTTGCTATCTTTGCGAAATCCTTGATGAACCTCCGATAAAATCCCGCATGTCCAAGGAAGCTTCTTATACCTTTTACATTCAACGGTGGTGGCAATTTCTCAATAACATCCACCTTGGCTTAATCGACTTCAAGGCCCTTTGAAGAAACTTTGTGGCTGAGCATAATTCCTTCAGTCACCATGAAGTTACATTTTTCCCAATTGAGCACCAAGTTGGTTTCCACACACCGTTCCAAAACCGCTTCCAAGTTTTTCAAACAAATATCAAATGATTGCCCAAAAACCGAGAAGTCATCCATAAAAACCTCAATTGTCTTTTCGATCAAATATGAGAATATTGCTTGCATACACCTTTGAAAAATCGTCGGTGCATTACACAACCTAAACGACATCCTCCTATACGCAAAGATTCCAAAAGGGCATGTAAAAGCAATTTTTTCATGGTCCTCTGGGTTCACGATAATTTGATTGTAACCCGAATAACCATCCAAAAAATAGGAGAATTGTTGACCGGAAAGTCTCTCAAGCATTTGATCCATGAACGGAAGAGGGAAATGATCTTTCCTCGTAGCTTTGTTTAGCCTACGGTAATCAATACACATTCTCCACCCGCTCACGGTTCTTGTTGGGATTAACTCATTTTTCTCATTTCGGATAACCGTCAATCCGCCTTTTTCGGCACCACTTGTACCGGACTAACCCATGGGCTATCAGAAATGGGGTAAATCATTCCGGCATCTAACATTTTTACCACTTCCTTCCTAACCACCTCTTTCATGGTTGGATTTAAGCGGCGTTGCGGTTGAGCGACCGACTTAAAATCCTCTTCCATTAAAATCTTGTGCATGCAATAAGCTGGACTTATTCCCTTTAGATAGGAAATAACCCAACCTATAGCTATTTGATTCTTTTTCAAAACTTGAATCAAACGGTCCTCCTCTTTGTCGGTCAAGATGTTGTTAATGATAACCGGTTTGTTACAATCGTCATCAAGGAATACATATTTTAAATTAAAAGGTAACACCTTTAATTCAAGTTGAGACTTCTCATCATCACCTCTTTCTTTAACTCTTCCGCTTCACATTCCCATGGTTGCAACTCCTTTAAAGATTCAAGTTCCTTCAAACACTCTTCAAGTGCCCTTTCTTCTTCATCGGAAAATATTTCAAATGAGTCATCAAGAGCTCTTTCCAAGGGAGATACTATATGAACTTGCTTTGAAACCTCCAATATGGCTTCTTCCGTTGCATCAATACGGAAACTATCATGTTTATCTTGAGAATGCTTCATTGCTTCAAAGAGATTAAAACTCACTTCTTCATTTTGAACTCTTACTTTCATAAGACCGTCATCAACATCAATCATCATTTGAGCGGTCTTCATAAAAGGGCATCCAAGAATTAATGGAGCATCCTCGTCTTCCTCCATTTTAATAACAACAAAGTCAACCAGAAAGAAAAACTTAGCAACCTTAACCAAGACATCTTGAGCCAATCCATGAGGATGGGTTGTGGATTTGTCGGTTAATTGTAACGTCATCCGAATTGCTTTCATTTTAATGTTCCCAAGCCTCTTCACAATAGACAATGGAATTAGATTAATGTTTGAGCCTAAATCGATTAAGCCTTTGCCAACATAGACATCACCAATTGTTACCGGCAAAGTAACACGCCCCGGATCAACTTCTTTCTTTGGTAGAGTTCTTTGGATTATAGCACTACAACTTGCGACAAGGATAATTACTTCTGGCTCCGAATATCTTCACTTCTTTGTAAGAATATCTTTAATGAACTTAGCATATTTCGACATTTGTTCAAGCGCTTCGGCAAATGGAATGTTGATTTGAAATTGTTTGAATATGTCCATGAAACGAGCATAATGTCGTTCATTGTCTTTCTTTGTGGGCACGTGAGGGTAAGGTAAGTTTAGGATCGGAATTGTATTCACTATCTCCTTCCCCTTTTTCACTCTTCTTTTCTTTTCTTCTATCTTTTCTTTTTCAAGGTTTTCTTTTTCAACTAACTTCTCATTCTTATTTTCAACAACTTCTTCCTTATCATTATTTTCAACTACAACATCATCAACTTCTTCTTTCTCCACAACCTCCTCAATTCTTACATCAATATTTTTCTCATTTTTTTCTCCTTCTCCTAACTCTCTCCCACTTCTAGTAACAATAGCTTTACAATGCTCCTTTGGGTTATTTTGAGTATTGGCGGAGAAAGAAGGCCCCGCTTGTTGCTCGGCCATTTGTTTTGCAAGTTGCCCAACTTGATTCTCGAGATTTTTGATCGATGCTTCATTTGTCTTTTGATTAGCCATGGACATTTGAATAAATTTGTTAAGAGTTTCTTCAAGCTTGGAACTCCCTCCTTGAGGTTGATAAGGATTTTGTCTAGTTTGTTGATATCCTTGTTGATTTTGATAATTTCCTCTTGGTTGTTGATTTTGATACCCTTGTTGATTCTGATAAGGTTGTTGTTGCCTTTGATAACCTTGTTGTTGATTTTGATTATTCATGTAATTTGCTTCTTCTTTAACCGGAGGACAATGAGGATAATAGCCGGTTGGGTGATCACCTTTACAAAGCTCACAAACTGCTATTTGCACATTTTTATTCGAAAACTCGTGCATCTCTTTAATTTGTTGAGGTATCTTCGACATTTGTTGCGTGAGCAACTCAACCTGTTGAGATATCAACTTGTTCTGAGCAAGAATTGCGTCATTTGTACCCAACTCTAGCACTCCCGACTTCCTTTGAGATTGGCCACGGTTATGATTCCCTTGATGGTCGTTTAATGCCATCTTGTCAATGATAGAAATAGCTTCTTCGACACTTTTAGTCATTAAAGATCCACCCGCGGTAGCATCTAACAACGTTTTGTGAACCATTTGAAGACCATTTCTAAAAATATGAACTTGCGTAAGCTCATCAAAACCGTGCCCTTTGCATTTTCTAAGCATGGACTTGAATCTCCCCCAAGCTTCGTTGAGAGACTCATTTCCACCTTGAGTGAAAACTGCAATCGCCATTTTAGATTCCATGAAACGATTGTGAGGAAAAAATCGTTCCAAGAACTTCTCTTCTAACATGTTCTAGTCCGTCATGATAGCAGTTGATTGGTCAAGGTACCATTCCTTAGCCTTCCCAATGAGGGAATGCGGGAATAGTCTCTTAAACAAAGACTCTTCTTCAGCTTCGGGTGAACCAGTCGCGTCCGCAATCTCATAGAACTTGGTCAAGTAAGTAAAGGGATCCTCGTGATCCATACTGGTAAATGGATTCTGGTATAGAAGAGAGAGGATACCCGTTTTCATTTCAGAGTGCCGACCATTATGAGCATTACGTGTGAACTGTGCAGTATGTCTCAGACTATTAACACAAGGTGTTGAAGCAGGTGGTGGTGGTGTTGGTGGAGCAGCCATGGTTGGCGGTAACTGTGGTATTAGTGTCGAAGTTGAACTTTCGTCTCGTTCTCGTCTTTCCTTAGCAAGTTTCCTCCTCCGCCTTGTTTTGCTATTAAACTTACGCGCAGTTCTTTCGATTTCAGGATAAAAAAGAGGTTGGTCTGCGGGTAACTTCCCTCACATAAACAGAGTCTGTACACTTAGCCAAACAAATTAAAAAGTACAAGAAAAAATTAAACAAGCTTAAAACTCAATAACTATTGCAATGCATGCAATATAACAACAATCCCCGACAACGGCACCATTTTGTTGAAGAAAAATTTGGGGGGTGTTTTATCGTATCCACAGGGATTGAATGTATATTGTCGTCGTTCTATAGTCAAAAGCTTTTCAAACTTTTAAGTAACAAAGAGTTTGGTTTCTCGTATCGGATCGTTTGCATAAAATTTAGTAATCAATGGTAAATAAATTGGTTTTAGAGTTTGGTAAAAACATGCCAAGATTAGGGTCCGATAATCCGTTTCGTATGTATCTACTCGATGAAGCGTGTGAATTTCCTAACGATGAATATAACCACATATCCTCTCAACAATTTTATCTCTAACACTTGTTGTGAGATTTATCATATTGATCCTTTGATGATCTCTCACTCAAACTACCAATATGATAACATTCAAGTTCAATATTTATGAACATCAATTTTCAAAACTATCTCTAGCCTTATGATTATTGATGGATTGAAACTTAGGTCAAGTTTTAATACATATCTCTCGATCATGAACTAAAACAAAATATAAACCATGTAAACAAAGTTTTTCTTCTGTATTTATCATAAAAAAAGTTCACAAACTTACAATCAAGATCAATACATACAAAATGATGGATTACCTACCACTAATCTTGACACAAGATATGTTTAGCTACACATATTCATGGTAGCTTGCTTCACAAGTTTCGTGAGGAGATAAAAAATCATCAGCATCGAAGAATCGAGATCGGATGCAAATCCAGCTTCTCTAAGTGAAGAATCTCTCTTAGATGAAGAAATATCAGAAAAATAGGTTTTGGTGTGTTAAAGTGAAGTTATGATCCCAAGAAAATGCATAAAATCTATTTATAGTACACTTGAAATCAGACACATTCGTACTGCGAATGGTCTATTCGCCTAGCAAATGATGAAAGTGGCACCTGAAGTGCCTTCTGATAAGCTAAACTCCCTTGTTTGTCTGCATATGTTTGCAATGCGAACTTTTATTCGCAAAGCGAGCTATTCGCCAAAAAGCTCACAAAGCGAACTTAGGCCCCTTTTCTTACTGCCTCAGCCAAGGGTTCTTCGCCAGGTCCTTCACAAAGCGAGTAAATAAGCGAACAGTCGCTGGGAGTTTGCAAAATGAACTTTAGTCCCTTTTCCTAATGTCCAAGTCTGGGACCATTTGCTGGGACTTCGCCAGTTTGTTCGCAAAGCGAACATTCGCTGGCAAGTTCGCAAAGCGAACTTGCTGGTGTTTTCCTCTTTTCTTTGGCAGCTTGTATCATTTTCTTGTGTCTCACATCTTTGATCAAGTAGTGCCTTTTCCTGCACAATATCACACATATTACAAGCACCAAAGGTATATTCACAAGGTTTGAAGAATAACCACAATTCTTGAGTAAAATCCACAATTTCACATAGAAAAGCTTGAAAAATGCCACGTATACAATAGAAATATTAGTCAAGTTTGACATCTAACAGTGTCATCTCTGATCTTGAAGAGGAAGTTATTGTGCTTAACTCCAAACTTGACAATGTAAAAAAAAATGTTAGGATGCTCAACAGCAGTTCTGATATACTAGATGAGATTCTACAGGTTGGTTGGAATGTTGGAGATGTCAGAGGACTTGGCTACAATGATCAAGTAATGTTAAGGAAGAAAAGAGATCCAGAATGCAACCTTAATCGGACCAAAAGAAGATAGAAGATATCTAACAGAATGTCTCAACATCAGTACAAACATCAGAAACATACCCCAGGTAAAGGAGACAAGATTAGAAATGTCATTATTGTGATAAGAATGGTCACATTAAACGTTATTCCTACAAGCTACATGGATATCCTAAGTCTAGTAATGCTGGAAAGAAAAGGAGTTCCAAGAATGAGTCTGTGGACCTAATAACTCATTCTCCGCAAAAAGGGTACACTGAAGAAAAGTGGTACTTTGATAGTGGTTGTTCAAGACACATGTTTGGCGTCAAGAAATATTTGGTGAATATAGAGCCTTATTCCTCCAACTATGTCACCTTTGGAGATGGATCCAGGGAAAGATTAAAGGAGTTGGGAGATTGGATCAAGCTGGGAATCCTAGACTTGAAAATGTGTCGCTTGTCAAGGGATTAACTACAAATTTGATTAGCATAAGTCAACTTTGCAATCAAGGTCTAAAAGTCAACTTCACCAGATCTGAATGTTTGGTTGTGGATGATAAAGATAGGATTATCATGAAAGGTGTCAGATCAAAGAATAATTGTTATGTATGGACGACTTTACAGATAGAGAAACGTCATAAACATTCCTCAGATCTGAACATGGGTGAATTACAAATTGGAAGGTTAACCAAGATGACACATAGGAGATTGCAACATCAGACTATCTCAAGGATTGAGAATCTTCTTCAAAAGGCCTCTATTATTGATGAAATTAATGGAAATAGATGTTCTTATGCTGTCACAAAGGACTCAATCATAGAAACTGAGGAAATGACTACAAAGAATGGTTGTTTTCAGGTCACTGGAATTGGACTTGTGGTGTTCTGGCATAATGTCACAGTAGATGTCGTGACATCCTTCTGTGACAACTTGAACCTTTCTAGTGGTACAAAAATTCAGGAAAAATTTTTGAAGGACAAATTAGGGTTTTACTTGTTGTGTGGGAACACTATTCAAGGGTATGCATGGTTCCAAAATCAATCATTTCAAATCAACCAAAATTGCTTCCGCGATAGATATCTTCACTCTACACTAATTTTCTCAAACTCATTCACTTTCCAGATTGAAGAGAAGGCAAATTGTGTCCACTTTACGATGTCGCAACAACAATCGCCAACAAGAGCAACCAAGAAGGATACTACAGCGACATCCGCTACTAGGTCAAAAACTGAGGAGCTGTATGCTGAAGATGCAATTGATGTTGCCCCCCTTGCTATTATCCCATGCAAAACGGACAAACTTCCTGTAAGAAGATCAAAGAACTTTTCACCAGGTAATCCTTCGAATACTTCTGGTGCTTTCTCTAGCCCTAGAAAGGGAATAGAAAAGTTTAACACAGATGAAAGGATTGACAAAATAGTGAATAAACTCATAAGTCAAGGGGATATAATGAGTGTTGCTGGAATCACTAGACCACTGGCTCAGATTATGTCAACAAACTCAGTTCTTGATAAAGATATGATTGAGAGAAATGCTGATAATGGTGGAGATGATGAAGTGTCAGAAGGGAATCTGCACACCCTTGCTGACTCCATTGTGAGAAATGTTGAGACAGATGATGGAATATCCCCATCTACAAAAGTGTCTCAAGAACAGGCATCTAGGGGGACTGCTGAAGAAGTAAGTGATAAAGTTATCAATATAGATGACTTACCTTCTGATGATGAAGTCATTGTAATAAGTCTCAATCCTAGTGTGGCCGAAAGATTGAAGAATAGAAAAGTTAAGGGTGTGGACACTAAAAATACCCCTAACAAGCCAAATAAGAAATCTATAGTTGGACCCCATAGACCTTGGAGCAAGGTTGTTGTTGTGTCCAAAAAGAGATAGGTTGAGTCTGACACGGAGTCAGACTATGATGTTGCAAAAGATGTCCAGAACATCACGCCCATTAAGAAACCAACCTCTAAGAAGAAGGTTATTACTCTCCCTAAAGCTCCCATGGACAACATCTTATTCCATGATGTTGTAAATGTAAACAGGTGGAGGTATGTATATCACAGAAGAGTTGCTCTAGAGAGATAATTGGGAAAGAATGCCCTCAATTATAAGGAGGTGATGGATTTGATTAAAGTTGTTGGATTATTAAAGACGGTCACTCAATTTGGATCATGCTATGAGAGACTGGTTAAGGAGTTTGTAGTAAATATTCCAGAAGGATGCAATGATCGAAAGAGTGGGGATTACTTGAAGGTATATGTCAGGGGAAATGTTGTGACATTTTCTCATGCTGAGATCAACAAGTTCCTTGGTAGATCTGAAGGACCTCTAGCTGAAATTGAAGACTCTGATGATCAGATTTGTAGAGAAATGACTGGAAATATTGTGAAGACTTGGCCTAGCAAAGAGAAACTGTCAGCTGGGAAGCTGAGCGTTAAATATGCCATTATTCACAGAATTTGCACGGTGAACTGGGTCCCGACAAATCACACCTCAACCATTTCTACTGGGCTTGGAAGGTTTATCTATGTTGTTGGAAAAAGAAAGCCATTTGACTTTGGTGTATACATCTTCGAACAAATCCTAGAACAGGTTGTCTCTTCTGTTGTAAAGATGTCTATTTGCTTTCCTTCACTCATCTGTGGAGTGATTCTTCAACAACGCCCTGGGATAATTCAACCTATTGATAATATCATGAGGAGGGAGCCCCCCTGACTCTGCACTATAAACTGTTTGCTGAAAGCCATGTCCCAGATATTGCTTCAACATCTGCTCTAACATCTGCTGCAACAACTTCAGAGGAGGAAACTATTGCTCAGCTGAAGGAGACCTGCAGGGAGCTTGATGTCATCATCAGGACCAATACAGACAGGAAGAACAATCTGGAATGATTGATACAAGCCTTATCTTCTGAGTAGAACAAGGACATTAGAGCTAACACTAGAGATGCTAAGAAGTATGCTGCTGAAGAAAACAATGATGAAGTTGAAGAAGATGCTGCTGCTGATGATGGTTCTGGTGATGATGCAGAAGAAGGTGATTATGAGGAAACAGAAGATGACTATTGAAGGTTGTCTTCCCTTTATTTTTTTTTATTTTTTTTGGTTTTGTAAGGGCTTAACTCCCAGGATCATTTTCTTTCGGTTGGGTGTGTACTTTAATTACTCTATACTATTTATTTGGTTTTTGAGTTAGTCTTTCTGCCTTTGTCATATTATGGCTAAAAAAGGGGAGTAATACTAGCTTTACTAACCACTGCTAACTGCTACTAACCATTGAGAGGGAGTAGTGCTGCTTGCAGAAGAAGGTACTGTTTGAGGGGGAGACAAAGTTTTTGTTCCGCTACTGTTCTGATGGTCTGGTCTCCCTGTTATAAATAATTTTGTCTGCAGGTTAATTATAGTTAGTTTTAGCCAAAATCTGCCAAAGGGGAAGATTGATGAGTCCAAGCCTTTGAGGTTGGCATCAATTTTGGTAAAACTAACTTAACAGAAAGATGTTGGACAAGATATCGTAACATGTTGAACTGACTGCAGGTTAAGTTGTTAGACAAAATGTCCTATCATGTTGATTCGACATCTTTGTCTGTTACAGTTTGGAATAACTGTTATCTGATTTCCAGGTTTTATAGGAATGTGATTTTGTCCTAGGTGGCATTCGATATTGAGGAATCAGAGATTCTGATTCTAAAAGGAATATGTTGTTTCTAAGTGTGGAGACACTTTAGGAAACTTACGATTGAAGAAACTATTCTAGAGAAGAATAGGTCGCAGATTCTGTGGAGCTGAATTGCTGCGATTCTGAAGCCCAAATCCAGTTCTGTTTAGTGATATAATTAGGATGGATTTAACCTAGAATAGACACTGAATATACACAGTTGTTATTGAGTACTAGGGTTTGTACTTTTGTGAGCCTCTCTTGTATTGTGTGAATACCTGAGTTGGACAATTTTTATTGAGTTGTAATTGTTCAGTCACTGCTGTGATTGAAAGGGAATTGAGAAGGGTCTCATACCTAGGAGTGTCTTAGGTAGAAATCTAGCACGAGTAGTTTCTAGGTGTCAAGTTGTAAACAGTTGAGTTTAGCTTAGAACCAATTCTGCTTAGTGGATTTCATTCCTGGCTTGGTAGCCCCCAGACGTAGGTGTTGTTGATCACCGAACTGGGTTAACAATTCTTGTGTGTTGTTTACTTTCTGCTGTTTGTATTTTTTCTTCATTATCCTTGTGTGACAAGCAGAGATCAAGTGTCACGACACCCTGTCTGACAACTTAGTGATCTGCTTGACCAGAATTTCATAATTGAAACAAAAACTTGCTTAAACCTAAGGGAGTGATCAACTCACAAAGACTCAAACACAAAATTCCAATCAACTTCTTCCAAAATCCTAAGTGTTACACAAAACACAATACTTATTTATCACAATTATTTGAACTCTTTTTGTTTCCTTTCACAAGGATTTTCTTTTTCTTTATTTTTTTTCTTTTCTTTTCTTTTTCATATTTTTCTCTTTTTTCTTTTCTTTTTCATATTTTTCTCTTTTTTCTTTTCTTTTTCAACCTCGTAGAAACCAACCAATGAGTAAACAATCATTCTCTCCCCAACTTGAATTCAACTACATCATCATGTGAATACTCCCTACTTTCTAAGGTAAGGTAAAAATTCATACAACAACAAAAAGTTGAGGGTTCAAGAAAAAACAATCAATCAAAATCCATACAAAAAGTGATTCAATACTCATAGACAAGCATTAAGTTCAAACAACATGGATAATGATAGAAAGGCACAAAGAGGTTACGAATGATCACACACTCATAAAGTGAATGACTATTTGGCTAGGTAGTTGTGCTCAAAATGAAACAAAATGCCTTGATCTTTTCCATGCTTTCATATAATCAACACAAACAAAAGATTAAGCATAATAAAATTCACTTAGAACAAGAATGTTGGTACTCTGCGCATATATGAACAATGAAAAGCTTCCTCATAAAAAGGTGATAACTCGAATTCGTATCATATTTTCCGACTCATTACGCGCACTTTTAGTATCGTTTTATCGAGTCTTTCATATTATTTGCTTTGATTTATTATGTTTTCCTTTATTTTTATGTCGACAGGTATTTAATCGGCAAGTATGGAAAAAAGAGCAAAAACAGAGCTGAAGAGTGAAGAAAAACAACAAAAAGTCAAGTTCTGGCCTCCTCAGAGCAATGGCGCTCGCCATGACCTGAGGAAGGCGCTCGCCGTGCCCAAAAAGGAGGGAAATCAACTTTTGAACTAATGATGGTCGCCATTAGGCATACGGCGGTCGCCATTATGCGCGAGAGCAGTTTTACCAGCAGCAGTTTGGCAGTTTCCTCTATTCTTTTCAAATTCGAACCTGAAGTTCTTGGAGCCAATTTTTCTCTATAAATAGGCCCTTTGGAGGATAGTTTGGGTATCCAAGTTTGCGTGGAAGCGCTGTCAAATTTGTTTCGTAGTCTTAGGCATATATTCACTTGTAAAAGTGACTGTAACTCACATTGAGGGATTGTCACACTAGTTTGTATTCTATTTCTGTTGTACTCTTGGATCATCAATCTTGTCGTCATATTATTAAAAGTATTTCCAGTTCCGTTTAATTCAAGTCTCCATTTATTTTCCCGCATTTACAGGTTCTTTATTTATCGCTTTATTATTATTGTTATCGTATTCTATAATCGTTCAAGCATGTTGTCATTAATTATGTTTACCATGTTTAGTTTGTTTATGTTTAATTACATGTCTAGTTAAAATGTCTTGAGTCCGACGTATGAGAACCATCGTTACCGACGGGACTCCATAGAAAATAATAGGTACGAAACTATTATTGTATGTCGTTTTGGTTGTAATTTCTATGCATAATTTAAGTAGCTTTGTCATGAGAGTGAGAAGTTATTTAACATTGCTTTGTCATGAGAGTGAGAAGCATATAAAGGTTTGAGCCGAGATTCGCGAGAGCGTGAGGAGCAAACCGGATAATATAAATTAGGCATAATATCTAAATACAGCGATAGCGCTTTAGTGTTTCTTAGTTACCGGGCGAGCGAGAGCAAAATCTTGGGATTAAGAGATATGGCTTTAGTTAAGACCGCGAGAGCGTGAGGCGGAGTCTTTAAGTCGGTGTATTCTACAGAATAGGCATATAGTCATAATCAGTACCCGTATTCTACAAGTCCCTTAGGTGCGCGGAAATCATATTTCGGCCTCGTTTTAGTATTATCTTCAAACCTTTAGTAATTAGCGTTTATATTTCCGTTCGTACCTTTTTAATCATAGCCTTAGCTTTACAAAGCAATGATAGATTACAGTAGGTTGATATTGGTCTATGTGGGTTCGACAATCTTTTATATTACTTTGATAAATTCGTGCACTTGCGGAGCATCAAGTTTTTGGCGCCGTTGCCGGGGACCAACGGTCAATATTGTGATTCCGTTGTTGCACCGTATATACTAAGGCACTCTTGTTTGAAAAAAAAAACAAAAACAAAAAAAAACTATGTATCACACAGATTTCCTATACAATTACCACTCCCAATATTTTGAGGAACCACAAGAATACCATAATCCCGACCTCGAAATGTTGATGGAGGATTTCAATGCGACGCTCACTTACTCTCAACCAAATTTCCTCTATGATTACCACTCCCAATATTTTTAGGAATCGCAAGAATCCCATAATTCCAACCTCGAAAAATTAATGGAGGTTTTCATTGAAACAACAACTAATTCTAGGCTAGAATTTATGATGGTGCGCTTTGTGGAGACACAAACTCTCCAGAATGAAGAGTTTAGAAAACAACATCTCGATGCTTATGAAACCTTTAGGCAGATGACCACTGTGGTCGAGTCCCTCACGACTCACACTGAGGCATTGGAGACTCAAATCTCTCTGCTTGCCCAGACACCTATAGAACCCTCCCTTGAGAGACATGTGGATGTTGTAATGACCAGTAGTGAAGAACAAATAGAAAATCCTAGGGAGAGTGATAATGAATTTGAGGAGAGTTATGGTGAGAAAAGCGTAGAGATTGAGAAAAATCCACCGAAGCCACCCGAAAGGGAGGTTGTCGAAGAGGTAGAGAAGGAAGCATCTATTATTCCACCTCCTTATATCCCACCAATTTCTTTCCCGCAAAGGTTTGTAGAAGTTAAGGTAGACTCCGAATCCAAAACATATGTGGAGGTATTGGAAAATATCCACACCGATACACATTTATCTAAGGTCCTGCATGAAAAGAGAAAATTTGAGGACCATGAAACTAGGGATATCATTACTGTTAAGAGGGTAAGGTTAGATTTTGAGGTAGCGGATGAATTAACTAAGCCCAAACTTGAAAAATTGATACTTAGGATAGATCTAGAACCACCACCACAAGTTCAAAAGAATGAACCACCCCATAGAAGGAAGAAAAGAAAAGGTGAGGGATATGTGAGATGGCTTGATAAGTGGCTATGGAAACCGAAGATCATTAGCAGTCGGGCTATCGATGTTAAACAAAGCGCTGCGTGGGAGGAAACCCACGAGATGTTTAATTTAATGTTTTACTTTTATTGTCTGTGTTTGCAGGAAATAAAGAAATGTATTGCTTGTCTCGTCTCAGCTTCTTCTAGGTGCCCACAGACATTCCTGCGAATGTCACTGCTGGTGGTGACACCGATACCGCACTATATTTTTCTAACACTTTTTGCAGGTACTTCCTCCAGAAACGGGCAGCATTATGAGTTGTTTCAGAAAAGAGAAAATTCAACAAATGAAGGTATCTCAAAGCGCCCACCGCCGAAGCAGAAGTGGCCAGCGAAGACATGGACATCAAGAGAGGATCAGAGAAGATCTGGCATGCAGTAGCATTCATACAGGTTCTATCTTTCCTTTTTCCACCTTTTATCAAAACATTGGGGACAATGTTTGGATTAAGTGTGGGGGAGGAACTTTATCGCTTTACATTTATCGCTTTTCAGTTTGATTTATTGTTTTTTAGTTTATTTCATGCTTTTTGGAATTTTATTTGTTTTTAATGTTTTGTCAAGTCTTTGCATGTGCTGTCAAGTCTTTATGCGTGGTTTTCACTTGTTATTCAATTTCCCCAAAATTTTAAAAATTTTAACCTCCAACTATTTTTGTTTTGATTCATGGCACGACACTCTGAAAGTATATTGGTTGTTTAGGCTGTGTTAGATAGAATTGGGAAAGTTTTGTAAATATCGGTACCGTTCCTACACCTTAGATTCCCTAAGTATGTGATATTGATTTAAGTAGGCATTATGCCAAGACCTTATGCCTAGCTTCTTAAAAGTAGCCTCTTGATTAGTTTATACTAGCAGCCAGCACCATCCTTGTGTATAAATTAAGTAACGAACCGATGCAAATATGTGTTGATCTCAAAAATTTGAATAATGTGATTTTTATAGAAAAAACGAATGAAAGACATGTTCCCGCTAAGTTAGGTGGTCCTCACCCGACCATTTAGCCTAAAGGTTCGGACTCTTGAAATTCGTAAGCAAAAGAAAACATAATGTAAAAAAAAAGAGAAATTTTTTTTTGAATGTCGAGATCATATAACACAAACAGGTTCGCTTACCATGTAAGTACAAAGGATAACAGGCTTAATGTGATTGCGCGAGAATGAAAAAGAGGTGAAATAGGATGAAGGATGTAGGTCGAGTTATAATGTCATGATTTAAATTGGTATTGCATAGGAAGGGAGTCTTTGTCCGCAAATGTGGAAATGTGTCGTTACGATATCCTTGTTTTCACTATTTAGTACCTATCGATCAAACATTAGCCTAGCAGCCACGAACGATTAGAGTCTCGTTGTGCCTATGTTTCGAACCGTGCTTATTTTCTTTTTACCGTGTTGGTTAATTGCTTGAGGACAAGCAATGGTTTAAGTGTGGGGGTGTTGATAACTCGAATTCGTATCGTATTTTCCGACTCATTACGCGCACTTTTAGTACCGTTTTATCGAGTCTTTCATACTATTAGCTTTGATTTATTATGTTTTCCTTTGTTTTTATGTAGAAAGGTATTTAATCGGCAAGTATGGAAAAAAGAGCAAAAACAGAGCTGAAGAGTGAAGAAAAGTAGCAAAAAGTCAAGTTCTGGCCTCCTCAGAGCAATGGCGCTCACCATGGCCTGAAGAAGGCGCTCGCCGTGCCCAAAAAGGAGGGAAATCAACTTTTGAACTAATGACGGTCGCCATTAGGCATACGGCGGTCGCCATTATGCGCGGGAGCAATTTTATCAGCATCAGTTTGGCAGTTTCCTCTATTCTTTTCAAATTCGAACCTGAAGTTCTTGGAGCCAAATTTTCTCTATAAATAGGCCCTTTGGAGGATAGTTTGGGTATCCAAGTTTGCTCGGAAGCGCTGTCAAATTTGTTTCATAGTCTTAGGCATATATTCACTTGTAAAAGTGACATTGTCACACTAGTTTGTATTCTATTTCTGTTGTACTCTTGGATCATCAATCTTGCCGTCATATTATTAAAAGTATTTATAGTTCCGTTTAATTCAAGTCTCCATTTATTTTCCCGCATTTACAGGTTCTTTATTTATCGCTTTATTATTATTGTTATCGTATTCTATAATCGTTCAAGCATGTTGTCCTTAATTATGTTTATCATGTTTAGTTTGTTTATGTTTAATTACATGTCTAGTTAAAATGTCTTAAGTCCGACATATGAGAACCGTTGTTACCGACGGGACTCCATAGAAAATAATAGGTACGAAACTATTATTGTATGTCATTTTGGTTGTAATTTCTATGCATAATTTAAGTAGCTTTGTCATGAGAGTGAAAAGTTATTTAACATTGCTTTGTCATGAGAGTGAGAAGCATATAAAGGTTTGAGCTGAGATTCGCGAGAGCGTGAGGAGCAAACCGGATAGTAGAAATTAGGCATAATATCTAAATATAGCGAGAGCGCTTTAGATGTTGATTAGGATATTGTTGGCTTTCAAATAGTGTTTCTTAGTTACCGGGTGAGCGAGAGCAAAATCTTGGGATTAAGAGATATGACTTTAGTTAAGACCGCGAGAGCGTGAGGCGGAGTCTTTAAGTCAGTGTATTCTACAGAATAGGCATATAGTTATAATCAGTACCCGTATTCTACAAGTCCCTTAGGTGCGCGGAAATCATATTTCGGCCTCGTTTTAGTATTATCTTCAAACCTTTAGTAATTAGCGTTTATATTTCCGTTCGTACCTTTTTAATCATAGCCTTAGATTTACAAAGCAACTATAGATTACAGTAGGTTGATATTGGTCTCTGTGGGTTCGACAATCTTTTATATTACTTCGATAAATCCGTGCACTTGCGGAGCATCAAAAGGGTGGGAACTAAAGTGATTCACATCAAGAACAAGTATACAAAAGAATGAATGGCATGAAAGTTTATAAGAAGCCTAAGTATCATGAATATGCTAAAGTCTAGAAAGCGATAAACACATACCTTGGTCGTGTACAAAACTTAACAATATCATTACCATACAACCCCAAGTTGAAATGATCAAACTTGAAACATCACCTTAAATTCATTAAGTTACTCGAAAAAAGCTCATTGATAAACACAAGAATTATTAATATAAACATACTAAAAGACCGGGTGAAATTGTCTAAACAAATTTAAAAGTGAACATTTGAAATTTCAGAGCTGGTCCGATTTAAATTTGTTTAGACAATTGCACCATACTACCTAGACTAAACAAAAAAAAACACAACATGCTTATTTTACGTCGCAAGCTCGACGCCTATTATTTACAAACTAGCACGTTGCTTCGGATGGGCCAAATACTTTCACTCCCGCCTTTTCTCTCATCTCTTCGAGCTTTAACCAGAACTACACATCTAACCACACTTTTGGCAAACGTGAAGAGAAACAAATATATACAGAATATTCACAAGTATGCAAAACATGTAAAATTCACAAATATGGTAAACATATACAAGTATCAATATAAACAAGTGAAAATAGACAATATATACGATATCTACAAAACTCAAAAACAAAGAAACTATCACAATACGGTCCAATAAAAACACCAATCCCCGACAACGGCGCCATTTTGCTGAGGCGGTAAAGCGGCAAGCAACAAAAGTTTTTGGAAGTATTTTTCTGGGAATTTATCGTGTCCATAGAGATCAGTGTTATTGAACTGTCGTTCGACAAGTCTCGTATTTATGAGTTTGGATTAAATTGGTTAAAGTAAAAGGAGAAAAGTAAATATGAACATAAAAAGAATTCATTCTTCAGAGAGAAGAGAACTCTCGGGTTTGCATTTCATCTACCCTATCAAATACTTAAACTTACTACCCAGTTGTACGCAACCTAAATCACTTGTCAACATTATCACGTATCTCTCACACAGAGGTTATCTCTAACACAGAGTGAGACAATGACCGGATTACTCACGTCGACGATCTCTCAGCGCAACACAAACAACACAGAAGCATTAAGTTCCGATACCCAAGTGAATATTACGCCTAAATCTATCTCTAGAATCTAGAACCTAATAGATGTTCATCCAAAATTTGGATTTAACCCGTTCATGTCTGCAACAACTCAAACCCAAATAAAGAAAGCAACCATCAACATTAATTTGTAAAATGAGTTTTATACAACACCATGAGCAATAAATATACATATAATCAAGGTAAACTTACATACAAACTCACAACAAATGGAAACTACAAAGGGAAGAGAGAAGAGGAATCAAAATCTCTCACGGTGTCAATCACGATCCAAGAATCATCCACCCCCAATCGTCGAGTTGCAACCTCCATTGATGCTTTTATAAGCTCTAAACTATCAAAAATGAAGTTTGATGGAGTGAGAGAAAAAAATACCCAAACTATACCCTAAAAAATGTGTTTTTACCCCTAAATATCTGCTTCTGTCCAGGCAAATTCGCCCGGTAAAGTCCCGGTTCGCCCGACGAATTAAGACGGTATATTCTGTATTTTTTTCACGCTTCTGGAGTGTCCGGCTCGCCTCTGCTTCGCCCGGCGAGCTCGGGGCGAAGCTGACAGATACACAAAAATTCCAACATTATTTTCTTCGTAACTTTTAAATCGTAACTCCGTTTTTTTCCTGGTTCGAAGCGTTGGAAAACTTTTTCAATGCTCTTTATGAATATGACAAGATATCCTTGCTTGAATACCTACAAAAAATGAGATTAAAACAATTAAACTCAATGATATTTACACGATAATGTAGTATATACTAGGGATGGTAAAATGAATGGATTAGATGGATATGGATTGGATTGTTAATGGATGGATCAAAACAATCCATTAGTCCATTAACAATCCACTAAAATTTTCTTAAAATTATCCAAGCCAATCCATCCGTTAAGAGTAAAATCCATCCAATCCATCCATTAACATATTTGTAATGGATGGATATCCATCCATCCATTTTTTTATTTTGAAAAAACAAACGTATTTTTTATAGGTTTTTTTTTTTGAAAAAAAATCGGTTTTTTTTGGAAAATTCAACTTTTTGTATTTTTCAAAAAATCGATATTTTAATTTTCAAAAAGAAATCGGTTTTTTTTGCAAAAAAAAACATTTTTTCAGAAAAAAATCGGTTTTTTTTTTCCGAAAAAAATGGTTTTTCTTTTCGGAAAAAAAAAATCGTTTTTTTTTTCGGAAAAAAAACGGTTAAAAAAAAACGTTTTTTTTTTTTCGAAAAAAATTGGTTTTTTTTGTAAAAAATCGGTTTTTTTTTTGGAAAAAAATTGTTTTTTTTTTCAAAAAAAAATCGTTTTTTTTTTGGAAATAAATCAGTTATTTTTTCGGGAAAAAAATCTGTTTTTTTTTAAATCTGTATTTTTTTTTGAAAAAAAAATCAAATTAAAAAAAAATCTATTTTTAATTATTTTTTAAAAAATAAATCTAACGGAGATAAAAATAATCCATTGGATCCGTAAAATATGTTGGATGGATTGAATCAATCCATGCATATAAATGGATGGATTTAATCCAATCTATTAACTTACTTTTTATGAGGTGGATGGATTGGATGAATTTTCTGGTGGATGGATATGATGGATTTTGGTTTAATGGATTCAATTGCCACCTCTAGTATATACATTATAACGTAAAGTAAACGTATTTACAAATAAAGCGGGGTTTATTCGTACGATATTAACAAAAAATATCGATAAGTGCAACAAAAATTATCTACAAAAATAGCTACAATTTGCACTTATCAAGGAGTTCTTGTACTTTTTGAAAAGCCCCAAACATGCTCTACAACTTTCATGTTTGATAAATTTCTTGATTCTAAATGGATCATAGTGAAAACTGACTCCAAAGTTTGGTACTTTTTGTGAACAAAACTGCCTTGAAAAATTTCTAAGTGTTGAATGATATTTTTACAACTTGATGGCTCCATAACTCAAAATCTATGCACTTTTTGGAGATTAACCCTAATTGGCAAAGTTGTAGTATGTTGTGAGGGATTCAATTTGATCTTTAGAACACAAAAAATGGTGGTCTAGATTGAAAGTTATGACCTTTCAAAGTTGGCACAAAATTAGGGTTTTTCTTCCATACTTGGAAAAAATTTCAACTTTCTTCCACTTTGCCCCTTTTTCAAGAAACCTCCAAATTCTTGATTTTCCACGGTCAAACTTGTTGGTCAAACATGTTTTCATGAATTTTGGCTTAAGGACTTCAATTTTGACCAAACAATCCAAAAGTCAAAAGGTTGACTTTGTAGTTAAAAGCTTGTGTATCAGATGAATTCAATTGTGTGATCTTCAATGATCTTGCATCCTTGAACTTTTCAAACATCATGGATGGACTCCAAGGATGTATTTTAGTGTCTTGAGCCATGTCCCAAGGCTTGGGATCATGCTTTGATCAAAAGTCAAAGGCACAGTTGACTTTTCCTGATGAAACCCTAATTGGTGACCAGATAAAGTTGAGCTTCAAAGAACTTGTAATGAGAACAATTTACACTTGATTCTTGGTGGAAAGAGGCCTCTTGAGTGTATGCACACTTAGTAGGTTGATGATTAATCCAAGAAATTGACTGGTCAAATAAAGATCCTCTTGATTCTCTTGGTGCAAAACCCTAATTCAGATGAGACAAAACAACAAGCCACTTGAACAAGGATAGGGTTAGCAATGCAATGTGTGATGCTCCTAGAATGATGATGAAATCTAGGGTCAAAATTTGGGGTATGACACATAGGAATCCTACACCAAAGAAGTTGTGTGGAAACTCCACAACAAAACTCTATTGTGGAAAGAAAGCATATACATCTCCTTAATGTTACTCGATCTTTTTTTTCATGCTCAATTGTCAAAATGTTTTTAGTCATTTTCTTTATGTCATGCTACTTATTTGATTAATAGACTATGTAGTCCTGCCATACAAAACAGTATCCCTTTTGAGCTCCTTTTTTAACACATCTCCTTCTTATACTGAAATTAGAGACAAATTGGATCTTAGACCCACCAAGTGCTTATTTTTAGGTTTCCCCATGGGAGTTAAAGGCTACCTGCTGTTTGATTTAAACACCAGATTAAGATTCATTTCCAGAAATTGTGTTTTTCATGAGCATACATTCCCTTAGACACCTCACCCTCCTAATAACCAAGACACTACATCCAACCTAGAAAATGATACTTCTACCATTCCTTTCCTTTTTCACCATCTATCTTCTATGAACTGTCCAAACACTATTGGCCATGAGTGTAACACCCGAGGCCGAAGAGGGCGGATAATGGTTACATGTAAACACCCGAGGGCGAGGGAGTGGTTGTTGGTGCACGAGGCATGACAATGAGACACTCCTAGCAGGTTGGCAAGGGAGTGGTTGTCGGTGCAAGAGGCATGACAATGAGACACTTCTAGAAGCTTCTAGGGAAAAAACCGAATTCACATCAGAATGAGAGGGATCCTGAGGTTGTGCAGGTATGAGACCACATGGTTGAAGTAAGGCTTATAAGGATTAATTGGTACTACCTATACCAACAAGATGCATCTTTTTTTTCTGTAGCCCATTCTATAAGAACTCCATAGTTAAGTGTGCTTGACTTGGAGTATTTTTGGGATGGGTGACCTTCTGGAAAGTTTCTTAGAAAGTGTGTGAATGAGTACAAAACATGTTGAAAAGACTAGTGTTGATTTGTGGGGTTAGTCGGTAATCCTGAAGCAGTTTAGGGCATTACAAATGGTATCGAGTTAGACCTCTCCCAGTATGACGTTGTTCGGGGACGAACCAAGAGGAAGTTGGTGGGTATGTAACACCCGAGGCCGAAGAGGGCGGAGAGTGGTTACATGTAAACACTTGAGGGTGAAGAAGTGGTTGTCGGTGCACGAGTCATGATAATGAGACACTCCTAGCAGCTTGACGAGAGAGTGGTTGTCGGTGCACGGGGCATGACAATGAGACACTCCTAGTAGCTTCTAGGGAAAAAATCGAATTCACATCGGAATGATAGGGATCCTGAGGTTGTGCAGGTATGAGACCGCATGGTTGAAGGAAGGCTTATAAGGATTAATTGGTACTACCCATATCAACAAGATGCGTCTTCTTTTCGGTTGTCCGTTCTATAAGAACTCCAAGTTAAACGTGCTTGACTTGAAGCAATTTTGGGATGGGTGACCTTCTGGGAAGTTTCTCAGAAAGTGTGTGAGTGAGGACAAAACACGCTGAAAAGACTCGTGTTGATTTGTGGGGTCAGTCGGTAATCCTGAAAGCAGTTTGGGGCGTTATAATGAGCAATCTCAACCTCATTCCATAGCTTCACCTGACTCTCCTATCACCCCTCAGCATATCTCTCCCATCCCTGTAGCCAAACATCCCTTTGTCTGTCATGCATCTTATTCCTCTATTCCATATGACATCTCTAACTATGTTTCATACTCTCATATTTCACCTGCATTTTTCTCTTATATTTCTACTGTTACTACAACTTGTGACCCTGTTAATTACAAGCAAGCCAACCTTCATCATCATTGAATTAAGGCCATGAATGATGAAATACAAGCCTTAACAGACAATAACACTTGGAGATTCACTACTTTACCTCAAGGTAAGAAATTTATAAGGTGTAAATGGGTCTATAAGACCAAGTTTCATTCCAATGGCACTATAGAAAGACATAAAGCAAGGTTAGTGGCATAAGGCTTCAATCAAATTCAAGGTATTGACTACTTTGATACTTTTTCTCCTGTTGCAAAATTGACCACTGTAAGGTTGATCCTTGCCTTTGCCACTTCTTTAAATTTGCATCTTTTTCAACTTGATGTCCATAATTCTTTCCTTCATGGAGATTTGGATGAGGAAGTTTATATGTCTTTACCTAAAGGCATCACACCTTCTTATCAATCATGGCATCAACATCTGTCAAAGGAAGTATACACTTGATCTTCTTGCAACTACTGGCTTACTTGGTTGCAAGCCTGCCTCTACTCCAATGGCTCGTGATACCATACTGCAATCTACTGATGGAACACCCTTACAAGATCCTTCTAAGTACAGAAGATTAGTAGGACAATTGATTTATCTGCTCAACACCAGGCCAGATATTAGCAATCTCAACCTCATTCCATAACTTCACCTGACTCTCCTATCACCCCTCAACATATCTCTCCCATCCCTGCATCCAATCCTTCTCATGACCATACAGATAACTTTGTTCCTACCATCCCTTTGTCTGTCATGCATCTTATTCCTCTATTCAATATGACATCTCTAACTATGTTTCATACTCTCATATTTCACCTGCATTTTTCTTATATTTTTGCTGTTACTACAACTTGTGACCCTGTTAATTACAAGCAAGCCAGTCTTCATCATCATTGAATTAAGGCCATGAATGATGAAATACAAGCCTTAACAGACAATAACACTTGGATATTCACTACTTTACCTCGAGGTAAGAAATATATAGGGTGTAAATGGGTCTATAAGACCAAGTTTCATTCCAATGGCACTATAGAAAGACATAAAGCAAGGTTAGTGGCAAAGGCTTCAATCAAATTCAAGGTATTAACTACTTTGATACTTTTTCTCCTGTTGCAAAATTGACCATTGTAAGATTGATCCTTGCCCTTGCCACTTCTTTAAATTTGTATCTTTTTCAACTTGATGTCCATAATGCTTTCCTTCATGGAGATTTGGATGAGGAAGTCTATATGTCTTTACCTAAAGGCATCACACCTTCTTATCAATCATGGCATCAACATCTGTCAAAGGAAGTATACACTTGATCTTCTTGCAACTACTGGCTTACTTGGTTGCAAGCCCGCCTTTACTCCAATGGCTCGTGGTACCATACTGTAATCCACTGATGGAACACCCTTACAAGATCCTTCTAAGTACAGAAGATTAGTAGGACAACTGATTTATCTGCTCAACACCAGGCCAGATATTTCATACTCAATGCAACAACTAAGTCAACAAATGAGTAATCCTACTGATGTCCATTACAATGCAGCCTTACATGTGCTACATTACCTCAAATCTTCACCAACTCAGGGTCTTCCTTTTCCAAGAAATTCCACTCTGCAACTCAAGTCCTTCTCAGATTCTGATTGGGCCACATGTCTTGAAATACGAAAGTCTATAATAGGCTACTGCATTTATCTTGGAGATTATTTAGTTTCATGGAAATCTAAGAAGCAGCCCACTGTGTCCAGAAGTTCCATTGAAGTAGAGTATAGATCCATGACTTCCACGGTTTGTGAACTGCAGTGGTTGAAAAACATCCTCAACGAACTTATCATCCCTTTCAAGAAATCGACTCTGCTTTATTGTGACAATGCCTCTGCCATACACATAGCTAACAACTCATCCTTCCACGAATGCACTAAGCAAAAACTTTTCCATCTTCTTCCTGTGTCTTCTTTGCATCAGCTAGTAGACGTTTTCACCAAACCTTTAGATTTCACACATTCTTGCAACCTTGCAGGCATGCGTCTTATTCGTTGAGGTCTGCTTGGGCCTGCATCACCTCTGACTTTTTCTTTTCGAACTTCTCTTTCAACTTCACTTGTTAGTTCTTCACATAAGATTCTCACTGAATCCTTCTTAACATTCTCAGTCCAATCCCATTCCTTAAGCTCATCTATGATCACGTCCCTGCTAATCACAACTTACTTGTTCATTGGGTCGAACAATTTGTATCCTCTAGTCGAATGATATCCTATCAAGATCATTTGACTCGGCTTGTCATCAAGTTTTCTTCTGAACTGATATGGCATATGTCTATGTGCTATAGATCCAAACACCTTCAAATGACTTAGACTAGGCTTGATACCAGACCAATATTCTTCTGGCATGATTCCTTCTAGCTTCTTTGTCTGACATCTATTCAATATGTATGTTACAGTCGACACAACTTCTCCCATAATTTGTTGGGTGGATGCTTGCCTCTCAACATACTTCTCACCATATTCATAATGGTTCTATTCTTCCTTCCTGCAGTTCCATTTTATTGTGGAGTGTAGGGTGGCACCACCTCATGCACAATCCCTCTTTCTCTCATAACACATCAAAATCTTTCGACACATACTCTCCACCACCATCAGTCCTCATAATCTTGATCTTTCGACTACTTTGTATTTCAACCATAGATTTAAACTTGGCAAATACCTCGATCACTTCACTTTTCTTCTTGATCAAGTAAGTCCACAATTTTCGACTGAAATCATATATGAATATGACAAAGTATCTATTACATCCAATTGAATCCACCTGGATAGGTCCACACACATCAAAGTATATGACTTCAAGAATTGCCTTCGACTTGCTTCCTGGTATGTACAACACATTAGAAATTACTAACCTTTTGCCATCTTTCCTCATAATCAGAACATCACCAATACCTTCAGCTGCTAGAGTATTATCATTTGCAAATTTTACCATGTTCTTTATTGAGGGCTTTATGTTGACAAACCAATCTTTCCTTCCAGACATCTGTGATGAACATCCTGGGTCTAAGTACCATTAGTCCTTGAATCTCTCTTCATCTCTCGTTGTAACCATCAGCAACATCTCTTATTCTTCTTCATATTTTACCAGCTTTGCATCAGTTTCTTGATTCTTCTGCTTTTCAGGACAATTACTAGAATAGTGACCATACTTCTTACAATTGTTACACTGAATGTGACTTTTTTTTAGGTTTTCGACCACCACCTCTTCCTCTTCCTGCAGCACCACCTCTTAGGTTGCCTTGGTTCCGGGGTTTTCTCTGATTCGACCAGTTTCCTTCTTGTTTATTTAGACCAGTCGAATTGTTGTAGCCTCCTTTTCCTTTGTTGCCATTCCAACTTCCTTTGCCTTTCTTTTCTTCTGCTGATTGCGCCTGCAAAGCCACACCACTCTTCGACTTTCCTACAGCTCTTTCAGCCATTCTTTGTTCATGAGATTCAAGTGTCCCTTGAAGCTCTTCCTTTATCAATGTTAATAAGTCTTTCGACTCTTATATGGCTACTACCACGTGGTCGAACTTCAGAGCTAATGACCTCAATATCTTTGCAAAAACTGATCTTGATTTCAACGTTTCTCCATACACCTTGATTCGATTCACCAGATTCGTAACCCTAGTGAAGAAATTAGTTATGCTTTCATTGTCCTCCATCTGAAGCAATTCATAGGTTCTTTTGTGAGTTTGTAACCTCACCTCTTTCACCTTTAATGCGCCTCCAAATGATTTCTCCAGAATTTCTCATGCTTCTTTCACTGATTCTACATCACTAACCTTTTCAAAATTATCTGGATCAACGCATTGATGAATTATAAAGAGAGATTTATAATCTTTCTTCTTCAATTCTTTGTGTGCAGCCTTTTCTTCATTCGTCGCGTTTTCTGCAAGCGTTGTTACTCCTTCCTTCACAAGATCCCAAAGATCTTGATAACAGAAAACTACCTTCATCTTCTTGAACCAATTCACATAATTATTTTTCTTGAAAGTTGGAAGACTCGCCGGAAAATGCCTGTTTGGATGATTCATCGCCATTGTATTTTGCTTCCACGAATCACAACTGGAGTTCTAATACCAAATGTTGGAATTTAAACCCAAAACTTTGAGTAATTCCGAATCAATCTTGATGAACAAGATTCAATCAACCGATCGAATTCCTCTCTTGTTCTTCACTCTTCACTCGAGTGAATCAACCAATCTTGGTTGCAAGATGATTATCTCTACACAATGACAATGAAAGAAAGAAAATTGAGTAAGAAAGAAGATTAGGGTTTGACGAAAATTAGGGAAGAAGAAGATGAATTCTGCAGAGTCTCTATTTGCCCACAACCTGTGGAAAATCTCATTTATTTTGCATCTACAAGTGATTACAAGATTATTACAAAATAGGAGTTATTCCCTCTATTTATAATTGAGATAGCTTGCTCCCTAAGTTAAAGCCTAAAAATTACAAAAGCCCAAAAATACCTTTTTTTTTTGAAATAAAATACTTTATTAACCAAAAGGAAGAAGAGCATAAAGCAACCCAAAGGGTATCCAGCTGAACCAACAGACAACAAAACCAAGGAAACTATCCTAAGGCATAAGTAACCTACTTAAGGATTTCCTAAGATTAGCCTTCATCCAACATCTATAGACAATGGTGTCTATGATTCTATCACCAATTTTTCCCCTGTTACAATCATTCCCAAAACAACTATCATTTCTAAAATGCCATAACTCATAAAGAGTTTCAGCAAAGGCACATTTTATGATTCTACATCTAGGGCTCATAGACTTACTTAACCTATTGATCCAAATTATCTCCTCAGACCAAGGACCAGGAAAATGCATGATTTGGAGCCAGTCAAGAATGTACTTCCACACTTCCTTCATAGGCTTGCACTTGAAAAAAAGATGATTGAGGGTCTCTCTTTCTTTACAAAAGCAGCAGCAGTCATCATTAAGCAGACAAAATCTCAGCATCCTATCCTTAGTAGCCAATCTCTTTTGACAAGCCATCCACATGATGAATTTAGCTCTAGGGCGGGCAGGGTTGTTGTATAACTTTCTCCACTCCACAATGTAATTTCTGTCATTCAACACATGATACAACTTCCTCGAATAAAATCGATCCTCCTGCACAAATTGCTTCCACAAGTTCAACTCATTAACAATAGGCTTCATATTAAGAATGGATTTCATAATCCATGATGAGCTGTCCTTGATGCCCATTGTCATCACATTTTGATCCTTAATGTAGTAAGAATGAATCCATTTTATCCACAAACAGTCAGTTTTCATGTTGATGTTCCATAACAGCTTGGCTAAACACATTTGATTCCAATTAGATAAGTCTATGATGTTCAGACCCCCTTGCTTCTTTGGAGCACAAGTCTTCTTCCAGGCAATGAGAGCTTTCCTGGAGACTTTATCAGTACCTGTCCATAAAAAAGATCTACAAAGAGAGTCAATTCTAGCCAAGACAGCCTTTGGCAAAGGCAAGCATTGAAGCCAGAAATTGGAGAGGGCAAACAGGACACTATTTATCAACTGAGTTCTTCCAGTCATATAGAGGAGTTTAGAGCTCCAATGATTAATTCTGCAGCAAATCCTATCTATGAGGGGAATGTAATGACAAATGTTAAGTTTCTTACTAGTCAAAGGGATACCAAGATACCTAAAAGGCAGATGACCTTCAGAAAACTGAGTGATACTCTGAATTTTAGCTCTAACTTCCTCCTCAACATTTCCATAATAAGCCTTGTATTTAGTAGGGTTTATCTTTAGACCTGTGGCTTGAGAAAAAGAATTAAAAGCTTCCATTAGCATCTCAACAGACCTGAAATCCCCTCTAGCAAACAATAACAAGTCATCAGCAAAACTCAAGTTAATAATCCCCATCTTCTCACATTTGGAATGAAAGTTGAAATCAGGCTTTCCTTTAAGTTTCTGCATCAACCTATGTAAATACTCCATAACAATCACAAAAAGCAAGGGGGAGAGAGGATCCCCTTGCCTGAGCCCTCTCTTGGCTTCCACAACACCAGATATATTACCATTCACCTTAAATCTATAAGACACAGTTGTAACAGTTAACATAATCCATCTAATAAATTGATGAGGAAAGTTAAGCTCCTTCAAAATAGTCTCAAGAGCAGGCCATTCAACAGAGTCATAAGCCTTTTGCAAGTCCATCTGTAACATACACTTAGGAGCTCCCTGCTTAGTACTGTACCCTCTGATCAACTCAAAAGCAAGCAAAATATGATCATGTATCTTCGTCCCAGGCACAAAAGCAGCTTGACTGATATGAATGATACTATTCAGAACCATCCCAAGTCTTTTAGCCATAATTCTAGATATCACCTTATAAAGGACAGTGCAACAAGAAATTGGCCTAAAATCCTTAACCATATTAGCTCCACTAGTCTTAGGGATCAAAGTAACCAATGTGCAATTGATAGCTCTGTACAATCTCTCCTTAACAAAGAAGTCTTTAATAGCACTATTGAAATCCTGTTTAATACAAGACCAAGAACTTTTGAAAAACTTTGCATTAAATCCATCAATTCTAGGGGCAGATAAATCCTTAATACCCTTTAAACTCTGCCAAATCTCATCCTCAGTTACAGGTCTAGTCAGCAGCTCACATTGGTCCCTGCCTAATTGAGGCCCCTCCCTCATTGCCATAATGTCAATGCTAGCCAAATTATTCTGAGATTTACCTTTAAGGTTACCATAGAAGTTCACTATCATAGCCTCAATCTCCTCCTAACTCTGAATATCATTCCCATTGGCATCTTTCAACTGACTCAAATGGTTCTGGCTCTGTCTAGACTTCAAGGCAGCATGGAAGTACCTGTTGTTACCATCACCAAGCTTGATCCAATCAATCTTAGCTTTTTGTTGAATTATGCTCTCCTCCAAGCTGGTCAATCTCAGCACCTCCTTAGTACAATTACTAACAGCATCAATGCATTGAGGATTCATTCTATTCTTCACTAAATCATCTTGAGCCCTGACTAGCATATCTCTAGCTTCTTTAAGCTGTAAACTAATGCCCTTGAGGGACCTACTCAATCTTTTGATTTCAGGCTGCAGTATCTGCAGTTTCTTCTAAATGATAAACATTGGTTGACCCATTAAAGGCTGTAACCAATTGCTCCTCACAGTATCATTATATTCAGCCTTTTGTATGACTGCATTTTGGAACTTGAAGGGAGTTCTATGAGGCCCTGTAACATTGGAATCTTGAAGGCAAAGAAGAGCATGGTCAGAAACACCTTGGTTCATAATGATAAGATTTGTATCAATGTTCTGCTGCTGCCAATCAATATTGCCCAACACCATATCAATCCTAGAGTAAATCATGTTCTCCCTCTGATTGTTGTACCAAGTATAATGATCACCCTAACTGTCCTTTTCAAACAACTCAGCTTGTATCATCATATCTTTCAGGTCTCTATATTCTTTCTCAGTAACCATATTGCCTCCAACTCTGTCTTGGACTCTAAGAATATTGTTGAAGTCTCCCATTAAGCACCAAGGGTCACTGATATTATCCTGCAGTCTACCAATAGTCTTCCACAAATCTTTCCTCTGCCCTAGGGTATTATAAGCATAGATAGAAGTAAGCCAATAACTTTTATTCTCCTTCTGATAAGACACCTTGCAGTGTATAAACTGAGCTTCTATAGAATGAACTTCTAGCTTAATTTTATTCTCATCCCATAACAGCCATATTCGCCCATTATTATGCTTAGTGTAATTATCAACTATTTTCCACTTAGTACCAAATTTTTTCCTAACTTTCAGAGCTTTTTGAGGCTTAACTCTAGTTTCAAGGAGCATAACTATATCAGGGCATATTTGATTGAGGCGAGAGGTAACCTCATGGCACTTCCCTGAATTATTGATCCGTCTCACATTCCAAGAAACCATCATGTTGCTTCACCTTGTGACCTATCAGGCATTCCAACCCTCAAGGCCTTAAAGCCATTCTTGCATGTGATATCCTCTTGATTGCTTGTAATGTTTTTACCTTTGTTTCTTCCACCACTTCTCACATTTTCCCACCCTTTGTTCTCTAGGATCTCACTTCCCCCTATGTTAGCAGATTTTGCTTCAGAGCTTTCAGGAATTTCCATTTCAACATTATCTTGCTTCACATTATTGTCTATAGGGGGCTTAGGTTGCCACTGCTTCTTAATTTTCACCTTGCATTGGTGCCCTACCTTTTGACAGGTTTCACAATACAAAGGTCTCCATTCATACTCCACAACCTGTTTCCTCTTGTTCCCTTCATTATCTTTGATGAGGATAAAATCCTTCTGCTTCTGAGTTACATCTATCTCAACCAGAATTCTAGCATAGGACACTCTCAACTTGTTAGTAGTGCACTCATCAGTAAACAGGGGTACACCCAAAACACTTCCTATTTTCCCTAGGCTTCTAGTTCCCCAAAGATGCAAAGGAAGATTGGGGAGTTTCACCCAAACTGGTAATGTTCTCAACATATCTCTCTTGAAATCAAAGTTAGAAGTCCAATCCTTAAGCACCATAGGCATGTTTTGAATTGTATATGGCCCCTTCATTACCACCATATCTTTCTCCTGATTAGACTTAAACCTCAGAATGAAATATCCTTCCTCATGGAAGAATAGGTCAGGCAACTTGATAAAATTCCAGAATTTAGTCATATATTGCTTAACAGCATTTAAACTCAAATCTCTTCCTATAACATACATGATTAGGGCTGACCCCCAAAAACGTACCTCAGATTCAATGTCTTCTTCTGCGATTTCAACTTCAACCTCCCCCTCCACTAAGTTGGGAGCAACAAATTCAATCATAGCACCATTTGAGGCAATTCTGTTCCCACTAATAACGTACACCCATAGCTTTGGGTTAGGTTCTTCCACCTTATGCTCAATGTTCTCCACCACCTGGGTAATAGGCGTCTTTACTTCTGGTGTCTCGTTTTCCACTTCGCAACTCTTCATAGAGTCGTTTTCCGTATCAGCAGATGAAACTCTCTCAGAATCTTCATTGCGTGTTCTATTTTGCAAGAGGGTGGTTAAGATTACTTCCGTGTCGAGCAATCTGCTTCGACACTTCGACATCTAACATTACTCAGACACACTAGATTATTTCGACACTATCTTGTTTCTGTCAAACAATTTGCTTCGACACAAAGAATTACATTCTCAACTGTAACGAGTGAGGCGGCCGCTTTGGCTTGGATTCTCTCCATTTTCTTATGCAATAAAATTGTTTATTACTATAATTTTATATTAATAAATATTATAAATAAGCATATTTTTAGAATTGATGAAATTAATTAAAGATTTATGCACAAAAACTATAATAATGCACATGCCCGTTTCTTTTCATTTAAGAAATGGAAAGAATCTCTGCTCCTTAGACCTCGCATTACTTTAGGCCTAAAACTTATTATTTTAACCTAATTAGTTGTATTTTTTTATAAATATTAATTTTATTGATCATATGATATAAATTTTACTCAATAGTTGTTCTACAAATCTTTTTACTAAAAATTAACCAATCTCATGATAATATTTATTTTTGTGTTGCTCAATATTGTAAAATTTAATTAGAATTTAAAAATCCTCTAATTTGGCTATTGTTAGATTTCAAAGGGTTTTATTTTATTTCTCGCCTTAGTCCACTAGATTTGTTGGATTGACCCTAGTTTAAGGGTGTACTCATTTTAAAATTTGAATAGAGAAGTGTATGGTAATTTGGAATTTCAGATGGAGAAGTTAAGACTAAGTTAGTACTTGGGACCTTAGAGCCGACTAAGGTTTACTTAATTAGGATGAGATTTCTGCTAAATCTAGAGCTCTTTTGATTTGCGGTCCTTACTCCAGATTAAGGGCTCTCTTATGTTTTAAAAATCTCAAAATAGGTGGTTAAAGGAAATCTTTCATATTACTTGAGAAATAAAATTAAGAATAATTTATGTGAGAATTCTCATACTCAAAACGAATAATATCTTGTAGCTAGCACACACTCGATGTCAACCGAAATATTTAGGATCCTCAAAACATTTCAATTCATTTTAACTTTTTTTAGCCATAACTTTTAAAATCATGACAATCTATTTCAAATGAAATGTTTTGTGTTGATGGCGACGAGTAACAGTTAGAGCTATGCAACAATGGTGCGATTGAACCCTTGTCTTTTCCAATGACTCAATTTTTGTCTCGCAGAACAACTCCCCTGTGTTCCAAAGCCCGTGTACGGTAAGATTCACGTCACTATTCACTATTTGTTGTAAAATAAAACATTTACTTATATATATATATATATATATATATATTACCTTTAATCTAGATTTAATCGATCGGTTAATTGAATAAAAATATTAATCATATTCAATTTAAAAGTAAAAATTTGTAATAAGTTATAAAAACATATTTTTAAAGCTTGATTATATCTATTATATATTAATAAAATGAATAGTATATGAATTTTTCAATAATAAGTCTCTAATTTTATGTTAAGGCTTTTCTAATTACTGGAATATGAATGTCTTTTACAAGTTTACTGCAATATTGTGCCTTTAGCATTTATGACATCTATGTGTCATGCTATGAGTTTTTTGAAATCATTTTGATTTAATTTTATACTATTTTATTATACTATTTGAGTAAATGAAAAGCCATGCTCTATTCTCCAGTAAACCCTTCTTAATTCAAGTTACTTTACATTTATCTTGTGCCATTAAGATTTTTCACGTTCACCATAGTGATTTCACAGTACTCAATGTATTGAGATGATGAATGGTCATTTTCAAATTTGTATTGATTAGTTTGTTTGTTTTCTTAATTACATCACCAAGCTTCTTATCTTAAGCTTTCTTTCTTTGCTTGTTGCCACCACTACCGTTTCATTATATGTAAGCTGCAGCTAGAGTTCGCGTTTTGTCTTCGCCTTCGTTCTCACTGAGTTCTTCAATCTTCGTTATTTCTCTGAACATTGTTTAGTCGCGATTTTGAGAAGAATTCTTTTTTGATTTCGGAAAATCCTTGCGTACTCATTAACTGGTTTTGTTTAGGGTTTGGATCATTTATAAATTTTCTGTGACGCACATATCTTCATCCTCTTCAAGCTTTATTTCGTTGCCCCATTCACTCTCACCGCAAGTTTGTTGTTTTCTTCACCTTCGTCTGATTTCTCTATCTATTATGCTTTTGATTTCGTTAACTAGCAATGTTTGATTTTCTTTACAGTCATGGATGAAGTTGTTCAAGAACCTGTTGCTGTCATTTCAGATCCATCACAGATCGATGTCAAACTCTTCAATCGCTAGAGCGTTGATGATGTCCAAGTTTATTTCAGATCCATCACAGTTTTTTGTTGTAATTTGTAATATATATTTTGCTGAAGTTTATAAATTTATGATTTTTGTTGTTTTTGTTGTGTTAGCTCACTGATGTTTCGTTGAGTGACTATATTGGAGTTGCGACAACCAAAATTCCTCGCACTTCTGGGAGATACTCTGTGAAGAGGTTTAGGAAATCTCAATGTCCTATTGTTGCGAGGTTTAGGAAATCTCAGTGTCCTATTGTATTGTTAAGATCTATATTTTGCTTTTGTTTCCGACGATGTTAGGGGCTATTTCCGGCTGCGCTTATCAATACATTTCCAATTAACCCAATTTCTCCTATTTCTTCTTTCTATTTTTTCTATTTTTTGTTTAGTGATTATAGTAATGAAATTTTGTGAGTGATGTAGTTTATGGCGTTGGAATGGAGATTCAAAGGTGAATGGTGTTTATGGTGGTTGCAAGTTAGCTTCAAATTATTGGGGAATGTAGATGATGAAAGCTCTAATGGTAGTGATATTTTCGGTTATCAATGTAGTTCCTATTATTGAGTTTTTGTTTCTCTATGTAGTCTTCTCTGCCTTTAACCTGTGTTTTAAATTGAGTTTTTTTCATCTAAGGATTTTCCTTTCATATTATAAATTGACAAGAAAAATCCTTTTTGTTATTTTTGTGTGGTTTCAGTTAGTTTAAATTCAATGGATACCAATAACAATCAAGGTGATTAGAGAGGTCAATTGCACCCTGGATCACACCAAAGAATTGTCAATAAAAATGTAAGTTGTACTTTTTGCTAATTTTATAAGTTTTTGACTATTAGTGCATAGAAAAAGAGCAATTGAACCATTGTTTTTCATTTTTGTAGAATGAAAGATTTAAAAAAACATATTCCCATTTATGGTCAAGAAGTTACGTATATCTCTAATCAAAAGCCATATGATTATCTAAATATAGAACCACCAACGAAAATTAAAACGGTAGCTTAATTTTTTTCTGCTTCTTCTAATTTGTCTATGTTATTTTACTAGTTGCTTTCAATTGAGGGATTGATACTGTTATTGTAACATACTATTTTAGTGTTAAGATCTGTATTTCGCTTTTGTTTCCGACGATGTTAGGGGGCTGTTTCTGGTTAAGCTTATCAATATAATTCTAATGAACTCAGTTTCTCCTATTTCTTCTTTTTACTTCTTTATGTTTTTTTTTTCTGATTTTTGTTTGCTGATTATAGTAATGAATTTTGGTGATTATGTTGGTTGGGTTTGTTGTGATTTTGTTGTATGTTTACGGGTTGAATGAGGTATAGTGAATTGTTTGTTGAAGATGAAATAGTGATGATATTGGTGATGTTGTTTTGACTTGGTTTGAGATCCTTTTCCCTTAAATAAGGTTTTTATTCTTCTTTTAGTTTTTCTTTGATTTGAATGGAATCAAGTCATTCATTAATTTGTTCTTATATGATAATCATCTAATGCATTGTATATGATATTTAGAAATTTTTTTATAATTTTGGGAGGTCTATATGAATACAGTTTTAAAAAAATGATAATGTTGAATAAGGAAATGAAATATATAAATGTTTTTTTACACAAATATGTATAAGTTATATTGATTTTTTTATGGTATTATTACTTATGAAATTGAGTGTTATATTATCTTACAGGTTTTTTCAATGGGTTCTCATGCAAATGGACTATTATATGGTCGTTTCCGTTTTCTAATTATTATCATTATTATTACATTTTTTTTGTTTCATTTTAAGTTGTAACATTATATCTAGAATATTTATACCATAATTATTACTTTTAAAACATTAGTGTTTAATATTCTATGTTGGGTATTGTAATAATATTTCAACTTTCCATATGAAACGTTATTTAACCAACAAATTCAAAGGGTTTTTAATTATGATAAAGGTATTACTTATATAATGAATTGTAATTAAGAAAAATATTCACATTTTAAAGGCATTTATGTTATATTCTTGCCACTACCGACAAATTCAAATGTCACCTTTCAATGCATTTTGAAAGAATTCAAAAGTCACAAGTAAGAGTGGGAATAGGTCAGGTCAACTAACAGGGGTCTATGGCCTAGCCTACATAGGCTCATGCTTTTTCTTAAATAGAAAATGCCTAAACTTTTTTATAAGCCTATTTAGCTAAAGAGGCTAGGCCATAAACTATAAGAAATGCCTTTTAAGCCTATCAGGCCGGCCTATTTAAAAAAAAACTCAATAAATTTATTATTATATATTGTATTTTGTACTTTGAATCTATAATATAGGAACTTTAGTGGTTCTGGAAACCACTAAAGTAACCTTTCCCTTAATGATGCCACATCAGCTTTTTAGGGGCATTTTATGTCTAAAACTAACTAAATCCAGCTAAATTATGGATTGATTACAATACAACTAGCCTAATTGCACTATATTTCATACTTTTGCACCAAATAGTTAATGAAAAGTTGCAAGTGGAACAAGTCCAAGTGTCTGGTCCGAAAATACAGGCTGGAATTGGGTACAATTCTAGAAATCTCTCTCTCTTCTTCTTCGTACTGTCTCTCTTCTTCTTCATTACCCCTCTTCTTCGTTCTCTCTCTCTCTCTCTCTCTCTCTCTCTCTCTCTCTCTCTCTCTCTCTTCTTCTTCTTCTTTGATCCCCCTCTTCATCTTCCTCCTTCCTCTCGGCAACAGTTCATGTTCATCGGATATTCATCAAGAAACATGGCACGAGTTATATTGTTCGGTAAGGTTAGCACCTTTCACTTTGGATCTTATCCTTCTGCATTGATCTCTTTCTTTTCATTTTTCGGTTTCAGATTTACATTGCAAATGATGTTTATTCCTCTTGTTGTGGTTTGTATGCTACTTTTGATTAGAAATTTATGTGTTGGGACAGTGTTGGTGATTTATCTACGATCTGAGGCTGTATTTAAATCGGTAGTGTATGTGTGACACATTTTAGTTTGTTTTGGTTTTTAGGTTTTCAGATGGCGTGGTTAAATGCGAAAAATGGTTGGCGTGGGGTTTTACGAGACTATTATTGACATGATTGTGGAATTGATTGTGAAGAAACAACAAGATTGGAGTGGGGTTTGGGGAACAACATTATGAGACAGGTTTTCCTTCATATATTAGACACATTGATGAATGTTTTTATTTTTTGATTTACTGACAGTGTCAAATAAATCACAACCAATTTATTATTGATTTAGTTTTATATTATTTTTATTTTGATTTAGTTTGATTGAGATTCTTATTTTAATGTACTATGTCGCAGATGAAACGCCCTCGTGATGCTGAAATTGTTTATTCATCCACGGACGAAGTTGAAACAGAATTTTTGAAGTACGTTGATTTTATTTCAAATGGTTACTACTGCAAATATTATGTAAAAAATAATAGAGCCCAATATTTGCCGATTATAGTGTTGTGGAAGTAGGTTGATGTTATTTCTAAATGCAGATAACATAATGGAAGTTTATATTTGCATGATTCATCACAGCTATAAATGTCATGGCAGAAGTGGATGGCCCTGCTCACCCAATGTAATGGTCAAGCGTATGTAATGCTCAATCTTCTCTTAAGCTGAGAGTCTTTTCAATTTATACTAAGGCTCTGATCGTGAGCATTTTGTGTTCAACATTGTGTTGCTTCTGCTTTTGTTCTTTCCAGCTATGTTTTGCACCAATGTGGAGTATCATCATAAAGCATTGGTCATAGATGGCAAACACAGGGTCTTGATCTCTGGTTCTATCCATTACCCTCGCAGTACTCCACAGGTTGTCTCTCTTTCTCTCTGTCATTCTGTTTATGTTTTTGATTTTCTGCATTGTGTATTTTTATCTCAAACTATGTTGAATTTTGTCATAGATGTGGCCACACCTTATTCAGAATTCCAAACATGGAGGACCTGATGTCATTGAAACCTGTGTTCTCTGGAACTTACACGAACCTCTTCACGGCTAGCTTCTCTTTCCTTATGTTTATCTCATATTCATGTTGCTTTCACTTTTAACCATTACATTGTATTGAAATAGAATTGACTTATATGCAGTAAGCAGTTAAATAAGTTGTTAATCCAAACTATACCTTAGTTTAGTTTTGAATGAAAAACATAGATTGAACTCAGAAATACTATTAGCATTATTTGAAATGAAATGGATCTTTTGCAGTATGATTTTGATGGTAGGAGGGATTTGGGGAAACACCAACCCACCCAAAGCTGCTTCTTTGGTTTACCAAGGGAGAAGGGTGATCATTTCACTGCCAGTGTCTTTGTGTTTCATGTAACATCAGAAAACAATCTGAATTGAAATCAAGCCACATATGTAGACTGGTGTGTAGACTGGTGTTTTGGGATGGTTAACTCTGAGTAAGATTATGTTTTGTAGGGATTTCCAAGGCACGTCGATGGAAAGTCTGAATCCTCATTCTATATCTCTCTTGAAAAACTTCAAGGAATTGTGAGTAGTTTCTCTGCCATGATTATGGAATTCAATGTTAACTTGGGGATTTCCTATTTACATTTTAAAGTTGGCTGCTTCAGAAGCATTTTTGGGAAATGATTTCGGTAATCAAACCTTCTGTATTGGGAAATCATAGCAGGTGTGTCATTTGTTATATTCAAGTTTTAAAGATGAAATTCACTTTACGATTTTATTTTCAGATCATTCACTTTGTTGTCGCAGCATGAGGACTACACAGTGCCAAGGACCCAGCCTCAACTGGCAGTCGAACAAGGACGAGTTTTGAATAAACATTGCCCGCAGGTTCATTGCCTAATCAAGACAAACTTAACATAGCTGCTGAATAAAGAAATGCTTCACATTTAGTGCCAGGAAGTAATTTCTTTAAACCTATCTCCATATCGCTTAACACATTTCCAGTGTTGTTTTATATTTCCTGAGTTAAGAATTTCAACATCCTTCTTGAGTTAACAACAAATATGATACAAGATTGCACAACGTAGTTGTGAATGAAGCTGATTAATTTACAACTTTTGTTATATTCAAACTTTTGCATAACATTATGTTTTTGGTGCACACTTCAGATCCCTTAGAATGGGTTCTTCAAGGGTTTGTTCTACAAGTGCAGGTTTTGTTTGAAGGTTTCCCGGAGAAGTCGAAATAGGTTGTTATTCTAAATCATGGTCTACTCACTATAACTGTATTAATTTTATATACATGCTGTTGCTAATGAAGATGGTGATGTTGCTGTAGATGTTGTTAAAACACCCATTTCCAGAAACAAGGGTAGACATTGGTCTTCCGCTTCAGGCTCTCTTCATGAACGTATCGTCGAGCCATTGTTGGTAAGGTCCTAATTTTTACAAATATTTATGTTGTTCAATCAGCAAGATGTCGTTATGGGTTATACTTTTAATTATTTGAACATTTAGGTCACAACTCAATTTGGTGGACAAGACCGACGCTGGTACGAAGGAAGAGGTGGTTACCAAATAGTAAACCATTAACCTCCATGAACGTCTCCATGGATGGTAAATCTTCACACTCTTATTTTTGCAATATTTTACGGTTATGGTTTTTACACCTTTGGAAGTTTTATTTTTTTCTGAGGTTTTCATCTTGCTACATAAGGACTTCAATGCGAAGCTTTCAGAGTTGGGACGATGAAAACTTTGTGTTGTTGGCTGCTGTAAATTCAGTGAAATGATATACATATCTGGAACTAAAGTTTTATGCTATAATTATAACTTTTTAATTACGTTGTACGTTTGTTTTTGTTTTCACTTCTAAGACTAATGTAATTTGGTAAGTTGTATGTTGAACACAACATTTTAAATGTAGTTTTTATACAATTCACATTTCCAACCTTACCCTACTGTCCTTAAATTGAAACGGGAGCACTATGTTTAATTTTTACAGTTTTCTATCTCTGCCATTTGTTGACTGAATTGTTTCATTTATATTACTTACTAATTCTTGTGGCAATATGTGATGCAGATGAAGCAACTCGATGAGAAACAAAAAGAGCAAGACCGACAGTCGCAGCAAACTCAGCATATTAATAGATATTTCTCATTCGTTGGATTTTGCTTTTCATTTATGGAGTAAAGGTACCTACATTTATACCTCAAGTCTTGTATCCATTATTTATTTTATGGATACTTCACATTTCCTTTAATGCCCACTAACATTATACATCGTATTTGCAACTAAATAGGATAATTAACCATCACCAGTCATTATTATTATGGCTTTCATTATTCCAACTTGACATTTTCAAATGTATTAATGCATTTGTATTTCCTATGTAGGGGGGAATTTGCAGAGTCACAAGGATGATTATTTAACCCTGCCTCCTCTTCGCTACATCAGACACCAATCTTCAGACGAAGTACAACTGTTTCTATGGCGTCCAACCCAAATCTCGAACCCCTCACCCTGTTGACGTCCAAACGGCGCTGCCCAACCACCTACTCGGGAAGTGCAACGACCTCAGGTTGTCCATCATCCTCTGCATTCCGAACTAACTCCACAGGTTCAGGAAATCTTTTTTCTGCAGAATTTTTTCATTATAATTATGTGTCCCTTATTCATTCATTGTGATTACATATTTTCATTTTCTTAACGTCAACAGACCCAACAAGATGTTGAAGCTGCCGTCCAGCTACAATCCGCTACTGAAAACCAACCACCTGTGGAGGTTCAACCATCGCCATATTTGGAGCGCCGTCAACCGTACCAACAGGGACCCCTGTTTCAACCACCTCTGAAGCTCCCCCGGGTACATTTCAGTTTTTCCGGCATTTTTGTGAAGGTGCCCCCGGTACATTACATGTTGCCAAAACTGATTAACTGCTATTTTTTCTACAGGTCCGACACCCTCATGCAGTTCGACAAACAAGAAAGAGGAGAAGAACAATGAATTCAGCTACACTTGTGAGGAAACAAATTTATTTGGATTCAGATGATGACCATCAACCTGACTACGAACCGGTTGATTCCGATGATGACGATGAGCGGGATTATACATGGGAGAACTACATGTATGGAAGGATTTTTACAGATAATGATTAGCTATGCTACTTTTATTTCAATTTGTTTTAAGTCATTTACTATGTATTTCGTATTTCAGTCCAAACTCAACTTTAGTTTATCCCTAACTCCTACTATTCCTATCCCATGCCATCTTATTTTTTTCATATTTATTCTGTAATTTTGTTCCATTTTAGACTGTTTTACTGCAGTTCAAAAACAACGTGTTATTTACTACGAATGAATGAACTTTTTGTCTTCTACAATTACAAATCACAAATTCTGAACCATTACTTTTATTTAATTTTGTACATTTCTTTTAATTAATGTGCAAATATTAATTTTCTTTATATTTCAACTCAAAACAAATATAAGTTTTATATACGGGATCAAATTCGTTGTTGATCGTAATCACTATATTATAATATCTTTTACATATAATCACTGTTTTGGTTATAAATTTCTATTTATATTTTACTCTTAATTTTTTTGTGTATCTCTATAAATATTTCTTTATTTCATGATCTTTAAATTATATAAATGTTATATTAACAGTCATAAATAACTATTTATTTAATGCATTTGAACTCTGTTTTTAATAATATAGAATATTAATTTATTTAAGTAAACAATAAATATTAGTTTCACAATTATTATATGTTTTATAAGTTTCAAATATTTAAATGTTTTATAACAATTATAGTTGTCGTTAATATTTTAACGTAACTACAAAGTATTAAGCCTTTTTGTAATTTAACCAAAGTTTTAAACGGTGGATTTATATAAATGATTATAATATATTTAAAAATGAAAAAAAAAACTGATCTCAAACATAACTTTTACATTTATATACGGGGTCAATTTTGTTGTTGATTATAGCCACTCAATTATTATATGTTTTAAACGTAATACCGTCTTTAGTTTAAAATTTATATGTGGTATTTCTTTTTTATTTATTTTTATACTGGATCAAATTCGTTGTTGATTATATGCACTAATTTATTCTATCTTTTAAAAATAATAACTATTTTGTTGGAAAATTTTAAATTTTTTATTTTTATTATCATTTGAAACAAATGCGCGTACCATACCAGTACCCCTGCGAATGTACGGGTCTCCCAGACATAGTTGAACGTCTTTAGTTTAAAATTTATATGTGGTATTAGTTTTTTATTTTTATACTGGATCAAATTCGTTGTTGATTATAGACACTAATTTATTCTATCTTTTAAAAATAATAACTTTTTTGTTTGAAAATTTTAAATTTTAAATTTTTATTATCATTTGGAACAAATGCGCGTACCATACCAGTACCCGTGCGAATGCACGAGTCTCCCACTAGTTAAAATACAAAAATAAAGCTTAGTTATCTTGAAGAACTTATGAAAATAAGTTGAAAAAATATTATAAACAACGTCATAAGTTGTTGTCATAAGTTTTTTTCATAAGTTCTTTTCAAAAAATAGTATCACCAAACTTATTATAGGTAAACTTGAATGAGACAATGAAAAAAAAAATTAGTCTCGTTGATCTTTTAATTTGTTAGTCTATTTAACATTAGTTGAATTTTTTATTTATAAATTTTCAAATGAAGTAGGCTTTTAAATAGGCTAGTAGGCCAATCAGGTCTTCGAAAAGGTCAGACTCAGGCCTAAAAATAAACCTATGATAACTTATAGGCCAAGCTTAGGCTTTGTATTTTTTAGCAGGCCAGACTTAGGCTTGGCAAAGCCTAACTCGACCCAGCCTATTCCCACCCGTAGTCACAAGAGACACGTTGAAAATTAAAAAGGCTTTATCTATCTTTTGAGAAAGTAAAATGTATTTAAGATGACTTTATTTCATTTTAAATATTGCAAAAGATTGCAATTATTATTATCGAAAAAAATACTAATAAATATTTTTCTTATGTTTTAAAATGTCACTTGAGAATTTTAATATACTCAAATATTGCAAAATAATTTTAAGATGACTTTGTTTTGATTCTTTACATGATAAAATGAAAAAACACTCTAAATTATAATATTTCACATTGATTACTCACTTTACACGTAATCTAAAGTTTCAAATAATTTATTTAATATTTTTTTTTCGATAAATGTGTTTTTTTAATTAGTTCATATTTAGTTTAAATAGTCTCTATTAGTCTAAAAAGAAATTTAAAGAGCTGAAACATAGTTTTTCACTCTAAAATAGTCTCTATTAGTCTAAAAAGAAATTTAAAGAGCTGAAACATAATTTTTCACTCTAAAATTCGAGATTCTTACTTGAAAAAAATATGTATTTTGTAATTATTTAGATTTTTAGAAAATGGTTAATAAAATAAAACAAAATGAATAGAGATTTTGTAATTTTTTTTAAACTTATAAAATTACTAAAACAAAACAAAATCTTTTAAAAAAAATGATAAATGGTAGTAATGAAAAAATATTGATAAATAGTAATCATGAAAAATAATAATAATAAATGGTAAATTTTTTTTGATATAATCATTTTTGTAAACAGGAATAAGTTACAATTATTTTTTTAAATGAGAATAAGTTATAAATAATTTTATAAACGGGAAAAATTCAGCTATTGATACAATTTTTTTATAAATGTAAATAAGTTACTAATATTTTTATAAATTTACACACAGGTTCAAGACGCTTATAAACGGAAAAAATTTACAATAATTTTATAAATGGGAATAAGTTACAATTATTTTTATAAACGTAAATAACTTACAAATATTTTTATAAAGGAGGAAAATTTAAGTTTTAATACAATTTTTTTAGCAGGAATACGTTTAAAATATTTTTATAAATTGTCACACGAGTTCAAGACACTTATGAACGGGAAATAGTCTCCATATTGATATAATTATTTTTATAAATAAAAATAAGTTACAATAATTTTTATAAATGAGAATAAATTACAAATATTTTTATAAATGGGAAAAATTCAACTATTGATACAATTATTTATAATACGAATAAGTTAAAAATATTTTTACAAATGGAACCAAAGGTTCAAGGCATTTAAAAACGGGACAAATTCTACATGTTGATACAATTATTTTTATAAACGGGAATAAGTTGCAATAATTTTTATAAACAGAAATAAGTTACAAATATTTTTAAAAAAATAAATAAGTTATAAATATTTTTATAAATAGGAATAAGTTACAAATATTCTTATAAATAGAAATAAGTTACAATACTTTTTATAAACAGGAATAAGTTACAATTATTTTTATAAACGAGAATAAGTTACAAATATTTTTATAAACGAGAAATATCTAATTGTTAACGATTCAAAAAAATGAATTCAAAGTTGCCAAATGATTATAAATTTGTAATTATGTGAATGTTAACCAACTGAATAAATAAATTTAAACTTAACAAATAAGAGAAGAGTAAGAGACCTGTAATGTGAGAAGTTGTTTTTAATGTTTACACACAAAAAACGTGTTATTATATGGACAAATATCTAAAAAGTAGTATTATTTGAATTGGAAAAATGAAAAGTTGTTTTTAATGTTTAAACAAAATGAAAAGTTGTTTTTAATGTTACAAAAAAAAAAAACATGTTATTATATGGACTAATGTCTAAAATGTTATTATTTGAATTGGAAAAATGACTTTATTAAGAGTTGTAGTTTTAGAATTTATTCATTTGAATTCAACTGGATTTTGGTAATTACTATAATTTCAGACATAATCCACAGGTAGATATGAACGTATCTAAGAGATATTGGCGGTAGACTGATCATTTTAATGTCCATCTTTTAAATATTCCTTTTGCTACCGTTTTATATAATTGAGGTTGGAAAAACGGTTGTACAATTTATTATATATACAGATCAATGCTTAATCATTCTTGCATAATATTAATAAATATTTGAAACTATGTGAATATTTATGGCCTACAAAATAAATTTCATAGTTGATAAGTGAAAATGAAAAATATGTAATGTGAATTGAGACGCTACCCGTGCGATAGTACGAATTTCTTATTAGTTAAAAAAAATAAAGACACAAGAAAATAGAAATAAAAAAATCCCATTAAAAATTAATAAGCCTACAGAAATGTGTATCTAACCTATTAAAATTTCCTCTTATCTTAATATGTATAAAGTCAAAAGTTATCAAGGAGTCAAAAGCTATACTTATTAGTCATTGAATGGATTGAAATTGCAAACACATCAACAAGTATACTTTTTATTGATTATGTTTGTCTTTAAATTATTTCAGGTAATTGATTAAATTATTAAATGTATTTTTATTGATCAACTTAGTCCATAAAATTGTTAATATATATATATATATATATTGGAATTAACCCAAAATATTTTGGGAATTCCTATTCAATCTTGATCTCAAGATTGTTAACAAAACACGCAATGGAATTGAAAAAGGGTTGAGAAAGAACAGAAAGAAAAGAAAGAGAAAAATGTTGGAGGAGAAGATGAACAATTTTCTATAGAGAACTCTCTGCCCACAAACTGTGAAAATTTTGTTATTTCACTTGCAACTGTAAACTGTGAATACAAGTTCTCAATTTTGAGTCTATTCTACTTCTTCTTACAAAATAAGGGTTTCTCCCTATTTATAGATTTAGGTTAGCTTGCACCCCAAGCTAAAGCCCAAAATTATAAAAGCCCAAAATAGTTAACATTACTAAAATAGGCCTAAGTCGAAATCCTGTGTGAAGGGACCTCCTTTGACACTTCGACACACTATTACAACTTGACACACACATTATCACAATTCGTCTGGTCCTTGTTTCTATCGAGCTAAACTGCTTCGGCACAAGGAATCACAACTCAACACACCACCTAATTCATTGTGTCTAAGTTGTCTACATTCATCATGGCTCTTAGTCTTCTGAAAACTTTGACCTGTACTCCCTTCGTCATGATATCTGCAATCTGATTCTCAATTCTGCAGTGTTCCAAGTTCATCTTCCCTTCTGCTACCTGCTCTCGAAGATAATGGAACCTCATTTTGATGTGCTTGCTTCGACCGTGTGCTATTGGATTCTTCGCCAAGTTGATAGCTGACATGCTGCCGATCTTCATGGTAATTGCTCCATGACTCTTCCCTGTAATCTCTTTGACCAAGTTCACCATCCAGGTTGCTTGACATGCACAAAGAGAAGCAGCTATATATTCTGCTTCGCATGATGACAATGCCATTACTGGCTCCTTTCTCGAACTCCAAGCAACTGGTGCACCACCTAACATAAACACATATCCAGCTATGGATTTTCTATCCTCAAAATCGCTACACCAGCTAGAGTCGGTGTATCCTACTAACTTGCATTCTTTCCCTTCATCAGCTGCATGAAACAAAATGCCGTAGTCGAGAGTCCCTTTCAAATGACTCAGTATCCTCTTCATTGCTGCTAGGTGTGATACCTTTGGATTTTGCATGAATCTACTTACCATACCCATGTTGTATGCTAAGTCAGGCCTTGTCTGACAAAGGTATCTAAGTGACCCAATAAGTCTTCTGTATTGGGTTGGGTCGACATTATCTTCATCTGAATCCTTCGATAGTTGCAGTCTGGTCTCAGCTGGAGTCGAAGTTGGGTTGCAATCTTGCATCTCAAATCTCTTGAGTATTTCGCTTGCATATCTTCTTTGGTGCATCATCAAACCTCTACTAGTCTTGTAGAATTCGATGCCAATGAAATATGAGAGATTTCCCAAGTATGGCATTTCAAACTCCTCACTTAGGTCATGTTTGAAATCTTCGATCTCCTTCTTGCAACTCCCTGTTATCAACAAATCATCGACATAGAGGCATTGTATAAACAATTCATTATTGCTTCTCCTTACATACACTCCATGCTCAGTCGTACACTTCACAAATTTCTTCTCCCTTAAGAAGCTGTCGATTTTCTTATTCCAAGCTCTTGGAGCTTGCTTAAGTCCATACAGGGCTTTATGCAGCCTGTACACCTTTCCTTCTTCGCCTCATTTCACATACCCAGCTGGTTATGCGACATAAACTTCTTCATCTAAGGGGCCATTAAGGAACGCACACTTCACGTCCATCTGACATGTGTGCCAATTGTTCATATTTTCTAGACCAATAACCAACCTGATTGTTTTGATCCTAGCAACAGGTACGAACACTTCATCAAAGTTGATTCCTTCCTTCTGTAGAAATCCTTTTGCCACAAGTCTCGCCTTGTGTCGAGTTACTTCTCCTCTAGGATTCACCTTCACCTTGTAAACCCACTTCACATCAATTTCCTTCTTGCCTTGAGGCAATTCAACAAGTGACCATGTGTCATTGACTTCGATGGACTATAACTCCTCATTCATTGCTTTCACCCACTTCGAATCTTTCAATGCCTCAACTGCATTGACTGGTTCGACATCTGCGTAGAAAGCATAATGTACCAGCTCACCCTCTTCATCAACCACATCATCTGATGTAATTACACATTCTTGCAACCTTGCAAGCATGTGTCTTGTTCGTCGAGGTCTGCTTGGACCTGCTTCATCTATGACCGGTTCCTGTCGAACTTCTCTTTCGACTTCAGTGGCTGGTTCTTCACAAGAGATTCTCACTGAATCCTTCTTGGCATTCTCAGTCCAGTCTCATTCTTTAAGCTCATCTATGATTACGTCCCTGCTGATCACTACCTGCTTATTCACTGGGTCGAACAGCTTGTAACCTCCAATAGAATGATATCCTATCAAGATTATCTGATTCGACTTGTCATCAAGCTTCCTTCTTAACTGATCTGGCACATGTCTATGTGCTATAGATCCAAACACCTTCAAGTGACTGAGGCTAGGCTTGACACCATACCAACATTCTTCTGGTGTGATTCCTTCAAGCTTCTTCGTCGGACATCTGTTCAAAATATATGTTGTTGTCGAAACCGTTTCTCCCCATAATTCTTTGGGTAGATGATTTCCATTCAACACACTTTTCACCATGTTCATGATGGTTCTATTCTTTCGTTCTGCAACTTTATTTTGCTGTGGAGTATAGGGTGGCACCACCTCATGCACAATCCTTTCTTTTTCACATAATGCATCGAACTCTTTCGAAACATACTCTCCTCCACCATCAGTCCTCAAAATTTTCAACTTTTGATCACTCTGTCTTTCGACCATGAATTTGAATCTGGAAAATACCTCGATCACATCACTTTTCTTCTTGATGAGGTAAGTCCACAACTTTCGACTGTAATCGTCTATGAACGTGACAAAGTATATATTGACACCAATCGAATCCACCTGGATTGGACCACATACATAAGAGTATATGACTTCCAGAATTGCCTTTGACTTCTTTCCTGCATCCTTGCTGAAGCTATTCTTGTGTTGTTTCGACTGAACACACTCTTCATAGACTTCACTTGGAATGTCAATTTCTGGTAATCCTGAAACCATATTTCTTTTCTTTAGCTCTCTGATGTCATTGAAGTTGAGATGGCCTAGTCGAAAATGCCATAACCACTCATCTCGGCTGGCTGCAGTTGCTAGGCACTTGTGCTCCATCACCTTGAGTTCAATCTTGAAGGTCCTATTCTGAGACATTGGAGCCTTCAAGATCAACCTACCACCTGCGTCTAGGACTCTCATCATCTTATCTTCGACAACTACCTTGTAATTCTTTTCGAACAGCTGCCCTATACTGAGCAAATTACTCTTCATGCCTGGTATGTACAACACATTGGAAATTGTTGACCTCTTGCCATCTTTCCTCATAATCAGAACATCACCAACACCTTCAGCTGCTAGAGTGTTGTCATTTACAAACTTCACCGTGTTCGTCAATGAGGGCTTCATGTTGACAAACCAATCTTTCCTTCCAGTCATGTGTGATGAGCATCCTGAGTCCAAGTACCACTGATCTTGGAATCTTTCTTCATCTCTTGTTGTGACCATCAGCAACGTCTCTTCTTCTTTATGTTTCGCCATCTTTGCATCAGTTTCTTAATTTTTCTTCTTTTCTGGACAGTCACTAAAATTATGGCCATACTTCTGACAATTGAAACACTGAATGAGACTTTTGTCAGATTTTTGACCACCACCTCTTCTTTTACCTGCAGTACCACCTCTTTGGTTGCCTTGATTCCAGGGTTTTTTCTGATTCGACCAGTTTCCTCCTCTACCTTTGCCTTTCCTTTCCTTTTTTGACTGCGCCTGCAAAGCCATATCGCTCTTCGACTTTCCTGCAGCTCTTTCAGCCATCCTTTGTTCATGAGACTCAAGCGTCCCTTGAAGCTCTTCCTTTGTCAATACTGACAAGTCTTTCGACTCTTCTATGGCTACTACCACGTGGTCGAACTTTGGAGCCAATGACCTCAAGATCTTTGCAACAACTGATCTTGATGTCAACACCTCTCCACATACCTTGATTTGATTCACCAGCTTTGTAACTCTGGTGAAGAAATCTGTTATACTTTCATTGTCTTCCATCTGAAGCAACTCATAGGTTCTCTTGTGAGTTTGTAACCTCACCTCTTTCACCTTATCTGCGCCTCCAAACGGCTTTTCAAGAATCTCCCACGCTTCCTTCGCTGACTCTACATAACTAACCTTTTCAAAGTTATCTGGATCAACACACTGGTGGATTATAAAGAGAGCTTTATAATCTTTCTTCTTCAACTCTTTGTGTGCAGCCTTTTCTTGATCCGCCGCGTTCTCTACAAGTGGTGTTACTCCTTCCTTCACAAGATCCCAAAGATCTTGATAACAGAAAATCACCTTGATCTGCTTGCACCAATTCTCATAATTGTCTTTTTTGAGAATCAGAAGACTTGGCGGAAAGTGCCTGTTCGGATAGTTCATCGCCATCACGATTTTCCTTCCTTGAATCGAAACCGGAGCTCTAGATACCAGATGTTGGAATTAACCCAAAATCTTTTGGGAATTCCTATTCAATCTTGATCTCAAGATTGTTAACAAAACACACAATGGCAATGAAAAAGGGTTGAGAAATAACAGAAAGAAAAGAAAGAGAAAAACGTTGGAGGAGAAGATGAACAATTTTCTACAAAGAACTCTCTGTCCACAAACTGTGGAAATTCTGTTATTTCACTTGCAACTGCAAACTGTGAATACAAGTTCTCAATTTTAAGTCTATTCAACTTCTTCTTACAAAATAAGGGTTTCTCCCTATTTATAGATTTAGGTTAGCTTGCATCCCAAGCTAAGGCCCAAAATTATAAAAGCCAAAAATAATTAACATTACTAAAATAGGCCTAAGTCGAAATCCTGTGTGAAGAGACCTCCTTCGACACTTCAATATACTATTACAACTTGACACACACATTATCACAATTTGTCTGCTCCTTGTTTCTGTCGAGCTAAATTGCTTCGACACAAAAAATTACAATTCAACAATATATATATAATATAGGAAAATTAGTGGTTCTGGAAACCACTAATTTAACCCCTGCAATTAGCTTGCCATGTCATCATTTGGGGTGTATTTAGTGTCTAAATGCAACAATTTTGAACCTAATCATCATTTAGTTGAATCCTAATGACACCTATTTTCATACTTACACTTAATTGTGGGCAAATTTTGACTAATACACTTTGTTTCCAACCAAGGCCAGCTGGATGGTACATTTTATTTCTCTCTCTCTCTCTCTCTCTCTCTCTCTCTCTCTCTCTCTCTCTCTCTCTGTCCTTGTCTCCTTTCCTTCTTTCTCTTTCGTTCTCTTTCCCTTTCGATTTCTTTCTCTTTCCCTCTGCACAACCAACTCCTTTCCTTCTTTCTCTTTGTTTCTGTATCTCTTTCGCTTACTTTATCTTTCCGTCTGCACATCCAAGATCATCGTCTTCCTCATATTCTTGCTTCACGTATGTGTTTGGGTTTTTTTTGTCAAACTTCCATTTCTGAATCTTCCAAAACAGCCCAAGCTTATTCGTTCCACATCGCCACAAAAACCTAACAGAAAAACCAGAGCAAAAACTCCGGAGTTACAACAATGGAAACCAAACTTCGAAGTTGTATTCAACCCAGTATCAAAGCTCGATCTTACACAAGGTTGTCATTCTTCTAATTTAATGTTAGGTTGTTGTTTGCTTCTCCATCTTGAAATTTACTTGAATGTTCTTGAGTATTTACTTCTTCAGTGTTTAGCTCCTATTATAGATTTCATATTGTTGCATACATACTTTTAACAAAGTTTGTTTATTTTCTCAATGACATGTTTTAGGTCTTCTGCTTTCCGGTGCTGTAACATCACGGTTTGCATAAGGTACATCCTAATCCTTTGTCTATGGTTAATTCTATTTTAGGAGAAGACACAAAATTCGTTTAAAGCATAACATTGATTGTTACAATAATTGGGTTTAGTTATTGTTTTATAAATAAAAACATTTTAAAACGTTTTTGAAAGGTTGATGGTTTACGTAATCTGCGTCTAATATCATTTCCATATTTATCTATCACTGTCTGCAGTCATTTGCTTATTTTAGCTATCAGTGGAATCCTGCAATTGGTCCGCTTTCAGTATTTCCTGTTACGATTTTACCTATTGTTTGATTCATAATTTCACAAATAATGGAAGTTAGATGTACAGGACATCAATGGTGGACCTGCAATAAGAGAGTATATTGGAGTTTGTCAACACTGTGTTCTTTGTGTTTGAAGCACTGGCCTATATGCAGGTATGTTACAATGCCAGTTGAAACCATTTAACTTTCACAACAGACATCATAATTGTATTATAACACACACTTATTGATGATATATACTTAATTTGATATGGTTCACAGATAACATGATGCGGCCATACACACAAAAGCTGCCACCTTTCATTATAAAGGTCTTATAACGTAATGTGATGCAATGCAAATTGTAATATTTGTCAATATGATTATGGAATGTACATCTGTTTGATTTCATATACATTAGTGTTGCATTTGTTTAAAACCTGATCAACTTTAGGTTTCTAACATGAAAGATTGTGAGTATACATTTTGGTTCATCCATGGAATTTTGTTTGATGAAGAATTAAAGAAGGATATATGTACTGAAATTTATGTCAAATCAATTACAGAAGTGTACAACATATTATTCAATATCATCATCTCCAAGGTTAGTCAAAAAAATATAATGATATTTATATGTTTACTTTAATATAGGTTTATTGGTAATCCTGTTTAATTACTATTTGTACACAACTTACAGGTGAAATATATCCTGTTCAAGGTTTCCCGGAGCGCTCGAAATACGTAGTTGTTCAAAACCATTATCTACTAACTATAATTGTATTTATTTTATAATTGTAGTTGTTCATGTTGTTAAAAGACCCTTTTCTAGAAACAAGGGTGGACATTTCTCTACTGTTACTGCCTCTCTTTGTCGTCCGTATCGTCTAGCCATTTGGTTCACAAGTTAAAGAATATTACTCATTTGTGAGTGAAATGATTATATATGATACAATTTTTCCCGTTTTTACTTTATGTCTTTGTTAAATTTTGAAGTTACTTGAATATTCTGTAGTAGGATAGATGGAAGGTGTTTATCTGGGAAGATTCCAAGTTTTATTGGAAGCTAGATGAAACTTTAAAGATTGTGAGTATACATTTTGGTTCATCCATGGCATTTTATTTGTTCAAGAATTATAGAAGGATATATCATGCTTAATGCTTCCTAAGATTATGTTTTGTAGGGATTTGCAAGGCACATCGATGGAAGGTCCGCTTCCTCCTGCTATATATCTCTTGATAAACTTGAAGGAATTGTGATGGTTTTTGGGCTTGCTGAATTGGTAAATATTGGCAGATATGCATCACGGTATTTTGGCTCGTGCAATTGGTAATTATTGGCTGGTATTGGCTATTTTCCCATCAAAATCTGGTCTAACGGGTTTGCGGACAGTATGTCGGGAATTTATGTCTCCAGTATGGGCAACTAATTTTACTTGCTGTTGAATTTACAAAAATGGATGGTTCAAATTTCTAACTAATTTCACAAGTTTTGAATTTATTTAACATTCATACCATATTTTTGTAAACTTTTTTATAACTCACGTATTTTCAAGTTTATTTATGGAAAAGATGCTTTCAGAGCTCTTTGGTTTGCTTCGTTCCCTTGCCATGAACTCAGTGGGTTGGTTTCTGATCAGTGGACATAAATGGGATGGCAAGGAAGAGATCCTTCTACTGATTTCAGGTTATTTTTTGGCTCATCCTTTCTTTCTTATGTTTTTATGTTTTTTTTTGTTCTTGACACAGTTTTAGTTACTCTACTATTGTGGACCGATTTTGTGTACACAGGGGCAGGTTGTATATCCTTCAAGAACCTCCTATTTTTTGCTAAGACTTTCTCGGTAAGCTTCTTGACTAGCTGCTATATTTTCTAAATGTATCCTTTTTATTTTCATTTATCTCCAACTTTCACTGTTGATCTTACAGAGTTCTTTTCATAAACTTTTGATGAAGCAACAAAGAAACGGAGTTGTGTTCGACTATCCCTTTTCTGTTCTTGGCGTAGAAATTACTTTCGTGATTATGCACATGTTACACCTTGAGGCAACAACTATGTCACGAGGATGAGCCTTTCTCTGACAATGTATTTTTCTCCAATATTGGTCGTTGCCTATTTCTACTGACAACGCGTTTGACAAAATCATACTGACACACAGTCATTCTGCAAAGTTCACAGTCAATTCAAACACGCCCATAATCATCTCTTTTGCTAACATATGTGTTCTATATCTTTCTTCAGTTGGTTCACCGGCCGGAAAGACCCGTCATCAACTTTTCATGTCAACATAGCGATACATGTTACATAGGCGGAGCGTGTTCACCTACATTTACAGACTCGAAATAATAGCCTTAATGCAGGTGTAGAACTGTGGAGTAGTCATTTTAAAAAATGTACAAGCCCAGTACGATGTAAGTTCTATCCATGTTGCAGATGTCTGTGCTTATACTTTTTCGAATGACACTATGGATTTTTTGGCGTCTGTAATCTCCTGATGTATTTCCAATGCAAACATTAACTATACTATCTGATGTAAACTATAATATATTTTGGCTCTTTCATCTAAACATTTGCATCTACTATTGATTATAATTGATTGGTTGAGGTCAATCTTATTGGATAGTATATGTCTGTTTAGTTTGTGTCATACAAATTATGATTTATATAAATGGGTTTCACGGTACGATTTTGTTCAGAGTTCATGCAAAATCGAAGGAAATTCAAAACAATCTTCTACTCATGACTGCATTAAGTATTCGTTAAATATATCAGAAATTGCCTGTGAATCTATTTCTTGATAGTTTCTTAATAGTTACTTTTTGATCCCATGTTTGATGTATGTATACACTACTACAAAACTCGTAAACAACGACGCCAGGCTCACAACGCTTCATCCCTACACCGTTGTGACATATCTAAACTAAGGCACGGTTGTATTTTATTTATTTATTGAATAAAACTTATCTGTATATAACAACAGTTGATAAACCAACCATGGTGATTATCTGTATATAACAACGGTTGATAAATCAACCGTAGTGATACCTTCAAGCTTTCATGTGTTCGAACCTCAGCGCATTCATATATATTATTCCTTTTATGTTAAAGCGCGCCTTTACTTTTTTATTTACTTCTAATTAAAAAAATTAAAAGTTATGACTACGGTTGTTTTTATACACCATTGTGATATATTTTGTATGTTTTTTTAATTTTTAATTCTAAAAATAACTCTGGCGCTTTAATATGAAATTTCATTATGTAAATAATATATCATAACGGTGTAAATTCTTGACTGTCGCAGTAGTGTTTCAATAATCTCCAAACTAGCTAGTCTAATTGTCTCTTCAGTATCCTTATTTCGATTCCATTGAAAATAGAAACCAGACGAAACGTTACACGATTTCAACCCTAAACCCTAACCTTCAATACTGTGAAACAATACACGATTCCACTAAAGCTTGCATCATCAGTATCCATTTGTTGTCATTTTCGTCATCATCGTCACGATAGTGAAGAAAATAGAAGATTACGCACATACCAACACCGTCGTCATCATCGTCACCGTCGTTGTCGTAAGGAAGGAAGACAACAACAACACCAACACCAACACCGTTTACTTCGTCGTCACGTTTAGGGTACGTAAAATATTTTCCCCATGCATCTACAGTAAACTCTTTTGCCATTGTTGTTCATGTTGTTGTTGTTGTTTTTGAACTTAGATGTCGACCTTGTCGAGTTCTTCATCAGAAACCAGCGAAGAAACTCAAACAAATGAAAGGTTAGCCAATGAAACTCAAACAACTGAAAGTCAAACGAAAAGATCACAAAGAGGTGTCACAATGATGCCCCAATTCACATCAGTCCACAACTAATCTGGTGCAAAAATTCCGATCGAGTTTGATTCGCACTACAGATTAGTGGATTGTCCATATTACGCTACTTTTAGGAGTTATGTTGCGTTCCTTGCACGTAGCAAAGTCAGTATACTGATAAATGATTGGAGAGAAGTGGATGGTAATGTCAAAGACAACATATGGACAAACGTTACGGTATTTCATACTATAATTTTCATATATTTGATATCACTACCTATAGTTTCTAATTCATACTTATATATTGATTTAATGTAGTTGAATTTTGAGTTTACCGATGACTCAAAATTGAAAAGAAAGTGGATAACTTATGCCGGTGTTCGTTGGAGGAGATTTAAGTCACGGCTCATGGCTGACTACATTACGAAGCCTAAGAGCAGTCTTCAACCTCCATGGATTCGGTATAGTTTTTTTATCGAAGAAGGTGTGGCACAAGTTTGCGAAGAAACGCCGTTCTGAGGAATTCAAGGTTAGTACTAGTCTTATGTAACCTATAATGTTATGCTAATGAGTTATAGATACTAATCATACACATTTTTCACTATGTTAATAACAGGCTAAAAGCGAAGTAGGAATTCAGAACAAGGCGAAAAACATGTACCCCCATAGATTGTCTCGTGGGGGTTACAGGAAACTTGAGAAGAGGATCCTGCAGGAAAAACTACAAGAAGGAGGAGATGGTGACATTCCATCTCCACCTTCAAGACATGAGAAATGGAAGAGGGCTCGATTAAGACCTAATAGAGAGTACACCTCTGAGGCTTCAAGAGTAGTTGCTGAGAAAATTGTAAGTATATGTTTTGTTTAAATGCGTTTGCTTATGTAAATTGCTCATGAGTTGTTATTTAAATGCGTTTGCTTATGTAAGTTGCTCATGTTGTGTAGGATAACTTGGTTGTGGCGGCCCGTGAAGGCACATTTGTTCCGGAAGCACGACATGACATATTAGTCGAAGCTATCGGAACAGTTGAGCATGGAGGCCGTGTCCGTGGTGTTGGAGATGGTGTCAACTTGTCATAATTTGGATCTCAAAGAAGAAGCACCAAAACCGCTGAATTTCTTGCTCAACAACAAAAGATTGATAATGTTGAGAAGCAATTGGCGGAGCAAAGGAGGCTGTTTGAGGAGGAGAGGGAAAAAAGGGAGAAAGAAGTGGAAAGGTTACAAGAGATGTATTCGGTATGTGTCGTAAATCGCGCTTATTTTTGTATGATATATATTATATGTTCTAATTGAATATATTGTGCTTATTTTTGTTTTATGTTCTAATTGAATGTTATGATGTAGAGATTAAGTGAAAGTCTCGAACAACGAACTAATGAAGATCATCGTTGCGTTGGTGATGATCAAACTCCAAGTAGAAGTGTCGTAAATCACGCTTCTACAAAAGGGAGTAATTGTACAACCCCTCCCCCACCTGTAGATAACCGCAATGGGATATTGAACCCTAGTCCAAATGAAATAACAAGTTTATACTACTACATTTCAACAACAGACCTTGCGCAGCCCCTCACGCTAGAACATTGCCCAAAATTGGATTTAGTGTATTACACTCCTGAAGATGTGAGGGATTTTCTCGCAGGATATAAGTGGCTTGACATATCTATTTTGCAAGTTTGGTGCACTTAAGTATATAGTCGAATATACATGTCATTATAGAACATTATAATTTTTTGTATTTTCTCCCTTAATTTATTCATTTTCTTTGACCATTTAGGTACATTCACTGTGTTTGTATAGAATTGAATAAATCAAGTACCTATGGAATCTTGGACCCAAGTTTTATTGCTTGAGCGTTTAATGAAAAAAATATCAGAGAAAAGTACTTGAAAAGCCGGCTAAATGACGGAGGAAAAGAATGTTACCTTGCACCATTCCTATGTAGGTTAGTATTGTTGTAATTTATTTCTATATTCTATATTTAGTTTTGTTTTAGTAACAACTAATAATATATATATATATATATATATATATATATATATATATATATATATATATATATATATATATATTCTCGTGTCTATTCAGTGGTCATTGGCAATTGATCGTAATATCGTTTAGGACAAATATGGTGACATTACTGTGTTCCTTGCACGATCCACTCCACAAACCAATGAAAGATCTTGTATTAACGTAAGTGTCTTTGTTTAATATCATTTTCTTTGGCATTAATTGTAATTAGTTTATCATGTAATATGTTTAATTCAATTTTCAATGTGCAGTATTGTGGAGCAAGTTAATATATTGAGGAATGTTAGAAAAAAGCCCACATACCTTGCTCCTAAAGTAAGTGGCCCGATTACCTGTTTATTTCATTTACATTCATGCATGTGTGGTTGTATTCATGTTTTTATATTCATGTAATTTGTAGACGAGGAAACAACGCGGGAGTTATGAGTGTGGGTATTTTATCATGAAACATATGTTAAAGATGAATACAAGTTGGGATACGGTAATATATGCCATAAAATGTTGATTCATGGGATACGGTACTGTTGATTCATGGGATACGGTAATATATGCCATAAAATGTTTATATATATTAATATATAAGTTGACTATTGAATTATTATCATGCATGATATATCTTCAATTTTTTGCTCTTATGTAGATGTTTAACGACGAAACCCCATTCCCCCTTGAGGACTTTGTGGATCTTTGTAAACGTTGGGCGTATATCCACAATGAGCTTAAGGGTTCTGCTCCTGCTGTATGATATATCAGCAACATTTTTTTATGCACATATTTTTTGCTTTTGATGCACATAATGTGAACAATAGTTTTGGCTTTTGATGCACATAATGAAATCAATAATATTGGCTTTTGATTTAAACAATGTTAGCAGTTTAATTCTCTGATTCATTTAACTTTTGATGTAAATTTCTTTTGATGTAAATTCTCTGATTCATTTATCAGGATAAAATATAGGAAGAATTGTGTTTGATGCACATATTGCGTTTGCATGTAAACAGAAGCTGTTTTGACAGGATAAATTATGGGAATAATTTGATACGCAGATAAATTTTATATTTAAAACAGTCTGTTTTTGGTAGCGGTTATAAACCTATCCGTAGTTGCATGTCAAACGCTAATATAAATAAAAAATGTTGTTGCTGAGAATCGAACCAGATCACAGTTTAGTATATCACAACGGTTGACAAAACTAACCATCGTGAAATGGTGCGCGCAAACTAGAATACAACAACAGTTCCCAGACCGTCATTGTACGTACCTCATATACAACAACACTCTACATAACAACGCCTTCGCCCCCGCCATTATATGTCATTTCCAACCGTTGTTAAATGGGTTTTTCGTAGTAGTGATATGCTCCTCCAATAATTAATATTGTTGATGATGATCCACCTCCAACGGATGCAGGTTTGAATTTGCAATAAATTTGGTGGTGAATAACTGCCCAGACTTCAACTTGCAACCTCTAGAAATGACACACTGGTCTATTGATTAGTCAATAGGTTAAAGCGGTGTGAACCGGCTGTCTAATGCCTTGATGAAATAACAGTTATGGTATGCGGGTTACTCAGTAACTATGTAACTCAGTCACTTCAAATTACTTAGCCATGGTCTCAAATAGAAATAAACAACATTGAAGTTTATTGCAAAGGAACAATTATTATAGAAACTTATAAACAATGTTTTTCCTGACATTGCCCTGTCAAACTATGTACCCATGCTTCTATGATACAAAAGGCAAGAAGTATATGGCTGACACATCGAATTGTTGTACACACTTACACCTCTTGACTGAATTGTTTCATTTTTTTCATTAATGAATCATGTCCCTATATGTCATGCAGTTGCAGGAAGTTGACAACTATTTCTCTTTCGTAGGGTTTGGCTGTGATTATTGGACTTAAGGTACCTACATTTCCTTTTTGCGTTTTGTATCCATAATATGTTTTATGGATACTTCAAATATCCTTTAATGCCCATTAACAATATACTTTGTTTTTCCAATTAAATGGAATTCTTTACCATCACCAGTCATTATTATTCTTGCTTTTATTATTCCAACTTTACAGTTTCCAATTCCAATGTATTTCCAATTCATTTCCAATTCCAACGCAGGGGGAACCTGTACAGTCACAACACTCCTTATTTAAGCATTCCTCTTATTCTCTGCTTGATACACCACTCTTCAGAATTACCCAACTATTCCCATGGCATCCAACCAAATTATACAACACCCTGCCCCTATTGACGTCGAGACTGCAATTGACCAACCACCTTCTCCAGAATTGCAACGACCTCAAGCTGCCCATCATCCTCTACAACCCCAACTAACTCTACAGGTTCAGGTAATACATTTACTGCGGCATACTTATCTCTTTCAAATTATCTGTGCCTTTTTCTTTCATTCTGATTATATATTATAATTTTCTTAACGTCAACAGACCCAACAACATGTCGAACCTGTCATCCATCTACAACCAGATACTCAGAACCGACCGCCTACGGAGGTTCAAACATTATCAGATTCTCACCCGCTTCAACCGCACCAACAGGGAGCCCACTATCAACCATCTTTGCAACTTCCCCCGGTACATTTCAGTTTTCCCTGCATATTTCAGACGCTCTGTAGATTTTTTCTTTCCATGTTACTACAGACACAGTATGTTCATTTTTCATGGAGTCGGTTCTACAATATCCTACAATACATCATGATTTCATATTTCCCTCCATAGTTGTTGCCAAAACTTATTCACTGGTTTTTTTCCTGCAGGTCCATGTCCCTCCTGCAGTTCGACTTTCGAAAATGAGGAGAAGAACAACGACTTCAACTACATTCGTGAGGCCAGTTTTTTTTTGGATTCAGATGATGACCAACTACCTCACTATGACCCGGTTGATTCTGATGATGACGATGAGCGAGACTATACATGAGAGAACTTTATGTATGGAAGGAGGTTTACAGATAGTGATTAAGTTTGCACCTTTTATTTCATTTTGTTTTAAGTCATTTACTATGTTTTTTGTATTTCACTCCAAATTCAACTTGTCTTTTTCCTGTACTGCTACTATTCGTATCCCATGGTGACTAAAGCAACTATTAAATTCTTCGAAGCAAATATGCAAATTTTTATTTTTATTTTTACTTTATAATTTAATAACATACGAATTGTACAAATATTTGTGTTTTTTAATCTTTTATATACGACAACATCCATTGAAATACTTCTCTGTTTATTATTTAAATATTTGTGTTGATTGTTCTTTGATCTCGCGATATTTGCTGGTGTTTTATTGTGTTGATTGTTATTAGATTTTTGGCTGCTCATTGCATATGGAACAGTGAAGTCAAACCGTTATTGGAATTAGTTAATGTCAAGTATAAATCCCTTATTTTAATTAAAAATTTAATTGCTTAATTTTGATTTTATTTCATTAATTTTGTCAATTAAATTTGATTAACTCTATTATATTGATGAAACTATCTTTTTATCGATTATTTTTTATAATTATGCGTCACTCATAAATATTAAAAAATTTGTGTCAATCATAAATATTATTGTTCAATACTTAATTTTATTTAAAATTATTTTGGGACAATTTTGTGGCATTCATATTTATTAAAAAATACTGAAAACATACTTTGTTGATTCAATTATAATTACATAGTTTTAAATATATAAGTCATGTCAAAATAAATTTAACATTTATATACGGGGTCAAATTCGTTGTTGATTATACCCACTAAATTATTATATATTTTAAAAATAAAAACTTTTTAGATTAAAAATTTAAATTTTTTTTTTTTTATTTTGAAAAAATACGCGTACCATATCAGTACCCGTGCGAATGCACGGGTCTCCCACTAGTATATATATAATAAACATATAAAAACAATGTATTATTATAATACTCAATGTATCTTCAACTAGGGGTGGACAATCGGTCAGGTTCGGGTTAAAAACTTAAATCCGACGTAAACCACGATTTTAGTTTTATGGCCCAATTTCGGCCGATTAAATTTCGGTTTTTGTCAGATTCGGTTAAGTCGGTTTGTTGGTTAAGTCTGATCGGTTTAGTCGGTTTAATATTTATTAGAACAATTCTATAAAAATGACTATTTTTTAAATTTATTAGAAAAAATATCAAATTTTTAGAATAGAACAATATTTTTTATTATTAAAAGAAAAACTATTATTATGTGATAATATTTTCAATATTATTTGACATTAATTTTGATCATTATCATACTTTAAACCATAAACTAAATAATACTCAAAATTTCATATTACATGTCTTGTATTTTTGAGAGTACACAATGTCATCATTAAATTATAAAAATGATAATATCCTCAAACTTTATAAATCTCATTTTTATAGTGAGTCGGTCATATAGTAATAAAAATAAATAAAATATATATTAATTAAGTTCGGTCGGTTTCGATTTTCGTCGGATCCAAAATAAGCATCCGAGCCCGACCAAAGCAACCCTATATTATCCAAATTAAGCAACCGAATCAACCCGACACTCGACCCGACCCGACCCATTTGCACAAAAAAGACAGTGGGTCGGTTGGTTTCAATCGGTCGGTTCAAATTTGTCCACCCCTATCTTCAACGGTCACTTAATTCACGGGAGTTCATCTACTATAAAGCAATTGGAAAAAAGACCATTGATTTTCCATTTGTGCCCTTTCCCCAAAAAATAAATACACTTACAAAAGGGCAAAAACGTAACAAACATATTCAACACTTTTCCATCAAACTAACTAACAAATAACACACATAATACAATGAAAAAGCCTCTCCTAACATGCCATTTGTCATTCATCCTTTGGCTATCCTACAAAAAAATAGCTTTCCCTCTCTCTGAATTCAAACGTATTTTCATTTCACACACTTCCTTGTCTCTCTCCTGTTTTCTCTCACCTCTCTTCCCATCAAACCCTACTCCACTGCCCTCGCCTCTGTTTCTCTCTTCTTCTATCACACCAATCTCTTCTTCTCTCTCATTCATTATTTTCAAGTGTTTGATACCTACAACAAACTCCAGTGCGGCGAGGTCATCGCCCAACCGCAACATTTTTAGACAGGTTAGTGCTTTCTCCAGCAAGCCCTCTTTCTTCAATTTCATTCATTCACTTTTTAAAATCATGTCTATAATTTCAGATCTCATCAACCTTTATTTTAACAAAATCATAATCGATTTTAACGATTTCATAATACTAGCGCAGTTTCGCTTTTCAGATGGGTATTAAGCATAAGGAGTCGTGTTAGAGTCACGTTTCAAGTCATGAAAGCAGTAGAGAATATCAAAACCTTAACTAAAGAAGCTAATGGGTTTTTATTTTCTGTAGAAGAAGAAAGAACAAAGTTTGCATACCATGTGTTTGAGAAAATTACTATGGTTGGAACTTATATGGTTAGACCTTACGATTTTTTTCTGGAACTATTTCTGTTTGAAATTTATGATTTTTCAGGTTGAGTCTGACAATTTTTTGTCATATTTTAGGCCATGTATTATACCATTAGAGGGGGGTGTTGCATCTGGATTCAGAAAACCTGAAGAAGAGGAGTTTGAAACACGTTTGTATGTATGCAGAGGGAAAAGAGTTGTCAGATTGAAACAGGTAATGTGTTGTCTGTTCATGAACTTCTTTGATTCTGTCTACATGTAATTGAAAATTATTCTCTGGCAGGTCCCGTTTGCAAGGTCTTCATTGAACCATGATGATGTGTTCATTCTTGACACCGATAATAAGATTTATCAATTCAATGAGGCAAATTCCAACATTCAGGAAAGAGCCAAGGCTTTGGAAATTATACAGTTTTTGAAAGAAAAATATCATGAAGCGAAATGTTGCAAATACAGGTGTGTTATAAATTTAAATTTCACTATTGTGTAGTATATTTCAACTTTAAATTGTAACTAACTTCAATGTAGAATTCTGATTGCTGGTTGATTTTATTTCTATTACATATACTTGCCAAAACAAAGTTATAAATTTTTTGCAGGTTTGAAATCTTGCTTGAAGGTGCAGCCATAAAGTCTTGACATTAGAAATCAGATTACCATAATTCTCTTAACATGAGGTCAAGTTTGTAAAAGGTTCTTTTGATTTTTTTGGATCAAACATCAGATCTTGTGATTAGTTAGTTATTAAAATAAATAAGTCTTGCCATTGTTTAGTCTTAACTATATTTTATTTAGATACTTAGCTTGTGTATTGTTAAATGCTCTCATTCTGAATTTTAGTTTATGCTTTGTTGTGTAGTACAAATTCGGTTTCTTGAAGCACTAGCTTCAAATGCCTGCCCATTTCTTATGTTAATGTAATGATAATTGGAATTATACACTCATGTTATAATGGCCAACCTCTAGTTTTTCAAGGTGATGGAGCAGGATTTTCTGCAATTGGTGTCATTGTTGATATCATTGGTGATGGTGCATACTTCACATCAGCTAGTGCTGGAGCTTCAGCTAGCTATGCAAGAGCATTAATCTTAGGAGCAAAATCTTCAGCTATGGCTGGTGCACTAGGCTGCACATAAATTACAGCGATGGAAAAATATGTCATCACAAAGACATTGACTAAACCACCTGAGGCATATCCTGATGCCAAAAACCAGCCACATGTTCTTGTGAGTACAAACTATGTTTTATTTTCCTTTACTTAAAATGATCTGATCCGTGTTTTCTTTTGCTTTGAACTACTCAATTCTAATTGTCAAGAAAGGTTTGCATTCTATATGGGAACTAAGTTTGCAATTACATGGTTGCTAGGAATGCATCCATCCATTAGCAGGTTCCCAAGTAAAGAGTTCTATGATAAGCAACTTTCTGATGCTGAGATTGTAAGAGGAAAAAACTATAACAAAGGTTTCCTTGAAGGAAAATTGTTTGGTTCATACTCTTTTATCAACATATCTAAGGGCAAAGAGCAGTGTAATCATGATCATAGTTTGAAGAATGTGACTGAAGTTGCTGCTATCTCTGAGATTGTTGGAAGACTTAAAAAGGGTTAGTTTCTCTTTCTCTTCTATGAATAAGTTTGTTAATCAAATTTGGCTTAATTGAGTGTATAATAGAGTACCTAATCTTTTGTTTTTATGGCAGAGGAAAGTTGTTGGTGATGCAAAGGAAAGAAAGTGTTTCCATAATGCTGATGATGACAATATATTGTATCAAACTATTGAAGATGCTTTGTTTGAATTGGAACTACTAGATGATTCTGCATCAGCATTTAATAAGCTAAGCATAAGGGACATTTCAGAATCAAATGCTTTCTCTAGGTAAGTGAAGCTATCAACATCTTTTCATATATTCATATTATGAACTTTCAAAAGTAGAAGTTCGGAATCATTGTTATTATAACTAATATTTGGTTGATTTTATATTTCACAGAAAATCATTGACATCATGGCGGCAATGAAGAGCAGTTTGAAAAAATGAAGCAACTTAAATTTAAACTTTTTTGTCGTTTTAGATTGTACTATGATTCATAACATGTTTATGTTTATTTCCATTATTTTAGGCTTGAAATTGAAAGTGACAACAGTTCAAAAGTACTAACTATTATTTTGCAGTGACAACAGTTCATTACATTTTACAGTGTAATGTAATGACAATTGGAATTATACACTCATGTTATAATGGCCAACCTCTGATTTTTCAAGGTGATGGAGCAGAATTTTCTGCAATTGGTGTCATTGTTTATATCATTGGTGATGGTGCATACTTCATTGTTGATGTCATTAACTAAATTATAAAAATGAATAATATTTAAAGTTAAAGTTGATGTTTTCAAAAGATATTTTTTTATAATTTTTTGTTATTGATTTACATCATCAAATATATATTATATATCATATCATTTAATATACATTATATAATTATTTTAATTTGAAAATCTATAAAATGACTTAAACTATAATTTTAAATTCGAGAATCAATTCTATGAGCAAATAAAAATAAAGAGATAAAATTTATAATTAGACATTTTCATTATTATTTTTAATATATAATATTTTATAATTTGTATTAAACATTTTATTTTATTTATCCGAAAAATCATTTTTACTAATTTTAAAATATTAGTTAATATTATTTATTTGATATATTTAAATATACTACTATGAAATATAACAGAAATAGATATCATGTGGAGTTTAAATTTGTTTTATTTATTTATTTTATGTTTATCATACATTTATTAAAGTGATATAAATGATAAATTACTAAAACTCATTAGTAAAGTTTCCGTATTAAAATGGATCTGAGTAATTTTTCATCTGTGTTTGTCTCTTGTAAATCAAACACTAAATAGAAACAAATAAATGAACCAGATTCAGACTTCATGTGATATTGTAGATTAACTTCTTCAAACGATGATTTAACGATGGTCCACCCATGGACCGATGGACCACTTGAAATAACTTTCCACCATAAAAGCCAGTTTGATAAGTCAATTGTTTGATGAACACATGCTAGGACACCAGAAGTGTGTAGCAATGTTTTTTCCAGGATTTAAATCAAGATAACTAAATACTATATATAAGATTATTGATCAGGGTTAGACCTGAGGAAATTAACATTATGGAGGGAAATATTTTTTTTTGCATTGTGCAATTTTCAACTAGACCGCAGGTCTGAGGATAATACGAGGTTAACATCTTATGCTTGACATTATATTTTTTTAACAGTTTTTTCAAATATATGTTGCAGAAGTGTGTCCCACCATCACTGATTAAGACTCTGAGTACACAAACCTGACAAAAATATTCTTTTAAAAAAAATTAGTAACAGTTCGAGTATCATTAACAATGCAAGCAATTGCTTCCACCCATTTGGTAACATAACCAACACATACAAGAATATAAAGATATGTATTTGACTGGGAAAATGGACATATGAAATTAATTTCCCAACAATATAATGGTTCTACCTCAAGCATAATGTTTAGAGGCATCTCGTCTCTCTTTGAGATGTTACTCGTCCTATTATGTTCAGGACATGTAGAAACATATAACTTACGGTCGTTAAATAATGTAGTTCTCTCACCACTATGGTGTCCTCCATATGTTGAACTATGACAGTGCCACATAATGTTGTTTGCTTCCTTACCTGCATCACACCTACGAAGTAAATCATTAGTTGTTCTCTTAAACAGGTACGAGTCATCCCAAAGATGAAAATTTGCTTCTTTATAGAAGCGTTTTCTTTGTTGCCACATGTACTCTTCTGGTACAACATTTGTCGCCTTATAATTTGCAAGGTTCGCAAACCAAGGCCTTTCACTAATCGCCATTAGGTTCATCCGAAAATGTCTCTGTTATGTTGTGCTTATTTCTGATCACCTCCTTGTTTTCTAATCTTGAAAGGTGATCTGCCACCACATTTCTACTCCTTTTTTATCCTTAATTTCCAGATCAAATTCTTACAATAGCAGCATCCATCGTAGCAATCTTGGTTTGAAGTCACTTCTGTTGAACAAATACTTCAAAGATGGATGATCTATAAAAATAATAACTTTGGAACCAATTAAATAAGGACAAAATTTTTCCTAAGCAAATACTACTGCTAGGAATTCTTTTTTCAATTGTGGTTGAAGGTTGAGAAACACAAGAAATGGGGGTTTGAATTGGGTTTCACATTTCGTCCCCATTTGCGGAATTTAAACTAATGACGTTAAATATAAATAAAATTAAATGAACACAATTATTTTATCCTGGTTCAATGTTAACGAAGTTACTCCAATCCACCCCTCAAGGTGATTTCGCTTTATCATAAGGACTTAATCCAATAATCATCAACGATTACAACCACAATGGATACCTTCCATTGCCTTCTTGAGAATCCTGGCTTTCACTACCCTCTCAAGGAATCAACTTCCAAGTCGTTAGATAACGACCTGGCCCTCTTAAGCATCCTGATCTTTACTTGATCGCTCAAGGAACAACATCCACTAAGATGTTAGAAACACGCTTAGTCATCTCAAGCATTCTGGTCTTCACTTGACCGTTCAAGGAACAACACCTTTTACAAGGATTTTCCTGTGCACAAATATGCTTCTTACAAGTTGATTCCACAAATGAAGTACAATAACACCTAAGTGTTTCTAGCAAGTTATGAGCAACAACTCTTTGCTTTCTAATACAAAACTATCTAAAGAATGAATCTCTGAGAGATTATAAAGCACATTAGTTATGTATTGCTTAAAAGCTTTCTTATTGAGCACTACGACTTCTTTTCATTAGCTTTAAGCTTCTTTCTGATGTACTCTTTTCTTGAGTAGGTAATGCTTCTTCCAGCTTAACTATCAAGATCAACTAAGTTACTATGCTTCACTTATTGCTGTTTCACTTGACTAGTTTCACATGGCTTTAGCATGTTGCATCGTTGTACGCACTTCAGCAGTTTGCTTCAGCTTCTTCTTCATTGAGCATTCTTCATTTAAGCTTCAACTTGTAGCATTTTGTACTCCTTTCTTGAGCTTTAATGCTTTTTCCAATTTAACTATCAAGTTCAACTAAGCTACTATGCTTCACTTATTGATGTCTCACTTGACTAGTTTCGTATGGTGTTAGCATGATCATCATTTGTGCACACTTTGTAGTAGCAGCTTCAACTTTGCTTGCTACATCTTGATTGTTTGTTGCGTTGAATAATAACACTTTAGTATGAGCATCAACCAACATATTTTTTATCTCACTCTTTTTCTCATGATCAGCGGCTGCTTCAAGCAACATTTCTTCAAGCTTCCAGATCTTCAATTTATAGAGCTTGAGAGAATAGATCCGCTGAAGGGCATTCTTGGAAACATATTCCAACAACAATATCCCAACGTTCACATGAAGGAATGGTCAACATCACTGTACAAAAAGTTGTCTTTGCGCCACCTTATTGAGGTAGAGGTTACAGAGTTTTAGTACCATTATATTCAGCTCAAAACCATTCTGATCTTCAGTCTTCTAGCATCTTCAGAGGCTTCAGATATTAACTTGATGAAGCGTGTTGTAGAAGAGTTATTCTTTGTGTAATCTTCAGAACCACAGTCTTCAGAATTCCAGATATTCGTTAAGCAGAACTATCTTGAGAATCTTCAGCACTTGGTTTCTTAGAAGCACTATCTTCAGAGTCTTTAAAACCATGTCTTCAGAGTCTTCAGATTTCATTAAGCACATTCTTTGTCTTCAGAGTCTTCAGCACTTGGTTCAATCAAAACCTTATCTTCAGAAACTCTTCAGAACTTGATCTTCATAAATTTTGTCTTCAGAATCTTCAGAACCATGTTCACCTGAATCACGTCTTCAGAATCTTCAGAACTTATAACATTATAAGCGCATCACATTAGAAAGCCTTATAGGCCTTTCTCATAAAGTCTTGATTAGAATGTCCAGTACTAACGTTCATTAGAACCATTGTATTAGAAACATTCATGAATCTTGACTTTATATTACACACACATATGTTTTCTTCCAGAGTGTTGATAACAAAGTCTAATGACGTCACACGTCTTCTTATCAGAGTCAGAATCATATTGACAATAGCCACACACTAGACATAAACCATATCATATAGAATTGTTGTTTTAGATAACATGTGCAAGTATCATCAAACCTCAAAGGTCAGATGTAGAACGAAGTCTTGTTCTTACAATCTCCCTATTTTTTATGATGACAAACAATGCATTTTGATAATTAATTTGTATAGGTTAATCACCATAAATTCAGAGAGTCAAAGATAAGCTTAACGGGCTCCCCCTGGTTCTGTTACTCTTAAAATTCATTTATGCTTGTTCAGAGTCTCCCCCTGATCCCAAGACTCACAAAATGATTTTGAAGTAAAATCATATCAACAGAGAAGGATTACTTCTCAGTGACGTCACAAAATGATTTTGAAAGTTTACAATCTGACAAGTTTTGGGTATCAGCGCGAAATTCATGGACATCCCTTGTTTCTGATAACTTAGTGGTCAACACCAAATATTCATATATTATCAGATCAAGCTTGTTTAGCATTCTTCTTTCTTGTACATGTCTTCTGATGATTATATCTTCTGATCTCTTGTACAATTGCTTCTGATATAATCTTCTTGATTATTGACTTCTGATTTACATCACTTGTTTATTGATCATATCTATTGATATTTTCTCAAATACAAATTATGTATTCTGATATATCATAGCTTCTGATATGTCTTGCCTCTTCTAATAAAAGATCATATAATATTATATGTCTTGTCTTCTGTCTTCTTAAGTCTTCTGATAGCCTGTTCTAACATTCAGTGAACTTTTGCGAAGTTCCTAATCAATTCTCAAACATAGGTTAGAAATAAAACATATTCAATTATATTTGGGATTGAGATTATTGAGATTTAGGCATATCAAAATCATTATACTTTCTCTCTCTTTGTCAGAAATAAAAAAGGTATAGGAAAGAAATTGGCAAAGAAATATGAAGACGATCATAATCACAGAAAAGGAAATTTCATTAATACTAAATAGAGATGACAAAGAGAAACAATGATGGCATGCTAAAGACAACAAAAAAATATCATTCATCAGATTGAAAGAGAAAAATAGAACATAAAGCAAAAAGTATCCTATAGTGCCTAAGGTTTGGGGTTAGAAAAGGTTCTTTGATACAACTGAGTGACCATATCTAAAATACTCTTGTTTACCTCTTCTCGCTCATCAATTTTTCTTTGAGTATCTTCTATTCTTTTTGCACATCCATTAAAGTATTCAATACTTGAGAAAACTGATTTGCTTCAGAGGAATGTGGCTCATCAGATTGAGCTGCTTGATTCAAGGAGGTTTCTACAAAATCCTTTTCAATGACAACCTCTTCAGTCACTTCTTTCTCCTTAGTCAAACTATTTTCACCAACTGCTCTCTTCCTTTTTCTGCTTGAACTTGTTATTGGATTACGCAATGCAGATGTCCAGACTAATCCTAACTTCACCAAATCTCCACTATGGAAGTATTTCCAATTTTCAATTTCTGGTGCTACTGGAGGGTTTATCAATTCTATAATATTGTTATCAGTGAGAATGTCAGAGATTAACCTTCCATAAGGAATCCAGGTTCTTTGAGCTGGTAGTATTTTCTTTGAACGATTGATAGAATCACATAAAGAGTTGAAGAGAAATGCTGGTAGATTGATCTTCTTTCTTTTGGCTAGATAGAATAGCATGTACTTTAGATCAAGATCTAATTTTCTTGGATTTTCATTTGGTGAATGATAAATGCTTCCATATATGATATTGAGCTAGACTTTTAGGTTATCATATAGTTTTGAGGTTAAGTGAGAATCCTTACCATCTTTGAATATGGTAGGAGTGATCATTCAAATCTACTCAGAAAAACTTAGTCCGTTACTCAGCATAGCTTCCCTTCTGTTGTGGCATTGAAATCAAGTGTTGTTATGAGAGAGAAGTTTAGCAATGTCATCCAACTGAATGTTTATGCCATGACCTTTAATATTTGAGCACACCATAGTGTTATTCATAACATAGGAGTTTCCCCAGAACTCCTTGACAAGTTCTGGATAGGTTGGTCCTTTAAAAAGATCAAATTATGTATTCCAACCTTGAATTTCAAGCGTTTCAGAGAAGTCAAAACCATGTGCGGTGAGATATTTGAAATCCACATTACATTCAGAGATAATAGATAATAGTTCAATTGGTAGAGCCAATGTGATTTTTGGATCATCGCTTAGATGATTTTCCAAACGCTATTTTTGGGGAGCCAAGCTTTGGTTCATAGTCATGTAGGTTTCGATTTGAAGAGGATGAAGGAGCACACAATTTAGGGTTAAGAGAACCAGAAGGTTTGAAAGATAAAAGTGTGACAAGATGTAGCGTAAGTGTGTGATGTGATGTGGTGTGAATATAAATAGAGACAATTTTGATGATTATGAATACTAGGAAAAGGAAACGATTAGACATAGATGAAGGTAAAATCAGATTTAGCATATAATCCCAAGACACTTCTAGTCATTTAGGGTAATAATTACTGAGCTTAGATTGCAAAAAGACAAATGTCTTAAAATGAGGCATAACCTCTTCACATACCTGGCAACGTGTTAAAAGGGTTAATTTCTCAGTTCCCAATGGTTACAAAGATCTCAACCATTTACACGATATTACTCTCAATCCTTTATGTAGAATCCTAGCTGCGACTATAGAGGCTTCTTCAGAATTACCACGCATTAGCTTCTAAAGTTTAATGAGTGAGTGCTTCTGATTGGACCACTAGAATCATTTTCTCCTTTCATCGTTTGTCTTCTTTCTTCTGCCATCTTCATAGAAATCTTGAACTTTGTGTAGAGGCACGATCATCTTCATGCCTTCTTGATCTTCCATTCTAACAGATGAAAACATCTTTCCTGATGTTTGATTCATCTACGATCGTTGGAGAAGAACCAAGTTCTTTCTCTAGTCTTCATCTTAGAATCATCCATCTTCTATCTTCAAGAAGGCTTGTCTCCAGAAAGCCACTAGTTTATTAGCTTAAACATAAACTTTTGAGTAGTTATGTGCTAAAGAAACTTTTTGAATTTCCTTGCATCATCAAAATTCAATCTTTGAACAGACGTTAATCTTCACCAGATGCAGATATCATCATGATCATCAAACCAAGACATATTTCTTAAAGGGTTTGAATGATAATCTTGTTCTTACTGGCTGAGCCTTTTCATCCAGAATCAGTTCATCAGAAATTAACAACTTATGTTCTTTCCTTTCTTAGGGAGTATGAACTGAGATGACTTCTGATTGAGCATCATTTGATATCTTCATCTTGCAGCTTCTTAAGCAACTCCATTACCTTTATCATTCTGAATATGTAATTTCTAGATTTGCAATCTTCCAATAAGTTATGGTTTCTGGTTTCCAATATTATTATCAAATCTGACATTGATTTGATTCACCAGTAGAAGTACTTCCACGCCAAGATTATGTAGCCTTCAGAGCATTCTGGCTATAATGCATTCAGCATATATTCAAACTGTATTTCGTTCTGAATATGGCATGCATTAGCTTCTTAAGAAATCTTTGCCGTGATAGAATCATGATACTAACAACTTCTTATTAAGAGTTTGTTCTATCTCTTACATCTTTATCTGATTGTGAAGAACTAGAACGCAAGAATCTCTTTCTTATTAGATAGGTTCCCAAGCTATTTGTTCTTTGATTGTTTGATCAAGATTTGTGCTTTAAATAATCTCAGACAATCACTTAATCACTTGAGTGAACACAGAAAGATACATTATTGTGTTAGAAGACTTTACTCAAGTTTTTTTTAATGTAGTCAGCAACAAACTACTTCTGAGCAGTGATAATTTTCCTTTCTGATCACTTCAGAAATTTGCGAAGCTTTCCAGAAATGGAGTAGATGTCTTCATTCTGTGCAGAAAATCAGAATCCTGATAACACGACTAGTGTTTTGACTGCACCACTAAGAGCATTTGCATATAAAGATGGTTTCTGTTGCAATAAAACCTACTTTATCTTCTGGAGATACCTTATGCATGCTTGATCAGTTGCCATAAGCTTCTATTCAAATAGCAAGCTTCTGATCATCTTCTTCAAGAATCCTGATTAAGAAATCATCATTCACAATCTTAAGTTTTGTAGTCATGATTTAAAATCTTGATGACAATATTTTTAACATCTCACGCATACTTCATCTTGAAGTTTCTATGCTTCAAAATCATGACATGAGCATTCTCTCTTCTTTACATGAAAGAGTTCCTAATGAGTAATACCGATAAGGTCAACGGTATACCAAGTCTGTTTGTTGAAAAAATCCCATACTCAGAAAGAATTAACCTTCAGCAAACAAGATTTCTTGCTTTCTGATGATTCTTGTTGATCTCTTCTAGATCATTCTTCTTAAGCCTTGTCTAGACATCATCTTGAGGAGATACATAGTTCTCAACTGACGTATTCCAAGAATTGCATTCATCAGATTCTTCTAATTATCTGATGAGTCTATTATCCTTTTACCGGCTGATTCTTCATCTTGCTTTCAATCATCTTGCAGGCGCCATAAGAGAAGATTATGTTGTTAATAACAACCAGCTCTAAGAATCAGTGACACAATCCAGAATGAACCTTTCTGGTTTGTCATTTCAGTACTCAATCTTTTCATCATCGTATGAGACTGAACCTGTAGATGGTGGAGGAGATTGGCTAGAGCATTTCTCAAAGCTCGTCCGGATCTTTATCTGACATGGTTAAGCGCTTGATAAACATCAATAACAGAACCCGAGCTCTGATACAAATTGAAGGTTGAGAAACACAAGAAAGGGGGTTTGAATTGGGTTTCACATTTCGTCCCCTTTTGCGTAATTTAAACTAATGACATTAACATATAAATAAAAATAAATGAACATAATTATTTTATCCTGGTTCACTATTTACGAAGTTACTCCAGTCCACCCCTCAAGGTGATTTTGCCTTATCACAAGGACTTAATCCAATAATCATCAAGCGATTACAACCACAATGGATACCTTTCATTGCCTTCTTGAGAATCCTGGTCTTCACTACGCTCTCAAGGAATACCCCTCCAAGCCGTTAGACAACGACATGGACCTCTTAAGCATCGCGGTCTTCACTTTACCGCTCAAGGAAAAACATCCACTAAGTTGTTAGAAACACGCTTAGTCATCTCAAGCATTCTGGTCTTCACTTGACCGATCAAGTAACAACACCTTTTACAAGTATTTCTTTATGCACTAATATGCTTCTTACAAACTGATTACACAAATGAAGTACAATAACACCTAAGTGTTTCTATCAAGTTATGAGCAACAACTCCTTGCTTTCTAATACAAAACTATCAAAAGAATGAATCTCTGAGAGATTATAAAGCACACTAGTTCTGTATTGCTTAAAAGATTTCTTATTGAGCACTACGGCTTCTTTTCATTAGCTTTAAGCTTCTTTCTGATGTACTCCTTTATTGAGTAGGTAATGCTTCTTCCAGCTTAACAATCAAGATCAACTAAGTTACTATGCTTCACTTATTGTTGTTTCACTTGACTAGTTTCACATGGCTTTAGCATGTTGCATCATTGTACGCACTTCAGCAGTTTGATTGAGCTTCTTCTTCATTGAGAATTCTTCATTTAAGCTTCAACTTGTAGCATTTTGTACTCCTTTCTTGAGCTTTAATGCTTTTTCCAATTTAACTATCAAGTTTAACTAAGCTACTATGCTTCACTTATTGATGTCTCACTTGACTAGTTTCATATGGTGTTAGCATGATCATCGTTTGTGCACACTTTGTAGTAGCAGCTTCAACTTTGCTTGCTACATCTTGATTGTTTGATGCGTTGAATAATAACACTTAAGTATGAGCAACAATCAACATATTTTTTATCTCTCTCTCTTTTTCTCATGATCAGCGGCTGCTTCAAGCAACATTTCTTTAAGCTTCTAGATCTTCAATTTTTAGAGCTTGAGAGAATAGATTCGTTGAAGGGCATTCTTGGAAACATATTCCAACAGTAATATCCTAACGTTCACATGAAGTAATGGTCAACATCATTGTACAAAAAGTTATCCTTGCGCCACCTTATCGAGGTAGAGGTCACAAAGTTTTATTACTATTATATTCAGCTCAAAACCATTCTGATCTTCAGTCTTCTAGCATCTTCAGAGGCTTCAAATATTAACTTGATGAAGCGTGTTGTAGAAGAGTCATTCTTTGTGTAATCTTCAGAACCACAATCTTTAGAATTCCAGATCTTCGTTCAGCAGAACTATCTTGAGAATCTTCAGCACTTGGTTTCTTAGAAGCATTATCTTTAGAGTCTTTAGAACCACGTCTTCAGAGTCTTCAGATTTCATTAAGCACATTCTTTGTCTTCAGAGTCTTCAGCACTTCGTTCAATCAGAACCTTGTTTTTAGAAACTCTTCAGAACTTGATCTTCATAAGTTGTGTCTTTAGAATCTTCAGAACCATGTTCACCTGAATCACGTCTTCAGAATCTTCAGAACTTGTAACATTAGAAGCACATCATATTAGAAAGCCTTATAGGCCTTTCTCATAAAGTCTCGATTAGAATGTCCATAACTAACGTTCATTAGAACCTATGTATTAGAAATATTCATGAATCTTGACTTTATGTTGCACACACATATGTTTTCTTCCAGAGTGTTGATAACAGAGTCTGATGACGTCACACGTCTTCTTATCAGAGTCAGAATCATATTGACAACAGCCACCCACTAGATAAAAACCATATCATACATAATTGTTCTCTTAGATAACATGTGCAGTTATCATCAAAACTCAAAGGCCAGATGTAGAACCAAATCTTGTTTTTACAATGGTGTCATTAACTTGATTTTCATTTAAAGCTTTGCTGGCATAGTAAATTGCATGGAAAATTTTTGCGTGCCTTTGGCCAAGTACTGCACCAACATCATAATCACTAGTATCACACATAATTTCAAAAGGAAGCTCCCAGTTTGGTGATACAATGACTGAAGCAGTTATTAATTTATGTTTTATTACAGAAAAAGTATAGGCAATCTTTATAAAAGTTAAATTCGTTTTCTTTGACCAACAGGATATACAATGGTTTTGAAATTTTTGAAAAGTCTTTAATAAATCTCCTGTAAAAACCTGCAAGACCTAGAGAACTCCTTACTCTTTTGACATTTACAGGAGGTGGAAACTTTTCTATCACCTCAATTTTTTCTTTATCAACCTCTATACCTTTAGCAAAGATTTTTTTGCCAAGAACAATGCCTTCAGCGACCATAAAATTAAATATTTCCCAATTTAACACTAAGTTTGTCTCCGTACATCTCTTGAGGACATTGTTCAATCGATCAAGACAATTGTCAAACGATTTACCGAATACACAAAAATCATCCATAAATACCTCTATTGAATTTTCAATCATGTTAGAGAAAATAGAAATCACGCACCTCTAGAACTTTGTTGGCGAGTTACATAATACGAAAGGCATTCGCCTATACGCAAAAATTCCAAACGCGCATGTGAATGTTGTTTTCTCTTGATTTGCGGGATCTACGACTATTTGGTTGTATCCCGAATATCCATCTAGAAAGCAATAGTAGGCTTGTTCAACTAGTCTTTCAAGCATTTGATTCATAAATGACAATGGAAAATGATCATTATGTTTGTCTAGATTAACCTGCAATAACCAATACACATTCTCCATCCCATAGCAGTATGGGTTGGGATTAATTCATTTTTTTCATTACGAATAACAGTGGTGCCCCCTTTTTTCGGAACTACATGCATTGGGCTTACCCATGAACTATCATAAATAGGATAAATCATACATGCTTCCAGTAATTTAAGGGCTTCTTTTCTTACCACTTATTTTATTGTTGGATTTAATCGTCTTTGAGGTTGAACCATTGACTTTAATTTTTCCTCAACCTTGATTTTATGCATACATTATGATGGGCTAATTCCCTTCAAGTCTAACATTCTCCACCCCAATGCTTCTTTATTTTCCCTTAGTACTCGTAACAACTTCTCTTCTTCGACTTTTGACAAAGTGCTACTAATAATTATAGGGTGCCTATTTCCTTGACTCAGAAAAACATATTTCAAATGTTCAGGGACTTCTTTTAGTTCTAGATCCGACGATTTTTCCTCACTACTTCCTCCCAATTCTTCAAATAATTTATAAGCACAATCCAATTGTGTTACTTCCTCATTCTCATCGTGTGACACAATTTCTTCAATAGATTGTACTATAACTTTTTCCGTTGGAGATGACAAGCCTTTTTTATTTCCAAAAATTTTCTATCAATTCGTCAACTAAATCAATTTAGTAGTATTGCAAATCTTCTTTGGCATGTTTCGTGGCTTCAAAAATGTTTAATATTACCTGCTCTTTATTAAACCGGAGAATCAAATCTCCTCTTTCTACATCAATTAATGCTCTGCTCGTTGCAAGAAAAGGTCTTCCTAACAACAATGGTATTTTTGCATCTTTTGGTATATCTAGAATGACGAAATCAGCAGGAAACAATAAATTATCAACCTTTACTAATACGTCTTACAGAAATCCATATAGATAAGTGACTGATTGGTCGACTAGGGTCAAAGTCATTTTTGTTGGTTTTGGTTCTCCACAATTTAGATTCTTCATCATTGACAACGACATCAAATTTATGCTTGCTCCTAAATCACATAGTGTCTTGCCAATTTGTAATGAACCTATAGAGATAAGAATAGTGAGTCTACTTGGATCTGTTAGTTTAGGCGGTAATTTGTGTTGAATGATATCACAACATTCCTCAGCTAAAGATACATTTTCATCATCCTTTAATTTGTGTTTACCGTTCAAAAGTTCCCTCATGAATTTAGCATATATGGGGTTCTGTTCTAAGGCATCACAAAAAGGGATGTTTACTTGTAGTGTTGTGAGCATCTCCATGAACTTTTTAAACTGCCCCACTTCCATCTCATTCTTTGGTTTCTTTTTGTTCAGAGGGTAAGGTGGCTTGATGTAATCAGGTAAAAGTGGATTTGGTTCATTTAGTATTTGGTTTTTTGTGTGAGGGCAAGGTGTTTCTCATCTAGTTTCTGTTTTAATGATGTCAACAAATAGGATAACCTTTAGTTTGTAATTTAGACGGTATCACTTCACTGTCGGCCGCATTGCATACAACCATTGATAATCATGTGTCTAAACATATAGGAAGGGTTCTATATAATTTCTACATGTGCATAATCATGGTACTAGTGTTTGGTGTGCATGCCTTGTGTCTCAGTTGGTTAAAACATGCAGAAAAACCATTTTCTAAGTTTTTACAGGTCTTGAGTCGACCTAAACTATGCATGAGTCGACTCATGCTGTCTTGACAGTTTTTGTGAAACCACCTGGAAGGCGCACGCTGACCCTTTCTATGCATGCGGTCGACGTATGCTTCTGGGTTTTATTACTATGCAGTTTCAGCGTTCCTGCGTCGATGCATGGTCTTGAGCGGTTGACGAATGCTTGGTTATTTTGCGTAGACACTTCACCGGGTAAGCGTCCGCCGACCCTCATCCAGCGATCGGTCAACTCTTCGCTGGTCTGAGGCATTTTTCTGCATTCTGTTATTTCTGTTATGTTGTCATTTTCATTTAGTTGGTTATTTTGCATCATATAAATAATTGATTCCTCAATTTTTCAACATAACAAGAAACGTGAAAATATATACTGATCTTTCTCTTCATCTTCATCTTCAACCTTGTGTCCTCTAACAACTACACATAATCATTTTTGTTAGTGGCGTGCATTGTGTGAAGTGATAACATTCAGACTTAGGTGTGTTGTATCCTTTTTCTGGGTTGAGAATCAGTAGGTGTTTCTTGAATAAAACCTCTGGTTTTGTCCTCCAAGAATCTGGGTGATTTTGGGGGTTTTTGCACAAATCGGTTTCTCTACAAGGATTCAGTCGTGCGAAGGTAACTGAAGAACGGAGTGTTCGTTCAGTTTAGTAGCTACAGTCGGAGGATCGTACGAGAAAGATTTTGGTTCGAATTGTGGAAGATTGAAATCGACCGAGTGAAGGTGATTGAAGAGCGGTGGGTTCTTTTAATCTAGTAGCGTGAGACGGTATTTGTTCGACCAAATTCGAAGCACTTGATTCATCTTGAATCAAGGGAAGAGAAGACTTTGCATCGACATCAAAGAAGTTTGAGGGTTTGATTGTCCAGTTTTCTCTTGTACAAAAATTTGCAAAACAGCAATGGGGGCAGAGGTACCCTTAGCGAGGACGGTAGGGGAACTGCCTAAACAAATCTTGTTTGTTCTCTCTTTCCCTACTCTTTTACGCTTTGACATTAATCGAACTTGTGAAATATCAATTGATCAAAATTTTTTGATATAGTGTAATATAGAGCTGAAAATAAACTTGTAAAAACAATACAATCCCTTGGATTGCATTTGGCATTAGCTCTACATTCACATTAATTAGAAATTCACATTTGGAGTGTCGCACACCCCAAGTGTTCGATAAATTGATTAAGTGCAAGCTCTAAATCACTTTGTGATTAAATTTTGTCATCCTATCTCGTTGGTAATTGGATAAATTTCAAGTAAATAAAATTTGGTTGATTGCATTGTGTTTTGTTGATTCATATATTTTTCTCTTCCGTCGCATCATTCCTAGCGATATTATGTATATCTGATCTTTTCGGTAGTGGTTCGTTGTAGACGAGTGATTCAGTGGTTGCTTTCGTAATAATTTTTTAAAACCAATTTTGGAACACGATTAGCGTGTAAAAACTTGTGGGATCAATTCAAATCCCCCCTTCTAGATCCTAGCCATCATCTAACATTTTGTTCTCCTAAAAGGTGAGTCTTTATCAATGAATTTATCAAGTGTCTCTCACTCTCAAAATTCTCGCTTGAAACGTCTTCTTCTGTTGCTATGAATTTTGGTTCCTCCTCCTTCTCATTGTTCTTTTCCACTCTATTTTGTGTGTGTTTCCACTGGGGGTTGAGGGAGTTGTGCAATTTATTAATTCTATAGCGTCACAGTTTCCTCTTTCTTTAGTTAATAATGTAATTTATTGTGACAGGGTAGACATTTTCCCTTCCATTCTTCTCATTGACTCCTCGTGTTTTTTTCACTTAACAAGTTTTGTGATCTGGTAATCCTTAAAAATTCATTTTGAGTTACCAACATAAATTGAGTCAATGTTTCTTCTATCGACGAGAGCTTGATTTTTGTATCAGTCTATTGTACTCTCTGATAGGCATGTATGGTTATAGATTGTACTTCCCCTATAAGTTGTTCTTTAGCACAATTACATGCAAAATTTTCCTTATAACAGTTAGCACATAATACAAATACTATCTCATTTAAAGATTCTAGAGTTGTCTTTGCTACATTCAACTTTTGATTTAGCACATCCAACTTTGTGAGAAGCTCTTCGTATCCTTCTAAAGTCAACTTACTGTGAGATTTATTTTTTGTTTCCATAATTTGAATTCCTATGGTATTTGCAAAGTTATATTCATTTAGACTCATTTTCTCTAATAAGCTCCTTCACTCATGGTTTGGTCAGTGTTCTGATCGTTCCTCCAGCGGATGCATCTAAAAGCATTTGTGCTTGCGTTTGCAGAACCTTAACAAAAATTTGCATTTGTTCCATGCTACTCATGTTGTGGTTTGCACGCCGGCGTAATAACAGTTTAAACCTCTCCCAACCATCGTTAAGAGATTCAGTCCATTGTTATTTGAAATGTGTAATTTTAGCTTTTCTTTTCTTGAATTATGTTGTAGTGAAGAATCTTTCAAGAAATTTGTCTTCCAATTCTCTCCAAGTTCTTATTACTCTATTCGGAAGACATAATGACCAATCCTTTACTCTTCCAATCAACAAGAAGCTCAATAATTTCAGTTTAACTTGATCCTCTGTAATAGCTTCCAATTGACACATTGATGTTATCTCGAAGAATCTAGATAGGTGTTCCCGTGGATCACTAGTTGTGTTCCCGTCAAATTCCTTATCTCGCAAATCCGAAAGTACCGAGTATTTGATGTTAAAATTCACCGGAGCTGCTGGAACAAAACCCAAAGAAACCTGTGATGCGTCAATAAGCCAACAATAGTCCCCCATAGTTTGGGTTGTCGTTTCTGTCATGGTAAGCGATTTTATACCTGAGCTTCGTACAATTAAATAGGAAATACCTTAGTAGCACTATGATGAACAATAAAATAAAACAGAAAGCAATAAAAATAAAAATAAAAATAAAATGTTCCACAAGTGTTGCTCTGTTGCAATCAACAGTCCTCAGCAACGACGCCAAAAAATTGATGACTTCTCATTAAGTGTATCGATAGTGTCGCAAAAATAATTAAGATCGAATCCAGGGACTATGTTCAAACAAGACAATATTTGTGCAATGTAACGAAAACTATAAATTTGGGGGGGGGGGGGGGGGGGGGGTCTAGTTTGCAATGCAAAAAAGTAAATAAGCGTTTAGACATAATTACGAAAGTGGCCAGGTTATGTATAGATTCCCATATTTCTCTATTGTTGATGTTCGATGCCTTACATGACTAATCCCTAGCGATATAGCTAACTAATCACTACTCGAAGTTTCCTATCCCTAGTACACTAGCGTAAGCACGTTTAGGCGATGAACATAGCATTAATTCAATAGCCACTACTCGGGGCCTCTTATTCATATTCAACCAACGTAAGCACAACAATTGCCTTAGGTTTTACTGTTAGAATTTTGGGTCACAAATGTAACATTTAAGGTGTTAGTGTCATTATTTTAATTAGTCAAGACTTAAAGAAGTCTAATTAATATAATATTAAGTTTGTGGCTAAAAGCATAAATGTCCTGAAAGGTCAGGTTATTGTGTAGATATCGTAAGTCAATATCTAATGAGTTATCTACACAATAACCCTGAGTCATTTAAGGGGCCAAATTAGAATATTGAAAACTAAGAAATAACCCTAGAGTTATATAAATGAGTTATGGTCCCCATTTGTAAAGTACGGACAAAATAAGGTTTATGAGGTATTCTCTCTTCATCCCCATCAGAGAAGATTCAAGGAACTCTACAAATCGGAAGATCACATACCCGGAATCTTCAACGATTTTAATGGCAAATTCAGGTACGCTTCCGCATTCATTTTCATAATTGTATTCGGATATGGGTTTAAGGGATACAAGTTGATACTATATCAACTTATAGGAATTATTTTAGAGTTCTGTTCTTGATTTCTATATCGGTAGAAATCATAAGGTTTTGAACGGATCTAACAAGTGGTATCAGAGCCACCCATATCTGATTCAATTTGTTTTTGGATTATTCAGGATCCTTTGATATTCCAATTGTATAAGTCAATATATGTTGTATTTAAGAGGTTTTTTTTATTAGGGTTCAAATATTGAGATCCATTTTGATCTTACAAAATTTTTGTGCTCAAAATCTTGAATCTGAAATTAAGTGTCAAGTTGAATTTATCGTCAATTTTATTTGCTCTTATACGGAAACTTTGTTGTTCTTGCACTCTTTTGTTATTAGTATAATAGTTGCTTTTGTTGGTTTTGACTATAATACTCTTTGCCACTTATAATCTCCAAATAATAATCATTCTGTTGGACGACTAGATTCATCCCTATCTCTCTGTTTTCTTCTGTTTATATTCTAACAATTATTAAATATTATATTTTTTATCAAATAAATATTTCCTATGTAAATTTCACTTAGATGCATATCAAAGGATAATGTTATATATAGAGTTGTTGTACCTAACAACCAACACTTCTGCAGCTAAAGGTAATAAAACTGGCGATATGGTTCCATCTTCAATTCGTAATGAAACTGTTCATAGTTTTGTTAAATTTTTCTCCAAGTCTTTCTATGTGGTGTATAAGGATAAAAACAAGGATCACTTTTCTTTTTAATAACTGCATTATAAATTTTATTGGTTTAAAAGAATTATATTTTTTATATTATTTATTATTTATTATAAATAATATATGGGATTTTAAATTTTGAAATTAAACTTAGTATAATGTCGTATCAGTACAATAAAATGCATTGGTGTTTTTGATTTGGATTTAATTTCAATTTTTTTTTGGTTTAATTTTGTTCGAATTTTCCTACGGAATGTATTTTTATACAGTAATTTAACATTTTTTAGGTAAGTAGTTGAAATGAAAAAGTCGCCAAAGTGACCTCTTTTATAACAATTGCTTATTAAAAATGTTAAATATTTTTATCAATTGACCCAAAGGACAATTGGTGGTTGGCCGGTTTTCATACGCGCCTGTGATGGTAAACATGTGATAATTATAAGGTCCTACATGTGAATAATAAATCAATCCAAAGAGCGGTTTATTATTCGACATGTTTTTATTATCAATGTTTGATCGTTACAACAAGAGTACCACTAGCAGTTGATATTACTGTCCAAAAGACTTGATATTGGTGGTGCACTAGGTATCTTGAGATGGGTTATGCCTTTATTTGAACAACATTGATGATTCGATTTTTATTTATGTGAGTATATTTAAAATGTTTGCTTTTTGTTCTTTTTTCAGCTATAATTGTTTCAATATCTGCTAATATGAATAAGGTTCAGGTCCTGAATGGGATAGATTTTAAGGATTGGAATGAGAGCATGGAAATTGTTCTTGGCTGCATGGATCTTGACCTTGCATTAAGGATGAGGCAACCTCATTCTCCTATGGAATTTGGTACCTCTGAATAGAGGAAATATTATGAGAAGTGGGAACGCTCTAATCGCATGAGTCATGGTTTGGTTTGTTCTGAGGTTAGTTTAGCTTTAGTACCTGGAAACACTTGGTGGTTAGACTCAGGTACAACTATTAACATCAATGTTTCAATAAGGGGTTGCCTGAACTACCGGAAGCCAAATGATGTTGAAAGATACATCTATGTTGGAGATGGCAAGTTGGTGGAGGTGGAAGCTATAGGGCATTTTAGATTATTAATGTGTACCGGATTTTATTTGGATTTGAAAGACAATTTTGTGGTTCTATCATTTAGACGGAATTTGATTTCAGTTTCTTATTTGGACAAATCAGGTTATTTTTGTTCATTTGGAAACAATATGTTCAAGTTGTCTTTCAATTCAAATATTGTTGGGACTGATTCACTTACGGGTCATGATAATCTATATTTGCTTGACACAATAGCTACCTATGGTGAATCCTTGAATGTGGAATCACGTGGTACTTAGCGTAAAATTGAGGATAAAAATTCAGGAGCATTATGGCACAAACGCCTAGGTCACATCTCTAAAAATAGAGTTGAACGACTAGCATCAGATGGAATTTTGGATTCCATTGACTTCACAAACTTTGATGTTTGTGTTGAATGCGTTAAAGGAAAACAGACCAAAATAAATAAATTTGGTGCACATAGAGCTACGAATGTCTTAGAATTGATACATACATACATTTGTGGACCATTTCCGACACCTTCTTGGAATGGTCAACAATATTTTATATCATTCATAGAAGATTATTCTAGATATGCATACATATTTCTTATACATGAAAAGTCTCAGTCATTGGATGTGTTCAAGTCGTTTAAGGCTGAAGTTGAGAATCAACTTGACAAAAGAATTAAGAAAGTTAAATCCGATCGTGGCGGTGAATATTACGGTAGATATGACGGTTCAGGTGAACAACGTCAAGGGCCTTTTGTCAAATACCTAGAGAAATGTGGAATTGTCCCACTGTACATCATGCCAGGATCTCCTAACATGAACAGTGTTGCTGAAAGACGAAATCGGATTCTTAAAGATATGGTAAGGAGTGTGATTTGTCATTCTACCTTTCCAGAGTCACTCTGGGGAGAGACACTAAAGACTGCGACTTATATTCTAAATAGAGTACCAACAAAAGCAGCTGCTGAAACACCTTATGAGCTTTGGACCGGGCGAAAGCCTAGTCTCAAACATTTTCATGTGTGGGGATGTCCAGCTGAGGCAAGGCCTTATAGGCCAAATGAAAAGAAATTGGACTCACTAGTAGAAAAAACATTTGTTAAGTCGGTTAAAAATAACTTGTTAAGACGGTTCCGAACCTGACATAAGAATTGCCGACATAAGAAGTTTTGACTTCTTAAGTCAGATTTGGACCTGACTTAAGAAATGGTTCTTAGGTCGGTTAAACAGTGTCTGACTTAATAACTCTAGGCTTTCAGAAAGCACTTATACCATTTGTACCCGACTTAAGAAGTTTCTTTCTTAAATCGGACATATTCACCAGACCTAACAGGTTGCGTTTCTTTCACAAATGTTTTTCTATAATAAAACTTCCATTTTATCATAAAAATATTGTCATATCAAATATTGTGCAAAATGTCTATACAATTATAACAAGTAAAAAAGATATTGTAAATAATTGCCTAAAATCATATACCATTATATTATAATAAATTAAAAATCATAAAGAATAAAGACTGCATTAGGAAAAAGATGAGAGCCAAGTTAAAAAAATATTTTATTACATGATAAAACTCATGTGAATATAGAAACTTCAGTACAAGATATTCTAACCCAATCAGCAAGGAAATGGATTGGGGGAAGTTATTACTGGGGAGAACATGACTTAATTCCACTGTTATTGGAAATAATACACTTCGTAACTCGTATATACAAATCATTGGTTAAAAATAAACTTTCAGTATATATGCCACTTGAGTTCTATTATTTCCTTTGATTACCTTAAGTGAGGCAAGTCTTTAGGCTATAATTGACAATTATCAAATGGATTGGCTTGTTTGTACAGTGCTCCCTCGGCTCCAATGTACTCATTGTATTCAGCCTCCAGTTAACCAACAAATTGTGTAGATAGCTAACCAAGATGATGGAGCGCAGCCTCTTGCTGATCCTTTAGCTAGTCCTTTAAAGCTTGCATTTTCTATTAGTACACCAGCTGGAGCCGATGATGTGTGAGTTTCCATGGCCAAATGCGTCTTGCGGAGATAAGTACTCTACCCCGTCGCTTGTATTTAGCTTACCGTATTCAGCTTTGTAAACTTTAATATACCAATGTGCACCAATAACTTTCCTTCCATTATATGAAAGGATAAATGTTTAAAAAATATAACAAAAAAGAATACTAAAGAAAAAATGACTAGAAATAAATTTGTAATCAACTATCAACCTATTATAGTGAGAGCTGTCAATGCTTTCGCCTTCTTGACATATTCCACGCCAACAAGGAGGAGGATTATCCATGTGATCGTCTCTAAAGCTATGAGACTCATGCCAAATACCTAATAGAGCAAAGAATCATATGACCACAATCACATTGTATGATTATATTTCTTATCAAACACTTTCTTATAATTATTATAGAGTTGTGTTATACTAACTAACCAGTGTCTATGATGCTAATGATGGTGCCTCTTCCAGATTGAGCTCAAGAAAGAACACCAATTACTATATCCTGCTTTATGTGCAAGAAGTCCCAGCTTCTTGTTATGTGAATACTAAGAATCTTATTAGGAAGCACGTAGACAACATCAGGGAAATCTGCATACCAAATAATTGCAGACATGAAGAGAATTTTATTAAAATTTCTTTCAAAAGAATTATACAATGCTTTGCACATAATATGAATATTCTTGTTGTGGTTAAGCTGCAAAATACCCGCAATGAGCTTATAGCTTGAGACTGACTCAAAACTGCAGCAAATCCAGAAAGGCCTTGCTTATAGCAGCCTTTTTGCTGTTAAAAAACCAACTCAATTCCAAATATGTTAACTTCATGTGAATACAAACAGAAACAAGTTCATTGAAAAGGAACAATAATATAAAGTGAAACCTTCCAAGAATACATGATAACGTGTCATTGTGGGAGTATTCAATTAGCTCTGACTCATTTTGGCATTGTCTTCTCTCACCCATATACACAATATGAACCTACAAAGTGAGAACCCAACATATATATAGATGCAAAATAGAGAAAACCATTTACTAGCTACTTCAAATATGCTACTAAGTTAGGAAAATTCAAAATATGAAAAAAGTGAGAACAAAGTTTTACGTTGGTTGAGGCAAAGATGACAACAATGAACCAAAGAAGTGTCAAAGTGAAGGCCACAACTCTCAAGAAGAGTCCCTGCCAATCAGAATTCAAAACATCAATCAACAAAAAATAAAAGAATTTTATGAACACATTTTCCATCAATGTCAGAAAAGGATCATACTTTACTGTGAACTAAGGAAGTTAATACACTAATAAATACCCTAGTAACTCTATTTTTCTATTACAACTGAGAACTTCAATGTAATCATTAATGTTGCAGAACTGAATTTCCTACCGTCAACAATCGATGTTGTCACTACAGCAATGGGTGAAGGCAATTGGATGAAGATCAAACAAATTGTATTTTAATTTATTATAACTAGGACATTTCATGGTTCCATTCATGAATTCACATATAACAACTAAGTAATTAGCAAGAAATTAATAAACCAATATGAAGACAACCTACGCACTTACGCAATAGTGAACCGACAAAATAAGGTATCCGAGATGAAGACATTGGAAGATTTGAACGAAATTCCAAAATGAACGGACAAGGAATCGAGTAACTAGATAAAGGAGAATACTTGAAATTGATTCCAAGTCACGAGAAGATAAGAACACACCTTTTGAACCTATCCCACTTTAGCCATTCACGCCCACGTCGATTTTGACTTTCCCTCCAAACCCTATCACACCCAAAATCTTGAAGAAATAGATCATTGCTTCCAAGCTGTCAAAGAAATCCACCACTGCATAATCTCTTCCGACCACTAATTCTCTGTACATAAAATCAAATTGAAGTTAGTTACCGACCTGTAGAAGAGAGAGCCTAAATCCTAAAAGGAATTTGATCCGATAGAGAGATAGGACATACTCCAAGTGAGAACGTTCGATGAGTTTTGGATGTTGGAAAATGTCTTGTTCCAGTGACATGGTGGCGGAGATAGCCCATGAAAGTAGGTTGCGTTAGGGTTTGGGTTGGAGAAGAGAAATTCCCAAACAAAGGACAATCATATACTGAGTTGGGTAGACAATGAAAAAAAATTATGTTTTTATTTTTTATTACAATTTTGTCATAGATTTAATTTTTTATTTTAATTTTGACAAATTTAATTTTATATAAAGGATACCGAGTTCGATTCCCTCGTAATACATATTAGAATTTAATTTTTAAAAGTAAATTAAACTTCTTAAGTCAGGTAGGCGACACCTGACTTAATAAATAGACTTTTTAAGTCAGTTAATAAACACAGGCGACTTAAGATATTTAAAGTGATTATATATTTTTTATTTAATCTTTGTTAAGTCGGTTTTAAATGCACCCGACTTAACTAAGATACAAATATTTACGGAATTGCCACCGCATTGCTTCTTAAGTCAGGTGGCAGGTGAACTGACTTAACAACCTCTACTAAAAAGATATTTTTGTACTAGTGACTCGAGAAAAGTGAGCAGCTACTTTATTGGTTTTTCTGAAAGATCTAGGGGTTACAAATTTTATGATAAAAAATTAAATTCCAATTTTGAGACGGGAACAACCACATTCTTTGAGGATATTGAGTTTGTGGGGAAGAATAAGGTTAGAGACTTTGTCTTAGAGGAAGGATCAATAACAATTCCAGAACCAATTCATATAGTTGCTATTGATCAAGCAAGTACGGAACCTGCACAAGATATTGTTGCAATTCCTCAAACTCAAGATGATTTGGTAATTCCTGAAGAACAACCTCAAAATCCTCAAGAACAAGTGTTACAAGAACCAATACCTTTGCGGAGATCCACTAGGGAAAGGAGAAATGTTATTCCGGATGATTACATAGTCTTTCTCCAAGAACATGAAGAAAATAATGGTATGCTGGAAGATGATCCAATCAAATTCCGTCAAGCCATGCAGAATTCCAACTCGGAAAAGTGGATTGAAGTAATGAAAGAGGAGTATAAGTCCATGCAAGACAATAAAGTTTTGGAACTTGTCCCATTACCAGAAGGTGTGAAACCCATTGGTTGCAAATGGATTTTTAAGACCAAACTGGATTCTAACGGTAATGTGGAGAGGTATAAGGCTCGTCTTGTGGCATAAGGCTATACTCAAAAGGAAGGGATTAACTTTAAAGAGACTTTCTCTCCGGTTTCATCAAAAGACTCTTTTAGGACAATCATGGCTCTTGTTGCACATTATGATTTGGAACTCCATCAAATGGATGTTTGGACAGTTTTCCTCAATGGTAACGTTGATGAAACAATCTATATGATGCAACCAGAAAACTTTATGTCAGGAGACTCAAAGAATATGGTTTGCAAATTGACAAAATCCATTTATGGACTAAAGCAGGCATCTCGTCAGTGGTATCACAAGTTTCACAAAGTAATTCTCTCATTTGGTTTAAGGTGAATGTTGTTGAAGACTGTGTTCATCACAAATTCAATATGAGCAAGTACATTTTCTTGGTCTAGTATATAGATGGCATACTGCTTGTCACAAATGATATAGGAATGATGCACAAAACTAAGAAATTTATATCAAGAAATTTTGAAATGAAAGATCTTTGTGATGCCTCCTTTGTATTAGGAATTCAGATACATCAAGACCAATCTCGTGGTATTTTAGGATTATCACAAAGGATCTATATCGAAAAGGTACTTAAAAGGTTTGGCATGCAGGAATGTAAATCAGGAGATACTCCAATTGCTAAGGGAGACAAATTCAGTCTCAGTCAGTGCCCAAAAGAAAACTTAAAAATTCAAGAAATGTAAAAGATTCCTTATGCGTCAGCAGTAGGGAGTCTGATGTATGCCAAAGTGTGCACGCATCTGGATATTGCGTTCATAGTTGGGATGTTAGGAAGATATTTGAGCAATCCAGAAATGGATAATTGGAAAACAGCCAAAAAGGTTATGAGGTATTTAAAGAGAACAAAAGACCATATGCTCACATATATGAGGTCAGACCAGTTAGAGATCACTGGATACTCTGACTCATATTTTGCTGGATGCCAAGGCAGTAAAAGATCCACTTCAGGCTATATTTACATGTTGGCTGGTGGTGCAGTTTCTTGGCGCAGTGCTAAGCAAACTCTTACGGCTTCATCCACCATGGAAGCAGAGTTTATAGCATGTTATGAGGCATCCACCCATGGGATTTGGCTGAGGAATCTTGTCAATGGGATGCAAATTATGGAAGGAATTGAATGGCCACTTAAGTTATACCGTGACAACAAATCAACTGTCCTTATTTAACATCTACAACAGTTGCCACGACGGTTATAAACAACCTCCTCAAATAACCTTTATAAAAATAGAAAATCCTATTAAAAAACTAGGTCCACGACAGATCTGAAGTTGCCTTCACACCACTTTCACTCAAAAATAGTGTTCTAGCAAAATTGAAAACAAAAACTGAGAGCATACACGTTAACGACTCACTCTCTTCATCCATGAAAAACCACACCGCGACTCACCAGCATCATCGATCTGAACCCTTTCCCCGGCGGTCTATCTCTTTCCTCCACACTCCCTTCGATCTTCACCACCCTTCGCCGCGATCTGAAACTCCCACGACCTTACCACCATTATCAATCATACACCGCCACCGAAATTCTCCATCTATCGAATCTGAAGGCACTGTTAATCTCCATGGAAATAGTTCTTCCTCTGATCTTCCCTCTCTATTACAAAGCAAAAACATTTCTTCTTCTCTACAAGAGCATGTACAGAGCCAAAACAGTCTCACTTTAACTCTCTCATGGAAACAATGTTAATCGCTTTCTTCCTCAAAATCTCAGAGTCATCGGACCTTCTCCTTTATCTCTCCATCTTTTGTCTCACACTTCTCCTTTTCAAAAATGTAGAACCCTAGAAATTCAATCTCTCTAATTCTTCCCCAAATTTCAATATCAATCTAACATCGTGTTTTGATCTGAACACTGAAATTAGGGCTCAAGTAAAGAAGCCATGGATGTCTGTTGTGCTGTTTGCGCCGAGCCATTGGAATGGGTTGCGTACGAACCCTGTTTGCACCGTGAGGTCTATTCTACCTGTTTCGCGAGACTCCATTTCACTTGTGACGATCGGCGTCGTTGTTGCATCTGTAAGACCGATTGCAATCTCATCTCTGTTACCAAGGTATGCCCGATGCTGCTTATAGTTGTTCATCGATTTGATGAAATTATTTTGTGGAGTTGAAGAGTCTTTTTATATTATCTTTTTGGATTGAAGGTTTGCTTCATGTTTCACGCTAATAAAATTTGACATGCACAATCAACATGATAATTATCTATAGTTAAATAGTTCAATGATCAAAATCCTTTTTCTACATAAGAAAGAGTTCTTAGATGTTATTGCTAAATCTTAGATCAACATCAATGGACCGTGATCAATTGGAGTATTGTAGTTTGTCTAGATTATTGGAAAATGACAAAATCAGGAGCATTTATTATTTATTATTCATGATGCATATGAAATGATATCCGAGTTGATTGATTAGTAGTTGGAAATAGTGCTATTTTGTGTATAAATCCCATTTAGAGGTCTTCTTGTTTGAATCTTGACTTGTGTGTTAGGGTATCGGGCATCCCAAGGGTTATGAACAATTTGATAATGTTCTTATGGGTCTTCTCCAAAGAATTTTGGATGATAATAAGGGTTAAATGTTATGAGCTGGGTTAAATGTTATCAATTTAGTTCCAAGTTTCCTTGAGTATTTGCAGCTATCACCAGTTTTGAAAGATTATTTTTAGATTTTCTGGCGTTCTTGTTTTCATTCCCCTTGTTTCTCGAGCAAGTGTTATTTTACTGAGTGTATGCTATTTGACACGAGACAACATAAGCGCATAAATTTAATTATGTGGAGAGAAAGCAAGGTGGGATGGGAAAATCTAGAGATAAGGAAGGATAAAAATGAATGTAATAATGAGAGAAAGAGGATAAATTATTTATTTATTTTCATATTTATGCGTTGTTTTTCAACGTACATGTAATTCTTCTCTTCATTTGTATTGTTTTTAGTTTATCTCTTTCAATCTTTTGGGTTTTGTTCTAAAATCTTATCACATTCTTGTAGATTGACCGACTCATAGATTTGCTTGTAGAAGAGGCATCACAAGCTGAAAAGTGTGGTCATCCATTTCCATTGACTATTGTGTTTGTTGAGAGAAAGGTAAGCTTTAATATGTTTCCATGCTATGTATAGTACTTTATACCTTTGTGTTATCATTTATATGTATAATACATGCAAGAAGTCAAAAGTGGGTAGCTTGGTATGGGGTCTGGTAGGAAAAAAGAGCAAGGTTTGGGCAGTTGATTCAAAATATGGGAACATGACCAGGTTTGGAAGGTCTAACAATGGAGGCGTAACAACAAATAGAAGTGATGAGCCGGCTAGTGAGAGAGGGAATAACACACCATTAGGCAGTTATAAGGAATAAGGGAGAGCGGGGAGAGTATCATGATAGTATTATGTTTTAAAGAGATAGAAGTTCACCAAGGGTATTCTAGGTGAGGAAAGCCAATGAGGCTTGGGCTGGTAGAGTCTTCTATCAGAGTTACCTTTCTTTTAGTGTATTTCTCTGTTTCCATCAATATTACATAGAGCTATTATGCTATTTTCTGTTTTGAATACCCCAGGGTCGAAGTTGAAGTAGGTTATTATTTTTTCCAAAAATAGTATTTGAGTAGTTTGTCTGATAATTGTTCTTTCCATGCTTCTCCTTTACTTTTTTATGTGCATGTAGACAAGGTGCGATGAAGTGGCTAAAGCATTGGTTGCTCAAGGATTATCTGCAGTTTCTCTGCATGGTGTCATACCCCAAATTTTGACCACCAGGATTTCCCATCATTGTGCAAGTCATCATCACAATATGGATGAACCATCATGCCTCATCAATCTCCTCAAAGATGGTTGAGCATTCACTACAATCAAAGATTGGGGTTTCGAGCCCTCTAAGAGCATTTAGACAAGGATCAATCAATAATTGACATGATCTTCAACTTTTCTAACCTCTCAAACATTCACAAAGGATCAAGAGGACTCCCACACCAAGAATCAAGCACAAGATTGCAGCATTCCAAGTGGATCAAGCCTCAGGATCGCCAGTGTCACCAAATTAGCGTTTGGTCGCCTGAGGCCTCCAGATGAAAATTTACATCAAGGCTTGAGCCAATGCCTCAATGTATGGTCCTATAAGCTCAAAAGAATCTCAAGAGCCCATCCACAATGGCAAAATCACCTTGAAGGTCCATCTATAAAAAAAATCAGGAATTAGGGTTTTGACCTAATTCAACCTTTGAGTTAACTTGTGAAGTGAGGCATGGCTTGAAGCTTCAAAATGAACTTCAAAGACCTCAAATAAATCATATTGACATGTTTAAAAGATTTGATTGACTCAAAGAGCTCAAATCATAAGCCACAAGAACTCAAGACCATCTGATCACAAATTAGGGTTTCTGATGAAAAAAGTCAACCCTACCCTTGACTGTTGACCTACCCTTGATCCCAAACCTTGGGGAGAGGTCCAAGACATTCCTAAATAACCTTGGAGGGCATCCATGAAGTTTAATTGAGCCCAAGGATTGATTTCACAAAAGGATCACAAAGTCAAAATTTCATCTGATGAAAAAGTCAACTGTACAAAAATCCAAGTTTGACTTTTTGGATTTTTGGTCAACCAAGGTTCCTTAACCCTAAAACAATGTTAATATGTGATTTGAATCATCATTCATCAAGAAAAATCAAAGAAAGTGAGTAAACTTGTAAAAGGGGTAACCATAAAAAAACTTAGAATTTTTCTAAGTTATGGAACAAAGTGGCTAGGATACCAACTTCCAAGGACCATAACTTGAGATCCAAGCAACCATTTTGGATGATCCAAATCTAGATTTGTAGGTCTTGCTACACTCTACAAAAGCTTCAACTACATAAAACTCCAATTCCTCATGGATTTTACGTTATGGAATGATCAAAATGACTAAAAACATGAAAATGACATTTATCCAACACTTAGTAAAATTTTCACTAAGTCAGAATCTGCCTTACTTTTTTCAAAATGTAGGGACATTTTTCACCTTGATCCAAGTCAAACCAGGTCTAGGGGTGAACATCAAAGTTAAAGTATGTCATAAGGGCTTTCCAACAAGTACCAGATCATCTCCAAATTCAATTTGAGCAGGGAGATACAACCCTTGAAACATGGCATCATGAACTGGTTTTACAAGGCAGAATTGTGCACATTTACTCGATTTGTCCAAATCTGATAACTCCAAGCCTTTCCATCAATTTGGACACATCATAGGATCAAATCCAAGGGAGATGATCTGATCTCCAAGCCTCCCAAGTCCAAGAATCTACAAGTAGCCCTAACAAACCTAAAAAGGCTAAAAAGTGCCAAGACTCCAATTTTGTTTCCAAGCCTTTAATGGATGCACCAAGGTGGCATGAACTGAGTCTATTCCAACTGAATTCAGTTAAGACTTATCCCTGAACCAAGAGACCATAGGCATGTGCTCTAACCTCAAGTCAATGGCTAAAGGAGACTTGAGATTCCATTTGATCCACATAGGCCAACAGCCTGCTGTAGTTGCCACACACTATTGCTTGCAAAACAAACTTGCTCCACTATAAATAGGCCTCATTTGTGATCAGTTTGAGTACATCAAAGCACCCACTCTGATGCTTTCCTCAAAATCTCCACTTTCACTCCAATTTTGCCTTCTAACTCAAGTTACTATTGGGTTTTGAGTTTGAGAGCAATTCCAACCAAACCAATCACACACACCTCATATATAACATATAAAAGTGATCCAAACTTTTATATAACATCTGTAACTTTAGATTCTCAAAATCACCAGCTAATTGCTCAAGCTCTTAACAGATTTGCAGTTGAGGTACCACAATCCTTGGCACCTAAGGAAGCTATCCAGATCATTGGAACCTAGCTGTAACACCTCCATCACCAAACTCGATCACCAGCTGCAAGAGGTAAGCATGAACTCTTCAAACTCCATGATGCATGCATATTTTACTGCACAATAATTTTGCCACATGTTCATAATCATGTATGGAGTGATAACCCTCAATCAATTGCCATGAATCAATCGTGTATGGAATTTCATGGTGTTCATGCTGAAATTAGGGTTCTTGAGGTTTTCTTCTGATTTCTCACTAAATACTCAAAATAAATGCAATTAATCTATATGGTTGTGATCCTTGTTAAAAAACGAACAAGATTGGTACTTGAATCGTGCAAAACCATTGAGGAATCATGGAGAAAAGTGAGAAAATGTAAATCTGTAGAAACAGGACACGCGGGCAAGAACTTGGTGTTCATGGCGCCCTTTTCAAATTTTTGAATATTTGAATATTTTGATATTTTTGTTAATTGATTCAAAAATTAATTTCTCTCTGATTATTTATGTTTTTGAAATGATTCTTTTTCTCAAAATTCACTAAAATGTTTAAATATTTTATTTTACAAAAAAATCCAATTTATATTATTTATTTAATATAGTTAGAATTTTTGTAATTAATTTCATTTTAATTGTTTTTAAACATTTTAAAATGGAATTCCCACTTTGATTTTTCAAAACCAATTGAATTTCAAATTCTCATGTAATTGAACATGATTTTTCAAAATATTTTTCAAAGTGTACAACTTATTTTTCAATCCCTTTTTAACCAAAATTATTTTGGGCCTCAGACATTGTATAAGTCCCACTGTATTTTAAAAAAATCTCGGCGCGATCGCCAGTTCAAAATCAAATCACCTGGCCCTCTCCCCGAGTTCTAAGCCTCATCACTTGTACAAAAATAAATCTTTGGGCCTCTTGAAAGAGTGTAAGACCCAACCCTTTTGTAAATGAACCTTTTTGGGCCTTAGTCGTTGTATAAGTCTCGATACGATCTTCAAAACAACGGTGCGATCACTGTTAAACCTTGGGCCTCTCTTTGAGTATAAGCCCCAACAATCTTTTCAAAGCAACTTCTCTTTTTGATTTAGGTTCAAATATACATTTGTTATAAAAAATTTCTTTAATTTCTTTGAACAACTAACAATACAGCACGGAAGCTTGCTCTCCTGTAAGTTTTTATCAGCTTTCATTTACTCACTTTAATATATATATAACTGTATTGTGGGAAGCTACTCCTCTGTAAGTCCTTCTTTCATATCCTTTTAAATGCTTATCATATATCAACTGTATATGTACTAGTATACCTATTTAGAGTTTTCCCCGGCAACTAGGTCTAGAATTAGGTAAAGCCAGTTGGTCACTCTTTAAATACAGTCAAAACTAGATCCCCATAGGATTTCCATATACAGTCTTGCCTTCTCTTGGGCTTAAATAATATAGAACAAAGAGAAATGCAGCATTCTCGGGGAACCTTTTCACAGACTGTCACTATTAGAACTTGTCAAAGAAATTCATTTCCCAAGAGAGGATTAATTCTCGGTGAAACCTCTCTTGAATTTCTTCAAACCCTAAAACTGTTCACTAAAGAAAAGATTATTCTCAGTGAAACTTTTCTTGAACTCTTCTTAGGTTTGGGACCCACGGGCTTCCTAAAAGCATCCCCGCCTCCTCTTGGGCTTTGTATAAGGACCCTCCGGCTTCTTAGAAGTTCTCATGCCTTCTCTTGGGCTTAATACAAGGACCCTGAAGATCTCTTAAAGGTATAGGACAGAACTTAGTCATCCTTCAATAGAGCAGTCTTTCCAGTGTCAAATCTCAAACCATTTAGGGTTGATTCTTATCCTTTAAAAACACTTGCCTCCTCTTGGGCATCATGCAAAGATCAACCTTCTCATACCAATAGACTTAGACAGTCTAAATCTCCTCTTGAGTCTCCAAGACATTCTCAAGTTCCCTATAAACATAGGAGAAACCCCGATCATTCTGGATCAATCTCCAGTAGAGTTAAAACCCATGGGTTCTAAAACCCAGTCTCTCTCCTAAAAATCCCCCAGCCAGGGTCAGTTTATCATCAGTATAACACTATCCCAAATCAGAACCTCAAGGCATCTGATACCTCAACTCTTCTGGAACCCTCAGCAAGAGTTGATTCCCCATTGGGACCTGCCTTAGGATCTCAATAATTCCCAGCAGAAGATAGCCTTCTCTTAGGCTTTGTATAATGATCTTTCCTCAGCAAAGTTAGCCTCCTCTTGGGCTTTGTACAATGATTTTCCCCAGCGGAGCTAACCTTTTCAGACTCTCTTATTGCGTCAATCACCTTTTCAGACTCTCTTGTTGAGTCAATCACCTTTCAGTACTCTCTTGTTGAGTCAACCTTTTTTGCCTCAATCTCGGGCTTTGTACGAGACAGATAAAAACACTCTCTTGTTGGGTCAATCTTTTCCAGCCTCCTTTTAGGCTCGATATAAGGATTTCCCTTAGCAGAAGTTAGCCTCCTCTTAGGCTTTGTATAATGATTTCTCCAGCTTGTTCAGCCACAATCCTGGGCTTCGTACAAGACAGATAAAATCACTCTATTATTGAGTCAAACCCTTTTTAGCCTCAATCTTGGGCATTGTATAAGACATAAATCTTCATAACCTTCTCTTAAGCTCGGGACAAATTTCTTCCCTAGTGGAGTCAAATCCTCCCAGCCTTTCTTTAGGCTTTGAGAAATAAATTTCCTAAGCTGAGTCAAACTTATTTCAGCCTCAATCTTGGGCTTTGTACAAGACAGATAATACTCTCCCGAAGAGTCAAACTCATTTCAGCCTCTATCTTGGGCTTTGTACGAGATACCTAAAATATCCTTAACCGAGTCAGTAAAGTCTCCGTTTAGCCTCAATCTTGGGCTTTGTACAATACAGATAAAGAATTTTTTCCCACTGAGTTAGTTTCTTTTTAGCCTCAATCTTGGGCTTTGTACAAGACACATACAAACCCTCCCCAGTGGAGTCAAAATCCTTTTTAGCCTCAATTATGGGCTTTGTACAAGACAGACAAAATATTTCCCCGGAAAAGTCAACTTTTAGCATCCTCTTAGGCTTTGTATAATGATATCCCCCAAAGAGTCAGTCTCTTTTTAGCCTCAATCTTGGGCTTTGTACAAGACTGGCAAACACTCTCTTGTTGAGTCAGTCTTTTCTAGCCTCCTCTTAGGCTTTGTATAAGGACTTCCCCAGTGGAGTCAATCAACCTCTTAGCTTCAATCTTGGGCTTTGATCAAGGCACACAAAAATCCACATCCCCTCAGAGAAAATCAAAATATCTCTGTAGGAAGTCATTTCCTCTGTTTATCACTTATCATAACAGACATTCAAAACAAACCCTAATCCCCGATAACTACTGTAAGAGGCACACTTGTTGATTCAAATATCCAAGTTGTTGTCCATCTTTTATCCTAGTAAACCCTTTCTTTCATCTAATTGCTGTAAGCGGCAAGCCTCTGGATTATTTACATCCACACCACTGTCCCTCTCTTAGTATGAGAAATTCCTAAGGAAAAATGGCATTGCTCTAAACTGAGTTAAAGTTTTCCCCTTCAGGACAAATCCCCTATAAAGGAAATTATGGCATTGCTAGATTCAGATATCCCAGTTAAAGTAATCCTCCTTTATAAACAGTCATCCAATAGCTGTGATAAACAGACCAGATGTCTCCCTTTAGAGAAGACAAGTTCTCTCTCAATCAAACCTTTTAGCTTCAATCTTGGGCTTTGAACAAGACACAAATAAACCTTTTAGCTTTAATCTTGGGCTTTGAACAAGACACCAAAATAATATCTTTTTCCTCCCTTAGAATTAGAGGAACTACAATTGCTCTGATTTCTCTGTTTCGTTTAAACAGGAATACATAGGCATAAGATTGTGAAATCTTAGCGAGCATACTAACAGAGAACTCTAGGCCCAGTACCTTCACACATCAATCAAACTTAGGTCCAGTACCTTACCAAAAACATCAGAAAAACCCGAACATCAACAAAAACTCACTCTCTCTCTCATACTTGTCCAAGAAACTTTCCCAACCCCTTAGCGGATAAACTCCATCAAGTATAAAGCGAAACCTAAAGCTAACATCCTGTGGATAACCACATATAGGATGGGTAATTGACAACTCCCCATCGTATAACCTGACCCCGACTCCTCGAATCTCTTTAAGCGTTTGTTCAGTTAAACATTCGCGTGCAAGGTTAGTTTTAGATATCTTCCCTTTCCCTTCCAGCTTCAAGGTGTAGCGAGCGATTTTGGACGCGGTTCTTAAGCGCGGTCGCTCTCTGGAGTCAGTTGACTACAGGTTGATTCATTTTTTATCCTATTGTGAGCTGAATAAGGAAGGGAAATAGATGTCTCCAATTAACCCTGCTTGCATACCGAGTTTAAACAACGGTCTGCTAGGTTACGGATGCGATCAATGTGGTGGGGCCTTTCTTGTGTTATTTTGACAGACAGGTTTCTAGCGGGGTACAAGGATTAGGATGTTAGGACTGATGCTTTTTTATAGATACATGAGAGTATGGGATTTTGGGTTTTTGTTTAGTGTGCTCGCTAAGATTTTTCTTTCAATCTTATGCCTACGTATTCCCGTTTACCGAAATAGGGAAATCAGAGCGTTCGTAGTTCCTCCTATTCTATGGGAGGAAATGGTTGTTTTGGTGTCTTGTTCAAAGCCCAAGACATGAAGCGAAAGGTGGTTTGTATCTTGTTCAAAGCCCAAGATGTGAAGCTGAAGAGTCTATTTGTATCTTGTTCAAAGCCCAAGATGTGAAGCTAAAAGGTGTTGTCTTTAGAGAGAATTTGTCATCTCTAAAGAGGGGGTTGTATGTCATAACTGTTTATAAAGGAGAATTACTTTAACTGGGATACGCGTATCCTAGCAATGCCATAATTTCCTTTATAGGGGGTTTTAACCTGAAGGAGAAGACTTTAACTCAGTGTAGAGCAATGCCATCTTTCCTTAGGAATTTCTCATACTAAAAGAGGGACAGTGGCATGGATGTAGATGATCCAGAGGCTTGCCGCTTACAGCGATTAGATGAAGGGGAAGGAGTTGTTGATGTTTGTGTACTGTGAACGAGGCACAGCTTTGATGCTAAAAGGTTGATTGGATCAACCAGTGGTTTTCTTACACAAAGCCTAAGAGGAGGCTAATATGTGTCTCGTACAAAGCCCGAGAGAGAGGCTAAAAGGTTTTGACTCGACAATGGAGTCTTTTGGTATCTCGTATAAAGCCCGAGATGGAGGCTATTTGACTCAACAAGAGAGTTTTTTTTTGTGTCTCGTACAAAGCCCGAGATGGAGGCTGAAATTTGTTTGGCTCAATAAGAACCCTTTTGTATCTCGTATAAAGCCCGAGATAGAGGCGAAAGAGGTGATTGACTCAACGAGGGAGTCTCTTTATGTATCTCGTACAAAGCCCGAGAGAGAGGCTAAACGTTGTTTGACTCCGCTGGGGAGAATCACTGTATAAAGCCCAAGAGAGGCTATTATAACTATTTCAGTTAAGTGACAAGTCCAGTATACTGATTTTTAAAGAGAAAATCAGTTCTTATATGAGCAATGTTGTACTCAAGGATTTGATTCGAGGATCCGGGTTGTTCCCGTTCTTTAAGGAAGTGGGAAATCCGAAGGGTATTGAGACTGTCTGAATCTACAGGTTTTCTTCCTATTTAACGAAGGGATCACTTGAGAATGTCTTTGAGACTCAAGGAGATTTAGACTGTCCAAGTCTAGAGTTTCATCTTTTGTACTATGCTTTGAGAAACAGTAGTAGACTCTTTGAAAGGAATGTTCTATGCAAATGATTAAGTTCTGTTCCTATACCTCTAGGAGGTCGTCGGGACAATTTGTACGAAGCCCAATAGGAGGCTGGAAGCTTTTAAGAAGCCGACGGGTCCTTGTACTAAACCCAAAAGGAGGCTATCATTCCTGGAGGATGAGATCATTATACGAAGCCTAAGAGGAGGCTGTGAATACTTCTAAGAAGCCGTAGGGTCCTTGTACTAAGCCCAAGAGGAGGCGGGGTTGCTTTTAGGAAGCCTGTGGGTCCTTGTACGATGCCCAAGAGGAGGCCGATGCTTTTAAGAAGCCCGTGGGTCCCCAAACCCCGAGAAATTCAAGACAGGCTATTCACAAGGAATAGATCAAGCCAGGAAAGTTCGAGAATTTGGAAGAAACTCAAAGATGCCATTCACGGAGAATACATTCATCTCTGGGAGTAGAGTTTCTTGACAATTCCTAATGAGGACAGCCGAAGAGAAGACTGTATCTGGTGATCCTATTGGGGATCTAGTTGTCTATTTCTACGAATAAACGAAACGGCGTCACCTAGTTCTAGACGTAGTTGCCGGGGAAACTCGAAATATCTATACTATTATTACACAGTGGATATGAGTTTATGAAAGAAGACTTACAGTGAAACAGCCCCACAATACAGTTATATGTATATGAAAGCGGTAAATGAAAGCAATAACCACTTACTCGGTTGTAGAGCTTCCATGCTGTTTGGTTAGTTGTTCAACAAAGAAAGATTGAAAACAACAGTATATTCAAAATCAAAGGAGAAAGTGCTTTGAAAAAGAAAGATTTGGGGCTTACAGCTCAAGGAGAGGCCCAGGGTTTTATCAGTGAGCGCACTGTTTGAATTTGTACAGTGGGACTTATACAAGTGACTGTGGCCCAAAAAGTGTTTTCTGTACAAAGGGATGGGTCTTACACTCTCTCAAGAGGCCCAAAAAGTTTAAAGAAAAAGAGTGGGGCTTATAACACGAGGGTAGGCCCAATTGATTTTTCGTTTGAAATGGCGATCGCGCAGAGGTTTTCTTTTAACGCAGAGGGACTTATACAATAAGTGAGGCCCAAAATGGTTTTGGTTAAAAGGGGGTTGGGTCTTACACTCTATTAGAGGCCCAAAGTGTTGAAAGAAAAGAAATGGGTCTTACTACTCGAGGGTAGGCCCAAGTTTGTTTTGAAAAGGCGACGATCGCGCCGTTTGTTTTTTTGACGGTATCGGGACTTATACAATACACTGAGGCCCAAAAATGATTTGGTCAAAAAAGGATTGGGTCTTACACTCTATTAGAGGCCCAAAGTGTTTTGAAAATGATTTATGAGGGTTGAATTAATCCAAAACCCTAATTTGTTTTCAAAAATGTATTTAATTGAATAAAAATTCAATTAAAATGATCAAAATTGTTTAACATATGGAAAACAAATTGTGATCTTGGATTAATGCTTCAAAAATTAAGTGTTGACCTACAAAATAATTAGAAAGCCTTAAAAATTGCAAAATCATGGTGGAAAAAATATTTTAAATGTCAAAAACAATTAACACATTAATTCTTTGCAAAAATATCAATTATACAAAATAAATAATATTTTTGGGATTTTTTAGGAGAATAAAATATTTTAACATTTTTGTGAATTATTAAAAAAAGAATCAACTCAAAATCATTAAAACTCAGAGAGAAATTAATTTTTGAATCAATTAAATAAAATCACAAAATTCAAATATTCAAATATTCAAAAAATGGCGCCAAGAACACGCGCGTGTTCTGGGTTTGCCCAGATTTGCATTTTCTCTTCAATCTCACTGAATACTTGATCATATCATGTAATCCACATACCAATCAACTCGTTTCAACCTCACGATCATGTCTATGGTATTTAATTTCATTTAAATTAAACATATAACAAGAAATCATGAAAAATCCTCAAGAACCCTAATTTCTGCATGAAGGCTAGGATTTTTGATACACGATTCAAACAATGCAATTAATTGAGGGAAAACATTCCATGCATGATTATGAACATATGGCCAAATTATTGTGCAGCAAAAATTGCATGGATCATAGAGTTAGAAGAGCTCATGCTTACCACTTGCAGCTGGTGATCGTGATTTGTGTTGGAGGTTTTACAGCTAGGTTCCAATGATCTGGATAGCTTCCCTAGGTGCCATGGAGTGTGTATGAATGCTTGGAATGGATTGAAATGGTTTGGAGTTGAAGATGGTACCTCAACTGCAAAACTGTCAAGAACTTGAGCAATTGGCTAGTGATTTTGTGAAATCAGTGTTCCAGATGTTATGTGAGTGTTTGGATCACTTCTATATGATGTATGTGAGGTGTGTGAGTGATTGGTTTGATTGGAAAAGCTCTCAAACTCAAAACCCGATAGTGATTTGCCTTAGAAGGCAAAATTGGAGTGAAAGAAGAGATTTTGAGGAAAGCATCTGTTAGATGGCTTTGGTGTACTTAAACTGAGCACAAATGAGCTCTATTTATAGTAGAGCAAGTTTGTTTTGGGATCCACAGTGAATGGCAACTGCAGCAGAGGTTTGGCCAATGTTGTCCAATGGAAATCCAAGTCTCCTCTAGCCATTGACTAGAGGTTAGGGCACAGGGCTGTGGTTCCCTTGGTCTTGGATAAGTCTTGACTGAATTCAGTTGCAAATGGCTCAGTCCATGCCACCTTAATGCTTCCATTGAATGCTCCAATCCAAAATTGGAGTTTTGTCCCTATTTTGGCAATTCTAGGTTCAACATGCTATTTCTTGTTCCAAAGACTTTGGAGGCTTGGCTCAGTGATTGTCCCCTTTAGATTCAATCCTCAGAGGTGTCCAAGTGGATAGGAGCATTTGAATTTGGCTGATTTTGGCAAATCGAGCAAAAATGCAAAATCTGCCTTGCCTTGACAGATTTCAACAAGGCAACTTGCCAATGTTATATCTCATGACTCAAATTGAATTTGGTAATGTTCTTGGCCATTTTGGAAAGCCCTTACATGATACAACAACTGTTTGAACATGTTTGGTTTTGATCTCTTTTGAATCCAAGTGAAAAATCCCCCTACATTTGGCAAAAAGTAGGGTAAAATCTGACTTAGTGAAATTTTCACTAAGTGTTGGAACAAAGTGACTTTTCTTGATTTTGATCACTCCATAACTCAAAATCCATGAGGAATTTGGACATAGGTCAGTATGAAGCTTTTGTAGAGGGCAATGAGATCTACAAATCAAGCTTTGAATGGGGAACAATGGCCTTGTGGTTTAGGAGTTATGGTCCTCCAAAGTTGGCACATTAGTGTCACTTTTTCCATAACTTAGAAATTTTTCTAAGTTTTTATGGTTACCCCTTTTACAAGTTATCCCACTTTCTTTAATTTTTCTTGATGAATTATGATTCAAATCATACATTAACATCATTTTAGGGTTAAAAATCCATTTTGGTGAAAAATCTCAAAAAGTCAAAGTTGACTTTTGTGCACAGTTGACTTTTTATCAGATGAATTCCAAACTGTGCAATTCCTCATGAAATCATGTCCTTGACCTAAATCAAACTTGATGGACATGTTCCATGGGTGTCATATGGTATATTGAATCATGTCTTAGGGCTTGGGAGCATGTCCTGGTCAAAAGTCAAAGTTACAGTTGACTTTCCTCGCGAAACCCTAATTGTGGTGCAGATGAAATTGAGACTTGTTGCTCAAGCTTCTTGGATTAATCCATTGTTCCAAATGGATCAATATAGTTCATTAGAGACCCTCAAACCCTCTCTTGAGGTCTTGGCTCATGATTTGCCCTAAAAGTCTACTTAGGGGTGAATTAGGTCAAGAAACCCTAATTCCTGATTTTTGATGAATGCATCCCCTGAGGTCAAATTGACTTGATGATTGGGTCCATGAGGTTCCATGGAGTATATTAGGTGATGTTTTGGATCATTGGCTTGTGCCCAGATGAAAAATTTCCATCTGGAGGCCCTGGTCGACCAAAACCCTAATTTGGTGACACTGTCGATCTTGAGACTTGATCCACCTAGAAGGGAGCAGCCTTGTGCTTAATCCTTGAAGTGGGAGTCCTTTTGATCCATTGTGGATGTTTGAGAGGTTAGACAAGTTGAAGATCATGTCATTGCTTGATTGATCCTTTGTCTAAGGCTCTGAGAGGGCTTGAAACCCTAATTTTGATTGTAGTGAATGCTCAACAATCCTTGAGGAAATTGATGAGGCATGAAGGTACATCCATATTATGATGATGATTTGCACAATGATGGGAAATCTAAGTGGTCAAAATTTAGGGTATGACAGATGCCCCTATTTAATCTTCTTGGACACGAAGGTGTGAATGGCGAAGGTATTCGGGCATTCGGGGTGCAAGAGGATTAAATATCGGAATAGCCGAAATTTTGATGGTGTCTATGAATGGTAGCTTACGCATTCATCTTCTTTAACTAAGCGATGATGCTTAGAAAAGGTAAACTTCCCCTCGATCCTGGTCTTCAGCCAAGGAGCTGGTCTCAGTTTCCTTTTGGGATAAACCTCCCCTCGATCCTGGTTTCCTACCAAGGAACTGGTCTTAGTTTCTGTTGTAAACTTCCCCTCGATCCTGGTTTCCTACCAAGGAACTGGTCTAAGTTTCTTTTGTCAATAAACTTTATTGACAAGGGACGCTATCCGTAGTGGTTTTCCTCAAACTTCTCGCTAAATTTTCCTGGGGAGATGCCATTTGACGAAAAATTTGATGTCAGAGTTGCTGGGGAACCCAGTCGTCTGAGTTGTAGAGTTGCACAAACTTCTCTGTTGGAGACGCCATTTACCGACTCTATCTGGGGAAAACGAGTCTCTTGAGAGGCTGCTTCTGCGTGGGATCTTACATCATACTTTTCTCGGGATCTTCCCGAAGAAATGCCATATGATGGGGTCCAATTTTGAGGTGCCGATGACCTTTTCATCAGTGGTCTTTTCGGAGCGAAACTGGCATGCTGCCGAATCTCTGATTACGAGGCTTTCTCTGTGGATTTTCCTTAATCCAGGAAAGCAAGGATATCATCTTCAATGGCGAAGAGTGATGCTGACTGAAAGTTCCTCTAGTTTTTCAGAGGTTCAAGTTATCAAAGTGGTTAAGGGCCAACTTCCTTCCAGAAATAAACTGGAGGCGAGGTTGTTCAAACGCAGCGTTTCCTGACGAGGCAAGAACTGACAACTCGATTGAGAGAACTTCTATCACTAGGGGACAAGACTGACTAGAGTGATAGTGATGCAATATGAAATGTAAATGCAAATCAAATGCATGATGTATGTATGTTTATGCTGACAAAACTGATACGACATACAGACTAACGAGTGAACACGACTGGATACTCGGCCATCGCGGGGCGAAGAAGTACCGTTGGTCAAAAAAGTAGCAATTCTACCTTTCTTAGGAGAAGTAGTCCTCACAGGGAACTATGTTGGTCAGGCTTAGGAGATGAGAACTCGACCGAAGAGGTCAGATGGAGCATTCACATCTGACATAGTTGTTCCTTCATTCAGGCATACTGGTTTAGAAGAAGTACTTTGATTCTGCACTTTGAGGCTCGAACACCTTTGGAGAAGCGATCGATGTTCTTTTGATGTTCAACCGTCAAAAGAAATTGCCGCCTTTATTAAAAAGCAGAAAAAATTTTATAAAGTAAATTCATTTTTGTTTTATTTCAAGAATCGTTAATCATGTTAACAACGTCGTTCTGTAAAGCTAAAACAAATAAGAATTAAAAACAAAAGCACAAGGGCTCAAATTTTATTGATAAAATGGAGATCAGCCAAACACGTGATTCCATTGAGTATTTACAAAGTTTGAAAATGGTAATTTACAGGGAAAAGGGCTACGTTGAAACATAACGACCACTATCCTTCCACCAACTTTGAATTCGGGGCATCCTGAGCTTCTGTCGAAGATGACCTTGACTGGAGTTTTCCTCCGATGGATGGTGTAACTGCTGCTGCTGAGGGACTTGCCTCTGTTGAACATAGTTACTTGCCATTATCCCTAATTTTTGCCTGGATTGTACTATGATGTTTCCAATCCATCTGGATGATTTTTTTTCATGTCTCTAACTTTTGCCTGGACCGCCCTTTCGGGTTTTCAATCCACCGAGACGTTTTTTTTAGGCGAAGTATTTCTTGACTACATCAACATTTGTGGGGTAGGAAAATTCATCTCCGTCCATGGTTGCAAGTCTCAAGGCGCCGCCTGAGAAAGCTTTCATGACCACATAGGGGCCGTCATAATTCGGAGTCCATTTACCTCGCGAATTAGTGAGAAATGATTGTATCTTCTTAAGCACAAGGCCTCCTTTCCTAAAGATGCGGGGTCGAACCTTTTTATCGAACGCCCTCTTCATTCTCTGCTGATACAACTGACCATGGCATAGTGCCGTGATTCGCTTTTCTTCGATCAGGTTTAATTCGTCGTGTCGACTTTGACACCATTCAGCTTCTGAAAGCTTAGCTTCCATCAATACCCAGATTGATGGGATCTCTACTTCTATGGGGAGAACTTCCTCCATACCATATACTAGAGAGAAAGGGGTTTCCCCTGTTGAAGTGCGGACAGATGTTCGATAACCATGAAGAGCAAAGGGTAGCATCTCGTGCCAATCTTTATAGGTTACAACCATCTTTTGAACGATCTTCTTGATGTTCTTGTTAGCCGCTTCTACCGCGCCGTTCATCTTGGGTCGGTAGGGAGATGAGTTATGGTGTTCGATCTTGAACTCAACGCGCAACTCTTTCATCATCTTGTTGTTCAAGTTAGATCCATTATCCGTAATGATCTGGCTCGGAACACCATAACGGCAGATGATATTATTTTTGATAAATTAGACCACAACTTGTCGGGTTACATTGGCGAATGACGCTGCTTCGACCCACTTGGTGAAATAATCAATGGCTACTAGAATAAACCGATGTCCGTTTGAAGCCTTAGGTTCGATCAAGCCAATCATGTCGATTTCCCATATGGAAAAGGGCCACGGGGAAGAAAGAACTTTGAGATGTGATGGCGGTACATGAATTTTGTCGGAGTATATCTGACATTTGTGACACCTCCTCATGTACTTGTAGCAGTCGGATTCCATGGTCAACCAGTAATACCCTGCTCTCAGAATTTTTCTCGCTATTGTGTGTCCGTTGGCATGAATGCTAAAGGATCCTTCATGAATTTCTTTCATAAGCATGTCTGCTTCTGGTCTGTCTACGCATCGGAGCAAGACCATGTCGAAATTTCTCTTATAGAGAGTGTCACCGCTCAGGAAGAAGTTTCCAGCCAATCTTCTGAGGGTTTTTCTATCCTTCCTTAGTGCCCCAGGTGGGTACTGTTGTTTCTGAAGGAAGCATTTGATATCGTGATACCAAGGTTTGTCGTCTATGACTGCTTCAATCGTGAAGACGTAAGCGGGCCGTTCAAGGCGCATTATGTCGATCTTAGGTAGGTCAATCCATTGACCTACACTAATCATGGAAGAGAGAGTGGCTAATGCATCAGCCATGTGATTCTCCTCACGAGGGATATGATGAAACTCAACTCTGTTGAAGAAGGGTAACAACCTTCTTGCATAGTCCTTGTAAGGAATCAGTCCTGATTGGTATGTGTTCCAATCTCCTTTTATCTGATTGATAACCAGGGCTGAGTCGCCGTATACGTCCAAGTTTTGATCCTCAAATCAATCGCTTCTTCGAGACCCATGATACAAGCTTCGTATTCGGCCTCATTGTTTGTACATTTGAACGTAAGTCGAGCGGTGAAAGGAATGTGGGTACCCTGAGGGGTAACAATGATTGCCCCAATTCCGTTTCCATAATGATTAACTGCTCCGTCAAAGATAAGTCCCCATTGGGAACCTGGTTCTGGCCCTTCACTGGGTAACGGTTCATCTCAATCTTTCATTTTTAGATACATGACATCTTCATCTGGGAAGTCAAACCCGATCGATTCCCGATCGTCAATCGGTTGATGAGCCAAGTGATCGGCTAAAATACTCCCCTTAAAGGATTTTTGAGCATGGTACTCTATGCCATATTCTGATAGCAACATCTGCCAACGGGCAATCCTTCCCGTGAGAGCAGCTTTTCAAAGACATACTTGATTGGATCCATCTCGGAGACCAACCAAGTAGTGTGACGAATCATGTATTGGCGAAGACGTTTGGCTGCCCAAGCCAAAGTACAACAAGTTTTCTCAATCACCGTGTACTGAGTCTCGCAGTCGGTGAATTTCTTGCTCAAATAGTAAATGGAAGACTCTTTTCTTTTGGTTTCGTCTTGTTGGCCAAGTACACATCCCATTGAGTCCTCTAGGACTGTGAGGTAAATGATCAGTGGTCTTCCTTCCACTGGAGGTGATAGAATCAGCGGATTCAACAGGTATTCCTTAATACTGTCGAAGGCGGTTTGACAATCTTCTGACCAAACGCAATCCTGGTTCTTTTTGAGTAACTTGAAAATCGGCGCACATGTGGCGGTCATGAGGAATATAAATCTGGAGATGTAGTTCAAACGTCCCAGGAATCCTCTGACTTGTTTTTCAGTTTTCGGAGAAGGCATTTCTTGAATAGCCTTGACCTTGTCAGGATCAACCTCAATTCCTTTCTGGCTGACGATGAACCCTAAAAGTTTCCCTGAACGGACACCGAAGGTGCACTTGTTGGGATTCAAGCGGAGTTTGTACTTCCTCAAACGCTCGAATAGTTTCGATAGGTGGGTCACATTCTCCTCTTCTGTTCTAGATTTTGCAATCATGTCATCGACATATACCTCTATCTCTTTGTGTATCATGTCATGAAAAAGAGTAGTCATGGCCCTTTGATAGGTTGCCCTGGCATTCTTCAAACCGAACGGCATTACCTTGTAACAAAAGGTGCCCCATGGGGTAATGAACGAAGTTTTCTCCATGTCTTTCGGCGCCATTTTGATTTGATTATAGCCCGAGAATCCATCCATGAAGGAAAAAAATTAAAACTTTGCTGTACTGTCAACCAGCATGTCAATGTGTGGTAAAGAAAATTCTTCCTTTGGACTAGCCTTGTTCAGATCTCTGTAGTCGACACACATTCTGACCTTTCCGTCCTTTTTCGGAACTGGTACGATATTGGCTAATCGTTGAGGATATTCTGACGTGGCGAGGAAACCCGCCTCAATCTATTTCTGTACCTCCTCTTTGATTTTGATGGCCATGTCCGGGTGAGTCCATCTCAACCTCTGTTTTACTGGCGGACATTCCGATCTCAACGGTAAGTGATGTTCCACGATGCTGGTATCCAACCCTGGCATATCCTGATAGGACCAAGCGAATACATCGGGGAATTCTTTGAGAAGCTTTATCAAACTCTCTTTGGCAGTTGGACTGAGCAGTGCCCCAATCCTGATTTCTTTTCTCTCTTGTTCTGAACCCAATTTTACCGTTTCCAACGGTTCTTTGTGAGGTTCAATGGACCTTTCCTCTTGTCTGAGTAGTCGGGAGATCTCTTCTGGAATTTTGTTGTCAACTTCTTCTTCAACCCCAAATATCGGGAACTCAAAGTTGGGAGAAGGCATCGGATCGTATGTTTCAACGGGGTTTAAAACAAGCAATCTGCATGACGTGATGATTCGTGTTTAGAAGAGATAGAGAGAATGCAAAAGTGTGTGCAATGTATTTTTTTACTGCTTGTTTTTATTTTTAAATTGTTTTTTAGGATTACCATTTTCTGAAAAAGCAAAAAGAGAAAACAGCGATTAATGCGGAAATTACAGAACAACGTTATTTTATTAATGAACAAGTCGATTCTTGAAACTACAGCCCTATAAAACAAAACTCTGTCGCTTTGGGCTAAGCGAAGAGGGAAAATTTACAGAAAGCGAGCCCTATCAAAACATCTGTTTCACCTGGGCAGGGTGAAAGGTTAAAGATGGCAATTACTTTGACTAATGAACGACCTTTGGAACATCGATAGCAACCCATTGGCGGCGAACTCCTCGGTGAATCACAAAGTCTAGCACCTTCCTTGATTTGTCTTCAGAAATGACGCTGATTTCTGGCGGAGCAGGATCATTGGAATCTGTCTCCTAGGCAGAATAGTCGTAGGAGAATTTCTCTGTTACATTTTGCATAGCATTTGTGCTCTCAGCTGTATCTCCCCATCCAGTAGGCTGGATGTCTTCGAGCCTGATACGAGAGCTTTCGGGAGCAGTGTACTTGACCATGAAGTCGTATTTTCCACTTGGTTGTCCCAGAGTGTCCCAAACTTCTTTGGAACCGGAGGAGTCATCTCTCTCGATGACGTTAATCTCAGGAAAAGCATAGTTGATGAATTCAAGTCCTGCAAACATTGCGAATTCATCTTCATGTTGAGTAGTTTCAGGATGACCTGAGTGTTGATCCCATGACATGGTGGGGACACAGGTATTTTGTTCAATGACGGTCAGCTGATTTTCATTGTTCGGCTGACTCTCTTGCCCCAAGTTTCCTGGGTAAGGTTGCCACATTGGCAGACCATCCATTGGGCCATAGTAATTGTGGTAAAAGTTGTCTTTCATCAGAGTGTCTTCCTCTAATGAATTTGGCGGAGCACGGCATCCTTCTGGATCACAATCTCTATATATCATTTCGACGTCTGACCGTGGTATAAATCTCGGACTCTGTGCGGGATAGCAAAATGGCATAGGCACCTCTTCCTGAGACATATAACCGTCCTCGTTAAGATAAGACTTCCATTCTTTATCTGTGTCAGAGGGATCTTCCTCATTGATAGCATGTACTGCTTGAGACACTGGCTGAAGAAAACCTCCACTGTGGAAGAAATCCTGAATAGGATGAAGACTTTCATCGTTGGCAGCTGTCTGGGTACAGGTTACAGAAAAACCAAGACCCTTCTTTGTTGTATTGCTAGTAGGAATGACAAGCTGTCCCCATCCGGTTGTGTCGGTACTCTCGACCGATTTGATAGCATCTTTGTATGAGGAAATCGAGGTTCCTCCTTGGGATTGATTGTCCTTGCTTACCGACAGTGCTTAGAACTGCGTTCCAATAACCTCCTCGAGTTCTATACCAGCAGATGATGACAAGTTACTCACCAGCAAGGCCTGCTCCCCGCAGACTGTGACAAGTTGATCGTTCTGAACAAACTTTAGCTTTTGGTGGAGGGTCGAAGTGACCGCTCCAGCCTGATGTATCCAAGGTCTTCCTAATAAATAACTGTATGTTGCCCGGATGTTCATGACCTGGAAAGTGACTTGGAAAGTGTGAGGACCGATAGTTATGGGAAGATCAACTTCACCGATAACCGTTTTTCTGGATCCGTCGAACGCTTTAATGACGACCTCGCTGATTCTCATTGGAGGGCCTTTGAATGATAATTGCATCAAAGTGGACTTTGGCATAACATTCAGGGCTGACCCTGTGTCTACCAGTACGCTGGCTAAAGCATCACCCTGGCAGCTAACTGTAATGTTGAGCGCCATGTTATGATGGTGACCCTCTTCGGGTAATTCCTCATCACTAAATCCCAAATTGTTGCAGGAAGTGATGTTAGAGACAATGCTATCGAACTGTCTAATTGTTACATCCTGTTCCACAAAGGCTTGCTTCAAGACTTTCTATAGAGCCACCCTATGCGTTTCTGAACTGAGTAACAGTGATAATACCGAGATCTTTGAAGGAGTTTGCAACAGTTGATCAACAATGTTGTATTCATTCTTTTGGATGAGCTTCAGCATCTCATCATCATTTTTCGAAAGGTCGGGATTACTGGATTGACCGACTGACGGATCGAGAGCTTCTGTCTGAAGTTCCTTTTCCTTGTTAGGTTCTCCAACCCCTCGGTTGAAGATTCTACCGCTCCGTGTTACACGACTGATGTCTGCAATATTCACGACGGAGGGTAATGGAGTTTCCTTTCCATTCTCAATTGTTGTTGCACCGTATTTGTAAGGGATAACCTTAGTTTATTCATACGGCGTTGGTCCCGGCAGATAGATGACTACGGGAACCTTCTGATTTTTCTGACCATCATAAGCAATCTCGATCCGTTCCCGGTTGGGAACTTTAGATTCGTCAAGTAGAGGGATAATGGCAAAAACATCCCTAGTCCTGTGATGACCAGAGATCGTGACAACATCCTCAACTTGATTGGCAAGGTAGCTCGGCGTCCAGTTGATGGGTCCAGAACCCGGATATGGGCGAATCTCTCCACGATCCACCTGACCCTGAAGAGCTGCTCTCACAAGGTAACACCCTTGGTTACTTTTCGAACAGACACCACTACGTTCATAGTTGTCTGGTGGCACCTGACCATGCCCACTTTGAATACAATGTAACCTCACTAGGTTAGCTTCAACAGATCGGACATCCTGACTTTGACGCCGAGTGGGATTCATGTTATTGATACTAATTTGCTGAGTATCTTCATCCATATAGATTGGCATCCACCAGTGATTTAACAAGTGTTGAAGTGCCTCCTGGACAAGGGTACAACCTCGATCGTTTTCGCAACCTGCTTTACAGCTTTGATAGTCGTGTGATATTAAGAATCCAAGTCGGACCTGCTCAGGATGTAACTCTACCAGGCCGGTATTCATCACGCGAATATCGAAGATCTGAACCATGTTGATCTGATAAGGGTTCCTATCATGGTAGTATTGGATCCATCCAAGATCCATCTGACACTGGAGGGCCTGTTTTATGAAAGAGCATCCCTGTTTGTTTACCGAGCAAGTCAGACAAGAACTGTAATCATGTCGCGGTAGATTATGATACTGGCTTTGCCTTGAGTGCATCGCCACCAAGTTGACATTCATTGCACATACGTCGTGGTTCTGAATGATATTGGAGTTCGTGTAGACCATGTTAACTCCACGAACTCGGTGCTCTTGGATCCATCCGAGATCCATCTGTTCCTGTAGAGTTATTTGCACCATAGAACATCCTTGATTGTTTTTAGAGCAGACATCACATTGATGATAATTATGAGTTGGCACATGGCCATATCCACTCTGTCTACAATGCATCTTGACCAAATTGGTCCTCAACAAGAGTACATCGTGAATTTGATAGACATTGTTAGTTTCTCTCTCAATCAGATTGACTGCAGCTTTCTCATGTTGAGGCAGCGGGTTCGTGAGAACATTGGGATTCGTATCCTTGAAAGATAAGAGCCTGCTCCTAACAAGTTTTTGCACGTCGGATTTGAAATTGAGACAAGTCTCAATGTTATGCCCTGATCCTCCTTGGTGGTAAGGGCAAGTTTGATCCACCTTAAACCAGAAAGGTGGATTTTCCGGTACTGTAAGAGGAGACTTAGTCTGAATGTGCCCCTTAGCCAGTAGTAACGGAAATAGTTCTGTGTACAACATGGGTATAGGATCAAACCCTGATGGTCGTGTTGTACGGTTGTTGTTATATGGAGGACGAGCCTGCTGAAGAGGCTGTTGTGTCCTTTGCTGATTAGGTTGGCTCTGCGCAACCTGAGGTTGATACGTAGGAATAGGCGCAGGGCTGATAGTAGGAGTCATAGCTACTACCGGTTGATAACGTCGCCTTTGCTTTCCGAGAGAGATATTCCCAATATCTTGCTCTTTTTTCTTAGGAAGAGCACTACCGTATTTTTTAGTACTGCTCGTCGATCTAGTGTCTTTTACCAAACGTCCCTCTCGGACGGCTTCCTCAAGACGTACGCCCATGCCGACCATTTCGGTGAAGTCACTGGGCGCACTGGCAACCATTCGGTCATAGTAAAATGAGCTTAAGGTTTTTAAGAAGATCTTTGTCATCTCTTTTTCCTCAAGAGGTGGACAAATTTGAGTGGCAATTTCACGCCATCTCTGGGCGTACTCCTTAAAGGTTTCCTTGTCCTTTTGTGACATCGATATGAGTTGATCTCTGTCGAGTGCCATGTCCAAATTGTATTTGTATTGTTGGACGAAGGCAGTGCCAAGATCTTTGAATGTACTGATCGTAGTACGGTTTAAACCCATGTACCATTTGAGTGCGGCACCGATTAAACTATCCTGAAAGTAGTGAATCAGTAGGTCCTGATTCTCTGTCTGAGCTGACATCCGCCGAGCGTACATCACCAGATGGCTTTGAGGGCAAGAGTTACCCTTGTACTTTTCAAAGTCGGGCACTTGAAATTTGTGCGGAACTTTCACATTGGGGACCAGACAAAGGTCTGCGGCGTTCTTTCTAAATAGATCCTGACCGCGAATGGCTTGCAGTTCCTTCTGCATTTCCAAGAACTATTCCTGGAATTTATCCATTTGGTCAAACATAGTTTCCTTCTTACCAGAAGGTATCTGTGGAATCTGTCTTTCCGGGAGAGTGTGCACCACAGTAGGTGGTACCGTGACTACGGCAGTGAGTCTTGGTGTTTCCCGAAGTTTGTAACCTTCAGGAGTCTTCAGTATGCCTCTGGCATCTTCGCTTTCCCGAAGTTTGTAACCTTCAGGCCCAGCGGCTTTTGTTATAATTCCCTGATCTTCAGCGATCGGCAGAACATATCCTTCCGGGATATAGCTAACAGGCATGCCCCAAGGACGATCTTTCGGCATTTGATACCTAGGATCGGACTTTTCCACTATGGGCGTTGAGGTGATCTCTGAGATCACAGTCCTTTGTAGCTGAGCTTCTGTCATGGCTTACATGTTGTTACGAAGCTTTCTCATATCCTCTCTCAGAGCGTCGATCTCTTCCTTCAACTCTCTGTTTTCTTCCTCAAGATCATCCATCTTTTTCTGACGATTGGCCCAAGTATTATACGAATGAGACAGTTTGACTCTAGAATCGAGACACAAACGTGAGATTCATAGGTAAGAAGAATACGCGATGTGAGAATGATGAATGCAATGATTATATTAATTGTTTTTTGGTTTAATCAAAATAAACTTCGACAATTAGATTGCAAATATCAAACAGTGGGGAAACCCCTTTTTATTGAATTCAAAGGATTACAGAAATGGAAATACAGTAGATTACAAGGTGCAGAAATAGAAACCTAAGCTAATGGGTCCCGAGTCCTCTCTGAAGAGAAATCGGGTGCTGATTCTGGTATCTTCCTTTTCTTTGACCGGGGCTCTTGGGCCGTTGTCGGGTTGTCATTCCTTTGCCAAGTGAAAGGAGCGAGCAAATTCCTTTGGTCATCTTGATTCTCTACAGCATGTTGCTCAAAAATTTCAATCATAGCATCTTTCTCTTTCAGTAATTGCTGTATTTTGATGCACTCTATGTTGAGGGTGCGGTACTTGTTCTTCCAAGACCTTCTCTCCTGTTGAACTTTGTTGAGAGTAACCTGAAGCTTTTCAGTTTCCGTCATGAAATACATGACAGGTTCCCTCGGCGGAAGAATTCCGTAATGAGGATAAGGCATTTTTAGCTTGAGAGCTCTAGTTTGTACCCAATGGAGATAAGGCTCCAGCGAGACACAGTCTGGTTTTCCCAGAGACTCTCGTCCTTGCTTATGAACATGCTTCCAAGCGTGCACTATTTCCATCTTTAGTGCTCTGTCATTTTCTCCTTCTTTGAAGAAAAGACCTTCCAGATGAGCATTCAGCGGAATATGCCTCATCGGGTATCCAAATTGATGGCGAACCAACACCGGATGATAGTTTATTCCTCCTTTAGTTCCTATGAGGGGTACGTTGAGGAAGTTTCCACAATGGTCAATGATTCTGATTCCATCATAGATCCTATTACACCAATCTATGTCAGAGTTAGTGAGAGACATGATCTTCTGCGACCAACGTAAGGCACTCTTATGATCCCAGAAAGCAGCAGACTTGGGTAAGTGCAAGATAAACCATTTATAAAGCAGAGGTACACAACATGTGATCTCCCCTCCGATGTACAAATTTCCCAAGTGTACAGAATGATACGCATCTGCGAGCAAAGTCGGTACATGGTTTCCAATGAGAAAAACCTTAATGGAGTTAATGTCGACAAAGTTATTGATGTTGGGAAACAAAAATAATCCGTAGGTGAGCAAGACAAAAATGCTTTCAAAAGTAGTCACGTTTCCTATACTGGAAAAATACAGGGCCTTCTTTGTCAAGAACTGGGCTGGCAAACCTTGAATGCCACCCTTAGTGGTTAGGTGGGTCCTGACCTCAGACTCGTCCAAATGAATTGCTCTTGCAATGGTCTGATTCTTTGGAATTTCTTCCAGTCCATAAAATAGAGCTTGATCAGTAATGTGTAAATCGATCAAATGAGAATACTCCTCCAGCGTTGGTGCGAGCTGGTAATCCGGGAATGTGAAACAGTGATAAACCGGATCGTAAAACTGAATGAGCGCATCCATGATTCCCTCAATCACATGGACCCTTAACAGAGGTAGCAGACCTCCGTACTTGGCTTTGAAAGCCTCTTGGTTTGTGATCATTCTCGCCAAACCTCTCAAATCCTCTAGTTTTGGAACCTTGAAGGTATACCTATGGGTTCTCCTTCTACCGAAATCCATTAGCGCAATCTTTTTCTCTGATATTTGCAATCACAGTCTTAATTTAATTTGAAAAAACAGAGAGACTAGAATAGAATTTTTTTTGAATGTTTTAATGTTTTTTTAAATGAATGCATGAATGCAGCACACAAAAACATAGAAAAAACATGGAGTCAAAGGGTCGTTGTCATGAAGTCAAGGCTCTACCCATCCCCAAAGGTTTATACTAGGGTGATTTTTGTACCTGTACTCATTATCATCAGCTCCTCCCAGGAAAGCAAAACAACAAGCGGATCGCCAGCGAGTTGTAGAGCGATCTTAGAGTAAGTGCCATTCACCGAGAATAAATCACCAGCCTTAAATGAGGGTAGTATCGCGTAACAACTATTCCCGATAGTTTCCGCACTACAAAAGGGTTTGGCTCCCCAGCTTCTCAGACATCACAATCGGCCCATTGTCTAGGTGAGAGAATGGGTTGCATTGGTCAGCCTCCACTGAGGTTGATGGTCGACCTCGTCACCATCACTTATCTTAAGTGTATACTCAATCTTTCGACATGCGGCATCACACGCATTCCCATTAGCAGAAAAATAAACAGGTATAGCAATTAGGAAAAGCAGTATATATATTTGTCCTAAACATCCTAGACCTTTAAAGCTATGAATCTTAAGTTCCTGACAGAAAATGGGTTCCCCGGCGGAAGCCCCAATCTGTGGTATTCACACAAGTGAAGAGAAGAAAAAGTCAATTTTGCCCCACGGTGGGCGCCATTTTTCTATAGCGAGCGATTTTGGACGCAATTCTTAAGCGCGGTCGCTCTCTGGAGTCAGTTGACTACAGGTCGATTCATTTTTTATCCTATTGTGAGCTGAATAAGGAAGGGAAATAGATGTCTCCAATTAACCCTGCTTGTATACCGAGTTTAAACAGCGGTCTGTTAGGTTACGGATGCGATCAATGTGGTGGGGCCTTTCTTGTGTTATTTTGACATACTGGTTTCTGGCGGGGAACAAGGATTAGGATGTTAGGACTGATGCTTTTTTATAGATACATGAGAGTATGGGATTTTGGGTTTTTGTTTAGTGTGCTCGCTAAGATTTTTCTTTCAATCTTATGCCTACGTATTCCCGTTTATCGAAACAGGAAAATTAGAACGTTCGTAGTTCCTCCTATTCTATGGGAGGAAATGGTTGTTTTGGTGTCTTGTTCAAAGCCCAAGACATGAATCGAAAGGTGGTTTGTATCTTGCTCAAAGCCCAAGATGTGAAGCTGAAGAGTCTATTTGTATCTTGTTCAAAGCCCAAGATGTGAAGCTAAAAGGTGTTGTCTTTAGAGAGAATTTGTCATCTCTAAAGAGGGGGTTGTATGTCACAACTGTTTATAAAGGAGAATTACTTTAACTGGGATACGCAGATCCTAGCAATTCCATAATTTCCTTTATAGGGGGTTTTAACCTGAAGGAGAAGACTTTAACTCAGTGTAGAGCAATGCCATCTTTCCTTAGGAATTTCTCATACTAAAAGAGGGACAGTGGCATGGATGTAGATGATCCAGAGGCTTGCCGCTTACAGCGATTAGATGAAGGCGAAGGAGTTGTTGATGTTTGTGTATTGTGAACGAGGCACAGCTTTGATGCTAAAAGGTTGATTGGATCAACCAGTGGTTTTCTTACACAAAGCCTAAGAGGAGGCTAATATGTGTCTCGTACAAAGCCCGAGAGAGAGGCTAAAAGGTTTTGACTCGACAATGGAGTCTTTTGGTATCTCGTATAAAGCCTGAGATGGAGGCTATTTGACTCAACAAGAGAGTTTTTTTTTGTGTCTCATACAAAGCCCGAGAAGGAGGCTGAAATTTGTTTGGCTCAATAAGAACCCTTTTGTATCTCGTATAAAGCCCGAGATGGAGGCGAAAGAGGCGATTGACTCAATGAGGGAGTCTCTTTATGTGTCTCGTACAAAGCCCGAGAGAGAGGCTAAACGTTGTTTGACTCTACTGGGGAGAATCACTGTATAAAGCCCAAGAGAGGCTATTGTAACTATTTCAGTTAAGTGACAGGTCCAGTATACTGATTTTTAAAGAGAAAATCAGTTCTTATATGAGCAATGTTGTACTCAAGGATTTGATTCGATGATCCGGGTTGTTCCCGTTCTTTAAGGAAGTGGGAAATCCGAAGGGTATTGAGACTGTCCGAGTCTACGGGTTTTCTTCCTATTTAACAAAGGGGTCACTTGAGAATGTCTTTGAGACTCAAGGAGATTTAGACTGTCCAAGTCTAGAGTTTCATCTTTTGTACTATGCTTTGAGAAACAGTAGTAGACTCTTTGAAAGGACTGTTCTATGCAAATGATTAAGTTCTGTTCCTATACCTCTAGGAGGTCGTCGGGACAATTTGTACGAAGCCCAAGAGGAGGCTGGAAGCTTTTAAGAAGCCGACGGGTCCTTGTACTAAGCCCAAGAGGAGGCTATCATTCCTGGAGGAAGAGATCATTATACGAAGCCTAAGAGGAGGCTGTGAATACTTCTAAGAAGTCGTAGGGTCCTTGTACTAAGCCCAAGAGGAGGCGGGGTTGCTTTTAGGAAGCCTGTGGGTCCTTGTACAATGCCCAAGAGGAGGCCGATGCTTTTAAGAAGCCCGTGGGTCCCCAAACCCCGAGAAATTCAAGACAGGCTATTCACAAGGAATAGATCAAGCCAGGAAAGTTCGAGAATTTGGAAGAAACTCAAAGATGCCATTCACGGAGAATACATTCATCTCTGGGAGTAGAGTTTCTTGACAATTCCTAATGAGGAAAGCCAAAGAGAAGACTGTATCTGGTGATCCTATTGGGGATCTAGTTGTCTATTTCTACGAATAAACGAAACATCGTCACCTAGTTCTAGACGTAGTTGCCGGGGAAACTCGAAATATCTATACTATTATTACACAGTGGATATGAGTTTATGAAAGAAGACTTACAGTGAAACAGCCCCACAATACAGTTATATGTATATGAAAGCGGTAAATGAAAGCAATAACCACTTACTCGGTTGTAGAGCTTCCATGCTGTTTGGTTAGTTGTTCAACAAAGAAAGATTGAAAACAACAGTATATTCAAAATCAAAGGAGAAAGTGCTTTGAAAAAGAAAGATTTGGGGCTTACAGCTCAAGGAGAGGCCCAGGGTTTTATCAGTGAGCGCACTGTTTGAATTTGTACAGTGGGACTTATACAAGTGACTGTGGCCCAAAAAGTGTTTTCTGTACAAAGGGATGGGTCTTACACTCTCTCAAGAGGCCCAAAAAGTTTAAAGAAAAAGAGTGGGGCTTATAACACGAGGGTAGGCCCAATTGATTTTTCGTTTGAAATGGCGATCGCGCAGAGGTTTTCTTTTAACGCAGAGGGACTTATACAATAAGTGAGGCCCAAAATGGTTTTGGTTAAAAGGGGGTTGGGTCTTACACTCTATTAGAGGCCCAAAGTGTTGAAAGAAAAGAAATGGGTCTTACTACTCGAGGGTAGGCCCAAGTTTGTTTTGAAAAGGCGACGATCGCGCCGTTTGTTTTTTTGACGGTATCGGGACTTATACAATACACTGAGGCCCAAAAATGATTTGGTCAAAAAAGGATTGGGTCTTACACTCTATTAGAGGCCCAAAGTGTTTTGAAAATGATTTATGAGGGTTGAATTAATCCAAAACCCTAATTTGTTTTCAAAAATGTATTTAATTTAATAAAAATTCAATTAAAATGATAAAAATTGTTTAACATATGGAAAACAAATTGTGATCTTGGATTAATGCTTCCAAAATTAAGTGTTGACCTACAAAATAATTAGAAAGCATTAAAAGTTGCAAAATCAAGGTGGAAAATATATTTTAAATGTCAAAAACAATTAACACATTAATTCTTTGCAAAACTATCAATTATACAAAATAAATAATATTTTTCGGATTTTTTAGGAGAATAAAATATTTTAACATTTTTGTGAATTATTAAAAAAAGAATCAACTCAAAATCATTAAAACTCAGAGAGAAATTAATTTTTGAATCAATTAAATAAAATCACAAAATTCAAATATTCAAATATTCAAAAAATGGCGCCAAGTACACCCAAGAACACGCGCGTGTTCTGGGTTTGCCCAGATTTGCATTTTCTCTTCAATCTCACTGAATACTTGATCATATCATGTAATCCACATACCAATCAACTCGTTTCAACCTCACGATCATGTCTATGGTATTTAATTTCATTTAAATTAAACATATAACAAGAAATCATGAAAAATCCTCAAGAACCCTAATTTCTGCATGAAGGCTAGGATTTTTGATACACGATTCAAACAATGCAACTAATTGAGGGGAAACATTCCATGCATGATTATGAACATATGGCCAAATTATTGTGCAGCAAAAATTGCATGGATCATAGAGTTAGAAGAGCTCATGCTTACCACTTGCAGCTGATGATCGTGATTTGTGTTGGAGGTGTTACAGCTAGGTTCCAATGATATGGATAGCTTCCCTTGGTGCCATGGAGTGTGTATGAATGCTTGGAATGGTTTGGAGTTGAAGATGGTACCTCAACTGCAAAACTGTCAAGAACTTGAGCAATTGGCTAGTGATTTTGTGAAATCAGTGTTCCAGATGTTATGTGAGTGTTTGGATCACTTCTATATGATGTATGTGAGGTGTGTGAGTGATTGGTTTGATTGGAAAAGCTCTCAAACTCAAAACCCGATAGTGACTTGCCTTAGAAGGAAAAATTGGAGTGAAAGAAGAGATTTTGAGGAAAGCATCTGTTAGATGGCTTCGGTGTACTTAAACTGAGCACAAATGAGCTCTATTTATAGTAGAGCAAGTTTGTTTTGGGATCCACAGTGAATGGCAACTGCAGCAGAGGTTTGGTCAATGTTGTCCAATGGAAATCCAAGTCTCCTCTAGCCATTGACTAGAGGTTAGGGCACAGGGCTGTGGTTCCCTTGGTCTTGGATAAGTCTTGACTGAATTCAGTTGCAAATGGCTCAGTTCATGCCACCTTGATGTTTCCATTGAATGCTCCAATCCAAAATTGGAGTTTTGTCCCTATTTTGGCAATTCTAGGTTCAACATGTTATTTCTTGTTCCAAAGACTTTGGAGGCTTGGCTCAGTGATTGTCCCCTTTAGATTCAATCCTCAGAGGTGTCCAAGTGGATAGGAGCATTTGAATTTGGCTGATTTTGGCAAATCGAGCAAAAATGCAAAATCTGCCTTGCCTTGACAGATTTCAACAAGGCAACTTGCCAATGTTATATCTCATGACTCAAATTGAATTTGGTAATGTTCTTGGCCATTTTGGAAAGCCCTTACAAGATACAACAACTGTTTGAACATGTTTGGTTTTGATCTCTTTTGAATCCAAGTGAAAAATCCCCCTACATTTGGCAAAAAGTAGGGTAAAATCTGACTTAGTGAAATTTTCACTAAGTGTTGGAACAAAGTGACTTTTCTTGATTTTGATCACTCCATAACTCAAAATCCATGAGGAATTTGGACATAGGTCAGTATGAAGCTTTTGTAGAGGGCAATGAGATCTACAAATCAAGCTTTGAATGGGGAACAATGGCCTTGTGGTTTAGGAGTTATGGTCCTCCAAAGTTGGCACATTAGTGTCACTTTTTCCATAACTTAGAAATTTTTCTAAGTTTTTATGGTTACCCCTTTTACAAGTTATCCCACTTTCTTTAATTTTTCTTGATGAATGATGATTCAAATCATACATTAACATCATTTTAGGGTTAAAAATCCATTTTGGTGAAAAATCTCAAAAAGTCAAAGTTGACTTTTGTGCACAGTTGACTTTTTATCAGATGAATTCCAAACTGTGCAATTCCTCATGAAATCATGTCCTTGACCTAAATCAAACTTGATGGACATGTTCCATGGGTGTCATAGGGTATATTGAATCATGTCTTAGGGCTTGGGAGCATGTCCTGGTCAAAAGTCAAAGTTATAGTTGACTTTCCTCGCGAAGCCCTAATTGTGGTGCAGATGAAATTGAGACTTGTTGCTCAAGCTTCTTGGATTAATCCATTGTTCCAAATGGATCAATATAGTTCATTAGAGACCCTCAAACCCTCTCTTGAGGTCTTGGCTCATGATTTGCCCTAAAAGTCTACTTAGGGGTGAATTAGGTCAAGAAACCCTAATTCCTGATTTTTGATGAATGCATCCCCTGAGGTCAAATTGACTTGATGATTGGGTCCATGAGGTTCCATGGAGTATATTAGGTTATGTTTTGGATCATTGGCTTGTGCCCAGATGAAAAATTTCCATCTGGAGGCCCTGGTCGACCAAAACCCTAATTTGGTGACACTGTCGATCTTGAGACTTGATCCACCTAGAAGGGAGCAGCCTTGTGCTTAATCCTTGAAGTGGGAGTCCTTTTGATACATTGTGGATGTTTGAGAGGTTAGGAAAGTTGAAGATCATGTCATTTCTTGATTGATCCTTTGTCTAAGGCTCTGAGAGGGCTTGAAACCCTAATTTTGATTGTAGTGAATGCTCAACAATCCTTGAGGAAATTGATGAGGCATGAAGGTACATCCATATTATGATGATGATTTGCACAATGATGGGAAATATAAGTGGTCAAAATTTGGGGTATGACACACGGGATAAATAAGAAATCAGAAAGTAGCACCCCCTCCTCTTCATTGAGGAGAAAACCTAAATTCCGCGATAAGGTGGTCGCGTCACCGACAAAAATCGCGCTACAGTAAAAATGGCAACTCTGTTGGGGAAATCGTTGATCTGTTAGGATTATAGACTGGAATTATTAAGAGGTCTAGGATGTTAGTTTTAGGAATGAATATATATATATATATATATATATATATATATATATATATATATATATATATATATCGCTTTTCCTAATTGATATCCGTGTTTATTTTTCTGCTAATGGGACTGTGAGTGATGCCGCATCTGGAAAGTTTGAGTGATACCTAAGATAAGTGATGGCATAGACGGGTGGTCTTATAGGGAGTGATTCCCGAATAAGAGATCCTGGTAGACCATCGAATCAGTGGAGATACCCTTTGCGGATTCAATGTCTAAACGACTTTGGTTGTTGAAAGCAGATTGTTCAATTGTGGTATCCATGAAACTGAGGATTTAGTAGACTAAGACCATGTGACTATTTTGTAGTGCGGAAGCTATCAAAAATAGTTGTCACGCGATACTACCCTCATTTGATATTACCCTAAGATACTGCAGCTTGCTCGGGTGAACCAACTTGCTGTTGTTATCCCAAGGGGGATCAATGATTTTGAGGGCAGGTACAAAAATTCACCAGTACAACCTTTGGGAATGGGTAGAGCCATGACTTCCTGACACTGAACATTTGACCCCATGTTTTTTCTATATTTTTGTGTGTTGCATTCATGCATTCATTTCATTAAAAAAAACTTTAAACAAAGAAAAAATCTTCTCTTCTACTCTCTCTTTTTCAAATTAAACTAAGACAATAATTGCAAATATCAGATAAAAAGATTGCGTTATGGATTTCGGTAGAAGTAAGACTCATAAGTACACCTTCAAGGTTTCAAAACTAGAGGATTTAAGAGGGTTGGCAAGGATGATTACCAACCCTAATGCTTTCAGAGCTAAGTACGGAGGACTGGTATCACTGTTAAGGGTCCATGTAATTGAAGGCATCCTGTCTACGCTAATCCAGTTCTACGATCCGGTTTATCACTGTTTCACATTCCCGGATTATCAACTTGCACCAACACTGGAGGAGTACTCTCACCTGATTGATTTACCCATCACTGACCAAGCTCCCTTTTCTGGACTGGAAGAAATTCCAAAGGATCAAACCATTGCAAGAGCAATCTATTTGGACGAGTCAGAAGTCAGGACTCACATAATCCAAGGTTTACCAGCCAAGTTTTTGATAAAGAAAGCCCTGTACTTTGCTAGTATAGGGAACGTGACTGCTTTCGAGAGTGTCTTTGTCTTGCTCACCTACGGGTTATTTCTGTTTCCCAACATTGATGGCTTCGTTGATATCAATGCCATTAAGATCTTTCTGATTGGAAACCCCATACCAACCTTGCTCGCAGATGCTTATTATGCTGTATACTTAAGGAATTTGTACAGCGGAGGAATGATCACATGATGTGTACCACTGCTGTAGAAATGGTTCACTTCCGACTAGCCCAAGTCTGCCGCATTTTGGGATCATAAGAGTACTTTACGTTGGTCACAGAGAATCATGTCTCTTACCAACTCTGACGTAGATTGGTACAATCAGATCTATGACAGGATAAAGATCATTGACCGTTGTGGAAACTTCCCTAATGTAACCCTCATAGGAACCAAAGGAGGAATCAACTATCATCCAATTTTAGTTCGCCGTCAACTCGGATACCCGATGAGACATATCCCGCGTAATGTTCATCTGGAAGGTCTTTTCTTCAAGGAAGGAGAAAATGATAGGGCACTAAAGACAGAAATAGTGCATGCTTGGAAATATGTTCACAGGAAAGGAAGAGAGTCTCTAGGAAAACCAGACTGTGTCTCGGTGGAACCTTATCTCCATTAGGTACAAACTAGAGCTCTCAAGCTGAGGATGCTTTACCTCGTCAAGAAGTTCTTTCGTTAAAGGAATTTGTCCTTTATTTTATGTCTGATACGGAAAAACTCCAGGTCACTCTCAACAAAGTTCAACAGGAAAAGGAATCTTGGAAGAACAAGTACCGCATTCTTAATGTAGAGTGTACCAAAATACAACAACTGTTAAAAGAAAAAGATGCTCTGATCGAGATTTTAGAGCAACATGCTGTAGAGAATCAAGAAGACCGAAGGAATTTGCTCGTTCCTTTCACTTGGCAAAAGGATGACAACCGGACAACGGCTCAAGAGCCCCGGTCAAAGAAAAGGAAAATACCATAACCAGTACCTGAGCTCTCTTCAGAGAGGACTCAGGGTCCATAAGTTTAGACATTTCCTTTTACAACACTTGGTAAAATACTATATTTCTATTTTTGCAATCTTTGAATTCAATACAACGGGGTCTCCCCACTGTATGATATTTGCAATCCAATTGTTGAAGTTTCTTTTTATTAAAAAATTATTAATTTATAATCATTGCATATCATTCATCATTCTCACATAACGCATTCTTCTTCCCTACGAATCTCACGTTTGTGTCTCAATTCTAGAGTCAAACTATCTCATTCATACAATACTCGGGTCAATTGACAAAAGAAAATGGATGATCTCAAGGAAGAGAACAGAGAGTTGAGAGAAGAAATTGACACTCTAAAAGAAGATCTAAGGAAACTTCACAATGACATGCAATCTCTGGCAGCAGCCCAGATACAACAACAAAGGACTGTGATCTCAGAGATCACATCTACGCCCATAGTGGAAAAGTATGATCCTCGATACAACATGCCTAAAGATCGTCCCTGGGGCATGCCACTTAACTATATCCCGGAAGGATATATTCCGCCGATCATGGAACACCCAGAAACTGTAGCAGGAACCGCTGGGCCTGAAGGTTACAAACTTCCGGAAAGCGAAGATGCAAGGGGCATGACAACAACTCCTGAAGGTTACAAACTTCGGGATAAGGAAGCACCGAGAGTCACTGCCATAATGACTATACCACCACCTATGGTACACACTGTCCCGGAAGGATAGATGCCACAGATACCTTCTGGTGGAAACGAAAGTATGTACGACAGATTAAATGAGTTCCAGGAACAATTCCTGGAGGTGCAGAAGGAACTGCATGCCATTCGCGGTTAGGATCTATTCGGAAAGGACGGCGCAGACCTTTATTTGGTCCCCAATGTGAAAATTCTGCACAAATTCCAGGTGCCCGAATTTGAAAAATACAAAAGCAACTCTTGCCCTCAAAGTCATTTGGTGATGTACGCTCGAAAGATGTCAACTCAGACAGAAAACCAATAGCTACTGATCCACTACTTCCAAGATAGTGTAACCGGTGCCGCACTCAAATGGTACATGGGTTTAAACCGTACTAAGATCGTCACTTTTAGAGATCTTGGTGCTGCCTTTGTTCAGAAATATAAGTATAACCTGGACATGGCACCCGACAGAGATCAACTCAAAGCAATGTCACAGAATTATAAGGAAACTTTCAAGGAATATGCTCAGAGATGGCGTGAAATTTCCGCCCAGAATTGTCCACCTCTTGAGGAAAAAGAGACGACAAAGATCTTTTTGAAAACCTTGAGCTCATTCTACTACGACCGAATGGTCGCCAGTGCGCCTAGTGACTTTACTGAAATGGTGAATATGGGAGTACGCCTTGAAGAAGCAGTCCTAGAAGGACGTCTGGTCAAAGATACAGGACCATCAAGCAGTACCAAAAGATACGGTAGTGCTTTCCCTAAGAAAAAAGAGCAAGATATTGGTAATATCTCTCTCGGAAAGGAAAGGCGACGGTACCAACCTGTAGCAGCGATAACTCCTGCTATCAACCCTGTGCTTGTTCCAACGTATCAACCTCAGGTTGCTCAGAGCCAACCGAGTCAACAACAATATCAGCAAAGGACACAACAGCCTATTCAGTAGGCTCGTCCACCGTACAACAATAATAACCGTACAACACGACCACCAGGGTTCGACCCTATACCAATGTTGTATGCAGAACTGTTTCCATTACTACTGGTCAAGGGGCATGTCCAAACTAGGTCTCCTCTTATAGTACCGGGAAATCTGCCTTTTTGGTTCAAAGCGAACCAGACTTGCCCTTACCATCAAGGAGGACCAAGGAATAACATAGAAAACTATCTCAGCTTTAAATCCGATATGCAGAAGCTTGTCAGGAACGGGGTCCTATCCTTCAAGGATACAAATCCAAATGTTCAAACGAACCCGTTGCCTCAACACGAGAAAACTGCAGTCAATTTGATAGAGGAAGGGTCTAACCATAGCTATCAAATTCATGATGTACTCTTATTGGGAAGCAACCTGGTCAAGATGCATTGCAGACAGAGCGGGTACAGTCATGTACCATCTCATAACTATCACCAGTGTGATGTCTGCTCTAAAGATAATCAAGGATGTTCTGTGGTGCAATCAGCTCTACTAGAACAAATGGGTCTCGGTTGGATCCAAGATCACCGAATTCGTAAGGTCAACATGGCTTATACAAATTCCAACATCATTCAAAACCATGACATCCATGTGATGAATGTTAACTTGGTGGCAATGCACTCAAGGCAAAGCCAGCATCATAATCTGCCACGGCACGATTACGATTCCTGTCTGATTTGCTCAGTAAACAATCATGGATGCTCTTTTGTACAAGAGGCCCTCCAGCGTCAGATGGATCTTGGATGGATTCACGATTACCGTGATAGAAGTCATTATCAAGTTAATATGATTCAAATCTTTGATATTCTTTTGATGAATACCAGCTTGGTGGAATTACATGCTAAGTAAGTCCAGCTCGGTTTTCTGACTTCACATGATTATTAGAACTGTAAAATATGTCGTGAGAGTAACCAAGGATGTGCACTTATTCAAAGAACGCTTCAACACTTGTTGAACCACTGGTGGCTTCCAATCTATATGGACGAAGCTACACAACAGGTCAGTATGACTGACAAGAACCCTACTAGGCATCAAAGTTAGGATGTTCGATCAATGGAAACAGATCTAGTAAGGTTACACTGCATACAAAGCGGACGTGGCCGGGTGCCACCACACAACTATGAGCGCTGTAGAGTTTGCTCGGAGAATAACCAAGGATGCTACCTCGTGCGAGCAGCCCTTCAAAGTCAGTTAGACCACAAAGAGGTTCAACCATGTTCAAGCTCTGGTCCAATCAACATAATGTCAGACTACCTTCCCAATCGAGGCAAAGAAGTTGTCTTAATCCCTAAACGAGAAGTGGCCAAAGATGTATGCGCCATAATCCCTTTACTCCACGAATCGAGAGTTCCTCTTGATAGTGGAAAGATTCTCAACCTCGAACCAACTGAGGTCGGCTACAATGGTCAGAAAAATTAAAAGGCTCCTGTAGTTATCTATCTACCAGGACTAGTACCGTACAAATCTGATAAGGCTATCCCTTACAAGTACGGTGCAACAACAATTGAGAATGGGAAGGAAACTCCATTACCCTCCGTCATGAACATTGCAGACATCAGTCGAGTGACACGGAGCGGTTAAATCTTCAACAGAGGAGTTGGAGAACCCACCAGAGAAAAGAAACCTCAAACAGACGTTCCTAATCAACCATTCAGTCAATCCAGTGATCCCGATCTTTCAAAGAACAACGATGAGATGCTGAAGCTCACCCAGAAGAGTGAGTACAACATTGTTGATTAGCTGTTGCAAACTCCTTCAAGAATCTTTGTGCTATCTCTTTTACTCAGTTCCGAAGCTCACAGGGAGGCTTTACAGAAAGTTTTAGAGCAAGCCTTTGTGGAACAAGATGTAACGATAAGACAATTCGACAGCACCATCTCCAGCATCACTTCCTGCAACAATTTAGGATTTAGTGATGAAGAACTGCCGAAAGAAGGCAAAAATCACAACATGGCACTTAACATTACAGTCAACTGCCAGAACGATGCTTTAGCCAGCATACTGGTAGATACCGGATCAGCTCTAAATGTTATGCCAAAATCTACTCTAATGCGACTATCATTTCAAGGATCTCCGATGAGAGGCAGCGAGGTCGTCGTCAAAGCATTTGACAGATCCCAAAAAACAGTTATCGGCGAAGTCGACCTTCCCATAACTATCGGTCCTCACACTTTCCAAGTCACTTTTTAGGTCATGGACATCCGGGCAGCATACAGCTATTTGTTAGGAAGACCTTGGATACACGAGGCTGGGGCAGTCACTTCGACACTTCACCAGAAGCTGAAGTTCGTCAAGAACGACCAACTAGTCACAGTCTGCGGAGAACAAGCCTTGATCGTGAGAAACTTATCATCGTCCACTTGTGTAAAACCAGAAGAGGTTGTTGGAACTCAATTCCAAGCACTTTCGGTGAGCAATGACAACCAATCAGAAAAAGGAACATCAATTTCCTCGTACAAAGATGCTCTCAAAGTGATCAAAAGTAATAATGTAAAAGGATGGGGACGGCTTGTTATTCCTACTGATAACAAAAAAAAGAAAGGTCTTGGTTTTTCTTCAACCTGTACCCAGACTGCTGCTAACAATGAAAGCCTTCATCCCATTCAGAACTTCTTCCACTGTGGAGGTTTCCTTCACCCGGTGTCTCAAGTGCATACCATCAACGAGGGTGATTCCTATGATACAGATGAAGAATGGAAGTCCTACCTTAACGAGGAAGGTTATATGTCTCAGGGAGAGGTGCCTATGCCATTTTGCTATCCCGCACAGAGTCCGAGATATATACCGAGGTCAGATGTCAAGATGATATATGGAGATTGTAATCTGGAAGGATGTTGTGCTCCACCAAACTCATTAGAGGAGGACACTCTGATGAAAGACAACTTTGACCACGACTAATATGGCCCAATGAAAGACCTACCTATCTGGCAGCCGTACCCGGGAGACTAGGGGCAAAAGAGTCAGCCCAACGATACATATCAGCTGAGCATCATTGAAAAGAATACATGTGTCCCCACCGAATCATGGGATCATTACTCAGGGCATTCAGAAAATATCCAACACGATGATGAATTGGCAAAGATTGCAGGACAAGAGTTCCTTAACTACGTTTTTCCTGAGGTCAACGTCATCAAAAGGGATGACTCCTCTAGTTCCAAAGAAGTGTGGGACACCTTAGGACAACCGAGTGGCAAGTACGACTTCATGGTCAAGTACACCGCTCTTGAAAGCTCTCGTATCAGACTCTAAGACATCCAGCCCACTGGATAGGGAGATCCACCTGAGAGTGCAAACACTATGCAAGATATAACAGAAGAATCCTCCTACGACAACTCTGCCTGGGAGACAGATTTCAACGATCCTGCTTCACTAGAAATCAGCGTTATTTCTGAAGACAAATTAAGAAGGAAGGTACCAAACTTTGTGATTCACCGAGGAGTTCGCCGCCAATGGGTTGCTGTCAACGTTCAGAAAGTTGTTCATAAGTCTAAGTAATTGTTGTCTTTATTTTAACCATTCACCTTGCCCAGGTGAAACGGATGTTTTGATAGGGCTCACTTTCTGTAAATGTCTCTCTTCGCTTCGCCCAAAGCGACAGAGTTTTATTTTATAGGGTTGTAGTTTCAAGAATCGACAAGATCATAAATAAAATAACGTCGTTCTGTAATTTCTGCATTTATTGCTGTTTTCTCTTTTCGCTTTTTCAAAAAATGGTAATCCTAAAAATAGCTCAAATAATAAAAACAAGCAGTTTTCAGAAAATACGCTGCACACACTCTTGCATTCTCTCTATCTCTTCTAAAAACAATCATCACGTCATGCAGATTGCTTGTTTTAAACCCCATTGAAACATACGATCCAATGCCTTCTCCCAACTTTGAATTCCCGGTATTTGAGGCTGAAGAAGAAAATGACGAAGAAATTCCAGAAGAGATCTCCCGATTACTCAGACAAGAGGAAAGGACCATTGAACCTCACAAAGAGTCGTTGGAAACGATCAACTTGGGTTCAGAAGAAGAGAGAAAAGAAGTCAAGATTGGGGCACTGCTCAATCCAATTGTCAAAAAAGGTTTGAAAAAGCTTCTCAAAGAGTTTCCCGATGTATTCGCTTGGTCCTATCAGGACATGCCCGGGTTGGATACCAGCATCGTGGAACATCATCTACCTTTAAGATCAGAATGTCCGCCGGTAAAACAAAGGCTGAGACGGACTCGTCCAGATATGGCCATCAAAATCAAGGAGGAAGTACAAAAACAGTTTGACGTGGGTTTCCTCGCCACATCAGAGTATCCTCAATGGCTAGCCAACATCGTACCAGTTCCAAAAAAGGACGGAAAGGTTAGAATGTGTGTAGATTACAGGGATCTGAACAAAGCTAGTCCAAAGGATGACTTTCCCTTACCACACATTAACATGCTGGTAGACAGTACAACAAAGTTCAAAGTATTCTCCTTCATGGATGGATTCTGCTATAATCAAATCAAAATGGCGCCAAAAGACAGGGAGAAAACTTCATTCATCACCCCCATGGGGCACTTTTTGTTACAAGGTAATGTCGTTTGGTTTGAAGAACGCTGGGGCAACCTATCAAAGGGCCATGACTACTCTATTTCATGACATGATACACAAAGAAATAGAAGTGTATGTCGATGATATGATTGCCAAATCTAAAACAGAAGGGGAGCATGTGACCCACCTGTCCAAACTATTCGAGCGTCTGAGAAAGTACAAACTCCGCTTGAATCCCAATAAGTGCACATTTGGTGTCCGTTCAGGGAAACTCTTAGGGTTCATCGTCAGCCAGAAAGGAATTGAGCATTGATAGTTCCTGGATTTGCTGGAATTTTGGTAAAACAAAGGTTATTCAATGTTGATGTCAAGGTGCTGATGTTGTAACATTGAAGTCTTAACACTGGGCTGTGTTAAGTAGTTAAGTGCTGAAGTTGGATGTCTGATGTCACACAGGTGATGTTGTAACATCAGACCTGCAGAATTAATAACAACAAGTTATGTTATTAGGGCACGCGTATTAGCTGGAATTGTGGAGAGTGGTCAACTCATTGGATGAGAATATTTTGGGATAGATATTTTCTGTTACATGGGAGATTTGATTGCAGATCTGTTGGAGAATTAAAAGGTTGAAGATTTAAAAAGATTTTGGGGATAAAATCTGTTTTGAAGATTCAGTTTTAATTAACAAATCTGATCAAATATTGTGACAAGTCCAAGCCCAATTCAGGAGCTATATAAAGCGCACAAGACCAAAGGAAAAAGTACAGAAAACATTCAGAAGATCAAGAGCAGGAGGCTTAGTGTCTAGAGTTTGTTTAAAGTGCTTGTATTTACACTATTCTAGGGTTTGAATAGGTGTTGAGTTTCTGTCCTCTCCAAAGCTGTGAAGCAAAGAGAGTTGTGTAATTTGATCGAAGCTGTGAAGTAAGATCAAGGGTACTCAAAGTGGGTTCTTTGAGTGTTTGTAAGGGATTGAGTGGTGTTCTCATACCTAAGTGGTTTCTTAGGTAGGAAGTCATTAGTAGAGTATAAGTTTAGGAGATTGTCAATGGGTCGTTGAGTCTGTAAATTATATCTACAAATAGTGAATTCCATCCCTGGCTTGGTAGCCCCCAGAGTAGGTTGGTTGTAACCGAACTGGGTCAACAATTCTTGGTGTTATTTTACTGTTATTGCTGTCCATAGTGCAGAGTGTGTTGTTGTGACATCACACCTTAACATCACACGTCTGATACCAGAATTTCAATTGGTATCAGAGCAGGCATCCTGTCTGTCTCTGGGTGAGATCTAGGGAAGTTACTTTCTGGTGTAAAGATGGACAAAGAAGTTGGAGGATTCGTCAACAGACCCCCTATTTTGGATGGATCCAATTATGACTATTGGAAGCCAAGGATGACCACCTTCTTAAAATCCTTGGACAGTAGGGCTTGGAAGGCTGTTATTAAAGAGTGGAAAGCACCTATCATGTGTGAGAAGGATGATGCTGGCAAAGAAGGCACCTCTAAGCTAAAGCCTGAAGAAGACTGGACCAAGGAGGAAGATGAGCTCGCCCTTGGAAATTCCAAAGCTCTGAATGCTATCTTCAATGGAGTGGATAAGAACATCTTTAGGTTAATCAATACCTGTGAAGTTGCTAAAGAAGCATGAGACATCTTGCAGGCTACTCATGAAGGAACATCTAGAGTCAAGATGTCAAGACTTCAGATTTTAACATCAAAATTTGAAAGCCTGAAGATGAAGGAAGATGAGACTATACATGATTTCCACATGAGTGTTCTGGAGCTGGCTAATGTATCCAGTGCTCTTGGTGAGAAGATGTCAGAGGAAAAGCTCGTGAGGAAGATCCTTAGGTCCCTACCTAAGAGGTACAAGATGAAAGTGACTGCTATTGAAGAAGCTCAAGACATCAGCAAGATGAGAGTAGATGAGCTCATTGGATCTCTTCAGACTTTTGAACTTGGTTTAAATGAAGAAGAACCAGAAAAGAAGCCCATGGGTATTGCTTTGGTCTCCACTCCTGCAGAAGATAAGGTTGTCAAAGATTCTCAGGAAGATTTGTCACAAGCCATTGCAATGTTGGGAAGGCAGTTCAACAAAGTGTTAAAAAGATGGAACAATAACTACAAGCCTAGTGTCAAGAACAGTTCCTCTGACATCACCAATTCAAAAGAGAAAGATGAAGAGAAGACTGCTCAGGATAAAGGTGTTCAGTGCTTTGAATGTGAAGGGTATGGACATGTCAAGAAAGAATGTCCCACATTCTTGAAGAAGCAGAAGAAGGGCATGTCAGTTTCCTGGTCTGAATCTGATAGTGAAAGTGATGGTGAGTCAGCAAAGCATGCTAGAGCCTTAACAGGAACTGTTGTGTCTGATGATGGTAGTGATGAAGAAATAACTTATGAAGAGCTAGCTTCTACTTATCGAGAGCTGTGTTTGAAAAGTGCTGAGATTTGTCAAGAAAACAAGTATCATAAGCAACAGATTGCTCAGCTTGAAAATGAAAAAGCTGATCGGGAAAACGAAGTTGTGCTAGTTAAGTCCCAACTGGATCAGATGACTAAATTCATTAGGATGATGAACAGTGGTACTGCTGATCTTGATAAAATTCTTCAGTTAGAGAAATCTGCTGGAGATAAATCAGGCATAGGATATGTGGCTAGCACTTCAGGAACAAAAAGGGAGATGTCTCAACCGTTGTCTCAACATCAACCTACGAAACAGGGCCCTTCCCCAAAGAAGATTGTTCAGCCCCAAAATGCTGAGAAGAAGAATGACCCTCATCAGAGGAAGATACAGCCCCAAGGAGCTAGTCAGTATATGCCTCCCCAATTTCACCAGAATATGCAAGCTGTCAAGTTCAAGCAGAACATGTCTCAGCAGAGACATCAACATCAGGAAAAATGGTATGGTTATGCGTACAACAATGTTGTGACTTATGGAAGAAGGAAACCTCATTACCATAGAAGACAGCCTAAGAGACAGCATCATCAATACAGCAGAAGACAATTTAACTATGGAATAAGGAGACAACAGTATGGGTGGCAGCCACTGAATTATCAAAGTGGGAGAAGATTTAACCACTTTAGAAATGGCAGAGTCAGATGCTTCTACTGTGGCAGGATGGGTCATATGCAGTCCTCGTGCTTCAAGCTTCACGGATATCCCAAACAGCAAGAGGTTAGGCCTAAGGTGATGAAGAAATGGATACCTAAAGTTACCAGCTTGATAGCTCACACGTCCTTGAGGGTTTCTACCAAAGATGACTGGTATTTTGACAGTGGGTGTTCAAGACACATGACTGGAGTAAAGAATCTGCTTGTTGATGTGAAACCTCAGTCTTCTGGCTATGTTACATTTGGTGATGGGATCAAAGGAGAGATAAAGGGAATTGGAAGGCTAAACTGTGACAGTACTCCCAAGCTGGAGAATGTTCTTCTTGTTAAAGGACTAACATCTAATTTGATTAGTATTAGTCAACTTTGTGATCAAGGATTCAAAGTAGACTTCACAAAGTCCGAATGTAATGTGAAAGATGACAAAGGAGAAGTCATTATGAAGGGAGCCAGATCTAAGGACAACTGTTATCTTTGAGTGTCGTAAAATTCAAATTCCTCCACATGTATGCTTGCTAAAGAAGATGATGTCAAAATATGGCATCAGAAGCTGAGACATCTTCACCTTAAGGGAATGAAGAGAATTATCTCCTCAGAAGCAGTCAGAGGGATTCCCAAGCTTAGTATTGAGGAAGGAAAGGTGTGTGGAGACTGTCAAAAAGGAAAGCAGACAAAGATGTCTCATCTGAAGCTTCAACATGACACCACCTCCAAAGTATTGGAACTCCTTCATATGGATTTGATGGGACCTATGCAGGTTGAAAGTCTGGGTGGAAAGAAATATGCTTATGTAGTTGTGGATGACTACTCAAGATACACCTGGGTGAATTTCATCAAAGACAAATCTGAGGTGTTTGATGTCTTTAAAGAGCTCTGTCTTAAACTCCAAAGAGAAAAGGAGAGTAAGGTCATCAGAATTAGAAGTGATCATGGAAGAGAGTTTGAAAATAGTAAGTTTGAAGAATTTTGCTCGTCTGAAGGTATAAGTCATGAGTTTTCATCTCCTATCACCCCTCAGCAAAATGGAGTTGTTGAGAGGAAGAACAAAACTATACAAGAGTCGGCTAGAGCAATGATTCATGCCAAGAAACTACCTTATCACTTCTGGGCTGAAGCCATGAACACTGCCTGCTACATTCACAACAGAGTCACCCTAAGAAGAGGCACTTCATCCACTCTATATGAACTATGGAAGGGAAGAAAACCTAATGTTAAGTACTTCCATGTGTTTGGTAGTAAATGTTACATTCTAACAGATAGAGAGCAGAGAAGGAAATTAGATTCCAAAAGCGATGAAGGGATATTTTTGGGGTACTCCATCAACAGCAGAGCTTATCGGGTCTTTAACTCCAGGACCAAAGTATGATGGAGTCAATCAATGTTGTGATTGATGATGAAGAAAAGCATGAAGTTGAGGATGTCATAGAAGATGTTGGAACATTAACTGAAGAGGTAGCTGTTGAAGTTGAAGAAAGAAATCCATCCCAAGTACTGGTGACACTGAGCCTGAGCAACCTCAGAAGGATCCTTCTATCAGGATTCAGAAGGATCATCCTAAGGAGCTGATCATAGGTGATCCAAATTCTGGAGTAAGAACTAGGTCCAGAGAAATCATAGCCAGCTCGTGCTTCGTATCCAAAATTGAGCCAAAAAATGTCAAGGAAGCTCTGACAGATGAATTTTGGATAAATGCTATGCAAGAGGAACTGGAGCAGTTCAAGAGAAATGAAGTCTGGGAGCTTGTGCCAAGACCAGAAGGGGTGAATGTTATTGGAACAAAGTGGATCTACAAGAACAAGTCAGATGAGCTTGGAGTGGTTACAAGAAACAAAGCGAGACTTGTTGCACAAGGTTATACTCAAGTGGAGGGAATCGACTTTGATGAGACGTTTGCTCCAGTGGCGAGACTAGAATCCATCAGACTACTTTTGGGTATGGCTTGTAACCTAAGATTCAAGTTGTTCCAAATGGATGTGAAGAGTGCCTTTCTAAATGGCCATCTGAATGAAGAAGTATATGTGGATCAACCTAAAGGATTCACTGATCCAAACTTCCCCAATCATGTGTTCAAACTGAGGAAGGCACTGAATGGCTTAAAACAAGCTCCAAGGGCCTGGTATGAGCGGTTGACAGAATTCTTAGTAGCAAATGGGTATAGAAAAGGAGGCATTGACAAAACCTTGTTTGTCAAGGAAGAAGGAGGAAAATTAATGGTACCCTAAATTTATGTGGATGACATTGTATTTGGGGGGATGTCAGATGCTATGGTAAAACAGTTTGTCCAACAAATGCAATCAGAATTTGAAATGAGTTTGGTTGGAGAACTTAGCTACTTCCTTGGGTTGCAAGTCAGACAAATGGAGGATTCTATCTTTATTTCTCAAAGCAAATATGCCAAGAGCATAGTAAAGAAGTTTGGCCTAGATAAAGCCAATCACAAAAGGACACCTGCTCCCACCCATTTGAAGCTATCCAAGGATGAGAATGGAGTGAGTGTGGATCACAGCTTGTACAGAAGTATGATTGGGAGTTTACTATATCTCACAGCAAGCAGACCTGATATTTCCTTTGCTGTTGGAGTGTGTGCTAGATATCAGTCTGATCCTAAGGTAAGTCACTTGAATCAGGTGAAGAGGATTCTGAAATATGTAAATGGCACAAGTGACTATGGAATGTTATATAGCCGTGATTTTGGGACAGTCTTAAAAGGATACTGTGATGTTGATTGGGCTGGAAGTGCAGATGATAGAAAAAGCACTTCAGGAGGATGTTTCTTTCTAGGGAACAATCTGATTTCCTGGTTCAGCAAGAAGCAGAATTGTGTATCTCTCTCACTGCTGAAGCGGAGTATATAGCAGCAGGAAGTAGTTGCTCTCAGCTGGTATGGATGAAGCAGATGTTGAGTGAATACAATGTTAAACAAGATGTTATGACTTTGTACTGCGATAATCTGAGTGCAATTAATATATCTAAAAATCCTATACAGCACAGTAGGACAAAACACATAGACATAAGGCATCATTTCATAAGGGATCTGGTAGAAGAAAAAGTTGTTACCTTGGAACATGTAGCAACAGAGAACCAGCTGGATGACATATTTACTAAAGCCTTGGATGCAAACCAATTTGAAAGGTTAAGAAGCAAATTGGGAATCTGCATTTATGAAGACTGAATCTGCTAGAGGGGTTGTGGGCAGTTGGGGTGATTCTGAAAATGTGTAGTCAACTGCCAGGAGAAGTTTGCCTAATTATGGCTAAAAAGGGGGAGAACTTAGCCAAGATATAGTCAAGAGGATTATTGCCATATGCTGCTAATGTGATGCAGTTATTGAGGGGGAGTTTTGACTGAACTTGTGAAGATATCATGACATGTGAAGAGTGCAGCCAAGCAGACATCTAGGGGGAGTAAATCTGCACATTGTGAGCTACTGAACAACTGTGATGCTGGTTCATGTTTTTAAAGGAGGACCACCAATTGGCTGTTGTCAATAATGAAGATGGTGCTGCAGCAGTTCAAGTGATGAAGACTATGCAAAGTGTCAAACTGCTGCTAATGAGTTTCAAATTTTTGAAGATTATTCTGCTGCTGAAATCTCTGAAGGTGCAGAGTGCAGAAGTTGATTGCAGAGTGCAGAGATTGTTTTAGCCAAAATTAGCCAAAGGGGGAGATTGATAGTTCCTGGATTGGCTGGAATTTTGGTAAAACAAAGGTTATTCAATGTTGATGTCAAGGTGCTGATGTTGTAACATTGAAGTCTTAACACTGGGCTGTGTTAAGTAATTAAGTGCTGAAGTTGGATGTCTGATGTCACACAGGTGATGTTGTAACATCAGACCTGCAGAATTAATAACAGCAGGTTATGTTATTAGGGCACGCGTATTAGCTGGAATTGTGGAGAGTGGTTAACTCATTGGATGAGAATATTTTGGGATAGATATTTTCTGTTACATGGAAGATTTGATTGCAGATCTGTTGGAGAATTAAAAGGTTGAAGATTTAAAAATATTTTGGGGATAAAATATGTTTTGAAGATTCAGTTTTAATTAACAAATCTGATCAAATATTGTGACAAGTCCAAGCCCAATTCAGGAGCTATATAAAGCGCACAAGACCAAAGGAAAAAGTACAGAAAACATTCAGAAGATCAAGAGCAAGAGGCTTAGTGTCTAGAGTTTGTTTAAAGTGCTTGTATTTACACTATTCTAGGGTTTGAATAGGTGTTGAGTTTCTGTCCTCTCCAAAGCTGTGAAGCAAAGAGAGTTGTGTAATTTGATCGAAGCTGTGAAGTAAGATCAAGGGTACTCAAAGTGGGTTCTTTGAGTGTTTGTAAGGGATTGAGTGGTATTCTCATACCTAAGTGGTTTCTTAGGTAGGAAGTCATTAGTAGAGTATAAGTTTAGGAGATTGTCAACAGGTCGTTGAGTCTGTAAATTATATTTACAAATAGTGAATTTCATCCCTGGCTTAGTAGCCCCCAGAGTAGGTTAGTTGTAACCGAACTGGGTCAACAATTCTTGGTGTTATTTTACTGTTATTGCTGTCCATAGTGCAGAGTGTGTTGTTGTGACATCACACCTTAACATCACACGTCTGATACCAGAATTTCAAGCATGATCCTGACAAAGTTAAGGCCATTCAAGAAATGTATTCTCCAAAGACTAAAAACAAGTCAGAGGATTCCTGGGACGTTTAAATTACATTTCCAGATTCATATTCCTCATGACCACAGTATGTGCGCCGATTTTCAAATTACTAAAAAAGAATCAGGACTGCGTATGGACAGAAGACTACCAAACCGCCTTCGATAGTATCAAAGAGTACCTGTTGAACCCACCGATTCTATCTCCTCTAGTGGAGGGAAGACCACTAATCATATACCTAACAGTTTTGGAAGACTCCATGGGATGTGTACTTGGCCAACAAGACGAAACCAAAAGGAAAGAGTCTGCCATCTACTATTTGAGCAAGAAATTCACCGACTGTGAGACTCGGTACACTATGCTCGAGAAAACTTGATGTGCTCTGGCTTGGGCAGCCAAACGTCTTCGCCAATATATGATTTGTCACACTACTTGGTTAATCTCCGAAATGGATCCAATCAAGTATATCTTTGAAAAACCTGCTCTCACGGGAAGGATCGCCCGTTGGCAGATGTTGTTATCAGAATACGACATCGAGTACCATGCTCAGAGAGCCATCAAAGAAAGTATTTTAGCCAATCATTTGGCTCATCCACCGATTGACGATTAGGAATCAGTCAGATTTGACTTCCTAGACGAAGATGTCATGTACTTGAAAATGAAAGATTGCGATGAACCGCTACCCAATGAAGGGCGAGAACCAGGTTCTCAATGGGGACTAATCTTTGACGGAGTTGTCAATCAATATGGAAATGGAATTAGGGCAATCATTATAACACCTCAGGGTGCCCACATTCCTTTCACTGCCAGATTGACATTCAAGTGTACAAACAACGAGGCCGAATACAAAGCTTGTATCATGGGTCTCGAAGAAGCGATTGACTTAAGGATTAAGAACTTGGATGTGTATGGAGACTCAGCCCTGGTTATCAATCAGATCAAAGGAGATTGGAACACATACCAATCAGGACTGATTCCTTACAAAGACTACATGAGAAGGTTGTTACCATTCTTCAACATAATCGAGTTTCACCATATCCCTCGTGAAGGGAATCACATGGCTGATGCGTTAGCCACTCTCTCTTCCATGATTAGTGTAGGTCAATGGAATGACATACCTAAGATTAACATAATGCGCCTTGAGAGACCCACATACATTTTCACAATTGAAGCAGTCATAGATGACGAACCTTAGTATCACGACATCAAATGCTTCCTTCAGAAACAAGAGTACCCACCTGGGGCATCCAAAAAGGACAGAAAGACCCTCAGATGGCTAACAGGAAGCTTCTTCGTGAGCGATGATACACTCTATAAGAGGAATTTCGACATGGTCTTGCTCCAATGCGTAGACAGACCAGAAGCAAACATACTGATAAAAGAAATTCACGAAGGATCCTTTGGCACTCATGCCAACGGACACACAATGGCCAGAAAAATTCTAAGAGCAGGGTACTATTGGTTGACCATGGAATCCGATTGCTACAAGTAAATGCGAAGGTGTTATAAGTGTCAGATATACTCGGACAAAATCCATGTACCGCCTACACATCTCAAAGTTCTTTCTTCCCCATGGCCTTTTTCCATATGGGGAATCGACATGATCGGCATGATCGAACCCAAGGCTTCGAACGGACATTGGTTCATCCTAGTAGCCATTGACTACTTTACCAAGTGGGTCGAAGCAGCATCGTACACCAATGTAACCCGACAGGTGGTAGTCCGTTTCATCAAAAACAATCTCATATTCCGTTATGGTGTTCTAAGCCAGATCATTACTGATAATAGATCTAACTTGAACAATAAAATGATGAAAGAATTGTGTGCTGACTTCAAGATCAAACATCATAACTCATCTCCCTACCGACCTAAGATGAACGGAGTGGTAGAAGCAGCTAACAAGAACATCAAGAAGATCATTCAAAAGATGGTTGTAACCTACAAAGACTGGCACGAGATGCTACCCTTTTCCCTTCACGGTTATCGCACATCTGTCCGCACTTCAACATAGGCAACCCCTTTCTCTCTAGTATATGGCATGGAAGCAGTTCTCCCCATAGAAGTAGAGATCCCATCAATCCGGGTATTGATGGAAGCTAAGCTAACAGAGGCTGAATGATGTCAAAGTTGACACGATGAACTAAACCTAATCGAAGAAAAGCGAATAACGGCACTATGACACGGTCAGTTGTATCAGCAAAGAGTGAAAAAGGCGTTTGACAAAAAAGTCCGACCTCGCGTCTTCAGAAAAGGAGACCTCGTGCTCAAGAAGATACAATCATTCCTCACTGATACCCGGGGCAAGTGGACTCTGAATTATGACGGCCCCTATGTGGTCAAGAAAGCTTTCTCAAGCGGCGCCTTGAGACTTACAACCATGGATGGAAAAGAGTTTGCCTACCCCACAAATGTTGACGTAGTAAAGAAATACTTCGCCTAAACTAAAAAAAAAAATGTCTCGGTGGATTGAAAACCCGAAAGGGCGGTCCAGGCAAAAATTAGAGACATAATCAAAAATCATCCCGATGGATTGGAAATCTCAAAGTACAATCCAGGCAAAAATTAGGGACATAATCCAGGCAAAAATAAAGATCGCAATTCTTTTGACTGTTGAACATCGAAAGAACATAGATTGCTTATCCAAAGGTGATTAAGCTTCAAAGTGCAGAATCAAAGTCCTCCTTCTAAACCAGTACGCCTGAACGAAGGATCAACTATATCGTGTTGAGGCAGCGGGTTTGTGAGAACATTAGGATTTGTATCCTTGAAAGATAAGACCCTGCTCCTAACAAGCTTTTGCACGTCGGATTTGAAATTGAGACAGTTCTCTATGTTATGCCCTGGTCCTCCTTGATGGTAAGGGCAAGTCTGATCCATCTTAAACCAAAAAGGCGGATTTTCTGGTACTGTAAGAGGGGACTTAGTCTGGACATGCCCCTTAGTCAATAGCAACGGAAATAGTTCTGCGTACGATACGGGTATAGGATCAAATCCTGGTGGCCGCGTTGTACGGTTATTATTGTATGGAGGGCGAGCCTGCTGAAGAGGCTGTTGAGTCCTTTGCTGATTAGGTTGGCTCTGCACAACCTGAGGTTGATACGTAGAAATAGGCGCAAGATTGATAGCAGGAGTCACATCTGCTACTGGTTGATAACGTTGCCTTTGCTTTCCGAGAGAGATATTCCCAATATCTTGCTCTTTTTTCTTAGGGAGAGCACTACCGTATCGCTTTGTATTACTTGATGATCCAGTGTCTTTGACTAGACGTCCTTCTCGGATGACTTCCTCAAGATGAACTCCCATACCGACCATCTTGGTGAAGTCACTGGGTGCACTGGCAACCATTCAGTCATAATAAAATGAGCTTAAGGTCTTTAAGAAGATCTTTGTCATCTCTTTTTCCTCAAGAGGTGGACAAATTTGAGCGGAAATTTCATGCCATCTCTGAGCGTATTCCTTAAAGGTTTCTTTGTCCCTTTGTGACATTGATCTGAGTTTATCTCTGTCGGGTGCCATGTCTAGATTGTATTTATATTGTTGGACGAAGGCAGTGCCAAGATCTCTGAAAGTGCTAATCGTAGCACGGTTTAAACCCATGTACCATTTTAGGGCGGCACCGGTTAAACTATCATGAAAGTAGTGAATCAGTAAATCCTGATTCTCTGTCTGAGCTGACATTCGCCAAGCGTACATCACCAAGTCACTCTGAGGGCAAGAGTTACCGTTGTACTTTTCAAAGTCGGGCACCTGGAATTTGTGCGGGACCTTCACATTAGGGGCAAAACAGAGGTCTGCGGCGTCCTTTCCAAATAAATCCTGACCGCGAAGGGCCAGCAATTCTTTCTGTATTCCCAGGAACTGTTCCTGGAACTCATTCATTCTTTCAAACATGTTGTCGTTTCCACCAGAAGGTATCTGTGGAATCTGTCCTTCCAGAACAGTGGGTACCACGGGCGGTGGTATAGTCATTATGGCCGAGACTCTCGGTGCCTCCCGAAGTTTGTAACCTTCAGGAGTTGCTGTCATGCCCCTGGCATCTTCGCTTTCCCGAAGTTTGTAACCTTCAGGCCCAGCGGTTCCTACTGCGGTTCCCTGATCCTCATTGATCGGCGGAACATATCCTTCCGGGATATAGTTAAGTGGCATACTCCAGAGGCGATCTTTTGGAATTTTGTACCTAGGATCGGACTTTTCCACTATGGGCGTTGAGGTGATCTCCGAGATCACAGTCCTTTGTAGCTGAGCTTCTACCATGGCTTGCATGTCGTTACGAAGCTTTCTCATATCCTCTCTTAGAGCGTCGATCTCTTCTCTCAACTCTATGTTCTCTTCCTCGAGATCATCCATATTTTTTTGACGATTGGCCCGAGTATTGTACGAATGAGACAGTTTGACTCTAGAACCGAGGCACAAACGTGAGATTCGTAGGTAAGAAGAATACGTGATGTGAGAATGATGAATGCAATGATTATATTAATTGTTTTTTTTTTGTTTAATCAAAATAAACTTCGACAATTAGATTGAAAATATCAAACAGTGGGGAAACCCCGTTTTATTGAATTCAAAGGATCGCGAAAATAGAAATACAGTAGATTACAAGGTGCGGAAACAAAAACCTAAGCTAAGGGGTCCCGAGTCCTCTCTGGGGAGAAATCGGGTGCTGATTCTGGTACTTTCCTTTTCTTGGACCGGGGCTCTTGGGCCATTGTCGGGTTGTCATTCCTTTGCCAAGTGAAAGGAACAAGCAAATTCCTTTGGTCATCCTGATTATCCACAGCATGTTGCTCTAAAATCTCGATCAGAGCATCCTTATCTTTTAGCATTTGTTGTATTTTGGTACACTCTACATTGAGAGTAACCTGAAGTTTTTCCGTTTCAGTCATGAAGTACATGATAGATTCCCTCGGCGGAAGAACTTCGTGACGAGGATAAGGCATTTTTAGCTTGAGAGCTCTAGTTTGTACCCAGTGGAGATAAGGCTCCACCGAGACACAGTTCGGTTTTCCTAGAGACTCTCGTCCTTTCTTATGAACATGTTTCCAAGCGTGCACTATTTCCATCTTTAGTGCCCTGTCATTTTCTCTTTCTTTGAAGAAAAGACCCTCCAGATGAGCATTACGCGGGACATGCCTCATCGGGTATCCAAATTGACGACGAACAAGAACTGGATGGTAGTTGATTCCTCCTTTGGTTCCTATAAGGGGTACGTTGGGGAAGTTTCCATAACGGTCAATGATCCTGATCCCGTCATAAATCCTATTGCACCAATCTATAACAGAGTTGGTAAGAGACATGATTTTCTGCGACCTACGCAAGGCACTCTTATGATCCCAAAACACAGCAGACTTGGGTAAATGGGAGATAAACCATTTGTATAGCAGGGGTACACAGCGTGTGATCATCCCTCCGCTGTACAAATTTCCTAAGTGTACAGAATGATACGCATCCGCGAGCAATGTTGGTACAGGGTTTCCAATGATAAAAACCTTAATGGCGTTGATATCGACGAAGCTATTAATGTTGGGAAACAGAAATAACCCGTAAGTGAGTAAGACAAGGATGCTTTCAAAAGCAGACATGTTCCCTATACTAGCAAAGTACAGAGCCTTCTTTGTCAGGAACTGGGCTGGAAAACCTGGGAGGCCACCCTTGGTGGTCATGTGAGTCTTGATTTCTGGCTCATCCAAATAGATTGTTCTTGCAATGGTCTGATCCTTTGGAATTTCTTCCAGTCCAAAAAATGGAGCTCGATCAGTAATGTGTAGATCGGTTAGGTGAGAATACTTCTCCAGCGTTGGTGTGAGTTGGTAATCCGGGAATGTGAAGCAGTGATAGACCGGATCGTAAAACTGAATGAGCGCCTCCATGATTCCTTCAATCACATGGACTCTTAACAGAGGTAGCAGACCTCCGTACTTGGCTCTGAAAGCTTCAGGGTTAGTGATCATCCTCACTAATCCTCTCAAATCCTCTAGTTTTGGAATCCTGAAGGTATACTTGTGAGTTCTCCTTCTACCGAAATCCATGAGCGCAATCTTTTTCTCTGACATTTGCAATCATTGTCTTAGTTTAATTTGAAAAAGAGAGACTAGAAGAGAATTTTTTTTCTTTGATGTAGTGTTTTTAAGATGAATGCTTGAATGCATCACACAAAAACATAGAAAAAACATGGGTCAAAGGGTCGGTGTCATGAAGTCAAGGCTCTACCCCCCCCCCCCCCCAAAAGGTTTATACTAGTGATTTTTGTACCTATCTCTCAACATCATCAGTTCTTGTCGAGAAAACACCAGCGGGCCGGGAACCGTGCCAGGTGATGTTTTTTGAAGAACCATCAGAAGAGGGTGGTATCGCGTGACAACCATTTCCAATAGTTTCCGCACCACTAAAAGAGGTTTTTCCTAGGTGTATACTTAATCTTTCCACATGCGGCATCACACGCATTCCCATTAGCAGAAAAATAAACACAGATACCAATTAGGAAAAGCAGTATATATATTTGTCCTAAAGTCCTAGACTTTAAAGAGCTATGAATCCTATGTTCCGGACAAAAATAGCTCCCCGGCGGAGTCGCCATTCTGTGGTATCTTCTCAACTTTAAAGTTTTTGACCCCAGTGAAGTCCCCAAAGAAAGAAAGAAAAGAAAAGAGCCCCACGGTGGGCGCCACTTTTCTGTGGCATTTTTTTTAAAGATTCTTCTTAAGAGAACAAGATCTCGTTGTCCCCAGTGAAGTCGCCATTTTTTCTGTAGCACGAATTTTTGGACGTGATTGCGAAGCACTATCACTTTTGGGGTACTACAGTTCGATTCATTTTTTACCCTATTGAAGCTGATGAAGGAAGGGAAATAGATGTCTCCAATTAACCCTGCTTGCATACTGAGTTTAAACAGATGACTGTTGGTTTACAGATGCTATTGAGATTGTGGGTCTCTCTTATGTTATTTTGTTAAAATAGTGCCTGGGAGATTGGTGGGAATTTAAGACTGATGCTTTTTGATTGATATGTGAAGGTATGGGATTTGGGACTTTGGATTAGTGTGCTCGCTAAGATTTTTCTTTCAATCTTATGCCTACGTATTCCCGTTTACCGAAACAGGGAAATCAGAGCGATCGTAGTTCCTCCTATTCTACGGGAGGAAATGATGTTTTAGTGTCTTGTTCAAATCCCAAGACGTGAAGCTAAATGGGGTTTGTATCTTATTCAAAGCCCAAGATGTGAAGCTGAAGGTTCTAGTTGTACCTTGTTTGAAGCCCAAGATGTGAAGCTAAAAGGTCTTGACTTCAGAGAGAACTTGTCATCTCTAAAGAGGATTTGTTTGTCACAACTGTTGGGTGATTGATTATAAAGGAGAATTACTTTAACCGGGATATGTGAATCCTAGCAATACCATAATTTCCTTTATAGGGGGTTTTAACCTGGAGGAGAAGACTTTAACTCAGTATAGAGCAATGCCATCTTTCCTTAGGAATTTCTCATGCTAAAACAGGGACAGTGGCGTGGATGTAAATAATCCAAAGGCTTGCCGCTTACAGCAATTAGATGAAAGGAGTTGTTGATGTTTGTATCCTGTGAACGAGGCACCGTTTTGATGCTAAAAGGTTGATTGACTCAACCGGGGTTTTTCTTATACAAAACCTAAGAGAAGGCTATTGGCCCAACAAGAGGGTGTTTTTATGTGTCTCGTACGAAGCCCAAGACGGAGGCTAAAGGGGTCGACTCAACAAGAGAGTGCTTTTAGATGTGTCTTGTACGAAGCCCAACACGGAGGCTAAAGGTTGACTCAACAAGAGAGTCTTTTAGATGTGTCTTGTACGAAGCCCAAGACGGAGGCTAAAGGTTGACTCAACAAGAGAGTCTTTTTGTATCTCGTACGAAGCCCGAGATAGAGGCTAAAAGGATTGTTGACTCAACAAGAGAGACTTTTTGTATCTCGTACGAAGCCTGAGATAGAGGCTAAAAGGATTGATGTTTCAGTTGAGTGACAGGTCCAATAGGTTAGTTAAAAGAGAAAATCAGTTCTTATAAAGAGACTGATTAAAGGTAAACCTATGCTTTGGGATTGATCAGAGGATCAGGGTTATTTCCTGTTTTTTAAGGAAATGGGGAATCCAAAGGGTATTGGATACTGTCCGAGTCTACTGGTGTTTTTCCCTACTTGAGAATGCCTTCGAGACTCAAGGAGATTAGACTGTCCAAGTCTAGAGTTTTATCTTTTGTACTATGCTTAAAGAAGTAGTAGTACGTTCACGGTAGAAAGATCTAGACTCTTTGAAAGACTGTTCTATTACGATGACTAATTTCTGTTCCTATACCTCTAGGAGGTCGTCGGGACAATTTGTACGAAGCCCAAGAGGAGGCTGGAAACTTTTAAGAAGCCGAGGGACAATTTGTACGAAGCCCAAGAGGAGGCTCTCTTCCCGAAGGAAGAATCCTTATACGAAGCCTAAGAGGAGGCTGTGAATACTTCTAAGAAGTCGTAGGGCCCTTGTACAACGCCCAAGAGGAGGCGGGGATGCTTTTAGGAAGCCTGTGGGTCCCCAAACCCCAAGAAATTCAAGACAAGCTATTCACATAGAATAGATCAAGCCAGAAAAGTCTGAGAATTTAGAAGAAACTCAAGAGATGCCACTCACGGAAAAAAGATCATCTCTGGGGAGTAGAGTTTCTTTGAAAATGTCTAAGGGTGACAGTCTGTGAAAGGGTTCACCGAGAATGCTTCCTTTCACGTCTCTATATTGTTTAACCCCGAGAGGAGGGAAGACTGTGTCTGGTAATCCTATGGGGATCTAGTTTTGTCTATTTAAGAGTGATCAATAGGGCTTAGTGCTAGACGTAGTTGCCGGGGAAACTCTAAATATCTATACTAGTATTACACAGTTGATATAAGTTTATGAAAGAAGACTTACACTGAAACAACCCCACAATACAGTTATATGTATATGAAAGCGGATAAAGAAAGCATATAAACACTTACTCGGTTGTAGAGCTTCCATGATGTTTGGTTAGTTGTTTAACAAAGAGAGATTGAAAACAACAGTATATTCAAAATTAAAGGAGAAAGTATTTTGAAAAGATGTTGGGGCTTACAGCTCAAGGAGAGACCCAAGGTTTATCAGTGATCGCACTGTCGTTTTGTACAGAGGAACTTATACAATGTCTGAGGCCCAAGACATTTTCTGTACAAGGGGATGGGTCTTACACTCTAATAGAGGCCCAAAAGATTTATTTTTGTACAAGTGGTGGGGCTTACAGCTCAAGGAGAGGCCCAGGGTCATTTGTTTGAAAATGGCGATCGCGCCGAGATTTTCGAAAATGCGGTGGGTCTTATACAATGCATTGAGGCCCAAAATGGTTTGGTTTTCAAAGGGGGTTGGGTCTTACACTCTAATAGAGGCCCAAAAGATTTTGAATGGGTCTTATAGCTCGAGGAGAGGCCCAAGATTTGTTTTTCAACGGACGATGATCGCGTCGAACTTTTTGAAATACAACGGGACTTATACAATAAGTGAGGCCCAAAAATAGGTTTGTATTTACAAAGGATTGGGTCTTACACTCTATTAGAGGCCCAAAGTGTTTGAAAAAGTTTGATGAGGGTTGAATTAATCAAAAACTCTAATTTGTTTTCAAAATGTATTTTAATTGAATAATAAATTCAATTAAAATGATCAAAATTGTTTAACATGTGGAAAAAAAATTGTGATCTTGGATTAATGTTTCAAAAATCATGTCTTGACCTACAAAATGATTAGAAGTCATTAAAATTTGCAAAATCAAGAAGGAAAAAATATTTTAAATGTCAAAAACAATTAAAATATTAATTCTTTGCAAAAATATCAATTATATGAAATAAATAATATTTTTGGGATTTTTTGGTAAAATAAAATATTTTAACATTTTTGTGAATTATTAAAAAAAGAATCAACTCAAAATCATTAAAACTCAGAGAGAAATTAATTTTTGAATCAATTAAATAAAATCACAAAATTCAAAATTTCAAATTTTCAAAAAATGGCTCCAAGAACAAGGGCAAGAACACGCGCCACCCTCTGTTTCTGCTGATTTGCATTTTCTATCCAATCTCACTGAATACTTGATTATATCATGCAATCTACATATCAATCTACTCGTTTTAACCTCACGATCATGTCTATGGTCTTTAATTTCATTTATTTTTAACATGGAATAAGAAATCAAAGAGAAACCTCAAGAACCCTAATTTCTGCATGAAGGTTCAGAAATTCCACACACGATTCAAACAATGCAATTGATTGAGGGAAAACATTCCATGCATGATTATGAATATATGGCCAAATTATTGTGCAGCAAAAATTGCATGGATCATAGAGTTAGAAGAGCTCATGCTTACCTCTTGCAGCTGGTGATCGTGTTTTGTGTTAGAGGTGTTACAACTAGGTTCCAATGATCTGGATAGCTTCCCTAGGTGCCATTGAGTGTGTCTGGGTGCTTAGAGTGGATTGAAATGATCTGGAACTTGAGATGGTACCCCAACTGCAAATCTGTCAAGAACTTGAGCAACTGGCTGGTGATTTTGTGATTTTGGTGTTCCAGATGTTATGTGAGTGTTTGGATCACTTCTATATGATGTTTATGAGGTGTGTGTGTGTGTGATTGGTTTGATTGGAATAGCTCTCAAACTCAAAACCCGATAGTGACTTGCTTTAGAAGGCAAAATTGGAGTGAAAGAAGAGATTTTGAGGAAAGCATCTGTTTGATGGCTTTGGTGTACTCAAACTGATCACAAATGAGCTCTATTTATAGTAGAGCAAGTTTGTTTTGCAAGCAATAGTGAATGGTGTAGCACCACAAAATTTGCTCTCTTACCTTAGTGCTAACTGGCTTATGTTTCATTTCATTTTGCATTATCATGTGTGCATATCATTGATTCTTAGCATGGGGTCAAGGTGCCTGAGGCAGTTCAAGAGGAGAAGATGTTCTTCAAGGGTCAAGTTTCATACCATATATCAAGGATCAAGAGTTTGTGCTAAAGTTACTAAATATGGAAATGACCTATAATTTGAAAGTTTCCATTTTTGGCAAGTTTTTGCACTACATTCAACTTGACTTTTCACCACAAAGGAAGCTTCAAATGAATTTTTCTCAAACATGAAAGTTGAATATCTTTTTCTCCCCTTTCCAACAAGTACTAGATGGTCTCCATATCATTTGTGAAACTCAAGTTATGATCAAAAGAAGGCAAGGTGGTTTTTAGGGTTTTCTCATGGTTCCATTCTTACACCTTTTGCATTTTGGGACATATGGACCTATAATTGATTCTATTGCTTCAAGTTATATTCTAACATCCAAGTACACCTCACGAGAATTATCTTTGGCCTTGGAATCAAGTGGATCCATGATTTATTCATCACTTATTTCACATTATGCAAAATGGCAAGATGCATCAAAACTCACAAACCAAGATATTTCATGGCCCAAATCCAATTCAGGTGTGATTAGCAATGGATAAATGAATGATCCATCATAAAAGGCTTGGGTGTACATGCATGGATGAGGGGGTATAACTCAAAGTGCAAATTTCCAAAATGACCCAAAACTCATTAATCAAGGAATTAATAAGACCTAAATGATTATCAGTGGGATAACCTAGAGTATATAAGCTTACTCATGCACTCATTGGAGAGGGAGGCACGTGATTTTGAGGAGAACCAAGCTTTCAACCCCAATCCTTCATTCCTTCGAATCTCTCAATCCACAAGAGCTTTTCCAAAAATTCCTTCACGATCTTCATCCTTGGTATCCATAGAACACAAATCACCCATCACTTGAAGCTAACAGCAAGGGTCCAGGTTGCGTAATCTCAGGTTAGTGACACTTTCCATGATTGTAAAACTTAGTTTTTTGATGTGCAAAATGATATTTGATATTCACTGATGATTCTGATGTGTTTTATTTTAAGTTTGGACGTATAGATTGGTTGTTTCGTGAGTTTTAAGTTTTGGGTCCAAACTTTCTTTCGTTCGATTTGCCTTGTATGTTGTTTGTTTGTGAAAATAGCATGATATTCTTAATCCTCATGTTTTTCTGATCAATTTAGTGTACTCATATGTGATTTCTGGGGATTTTGGGGGTGATGGTCGCCGGAGAAGACGACCGGAGCTAGGGCTTCGGCGTCTGGTAGGTTTTCAGGCCGGCTAGGGTTCCAAGGTGGAAGGCGAAATCACCACCGTTCGTTGACTTGATCTAACGGTTCATGCATTGCCACGTCCTTTAAATTATGTTTTTATTTTGTGGTTTGTGTGTGTGACACTCTATGATAACTACCATGCACATCCAATCTAAACCACTCATCATGTTTTCTTTTGACTGATCTGGGACGTTATTCTGATCTGGTGGTTATTATTGTGCCAGCATATTAATTTGGTCATGTGCTGTTCACGTGCTATCTTTTAATTGCTGAGTAATTTGGTATACGCGCATGCATGTTTATTATGGTGTATTGTTTAATCTGAAGCATTTATCATGATTACTTGTACTTTGGTTGACTAAGTGTGAGGCGCTGGATTGATCTGAGGGTGGATATTGGTCCAGATGGTTGACTTTGCCATGCGTTTTTTTTGTTTTTGTTTCACTGATGGGTTTTGGTGATTTGGGCTTATTAATTGCACCCCTCCTTTGGGCCCATCTTATTTTCCAACGTGCCATGCCTGCTATATACACCTCCCTTGTTTATTTAAATATTTTATTTTTATTTAATTACATTGTTTTCATTTTTAAAAATAGATAATTGCATCCAAAAATTACCAGAAAATTCATGAAGCATTTTAGAGTTTTATAAAATTTTCCCAAATTTTATTTTATTATTTTTATTTTTAGCATCTGAAGTATTTATTTGGTTATTTTCTTTTGAATTTATTCCATATATGCATACCATGACTTGTTGAATTTATTTCTCATAGTCTATAAAACACTTTGAACTCATTCTTTTTGCATTGTTTCACCAACATACTGAAGTTCATTAAAACATTTTTCTCATATTTTTAAAATCATTTCATATTGCATTTTGGTTTTTCTTTTGCATATTGAACCATGTTTCCTACTTGATCTTTGCATGATTGTTTGAGTGACTTATCTTGTGAATTTTTGCATGAGTTTTTAACATGATGTTTACCCCTGGTTGAGGTCTTTTGAGAATTAATTTGGTATTTGTTAAAGATGTTTTGCTAATTGTTTGATTGCTCTTTGTTTGAGGCCTCTTTTATGCACATCTTTGATCATGTCTGAGTACTTGTTTGAGAAGGCACTTGTGCCATCATTTGGGATTGCTTCTTTGACTTCATAAACCATGTTTGAATTGTTATAGGTCACTTGGTTGCCATTATAGGTCATTGGTGTGAGGTTGTTGCATACTTTGTGCATATGTTCAATGCTTGGTTTACATGTATTTTCTTTGACTTATCTTCTCACCTCATCTCATCTATGCTTACTCATGACTCATGTTTGGTTTATGTATGCCATACCTTATCATTCATTTGCACTTCATTTGATGTATGTTTCTGACCTTGGAGCTTTGTAGTCATTCATGTCATATGTTATTCATGCTTCATCTTACATACTTGAACCTGTTTCACTTACATGCTTCCTCCTCCTTCTTCTAATGATTCTTGATGCTTGGATACTTGTTTGTATGCCTCATGTGACACTTGTATAGCATGTTTAGGCACATGTTTAGGTTATCCATATTCTGACATGGATATTATTTGAAACATTCTTGCATGATTACCTTGCATGTCCACTCATTCTTCTTCTACTCCTTCTTTGATGGCTTTCTTGTGTGTTTTGCCACTTGTTTGCATTCTATTTGCTTGATCTTGTTTGGTAAACATTATGGGTCACCTCTAAGGTGTAAATTCTGACTTGGATGAGTTTCATTTGGTTTGTAACCATTTCTCTCAGGGTTATGACTTGTTTGGGTTTCATTTATCTTATTGTTGCTTATGTCTGTTTTGTACTAACCTTTTATGCAGAGGCAGAGGTAAGTTATTTGAGGGTGTGGATAGTCATCCATGTCCACCCTCACTCTTTCTTTCTCTCATCTTTTCTTTTCTTTAGGCTTAGGTTGTTGTCAAACCTCCCCTTAGGGCCACCTTCGCATGATAACATTAGGACTAAATTCCATAGGATAGTCTCCCTCCAAACCTCCCCTTAGGGCCATCTTTGCATGATAACATTAGGATAGATTTTCCCCGTAGTATTTTTCTTTTCTTTTGAGTCCCTCTACTCATATCTTAACACTTTTAAGATACTTAATAAGGTCAACTTGCCTTGCACACAAGCCTTAAACATTGGAAGTGAAGATTGAGGAGTCCCCCTTCTCTCTTCTAGAGTGTTGAGCATACGTCCCATTGGGGACGACCATGCGAAGCATTCGTTCCCGTGTCATAGACTTTGGTTCAAGGTGAGTTATGAACTAACTCAAGTCACTTCTGTCCTAAAAAATACAAACAAACTTCAAACCTTTTTGTCCTTCAGGATTGTCAAACTAAAGGCTATTTTCAAAAAAGGGCACGTTATCTTTCCGTCTGAGTCGTAAACAGGCATCGACCCTAATTGTCGGACGCGAACTTAACGTCACTCATAAAAAACACAAAAAGAACTTGGTCCGAACTACGTTGACTCTGAATTTCCCATTGTACAAAGGGAGTACGTAGGCCTAGGACGATGACATCCTACCGAGTCTGTCTTTGTTTTTCCCTCCCCCGTTTTAGTGCAGCCATAGATGTTAGGATAATACACCCTTAGAATAGACAACAAGCGTGGATCCCATCGAGTACGATGAACGCGTGGGGTGCTAGCACCTTCCCCTCGCATAACTGACTCCCGAACCCAGGTTATGGCCGTGATGACTATTCCTTTCCCTCATCCTGAGGTTTATGCGGTGTTTCCTTTCCCTCTCTTGGGATAAATATACATTGCTGGAGACTCTGTGTTCCGCGCCACTTTCGCGTTTGTACCTGGATGAAAATCCTGGGAGGGACAGCTGGCGACTCTGCTGGGGACTCTGGTTGACCTATGTTGGTCCATCCCCTTTAGCGAGTTTGTCCTAGCGCTTGTTTGTTTTTGTTCTCTTTGGGTGTTTTTTGTTTTTGTTTTGCTTTATTTGTTGTATTTTATTTTTACCGCATTTACTGCATTGCATATTATTATCATCTGCTGCACTATTTTTCTGTTTGGCGGGTTGGGAGTTCTGAGAGATAAGCCCAATACCCAGGCTTGAGCGTACACGTAGGATTAGCGTGGAAAGTAGTGTGACTTGTGTGGCATTTGGCCAGACGTAGTATACACGAAAACTCCACATCCAGACGAGGTTTTCTTTGGTAATGTTCTATCCTGCGCGTTGGTGCAGATGATGGAATGTAACTTGGAAAATTGTCGACTCTGGCGACCATTCCCGAGGACTCAGTAACGGCACTCCTCCCGAGACGTGATAATGGCAGACCAGAAATGGCAAACCCATTACACATGTCGATCCGAGGACCCAATGCTGGGAACTTGTTATAGGGTTTCCTTTTGGAAAAGAATCAGTGGAAGGACTCCTCGATTGGCGATAGTACTGTACCCCGAGGGATGAATGTACTATTGCTTCTCGACCTCAGTGCCGAAACTGAGGACTTGTCATAGGATGTTTTCTTTCGAGGGGAATCAGTTGAGGCCTCCTCGATTGGTGATGATGCTAAACCAGAAATGGTGAACGTATCATCATTTCTCGACCTGAGAGCCCGTGATATTGAGGATCCTCGGCTTTCTAGTACCCACATGTGAGAGGGCAGGGTGTTTACAGGTTTACAGGTAACCTTGACCTTCAACATACCCGGTTTTCTAGTCAACAGATTTATCAGTGTGGTATTATGGTTATTCTAGTATTCTGGGTATTTGGGCAGATCTTTGAGATGGTTCAGTTTGTTCAGTGCAGCAGTTATCCAGTCTGTGTGGCATCCTTGATCCCATATTTGCATTCGCATATCCATAATCATTTTGCATAACAGGTGTTTATCTCTGGCGTTCTTACTTGGTTCTCCTCCGCAGTACAGGATTGCAGATCAACACATTCACCGGTATTTTACCAGACAAAATCAGAAAAGACTCATGGATCAACTACAAGCTGAGATGACTGAGATGCGGACTCGCATGAACCAATTCATGGGTTTAATGCAAGGGGTTGCTCAGGGCCAAGAGCAGTTAAGAACTTTTGTACAACCACTTATTGCAAGGATTGATGAAGAAGGTGTCCTTCATGGAGGAGGTCATACTGGTGTTACTGGTACTAATGTTCAGAATGGCCCTCCGGGCGGAGGTATTCCTGTTTCTGGTATTGTGATCCCTCCGGGCGGGGCTGAAAATGTTGGGGGAGGTGGTATTGGTGTCTGTGCTATTCATGGCCGTCAGTTTGATGATATTCAAGATGATGCATTCTCTGCGCCAGGTGTGGATGCTGGCTTCCAGATTGACACTGATCAGAGATTCAGGTTGATTGAGGAACAACTGAGGGGTGTTGTAAATCAAGATTCTGTGGGTATGGATTTGGAGGATTTGGGGCTGGTTCCAGGCGTCGTTATCCCGCGCAAGTTTCAGACTCCTACCTTCGAAAAGTACAATGGTATGACTTGCCCAAGGACCCACGTCAGGGCATACACGAGTAAAATGGCTGCTCACGCAAAGAACGAAAATTTGATGATGCATTGCTTTCAGGATAGCCTATCTGGAGCATCCCTAGAATGGTATATGTAGCTAGAGAGGAAAGACGTTCGTAGTTGGAGAGAACTAGCAGGGGCTTTTATCAAACACTATCAATACAACACCGACATGGCTCCCAATCGTACACAGCTGCAGAATATGTCTCAAAAAAGAAATGAAAGCTTTAGAGAGTACGCCCAGAGGTGGCGTGAATTGGCTTCCCGAGTTCAACCTCCGATGTTGGAAAGAGAGCTCGTTGATATGTTCATGGATACGCTTCAGGGGCATTATTACGAGAAATTGGTTGGATGTTTGTCAGCTGGATTTTCAGGCCTTGTATTGGCAGGAGAAAGAGTTGAAAACGGCATCAAAAAAGGAAAGATTCGAATTGCTTCTGAAGATGCAAAGAAACCTTATGATGGGTCCTCCAAGGGAAAGGAAGGAGAAGCTAGTGCTGTGTATATTCCTCCTGTTGTTCAACGGCCTGTTCAGCATCAGCGACCTTATGCTCCTCAGCAATAGAGACAAAAAAGACCACGAAGGTCTGCGAGAAGTTTCGATCGACTCCCTATTCCTCACAGTGATGTTCTTGCCCGTCTACTTGAGAGTTCTCTGGTTCAAATAAGGGATACCAAGCCTGTCCCCGACCCTATTCCTCCTGATTATGATCTGGATGCCAGATGTGAATATCACTCAGACACACTGGGTCATTCAATTGAAAATTGCAACGTGTTCAAGCACAAGGTGCAAGACCTGGTAGACTCAGAGATCATTGCGTTCACTGAAGATGATATGTACATCAATTGAAGCCTCCTTTCTCAAGTGAGCACTCAGTCTGCAAGTACGTCCAGACAGAATCAAGCTTCCTCAGCAATGGCAATCTTCAGCTTCTTTACTGCATTTTCATTTGTAGTTTTTCATTTCTTATTAAAGCATTGTATGCATGTAAGACTTGTTTATTTAATGATGATATTAATGCAATGAATATGTTTTCTTGAAGCAATTCTTTTTATTCATCCGTATGATATTTATATGCATTGCAATACCAATTTTCTTGCTTAAACTCTTGGAGGGAGGATGATGAAGTAAAAACGCAAAATCTTTGGTTGTATGCTTTCAGATAAAACCCTGTTGAGGAGGTACGGGCATTGTTTCAAATCCCTAAACACTGGAGATATAAGGGAGATAGACCCTCGTTAACCCCTTTGAGCCTTGAAGTAGGAGTTTTTTTCGTACAAAAAAAAAACCTCATACTTAACCCAGGGGCAGGGTAGGCGTCAGTTAGTTTGACCGAGCGTTCAAATTTCAAGGAGAGTGTGCATCTGAGGATCCATTACCTTCTATCCCACCGTCAAGAGGTCAAGAGATGTGAAACCACAATGGTTATCCATCAACAATCAAGGAGTGAGGCAGTCACAACCCTTTCAAGCAAGTAAGACAACCAGTGTCACATGCTTTGTTCAAGAAAGGAAAAAAAAAAAAAAAAGCCCGCTAAGTCGAAACTTGAAAACAAGCGACTTAGGCAAAAGTTGGGGCATCCCGCTGGACTTCAAAATCGAAAAACTCAAAAGAGTCAGTCCAAGCAAAAATCAGGGGTCAAAAAAAAAAGCAAAAGAAAGAAAAAGCGAAAAGCATTACAAAAGAAAATCCTCGATAAGAACAAATTCGTGTGATTACAGGCACAAAAGATAAAAAGGGGCGACTGTCTCTCCAAAACTTCCTTAGGTGTCAAACCATTAGTTGCATGGGTCCCTTAAAGATCGTAAACCTTTTGGGAGATGAGCGCTTGTGCCCAATTAACTGAATATAGAACTGGAGAACATCAAGGAGAATGGGTGGGTACAAACAAAATTTTGAGCCATAAATCCTTTTTTCTAAAAAGAACCCGCGAACCAGGCCACGTTACAACCCTTAAAAGTCCTAATTGAAACAGGGTTTATTCTGAAGGCGTACTTCAACGAGAGGGCGTTCCTGACTCCCATGAGCCGTGCTAATAAAATATTTTTTTTGGTATTGCATGTGCGTATTGTTTTCCATTCAAAAATAAACATTATAACTAGTGACTCGTTCACAGGGTTTTGCGACATATTTTCAAAAAACTTCAAGGTTAACATGTTTGTTGCATTAGAATTATCATTCTCATAATAAACTTGTTCTGCTTGCGTACATGTGCCTAAGCATCAAGGAAGCTTACACAGTGAACATCAGTCAAAAAGCTTGATCCTGCCAAGTTGGGATGCTTGAAAATTTTGAAGGACAGTCGTATCAAGGGGCATATTTCCAAGAGGCTTTGTGATGCATGGGCTATCCTCAGTAAGTCATGTTAAGATGTAGCCAATTTGGGGCAGTCACGTCGAGAAATCTCTCCGAAGTTCAGCTATTCTGGGGCATTCATTCGAAGATCAGAAGCAAAGTCACTTCGAAGCTCATATCGAGGCAGGCCTCCTCCGGAGCATGATAAGTTATCCTCTCTAGAAGACGGTTAATCAGGAGCACCTCTTCAAGGTTCAAAACACTGAGACAGAGTATTTCAAGTCGCTACGAATCCTCTCGAGGCAAATTCCTTCATAAGTCATACAGTCTGGGGCAGTTATGTCGAGATCCAATAAATCTCTTCAAGAGTTTGAAGACCCTGGGGCAGTGTGAACGCCCGGTCTTCTATAAAATCCTCTTGAGATGATTTCTCCCATTAGACCCTGTGGTTTGGGGCAAGTCAGGAAGGAACCGTTGTTCACTCTTGATAATCAGTATGCAGTGATCAGCAGAAACTTGAAGTACTGAATATCTCCCTCAGCAAAGAGCCAGATGGTATCCTTCCAGCGAGGTGTTGGAATTGATATTTTTCCCTAAGCAGAGGGTCGTCCTCAAATCGAAAAGGGTTCTTTATGAAGATTCCTTATCCCCAGCAGTGCAGGTGGATTCCTCATTCTCAGCAGGGTAAGACGATGGAATATGTTCAAGCAGGTTAAGGACAGTGAGAAGTCAGAGTATTCTCTTCCTCAAAAGTTAGATTCGGTATTTCCCCGCAAGTCAAAGCCCAATGGTTATTGGCAGTCTCAGCAGTTCAAAGTCCAATCTTCATTGGCATCTCCCCGACAGAGTTTGCAATTCAGCTTGCAGTTCCCCTATAGAGTTTACATCACCAGTGGTTATTGGTGGTACAGTTGGTTATCTCCCCACGGGAGATCAGATATTGGTGATCCCTTCCTCGGTGAAGTCTGCTTGTTCTACTCTGCGCATTCCCCGGTGGAGCATCCTCTCATTCTTGCATATAGTAATCATCATTGCATTGCATCCTCAAAATGCGTAGCATTTCCATTTCGTATGGAGCATTACGCCATAGAAAAAATTCAAACATGCATCGAAGCATAAGCCAGATTTGGTACCTTGTGCGAAAGCCCAGATCAACCCTCAATCAAAATAGTGATTCCAATACTCCAAAGAGAGCTCCAACCTCAGAGTTGACGCCCTTCCCCAACTTCAAAGTTGTCGTATACCTTTTCTCGACCTCAGAGTTGATGAAATATCCTTTCTTCCCCAACTTCAAAGTTGTCGTATACCTTTTCTCAACCTCAGAGTTGATGAAATATCCTTCCTTCCCCAACTTCAAAGTTGTCGTATACCTTTTCTCGACCTCAGAGTTGATGAAATATCCTTTCTTCCCCAACTTCAAAGTTGTCGTATACCTTTTCTCAACCTCAGAGTTGATGAAATATCCTTTCTTCCCCAACTTCAAAGTTGTCGTATACCTTTTCACAACCTCAGAGTTGATGAAATATCCTTCCTTCCCCAACTTCAAAGTTGTCGTATACCTTTTCTCGACCTCAGAGTTGATGAAATATCCTTCCTTCCCCAACTTCAAAGTTGTCGCATACCTTTTCTCGACCTCAGAATTGATGAACAGTCCTTTTTCCCCAACCTCAGAGTTGATGCCTTTCGTCCCCAACCTCAGAGTTGTCATATCTCCTTTCTTCCCCAACCTCAGAGTTGTCGTATCTCCTTTCGTCCCCAACCTCAGAGTTGACATCCCTGTCTCCAACCTCAGAGTTGACGTATATCCTTCTTCTGACCAACCTCAGAGTTGATGTCTATCTTGTCCTCAACTTCAATGTTATTGTTTACTTCAAATTTTCTCAATCTCGGAGCGAATGCCATTTTTCCTCAACCTCAGAGTTGATGGTCTACCTTCTTATCCCCAACGAAGTCCACTTTCTGTAGGTCTTCCTTTGCGGGTGCGATTGAGGTCGTATTCATATTTTCTTTGTGTGTAGAGTGATTGAGGTCAGTCTTCCTTTGTGGGTACGGTTGAGGTCGTATTCTTTATTCTTCAGTACGCTCCATTTCGTTATCCTCACCATTAGCAAATTTCCGGGTTCTTTCGGTATTCAATCCCTGTGTATCCTGGAATGTCTGAAAGTCGTCGCTATCATACCTTCTGGACCAAGTTGATTGAATAGGGGCAGCTATAGCACCCCAAAATTTGCTCTATTACCTTAGTGCTAACTGGCTTATGTTTCATTTCATTTTGCATTATCATGTGTGCATATCATTGGTTCTTAGCATGGGGTCAAGGTGCCTGAGGCAGTTCAAGAGGAGAAGATGTTCTTCAAGGGTCAAGTTTCATACCATTTATCAAGGATCAAGAGTTTGTGCTAAAGTTACTAAATATGGAAATGACCTATAATTTGAAAGTTTCCATTTTTGGCAAGTTTTTGCACTACATTCAACTTGACTTTTCACCACCAAGGAAGCTTCAACTGAATTTTTCTCAAACATGAAAGTTGAATATCTTTTTCTCCCCTTTCCAACAAGTACTAGATGGTCTCCATATCATTTGTGAAACTCAAGTTATGATCAAAAGAAGGCAAGGTGGTTTTTAGGGTTTTCTCATGGTTCCATTCTTACACCTTTTGCATTTTGGGACATATGGACCTATAATTGATTCTATTGCTTCAAGTCATATTCTAACATCCAAGTACACCTCATGGGAATTATCTTTGGCCTTGGAATCAAGTGGATCCATGATTTATTCATCACTTATTTCACATTATGCAAAATGGCAAGATGCATCAAAACTCACAAACCAAGATATTTCAAGGCCCAAATCCAATTCAGGTGTGATTAGCAATGGATAAATGAATGATCCATCATAAAAGGCTTGGGTGTACATGCATGGATGAGGGGGTATAACTCAAAGTGCAAATTTCCAAAATGACCCAAAACTCATTAATCAAGGAATTAATAAGACCTAAATGATTATCAGTGGGATAACCTAGAGTATATAAGCTTACTCATGCACTCATTGGAGAGGGAGGCACGTGATTTTGAGGAGAACCAAGCTTTCAACCCTAATCCTTCATTCCTTCGAATCTCTCAATCCACAAGAGCTTTTCCAAAAATTCCTTCACGATCTTCATCCTTGGTATCCATAGAACACAAATCACCCATCACTTGAAGCTAACAACAAGGGTCCAGGTTGCGTAATCTCAGGTTAGTGACATTTTCTATGATTGTAAAACTTAGTTTTTTGATGTCTAAAATGATATTTGATATTCACTGATGATTCTGATGTGTTTTGTTTTGAGTTTGGACGTATAGATTGGTTGTTTCGTGAGTTTTAAGTTTTGGGTCCAAACTTTCTTTCGTTCGATTTGCCTTGTATGTTGTTTGTTTGTGAAAAATAGCATGATATTCTTAATCCTCATATTTTTCGGATCAATTTAGTGTACTCATATGTGATTTCTGGGGATTTTGGGGGTGATGGTCGCCGGAGAAGACGACCGGAGCTAGGGCTTCGGCGTCTGGTAGGTTTTTCGGCCGGCTAGGGTTCCAAGGTGGAAGGCGAAATCACCACCGTTCGTTGACTTGATCTAACGGTTCATGCATTGCCACGTCCTTTAAATTATGTTTTTATTTTGTGGTTTGTGTGTGTGACACTCTATGATAACTACCATGCACATCCAATCTAAACCACTCATCATGTTTTCTTTTGACTGATCTGGGACGTTATTCTGATCTGGTGGTTATTATTGTGCCAGGGTATTAATTTGGTCATGTGCTGTTCACGTGCTATCTTTTAATTGCTGAGTAATTTGGTATACGCACGTGCATGTTTATTATGGTGTACTGTTTAATCTGAAGCATTTATCATGATTACTTGTACTTTGGTTGACTAAGTGTGAGGCGCTGGATTGATCCGAGGGTGGATATTGGTCCAGATGGTTGACTTTGCCATGCGTTTTTTTTGTTTTTGTTTCGCTGATGGGTTTTGGTGATTTGGGCTTATTAATTGCACCCCTCCTTTGGGCCCATCTTATTTTCCAACGTGCCATGCCTGCTATATACACCTCCCTTGTTTATTTAAATATTTTAGTTTTATTTAATTACATTGTTTTCATTTTTAAAAATAGATAATTGCATCCAAAAATTACCAGAAAATTCATGAAGCATTTTAGAGTTTTATAAAATTTTCCCAAATTTTATTTTATTATTTTTATTTTTAGCATCTGAAGTATTTATTTGGTTATTTTCTTTTGAATTTATTCCATATATGCATACCATGACTTGTTGAATTTATTTCTCATAGTCTATAAAACACTTTGAACTCATTCTTTTTGCAATGTTTCTCCAACATACTGAAGTTCATTAAAACATTTTTCTCATATTTTTAAAATCATTTCATATTGCATTTTGGTCTTTCTTTTGCATATTGAACCATGTTTCCTACTTGATCTTTGCATGATTGTTTGAGTGACTTATCTTGTGAATTTTTGCATGAGTTTTTAACATGATGTTTACCCCTGGTTGAGATGTTTTGAGAATTAATTTGGTATTTGTTAAAAATGTTTTGCTAATTGTTTGATTGCTCTTTGTTTGAGGCCTCTTTTATGCACATCTTTGATCATGTCTGAGTACTTGTTTGAGAAGGCACTTGTGCCATCATTTGGGATTGCTTCTTTGACTTCATAAACCATGTTTGAATTGTTATAGGTCACTTGGTTGCCATTATAGGTCATTGGTGTGAGGTTGTTGCATACTTTGTGCATATGTTCAATGCTTGGTTTACATGTATTTTCTTTGACTTATCTTCTCACCTCATCTCATCTATGCTTACTCATGACTCATGTTTGGTTTATGTATGCCATACCTTATCATTCATTTGCACTTCATTTGATGTATGTTTCTGACCTTGGAGCTTTGTAGTCATTCATGTCATATGTTATTCATGCTTCATCTTACATACTTGAACCTGTTTCACTTACATGCTTCCTCCTCCTTCTTCTAATGATTCTTGATGCTTGGATACTTGTTTGTATGCCTCATGTGACACTTGTATAGCATGTTTAGGCACATGTTTAGGTTATCCATATTCTGACATGGATATTATTTGAAACATTCTTGCATGATTACCTTGCATGTCCACTCATTCTTCTTCTACTCCTTCTTTGATGGCTTTCTTGTGTGTTTTGCCACTTGTTTGCATTCTATTTGCTTGATCTTGTTTGGTAAACATTATGGGTCACCTCTAAGGTGTACATTCTGACTTGGATGAGTTTCATTTGGTTTGTAACCATTTCTCTCAGGGTTATGACTTGTTTGGGTTTCATTTATCTTATTGTTGCTTATGTCTGTTTTGTACTAACCTTTTATGCAGAGGCAGAGGTAAGTTATTTGAGGGTGTGGATAGTCATCCATGTCCACCCTCACTCTTTCTTTCTCTCATCTTTTCTTTTCTTTAGGCTTAGGTTGTTGTCAAACCTCCCCTTAGGGCCACCTTCGCATGATAACATTAGGACTAAATTCCATAGGATAGTCTCCCTCCAAACCTCCCCTTAGGACCATCTTTGCATGATAACATTAGGATAGATTTTCCCCGTAGTATTTTTCTTTTCTTTTGAGTCCCTCTTCTCATCTCTTAACACTTTTAAGATTCTTAATAAGGTCAACTTGCCTTGCACACAAGCCTTAAACATAGGAAGTGAAGATTGAGGGGCCCCCCTTCTCTCTTCTAGAGTGTTGAGCATACGTCCCATTGGGGACGACCATGCGAAGCATTCGTTCCCGTGTCATAGACTTTGGTTCAAGGTGAGTTATGAACTAACTCAAGTCACTTCTGTCCTAAAAAATACAAACAAACTTCAAACCTTTTTGTCCTTTGGGATTGTCAAACTAAAGGCTATTTTCAAAAAAGGGCACGTTATCTTTCCGTCTGAGTCGCAAACAGGCATCGACCCTAACTGCCGGACGCGAACTTAACGTCGCTCATAAAAAACACAAAAAGAACTTGGTCCGAACTACGTTGACTATGAATTTCCCATTGCACAAAGGGAGTACGTAGGCCTAGGACGACGACGTCCTACCGAGTCTGTCTTTGTTTTTCCCTCCCCCGTTTTAGTACAGCCATAGATGTTAGGATAATACACCCTTAGAATAGACAACAAGCGTGGATCCCATCGAGTACGATGGACGCGTGGGGTGCTAGCACCTTCCCCTCGCGTAACCGACTCCCGAACCCAGGTTATGGTCGCGATGACCATTCCTTTCCCTCTTCCTCAGGTTTATGCGGTGTTTCTTTTCCCTCTCTTGGGATAAATATACATTGCTGGCGAATCTGTGTTCCGCGCCACTTTCGCGTTTGTACCTGGATGAAAATCCTGGGAGCGACAAATGACAACTGCAGCAGAGGTTTGGCCAATGGTTGCACTTTGGAATCCAAGTCTCCTCTAGCCATTGACTAGAGGTTAGGGCACAGGGCTGTGGTTCCCTTGGTCTTGGATAAGTCTTAACTGAATTCAGTTGCAAATGGCTCAGTCCATTCCACCTTGGTGTATGCATTGAATGCTCCAATCCAAAATTAGAGTCTTGTCCCTCCTTTAGGCAATTCTAGATTTGGCATGCTACTTCTTGTTCCAAGGACTTTAGAGGCTTGGCTCAGTGTTTGTCCCCTTTAAATTTGATCCTCAGATGTGTCCAAAGTGATGAGAAGGCTTGGAATTATCTGATTTTTCCAAATCGAGCAAAAATGCAAAATTCTGCCTGGCCTTGGCAGTTTTCAACAAGACATATTGCCATTGTCATATCTCTTGGCCCAAGTGGAATTTGGTGATGTTCTTGGCCATTTTGGAAAGCCCTCATATGATATAACAACTGTTTGATCATATTTGGTTTTGATACTTTTTGGATCCAAGTGAAAAATCCCCCTACATTTGGAAAAAAGTGAAGGCATATTCTGACTTAGTGGAAATTTCATAAGTGTTGGAAAAAAGTGACATTTTCACTTTTTGTGATTTTGATCATTCCATAACTCAAAATCCATGAGGAATTTGGAGGGAGGCCAGTTTTAAGCTTTTGTAGAGGGTAATGAGATCTACAAATCAAGCTTTGGATGGGGAAAAATGACTTTGTGGTTTAGGAGTTATGATCCTCCAAAGTTGGTACCCTTGCCACTTTGTTCATAACTTAGAAAATTTTCTAAGTTTTTATGGTTACCCCTTTTACAAGTTATCCCACTTTTCTTGATTTTTCTTGATGAATGATGATTCAAATCATACATTAACGTCATTTTAGGGTTAAAAAACCATTTTTGTGAAAAAACTCAAAAAGTCAAAGTTGACTTTTGTGCACAATTGACTTTTTATCAGATGAATTCCAAACTGTGCGATCCTTTAGGAAATCATGTCCTTGACCTAAATCAAACTTTATGGACATGTTCCATGGGTGTTATAGGGTATATTGAATCATGTCCTAGGGTTTGGGAGCATGTCCTGGTCAAAAGTCAAAGCTACAGTTGACTTTTCTCGCGAAACCCTAACTGTGGTACTGATGAAATTGAGACTTGCTGCTCAAGCTTCCTGGATCAATCCATTGTTAGAAATGGATCAATGTGGTATTTTGGAGACCCTCAAATCCTCTCTTGAGGTCTTGGCTCATGATTTGTCCCAAAAGTCAACTTAGGGGTGAATTAGGTCAAGAAACCCTAATTCCTGATTTTTGATGTATGCATCCCCTGAGGCTAAATTGACTTGGTGATTGGGTTTATTATGTCCCTTGGAGCATCATAGGTTATGCCTTGAAGCATTGGCTCATGCCCAGAGGAGAATTTCCATCTGGAGGCCCTGGTCAACCAAAACCCTAATTTGGTGACACTGGCGATCTTGAGGCTTGATCCACCTGGAAGGGAGCAGACTTGTGCTTAATCCTTGAAGTGGGAGTCCTCTTAATCCCTTGTGGATATTTGAGAGGCTAGACAAGTTGAAGATCATGTCATTTCTTGATTGATCCTTTGTCTAAGAGCTCTGAGAGGGCTTGAAACCCTAAATTTGATAGTAGTGGATGCTCACCCATCTTTGGGGAGACTGATGAGGTATGATGGTTCCTCTATATTGTGATGATGATTTGTACAATGATGGGAATCTTAGTGGTCAAAATTTGTGGTATGACACTTATGAGTCGTTTCCAAGACAAGGCAAGAAACATGAAAACATTGAAAAAACGATATGATATTCTGATAGAAGAACTAAAATCTTCTCAAAATAAAAGATTACATTTCTCATGTAAATAAAATTTCTGATAAACCTTTGAGTGAGCATGAAATATCTCTTCAAGATTTTATCATAACCGGTCTTGAGAGAACAAAACTTGCTTCCATGATATATAGAGTAAGTAAGAGCAAAGGAGAAGGTTCGGGTTATCGTGAAAAATGTGCTAATCCAAAAGCTCAACTCTTAAAAAAAAACCCTCAGACTCTTCTTCTTTAAGTAGTGCTCAAACAGAGCTGAAAAACATATTTTGTGCCTACTCTAATAAGGGCAAAATTCTGAACCAATCAAAACCTGAGATAACAGAATCAAAGATCCTAAACAAATTAGTACCTAAGACTTCAAAGTCAAAGGTCCTGAAGAAATCAAGTAAAGGCTTAGAATAAAAGGAAGCCTATGAGAACTAACAATAGAGGACCCATAATATTATAGGTACCTAAATCTAAAATTGTACTTGCTGCAGATATGCCTAAAGGTAGAAATAAGGCAACAATCATGGTACCTGGACAATGGCTACTCACGTCTTACGACGAGAGAAAAAAATATGTTCCAAACTCAGAATCTGAAAGAGGAAGGAAGTGTGGGGTTTAGAGGAGGACAAAAAGGGAAGATCATTTATATGGGTACTATTGGTAATTCCTTAATCTATGTTAATAATGTTTGGTTAGTAAGTATACTAAAATATAAACTACTGAGCATCAGAAAATTTTGTTACAGTGGTTATGAAGTCTTGTTTAATAAGAATTTCCTTTCAGTCATCAATGAATCTGACAAATCCATCTTAATTGACTGATCATAAGGTAGTTTGCTTTATGTCAGTGAGAGATGAGAAATGGATCTGGCACAAAAGGTTATGTCATGCTAACTGAAGATTGATCTCTATACTTAGCAAGCTACAACTTGTTAAAGGGCTACCAGATCTTGATTATCACTCAGATGCTCTCTATGGAGCATGTCAAGTAGGGAAGATTAACAAAACTTCTTTTAAATCTAAAAATGTTGTCTCTACCTCTATACCCTTAGAATTACTTCACATTGATTTATTTGGTCCTGTTGGGACTGCTTCAATCAATGAGAAGAAATATGGATTAGTCATTGTTGATGACTATAGCAAATGGACTTGGGTTAAATTCCTTAGATCCAAAGATAAATAATATGAGGTATTCAGCATCTTGAACACAAGTTGAGTCTGAAAAGGAATAAAAAATTCTAAAAGTCATAAGTGATCATGGTGGTGGGTTTTAAAATGAGCCATTTGAGATTTTTTGTTGTTGTGAGAAACATTGAATTATCCATGAGATCTCTTCTCCTAGAACTCCTCAGAAAAATGGGGTTGTAGAAAGAAAGAACAAATCCTGGAAAGAAATGGCTAGAAGTGTGATCCATGAAAATCATCATCCTGAATACTTGTGGGCAGAAGCTGTAAATACATTTTGTTATGTTCAGAACAAGATCTATATCCGACTAATTATAAGCAAAACATCATATGAGTTGTTCAAAGGAAGAAAGCCAAGCATATCTTATTTTCATCATTTTGGTTGTACATGTTACATTATGAACAATAAAAACTATTTAAAGAAATTTGATGCTAAAGCTCAAAAGGGTGTCTTGTTAGGATACTCTGAATGCTCTAAAGCATACAAGGTGTATAAATCTAAAACCATAATGGTTGAAGGGTCTATAAATGTCAACTTTTATGAAAAAGGGCCCGACTATGATATTTCAGAGCTTGTTGAAAGTTTTGCAGATATTCAGGTTTATGAAGATCGTCCAGAAGCTGGACCTTTAGAAGTTAGGAGCTCAGAAGGCAGAGGCTCAGAAGTGGTGAACCAGATACTAACCTAACTTTTGACGCTCACCCCAAAAGTTGATATTATGAAGAAACCCATGATGGGTAAGAAGTTACAGCTCATTCTAAGAAGACGTTCAAGTATAAAACTTCTCATCCATAAGAGCTAATAACCGGGAAGAAGGATGATCCCTTAAAGACTATATCAACATTTAGAGATAATAACTCTATGATAGGATTTATCTACTTAATATAGACAAATTGTGTTAATGAAGCTTTATCTGATGATGAATGGATTGTATCTATGCAAGAATGGTTGAACCAGTTCCAAAGGAATGATGTTTGGGATCTGGTCCCCAGACCAAATCAGTAGAACATTATTGGAACAAAATGGGTGTTTAAAAACAAACTAAACAAGCAAGGAGAAGTGGTAAGAAACAAGGATACACTTGTATCTCAAGGATGCAATCAGCTTAAAGGTATAGATTTCTCTAAAACCTTTGCACATGTTGCAAGGTTAGAAGAAATCAAAATTTTTCTCTCTTATGTTATTAATGATGATATTGTTTTATATAAAATGGATGTTAAGAGTGCTTTCTTAAATGGAGTCATTTATGAAGAGGTGTATTTCAAACAACCCCTTGGATTTGAGGACTCGGTCATCCCCATTTTTGTGTTTAAACTTAAGAAATCACTTTATGGACTCAAACAAGCTCCAAGAGCTTGGTATGAGAGATTGAGTAATTTCTTGTTAGAAAATGGTTTTCAAAAGGGTCAAGTTGACACTACACTATTCAAAAAGACTCTGAATAAGGAAATATTAATTGTGCAAGTTTATGTTAATGACATAATTTTTGGTTCTACTAACGCCTCTCTTTGCATAGAGTTGTACAAGACTATGCAGGCTGAATTTGAGATGAGCATGATGGGAGAATTGAAATTCTTCCTGGGAATCCAAATAAATCAAAGTAAAAGTGGAACTATGTTCATCAGTCCAAATACACAAAGGAGCTTCTGAAGAAGTTTAATCTTGAAGTCTGCAAGATTATGGAAAATCCTATGCATCTAACGTGCAGTTTGAACAAGAAGGAAAGTAGCTCCAAGGTGGATCAAAAGCTGCATAGAGGTATGATTGGTTCCTTGCTTTACCTCACAACTTCTAGGCCAATATACTATCCAGTGTTTGTCTGTGTGCAAGATTTTAATCAGATCCTAGAGATATTCACTTAGCTGCTGTTAAGAGAATCTTTAGGTATCTAAAAGCAACAACTAATCTGGGACTTCTTTATAAAAAAAATCCCTAGATTATAAGCTAGTTAGATTATGTGATACAGACTATGTTGGGGATATAATAGAGATAAAATCCACTAGTGGAAATTGTCAGTTCATAGGTGAAAACCTAATATCCTGGGCTAGTAAGAGACAAGTAACTATTGCTCTATCTACAACAGAAGCATAATACATCTCAGTTGCAAAATGTTGTACACAACTACTCTGGATGAAATGTCAGCTAGAGGATTATCAGATATGTGGAAACAATATCCCTATCTTTTGCGATAATACTAGCGTTATCTATTTAACAAAGAATCTAATTCAACATTCTAGAACCAAGCATATTTAAATAAAACATCACTTCATTAGAGACTATGTTCATAAGGGTGTTATAGATATTCAATTCATTGATACTGATCATCAATGGGTTGACATATTTACAAAACCCTTAGCCATTGAAAGATTTAATTTTATCAAAAAGAATCTAAACATGGTCGTTATTAAAGATTAATGCTTGATTCTGAATAGAGTATCAAAATCTGATGTTGTTCAGAAGTAGCTTTAGTCAGAGTCTGGGAAACTATCTCTGATGAAAAGTGGCTTATAAAAATATTCAAACTCTGAGACTCTGGAGTGTATTATTTGCTTCAGATAGCATTTAAGTGGAAAACTCTTTTGTCTTCTTTTGACACATGTTCCACTTAAAAAACTCACATGTCTGATAATTGTCTTGCTTGCTTAGTGGTTGAATGGGTAAAGACAAATGGTTAATGATGTAAAACCTCTTTGATTTCAGTGTACTTTCTCCTATATCATTTATTTTAACTATTTGTTCTTGGTGTTTATTTTGATTCTTTTAAAACATTATTTTTTAGTGGTCTTAAAGTAAAGACAGTTATCTTGCACCTTTCTGACAATACACTTTAATATATCTTTGAGAACTTCCTTTCTTTTTTTATTTTGTTTCTACCTTCTCTGTCTAAATCTATCTTTTATGAAAACCCCTTTCTTGAGATGGAATCTAGATTTAATCTTGGTATGGAAAACTAGTTGGTAGTTATCATTGAAGGACTTGTTGACTTTGAAAAATAACGGCTCATGGATTTAATCTTCAAATGGTTGTCTCTCATAATGGCTGGGATGGTTTCTTTGATATGCTATATGGTCCTACCTACCTTAATTTGGCCAAAGAATTCTGGGTAAATGTATCTGTCCAAGAACTAATTCTAGAGTGTGCCATTCTTTCTGTTGTATCTGGCATCCCTATCACCATAACCCCGCCACTCTTACTAATGCAATAAATTGTGAGGATGAAGGAGTTACTCCAGATATGCTCTTTTAGGAATCTTCATTTCCTTCTTATCTTATCTTTGATGATCTATCTGACCCGTCTAAAATCTCTAATCTTAATTCCAAGGCATCGATATGGTATCAAATTTTGATCACAAACTTTCTACCAAAGAAAATGAATTTGGACTCTTTAGATATTGATGAAAAAACTTTTCTACTTCTTCTCAAATCAGATTTGAAGATCAACCTTCCCCATGTTATGTTTGAATATCTGAAGATGACTCTCATATCCTTTCACGAGGGAAAGTCACGTTACATTCCTTGTGGAAGAGTTCTTTTATAAATATTCATTTAACAAGTAGTAGAGAAAACTATGGTTAAGGTTACTTCACAAATTTGGGGTGATAAGAGGAAGATACCATAAGTTATGAAATCTTTTGACCCTTTTGAGCTCAAGGTGGGTTCTTTGGATGGATCTTCCTCTTCTTCTATTTAGTTTTCTTTTTTGTTTGTGTTGTGCAACTTACCCTTCTTTTAATGAAATGTTTTCATTCTTTGTTTATTATTTATGTTACTTTTTCTAACCTTTCCTTACAATGTTTCTATTAATCTAGTTTTTCTTACTAATTGATTGATAAACATTACCACAAACTTTATGGATTTCAAGAGGAGTTTATAGCTAAAATGGTAGAGGAATAAAAATGTTGTTTATTCATTAAGAAGACATTACATGATCTATATCTAAAGGCTATTACACTTTTTTCTTCTTCAAAGATAGTTAAAATTCTCAAATTTGATCATCTGTCATTTCTTGTGTCTCCAAATAAGCCTTCCTGACTTCATCCCACTCTTTATTCTTGAGATATTTCAGATCCTTTTCTATGGTCTTGCCCTATTCAGAGACTCCAATAGATGTGCCTTCATCCTCTCTAGTTGTGTATCTCTGAGCCTTTGATATTTCCTCAGATTTCTACTTTTCTTTCCTTGCCTGCTTCTTCATAAAGTTACGTATCTCCTTTGCAAAATCTCTCTTTTCGTCCTTGAATGGCTTTTTTCCCCATTATTTTACTACACAGAAAAACTCTAAAGAAATGTGATCTAGTTGTTAATACAACATCTGCTCTTATAAAGGTGTTATGAGCCAAATTTTTGCAATCTTGAAGACTACGTTCATTGAGTCTTGTTCTTCCTTGAATCATGTTCCTCGAAGACCACGCGGTCAGAATCTAACTTTGAATATCTTGAAAATTGTGGTACAAATGATTATTTATCACCAGTTCATCTTTTTATCCGTATCATTTCTCTCTCTCTCTCTCTCTCTCTCTCTCTCTCTCTCTCTCTCTTTTCTATTTTGTTTTAATTAACTTTTTATTGATGACAAAAAGGGGAGAATATCATGGAACTATTTAAAGAGGATAAAAGTATTTTGAATACATTTATATATACATGAACCCATATTAGTATTGGTTTATCTGAACATTATTTTTCTTATGCTATAAAGATAAGTTCAATTAACTTGGATATGACTTAGGGGGAGCTTACAAAACTCAATCTTTGAACTATTAGACTCATGGGGAGCTTACAAACCTCAGACTCTGATGTTATAAAGTTAGTTAAACTGACCAACCATTGGTCTTAAATACCTTTGTTTCTCATCATCAAAAAGGGGGATATTGTTGAAAGAAAATTGTTCATATCCCTTGGGTTTTGATGATGAAAAATTACTTAAAGAACAGTTGGGTATACTAACATATGTTCAAGTATGCATGATCACAAGCTTAAAATTCAACTCAATATTGACCCTGGTGAAAGAATATGTAGAGAAGATAAAAGAATTAGATTCTGAAGGATCAGAATCTGATGACTCTAAATGTGGTATCTCAGGTTCTGAAGGATCAGAATCTGATCATAGTATATCAACTTCTGGTGAGAGCTCAGTCTCTGAAGACCTCAACTAAAGGTGCTCAGCTTCTGATTCGTACTCTGTCTCCAAATCAGACTAATCTTGTCAAATGCTAGATTATGGAAAAAGTCAACTAGGATTTCCTTGTGCAAGGCTCAAGGAAAGTTGATGTGACCTCTTAAGTTTTCCCCAACATCTTGGTAGATACCTAGTATGAGAAAGATGTCATGGAGAATACTATTACTCAATAGATAAAAATATTAACAGGATTCATTTTCCAACGTCTCTCTTGAAATGCTTCTTAACAAAGAACTCTTATGCAAGTCACCTTCCAACGACTCTTATTTTACCTCTATAAAAAGGAGTTAAAGATATGAAGGAATGATACAAAACTACCAAACAACACAACAACACTGAGCATAACTTTGAGCTAAAGTTTTTATAACTGTTTATTGCATAAGTTCTTAAGATTTCTAATCTTTGTATATCTTAGAAATCTTAAGTGTTAAGAACCTTTGTGGCTCTTGTATCAATTATATACTTCTGATTGAACATCAAGTATAGTTTTTATCTATTCTACTAAACTATTTTGTTTAGAGTAGAGGAAGTCACTTGTTAGTTTGCTTGAGCACTGGGAGTCTCTTGCTAGTTTGGTTGAGCAGTGGAAGTCTCTTTCCTGTGTGCTTGAGCATATGTTTCTTGCAAGTTTGCTTAAATGGAAGTCTCTTTCTAGTGTGATTGAGAAGTTAATGTCTCTTGCTAGTTTGGTTGAGCAAAGTGTAATTGGTTTGATTATAGTGAAAATCTCTTGTTTAAACAAGGGGACTGGGCTACTCTCAGTTTACGAGAGGAACCAGTATAACTCTGCGTGTTGTCTTATCTTTTGCTTCTGATTGTTATTCATTATGTTGCTAACAACTCTGATCAAATTCTGAACTTGTTCAGGTTCTGAAGTTGATCTTCAGAAGTGAAAAAAAATTACATACACAATTCAACCCCATTTTCTTGTGTTTTTTATTCTCATCTTTAGACATATCATTCTCCCTTTCACTATCATTAGTTAAAATATTTATCTCATCTCGAATTTGTTGATCATCAACATAATCATGTGATCACCATTCTGATCATCAATACCAATAGTATATATATTAAGAACAGGTAATCGATTTGGATCAATATTAGAGAAATTGATGTCTTTCTTGGGTGTAGTCTTCTCCACCTTACCAATGTCTTCAATAGTTTGGTATTCTATGAACACCACATCGGCTTCTGATAAGCTTCTTCCATATAGGATCATACAACCTGTAACCAAACTCATCTTACCCATAGTTCATGAAGATACGTTGTTTTAACTTTGCATCCAACTTGGATATTTCATCCTTTGGAATATGCACAAAAGCTTTATAACCAAATACTCTTAAATTATTATACTTGGCATTCTTTCCAAGCCTAATTTTTTTTGGAACTTCACTGTTCAAAGAAATAGTATGAGTGAGGTTAAAAACATGCATCGTCGTGTAAAGTGTCACACCCCAACAATGATTTGGAAACTTAGCTTTATAGTGCATACACTCTAAATTAGTGTTTGATTTATCCTCTCTTATAAACCATTCAATTGAGTTTAAGAGGATTCTTTTTATGTGCAATACCATGCTGCTTGCAATAGGCATCAAATGGTCCACAATACTCTCCGCCATTGTCAGAACGAACACATTTTAGCTTCGCGGCTGTCTGCCTCTCAACCAAAGGCTAGAATTCTTTCAACTTCTCTAACATTTGGTCTTTTGTCTTCAAAGCATAAACCCATATTTCCCTAGAACAATCATTAATAAAGGTAACAAAATAAAGTGCACAACTAAATGATTTTACCTTTAATGGACCACAAACATCAGAATGTACCAATTGAAGAAACTTTGACTTCTTTGAGGGAGGACGTCTCTTGAAAGATACTATAGTTTGTTTACCAGCCATGCAATAAGAGCACTTATCCAAATATGCATTCTTTAATCCTGGAAGAGCATCCTTTTTTATTAAAACATCCAACCCCTTTCCACTAATATTACTAAGTGTTTGGTGCCACAAAGATGCTTCCATGTTGATAGTATTCACCCTCTAGCCACAACTAAGTTACCTTTGTTGAGTTTCCACTTTCCATAACCAAAATGATTGTCATAACCACAATCATCAAGCATATGGACAATGATAAAATTAAATCAGACATCTAGAGCAGGTTTGAAACCTCTAAGAAATAATTGCATTCCCATGCTGGTGTCATACCCTAAATTTTGACCACTAAGATTTCCCATCATTGTGCAAATCATCATCACAATATGCATGAACCACCATACTTCATCAGTCTCCCCAAAGATGGGTGAGCATCCACTACTATCAAAATTAGGGTTTCAAGCCCACTCTGAGCTCTTAGACAAATGATCAATCAAGAAATGACATGATCTTCAACTTGTATAACCTCTCAAACATCCAAAATGGATCGAGAAGACTCCCACTTCAAGGATTAAGCACAAGGTTGCTCCCTTCTAGATGGATTAAGCTTCAAGATCGACAGTGTCACCAAATTAGGGTTTTGGTCGACCAGGGCCTCCAGATGGAAATTTTCATCTGGGAATAAGCCAAAGATCCAAAACATAACCTAATATGCTCCATGTAACCTCATAAACCCAATCATTAAGTCAATCTTGCCTCAGGAGATGCATTCATCAAAAATTAGGAATTAGGGTTTCTTGACCTAATTCACCCCTAAGTTGACTTTTGGGACAAATTATGAACCAAGACCTCAAGACTTAATTTGAGGGTCTCTAATATACCATATTGATCGATTTGGGACAATGGATTGATCCAAGAAGCTTGAGCAACAAGTTTTAATTTCATCTGAACCACAGTTAGGGTTTTGCTGGAAAAGTCAACTGTAACTTTGACTTTTAACCAGGACATGCTCCCAAGCCCTAAGACATGATTCAACATACCCTATAACACCCATGGAACATGTCCATAAAGTTTGATTTAGGTCAAGGACATGATTTCCTGAAGAATTGCACAGTTTGGAATTCATCTGACAAAAAGTCAACTGTGCACAAAAGTCAACTTTGACTTTTTGAGATTTTTCACAAAAATGATTTTTAACCATAAATTGATGTTAATGTATGATTTGAATCATCATTCATCAAGAAAAATCAAAGAAAATGGGATAACTTGTAAAAGGGGTAACCATAAAAACTTAGAAAATTTTCTAAGTTATGAAAAAAAGTGACAAAGGTACCAACTTTGGAGGATCATAACTCCTAAACCACAAAGCCATTTTTTTCCATGCAAAGCTTGATTTGTAGATCTAATTGCCAACTACAAAAGCTTCATACTGACCTATGTCCAAATTCCTCATGGATTTTGAGTTATGGAGTGAACAAAATTAAGAAAAGTCACTTTGTTCCAACACTTAGTGAAAATTTCACTAAGTCAGATTTTGCCTTACTTTTTTTCCAAATGTAGGGACATTTTTCACTTGGATCCAAAAAGTATCAAAACCAAATATGACCAAACAGTTGTTGTATCATATAAGAGCTTTCCAAAATGGCCAAGAACATCACCAAATTCAACTTGAGCCATGAGATATGACATTGGCAAGTTGCCTTGCTGAAATCTGCCAAGGCAAGGCAGATTTTTGTACTTTTGGTCGATTTGCCAAAATCAGCCAATTCCAATCCTTGTCATCACCTTGGACACATCTGAGGATTGAATCTAAAGGGGACAATCACTGAGCCAAGCCTCCAAAGTCCTTGGAACAAGAAATAGCATGCTAAACCTAGAATTGCCCAAAATAGGGACAAGACTCCAATTTTGGATTAGAGCATTCAATGGAAGCACCAAGGTGGCATGGACTGAGCCATTAGCAACTGAATTCAGTCAAGACTTATCCAATACCAAGGGGACCAGCAGCCTGTGTCCTAACCTCTAGTCAATGGCTAGAGGAGACTTGGATTTTCATTTGCCAACATTGGCCAAACATACTCAGCAGTTGCCATTCAAAATTCCTTGCAAAACAAACTTGCTCTACTAATTGTGATCAGTTTAAGTACATCAAAGGCCTACAACACTTGCCTTTCTCAAAATCCACTTCTCACTCTCAAAAATGCCTTTCTTAGCAAGTCACTATCGGGCTTTTCATTAGAGAGCAATTCCACTCAAACTAATCACACACACACCTCATATACATCATATGTGAGCTGATCAAACACTTAAACAACATCTGGAACACTGATTTCTTAGAATCACTAGTCAATTGCTCAAGGTTTTAACCAAGTTGCAGTTGAGATGCCATGAAGTGATCCAGCCAATTTCCATCAAGTCCAAGCATTCAAACACACTCCATAGGGTGTAGGGAAGCTGTTCAGATCATCATAATTCATCTGTAACACCTCCTACTCAGAAATCAATTTGCTCTTGCTGTCACGACCTAGAGGTAAGCCTAAACTTGGTCATCTCTCAATCTATGCATATTTCCTCGCACAATACTTTTGCCAAATGTTCATAATCATGCATGGAATATTTCCCCTCAAGTAATTGCTTTGTTTGAATCGTGTATCAAAAATCCCAGCCTTCATGCAGAATTTAGGGTTCTTGAGGATTTTTCGTGATTTCTTATTTTATGCTTAATTTAAATGAAATTAATTGCCATAGACATGATCGTGAGGTTGAAACGAGTTGATTGGTATGTGAATTGAATGATATGATCAAGTATTCAGTGAGATTGGATAGAAAATGCAAATCTGGACAAAACTGAAAAACGCGCGTGTTCTTCAGCTGTTCTTGGTGCCATTTCTCTCAAATTCAAATATTTGAATTTTGTGATTTTATTTAATTGATTCAAAAATTAATTTCTCTCTGAGTTTTAATGATTTTGAGTTGATTCTTTTTTTAATAATTCACAAAAATGTTAAAATATTTTATATTCCCAAAAATATTATTTATTTCATATAATTGATATTTTTGCAAAGAATTAAAATTTTAATTGTTTTTGACATTTTGAATATTTTTTCCACCTTGATTTTGCAACTTTTAATGCCTTCTAATTATTTTATAGGTCAATACTTAATTTTTGAAGCATTAATCCAAGATCACAATTTGTTTTCCATATGTTAAACAATTTTGATCATTTTAATTGAATTTTTATTCAATTAAAATACATTTTGAAAACAAATTAGGGTTTTTTATTGATTCAACCCTCATAAATCATTTTCAAAACACTTTGGGCCTCTATTAGAGTGTAAGACCCAACCCTTTGTAAATACAACCTTTTTGGGCCTCACTTATAGTATAAGTCCCGTTCTATTTCAAAAAAAGTTCGACGCGATCATCGTCCGTTGAAAAACAAACATTGGGCCTACCCTCGTGTAGTAAGACCCATTCCTTTTTCTTTAAACCTTTTGGGCCTCTTGAGAGAGTGTAAGACCCAAACCCCCTTGTACAAACAATTTTGGGCCTCACTTATTGTATAAGTCCCTCTGTACAAGTGAACGGTGCGTTCGTCGCCTTTTAAAAAAACACTTTGGGCCTCTCCTCGAGCTATAAGACCCATTCAAAACATTTGGGACTCTTAATAGAGTGTAAGATCCAATCCCCTTTTAACCAAAAACAAATTTGGGCCTCAGATATTGTATAAGCCCCTTTGCGTTAAAAGAAAATCTCGGCGCGATCGCCATTTTAAACGAAAAATCATCTGGGCCTACCCTCGTGTTATGAGCCCCACTCTTTTTCTTTAAACCTTTTGGGCCTCTTGAGAGAGTGTAAGACCCAAATCCCTTTGTACATCAAACAATTTTTTGGGCCTCAGTCACTCGTATAAGTCCTTCTGTACAAATTCAACAGTGCAATCACTGGTAAAACCCTGGGCCTCTCCTTGAGCTGTAAGCCCCAAATCTTTCTTTTTCAAAGCACTTTCTCCTTTGATTTTGAAATATACTGTTGTTTTCAATCTTTCTTTGTTGAACAACTAACCAAACAGCATGAAAGCTCTACAACCGAGTAAGTGTTTATACACTTTCATTTACCGCTTTCATATACATATAACTGTATTGTGGGGCTGTTCGCTGTAAGTCTTCTTTCATAAACTCATATCAACTGTGTAATAATAGTATAGATATTTAGAGTTTCCCCGAAAACTACGTCTAGCATTAAGCCCGTTGATCACTCTAAAATAGTCAAAACTAGATCCCCATAGGATTACCAGACACAGTCTTCCCTCCTCTTGGGGTTAAACAATAAGGAGACATGAAAGACAGCATTCTCGGTGAACCCTTTCATAGACTGTCACTCGTAGAAGTTGTCAAAGAAACTCCACTCCCCAGAGATGATCTCTTCTCCGTGAATTGCATCTCTTGAGTTTCTTCAAAATTCTCGAACTTTCCTGGCTTGATCTATTCTTTGTGAATAGCCTGTCTTGAACTTCTCGGGGTTTGGGGACCCACAGGCTTCTTAAAGCACTTGTCAAGAAACTCTATTCCCCAGAGATGATCTCTTCTCCGTGAATTGCATCTCTTGAGTTTCTTCTAAATTCTAGAACTTTCCTGGCTTGATCTATTCTTTGTGAATAGCCTGTCTTGAATTTCTCGGGGTTTGGGGACCCACAGGCTTCCTAAAAGCATCCCCGCCTCCTCTTGGGCGTTGTACAAGGACCCGTCGGCTTCTTAGAAGTATTCACAACCTCCTCTTAGGCTTCCTATAAATTATTTCTTCCTCCGGGAATGAAGGCCTCCTCTTGGGCTTCATACAAGGACCACTCGGCTTCTTAAAAGTTTCCAGCCTCCTCTTGGGCTTCGTACAAATTGTCCCGACGACCTCCTAAAGGTATAGGAACAGAAATCAGTCATCTTAATAGAATAGTCTTTCCAAGAGTCTACTACTGTTTCTCAAAGCATAGTACAAAAAATGAAACTCTAGACTTGGAGAGTCTAATTACCTTGAGTCTCAAAAGACATTCTCAAGCTCCTTCCAAAACTAGGAGATGAAACCCGTAGACTCGGACAATCTCAATACCCTTTGGATTTCCTATTTTCTTAAAGAACAGGAAATAACCCCGATCCTTAGAACAAATCCATGAGTGCAAACATTACTCATATAAGAACTGATTTTCTCTTTAAATCAGTATACTGGACCTGTCACTCAACTGAAACAGCACCATAGCCTCTCTCTTGGGCTTTATACAATGATTCTCCCCAGGGGAGCTAACAAATAGCTTCCATCTCGGGCTTCGTACGAGATACAAAATCACTCTCTTGTTGAGTATAAAATATTCTCTTGGTGAGTCACCATCTTTAGCCTCCATCTCGGGCTTCGTACGAGATACAAAAAACTCTCTTGTTGAGTCAAATAGCCTCCATCTCGGGCTTTATACGAGATACCAAAAGACTCTCTCGTTGAGTCAAAACCTTTCAACCTCTCTCTCGGGCTTTGTACGAGATACATATTAGTCTCCTCTTAGGCTTTGTATAAGAAAACCACTGGTTGATCCAATCAACCTTTTAGCATCAAAGTTGTGCCTCATTCATAGTACACAGACATCAATAACTCATTCCCCTTCATCTAATCGCTGTAAGCAGCAAGCCTCTGGATTATTTACATCCATGCCACTGTCCCTCTTTTAGCATGAGAAATTCCTAAGGAAAGATAACATTGCTCTACACTGAGCTAAAGTCTTCTCCTTCAGGTTGGAAATCCCCTATATGGGAAATTATGGCATTGTCGGATTCACAAATCCCGGTTAAAGTAATTCTCCTTTATAAATAGTTGTGACATACAAACCCCTCTTTAGAGATGACAAATTCTCTCTAAAGACCACACCTTTTTTAGCTTCACATCTTGGGCTTTAAACAAGATACAAATAGACTCTTTAGCTTCATATCTTGGGCTTCGAACAAGATACAAACTACCTTTAGCTTCACGTCTTGGGCTTTGAACAAGACACCAAAACACCATTTCCTCCCGTAGAATAGGAGGAACTATGATCGCTCTGATTTCCCTGTTTCGGTAAACGGGAATACGTAGGCATAAGATTGAAAGAAAAATCTTAGCGAGCACCCTAAACAAAAACCCAAAATCCCATACTTTCATATATATCAGTCCTAACATTTCAACTGATAGCCTAAAAACACCCCTTTTCGACAAAATAACCAAGGAGAGACCCCGAATCTTTGTAGCATCTGTAAACCAACAGTTTTGACTGTTTAACCTCAGTATACAAGCAGGGTTAATTGGAGACATCTATTTCTCTTCCTTCATCAGCTTCAATAGGATAAAAAATGAATCGAATTGTAGTACTAGAGCGATTGTGCTTCGCAACCACATCCAAAAATCACTCGCTACAGAAAAATGGCGACTATGCTGGGGACAGATCTTTTTTGGGATCTTGTTCTCTTCTCGTCTCCTAGGTAGAAATCTTGGAAGGGGGTACCACAAAAATGACGCCTTTCAAGGCATTTTGTTCCTCTTATCTCTTGAAACCCTGACGTCGCTAGGATCTTAGGTCAAAACGCCATTAATCTGGAATGAAACCACAAGATGGTGACCCCGCTGGGAAATCATTTTCTGTCAGGAACTTAAGATTCTTAGCTTTTGAAGGTCTAGGATGTTTAGGACAAATATATATACTGCTTTTCCTAATTGAAATCTGTGTTTATTTTTCTGCTAATGGGAATGCGTGTGATGCCGCGTGTGGAAAGATTGAGTATACACTTAAGATAAGTGATGGCGACGAGGTCGACCATCAACCTCAGTGGAGGCTTCCCAATGCAACCCATTCCCTCTCATAGGCAATGGGCCGATTGTGATGTCTGAGAAGCTGAGAAGCCAACCCTTTTGTAGTGCCGAAGCTATCGGAAATCGTTGTCACGCGATACTACCCTCATTTGAGGCTGATGATCTATTCTCTGTGAATAGCATTTACTCTAAGATTTCATACAGCCCGCTGGCGATCCGCTTGCTATTTGCTATCCTGGGAGGAGCTGATGATTTTGAGTACAGGTACAAAAATCACCCTAGTATAAACCTTTGGGGATGGGTAGAGCCTTGACTCCATGACAACGACCCTTTGACCCCATGTTTTTTCTATGTTTTTGTGTGCTGCATTCATGCATTCATTTAAAAAACATTAAAACATTCAAAAAAAATTTCTCTTCTAGTCTCTCTGTTTTTTTTCAAATTAAACTAAGACTGTGATTGCAAATATCAGAGAAAAGGATTGCGCTAATGGATTTCGGTAGAAGGAGAACTCATAAGTACACCTTTAAGATTCCAAAACTAGAGGATTTAAGAGGTTTGGCGAGGATGATCACAAACCAAGAGGCTTTTAGAGCCAAGTATGGAGGTTTGTTATCTCTGCTAAGAGTCCATGTGATTGAGGGAATCATGGATGCACTTGTTCAGTTCTATGATCCGGTTTATCTTTGTTTTACATTCCCAGATTACCAGCTAGCACCAACGCTGAAGGAGTACTCTCACCTGATTGATTTACACATCACTGATCGAGCTTCATTTTCTGGACTGGAAGAAATTCCAAAGAAACAAACCATTGCAAGAGCAGTTCATTTGGACGAGTCTGAGGTCCAGACTCACATGACCACTAAGGGTGGCATACAAGGTTTGCCAGCCCAGTTCTTAACAAAGAAAGCCCTGTACTTCGCCAGTATCGGGAACGTGAATGCTTTTGAAAGCATCTTTGTTTTACTCACCTACGGGTTATTTTTGTTTCCCAACATTAATAACTTCGTCGATATCAACTCCATTAAGGTTTTTCTCATTGGAAACCCTGTGCTAACTTTGCTCGCAGATGCGTATCATTCTGTACACTTGGGAAATTTGTACAGCGGGGGGGAGATCACATGTTATGTACCTTTGCTTTATAAATGGTTTATCTCCAGTTTGCCCAAGTCTGCTGCGTTTTGGGATCATAAGAGTGCCTTGCGTTGGTCGCAGAAAATCATGTCTCTCACCAACTCTGACATTGATTGGTGTAATAGGATTTATGATGGGATCAGGATCATTGACCGTTGTGGAAATTTCCCCAACCTACCCCTTATAGGAACTAAGGGAGGAATCAATTACCATCCAGTTCTCGTTCGTCGTCAATTTGGATACCCGATGAGACACGTCCCACGGGGTGTTCATCTGGAAGGTCTTTTCTTCAAGGAAGGAGGAAATGACAGAGCACTAAAGACAAAAATAGTGCACACTTATAAGAAAGGATGGGAGTCTCTAGGAAAACCGGACTGTGTCTCGGGGGAGCCTTATCTCCACTGGGTACAAACTAGAGCTCTCAAGCTAAAGATGCCTTATCCTCGTCACGGAGTTCTTCCTCCGAGGGAGTCTGTCATGTACTTCATGACTGAGACTGAAAAGCTTCAGGTTACTCTCAACAAAGTTCAACGGGAGAGGAGGTCTTGGAAGAACAAGTACCGAACCCTCAACGTAGAGTGCATCAAAATACAGCAACTACTGAAAGATAAGGACGCTCTGATTGAAATTTTGGAGCAACATGTTGTAGAGAATCAAGATGACCAAAGGAATTTGCTCGCTCCTTTCACCTGGCAAAGGAATGACAACCCAACAACGGCCCAAGAGCCCCGGTCAAAGAAAAAGAAAGTACCAGAGTCAGCACCCGATTTCTCTTCAGAGAGGACTCGGGACCCATTAGCTTAGGTTTCTATTTCTGCACCTTGTGATCTACTGTATTTCCATTTCTGTAATCCTTTGAATTCAATAAAAAAGGGTTTCCCCACTGTTTGATATTTGCAATCTAATTGTCGAAGTTTATTTTGATTAAACCAAAAAATAATTAATATAATCATTGCATTCATCATTCTCACATCGCGTATTCTTCTTACCTACGAATCTCACGTTTGTGTCTCAGTTCTAGAGTCAAACTGTCTCATTTGTACAATACTCGGGCCAATCGTCAGAAAAGGATGGATGATCTTGAGGAAGAAAACAGAGAGTTGAAAGAAGAGATCGACGCTCTGAGAGAGGATATGAGAAAGCTTCGTAACGACATGCAAGCCATGGCAGAAGCTCAGCTACAAAGGACAGTGATCTTAGAGATCACCTCAACGCCCATAGTGGAGAAGTATGATCCTAGGTATCAAATGCCGAAAGATCGTCCTTGGGGCATGCCTGTTAACTATATCCCGGAAGGATATGTTCCGCCGATCACTGAAGATCAGGGAATCACAACAGATGCCGCTGGTCCTGAAGGTTACAAACTTCAGGAAAGCGAAGATGTCAGGGGCATACTGAAGACTCCTGAAGGTTGCAAACTTTGGGAAACGCCAAGATTCACTGGCGTAGTCACGGTACCACCCCCTGTGGTGCACACTGTCCCGGAAGGACAGGTTCCACCAATACCTTCTGGTAAGAAGGAAACTATGTTCGATAGAATGGATGAATTCCAGGAACAATTCCTGGAAATGCAGAAGGAACTGCAAGCCATCCGCGATTAGGATCTATTTGGAAAGGACGCCGCAGACCTTTGTCTGGGCCCCAATGTGAAAGTTCCGCACAAATTTCAAGTGCCCGACTTTGAAAAATACAAGGGTAACTCTTGCCCTCAGAGCCATCTGGTGATGTATGCTCGGCGAATGTCAGCTCAAACGGAGAATCAGGACCTACTGATTCACTACTTTCAGGATAGATTAACCGGTGCCGCACTCAAATGGTACATAGGTTTAAACCGTACTACGATTAGTACATTCAGAGATCTTGGTACTGCCTTCGTCCAACAATACAAATATAATTTGGACATGGCACCAGACAGAGATCAACTCAGATCAATGTCACAAAAGGACAAGGAAACCTTTAAGGAGTACGCTCAGAGATGGCGTGAAATTTCCGCTCATATTTGTCCACCTCTTGAGGAAAAAGAGATGACAAATATCTTCTTAAAGACATTAAGCTCATTTTACTATGATAGAATGGTTGCCAGTGCGCCCAGTGATTTCACCGAGATGGTGGGCATGGGAGTTCGTTTTGAGGAAGCCGTCCGAGAAGGACGTTTGGTAAAAGACGCTGGATCATCAAGTAGTACAAAACGATACGGTAGTGCTCTCCCTAAGAAAAAAGAGCAAGATATTGGGAATATCTCTCTCGGAAAGCAAAGGCGGCGTTATCAATCGGTAGCAGCTATAACTCCTGCTATCAGCCCTACGCCTATTCCTACGTATCAACCTCAGGTTGCGCAAAGCCAACCTAATCAACAAAGGACACAACAGCCTCTGCAGTAGGCTCGTCCTCCATACAATAACAATCGTACAATGCGGCCACCAGGGTTTGATCCTATACCCATGTTATACGTAGAACTATTTCCATTACTATTGGCCAAGGGGCACATCCAGACTAAGTCTCCTCTTACAGTACCAGAAAATCTGCCTTTTTGGTTCAAAGCGGATCAGACATGCCCTTATCATCAAGGAGGATCAGGGCATAACATAGAGAACTGTCTTAATTTCAAGTCCGACGTGCAAAAGCTTGTTAGGAGCGGGCTCTTATCTTTCAAAGATACGAATCCCAATGTTCTTACGAACCCGCTGCCTCAACATGAGAAAGCTGCAGTCAACCTGATTGAGAAAGAATTTAACAATGTCTATCAAATTCATGATGTACTCTTGTTGAGGACCAATCTGGTCAAGATGCATTGTAGACAGAGTGGGTACGGCCATGTGCCATCTCATAATTATCATCAGTGTGATATCTGCTCTAAAAACAATCAAGGATGTTCTGTGGTGCAAGCAGCCCTACAGGAACAGATGGATCTCAGATGGATCCAGGAGCACCGAGTTCGTGGAGTTAACATGGTCTATACGAATTCTAACGTCATTCAGAACCATGACATCCGTGCGATGAATGTCAACCTGGTGGCAATGCACTCAAGGCAAAGCCAGTGTCATAATCTGTCGCGGTACGATTATAGTTCTTGTCTAACTTGCTCGGTAAACAAACAGGGATGCTCTTTCATACAGGAGGCCCTCCAGCGTCAGATGGATCTTGGATGGATCCAGGACTACCACGATAGGAATCCCTATCAGATCAACATGGTTCAAATCTTCTATATTCGCTTGATGAATACCAACTTGGTAGAGTTGCATGTTGAGCAGGTCCGACTCGAATTCCTGATCTCACATAATTATCACAGCTGTAAAGAGGGTTGCGAAAACGATCAGGGATGTGCCCTTGTCCAGGAGGCACTTCAGCACTTGTTAAATCATTGGTGGATGCCAATCTACATGGATGAAGATACTCAGCAAATTAGTATCAATAACAGAAACCCCACTCGGCGTCAAAGTCGGGATGTCTGACTCGTGGAAGCTAACCTAGTGAGGTTACATTGTATTCAAAGTGGGCGTGGCCAGGTGCCACCACACAATTATGAACGTTGTAGAGTCTGTTCGGAAAGTAGCCAAGGGTGCTACCTTGTGCGAGCAACTCTCCAGGGGCAGGTGGATCGTGGAGAGATCCGCCCGTATCCAGGTTTCAGACCCATCAATTGGTCGCCGAACTACCTTGCCAATCAAATTGAGGACATTGTCGTCATCTCTGATCATCAGAGGACCAGGAATGTTTTTGCGATTACCCCTCTGCCTGACGAATCAAGAATTCCCAACTGGGAATGGGTCGAGATTACGTACGATGGTCAGAAAAACCAGAAGGTTCCCATAGTCATCTATCTGCCGGGACCACTACCGTATGAATCAACTAAGGCAATCCCTTACAAATACGGTGCAACGATAATTGAAAATGGAAAGGAAATTCCATTACCCTCCGTCGTGAATATTGCAGACATCAGTCGTGTAACACGGAGTGGTAGAATCTTCAACAGAGGAGCTGGAGAGTCCAACAAAGAAAAGGAACCTCAGACAGAAGTTCCCAATCCACCAGTCGGTCAATCCAGTAATCCCGACCTTTTGAAAAACGATGATGAGATGCTGAAGCTCATCCAAAGGAGTGAATACAACATTGTCGATCAACTGTTACAGACTCCTTCAAAGATCTCGATAGTATCACTGTTACTCAGTTCAGAAGCGCACAGGGAGGCTCTACAGAAAGTTTTGGAGCAAGCCTTTGTGGAACAGGATGTAACCATCAGACAGTTTGATAGTATTGTCTCTAACATCACTTCTTGCAATAACTTGGGATTTAGTGATGAGGAATTACCAAAAGAGGGTTGCCGTCATAACATGGCGCTCAATATCACTGTTAACTGCCAGGACGATGCTTTAGCCAGCGTACTGGTAGACACAGGGTCAGCCCTGAATGTTATGCCAAAGTCCACTTTGACTCAATTATCATTCAAAGGCCCTCCGATGAGAACCAGCGAGGTCGTCGTCAAAGCATTCGACGGATCCAGAAAAACGGTTATCGGCGAAGTTGACCTTCCCATAACTATTGGTCCTCACACTTTCCAAGTCACCTTCCAGGTCATGGACATCCGGGCAACGTACAGTTATTTATTAGGAAGACCTTGGATACATCAGGATGGAGCGGTCACCTCAACCCTCCACCAAAAGCTAAAGTTCGTCCAGAATGGCCAACTCATCACAATCTGTGGGGAACAGGCCTTGCTCGTCAGCAATTTATCGTCATCCACTTATATGGAACCAGAAGGGATAATCGAAACCCAGTTCCAAGCGCTTTCGCTACACAAGGACGATCAATCCGGAGGAGGAACTTCGATTTCCTCATACATAGATGCTATTAAAGTGGTCGAGAGTACCGATACAACAGGATGGGGATAGCTTGTCATTTCTACTAGCAATACAACAAAGAAGGGTCTTGGTTTTTCTGCAACCTGTACCCGGACAGCTGCTAACGATGAAAGTCTTCATCCCATTCAGAACTTCTTTCACAGTGGAGGGTTCCTTAACCCAGTGCCTCAGGCAATCCATGCTATCAATGAGGAGGATTCCTCTGACATGGATGAAGGATGGAAGTCATATCTTAACGAGGACGGTTATATGTCTCAGGACGAAATGCTGACTCCCTTTTGCTATCCCGCACAGAGTCCGAGATTTATACCAAGGTCAGACGTCGAAATGCTATACGGAGATTGTGATCTGGAAGGATGTCGTGCTCCGCCAAATTCATTAGAGGAGGACACTCTGATGAAAGACAACTTTGACCACAATTACTATGGCCCGATGGATGGCCTGCCAATGTGGCAACCTTACCCAGGAGACTTGGGGCAAGAAAGTCAGCCGAGTAATGAAACTCAGCTGAGCATCATTGAACAGAATACCTGTGTCCCCACCATGTCATGGGATCAACACTCAAGTCATTCAGAAACTACTCAACATGACGATGAATTTTAAACGTTTGCAAGACTTGAATTCATCAATTATGCCTTTCCCGAGGTCAACGTCATCGAGAGAGATGACCCCTCCAGTTCCAAAGAAGTGTGGGACACCTTGGGACAACCGAGTGGAAAATACAACTATATGGTCAAGTACACCGCTCCCGAAAGCTCTCGTATCAGGCTCGAAGATATCCAGCCAACTGGATGGGGAGATACAGCTGAGAGCATAAATGTTATGCAAAATACCACTGAGGAATCCTCCTACGACAATTCTGCCTGGGAGACAGATTCCAATGATCCTGCTCCACCAGAAATCAACGTCATTTCTGAAGACAAATCAAGGAAGATGCCAGACTTTGTGATTCACCGAGGAGTCCACCGCCAATGAGTTGTTGTCGATGTTCCAAGGAATGTTCATAAGTCAAAGTAATTATCATCTTTAACCTTTCACCCTACCCAGGTGAAACGGATGTTTTGATAGGGCTCGCTTTCTGTAAATTTTCCCTCTTCGCTTCGCCAAAGTGACAGAGTTTTGTTTTATAGGGCTGTAGTTTCAAGAATCGACTTGTTCATTAATAAAATAACGTCGTTATGTAATTTCCGCATTAATTGTTGTTTCCTCTTTTTGCTTTTTCTCTAAAAATGGTAATCCGAAAAAACAATTCAATAATAAAAACAAGCAGTAAAAAAAAATACACTGCACACACTTGCATTCTCTCTATCTCTTCTAAACACGAATCATCACGTCATGCAGATTTCTTGTTTTAAAACCAGTTGAAACATACGATCCGATGCCTTCTCCCAACTTTGAGTTCCCGGTATTTGGGGCTGAAGAAGAAGTTGACAACGAAATTCCAGAAGAGATCTCCCGATTACTCAGACAAGAGGAAAGGTCCATTGAACCTCACAAAGAGCCGTTGGAAACGGTAAACTTGAGTTCCAAAAAGAGAGAAAAGAAATCAGGATTGGGGCACTGCTTAGTCCAACTGCCAAAGAGAGTTTGACAAAGCTTCTTAGAGAATTTCCCGATGTGTTTGCTTGGTCCTATCAGGACATGCCAGGGTTGGATACCAGCATCGTGGAACATCGCTTACCGTTAAGATCAGAATGTCCGCCAGTAAAGCAGAGGTTGAGATGTACTCACCTGGACATAGCCATCAATATCAAAGAGGAGGTACAGAAACAGATTGATGCGGGTTTCCTCGCCACATCAGAATATCCTCAATGGTTAGCCAACATCGTACCCGTTCCCAAAAAGGACAGAAAGGTCAGAATATGTGTCGACTACAGAGTACCTTTGGTGTCCGTTCAGGGAAACTGCTAGGGTTCATCGTCATCCAGAAAGGAATTGAGGTTGATCCTGACAAGGTCAAGGCCATTCAAGAAATGCCTTCTCCGAAAACTGAAAAACAAGTTAGAGGGTTCCTGGGACGTTTGAACTACATCTCCAGATTCATATTCCTCATGACCGCGACATGTGCGCCGATTTTCAAATTACTTAAAAAGAACCAGGATTGCGTTTGGACAGAAGATTGCCAAACTGCCTTCGATAGTATTAAGGAATATCTGTTGAATCCTCCGATTCTATCACCTCCAGTGGAAGGAAGGCCGCTGATTATCTATCTAACAGTCCTGGAAGACTCCATGGGTTGTGTACTTGGCCAACAAGACGAAACCAAAAGGAAAGAGTCTGCCATTTACTATACAAGCAAGAAGTTCACCGACTGTGAAACTCGGTACACGATGCTCGAGAAACCTTGCTGTGCTTTGGCTTGGACAGCCAAACATCTTCGCCAGTACTTGATTCATCACACTACTTGGTTGGTCTCCGAAATGGATCCAATCAAGTATGTATTTGAAAAACCTGCTCTCACGGGAAGGATTTCCCGTTGGCAGATGTTGCTATCAGCATATGACATAGAGTACCATGCTCAAAAGCCGTTAAGGGGACTATTTTAGACGATCATTTGGCTCATCAACTGATTTAAAATCAAGAACCAATCGGGTTCGACTTCCCAGATGAAGATGTCATGTATCTAAAGATGAAAGATTGCGATGAACAGCTACCCAGTGAAGGGCCAGAACCAGGTTCCCAGTGGGGACTAATCTTTGACGGAGCAGTTAACCATTATGGAAATGAAATTGGGGAAATAATTGTTACCCCTCAGGATACCCACATTCCTTTCACTGCTCGACTTACGTTCAAATGTACAAACAACGAGGCCGAATACGAAGCTTGTATTATGGGTCTCGAAGAAGCGATTGATTTAAGGATCAAAAACTTGGACGTATACGGCGACTCATCCTTGGTTATCAATCAGATAAAAGGAGATTGGAACACATACCAATCGGGATTGATTCCTTACAAAGACTATGCAAGAAGGTTGTTACCTTTCTTCAACAGAATCGAGTTTCATCACATCCCTCGTGATGAGAATCATATGGCTGATGCATTAGCCACATTCTCTTCCATGATTAGTGTAGGTCAATTGAATGACATACCTAAGATCGACGTAATGCGCCTAGAACGGCCCGCTTACATCTTCACGATTGAAGCAGTCATAGACGACAAACCTTGGTATCACGATATCAAATGCTTTCTTCAAAAACAAGAGTACCCACCTGGGGCACTAAAGAATGACAGAAAAACCCTCAGAAGACTGGCTGGCAGTTTCTTCCTGAGTGGTGATACCCTCTATAAGAGGAATTTTGACTTGGTTTTGCTTCGATGCGTCAATAGACCAGAGGCAGACATGCTGATAAAAGAAATTCATGAAGGATCCTTTGGCACTCATGCCAACAGACACACAATGGCGAGAAAAATTCTAAGAGCAGGGTACTATTGGTTGACCATGGAATCCGACTGCTACAAGTACATGAGGAGGTGTCACAAATGTCAGATATACTCCGACAAAATTTATGTACCGTCAGCACATCTCAAAGTTCTCTCTTCCCCGTGGCCTTTTTCCATATGGGGAATCGACATGATCGCCTTGATTGAGCCCAAAGCTTCAAACGGACATCGGTTCATCCTGGTAGCCATTGACTACTTCACCAAGTGGGTCGAAGCAGCGTCGTACGCTAATGTAACCCGACAGGTGGTGGTCCGATTTATCAAAAACAATATCATCTGCCGTTATGGTGTTCCGAGCCAGATCATTACTGATAATGGATCTAACTTGAACAATAAGATGATGAAAGAGTTGTGCACAGAGTTCAAGATCGAACACCATAACTCATCTCCCTACCGACTCAAGATGAACGGAGCGGTAGAAGCGGCTAACAAGAACATCAAAAGGATTGTTCAGAAGATGGTTGTAACCTACAAAGATTGGCACGAGATGCTACCCTTTGCTCTTCACGGTTATCGCACATCTGTCCGCACTTCAACAGGGGCAACCCCTTTCTCTCTAGTATATGGCATGGAAGCAGTGCTCCCCATAGAAGTAGAGATCCCATCAATCTGGGTATTGATGGAAGCTGAGCTAACAGAAGCTGAATGGTGTCAAAGTCGACACGATGAACTGAATCTGATCGAAGAAAGGCGAATCACAGCTCTATGCCACGGTCAGTTGTATCATCAAAGAATAAAGAGGGCGTTTGACAAAAAGGTCCGACCTCGCGTTTTCAGGAAAGGAGACCTTGTGCTATAAAAGATACAATCATTTCTCACTGATTCGCGAGGCAAATGGTCTCCGAATTATGACGGCCCCTACGTGGTCACGAAAGCTTTCTCCGGCGGCGCCTTGAGACTTGTAACCATGGACGGAGAGGAATTTGCGTACCCCACGAATGTTGATGTAGTCAAGAAATACTTCGCCTAAAAAAAACGTCTCGGTGGATTGAAAACCCGAAAGGGCGGTCCAGGCAAAAGTTAGAGACAAAATAAATAAAAAATCATCCCGGTGGATTGGAAACATCACAGTACAATCCAGGCAAAAGTTAGGGATAATGGAAAGTAACTATGTTCAACAGAGGCAAGTCCCTCAGCAGCAGTTACACCATCCATCGGAGGAAAACTCCAGTCAAGGTCATCTTCGACAGAAGCTCGGGATGCCCAGAATTCAAAGTTGGTAGAAGGATAGTGATCGTTATGTTTCAACGTAGCCTTTTTCCCTAGAAATTACCATTTTCTAGCTTTGTATATACTCTTTGGAATCACGCGTTTGGATGATCTCCATCTTATCAATAAAATTTGAGCCCTTGTGCTTTTGTTTGTAATTCTCATTTGTTTTAGCTTTATAGAACGACATTTTAACATGCTCAACGATTCTTGAAATAAAACAAAAATGAATTTACTTATAAAACTTTTTCTTCTTTTAAAACAAAGATGGCAATTTCTTTTGACTGTTGAGCATCAAAAGAGCATCAACCGCTTCTCCAGAAGTAAGCGAACTTCAAAGTGCAGAATCAAAGTACTCCTTCTACGCCAGTGTGCCTGAATGAAGGATCAAAAGTGTCGAATGTAACTAATCCATCTGACATCTTCGGCCGAGTTCTCATCTCCTAAGCCCGACCAACGGTATTCCCCGCAGAGACTGTCTCTCCTAAGCAAGGCAGAATTGCTACTTTTGGATCAACGGTACGACTTCGCCCCGCGATGGCCGAGTATCCCGTCATGTTCATCTTTTAGTCTGTATGTTGCGTCGGTTTTGTCAGCATATACATACATACATCATGCATTATTGATTTACATTCACATTCATATTACATCACTATCACTCTAGTCGGTCTTATCCCCTAGTGATAAAAGTCCTCTCAATCGAGTTATCGTTTCTTTCCTCGTCGGGAAATGCTGCGTCTGAACAATCTCTCTCTTCCAGTTTATTTCTGGATGGAAGTTAGCTCCTCGACCACTTTGATAACTTGAACCTCTGAAAAACCAGAGAACCTTCAGTCAACATCACTCTTAGCCATTGAAGATGATATACTTGCTTTCCCGGATTAAGGAAAATCCCTAGAGAAAGCCTCTTAATCAGAGATTCGGTGGTACAGCAGTTTTTCTCCGAAAAGACCACTGATGAAAAGGTCATCGGCACCTCAAAATTGGATCCCATCATATGGCATTTCTCCGGGAAGATCCCGAGAAAAGTATGATGTAATATCCCCAAGCGTGAAAGCAGTTTCTCGAGGGACTCGCATTCCCCAAATAGAGTCAACAAATGGCATCTCCAACAGAGAAGTTTGTACACCTCTACAACTCAGACGACTGGGTTCCCTAGCAAGTCTGGCATCGAAACTTTTTCCATCAAATGGCATCTCCTCGGGAAAATTCGGTGAGAAGTTTAAGGAAAACCGCTACGCCTAGCGTCCCTTGTCAATTAAGTTTATTGACAAAAGAAACTAAGACCAGTTCCTTGGTAGTAAAACCAGGATCGAGGGGAAGTTTAAATCAGAAACTAAGACCAGTTCCTTGGTAGGAAACCAGGATCGAGGGGAAGTTTACATCAGAAACTAAGACCAGTTCCTTGGTAGGAAACCAGGGTAGAGGGGAAGTTTACATCAGAAACTAAGACCAGTTCCTTGGTAGGAAACCAGGATCGAGGGGAAGTTTAAATTAGAAACTAAGACCAGTTCCTTAGTAGGAAACCAGGATCGAGGGGAGGTTTATTTCAAAAGAAAACTGAGACCGGTTCCTTGGCCAAAGACCAGGATCGAGGGGAGGTTTACCTTTTCTAAGTATCATTGCTTAGCGAAAGAAGATGAATGCGTGAATTACCATTCATAGACGCCGTCAAAATTTTGGATATTCCGATATTTAATCCTCTTGCACCTCAAATGCCCGAATACCTTCGTCATTCACACCTTCGTGTCCAAGAAGATTAAATAGGGGAAGCTGTCATACCCCAAATTTTGACCAATAAGATTTCCCATCATTGTGCAAATCATCATCACAATATGGATGAACCATCATACTTCATCAGTCTCCCCAAAGATGGGTGAGCATCCATTACTATCAAAATTAGGGTTTCAAGCCCACTCTGAGCTCTTAGACAAATGATCAATCAAGAAATGACATGATCTTAAACTTTTCTAACCTCTCAAACATACACAATGGATCAAGAAGACTCCCACTTCAAGGATTAAGCACATGGTTGCTCCCTTCTAGATGGATCAAGCTTCAAGATCGACAGTGTCACCAAATTAGGGTTTTGGTCGACCAGAGCCTCCAGATGGAAATTTTCATCTGGGCATAAGCCAAAGATCCAAAACATAACCTAATATGCTCCATGTAACCTCATAAACCCAATCATTAAGTCAATCTTGCCTCAGGGGATGCATTCATCAAAAATCAGGAATTAGGGTTTCTTGACCTAATTCACCCCTAAGTTGACTTTTGGGACAAATTATGAACCAAGACCTCAAGACATAATTTGAAGGTCTCTAATATACCATATTGATCCATTTTGGACAATGGATTGATCCAAGAAGCTTGAGCAACAAGTTTAAATTTCATCTGAACCGCAGTTAGGGTTTCGCGGGAAAAGTCAATTGTAACTTTGACTTTTAACCAGGACATGCTCCCAAGCCCTAAGACATGATTCAACATACCCTATAACACCCATGGAACATGTCCATCAAGTTTGATTTAGGTCAAGGACATGATTTCCTGAAGAATTGCACAGTTTGGAATTCATCTGACAAAAAGTCAACTGTGCACAAAAGTCAACTTTGACTTTTTGAGATTTTTCACAAAAATGGATTTTTAACCCTAAATTGATGCTAATGTATGATTTGAATCATCATTCATCAAGAAAAATCAAAGAAAATGGGATAACTTGTAAAAGGGGTAACCAGAAAAACTTAGAAAATTTTCTAAGTTATGGAAAAAAGTGACAAAGGTACCAACTTTGGAGGATCATAACTCCTAAACCACAAACCCATTTTTTTCCATCCAAAGCTTGATTTGTAGATCTCATTGCCCTCTACAAAATCTTCATACTGACCTATGTCAAAATTCCTCATGGATTTTGAGTTATGGAGTGATCAAAATCAAGAAAAGTCACTTTGTTCCAACACTCAGTGAAAATTTCACTAAGTCAGATTTTGCCTTACTTTTTTCCAAATGTAGGGACATTTTTCACTTGGATCCAAAAAGTATCAAAACCAAATATGATCAAACAGTTGTTGTATCATATAAGAGCTTTCCAAAATGGCCAAGAACATCACCAAATTCAACTTGAGCCATGAGATATGACATTGGCTAGAGGAGACTTGGATTTTCATTTGCCAACATTGGCCAAACCTACTCAGCAGTTGCCATTCACTATTCCTTGCAAAACAAACTTGCTCTACTATAAATAAAGCTCAATTGTGATTAGTTTAAGTACACCAAAAGGCCTACAACACTTCCCTTTCTCAAAATCCACTTCTCACTCTCAAAAATGCCTTTCTTAGCAAGTCACTATCGGGTTTTTCATTAGAGAGCAATTCCACTCAAACCAATCACACACACACCTCATATACATTATATGTGAGCTGATCAAACACTTAAACAACATCTGGAACACTGATTTCTCAGAATCATCAGTCAATTGCTCAAGGTTTTAACCAAGTTGCAGTTGAGATGCCATGAAGTGATCCAGCCAATTTCCATCAAGTCCAAGCATTCAAACACACTCCATAGGGTGTAGGGAAGCTGTTCAAATCATCACAATTCATCTGTAACACCTCCTACTCAGAAATCAATTTGCTCTTGCTGTCACGACCTAGAGGTAAGCCTAAACTTGGTCATCTCTCAATCTATGCATATTTCCTCGCACAATACTTTTGCCAAATGTTCATAATCATGCATGGAATGTTTCCCCTCAAGTAATTGCTTTGTTTGAATCGTGTATCAAAAATCCCAGCCTTCATGCAGAATTTAGGGTTCTTGAGGATTTTTCGTGATTTCTTGTTTTATGCTTAATTTAAATGAAATTAATTGCCATAGACATGATCGTGAGGTTGAAACGAGTTGATTGGTATGTGGATTTCATGATATGATCAAGTATTCAGTGAGATTAGATAGAAAATGCAAATCTGGGCAAAACTGAAAAACGTGCGTGTTCTTCAGATGTTCTTGGCGCCATTTCTCTCAAATTCAAATATTTGAATTTTGTGATTTTATTTAATTGATTCAAAAATTAATTTCTCTCTGAGTTTTAATGATTTTGAGTTGATTCTTTTTTTAATAATTCACAAAAATGTTAAAATATTTTATTTTCCCAAAAAATCCCAAAAATATTATATATTTCATATAATTGATATTTTTGCAAAGAATTAATATTTTAACTATTTTTGACATTTTGAATATTTTTTCCACCTTGATTTTGCAACTTTTGATTCCTTCTAATTATTTTGTAGGTCAATACTTAATTTTTGAAGCATTAATCCAAGATCACAATTTGTTTTCCATATGTTAAACAATTTTGATCATTTTAATTGAATTTTTATTCAATTAAAACACATTTTGAAAACAAATTAGGGTTTTTGATTAATTCAACCCTCATAAATCATTTTCAAAACACTTTGGGCCTCTATTAGAGTGTAAGACCCAACCCTTTGTAAATACAACCTTTTTGGGCCTCACTTATTGTATAAGTCCCGTTGTATTTCAAAAAAAGTTCGACGCGATCATCGTCCGTTGAAAAACAAACATTGGGCCTACCCTCATGTAGTAAGACCCATTCCTTTTTCTTTAAACCTTTTGGGCCTCTTGAGAGAGTGTAAGACCCAAACCCCCTTGTACAAACAATTTTGGGCCTCACTTATTGTATAAGTCCCTCTGTACAAGTGAACGGTGCGTTCGTCGCCTTTTAAAAAAACACTTTGGGCCTTTCCTCGTGCTATAAGACCCATTCAAAACATTTGGGTCTCTTAATAGAGTGTAAGACCCAATCCCCTTTTAACCAAAAACAAATTTGGGCCTCAGATATTGTATAAGCCCATTTGCGTTAAAAGAAAATCTCGGCGCGATCGCCATTTTAAACGAATAATCATCTGGGCCTACCCTCGTGTTATGAGCCCCACTCTTTTTCTTTAAACCTTTTGGGCCTCTTGAGAGAGTGTAAGACCCAAATCCCTTTGTACATCAAACAATTTTTTGGGCCTCAGTCACTCGTATAAGTCCCTCTGTACAAATTCAACAGTGCAATCACTGGTAAAACCCTGGGCCTCTCCTTGAGCTGTAAGCCCCAAATCTTTCTTTTTCAAAGCACTTTCTCCTTTGATTTTGAAATATATTGTTGTTTTCAATCTTTCTTTGTTGAACAACTAACCAAACAGCATGGAAGCTCTACAACCGAGTAAGTGGTTATACGCTTTCATTTACCACTTTCATATATATATAACTGTATTGTGGGGCTGTTTCGCTGTAAGTCTTCTTTCATAAACTCATATAAACTGTGTAATAATAGTATAGATATTTAGAGTTTCCCCGGCAACTACGTCTAGCATTAAGCCCGTTGATCACTCTTAAATAGTCAAAACTAGATCCCCATAGGATTACCAGACACAGTCTTCCCTCCTCTTGGGGTTAAACAATAAGGAGACATGAAAAGCAGCATTCTCGGTGAACCCTTTCATAGACTGTCACTCGTAGAAGTTGTCAAAGAAACTCTACTCCCCATAGATGATATCTTCTCCGTGAATTGAATCTCTTGAGTTTCTTCCAAATTCTCGAACTTTCCTAGCTTGATCTATTCTTTGTGAATAGCCTGTCTTGAACTTCTCGGGGTTTGGGGACCCACAGGCTTCTTAAAAGCACTTGTCAAGAAACTCTATTCCCCATAGATGATCTCTTCTCCGTGAATTGCATCTCTTGAGTTTCTTCCAAATTCTCAAACTTTCCTGGCTTGATCTATTCTTTGTGAATAGCCTGTCTTGAATTTCTCGGGGTTTGGGGACCCACAGGCTTCCTAAAAGCATCCCCGCCTCCTCTTAGGCACTGTACAAGGACCCGTCGGCTACTTAGAAGTATTCACAACCTCCTCTTAGGCTTCGTATAAATGATTTCTTCCTCCGGGAATGATAGCCTCCTCTTGGGCTTCATACAAGGACCACTCGACTTCTTAAAAGTTTCCAGCCTCCTTTTGGGCTTCGTACAAATTGTCCCGACGACCTCCTAAAGGTATAGGAACAGAAATCAGTCATCTTAATAGAACAGTCTTTCCAAGAGTCTACTATTGTTTCTCAAAGCATAGTACAAAAATGAAACTCTAGACTTGGACAGTCTAATTACCTTGAGTCTCAAAAGACATTCTCAAGCTCCTTCCAAAACTAGGAGATGAAACCCGTAGACTCGGACAGTCTCATTACCTTTTGGATTTCCCATTTCCTTAAAGAACAGGAAATAACCCCGATCCTTAGAACAAATCCATGAGTGCGAACATTACTCATATAAGAACTGATTTTCTCTTTAAATCAGTATACTGGACATGTCACTCAGCTGAAACAGCACCATAGCCTCTCTCTTGGGCTTTATACAATGATTCTCCCCAGCGGAGCTAACAAATCACTCTCTTGTTGAGTATAAAAGATTCTCTTGGTGAGTCACCATCTTTAGCCTCCATCTCGGGCTTCGTACGAGATACAAAACTCACTTGTTGAGTCAAATAGCCTCCATCTCGGGCTTTATACGAGATACCAAAAGACTCCCTCGTTGAGTCAAAACCTTTCAGCCTCTCTCTCGGGCGTTGTACGAGACACATATTAGTCTCCTCTTAGGCTTTGTATAAGAAAACCACTGGTTGATCCAATCAACCTTTTAGCATCAAAGTTGTGCCTCGTTCGCAGTACACAAACATCAACAACTTCTTCCCCTTCATCTAATCGCTGTAAGTGGCAAGCCTCTGGATTATTTACATCCACGCCACTGTCCCTCTTTTAGCATGAGAAATTCCTAAGGAAAGATAGCATTGCTCTACACTGAGTTAAAGTCTTCTCCTTCAGGTTGGAAATCCCCTATAAAGGAAATTATGGCATTGCCGGATTCACAAATCCCAGTTAAAGTAATTCTCCTTTATAAACAGTTGTGACATACAAACCCCTCTTTAGAGATGACAAATTCTCTCTAAAGACCACACATTTTTTAGCTTCACATCTTGGGCTCTAAACAAGATACAAATAGACTCTTTAGCTTCATATCTTGGGCTTCGAACAAGATACAAACAAATCACCTTCAGCTTCACATCTTGGGCTTTGAACAAGATACAAACTACCTTTAGCTTCACGTCTTGGGCTTTGAACAAGATACCAAAACACCATTTCCTCCCGTAGAATAGGAGGAACTACGATCGCTCTGATTTCCCTATTTCGGTAAACGGGAATACGTAGGCATAAGATTGAAAGAAAAATCTTAGCGAGCACCCTAAACAAAAACCGAAAATCCCATACTTTCATATATATTCGTCCTAACATTTCAACTGATAGCCTAAAAATACCCCTTTTCGACAAAATAACCAAGGAGAGACCCCGAATCTTTGTAGCATCTGTAAACCAACAGTTTTGACTGTTTAACCTCAGTAAGCAAGCAGGGTTAATTGGAGACATCTATTTCCCTTCCTTCATCAGCTTCAATAGGATAAAAAATGAATCGAGCTGTAGTACTAGAGCGATTGTGCTTCGCAACCACATCCAAAAATCACTCGCTACAACTAGTTTGCAAACAAACATCACCAACTGAAATTACATTAAATACACCATCATTACCCATCTCCAACACTCCAAAGTCATCAGAAGTATAAGATGTGAAGAACTCATTCCTTGGTGTAAAATGGAATGTAGCACCAATTTCAACTATCCACATGCTCTCGTCAGCTACAAGATTAACAGACTCATGATCACAAAGATTAACAAGATCATAACTAGTAGCAGTAGTAACACGATCATCATTGTGATCTTCATGATATATTTGTTTATACTTACCCTTCTTTCCTTTATTATCCCTTTTCCCCTAATAACAATAATTTTGTACGTGTCTTGTTTTGTGACAATAATGACACTCCATATTCTTGTATCACGGCTTGGACTTACTTCTACTATTCTCTCTACCGCCCTTCGGTTCATATTTCTGACTTCTCCCCCTATTTTCAGTGAAAGTACCCCAGATTGAGATGAAGAACCATGTTCCTTTCTTCTCATCTCCTCATTAAGAATACCAACCTTAGCCATTTTCAAAAAAATAACACCTCTAGGAGCAGAACTTGTGATAGAAACCCAAAACGTCTCCCAAGACTCTAGTAAAGATAGCAATAGAAATAGTCTCAAAAGTTCATCATCAAATTTGATACTCACTCCTAACATCTAATCAAGGAGCCCTTGAAATTTACTCAAGTGATATAAAATATATGTCTCTTCCTTTTATACTTTAAACTTATGAAGCTATTCAACAATAACAATTTATTATTCACTGATTTAGAAGCATACAAGGATTCTATCTTCTCCCAAAAAAAAATTTTGCACGTGTCTCATTAGCAATATATTGTAAACAATGCTTTCTACATATTATCAAATAAACCACATACCTGTAGATGTTTAAACTCTCATTCTTCATCATACACAGAATGTGGCTTTGCGGAACTAAACACTGGTAAATACAATTTCTTCACAAATAGTAAATCTTTCATCTTTCCCTTTCACAAATGGTAATTAGAACCATTCGACATCAACATCTTCATATTTGTATCTGACTTCATTATTCATACAAGTAAAATAGCCCCTAACCAGACTCTGATAACCACTTTGATGGATAATTAACATACAATAAAAGACCAATACACAACAAATATAAAATTCCTTAAACTTGTAAGAACCTATGAGGATCAACAACAAATATATGACATCAAATAAAACAGATAAAAGCATTAGAGAACACCGACATTTTAACGTGGAAATTCCTCAATGTGAGAGTAAAAAACTATGGGTCGTCCAGATCAAAGAAATAGCTCCACTATAATCAAATAAGAGTACAAGAGAGTGTCAAAGTGATTCACAAACTAGTGGTAACAACATCAAAATCACAAAACAAACTAGCTTACAAATAAGAAACAAGAAGTTGAAAAAACTCAAATCTGCAACTTTAGTGGAAGTCAATATCTCTCAGCTCAGACTTCGTTTTGAAGATCTGAACGGTCAAAAGATAGACATGGGTGTTATAAAGTTTCCCTTCAAAAATGAGCTTGATCTAACGCTTAAAGAATCCAAAATTGTCGATTTACTAAGATTGATTGTAGGAAAACGAAAAATAGGTTTCTCTCTTTTGAAAATGATTTTTGTGTCTTCTTTTCTCTCTCTCAACCCTAAATTGACTCTCTTCACTTAAATAAATAAGACACAAATGGACTAACTTATTTGAGTCTTTCTCCATAAAAAGGGCGCCCAAATCTAACATAAACTACATATGACATCGATTTCTAAATAATGTGAGACTTATTGATAACCAACACAATTGAATCAATTATTAAAATAACAGTAATTCCATGTTCACATACTGCGACACTCAAATGAAACAAACAAAGAATGACGTTTGGTGTATTCCAAGCTCACGGGCTGAAATGAAGAGATCTTCGCTAGAGATGTTCTAAGTTGCATAGTTGTCTTAATGCAAATCATTGATTATTCGAGCTCTGGTCTATGTTATTTCTATTTGAGCAAATTACTCTTAAATTTTGAAAAGTTATCCTTCAAATCTTGCATTTGAAGCTGAGATATAATTCCACCCCGAGTACTTTCTACGAGACTCTTAAAACCATATTTACTTCTTATGAAGAAGTCTCCTAAAAATCGTAATGTTCAAATTTTTTATGTAACATATAAGAACATACATGTCTCTTTGATCATTGATACAATTTTGTCTGTTTTCTAAAACATAAAATAAGAGGGTACAACTTACAAGGTGTAAATGGGACCATCCAAAGTTATTTAAACCGTTTAATTTGACTTGCATCACAATGACTCATGAGTCATAAATCAGAGATTTGAACATGATTAATGCCATGTTTTATTTTGTCTTCATCAATGAAGACGCTTGGTGCATATAATCAACCAACCCATACTCACAACAAGTCATTGTAAAGGAACACTAGGTAGGTAAACTATCCATGTTAAAGATCAAAATAGCACATCAATCCAAATTAAAGACGAGTAAATCAACATGTACAAAGTATGGCATGACTTTGTTGATAGTGACGAACTTAGTGTTTGGTGAGAGAAAATATCAAGAGTGAACAAGAAAACGAGTACTCAATTTTTATATTATAAACTTCTTTTAGAATTCTCTCTTTCTGTGATCAATTTTGTTTTGTATTGATTTCGCTGGTGAAAAGTGCATTTGACTAACGAATTTAATTTGATTTGCAGGCCAACTTCTCTCTATTTTTGATTTGTTGGTCAAACATAATTTTGCCCATTGATTTTGGCATAATCTTAACTTTCAAGACTTGGGTCCGTGTTCAATGTTTGGCTCAATATTTGATCCGTTTTTTCTTGATCTTCAATCCATAAACTTACAACATTTAAAAAGTAATAAAATAGGATTAATGCATTATATCAAGATAATATTTAATATTTCCATAAATTTTAAAATTTTTACATTATTTTGTGTGTATTCGAACTTGAGATTGTGCAGGAAACGACTGGGAAGATCAAGATGATCTAAGATAGGATGAGAGCTTCGTAGAGTCGTCAGAAGAGTTATCATGATAAGAGGAGGAAAACACTTGAGTTCTAAGAGAGAGACCATATGTCTTTGCGGGTTACTCCGGTAACTGGTGTTGGTCGAGCTTTGAAGTCTAGAAAGCTCGCACCGCGTTTTGTTGGTCCGTATCAGATTTTGCACAGGATAAGAGAGGTAGCCTATCAGATTACTTTGTCGTCGTCGCTTGCGAATCTTCATGATGTGTTTCATGTGTCTCATTTGAGGAGGTACATTCCAGATTTGTCGCATGTGTTTTCGATGGACGATGTTCAAGTAAGGGATAACCTTACTGTGGAGGCTTTACTTGTGAGAATTGATGGTTATGAGGTAAAACAGTTTTAAGGCAAGGAGATTGCTCTCGTGAAGGTCATGTGGGGAGGCGCTGCCGGAGGAAATATAACTTGGGAGTTGGAGAGCAGGATGCGTGAGGCGTATCCTAAGTCGTTCGTATCAGGTAATTTTTTAGGACGAAATATTCTAAGTGAGGGAGAGTTGTAACGCCCCATTTTATTTTAATTAATTGAAATTATCTGGTGTTGTGTGTATGTATGTGTTTATGTGTGTTTCATTATGTTGTGGTACCTTGCGGTAGGGGATAGTGACCTTAGTGTTAATGACCTTAAGTGTCGCTCCCGGGATTTTCATCCTAGTACAAACGCGAAAGTGGCACCGAAACAGAGTCGCCAACAATGTGTATTTATCCCAAGAGAGGGAAAGGAAACACTGCATAAACCTGAGAGAAAGGAAAGAACATGGTCTTACGACCAAGAGAAAGGGTAAGGGAGTCGGTTACGCGAGAGGAAGGTATTAGCACCCCCTCACGTCCATCGTACCCAATGGGATCCACGCTTGCTGCTTCGATCAAAGGGTGTAAGGAAATGATACTGGAAAAGGAACTGAAAGAAAGAAAGGAAAAAAAAAACAAATGTAGGGAAAATAAAAGAAGTGCTCGGATGAGCCCTACCCCACTGCCTACGTATCTCATCGGGAGCATGAGAATCAGAGCGACGTAGTTCCCCTCACTAGGGAGGGATTGTTTGTGTTTTTTAGTGGAATACGCCAACGTTCGCATTCCAGCCGTTAGGTGTTGCAGCTCGCTGTAGGGAGACTTAGGCGTTACCTGTTTGCGGTAGAACAGAAATGACGCATCCTTAAGGAATAAGAGATAGGAAGAGAATTCCCGAAGGAAAAACGTTATTGTTTGTTTTGTCTTTTAAGAGTTTTTCATTTTGTTTGCATATGATAGTGTATCTAAATCTTTGTCATTGGAATGTGTACATTCTCACATTCCAAGATGGAATGGGTAAGAAAGCACACTAAGGGTGAAGAAGATCCCCACACTTATTTCCAATTATTAAGGTTCAAACACACTAACATACTTGTATTTATTAAGTGTTTTTGTTGATTAAGAAGTGAAGAAGTGTTTTTTGCTTGTACCTTCAACAAATATTGCATTTAAGTCCCTCATACAAGATCAAATGTTTAACACATTGACCCGAGATGGGCTATATGCTACACATTCTAAGATTATAAGAGAAGACCCTTTTATAATCTTTTCTTTATATGAAAGGCCTAAATGCAATAAATGCCTACCTTTATTACATGTTTTGAATTTTCTTTGAGATGAGAAGATGGAAGACTCAAGAGAGGAGAAAAGGTAAACGTCTATATGAACTAAGACTCAATCCTAATTGAAGATTAAAGGGAGTGATCCTAATGGTTTGTGAGGTTTAAACCTAAAGTCTAAAGGAGAAATGAATTAAACAATTCACTTCTAAAGTAGAAGATGAATTGTAACTCAAAAGGGAAAGTAATGAGTTAATCAAAGAAAGCACACAAGTGCTTAACAAAACACATAATTGAATTATAAAAGATATGAAAGGAAATAAGTTTGAATGTGGATTCCTTATCCACACTCAATTTCAACTTACCAATGCCCCTACATGGTTAGTGAACATGTATAAGAAGTATAAGAAGCAAAAGAACAATTAATGTACCATAAAGCTCAAAAGAATGAGATGAAAGATCAAATCCTAATGTCACAACCAGAATGTACATCATATTGAAAACAAGAGAATATCATCCTATTAATTCAAATGAATAAGCAACCATCATCATCCATTAACATTCAACATGTTTCCATAAGAAAAGATAGATGAAAGATGGAAAGAAAGCGAAGAAACATGCATAAATGGAACATGTAATCCAAGGATCAGAATTGAAACTAAATGGAAAATGGCTTATACACATCTCAAATCATTCATGGATCAATCATCAAGACATTCAAGAAGTGTTAGAAGAAGAATGGAAGTGGAATTTGAAAAAGAAAGTGCAAACAATTACATGTTAAGGATGCACAAAGTTCAAATTGAAATGAACATGTAAAGATGACCTATAATGTGTACTAAAGACCTATAATATCATACAAATGGTTCATAACATATGCAAATGCTCACACAAATATGCACAAAAGAATTCATGTAAACATGTACTAAAGTTAGAATGATATAACATGGATTATACTTCAAATGTAATGCATCAAACAAAAATCAAATGGACTTATGAAAATTATGAGAGCATGGTATTAGAATGCCTAGGTCAGAAGCAAATCATACATCAAGATAGCATGTCAAAATTCAAAGCAAAATGACTTTAAACAATGCAATTAGGTCAAGTTGAAACATCATGCAAAATGGTGCAAAGATAAGCATAAAAACATGTCATAAAGTGACCTAAAAATCAAACAAAAATCATCCAACATGATTCAATGTATTATTGAATCAATACAAAAAGAATCAGGTCAAAACAGTTTGTAATGAGCAAGAACAAAATTATACAAATTCATGTATCACAATTGAAATGCACACAAATGGAAATTCAAATAAAATTATGGAATAGGGGTAAAAATGTAATAAAACCATGAAATAAAAATATCAAAAATTTCCTAAATGTCTTAACAATGTTCATGAATTTTTTCATAATTTTCTAATGATTTTTAGTAATTTTAAAAATTAACAAAAGAAACGTGTACATAAAAGAAAAAAAAAGAAAACAAGTAGGGGTGTAAACATAGCAAACCACCAGTTCAAGTTGCTTGGGCTTCAACAAAGAGTGGTGCAAATAGCAAAGGTCCTAGGTCCAATAAGCTCAGAAAATCGTGTATAGTGGGGGTGCATTTTCGATTCCGTAGACCTCATACTCAAACCACATGATCAAGTTGCATTATCCAAATCAATGGTTCATGATGCAAGCTCACCTAATCTACCATGCACTCACCCACACGCGGTCAAGCTCAAAAATCTCAAGGTTTCATCACGTGTGAATTCTTGCACTCATTAATGTGTTGTTTTATTTCTATTGGTTGGTGGAAAAGTATAATTAACCCACCAATCACACATCACCACACGCCTTCTCTCTCTCTTCAATCATCATTCCATCATTAATTAATCATGTTTCTAATAATTGTTTAATCATTAAATTGGAAGAACACCACCAATAGAGCGCTGCCACGTGGCAGCCTTCATGCAAATGGAAAATAAAACGCAGCAACACAATAAAACGTAGCATTTTTTTTCAAACTTCTACACCACATAACTCCCTCATTTCTTAATGAAAATTAACAAAGTAAGATACCAAACTGAAGCCCAAACTTCATAGATCATGAATATACTAATTAAATCACCAAAAGATCATTCTAACATCAAGAAAAATGACACGAAAAGTGGCATATTCAACATGAATTTCACAAAAATCACAAAATCACATAAACTTCAAATTAAACAACAGTGGTGTGCCATCATTTCAGGACTTCCAGATGCAATGCATGAGTGCTAATTTCACATTATAAATTCCTAAAATTATGGTGAACTAAAGGAAAAGTGTCAAGATCTCTAACCTTGTGTGATGCACTTTTTTCGTTTTAGAAATCCAAGAGCTTCTTGCAAGATCTTCAAATCAACACTCTAAGCCAAATAAAGGCGAAAACCAGATCCAATACTTGCTTGGAGTAGAAATTGGAAGTGATGAGTGAAACTTGAGATTTTTCGATGGTGGATTCAACCGAATCTAATGCATACAGTAGAAAGAGGAGATTATGGAGATGATTCTGCTTCAAAGATCTTCGAAAATGATGAAGAAACGAAAGAGAAATCTGGATCTGAATTCTTGAGAGTGAAAGAGAAATTTGAGATTTCTTGAGAAATTGTGATGAAAAGTGTGAGGAATGTGTGAGATTAGAGAGAAAATTGAGAGAATGATTGAGAATGAATTCTGAGAAATGTGGAAAAAATGAGAGAGAGCTTGAAGTGTTTGAGAGAGAGAGTGAAAAAAATGAAGCTGAAAATGGAAATGTGAGTGAAGCTTGCTATTTATAAGGAGCTCTAACCATGGTTAACCTGAGTTGGTTAACTGAGTCATGATGGTTTAGGTGAGTCATCCCTAACTAACTGAGTCAAGTAAGTTAGGGAGAGCAATGATAAGGTGTAGATGATTCATGGTGAGCTATGGTGGGGTTTAAAATGGAGGGTGGTGATGTAAGGAAATTTCTAGTTTAATAAAATGGAATGTGGACTGGTGTGTAGTATGTATGAGAATATTTGAATTAGCAGCAACAACATTGTTATTTTTTCTGGTTTTATAGCAGCATAAACAAGGAAGTTTGGTGATGAATTTCTCTCACTTTTATGAATGGAAATGTGTAATTTTTGTGGCAAATGAAAGAGTAGATATAGGAGAATAATTTTGATGTTGAAATTGAATTGAATTGAGGCTTTTAGAATGGTGTAAAATGACTCCAAACATCATGGTTCAGAACCGGTGCATGGGTGTGGCAGGTTGGTAGGGTGGCATGGCAATCTGACTTGGAAAATTCAGCATGCACGCGTCAACTTGGGACCATCATAATCCTATCATAGATTGCTCAAATGGAAAAATGTCCAACATCAAAGTTGAAGAGGACATTGAGATGAACAACTTTGATGTTCAACATGTTTTCGTTTGGAGCTTCCATCAATTGGAAATCAAGCTTGACATTTGGCCCACCAAGTGTTTGTAAAAATGATGGCGCGTGGGCCTGGGCATTCTTGGTCATGACCTGATTTTGGACCTACTTTTCTCCAACTTTGATCAATCATATCTCACTCAATTTTTATCCAATGGAGATGTTCTTTACATGGATTTGAAGCTTGAAACAAGATCTTTTGTTGTGGCCTGGTGAAATTTTTATTTGATGCTTCAATTTTGAATGGCCTTGGTTCAAACTCTGATGCAAAATGGCTCAAAATTACTATTTTTGGAAACCCCACTTCTTCCAAAAATGGCAATTTCCCACATCTTGATTTTTTCATGATTCCTTTGGAGTTTCTTGATCAAATTTTATACATTGGTCACATATAACATGAACTTCATGATTTTGGACTCAAAAAGTCAAAAGTTGACTTTTTCCTCTGATTATTTGACTTGGCCCTAATTTTCCTGATTTTTTATCTTTCTTCCAATTGAACCACTTCTAAAACCAATTGAGAGGCAATTTTCTACACACATACACTTAAGGACATGTGGAATACCATGACATCAAGTTTTGACCAAAAAATCAGAGATGCGCTGATTTTATTGGAAACCCTAGTTTTAGCCCCCTCTGGTTAGGAGGAAAAAGTGCAATCTTCAATCTCAAATTCCTCAGAGTATGTTGTGTATCCTCTTAAAGGTTGATGAGATATGCCATTTGAGGATCACTTTGAATCAATAAGCTATCTCTTTTGAGGGTTTTTCTTCAGTTTCTTGAACCTCTTGCCTAGTGAAGTATGTAGTGCTTCAATCTCCTATTGAATCTACTTTCTTGAGCTTTTTGATGGTCAATAGAGATAATATGAGACATGAGAGACCTCTTGGCTTGCCTTGGGGCAACTTGTTTGACCTTTTGTGCTTTGAATGATTCTTTGATTGTCCACCTTTCACCTGATCACATGCCTTGATGGTAAGGGGGATGTTATGCTTCATTTTTCTATGTTAAAATGCAATGCAATGCTAATGAGGTAGATATGATATGGTATATGATAATGCTATGCTATGATGACAAAAGATAGAGCAAATTTTGGGGTATTACAGCTGCCCCTATTCAAACGCTGTAGACCTGAATGCCTGAAAGCAATTGCTTTCAGACTTTCAAGGTATATAGTGATTGAATACCAAATATAACCAAAAAATTTCTCTGGACGACGAAGAACAAAAGGGATATAAACCCAACGAGACCGCTGGATTGAATCTTCAAATGAAATGTTGCCGGAGAGATTTGTATTTTGAACGACGCCAGACGACTACTGGCTGGCCACACTATGGATGGACCTTTATAACATCTTTTGTACGACGCCATACGACTACTGGCTGGCCACACTGAGGGTGGACTTTAATAATGTCTTTTTGAACGACGCCAGACGACTACTGGCTGGCCACACTGAGGGTGGACTTTAATAATGTCTTTTTGCACGACGCCAGACGACTACTTGCTGACCACACTGAGGGTGGACTTTAATAACGTCTTTTGTACGACGCCAGACGACTACTGGCTTGCCACACTGAGGGTGGACTTTAATAACGTCTTTTGTACGACGCCAGACGACTACTGGCTTGCCACACTGAGGGTGGACTTTAATAATGTCTTTTTGAACGACGCCAGACGACTACTGGCTGGCCACAGTGAGGGTGGACTTTAATAATTTGCCACCCTAAGATGGACTTTTGCCAATCTGTCGTTGGACTTTGCTGCTCTGCCAATCTGTCGTTGGACTTTTACCAATCTGTCGTTGGATTTCTGCCAATCTGTCATTGGACTTTCGCCAATTTGTGTTGGATTTCTGCCAATCTATCGTTGGACTTCAAGGATTACCAAACCGGCTTTGGAATCTCACAATTGCCATCTTCAGATGGACTTTTGCAGCTTTGCCAAACTGTAGTTAGACTTCGGTGCTTACCAAACTGTCGTGGGAAGCTTTGCCAAACTGTCGTTGGATTTCAGTGCTTACCAAACCGTCGTTGGACTTTGGTGCTTACCAAACTGTCGTTGGAAGCTTTGCCAAACTGTCGTTGGACTTCGGTGCTTACCAAACTGTCGTTGGAAGCTTAAAATTGCCAAATGATCACTCCACCTGCTGGAATAACATGAACAAACTGTACTCATGCCAAAAATAAATTGGACTTTGGATTGTAAATGAGCACTGCTGAGAATTACACCACCTGCTGGGGAAATTACTGTCAAATGTTGAACTCTGTGGGGACTTCGCTGGGGAGAAAACAATTCAATTGGGAATTATTCTTTGACAAATTTCACATGCTGAAACCTGCGGGAAATATGCCTTGTTGACACTACCACTTTCTGGTAAATCCTGCTGAGAATAAACTCCACAGGGGATGTTCAAATCCTGATTAGCAGACATTACGTCGTGACTTGCTGGGAAAGATTCCTTAGAGATCTGCTGGGAATCAGGGCTACTCTGCCGGGAATATGCAAATCCTGGTTAGAACATTCCACTGCCACTTGTTGGGAAAGAATCCTTAAAGATCTGCCGGGGAAACCCAAAGCCATACCACGGTAGTCTGCTGAGGAGTAAGACTGTGGAGCTTAGGATAAATGCCACAATGCCCCATGTTAGGCGAGCTTTCCTTTTGAAGACTCCGTTGGGGATAATAGGGTAGACCATCAACTCTGAGGTTGAAAAAATTTGAAGTAAACAATAACACTGAGGTTGAGGAAAAGGTAGACATCAACTCTGAGGTTGAGAAAAACCATAACTTCAACTCTGAGGTTAGAAGAAGGATGTGCGTCAACTCTGAGATTGGTAAAAGGGTATACATCGATTTTGAAACCGGAGACAAAACCACTGACTTCAACTCTGAGGTTGGGGGAAGAAAAGTATCTTCATCAACTCTGAGGTCGAGAAAAGGTATACAACAACTTTGAAGTTGGGGAAGAAAAGGGCGTCAACTCTGAGGTTGGGCAAAAGGTATACGACAACTTTGAAGTTTGTATAAGGTGCGTCAACTCTGAGTTTTAGGAAGAAAGGGACGTTCATCAACTCTGAGGTTGCGAAGAGGTACACGACAACTTTGAAGTTGGAGAAGCAAAGCATTTTCATCAACTCTGAGGTCGAGAAAAGGGATACGACAACTTTAAAGTTGGGGAAGAAAAGGATATTCATCAACTCTGAGGCTGAGAAAAGGAGGTGCGACAACTCTGAGGTTGGAGAAGGGAGGCGTCAATTCTGAGATTGGGAGCAAAAGAAGGTACGACAACTCTGAGGTTGGAGAAGAAAAGGGCGTCAACTCTGAGGTTGGATAAAGGCTATACGACAACTCTGAGGTTGGTAAAAGAGGCTTCAACTCTGAGGTTGGAGAAAGGCGACAACTCGGAGGTTGGGGAAAGTCTATACGACAACTCTGAGGTTGGTAAAAAAGGCTTCAACTCTGAGGTTGGATAAAGGCGACAACTCGGAGGTTGGGGAAAGGCTATACGACAACTCTGAGGTTGGTAAAAAAAGACTTCAACTCTGAGGTTGGAGAAAATAGACGTCAACCCTAAGGTTGGGGAAGAGACTTAGTACTTCAAGTTTCTGCTGATCGACTGCATGCCGATTGTCAAGAGCGAACAACGGTTCCTTTATAATTTGCCCCAGACCACAGGGTCCAATAGAAAGAAATCATCTCAAAAGGATTTTATAGAAGACCGGGCGTTCATACTGCCCCAGGGTCTTCAAACTCTTGGAGAGATTCATCGGGTCTCGACATAACTGCCCCAGACTGTATGATCTTTGAAGGAATTTGCCTCGAGAGGACTTATAATGACTTGAAATACTCTACCCCAGTATTTTGAGTCTTGAAGAGGTGCTTTTGATTAAACGTATTCTGGAGAGGATAACTTCATCATGCTTCGGAGGTGGCCGGCCTCGATACGAGCTTTGAAATGGCTTTGCCCCTGTCCGGACTGATCTTCGAATGAATTCCCCAGAATAACTGACCTTCAGAGAGGTTTCTCGACGTGACTGCCCCTGATCTCTGAATGAATGCCCCAGAATAACTGAACTTCGGAGAGGTTTCTCGACGTGACTGCCCCTGATCTCCGAATGAATACCCCAGAATAACTGAACTTCGGAGAGATTTCTCGACGTGACTGCCCCAGATTGGCTACATCTCATCACGACTTACTGGGGAGAGCCCACGACACTGAGTCTCTTGGCAACATGCCCCTTGATATGACTGTCCTTCAGAATTTTCAAGCATCCTAGCTCGGCAAGATCCAGCTTCTCGACGACACTCACTGTGTAAGCTTCATTGATGCTTAGGCACATGTATGCAAGCAGAACAAGTTTATTATGAGAATGATAATTCTAATGCAACAAACATGTTAACCTTGAAGTTTATTGAAAATATGTCACAATACCCTGTGAACGAGTCACTAGTTACGACATTGGAAAATAATACGCGCATGCAATACCAACAAAGATCTTATTAGCACAACTCATGGGAGTCAGGAACGCTATCTCGTTGAAGTATGCCTTCAGAATAACCCTATTTCAATTAGGACTTTTCAGGGTTGTAACGTGGCCTGGTTCACAGTTTTTCTAGAAAAAAGGATTTATGGCTCAAAATTTTGTTTGTACCCATCCATTCTCCTTGATGTTCTCCAGTCCTACGTCCAGTTAATTTGCACAAGCGTTCGCCTCTCAAAAATATTTTGTGATCTTTAAAGAACCCATGCCTCTGATGTTTTGACACCTAACGAGGCTTTGGAGTGACAGTCACCTTTTTTTTGTCTTTTGTGTTTAGTCACACGACTTTGTTTTTGCTCGAGGATTTTCTCTTTTGAACATTTCTTTTTTCATTTTTTTTTATTTTGCCTGAACTAATTCTTTTTTAATTTTTCGATTTTGAAGTCCAGCGGGATGCCCTAACTTTTGCCTAAGTCGCTTGTTTTCAAGTTTCGACTTAGCGGACTTTTTCTTCCTTTTTTTTTCTTCCCCTTTTTTTTATTCTTTTTTTCGGAACAAATCGTGTGACACTGGCTTGTCTTGACTTTGCTTGAAAGGGTTGTGACTACCTCTTTACTTTGAACATCGATGGATAACCATTGTGGTTTCACATCTTTCGACCTCTTGAAGGTAATGGATCCTCAGATGCACACTCCTTTCGAAATTTGAACGCTTGGTCAAATTACTGACAACTACCCTGCCCCTGGTTAAATGTGAGGGTTTTTTTGAATGAAAAGAAACTCCTACTTCAAGGCTCAAAGGGGGTTGACGAGGGTCTATCTCCCTTATATCTCCAGTGTTTGGGTATTTGAAGCAATGCCTGTACATCCTCAACAGGGTTTTATCCAAAAGCATACAACCAAAGATTTTGCGTTTTTACCTCATCATCCTCCCTCCAAGAGTTTAAGCAAGAAAATTGGTATTGCAATGCGTAGAAACATTATATGAATGAATAAAAATGAATTACTTCAAGGAAAAAAAACATATTCATTGCATTAAAACATCATTCAGAACACAAACAAGTCTTTGCACGCATACAATGCTTTAACAAGAAATGAAAAACTACAAATGAAAATACAATAAAGAAGCTGAAGATTGCCATCGCTGAGGAGGCTTGATTCTTTCTGGACGTCCTATTTCTGATGACATATTGCCAGTCTGAGTGCTCACTTGAGAAATGAGGCTTCAATTGATATACATATCATCTTCAGTGAATGCGATAATCTCTGAGTCCACCAGGTCTTGAACCTTGTGCTTGAACACGTTGCAATTTTCAATGGAATGACCCGGTGTGTCTGAGTGATACTCGCATCTAGCATCCAGATCATAATCAGGGGGAATGGGGTCAGGGACAGGCTTGGCATCCCTTAGTTCAACCAGAGAACTCTCAAGTAGACGGGCAAGAACATCCCTGTGAGGAATAGGGAGTGGATCGAACCTTCTCGCAGGCCTCCGTGATCTTTGTTGTCTCTGTTGCCGAGGAGCATAAGATCGCTGATGCTGAACAGGCTGTTGAACAACAGAAGGAAAATACACAGCACTAGTTTCTCCTTCCTTTCCTTTGGAGGACCCGGCATAAGGTTTCTTTGCGTCATCAGCAGCAATTCGAATCTTTCCCGTTTTGATGCCATTTTCGACTCTTTCTCCTGCCAATACAAAACCTGAAAATCCAGCTGACAAACATCCAACCAATTTCTCATAATAATGCCCCTGAAGCGTATCCAAGAACATATCAACGAGCTCTCCTTCCAACATCGGAGGTTGAACTTGGGAAGCCAATTCACGCCACCTCCGGGCGTATTCTTTGAAGCTTTCGTTTTGTCTCTGAGAAAGACTTTGCAATTGCATTCTACTGGGCGCCATGTCCAAATTATATTGATACTGCTTCAGAAACGCAGCGCACAAATCTTTCCAGCTCTTTATATGAACCCTGTCCAGCTTAATGTACCATTCCAGGGAGGCGCCTGACAGGCTGTCCTGGAAAAAATACATCCAGAGCTTTTGGTCTTCAGTATAAGCGGCAATCTTGCGATTGTAAGCTTGCAAATGTGTTTTGGGACAGGTACTGCCATTGTACTTATCCAAGGTAGGAAGCTTGAACTTGGGAGGGATTCTCACACCTTGCACGAGACCCATGTCCTCTACGTCAATCCCCAGAGGATTTTGGCTCTCAATAGCCTTGAGTCTTTCATCTAACCCTTCGTACTTCCGGTCTTCATTGTAGAAACCCCTGTCATTGTTGAATGTGGTAAACTGATCCTCTGGACCATCCTCCAAACCATTATTATCAAATCCCAGATGTACCCTACCAGTGGGGATGTTGCCAACAGGGGAAGTGCGCACATTGTGATTTGGGATTTCAGTCTCCGGCCTCTGAATAGTGGCTCCCATGGCATCTTGACCAACCCTCATGGTTTCCTGACCAACCCTCAGCTCCTGCTGACCTTGAGCAATCCCCTGCATAAGGTTCATGAACTGCTCCATTCTTCCCCTCAAATTAGCTAACTCAGTCTGAACTTGCTCCATTACTCTGGCTTGATTACGTCGGGTAGAATATCGGTGAACTGGGGTATCAGCTATCGTGCCTGAAAACCAAATAAAGGTTAGCAGGCGCCTGCAAAAAAGAAAACCTGCAATGCAAAATGATATGCTATGCAAATGCAAAGGCACATTTATGTTTGTCATTTCAAGATACTTTCATATCCTGATTCCAATCATAACCATGAATTTCTGACGACCAGAAATCATGATTAGTGAGTTTCGCCTTGAAGAGACATTCATATACGCCAATCACAAATATCTGATGACCAGAAATAGTGATTTTGTAGTGTGCCAGTGTGCAGATAACCTATCGCATCACATATATCTGAAGACCAGAAATTGTGAACAGAAATGGCTCATTTCATACAAATTGCCAAAAGTTTTCAAGCATATTTTCAGAAAAATACGGCATAGAAGACGTGATTGGAATTCCCAAAATAAACGAGAATTCCTCCAGAGTGGGCATCAGAATGTAGTCAGGGAACAGGAAACATCTCATTGATGGTTCATAGAACTGTAAGAAAGTGTGCAACCCATCCTTCTCATACTTTGTGAATGCACATACCATTTTAATCAGCTCTCCATATTCCTTCTGAAAAGTGCTGAGAACACCAGAACCAGCCATGTCTATCATCTTGTTCAATGAACCTAGCTTAGGATCAGGAAATTTATATGACACATTATTCTTCCTTTTAACCTCAGCTTCTTGGCAACTCATGATTGGAATCAGACAATATGGTAGGTACCTGAAAATGACAAACATAACCTGTTATGATATGAGTATGCAAATGCAAAAGGCATGTGATCAAGCATTCAGGTGTCTGTGTCTGAGTTGAGCTGTGTGCACTGTGTCTCTGTACTGAATCTGGCAATATCTCTGAGATAAACACTCAAACCACTGTCATAGGATACACTGTCTGTAACAATCATAGAATCACAAGTAAGGTATGTAGGAGGTTGGGTTACCTGCAAACCTGTAAACATCCCACCCATACTCACATATGGTTCCTAGAAAACAAGGCTTGTCAGCTTCGGAGGTTTGAGAAGCGATAGCACATTCAGCCCGTAGGATACCATGCTATGCCAATCAAAGAGGTCGTCCACTGACTTACCTTAGAAAATAAAGGTCATCGTATGCAAGTACCAAAGTGGGCTCTCGGGTGCGAGTGGGTTTGCCACAGAATGTGGTCTGCCACTGTCACCACTAAAAAGAGATATTTCCACTAAGGTCCTCATGATCGGTCACTAGAGTCGACAGCTCTCTAGATCGACATCCTGGAATACGCAAGATGCGTAAGCCATGATGGGTCCCAAGATAGCCTCGTCTAGCTGTGAATTTCGTGATTACCCACGTACACAGATGGCACGTAGGTCCCACTACTCTCCACTCTAAATCTAAGTGTATACTCGAGCCTGTGTACTGAGCTCATCCCTCAGAAATCCCATCCCGCCAAACAGACAGAACAGTGCAACACAGTATAATATATGAAATGTAAATGCTAACATGCTGTAAATATGGTACAAGTAATAAAATACAGTAAACAGCAAATACAAGATAACAGTAAACACCCAATGAAAGAAAAGCAAACAAGTGGTAGGATTGACTCGCTTAGGATGGACCAGCAAAAGGTCAATATTTCCCCAGCAGAGTCGCCAGCTGTCGCTCCCGGGATTTTCATCCTAGTACAAACGCGAAAGTGGCACCGAAACAGAGTCGCCAGCAATGTGTATTTATCCCAAGAGAGGGAAAGAAAACACTGCATAAACCTGAGAGAAAGGAAAGAACATGGTCTTACGACCAAGAGAAAGGGTAAGGGAGTCGGTTACGCGAGAGGAAGGTATTAGCACCCCCTCACGTCCATCGTACCTGATGGGATCCACGCTTGCTGCTTCGATCAAAGGGTGTAAGGAAAGGATACTGGAAAAGGAACTGAAAGAAAGAAAGGAAAAAGAAAAAAAAAACAAATATAGGGAAAATAAAAGAAGTGCTCGGATGGGCCCTTCCCCACTGCCTACGTATCTCATCGGGAGCATGAGAATCAGAGCGACGTAGTTCCCCTCACTAGGGAGGGATTGTTTGTGTTTTTTAGTGGAATACGCCAATGTTCGCGTTCCAGCCGTTAGGTGTTGCAGCTCGCTGTAGGGAGACTTAGGCGTTACCTGTTTGCGGTAGAACAGAAATGACGCATCCTTAAGAAATAAGAGATAGGAAGAGAATTCCCGAAGGAAAGGCGTTATTGTTTGTTTTGTCTTTTAAGAGTTTTTCATTTTGTTTGCATATGATAGTGTATCTAAATCTTTGTCATTGGAATGTGTACATTCTCACATTCCAAGATGGAATGGGTAAGAAAGCACACTAAGGGTGAAGAAGATCCCCACACTTATTTCCAATTATTAAGGTTTAAACACACTAACATACTTGTATTTATTAAGTGTTTTTGTTGATTAAGAAGTGAAGAAGTGTTTTTTGCTTGTACCTTCAACAAATATTGCATTTAAGTCCCTCATACAAGATCAAATGTTTAACACATTGACTCAAGATGGGCTATATGCTACACATTCTAAGATTATAAGAGAAGACCCCTTTATAATCTTTTCTTTATATGAAAGGCCTAAATGCAATAAATGCCTACCTTTATTACATGTTTTGAATTTTCTTTGAGATGAGAAGATGGAAGACTCAAGAGAGGAGAAAAGGTAAAAGTCTATATGAACTAAGACTCAATCCTAATTGAAGATTAAAGGGAGTGATCCTAATGGTTTGTGAGGTTTAAACCTAAAGTCTAAAGGAGAAATGAATTAAACAATTCACTTCTAAAGTAGAAGATGAATTGTAACTCAAAAGGGAAAGTAATGAGTTAATCAAAGAAAGCACACAAGTGCTTAACAAAACACATAATTGAATTATAAAAGAGATGAAAGGAAATAAGTTTGAATGTGGATTCCTTATCCACACTCAATTTCAACTTACCAATGCCCCTACATGGTTAGTGAACATGTATAAGAAGTATAAGAAGCAAAAGAACAATTAATGTACCATAAAGCTCAAAAGAATGAGATGAAAGATCAAATCCAAATGTCACAACCAGAATGTACATCATATTGAAAACAAGAGAATATCATCCTATCAATTCAAATGAATAAGCAACCATCACCATCCATTAACATTCAACATGTTTCCATAAGAAAAGATAGATGAAAGATGGAAAGAAAGAGAAGAAACATGCATAAATGGAACATGTAATCCAAGGATCAGAATTGAAACTAAATGGAAAATGGCTTATACACATCTCAAATCATTCATGGATCAATCATCAAGACATTCAAGAAGTGTTAGAAGAAGAATGGAAGTGGAATTTGAAAAAGAAAGTGCAAACAATTACATGTTAAGGATGCACAAAGTTCAAATTGAAATGAACATGTAAAGATGACCGATAATGTGTACTAAAGACCTATAATATCATACAAATGGTTCATAACATATGCAAATTCTCACACAAATATGCACAAAAGAATTCATGTAAACATGTACTAAAGTTAGAATGATATAACATGGATTATACTTCAAATGTAATGCATCAAACAAAAATCAAATGGACTTATGAAAATTATGCGAGCATGGTATTAGAATACCTAGGTCAGAAGCAAATCATACATCAAGATAGCATGTCAAAATTCAAAGGAAAATGACTTTAAACAATGCAATTAGGTCAAGTTGAAACATCATGCAAAATGGTGCAAAGATAAGCATCAAAACATGTCATAAAGTGACCTAAAAATCAAAAAAAAATCATCCAACATGATTCAATGTATTAGTGAATCAATACAAAAAGAATCAGGTCAAAACAGTTTTTAATGAGCAAGAACAAAATTATACAAATTCATGTATCACAATTGAAATGCACACAAATGGAAATTCAAAGAAAATTATGGAACAGGGGTAAAAATGTAATAAAACCATGAAATAAAAATATCAAAAATTTCCTAAATGTCTTAACAATGTTCATGAATTTTTTCATAATTTTCTAATGAATTTTAGTAATTTTAAAAATTAACAAAAGAAACGTGTACATAAAAGAAAAAATAAAATAAAAAAGAAAACAAGTAGGGGTGTAAACATAGCAAACCACCAGTTCAAGTTGCTTGGGCTTCAACAAAGAGTGGTGCAAATAGCAAAGGTCCTAGGTCCAATAAGCTCAGAAAATCGTGTATAGTGGGGGTGCATTTTCGATTCCGTAGACCTCATACTCAAACCACATGATCAAGTTACATTATCCAAATCAATGGTTCATGATGCAAGCTCACCTAATCTACCATGCACTCGCCCACACGCGGTCAAGCTAAAAAATCTCAAGGTTTCATCACGTATGAATTCTTGCACTCATTAATGTGTTGTTTTATTTCTATTGGTTGGTGGAAAAGTATAATTAACCCACCAATCACACATCACCACACGCCTTCTCTCTCTCTTCAATCATCATTCCATCATTAATTAATCATGGTTCTAATAATTGTTTAATCATTAAATTGGAAGAACACCACCAATAGAGCGCTGCCACGTGGCAGCCTTCATGCAAATGGAAAATAAAACGCAGCAACACAATAAAACGCAGCATTTTTTTTCAAACTTCTACACCACATAACTCCCTCAATTCTTAATGAAAATTAACAAAGTAAGATACCAAACTGAAGCCCAAACTTCATAGATCATGAATATACCAATTAAATCACCAAAAGATCATTCTAACATCAAGAAAAATGACACAAAAAGTGGCATATTCAACATGAATTTCACAAAAATCACAAAATCACATAAACTTCAAATTAAACAACAGTGGTGTGCCATCATTTCAGGACTTCCAGATGCAATGCATGAGTGCTAATTTCACATTATAAATTCCTAAAATTATGGTGAACTAAAGGAAAAGTGTCAAGATCTCTAACCTTGTGTGATGCACTTTTTTCGTTTTAGAAATCCAAGAGCTTCTTGCAAGATCTTCAAATCAACACTCTAAGCCAAATAAAGGCGAAAACCAGATCCAATACTTGCTTGGAGTAGAAATTGGAAGTGATGAGTGAAACTTGAGATTTTTCGATGGTGGATTCAACCGAATCTAATGAATACAGTAGAAAGAGGAGATTATGGAGATGATTCTGCTTCAAAGATCTTCGAAAATGATGAAGAAACGAAAGAGAAATCTGGATCTGAATTCTTGAGAGTGAAAGAGAAATTTGAGATTTCTTGAGAAATTGTGATGAAAAGTGTGAGGAATGTGTGAGATTAGAGAGAAAATTGAGAGAATGATTGAGAATGAATTCTGAGAAATGTGGAAAAAATGAGAGAGAGCTTGAAGTGTTTGAGAGAGAGAGTGAAAAAAATGAAGCTGAAAATGGAAATGTGAGTGAAGCTTGCTATTTATAAGGAGCTCTAACCATGGTTAACCTGAGTTGGTTAACTGAGTCATGATGGTTTAGGTGAGTCATCCCTAACTAACTGAGTCAAGTAAGTTAGGGAGAGCAATGATAAGGTGTAGATGATTCATGGTGAGCTATGGTGGGGTTTAAAATGGAGGGTGGTGATGTAAGGAAATTTCTAGTTTAATAAAATGGAATGTGGACTGGTGTGTAGTATGTATGAGAATATTTGAATTAGCAGCAACAACATTGTTATTTTTTCTGGTTTTATAGCAGCATAAACAAGGAAGTTTGGTGATGAATTTCTCTCACTTTTATGAATGGAAATGTGTAATTTTTGTGGCAAATGAAAGAGTAGATATAGGAGAATAATTTTGATGTTGAAATTGAATTGAATTGAGGCTTGTAGAATGGTGTAAAATGACTCCAAACATCATGGTTCAGAACCGGTGCATGGGCTTGGCAGGTTGGTAGGGTGGCATGGCAATCTGACTTGGAAAATTCAGCATGCACGCGTCAACTTGGGACCATCATAACCTTATCATAGATTGCTCAAATGGAAAAATGTCCAACATCAAAGTTGAAGAGGACATTGAGATGAACAACTTTGATGTTCAACATTTTTTCGTTTGGAGCTTCCATCAATTAGAAATCAAGCTTGACATTTGGCCCACCAAGTGTTTGTAAAAATGATGGCGCGTGGGCCTGGGCATTCTTGGTCATGACCTGATTTTGGACCTACTTTTCTCCAACTTTGATCAATCATATCTCACTCAATTTTTATCCAATGGTGATGTTCTTTACATGGATTTGAAGCTTGAAACAAGATCTTTTGTTGTGGCCTGGTGAAATTTTTATTTGATGCTTCAATTTTGAATGGCCTTGGTTTAAACTCTGATGCAAAATGGCTCAAAATTACTATTTTTGGAAACCCCACTTCTTCCAAAAATGGCAATTTCCCACATCTTGATTTTTTCATGATTCCTTTGGAGTTTCTTGATCAAATTTTATACATTGGTCACATATAACATGAATTTCATGATTTTGGACTCAAAAAGTCAAAAGTTTACTTTTTCCTCTGATTATTTGACTTGGCCCCAATTTTCCTGATTTTTTATCTTTCTTCCAATTGAACCACTTCTAAAACCAATTGAGAGGCAATTTTCTACACAGATACACTTAAGGACATGAGGAATACCATGACATCAAGTTTTGACCAAAAAATCAGAGATGCGCTGATTTTATTGGAAACCCTAGTTTTAGCCCCCTCTGGTTAGGAGGAAAAAGTGCAGTCTTCAATCTCAAATTCCTCAGAGTATGTTGTGTATCCTCTTAAAGGTTGATGAGATATGCCATTTTAGGATGACTTTGAACCAATAAGCTATCTCTTTTGAGGGTTTTTCTTCAGTTTCTTGAACCTCTTGCCTAGTGAAGTATGTAGTGCTTCAATCTCCTATTGAATCTACTTTCTTGAGCTTTTTGATGGTCAATAGAGATAATATGAGACATGAGAGACCTCTTGGCTTGCCTTGGGGCAACTTGTTTGACCTTTTGTGCTTTGAATGATTCTTTGATTGTCCACCTTTCACCTGATCACATGCCTTGATGGTAAGGGGGATGTTATGCTTCATTTTTCTATGTTAAAATGCAATGCAATGCTAATGAGGTGGATATGATATGGTATATGATAATGCTATGCTATGATGACAAAAGATAGATCAAATTTTGGGGTATTACATTAAGGGTGAGGGGTATGTGGCTAATTTTGTAGAATTTGGTGGTGTGGTGAGAATGATTAATAAATTAATATTAGTAATACTTGATTAATATTATTAATTTAAATTATTAGAAGGTATTGTTATTATTATTTAAGTTGTAAAACTTATTAATAATAATAATAAGAATAATAAAATAGTAGAAAAAGGGAAGTTGAGAAAATAGTAGTCAGATCGTGAAAACAGAAGAATGTGAGAAAAGAGGAGAAAAGGCTAGGGTTGAAGAAGAAGAAGAGAGAACCACCATTTGTGAAGGTTTAGAAAGCTCAATTACAAGGTAAGGGTGGGGTTCTGATTCTCTAAGGGATAGTATGATGAATAGTGGGTAAAGGTTAGGTTTTTACATTGTTGGATTGTTGTGTTTTCCTATGCTGTGAACTTTGATCTCCCTTTATGGATAAAGTGTGTGCTTTTCAATAATGCTATGAATGTTGTGAAGGAATTGATGAATAATATGTGTGTAATCCCCTTGAATGATGCTCTATATATTATGTTGTGTTTTTGGGGTTGTTGGAGGTCAAAACACGGGGTTTGGGGTCTGTTGGAAGGCTGAAAAATAAGAGAAATCGCCCAAAATCGCACAAAAAAAGGATTTTCTGGGCCCTGCTACGGGCCGTAGCAGCCCCCTGGACTATGGCATCACGGGCATGCCCAAAATACAAATTTTTGCTTAGGAGTGCTACGGGCGGCCGTAGTAGCTCTCTGGTTTTGAACAGTGAAATCGTTTCGATAATAACTTTTGATCCGTAAGTTCAAATCGAGTACCGTTCGAAGCGTTAGAAAGCTAACGCACATGGCTATAACATGAAAATGATTGGTGAAATGTTTTATTAAAATTTAGGTGCCTATTATGTGGATGTTTGTAAATTTTTATATGCTCGATTAGTGAATTGTGGAGTTATAATGAAGTAACATGATTGAGTGTATACAGTTGTGCAAATGTAAAGTTATTGCTATTGATGTCGAATGTTGATTATTATGAATGATGAGTAATATTATGTATTATGATGAAGTTTTATTATGTTATTATATTGATATTGTTACGATGATATTGCTAAGATGATGATGTTGGTGATGTTGCTATGATGATTGAACTTGATGATGTGCTTGTTTAATGAGTATACATGCTGTGTGATGTTGATATAATGCATTACTTCAAATGTGATTACTTTGAGTTGTTCTGATTGGATAAAAGATATATTTGTTGTATGAACTACTACCTCCGTTTTTTATTATAAGTCGTTTTGGAAAAATATTTTGTACTACAATATAAGTCATTTTATAATACCAATGAATCATTAATGTTATTTATCCTACTATACCCTTAAATATTTATTATTCTCTCTCCTTTTAATTATGTAAATTTATCTTTTCAATATCATTAATGAAGGACAATTTTGTAAATCCCTTAATAATTTCTCTTTTCCATACCACAATTATTACATTTCTTAATCCGTGTGAAAAGTAAAAAACGACTTATAATAAAAAAACAGAGGGAGTATATTTTATGTTTGTTGGCCAATTTGGGTGGTGTACAATAATCATGGTGGTGGATTATTGTGCACGATGATGTTGTCGTTGTGGTATGCATAAATAGTCACATTGCATACTTTTGTGGACAATGATCCGTTGTTGGTGAGCCTAAAATCTCATTGTGTGGATTGGGCCGGTAGATGGTCCCGGAGGTGATGGATCAGTGAGTGGTTCTGATCCTAAGAGGTGGGGATCAGAACGATGAACCTGAGTGTTCACAAAAATTGGTACCACATGCATAAGCATTGAGTCAGGTTGTGAGTCTCATTGCATTATATATTAATTATGTCGCTATGTCGCTAATATGTGGTATTGTTGTGATTAATTGGATTTGTTATCATGTGATTCCATGTTGGTTGGTGGATAAATAGTGATGATGTTGTTGGTTGATTAGTATGAGATATTTAGTTGAATTGTTGTTGTTAGGGGTGTTTGCGGGCCGATTTGGTTCGGTTTTGAGTGAATTCGATACCCAAACCGATAAAAAATATATGGATTGGTTTGGATTGGATTTTCACATTTTTTCTATAAAACCCAAACCAAACCAAATCGAGAAATAACGGGTTGGTTTGGGTTGGATTAATCGGATACATTAGAAACAAATATGCGAAATTATTTTTAAAATTTTCTAATTTACATCAACTAATTTTCTATAATAATATAGTTTTTTATGTATTTTCGTATTTTCATATGGATTATGAATGTCACAAATATGTTTCATTTTTCTTCCTTCATAAAGTTGAATATCTTATACTAGTTTCCATTATAATGATATAAATTATATGAATTAATATGGTTGGTTCGGGTAAACGGGCTTGCGGGTAGAATTTTGAAAATTCGTTGCCTGAACCAATTAACATCGGGTTTCATTGGTTTGGTTCGGTTATTGCCCGAACTAAAAAAATGCCCGACCCAAACACCATGGTTTGGTTTGGATTCCGGTTTGGTTCGGATTTGCCCGAACCAATGAACACCCCTAGTTGTTGTGTTATCCTTATGCTTGGATAATCTGGTGCTGATGTTGGGTGATATTGCATGTGTTAACCTAATGCATATTGTTTATCATGTTTTCCTTTATATTATCATGATATCTCACCCCTTCTGTTTGAATGTTGCCTCCACATGGGTAACGCGCAGGTGATCCGCAGTGAAGGGTGTATGTTAGTAGAAGAGGCTACTCTTCTTTATGCTTTTGTCGAGCCGGTGTCTGCTCTGATATGTAACACTGTGGGTCGAGGCTTGTTTTATTTGTGTTGGGAGGGAACTATATGTATACTTCCGTTGTTGGATAATTTTATGTTGATGGAGATTGTTATGTGAATCTCTCTTGTTGATAATTTCCTTATAACCACATTTGCTATAATTATATTGGAAAAGTTTAACTATTTAGTTCCGATGTTTTCCGCTTCTTAACAAAATGTTGAAGTTCAGACGTATGTTGTGTTATTTAATTACTATATGTGTTGCACGTCGAAATATATGAGAAGGTTGTTGTTGGATGTGGCATCCTAATTGCATAATTTTATTTTATTTTACTCTGATTTTAATTATAAGTATGTGGGGGAAATTAGGGTGTTACAAAGGCCAAAGCAACCGCTCGTACGTTCGAGGAACTGTTAGACGCCAATTTGATTTCTAAAGGGAAATACACTAAATGAATCTCTACGTCATATTAGTTAATAAGGCCTCCGGGAAGTGAAGGATGTGTGTCAACTATAATGACCTCAATCAAGCTTGTCCAAAAGACTCTTATCTGCTGCCTAACATCAACAAATGACTAGAGTTTCCAGAATTCATGAACAAAATAATGAACTCAAGGGATAGGATCAAATTCTGAATGGTAAACGAAGAAAAAAGGGCGTTTTAAAAGTGGGGTCAGCCTTTCGTAATGAAATAAATACAAAATTAATGACCTATATCAGAAGTGAAGAGGAAATCTAAGGGTTAGCATTGGAAATATAAGTGATTCACATGCACTTGAGTACCCTAGATGGCGAAACAATGCCCTAACTTACAAGTCTAGAGATACACTCCTAGTGAGGATTGCCACCAGTGGCTTGTCAATTGCATTACTAGAATTTCAATCCTAGGTAGAATTTTCATCAATCACAATGTCTCGACTCATCACAATCTTCTGATTAATTGGATTGAACATCCTGTATGCTCCAGTCTTATGATATCCTACCAGAATCATAGGTTCACTCTTATCATAAAGCTTTCTTCTCCTAGCATCAGAAATTGCTTGTAACAAATAGAGACAAACACCTTCAAATAACTCACTGATGGTCGTTTGCCACTCCACACTTCTTCAGGAACCTTGTTCTTCAGCTTCTTGGTAGGGAACCTGTTCAGAATACAAACAGCAGTCGAAACAGCTTCTCCCCATAAGGATTTTGGCAAATTCTTCTCCTTCAAATATCTTGGATGTGTATTCGCCACCTCCATCTATTCACAGAACTTTAATTTTCTTTTCACACTGGTTTTTGACAAGTATCTTGAATCTCTTATAGATTTCAAATACTTCGTCCATTCGTTTGATCACATAGATCCAGAGCTTTCGGTTGTACTCATCGACAAATGAGACGAAATACCTGTTTCCACCAATGGTATGCTCTTCAAAAGGGCCACATACATTTGAATATACAACTTCGAGTATGCAGGATGATCTCATTAGCATAGTCGAAACGAAAGACTTCCTGGATTGCTTTCCGACTAGACAACCTTCATAGAGTTTGTCATACATCTCAAGATTTAGTATACCAGTGACCATATCTTGAGTGATTAGTTGATTTAGCGACTTAAAGTTCAGATGGCCAAACCTCAGATGCCACAACCAACTATTCTTGTGGTCGACAACTGTTTTTAGACATTGTACCTCAATCGAACTGATCATGGTCTTAAATGTTCTATTCTTCGACAGAAGAGATTTCAAAACCAAGTTATTGTGGATGTCGAAAAGTTCTAAGGCTCCATCTTTCATAACCACTGAGAACCCCTTTTTGACCAATTGTCCAACACTTAGCAGATTCCACTTCATTCCATGGACATATAGTACATATTTGATCAAGGCTTTTGCTCCATTACTTATTTGAATAACTATGTTACCAGTACCTTCTGCTGACAACGAGCTATTATCAGCAAGTTTCACCTTACTCTTCTTCGACCCGCCGAAATCTACTAACCATGTTTTTTTACCAGTCATATGATTCGAACAGCATGAGTCGAGGAACCAGATCTTGGATTCGACATGGTCATCTACAAGTGCAGCCATAACCACCATATCATCAGAATCATCTGAATCTTGACGTGCAATGTTCACTCCTTCGTCCTTGCCTTTTGTCGAACCCTTGTCTTTCCTGTACCAACAATGCTGGGCCAAGTGACCATACTTTTTGCATTTATAACACTGCAAACCTCTTTTCTCTACGTTGTCTTTCTAATAGGAATTTCCTTCTCCTCTTTTTGAGGATTCAGAAGTTCTATCATCAATCTTATTCTTGTGAGGATTCGACCAAGACTTTTTGCCCTGAGTCTTGTCGATTTTGCCTTTGAACTTTTTGGAACCACCATTCTTCTCCCACGATTGCGCCTGTAGTGCTTATATCGAGTCTTGAACTTCTTTCCTTTCGGCAATCCTAATCTCATGCGCTTCCAACGAACCAACCAAATCTTCTAGTTTTAGGATTTCAAGATTGTTGGATTCTTGAATAGCTACAATAACATGATCAAAGTGAGAAGTCAACGTACGCATTACCTTCTCAACTATTATCTTATCAGTTAGGGTTTCACCATAACCCTTCATGAGATGGACGAGTTTCTGCACCTTCGACACATAGCCTGCAATCTTTTCATCTTCTCCCATTGACAATAATTCATATTGCCTTCACAAAGTTTGCAACTTGACAACCTTAACTTTCTCGCCTCCTTCATTGTACTTTGACAGAATATCCCACACCTCCTTCACCAATTCAGCATGAGCGATTCTATCGAAGTTATCTGCATCAACCGCTGATTGGATGTAGAACGCCGCCTTGCAATCCTTTTTCTTGGGCATCTCTGATACCAATTTGTTAGTGCGTGAGGTACTTTTACTGAGGAGAGAAAGAGAAAGAATAAGGAAAATATTATTGAATTGAATTGTTAAAAACTGAATTACAAAGTGTCTATTTATACACTTAAGTGACTTTACTAAAATAACAAACTAAATAACAAACCCTAATTAACTTTGGGCTTTGGCTAACACAACTTGGATTATATTTAAATATTAAATATAATCAAATCAAATCAAATTTAATATTTCAACAGCGAAACATTTAAATGATGGGAAAACATTTAATGTTCTACTTTTGTAACTGCTCCATGACCTTTCCACTCCTTACTATGGTCGGACACGATAGACAGATGTCGGCCATGACTTTGAAAGACTTCTCTTCTAGTAAAGTCACAACAAGCCTTAGGGGCAATAATTCTGGGATGACCGAAGACCCAACAATGCTTAGCTCTATTTAAATTATGCAACGTATATAGTTAGCACATGTAAGATCCAATATGCAGTTTTATGATCTCCATTTTCACTACACTCATTTGAACTCTATAACTGACCTAGGCGTTGGAATGTTAATCTTGCAGGTCAACCCCGCACCACCGTATTGGAGATCAGCATTGCCGCTTCTAGAGTTCTACATTATCAATCAACACATATTCTGGTTCCAGTACGAAACATTTATCAATTAATATATTCATTTAGTTTCATTTTTTAGTCAAAGTAAACAAATAATTTCATGTTAGATGTGATAAATTATTGAGAAATCTCACATATGATAAGAATCAGATATGATCTAAAAGTGTGTTTATTTTGGGTCAGTTTGTTTCAGCTTTAAAAAAATAGATTTTTTCTTTGTATTTTTGAAAATGGATTCTACAAAAACGTTTTTCAAAATATTACAAGTTTTTTTATAAATTAAAAGACTAATTTTGACATTCTATAACATTAATATATATTATTGAAGACCAAAACATAGTCAAAATCACAATTTTTTCAAAAAGTTGTATTTCAAAAATGATTTTCATGAAAAGCTATATGAAATAGCTTCAAAATTAAGTGATTTTTTGAAATTTTGATATCCAGAAAAAGTTTCGATAAAATGATGAAATACCTAAAATAACATTTTAAGAATAATTATTCAAACCAAATTTTCATTTGAAGCTTTTAAGAAAAGTTTCTTTGTAAAAGATTTTTCTACAAAATTATGTTATACTATAAAAATCATTTTTAAAAAAAAGCCAAAACAAACAGACCATTTATCTCTTCATTATTATAGTATGAGAGTTATGACATGCATATAAATTATTGGACCGCTAAATGTCACTTGAGCATACTTATACTCTCAAAACTAGGGGTGGCAAAACGGGCCCGGCCCGTTGGACATGCCCGTTTTACCCGCACTGGTATAGGCCCTCACCCTCTAATGTGTCTGTCCCGCCCCGCCTCGTCTTCTTCGCGGGCTTTTGCGGGCACGAGCATTTACATAAAATTTTGTGTTTTTAGGCTTAAAAGGGTCAGTGCCCGCAGGTTTTCCCCACCCCGCCCTTACATTTTTGCGGGGTGGGTCTAGGTTTTATGCCCGCATCCTCAACTATGACGGCCCCGTCCCGCCCTTTTTTTTGCGGGCATTTGTGGGGCGGGCCTAAACGGGGCGGGCATTCCCGTTTGCCATCCCTACTCAAAACATGGTAACGAACAAAATGAAAAGGGTATAAAAATGGAGAAGATCTTAACTTATTTACAAGTGGTAAATAGTCTCTCACTTTACAAAAATGTTTATAAAGATTAAGTTTTTTTTTTAAATCTTGGTATCCGGCCTTGCGACCGAAAGCCGGAGCAAAGCTCCGTATGGACTGACCCACACAAGGGCTGATTACACCTAATAGGATTCGAACCTGAGACCTTGAGAGGAGCACACTCTCAAGACTCAAGCCTCCACCACTAAGTCAACCCTTAGAGGTTTATAAAGATTAAGTTAGATTCAAATTTTAAGATGATATCAGAGATTATTTAAAATATGGTTAAGTTTATAAAGATTAAGTTAGATTCATATTTTAAGATGATATCAGAGATTATTTAAAATATGGTTGGACTATCCATCGTTGATCCACTCTAGTCATACTCTAAATGGCAAGACTCGGGCATGAGGATACAAGAAATCCACTTTTAAATAAGATATGATAATAAATACAATTTTTTCTTATAACTGGTGGATAGCTTTTCACAAGCCAATTTTATAAAAATTGAGTTATTCTCAATCTAAATTCTAAAATAAATAAAACTTTGATTAATTATTTAACTCGTGGGTTTTTATTTACAAAGTTAAATTTAAATATTTTTAATACACTTTATTAGATATAAATAACTTTTTTTCAGAGGAAATTTAAATAATTTTTATTTCTTTAAAATATATTAAATTAACTTCAAGAATATATTATTATTCTCCTTTAATAAACTACGAAAAAATTGATATATTAAATTGGGTTAATAGTCATTTACCCCCTGCAATATTGACGAGTTTTGATTTACCCCCTTTAAAAAAAAAATTGGATTACCTCTCTGAAATTTTGAGGTACCCCCCCCCCCCCCCTAAGCGTGTAAAAACCAGAGGGGTAAATAAAAAAAAATATTTTACAGGGGGTAATTTTTCTACCTGGGGGCAAAAGACTTAGAATTTTGAGATTTCAGGGGGATAATCCAAAACTATTTTTTTAAAGGGGGGTAAATCAAAAGTCGTCTATATTGCAGGGGGTAGATGACTATTAACCCTATTAAATTTTAATTAATTTTATATATGTAAATATACTTCTAAATTTCATTTTGATCATTAACTTGATGGAAAGATTCACACACATTTTTTTCTTGCTCAACACATACAATGACAATTGTTCAAAACAAAAAAAAAAGTAAAAAGAGATTAACCCATATATTTCATTGATATATAGTTATTATATATTTTAGAGCATAAAGAGGTACTGATGATATGCCTCACCTTTAGAACAAAATAGAAAAATAAAAACTAAGCAAATATAAACCTTAACATTACAACATATTACTAGGTACTTCTTATTGCTTGTGATAAAACAATTGTTTTAACAACACATTAGTTATTCATTGTTTCATCGCTATTATCATTCATGCCATCAAAGTTGAATTGAGCAGATCAAATTTGGTTAAAACTGTTAAGTATAACAAGTGTGAGTAGTGTGAATAATATTTCCTCATTGAATAGGAATGTAGTTACTTGACCATTTATTAGTAGGAGAACTCATATACCTATCATCTTAAGATTTTGAGTGAGCATGTGGTGTGTCTCTCACAAAGGTGTTGCTTTAGAAAAAAAGTCCTACAATGTTCAATGCTTCCTAGTGAAAATCTTCCCTAACAGTGGTATCAGATTCTTTGGTTCGAGTGAATGACCGACTCACTTGTATCCAAAGTACTCCCCACAGGTGGTGGTTAGGAGGTGTTCCGTTGAAGAGTGTCAACGGCGGTACAAGTGTATGTGGATGGTAAGAGCTTCTGCTTAAGGGAGAGCATTGTGGAAGCATTGTGGATAGACTCACACTTGAGGGCGAGTGTTAAGTATAACAAGTGTGAGTAGTGTGGATAATAGTCTCACATTGGATAGGAATGTGGTTACTTGAGTATTTATAAGTGGGAGAATCCATACACCTATCACCTCAAGGTTTTTGTTGAGCGTGCGGTGTGTCTCTCACAAAGGTGTTGCTTTAGAAAAACTTTCCCAACAGTAGTATCACAGCCTAGTTCGAGTGAAGGACCGACTCACCTGTATTAAAAATACTCCCCACAGGTTGTGGTTAGGAGGTGTCCCGTTGAAGAGTGTCAACAGCGGTACAAGTGTATGCACATTAAGGTTTTGGGTGAGCATGTGGTGTGTCTCTCAAAAAGATGTTGCTCTAGTGAAAACTTTCCCAACAGTGTAATTCTTTTTCAACAGTGGTATCATAAGTCTTTGGTTCGAGTGAAGAACCGACTCACTTGTATCGAAAGTACTCCCCACAGGTGGTGGTTAGGAGGTGTCCCATTGAAGAGTGTCAACGGCGGTACAAGTGTATGTGGATAATAAGAGTTTCCGCTTAAGGGGAAGCATTGTGGAAGCATTGTGGATAGACTCACACCTGATGGGAAGTGTTAAGTATAACAAGTGTGAGTAGTGTGGATAATAGTCCCACATTGGATAGGAATGTGGTTACTTGAGCATTTATAAGTGGGAGAACTCATACACCTGTCACCTTAAGGTTTTGGGTGAGCATGTGGTGTGTCTCTTACAAAGGTGTTGCTCTAGAGAAAAAAACCCCACAATGTTCAATACATCTAATGAACCAACATTCAAATCATCCAAATGATCCCAAATTTTTCCAAGCCTATTGCTTCAACCATTTCATTAAATGTATTCAAACTTATGGAAAAGTTTGACTCAACCACAACTGGAGATGGTAAGATGGACTTATCCATCTCACCATCCACTTCCATAAACCCAAACTCAGAATAGTTATTATAACCTAGAGTTGTCATGGCCCATAGTAGATCTTCTGCACCCAAAAGTTTTCTAGACTCTCTTTGGCAACACTAATTTGCTTTTTTGGTTACCATGCTTATAAACTTTGAGGTGTTTTGTTCAGTCATCTCCTTTGCACCATCAGAGATATTTATGTTTTGTGGCAAACCTTTCTCATAATTGTTGTCACATTGTTTAAAGGCGTTGTATTTTGGTTCTGCATAGTGACTTGAGGAACAATGACATCCTTTATTGGATTGATTGAATTTGTTGGAGATCTTGTATTTGCGGAGGCACAAATTTGTTGTAACATTGATGAGCCTGACCAACTAAAAAATCACTATTTTAACATTCTAAAACTTATGCACAAATTGTACATAAATAACTTTGGTGGTTTTTATATTCAACTAGGAGATATAATCAAAGTATACATATTTGTATATTTCAACATTGATATACCCTTTTATATTTTTAATTCGATATTTGTATCACAAAGTTTACTGATATGTCCAAATTTTGATATCACATAAATTATTTTTTTAAATTTTGTTTTCATAAATTTAAAATCATTTAAAAATTGTTGAGATACATCAATATTAATATCGTTTATTAAAAATTATAACATAATAATATAATAAATCAAATGATTTAAAATTTACCCATAAAATTTCTAGATAATCCAGTATAACTTGTAATATGTGTATATTATCCCAATATTATAGTGGTGTAATTTGATCTTTTCTCCGTATATGTAAGACAAAAGAGAACTCTTATTAGAAATCATTATATATACAAAGGATACTTTTTTAGGAAAAATACTTAAAATCATATTTAAATCATCAACGGAAAGTGAAATAAATTTAATAGTTAAAGAATATAAAAATCAAAATTTTGGTTGATAACAACACATATATAAACCTTGTATTTACCAGAACATGAATTTGGGTTTTGAAGTTTGTGAAACAAAGAAACACCATGCTCCATGTTTGATATTAACACCTCAATGGATACTAATCGCAATCCAACTATTGAATTTATAGTAAATAAAAAAATACTACAACTATTATTGTCAACTAAAATTTTAACTTTATAATAATAATAATAATAATAATAATAATAATAATAATAATAATAATAATAATTTATGAAGACAAATAATGTGAATATTTATGATTAAAAAAAACACAAAAAACATATTATAAGAAAAATAATTTATTCTTTGACTATAAATTTATAGTAAAGTGCCAAATTACTTTTCTTATATTTAAATATCAATTTTTGCAATAATTTTTACTTTCTTTTTCATTACTTAGTTTTTATTGAAAATTTTGTGTTATATATATATATATATATATATATATATATATATATATATATATATATATATATATATATATATATATATATATATATAGTGAAAATACTATTTTTACGTGAGAATGGTAGAAATAATTATTAGCCCGTAGGTTTAAAAATAAATGATTGAGATTAAAAATATTTATTTAATAAATATGATTAAATAGACAATTAGATAAAAATTAGATTTAATTAGTGACAAATTTAGCGAACAATTTTTGAATTTTTTCGTCGTTAATAAGACGAAAAGAACTAATATTAAACATTTTAAAAAGTTAAATAATCAATATGAACATTTTTAAAGTTAAGAGATTAAAATAAACTTCTAAATTAAGATATATGATCAAAAAGATATTAAGTATAAGAAATATTATATGATAGTGATATGACAAATATTTATCATATCTTCATTAATGAGTATAAGCTGTGATTTACAATTCAATCTCTAAAAATAGTTCTTTTGTGAGAAAAAAAATATACACAAAAAGTGTAAAATATCTTTACATTATCATTTAATAATAATAATAATAATAATAATAATAAGAGATGTATATTTCGCCAAATTTTAATTTTAATTTTAAAATATTAATATGACATACTTAAATTAGAATTCTATTAAATAATAATGTAAAATTATTTTATAGTGAAATATAGTTTTCTTTGTTTTCAGTTTATATACATTGTTTTGAAAACTAAAGTATCTTGGAATCATTTTGTGGACAAATAAACAATTAAATATAAAAATATATATAATATGATATTGATATGATAAATACTTATCTTATCATAATAAAAGGATAAGTATATGAGATGAGAAACACATTATATGATTTGTTTTTTTTTTTTTATCATTTTAAGTGTTTGATATACACTTAATAGTAATATGATAAATATATATTATATTTAACTATAAAAACAACCTTATAAAATAATTATTATTTTAAAAAATAAATATTTTAAATATTTTAACGTTATTAAATTAACAAAAATAGATAGTAACAATTAAAGTAATGTAATCAATTATTTAAATTTTTGTTGATAATACTAAGTAAATAATTTCAACTTTTTCATGAATAAATAAGTAATTATATTATATATTTTAGATAATTTTAATAAAAATATGATGTAAATAATATATTTTAAAATTTTACCATTGCAACAAAAATAACATATATTGTATAAGTAAAAAATTTACCATTACAAGAAAAATAATATATATTATGTAAGAAAATATTTACCATAAAAAAATTAATATTTAATATTTAATTAATTAAATAATATTCATTTTTTAAAAATTATAAATAGTAAAATTATTTCAAATATTGTAATTTAATAAATTCATTCATCATTTAAAAAACAATTTTTTTGTTTATATTTAATTGAATTTCAATTTTAATATTTTAAATTTTATTTTTAGTATTAAATTAATATTTATTTTCTTATCTTATTATGTTGATTTTTAACTCACCTCATATTTATATAAGAATTTTATCTACAGAGATAAAGTATAATAAATTTTAAGATTAACTTATTATATCTATATAGTGTCAAAAGAAAAAAGTTCTTTTAATGAAGTGGAGTGAGATGAGATACCGGAAAGCTCAAACTAAGCCATTATGGTTCTCAGTATGGAAAACTAGAAGAGGGAAAAGTGTGGAGGTGTATGCCGTGAAAATTGGTAAACAATCGCTGATCTTCCAAATCTAACTTTGGTGACTCACAGGATCGATCAGATTGATCCTAGGACATGTGCTAACGATTGATCTAAGGCGCATTCTAAGGAAATAAGTATTTCGACAGAACTCATAAAGAAAGTTGGTTGAAAGAACAATCTAGACAACGTTTTTAAAATGTTATGTTAAAAGACTAAAAAAGGTAAAAAAAAAAAAAAGTCGAAGGCGTGCAGTAAAGGTTGAAAACTATAGAAAGTGCAGAAATATAACTTGCGTTAAATAGGAGATAAAAGCATAACGAAAGGTTGAAGTAAATTGCATTGAAAGATAAATGGTGTTTACATCACGTACATTCTCACAAAACTCTTTTCTCAACACGCGGATACTTTGAGTGAATTTAGAGTTACTTGTACAAAGTGAACACAACACACCGAATCCTATTGCTAGAACCCTTATTTATAATGCCTAAAACTAACTGTTATAAACTGCCTGAAATAATAAACGAATGACAAGTATCGCATTGCATGCTTCCATCACTTGGATGTACGTCACCTGTCCTTCTTCAAGAGCGAACCACAGTAACTACTCCCTCCTTTATTTGAATTTGAATTCCCAGCGTCGGACATCGTCAGCATTCTCGGTCGAAGGTGCCCTCTTCAACTCTTAGAAATATTTTCTAAGTCCCAAAAAGACATCTTTCCCTCTTACGAGCACATTCGACTTAAACCTATCACACAGATCCTGTCAGAAGCTTTTCTAAACCTCTTCAAAAGCTTAACATTCCCATCAACACTTCCAACTTCATATGGGCGTCGAATTTATGAGCTAACAAATTGCCCCCCAAAAATGTCTTTTTCGACAGTATTGCAGAAAAGGGCAATTTTTTATAGTGTCCGTTCGACGCCATATTTCGACCATGCATAGAGGTCCAAACAAAACTGATTAACCCACGTTCCAAGAAACTATTCAGTTTATTTTCAATCAAATTTATGACATCACATCCAATTATAATTATGACTGAAACGTCCCCTCGAAAATCACATCAAGCCGCAAATCACCATAACCTCTCCTATAGTCTAGGAGATCGTGGACATAGGTGGCAACTGGCACCGCCCCTACTTTAGCTCCTGGGAGGACATGTGTCCCACTAGCCTTAGCTCCTTAATGATGATTAGTGAGCCCTTTAGTGTTTCCAAAGCACTTTATAAATAGTTTCTTCAGAAACTATCTTTATTTTCTTTTCCACTCCCAAGTATCCACTAGACACCTTCTCCTTTCTTCCAAAACGTTCAACCCTTCACCTTCAACAAACTTTTTTCTTCAAAAAATTTCACCAATGGCTTCTTCAACTGCTACTACTCAAGACCCAAAGAAAACCCAGAAGCTCAAAGGACAAAGGGGCGTATCACTACTCCCTACATTCGCTATATTAAATGGACCCAAGGTGGTAAAGAATCAGCAATTCATCCCAGAGCCTCTCAATGAGGAGAAAAGACACATCTACGAATCCCAGGTACTGATTCCTATCACCGTTTCTGGGAAACCATTAGCTTTATCTGGTCCCTTATCTTCTTTAGATACAGATTATACAACCATTATCGACTTCTTTCCATCATATCGTAAAACCAAACCTCTATGGCAGAAAGACAAAACTAGGGTAACATCTGAACCCCGTGACAATGTACCCCTAAAGAACCTGGATTTGAAGTATCTGAATGATGGGTCTAGGCTGTTTAGGGCTACCCCGTATTTTAAGGATTCTGACCTCTATTTAACCTGGTTAACCAAGTTAGAGAAAGTGAAAGCAGAAACTTGGAAGAACTTAGGAATCTACGACTTAATTATGATGTCGAAGACTAGACCCGCTTACTGTCTGACTTTACTGGAATCCTCTTTGTATTTTTGGGATAGTACCCACTATACCTTCCATCTCCCTTGTGGGATGATGACACCCACTCTGTTTGACATAGCCGCTATCACAGGGCTAAAGCCTCATGGGTTAGTTTACGGCCCTGAAATAGATGCTCTAGACACCATAGGGTTCGCCACCACCAAACACACTTATACTCATTTCATGAACCACTATCACGATAAGCAAACTGACACAGTCGAGGACAAAGAGCATATAGCATTCCTGGTTGCGTATTCTGTACCAAATCCTTGCAGGTGGCAAGAAAATATCTGACTCTAGCCAATCAACTACACCTTAGTCGAGGCATTTTCCTAAGCAAAATGATATTGGCCAGTCTATACGAGTCTTTGAGCGAAGGTGCTGGTCGTCTGAAAAACCAAGAGAGCAACGGGAATCTCCTGCTGTCAATACCCTTTTGGTTGCTTCAACTTTGGCTTAATGCCACTTTTGAAGCCAGCCTCCCCAGCAAAGGGCAAGTGGGCGAAGAAGCTGCGGAGATTAAGGAGAGACGAGTCAAATGGGTTCGACTGGTGCAACTGACCCCAAACGAAGAAGGACAGTCACTCAGGGCATCCTTCTCAGGCTTTGTCAAAATGTTTGCTAAGCGCTATGAGTTCACACCAAGGATGGCGCCCTTTGCTGAACGAAAATATGGCCCTTAATGGTTTACCAGGCCCTTTCCTCCTTCGTTCAAAAAACATGAAGAAGAATCGCAGCGTGTCTGGGAGGCATTCCTTATCCCTCGACTTATTGTTCATCGACTCAACTTGCAAAAGGGCCAAACCTCTCTGATGGCCTATCAACCAAATCTTGTCTCTCGACAGTTTGGTTTAGTCCAGACTCTACCCAAGTGTCTGTACGAGAAGATAGTCCATGTTATCCTCCCCAACACTATCTATGATGCCATAGAGAGTCCGACGCACCTTGCACGACATGTTCATCGATCACTCCTGACTCCCGTCTACTTTGAACCTTCTCATCTCTGCACCCAAGAATTCCACGACTGGTGGTCAAAACATTATGCTGCAGAATTCCTTGATGTCTCCAACTTCACTTAGTTGATTGACCAAGCTTTTGTTGATGTGTAGTAGAAGATCAAGAAAGGTAAATCCGCTCATATTAAGGAGATTCAGGCCTTCCAGAAGTACTTTGAAACTGTTTATCGACCAGGCGATTTTAGTCGAACCATCCGCGAAGCTGCGGTTACGCTAAAGGAGAAATTTTTAAAGAAAATGGAGAGTTTGAAACTCCCTTCATATGTTACTCCTGAGAAACGCTATGAAGTGGATTTCGCACTATTTCCTCTAAAGACTCCTCGACTGCCATCTGCTGATTTTGGAGTGGCTCTTGCCCCTCCATTTCCAGATTAGTTCATCTGTGGGGACTCTATAAAGATCCTTCACCAGCAGTCAAAACCCAAGGCTCAGCGGGTGGTTTCGACTAAACATATGCTAGACAGTTTCAAAGGACACCTTCATGTTGGTATCAAATATGTTCGCATCGAATCCGAAATACATGAAGGTTTGGATTCTTCGATTTTATGCTCTTTCACTTGAACTTTATCATTACTGACATGTGGTAACTTGGCTTGTTTTGCAGCTGTACCCAAAAACAACACCCCTCAGCACCTAATCAAAGCCAAAGGCGAAGGCAGCAAGGTACATCACACACCCTTTCCTTTCGTTGATTATTCTTTCTCCCCCTAATGCTTCTCAATTTCAGGCTTCTCGCAAACCACCTCCGACACCTCAAAGGAAGTCAAAGAGGGGTACTGCCCAAATTATCTTCGATTCTGAGGATAAAGACCAATCTCCTCCTGAAGATTTGAAACTCAAGAAGAGGAGGAAGCCAAGCCAAGAATCTGGTGCTGCTGGTGGCCAATCTGAGCCTACAACGGCTAAAGTCCCCAAAAAGACCACTACTACGAGTAAAGCTGCAGAAGCCCCTTCTGGAACTGCCTCTAAACCAGCTGTAGGTCATGCTGAAAGCAATAACTCTAGCCCTGATGCTGAAGGAGTCAAGGTAACTTGTCATATTTTCTTTAAATAAAAACTTATTTACCTTGTTTTCCTTAATCTGACTTGCTTCGATTTGATTCAGGTTGATGCTAGTGGTTCGAACCCACCGGTGGATAATCCTCCTTCTCCCACCACCCTCCTGAATAGCCAAGGTGAGCCCACATATCATCCCACTTCTGACTTGGGCTCTGGAATGAGTTCACTAGGTGAAATTAAAAAGCCTGGTTTTGAAACAGCTCCCCCTTGGCCAGCAAAGACTGCTACCCAGCAGTCTCAAACAGATGGCTCCGACCATGAGGCAGACGATGTTCAGCAGGATCCTGACACAGAAAATCCAAAAGCTGCTGCCATGGATGAAGACCCACCCTTGGTCGATGAAGAGGGATCCCCAAATGAAGAACCCATTGAGGCTGCCAATGTTAACCCAAAAGGAGAGGAAGAAATAGAAGAAGATGATGATGAGACCATGCACCAATCCGAACTTGATGTCCATGATGATGACAATGAAGATGAGGACAAAATGGACGAAGATGAAGAGGAGGAGAATAAAGGTGAGGAGGAGAAGGCTGACAAAGGACCTATCAACGAGCCAACCCATGTCGAAGCCATTACTACCCCAACACCTACTATTGCGACTGAAGGCAAGGCAGCCTCAACTGTGTATGGAGCAGGACTTTCTGAAGAGGAACTGGATGCCTTAAAGAGTAGCAACCCTCGTCAATACATAAAGATCCTTCTTGGGCGTCGAGGAAGCTCATCTGATAAAACTCCCAGTGCTTTGACTACCTCTGGGGATCCGCCTTCAAGCAAGCCTGAGGACAATATCCTTCTGAAGATAAAAAACAAGATCTTTAAGGGTGACCTTTTCACACTCTTACAGATGGATGATGTCACTCATATCTCTTTGAAAAGTCTCCTCCAACAAGTTGACATTCACGATATTTCTCCAGAATTTGCCAACGTCATCTTAGAGCTTGGCACTATGATTGACCAAGTCCATGGTGACCTCAAACGCCTGCCCCAAATCGAAAAGGCCATTTCAACCAAAGCTGGAAGTGAGGCTGCCGCTTGGACTGCTGCCACTGATTCTGAGAATAAGGTAGCCGAATTAGAGGAAACAAAATAAAAAAACAAGCAAGAAATCACCTCCAATGAAGAAAGTATTGCTTCCTGGGAGCGAAAGATCAAGAAACTTCGAGCCAAGATCTCAAAGGCCAAAAAGTGTAACGTTGAATTGTCTGCCTTCGATGACTCTGGCTTGTCGAAAGAGCTTGAAAATGCCATAAATTTTTCTGAAGAAGCTCAACGACTGGAGAAGGAAGTTGCACACTTAAAATCTGACAAGGCCTTATGTGAAAAGCGTCTTGACCTCCAGAAGTCGAAGTACTTGAAGATGAAGGAGAATCTCCCCTTTTAGCTTGTTACTCTCTTTGTAATTTTTTAATTTGATGCTCTATGGCCCTTTGAGGCATTTATATGTAATGACTACTAAGCCATTTTGGCATTCATAAATACCATTATTGGCTTTTCCCTTGTTATGTCGAATTACTCCTTAACAATTTTAATTTCTTGAAGTGCTGGTTTATATTTTTTCAAATACTTGCCATTTACTTTCAAGATTCTTTTATCCACATTTAATTCTTCAACTTCATAGGCTCCATTAGAAAATACTTGCGTAATTTAAAACGGGACCTCCCATTTTGGGGACCATTTTCCCAAGGCTCTAACCTTTCGATCCATAAGCAGGATTACCTTCCAAACTAAATCTCCAGGTGAGAAGGTCTTGATTCTAAACTTCTTATTATAAGACTTCTCCACTCTTTTCTTTTGTCTCTTCAAAAGTTCTAAGGCTTTAAGTCTTTCTTCGTCCAGATCTACCAGTTTGTCTAACATCATATTCCAATAAAGCTCAGAGGGAATTTCATGATGTCTCTGAATCCTAGCCGACTGGAGATATATCTCAACAGGTAACACTGCATCGTGACCAAAAGTCAATCGAAAAGGAGTAGTGTTGGTTGCTTCCTTGGGAGAGGTTCGACATGCCCAGAGGATCTGGTCCAATGTCCTATGCCAATTTCTAGGCTTCTTTCCCACATGTTTCTTGATCAGACCGATCACCACTTTATTAGCTGCTTCAACTTGACCATTAGCCTGAGCATAATAAGGTGTGGAGGTTAGGAGTTTGAAACCCATCTCTTTTGCAAACTCCTGCATCTTTCGACCCGTAAAGACTGATCCTTGATCTGTTGTGATCGTTTTTGGGATTCCAAACCTGTAAATGATGTATTTTTGAATGAACTCGATCCCATCCTCTTGATCCACATTTGGTAAAGGTACTGCCTCGATCCACTTCGTAAAGTAATCAATTCCTACCAAAATGTATCTCTGATTCTTGGAGGATGCCGGTCGAATCTCTCCAATCAGATCCAAAGCCCAACCTCTAAAAGGCCATGGTTTGACTATGGAATCAACCCTTGGCAAATTCAATGCAGTCTTTTAGAATCATAGGCCAATACATGCCTTGTCGAAACAATAGCCACTTCATCTTATGGCCTACCTGATGTGCCCCACATATGCAACACCCCTAATCTATACCCTCAAGTAAAACAAAGCGATAAATAAAATTCAAAATTTCATCAGAGTATATTTAAAACATGCACGGCATAGACCGAGGGGTCACATCAATTTGAAACAAAATACAATAACCCTGCTCATACAGATATGCAACAATTTCAGGTAGCACAACCAAGGAACTGAGTTCCTAACACCCACAATCCAATTACAGAATAAAAGCGGAAAATCCGTAACTGAATCTCAGATATATATATCATAAAAGTGTATGTGTCATATATAATTATACATGTACAATCCAACAGATACATATACACAATTTAAATAATCACACTCGATCACCCCGAATACCCGGTGTCACATATCAGAGCCGACCGACAAAAGAATGAAGACCCAAGCTTCACAAAAAGACCACCAACAACTCTAATCTGCAATGTCTCATAGAGCATTATAAAACAGCAGAAGGGTGAGAAACACAATCATAATACAGTTGCATATAATTATATATTAACACAGAAATGCACAAGTAAAATACTCTCACCACAAATGCACCACAATCAAATACAACACAACACAGTACAATTCTCAGGTATCCAATACCAATGCACATCAGTCATACATAATACACTCATCATCAATACAATTATACATATTCCATCTCATCAATCACATTCACAATTCCATACACAATTAATCCATGATTTATGCAAATGCACAGAGACCGACACAACGACTCTATGCAATGCATATGCGGTACCGACTTCCAACATTTCTCATCACTAGTTCACTCAGGAACTCTGTTGGAACCATCGCTCGTTACTTAGTGTAACTCCCCGTCGGGCATACGATGTTCCCCGTCGCTCACACCCCACACGGGCACACGACGTTTATGGATCGCTCACACCCCACACGGGCACACGACCCGATCGCTCACACCCCACATGGGCACACGATCGTCTATAATCATCGCTTTCGGTCCTCTTATTTTTAAGGCGCACGATCTAATCAGATCGCTTTCAGTCCTCTTATTTTTAAGGCGCACGATGTTATAGCAGATTCCCTCTGGAATCAATCTGTCACTCACGACGTCACAAGAATGCATATCATGATGCTTGACATACAATGACTCATGACATTTAAAATGCACCCATATACACATCCATAATCATGCATATATCATCAATTACCACACATTGCATTTTCTTGCCCTAAGGCCACCAATCATCATCACAATATGTATTTCATGCAATTTCATCACACAACAGTACGTAGGTCATACAATATCCACACCAACAGTATATTGCATATACACATCAAGTTCACATAATTAAAACGGCAAAAGTCGGCAAAACAACACATTTTCTAATTCCCAACCTAATTTAATCGGCCAACAATCTCAAAACCATCATCATAAGAAAGAACATTTTATAAGCTTTCTAACGCATCAAACCACGCCTCAAACCGAACCACAGATCAAAAGTTAGTAAGAAAACAAAATTGCACAAACAGCCATGTTCGCTAGGCGAACCCTCTAGCGAGCATTCGCTACCACCTTCGCTAGGCGAATGTCCAGCGAACCCACTATCAGCTAAGAACAGACACAAAGTTCGCTAGGCGAACCCCTTGGAGAACCAAGGTAGAACCAACCAGAACCAAAAACATACAAAGTTCGCTAGGCGAACCCTCTAGCGAGCATTCGCTACCACCTTCGCTAGGCGAACAACGTTAGCGAACCTTCGCTGACCTTCGCTAACTGGTTCGCTAGGCGAACCTGCGAAAACTCAGAAATTCTGCAGCGCTGTTACATAACCCAAAATGATATTTTTTTCAACCAAAACATTTCCAAATCAACATATATCAATCAGAACCTAATCTAATAATGGCAACAAGCATTCTACCACATTTACGTCGATTTCCAACCGCGAAAACATCGATTGCTCAACATATTTCTCATTTCTAACCTAGAATTCAAAAGCTATGTAAAGACAAGAAAACATACAAGCACACACATACATAATCATACACAAACATAGTATAATCGAGTTTTGCACCCTTACCCGATTTAATCGTGTTTGATAAAGTTGGGAGATTGATTTCTAGATTTTCCCAAGTTTCTCTCTTTTTCTTCTCTTCTTCTTTCTCTCTACTTTTCTTCTTCTCTTTTTCTTTCCTTTCTATTTTTCTCTCTTTCTATTTCTATTATATTCTTAACTTAACAAAATAAAGCAAAATGACCAAAATACCCCTATACTCAAATATCTCGCAAACGCTCCCAAAACGCGATAAAATATAATCACGATGAAAAATAACATATTTTCACATAAAAGTCAAAAATAAAATAATATAATAATAAAATACTTAAAACGACTCAATTAATCAAAAAGACAAAACTGACAAAACTGACTGGGGCGTTACAACTCTCCCCACTATGGACAGTCGAAAGGGCCAAATATGCTTCTGTTTCACTAAGACATTTAAGTAAGACCCCCTCAGGGGTCTTTTTAAACAATTCATTACCTAGAAGGACATAACTTAAGGCTTGATACCTAACCTTTCGCTCTGTGGAAGTTGTCGGGTTTTGCAAGTACTCGACTATAGGCTTCCTCCAGTCTTTATCCGTCAAGCTGTCTATTGCAAAAATCTCAAAATTTTCTTCATCAGCATATCCAAGCTAGGTCTGATGGGCATAATCCAACAGATACCACTTTGCCTCTAGCTTTGATTGCCTCTTGTAAATTTTCCTTCGAAACCTTATACACAGAAGCCACCTGAGCCAGGTCATTGGCCACTTGATTTTCCAGTCGAGGTATGTGTCGAATGCTTACTACTTCGAATTTCTTCAATAGTCTGTTGGCCACTATGAAGTACATTATAAGATTCTCCTTAACACGTTTGTACTCCTTTGTAATTTGCTTTATGACCAACTCTGAGTCTCCCATTATTTCGACTCGAGTTGCCCCCAATTCTAACAAAATTTCAAGTCCAGCTATTAAGGCTTCATACTCAGCCTCGTTGTTGGAACAAAGTCCTTCGACCCTATACTTAAATTTTGTTGGAATTTTATCCGGAGAAATAATTATCACACCTACACCCCCTGTGCCATCTTTGTGGCTGGAGCCATCAAAGTATAACTTCCAAGATTCCAATTCGACATAATTCAACATGCTTTCGTTTATGGAGTGGTCGACTATAAAGTCTGCTACCACTTGTCCTTTAACCGCCTTCAGAGGCTTATACGTTAAAGAGTACTCAGTCAATGCTAGTGCCCATTTACCGATTCGATTATGCAAGATAGGTTTAGACAACATGTGCTTAATAACATCGAAATGAGATGAAGCATAAACATCAATTGGCTGTATATATTGCTTCAATTTTGTACAAGAGAAATACAAGCATAGACATAATTTTTCTATCACGCTATACCTAGTTTCTGCATCATTCAAAACTCTACTGAGGTAGTAAATGGCTCTTTCGACACCATCCTCATCCTCTTGAGCCAACATGCTCCATATGGTTTTGTCTGATGCAGCTATGTACAATATCATACTCCTAACCCTACAAGGTGGTGAAAGAATTGGGGGATGACTCAGGTATTCCTTGATCTTGTCGAAGGCTGCCTGCTGCTCCTGCCCCCATTCGAACCCATCTTTATTGAATCGAAGCAATGGTGAAAAGGCCTGCGTTTTTCCGCTTAGGTTCGATATGAATCTTCTTAAGAAATTGATCTTGCCCAGCAGTGACTGCAACTCCTTTTTCGTTGATGGCTCTTTCGCTTCCATGATGGCCTTGGTATTGTTCTGGTTGATCTCGATCCCCTTTTTATGGACCACAAAGCCTAAAAAATCCCCTGCCTGCACACAAAACGCACATTTAAGAGGATTCATTTTAAGACCATGCCTTCTCATCCTTTCAAATGAGTGTCGAAGATGGTCTAAATGATTCTTCCCTGAAACAGACTTGACCACAATATCATCAATATATATTTGCATGAAAGTCTCTATATAATCATGGAAGATTGAGTTCATTGCTCGTTGATATGTTTCCCCAGCATTTTTAGGGCCGAAAGGCATCACCACCCACTCGTAGGTGCCTAAGGCCCCAGGGCAACGAAAAGCTGTTTTAGGGACATCATCTTCAGCAATGAATATTTGGTTATAGCCAGAGTACCCATCCATCATACTAAGATACTCATGTCCTGCGGCGGAATCGACTAGCATTTCTGCCACAGGCATAGAATACTCATCCTTAGGAGTTGCAGCATTTAAATCTCTAAAGTCTATGCAAACTCTTAAGGAACCATTCTTTTTAATAACGGGTACAATGTTAGCTAACCATTCGACATACCTGGCAGTGCGGATAAATTTGCATGAAGGAGTCTTTCGACTTCCTCCTTTATCTTCGAGAGAACCTCTAGGGCAAACCGTCTTGGATTCTGTTTGACTGGCTTCTTCCCATGCTTGATCGGTAACCTGTGTTCGATCAACTCTCTACTCAAACCAGGTTTCATCGTAGTCCCAGGCGAAACAGTCTTTAAACTCCTGTAACAGCTGGGTAACTTCGACCTTAAGTTGTGGGTCAAGATTGGCACTAACATATGTTGGCCTTTTAATCACCCCTTCTCTTAGGTCGATTTCTTCTAGTGGCTCCTGAGCTAGCATCTTAGTGTTACTTGCCAGCGGATCCTTCTCGAATCCCAAAGGCTCATCATCATAAATGGCATCAAGCCTCTGGCCTTTGCTTTACACCCTGAACCTTATCAGGTGGCTCTGGGTCGAAGTCCTTACCAGGACCTTCTTGGTGGAATTCAGGATTGGCTTTGCCAGCCATATATTCGTTAGCAGACTCCAAAGCCGCTTGTAGTCTGGTTTCAGCCACGTAGGCCAAAATTCTTCTCAATGCTTTGAACTCAGTCATTATCACTGAATTCACCCCTCACCCCATGGGGTCTAATGCAGGCTTGCCAAGGTATGGAAGTATTTCCCCTGGCACCTCCTTATCCCAATGGAAACCCTCGACGGGATGTAAGTACAATGAGCGAAATGTCTCGTCGTCTGGGACAAACTCAAAATCTGCTGGACCACAGGGGGCAATGTGAGCCAAATGTTTATCGAACTGACGCCTGTCTACATGATTGATTGGTGCTTTAAAATACCCCTGGTCAGCTTCAATGTTTTCGACTATGCCGTCTGGCCTCCAGATGGTGATGCGTTGATGCATCGAAGACGGCACTGCACCAATGCCATGTATCCACTCTCATCCTAAGAGCAGATTGTAGTTGGCTTTTGTTTCTACTACCATGAAGACAGTAGGCCTAGTGATTTCCCCCACTGTTAAGTCGACTTGTATCACCCCCAGAGTAGAGCCAACTTTTCCTTCGTAATTTGAAAGAACCATGTTATGTGGCTTAGTGCCAGTATCATATTTGCCAATCTTGCTCAGTAAGAAATGTGGCATCAAGTTCACTATTGTGCCACAATCGACTAATATTTTATTTATTGGCACGTTCTCCACCTTGTCAGTAATGTAGAGGGGATTTAGGTGACCCTTCATTTCCTCTGTGGGTCGCTCAAAAAAAGCGTTCTGCTCTTCGACACACCCATTGTTCATAATATAGTAGCATACTGGCTTGTGTGCTGCCATCTCTGCCTCAGTGTAGGCATCTAAATCTTCGACTTCTGTGAGCTGGTTGAACTCTCTGGGCATCATAGACACCACATTGACTATGATGTCAAGAGAAGCATCATATTCGGAGTCGAAGTTGTCTGTCATTTCATCATCCTCTTCGACCGTCTTCTCAGGTTTATCCTCTTGAGAGGCAAACAGTTTTCGTCCTACAGGTATTTTTTCAGCAGCCTTCATTAGATTCCCTCCATTATTGTCAGTAGGGATATTAGTACTGGACTCTCCTTGATCCTTCGACTGGGCCTCACTGAGAGCCTTCCTTCGACGTTGCTCTCTCCTCCATTGAGATCGCGACATCGGGTTCTTCCCCTTATAATTTTCAGAGACATATGCCGATTTGTTAGAGGTCTGAAACTCCTTTTGATACTCTATTGAAGAGCCTCTGCCCACATCAAACTTCTGCCATTTTTTCTGACCCTTTTCTTTTCCTTCAACAGGTTTCATCCAGCTCCCTATCGGTGCATTGCTTGTTGGTTTGAAGGTACTGGGCCTGGCCCCTGGGAACTGTGGTTTTCCTCCCACTTGTTTTGAAGAGGACCTTTTAGGGTCGAAACCCCTTTGACCATTAGATGCTCTCTGCTCCCTTATTTCTTTAGCCTTCCTAATCCCTTCAAGATTGTGAACAGCCTTTTGATCGAAGATTGCACTGCATCTGAGGCATAACATGACGTCTGATCCCTTCTTTTGGCAGCAGTGAAGGAATTCAATGACAGTTTCATCCTGTTTTGGATACGCCACTTTGTTACGCTCTTCTTGGCGGCTTGCTTCGTCCCCCACCATGGTCTTATGTTGCGTAATCTCGACCATATTTATGTCCATGTCGACATCAGCACTAAGGTTCAGATTGCAGAAGTCCACATCAAGGCCCTCAGCAGCCTATCCATCTTAACAAAACTCTCAGCAGTTTCTTTTGTAACCAACATCATGTTGGAGCCCTCATTGATCCCATCATTTAAGCCCTCAGTGGCTTCGTCGAAGCTATCAACGGCCCCTCTCATGAGTTTCTCCATAGCATGAATATCAAAGTCTTCAGTAACCTTGGCTAACACAACTTTGTTGGCGAAATCTTCAGTAATTTCCACCATATTGATTGAACGGTCGAAGTCATCAGCAACCTCGACCATATGTACCTCTGGCTCAGCATAATGAGCATCTGTTATTTGCAATGGGTCGGATTCAATTTTCATCTGACCTTTGCTCTTCTCTCCGAATTTCAGCCTACCCTCCTGAATAGCATTTTGCACCAGATTCCTGAAAAGAAAACATTGAGAAGTTTTATGACCCAAAAAATTATGGTACTTACAAAATCCTCTCTTTTTCCTTTGTTCTAAAGGCGGCATTTTAGCGCCAGGAGGCACTATCATCTGCCCATCTTTTACCAACAAATCAAAAATTTCGTCATATTTGGTGATATCGAAAGTGTATGTTCTCTTGGGAAACTTATCATTCTTTTCAGAATCACGCGAATTTTTTCCAGTCGAAGGGCCTAACATTTTACAAGCATACGGAGGACCTTGCTTTAACTCAACAACGTCTACCTCACTCTCGTCAAAATATAATGGTTCGTCGTACAAACCTTCGACATCCTCATTATATTCAACATAAGCTACCTTTTTACCCCTATTGAACTTAGCCTTTTCGTCTTTCATATGTTCTAATTGTCGAACCCTATCAGCCAGTTGGGCCATATCTCTCAAATATTGGGTGTCCAATTTCTTTCTAATAGAGTAATCAAGGCCACCAGCAGCCATTTCGACCAGCTCATGCTCTGGCACTTGAGTAAAACACCTAGCCTTAAGTAATCGAAACCTGTTTAGGTAATCGTCTATTGGCTCAGTAAACTTTTGCTTTATGCTAGCCAACTCCTTCAAACTAATCTTAGTTTTCCCCATATAGAATTGTTCATGGAACAAGCGCTCTAACTGGGTCCAATTACAGATTGAGTTAGGAGGTAGGGTTGTAAACCAAGTAAAAGCATTTTTGGTGAGAGAACTTGGGAAGTATTTTACCCTAAGACTTTTGTCATTTGCGATCTCTCCAGCCTCGATCATATACCAGGCTACGTGTTCGACAGTAGATTCAGTTATATCTCCTGAGAACTTGGTAAACTTTGGGACCTTCGTCCTAGGAGGTAATTCTGATTGCAGGATATAATCCACCATGGGTGAGGTATAGTTTGGCCTAGTAAAGCCAAAATCACCCTATTTCGAGCCATTATCCTTTCGACCATGGCTGCTAGGTTGTTATCCGCTGCTATGTTGTTACGTCGAACTTATTGTACAACATGGTCAGCATCTTGGTTTCTATTCACTATCACTACCCCTTGTTCCCCTTGTTCAGGAATTGGCCCTTGGTTCCTAGGTGGTTCGACTCTAGGGGGTTCCAGGTTAGCCTCAGGCATAGTCTCTAGGTTCCTCCATGGGATATTCTCCACCACATTCGCACCTCGTACAGGGACTGGCACCCACATAAATTCTGCCATGCGTGCCAATTGCGCTGCTAGTTATTGGTTAGTTTGGGTAGTGTTCCGAATCAAAGGCTGGAAAATCTCCCCCATAGTTTGAGATAAAGTTTGTACCATTTGTAGGTTACTCTCATCCATTTGTTGTCTTAAACATGCTATAGACGTGTTTGTCAGACTAGGACCGTGAGTGGAATATCCTATACCTACACTTTGGTTGTTTTGACCCACATTTATCCCAGATCCCGATCCTTGTAATGGCGAAGACATTACATTGTCTGAGAATACTGGAGGGGTATTTTGGAGGCTTTGCATTATTGACGTTGGCATTCCATAAGGTGGATTCCTTGGTAAGGGTTGTGAAAATCCTGGAGGGGGAAGACGCCTAAGTGTCGAAGTTCCTCCTGGTGGAGTTTGGGGATTAGATGCTTGTGGCCCAACGTACTCCAAAACAGGTTGAGTGTAAGCCCTTATATATGTCGACCCTGGTCCTGTCATAGATGGCATTGGGTCGGACATAACAGGAGGTGGGATTGGCTCTCCTGTCGAAGGAACTGGAGGTGGTATCTGTTGGCTCCTAATTCGACGCTACTTGTTTTTAAATAAATTGGGCTTTAAAAAAGTTATTCTTGGCCAAGTCGAAGTTATTCTTTAAAAAATAATAATAATAGGCTGAAAGAAAGAAGGCTTCGATCACACTTGGTGAAAGCCTGAGTCGAAGGAAAAGGTCTTGAGACTTTAAATATTGCTAAGTCCAGGGAATCTATTCGACTGGATAATGTGCTACAGTTACAGTTAATTATTGGAGGGAAGTTCTACTATTTGAATTTGAAAAGAGGACAAGTGGCGAATATCCAGAAGTTGAAGACATGCAAAGTGCCAAGTGGCGTGTTCTTGGAGTAAACCGTCAAATGGTGGTTATTTTAGAGTATTATAAATAGGTTAGTTCTAAAGTTAGAATGTGTGAAAAATCGTGTTGTACAAGTAACTCTGTAATCACTCAAAGTATCCAGCATGTAGAGAAAAGAGTGAGGCGAGAATGTACGTGATTGTAATCACCATTACTTTCATTGCAATGCAATTTACTTTGAAGTTTCTACCTTAGATCCTTTACTTTGAAGTCCTTTAATTCAGTTTGTTACTTCTAAGCATTTTACATTACAAAGTTGTTACTTTGCAGTTTTTTACATTAAGAAGCCTTTACCTTCAAGCATTTACATTTCTGCAGTTTATTCAAGACTTTACGCATTTTCTTTACCATTTAAACTTCAGTCTTTCATTGAATTTGCTTTTACATTGTTTTCTCTGAGTTTCTTGTTCGACTTAAACACTTTCCTGCCTTTTATCGCTTTTTGTTTTACGTTTCATAGCGTCCTTTTTGTTTGCCATCATGGTCGAAATGTTTGCTTTATGCATTTGTGAAACATTTTAAATACACTTATAGCATATGTCCTAGGATCAATCTGATCGATCCTGTAAGTTACTAGAACTTTATTGTTTTAGAATATCAGCGGTTGTTTACCAATTTCCAAGGTAAACAAATTGGCACGCCCAGTGGGACGGTGCTAAACGTGTATTTGGAAGTTTGTAACTTTTAAATAACTGTCAAAAGGAAGTTTCATAACTACCTTTTTGAAATTTTTTCGTTTCATTGGTCGAGATTGTGGCAAACTTCATTGTATGCACTTGAGAAGTGGAAAGGTAGCCAATTCAAACGAATATAGACCAAAGAGAAGAAACACGAGGAAAATGGCATCTGGCCAAGGAAATCCAAATCCCAGTTCTGCTGGGATGAATCCTCAACCAAGCAGTTTAAGCGCTCAGAACAGCACCATCAATCCTCAAGAATTACCAAGAAGTACTGTGGCTCCAACTCCGGTTCCTTCGTCAGGAAGGCCAACAGTATCAACCATGGTGACAGAGCCAATGCCTTCGACAGCGGTAACAGGGGCGACATATGTGAGGCCTTACGCTCAACCAGTCCTGGAGTACATTGGCCCATCAGTGACAAATCCTCAGACTCCACCAGGAGGAAGTTCAACGTTTAGGCAATTACCTCCCCCAGGATTTTCACAGCCTTTGCCTCAGAACCCAATCTATGGCATGCCAACGGCAATGATGCAGAATTTGCGTACTGCACCCCCAATATTTTCAGAGAATATGATATCTTCCCCTTTACAGGAGTCAGGTTCTGGAATTAACATGGGTCGAAACAGCCAGTCCATAGGTTTGGGATATTCTGCTCAAGGACCCAACTTAACAAATGAATCTGCAGCATATTTGAGGCAACAGATGGATGAGAGCAACATGCAAATGGTACATACTTTGTCTCAGATGATGGGAGAGATTTTCCAGCCATTGATCCAGAATACTACTCGAACCAATCAAATGATGATAGCCCAGATGGCGCGTATAGCAGGATTTATGGGAATGCCCGCTCCTGTTCAACACCAAAATCAAGGAGTCGAGATAAGGGAAAACGCTCAACAAGTGAATTCAATGAATCTAGAGTTGGTCGAACCACCTAGGGAGGAGCCTTCTAGAAATCAAATACCTATACTTGAAGAGGAGGAACCAAGGATGGTGTTAGTAAACAGAAATCAAAACGCTGATCATGTGGTGAATCAGGTTCGACGCAATAACGTAGCAGCGGAGAACAATTTGGCAGCCATGGTCGAGAGAATAATGGCTCGAAATGGCCTGAATATGGGTTTTTCTAGGCCAAACTTCACTTCGCCTATAGTAGACTATATACTCCAGGCTGAATTACCCCCCAGGACGAAAGTACCAAAGTTTACTAAGTTTTTAGGGGACACTACAGAGTCTACCGTCGAACATGTGGCGCGCAACCTGATTGAAGCTGGTGAGATTGCGAATGATGAGAGCCTAAGGGTGAAGTATTTCCCTAGTTCCCTCACTAAAAATGCATTCACGTGGTTCACTACATTACCGTCTGGTTCGATTTGTAATTGGACCCAGTTAGAACGTTTGTTCCATGAGCAATTTTACATGGGGCACACTAAAATTAGTTTGAAGGAATTGGCTAGTGTGAAACGAAAGTTCAATGAGCCAATAGATGATTACTTAAACAGGTTTCGACTACTCAAGGCTAGGTGCTTTACACAAGTGCTTGAGCATGAACTTGTCGAAATGGCCGCTGGTGGCCTTGATTACTCTATCAGGAAAAAACTGGACACCCAGTATTTGAGGGATATGGCCAAATTGGCTGATAGAGTTCGACAGCTAGAGCGTCTCAAGGACAAGAAAGCTAGGGTGAACAAAAACAAAAAGGTAGCTTACGTCGAATACCAGGAGGGCATCGAAGAGTTGTATGACGAGCCTGTTAAGTTCGACGAAAGTGAAATAGATCTTACTGAACTTAAGCAAGGTCCTCCTTATTCTTGTAAATTATTAGTCCCTTCAAATGGGAAAAACCCTGTCGAAACCGAAAAAAATGATAGGTTCCCAAAGAAAACATACACTTTCGACATCACTAAATGTGACGAAATTTTTGATTTGTTAGTTAAGGATGGTCAAATACTAGTGCCTCCTGGTGCTAAAATACCACCTTTAGAGCAAAGAAAAAAGAGAGGCTTTTGTAAATACCATAATTATTTGGGTCATAAAACTTCTCAATGTTTTCTTTTCAGGGATCTGGTGCAGAATGCTATTCAGGAAGGCAGACACAAATTTGGGGAGAAAACTAAGACCCAGATGAAAATTGATACCAACCCTCTTGAAGTAGCTGAAGCAAATTACACAGAGCCCCATGAGGTTAACATGGTTGAATTAGCTGAGGAATATGACAGCAGCTCAGGCAGTGTTAGCACTAATGAAGCTCTTGGCAGAAATGCCACAGTGGTGGAGGTTACTGAGGACCTTACCAATGATGTTGTGTTCATTAGAGAAGTCGAGGAAATGGATGGCTGCCAGCTTGAGCATTTGATATGTATGGCTGTTGAACACTACTTTAGGACATCTTCTGAAGTTCAAAGGTTCGACGCTGAGGCTACAGTCGAGATCCATGATGGTAACAAAAGAGACTGCTGACTGTTTCAGACAGACGGATGAGGCTGCTGATGCGCTTAAAAGATGAAATTGACATAAACATGGTCGAAGTGACTAACGGACAAACCATGGATATTGATGAACAGGTTCGTCAAGAAGACTGCAATAAGCTGGCTTATCCCAGAGAAGAAGAAACCATTGTTGATTTTCTCCACAGGTGCCAAGGAAAAAACTCTGAAGTCATGTTGTGCCCTAGATGCAGTGCTATCTTTGACAAAGAAGCTGCTCATAGCCTCAAAGCGGGGAAAGAAGCCAAATATGGACGCGAGAAAAGAGCTGCTCAAAGGCCAGGGCATTTTGACCCAAGAAAAGCTACTAAAAAACAATATGGCCAAAGGCCACAAATGCCAAGGGCTAAGCAGGCTACTTTCAAGCCTAGAAGTGAGGTACCAACTGGAAAATGAGTCAAACCAGTTGAAGCAGCAGGGAAAGGGAAACAGAGATGGAAGAATTTCGACGTAGCTAGAGGTTCTTCGATGAAGTACCGGAAAGAGTTAAAGTCCTCCAATAAAGCTGCCTATATTTCTGAGAATTACAAAGGCAAAAATCCTATGTCTAGGTCCCAGTGGAGAAGGGAACATAGACAAAGGAAGGCTTTGAGGGAAGCTCAGGCCAAAGATCTAATTGAAACTAGTACCAACGTTCTGCCTACTAGCAATAAAGATGTTGGGATAAAAATAACAAATAAGATGCCTGCGGGGTGTAGGTTATTTGCTTCCAAGAAGGAAGAAGCTGAGAGGTTTCCAGTCGAAGCAGCTGAGGACGAAGATTTGACTCACAACTTTGATTCCGACTCTGATGCCTCTTTAAACATCATTGTTAATATGGTTTCGGTGATGACAAGAGAATATGATAGGATAACTGAAGTAGAAAACTTAGACGCCAACGCTGAGGCTGAAATGGCAGCACACCAACCTGTGTGCTACTATGTGATGAACAATGGCTGTGTCGAAGAGCAGAATGCTTTCTTTGAACGACCAACTGAGGCCATGAAAGGGCACTTGAAACCTCTGTACATTACAGGGAAAGTAGAGAACGTGGCTGTGAATAAAATCTTGGTGGATTGTGGGGTTACAGTCAATTTAATGGCACATTTCCTACTAAGCAAGATCGGTAAATTCGACTCTGATCTTAAGCCCCACAACATGGTCCTTTCTAACTATGAAGGGAAAATTGGTACCACTTTTGGCGTTCTGCAGGTTGATTTAACTGTGGGAACAGTAACAAGACCTACCTTGTTTATGGTAGTCGAAAGCAAAGCTAACTATAACCTTCTTCTGGGGAGGGAATGGATCCATGGTGTAGGAGCAGTACCTTCGTCAATGCACCAGCGAATCATAATCTGGAGGCCTGATGGCATAGTAGAAAACATTGAAGGTGATCAAGGGCACTTTAAGGTGCCTGTTAATCATGTTGATGGTGTCGAGTTTGACAAAAACTTGGCGCATATTGCGCCTTGTACTCCAGCAGAATTTGATTTCACCCCAGATAACCATGCATTCTGCTCATTATACCTGCACCCTGTGGAGGGATTTCGATGGGATAGAGAGGTCATAAGGGAAGAAGGCAATGTCCCATACTGTGGGGAGCCTGATGTAGACCCCACAGGCTGGGGAAGTGAATTCAGTAATAATGACTGAATTTGATGCAATACAAAGAATTTCGGCCTATGTGGCCGAATCTAAATTACAAGCGGCCTTGGAGGGTGCACACAACCACATGGCTGTCGAAGCCACAACTCAAATTTGTGAAGTAGGCCCTGGTAAGGACTTTGAGCCTGAACCACTTAATGGGTCTCAAATCGAATACCAAAATCAAAGGCTTGATGCTATTTATGACAATGAGCCTTTGGGTTTTGAAAGGGATCCAGTGTCAGATAACATTAGAATGCTGGCGCAAGATCCTTTGGAAGAAATTGACTTGGGTGAAAGGGGAGTAAAAAGGCCTACTTATGTTAGTGCTAACCTTGACCCATAACTCAAAGTCGAAATGGTCCAACTATTGAAGGAATTTAAGGATTGCTTCGCTTGGGACTATGATGAAATGCCTGGTTTGAAGAGAGAGCTTGTTGAACATAAGTTGCCAATCATACCTGGGAAAAAGCCAGTCAAGCAAAATCTAAGACGGTTTGCCCCAACAATCCTTTCAAAGATCAAAGAGGAAATTGAAAGGTTACTTAGATGTAAGTTCATCCGTACAGCTAGGTATGTCGAATGGCTAGCTAATATTGTACCAGTCATTAAAAAGAATGGTTCTTTAAGGGTCTGTATAGATTTTAGAGATCTAAATTCTGCAACCCCTAAAGATGAATATGTTATGCCTGTGGCAGAAATGTTGATTGATTCTGCTGCAGGACATGAATACTTGAGTATGTTGGATGGTTATTCTGGTTATAACCAAATATTCATTACTGAGGAGGATGTCCCAAAGACTGCTTTTCGATGTCCAGGGGCATTAGGCACCTACGAATAGGTAGTAATGCCTTTTGGTCTAAAAAATGCTGGGGCAACTTACCAGCGAGCAATGAATTCGATCTTTCATGATTTTATTGAGACTTTTATGCAAATCTATATTGATGATATTGTTGTTAAGTCTTTTTCAGGGAAAGATCATTTAAGCCATCTTCGACATTCCTTTGAAAGGATGAGAAAGCATGGTCTTAAAATGAATCCTCTCAAATGTGCTTTTTGTGTGCAGGCAGGGGATTTCTTAGGCTTTGTGGTCCACAAGAAGGGGATCGAAATTAACCAGAATAAAACCAAAGCCATTATGGAAGCAAAAACGCCATCAACAAAGAAGGAATTGCAGTCTCTCTTGGGCAAAATAAATTTCTTGAGGAGGTTTATATCCAACTTGAGTGGGAAAATGCAAGCCTTTTAGCCATTGCATCGAGCTAGTAAGGATGGGTTCGACTGGGGGCAGGCTCAACAGGAAGCCTTCGACAAGATCAAAGAGTACCTGAGTCACCCCCCGATTCTTTCACCACCTTATGGCAATAAGAGTATGAGATTGTACATAGCTGCGTCAGAGAGAACTTTAGGGAGCATGTTAGCTCAAGAGCAAGATGATGGTGTCGAAAGGGTCGTCTATTACCTTAGTAGAGTTCTAAATGATGCAGAAACTAGATATAGCATGATTGAAAAATTATGTTTATGATTGTATTACTCTTGTACAAAATTGAAGCATTATATAAAACCAGTTGATGTTTATGTTTCTTCTCGTTATGACGTTATTAAACATATGTTGTCCAAACCTATTTTGCATAGTCGAATTGGAAAATGGGCATTAGCATTAACTGAATATTCCTTAACTTATAAGCCTTTAAAAGCTGTAAAAGGACAAGTAGTGGCAGACTTTATAGTTGACCATTCTACAAATGAGACCCCTCTGAACTATCTTGAAGTGGAACCTTGGAAGTTATACTTCGACGGGTCGAGCCACAAAGATGGGACAGGCATAGGAGTGCTTGTTATTTCTCCTAATAAAATTCCAACAACACTTAAGTATAAAATTGAAGGTCGTTGTTCCAACAACGAATCTGAATATGAAGCTTTAATTGGTGGACTTGAAGTATTGTTGGAATTGGGGGCAACTCATGTCGAAATAATGGGAGATTCAGAACTGGTCATAAAACAAGTTACCAAGGAATACAAGTGCATAAAATAAAACTTGATTATGTACTTTGTAGTTGTGAATCGACTGTTGAAAAAGTTCGACGTAGTTAGTTTTCGACACATCCCTAGACTGGAAAACCAGGTCGCTAATGACTTGGCTCAAATCGCATCAGGGTATAAAGTTTCGAAAGACAAATTTCAAGATGCAAGCGAAGTTGAAGTCAGAGGAAGGGTGGTATCAGTAGGATTAGCCCCATCAGATTTGGAAGAAACTAAGCTTGGATACGCTGATGAAGATAATTTTTTAATTCTAGCAGTTGATAGCATAAATGACAAGGATTGGAGAAAACCTATAGTAGATTATCTAAAAAATCCAATATCTTCGACATAAAGGAGAATCAAGTATCAAGCCTTGAGTTATGTCTTGTTGGGTAATTAATTATTCAAAAAGACTCCTGAGGGAGTATTGCTTAAGTGCCTTATTGAGACAGGAGCGTACTTGGCCCTTTCGACTGTCCATGGTGGGACATGTGGAGCACATCAGGTAGGCCATAAAATGAAATGGTTTTTATTTCGACAAGGCATGTATTGGCCTACCATGTTAAAAGATTGTATCGAATTTGCTAAGGGTTTTCAGGAATGTCAAGTTCACGCTGGCATTCAACACGTCCCTGCAAGTGAATTACACTCTATAGTGAAACCTTGGCCTTTTAGAGGATGGGCTTTGGATTTGGTTGGAGAAATTCGACCAGCATCATCTAAAAATCATAAGTACATTTTGGTGGGTATTGATTATTTTACCAAATGGGTCGAAGCTATCCCTTTACCAAATGTTGATCAAGAAGATGTGATTGAATTTATCCAGAAACACTTCATCTATAGGTTTGGAATCCCAGAGACAATTACAACAGACCAAGGATCAGTCTTCACTGGTCGGAAAATGCAAGAGTTTTCTAAAGACATCGGGTTCAAGCTTTTAACATCCACACCTTATTATGCTCAAGCTAATGGCCAAGTCGAAGCGGCAAATAAAGTAGTTATTGGGTTGATAAAAAAACATGTGGAAAAAAGGCCAAGAAATTGGCATAAAACATTGGACCAAATACTCTGGGCATGTCGAACGTCCCCAAAAGTGGCAACTAATACTACCCCATTTCGAATGACATTTGGTCATGATGCAGTTTTGCCTGTAGAAATTCATCTTTAGTCCATAAGGATCCAAAGGCATCATGAGATCTCATCTGAGTCTTATTGAAATATGATGCTTGATGAGTTAGTGGATTTAGACGAAGAAAGGCTCCATGTGTTGGAGTTACTGAAAAGGCAAAAGAAAAGGGTGGAGAAGTCTTATAACAAAAAAGTCAATATTAAAACCTTTTTAGCTGGGGAATTGGTGTGGAAAGTGATCTTGCCTATGGATCGAAAGACCAGATCTTTAGGGAAGTGGTCTCCTAAATGGGAAGGTCCTTTTCAAATTATTAAGGCATTCGGTAATAATTCTTACGAGGTTCAGGAGATTGAGGGTGATCTAAGAGTCTTAAGGGTAAATGGGAAATATTTGAAAAAATATAAGCCTATTTTGCAAGAGATTCATATTAGAACATAAGTCTTATTGAGATTGTAAAAGCCAAAATAGGCTAGATTAGGCCAAAATGGTGTACAAAAGAAAAGAAACAAGTACAATAACGCCAAACCCAGGAGAAGGATCATTCATAGTCTCTCCAATTGATGGAGTTGAGAAAGGTGAGGTAATCTTCGTCAGCTTCATCATCAAGATCTTGTGCCTTAGAACGCCCTTTCTTGGGGACCTTCATCTTAGTTTCTCGCTTCTTGGCCTGGGAAGTTGTTCCAGTCGAAGTGCTATTGCAGGTAGTGGTGGTTGCCTTAGCCTTTTGTGTTTCTTCAACCACCCTCTCGGTTATTGTTTTCTTTGAGGAAGTACTCATACTTGCTTCAGTGAGTGCAGAACATAGCTCATGTGAAGAGGATCTTATAGGGGCAATGCCTTGTAAGGATTGGCCAGTCAACAATGGAAACACGTGAAATTACTCTTGGAAACATACCCTATGGTTACTCTATTAATGGAATAGGGACTTGTGCATTTGGAGCACTAGCCTGTTAAAAGCTGCGTTGTTTTTATGATTCCCAAGAAAAGAGGCAGAGTGCCTTAATCACAAAGATTAGCAAAATTTGAGGCCATTAATAAAACATTAAAAGATAATGTGTCATTAGCAAAGTTTGCAAGTCGAAAAGTTAACAGCAAAGGGAAGGCATTTAAATGGATGCCAGAAGGCATTAAGATTGTCATTACATAAAGCCTCAATAGGGCCAGAAAAAATGATGATAAAAAATAACTACAAACAAAAATCATAAGATGATCAAAAGGGGAGCTTCGACTTCAACTGAAGAAAGTTGACCTTGTGAGTCTGAAGGCGTGTCTCGCATAGAGCTTTGTCGAGCTTGGCTGCTAAAAGTTTCTTTTCAAGCTGTTGGGCATCGTCAATGAAGTCCATGGTGCGTTTCAGCTCTTTGGCCAGTTCAGTGTCGTTGAAGTCCTTCAGCTCAAGATTGCGTTTTTCAGCATTGGAAATTTTGTTTTGCAGTTCTATGATTTTCTGTTTCCATGTGTCAATATCCCTCTGATTCGACAGCATCTCTTCCTGCCTTTTAGCTTGGGCATTTTCCAGGTCTTCGACTTTAGCCTCTGATGCGTGCGCTTCATCCCAAGCCAAGTGTTCTAGTGCAGTTGTATTTTAAATGGTGCTTTGAATGGTGGGAAGAAGCTTCAAGTCCTCAGACATCTAGTTTATTAACATAGTTAACTCTATAAGGAAATCAGATACCTCTTTTTTAAGGGTCGAGAGGTCCAGTTTTTGGAGGGTGTCCTTCAGAAAGAGAGAAGTAGTTCGATCTGCATTTAAGATACTGTGGATGTCTCCCCTAAAGAACTTGTCTTTAATCTGCTGAAGAATAGGGCCAACAAAGTCATTTGGAGCTGAACCCCCAGAGGTGGTCGAGGTACTAAGGTTGTTACCTGAGGAGCTGTACTTCTTCCCAAGTATCATTCTGGCATATTCTCGAGGATTCGACCACCTAAGGGTTGCCAGTAGGTCTTTAGAAGTGCCTGTAGCCTTAGGGGTTGGATTTTTGACAGGACTTTTTTCAGCCTCAGGTGAAGTGGTATGATCCCTCTCAGTTCTCTCTCTTTCATCCTCTCCATCCCCTTCTCGTTCTTCTTCATCTTCGACCTCTTCTTCTTCTTCTTCTTCTTCTTCTTCTTCATTTTGGTTGTCATCCTCTTGATCATCGTCATTCCCCATATTGTCCGTCCATTCATGGGCAGTTTGATCGAGGTGATCATTGCCTGGTTCATTTTCAAGGCAAGTTTCCTCTTCGACCAACGTCCTCTCTGCTTCCATGGCAATGGTTTCTGTGTGAGGTAGTTTGCTAGAAACATCATCCTTTTCAAGATCAGAGCCATCTATCTGGGATTATTGAGTGGTGGTCTTGGCAGGCGAGTTTTTGTCTGTTTCGTTTGCTGTCGAAGGAGGAACTGTAAGGAGGATAGGTTGGTTAATTTTGCTTATTGAGCTGTACCTAGAACCAAGATCAGAAGTGGGGTGATAAGTTGGCTCACCTTGGCTATTTAGAAGAGTTGGTGCAGAGGTTGGCGTAGTTTGTGGTGGGTGAAAATCACCTACATCAGCCTGAAACCACAAGTAAGGAAAATAAGATTGAAGGAGATTTGAGTGAAAGAGTGCAAATACTATGAGAAAGATGGTGTGCATACCTGAACATTTGCAACATCAGGGCTTGAGTTTTCACTCTCATGAGTGCCAGCATGAGATTTCGACGCGGCCTTGGAGGATTGTTTCTCGACACCACTAGTGGTAGGTGTCTTTTCAAGAATTTTGGCTACCTTCGAGGAAGGTTGGCCAGTAGCTCCAGAAGCTTTGGTAAGCTTCCTTTTCCTTTTAGTTATGCCCTCCTCAGGAGATTCATCATCAGCATCTAAAGGGATGATTATTTGGGCGCCTTTCTTGGGTTTCTTTTGAGGCGTTGGAGGTTTTCGAGCAATCTAAAAAGTTGATGCAAACATGAGAAGGCAATCACACAAAGAAGACTTAGGCAAGGGATATAAAATACCTTTGTGCCTTCAGGTTCTTCTTCAGCCTGCACAGCATCACCCTTAGCTGGTTTGGTCTTCCTGGGCATAGCTGAAAAGACAGATGATTATTACAAGTTAATAATTAAGTGGTTAGTTAAAAATCACAAATCAAGAGCCTCAAACCTTCACATATTTCGGATTCGATATGAACACCCTCGATCCCTATATGAAGGTGTCCTTTGAAACTGTCCAGCGTATGTTTAGTCGCAACCACCCTTTTTGCTTTCGGTTGAGACTGCTGTCGAAGGATTTTTATGGAATCACCACAGACAAACCAGTCTGGAAATGGAGGGGCAAGTGTCACTCCAAAGTCAGCATTAGGCAGTCAAGGGAACTTTGGAGGAAAGAGTTCAAAATCCACCTCATAACGCTTCTCAAGAGGAACGTTTGAAGGGATTTTTAAATTTATCCATTTTTTGTAGAAATTTCTCCTTCAAAGTGACAGCAGCCTCGCAAACGGTTCGACTAATATCATCTGGTCGATAGACAGTTTCAAAGTACCTTTGGAAGGCTTGAATTTCTTTGATATGAGTGAACTTACTCTTCCTGGTTTTCTCCTGCACATTAAGGAAAGCTTGGTCAAGTAAAGAGGAGAAAGCAGCAACATCAAGGAATTGTTCACTATAGTGCTTCGACCACCAGTCGTGAAATGGTTGAGTACACAAAAAACTGGGTTGAAAGTTCACAGGGGAAAGCACTGCTTTTTGAGTATTCAACCGGTCGAAGTGGATTGCAGCACCGCCTTCGTCGAAGCTGGCAGTATGAAGAACGACATGGTCCTTTTTCTCATATAGACATCTAGGGAAAATTTGGGCCAATCCAAATTGTCGAGAGACAAGGTTTGGTTGGTAAGCAATCAAGGCTGCCAAATCTCTTCCAAGATTCAGCCGATGGATAATAAATCTAGGAATCAAGAAAGCTTCCCAGATTGGAACAGATTCAGTATGGAGCTTTTTTGTCGAATTGGGGAATGGCCTTGTGAACCACTCAGGGCCACATCTTCTTTCAGCAAAAGGAGCCATACTAGGTGTGAACTCATACCGCTTGGCAAACATCATAATATAGCTGGAGAAGGCTCCTTTGAGAGTTTCCCCATCATCATTAGGCGTGAGTTTTACCAGGCGAGTCCCTTCGACCCTCCTCTCTTTGATCTCAGTGGAGTTCTCATCAACTTCCCTTTTTCTGGGAAGACTGGCTTCAAAGGTTGCGTTAAGCCATAATTGAAGCATCCAAAGGGGGCCATTCAGGTGTATAGTGCCTTGGGCCTCTAAATCTTTAAGTCGAGATGCCCCTTCGCTAATGGATTTATAGAGATTTGCCAGGATTAATTCACTAAGGCAAACCCCTCTGTTGTGGTGGAGTTGGTTGGTTAGAGTTAGATATTTCTTAGCCACTTGTAGGGATTTGGAGCAAAAAATATACCTTGACAGCCACGTGGTGAGGAATGCAATGTGTTCCTGATCAGATACTTCGGCAGTGTCGCGTTTGAAGTGGTGGTTTATGAAATAGGTATAGGTAAGTTTGGAATTGGATATCCCTATAGTATCCTCTGCATCAGTGTCAGGGTCATAAGCAATGCCATCTGGTCGAAGCCCTGTGATGGCAGCTACATCGAAGAGGGTAGCGGTGACCATCCCACAGGGAAGATGAAAAGTATAGTGGGTATTATCCCAAAAATAGAGGGATGCTGCCAGCAAGTTTAAACAATAAGGAATGTTAGTCTTCGACAGCATGAGCAAGTCATAAATTCCTATTGCTTTCCAGTGTTCAATTTTGACCTTCTCCATCTTGGCCATCCAAAGGTCAAAATCTTTCAACAGGCTAATAGCTCTCACCAATCTAGTGCCATCTTGGAGGTATCTAGGGTCCATTTTGGTTAGAGTGGGTCTATCAGGGGAAGTTTCACCTATTTTAGGGTTTCTTTTTTGCCCTAATGGTCTGGATTTACGGTAGGAAGGAAAAAACTCACTAAGTTTTTCATCAGTAGCCTTAACATCGGCTAAGGGGCCAGATAAAGCGTAAGGTTTGTCAGAGATGATAAGAGGAATCATTACCTGAGATTCATAGATACGTCTCACTTCTGCAAGACGAGGTTCTGGCATGAATTGGTGATTCTTTACCACCTTAGGTCCTGGGAGGTTCGAAAACGGTGAAAAAGATTGCTTGAACTGTGTGACCTTACCCTTTTGACCTTGCTTTCCTTGAGGAACGGTTTGTGAGGACGCCATTGTTGAGAAGAAAGGAAGTTGCGCTCTGATTTTTTTTCTTTTCTTGAGGGAAAGTTCGAAGAATGAAGAAATAAGTTGCAAGAAACTCTGAGAATGCAAAAGTTTTGCAAGTTGAGGAAAAAGGGTATTTATAGGCGTTTGAAAGTTAAAAGGATTGTGAATCCACCTTTAAAACAAATACGGTAGTGGGACGCGTGTCTTCTTTTGAAATTTTTGAGTGGTGGTAGTTATGATCAGACTGTGAAATGTCTAGTTTCAAGAAAAAGTAATGATGAAGACTGATCACAGATACGGCTGAAAAGACGTTTGAAGATTCACCATCATGACATGACGTCATACGCGTGGTTGAAAGAAACTGAATAGTTTCTAGATTGTGGGTTGGTCGGTTATGACCATGTTTTTTCACAGTCGAATAAGCAGGCGTCGAAGATTGTTTTATCAAAAAATGACCTTTCTCCCAACACTGGCGAAAGGACATTTTTGAGGGGCAATTTGTTGGCTCCTAATTCGACGCTACTTGTTTTTAAATAAATTGGGCTTTAAAGAAGTTATTCTTGGCCAAGTCGAAGTTATTCTTTAAAAAATAATAATAATAGGCTGAAAGAAAGAAGGCTTCGACCATACTTGGTGAAAGCCTGAGTCGAAGGAAAAGGTCTTGAGACTTCAAATATTGCTAAGTCCGGGGAATCCATTCGACTGGATAATGCGCTGCAATTACAGTTAATTATTGGAGGGAAGTTCTACTATTTGAATTTGAAAAGAGGACAAGTGACGAATATCCAGAAGTTGAAGACATGCAAAGTGCCAAGTGGCGTGTTCTTGGAGTAAACCGTCAAATGGTGGTTATTTTAGAGTATTATAAATAGGTTAGTTCTAGAGTTAGAATGTGTGAAAAATCGTGTTGTACAAGTAACTCTGTGATCACTCAAAGTATCCAACGTGTAGAGAAAAGAGTGAGGCGAGAATGTACGTGATTGTAATCACCATTATCTTTCATTGCAATGCAATTTACTTTGAAGTTTCTACCTTAGATCCTTTACTTTGAAGTCCTTTAATTCAGTTTGTTACTTCTAAGCATTTTACATTACAAAGTTGTTACTTTGCAGTTTTTTACATTAAGAAGCCTTTACCTTCAAGCATTTACATTTCTGCAGTTTATTCAAGACTTTACGCATTTTCTTTACCATTTAAACTTCAGTCTTTCATTGAATTTGCTTTTACATTGTTTTCTCTGAGTTTCTTGTTCGACTTAAACACTTTCCTGCCTTTTATCACTTTTTGTTTTACGTTTCATAGCGTCCTTTTTGTTTGCCAGCATGGTCGAAATGTTTGCTTTATGCATTTGTGAAACATTTTAAATACACTTATAGCATATGTCCTAGGATCAATCTGATCGATCCTGTAAGTTACTAGAACTTTATTGTTTTAGAAGATCAGCGGTTGTTTACCAATTTCCAAGGTAAACAGTATCACATCATTCCTAGACATATTTTGAGGGTTTGTTTTACTAGGCTGGGTATTCGAATTACTTGACTGAGGATTAGAACCACTCCCTTGAGGGTTTGGGTTGTTTGGCTGACTAGTGTTCGTCGCCATTTTTCTAGTATATCTTCTCTTTGGTCTCTCTTCGTTTGTAGTGGCTACCTTACCACTTCTCAATAACATGCAACGAAACTTTTTAAGAAGGAAACTATGATTGAAGATTTTCAAAAATTTAGAAAGATCTTTATCAAGTTAGCACTGCCCCACTGGGCGTACCAATTTGTTTGCCGTGAAAATTGGTAAACAACCGCTGATCTTCCAAATCTAACTTTGGTGACTCACAGGATCGATCAGATTGATCCTAGGACATGTGCTAACGATTGATCTAAGGCGCATTCTAAGGAAATAAGTACTTCGAGAGAACTCATAAAGAAAGTTGGTTGAAAGAACAATCTAGACAATATTTTTAAAATGTTAAGTTAAAAGACTGAAAAAAGGTAAAAAAAGAAGAAAGTCGAAGGCGTGCAGTAAAGGTTGAAAACTATAGAAAGTGCAGAAATAAAACTTGCGTTAAATAGGAGATAAAAGCTTAATGAAAGGTTGAAGTAAATTGCATTGAAAGATAAATGGTGTTTACATCACGTACATTCTCACAAGACTCCTTTCTCAACACGCGGATACTTTTAGTGAATTTAGAGTTACTTGTACAAAGTGAACACAACACAGCGAATCCTATTGCTAGAACCCTTATTTATAATGCCTAAAACTAACTGTTATAAACTTCCTGAAATAATAAACGAATGACAAGTGTCGCATTGCATGCTTCCATCACTTGGATGTACGCCACCTGTCCTTCTTCAAGAGCGAACCACAGTAACTACTCCCTCCTTTATTTGAATTTGAATTCCCAGCGTCTGACATCGTTAGCATTCTCGGTCGAAGGTGCCCTCTTCAACTCTTAAAAATATTTTCTAAGTCCCAAAAAGACATCCTTCCCTCTTACCTGCACATTCAACTTAAACCTATCACACAGATCCTGTCGGAAGCTTCTCTAAACCTCTTCAAGAGCTTAACATCCCCATCAACACTTCCCACTTCATATGGGCGTCGAATTTATGAGCTAACAGGAGGAGGGTGACCTCCTATCATCTTTTTTCGTTACAGAATTCTCAGATGTTATGGATGCAAAAGATATGTTCTAGGTGTTAAAAGATTACGGTCTGGTTTCAGAAGTTTTCATCCCAGTAAGGAGGAATAAGAGAGGTAGGAGGTATGGTTTTGTTCGATTCAGAAAGGTGGTAGATGTTAGGATCATGGCGGCAAAGTTAGATAGTATACAGATTCAAGGAAGGAAGATCTTTGCCAATGTTCCACGACTTCAACGCGGTGATATCGAGGAAAGAATGCAGTTGAAACTAGGGGTGATGGAAGATAAGGAGCATGGTAGTATGCAGAACAAGCAAATTGGAAATAATAATATACCAGGTAAAACTTATGCGCAGGCGGTCAGAAAGAAAATATATGGTCTGGGAGAGAGGGCAAGAGAGAAAATGGATTTGGAGTGAAATTCAAATCACAGGTTAGATACCTTATCAAAGAAACCTAAGTTTGCACACCTACAATTTAATGTTGCCGAGGAAGAGTTGGCTAGGTATGAGAATGCATTTGTGGGGGAGGTGCTCGAATCGGGGAACACATACAATATACTCTAAACGCGGAAGGCTACTTCAGTATCAAAGTTATCCCCTTGGGGGAGAACTTATGTCTGCTATAGGAATTTGAGGATGGAGCTGTCAAAACGTTACTTCCAGGAGGCTAGGGAGTGGGTTGCTAAATGGTTCAGTGAAGTTCACCCTTGGTCGTCGGATGACATTGATAATGAGAGGGTGACATGGATGAAATGTTACGGTCTTCCCAGCCACGCATGGTGTACTCAAATTTTCAAATTCGTATCTGGATTGGTTGGGTCATACATATGTTGTGATGAAGAGACTGAGTAGCAAAAAAACTTTGATGTTGCTAGATTCCTGATTAAAACAAAGTTTTCTATGAATATAAAATAAGATTTTAACATTGAGATCAATAATAGGATCTTTAGAATTAAGCTGGTTGAAGATCACCATGAACCTAAGAGGATTGTGGTTCCTAAGGTAGATAAGGAGATGGCAGATTCAGATGATTCGGAATTGTTGGGGGATGGTGGCGCGTGGGATTCTTTGGAGGAGGATGACGAAGGTGAGATTAGGGAGTCTAAATCTAGAGGTGGAGATATAGGTAATCAGAGTAGTGGTACTCCTGCTGGTTTGGGTAGAAGTGTGTCATACCCCAAATTTTGACCACTAAGATTTCCCATCATTGTGAAAAACATCATCACAATAGGGATGAACCATCATGCCTCATTAGTCTCCCCAAGGATGGGTGAGCATCCACTACAATCAAAATTAGGGTTTCAAGCCCTCTCAGAGTTCTTAGACAAAGGATCAAGCAAGAAATGACATGATCTTCAACTTGTCTAGCCTCTCAAATATCCACAAGGGATCAAGAGGACTCCCACTTTAAGGATTAAGCACAAGGCTGCTCCCTTCCAGGTGGATCAAGCCTCAAGATCGCCAGTGTCACCAAATTAGGGTTTGGTCGACTAGGGCCTCCAGATGAAAATTTTCCTCTGGGCATGAGCCAATGCTACAAGGCATAACCAATGATGCTCCAAGGGCTATCATAAACCCAATCACCAAGTCAATTTAGCCTCAGGGGATGCATACATCAAAAATCAGGAATTAGGGTTTCTTAACCTAATTCACCACTAAGTTGACCTTTGGGACAAATCATGAGCCAAGACCTCAAGAGAGGATTTGAGGGTCTCCAACATACCACATTGATCCATTTGTACCAATGGATTGATCCAGGAAGCTTGAGCAGCAAGTCTCAATTTCATCAGTACCACAGTTAGGGTTTCGCGAGAAAAGTCAACTGTATCTTTGACTTTTGACCAGGACATGCTCCCAAACCCTAGGACATGATTCAATATACCCTATAACACCCATGGAACATGTCCATCAAGTTTGATTTAGGTCAAGGACATGATTTCCTAAAGGATCGCACAGTTTGGAATTCATCTGACAAAAAGTCAACTGTGCACAAAAGTCAACTTTGACTTTTTGAGATTTTTCACAAAAATGGTTTTTTAACCCTAAAATGATGTTAATGTATGATTTGAATCATCATTCATCAAGAAAAATCAAAAAAAGTGGGATAACTTGTAAAAGGGGTAACCATAAAAACTTAGAAAATTTTCTAAGTTATGAACAAAGTGGCAAGGGTACCAACTTTGGAGGATCATAACTCCTAAACCACAAAGCCATTTTTCCCCATCCAAAGCTTGATTTGTAGATCTCATTACCCTCTACAAAAGCTTAAAACTGACCTCCCTCCAAATTCCTCATGGATTTTGAGTTATGGAATGATCAAAATCACAAAAAGTGAAAATGTCACTTTTTTCCAACACTTAGTGAAATTTTCACTAAGTCAGAATCTGCCTTCACTTTTTTCCAAATGTAGGGAGATTTTTCACTTGGATCCAAAAGGTATCAAAACCAAATATGATCAAACAGTTGTTGTATCATATGAGGGCTTTCCAAAATGGCCAAGAACATCACCAAATTCCACTTGGGCCATGAGATATGACAATGGCAATATGCCTTGCTGAAAATTGCCAAGGCTAGGCAGAATTTTGCATTTTTGCTCGATTTGGAAAAATCAGATAATTCCAAGCCTTGTCATCACTTTGGACACATCTGAGGATCAAATATAAAGGGGACAAACACTGAGCCAAGCCTCCAAAGTCCTTGGAACAAGAAGTAGCATGCCAAACCTAGAATTGCCTAAAAGAGGGACAAGACTCCAATTTTGGATTGGAGCATTCAATGCATACACCAAGGTGGCATGGACTAAGCCATTTGCAAGTGAATTCAGTCAAGACTTATCCAAGACCAAGGGAACCACAACCCTATGCCCTAACCTCTAGTCAATGGCTAGAGGAGGCTTGGATTCCAAAGTGTAACCATTGGCCAAACCTCTGCTGCAGTTGCCATTCACTATTACTTGCAAAACAAACTTGCTCTACTATTAATAGAGCTCAATTGTGATTAGTTTGAGTACACCAAAGCCATCAAATAGATGCTTTCCTCAAAATCTCTTCTTTCACTCCAATTTTTCCTTCTAAGGCAAGTCACTATCGGGTTTTGAGTTTGGGAGCTTTTCCAATCAAACCAATCACTCACACACCTCACATACATCACATATAAGTGATCCAAACACTCACATAACATCTGGAACACCAAAATCACAAAATCCCCAGCCAGTTACTCAAGTTCTTGACATATTTGCAGTTGGGGTACCATCTCAAGTTCCAGATCATTTCAATCCATTCCAAGCATCCAGACACACTCCATGGCACCTAGGGAAGCTATCCAGATCATTGGTGTAACACCCATCTACCCCACAAACAATTTTAGAGAAATAATTCATATTATCAAAGTAACATCAATGAGAAGGGTGCCACATAAATTCCAAACATCATTTAATAATCATTATCCTGTCCCGTAACACGGGTTATTCAATCATCATTAACATAAATTGACAACTTCGCAACGGAATCAAACTTTTAAAATTTAAATCAATAAAATGCTTCATAAGGAAATGTATCCAATCAAAATAACATCAACAATATGAAACTTCCAACATAAACCAAAAGAACATGAGGTTCACGAACAATTCCTAACCCGATGTTACATGACACTGAGCAGGACACCTCTAAACACTACTAAGAACAACGATAAGCGAAAACACTCCAAGGCTACATCCTCCAGCACCGCAACCTACTCTTGATCATCTGCAAGTTACCCACATCAGAGGCAACGTTTCCAAGCAGGCAGGGTGAGAAATCACAATCCATTATAATAATATATTGACATGGAAAATAAACAGAGTAAGCAACAACAACGTCATAGCATCATCAATAAATCTTCACAACCCAATCACATTTACATTATTCATATGCAATGTCAACTATAATGAAATGCAAATAATGCATGTGGTACCGGTTCAACGTGGATGGACACTGGCCATCAACCCTCCAAATGGAGCACAACGTAATCAACGTATCACTTCAATCCGCACAATGGGATTGAAGCTACCAATAGGCCGAAGCCCCAACATAAAAATGCTATGAAATGCAACGATGCTAATTCTCCTCAATTCACCAATTATCAACGTGTGCATCATTCATTTCATATTCAACAAATAATCGTCATACAATCATGTTTTATCATCCATACGGCAGTAAAACAACAAGACGACAAAAATCACCAAGAGAAAAACATCAAAACAGCAGAAACGGCAAAAACAGTTGCCTGACACGGCCGCCCGTGTCCTGTGAAAAAGCCCGTGTCAGAAGACCTGCACGAAAACCCAAAACAGAAAATTTTTAGCAGAAACAGAGGCCTGACACGGCCGCCCGTGTCCCGTGACACGGCCCGTGTCAGAAGCTCTGTAGCAAAAGTTTTTAATTTCCCCAACCAGTAAGCTGACACGGGTGCCCGTGTTGTGTGACACGGCCCGTGTCAGGATGCGACAAAACCCCATTTTCCCAAAAAGTGATTTTTCTGCATTTTTTATTTCCATTACCCCAAAATCAGTGTTCCACACGAAATTTGATCCAAAATACTCACAAAACACACATATAGCAATACATATCAATCAAATTCATCATACTTTCATCAAATTACTCATTCTACATCAACAATCATCAAAATCAACACAATTCATACAATCCTTAATCTATTCATCTCCAATTCCTATAAAATTATAATAAACTGTGAAAACTCCCCATACCTTAGAGAAATTAGTAGCTTCCTCCTCCTCTAATATTCCTCAGCAATCTCTACGTCGTAGTGCTCTTCTCCTTCTCTTCCTCTATTTTCTTCACAAAACACGATAAGTTAGAATTGATCGGTCTTCTCCTCTTTAGACAAAATATTCCAGTTTATGAACTTCCAACTCTATCCTCACCCTTTTTCCTTTATGACCACCTCGTCCTTTTCTTATTATTTTTATTAATAATAATAATAGTATAAATAATACATTAATTATTTATTCTATTAAATTATTTAAAAATACTCTTTTTGATCCAAAATTCTCCGAAATTACCAAAACTTCCCAATCCCTTCTAAATTAATTAAATAAATAAATAAATGATTAATTTAGATTTTTCGGGACGTTACAACTCTCCCCTACTTCAAGAATTTTCATCCTCGAAAATTTACCTGATTTGAATAACTCGGGGTAGGATTCCTTCATCTTGCTTTGCAGCTCCCAAGTCATGCTTTCTCCGGCAGCTCCTAGCCAGACAACTTTCACCAACGCAATCTCTTTGCCTCTTAGAGTCTTCATCTCACGCTCCGCAATTCGTACAGGCATCTTTTCCACAGTAAGATTATCCCGTACTTGTACATCATCCATATGAATCACATGAGACAGATCTGGAACATACTTCTAGAGTTGTGACACATGAAACACATCATGTAAATTTGACAAATTAGGCGGCAACGCCACTCTATAAGCAACATTCCCAACTCTGTCCAAAATCTGATACGGACCAATAAAACGAGGAGTAAGCTTCTTAGACTTCAAGGCACGCCCAACACCTGTCACCGGCGTAACTCTCAAAAACACATGGTCACCGGCTTGGAATTCCAAATCCTTTATTCGCTTGTCATGATAACTCTTCTGCCTACTTTGAGAAGATTTCATCTTTTCTCGGATTAACTTCACCTTCTCAGTAGTCTCTCGAACAATTTCAGGTCCAAGCACTACACTTTCTCCAGATTCGTGCCAACATAAAGGAGTCCTACATCTTCGACCATATAATGCTTCAAAAGGAGCCATCCCAATACTAGAATGGTAACTGTTATTATAAGTGAACTCGATTAACGGTAGATAAGTATCCCATGAACCACCTTGTTCAAGAACACGTGCTCTCAACAAATCCTCCAACGACTGAATAGTCCTCTCCGTCTGACCATCCGTCTAAGGGTGATACGATGAACTCAACCTCAACTTAGAACCCAACGCTTCTTGCAAACCCTTCCAAAAATCAGAAGTAAACCACGGATCTCTATCTGACACAATACACAAAGGAACACCGTGCAGATTCATAATTACACGAATATAAATTTCCGCCAACTTCGACACTGGAAAACTGATGTTAATAGGAATAAAATGAGCCGACTTCGTAAGCCTATCAACAAACACCCAAATCGAATCGTGCCCTCTTAAAGTATTAGGCAATCCCGTCACAAAGTCCATTGAAATGCTATCCCATTTCCATTCTGGAACTTCTAACGGTTGCATCAACCCAGCAGGCTTCTGATGTTCAACTTTTGACTTCTGACAAGTTAAACATGCATACACAAATCGAGCCACGTCCCGCTTCATACCAGGCCACCAAAATAATTTCTTCAAGTCTTGGTACATCTTTGTAGCTCCCGGATGAATACTCAATTTACTTCTATGACTTTCTTCCAGAATTGCTTTCTTCAACTTTGCATCATCAGGAATACAAATTCGATTTCGGAATCTCAACACGCCTTGCGCATCTAACTTGAAATCACTATTACCAGACTGATCGATTCCAACCATCGAATCTACCAGTTTCACATCTAACTTTTGAGCTTCCTTGATATTATCCAGAAAATCATTATTAATCTTCAGCATTCCCAACATCACACTCTGTGGTGTTACTTCGCAAACTAAGCTCATATCTCTGAATTGTTCAATTAATTCCAATTCCTTAACCATCATTGCCGACATATGCAAAGTCTTCCGACTCAGAGCGTCGGCCACAACATTAGCTTTGCCCGGATGATAGTTCAAACCGAAATCATAATCCTTTAATAATTCTAACCATCTTCGTTGTCTCATATTCAATTTCTTCTGATCAAATAAGTACTTTAAACTCTTATGGTCACTAAACAATTCAAATCTAGATCCATAAAGATAATGTCTCCAAATCTTTAGCACAAAAACAACCGCAGCAAGTTCTAAATCATGTGTAGGGTAGTTCTTTTCATAACTCTCAACTGCCTCGACGCATAAGCAACTACCTTGTCATTTTGCATAAGTACCCCTCCTAAACCCATTTTAGAAGCATCACAATATACCACAAAAGGTTCTCCTGAATTAGGTAATGTCAAAATCGGAGCCGATGTCAATCTCTTCTTCAATTCCGTGAAACTTTCTTCACATTGAATGTCCCACACAAAAGCTTTACCTTTACAAGTCAACTTAGTCAACGGAAGTGCTAACTTAGAAAATCCCTCGATAAACCTTCGGTAATAACTGGCTAGTCCCAAAAAGCTTCTAATCTCGGTAGCCGACTTTGGAGTTTCCCATTGTAACACAGCATCTACTTTAGATGGATCCACCGCAACGCCACTACCTGAAATGACATGACCCAGAAAACTAACCTCTGATAACCAAAATTCACACTTAGACAAATTTGCATATAACTGCTTCTCTTTCAAAACTTGCAATACTAGTCTTAAGTGTTCTGCATGTTCTGTTTCCGATTTAGAGTAAATCAATATGTCATCAATAAACACCACCACAAACCGATCCAAATAAGTATGAAAGATACGGTTCATGTACTCCATGAATACTCCCGGTGCGTTAGTAACACCGAAAGGCATCACCGAATACTCATAATGTCCATAACGTGTTCTGAAAGCCGTCTTCTGAATATCTTCCTCTTTCACTTTAATCTGATGATAGCCCGACCTCAAATCAATCTTGCTAAACACACGAGCACCTACCAATTGATCCATCAAATAATCTATTCTCGGGAGCGGATACTTGTTCTTAATCGTCACTTTATTTAGTTGTCTATAATCAACACAGAGCCTCATACTTCCATCTTTCTTCTTTACTAACAACACTGGAGCTCCCCACGGTGATACACTTGGCCTTACGAACTTCTTTTCAAGCAAATCCTCCAATTGTTTCTTTAACTCTGACAATTCAGATGCCGACATCCTGTATGGTGCCATAGAGACAGGTCTGGTATCAGGTACAAGGTCAATTGCAAATTCCACTTCTCTTTCTGGAGGCACATCAGGAATTTCATCAAGGAAAACTTCAGGGAACTCACGCACCACTTGCAACTCCTCAATTACAGCTCGGCTCTCAACGGATAACGACGCCCTCACTGAGAACATCTGAGCTCCTTCTTGCATCAGTTGTTGTAACTGCTTAAAAGACAGCAAACTAGCTCCTTCCTCTTCCGCAGTAGAAAATCTCACTGACTTGTTATAACAATTGATATGAACATAGTTATATTCTAACCAGTTCATTCCCAAGATTACATCTATCCCAGATAACGGTAAACACACCAAATCAACAGTAAATTCCCTGTCGAAGATCGTCAAGGGACACTTTAAACACACCAGAGAAGTAGTCACTGATCCCTTAGCCGAAATCTCGACGACCATTTCTCCATTCATAGAAGACAACACAAGACCCAATCTTTCAACGCATTCAGCAGCAATAAAGCAATGAGTAGCACCAGTGTCAATCATAGTAATTAAAGGAGTACTATTAATGAAACATGTACCTCTGATGAGTCTGTCCTCATTAGTTGTCTGGGTCCCAGCCAAAGCGAACACTTTCCCACCGGTTTGCGCCTTCTTTGGTTTCTGACACTGACTACTAATGTGTCGTTCTTCGCCACGATTGAAACAAATCACCTCTTTATGCTTGCACTCAGATATGGCATGCCCAGTCTTACCACAACGGAAACACCTCTTCACTTCAGCATTACACACATTACTCTTATGACCAGGTTTCCCACACCTGTAACAAGTTAGGCCAGCAGGAGCATCTCCCCCACTAGTCCTCTTGCCATCAACCACTTTCTATTTACCTTTCCCAGCTGGAGCATCATAAGGTTTGCCACGATTCTGTTGGTGCTTGTTCTTCCTCTCATTAATGATCTTATAATGAGCATTGTTATCCTCTTCGAAAATTCTGCAACTATCAATCAAATTAGCAAAAATATGAATCTTCTAATATCCAACGGCTTTCTTGATCTCTGGCCGCAACCCACTCTCAAATTTGATGCATTTAGAAAACTCAGCATCATCATCGTTATAGTGCGGATAAAACTTAGCCAATTCAACAAACTTTGCAGCATAATCAGTAACCGACATATTTCCTTGCTTTAGCTCAAGAAACTCAATCTGCTTCTTACCCCGAACATCCTCTGGATAATACTTCCTCAGGAACTCCCTTCGGAACACATCCCAAGTGATACCTTCACCTGCAGTTTCCAATCTCTGACAAGTCTCTAGCCACCAGTCATCAGCCTCGAATGCTAGCATATGAGTCCCATATCGAACCTTCCACACGAGAGTGCAGTCCATCACACGGAAGATTCTCTCTATCTCTTTCAACCAATCCAATGCTCCATCAGGATCACGCTTGCCCTTAAAGGTAGGCGGATTCTCCCTCTAAAAAGTTGCCAAGCTGCGAGATTCAGCATTCTCGCCAGCGTTTGGCTGATTCTGCAAAGCTTGAGTCATTGCTTCCAACGCAGTAGCAATTGCAGCATCGTTTCTTCCAGCCATCTCAACTTATCACTACAACATAAACAAAAGTCAGAACTAGTTAACAATCCTAGATTATCAACAAACCACGACTCGACAACTTGGCCGGACGGACCGACCTGCTCTGATTCCACTAATGTAACACCCATCTACCCCACAAATAATTTTAGAGAAATAATTCATATTATCAGAGTAACATCAATGAGAAGGGTGCCATATAAATTCCAAACATCATTTAATAATCATTATCCTGTCCCGTAACACGGGTTATTCAATCATCATTAACATAAATTGACAACTTCGTAGCAGAATCAAACTTTTAAAATTTAAATCAATAAAATGCTTCATAAGGAAATGTATCCAATCAAAATAACATCAACAATATGAAACTTCCAACATAAACCAAAAGAACATGAGGTTCACGAACAATTCCCAACCCGATGTTACATGACACTGAGCAGGACACCTCTAAACACTACTAAGAACAACGATAAGCGAAAACACTCCAAGGCTACATCCTCCAGCACCGCAACCTACTCTTGATCATCTGTAAGTTACCCACATCAGAGGCAACGTTTCCAAGCAGGCAGGGTGAGAAATCACAATCCATTATAATAATATATTGACATGGAAAATAAACAGAGTAAGCAACAACAACGTCATAGCATCATCAATAAATCTTCAAAACCCAATCACATTTACATCATTCATATGCAATGTCAACTATAATGAAATGCAAAGAATGCATGTGGTATCGGTTCAACGTGGATGGACACTGGCCATCAACCCTCCAAATGGAGCACAACGTAATCAACGTATCACTTCAATCCGCACAATGGGATTGAAGCTACCAATAGGCCGAAGCCCTAACATAAAAATGCTATGAAATACAATGATGCTAATTCTCCTCAATTCACCAATTATCAACGTGTGCATCATTCATTTCATATTCAACAAATAATCGTCATACAACCATGTTTTATCATCCATACGGCAGCAAAACAACTAGACGGCAAAAATCAGCAATAGAAAAACATCAAAACAGCAGAAACGGCAAAAACAGTTGCCTGACACGGCCGCCCGTGTCCTGTGACACGGACCGTGTCAGAAGACCTGAATGAAAACCCAAAATAGAAAACTTTCAGCAGAAACAGAGGCCTGACACGGCCCATGTCAGAAGCTCTGTAGCAAAAGTTTTTAATTTCCCCAACCAGTAAGCTGACACGGGTGCCCGTGTTGTGTGACACGGCCCGTGTCAGGATGCGCAAAACCCCATTTTCCCAAAAAGTGATTTTTCTGCATTTTTTATTTCCATTACCCCAAAATCAGTGTTCAACACGAAATTTGATCAAAAATACTCACAAAACACATATATAGCAATACATATCAATCAAATTCATCATACTTTCATCAAATTACTCATTCTACATCAACAATCATCAAAATCAACACAATTCATACAATCCTTAATCTATTCATCTCCAATTCCTATAAAATTATAATAAACCGTGAAAACTCCCCATACCTTAGAGAAATTAGTAGCTTCCTCCTCCTCTAAGATTCCTCAGCAATCTCTAAGTCGTAGTGCTCTTCTCCTTCTCTTCCTCTATTTTCTTCACAAAACAAGATAAGTTAGAATTGATCGGTCTTCTCCTCTTTAGACAAAATATTCCAGTTTATGAACTTCCAACTCTATCCTCGCCCTTTTTCCTTTATGACCACCTCGTCCTTTTCTTATTATTTTTATTAATAATAATAATAGTATAAATAATACATTAATTATTTATTCTATTAAATTATTTAAAAATACTCTTTTTGATCCAAAATTATCCGAAATTACCAAAACTTCCCAATCCCTTCTAAATTAATTAAATAAATAAATAAATTATTAATTTAGATTTTTCGGGGCGTTACAATTGGGACCTAGCTGTAACACCCTTAACACAAAACACGATCACCAGCTGCAAGAGGTAAGCATGAGCTCTTCTAACTCTATGATCCATGCAATTTTTGCTGCACAATAATTTGGCCATATGTTCATAATCATGCATGGAATGTTTTCCCTCAATCAATTGTATTGTTTGAATCGTGTGTGGAATTTCTGAACCTTCATGCAGAAATGAGGGTTCTTGAGGTTTCTCTTTGATTTCTTATTCCATGTTAAAAATAAATGAAATTAAAGACCATAGACATGATCGTGAGGTTAAAACGAGTAGATTGATATGTAGATTGCATGATATAATCAAGTATTCAGTGAGATTGGATAGAAAACGCAAATCTGCAAAAACAGAGCGTGGCGCGTGTTCTTGCCCTTGTTCTTGGCGCCATTTTTTGAAAATTTGAATATTTGAATTTTGTGATTTTATTTAATTGATTCAAAAATTAATTTCTCTCTGAGTTTTAATGATTTTGAGTTGATTCTTTTTTTAATAATTCACAAAAATGTTAAAATATTTTATTTTACCAAAAAATACCAAAAGTATTATTTATTTCATATAATTGATATTTTTGCAAAGAATTAATATTTTAATTGTTTTTGACATTTAAAATATTTTTTCCTTCTTGATTTTACAAATTTTAATGACTTCTAATCATCTTGTAGGTCAAAACATGATTTTTGAAACATTAATCCAAGATCACAATTTGTTTTCCACATGTTAAACAATTTTGGTCATTTTAATTGAATTTATTATTCAATTAAAATACATTTTGAAAACAAATTAGGGTTTTTGATTAATTCAACCCTCATCAAACTTTTTCAAACACTTTTGGGCCTCTAATAGAGTGTAAGACCCAACCCCTTTTGTAAATACACCACCTTTTGGGCCTCAGTCATTGTATAAGTCCCACTGTATTTTTAAAAACAACGGCGCGATCGTCGCCTCTTTTAAAAATCATCTGGGCCTACCCTCGTGTTATAAGCCCCATTTATTTTCTTTAAGCACTTTGGGCCTCTAATAGAGTGTAAGACCCAATCCTTTGTAAATACAAACCTATTTTGGGCCTCACTTATTGTATAAGTCCCGTTGTATTTCAAAAAGTTCGACACGATCATCGTCCATTGAAAAACAAATCTTAGGTCTCTCCTCGAGCTATAAGACCCATTCAAAATCTTTTGGGCCTCTAATAGAGTGTAAGACCCAATCCCCTTTTAACCAAAACAATTTTGGGCCTCAGATATTGTATAAGTCCCTCTGCGTTAAAAGAAAACCTCGGCACAATCGCCAGTTGAAAAAACAAAACCCTTGGCCTCTCCTCGAGTTATAAGACCCATTCAAAATCTTTTGGGCCTCTATTAGAGTGTAAGACCCAACCCCCTTTGAAAACCAAACCATTTTGGGCCTCAATGCATTGTATAAGATCCACCGCATTTTCAAAAATCTCGGCGCGATCGCCATTTTCAAACAAATGACCCTGGGCCTCTCCTTAAGCTGTAAGCCCCACCACTTGTACAAAAATAAATTACTTGGGCCTCTTGAGAGAGTGTAAGACCCATCCCCTTGTACAGAAAACTTCTTGGGCCTCAGTCACTTGTATAACTCCCTCTGTACAAAACGACAGTGCGATCACTGATAAAACTTGGGCCTCTCCTTGAGCTGTAAGCCCCAACCTCTTTTCAAAATACTTTCTCCTTTAATTTTAAATATACTATTGTTTTCAATCTTTCTTTGTTGAATAACTAACCAAACAACATGGAAGCTCTACAACCGAGTAAGTGGTTATTTGCTTTCTTTATCCGCTTTCATATACATATAACTGTATTGTGGGGTTGTTTCACTGTAAGTCTTCTTTCATAAACTCATATCAACTGTGTAATACTAGTATAGATATTTAGAGTTTCCCCGGCAACTACGTCTAGCACTAAGCCCTGTTGGTCACTCTTAAATAGAGAAAATTAGATCCCCCATAGGATTACCAGACACAGTCTTCCCTCCTCTTGGGGTTAAACAATATGGAGATGTGAAAGGCAGCATTCTCGGTGAACCCTTTCACAGACTGTCACCCTTAGACATTGTCAAAGAAACTCTACTCTCCAGAGATGATCTTTTCTCCGTGAATGGCATCTCTTGAGTTTATTCCAAATTCTCGGACTTTCCTGGCTTGGTCTATTCTCTGTCAATAGCCTGTCTTGAATTTCTCGGGGTTTAGGGACCCACAGGCTTCCTAAAAGCATCCTCGCCTCCTCTTGGGGATTGTACAAGGACCCTACGACTTCTTAGAAGTATTCACAGCCTCCTCTTAGGCTTCGTATAAGGATTCTTCCTTCGGGAAGAGAGCCTCCTCTTGGACTTCTTACAAATTGTCCCTCGGCTTCTTAAAAGTTTCCAGCCTCCTCTTGGGCTTCGTACAAATTGTCCCGACGACCTCTTAGAGGTATAGGAACAGAAATTAGTCATCTTAATAGAACAGTCTTTCAAAGAGTCTAGATCTTTCCACCATGAACGTACTACTACTGTTTCTTTAAAAGCATAGTACAAAAGATAAAACTCTAGACTTGGACAGTCTAATCTCCTTGAGCCTCGAAGGCATTCTCAAGCAGGGAAAAACACCAGTAGACTCGGACAGTCTCCAATACCCTGTGGATTCCCCATTTCCTTAAAGAACAGGAAATAACCCTGATTCTCTGATCAATCCCAAAGCATAGCCTTACCTTTAATCAGTCTCTTTACAAAAACTGATTTTCTTTTTTAACCAACCTACTGGACTTGTCACTCAACTGAAACAGCACTCCTTATATCCTCTATCTCGGGCTTCGTACGAGATACAAAAAGACTCTCTTATTGAGTCAATAATCCTTTTAGCCTCCATCTAGGGCTTCGTACGAGATACAAAAGACTCTCTTGTTGAGTATAAAAGACTCTCTTGTTGAGTCAACCTTTAGCCTCCGTCTTAGGCTTCGTACAAGACACATCTAAAGGCACTCTCTTGTTGAGTCAAACCCTTTTAGCCTCTCTCTCGGGCCTCGTACGAGACAAATAAAAACACCCTCTTGTTGGGCCAATAGCCTCCTCTTAGGCTTTGTATAAGAAAACCCCGGTTGAGTCAATCAACCTTTTAGCATCAAAAGATGTGCCTCGTTCACAGGATACAAACATCAACAACTCCTTTCATCTAATTGCTGTAAGCGGCAAGCCTCTGGATTATTTACATCCACGCCACTGTCCCTCTTTTAGCATGAGAAATTCCTAAGGAAAGATGGCATTGCTCTACACTGAGTTAAAGTCTTCTCCTCCAGGTTAAAACCCCTTATAAAGGAAATTATGGCATTGCTAGGATTCACATATCCTGGTTAAAGTAATCCTCCTTTATAGTCAGTCACCCACCAGTTGTGACAAACAGACCCCCTTTAGAGATGACAAATTCTCTCTAAAGACAACACCTTTTTAGCTTCACATCTTGGGCTTCGAACAAGATACAAATAGACCCTTCAGCTTCTCATCTTGGGCTTTGAACAAGATATAAACCACCTTTAGCTTCACGTCTTGGGCTTTAAATAAGACACCAAAACACCATTTCCTCCCATAGAATAGGAGGAACTACGATCGCTCTAATTTCCCTGTTTCGGTAAACGAGAATACGTAGGCATAAGATTGAAAGAAAAATCTTAGCGAGCACACCACATCAAAAAACCTCAGGTCACAAATCCTCACATATCCCCCAAAATATCTGAGTCTGTATTCCCTACCAAAAGTCTAAATTCAATCAAAATAACCTAAGAGAGCCCCCCCCCCACATTGATCGCATCTGTAAACCAACAGTTTTGACTGTTTGGCCTCAGTTTGCAAAGCAGGGTTAGTTGGAGACATCTATTTCCCTTCCTTCATCAGCTTCAATAGGACAAAAAATGAATCGACCTGTAGTAACCCAGAGCGGCAGTGCTTAAGAACCACGTCCAAAATCGCTCGCTACAAAGTGTTGCGGAAGATATTACAAAATCTAGTGAGCGTGTGGGGGTTGTTGTCAGTCTTGAGGCTGATGCATTGGAGAATGTCAATGAAAGCACTAAAAATGTGTTTTTTGTCAAGGAGACCTATGCAAAAATCGTGGAGGAAAAAGAAGGAACATTAAATATGGGAGAAATAACATTTAATATGGGTCACTTCGGTAATTCAACGATAGGATAACTCCCTGTTGACCCTATTCTCGAAGTGAATGACGTGGCTAAAAACCCAGCGTTGGCTAATGTCGTGGCTAAAAACCCAGCGTTGGCTCTCTGCTCTAAGTCTATTATGGGGTAAGATTTAGACAAATCAATTTCGGATCCAATATCATGTTCCCCAGGTGGGCCTATTGGGCATTTATGCTGGGCCAAACTATCGTACCTTGAAAAATACGGTCATCGTTATGCGTAAAAGTTTGCACGATTGCAGATGGACTTAGGAGAGTCGTCGTTGAAGTTTATTTATTCCCATAAGGGGAAATGGAAAACATCGACAAAACTCATGGACAGAAAATGATAGGGTATGGTCATTGCAACCAAGGTCGAGTTCGAAAGTCGGTTATGTAAGGGGAAGGTATTATCACCCCCTACATCTATCGTATTCGATGGAAACCGTCTAGGTCGTCTAAGCGTGAAAGGATGTCGGTGTCTAAAGATTATTTGCTAGAGGGAAATGGACGATTTTTTATTAGGGTGTTCGTCAAGGATGGAAATCCTCGTGCCTAAGTATCCTCATCGTAAAATGAAGAAGTCAGAGCTCCGTAGTTCGGAGTAAAAAATAAATGTTTGTTGGTTAATTTTATGCCTTGAAAAGGGTTTGAAGAAGTGGTGCCACGAGGCACAAAAATAAGTTGGATGAGTTGAGATTTTTTTAGGATTTTGGAAAAGATTGTTCTTGAGTTGAATTGCACTAAAGACTATGGGTAAGGCGATTATTTCGAACTACCAAGTTAAGTGTCTTGTGTCCAAAATAATCAGAGTGAGTGTAGGAAAGCTACATTCTTAGTCCTTCTTCACCACTTAAGGCTCGTGGCGAACAATTCTCCTCGTGCTTTATTGTGTTTAGAATTTTCTTAAGAAAATGCCACTTGATGTTGGATCAAGGGTTTGCTTTATTGATTAAGAAAAATGTCTTGGTCAATGGGAAAGTTGATGGAGATACAAAAGCAATTGACTTACAAATTGGTTGTGAATGCAAAATGGAGTTGGAATTGGTTAAGGTTTGATGGTTATGGAAGTGTTATTGAATTTGTTTTAATGAAAAATGCTTGGCGTTGGATCAAGCTTATTTGTGTTCTTTTGAAAAAGGTGATTGATTTTATTCTTGTATTATAGGCTACCTAAGCAAAGGCAAACAAAGAGAAAGCGGGGAAAAAATATTACACATTATGGGAATGAGGGTACATTTTTTTTCAAATGGGGATAGTACCAAGCTATTGCAAATTAAATCTATCACACAAATGCATGCAAATGAGAGTGTAAGGTGCAAAGCAACTCACATTGTAAGAAAGCCCAAAAGTAAGCTATATGAGGTTGATGGCGATCGTAGAAACGATCGACTTACAAGAGAGTTTTGAAAAAGACTTGATATTAAATCAAGAATTAGTTTGAAAGTGGTTTGAACATGCAAATGAGAAATGAGAACAAAATGCATCATGTCATAAGTAAAATATGTGAGCAAAAGTATAAGCAACATAAAATCAAGCATCACACAATTAAAATTAATCAAGCAATGGAAAAATCATTAATTAAATTAAATATAAATATTTAATAAAATTAATTAATAGTTTAATTAATTAGTATTAAATAAAAATATTTAAAATTATAAATGATTACATATTTTTGTTTTTTTTTATATTGGGAAAGAAATAATGAAACAAAATTAATTAAGTTAAATATAAATATTTAATAAAATTAATTAAATAATTCATTATTTAATATTAAATAAAAATATTTAAAATAATTAAACAAATTTTTTTTGAAATTTTTTAAAATATAATAAACAAGATATAAAATACAAAATAAATATAAAAAGAGAAAAAGAGAAAAGACTAAATAATAAAAGAAAATAAAAAAACAAATAACAAACAAACAAAACAAATAAAATGGGCCTGCTGTGATAAGTAAATGACAGGTGCAGAAAACAGAAATCCCCTGGCCCAACAAAGGAGGGCCCACGACGTTGCTAGGGTCCATGGTGGACCTGGTCAACCACAGTTGACCTCAGAGGAGATCAAGGGTGGCAGATCTGCATAGAGTCAATAGCATTGACTCATCTAAGGGCTGTCAGCGAGCACACATGAGGGGAGAGCAAGACTGCATGCGTGGAATCACAACAAAGGCATCACACTAGTGATAAGTGTCCACAGTGGGGGATACTTGTCACCCCACACCTCAGCCAACGCAACAAGGACCATTAACGGTCATGAAAAGGGAAAAAAACGTTGAGAAATACTCATTTTGTCTCTCACCTTCTCTCTCTAAACCTCCTTTCTCATCTCTCATACTCACTCCCTATGCAACTCAGGCCCGCCGGAAACCTAGGGAGCGCCGGAGAAGGTGGTGGCGCGCAGTGGCCACCGCCATCTTCTCCAGCAAAGCTCCATTTAACCACATACACCCGCCAAAACGACCCTTCTGAGTCCAAATCTGGACTCAAAGACCTCAAATTCCAACCCTAAACCACTAAATCAGAACCCACAATCAAAACCCTAGATCTATCAAAAGACAACACAATCAAGCAATTGAAAGAGGGATTCGAGGCAACGAAGCAAGGCGAGCAATGATACAACGTCAAAACGTGCTAAAGAGGAGGATACTCACCAAATCAGAGCAAGTCCGAATTCAAAGCTCCGACGAAGATAACATCATGTGCTCTTCGCTCTTTCTTTTTCTTCTACTCTTTCATCTTGTTTCTTCTCTTTCTTTTTTATCTGTTGTTGTTGCTTGTTTCAGTGAGTGAATAGGGAAGTAGCGGTTGAGCTCTGACCGGAGTTAGAGCTTCAGTTTGAAGCTCTAATGGCCTTTGAGAGAGCTTTTAGTGAGTAGGGTTAGAGAATTAATTTTTTTTGCAGAGAGATTGTCTGTTAGGTTTTCTCTGTGTGTTTGATAAATGAATAGTAGCTGCTATATATTTTATTTTGGTACGTGTGAGGTTTGAGAGACTTGTGTGAGAATTTGTTAGGGAATGAATGAGGTGGCATCTGAGAGAATCAAACCGTTAGAAAATTTGTGCACACCCTTGATTTCGTGGGATTTATTGGAAGGAAATTATGATTTCTGTTGTGTGCTTTTGTGAATGTTTTTGTCCTTTCTGAGCTTTGTGATTTCTATGATTTCATTTGGTCCCCTGTACTTGATATTCTGAAATTCCTTTTGCACCTTGGTGAGTCACACGCCTTGCCTTGATTTTGTGGGTGTGTGAAATATTTGAGATGTTGTGGTCTCATTCTAATTTAGCACTGCTACTGACATTTCATTTGGGCTTCAACTTCCTAACTAAGATTGGAACATACTAATACACTCCCTAATTTACCCTTTGTTGGTTTTTACATTTACATTATCATTTGCCCTTTTCAGTAATTTATATAATAGAGAGTGCACAGCCAATCACATTTTCAGTTTTGTCCACGTGGCACATGTAATTTGAAATTTTCCCCTCACACTATTCTCCCCTTTTTTCTTCTTCCTCTCTCTCTTTCTCTCCCCTTCTCTCTCCTTCACGCCTTCCTTTCTCTCCTCTTGCTCGTCTCGCAGTTCTCTCTCCGTTTTTTCTCCATTGCTCCTCCTAAAACCCTAAATGAAAAATTCAATCGGTACTCCATCTCCATCTCTCGTCTCGTTCCTCTCTCCTGCGTCCATTACATTTCATCCGCTGTCACATCTATTTCTTCGTGACTATCACATTCGACGCATCCATTGCTGCGATGGTTCTGAATTTTGATGGTGTTTGGGTAAAATTTTGGATTTCAATTTTGATTTTGTTGTTGTTGTGGTTCATATCTGTTTTGTTTGGATTTGTATTTTGATTTTGTTCTGCTTTGTTTTGGATTATTGTCTCTCATATTTTTGTTTGATTTTGTGCTTTTGCTTTGATTCTATTTTACTGCATGTAGGTTACTAAACATGCTCGGAAGCGTTTGGAGCAACACGAAAGTTTTTTAAGGTCAGTTCAAATGTATTTGTGGGTTCTGGATTTTGATTTTGTTTGGGTAAAATTTTGGGTTTTGATTTTGATTTTGTTGTTGTTGTGGTTCATATCTATATTGTTTGGATTTTTATTTTTATTTTTTTCTGGTTTATTTTTTATTCTTATCTATCATATATTTGTTAGATTTCGTGCTTTTGCTTTGATTCTATTTTACTGCATGTAGATTGCAGGACATGCTCGGAAGCGTTTGGAGCAACATGTGAGGAAGACTTTTTTTAATTATCGAAAACATTTGAACTGTGTCACCGTTACGTTGGTCCGTTTAACCTAAAAGTGCTGCTGAATCAGTATAAAACAGCAGCAAGTCCAACATTTAGCCTTCAACATCTACATTGTTGGGTTGTATAGTTTGTCCTGTTGTTGCTTCTAAGATTGCTGCTTCATCATGATTGCATATCTATATTAGGTGGATGTATGAACTTGCGCAACTTGTGGTTTTACATTTGAAAAAGGATCTGTACATTTTTGTGATTGTGTTTTTGTCTATCGCCTATTGCTGAACTTGCCCAACTTGCTCGTCGTAGACTAAGGCATATTGCTATGAGGTAATACTTATCTTTTTCCTCACATTGATTCCATTGTCCTCTGCTCTTTCTGTTAAAATGTGTTTTGTGAATGTAATTACTTATTCAGAAATGTTATGGCTTTTTCAAACTTTTGGTTAACCAAGCACTATAACATGTATAGGTTAGAAACGGTGAAAAATTGGTTATCATCAACATCGACACTATGAAAGCTGGAAAGGGTGAAACTTTTTCTGCCGAGGAGCCTCTCAACTGTAACATTGATAAGTTGACCTTTCATCATATATGGTGACTAAAACACAATAATCTACTCCATTACTTGTAGAGTGAATGATTGATCCTGAATCACATTTAGAGGTAAGCATATTCATGTTTTAATGTGATGCTGCTTTATTAATGTTTGCTGACCACTGTTTGTGTTGTGTTTTGTTCAAACAAAATTGTTTTCAGGCGAACAGTTTGTTTGACACGGTTCAAAATATTGTGCCACTTTAGTACCTTTCCATTCTCACTGGCAATGATGATAACAACTCAGCTCTTACGCCTGCCATATTATTCTATGGTAGTAGTTTGACTAATTTTTGCCAACATATGTGTTTCTGAGCCACTGTCGCTCATCCAGCTTATGCCACTACGACTAATCCTTCAAGTTTTTCACGACGCAGTTTTAGAGGTAACTATCTTCTTGTCATAATATCATGTTGCTTCAATAATGTCTGTCATTTACTTTTGTAGAACTATGTTCTTTTCACGCAAAGGGATTTTTTTTCTACAGTTGTGCACAAAAGATATTACACCACATGATCCGAAGAATTTCACAGAGCTTTGCAAAGTCAGTTGCCTATCTCATGTTTTCTCTTGATTATGTGTTTGTGTGTTTAATATCCATAAGTAACACCTAAAATTGAGACTCAGTGGGTCACTTCTTCTTTATTTTGGTATGGCTCCATCATTTATTTTCACACTTTTGCCTCCAGTCATTCTCTCCCTTATTTTTTACTGGCTTCGTAGTATATGATTAGTTGTTATGTTGTTTGGTTTTCTGTTACCTATTCATGACTTTACTATGTGAATGTTCTAATTACCCTTTTTTGAGCCACATTTAGAGGTAACCATATTCATGTTTTAATGTGATGCTGCTTTATTAATGTCTGCTGACCACTGTTTGTGTTGTGTTTTGTTCGAACTAAATTGTTTTCAGACGAACAGGTTGTTTTACACGGTTCAAAACATTTGTGCCACTTTAGTACCTTTCCATTCTCACTGGCAATGATGATAACAGCTCAGCTCTTAGGGCTGTCATATTCTTCTATGGTAGTAGTATGACTATTTTTTGCCAACAACTGTGTTTTCTGAGCCAGTCGCACCCATCTAACAGACTGTTTCTGACCCTCTTCGACTAATCCTCCAAAACATTTCCGACGCTAATTTAGAGATAACTATCTTCATGTTATAATGTCATGCTGCTTCAATAATTTCTATGATCGGTGTTTGGGTTATGTTTTGTAGAACTATATTGTTCTCACTGGCAATGATGATAACAATTTAGCTCTTACAGCTGCCATATTCTTAGATGGTAGTAGTTTGACTATCTTTTGCCAACAAATGCCTTTTCTGAGCCAGTCGCACCCATCTAACAGACTCTTTCTGAGCTTCTTCGAGTAATCCTTCAAAAAATTTCCGACGCAGTTTTAGAGGTAACTATCTTCATGTCATAATCTCATGCTGCTTCAATAATGTCTGTCGTTAGAGTTTTTTTTTCTTTTGTAGAACTATGTTCTTTTCACGGAAAGGGATTTTTTTTTACAGTTGTGCACAGAAGATATTACACCACATGATCAGAAGAATTTCACAGAGCTTCGCAAAGTCAGTTGCCTATCTCATGTTTTCGCTTGATTATGTGTTTGTGTTTAATATCCAAAAGTAACACCTAAAATTGAGACCCAGTGGGTCACTTCTTCTTTATTTTGGCATGGCTCCATCATTTATTTTCACACTTTTGCCTCCATTCATTCTCTCCCTTATTTTTTACTGGCTTCGTATTATATGATTAGTTGTCATGTTGTTTGGTTTTCTGTTACCTATTCATGACTTTACTATGTGAATGTTCTAATTACCCTTTGTTGAGCCACATTTAGAGGTAAGCATACTCATGTTTTATTGTGATGCTGCTTTATTAATGTCTGTTGACCACTGTTTGTGTTGTGTTTTGTTCAAACTAAAGTGTTTTCAGGCGAACAGGTTATTTTACATGCTTTAAAATAGTTGTGCCACTTTAGTACCTTTCCATTCTCACTGGCAATGTTGATAACAACTCAGCTTTTACGGCTGCCATATTTTTGTATGGTAGTAGTTTGACTATTTTTTGCCAACAAATGTGATTCTGAGCTAGTCTCGCTCATCCAGCTTATGCTTTCTGAGCCACTATGACTAATCCTTCAAGTTTTTCACGACGCAGTTTTAGCAGTAACTATCTTCATGTTAATATGTCATGCTGCTTCAATTGAAGGTCCCTAATCCGTGTTTTTGTTGTGTTTTGTATAACTATATTGATTTCACTGACAATGATAATAACAACTCAGCTCTTACAGCTGCCATATTCTTCTATGGTAGTAGTTTGACTATTTTTTGACAACAAATGTGATTCTGAGCCGGTCTCACTCATCCAGCTTATGCTTTCTGAGCCACTACGACTAATCCTTCATTTTTTTTCACGACGCAGTTTTAGCGGTAACTATCTTCATTTTATTATGTCATGCTGCTTGAATAATGTCTGTGATCCATGTTTTTGTTGTGTTTTGTATAACTATATTGATTTCACTAGCAATGATGATAACAACTCAGCTCTTACATCTGCCATATTCTTTGATTGTCGTAGTTTGACTATCTTTTGCCAACAAATGTCTTTTCTGAGCCAGTCGCACCCATCTAACAGACTCTTTCTGAGCCTCTTCGACTAATCCTCCAAACATTTCCCGACGCTAATTTAGAGGTAACTATCTTCATGTCATAATGTCATGCTGCTTCAATAATGTCTGTCATCAGTGTTTTTATTCTGTTTTGTAGAACTATGTTGTTTTCACGCTATGGAATTTTTGTAGACAGTTGTGCGCAAAAGATATTACACCACATGATAAGAAGAACTTCACAACGCTTTGCAAACTCAGGTCCCTATCTACTCTTTATTCTTGATTATGTGTTTATGTGTTTAATATCCTAAATTAACACCTAAAATTGACACCCGGTGGGTCACTTCTTCTTTATTTTGGTATGGATCCATCATTTATTTTCACACTTTTGACTCCAGTAATTCTCTCCCTTCTTTTTTACTCCCTTCGTATTATATGATTAGTTGTCATGTTGTTTGGTATTCTGTTACCTATTCATGACTTTACTATGTGAATGTTCTAATTACTGTGGTTTTAATATGTTTTAATTATCAATGTTAATCATTAATTTGACCTTTAGTTTTCAATTACAGTTTATTGAAACGTCATTGATAGGCTTGACTATCAAAACTCAATAAACAACATTGGCTTTTGAATTAACCAAACAATTATGACTTCCCACTAAAAAGTTGTAGATTTCCAATGTAAATAGAATGTCAAGAATCAAATAACCCATTATAAAATCCTACTTTCTCTTCATAGTATCACACAACCATCACCTGAGGATAGGGAAAAAACAAAATGAATTCAAATTATGTTGTCCCGGTTGAACCTGAGTCAGATGATCAACAACCACAACACGTCCAACAGGTTCCCTAGGTTCAACAAATACACCATGTTCAACAGGAAGTACTCTTCCAGGCCGAGGAAGTTGCGGAAGCCCAAGAAGCGGCTGCATTGCGAAGAAGACAAGCCAGGAGACGATTAAAAAGGGCAAGAAGAAGGGCATTGCGAAGAAGACAAGCCAGGATGCGGTTATTCGATTCAGAAGATGAAGATGAAGCACCTTTTAGCTGGAGTAACTTTATGCGGGCAAGGGGTTTTAGATTTTGATCTTTAATATTTTAGATTTTCATCTAGGGCTCTTATGAAATCTATGATAAAGTAGTTTATTATTGGCAGCATCGACTTCAACTAAAGTGTTTTTTGGAACCATTTTGCTACATTATATGCATTTTTATATTTTGATTGAATGTCGTATATTGGCTATATGTTTTATTGTGTTTTCTGCTACATATGATGTATTTCTGTTAGAATATTGCCCAAGTATATTTGTTATGCAGAATCTGGAAATGAACCACCAAGAAGCTGAGAATGATAAAACAGGTACATATCTCAATCGTTAACAGTGTTCAGTGACTATCAGATTAATAATAATATTTTTTCTTTTTAATTTTTTCAGTGGTTTGAAGTTCTTCGTCGACTTTTACAATTAATAATAATATTTTTTCTTTTTAATTGTTGGACTATTTTACAACTGTACGGTGGTTTGAAGTTATATAACCATCATAATTTTTGGCAAGAGATAGTGGTTTGAAGTTATATTTCTGTTGGTGGACATGTTTTGTCCATAAAGATGTACTATGTTGCTTGTGATGTTTATGATTTAAATAACATTTATTTATGTTAGTTTTGATTTACTGTTAATAGAAAATGTTTGAATCTTGGAGCATGCCTTCTACAATATAGTGATATTTAAGGTCAATGTTACTTCTTATTTATCTTCTACTATTTAACAATCTAAGATAATGCAAGTTTTGTTGATATGGAAACTAATAAATATAATGAATCTCAAGGTGAAGCAAGTCTTACAGGATTATAAAAAAATCTACATAAATATTACATTTACAAATGGTACTCTAAATTGAGTTACCTTGTCCTAATAATAAATTAATAGAAGAATGCAGTAAGCTACATCTATATAGGATTTGTGTCTTCACAATGTATTGTTTGTTTCAAAATATAGCTTTCAGTTGAGTGAGATAATGCTTTAACTTTAATTTCTATGCGACATCACGATTTTGGTTAATGCAAATCGAGTGTGAAGGAATACGATAGTTTGAGATGGAACTATGAATACTTTGTCATCATTACGGTTTCAATCATGTTCATCTTTAATAAATAATTTAATTACATAGTGATTTTATAACAATTTATAATTGTATTCTAAAGAAACAATAAAAGTGATATATGTAAGTCTCACCATCTCCTACGAATTTTATCACTTAAATTTATAGTTATTATTGACATTTGTATATATTTTTAGTTATTAGACATATTGGATTTCTGATGTTGGTGATTTTGGGAGATGTATGAGAGTTTATTTCTCTCTTTGGGTGTCTGGAGTTCTTATTGATCAAGCTGGTGGAGTTGTGTTCTCTAAATATCTTCAGTTGGATTACTATGCAGATAGTAAGTCCAGTGGTGATTGTATCAAGAACCATAGTGTATGGTGTCTGTGATATAATCAGGATGTCCTAACTGATGTTAGACATCATCATGCCTTCTGAACTTGAAGTTCAGATTGTGGAAGCTGATGTTCGCCAGTTGAATCAGAAGTGTTCTAACTTATCATATGGGAGAATGATGAAGTGAAGACTGTCTTGAATCATGAGGTGATTATCTGGAAATCTGACTCTTACTGAGATTATAATGGTTGTGGAGAGGTGGTTTCTTCAACTGCAAGTAACTCAAGAAAGAAGTGGATCAGTTTAGTGCTTGTGTAGCAAGTAAGCTGAGAATTTCTGGAGCATGGATTCGATGTATTTCAAGTGTGAATTACATCTGGGCGAGCTAACAAACTAAGGGACTCTGTATGTCTCTTTGAGGAATGTGAAGCATTCCAGATTCAATTGGATTGTATCTTAAGGAACAAGGATATCTATGGCTGTAAAATTCAAGGTGGACTTGTACAGGGAATGGATGGTTTCTGGATGAGAGGGATCAATGGAGATTTTGGTCTCAATCCAAGAGTTTGTTGGTTGTGGTACAAGGATGTGATCCTGGTACTCTCTCACTATATAATCATAAAAAGGATATAATTTCCATTCTTTATATAACTTACTTAACCTTAAACACTTTTTTGTTATACATATTTTTAACAAAATACCTACGTATTATATAAATAGCAACTGGTTTTTCTTTAATCATTATTCTATTGAAATTATATCCTTTTCATACTTTATTTGTTCTTACTTATGTCCAATTTATTCTTTATACATATTTTTATTTTTAATCAACCATCTTAAACAAAACTACTAACACCCGTGCGAACGCACGGGTCTCTTACTAGTTGACTTGAAAATTGTACATTTTCTTTATCATGTTTGCACTTGACATGTTTTATCATGTACATTAAATTTATGACATTGTTCATGTGCCTGTTCCTTGCTTGTGTACTGCTGCAACTTGCTTTGTCTCTTGCTAATTTATCATTTCATTTCCTTTTTTTCATGTGTGTATCCAATAAATTTGGCATGAGGATAAGGCATTGTGGCCTTGTCTGTATCTAATTATGGTTTTCATACTTGGCTTGCACGCTAACCATTTCTTTTGCTTTATGTATGAATTCTTGAAGCACAATTTGGCTCAAAGATTTTAAGATCATGGCAACTTGCGTTGGACATAAAAGCTGATGGCAAGGCTGGGCATGATAGAAACCGCAGCTAGTCATGGATTTTGGATGGGTGAACTATGGCCAAGCATTGATGTTGTGCTCTTCTTGTACAATCTTAGGCCTAGGTTTGAATATGCCTTGTAGAACTAGGACCCTAGGACTTGTATCTTATGTAACTTGTGCAAACAATATTGTAATGACTTTTGAATTTTGAATTCAATTGGATTTTGACATTCTTGATCTTGAATCTTGTAATAGTCTTGGAATTTATTTTGGAATCAAATTGAATCTTACACTTTAAACCCTTGTATCACATATAAAAACTAAGTAAATGATGTCTTAATCCTTGTATCTTAGGAAACTTAAATGAAAATGGAATGGACTTGTTGCAATTTTCATTATGTAGCATGCTTCACATTTTTAGAGTGCAAACTTCCTTTGAATTTGATGAGAACCAAAAGTTTTTAGGCCTTGAAACCGTGCCAACCAAGCCCATACAAATCCATACTTGGCCTTGGAGAAAAAGGTTATGTTTAACAACACTTCTTACACCTTATTTTCATCCATTGAAAGAATTGGCAATGTTATTTCCCAACAAGTGACCATGTGTAATCATACCTCTACACAAATTGTAATAATCCCACCTTAAATTCTTTCAACAAAAAATCACACGTGTGAATGAGGCCACAAACTCCTTTTATTCAACCTGAACTCAAACATCTTGCAAGAGGAATTGATTAAGAAACATAAAGACAATAAGAAAAAACTCAAGCCAAAACAGGTATAAATAAGATTTCATGGCCTAACACTAGGAATCATGGTCAAAGGCCAAATGATTTCCTAAAGAATGACCATCAAACTTTGCAAATACTTGGAATAAAAAAACAAAAAAGGTAGGATAAATTTGGGGTATGACATAAACCAAGAAAGAAAAAGCTCGTTAATGAAATTTATGAAAAAATCCAGATCCCTTTCTCACCTTCTTATTTCTCTTCTCTGGTCCATTCTTCTGTCATCAAACCTCTGTCGCTTATTACATCTTTTGCTCGACCGAACGTGATCCCGTGTCCCTCTCAGGTGGAAGATTCCTTATCTAGATATTAGGGGGGCTATATTTTAAGTTGCGATTCAATCAGCGATTCTGATGTCAATCAAGAGAATTCCAGATTTAGAAGAACATTGGAGGATGCTCCTTCAAAGGTTTGGCAAACTATTAAACAGTTGGGGATCGAAGGTGAGGAGGATAATGAATTGTTCGAAGGGATAATTAGGGATATAAAGGCCAGAGATAGGAAAACATTTGAAGACAGAGGGGAGGCAGAAATTAGGGTTCCATGAATCTAATTTTATTTAATGTCCATGGGTGTGATAGCTCTCTTAAAAGAAGAAGGATTAATCAAATCTTCAGTAAGGGTAAAGTTGATATATGTCTGATTCAGGAAACAAAGGTCCAGAACATGGGGGAGAATTTAATTCAAAGCATGTGAGGAGCAGGGGAGTGTGAATGGTCTTCCATTGATTCAGTTGGTCAGTCAGGAGGCATATTAACAATTTGGAGAAAGGATGTTATCTCTTCAGTATCGAGTTCCAGAGGGAAAGGGTATCTGGGTATCAATGTTGTGTAGAAAGGGGTTAATTGTTATGTTATAAATGTGTATTCATCATGTGGCTTGGTAGATAAAAGGAAATTATGGTCTTACCTTCTATTGTGTAAAAGTAGATTTCCTGTAGGATGTTAGGTGGTAGGAGAGGATTTTAATGCAATTAAATTCGTTGAGGAGAGGAAGGGTAGAGGAGTGTCTAGTACTGTGGATATGGAGGAGTTTGCTACCTTTATAGATGTAATGGAATTAGTTGACCAGCTGTTGTGGGTAATCGTTTCACTTGGTTCAAATCTAGTGGTAGCTGTAAAAGTAGGCTTGATAGACTACTAATTTCTGAGGAGTTGATCAATAGTTGAAGCTTGACGGTGCAACATGTAGGAGACATTGATATTTCTGATCATAGGCCGATGTGGTTAAAATACAACAAGGTGAATTGGGGACCTAAAACTTTCAAGGTGTTTAATTGTTGGCTGGAGCACCCAGGGTTCTTAAATTTTGTAACAGAAAGCTGGAATTCGTGGTCACTAGTTCAACTGCTTTCATCCTAAAAGAGAAATTTAAGGTGCTAAGAGACATATTGAGGTGGTGGAACACAAATATATTTGGTTGGATTGATTTTAGAATAGAGGATGAGGTCGATTGTCAGAATGAGATTGAGGCAGACATGGCGCAGAATAGAGGAAATCCAATTGTTGATAATCTTATTAAAAAGAGTGAAGCACGGGATGTGATATGGAACAATCTGCAAATTAAAGAAAGTATAATTAAGCAAAAATCTAGGTTGAAATGGGTAAATGAGGGTGATCTAAATACGAGATATTTTCATTCAATGCTAAATTTCCGTACTAGGATAAACTCAGTCTCAACCATTAAAGTTGGTGATATAATGGTGGAAAATGTCTGCAATGTAAAGGAAGCCAAAAAGGAGTTCTTCAAGTCAAAGTTCCAATGTGTTCAGGTGAGGGGCCTTAAGATGGATTTGGATGGTGTTGCGAAACTTAATGCAGTGGAGAGGGAGAGCCTGGAGGAACAATTTACGGATGAGGAAATACATGAGGTCGTGTTTGGTTATGAAGAGAACAAAAGCTCTGGCCCAGATGGGTTAAATTTTAATTTCTTGAAGCATTGTTGGGAGGTGGTAGGGTCTGATGTAACCAAGTGTGTTCAAGAAGTTTTCAGTACAGCTTCGTTGCCTAAAGCTTTGGTATCTTCCTTTATTGCTTTGGTTCCCAAGGTGGATAGACCTCAAGGTTTAGAAGAGTATAGGCTGATTAGCCTTATTGGGTGTGTCCTAAAAGTGATTTAGAAGATTTTGTCATCTAGATTAAGTCGAGTTATAGGCAGGTTGATCTCACAGTCTCAAATGGCATTCGTTCTAGGGAGGCAATTGCTTGATGGTGTGGTAGTTGCAAATGATATTTTAGATTTGGCAAAGAGGAGGAAGAAAAATTGTTTGCTGCTAAAAGTAGATTTTGCTAAGAACTACGACTGTTTGGAATGGGGGTTCTTAGAGACTGTGCTCTTGGCTATTGGTTTTGGAACCATATGGTTGAAATGGATTAGGGGCGGGGTCTTTAACATTCATCTACCAGTCCTGATAAACGGGAGCACTACGAAGGATATTAAGGCGTCGAGGGGGCTAAAACAAGGTGATCCTCTATCACATTTCCTTTTCTCTATTGTTGTTGAAGGTTTAGAAGTATTGGTAAGGAGGGTGGTAAGGTCAAATATCTTGAGTGACTTCAAATTTAATAGGTTTGATTCCATCAGTATGCTTCAATTCGCTGATGATACTCGTTTAGTCTGTGATGGAGAGTGGTCAAATCTTTGAGGCATTAAGTCTATCCTTCATGGGTTTGAAATGGTTTCAGGATTGAAGATTAATTTTTGGAAGAGCCGTTTGTTTTGGGGTGGGAATTGACCAAAACTTTGTGCAGGCTGCAGGTCTGGCTTTCGTTCCTTCAAGTTCCTTGGATTAACAATTGGGGGCAATCATAGAAGGGTGTCATTTTGGAAACCAATTATCTCTTGTTTTAGAGCGTGATTATCAACTTAAAATGGAAAATACTTGTCGATTGGGAGGAGGGTTACTTTAATCAACTCAGTTCTCACTAATCTACCTATTCATCACCTTTCCTTCTTCAAGGCTCCTAGTCAAGTGGTGAAGGAAATAATATCAATACAGAGGAAGTTTCTTTGGTCCGGATGCTTGGATAAAATAAGTGTCGCGTGGATTTGTTGGAATTCAATATGTAAAGCTAAAGAGTGTGGTGGGATTGGTATTAAACATGTGGTAAGTTCAATTTGGCTTTTGTTATCAAAGTTGTTGTGGACATTATTGATGGATAGAAATGTGATCTGGAGAAGCATTATAGGATTCAGGTATGGAAATTTATCCCGAAGGGTCTTGAGTAACGACAATAGCTGCAATTCTGGTTTTGATTCATTGTGGTGAATGGATTTATTGGAGGCAAGGAGTCCATTTAGGGAGGTAGATTTTACCAATTTGTTATCATGTAAACTATAGGATGGTAGCTCTATTCCTTTGTGGTCTGTTAAGTGGGTGGGTTCTACAAATTTCATGTCACTTTTCCCCGGGTTGTATGAGGCGAGAGAGAGGAAAAATTGGGTGGTAAGTGAAATGGGGGATTGGTTGGATGGTGTTTGGCAGTGGAATTTAGGTCCCTTCCAATTCGTGGACAACAGCAATTTGGAAGTGGAGTTATGTGATATCGTGCAGGTGTTGAATAAAGTCAGTCCTACTACTGATGTCGTGGATTCCTGTTCGTGGCCACTTGGTATTTGTAATATCATATACGTTAAATCCTGCTATGAGCATATTTTGAAGGCTAGCGGTCAGGTGGATTTGGTGGCTTCCTCTAAATCAGCGTTGGAAATCCTGTGGAAAACTAAGATGCCATTGAAATTTAAGTTATTCGGTTGGAGAAAGATATTGGATAGGCTCCCTACCCGTTCGAATTTGGAAGCCAGAGGGATTATTGTTAATAGTCGTGAGAAGGTTTGTGTATTCTGTTTTAATGTTGTTGAGGATAATAATCATGTTTTCTTCACTTGCCCGAAAATCAAGTTGATTTGGAAAATGGTGGTTGACTGGGTAGGAATTTCATTGATCACTGAAGGGAACTGTTGTGATCACGTTTTAGCATGGTGTTTGAGTTTGGTAAGGAGGTGTCATATCTCGTCCGTCTAGTTTATTTGGCTTGTAACCTGCTGGTGTATTTGGTGGACTAGAAACCAGATTCTATTTAATGATGAAATTGGAAATGATGCTATTATTTTCCAGAGAATTATCTTATCCTCTTGAAGGTGATTGGTCTTAGGGGTATCACATTCACTTAGATGTAATTATTACGAGTGGTATAAATGTCTCATTAACTTTTTGCAGGCTTTAAGTTTCTTACTGATTCTTTTGCTTGTAACTTAAGTGGTTGGGTTGGAATACCCATAATTCTCCATTAATATATATCTTTGCTTATAAAAAAATGTCAAAAGAAAAAACTTATTATATCTATATTACCATGCTAGCGATCGTGTATATTTTTCAGATTCAATATCCGATTTAGGTGCTCGCTAGTTCACATAAAAAAATTCTTGCAATTTGATTTCATATCCATGTGTGGATTCTTTGAATTGTAGTGTCTTTCTTTGGATTTAAAATTGTTTTATTTGTTTTTAGTTTTCACTGTGTTATGGTTTATGCCTCATAATTTTTTTTTTGGTAAGCAAGGAATAGAATAAAAGTGAGTACTAGGAATACTCGGACCCTGATACAAAAAGGAACTGAATCCTAATTTTTATAACATTTTTTTTTACTTTATCTATTTTAGGTGTTGGAAATTTTCTGGATCCTTTTCTGGTTTTAGAAAGAAAAAAATTTATCATATCTAAATGTCTTATTACTCCATTTAGAGATAATGTTTGTTTAAAAAAAATTAGGATGAGTTGACGGTGAAAATGTTAAATTTTTAATATTTCTTTGTTGTTGAAGTGAAGTTGAATTGTGAGTAGAGGGCTTTTTTATTTGATCTTCTATTATTTAAATAAAGTTATTATAAACTTTTGAGTTTGCTTTTCAAACACTTGGTGTGAAGAGTCACTCTTATAAAAAATATTTAAATTC